>OW052043.1:19240022-24040022 GCA_932526495.1 Bombylius major
TAAGGGATACATTGCAAATGATAACTTGGGATGTCCTTAATTCAAATCTGCAAAGAACTTGGCTGTGCGACTTTTAGTTTTCGCACCACAGCTTTTCAACCTATGCAAAAAATGATAATTTATTCATATATAAAACGCAAAGTAAGGCTTCTGGAATTTTGTCATAACTCACGAAATGGTAGGAGTAAAAATAAGGGATACATTGCAAATGATAACTTGGGATGTCCTTAATTCAAATCTGCAAAGAACTTGGCTGTGCGACTTTTAGTTTTCGCACCACAGCTTTTCAACCTATGCAAAAAATGATAATTTATTCATATATAAAACGCAAAGTAAGGCTTCTGGAATTTTGTCATAACTCACGAAATGGTAGGAGTAAAAATAAGGGATACATTGCAAATGATAACTTGGGATGTCCTTAATTCAAATCTGCAAAGAACTTGGCTGTGCGACTTTTAGTTTTCGCACCACAGCTTTTCAACCTATGCAAAAAATGATAATTTATTCATATATAAAACGCAAAGTAAGGCTTCTGGAATTTTGTCATAACTCACGAAATGGTAGGAGTAAAAATAAGGGATACATTGCAAATGATAACTTGGGATGTCCTTAATTCAAATCTGCAAAGGACTTGGCTGTGCGACTTTTAGTTTTCGCACCACAGCTTTTCAACCTATGCAAAAAATGATAATTTATTCATATATAAAACGCAAAGTAAGGCTTCTGGAATTTTGTCATAACTCACGAAATGGTAGGAGTAAAAATAAGGGATACATTGCAAATGATAACTTGGGATGTCCTTAATTCAAATCTGCAAAGGACTTGGCTGTGCGACTTTTAGTTTTTGCACCACAGCTTTTCAACCTATGCAAAAAATGATAATTTATTCATATATAAAACGCAAAGTAAGGCTTCTGGAATTTTGTCATAACTCACGAAATGGTAGGAGTAAAAATAAGGGATACATTGCAAATGATAACTTGGGATGTCCTTAATTCAAATCTGCAAAGGACTTGGCTGTGTGACTTTTAGTTTTCGCACCACAGCTTTTCAACCTATGCAAAAAATGATAATTTATTCATATATAAAACGCAAAGTAAGGCTTCTGGAATTTTGTCATAACTCACGAAATGGTAGGAGTAAACATAAGGGATACATTGCAAATGATAACTTGGGATGTTCTTAATTCAAATCTGCAAAGAACTTGGCTGTGCGACTTTTAGTTTTCGCACCACAGCTTTTCAACCTATGCAAAAAATGATAATTTATTCATATATAAAACGCAAAGTAAGGCTTCTGGAATTTTGTCATAACTCACGAAATGGTAGGAGTAAAAATAAGGGATACATTGCAAATGATAACTTGGGATGTCCTTAATTCAAATCTGCAAAGGACTTGGCTGTGCGACTTTTAGTTTTCGCACCACAGCTTTTCAACCTATGCAAAAAATGATAATTTATTCATATATAAAACGCAAAGTAAGGCTTCTGGAATTTTGTCATAACTCACGAAATGGTAGGAGTAAACATAAGGGATACATTGCAAATGATAACTTGGGATGTCCTTAATTCAAATCTGCAAAGAACTTGGCTGTGCGACTTTTAGTTTTCGCACCACAGCTTTTCAACCTATGCAAAAAATGATAATTTATTCATATATAAAACGCAAAGTAAGGCTTCTGGAATTTTGTCATAACTCACGAAATGGTAGGAGTAAAAATAAGGGATACATTGCAAATGATAACTTGGGATGTCCTTAATTCAAATCTGCAAAGAACTTGGCTGTGCGACTTTTAGTTTTCGCACCACAGCTTTTCAACCTATGCAAAAAATGATAATTTATTCATATATAAAACGCAAAGTAAGGCTTCTGGAATTTTGTCATAACTCACGAAATGGTAGGAGTAAAAATAAGGGATACATTGCAAATGATAACTTGGGATGTCCTTAATTCAAATCTGCAAAGAACTTGGCTGTGCGACTTTTAGTTTTCGCACCACAGCTTTTCAACCTATGCAAAAAATGATAATTTATTCATATATAAAACGCAAAGTAAGGCTTCTGGAATTTTGTCATAACTCACGAAATGGTAGGAGTAAAAATAAGGCATACATTGCAAATGATAACTTGGGATGTCCTTAATTCAAATCTGCAAAGAACTTGGCTGTGCGACTTTTAGTTTTCGCACCACAGCTTTTCAACCTATGCAAAAAATGATAATTTATTCATATATAAAACGCAAAGTAAGGCTTCTGGAATTTTGTCATAACTCACGAAATGGTAGGAGTAAAAATAAGGGATACATTGCAAATGATAACTTGGGATGTCCTTAATTCAAATCTGCAAAGAACTTGGCTGTGCGACTTTTAGTTTTCGCACCACAGCTTTTCAACCTATGCAAAAAATGATAATTTATTCATATATAAAACGCAAAGTAAGGCTTCTGGAATTTTGTCATAACTCACGAAATGGTAGGAGTAAAAATAAGGGATACATTGCAAATGATAACTTGGGATGTCCTTAATTCAAATCTGCAAAGGACTTGGCTGTGCGACTTTTAGTTTTCGCACCACAGCTTTTCAACCTATGCAAAAAATGATAATTTATTCATATATAAAACGCAAAGTAAGGCTTCTGGAATTTTGTCATAACTCACGAAATGGTAGGAGTAAAAATAAGGGATACATTGCAAATGATAACTTGGGATGTCCTTAATTCAAATCTGCAAAGGACTTGGCTGTGCGACTTTTAGTTTTCGCACCACAGCTTTTCAACCTATGCAAAAAATGATAATTTATTCATATATAAAACGCAAAGTAAGGCTTCTGGAATTTTGTCATAACTCACGAAATGGTAGGAGTAAAAATAAGGGATACATTGCAAATGATAACTTGGGATGTCCTTAATTCAAATCTGCAAAGGACTTGGCTGTGCGACTTTTAGTTTTCGCACCACAGCTTTTCAACCTATGCAAAAAATGATAATTTATTCATATATAAAACGCAAAGTAAGGCTTCTGGAATTTTGTCATAACTCACGAAATAGTAGGAGTAAAAATAAGGGATACATTGCAAATGATAACTTGGGATGTCCTTAATTCAAATCTGCAAAGGACTTGGCTGTGCGACTTTTAGTTTTCGCACCACAGCTTTTCAACCTATGCAAAAAATGATAATTTATTCATATATAAAACGCAAAGTAAGGCTTCTGGAATTTTGTCATAACTCACGAAATGGTAGGAGTAAAAATAAGGGATACATTGCAAATGATAACTTGGGATGTCCTTAATTCAAATCTGCAAAGAACTTGGCTGTGCGACTTTTAGTTTTCGCACCACAGCTTTTCAACCTATGCAAAAAATGATAATTTATTCATATATAAAACGCAAAGTAAGGCTTCTGGAATTTTGTCATAACTCACGAAATGGTAGGAGTAAAAATAAGGGATACATTGCAAATGATAACTTGGGATGTCCTTAATTCAAATCTGCAAAGAACTTGGCTGTGCGACTTTTAGTTTTCGCACCACAGCTTTTCAACCTATGCAAAAAATGATAATTTATTCATATATAAAACGCAAAGTAAGGCTTCTGGAATTTTGTCATAACTCACGAAATGGTAGGAGTAAAAATAAGGGATACATTGCAAATGATAACTTGGGATGTCCTTAATTCAAATCTGCAAAGAACTTGGCTGTGCGACTTTTAGTTTTCGCACCACAGCTTTTCAACCTATGCAAAAAATGATAATTTATTCATATATAAAACGCAAAGTAAGGCTTCTGGAATTTTGTCATAACTCACGAAATGGTAGGAGTAAAAATAAGGGATACATTGCAAATGATAACTTGGGATGTCCTTAATTCAAATCTGCAAAGAACTTGGCTGTGCGACTTTTAGTTTTCGCACCACAGCTTTTCAACCTATGCAAAAAATGATAATTTATTCATATATAAAACGCAAAGTAAGGCTTCTGGAATTTTGTCATAACTCACGAAATGGTAGGAGTAAAAATAAGGGATACATTGCAAATGATAACTTGGGATGTCCTTAATTCAAATCTGCAAAGAACTTGGCTGTGCGACTTTTAGTTTTCGCACCACAGCTTTTCAACCTATGCAAAAAATGATAATTTATTCATATATAAAACGCAAAGTAAGGCTTCTGGAATTTTGTCATAACTCACGAAATGGTAGGAGTAAAAATAAGGGATACATTGCAAATGATAACTTGGGATGTCCTTAATTCAAATCTGCAAAGAACTTGGCTGTGCGACTTTTAGTTTTCGCACCACAGCTTTTCAACCTATGCAAAAAAATGATAATTTATTCATATATAAAACGCAAAGTAAGGCTTCTGGAATTTTGTCATAACTCACGAAATGGTAGGAGTAAAAATAAGGGATACATTGCAAATGATAACTTGGGATGTCCTTAATTCAAATCTGCAAAGAACTTGGCTGTGCGACTTTTAGTTTTCGCACCACAGCTTTTCAACCTATGCAAAAAATGATAATTTATTTATATATAAAACGCAAAGTAAGGCTTCTGGAATTTTGTCATAACTCACGAAATGGTAGGAGTAAAAATAAGGGATACATTGCAAATAATAACTTGGGATGTCCTTAATTCAAATCTGCAAAGGACTTGGCTGTGCGACTTTTAGTTTTCGCACCACAGCTTTTCAACCTATGCAAAAAATGATAATTTATTCATATATAAAACGCAAAGTAAGGCTTCTGGAATTTTGTCATAACTCACGAAATGGTAGGAGTAAAAATAAGGGATACATTGCAAATGATAACTTGGGATGTCCTTAATTCAAATCTGCAAAGAACTTGGCTGTGCGACTTTTAGTTTTCGCACCACAGCTTTTCAACCTATGCAAAAAATGATAATTTATTCATATATAAAACGCAAAGTAAGGCTTCTGGAATTTTGTCATAACTCACGAAATGGTAGGAGTAAAAATAAGGGATACATTGCAAATGATAACTTGGGATGTCCTTAATTCAAATCTGCAAAGGACTTGGCTGTGTGACTTTTAGTTTTCGCACCACAGCTTTTCAACCTATGCAAAAAATGATAATTTATTCATATATAAAACGCAAAGTAAGGCTTCTGGAATTTTGTCATAACTCACGAAATGGTAGGAGTAAACATAAGGGATACATTGCAAATGATAACTTGGGATGTTCTTAATTCAAATCTGCAAAGAACTTGGCTGTGCGACTTTTAGTTTTCGCACCACAGCTTTTCAACCTATGCAAAAAATGATAATTTATTCATATATAAAACGCAAAGTAAGGCTTCTGGAATTTTGTCATAACTCACGAAATGGTAGGAGTAAAAATAAGGGATACATTGCAAATGATAACTTGGGATGTCCTTAATTCAAATCTGCAAAGGACTTGGCTGTGCCACTTTTAGTTTTCGCACCACAGCTTTTCAACCTATGCAAAAAATGATAATTTATTCATATATAAAACGCAAAGTAAGGCTTCTGGAATTTTGTCATAACTCACGAAATGGTAGGAGTAAAAATAAGGGATACATTGCAAATGATAACTTGGGATGTCCTTAATTCAAATCTGCAAAGAACTTGGCTGTGCGACTTTTAGTTTTCGCACCACAGCTTTTCAACCTATGCAAAAAATGATAGTTTATTCATATATAAAACGCAAAGTAAGGCTTCTGGAATTTTGTCATAACTCACGAAATGGTAGGAGTAAACATAAGGGATACATTGCAAATGATAACTTGGGATGTCCTTAATTCAAATCTGTAAAGAACTTGGCTGTGCGACTTTTAGTTTTCGCACCACAGCTTTTCAACCTATGCAAAAAATGATAATTTATTCATATATAAAACGCAAAGTAAGGCTTCTGGAATTTTGTCATAACTCACGAAATGGTAGGAGTAAAAATAAGGGATACATTGCAAATGATAACTTGGGATGTCCTTAATTCAAATCTGCAAAGAACTTGGCTGTGCGACTTTTAGTTTTCGCACCACAGCTTTTCAACCTATGCAAAAAATGATAATTTATTCATATATAAAACGCAAAGTAAGGCTTCTGGAATTTTGTCATAACTCACGAAATGGTAGGAGTAAAAATAAGGGATACATTGCAAATGATAACTTGGGATGTCCTTAATTCAAATCTGCAAAGGACTTGGCTGTGCGACTTTTAGTTTTCGCACCACAGCTTTTCAACCTATGCAAAAAATGATAATTTATTCATATATAAAACGCAAAGTAAGGCTTCTGGAATTTTGTCATAACTCACGAAATGGTAGGAGTAAAAATAAGGGATACATTGCAAATGATAACTTGGGATGTCCTTAATTCAAATCTGCAAAGGACTTGGCTGTGCGACTTTTAGTTTTCGCACCACAGCTTTTCAACCTATGCAAAAAATGATAATTTATTCATATATAAAACGCAAAGTAAGGCTTCTGGAATTTTGTCATAACTCACGAAATGGTAGGAGTAAAAATAAGGGATACATTGCAAATGATAACTTGGGATGTCCTTAATTCAAATCTGCAAAGGACTTGGCTGTGCGACTTTTAGTTTTCGCACCACAGCTTTTCAACCTATGCAAAAAATGATAATTTATTCATATATAAAACGCAAAGTAAGGCTTCTGGAATTTTGTCATAACTCACGAAATGGTAGGAGTAAAAATAAGGGATACATTGCAAATGATAACTTGGGATGTCCTTAATTCAAATCTGCAAAGAACTTGGCTGTGCGACTTTTAGTTTTCGCACCACAGCTTTTCAACCTATGCAAAAAATGATAATTTATTCATATATAAAACGCAAAGTAAGGCTTCTGGAATTTTGTCATAACTCACGAAATGGTAGGAGTAAAAATAAGGGATACATTGCAAATGATAACTTGGGATGTCCTTAATTCAAATCTGCAAAGGACTTGGCTGTGTGACTTTTAGTTTTCGCACCACAGCTTTTCAACCTATGCAAAAAATAATAATTTATTCATATATAAAACGCAAAGTAAGGCTTCTGGAATTTTGTCATAACTCACGAAATGGTAGGAGTAAACATAAGGGATACATTGCAAATGATAACTTGGGATGTCCTTAATTCAAATCTGCAAAGAACTTGGCTGTGCGACTTTTAGTTTTCGCACCACAGCTTTTCAACCTATGCAAAAAATGATAATTTATTCATATATAAAACGCAAAGTAAGGCTTCTGGAATTTTGTCATAACTCACGAAATGGTAGGAGTAAAAATAAGGGATACATTGCAAATGATAACTTGGGATGTCCTTAATTCAAATCTGCAAAGGACTTGGCTGTGCGACTTTTAGTTTTCGCACCACAGCTTTTCAACCTATGCAAAAAATGATAATTTATTCATATATAAAACGCAAAGTAAGGCTTCTGGAATTTTGTCATAACTCACGAAATGGTAGGAGTAAAAATAAGGGATACATTGCAAATGATAACTTGGGATGTCCTTAATTCAAATCTGCAAAGAACTTGGCTGTGCGACTTTTAGTTTTCGCACCACAGCTTTTCAACCTATGCAAAAAATGATAATTTATTCATATATAAAACGCAAAGTAAGGCTTCTGGAATTTTGTCATAACTCACGAAATGGTAGGAGTAAAAATAAGGGATACATTGCAAATGATAACTTGGGATGTCCTTAATTCAAATCTGCAAAGAACTTGGCTGTGCGACTTTTAGTTTTCGCACCACAGCTTTTCAACCTATGCAAAAAATGATAATTTATTCATATATAAAACGCAAAGTAAGGCTTCTGGAATTTTGTCATAACTCACGAAATGGTAGGAGTAAAAATAAGGGATACATTGCAAATGATAACTTGGGATGTCCTTAATTCAAATCTGCAAAGAACTTGGCTGTGCGACTTTTAGTTTTCGCACCACAGCTTTTCAACCTATGCAAAAAATGATAATTTATTCATATATAAAACGCAAAGTAAGGCTTCTGGAATTTTGTCATAACTCACGAAATGGTAGGAGTAAAAATAAGGGATACATTGCAAATGATAACTTGGGATGTCCTTAATTCAAATCTGCAAAGGACTTGGCTGTGCGACTTTTAGTTTTCGCACCACAGCTTTTCAACCTATGCAAAAAATGATAATTTATTCATATATAAAACGCAAAGTAAGGCTTCTGGAATTTTGTCATAACTCACGAAATGGTAGGAGTAAAAATAAGGGATACATTGCAAATGATAACTTGGGATGTCCTTAATTCAAATCTGCAAAGAACTTGGCTGTGCGACTTTTAGTTTTCGCACCACAGCTTTTCAACCTATGCAAAAAAATGATAATTTATTCATATATAAAACGCAAAGTAAGGCTTCTGGAATTTTGTCATAACTCACGAAATGGTAGGAGTAAAAATAAGGGATACATTGCAAATGATAACTTGGGATGTCCTTAATTCAAATCTGCAAAGAACTTGGCTGTGCGACTTTTAGTTTTCGCACCACAGCTTTTCAACCTATGCAAAAAATGATAATTTATTTATATATAAAACGCAAAGTAAGGCTTCTGGAATTTTGTCATAACTCACGAAATGGTAGGAGTAAAAATAAGGGATACATTGCAAATGATAACTTGGGATGTCCTTAATTCAAATCTGCAAAGGACTTGGCTGTGCGACTTTTAGTTTTCGCACCACAGCTTTTCAACCTATGCAAAAAATGATAATTTATTCATATATAAAACGCAAAGTAAGGCTTCTGGAATTTTGTCATAACTCACGAAATGGTAGGAGTAAAAATAAGGGATACATTGCAAATGATAACTTGGGATGTCCTTAATTCAAATCTGCAAAGGACTTGGCTGTGTGACTTTTAGTTTTCGCACCACAGCTTTTCAACCTATGCAAAAAATGATAATTTATTCATATATAAAACGCAAAGTAAGGCTTCTGGAATTTTGTCATAACTCACGAAATGGTAGGAGTAAACATAAGGGATACATTGCAAATGATAACTTGAAATGTTCTTAATTCAAATCTGCAAAGAACTTGGCTGTGCGACTTTTAGTTTTCGCACCACAGCTTTTCAACCTATGCAAAAAATGATAATTTATTCATATATAAAACGCAAAGTAAGGCTTCTGGAATTTTGTCATAACTCACGAAATGGTAGGAGTAAAAATAAGGGATACATTGCAAATGATAACTTGGGATGTCCTTAATTCAAATCTGCAAAGGACTTGGCTGTGCGACTTTTAGTTTTCGCACCACAGCTTTTCAACCTATGCAAAAAATGATAATTTATTCATATATAAAACGCAAAGTAAGGCTTCTGGAATTTTGTCATAACTCACGAAATGGTAGGAGTAAAAATAAGGGATACATTGCAAATGATAACTTGGGATGTCCTTAATTCAAATCTGCAAAGAACTTGGCTGTGCGACTTTTAGTTTTCGCACCACAGCTTTTCAACCTATGCAAAAAATGATAATTTATTCATATATAAAACGCAAAGTAAGGCTTCTGGAATTTTGTCATAACTCACGAAATGGTAGGAGTAAAAATAAGGGATACATTGCAAATGATAACTTGGGATGTCCTTAATTCAAATCTGCAAAGAACTTGGCTGTGCGACTTTTAGTTTTCGCACCACAGCTTTTCAACCTATGCAAAAAATGATAATTTATTCATATATAAAACGCAAAGTAAGGCTTCTGGAATTTTGTCATAACTCACGAAATGGTAGGAGTAAAAATAAGGGATACATTGCAAATGATAACTTGGGATGTCCTTAATTCAAATCTGCAAAGAACTTGGCTGTGCGACTTTTAGTTTTCGCACCACAGCTTTTCAACCTATGCAAAAAATGATAATTTATTCATATATAAAACGCAAAGTAAGGCTTCTGGAATTTTGTCATAACTCACGAAATGGTAGGAGTAAAAATAAGGGATACATTGCAAATGATAACTTGGGATGTCCTTAATTCAAATCTGCAAAGAACTTGGCTGTGCGACTTTTAGTTTTCGCACCACAGCTTTTCAACCTATGCAAAAAATGATAATTTATTCATATATAAAACGCAAAGTAAGGCTTCTGGAATTTTGTCATAACTCACGAAATGGTAGGAGTAAAAATAAGGGATACATTGCAAATGATAACTTGGGATGTCCTTAATTCAAATCTGCAAAGAACTTGGCTGTGCGACTTTTAGTTTTCGCACCACAGCTTTTCAACCTATGCAAAAAATGATAATTTATTCATATATAAAACGCAAAGTAAGGCTTCTGGAATTTTGTCATAACTCACGAAATGGTAGGAGTAAAAATAAGGGATACATTGCAAATGATAACTTGGGATGTCCTTAATTCAAATCTGCAAAGAACTTGGCTGTGCGACTTTTAGTTTTCGCACCACAGCTTTTCAACCTATGCAAAAAAATGATAATTTATTCATATATAAAACGCAAAGTAAGGCTTCTGGAATTTTGTCATAACTCACGAAATGGTAGGAGTAAAAATAAGGGATACATTGCAAATGATAACTTGGGATGTCCTTAATTCAAATCTGCAAAGAACTTGGCTGTGCGACTTTTAGTTTTCGCACCACAGCTTTTCAACCTATGCAAAAAATGATAATTTATTTATATATAAAACGCAAAGTAAGGCTTCTGGAATTTTGTCATAACTCACGAAATGGTAGGAGTAAAAATAAGGGATACATTGCAAATGATAACTTGGGATGTCCTTAATTCAAATCTGCAAAGGACTTGGCTGTGCGACTTTTAGTTTTCGCACCACAGCTTTTCAACCTATGCAAAAAATGATAATTTATTCATATATAAAACGCAAAGTAAGGCTTCTGGAATTTTGTCATAACTCACGAAATGGTAGGAGTAAAAATAAGGGATACATTGCAAATGATAACTTGGGATGTCCTTAATTCAAATCTGCAAAGAACTTGGCTGTGCGACTTTTAGTTTTCGCACTACAGCTTTTCAACCTATGCAAAAAATGATAATTTATTCATATATAAAACGCAAAGTAAGGCTTCTGGAATTTTGTCATAACTCACGAAATGGTAGGAGTAAACATAAGGGATACATTGCAAATGATAACTTGGGATGTTCTTAATTCAAATCTGCAAAGAACTTGGCTGTGCGACTTTTAGTTTTCGCACCACAGCTTTTCAACCTATGCAAAAAATGATAATTTATTCATATATAAAACGCAAAGTAAGGCTTCTGGAATTTTATCATAACTCACGAAATGGTAGGAGTAAAAATAAGGGATACATTGCAAATGATAACTTGGGATGTCCTTAATTCAAATCTGCAAAGAACTTGGCTGTGCGACTTTTAGTTTTCGCACCACAGCTTTTCAACCTATGCAAAAAATGATAATTTATTCATATATAAAACGCAAAGTAAGGCTTCTGGAATTTTGTCATAACTCACGAAATGGTAGGAGTAAAAATAAGGGATACATTGCAAATGATAACTTGGGATGTCCTTAATTCAAATCTGCAAAGAACTTGGCTGTGTGGCTTTTAGTTTTCGCACCACAGCTTTTCAACCTATGCAAAAAATGATAATTTATTCATATATAAAACGCAAAGTAAGGCTTCTGGAATTTTGTCATAACTCACGAAATGGTAGGAGTAAAAATAAGGGATACATTGCAAATGATAACTTGGGATGTCCTTAATTCAAATCTGCAAAGAACTTGGCTGTGCGACTTTTAGTTTTCGCACTACAGCTTTTCAACCTATGCAAAAAATGATAATTTATTCATATATAAAACGCAAAGTAAGGCTTCTGGAATTTTGTCATAACTCACGAAATGGTAGGAGTAAACATAAGGGATACATTGCAAATGATAACTTGGGATGTTCTTAATTCAAATCTGCAAAGAACTTGGCTGTGCGACTTTTAGTTTTCGCACCACAGCTTTTCAACCTATGCAAAAAATGATAATTTATTCATATATAAAACGCAAAGTAAGGCTTCTGGAATTTTATCATAACTCACGAAATGGTAGGAGTAAAAATAAGGGATACATTGCAAATGATAACTTGGGATGTCCTTAATTCAAATCTGCAAAGAACTTGGCTGTGCGACTTTTAGTTTTCGCACCACAGCTTTTCAACCTATGCAAAAAATGATAATTTATTCATATATAAAACGCAAAGTAAGGCTTCTGGAATTTTGTCATAACTCACGAAATGGTAGGAGTAAAAATAAGGGATACATTGCAAATGATAACTTGGGATGTCCTTAATTCAAATCTGCAAAGAACTTGGCTGTGCGACTTTTAGTTTTCGCACCACAGCTTTTCAACCTATGCAAAAAATGATAATTTATTCATATATAAAACGCAAAGTAAGGCTTCTGGAATTTTGTCATAACTCACGAAATGGTAGGAGTAAAAATAAGGGATACATTGCAAATGATAACTTGGGATGTCCTTAATTCAAATCTGCAAAGAACTTGGCTGTGTGACTTTTAGTTTTCGCACCACAGCTTTTCAACCTATGCAAAAAATGATAATTTATTCATATATAAAACGCAAAGTAAGGCTTCTGGAATTTTGTCATAACTCACGAAATGGTAGGAGTAAAAATAAGGGATACATTGCAAATGATAACTTGGGATGTCCTTAATTCAAATCTGCAAAGAACTTGGCTGTGTGACTTTTAGTTTTCGCACCACAGCTTTTCAACCTATGCAAAAAATGATAATTTATTCATATATAAAACGCAAAGTAAGGCTTCTGGAATTTTGTCATAACTCACGAAATGGTAAGAGTAAAAATAAGGGATACATTGCAAATGATAACTTGGGATGTCCTTAATTCAAATCTGCAAAGAACTTGGCTGTGCGACTTTTAGTTTTCGCACCACAGCTTTTCAACCTATGCAAAAAATGATAATTTATTCATATATAAAACGCAAAGTAAGGCTTCTGGAATTTTGTCATAACTCACGAAATGGTAGGAGTAAAAATAAGGGATACATTGCAAATGATAACTTGGGATGTCCTTAATTCAAATCTGCAAAGAACTTGGCTGTGCGACTTTTAGTTTTCGCACCACAGCTTTCCAACCTATGCAAAAAATGATAATTTATTCATATATAAAACGCAAAGTAAGGCTTCTGGAATTTTGTCATAACTCACGAAATGGTAGGAGTAAAAATAAGGGATACATTGCAAATGATAACTTGGGATGTCCTTAATTCAAATCTGCAAAGGATTTGGCTGTGCGACTTTTAGTTTTCGCACCACAGCTTTTCAACCTATGCAAAAAATGATAATTTATTCATATATAAAACGCAAAGTAAGGCTTCTGGAATTTTGTCATAACTCACGAAATGGTAGGAGTAAAAATAAGGGATACATTGCAAATGATAACTTGGGATGTCCTTAATTCAAATCTGCAAAGAACTTGGCTGTGCGACTTTTAGTTTTCGCACCACAGCTTTTCAACCTATGCAAAAAATGATAATTTATTCATATATAAAACGCAAAGTAAGGCTTCTGGAATTTTGTCATAACTCACGAAATGGTAGGAGTAAAAATAAGGGATACATTGCAAATGATAACTTGGGATGTCCTTAATTCAAATCTGCAAAGAACTTGGCTGTGCGACTTTTAGTTTTCGCACCACAGCTTTTCAACCTATGCAAAAAATGATAATTTATTCATATATAAAACGCAAAGTAAGGCTTCTGGAATTTTGTCATAACTCACGAAATGGTAGGAGTAAAAATAAGGGATACATTGCAAATGATAACTTGGGATGTCCTTAATTCAAATCTGCAAAGAACTTGGCTGTGCGACTTTTAGTTTTCGCACCACAGCTTTTCAACCTATGCAAAAAATGATAATTTATTCATATATAAAACGCAAAGTAAGGCTTCTGGAATTTTGTCATAACTCACGAAATGGTAGGAGTAAAAATAAGGGATACATTGCAAATGATAACTTGGGATGTCCTTAATTCAAATCTGCAAAGGACTTGGCTGTGTGACTTTTAGTTTTCGCACCACAGCTTTTCAACCTATGCAAAAAATG
Source organism: Bombylius major (assembly GCA_932526495.1). NCBI lineage: Eukaryota > Metazoa > Arthropoda > Insecta > Diptera > Bombyliidae > Bombylius > Bombylius major. The sequence goes on from OW052043.1 coordinate 19,254,083, forward strand.
ATAATTTATTCATATATAAAACGCAAAGTAAGGCTTCTGGAATTTTGTCATAACTCACGAAATGGTAGGAGTAAAAATAAGGGATACATTGCAAATGATAACTTGGGATGTCCTTAATTCAAATCTGCAAAGAACTTGGCTGTGCGACTTTTAGTTTTCGCACCACAGCTTTTCAACCTATGCAAAAAATGATAATTTATTCATATATAAAACGCAAAGTAAGGCTTCTGGAATTTTGTCATAACTCACGAAATGGTAGGAGTAAAAATAAGGGATACATTGCAAATGATAACTTGGGATGTCCTTAATTCAAATCTGCAAAGAACTTGGCTGTGCGACTTTTAGTTTTCGCACCACAGCTTTTCAACCTATGCAAAAAATGATAATTTATTCATATATAAAACGCAAAGTAAGGCTTCTGGAATTTTGTCATAACTCACGAAATGGTAGGAGTAAAAATAAGGGATACATTGCAAATGATAAGTTGGGATGTCCTTAATTCAAATCTGCAAAGAACTTGGCTGTGCGACTTTTAGTTTTCGCACCACAGCTTTTCAACCTATGCAAAAAATGATAATTTATTCATATATAAAACGCAAAGTAAGGCTTCTGGAATTTTGTCATAACTCACGAAATGGTAGGAGTAAAAATAAGGGATACATTGCAAATGATAACTTGGGATGTCCTTAATTCAAATCTGCAAAGGACTTGGCTGTGCGACTTTTAGTTTTCGCACCACAGCTTTTCAACCTATGCCAAAAATGATAATTTATTCATATATAAAACGCAAAGTAAGGCTTCTGGAATTTTGTCATAACTCACGAAATGGTAGGAGTAAAAATAAGGGATACATTGCAAATGATAACTTGGGATGTCCTTAATTCAAATCTGCAAAGAACTTGGCTGTGCGACTTTTAGTTTTCGCACCACAGCTTTTCAACCTATGCAAAAAATGATAATTTATTCATATATAAAACGCAAAGTAAGGCTTCTGGAATTTTATCATAACTCACGAAATGGTAGGAGTAAAAATAAGGGATACATTGCAAATGATAACTTGGGATGTCCTTAATTCAAATCTGCAAAGAACTTGGCTGTGCGACTTTTAGTTTTCGCACCACAGCTTTTCAACCTATGCAAAAAATGATAATTTATTCATATATAAAACGCAAAGTAAGGCTTCTGGAATTTTGTCATAACTCACGAAATGGTAGGAGTAAAAATAAGGGATACATTGCAAATGATAACTTGGGATGTCCTTAATTCAAATCTGCAAAGAACTTGGCTGTGCGACTTTTAGTTTTCGCACCACAGCTTTTCAACCTATGCCAAAAAATGATAATTTATTCATATATAAAACGCAAAGTAAGGCTTCTGGAATTTTGTCATAACTCACGAAATGGTAGGAGTAAAAATAAGGGATACATTGCAAATGATAACTTGGGATGTCCTTAATTCAAATCTGCAAAGAACTTGGCTGTGCGACTTTTAGTTTTCGCACCACAGCTTTTCAACCTATGCAAAAAATGATAATTTATTCATATATAAAACGCAAAGTAAGGCTTCTGGAATTTTGTCATAACTCACGAAATGGTAGGAGTAAAAATAAGGGATACATTGCAAATGATAACTTGGGATGTCCTTAATTCAAATCTGCAAAGGATTTGGCTGTGCGACTTTTAGTTTTCGCACCACAGCTTTTCAACCTATGCAAAAAATGATAATTTATTCATATATAAAACGCAAAGTAAGGCTTCTGGAATTTTGTCATAACTCACGAAATGGTAGGAGTAAAAATAAGGGATACATTGCAAATGATAACTTGGGATGTCCTTAATTCAAATCTGCAAAGAACTTGGCTGTGCGACGTTTAGTTTTCGCACCACAGCTTTTCAACCTATGCAAAAAATGATAATTTATTCATATATAAAACGCAAAGTAAGGCTTCTGGAATTTTGTCATAACTCACGAAATGGTAGGAGTAAAAATAAGGGATACATTGCAAATGATAACTTGGGATGTCCTTAATTCAAATCTGCAAAGAACTTGGCTGTGCGACTTTTAGTTTTCGCACCACAGCTTTTCAACCTATGCAAAAAATGATAATTTATTCATATATAAAACGCAAAGTAAGGCTTCTGGAATTTTGTCATAACTCACGAAATGGTAGGAGTAAAAATAAGGGATACATTGCAAATGATAACTTGGGATGTCCTTAATTCAAATCTGCAAAGGACTTGGCTGTGCGACTTTTAGTTTTCGCACCACAGCTTTATAACCTATGCCAAAAATGATAATTTATTCATATATAAAACGCAAAGTAAGGCTTCTGGAATTTTGTCATAACTCACGAAATGGTAGGAGTAAAAATAAGGGATACATTGCAAATGATAACTTGGGATGTCCTTAATTCAAATCTGCAAAGAACTTGGCTGTGCGACTTTTAGTTTTCGCACCACAGCTTTTCAACCTATGCAAAAAATGATAATTTATTCATATATAAAACGCAAAGTAAGGCTTCTGGAATTTTATCATAACTCACGAAATGGTAGGAGTAAAAATAAGGGATACATTGCAAATGATAACTTGGGATGTCCTTAATTCAAATCTGCAAAGAACTTGGCTGTGCGACTTTTAGTTTTCGCACCACAGCTTTTCAACCTATGCAAAAAATGATAATTTATTCATATATAAAACGCAAAGTAAGGCTTCTGGAATTTTGTCATAACTCACGAAATGGTAGGAGTAAAAATAAGGGATACATTGCAAATGATAACTTGGGATGTCCTTAATTCAAATCTGCAAAGAACTTGGCTGTGCGACTTTTAGTTTTCGCACCACAGCTTTTCAACCTATGCAAAAAATGATAATTTATTCATATATAAAACGCAAAGTAAGGCTTCTGGAATTTTGTCATAACTCACGAAATGGTAGGAGTAAAAATAAGGGATACATTGCAAATGATAACTTGGGATGTCCTTAATTCAAATCTGCAAAGAACTTGGCTATGCGACTTTTAGTTTTCGCACCACAGCTTTTCAACCTATGCAAAAAATGATAATTTATTCATATATAAAACGCAAAGTAAGGCTTCTGGAATTTTGTCATAACTCACGAAATGGTAGGAGTAAAAATAAGGGATACATTGCAAATGATAACTTGGGATGTCCTTAATTCAAATCTGCAAAGGATTTGGCTGTGCGACTTTTAGTTTTCGCACCACAGCTTTTCAACCTATGCAAAAAATGATAATTTATTCATATATAAAACGCAAAGTAAGGCTTCTGGAATTTTGTCATAACTCACGAAATGGTAGGAGTAAAAATAAGGGATACATTGCAAATGATAACTTGGGATGTCCTTAATTCAAATCTGCAAAGAACTTGGCTGTGCGACTTTTAGTTTTCGCACCACAGCTTTTCAACCTATGCAAAAAATGATAATTTATTCATATATAAAACGCAAAGTAAGGCTTCTGGAATTTTGTCATAACTCACGAAATGGTAGGAGTAAAAATAAGGGATACATTGCAAATGATAACTTGGGATGTCCTTAATTCAAATCTGCAAAGAACTTGGCTGTGCGACTTTTAGTTTTCGCACCACAGCTTTTCAACCTATGCAAAAAATGATAATTTATTCATATATATACGCAAAGTAAGGCTTCTGGAATTTTGTCATAACTCACGAAATGGTAGGAGTAAAAATAAGGGATACATTGCAAATGATAACTTGGGATGTCCTTAATTCAAATCTGCAAAGAACTTGGCTGTGCGACTTTTAGTTTTCGCACCACAGCTTTTCAACCTATGCAAAAAATGATAATTTATTCATATATAAAACGCAAAGTAAGGCTTCTGGAATTTTGTCATAACTCACGAAATGGTAGGAGTAAAAATAAGGGATACATTGCAAATGATAACTTGGGATGTCCTTAATTCAAATCTGCAAAGAACTTGGCTGTGCGACTTTTAGTTTTCGCACCACAGCTTTTCAACCTATGCAAAAAATGATAATTTATTCATATATAAAACGCAAAGTAAGGCTTCTGGAATTTTGTCATAACTCACGAAATGGTAGGAGTAAAAATAAGGGATACATTGCAAATGATAAGTTGGGATGTCCTTAATTCAAATCTGCAAAGAACTTGGCTGTGCGACTTTTAGTTTTCGCACCACAGCTTTTCAACCTATGCAAAAAATGATAATTTATTCATATATAAAACGCAAAGTAAGGCTTCTGGAATTTTGTCATAACTCACGAAATGGTAGGAGTAAAAATAAGGGATACATTGCAAATGATAACTTGGGATGTCCTTAATTCAAATCTGCAAAGGACTTGGCTGTGCGACTTTTAGTTTTCGCACCACAGCTTTTCAACCTATGCCAAAAATGATAATTTATTCATATATAAAACGCAAAGTAAGGCTTCTGGAATTTTGTCATAACTCACGAAATGGTAGGAGTAAAAATAAGGGATACATTGCAAATGATAACTTGGGATGTCCTTAATTCAAATCTGCAAAGAACTTGGCTGTGCGACTTTTAGTTTTCGCACCACAGCTTTTCAACCTATGCAAAAAATGATAATTTATTCATATATAAAACGCAAAGTAAGGCTTCTGGAATTTTATCATAACTCACGAAATGGTAGGAGTAAAAATAAGGGATACATTGCAAATGATAACTTGGGATGTCCTTAATTCAAATCTGCAAAGAACTTGGCTGTGCGACTTTTAGTTTTCGCACCACAGCTTTTCAACCTATGCAAAAAATGATAATTTATTCATATATAAAACGCAAAGTAAGGCTTCTGGAATTTTGTCATAACTCACGAAATGGTAGGAGTAAAAATAAGGGATACATTGCAAATGATAACTTGGGATGTCCTTAATTCAAATCTGCAAAGAACTTGGCTGTGCGACTTTTAGTTTTCGCACCACAGCTTTTTAACCTATGCAAAAAATGATAATTTATTCATATATAAAACGCAAAGTAAGGCTTCTGGAATTTTGTCATAACTCACGAAATGGTAGGAGTAAAAATAAGGGATACATTGCAAATGATAAGTTGGGATGTCCTTAATTCAAATCTGCAAAGAACTTGGCTGTGCGACTTTTAGTTTTCGCACCACAGCTTTTCAACCTATGCAAAAAATGATAATTTATTCATATATAAAACGCAAAGTAAGGCTTCTGGAATTTTGTCATAACTCACGAAATGGTAGGAGTAAAAATAAGGGATACATTGCAAATGATAACTTGGGATGTCCTTAATTCAAATCTGCAAAGAACTTGGCTGTGCGACTTTTAGTTTTCGCACCACAGCTTTTCAACCTATGCAAAAAATGATAATTTATTCATATATAAAACGCAAAGTAAGGCTTCTGGAATTTTGTCATAACTCACGAAATGGTAGGAGTAAAAATAAGGGATACATTGCAAATGATAAGTTGGGATGTCCTTAATTCAAATCTGCAAAGAACTTGGCTGTGCGACTTTTAGTTTTCGCACCACAGCTTTTCAACCTATGCAAAAAATGATAATTTATTCATATATAAAACGCAAAGTAAGGCTTCTGGAATTTTGTCATAACTCACGAAATGGTAGGAGTAAAAATAAGGGATACATTGCAAATGATAACTTGGGATGTCCTTAATTCAAATCTGCAAAGGACTTGGCTGTGCGACTTTTAGTTTTCGCACCACAGCTTTTCAACCTATGCCAAAAATGATAATTTATTCATATATAAAACGCAAAGTAAGGCTTCTGGAATTTTGTCATAACTCACGAAATGGTAGGAGTAAAAATAAGGGATACATTGCAAATGATAACTTGGGATGTCCTTAATTCAAATCTGCAAAGAACTTGGCTGTGCGACTTTTAGTTTTCGCACCACAGCTTTTCAACCTATGCAAAAAATGATAATTTATTCATATATAAAACGCAAAGTAAGGCTTCTGGAATTTTATCATAACTCACGAAATGGTAGGAGTAAAAATAAGGGATACATTGCAAATGATAACTTGGGATGTCCTTAATTCAAATCTGCAAAGAACTTGGCTGTGCGACTTTTAGTTTTCGCACCACAGCTTTTCAACCTATGCAAAAAATGATAATTTATTCATATATAAAACGCAAAGTAAGGCTTCTGGAATTTTGTCATAACTCACGAAATGGTAGGAGTAAAAATAAGGGATACATTGCAAATGATAACTTGGGATGTCCTTAATTCAAATCTGCAAAGAACTTGGCTGTGCGACTTTTAGTTTTCGCACCACAGCTTTTTAACCTATGCAAAAAATGATAATTTATTCATATATAAAACGCAAAGTAAGGCTTCTGGAATTTTGTCATAACTCACGAAATGGTAGGAGTAAAAATAAGGGATACATTGCAAATGATAAGTTGGGATGTCCTTAATTCAAATCTGCAAAGAACTTGGCTGTGCGACTTTTAGTTTTCGCACCACAGCTTTTCAACCTATGCAAAAAATGATAATTTATTCATATATAAAACGCAAAGTAAGGCTTCTGGAATTTTGTCATAACTCACGAAATGGTAAAAGTAAAAATAAGGGATACATTGCAAATGATAACTTGGGATGTCCTTAATTCAAATCTGCAAAGGACTTGGCTGTGCGACTTTTAGTTTTCGCACCACAGCTTTTCAACCTATGCCAAAAATGATAATTTATTCATATATAAAACGCAAAGTAAGGCTTCTGGAATTTTGTCATAACTCACGAAATGGTAGGAGTAAAAATAAGGGATACATTGCAAATGATAACTTGGGATGTCCTTAATTCAAATCTGCAAAGAACTTGGCTGTGCGACTTTTAGTTTTCGCACCACAGCTTTTCAACCTATGCAAAAAATGATAATTTATTCATATATAAAACGCAAAGTAAGGCTTCTGGAATTTTATCATAACTCACGAAATGGTAGGAGTAAAAATAAGGGATACATTGCAAATGATAACTTGGGATGTCCTTAATTCAAATCTGCAAAGAACTTGGCTGTGCGACTTTTAGTTTTCGCACCACAGCTTTTCAACCTATGCAAAAAATGATAATTTATTCATATATAAAACGCAAAGTAAGGCTTCTGGAATTTTGTCATAACTCACGAAATGGTAGGAGTAAAAATAAGGGATACATTGCAAATGATAACTTGGGATGTCCTTAATTCAAATCTGCAAAGAACTTGGCTGTGCGACTTTTAGTCACGAAATGGTAGGAGTAAAAATAAGGGATACATTGCAAATGATAACTTGGGATGTCCTTAATTCAAATCTGCAAAGAACTTGGCTGTGCGACTTTTAGTTTTCGCACCACAGCTTTTCAACCTATGCAAAAAATGATAATTTATTCATATATAAAACGCAAAGTAAGGCTTCTGGAATTTTGTCATAACTCACGAAATGGTAGGAGTAAAAATAAGGGATACATTGCAAATGATAACTTGGGATGTCCTTAATTCAAATCTGCAAAGAACTTGGCTGTGCGACTTTTAGTTTTCGCACCACAGCTTTTCAACCTATGCAAAAAATGATAATTTATTCATATATAAAACGCAAAGTAAGGCTTCTGGAATTTTGTCATAACTCACGAAATGGTAGGAGTAAAAATAAGGGATACATTGCAAATGATAACTTGGGATGTCCTTAATTCAAATCTGCAAAGGACTTGGCTGTGCGACTTTTAGTTTTCGCACCACAGCTTTTCAACCTATGCAAAAAATGATAATTTATTCATATATAAAACGCAAAGTAAGGCTTCTGGAATTTTGTCATAACTCACGAAATGGTAGGAGTAAAAATAAGGGATACATTGCAAATGATAACTTGGGATGTCCTTAATTCAAATCTGCAAAGGACTTGGCTGTGCGACTTTTAGTTTTCGCACCACAGCTTTTCAACCTATGCAAAAAATGATAATTTATTCATATATAAAACGCAAAGTAAGGCTTCTGGAATTTTGTCATAACTCACGAAATGGTAGGAGTAAAAATAAGGGATACATTGCAAATGATAACTTGGGATGTCCTTAATTCAAATCTGCAAAGAACTTGGCTGTGCGACTTTTAGTTTTCGCACCACAGCTTTTCAACCTATGCAAAAAATGATAATTTATTCATATATAAAACGCAAAGTAAGGCTTCTGGAATTTTGTCATAACTCACGAAATGGTAGGAGTAAAAATAAGGGATACATTGCAAATGATAACTTGGGATGTCCTTAATTCAAATCTGCAAAGAACTTGGCTGTGCGACTTTTAGTTTTCGCACCACAGCTTTTCAACCTATGCAAAAAATGATAATTTATTCATATATAAAACGCAAAGTAAGGCTTCTGGAATTTTGTCATAACTCACGAAATGGTAGGAGTAAAAATAAGGGATACATTGCAAATGATAACTTGGGATGTCCTTAATTCAAATCTGCAAAGAACTTGGCTGTGCGACTTTTAGTTTTCGCACCACAGCTTTTCAACCTATGCAAAAAATGATAATTTATTCATATATAAAACGCAAAGTAAGGCTTCTGGAATTTTGTCATAACTCACGAAATGGTAGGAGTAAAAATAAGGGATACATTGCAAATGATAACTTGGGATGTCGTTAATTCAAATCTGCAAAGAACTTGGCTGTGCGACTTTTAGTTTTCGCACCACAGCTTTTCAACCTATGCAAAAAATGATAATTTATTCATATATAAAACGCAAAGTAAGGCTTCTGGAATTTTGTCATAACTCACGAAATGGTAGGAGTAAAAATAAGGGATACATTGCAAATGATAACTTGGGATGTCCTTAATTCAAATCTGCAAAGGACTTGGCTGTGCGACTTTTAGTTTTCGCACCACAGCTTTTCAACCTATGCAAAAAATGATAATTTATTCATATATAAAACGCAAAGTAAGGCTTCTGGAATTTTGTCATAACTCACGAAATGGTAGGAGTAAAAATAAGGGATACATTGCAAATGATAACTTGGGATGTCCTTAATTCAAATCTGCAAAGAACTTGGCTGTGCGACTTTTAGTTTTCGCACCACAGCTTTTCAACCTATGCAAAAAAATGATAATTTATTCATATATAAAACGCAAAGTAAGGCTTCTGGAATTTTGTCATAACTCACGAAATGGTAGGAGTAAAAATAAGGGATACATTGCAAATGATAACTTGGGATGTCCTTAATTCAAATCTGCAAAGAACTTGGCTGTGCGACTTTTAGTTTTCGCACCACAGCTTTTCAACCTATGCAAAAAATGATAATTTATTCATATATAAAACGCAAAGTAAGGCTTCTGGAATTTTGTCATAACTCACGAAATGGTAGGAGTAAAAATAAGGGATACATTGCAAATGATAACTTGGGATGTCCTTAATTCAAATCTGCAAAGAACTTGGCTGTGCGACTTTTAGTTTTCGCACCACAGCTTTTCAACCTATGCAAAAAATGATAATTTATTCATATATAAAACGCAAAGTAAGGCTTCTGGAATTTTGTCATAACTCACGAAATGGTAGGAGTAAAAATAAGGGATACATTGCAAAGATAACTTGGGATGTCCTTAATTCAAATCTGCAAAGAACTTGGCTGTGCGACTTTTAGTTTTCGCACCACAGCTTTTCAACCTATGCAAAAAATGATAATTTATTCATATATAAAACGCAAAGTAAGGCTTCTGGAATTTTGTCATAACTCACGAAATGGTAGGAGTAAAAATAAGGGATACATTGCAAATGATAACTTGGGATGTCCTTAATTCAAATCTGCAAAGAACTTGGCTGTGCGACTTTTAGTTTTCGCACCACAGCTTTTCAACCTATGCAAAAAAATGATAATTTATTCATATATAAAACGCAAAGTAAGGCTTCTGGAATTTTGTCATAACTCACGAAATGGTAGGAGTAAAAATAAGGGATACATTGCAAATGATAACTTGGGATGTCCTTAATTCAAATCTGCAAAGAACTTGGCTGTGCGACTTTTAGTTTTCGCACCACAGCTTTTCAACCTATGCAAAAAATGATAATTTATTTATATATAAAACGCAAAGTAAGGCTTCTGGAATTTTGTCATAACTCACGAAATGGTAGGAGTAAAAATAAGGGATACATTGCAAATGATAACTTGGGATGTCCTTAATTCAAATCTGCAAAGGACTTGGCTGTGCGACTTTTAGTTTTCGCACCACAGCTTTTCAACCTATGCAAAAAATGATAATTTATTCATATATAAAACGCAAAGTAAGGCTTCTGGAATTTTGTCATAACTCACGAAATGGTAGGAGTAAACATAAGGGATACATTGCAAATGATAACTTGGGATGTTCTTAATTCAAATCTGCAAAGAACTTGGCTGTGCGACTTTTAGTTTTCGCACCACAGCTTTTCAACCTATGCAAAAAATGATAATTTATTCATATATAAAACGCAAAGTAAGGCTTCTGGAATTTTATCATAACTCACGAAATGGTAGGAGTAAAAATAAGGGATACATTGCAAATGATAACTTGGGATGTCCTTAATTCAAATCTGCAAAGAACTTGGCTGTGCGACTTTTAGTTTTCGCACCACAGCTTTTCAACCTATGCAAAAAATGATAATTTATTCATATATAAAACGCAAAGTAAGGCTTCTGGAATTTTGTCATAACTCACGAAATGGTAGGAGTAAAAATAAGGGATACATTGCAAATGATAACTTGGGATGTCCTTAATTCAAATCTGCAAAGAACTTGGCTGTGCGACTTTTAGTTTTCGCACCACAGCTTTTCAACCTATGCAAAAAATGATAATTTATTCATATATAAAACGCAAAGTAAGGCTTCTGGAATTTTGTCATAACTCACGAAATGGTAGGAGTAAAAATAAGGGATACATTGCAAATGATAACTTGGGATGTCCTTAATTCAAATCTGCAAAGAACTTGGCTGTGTGACTTTTAGTTTTCGCACCACAGCTTTTCAACCTATGCAAAAAATGATAATTTATTCATATATAAAACGCAAAGTAAGGCTTCTGGAATTTTGTCATAACTCACGAAATGGTAGGAGTAAAAATAAGGGATACATTGCAAATGATAACTTGGGATGTCCTTAATTCAAATCTGCAAAGAACTTGGCTGTGCGACTTTTAGTTTTCGCACCACAGCTTTTCAACCTATGCAAAAAATGATAATTTATTCATATATAAAACGCAAAGTAAGGCTTCTGGAATTTTGTCATAACTCACGAAATGGTAGGAGTAAAAATAAGGGATACATTGCAAATGATAACTTGGGATGTCCTTAATTCAAATCTGCAAAGAACTTGGCTGTGCGACTTTTAGTTTTCGCACCACAGCTTTTCAACCTATGCAAAAAATGATAATTTATTCATATATAAAACGCAAAGTAAGGCTTCTGGAATTTTGTCATAACTCACGAAATGGTAGGAGTAAAAATAAGGGATACATTGCAAATGATAACTTGGGATGTCCTTAATTCAAATCTGCAAAGAACTTGGCTGTGCGACTTTTAGTTTTCGCACCACAGCTTTTCAACCTATGCAAAAAATGATAATTTATTCATATATAAAACGCAAAGTAAGGCTTCTGGAATTTTGTCATAACTCACGAAATGGTAGGAGTAAAAATAAGGGATACATTGCAAATGATAACTTGGGATGTCCTTAATTCAAATCTGCAAAGGATTTGGCTGTGCGACTTTTAGTTTTCGCACCACAGCTTTTCAACCTATGCAAAAAATGATAATTTATTCATATATAAAACGCAAAGTAAGGCTTCTGGAATTTTGTCATAACTCACGAAATGGTAGGAGTAAAAATAAGGGATACATTGCAAATGATAACTTGGGATGTCCTTAATTCAAATCTGCAAAGAACTTGGCTGTGCGACTTTTAGTTTTCGCACCACAGCTTTTCAACCTATGCAAAAAATGATAATTTATTCATATATAAAACGCAAAGTAAGGCTTCTGGAATTTTGTCATAACTCACGAAATGGTAGGAGTAAAAATAAGGGATACATTGCAAATGATAACTTGGGATGTCCTTAATTCAAATCTGCAAAGAACTTGGCTGTGCGACTTTTAGTTTTCGCACCACAGCTTTTCAACCTATGCAAAAAATGATAATTTATTCATATATAAAACGCAAAGTAAGGCTTCTGGAATTTTGTCATAACTCACGAAATGGTAGGAGTAAAAATAAGGGATACATTGCAAATGATAACTTGGGATGTCCTTAATTCAAATCTGCAAAGAACTTGGCTGTGCGACTTTTAGTTTTCGCACCACAGCTTTTCAACCTATGCAAAAAATGATAATTTATTCATATATAAAACGCAAAGTAAGGCTTCTGGAATTTTGTCATAACTCACGAAATGGTAGGAGTAAAAATAAGGGATACATTGCAAATGATAACTTGGGATGTCCTTAATTCAAATCTGCAAAGAACTTGGCTGTGCGACTTTTAGTTTTCGCACCACAGCTTTTCAACCTATGCAAAAAATGATAATTTATTCATATATAAAACGCAAAGTAAGGCTTCTGGAATTTTGTCATAACTCACGAAATGGTAGGAGTAAAAATAAGGGATACATTGCAAATGATAACATGGGATGTCCTTAATTCAAATCTGCAAAGAACTTGGCTGTGCGACTTTTAGTTTTCGCACCACAGCTTTTCAACCTATGCAAAAAATGATAATTTATTCATATATAAAACGCAAAGTAAGGCTTCTGGAATTTTGTCATAACTCACGAAATGGTAGGAGTAAAAATAAGGGATACATTGCAAATGATAACTTGGGATGTCCTTAATTCAAATCTGCAAAGAACTTGGCTGTGCGACTTTTAGTTTTCGCACCACAGCTTTTCAACCTATGCAAAAAATGATAATTTATTCATATATAAAACGCAAAGTAAGGCTTCTGGAATTTTGTCATAACTCACGAAATGGTAGGAGTAAAAATAAGGGATACATTGCAAATGATAACTTGGGATGTCCTTAATTCAAATCTGCAAAGAACTTGGCTGTGCGACTTTTAGTTTTCGCACCACAGCTTTTCAACCTATGCAAAAAATGATAATTTATTCATATATAAAACGCAAAGTAAGGCTTCTGGAATTTTGTCATAACTCACGAAATGGTAGGAGTAAAAATAAGGGATACATTGCAAATGATAAGTTGGGATGTCCTTAATTCAAATCTGCAAAGAACTTGGCTGTGCGACTTTTAGTTTTCGCACCACAGCTTTTCAACCTATGCAAAAAATGATAATTTATTCATATATAAAACGCAAAGTAAGGCTTCTGGAATTTTGTCATAACTCACGAAATGGTAGGAGTAAAAATAAGGGAATTGCAAATGATAACTTGGGATGTCCTTAATTCAAATCTGCAAAGGACTTGGCTGTGCGACTTTTAGTTTTCGCACCACAGCTTTTCAACCTATGCCAAAAATGATAATTTATTCATATATAAAACGCAAAGTAAGGCTTCTGGAATTTTGTCATAACTCACGAAATGGTAGGAGTAAAAATAAGGGATACATTGCAAATGATAACTTGGGATGTCCTTAATTCAAATCTGCAAAGAACTTGGCTGTGCGACTTTTAGTTTTCGCACCACAGCTTTTCAACCTATGCAAAAAATGATAATTTATTCATATATAAAACGCAAAGTAAGGCTTCTGGAATTTTATCATAACTCACGAAATGGTAGGAGTAAAAATAAGGGATACATTGCAAATGATAACTTGGGATGTCCTTAATTCAAATCTGCAAAGAACTTGGCTGTGCGACTTTTAGTTTTCGCACCACAGCTTTTCAACCTATGCAAAAAATGATAATTTATTCATATATAAAACGCAAAGTAAGGCTTCTGGAATTTTGTCATAACTCACGAAATGGTAGGAGTAAAAATAAGAGATACATTGCAAATGATAACTTGGGATGTCCTTAATTCAAATCTGCAAAGAACTTGGCTGTGCGACTTTTAGTTTTCGCACCACAGCTTTTCAACCTATGCAAAAAATGATAATTTATTCATATATAAAACGCAAAGTAAGGCTTCTGGAATTTTGTCATAACTCACGAAATGGTAGGAGTAAAAATAAGGGATACATTGCAAATGATAACTTGGGATGTCCTTAATTCAAATCTGCAAAGAACTTGGCTGTGCGACTTTTAGTTTTCGCACCACAGCTTTTCAACCTATGCAAAAAATGATAATTTATTCATATATAAAACGCAAAGTAAGGCTTCTGGAATTTTGTCATAACTCACGAAATGGTAGGAGTAAAAATAAGGGATACATTGCAAATGATAACTTGGGATGTCCTTAATTCAAATCTGCAAAAGATTTGGCTGTGCGACTTTTAGTTTTCGCACCACAGCTTTTCAACCTATGCAAAAAATGATAATTTATTCATATATAAAACGCAAAGTAAGGCTTCTGGAATTTTGTCATAACTCACGAAATGGTAGGAGTAAAAATAAGGGATACATTGCAAATGATAACTTGGGATGTCCTTAATTCAAATCTGCAAAGAACTTGGCTGTGCGACTTTTAGTTTTCGCACCACAGCTTTTCAACCTATGAAAAAAATGATAATTTATTCATATATAAAACGCAAAGTAAGGCTTCTGGAATTTTGTCATAACTCACGAAATGGTAGGAGTAAAAATAAGGGATACATTGCAAATGATAACTTGGGATGTCCTTAATTCAAATCTGCAAAGAACTTGGCTGTGCGACTTTTAGTTTTCGCACCACAGCTTTTCAACCTATGCAAAAAATGATAATTTATTCATATATAAAACGCAAAGTAAGGCTTCTGGAATTTTGTCATAACTCACGAAATGGTAGGAGTAAAAATAAGGGATACATTGCAAATGATAACTTGGGATGTCCTTAATTCAAATCTGCAAAGAACTTGGCTGTGCGACTTTTAGTTTTCGCACCACAGCTTTTCAACCTATGCAAAAAATGATAATTTATTCATATATAAAACGCAAAGTAAGGCTTCTGGAATTTTGTCATAACTCACGAAATGGTAGGAGTAAAAATAAGGGATACATTGCAAATGATAACTTGGGATGTCCTTAATTCAAATCTGCAAAGAACTTGGCTGTGCGACTTTTAGTTTTCGCACCACAGCTTTTCAACCTATGCAAAAAATGATAATTTATTCATATATAAAACGCAAAGTAAGGCTTCTGGAATTTTGTCATAACTCACGAAATGGTAGGAGTAAAAATAAGGGATACATTGCAAATGATAAGTTGGGATGTCCTTAATTCAAATCTGCAAAGAACTTGGCTGTGCGACTTTTAGTTTTCGCACCACAGCTTTTCAACCTATGCAAAAAATGATAATTTATTCATATATAAAACGCAAAGTAAGGCTTCTGGAATTTTGTCATAACTCACGAAATGGTAGGAGTAAAAATAAGGGATACATTGCAAATGATAACTTGGGATGTCCTTAATTCAAATCTGCAAAGGACTTGGCTGTGCGACTTTTAGTTTTCGCACCACAGCTTTTCAACCTATGCCAAAAATGATAATTTATTCATATATAAAACGCAAAGTAAGGCTTCTGGAATTTTGTCATAACTCACGAAATGGTAGGAGTAAAAATAAGGGATACATTGCAAATGATAACTTGGGATGTCCTTAATTCAAATCTGCAAAGAACTTGGCTGTGCGACTTTTAGTTTTCGCACCACAGCTTTTCAACCTATGCAAAAAATGATAATTTATTCATATATAAAACGCAAAGTAAGGCTTCTGGAATTTTATCATAACTCACGAAATGGTAGGAGTAAAAATAAGGGATACATTGCAAATGATAACTTGGGATGTCCTTAATTCAAATCTGCAAAGAACTTGGCTGTGCGACTTTTAGTTTTCGCACCACAGCTTTTCAACCTATGCAAAAAATGATAATTTATTCATATATAAAACGCAAAGTAAGGCTTCTGGAATTTTGTCATAACTCACGAAATGGTAGGAGTAAAAATAAGGGATACATTGCAAATGATAACTTGGGATGTCCTTAATTCAAATCTGCAAAGAACTTGGCTGTGCGACTTTTAGTTTTCGCACCACAGCTTTTCAACCTATGCAAAAAATGATAATTTATTCATATATAAAACGCAAAGTAAGGCTTCTGGAATTTTGTCATAACTCACGAAATGGTAGGAGTAAAAATAAGGGATACATTGCAAATGATAAGTTGGGATGCCCTAATTCAAATCTGCAAAGAACTTGGCTGTGCGACTTTTAGTTTTCGCACCACAGCTTTTCAACCTATGCAAAAAATGATAATTTATTCATATATAAAACGCAAAGTAAGGCTTCTGGAATTTTGTCATAACTCACGAAATGGTAGGAGTAAAAATAAGGGATACATTGCAAATGATAGCTTGGGATGTCCTTAATTCAAATCTGCAAAGGACTTGGCTGTGCGACTTTTAGTTTTCGCACCACAGCTTTTCAACCTATGCCAAAAATGATAATTTATTCATATATAAAACGCAAAGTAAGGCTTCTGGAATTTTGTCATAACTCACGAAATGGTAGGAGTAAAAATAAGGGATACATTGCAAATGATAACTTGGGATGTCCTTAATTCAAATCTGCAAAGAACTTGGCTGTGCGACTTTTAGTTTTCGCACCACAGCTTTTCAACCTATGCAAAAAATGATAATTTATTCATATATAAAACGCAAAGTAAGGCTTCTGGAATTTTATCATAACTCACGAAATGGTAGGAGTAAAAATAAGGGATACATTGCAAATGATAACTTGGGATGTCCTTAATTCAAATCTGCAAAGAACTTGGCTGTGCGACTTTTAGTTTTCGCACCACAGCTTTTCAACCTATGCAAAAAATGATAATTTATTCATATATAAAACGCAAAGTAAGGCTTCTGGAATTTTGTCATAACTCACGAAATGGTAGGAGTAAAAATAAGGGATACATTGCAAATGATAACTTGGGATGTCCTTAATTCAAATCTGCAAAAGATTTGGCTGTGCGACTTTTAGTTTTCGCACCACAGCTTTTCAACCTATGCAAAAAATGATAATTTATTCATATATAAAACGCAAAGTAAGGCTTCTGGAATTTTGTCATAACTCACGAAATGGTAGGAGTAAAAATAAGGGATACATTGCAAATGATAACTTGGGATGTCCTTAATTCAAATCTGCAAAGAACTTGGCTGTGCGACTTTTAGTTTTCGCACCACAGCTTTTCAACCTATGAAAAAAATGATAATTTATTCATATATAAAACGCAAAGTAAGGCTTCTGGAATTTTGTCATAACTCACGAAATGGTAGGAGTAAAAATAAGGGATACATTGCAAATGATAACTTGGGATGTCCTTAATTCAAATCTGCAAAGGATTTGGCTGTGCGACTTTTAGTTTTCGCACCACAGCTTTTCAACCTATGCAAAAAATGATAATTTATTCATATATAAAACGCAAAGTAAGGCTTCTGGAATTTTGTCATAACTCACGAAATGGTAGGAGTAAAAATAAGGGATACATTGCAAATGATAACTTGGGATGTCCTTAATTCAAATCTGCAAAGAACTTGGCTGTGCGACTTTTAGTTTTCGCACCACAGCTTTTCAACCTATGCAAAAAATGATAATTTATTCATATATAAAACGCAAAGTAAGGCTTCTGGAATTTTGTCATAACTCACGAAATGGTAGGAGTAAAAATAAGGGATACATTGCAAATGATAACTTGGGATGTCCTTAATTCAAATCTGCAAAGAACTTGGCTGTGCGACTTTTAGTTTTCGCACCACAGCTTTTCAACCTATGCAAAAAATGATAATTTATTCATATATAAAACGCAAAGTAAGGCTTCTGGAATTTTGTCATAACTCACGAAATGGTAGGAGTAAAAATAAGGGATACATTGCAAATGATAACTTGGGATGTCCTTAATTCAAATCTGCAAAGAACTTGGCTGTGCGACTTTTAGTTTTCGCACCACAGCTTTTCAACCTATGCAAAAAATGATAATTTATTCATATATAAAACGCAAAGTAAGGCTTCTGGAATTTTGTCATAACTCACGAAATGGTAGGAGTAAAAATAAGGGATACATTGCAAATGATAAGTTGGGATGTCCTTAATTCAAATCTGCAAAGAACTTGGCTGTGCGACTTTTAGTTTTCGCACCACAGCTTTTCAACCTATGCAAAAAATGATAATTTATTCATATATAAAACGCAAAGTAAGGCTTCTGGAATTTTGTCATAACTCACGAAATGGTAGGAGTAAAAATAAGGGATACATTGCAAATGATAACTTGGGATGTCCTTAATTCAAATCTGCAAAGGACTTGGCTGTGCGACTTTTAGTTTTCGCACCACAGCTTTTCAACCTATGCCAAAAATGATAATTTATTCATATATAAAACGCAAAGTAAGGCTTCTGGAATTTTGTCATAACTCACGAAATGGTAGGAGTAAAAATAAGGGATACATTGCAAATGATAACTTGGGATGTCCTTAATTCAAATCTGCAAAGAACTTGGCTGTGCGACTTTTAGTTTTCGCACCACAGCTTTTCAACCTATGCAAAAAATGATAATTTATTCATATATAAAACGCAAAGTAAGGCTTCTGGAATTTTGTCATAACTCACGAAATGGTAGGAGTAAAAATAAGGGATACATTGCAAATGATAACTTGGGATGTCCTTAATTCAAATCTGCAAAGAACTTGGCTGTGCGACTTTTAGTTTTCGCACCACAGCTTTTCAACCTATGCAAAAAATGATAATTTATTCATATATAAAACGCAAAGTAAGGCTTCTGGAATTTTGTCATAACTCACGAAATGGTAGGAGTAAAAATAAGGGATACATTGCAAATGATAACTTGGGATGTCCTTAATTCAAATCTGCAAAGGACTTGGCTGTGCGACTTTTAGTTTTCGCACCACAGCTTTTCAACCTATGCAAAAAATGATAATTTATTCATATATAAAACGCAAAGTAAGGCTTCTGGAATTTTGTCATAACTCACGAAATGGTAGGAGTAAAAATAAGGGATACATTGCAAATGATAACTTGGGATGTCCTTAATTCAAATCTGCAAAGAACTTGGCTGTGCGACTTTTAGTTTTCGCACCACAGCTTTTCAACCTATGCAAAAAATGATAATTTATTCATATATAAAACGCAAAGTAAGGCTTCTGGAATTTTGTCATAACTCACGAAATGGTAGGAGTAAAAATAAGGGATACATTGCAAATGATAACTTGGGATGTCCTTAATTCAAATCTGCAAAGAACTTGGCTGTGCGACTTTTAGTTTTCGCACCACAGCTTTTCAACCTATGCAAAAAATGATAATTTATTCATATATAAAACGCAAAGTAAGGCTTCTGGAATTTTGTCATAACTCACGAAATGGTAGGAGTAAAAATAAGGGATACATTGCAAATGATAACTTGGGATGTCCTTAATTCAAATCTGCAAAGAACTTGGCTGTGCGACTTTTAGTTTTCGCACCACAGCTTTTCAACCTATGCAAAAAATGATAATTTATTCATATATAAAACGCAAAGTAAGGCTTCTGGAATTTTGTCATAACTCACGAAATGGTAGGAGTAAAAATAAGGGATACATTGCAAATGATAACTTGGGATGTCCTTAATTCAAATCTGCAAAGAACTTGGCTGTGTGACTTTTAGTTTTCGCACCACAGCTTTTCAACCTATGCAAAAAATGATAATTTATTCATATATAAAACGCAAAGTAAGGCTTCTGGAATTTTGTCATAACTCACGAAATGGTAGGAGTAAAAATAAGGGATACATTGCAAATGATAACTTGGGATGTCCTTAATTCAAATCTGCAAAGAACTTGGCTGTGTGACTTTTAGTTTTCGCACCACAGCTTTTCAACCTATGCAAAAAATGATAATTTATTCATATATAAAACGCAAAGTAAGGCTTCTGGAATTTTGTCATAACTCACGAAATGGTAGGAGTAAAAATAAGGGATACATTGCAAATGATAACTTGGGATGTCCTTAATTCAAATCTGCAAAGAACTTGGCTGTACGACTTTTAGTTTTCGCACCACAGCTTTTCAACCTATGCAAAAAATGATAATTTATTCATATATAAAACGCAAAGTAAGGCTTCTGGAATTTTGTCATAACTCACGAAATGGTAGGAGTAAAAATAAGGGATACATTGCAAATGATAACTTGGGATGTCCTTAATTCAAATCTGCAAAGAACTTGGCTGTGCGACTTTTAGTTTTCGCACCACAGCTTTTCAACCTATGCAAAAAATGATAATTTATTCATATATAAAACGCAAAGTAAGGCTTCTGGAATTTTGTCATAACTCACGAAATGGTAGGAGTAAAAATAAGGGATACATTGCAAATGATAACTTGGGATGTCCTTAATTCAAATCTGCAAAGAACTTGGCTGTGCGACTTTTAGTTTTCGCACCACAGCTTTTCAACCTATGCAAAAAATGATAATTTATTCATATATAAAACGCAAAGTAAGGCTTCTGGAATTTTGTCATAACTCACGAAATGGTAGGAGTAAAAATAAGGGATACATTGCAAATGATAACTTGGGATGTCCTTAATTCAAATCTGCAAAGAACTTGGCTGTGCGACTTTTAGTTTTCGCACCACAGCTTTTCAACCTATGCAAAAAATGATAATTTATTCATATATAAAACGCAAAGTAAGGCTTCTGGAATTTTGTCATAACTCACGAAATGGTAGGAGTAAAAATAAGGGATACATTGCAAATGATAACTTGGGATGTCCTTAATTCAAATCTGCAAAGAACTTGGCTGTGCGACTTTTAGTTTTCGCACCACAGCTTTTCAACCTATGCAAAAAAATGATAATTTATTCATATATAAAACGCAAAGTAAGGCTTCTGGAATTTTGTCATAACTCACGAAATGGTAGGAGTAAAAATAAGGGATACATTGCAAATGATAACTTGGGATGTCCTTAATTCAAATCTGCAAAGAACTTGGCTGTGCGACTTTTAGTTTTCGCACCACAGCTTTTCAACCTATGCAAAAAATGATAATTTATTTATATATAAAACGCAAAGTAAGGCTTCTGGAATTTTGTCATAACTCACGAAATGGTAGGAGTAAAAATAAGGGATACATTGCAAATGATAACTTGGGATGTCCTTAATTCAAATCTGCAAAGGACTTGGCTGTGCGACTTTTAGTTTTCGCACCACAGCTTTTCAACCTATGCAAAAAATGATAATTTATTCATATATAAAACGCAAAGTAAGGCTTCTGGAATTTTGTCATAACTCACGAAATGGTAGGAGTAAAAATAAGGGATACATTGCAAATGATAACTTGGGATGTCCTTAATTCAAATCTGCAAAGAACTTGGCTGTGCGACTTTTAGTTTTCGCACCACAGCTTTTCAACCTATGCAAAAAATGATAATTTATTCATATATAAAACGCAAAGTAAGGCTTCTGGAATTTTGTCATAACTCACGAAATGGTAGGAGTAAAAATAAGGGATACATTGCAAATGATAACTTGGGATGTCCTTAATTCAAATCTGCAAAGGACTTGGCTGTGTGACTTTTAGTTTTCGCACCACAGCTTTTCAACCTATGCAAAAAATGATAATTTATTTATATATAAAACGCAAAGTAAGGCTTCTGGAATTTTATCATAACTCACGAAATGGTAGGAGTAAACATAAGGGATACATTGCAAATGATAACTTGGGATGTTCTTAATTCAAATCTGCAAAGAACTTGGCTGTGCGACTTTTAGTTTTCGCACCACAGCTTTTCAACCTATGCAAAAAATGATAATTTATTCATATATAAAACGCAAAGTAAGGCTTCTGGAATTTTATCATAACTCACGAAATGGTAGGAGTAAAAATAAGGGATACATTGCAAATGATAACTTGGGATGTCCTTAATTCAAATCTGCAAAGGACTTGGCTGTGCGACTTTTAGTTTTCGCACCACAGCTTTTCAACTTATGCAAAAAATGATAATTTATTCATATATAAAACGCAAAGTAAGGCTTCTGGAATTTTGTCATAACTCACGAAATGGTAGGAGTAAAAATAAGGGATACATTGCAAATGATAACTTGGGATGTCCTTAATTCAAATCTGCAAAGAACTTGGCTGTGCGACTTTTAGTTTTCGCACCACAGCTTTTCAACCTATGCAAAAAATGATAATTTATTCATATATAAAACGCAAAGTAAGGCTTCTGGAATTTTGTCATAACTCACGAAATGGTAGGAGTAAAAATAAGGGATACATTGCAAATGATAAGTTGGGATGTCCTTAATTCAAATCTGCAAAGAACTTGGCTGTGCGACTTTTAGTTTTCGCACCACAGCTTTTCAACCTATGCAAAAAATGATAATTTATTCATATATAAAACGCAAAGTAAGGCTTCTGGAATTTTGTCATAACTCACGAAATGGTAGGAGTAAAAATAAGGGATACATTGCAAATGATAACTTGGGATGTCCTTAATTCAAATCTGCAAAGAACTTGGCTGTGTGACTTTTAGTTTTCGCACCACAGCTTTTCAACCTATGCAAAAAATGATAATTTATTCATATATAAAACGCAAAGTAAGGCTTCTGGAATTTTGTCATAACTCACGAAATGGTAGGAGTAAAAATAAGGGATACATTGCAAATGATAACTTGGGATGTCCTTAATTCAAATCTGCAAAGAACTTGGCTGTGCGACTTTTAGTTTTCGCACCACAGCTTTTCAACCTATGCAAAAAATGATAATTTATTTATATATAAAACGCAAAGTAAGGCTTCTGGAATTTTGTCATAACTCACGAAATGGTAGGAGTAAAAATAAGGGATACATTGCAAATGATAACTTGGGATGTCCTTAATTCAAATCTGCAAAGGACTTGGCTGTGCGACTTTTAGTTTTCGCACCACAGCTTTTCAACCTATGCAAAAAATGATAATTTATTCATATATAAAACGCAAAGTAAGGCTTCTGGAATTTTGTCATAACTCACGAAATGGTAGGAGTAAAAATAAGGGATACATTGCAAATGATAACTTGGGATGTCCTTAATTCAAATCTGCAAAGAACTTGGCTGTGCGACTTTTAGTTTTCGCACCACAGCTTTTCAACCTATGCAAAAAATGATAATTTATTCATATATAAAACGCAAAGTAAGGCTTCTGGAATTTTGTCATAACTCACGAAATGGTAGGAGTAAAAATAAGGGATACATTGCAAATGATAACTTGGGATGTCCTTAATTCAAATCTGCAAAGGACTTGGCTGTGTGACTTTTAGTTTTCGCACCACAGCTTTTCAACCTATGCAAAAAATGATAATTTATTTATATATAAAACGCAAAGTAAGGCTTCTGGAATTTTATCATAACTCACGAAATGGTAGGAGTAAACATAAGGGATACATTGCAAATGATAACTTGGGATGTTCTTAATTCAAATCTGCAAAGAACTTGGCTGTGCGACTTTTAGTTTTCGCACCACAGCTTTTCAACCTATGCAAAAAATGATAATTTATTCATATATAAAACGCAAAGTAAGGCTTCTGGAATTTTATCATAACTCACGAAATGGTAGGAGTAAAAATAAGGGATACATTGCAAATGATAACTTGGGATGTCCTTAATTCAAATCTGCAAAGGACTTGGCTGTGCGACTTTTAGTTTTCGCACCACAGCTTTTCAACTTATGCAAAAAATGATAATTTATTCATATATAAAACGCAAAGTAAGGCTTCTGGAATTTTGTCATAACTCACGAAATGGTAGGAGTAAAAATAAGGGATACATTGCAAATGATAACTTGGGATGTCCTTAATTCAAATCTGCAAAGAACTTGGCTGTGCGACTTTTAGTTTTCGCACCACAGCTTTTCAACCTATGCAAAAAATGATAATTTATTCATATATAAAACGCAAAGTAAGGCTTCTGGAATTTTGTCATAACTCACGAAATGGTAGGAGTAAAAATAAGGGATACATTGCAAATGATAACTTGGGATGTCCTTAATTCAAATCTGCAAAGAACTTGGCTGTGCGACTTTTAGTTTTCGCACCACAGCTTTTCAACCTATGCAAAAAATGATAATTTATTCATATATAAAACGCAAAGTAAGGCTTCTGGAATTTTGTCATAACTCACGAAATGGTAGGAGTAAAAATAAGGGATACATTGCAAATGATAACTTGGGATGTCCTTAATTCAAATCTGCAAAGAACTTGGCTGTGTGACTTTTAGTTTTCGCACCACAGCTTTTCAACCTATGCAAAAAATGATAATTTATTCATATATAAAACGCAAAGTAAGGCTTCTGGAATTTTGTCATAACTCACGAAATGGTAGGAGTAAAAATAAGGGATACATTGCAAATGATAACTTGGGATGTCCTTAATTCAAATCTGCAAAGAACTTGGCTGTGCGACTTTTAGTTTTCGCACCACAGCTTTTCAACCTATGCAAAAAATGATAATTTATTCATATATAAAACGCAAAGTAAGGCTTCTGGAATTTTGTCATAACTCACGAAATGGTAGGAGTAAAAATAAGGGATACATTGCAAATGATAACTTGGGATGTCCTTAATTCAAATCTGCAAAGAACTTGGCTGTGCGACTTTTAGTTTTCGCACCACAGCTTTTCAACCTATGCAAAAAATGATAATTTATTCATATATAAAACGCAAAGTAAGGCTTCTGGAATTTTGTCATAACTCACGAAATGGTAGGAGTAAAAATAAGGGATACATTGCAAATGATAACTTGGGATGTCCTTAATTCAAATCTGCAAAGGATTTGGCTGTGCGACTTTTAGTTTTCGCACCACAGCTTTTCAACCTATGCAAAAAATGATAATTTATTCATATATAAAACGCAAAGTAAGGCTTCTGGAATTTTGTCATAACTCACGAAATGGTAGGAGTAAAAATAAGGGATACATTGCAAATGATAACTTGGGATGTCCTTAATTCAAATCTGCAAAGAACTTGGCTGTGCGACTTTTAGTTTTCGCACCACAGCTTTTCAACCTATGCAAAAAATGATAATTTATTCATATATAAAACGCAAAGTAAGGCTTCTGGAATTTTGTCATAACTCACGAAATGGTAGGAGTAAAAATAAGGGATACATTGCAAATGATAACTTGGGATGTCCTTAATTCAAATCTGCAAAGAACTTGGCTGTGCGACTTTTAGTTTTCGCACCACAGCTTTTCAACCTATGCAAAAAATGATAATTTATTCATATATAAAACGCAAAGTAAGGCTTCTGGAATTTTGTCATAACTCACGAAATGGTAGGAGTAAAAATAAGGGATACATTGCAAATGATAACTTGGGATGTCCTTAATTCAAATCTGCAAAGAACTTGGCTGTGCGACTTTTAGTTTTCGCACCACAGCTTTTCAACCTATGCAAAAAATGATAATTTATTCATATATAAAACGCAAAGTAAGGCTTCTGGAATTTTGTCATAACTCACGAAATGGTAGGAGTAAAAATAAGGGATATATTGCAAATGATAACTTGGGATGTCCTTAATTCAAATCTGCAAAGAACTTGGCTGTGCGACTTTTAGTTTTCGCACCACAGCTTTTCAACCTATGCAAAAAATGATAATTTATTCATATATAAAACGCAAAGTAAGGCTTCTGGAATTTTGTCATAACTCACGAAATGGTAGGAGTAAAAATAAGGGATACATTGCAAATGATAACTTGGGATGTCCTTAATTCAAATCTGCAAAGGACTTGGCTGTGCGACTTTTAGTTTTCGCACCACAGCTTTTCAACCTATGCCAAAAATGATAATTTATTCATATATAAAACGCAAAGTAAGGCTTCTGGAATTTTGTCATAACTCACGAAATGGTAGGAGTAAAAATAAGGGATACATTGCAAATGATAACTTGGGATGTCCTTAATTCAAATCTGCAAAGAACTTGGCTGTGCGACTTTTAGTTTTCGCACCACAGCTTTTCAACCTATGCAAAAAATGATAATTTATTCATATATAAAACGCAAAGTAAGGCTTCTGGAATTTTATCATAACTCACGAAATGGTAGGAGTAAAAATAAGGGATACATTGCAAATGATAACTTGGGATGTCCTTAATTCAAATCTGCAAAGAACTTGGCTGTGCGACTTTTAGTTTTCGCACCACAGCTTTTCAACCTATGCAAAAAATGATAATTTATTCATATATAAAACGCAAAGTAAGGCTTCTGGAATTTTGTCATAACTCACGAAATGGTAGGAGTAAAAATAAGGGATACATTGCAAATGATAACTTGGGATGTCCTTAATTCAAATCTGCAAAGAACTTGGCTGTGCGACTTTTAGTTTTCGCACCACAGCTTTTCAACCTATGCAAAAAATGATAATTTATTCATATATAAAACGCAAAGTAAGGCTTCTGGAATTTTGTCATAACTCACGAAATGGTAGGAGTAAAAATAAGGGATACATTGCAAATGATAACTTGGGATGTCCTTAATTCAAATCTGCAAAGAACTTGGCTGTGCGACTTTTAGTTTTCGCACCACAGCTTTTCAACCTATGCAAAAAATGATAATTTATTCATATATAAAACGCAAAGTAAGGCTTCTGGAATTTTGTCATAACTCACGAAATGGTAGGAGTAAAAATAAGGGATACATTGCAAATGATAACTTGGGATGTCCTTAATTCAAATCTGCAAAGAACTTGGCTGTGCGACTTTTAGTTTTCGCACCACAGCTTTTCAACCTATGCAAAAAATGATAATTTATTCATATATAAAACGCAAAGTAAGGCTTCTGGAATTTTGTCATAACTCACGAAATGGTAGGAGTAAAAATAAGGGATACATTGCAAATGATAACTTGGGATGTCCTTAATTCAAATCTGCAAAGGACTTGGCTGTGCGACTTTTAGTTTTCGCACCACAGCTTTTCAACCTATGCAAAAAATGATAATTTATTCATATATAAAACGCAAAGTAAGGCTTCTGGAATTTTGTCATAACTCACGAAATGGTAGGAGTAAAAATAAGGGATACATTGCAAATGATAACTTGGGATGTCCTTAATTCAAATCTGCAAAGAACTTGGCTGTGCGACTTTTAGTTTTCGCACCACAGCTTTTCAACCTATGCAAAAAATGATAATTTATTCATATATAAAACGCAAAGTAAGGCTTCTGGAATTTTATCATAACTCACGAAATGGTAGGAGTAAAAACAAGGGATACATTGCAAATGATAACTTGGGATGTCCTTAATTCAAATCTGCAAAGAACTTGGCTGTGCGACTTTTAGTTTTCGCACCACAGCTTTTCAACCTATGCAAAAAATGATAATTTATTCATATATAAAACGCAAAGTAAGGCTTCTGGAATTTTGTCATAACTCACGAAATGGTAGGAGTAAAAATAAGGGATACATTGCAAATGATAACTTGGGATGTCCTTAATTCAAATCTGCAAAGAACTTGGCTGTGCGACTTTTAGTTTTCGCACCACAGCTTTTCAACCTATGCAAAAAATGATAATTTATTCATATATAAAACGCAAAGTAAGGCTTCTGGAATTTTGTCATAACTCACGAAATGGTAGGAGTAAAAATAAGGGATACATTGCAAATGATAACTTGGGATGTCCTTAATTCAAATCTGCAAAGGACTTGGCTGTGCGACTTTTAGTTTTCGCACCACAGCTTTTCAACCTATGCAAAAAATGATAATTTATTCATATATAAAACGCAAAGTAAGGCTTCTGGAATTTTGTCATAACTCACGAAATGGTAGGAGTAAAAATAAGGGATACATTGCAAATGATAACTTGGGATGTCCTTAATTCAAATCTGCAAAGGACTTGGCTGTGCGACTTTTAGTTTTCGCACCACAGCTTTTCAACCTATGCCAAAAATGATAATTTATTCATATATAAAACGCAAAGTAAGGCTTCTGGAATTTTGTCATAACTCACGAAATGGTAGGAGTAAAAATAAGGGATACATTGCAAATGATAACTTGGGATGTCCTTAATTCAAATCTGCAAAGAACTTGGCTGTGCGACTTTTAGTTTTCGCACCACAGCTTTTCAACCTATGCAAAAAATGATAATTTATTCATATATAAAACGCAAAGTAAGGCTTCTGGAATTTTGTCATAACTCACGAAATGGTAGGAGTAAAAATAAGGGATACATTGCAAATGATAACTTGGGATGTCCTTAATTCAAATCTGCAAAGAACTTGGCTGTGCGACTTTTAGTTTTCGCACCACAGCTTTTCAACCTATGCAAAAAATGATAATTTATTCATATATAAAACGCAAAGTAAGGCTTCTGGAATTTTGTCATAACTCACGAAATGGTAGGAGTAAAAATAAGGGATACATTGCAAATGATAACTTGGGATGTCCTTAATTCAAATCTGCAAAGAACTTGGCTGTGCGACTTTTAGTTTTCGCACCACAGCTTTTCAACCTATGCAAAAAATGATAATTTATTCATATATAAAACGCAAAGTAAGGCTTCTGGAATTTTGTCATAACTCACGAAATGGTAGGAGTAAAAATAAGGGATACATTGCAAATGATAACTTGGGATGTCCTTAATTCAAATCTGCAAAGAACTTGGCTGTGCGACTTTTAGTTTTCGCACCACAGCTTTTCAACCTATGCAAAAAATGATAATTTATTCATATATAAAACGCAAAGTAAGGCTTCTGGAATTTTGTCATAACTCACGAAATGGTAGGAGTAAAAATAAGGGATACATTGCAAATGATAACTTGGGATGTCCTTAATTCAAATCTGCAAAGAACTTGGCTGTGCGACTTTTAGTTTTCGCACCACAGCTTTTCAACCTATGCAAAAAATGATAATTTATTCATATATAAAACGCAAAGTAAGGCTTCTGGAATTTTGTCATAACTCACGAAATGGTAGGAGTAAAAATAAGGGATACATTGCAAATGATAACTTGGGATGTCCTTAATTCAAATCTGCAAAGAACTTGGCTGTGCGACTTTTAGTTTTCGCACCACAGCTTTTCAACCTATGCAAAAAATGATAATTTATTCATATATAAAACGCAAAGTAAGGCTTCTGGAATTTTGTCATAACTCACGAAATGGTAGGAGTAAAAATAAGGGATACATTGCAAATGATAACTTGGGATGTCCTTAATTCAAATCTGCAAAGAACTTGGCTGTGCGACTTTTAGTTTTCGCACCACAGCTTTTCAACCTATGCAAAAAATGATAATTTATTCATATATAAAACGCAAAGTAAGGCTTCTGGAATTTTGTCATAACTCACGAAATGGTAGGAGTAAAAATAAGGGATACATTGCAAATGATAACTTGGGATGTCCTTAATTCAAATCTGCAAAGGACTTGGCTGTGCGACTTTTAGTTTTCGCACCACAGCTTTTCAACCTATGCCAAAAATGATAATTTATTCATATATAAAACGCAAAGTAAGGCTTCTGGAATTTTGTCATAACTCACGAAATGGTAGGAGTAAAAATAAGGGATACATTGCAAATGATAACTTGGGATGTCCTTAATTCAAATCTGCAAAGAACTTGGCTGTGCGACTTTTAGTTTTCGCACCACAGCTTTTCAACCTATGCAAAAAATGATAATTTATTCATATATAAAACGCAAAGTAAGGCTTCTGGAATTTTATCATAACTCACGAAATGGTAGGAGTAAAAATAAGGGATACATTGCAAATGATAACTTGGGATGTCCTTAATTCAAATCTGCAAAGAACTTGGCTGTGCGACTTTTAGTTTTCGCACCACAGCTTTTCAACCTATGCAAAAAATGATAATTTATTCATATATAAAACGCAAAGTAAGGCTTCTGGAATTTTGTCATAACTCACGAAATGGTAGGAGTAAAAATAAGGGATACATTGCAAATGATAACTTGGGATGTCCTTAATTCAAATCTGCAAAGGACTTGGCTGTGCGACTTTTAGTTTTCGCACCACAGCTTTTCAACCTATGCAAAAAATGATAATTTATTCATATATAAAACGCAAAGTAAGGCTTCTGGAATTTTGTCATAACTCACGAAATGGTAGGAGTAAAAATAAGGGATACATTGCAAATGATAACTTGGGATGTCCTTAATTCAAATCTGCAAAGAACTTGGCTGTGCGACTTTTAGTTTTCGCACCACAGCTTTTCAACCTATGCAAAAAATGATAATTTATTCATATATAAAACGCAAAGTAAGGCTTCTGGAATTTTATCATAACTCACGAAATGGTAGGAGTAAAAATAAGGGATACATTGCAAATGATAACTTGGGATGTCCTTAATTCAAATCTGCAAAGAACTTGGCTGTGCGACTTTTAGTTTTCGCACCACAGCTTTTCAACCTATGCAAAAAATGATAATTTATTCATATATTAAACGCAAAGTAAGGCTTCTGGAATTTTGTCATAACTCACGAAATGGTAGGAGTAAAAATAAGGGATACATTGCAAATGATAACTTGGGATGTCCTTAATTCAAATCTGCAAAGAACTTGGCTGTGCGACTTTTAGTTTTCGCACCACAGCTTTTCAACCTATGCAAAAAATGATAATTTATTCATATATAAAACGCAAAGTAAGGCTTCTGGAATTTTGTCATAACTCACGAAATGGTAGGAGTAAAAATAAGGGATACATTGCAAATGATAACTTGGGATGTCCTTAATTCAAATCTGCAAAGAACTTGGCTGTGCGACTTTTAGTTTTCGCACCACAGCTTTTCAACCTATGCAAAAAATGATAATTTATTCATATATAAAACGCAAAGTAAGGCTTCTGGAATTTTGTCATAACTCACGAAATGGTAGGAGTAAAATTAAGGGATACATTGCAAATGATAACTTGGGATGTCCTTAATTCAAATCTGCAAAGAACTTGGCTGTGCGACTTTTAGTTTTCGCACCACAGCTTTTCAACCTATGCAAAAAATGATAATTTATTCATATATAAAACGCAAAGTAAGGCTTCTGGAATTTTGTCATAACTCACGAAATGGTAGGAGTAAAAATAAGGGATACATTGCAAATGATAACTTGGGATGTCCTTAATTCAAATCTGCAAAGGACTTGGCTGTGCGACTTTTAGTTTTCGCACCACAGCTTTTCAACCTATGCAAAAAATGATAATTTATTCATATATAAAACGCAAAGTAAGGCTTCTGGAATTTTGTCATAACTCACGAAATGGTAGGAGTAAAAATAAGGGATACATTGCAAATGATAACTTGGGATGTCCTTAATTCAAATCTGCAAAGAACTTGGCTGTGCGACTTTTAGTTTTCGCACCACAGCTTTTCAACCTATGCAAAAAATGATAATTTATTCATATATAAAACGCAAAGTAAGGCTTCTGGAATTTTGTCATAACTCACGAAATGGTAGGAGTAAAAATAAGGGATACATTGCAAATGATAACTTGGGATGTCCTTAATTCAAATCTGCAAAGGACTTGGCTGTGCGACTTTTAGTTTTCGCACCACAGCTTTTCAACCTATGCAAAAAATGATAATTTATTCATATATAAAACGCAAAGTAAGGCTTCTGGAATTTTGTCATAACTCACGAAATGGTAGGAGTAAAAATAAGGGATACATTGCAAATGATAACTTGGGATGTCCTTAATTCAAATCTGCAAAGAACTTGGCTGTGCGACTTTTAGTTTTCGCACCACAGCTTTTCAACCTATGCAAAAAATGATAATTTATTCATATATAAAACGCAAAGTAAGGCTTCTGGAATTTTGTCATAACTCACGAAATGGTAGGAGTAAAAATAAGGGATACATTGCAAATGATAAGTTGGGATGTCCTTAATTCAAATCTGCAAAGAACTTGGCTGTGCGACTTTTAGTTTTCGCACCACAGCTTTTCAACCTATGCAAAAAATGATAATTTATTCATATATAAAACGCAAAGTAAGGCTTCTGGAATTTTGTCATAACTCACGAAATGGTAGGAGTAAAAATAAGGGATACATTGCAAATGATAACTTGGGATGTCCTTAATTCAAATCTGCAAAGGACTTGGCTGTGCGACTTTTAGTTTTCGCACCACAGCTTTTCAACCTATGCCAAAAATGATAATTTATTCATATATAAAACGCAAAGTAAGGCTTCTGGAATTTTGTCATAACTCACGAAATGGTAGGAGTAAAAATAAGGGATACATTGCAAATGATAACTTGGGATGTCCTTAATTCAAATCTGCAAAGAACTTGGCTGTGCGACTTTTAGTTTTCGCACCACAGCTTTTCAACCTATGCAAAAAATGATAATTTATTCATATATAAAACGCAAAGTAAGGCTTCTGGAATTTTATCATAACTCACGAAATGGTAGGAGTAAAAATAAGGGATACATTGCAAATGATAACTTGGGATGTCCTTAATTCAAATCTGCAAAGAACTTGGCTGTGCGACTTTTAGTTTTCGCACCACAGCTTTTCAACCTATGCAAAAAATGATAATTTATTCATATATAAAACGCAAAGTAAGGCTTCTGGAATTTTGTCATAACTCACGAAATGGTAGGAGTAAAAATAAGGGATACATTGCAAATGATAACTTGGGATGTCCTTAATTCAAATCTGCAAAGAACTTGGCTGTGCGACTTTTAGTTTTCGCACCACAGCTTTTCAACCTATGCAAAAAATGATAATTTATTCATATATAAAACGCAAAGTAAGGCTTCTGGAATTTTGTAATAACTCACGAAATGGTAGGAGTAAAAATAAGGGATACATTGCAAATGATAACTTGGGATGTCCTTAATTCAAATCTGCAAAGAACTTGGCTGTGCGACTTTTAGTTTTCGCACCACAGCTTTTCAACCTATGCAAAAAATGATAATTTATTCATATATAAAACGCAAAGTAAGGCTTCTGGAATTTTGTCATAACTCACGAAATGGTAGGAGTAAAAATAAGGGATACATTGCAAATGATAACTTGGGATGTCCTTAATTCAAATCTGCAAAGAACTTGGCTGTGCGACTTTTAGTTTTCGCACCACAGCTTTTCAACCTATGCAAAAAATGATAATTTATTCATATATAAAACGCAAAGTAAGGCTTCTGGAATTTTGTCATAACTCACGAAATGGTAGGAGTAAAAATAAGGGATACATTGCAAATGATAACTTGGGATGTCCTTAATTCAAATCTGCAAAGGACTTGGCTGTGCGACTTTTAGTTTTCGCACCACAGCTTTTCAACCTATGCAAAAAATGATAATTAATTCATATATAAAACGCAAAGTAAGGCTTCTGGAATTTTGTCATAACTCACGAAATGGTAGGAGTAAAAATAAGGGATACATTGCAAATGATAACTTGGGATGTCCTTAATTCAAATCTGCAAAGAACTTGGCTGTGCGACTTTTAGTTTTCGCACCACAGCTTTTCAACCTATGCAAAAAATGATAATTTATTCATATATAAAACGCAAAGTAAGGCTTCTGGAATTTTGTCATAACTCACGAAATGGTAGGAGTAAAAATAAGGGATACATTGCAAATGATAAGTTGGGATGTCCTTAATTCAAATCTGCAAAGAACTTGGCTGTGCGACTTTTAGTTTTCGCACCACAGCTTTTCAACCTATGCAAAAAATGATAATTTATTCATATATAAAACGCAAAGTAAGGCTTCTGGAATTTTGTCATAACTCACGAAATGGTAGGAGTAAAAATAAGGGATACATTGCAAATGATAACTTGGGATGTCCTTAATTCAAATCTGCAAAGGACTTGGCTGTGCGACTTTTAGTTTTCGCACCACAGCTTTTCAACCTATGCCAAAAATGATAATCTATTCATATATAAAACGCAAAGTAAGGCTTCTGGAATTTTGTCATAACTCACGAAATGGTAGGAGTAAAAATAAGGGATACATTGCAAATGATAACTTGGGATGTCCTTAATTCAAATCTGCAAAGAACTTGGCTGTGCGACTTTTAGTTTTCGCACCACAGCTTTTCAACCTATGCAAAAAATGATAATTTATTCATATATAAAACGCAAAGTAAGGCTTCTGGAATTTTATCATAACTCACGAAATGGTAGGAGTAAAAATAAGGGATACATTGCAAATGATAACTTGGGATGTCCTTAATTCAAATCTGCAAAGAACTTGGCTGTGCGACTTTTAGTTTTCGCACCACAGCTTTTCAACCTATGCAAAAAATGATAATTTATTCATATATAAAACGCAAAGTAAGGCTTCTGGAATTCTGTCATAACTCACGAAATGGTAGGAGTAAAAATAAGGGATACATTGCAAATGATAACTTGGGATGTCCTTAATTCAAATCTGCAAAGAACTTGGCTGTGCGACTTTTAGTTTTCGCACCACAGCTTTTCAACCTATGCAAAAAATGATAATTTATTCATATATAAAACGCAAAGTAAGGCTTCTGGAATTTTGTCATAACTCACGAAATGGTAGGAGTAAAAATAAGGGATACATTGCAAATGATAACTTGGGATGTCCTTAATTCAAATCTGCAAAGAACTTGGCTGTGCGACTTTTAGTTTTCGCACCACAGCTTTTCAACCTATGCAAAAAATGATAATTTATTCATATATAAAACGCAAAGTAAGGCTTCTGGAATTTTGTCATAACTCACGAAATGGTAGGAGTAAAAATAAGGGATACATTGCAAATGATAACTTGGGATGTCCTTAATTCAAATCTGCAAAGGACTTGGCTGTGCGACTTTTAGTTTTCGCACCACAGCTTTTCAACCTATGCCAAAAATGATAATTTATTCATATATAAAACGCAAAGTAAGGCTTCTGGAATTTTGTCATAACTCACGAAATGGTAGGAGTAAAAATAAGGGATACATTGCAAATGATAACTTGGGATGTCCTTAATTCAAATCTGCAAAGAACTTGGCTGTGCGACTTTTAGTTTTCGCACCACAGCTTTTCAACCTATGCAAAAAATGATAATTTATTCATATATAAAACGCAAAGTAAGGCTTCTGGAATTTTATCATAACTCACGAAATGGTAGGAGTAAAAATAAGGGATACATTGCAAATGATAACTTGGGATGTCCTTAATTCAAATCTGCAAAGAACTTGGCTGTGCGACTTTTAGTTTTCGCACCACAGCTTTTCAACCTATGCAAAAAATGATAATTTATTCATATATAAAACGCAAAGTAAGGCTTCTGGAATTTTGTCATAACTCACGAAATGGTAGGAGTAAAAATAAGGGATACATTGCAAATGATAACTTGGGATGTCCTTAATTCAAATCTGCAAAGGACTTGGCTGTGCGACTTTTAGTTTTCGCACCACAGCTTTTCAACCTATGCCAAAAATGATAATTTATTCATATATAAAACGCAAAGTAAGGCTTCTGGAATTTTGTCATAACTCACGAAATGGTAGGAGTAAAAATAAGGGATACATTGCAAATGATAACTTGGGATGTCCTTAATTCAAATCTGCAAAGAACTTGGCTGTGCGACTTTTAGTTTTCGCACCACAGCTTTTCAACCTATGCAAAAAATGATAATTTATTCATATATAAAACGCAAAGTAAGGCTTCTGGAATTTTATCATAACTCACGAAATGGTAGGAGTAAAAATAAGGGATACATTGCAAATGATAACTTGGGATGTCCTTAATTCAAATCTGCAAAGAACTTGGCTGTGCGACTTTTAGTTTTCGCACCACAGCTTTTCAACCTATGCAAAAAATGATAATTTATTCATATATAAAACGCAAAGTAAGGCTTCTGGAATTTTGTCATAACTCACGAAATGGTAGGAGTAAAAATAAGGGATACATTGCAAATGATAACTTGGGATGTCCTTAATGCAAATCTGCAAAGAACTTGGCTGTGCGACTTTTAGTTTTCGCACCACAGCTTTTCAACCTATGCAAAAAATGATAATTTATTCATATATAAAACGCAAAGTAAGGCTTCTGGAATTTTGTCATAACTCACGAAATGGTAGGAGTAAAAATAAGGGATACATTGCAAATGATAACTTGGGATGTCCTTAATTCAAATCTGCAAAGAACTTGGCTGTGCGACTTTTAGTTTTCGCACCACAGCTTTTCAACCTATGCAAAAAATGATAATTTATTCATATATAAAACGCAAAGTAAGGCTTCTGGAATTTTGTCATAACTCACGAAATGGTAGGAGTAAAAATAAGGGATACATTGCAAATGATAACTTGGGATGTCCTTAATTCAAATCTGCAAAGAACTTGGCTGTGCGACTTTTAGTTTTCGCACCACAGCTTTTCAACCTATGCAAAAAATGATAATTTATTCATATATAAAACGCAAAGTAAGGCTTCTGGAATTTTGTCATAACTCACGAAATGGTAGGAGTAAAAATAAGGGATACATTGCAAATGATAACTTGGGATGTCCTTAATTCAAATCTGCAAAGGACTTGGCTGTGCGACTTTTAGTTTTCGCACCACAGCTTTTCAACCTATGCAAAAAATGATAATTTATTCATATATAAAACGCAAAGTAAGGCTTCTGGAATTTTGTCATAACTCACGAAATGGTAGGAGTAAAAATAAGGGATACATTGCAAATGATAACTTGGGATGTCCTTAATTCAAATCTGCAAAGAACTTGGCTGTGCGACTTTTAGTTTTCGCACCACAGCTTTTCAACCTATGCAAAAAATGATAATTTATTCATATATAAAACGCAAAGTAAGGCTTCTGGAATTTTGTCATAACTCACGAAATGGTAGGAGTAAAAATAAGGGATACATTGCAAATGATAAGTTGGGATGTCCTTAATTCAAATCTGCAAAGAACTTGGCTGTGCGACTTTTAGTTTTCGCACCACAGCTTTTCAACCTATGCAAAAAATGATAATTTATTCATATATAAAACGCAAAGTAAGGCTTCTGGAATTTTGTCATAACTCACGAAATGGTAGGAGTAAAAATAAGGGATACATTGCAAATGATAACTTGGGATGTCCTTAATTCAAATCTGCAAAGGACTTGGCTGTGCGACTTTTAGTTTTCGCACCACAGCTTTTCAACCTATGCCAAAAATGATAATTTATTCATATATAAAACGCAAAGTAAGGCTTCTGGAATTTTGTCATAACTCACGAAATGGTAGGAGTAAAAATAAGGGATACATTGCAAATGATAACTTGGGATGTCCTTAATTCAAATCTGCAAAGAACTTGGCTGTGCGACTTTTAGTTTTCGCACCACAGCTTTTCAACCTATGCAAAAAATGATAATTTATTCATATATAAAACGCAAAGTAAGGCTTCTGGAATTTTATCATAACTCACGAAATGGTAGGAGTAAAAATAAGGGATACATTGCAAATGATAACTTGGGATGTCCTTAATTCAAATCTGCAAAGAACTTGGCTGTGCGACTTTTAGTTTTCGCACCACAGCTTTTCAACCTATGCAAAAAATGATAATTTATTCATATATAAAACGCAAAGTAAGGCTTCTGGAATTTTGTCATAACTCACGAAATGGTAGGAGTAAAAATAAGGGATACATTGCAAATGATAACTTGGGATGTCCTTAATTCAAATCTGCAAAGAACTTGGCTGTGCGACTTTTAGTTTTCGCACCACAGCTTTTCAACCTATGCAAAAAATGATAATTTATTCATATATAAAACGCAAAGTAAGGCTTCTGGAATTTTGTCATAACTCACGAAATGGTAGGAGTAAAAATAAGGAATACATTGCAAATGATAACTTGGGATGTCCTTAATTCAAATCTGCAAAGAACTTGGCTGTGCGACTTTTAGTTTTCGCACCACAGCTTTTCAACCTATGCAAAAAATGATAATTTATTCATATATAAAACGCAAAGTAAGGCTTCTGGAATTTTGTCATAACTCACGAAATGGTAGGAGTAAAAATAAGGGATACATTGCAAATGATAACTTGGGATGTCCTTAATTCAAATCTGCAAAGGACTTGGCTGTGCGACTTTTAGTTTTCGCACCACAGCTTTTCAACCTATGCAAAAAATGATAATTTATTCATATATAAAACGCAAAGTAAGGCTTCTGGAATTTTGTCATAACTCACGAAATGGTAGGAGTAAAAATAAGGGATACATTGCAAATGATAACTTGGGATGTCCTTAATTCAAATCTGCAAAGAACTTGGCTGTGCGACTTTTAGTTTTCGCACCACAGCTTTTCAACCTATGCAAAAAATGATAATTTATTCATATATAAAACGCAAAGTAAGGCTTCTGGAATTTTGTCATAACTCACGAAATGGTAGGAGTAAAAATAAGGGATACATTGCAAATGATAACTTGGGATGTCCTTAATTCAAATCTGCAAAGAACTTGGCTGTGCGACTTTTAGTTTTCGCACCACAGCTTTTCAACCTATGCAAAAAATGATAATTTATTCATATATAAAACGCAAAGTAAGGCTTCTGGAATTTTGTCATAACTCACGAAATGGTAGGAGTAAAAATAAGGGATACATTGCAAATGATAACTTGGGATGTCCTTAATTCAAATCTGCAAAGGACTTGGCTGTGCGACTTTTAGTTTTCGCACCACAGCTTTTCAACCTATGCAAAAAATGATAATTTATTCATATATAAAACGCAAAGTAAGGCTTCTGGAATTTTGTCATAACTCACGAAATGGTAGGAGTAAAAATAAGGGATACATTGCAAATGATAACTTGGGATGTCCTTAATTCAAATCTGCAAAGAACTTGGCTGTGCGACTTTTAGTTTTCGCACCACAGCTTTTCAACCTATGCAAAAAATGATAATTTATTCATATATAAAACGCAAAGTAAGGCTTCTGGAATTTTGTCATAACTCACGAAATGGTAGGAGTAAAAATAAGGGATACATTGCAAATGATAACTTGGGATGTCCTTAATTCAAATCTGCAAAGGACTTGGCTGTGCGACTTTTAGTTTTCGCACCACAGCTTTTCAACCTATGCAAAAAATGATAATTTATTCATATATAAAACGCAAAGTAAGGCTTCTGGAATTTTGTCATAACTCACGAAATGGTAGGAGTAAAAATAAGGGATACATTGCAAATGATAACTTGGGATGTCCTTAATTCAAATCTGCAAAGAACTTGGCTGTGCGACTTTTAGTTTTCGCACCACAGCTTTTCAACCTATGCAAAAAATGATAATTTATTCATATATAAAACGCAAAGTAAGGCTTCTGGAATTTTGTCATAACTCACGAAATGGTAGGAGTAAAAATAAGGGATACATTGCAAATGATAACTTGGGATGTCCTTAATTCAAATCTGCAAAGAACTTGGCTGTGCGACTTTTAGTTTTCGCACCACAGCTTTTCAACCTATGCAAAAAATGATAATTTATTCATATATAAAACGCAAAGTAAGGCTTCTGGAATTTTGTCATAACTCACGAAATGGTAGGAGTAAAAATAAGGGATACATTGCAAATGATAACTTGGGATGTCCTTAATTCAAATCTGCAAAGAACTTGGCTGTGCGACTTTTAGTTTTCGCACCACAGCTTTTCAACCTATGCAAAAAATGATAATTTATTCATATATAAAACGCAAAGTAAGGCTTCTGGAATTTTGTCATAACTCACGAAATGGTAGGAGTAAAAATAAGGGATACATTGCAAATGATAACTTGGGATGTCCTTAATTCAAATCTGCAAAGAACTTGGCTGTGTGACTTTTAGTTTTCGCACCACAGCTTTTCAACCTATGCAAAAAATGATAATTTATTCATATATAAAACGCAAAGTAAGGCTTCTGGAATTTTGTCATAACTCACGAAATGGTAGGAGTAAAAATAAGGGATACATTGCAAATGATAACTTGGGATGTCCTTAATTCAAATCTGCAAAGAACTTGGCTGTGTGACTTTTAGTTTTCGCACCACAGCTTTTCAACCTATGCAAAAAATGATAATTTATTCATATATAAAACGCAAAGTAAGGCTTCTGGAATTTTGTCATAACTCACGAAATGGTAGGAGTAAAAATAAGGGATACATTGCAAATGATAACTTGGGATGTCCTTAATTCAAATCTGCAAAGAACTTGGCTGTACGACTTTTAGTTTTCGCACCACAGCTTTTCAACCTATGCAAAAAATGATAATTTATTCATATATAAAACGCAAAGTAAGGCTTCTGGAATTTTGTCATAACTCACGAAATGGTAGGAGTAAAAATAAGGGATACATTGCAAATGATAACTTGGGATGTCCTTAATTCAAATCTGCAAAGAACTTGGCTGTGCGACTTTTAGTTTTCGCACCACAGCTTTTCAACCTATGCAAAAAATGATAATTTATTCATATATAAAACGCAAAGTAAGGCTTCTGGAATTTTGTCATAACTCACGAAATGGTAGGAGTAAAAATAAGGGATACATTGCAAATGATAACTTGGGATGTCCTTAATTCAAATCTGCAAAGAACTTGGCTGTGCGACTTTTAGTTTTCGCACCACAGCTTTTCAACCTATGCAAAAAATGATAATTTATTCATATATAAAACGCAAAGTAAGGCTTCTGGAATTTTGTCATAACTCACGAAATGGTAGGAGTAAAAATAAGGGATACATTGCAAATGATAACTTGGGATGTCCTTAATTCAAATCTGCAAAGAACTTGGCTGTGCGACTTTTAGTTTTCGCACCACAGCTTTTCAACCTATGCAAAAAATGATAATTTATTCATATATAAAACGCAAAGTAAGGCTTCTGGAATTTTGTCATAACTCACGAAATGGTAGGAGTAAAAATAAGGGATACATTGCAAATGATAACTTGGGATGTCCTTAATTCAAATCTGCAAAGAACTTGGCTGTGCGACTTTTAGTTTTCGCACCACAGCTTTTCAACCTATGCAAAAAATGATAATTTATTCATATATAAAACGCAAAGTAAGGCTTCTGGAATTTTGTCATAACTCACGAAATGGTAGGAGTAAAAATAAGGGATACATTGCAAATGATAAGTTGGGATGTCCTTAATTCAAATCTGCAAAGAACTTGGCTGTGCGACTTTTAGTTTTCGCACCACAGCTTTTCAACCTATGCAAAAAATGATAATTTATTCATATATAAAACGCAAAGTAAGGCTTCTGGAATTTTGTCATAACTCACGAAATGGTAGGAGTAAAAATAAGGGATACATTGCAAATGATAACTTGGGATGTCCTTAATTCAAATCTGCAAAGGACTTGGCTGTGCGACTTTTAGTTTTCGCACCACAGCTTTTCAACCTATGCAAAAAATGATAATTTATTCATATATAAAACGCAAAGTAAGGCTTCTGGAATTTTATCATAACTCACGAAATGGTAGGAGTAAAAATAAGGGATACATTGCAAATGATAACTTGGGATATCCTTAATTCAAATATGCAAAGAACTTGGCTGTGCGACTTTTAGTTTTCGCACCACAGCTTTTCAACCTATGCAAAAAATGATAATTTATTCATATATAAAACGCAAAGTAAGGCTTCTGGAATTTTGTCATAACTCACGAAATGGTAGGAGTAAAAATAAGGGATACATTGCAAATGATAACTTGGGATGTCCTTAATTCAAATCTGCAAAGAACTTGGCTGTGCGACTTTTAGTTTTCGCACCACAGCTTTTCAACCTATGCAA
This sequence comes from Bombylius major, assembly GCA_932526495.1. Classification (NCBI taxonomy): domain Eukaryota; kingdom Metazoa; phylum Arthropoda; class Insecta; order Diptera; family Bombyliidae; genus Bombylius; species Bombylius major. The sequence continues at coordinate 19,295,813 of OW052043.1, forward strand.
AAAATGATAATTTATTCATATATAAAACGCAAAGTAAGGCTTCTGGAATTTTGTCATAACTCACGAAATGGTAGGAGTAAAAATAAGGGATACATTGCAAATGATAACTTGGGATGTCCTTAATTCAAATCTGCAAAGAACTTGGCTGTGCGACTTTTAGTTTTCGCACCACAGCTTTTCAACCTATGCAAAAAATGATAATTTATTCATATATAAAACGCAAAGTAAGGCTTCTGGAATTTTGTCATAACTCACGAAATGGTAGGAGTAAAAATAAGGGATACATTGCAAATGATAACTTGGGATGTCCTTAATTCAAATCTGCAAAGAACTTGGCTGTGCGACTTTTAGTTTTCGCACCACAGCTTTTCAACCTATGCAAAAAATGATAATTTATTCATATATAAAACGCAAAGTAAGGCTTCTGGAATTTTGTCATAACTCACGAAATGGTAGGAGTAAAAATAAGGGATACATTGCAAATGATAACTTGGGATGTCCTTAATTCAAATCTGCAAAGAACTTGGCTGTGCGACTTTTAGTTTTCGCACCACAGCTTTTCAACCTATGCAAAAAATGATAATTTATTCATATATAAAACGCAAAGTAAGGCTTCTGGAATTTTGTCATAACTCACGAAATGGTAGGAGTAAAAATAAGGGATACATTGCAAATGATAACTTGGGATGTCCTTAATTCAAATCTGCAAAGGACTTGGCTGTGCGACTTTTAGTTTTCGCACCACAGCTTTTCAACCTATGCAAAAAATGATAATTTATTCATATATAAAACGCAAAGTAAGGCTTCTGGAATTTTGTCATAACTCACGAAATGGTAGGAGTAAAAATAAGGGATACATTGCAAATGATAACTTGGGATGTCCTTAATTCAAATCTGCAAAGAACTTGGCTGTGCGACTTTTAGTTTTCGCACCACAGCTTTTCAACCTATGCAAAAAATGATAATTTATTCATATATAAAACGCAAAGTAAGGCTTCTGGAATTTTGTCATAACTCACGAAATGGTAGGAGTAAAAATAAGGAATACATTGCAAATGATAACTTGGGATGTCCTTAATTCAAATCTGCAAAGAACTTGGCTGTGCGACTTTTAGTTTTCGCACCACAGCTTTTCAACCTATGCAAAAAATGATAATTTATTCATATATAAAACGCAAAGTAAGGCTTCTGGAATTTTGTCATAACTCACGAAATGGTAGGAGTAAAAATAAGGGATACATTGCAAATGATAACTTGGGATGTCCTTAATTCAAATCTGCAAAGGACTTGGCTGTGCGACTTTTAGTTTTCGCACCACAGCTTTTCAACCTATGCAAAAAATGATAATTTATTCATATATAAAACGCAAAGTAAGGCTTCTGGAATTTTGTCATAACTCACGAAATGGTAGGAGTAAAAATAAGGGATACATTGCAAATGATAACTTGGGATGTCCTTAATTCAAATCTGCAAAGAACTTGGCTGTGCGACTTTTAGTTTTCGCACCACAGCTTTTCAACCTATGCAAAAAATGATAATTTATTCATATATAAAACGCAAAGTAAGGCTTCTGGAATTTTGTCATAACTCACGAAATGGTAGGAGTAAAAATAAGGGATACATTGCAAATGATAACTTGGGATGTCCTTAATTCAAATCTGCAAAGGACTTGGCTGTGCGACTTTTAGTTTTCGCACCACAGCTTTTCAACCTATGCAAAAAATCATAATTTATTCATATATAAAACGCAAAGTAAGGCTTCTGGAATTTTGTCATAACTCACGAAATGGTAGGAGTAAAAATAAGGGATACATTGCAAATGATAACTTGGGATGTCCTTAATTCAAATCTGCAAAGAACTTGGCTGTGCGACTTTTAGTTTTCGCACCACAGCTTTTCAACCTATGCAAAAAATGATAATTTATTCATATATAAAACGCAAAGTAAGGCTTCTGGAATTTTGTCATAACTCACGAAATGGTAGGAGTAAAAATAAGGGATACATTGCAAATGATAACTTGGGATGTCCTTAATTCAAATCTGCAAAGAACTTGGCTGTGCGACTTTTAGTTTTCGCACCACAGCTTTTCAACCTATGCAAAAAATGATAATTTATTCATATATAAAACGCAAAGTAAGGCTTCTGGAATTTTGTCATAACTCACGAAATGGTAGGAGTAAAAATAAGGGATACATTGCAAATGATAACTTGGGATGTCCTTAATTCAAATCTGCAAAGAACTTGGCTGTGTGACTTTTAGTTTTCGCACCACAGCTTTTCAACCTATGCAAAAAATGATAATTTATTCATATATAAAACGCAAAGTAAGGCTTCTGGAATTTTGTCATAACTCACGAAATGGTAGGAGTAAAAATAAGGGATACATTGCAAATGATAACTTGGGATGTCCTTAATTCAAATCTGCAAAGGACTTGGCTGTGCGACTTTTAGTTTTCGCACCACAGCTTTTCAACCTATGCAAAAAATGATAATTTATTCATATATAAAACGCAAAGTAAGGCTTCTGGAATTTTGTCATAACTCACGAAATGGTAGGAGTAAAAATAAGGGATACATTGCAAATGATAACTTGGGATGTCCTTAATTCAAATCTGCAAAGAACTTGGCTGTGCGACTTTTAGTTTTCGCACCACAGCTTTTCAACCTATGCAAAAAATGATAATTTATTCATATATAAAACGCAAAGTAAGGCTTCTGGAATTTTGTCATAACTCACGAAATGGTAGGAGTAAAAATAAGGGATACATTGCAAATGATAACTTGGGATGTCCTTAATTCAAATCTGCAAAGAACTTGGCTGTGCGACTTTTAGTTTTCGCACCACAGCTTTTCAACCTATGCAAAAAATGATAATTTATTCATATATAAAACGCAAAGTAAGGCTTCTGGAATTTTGTCATAACTCACGAAATGGTAGGAGTAAAAATAAGGGATACATTGCAAATGATAACTTGGGATGTCCTTAATTCAAATCTGCAAAGGACTTGGCTGTGCGACTTTTAGTTTTCGCACCACAGCTTTTCAACCTATGCAATAAATGATAATTTATTCATATATAAAACGCAAAGTAAGGCTTCTGGAATTTTGTCATAACTCACGAAATGGTAGGAGTAAAAATAAGGGATACATTGCAAATGATAACTTGGGATGTCCTTAATTCAAATCTGCAAAGAACTTGGCTGTGCGACTTTTAGTTTTCGCACCACAGCTTTTCAACCTATGCAAAAAATGATAATTTATTCATATATAAAACGCAAAGTAAGGCTTCTGGAATTTTGTCATAACTCACGAAATGGTAGGAGTAAAAATAAGGGATACATTGCAAATGATAACTTGGGATGTCCTTAATTCAAATCTGCAAAGAACTTGGCTGTGCGACTTTTAGTTTTCGCACCACAGCTTTTCAACCTATGCAAAAAATGATAATTTATTCATATATAAAACGCAAAGTAAGGCTTCTGGAATTTTGTCATAACTCACGAAATGGTAGGAGTAAAAATAAGGGATACATTGCAAATGATAACTTGGGATGTCCTTAATTCAAATCTGCAAAGAACTTGGCTGTGCGACTTTTAGTTTTCGCACCACAGCTTTTCAACCTATGCAAAAAATGATAATTTATTCATATATAAAACGCAAAGTAAGGCTTCTGGAATTTTGTCATAACTCACGAAATGGTAAGAGTAAAAATAAGGGATACATTGCAAATGATAACTTGGGATGTCCTTAATTCAAATCTGCAAAGGACTTGGCTGTGCGACTTTTAGTTTTCGCACCACAGCTTTTCAACCTATGCAAAAAATGATAATTTATTCATATATAAAACGCAAAGTAAGGCTTCTGGAATTTTGTCATAACTCACGAAATGGTAGGAGTAAAAATAAGGGATACATTGCAAATGATAACTTGGGATGTCCTTAATTCAAATCTGCAAAGGACTTGGCTGTGCGACTTTTAGTTTTCGCACCACAGCTTTTCAACCTATGCAAAAAATGATAATTTATTCATATATAAAACGCAAAGTAAGGCTTCTGGAATTTTGTCATAACTCACGAAATGGTAGGAGTAAAAATAAGGGATACATTGCAAATGATAACTTGGGATGTCCTCAATTCAAATCTGCAAAGAACTTGGCTGTGCGACTTTTAGTTTTCGCACCACAGCTTTTCAACCTATGCAAAAAATGATAATTTATTCATATATAAAACGCAAAGTAAGGCTTCTGGAATTTTGTCATAACTCACGAAATGGTAGGAGTAAAAATAAGGGATACATTGCAAATGATAACTTGGGATGTCCTTAATTCAAATCTGCAAAGAACTTGGCTGTGCGACTTTTAGTTTTCGCACCACAGCTTTTCAACCTATGCAAAAAATGATAATTTATTCATATATAAAACGCAAAGTAAGGCTTCTGGAATTTTGTCATAACTCACGAAATGGTAGGAGTAAAAATAAGGGATACATTGCAAATGATAACTTGGGATGTCCTTAATTCAAATCTGCAAAGAACTTGGCTGTGCGACTTTTAGTTTTCGCACCACAGCTTTTCAACCTATGCAAAAAATGATAATTTATTCATATATAAAACGCAAAGTAAGGCTTCTGGAATTTTGTCATAACTCACGAAATGGTAGGAGTAAAAATAAGGGATACATTGCAAATGATAACTTGGGATGTCCTTAATTCAAATCTGCAAAGAACTTGGCTGTGCGACTTTTAGTTTTCGCACCACAGCTTTTCAACCTATGCAAAAAATGATAATTTATTCATATATAAAACGCAAAGTAAGGCTTCTGGAATTTTGTCATAACTCACGAAATGGTAGGAGTAAAACTAAGGGATAAATTGCAAATGATAACTTGGGATGTCCTTAATTCAAATCTGCAAAGAACTTGGCTGTGCGACTTTTAGTTTTCGCACCACAGCTTTTCAACCTATGCAAAAAATGATAATTTATTCATATATAAAACGCAAAGTAAGGCTTCTGGAATTTTGTCATAACTCACGAAATGGTAGGAGTAAAAATAAGGGATACATTGCAAATGATAACTTGGGATGTCCTTAATTCAAATCTGCAAAGAACTTGGCTGTGCGACTTTTAGTTTTCGCACCACAGCTTTTCAACCTATGCAAAAAATGATAATTTATTCATATATAAAACGCAAAGTAAGGCTTCTGGAATTTTGTCATAACTCACGAAATGGTAGGAGTAAAAATAAGGGATACATTGCAAATGATAACTTGGGATGTCCTTAATTCAAATCTGCAAAGAACTTGGCTGTGCGACTTTTAGTTTTCGCACCACAGCTTTTCAACCTATGCAAAAAATGATAATTTATTCATATATAAAACGCAAAGTAAGGCTTCTGGAATTTTGTCATAACTCACGAAATGGTAAGAGTAAAAATAAGGGATACATTGCAAATGATAACTTGGGATGTCCTTAATTCAAATCTGCAAAGAACTTGGCTGTGCGACTTTTAGTTTTCGCACCACAGCTTTTCAACCTATGCAAAAAATGATAATTTATTCATATATAAAACGCAAAGTAAGGCTTCTGGAATTTTGTCATAACTCACGAAATGGTAGGAGTAAAAATAAGGGATACATTGCAAATGATAACTTGGGATGTCCTTAATTCAAATCTGCAGAGAACTTGGCTGTGCGACTTTTAGTTTTCGCACCACAGCTTTTCAACCTATGCAAAAAATGATAATTTATTCATATATAAAACGCAAAGTAAGGCTTCTGGAATTTTGTCATAACTCACGAAATGGTAGGAGTAAAAATAAGGGATACATTGCAAATGATAACTTGGGATGTCCTTAATTCAAATCTGCAAAGAACTTGGCTGTGCGACTTTTAGTTTTCGCACCACAGCTTTTCAACCTATGCAAAAAATGATAATTTATTCATATATAAAACGCAAAGTAAGGCTTCTGGAATTTTGTCATAACTCACGAAATGGTAGGAGTAAAAATAAGGGATACATTGCAAATGATAACTTGGGATGTCCTTAATTCAAATCTGCAAAGAACTTGGCTGTGCGACTTTTAGTTTTCGCACCACAGCTTTTCAACCTATGCAAAAAATGATAATTTATTCATATATAAAACGCAAAGTAAGGCTTCTGGAATTTTGTCATAACTCACGAAATGGTAGGAGTAAAAATAAGGGATACATTGCAAATGATAACTTGGGATGTCCTTAATTCAAATCTGCAAAGAACTTGGCTGTGCGACTTTTAGTTTTCGCACCACAGCTTTTCAACCTATGCAAAAAATGATAATTTATTCATATATAAAACGCAAAGTAAGGCTTCTGGAATTTTGTCATAACTCACGAAATGGTAGGAGTAAAAATAAGGGATACATTGCAAATGATAACTTGGGATGTCCTTAATTCAAATCTGCAAAGAACTTGGCTGTGTGACTTTTAGTTTTCGCACCACAGCTTTTCAACCTATGCAAAAAATGATAATTTATTCATATATAAAACGCAAAGTAAGGCTTCTGGAATTTTGTCATAACTCACGAAATGGTAGGAGTAAAAATAAGGGATACATTGCAAATGATAACTTGGGATGTCCTTAATTCAAATCTGCAAAGAACTTGGCTGTGCGACTTTTAGTTTTCGCACCACAGCTTTTCAACCTATGCAAAAAATGATAATTTATTCATATATAAAACGCAAAGTAAGGCTTCTGGAATTTTGTCATAACTCACGAAATGGTAGGAGTAAAAATAAGGGATACATTGCAAATGATAACTTGGGATGTCCTTAATTCAAATCTGCAAAGAACTTGGCTGTGCGACTTTTAGTTTTCGCACCACAGCTTTTCAACCTATGCAAAAAATGATAATTTATTCATATATAAAACGCAAAGTAAGGCTTCTGGAATTTTGTCATAACTCACGAAATGGTAGGAGTAAAAATAAGGGATACATTGCAAATGATAACTTGGGATGTCCTTAATTCAAATCTGCAAAGGACTTGGCTGTGCGACTTTTAGTTTTCGCACCACAGCTTTTCAACCTATGCAAAAAATGATAATTTATTCATATATAAAACGCAAAGTAAGGCTTCTGGAATTTTGTCATAACTCACGAAATGGTAGGAGTAAAAATAAGGGATACATTGCAAATGATAACTTGGGATGTCCTTAATTCAAATCTGCAAAGAACTTGGCTGTGCGACTTTTAGTTTTCGCACCACAGCTTTTCAACCTATGCAAAAAATGATAATTTATTCATATATAAAACGCAAAGTAAGGCTTCTGGAATTTTGTCATAACTCACGAAATGGTAAGAGTAAAAATAAGGGATACATTGCAAATGATAACTTGGGATGTCCTTAATTCAAATCTGCAAAGAACTTGGCTGTGCGACTTTTAGTTTTCGCACCACAGCTTTTCAACCTATGCAAAAAATGATAATTTATTCATATATAAAACGCAAAGTAAGGCTTCTGGAATTTTGTCATAACTCACGAAATGGTAGGAGTAAAAATAAGGGATACATTGCAAATGATAACTTGGGATGTCCTTAATTCAAATCTGCAAAGAACTTGGCTGTGCGACTTTTAGTTTTCGCACCACAGCTTTTCAACCTATGCAAAAAATGATAATTTATTCATATATAAAACGCAAAGTAAGGCTTCTGGAATTTTGTCATAACTCACGAAATGGTAGGAGTAAAAATAAGGGATACATTGCAAATGATAACTTGGGATGTCCTTAATTCAAATCTGCAAAGAACTTGGCTGTGCGACTTTTAGTTTTCGCACCACAGCTTTTCAACCTATGCAAAAAATGATAATTTATTCATATATAAAACGCAAAGTAAGGCTTCTGGAATTTTGTCATAACTCACGAAATGGTAGGAGTAAAAATAAGGGATACATTGCAAATGATAACTTGGGATGTCCTTAATTCAAATCTGCAAAGAACTTGGCTGTGCGACTTTTAGTTTTCGCACCACAGCTTTTCAACCTATGCAAAAAATGATAATTTATTCATATATAAAACGCAAAGTAAGGCTTCTGGAATTTTGTCATAACTCACGAAATGGTAAGAGTAAAAATAAGGGATACATTGCAAATGATAACTTGGGATGTCCTTAATTCAAATCTGCAAAGGACTTGGCTGTGCGACTTTTAGTTTTCGCACCACAGCTTTTCAACCTATGCAAAAAATGATAATTTATTCATATATAAAACGCAAAGTAAGGCTTCTGGAATTTTGTCATAACTCACGAAATGGTAGGAGTAAAAATAAGGGATACATTGCAAATGATAACTTGGGATGTCCTTAATTCAAATCTGCAAAGGACTTGGCTGTGCGACTTTTAGTTTTCGCACCACAGCTTTTCAACCTATGCAAAAAATGATAATTTATTCATATATAAAACGCAAAGTAAGGCTTCTGGAATTTTGTCATAACTCACGAAATGGTAGGAGTAAAAATAAGGGATACATTGCAAATGATAACTTGGGATGTCCTTAATTCAAATCTGCAAAGAACTTGGCTGTGCGACTTTTAGTTTTCGCACCACAGCTTTTCAACCTATGCAAAAAATGATAATTTATTCATATATAAAACGCAAAGTAAGGCTTCTGGAATTTTGTCATAACTCACGAAATGGTAGGAGTAAAAATAAGGAATACATTGCAAATGATAACTTGGGATGTCCTTAATTCAAATCTGCAAAGAACTTGGCTGTGCGACTTTTAGTTTTCGCACCACAGCTTTTCAACCTATGCAAAAAATGATAATTTATTCATATATAAAACGCAAAGTAAGGCTTCTGGAATTTTGTCATAACTCACGAAATGGTAGGAGTAAAAATAAGGGATACATTGCAAATGATAACTTGGGATGTCCTTAATTCAAATCTGCAAAGAACTTGGCTGTGCGACTTTTAGTTTTCGCACCACAGCTTTTCAACCTATGCAAAAAATGATAATTTATTCATATATAAAACGCAAAGTAAGGCTTCTGGAATTTTGTCATAACTCACGAAATGGTAGGAGTAAAAATAAGGGATACATTGCAAATGATAACTTTGGATGTCCTTAATTCAAATCTGCAAAGAACTTGGCTGTGCGACTTTTAGTTTTCGCACCACAGCTTTTCAACCTATGCAAAAAATGATAATTTATTCATATATAAAACGCAAAGTAAGGCTTCTGGAATTTTGTCATAACTCACGAAATGGTAGGAGTAAAAATAAGGGATACATTGCAAATGATAACTTGGGATGTCCTTAATTCAAATCTGCAAAGAACTTGGCTGTGTGACTTTTAGTTTTCGCACCACAGCTTTTCAACCTATGCAAAAAATGATAATTTATTCATATATAAAACGCAAAGTAAGGCTTCTGGAATTTTGTCATAACTCACGAAATGGTAGGAGTAAAAATAAGGGATACATTGCAAATGATAACTTGGGATGTCCTTAATTCAAATCTGCAAAGAACTTGGCTGTGTGACTTTTAGTTTTCGCACCACAGCTTTTCAACCTATGCAAAAAATGATAATATATTCATATATAAAACGCAAAGTAAGGCTTCTGGAATTTTGTCATAACTCACGAAATGGTAGGAGTAAAAATAAGGGATACATTGCAAATGATAACTTGGGATGTCCTTAATTCAAATCTGCAAAGAACTTGGCTGTGCGACTTTTAGTTTTCGCACCACAGCTTTTCAACCTATGCAAAAAATGATAATTTATTCATATATAAAACGCAAAGTAAGGCTTCTGGAATTTTGTCATAACTCACGAAATGGTAGGAGTAAAAATAAGGGATACATTGCAAATGATAACTTGGGATGTCCTTAATTCAAATCTGCAAAGAACTTGGCTGTGCGACTTTTAGTTTTCGCACCACAGCTTTTCAACCTATGCAAAAAATGATAATTTATTCATATATAAAACGCAAAGTAAGGCTTCTGGAATTTTGTCATAACTCACGAAATGGTAGGAGTAAAAATAAGGGATACATTGCAAATGATAACTTGGGATGTCCTTAATTCAAATCTGCAAAGAACTTGGCTGTGCGACTTTTAGTTTTCGCACCACAGCTTTTCAACCTATGCAAAAAATGATAATTTATTCATATATAAAACGCAAAGTAAGGCTTCTGGAATTTTGTCATAACTCACGAAATGGTAGGAGTAAAAATAAGGGATACATTGCAAATGATAACTTGGGATGTCCTTAATTCAAATCTGCAAAGAACTTGGCTGTGCGACTTTTAGTTTTCGCACCACAGCTTTTCAACCTATGCAAAAAATGATAATTTATTCATATATAAAACGCAAAGTAAGGCTTCTGGAATTTTGTCATAACTCACGAAATGGTAGGAGTAAAAATAAGGGATACATTGCAAATGATAACTTGGGATGTCCTTAATTCAAATCTGCAAAGGATTTGGCTGTGCGACTTTTAGTTTTCGCACCACAGCTTTTCAACCTATGCAAAAAATGATAATTTATTCATATATAAAAAGCAAAGTAAGGCTTCTGGAATTTTGTCATAACTCACGAAATGGTAGGAGTAAAAATAAGGGATACATTGCAAATGATAACTTGGGATGTCCTTAATTCAAATCTGCAAAGAACTTGGCTGTGCGACTTTTAGTTTTCGCACCACAGCTTTTCAACCTATGCAAAAAATGATAATTTATTCATATATAAAACGCAAAGTAAGGCTTCTGGAATTTTGTCATAACTCACGAAATGGTAGGAGTAAAAATAAGGGATACATTGCAAATGATAACTTGGGATGTCCTTAATTCAAATCTGCAAAGAACTTGGCTGTGCGACTTTTAGTTTTCGCACCACAGCTTTTCAACCTATGCAAAAAATGATAATTTATTCATATATAAAACGCAAAGTAAGGCTTCTGGAATTTTGTCATAACTCACGAAATGGTAGGAGTAAAAATAAGGGATACATTGCAAATGATAACTTGGGATGTCCTTAATTCAAATCTGCAAAGAACTTGGCTGTGCGACTTTTAGTTTTCGCACCACAGCTTTTCAACCTATGCAAAAAATGATAATTTATTCATATATAAAACGCAAAGTAAGGCTTCTGGAATTTTGTCATAACTCACGAAATGGTAAGAGTAAAAATAAGGGATACATTGCAAATGATAACTTGGGATGTCCTTAATTCAAATCTGCAAAGAACTTGGCTGTGCGACTTTTAGTTTTCGCACCACAGCTTTTCAACCTATGCAAAAAATGATAATTTATTCATATATAAAACGCAAAGTAAGGCTTCTGGAATTTTGTCATAACTCACGAAATGGTAGGAGTAAAAATAAGGGATACATTGCAAATGATAACTTGGGATGTCCTTAATTCAAATCTGCAAAGAACTTGGCTGTGCGACTTTTAGTTTTCGCACCACAGCTTTTCAACCTATGCAAAAAATGATAATTTATTCATATATAAAACGCAAAGTAAGGCTTCTGGAATTTTGTCATAACTCACGAAATGGTAGGAGTAAAAATAAGGGATACATTGCAAATGATAACTTGGGATGTCCTTAATTCAAATCTGCAAAGAACTTGGCTGTGCGACTTTTAGTTTTCGCACCACAGCTTTTCAACCTATGCAAAAAATGATAATTTATTCATATATAAAACGCAAAGTAAGGCTTCTGGAATTTTGTCATAACTCACGAAATGGTAGGAGTAAAAATAAGGGATACATTGCAAATGATAACTTGGGATGTCCTTAATTCAAATCTGCAAAGAACTTGGCTGTGCGACTTTTAGTTTTCGCACCACAGCTTTTCAACCTATGCAAAAAATGATAATTTATTCATATATAAAACGCAAAGTAAGGCTTCTGGAATTTTGTCATAACTCACGAAATGGTAAGAGTAAAAATAAGGGATACATTGCAAATGATAACTTGGGATGTCCTTAATTCAAATCTGCAAAGGACTTGGCTGTGCGACTTTTAGTTTTCGCACCACAGCTTTTCAACCTATGCAAAAAATGATAATTTATTCATATATAAAACGCAAAGTAAGGCTTCTGGAATTTTGTCATAACTCACGAAATGGTAGGAGTAAAAATAAGGGATACATTGCAAATGATAACTTGGGATGTCCTTAATTCAAATCTGCAAAGGACTTGGCTGTGCGACTTTTAGTTTTCGCACCACAGCTTTTCAACCTATGCAAAAAATGATAATTTATTCATATATAAAACGCAAAGTAAGGCTTCTGGAATTTTGTCATAACTCACGAAATGGTAGGAGTAAAAATAAGGGATACATTGCAAATGATAACTTGGGATGTCCTCAATTCAAATCTGCAAAGAACTTGGCTGTGCGACTTTTAGTTTTCGCACCACAGCTTTTCAACCTATGCAAAAAATGATAATTTATTCATATATAAAACGCAAAGTAAGGCTTCTGGAATTTTGTCATAACTCACGAAATGGTAGGAGTAAAAATAAGGGATACATTGCAAATGATAACTTGGGATGTCCTTAATTCAAATCTGCAAAGAACTTGGCTGTGCGACTTTTAGTTTTCGCACCACAGCTTTTCAACCTATGCAAAAAATGATAATTTATTCATATATAAAACGCAAAGTAAGGCTTCTGGAATTTAGTCATAACTCACGAAATGGTAGGAGTAAAAATAAGGGATACATTGCAAATGATAACTTGGGATGTCCTTAATTCAAATCTGCAAAGAACTTGGCTGTGCGACTTTTAGTTTTCGCACCACAGCTTTTCAACCTATGCAAAAAATGATAATTTATTCATATATAAAACGCAAAGTAAGGCTTCTGGAATTTTGTCATAACTCACGAAATGGTAGGAGTAAAAATAAGGGATACATTGCAAATGATAACTTGGGATGTCCTTAATTCAAATCTGCAAAGAACTTGGCTGTGCGACTTTTAGTTTTCGCACCACAGCTTTTCAACCTATGCAAAAAATGATAATTTATTCATATATAAAACGCAAAGTAAGGCTTCTGGAATTTTGTCATAACTCACGAAATGGTAGGAGTAAAACTAAGGGATAAATTGCAAATGATAACTTGGGATGTCCTTAATTCAAATCTGCAAAGAACTTGGCTGTGCGACTTTTAGTTTTCGCACCACAGCTTTTCAACCTATGCAAAAAATGATAATTTATTCATATATAAAACGCAAAGTAAGGCTTCTGGAATTTTGTCATAACTCACGAAATGGTAGGAGTAAAAATAAGGGATACATTGCAAATGATAACTTGGGATGTCCTTAATTCAAATCTGCAAAGAACTTGGCTGTGCGACTTTTAGTTTTCGCACCACAGCTTTTCAACCTATGCAAAAAATGATAATTTATTCATATATAAAACGCAAAGTAAGGCTTCTGGAATTTTGTCATAACTCACGAAATGGTAGGAGTAAAAATAAGGGATACATTGCAAATGATAACTTGGGATGTCCTTAATTCAAATCTGCAAAGAACTTGGCTGTGCGACTTTTAGTTTTCGCACCACAGCTTTTCAACCTATGCAAAAAATGATAATTTATTCATATATAAAACGCAAAGTAAGGCTTCTGGAATTTTGTCATAACTCACGAAATGGTAAGAGTAAAAATAAGGGATACATTGCAAATGATAACTTGGGATGTCCTTAATTCAAATCTGCAAAGAACTTGGCTGTGCGACTTTTAGTTTTCGCACCACAGCTTTTCAACCTATGCAAAAAATGATAATTTATTCATATATAAAACGCAAAGTAAGGCTTCTGGAATTTTGTCATAACTCACGAAATGGTAGGAGTAAAAATAAGGGATACATTGCAAATGATAACTTGGGATGTCCTTAATTCAAATCTGCAGAGAACTTGGCTGTGCGACTTTTAGTTTTCGCACCACAGCTTTTCAACCTATGCAAAAAATGATAATTTATTCATATATAAAACGCAAAGTAAGGCTTCTGGAATTTTGTCATAACTCACGAAATGGTAGGAGTAAAAATAAGGGATACATTGCAAATGATAACTTGGGATGTCCTTAATTCAAATCTGCAAAGAACTTGGCTGTGCGACTTTTAGTTTTCGCACCACAGCTTTTCAACCTATGCAAAAAATGATAATTTATTCATATATAAAACGCAAAGTAAGGCTTCTGGAATTTTGTCATAACTCACGAAATGGTAGGAGTAAAAATAAGGGATACATTGCAAATGATAACTTGGGATGTCCTTAATTCAAATCTGCAAAGAACTTGGCTGTGCGACTTTTAGTTTTCGCACCACAGCTTTTCAACCTATGCAAAAAATGATAATTTATTCATATATAAAACGCAAAGTAAGGCTTCTGGAATTTTGTCATAACTCACGAAATGGTAGGAGTAAAAATAAGGGATACATTGCAAATGATAACTTGGGATGTCCTTAATTCAAATCTGCAAAGAACTTGGCTGTGCGACTTTTAGTTTTCGCACCACAGCTTTTCAACCTATGCAAAAAATGATAATTTATTCATATATAAAACGCAAAGTAAGGCTTCTGGAATTTTGTCATAACTCACGAAATGGTAGGAGTAAAAATAAGGGATACATTGCAAATGATAACTTGGGATGTCCTTAATTCAAATCTGCAAAGAACTTGGCTGTGTGACTTTTAGTTTTCGCACCACAGCTTTTCAACCTATGCAAAAAATGATAATTTATTCATATATAAAACGCAAAGTAAGGCTTCTGGAATTTTGTCATAACTCACGAAATGGTAGGAGTAAAAATAAGGGATACATTGCAAATGATAACTTGGGATGTCCTTAATTCAAATCTGCAAAGAACTTGGCTGTGCGACTTTTAGTTTTCGCACCACAGCTTTTCAACCTATGCAAAAAATGATAATTTATTCATATATAAAACGCAAAGTAAGGCTTCTGGAATTTTGTCATAACTCACGAAATGGTAGGAGTAAAAATAAGGGATACATTGCAAATGATAACTTGGGATGTCCTTAATTCAAATCTGCAAAGAACTTGGCTGTGCGACTTTTAGTTTTCGCACCACAGCTTTTCAACCTATGCAAAAAATGATAATTTATTCATATATAAAACGCAAAGTAAGGCTTCTGGAATTTTGTCATAACTCACGAAATGGTAGGAGTAAAAATAAGGGATACATTGCAAATGATAACTTGGGATGTCCTTAATTCAAATCTGCAAAGGACTTGGCTGTGCGACTTTTAGTTTTCGCACCACAGCTTTTCAACCTATGCAAAAAATGATAATTTATTCATATATAAAACGCAAAGTAAGGCTTCTGGAATTTTGTCATAACTCACGAAATGGTAGGAGTAAAAATAAGGGATACATTGCAAATGATAACTTGGGATGTCCTTAATTCAAATCTGCAAAGAACTTGGCTGTGCGACTTTTAGTTTTCGCACCACAGCTTTTCAACCTATGCAAAAAATGATAATTTATTCATATATAAAACGCAAAGTAAGGCTTCTGGAATTTTGTCATAACTCACGAAATGGTAAGAGTAAAAATAAGGGATACATTGCAAATGATAACTTGGGATGTCCTTAATTCAAATCTGCAAAGAACTTGGCTGTGCGACTTTTAGTTTTCGCACCACAGCTTTTCAACCTATGCAAAAAATGATAATTTATTCATATATAAAACGCAAAGTAAGGCTTCTGGAATTTTGTCATAACTCACGAAATGGTAGGAGTAAAAATAAGGGATACATTGCAAATGATAACTTGGGATGTCCTTAATTCAAATCTGCAAAGAACTTGGCTGTGCGACTTTTAGTTTTCGCACCACAGCTTTTCAACCTATGCAAAAAATGATAATTTATTCATATATAAAACGCAAAGTAAGGCTTCTGGAATTTTGTCATAACTCACGAAATGGTAGGAGTAAAAATAAGGGATACATTGCAAATGATAACTTGGGATGTCCTTAATTCAAATCTGCAAAGAACTTGGCTGTGCGACTTTTAGTTTTCGCACCACAGCTTTTCAACCTATGCAAAAAATGATAATTTATTCATATATAAAACGCAAAGTAAGGCTTCTGGAATTTTGTCATAACTCACGAAATGGTAGGAGTAAAAATAAGGGATACATTGCAAATGATAACTTGGGATGTCCTTAATTCAAATCTGCAAAGAACTTGGCTGTGCGACTTTTAGTTTTCGCACCACAGCTTTTCAACCTATGCAAAAAATGATAATTTATTCATATATAAAACGCAAAGTAAGGCTTCTGGAATTTTGTCATAACTCACGAAATGGTAAGAGTAAAAATAAGGGATACATTGCAAATGATAACTTGGGATGTCCTTAATTCAAATCTGCAAAGGACTTGGCTGTGCGACTTTTAGTTTTCGCACCACAGCTTTTCAACCTATGCAAAAAATGATAATTTATTCATATATAAAACGCAAAGTAAGGCTTCTGGAATTTTGTCATAACTCACGAAATGGTAGGAGTAAAAATAAGGGATACATTGCAAATGATAACTTGGGATGTCCTTAATTCAAATCTGCAAAGGACTTGGCTGTGCGACTTTTAGTTTTCGCACCACAGCTTTTCAACCTATGCAAAAAATGATAATTTATTCATATATAAAACGCAAAGTAAGGCTTCTGGAATTTTGTCATAACTCACGAAATGGTAGGAGTAAAAATAAGGGATACATTGCAAATGATAACTTGGGATGTCCTTAATTCAAATCTGCAAAGAACTTGGCTGTGCGACTTTTAGTTTTCGCACCACAGCTTTTCAACCTATGCAAAAAATGATAATTTATTCATATATAAAACGCAAAGTAAGGCTTCTGGAATTTTGTCATAACTCACGAAATGGTAGGAGTAAAAATAAGGAATACATTGCAAATGATAACTTGGGATGTCCTTAATTCAAATCTGCAAAGAACTTGGCTGTGCGACTTTTAGTTTTCGCACCACAGCTTTTCAACCTATGCAAAAAATGATAATTTATTCATATATAAAACGCAAAGTAAGGCTTCTGGAATTTTGTCATAACTCACGAAATGGTAGGAGTAAAAATAAGGGATACATTGCAAATGATAACTTGGGATGTCCTTAATTCAAATCTGCAAAGAACTTGGCTGTGCGACTTTTAGTTTTCGCACCACAGCTTTTCAACCTATGCAAAAAATGATAATTTATTCATATATAAAACGCAAAGTAAGGCTTCTGGAATTTTGTCATAACTCACGAAATGGTAGGAGTAAAAATAAGGGATACATTGCAAATGATAACTTTGGATGTCCTTAATTCAAATCTGCAAAGAACTTGGCTGTGCGACTTTTAGTTTTCGCACCACAGCTTTTCAACCTATGCAAAAAATGATAATTTATTCATATATAAAACGCAAAGTAAGGCTTCTGGAATTTTGTCATAACTCACGAAATGGTAGGAGTAAAAATAAGGGATACATTGCAAATGATAACTTGGGATGTCCTTAATTCAAATCTGCAAAGAACTTGGCTGTGTGACTTTTAGTTTTCGCACCACAGCTTTTCAACCTATGCAAAAAATGATAATTTATTCATATATAAAACGCAAAGTAAGGCTTCTGGAATTTTGTCATAACTCACGAAATGGTAGGAGTAAAAATAAGGGATACATTGCAAATGATAACTTGGGATGTCCTTAATTCAAATCTGCAAAGAACTAGGCTGTGTGACTTTTAGTTTTCGCACCACAGCTTTTCAACCTATGCAAAAAATGATAATTTATTCATATATAAAACGCAAAGTAAGGCTTCTGGAATTTTGTCATAACTCACGAAATGGTAGGAGTAAAAATAAGGGATACATTGCAAATGATAACTTGGGATGTCCTTAATTCAAATCTGCAAAGAACTTGGCTGTGCGACTTTTAGTTTTCGCACCACAGCTTTTCAACCTATGCAAAAAATGATAATTTATTCATATATAAAACGCAAAGTAAGGCTTCTGGAATTTTGTCATAACTCACGAAATGGTAGGAGTAAAAATAAGGGATACATTGCAAATGATAACTTGGGATGTCCTTAATTCAAATCTGCAAAGAACTTGGCTGTGCGACTTTTAGTTTTCGCACCACAGCTTTTCAACCTATGCAAAAAATGATAATTTATTCATATATAAAACGCAAAGTAAGGCTTCTGGAATTTTGTCATAACTCACGAAATGGTAGGAGTAAAAATAAGGGATACATTGCAAATGATAACTTGGGATGTCCTTAATTCAAATCTGCAAAGAACTTGGCTGTGCGACTTTTAGTTTTCGCACCACAGCTTTTCAACCTATGCAAAAAATGATAATTTATTCATATATAAAACGCAAAGTAAGGCTTCTGGAATTTTGTCATAACTCACGAAATGGTAGGAGTAAAAATAAGGGATACATTGCAAATGATAACTTGGGATGTCCTTAATTCAAATCTGCAAAGAACTTGGCTGTGCGACTTTTAGTTTTCGCACCACAGCTTTTCAACCTATGCAAAAAATGATAATTTATTCATATATAAAACGCAAAGTAAGGCTTCTGGAATTTTGTCATAACTCACGAAATGGTAGGAGTAAAAATAAGGGATACATTGCAAATGATAACTTGGGATGTCCTTAATTCAAATCTGCAAAGGATTTGGCTGTGCGACTTTTAGTTTTCGCACCACAGCTTTTCAACCTATGCAAAAAATGATAATTTATTCATATATAAAAAGCAAAGTAAGGCTTCTGGAATTTTGTCATAACTCACGAAATGGTAGGAGTAAAAATAAGGGATACATTGCAAATGATAACTTGGGATGTCCTTAATTCAAATCTGCAAAGAACTTGGCTGTGCGACTTTTAGTTTTCGCACCACAGCTTTTCAACCTATGCAAAAAATGATAATTTATTCATATATAAAACGCAAAGTAAGGCTTCTGGAATTTTGTCATAACTCACGAAATGGTAGGAGTAAAAATAAGGGATACATTGCAAATGATAACTTGGGATGTCCTTAATTCAAATCTGCAAAGAACTTGGCTGTGCGACTTTTAGTTTTCGCACCACAGCTTTTCAACCTATGCAAAAAATGATAATTTATTCATATATAAAACGCAAAGTAAGGCTTCTGGAATTTTGTCATAACTCACGAAATGGTAGGAGTAAAAATAAGGGATACATTGCAAATGATAACTTGGGATGTCCTTAATTCAAATCTGCAAAGAACTTGGCTGTGCGACTTTTAGTTTTCGCACCACAGCTTTTCAACCTATGCAAAAAATGATAATTTATTCATATATAAAACGCAAAGTAAGGCTTCTGGAATTTTGTCATAACTCACGAAATGGTAAGAGTAAAAATAAGGGATACATTGCAAATGATAACTTGGGATGTCCTTAATTCAAATCTGCAAAGAACTTGGCTGTGCGACTTTTAGTTTTCGCACCACAGCTTTTCAACCTATGCAAAAAATGATAATTTATTCATATATAAAACGCAAAGTAAGGCTTCTGGAATTTTGTCATAACTCACGAAATGGTAGGAGTAAAAATAAGGGATACATTGCAAATGATAACTTGGGATGTCCTTAATTCAAATCTGCAAAGAACTTGGCTGTGCGACTTTTAGTTTTCGCACCACAGCTTTTCAACCTATGCAAAAAATGATAATTTATTCATATATAAAACGCAAAGTAAGGCTTCTGGAATTTTGTCATAACTCACGAAATGGTAGGAGTAAAAATAAGGGATACATTGCAAATGATAACTTGGGATGTCCTTAATTCAAATCTGCAAAGAACTTGGCTGTGCGACTTTTAGTTTTCGCACCACAGCTTTTCAACCTATGCAAAAAATGATAATTTATTCATATATAAAACGCAAAGTAAGGCTTCTGGAATTTTGTCATAACTCACGAAATGGTAGGAGTAAAAATAAGGGATACATTGCAAATGATAACTTGGGATGTCCTTAATTCAAATCTGCAAAGAACTTGGCTGTGCGACTTTTAGTTTTCGCACCACAGCTTTTCAACCTATGCAAAAAATGATAATTTATTCATATATAAAACGCAAAGTAAGGCTTCTGGAATTTTGTCATAACTCACGAAATGGTAAGAGTAAAAATAAGGGATACATTGCAAATGATAACTTGGGATGTCCTTAATTCAAATCTGCAAAGGACTTGGCTGTGCGACTTTTAGTTTTCGCACCACAGCTTTTCAACCTATGCAAAAAATGATAATTTATTCATATATAAAACGCAAAGTAAGGCTTCTGGAATTTTGTCATAACTCACGAAATGGTAGGAGTAAAAATAAGGGATACATTGCAAATGATAACTTGGGATGTCCTTAATTCAAATCTGCAAAGGACTTGGCTGTGCGACTTTTAGTTTTCGCACCACAGCTTTTCAACCTATGCAAAAAATGATAATTTATTCATATATAAAACGCAAAGTAAGGCTTCTGGAATTTTGTCATAACTCACGAAATGGTAGGAGTAAAAATAAGGGATACATTGCAAATGATAACTTGGGATGTCCTCAATTCAAATCTGCAAAGAACTTGGCTGTGCGACTTTTAGTTTTCGCACCACAGCTTTTCAACCTATGCAAAAAATGATAATTTATTCATATATAAAACGCAAAGTAAGGCTTCTGGAATTTTGTCATAACTCACGAAATGGTAGGAGTAAAAATAAGGGATACATTGCAAATGATAACTTGGGATGTCCTTAATTCAAATCTGCAAAGAACTTGGCTGTGCGACTTTTAGTTTTCGCACCACAGCTTTTCAACCTATGCAAAAAATGATAATTTATTCATATATAAAACGCAAAGTAAGGCTTCTGGAATTTTGTCATAACTCACGAAATGGTAGGAGTAAAAATAAGGGATACATTGCAAATGATAACTTGGGATGTCCTTAATTCAAATCTGCAAAGAACTTGGCTGTGCGACTTTTAGTTTTCGCACCACAGCTTTTCAACCTATGCAAAAAATGATAATTTATTCATATATAAAACGCAAAGTAAGGCTTCTGGAATTTTGTCATAACTCACGAAATGGTAGGAGTAAAAATAAGGGATACATTGCAAATGATAACTTGGGATGTCCTTAATTCAAATCTGCAAAGAACTTGGCTGTGCGACTTTTAGTTTTCGCACCACAGCTTTTCAACCTATGCAAAAAATGATAATTTATTCATATATAAAACGCAAAGTAAGGCTTCTGGAATTTTGTCATAACTCACGAAATGGTAGGAGCAAAACTAAGGGATAAATTGCAAATGATAACTTGGGATGTCCTTAATTCAAATCTGCAAAGAACTTGGCTGTGCGACTTTTAGTTTTCGCACCACAGCTTTTCAACCTATGCAAAAAATGATAATTTATTCATATATAAAACGCAAAGTAAGGCTTCTGGAATTTTGTCATAACTCACGAAATGGTAGGAGTAAAAATAAGGGATACATTGCAAATGATAACTTGGGATGTCCTTAATTCAAATCTGCAAAGAACTTGGCTGTGCGACTTTTAGTTTTCGCACCACAGCTTTTCAACCTATGCAAAAAATGATAATTTATTCATATATAAAACGCAAAGTAAGGCTTCTGGAATTTTGTCATAACTCACGAAATGGTAGGAGTAAAAATAAGGGATACATTGCAAATGATAACTTGGGATGTCCTTAATTCAAATCTGCAAAGAACTTGGCTGTGCGACTTTTAGTTTTCGCACCACAGCTTTTCAACCTATGCAAAAAATGATAATTTATTCATATATAAAACGCAAAGTAAGGCTTCTGGAATTTTGTCATAACTCACGAAATGGTAAGAGTAAAAATAAGGGATACATTGCAAATGATAACTTGGGATGTCCTTAATTCAAATCTGCAAAGAACTTGGCTGTGCGACTTTTAGTTTTCGCACCACAGCTTTTCAACCTATGCAAAAAATGATAATTTATTCATATATAAAACGCAAAGTAAGGCTTCTGGAATTTTGTCATAACTCACGAAATGGTAGGAGTAAAAATAAGGGATACATTGCAAATGATAACTTGGGATGTCCTTAATTCAAATCTGCAGAGAACTTGGCTGTGCGACTTTTAGTTTTCGCACCACAGCTTTTCAACCTATGCAAAAAATGATAATTTATTCATATATAAAACGCAAAGTAAGGCTTCTGGAATTTTGTCATAACTCACGAAATGGTAGGAGTAAAAATAAGGGATACATTGCAAATGATAACTTGGGATGTCCTTAATTCAAATCTGCAAAGAACTTGGCTGTGCGACTTTTAGTTTTCGCACCACAGCTTTTCAACCTATGCAAAAAATGATAATTTATTCATATATAAAACGCAAAGTAAGGCTTCTGGAATTTTGTCATAACTCACGAAATGGTAGGAGTAAAAATAAGGGATACATTGCAAATGATAACTTGGGATGTCCTTAATTCAAATCTGCAAAGAACTTGGCTGTGCGACTTTTAGTTTTCGCACCACAGCTTTTCAACCTATGCAAAAAATGATAATTTATTCATATATAAAACGCAAAGTAAGGCTTCTGGAATTTTGTCATAACTCACGAAATGGTAGGAGTAAAAATAAGGGATACATTGCAAATGATAACTTGGGATGTCCTTAATTCAAATCTGCAAAGAACTTGGCTGTGCGACTTTTAGTTTTCGCACCACAGCTTTTCAACCTATGCAAAAAATGATAATTTATTCATATATAAAACGCAAAGTAAGGCTTCTGGAATTTTGTCATAACTCACGAAATGGTAGGAGTAAAAATAAGGGATACATTGCAAATGATAACTTGGGATGTCCTTAATTCAAATCTGCAAAGAACTTGGCTGTGTGACTTTTAGTTTTCGCACCACAGCTTTTCAACCTATGCAAAAAATGATAATTTATTCATATATAAAACGCAAAGTAAGGCTTCTGGAATTTTGTCATAACTCACGAAATGGTAGGAGTAAAAATAAGGGATACATTGCAAATGATAACTTGGGATGTCCTTAATTCAAATCTGCAAAGAACTTGGCTGTGCGACTTTTAGTTTTCGCACCACAGCTTTTCAACCTATGCAAAAAATGATAATTTATTCATATATAAAACGCAAAGTAAGGCTTCTGGAATTTTGTCATAACTCACGAAATGGTAGGAGTAAAAATAAGGGATACATTGCAAATGATAACTTGGGATGTCCTTAATTCAAATCTGCAAAGAACTTGGCTGTGCGACTTTTAGTTTTCGCACCACAGCTTTTCAACCTATGCAAAAAATGATAATTTATTCATATATAAAACGCAAAGTAAGGCTTCTGGAATTTTGTCATAACTCACGAAATGGTAGGAGTAAAAATAAGGGATACATTGCAAATGATAACTTGGGATGTCCTTAATTCAAATCTGCAAAGGACTTGGCTGTGCGACTTTTAGTTTTCGCACCACAGCTTTTCAACCTATGCAAAAAATGATAATTTATTCATATATAAAACGCAAAGTAAGGCTTCTGGAATTTTGTCATAACTCACGAAATGGTAGGAGTAAAAATAAGGGATACATTGCAAATGATAACTTGGGATGTCCTTAATTCAAATCTGCAAAGAACTTGGCTGTGCGACTTTTAGTTTTCGCACCACAGCTTTTCAACCTATGCAAAAAATGATAATTTATTCATATATAAAACGCAAAGTAAGGCTTCTGGAATTTTGTCATAACTCACGAAATGGTAAGAGTAAAAATAAGGGATACATTGCAAATGATAACTTGGGATGTCCTTAATTCAAATCTGCAAAGAACTTGGCTGTGCGACTTTTAGTTTTCGCACCACAGCTTTTCAACCTATGCAAAAAATGATAATTTATTCATATATAAAACGCAAAGTAAGGCTTCTGGAATTTTGTCATAACTCACGAAATGGTAGGAGTAAAAATAAGGGATACATTGCAAATGATAACTTGGGATGTCCTTAATTCAAATCTGCAAAGAACTTGGCTGTGCGACTTTTAGTTTTCGCACCACAGCTTTTCAACCTATGCAAAAAATGATAATTTATTCATATATAAAACGCAAAGTAAGGCTTCTGGAATTTTGTCATAACTCACGAAATGGTAGGAGTAAAAATAAGGGATACATTGCAAATGATAACTTGGGATGTCCTTAATTCAAATCTGCAAAGAACTTGGCTGTGCGACTTTTAGTTTTCGCACCACAGCTTTTCAACCTATGCAAAAAATGATAATTTATTCATATATAAAACGCAAAGTAAGGCTTCTGGAATTTTGTCATAACTCACGAAATGGTAGGAGTAAAAATAAGGGATACATTGCAAATGATAACTTGGGATGTCCTTAATTCAAATCTGCAAAGAACTTGGCTGTGCGACTTTTAGTTTTCGCACCACAGCTTTTCAACCTATGCAAAAAATGATAATTTATTCATATATAAAACGCAAAGTAAGGCTTCTGGAATTTTGTCATAACTCACGAAATGGTAAGAGTAAAAATAAGGGATACATTGCAAATGATAACTTGGGATGTCCTTAATTCAAATCTGCAAAGGACTTGGCTGTGCGACTTTTAGTTTTCGCACCACAGCTTTTCAACCTATGCAAAAAATGATAATTTATTCATATATAAAACGCAAAGTAAGGCTTCTGGAATTTTGTCATAACTCACGAAATGGTAGGAGTAAAAATAAGGGATACATTGCAAATGATAACTTGGGATGTCCTTAATTCAAATCTGCAAAGGACTTGGCTGTGCGACTTTTAGTTTTCGCACCACAGCTTTTCAACCTATGCAAAAAATGATAATTTATTCATATATAAAACGCAAAGTAAGGCTTCTGGAATTTTGTCATAACTCACGAAATGGTAGGAGTAAAAATAAGGGATACATTGCAAATGATAACTTGGGATGTCCTCAATTCAAATCTGCAAAGAACTTGGCTGTGCGACTTTTAGTTTTCGCACCACAGCTTTTCAACCTATGCAAAAAATGATAATTTATTCATATATAAAACGCAAAGTAAGGCTTCTGGAATTTTGTCATAACTCACGAAATGGTAGGAGTAAAAATAAGGGATACATTGCAAATGATAACTTGGGATGTCCTTAATTCAAATCTGCAAAGAACTTGGCTGTGCGACTTTTAGTTTTCGCACCACAGCTTTTCAACCTATGCAAAAAATGATAATTTATTCATATATAAAACGCAAAGTAAGGCTTCTGGAATTTTGTCATAACTCACGAAATGGTAGGAGTAAAAATAAGGGATACATTGCAAATGATAACTTGGGATGTCCTTAATTCAAATCTGCAAAGAACTTGGCTGTGCGACTTTTAGTTTTCGCACCACAGCTTTTCAACCTATGCAAAAAATGATAATTTATTCATATATAAAACGCAAAGTAAGGCTTCTGGAATTTTGTCATAACTCACGAAATGGTAGGAGTAAAAATAAGGGATACATTGCAAATGATAACTTGGGATGTCCTTAATTCAAATCTGCAAAGAACTTGGCTGTGCGACTTTTAGTTTTCGCACCACAGCTTTTCAACCTATGCAAAAAATGATAATTTATTCATATATAAAACGCAAAGTAAGGCTTCTGGAATTTTGTCATAACTCACGAAATGGTAGGAGTAAAACTAAGGGATAAATTGCAAATGATAACTTGGGATGTCCTTAATTCAAATCTGCAAAGAACTTGGCTGTGCGACTTTTAGTTTTCGCACCACAGCTTTTCAACCTATGCAAAAAATGATAATTTATTCATATATAAAACGCAAAGTAAGGCTTCTGGAATTTTGTCATAACTCACGAAATGGTAGGAGTAAAAATAAGGGATACATTGCAAATGATAACTTGGGATGTCCTTAATTCAAATCTGCAAAGAACTTGGCTGTGCGACTTTTAGTTTTCGCACCACAGCTTTTCAACCTATGCAAAAAATGATAATTTATTCATATATAAAACGCAAAGTAAGGCTTCTGGAATTTTGTCATAACTCACGAAATGGTAGGAGTAAAAATAAGGGATACATTGCAAATGATAACTTGGGATGTCCTTAATTCAAATCTGCAAAGAACTTGGCTGTGCGACTTTTAGTTTTCGCACCACAGCTTTTCAACCTATGCAAAAAATGATAATTTATTCATATATAAAACGCAAAGTAAGGCTTCTGGAATTTTGTCATAACTCACGAAATGGTAAGAGTAAAAATAAGGGATACATTGCAAATGATAACTTGGGATGTCCTTAATTCAAATCTGCAAAGAACTTGGCTGTGCGACTTTTAGTTTTCGCACCACAGCTTTTCAACCTATGCAAAAAATGATAATTTATTCATATATAAAACGCAAAGTAAGGCTTCTGGAATTTTGTCATAACTCACGAAATGGTAGGAGTAAAAATAAGGGATACATTGCAAATGATAACTTGGGATGTCCTTAATTCAAATCTGCAGAGAACTTGGCTGTGCGACTTTTAGTTTTCGCACCACAGCTTTTCAACCTATGCAAAAAATGATAATTTATTCATATATAAAACGCAAAGTAAGGCTTCTGGAATTTTGTCATAACTCACGAAATGGTAGGAGTAAAAATAAGGGATACATTGCAAATGATAACTTGGGATGTCCTTAATTCAAATCTGCAAAGAACTTGGCTGTGCGACTTTTAGTTTTCGCACCACAGCTTTTCAACCTATGCAAAAAATGATAATTTATTCATATATAAAACGCAAAGTAAGGCTTCTGGAATTTTGTCATAACTCACGAAATGGTAGGAGTAAAAATAAGGGATACATTGCAAATGATAACTTGGGATGTCCTTAATTCAAATCTGCAAAGAACTTGGCTGTGCGACTTTTAGTTTTCGCACCACAGCTTTTCAACCTATGCAAAAAATGATAATTTATTCATATATAAAACGCAAAGTAAGGCTTCTGGAATTTTGTCATAACTCACGAAATGGTAGGAGTAAAAATAAGGGATACATTGCAAATGATAACTTGGGATGTCCTTAATTCAAATCTGCAAAGAACTTGGCTGTGCGACTTTTAGTTTTCGCACCACAGCTTTTCAACCTATGCAAAAAATGATAATTTATTCATATATAAAACGCAAAGTAAGGCTTCTGGAATTTTGTCATAACTCACGAAATGGTAGGAGTAAAAATAAGGGATACATTGCAAATGATAACTTGGGATGTCCTTAATTCAAATCTGCAAAGAACTTGGCTGTGTGACTTTTAGTTTTCGCACCACAGCTTTTCAACCTATGCAAAAAATGATAATTTATTCATATATAAAACGCAAAGTAAGGCTTCTGGAATTTTGTCATAACTCACGAAATGGTAGGAGTAAAAATAAGGGATACATTGCAAATGATAACTTGGGATGTCCTTAATTCAAATCTGCAAAGAACTTGGCTGTGCGACTTTTAGTTTTCGCACCACAGCTTTTCAACCTATGCAAAAAATGATAATTTATTCATATATAAAACGCAAAGTAAGGCTTCTGGAATTTTGTCATAACTCACGAAATGGTAGGAGTAAAAATAAGGGATACATTGCAAATGATAACTTGGGATGTCCTTAATTCAAATCTGCAAAGAACTTGGCTGTGCGACTTTTAGTTTTCGCACCACAGCTTTTCAACCTATGCAAAAAATGATAATTTATTCATATATAAAACGCAAAGTAAGGCTTCTGGAATTTTGTCATAACTCACGAAATGGTAGGAGTAAAAATAAGGGATACATTGCAAATGATAACTTGGGATGTCCTTAATTCAAATCTGCAAAGGACTTGGCTGTGCGACTTTTAGTTTTCGCACCACAGCTTTTCAACCTATGCAAAAAATGATAATTTATTCATATATAAAACGCAAAGTAAGGCTTCTGGAATTTTGTCATAACTCACGAAATGGTAGGAGTAAAAATAAGGGATACATTGCAAATGATAACTTGGGATGTCCTTAATTCAAATCTGCAAAGGACTTGGCTGTGCGACTTTTAGTTTTCGCACCACAGCTTTTCAACCTATGCAAAAAATGATAATTTATTCATATATAAAACGCAAAGTAAGGCTTCTGGAATTTTGTCATAACTCACGAAATGGTAGGAGTAAAAATAAGGGATACATTGCAAATGATAACTTGGGATGTCCTCAATTCAAATCTGCAAAGAACTTGGCTGTGCGACTTTTAGTTTTCGCACCACAGCTTTTCAACCTATGCAAAAAATGATAATTTATTCATATATAAAACGCAAAGTAAGGCTTCTGGAATTTTGTCATAACTCACGAAATGGTAGGAGTAAAAATAAGGGATACATTGCAAATGATAACTTGGGATGTCCTTAATTCAAATCTGCAAAGAACTTGGCTGTGCGACTTTTAGTTTTCGCACCACAGCTTTTCAACCTATGCAAAAAATGATAATTTATTCATATATAAAACGCAAAGTAAGGCTTCTGGAATTTTGTCATAACTCACGAAATGGTAGGAGTAAAAATAAGGGATACATTGCAAATGATAACTTGGGATGTCCTTAATTCAAATCTGCAAAGAACTTGGCTGTGCGACTTT
This sequence comes from Bombylius major, assembly GCA_932526495.1. NCBI lineage: Eukaryota > Metazoa > Arthropoda > Insecta > Diptera > Bombyliidae > Bombylius > Bombylius major. The sequence continues at coordinate 19,324,429 of OW052043.1, forward strand.
TAGTTTTCGCACCACAGCTTTTCAACCTATGCAAAAAATGATAATTTATTCATATATAAAACGCAAAGTAAGGCTTCTGGAATTTTGTCATAACTCACGAAATGGTAGGAGTAAAAATAAGGGATACATTGCAAATGATAACTTGGGATGTCCTTAATTCAAATCTGCAAAGAACTTGGCTGTGCGACTTTTAGTTTTCGCACCACAGCTTTTCAACCTATGCAAAAAATGATAATTTATTCATATATAAAACGCAAAGTAAGGCTTCTGGAATTTTGTCATAACTCACGAAATGGTAGGAGTAAAAATAAGGGATACATTGCAAATGATAACTTGGGATGTCCATAATTCAAATCTGCAAAGAACTTGGCTGTGCGACTTTTAGTTTTCGCACCACAGCTTTTCAACCTATGCAAAAAATGATAATTTATTCATATATAAAACGCAAAGTAAGGCTTCTGGAATTTTGTCATAACTCACGAAATGGTAGGAGTAAAAATAAGGGATACATTGCAAATGATAACTTGGGATGTCCTTAATTCAAATCTGCAAAGGACTTGGCTGTGCGACTTTTAGTTTTCGCACCACAGCTTTTCAACCTATGCAAAAAATGATAATTTATTCATATATAAAACGCAAAGTAAGGCTTCTGGAATTTTGTCATAACTCACGAAATGGTAGGAGTAAAAATAAGGGATACATTGCAAATGATAACTTGGGATGTCCTTAATTCAAATCTGCAAAGGACTTGGCTGTGCGACTTTTAGTTTTCGCACCACAGCTTTTCAACCTATGCAAAAAATGATAATTTATTCATATATAAAACGCAAAGTAAGGCTTCTGGAATTTTGTCATAACTCACGAAATGGTAGGAGTAAAAATAAGGGATACATTGCAAATGATAACTTGGGATGTCCTTAATTCAAATCTGCAAAGAACTTGGCTGTGCGACTTTTAGTTTTCGCACCACAGCTTTTCAACCTATGCAAAAAATGATAATTTATTCATATATAAAACGCAAAGTAAGGCTTCTGGAATTTTGTCATAACTCACGAAATGGTAGGAGTAAAAATAAGGGATACATTGCAAATGATAACTTGGGATGTCCTTAATTCAAATCTGCAAAGAACTTGGCTGTGCGACTTTTAGTTTTCGCACCACAGCTTTTCAACCTATGCAAAAAATGATAATTTATTCATATATAAAACGCAAAGTAAGGCTTCTGGAATTTTGTCATAACTCACGAAATGGTAGGAGTAAAAATAAGGGATACATTGCAAATGATAACTTGGGATGTCCTTAATTCAAATCTGCAAAGAACTTGGCTGTGCGACTTTTAGTTTTCGCACCACAGCTTTTCAACCTATGCAAAAAATGATAATTTATTCATATATAAAACGCAAAGTAAGGCTTCTGGAATTTTGTCATAACTCACGAAATGGTAGGAGTAAAACTAAGGGATACATTGCAAATGATAACTTGGGATGTCCTTAATTCAAATCTGCAAAGAACTTGGCTGTGCGACTTTTAGTTTTCGCACCACAGCTTTTCAACCTATGCAAAAAATGATAATTTATTCATATATAAAACGCAAAGTAAGGCTTTTGGAATTTTGTCATAACTCACGAAATGGTAGGAGTAAAAATAAGGGATACATTGCAAATGATAACTTGGGATGTCCTTAATTCAAATCTGCAAAGAACTTGGCTGTGTGACTTTTAGTTTTCGCACCACAGCTTTTCAACCTATGCAAAAAATGATAATTTATTCATATATAAAACGCAAAGTAAGGCTTCTGGAATTTTGTCATAACTCACGAAATGGTAGGAGTAAAAATAAGGGATACATTGCAAATGATAACTTGGGATGTCCTTAATTCAAATCTGCAAAGAACTTGGCTGTGCGACTTTTAGTTTTCGCACCACAGCTTTTCAACCTATGCAAAAAATGATAATTTATTCATATATAAAACGCAAAGTAAGGCTTCTGGAATTTTGTCATAACTCACGAAATGGTAGGAGTAAAAATAAGGGATACATTGCAAATGATAACTTGGGATGTCCTTAATTCAAATCTGCAAAGAACTTGGCTGTGCGACTTTTAGTTTTCGCACCACAGCTTTTCAACCTATGCAAAAAATGATAATTTATTCATATATAAAACGCAAAGTAAGGCTTCTGGAATTTTGTCATAACTCACGAAATGGTAGGAGTAAAAATAAGGGATACATTGCAAATGATAACTTGGGATGTCCTTAATTCAAATCTGCAAAGAACTTGGCTGTGTGACTTTTAGTTTTCGCACCACAGCTTTTCAACCTATGCAAAAAATGATAATTTATTCATATATAAAACGCAAAGTAAGGCTTCTGGAATTTTGTCATAACTCACGAAATGGTAGGAGTAAAAATAAGGGATACATTGCAAATGATAACTTGGGATGTCCTTAATTCAAATCTGCAAAGAACTTGGCTGTGCGACTTTTAGTTTTCGCACCACAGCTTTTCAACCTATGCAAAAAATGATAATTTATTCATATATAAAACGCAAAGTAAGGCTTCTGGAATTTTGTCATAACTCACGAAATGGTAGGAGTAAAAATAAGGGATACATTGCAAATGATAACTTGGGATGTCCTTAATTCAAATCTGCAAAGAACTTGGCTGTGCGACTTTTAGTTTTCGCACCACAGCTTTTCAACCTATGCAAAAAATGATAATTTATTCATATATAAAACGCAAAGTAAGGCTTCTGGAATTTTGTCATAACTCACGAAATGGTAGGAGTAAAAATAAGGGATACATTGCAAATGATAACTTGGGATGTCCTTAATTCAAATCTGCAAAGAACTTGGCTGTGCGACTTTTAGTTTTCGCACCACAGCTTTTCAACCTATGCAAAAAATGATAATTTATTCATATATAAAACGCAAAGTAAGGCTTCTGGAATTTTGTCATAACTCACGAAATGGTAGGAGTAAAAATAAGGGATACATTGCAAATGATAACTTGGGATGTCCTTAATTCAAATCTGCAAAGAACTTGGCTGTGCGACTTTTAGTTTTCGCACCACAGCTTTTCAACCTATGCAAAAAATGATAATTTATTCATATATAAAACGCAAAGTAAGGCTTCTGGAATTTTGTCATAACTCACGAAATGGTAGGAGTAAAAATAAGGGATACATTGCAAATGATAACTTGGGATGTCCTTAATTCAAATCTGCAAAGAACTTGGCTGTGCGACTTTTAGTTTTCGCACCACAGCTTTTCAACCTATGCAAAAAATGATAATTTATTCATATATAAAACGCAAAGTAAGGCTTCTGGAATTTTGTCATAACTCACGAAATGGTAGGAGTAAAAATAAGGGATACATTGCAAATGATAACTTGGGATGTCCTTAATTCAAATCTGCAAAGAACTTGGCTGTGCGACTTTTAGTTTTCGCACCACAGCTTTTCAACCTATGCAAAAAATGATAATTTATTCATATATAAAACGCAAAGTAAGGCTTCTGGAATTTTGTCATAACTCACGAAATGGTAGGAGTAAAAATAAGGGATACATTGCAAATGATAACTTGGGATGTCCTTAATTCAAATCTGCAAAGAACTTGGCTGTGCGACTTTTAGTTTTCGCACCACAGCTTTTCAACCTATGCAAAAAATGATAATTTATTCATATATAAAACGCAAAGTAAGGCTTCTGGAATTTTGTCATAACTCACGAAATGGTAGGAGTAAAAATAAGGGATACATTGCAAATGATAACTTGGGATGTCCTTAATTCAAATCTGCAAAGAACTTGGCTGTGCGACTTTTAGTTTTCGCACCACAGCTTTTCAACCTATGCAAAAAATGATAATTTATTCATATATAAAACGCAAAGTAAGGCTTCTGGAATTTTGTCATAACTCACGAAATGGTAGGAGTAAAAATAAGGGATACATTGCAAATGATAACTTGGGATGTCCTTAATTCAAATCTGCAAAGAACTTGGCTGTGCGACTTTTAGTTTTCGCACCACAGCTTTTCAACCTATGCAAAAAATGATAATTTATTCATATATAAAACGCAAAGTAAGGCTTCTGGAATTTTGTCATAACTCACGAAATGGTAGGAGTAAAAATAAGGGATACATTGCAAATGATAACTTGGGATGTCCTTAATTCAAATCTGCAAAGAACTTGGCTGTGCGACTTTTAGTTTTCGCACCACAGCTTTTCAACCTATGCAAAAAATGATAATTTATTCATATATAAAACGCAAAGTAAGGCTTCTGGAATTTTGTCATAACTCACGAAATGGTAGGAGTAAAAATAAGGGATACATTGCAAATGATAACTTGGGATGTCCTTAATTCAAATCTGCAAAGAACTTGGCTGTGCGACTTTTAGTTTTCGCACCACAGCTTTTCAACCTATGCAAAAAATGATAATTTATTCATATATAAAACGCAAAGTAAGGCTTCTGGAATTTTGTCATAACTCACGAAATGGTAGGAGTAAAAATAAGGGATACATTGCAAATGATAACTTGGGATGTCCTTAATTCAAATCTGCAAAGGACTTGGCTGTGCGACTTTTAGTTTTCGCACCACAGCTTTTCAACCTATGCAAAAAATGATAATTTATTCATATATAAAACGCAAAGTAAGGCTTCTGGAATTTTGTCATAACTCACGAAATGGTAGGAGTAAAAATAAGGGATACATTGCAAATGATAACTTGGGATGTCCTTAATTCAAATCTACAAAGAACTTGGCTGTGCGACTTTTAGTTTTCGCACCACAGCTTTTCAACCTATGCAAAAAATGATAATTTATTCATATATAAAACGCAAAGTAAGGCTTCTGGAATTTTGTCATAACTCACGAAATGGTAGGAGTAAAAATAAGGGATACATTGCAAATGATAACTTGGGATGTCCTTTATTCAAATCTGCAAAGAACTTGGCTGTGCGACTTTTAGTTTTCGCACCACAGCTTTTCAACCTATGCAAAAAATGATAATTTATTCATATATAAAACGCAAAGTAAGGCTTCTGGAATTTTGTCATAACTCACGAAATGGTAGGAGTAAAAATAAGGGATACATTGCAAATGATAACTTGGGATGTCCTTAATTCAAATCTGCAAAGAACTTGGCTGTGCGACTTTTAGTTTTCGCACCACAGCTTTTCAACCTATGCAAAAAATGATAATTTATTCATATATAAAACGCAAAGTAAGGCTTCTGGAATTTTGTCATAACTCACGAAATGGTAGGAGTAAAAATAAGGGATACATTGCAAATGATAACTTGGGATGTCCTTAATTCAAATCTGCAAAGAACTTGGCTGTGCGACTTTTAGTTTTCGCACCACAGCTTTTCAACCTATGCAAAAAATGATAATTTATTCATATATAAAACGCAAAGTAAGGCTTCTGGAATTTTGTCATAACTCACGAAATGGTAGGAGTAAAACTAAGGGATACATTGCAAATGATAACTTGGGATGTCCTTAATTCAAATCTGCAAAGAACTTGGCTGTGCGACTTTTAGTTTTCGCACCACAGCTTTTCAACCTATGCAAAAAATGATAATTTATTCATATATAAAACGCAAAGTAAGGCTTCTGGAATTTTGTCATAACTCACGAAATGGTAAGAGTAAAAATAAGGGATACATTGCAAATGATAACTTGGGATGTCCTTAATTCAAATCTGCAAAGAACTTGGCTGTGCGACTTTTAGTTTTCGCACCACAGCTTTTCAACCTATGCAAAAAATGATAATTTATTCATATATAAAACGCAAAGTAAGGCTTCTGGAATTTTGTCATAACTCACGAAATGGTAGGAGTAAAAATAAGGAATACATTGCAAATGATAACTTGCGATGTCCTTAATTCAAATCTGCAAAGAACTTGGCTGTGTGACTTTTAGTTTTCGCACCACAGCTTTTCAACCTATGCAAAAAATGATAATTTATTCATATATAAAACGCAAAGTAAGGCTTCTGGAATTTTGTCATAACTCACGAAATGGTAGGAGTAAAAATAAGGGATACATTGCAAATGATAACTTGGGATGTCCTTAATTCAAATCTGCAAAGAACTTGGCTGTGCGACTTTTAGTTTTCGCACCACAGCTTTTCAACATATGCAAAAAATGATAATTTATTCATATATAAAACGCAAAGTAAGGCTTCTGGAATTTTGTCATAACTCACGAAATGGTAGGAGTAAAAATAAGGGATACATTGCAAATGATAACTTGGGATGTCCTTAATTCAAATCTGCAAAGAACTTGGCTGTGCGACTTTTAGTTTTCGCACCACAGCTTTTCAACCTATGCAAAAAATGATAATTTATTCATATATAAAACGCAAAGTAAGGCTTCTGGAATTTTGTCATAACTCACGAAATGGTAGGAGTAAAAATAAGGGATACATTGCAAATGATAACTTGGGATGTCCTTAATTCAAATCTGCAAAGGATTTGGCTGTGCGACTTTTAGTTTTCGCACCACAGCTTTTCAACCTATGCAAAAAATGATAATTTATTCATATATAAAACGCAAAGTAAGGCTTCTGGAATTTTGTCATAACTCACGAAATGGTAGGAGTAAAAATAAGGGATACATTGCAAATGATAACTTGGGATGTCCTTAATTCAAATCTGCAAAGAACTTGGCTGTGCGACTTTTAGTTTTCGCACCACAGCTTTTCAACATATGCAAAAAATGATAATTTATTCATATATAAAACGCAAAGTAAGGCTTCTGGAATTTTGTCATAACTCACGAAATGGTAGGAGTAAAAATAAGGGATACATTGCAAATGATAACTTGGGATGTCCTTAATTCAAATCTGCAAAGAACTTGGCTGTGCGACTTTTAGTTTTCGCACCACAGCTTTTCAACCTATGCAAAAAATGATAATTTATTCATATATAAAACGCAAAGTAAGGCTTCTGGAATTTTGTCATAACTCACGAAATGGTAGGAGTAAAAATAAGGGATACATTGCAAATGATAACTTGGGATGTCCTTAATTCAAATCTGCAAAGGATTTGGCTGTGCGACTTTTAGTTTTCGCACCACAGCTTTTCAACCTATGCAAAAAATGATAATTTATTCATATATAAAACGCAAAGTAAGGCTTCTGGAATTTTGTCATAACTCACGAAATGGTAGGAGTAAAAATAAGGGATACATCGCAAATGATAACTTGGGATGTCCTTAATTCAAATCTGCAAAGAACTTGGCTGTGCGACTTTTAGTTTTCGCACCACAGCTTTTCAACCTATGCAAAAAATGATAATTTATTCATATATAAAACGCAAAGTAAGGCTTCTGGAATTTTGTCATAACTCACGAAATGGTAGGAGTAAAACTAAGGGATACATTGCAAATGATAACTTGGGATGTCCTTAATTCAAATCTGCAAAGAACTTGGCTGTGCGACTTTTAGTTTTCGCACCACAGCTTTTCAACCTATGCAAAAAATGATAATTTATTCATATATAAAACGCAAAGTAAGGCTTCTGGAATTTTGTCATAACTCACGAAATGGTAGGAGTAAAAATAAGGGATACATTGCAAATGATAACTTGGGATGTCCTTAATTCAAATCTGCAAAGAACTTGGCTGTGTGACTTTTAGTTTTCGCACCACAGCTTTTCAACCTATGCAAAAAATGATAATTTATTCATATATAAAACGCAAAGTAAGGCTTCTGGAATTTTGTCATAACTCACGAAATGGTAGGAGTAAAAATAAGGGATACATTGCAAATGATAACTTGGGATGTCCTTAATTCAAATCTGAAAAGAACTTGGCTGTACGACTTTTAGTTTTCGCACCACAGCTTTTCAACCTATGCAAAAAATGATAATTTATTCATATATAAAACGCAAAGTAAGGCTTCTGGAATTTTGTCATAACTCACGAAATGGTAGGAGTAAAAATAAGGGATACATTGCAAATGATAACTTGGGATGTCCTTAATTCAAATCTGCAAAGAACTTGGCTGTGCGACTTTTAGTTTTCGCACCACAGCTTTTCAACCTATGCAAAAAATGATAATTTATTCATATATAAAACGCAAAGTAAGGCTTCTGGAATTTTGTCATAACTCACGAAATGGTAGGAGTAAAAATAAGGGATACATTGCAAATGATAACTTGGGATGTCCTTAATTCAAATCTGCAAAGAACTTGGCTGTGCGACTTTTAGTTTTCGCACCACAGCTTTTCAACCTATGCAAAAAATGATAATTTATTCATATATAAAACGCAAAGTAAGGCTTCTGGAATTTTGTCATAACTCACGAAATGGTAGGAGTAAAACTAAGGGATACATTGCAAATGATAACTTGGGATGTCCTTAATTCAAATCTGCAAAGAACTTGGCTGTGCGACTTTTAGTTTTCGCACCACAGCTTTTCAACCTATGCAAAAAATGATAATTTATTCATATATAAAACGCAAAGTAAGGCTTCTGGAATTTTGTCATAACTCACGAAATGGTAGGAGTAAAAATAAGGGATACATTGCAAATGATAACTTGGGATGTCCTTAATTCAAATCTGCAAAGAACTTGGCTGTGCGACTTTTAGTTTTCGCACCACAGCTTTTCAACATATGCAAAAAATGATAATTTATTCATATATAAAACGCAAAGTAAGGCTTCTGGAATTTTGTCATAACTCACGAAATGGTAGGAGTAAAAATAAGGGATACATTGCAAATGATAACTTGGGATGTCCTTAATTCAAATCTGCAAAGAACTTGGCTGTGCGACTTTTAGTTTTCGCACCACAGCTTTTCAACCTATGCAAAAAATGATAATTTATTCATATATAAAACGCAAAGTAAGGCTTCTGGAATTTTGTCATAACTCACGAAATGGTAGGAGTAAAAATAAGGGATACATTGCAAATGATAACTTGGGATGTCCTTAATTCAAATCTGCAAAGGATTTGGCTGTGCGACTTTTAGTTTTCGCACCACAGCTTTTCAACCTATGCAAAAAATGATAATTTATTCATATATAAAACGCAAAGTAAGGCTTCTGGAATTTTGTCATAACTCACGAAATGGTAGGAGTAAAACTAAGGGATACATTGCAAATGATAACTTGGGATGTCCTTAATTCAAATCTGCAAAGAACTTGGCTGTGCGACTTTTAGTTTTCGCACCACAGCTTTTCAACCTATGCAAAAAATGATAATTTATTCATATATAAAACGCAAAGTAAGGCTTCTGGAATTTTGTCATAACTCACGAAATGGTAGGAGTAAAAATAAGGGATACATTGCAAATGATAACTTGGGATGTCCTTAATTCAAATCTGCAAAGAACTTGGCTGTGTGACTTTTAGTTTTCGCACCACAGCTTTTCAACCTATGCAAAAAATGATAATTTATTCATATATAAAACGCAAAGTAAGGCTTCTGGAATTTTGTCATAACTCACGAAATGGTAGGAGTAAAAATAAGGGATACATTGCAAATGATAACTTGGGATGTCCTTAATTCAAATCTGCAAAGAACTTGGCTGTGCGACTTTTAGTTTTCGCACCACAGCTTTTCAACCTATGCAAAAAATGATAATTTATTCATATATAAAACGCAAAGTAAGGCTTCTGGAATTTTGTCATAACTCACGAAATGGTAGGAGTAAAAATAAGGGATACATTGCAAATGATAACTTGGGATGTCCTTAATTCAAATCTGCAAAGAACTTGGCTGTGCGACTTTTAGTTTTCGCACCACAGCTTTTCAACCTATGCAAAAAATGATAATTTATTCATATATAAAACGCAAAGTAAGGCTTCTGGAATTTTGTCATAACTCACGAAATGGTAGGAGTAAAAATAAGGGATACATTGCAAATGATAACTTGGGATGTCCTTAATTCAAATCTGCAAAGAACTTGGCTGTGCGACTTTTAGTTTTCGCACCACAGCTTTTCAACCTATGCAAAAAATGATAATTTATTCATATATAAAACGCAAAGTAAGGCTTCTGGAATTTTGTCATAACTCACGAAATGGTAGGAGTAAAACTAAGGGATAAATTGCAAATGATAACTTGGGATGTCCTTAATTCAAATCTGCAAAGAACTTGGCTGTGCGACTTTTAGTTTTCGCACCACAGCTTTTCAACCTATGCAAAAAATGATAATTTATTCATATATAAAACGCAAAGTAAGGCTTCTGGAATTTTGTCATAACTGACGAAATGGTAGGAGTAAAAATAAGGGATACATTGCAAATGATAACTTGGGATGTCCTTAATTCAAATCTGCAAAGAACTTGGCTGTGCGACTTTTAGTTTTCGCACCACAGCTTTTCAACCTATGCAAAAAATGATAATTTATTCATATATAAAACGCAAAGTAAGGCTTCTGGAATTTTGTCATAACTCACGAAATGGTAGGAGTAAAACTAAGGGATACATTGCAAATGATAACTTGGGATGTCCTTAATTCAAATCTGCAAAGAACTTGGCTGTGCGACTTTTAGTTTTCGCACCACAGCTTTTCAACCTATGCAAAAAATGATAATTTATTCATATATAAAACGCAAAGTAAGGCTTCTGGAATTTTGTCATAACTCACGAAATAGTAGGAGTAAAAATAAGGGATACATTGCAAATGATAACTTGGGATGTCCTTAATTCAAATCTGCAAAGAACTTGGCTGTGCGACTTTTAGTTTTCGCACCACAGCTTTTCAACCTATGCAAAAAATGATAATTTATTCATATATAAAACGCAAAGTAAGGCTTCTGGAATTTTGTCATAACTCACGAAATGGTAGGAGTAAAAATAAGGGATACATTGCAAATGATAACTTGGGATGTCCTTAATTCAAATCTGCAAAGAACTTGGCTGTGCGACTTTTAGTTTTCGCACCACAGCTTTTCAACCTATGCAAAAAATGATAATTTATTCATATATAAAACGCAAAGTAAGGCTTCTGGAATTTTGTCATAACTCACGAAATGGTAGGAGTAAAAATAAGGGATACATTGCAAATGATAACTTGGGATGTCCTTAATTCAAATCTGCAAAGAACTTGGCTGTGCGACTTTTAGTTTTCGCTCCACAGCTTTTCAACCTATGCAAAAAATGATAATTTATTCATATATAAAACGCAAAGTAAGGCTTCTGGAATTTTGTCATAACTCACGAAATGGTAGGAGTAAAAATAAGGGATACATTGCAAATGATAACTTGGGATGTCCTTAATTCAAATCTGCAAAGAACTTGGCTGTGCGACTTTTAGTTTTCGCACCACAGCTTTTCAACCTATGCAAAAAATGATAATTTATTCATATATAAAACGCAAAGTAAGGCTTCTGGAATTTTGTCATAACTCACGAAATGGTAGGAGTAAAAATAAGGGATACATTGCAAATGATAACTTGGGATGTCCTTAATTCAAATCTGCAAAGAACTTGGCTGTGCGACTTTTAGTTTTCGCACCACAGCTTTTCAACCTATGCAAAAAATGATAATTTATTCATATATAAAACGCAAAGTAAGGCTTCTGGAATTTTGTCATAACTCACGAAATGGTAGGAGTAAAAATAAGGGATACATTGCAAATGATAACTTGGGATGTCCTTAATTCAAATCTGCAAAGAACTTGGCTGTGCGACTTTTAGTTTTCGCACCACAGCTTTTCAACCTATGCAAAAAATGATAATTTATTCATATATAAAACGCAAAGTAAGGCTTCTGGAATTTTGTCATAACTCACGAAATGGTAGGAGTAAAACTAAGGGATAAATTGCAAATGATAACTTGGGATGTCCTTAATTCAAATCTGCAAAGAACTTGGCTGTGCGACTTTTAGTTTTCGCACCACAGCTTTTCAACCTATGCAAAAAATGATAATTTATTCATATATAAAACGCAAAGTAAGGCTTCTGGAATTTTGTCATAACTGACGAAATGGTAGGAGTAAAAATAAGGGATACATTGCAAATGATAACTTGGGATGTCCTTAATTCAAATCTGCAAAGAACTTGGCTGTGCGACTTTTAGTTTTCGCACCACAGCTTTTCAACCTATGCAAAAAATGATAATTTATTCATATATAAAACGCAAAGTAAGGCTTCTGGAATTTTGTCATAACTCACGAAATGGTAGGAGTAAAAATAAGGGATACATTGCAAATGATAACTTGGGATGTCCTTAATTCAAATCTGCAAAGAACTTGGCTGTGCGACTTTTAGTTTTCGCACCACATCTTTTCAACCTATGCAAAAAATGATAATTTATTCATATATAAAACGCAAAGTAAGGCTTCTGGAATTTTGTCATAACTCACGAAATGGTAGGAGTAAAAATAAGGGATACATTGCAAATGATAACTTGGGATGTCCTTAATTCAAATCTGAAAAGAACTTGGCTGTACGACTTTTAGTTTTCGCACCACAGCTTTTCAACCTATGCAAAAAATGATAATTTATTCATATATAAAACGCAAAGTAAGGCTTCTGGAATTTTGTCATAACTCACGAAATGGTAGGAGTAAAAATAAGGGATACATTGCAAATGATAACTTGGGATGTCCTTAATTCAAATCTGCAAAGAACTTGGCTGTGCGACTTTTAGTTTTCGCACCACAGCTTTTCAACCTATGCAAAAAATGATAATTTATTCATATATAAAACGCAAAGTAAGGCTTCTGGAATTTTGTCATAACTCACGAAATGGTAGGAGTAAAAATAAGGGATACATTGCAAATGATAACTTGGGATGTCCTTAATTCAAATCTGCAAAGAACTTGGCTGTGCGACTTTTAGTTTTCGCACCACAGCTTTTCAACCTATGCAAAAAATGATAATTTATTCATATATAAAACGCAAAGTAAGGCTTCTGGAATTTTGTCATAACTCACGAAATGGTAAGAGTAAAAATAAGGGATACATTGCAAATGATAACTTGGGATGTCCTTAATTCAAATCTGCAAAGAACTTGGCTGTGCGACTTTTAGTTTTCGCACCACAGCTTTTCAACCTATGCAAAAAATGATAATTTATTCATATATAAAACGCAAAGTAAGGCTTCTGGAATTTTGTCATAACTCACGAAATGGTAGGAGTAAAAATAAGGGATACATTGCAAATGATAACTTGGGATGTCCTTAATTCAAATCTGCAAAGAACTTGTCTGTGCGACTTTTAGTTTTCGCACCACAGCTTTTCAACCTATGCAAAAAATGATAATTTATTCATATATAAAACGCAAAGTAAGGCTTCTGGAATTTTGTCATAACTCACGAAATGGTAGGAGTAAAAATAAGGGATACATTGCAAATGATAACTTGGGATGTCCTTAATTCAAATCTGCAAAGAACTTGGCTGTGCGACTTTTAGTTTTCGCACCACAGCTTTTCAACCTATGCCAAAAATGATAATTTATTCATATATAAAACGCAAAGTAAGGCTTCTGGAATTTTGTCATAACTCACGAAATGGTAGGAGTAAAAATAAGGGATACATTGCAAATGATAACTTGGGATGTCCTTAATTCAAATCTGCAAAGAACTTGGCTGTGCGACTTTTAGTTTTCGCACCACAGCTTTTCAACCTATGCAAAAAATGATAATTTATTCATATATAAAACGCAAAGTAAGGCTTCTGGAATTTTGTCATAACTCACGAAATGGTAGGAGTAAAAATAAGGGATACATTGCAAATGATAACTTGGGATGTCCTTAATTCAAATCTGCAAAGAACTTGGCTGTGCGACTTTTAGTTTTCGCACCACAGCTTTTCAACCTATGCAAAAAATGATAATTTATTCATATATAAAACGCAAAGTAAGGCTTCTGGAATTTTGTCATAACTGACGAAATGGTAGGAGTAAAAATAAGGGATACATTGCAAATGATAACTTGGGATGTCCTTAATTCAAATCTGCAAAGAACTTGGCTGTGCGACTTTTAGTTTTCGCACCACAGCTTTTCAACCTATGCAAAAAATGATAATTTATTCATATATAAAACGCAAAGTAAGGCTTCTGGAATTTTGTCATAACTCACGAAATGGTAGGAGTAAAAATAAGGGATACATTGCAAATGATAACTTGGGATGTCCTTAATTCAAATCTGCAAAGAACTTGGCTGTGCGACTTTTAGTTTTCGCACCACAGCTTTTCAACCTATGCAAAAAATGATAATTTATTCATATATAAAACGCAAAGTAAGGCTTCTGGAATTTTGTCATAACTCACGAAATGGTAGGAGTAAAAATAAGGGATACATTGCAAATGATAAGTTGGGATGTCCTTAATTCAAATCTGCAAAGAACTTGGCTGTGCGACTTTTAGTTTTCGCACCACAGCTTTTCAACCTATGCAAAAAATGATAATTTATTCATATATAAAACGCAAAGTAAGGCTTCTGGAATTTTGTCATAACTCACGAAATGGTAGGAGTAAAAATAAGGGATACATTGCAAATGATAACATGGGATGTCCTTAATTCAAATCTGCAAAGGACTTGGCTGTGCGACTTTTAGTTTTCGCACCACAGCTTTTCAACCTATGCCAAAAATGATAATTTATTCATATATAAAACGCAAAGTAAGGCTTCTGGAATTTTGTCATAACTCACGAAATGGTAGGAGTAAAAATAAGGGATACATTGCAAATGATAACTTGGGATGTCCTTAATTCAAATCTGCAAAGAACTTGGCTGTGCGACTTTTAGTTTTCGCACCACAGCTTTTCAACCTATGCAAAAAATGATAATTTATTCATATATAAAACGCAAAGTAAGGCTTCTGGAATTTTGTCATAACTCACGAAATGGTAGGAGTAAAAATAAGGGATACATTGCAAATGATAACTTGGGATGTCCTTAATTCAAATCTGCAAAGAACTTGGCTGTGCGACTTTTAGTTTTCGCACCACAGCTTTTCAACCTATGCAAAAAATGATAATTTATTCATATATAAAACGCAAAGTAAGGCTTCTGGAATTTTGTCATAACTCACGAAATGGTAGGAGTAAAAATAAGGGATACATTGCAAATGATAACTTGGGATGTCCTTAATTCAAATCTGCAAAGAACTTGGCTGTGTGACTTTTAGTTTTCGCACCACAGCTTTTCAACCTATGCAAAAAATGATAATTTATTCATATATAAAACGCAAAGTAAGGCTTCTGGAATTTTGTCATAACTCACGAAATGGTAGGAGTAAAAATAAGGGATACATTGCAAATGATAACTTGGGATGTCCTTAATTCAAATCTGCAAAGAACTTGGCTGTGCGACTTTTAGTTTTCGCACCACAGCTTTTCAACCTATGCAAAAAATGATAATTTATTCATATATAAAACGCAAAGTAAGGCTTCTGGAATTTTGTCATAACTCACGAAATGGTAGGAGTAAAAATAAGGGATACATTGCAAATGATAACTTGGGATGTCCTTAATTCAAATCTGCAAAGAACTTGGCTGTGCGACTTTTAGTTTTCGCACCACAGCTTTTCAACCTATGCAAAAAATGATAATTTATTCATATATAAAACGCAAAGTAAGGCTTCTGGAATTTTGTCATAACTCACGAAATGGTAGGAGTAAAAATAAGGGATACATTGCAAATGATAAGTTGGGATGTCCTTAATTCAAATCTGCAAAGAACTTGGCTGTGCGACTTTTAGTTTTCGCACCACAGCTTTTCAACCTATGCAAAAAATGATAATTTATTCATATATAAAACGCAAAGTAAGGCTTCTGGAATTTTGTCATAACTCACGAAATGGTAGGAGTAAAAATAAGGGATACATTGCAAATGATAACATGGGATGTCCTTAATTCAAATCTGCAAAGGACTTGGCTGTGCGACTTTTAGTTTTCGCACCACAGCTTTTCAACCTATGCCAAAAATGATAATTTATTCATATATAAAACGCAAAGTAAGGCTTCTGGAATTTTGTCATAACTCACGAAATGGTAGGAGTAAAAATAAGGGATACATTGCAAATGATAACTTGGGATGTCCTTAATTCAAATCTGCAAAGAACTTGGCTGTGCGACTTTTAGTTTTCGCACCACAGCTTTTCAACCTATGCAAAAAATGATAATTTATTCATATATAAAACGCAAAGTAAGGCTTCTGGAATTTTGTCATAACTCACGAAATGGTAGGAGTAAAAATAAGGGATACATTGCAAATGATAACTTGGGATGTCCTTAATTCAAATCTGCAAAGAACTTGGCTGTGCGACTTTTAGTTTTCGCACCACAGCTTTTCAACCTATGCAAAAAATGATAATTTATTCATATATAAAACGCAAAGTAAGGCTTCTGGAATTTTGTCATAACTCACGAAATGGTAGGAGTAAAAATAAGGGATACATTGCAAATGATAACTTGGGATGTCCTTAATTCAAATCTGCAAAGAACTTGGCTGTGTGACTTTTAGTTTTCGCACCACAGCTTTTCAACCTATGCAAAAAATGATAATTTATTCATATATAAAACGCAAAGTAAGGCTTCTGGAATTTTGTCATAACTCACGAAATGGTAGGAGTAAAAATAAGGGATACATTGCAAATGATAACTTGGGATGTCCTTAATTCAAATCTGCAAAGAACTTGGCTGTGCGACTTTTAGTTTTCGCACCACAGCTTTTCAACCTATGCAAAAAATGATAATTTATTCATATATAAAACGCAAAGTAAGGCTTCTGGAATTTTGTCATAACTCACGAAATGGTAGGAGTAAAAATAAGGGATACATTGCAAATGATAACTTGGGATGTCCTTAATTCAAATCTGCAAAGAACTTGGCTGTGCGACTTTTAGTTTTCGCACCACAGCTTTTCAACCTATGCAAAAAATGATAATTTATTCATATATAAAACGCAAAGTAAGGCTTCTGGAATTTTGTCATAACTCACGAAATGGTAGGAGTAAAAATAAGGGATACATTGCAAATGATAACTTGGGATGTCCTTAATTCAAATCTGCAAAGAACTTGGCTGTGCGACTTTTAGTTTTCGCACCACAGCTTTTCAACCTATGCAAAAAATGATAATTTATTCATATATAAAACGCAAAGTAAGGCTTCTGGAATTTTGTCATAACTCACGAAATGGTAGGAGTAAAAATAAGGGATACATTGCAAATGATAACTTGGGATGTCCTTAATTCAAATCTGCAAAGAACTTGGCTGTGCGACTTTTAGTTTTCGCACCACAGCTTTTCAACCTATGCAAAAAATGATAATTTATTCATATATAAAACGCAAAGTAAGGCTTCTGGAATTTTGTCATAACTCACGAAATGGTAGGAGTAAAAATAAGGGATACATTGCATATGATAACTTGGGATGTCCTTAATTCAAATCTGCAAAGAATTTGGCTGTGCGACTTTTAGTTTTCGCACCACAGCTTTTCAACCTATGCAAAAAATGATAATTTATTCATATATAAAACGCAAAGTAAGGCTTCTGGAATTTTGTCATAACTCACGAAATGGTAGGAGTAAAAATAAGGGATACATTGCAAATGATAACTTGGGATGTCCTTAATTCAAATCTGCAAAGAACTTGGCTGTGCGACTTTTAGTTTTCGCACCACAGCTTTTCAACCTATGCAAAAAATGATAATTTATTCATATATAAAACGCAAAGTAAGGCTTCTGGAATTTTGTCATAACTCACGAAATGGTAGGAGTAAAAATAAGGGATACATTGCAAATGATAACTTGGGATGTCCTTAATTCAAATCTGCAAAGGACTTGGCTGTGCGACTTTTAGTTTTCGCACCACAGCTTTTCAACCTATGCAAAAAATGATAATTTATTCATATATAAAACGCAAAGTAAGGCTTCTGGAATTTTGTCATAACTCACGAAATGGTAGGAGTAAAAATAAGGGATACATTGCAAATGATAACATGGGATGTCCTTAATTCAAATCTGCAAAGGACTTGGCTGTGCGACTTTTAGTTTTCGCACCACAGCTTTTCAACCTATGCCAAAAATGATAATTTATTCATATATAAAACGCAAAGTAAGGCTTCTGGAATTTTGTCATAACTCACGAAATGGTAGGAGTAAAAATAAGGGATACATTGCAAATGATAACTTGGGATGTCCTTAATTCAAATCTGCAAAGAACTTGGCTGTGCGACTTTTAGTTTTCGCACCACAGCTTTTCAACCTATGCAAAAAATGATAATTTATTCATATATAAAACGCAAAGTAAGGCTTCTGGAATTTTGTCATAACTCACGAAATGGTAGGAGTAAAAATAAGGGATACATTGCAAATGATAACTTGGGATGTCCTTAATTCAAATCTGCAAAGAACTTGGCTGTGCGACTTTTAGTTTTCGCACCACAGCTTTTCAACCTATGCAAAAAATGATAATTTATTCATATATAAAACGCAAAGTAAGGCTTCTGGAATTTTGTCATAACTCACGAAATGGTAGGAGTAAAAATAAGGGATACATTGCAAATGATAACTTGGGATGTCCTTAATTCAAATCTGCAAAGAACTTGGCTGTGTGACTTTTAGTTTTCGCACCACAGCTTTTCAACCTATGCAAAAAATGATAATTTATTCATATATAAAACGCAAAGTAAGGCTTCTGGAATTTTGTCATAACTCACGAAATGGTAGGAGTAAAAATAAGGGATACATTGCAAATGATAACTTGGGATGTCCTTAATTCAAATCTGCAAAGAACTTGGCTGTGCGACTTTTAGTTTTCGCACCACAGCTTTTCAACCTATGCAAAAAATGATAATTTATTCATATATAAAACGCAAAGTAAGGCTTCTGGAATTTTGTCATAACTCACGAAATGGTAGGAGTAAAAATAAGGGATACATTGCAAATGATAACTTGGGATGTCCTTAATTCAAATCTGCAAAGAACTTGGCTGTGCGACTTTTAGTTTTCGCACCACAGCTTTTCAACCTATGCAAAAAATGATAATTTATTCATATATAAAACGCAAAGTAAGGCTTCTGGAATTTTGTCATAACTCACGAAATGGTAGGAGTAAAAATAAGGGATACATTGCAAATGATAACTTGGGATGTCCTTAATTCAAATCTGCAAAGAACTTGGCTGTGCAACTTTTAGTTTTCGCACCACAGCTTTTCAACCTATGCAAAAAATGATAATTTATTCATATATAAAACGCAAAGTAAGGCTTCTGGAATTTTGTCATAACTCACGAAATGGTAGGAGTAAAAATAAGGGATACATTGCAAATGATAACTTGGGATGTCCTTAATTCAAATCTGCAAAGAACTTGGCTGTGCGACTTTTAGTTTTCGCACCACAGCTTTTCAACCTATGCAAAAAATGATAATTTATTCATATATAAAACGCAAAGTAAGGCTTCTGGAATTTTGTCATAACTCACGAAATGGTAGGAGTAAAAATAAGGGATACATTGCATATGATAACTTGGGATGTCCTTAATTCAAATCTGCAAAGAATTTGGCTGTGCGACTTTTAGTTTTCGCACCACAGCTTTTCAACCTATGCAAAAAATGATAATTTATTCATATATAAAACGCAAAGTAAGGCTTCTGGAATTTTGTCATAACTCACGAAATGGTAGGAGTAAAAATAAGGGATACATTGCAAATGATAACTTGGGATGTCCTTAATTCAAATCTGCAAAGAACTTGGCTGTGCGACTTTTAGTTTTCGCACCACAGCTTTTCAACCTATGCAAAAAATGATAATTTATTCATATATAAAACGCAAAGTAAGGCTTCTGGAATTTTGTCATAACTCACGAAATGGTAGGAGTAAAAATAAGGGATACATTGCAAATGATAACTTGGGATGTCCTTAATTCAAATCTGCAAAGGACTTGGCTGTGCGACTTTTAGTTTTCGCACCACAGCTTTTCAACCTATGCAAAAAATGATAATTTATTCATATATAAAACGCAAAGTAAGGCTTCTGGAATTTTGTCATAACTCACGAAATGGTAGGAGTAAAAATAAGGGATACATTGCAAATGATAACTTGGGATGTCCTTAATTCAAATCTGCAAAGAACTTGGCTGTGCGACTTTTAGTTTTCGCACCACAGCTTTTCAACCTATGCAAAAAATGATAATTTATTCATATATAAAACGCAAAGTAAGGCTTCTGGAATTTTGTCATAACTCACGAAATGGTAAGAGTAAAAATAAGGGATACATTGCAAATGATAACTTGGGATGTCCTTAATTCAAATCTGCAAAGGATTTGGCTGTGCGACTTTTAGTTTTCGCACCACAGCTTTTCAACCTATGCAAAAAATGATAATTTATTCATATATAAAACGCAAAGTAAGGCTTCTGGAATTTTGTCATAACTCACGAAATGGTAGGAGTAAAAATAAGGGATACATTGCAAATGATAACTTGGGATGTCCTTAATTCAAATCTGCAAAGAACTTGGCTGTGCGACTTTTAGTTTTCGCACCACAGCTTTTCAACCTATGCAAAAAATGATAATTTATTCATATATAAAACGCAAAGTAAGGCTTCTGGAATTTTGTCATAACTCACGAAATGGTAGGAGTAAAAATAAGGGATACATTGCAAATGATAACTTGGGATGTCCTTAATTCAAATCTGCAAAGAACTTGGCTGTGCGACTTTTAGTTTTCGCACCACAGCTTTTCAACCTATGCAAAAAATGATAATTTATTCATATATAAAACGCAAAGTAAGGCTTCTGGAATTTTGTCATAACTCACGAAATGGTAGGAGTAAAAATAAGGGATACATTGCAAATGATAACTTGGGATGTCCTTAATTCAAATCTGCAAAGGACTTGGCTGTGCGACTTTTAGTTTTCGCACCACAGCTTTTCAACCTATGCAAAAAATCATAATTTATTCATATATAAAACGCAAAGTAAGGCTTCTGGAATTTTGTCATAACTCACGAAATGGTAGGAGTAAAAATAAGGGATACATTGCAAATGATAACTTGGGATGTCCTTAATTCAAATCTGCAAAGAACTTGGCTGTGCGACTTTTAGTTTTCGCACCACAGCTTTTCAACCTATGCAAAAAATGATAATTTATTCATATATAAAACGCAAAGTAAGGCTTCTGGAATTTTGTCATAACTCACGAAATGGTAGGAGTAAAAATAAGGGATACATTGCAAATGATAACTTGGGATGTCCTTAATTCAAATCTGCAAAGAACTTGGCTGTGCGACTTTTAGTTTTCGCACCACAGCTTTTCAACCTATGCAAAAAATGATAATTTATTCATATATAAAACGCAAAGTAAGGCTTCTGGAATTTTGTCATAACTCACGAAATGGTAGGAGTAAAAATAAGGGATACATTGCAAATGATAACTTGGGATGTCCTTAATTCAAATCTGCAAAGAACTTGGCTGTGCGACTTTTAGTTTTCGCACCACAGCTTTTCAACCTATGCAAAAAATGATAATTTATTCATATATAAAACGCAAAGTAAGGCTTCTGGAATTTTGTCATAACTCACGAAATGGTAGGAGTAAAAATAAGGGATACATTGCAAATGATAACTTGGGATGTCCTTAATTCAAATCTGCAAAGAACTTGGCTGTGTGACTTTTAGTTTTCGCACCACAGCTTTTCAACCTATGCAAAAAATGATAATTTATTCATATATAAAACGCAAAGTAAGGCTTCTGGAATTTTGTCATAACTCACGAAATGGTAGGAGTAAAAATAAGGGATACATTGCAAATGATAACTTGGGATGTCCTTAATTCAAATCTGCAAAGAACTTGGCTGTGCGACTTTTAGTTTTCGCACCACAGCTTTTCAACCTATGCAAAAAATGATAATTTATTCATATATAAAACGCAAAGTAAGGCTTCTGGAATTTTGTCATAACTCACGAAATGGTAGGAGTAAAAATAAGGGATACATTGCAAATGATAACTTGGGATGTCCTTAATTCAAATCTGCAAAGAACTTGGCTGTGCGACTTTTAGTTTTCGCACCACAGCTTTTCAACCTATGCAAAAAATGATAATTTATTCATATATAAAACGCAAAGTAAGGCTTCTGGAATTTTGTTATAACTCACGAAATGGTAGGAGTAAAAATAAGGGATACATTGCAAATGATAACTTGGGATGTCCTTAATTCAAATCTGCAAAGGATTTGGCTGTGCGACTTTTAGTTTTCGCACCACAGCTTTTCAACCTATGCAAAAAATGATAATTTATTCATATATAAAACGCAAAGTAAGGCTTCTGGAATTTTGTCATAACTCACGAAATGGTAGGAGTAAAAATAAGGGATACATTGCAAATGATAACTTGGGATGTCCTTAATTCAAATCTGCAAAGAACTTGGCTGTGCGACTTTTAGTTTTCGCACCACAGCTTTTCAACCTATGCAAAAAATGATAATTTATTCATATATAAAACGCAAAGTAAGGCTTCTGGAATTTTGTCATAACTCACGAAATGGTAGGAGTAAAAATAAGGGATACATTGCAAATGATAACTTGGGATGTCCTTAATTCAAATCTGCAAAGAACTTGGCTGTGCGACTTTTAGTTTTCGCACCACAGCTTTTCAACCTATGCAAAAAATGATAATTTATTCATATATAAAACGCAAAGTAAGGCTTCTGGAATTTTGTCATAACTCACGAAATGGTAGGAGTAAAAATAAGGGATACATTGCAAATGATAACTTGGGATGTCCTTAATTCAAATCTGCAAAGGACTTGGCTGTGCGACTTTTAGTTTTCGCACCACAGCTTTTCAACCTATGCAAAAAATGATAATTTATTCATATATAAAACGCAAAGTAAGGCTTCTGGAATTTTGTCATAACTCACGAAATGGTAGGAGTAAAAATAAGGGATACATTGCAAATGATAACTTGGGATGTCCTTAATTCAAATCTGCAAAGAACTTGGCTGTGCGACTTTTAGTTTTCGCACCACAGCTTTTCAACCTATGCAAAAAATGATAATTTATTCATATATAAAACGCAAAGTAAGGCTTCTGGAATTTTGTCATAACTCACGAAATGGTAGGAGTAAAAATAAGGGATACATTGCAAATGATAACTTGGGATGTCCTTAATTCAAATCTGCAAAGAACTTGGCTGTGCGACTTTTAGTTTTCGCACCACAGCTTTTCAACCTATGCAAAAAATGATAATTTATTCATATATAAAACGCAAAGTAAGGCTTCTGGAATTTTGTCATAACTCACGAAATGGTAGGAGTAAAAATAAGGGATACATTGCAAATGATAACTTGGGATGTCCTTAATTCAAATCTGCAAAGAACTTGGCTGTGCGACTTTTAGTTTTCGCACCACAGCTTTTCAACCTATGCAAAAAATGATAATTTATTCATATATAAAACGCAAAGTAAGGCTTCTGGAATTTTGTCATAACTCACGAAATGGTAGGAGTAAAAATAAGGGATACATTGCAAATGATAACTTGGGATGTCCTTAATTCAAATCTGCAAAGAACTTGGCTGTGCGACTTTTAGTTTTCGCAC
Organism: Bombylius major; assembly: GCA_932526495.1. Taxonomy (NCBI): domain Eukaryota; kingdom Metazoa; phylum Arthropoda; class Insecta; order Diptera; family Bombyliidae; genus Bombylius; species Bombylius major. The sequence continues at coordinate 19,347,934 of OW052043.1, forward strand.
CACAGCTTTTCAACCTATGCAAAAAATGATAATTTATTCATATATAAAACGCAAAGTAAGGCTTCTGGAATTTTGTCATAACTCACGAAATGGTAGGAGTAAAAATAAGGGATACATTGCAAATGATAACTTGGGATGTCCTTAATTCAAATCTGCAAAGGACTTGGCTGTGCGACTTTTAGTTTTCGCACCACAGCTTTTCAACCTATGCAAAAAATGATAATTTATTCATATATAAAACGCAAAGTAAGGCTTCTGGAATTTTGTCATAACTCACGAAATGGTAGGAGTAAAAATAAGGGATACATTGCAAATGATAACTTGGGATGTCCTTAATTCAAATCTACAAAGAACTTGGCTGTGCGACTTTTAGTTTTCGCACCACAGCTTTTCAACCTATGCAAAAAATGATAATTTATTCATATATAAAACGCAAAGTAAGGCTTCTGGAATTTTGTCATAACTCACGAAATGGTAGGAGTAAAAATAAGGGATACATTGCAAATGATAACTTGGGATGTCCTTAATTCAAATCTGCAAAGAACTTGGCTGTGCGACTTTTAGTTTTCGCACCACAGCTTTTCAACCTATGCAAAAAATGATAATTTATTCATATATAAAACGCAAAGTAAGGCTTCTGGAATTTTGTCATAACTCACGAAATGGTAGGAGTAAAAATAAGGGATACATTGCAAATGATAACTTGGGATGTCCTTAATTCAAATCTGCAAAGAACTTGGCTGTGCGACTTTTAGTTTTCGCACCACAGCTTTTCAACCTATGCAAAAAATGATAATTTATTCATATATAAAACGCAAAGTAAGGCTTCTGGAATTTTGTCATAACTCACGAAATGGTAGGAGTAAAAATAAGGGATATATTGCAAATGATAACTTGGGATGTCCTTAATTCAAATCTGCAAAGAACTTGGCTGTGCGACTTTTAGTTTTCGCACCACAGCTTTTCAACCTATGCAAAAAATGATAATTTATTCATATATAAAACGCAAAGTAAGGCTTCTGGAATTTTGTCATAACTCACGAAATGGTAGGAGTAAAAATAAGGGATACATTGCAAATGATAACTTGGGATGTCCTTAATTCAAATCTGCAAAGAACTTGGCTGTGCGACTTTTAGTTTTCGCACCACAGCTTTTCAACCTATGCAAAAAATGATAATTTATTCATATATAAAACGCAAAGTAAGGCTTCTGGAATTTTGTCATAACTCACGAAATGGTAGGAGTAAAAATAAGGGATACATTGCAAATGATAACTTGGGATGTCCTTAATTCAAATCTGCAAAGAACTTGGCTGTGTGACTTTTAGTTTTCGCACCACAGCTTTTCAACCTATGCAAAAAATGATAATTTATTCATATATAAAACGCAAAGTAAGGCTTCTGGAATTTTGTCATAACTCACGAAATGGTAGGAGTAAAAATAAGGGATACATTGCAAATGATAACTTGGGATGTCCTTAATTCAAATCTGCAAAGAACTTGGCTGTGCGACTTTTAGTTTTCGCACCACAGCTTTTCAACCTATGCAAAAAATGATAATTTATTCATATATAAAACGCAAAGTAAGGCTTCTGGAATTTTGTCATAACTCACGAAATGGTAGGAGTAAAAATAAGGGATACATTGCAAATGATAACTTGGGATGTCCTTAATTCAAATCTGCAAAGAACTTGGCTGTGCGACTTTTAGTTTTCGCACCACAGCTTTTCAACCTATGCAAAAAATGATAATTTATTCATATATAAAACGCAAAGTAAGGCTTCTGGAATTTTGTCATAACTCACGAAATGGTAGGAGTAAAAATAAGGGATACATTGCAAATGATAACTTGGGATGTCCTTAATTCAAATCTGCAAAGAACTTGGCTGTGCGACTTTTAGTTTTCGCACCACAGCTTTTCAACCTATGCAAAAAATGATAATTTATTCATATATAAAACGCAAAGTAAGGCTTCTGGAATTTTGTCATAACTCACGAAATGGTAGGAGTAAAACTAAGGGATACATTGCAAATGATAACTTGGGATGTCCTTAATTCAAATCTGCAAAGAACTTGGCTGTGAGACTTTTAGTTTTCGCACCACAGCTTTTCAACCTATGCAAAAAATGATAATTTATTCATATATAAAACGCAAAGTAAGGCTTCTGGAATTTTGTCATAACTGACGAAATGGTAGGAGTAAAAATAAGGGATTCTAAATTTCATTTGTATAGGTTTTTATAAATTTCATTACATTATAATAAACAATATAAACATTTTTTTTATAAACTATTTGTATAAAAAAAAAGTACCTACTTATTTTGCTAGAAAGGTTTCACAAATTATTTAAAATAATATTTTATTATTTATAATTATTTAATAACAAATTAAATTTTATACTCACATTTTGCCTTACCCATACACATATTTAATTTATATATTTATTATTTAATTTATTTTATTTACTCTATATATTATAAACTTTAAAAAAAAAACTCTTCGAAATATTTTTAAATTTTAAAGTTAGCATTTATAGCCGTTAAATTGCCGACGGTGACGTCATTTTAGTTGTCAAATTTGACTTTTAGGTTATACATAGCTTTTTAGCATACCTATCCAATTGACAACCATTCCAACTATAACCATTGGCCCAAACCAGACCAGTCTTTTTTCAGCTTCAACAAATGGTTTTTTATGACTACTTTTGGATAAAATGTACTACAATTCGCCTTCTCTCTAATAAAAAAGCGGTTGTGAAGCTGAAAGAAGACTGGTCTGGTTTGGGCCATTAGTTGTGTCGCCAACCCAACTGCGACTCGATATTGCACGTGTACTGTGTAGTTAAAGTTATGGTGAAATATCAACAAATTTGTTTTCAAATAATTTAGATTTTAGAGTAAATTAAAAAAATGGGTAGAAATAGGAAAAGGTTTAATGACAAAGCTAGAAAAAATCCTGAAGTGGAAATTGATGATTCTTCAACAAAAAATGTAAGTTTATTTGTAAATTTTCAGTTAATACGAATAAAAATGATGATCTAACAAAAATTGTAATACATATTATTGTTAGATAAAAGTTGAATTTGCTGATGAATCTGGATACAGTGGTTATGATCAATCAAATGCTCTTGTATTACCATATAAAAAACGTGGAATAAAAATTAAAAAAGATGTACATAAAGTCACACGAATTTTATCAAAAAAACAAAGAAAGAAATTAGAAAAAATTGTTGAAAAGAAAAAGCACAAAGAAGACAGATCAACACTTTTTGAATCATTGGCATCTGTGCAAGTTTCAGCAGATGAATTAAAAAATTACACATCGATTAGTGCAATTCAGACTTTAGGCTTTAAAAAACGAAAACAATTAGAAAGTGGTAATTTGAAATTAGGAAATTTTGATATTAGTAAATTGGATAATGAAACAAGAAGGAAAATAAGTAGTTTATCGGGAATTAGTAAAAGAAAAATATTAGCTCTGTTAAATGGATACAATAATGATGTTGAAGGTAGTGACAATGAAGAACAAAGTGAAAAAAAGAAACCAAAAAAGGATTATAATGTGGTTGGATTTGATGAAAGTAGTGATGATGATACTGATAAAAATGATGAAGATAAAAGTGAAAACGATGAAGAAAAATCAGGAAATGTTGTTAAATGTAAAACAGAAGAAAATTTTTCACAAGTTGAAAATGAAGATTTAAAAGATGAATCTGAAACTGAAACAAAAATAAATGATATTCTGATCTTAACTGAAATTACAAAACCAGCAGAAATAATTCGTAAACCAGTTGTTTATGTTCATGTAGATCGAAATGATGAAATTCAAGCTGCACGACTTAAATTACCAATTTTGGCTGAAGAACAAACTGTAATGGAAACAATCAATGAAAATATGATAACAATATTAGCTGGTGAAACTGGAAGCGGTAAAACAACACAATTACCACAATTTCTTTATGAAGCTGGTTATGCTGAAAAAAAATTAATTGGTATAACAGAACCACGTCGTGTTGCAGCAATATCAATGTCAAAACGTGTTGCAAAAGAAATGAATTTAAATGAAACCATAGTTTCATATTTAATACGTTTTGAAGGTAATGTAACGGATAAAACTAAAATAAAATTCATGACTGATGGTGTTTTAATGAAAGAAATTGAAAACGATTTTCTATTATCGAAATATTCTGTAATTATTTTAGATGAAGCACATGAACGTAGTGCTTATACAGATATTTTAATTGGTCTATTATCAAGAATTGTACCGTTACGTTATAAAAAAGATTATCCATTAAAATTGATTATAATGTCAGCAACATTAAAAATTGAAGATTTTATTGCAAATTCGAAATTATTTCGTTCACCGCCACCTGTAATTAAAATTGAAGCCAGACAATATCCAGTTACAATACATTTTCAAAAACGAACACCTGATGATTATATAAAAGAAGCATACAAGAAAACAGTTAAAATTCATAAAAAATTAGCAGAAGGTGGAATATTAATATTTGTTACGGGACAACAAGAAGTTAATTATCTTGTTAGAAAATTAAAAAAAGCTTTTCCTTATTACAGCACAAACGATAATGAAAACAAAACGAAAATGAATGGTAAATTATCTAAAAAAAATAATGATTTGGTGGATGATTTTGAATTTGATGTTAAACGTGCAATAAAACATTCAAAAAAAGCCCGTAAACAATTAGCTGCAAAAATTTCATTACCAAAAATTAATTTAGATAATTACAAATTGCCATCAGATGATACAGATTTTGATTTATTAGATGATAAAGAAATGAAAAATGTTGAAGAATCAGAACCCGAAAGTGATGGATGATGATGATCTTGATGAAACAAAAGATTCTGGTATAAAAGAACCATTATGGGTACTTCCTTTATATTCACTTTTGTCATCTGAAAAACAAAGTCGTGTCTTTGAAACTCCACCTGATGGATGTAGATTGTGTGTGATAAGCACAAATATAGCAGAAACATCATTAACAATTCCAAATATTAAATATGTTGTGGATACTGGAAGACAAAAGACACGACTATATGATAAAATAACAGGTGTTAGCGCATTTGTTGTAACATTTACTAATAAAGCTTCAGCTAATCAAAGAGCTGGACGTGCTGGACGTGTTAGTGCTGGTCATTGTTATCGTTTATATTCAAGTGCTGTATTCACAGATGAATTTGAAGATTTTTCATTGCCTGATATTCAAAAGAAACCTGTCGATGATTTAATGCTTCAAATGAAATGCATGGGAATTGATAAAGTTGTTAATTTTCCATTTCCATCACCACCAGATTTTATACAACTTAAATCTGCTGAAAAAAGATTAATACTTTTGGGTGCTCTAGAAGAAGTTGTTTCAATAAAAAATAAAGATGATTCCATTAATGATGAATCACTACAACAAAAGTAACTTCACTTGGTTATGCAATATCTGCATTTCCAGTTGCACCAAGATTTGGTAAAATGTTAGCATTAAGTCACCAAAAAAATTTACTTCAACACACTGTTTGTTTAGTTGCTGCATTATCTGTTCAAGAAGTTTTATTAGAAATTAGTCCAGATACTAATGAAAATTCAACATTTAATACAGTATCATCAAGATGGTTAAACAAACGTAAATCATGGTCTGGTACAGGAAATTTACAATTATTAGGTGATCCTATGGTATTATTACGTGCTGTTGGTGGTTCTGAATATGCTGGATCACAAGGTAAATTAGATGAATTTTGTAAAAATAATGGTCTTAGATCGAAAGCAATTAAAGAAATACGAAAAATTCGTATACAATTAACAAATGAAATTAATTTAAATTTACCAAACGCAAATTTATGTGTTGATCCACAAATGATACCACCAACTGATTTACAAGCAAAATTTCTACGACAAATTTTATTAACTGGAATGAGTGATCATATTGCACGAAAAATATCTCAAGATGAAATTAAAGATAAAGAAGATCGAAGAAAATTTAAATATGCATATCATTGTACTGAATTAGAAGAACCAGCATTTATGCATTCATCATCGGTTCTAAAGAAAAAACAACCAGAATGGATAATCTATCAAGAAATATATGAAACACAAAATGGTGATTCAAGAAAATTATTTTTACGTGGTATAACGGCTATTGAACCAGAATGGTTATTAATTTATGTACCAAAATTATGTAATATACGTTCAATTAAAGATGAACCACAGCCACGATATAATAAATTAGATGGAAAAATATATTGTTATGTTGATGCAACATTTGGAAAATGTGGTTGGGAATTACCATTAAGTGAAATTGAAATGCCATACAGTGAAAAATCTTGTAGATATTTTGGAATGTATTTTTTGAATGGTGATGTATTTTCAAAATTATTAGAATATAAAAAAAAATTAAAAGTAACACCAAGCACATTATTAAAATCTTGGTCACATTTAAATTCTTTTATAATGAATTTTGTTAAGCAATTAGTCAGTAAAGAAATTAATTCAAAACGGAAATTATTAGATGTTTGGAAAAATGATAAAAATTGTAAGTTTTTCTGTCTTTTACAAAATGTTTTTTTTTCTTCTTTTAATTTTAATTTAATTTAGTTCACGAATGGTTCATACAAACTTAAAAATCCACGAAAGAACGATAGCTCTTATTCAGGCAGTCACCTCACTTGTAGATTTACGTGACTAGTCATGTACTACGTCATTCACGGAAATTATATGTACACACCTTTTTTTTTATTGGTTTTTATCACACACTTGATTTACAATGAGGTGAGGTGACTGTCAGAATAAGGGTTGATATTTTTTGATGCCTTTTTAATTCGATTCGCTGCTTACGAAAAAAAAAATATATTGAAAAAAAAACAAAATTATAAAATTCATGAACAAATTAAAAATATTTTTTCCCCTTATTTATCAATCTTTATCCTGTTTTAAATAATTGATGCATGTTTTTTTTTTATGTTTATTTTTTAGATCTTCTTCAACAATACAGTCAACTTTTGTGTAATGTAGATGCAGCTGAAGTTTCATTATTTTGGCCACCAATTGACAATGCTGATCAGACAACATAGTGAATCCTTTTTATTTATTTAAAAAAAAATTTTATTCTAGAATTTGTAAGAAAAACAGTGAAATATACATGGAAGAATTTAATATACATATGTATAAAAAGTTCTGATTCCTAATAGTCTAGATACACAGGCAGTATATTACAATATTCATATTGCAATATACATATTGTAATATGACGTATATTATAATATCGGGTTAAGGTTGATACACTGGAAAATGTAATATCAAGCTGTCAGGTCAGGGGGCCGTTTCACGTACAATGAGGAAAATGAGAGAATGAGTTTTATCTCATTTCTCATGTTATTCAAAAAACTCATCAATATTTTCTCATTCTATCTAAAAAGTGTTTCTTGTACATGAAATGAGAAATTTCCAATCTATGAAACGGAAAATGGAATAATTTCATTTTTCATTGGAAAAGCTAGTTCTGACAGTTGTCAAATTGTCAATATACACATGATGTACAGTAAAATAGCGTATTTGTTTGTATAGGTATAGCTTCTAAATTTCATTTGTATAGGTTTTTATAAATTTCATTACATTATAATAAACAATATAAACATTTTTTTTATAAACTATTTGTATAAAAAAAAAGTACCTACTTATTTTGCTAGAAAGGTTTCACAAATTATTTAAAATAATATTTTATTATTTATAATTATTTAATAACAAATTAAATTTTATACTCACATTTTGCCTTACCCATACACATATTTAATTTATATATTTATTATTTAATTTATTTTATTTACTCTATATATTATTAACTTTAAAAAAAAACTTTTCGAAATATTTTTAAATTTTAAAGTTAGCATTTATAGCCGTTAAATTGCCGACGGTGACGTCATTTTAGTTGTCAAATTTGACTTTTAGGTTATACATAGCTTTTTAGCATACCTATCCAATTGACAACCATTCCAACTATAACCATTGGCCCAAACCAGACCAGTCTTTTTTCAGCTTCAACAAATGGTTTTTTATGTCTACTTTTGGATAAAATGTACTACAATTCGCCTTCTCTCTAACAAAAAAGCGGTTGTGAAGCTGAAAGAAGACTGGTCTGGTTTGGGCCATTAGTTGTGTCGCCAACCCAACTGCGACTCGATATTGCACGTGTACTGTGTAGTTAAAGTTATGGTGAAATATCAACAAATTTGTTTTCAAATAATTTAGATTTTAGAGTAAATTAAAAAAATGGGTAGAAATAGGAAAAGGTTTAATGACAAAGCTAGAAAAAATCCTGAAGTGGAAATTGATGATTCTTCAACAAAAAATGTAAGTTTATTTGTAAATTTTCAGTTAATACGAATAAAAATGATGATCTAACAAAAATTGTAATACATATTATTGTTAGATAAAAGTTGAATTTGCTGATGAATCTGGATACAGTGGTTATGATCAATCAAATGCTCTTGTATTACCATCTAAAAAACGTGGAATAAAAATTAAAAAAGATGTACATAAAGTCACACGAATTTTATCAAAAAAACAAAGAAAGAAATTAGAAAAAATTGTTGAAAAGAAAAAGCACAAAGAAGACAGATCAACACTTTTTGAATCATTGGCATCTGTGCAAGTTTCAGCAGATGAATTAAAAAATTACACATCGATTAGTGCAATTCAGACTTTAGGCTTTAAAAAACGAAAACAATTAGAAAGTGGTAATTTGAAATTAGGAAATTTTGATATTAGTAAATTGGATAATGAAACAAGAAGGAAAATAAGTAGTTTATCGGGAATTAGTAAAAGAAAAATATTAGCTCTGTTAAATGGATACAATAATGATGTTGAAGGTAGTGACAATGAAGAACAAAGTGAAAAAAAGAAACCAAAAAAGGATTATAATGTGGTTGGATTTGATGAAAGTAGTGATGATGATACTGATAAAAATGATGAAGATAAAAGTGAAAACGATGAAGAAAAATCAGGAAATGTTGTTAAATGTAAAACAGAAGAAAATTTTTCACAAGTTGAAAATGAAGATTTAAAAGATGAATCTGAAACTGAAACAAAAATAAATGATATTCTGATCTTAACTGAAATTACAAAACCAGCAGAAATAATTCGTAAACCAGTTGTTTATGTTCATGTAGATCGAAATGATGAAATTCAAGCTGCACGACTTAAATTACCAATTTTGGCTGAAGAACAAACTGTAATGGAAACAATCAATGAAAATATGATAACAATATTAGCTGGTGAAACTGGAAGCGGTAAAACAACACAATTACCACAATTTCTTTATGAAGCTGGTTATGCTGAAAAAAAATTAATTGGTATAACAGAACCACGTCGTGTTGCAGCAATATCAATGTCAAAACGTGTTGCAAAAGAAATGAATTTAAATGAAACCATAGTTTCATATTTAATACGTTTTGAAGGTAATGTAACGGATAAAACTAAAATAAAATTCATGACTGATGGTGTTTTAATGAAAGAAATTGAAAACGATTTTCTATTATCGAAATATTCTGTAATTATTTTAGATGAAGCACATGAACGTAGTGCTTATACAGATATTTTAATTGGTCTATTATCAAGAATTGTACCGTTACGTTATAAAAAAGATTATCCATTAAAATTGATTATAATGTCAGCAACATTAAAAATTGAAGATTTTATTGCAAATTCGAAATTATTTCGTTCACCGCCACCTGTAATTAAAATTGAAGCCAGACAATATCCAGTTACAATACATTTTCAAAAACGAACACCTGATGATTATATAAAAGAAGCATACAAGAAAACAGTTAAAATTCATAAAAAATTAGCAGAAGGTGGAATATTAATATTTGTTACGGGACAACAAGAAGTTAATTATCTTGTTAGAAAATTAAAAAAAGCTTTTCCTTATTACAGCACAAACGATAATGAAAACAAAACGAAAATGAATGGTAAATTATCTAAAAAAAATAATGATTTGGTGGATGATTTTGAATTTGATGTTAAACGTGCAATAAAACATTCAAAAAAAGCCCGTAAACAATTAGCTGCAAAAATTTCATTACCAAAAATTAATTTAGATAATTACAAATTGCCATCAGATGATACAGATTTTGATTTATTAGATGATAAAGAAATGAAAAATGTTGAAGAATCAGAACCCGAAAGTGATGGATGATGATGATCTTGATGAAACAAAAGATTCTGGTATAAAAGAACCATTATGGGTACTTCCTTTATATTCACTTTTGTCATCTGAAAAACAAAGTCGTGTCTTTGAAACTCCACCTGATGGATGTAGATTGTGTGTGATAAGCACAAATATAGCAGAAACATCATTAACAATTCCAAATATTAAATATGTTGTGGATACTGGAAGACAAAAGACACGACTATATGATAAAATAACAGGTGTTAGCGCATTTGTTGTAACATTTACTAATAAAGCTTCAGCTAATCAAAGAGCTGGACGTGCTGGACGTGTTAGTGCTGGTCATTGTTATCGTTTATATTCAAGTGCTGTATTCACAGATGAATTTGAAGATTTTTCATTGCCTGATATTCAAAAGAAACCTGTCGATGATTTAATGCTTCAAATGAAATGCATGGGAATTGATAAAGTTGTTAATTTTCCATTTCCATCACCACCAGATTTTATACAACTTAAATCTGCTGAAAAAAGATTAATACTTTTGGGTGCTCTAGAAGAAGTTGTTTCAATAAAAAATAAAGATGATTCCATTAATGATGAATCACTACAACAAAAGTAACTTCACTTGGTTATGCAATATCTGCATTTCCAGTTGCACCAAGATTTGGTAAAATGTTAGCATTAAGTCACCAAAAAAATTTACTTCAACACACTGTTTGTTTAGTTGCTGCATTATCTGTTCAAGAAGTTTTATTAGAAATTAGTCCAGATACTAATGAAAATTCAACATTTAATACAGTATCATCAAGATGGTTAAACAAACGTAAATCATGGTCTGGTACAGGAAATTTACAATTATTAGGTGATCCTATGGTATTATTACGTGCTGTTGGTGGTTCTGAATATGCTGGATCACAAGGTAAATTAGATGAATTTTGTAAAAATAATGGTCTTAGATCGAAAGCAATTAAAGAAATACGAAAAATTCGTATACAATTAACAAATGAAATTAATTTAAATTTACCAAACGCAAATTTATGTGTTGATCCACAAATGATACCACCAACTGATTTACAAGCAAAATTTCTACGACAAATTTTATTAACTGGAATGAGTGATCATATTGCACGAAAAATATCTCAAGATGAAATTAAAGATAAAGAAGATCGAAGAAAATTTAAATATGCATATCATTGTACTGAATTAGAAGAACCAGCATTTATGCATTCATCATCGGTTCTAAAGAAAAAACAACCAGAATGGATAATCTATCAAGAAATATATGAAACACAAAATGGTGATTCAAGAAAATTATTTTTACGTGGTATAACGGCTATTGAACCAGAATGGTTATTAATTTATGTACCAAAATTATGTAATATACGTTCAATTAAAGATGAACCACAGCCACGATATAATAAATTAGATGGAAAAATATATTGTTATGTTGATGCAACATTTGGAAAATGTGGTTGGGAATTACCATTAAGTGAAATTGAAATGCCATACAGTGAAAAATCTTGTAGATATTTTGGAATGTATTTTTTGAATGGTGATGTATTTTCAAAATTATTAGAATATAAAAAAAAATTAAAAGTAACACCAAGCACATTATTAAAATCTTGGTCACATTTAAATTCTTTTATAATGAATTTTGTTAAGCAATTAGTCAGTAAAGAAATTAATTCAAAACGGAAATTATTAGATGTTTGGAAAAATGATAAAAATTGTAAGTTTTTCTGTCTTTTACAAAATGTTTTTTTTTCTTCTTTTAATTTTAATTTAATTTAGTTCACGAATGGTTCATACAAACTTAAAAATCCACGAAAGAACGATAGCTCTTATTCAGGCAGTCACCTCACTTGTAGATTTACGTGACTAGTCATGTACTACGTCATTCACGGAAATTATATGTACACACCTTTTTTTTTATTGGTTTTTATCACACACTTGATTTACAATGAGGTGAGGTGACTGTCAGAATAAGGGTTGATATTTTTTGATGCCTTTTTAATTCGATTCGCTGCTTACGAAAAAAAAAATATATTGAAAAAAAAACAAAATTATAAAATTCATGAACAAATTAAAAATATTTTTTCCCCTTATTTATCAATCTTTATCCTGTTTTAAATAATTGATGCATGTTTTTTTTTTATGTTTATTTTTTAGATCTTCTTCAACAATACAGTCAACTTTTGTGTAATGTAGATGCAGCTGAAGTTTCATTATTTTGGCCACCAATTGACAATGCTGATCAGACAACATAGTGAATCCTTTTTATTTATTTAAAAAAAAATTTTATTCTAGAATTTGTAAGAAAAACAGTGAAATATACATGGAAGAATTTAATATACATATGTATAAAAAGTTCTGATTCCTAATAGTCTAGATACACAGGCAGTATATTACAATATTCATATTGCAATATACATATTGTAATATGACGTATATTATAATATCGGGTTAAGGTTGATACACTGGAAAATGTAATATCAAGCTGTCAGGTCAGGGGGCCGTTTCACGTACAATGAGGAAAATGAGAGAATGAGTTTTATCTCATTTCTCATGTTATTCAAAAAACTCATCAATATTTTCTCATTCTATCTAAAAAGTGTTTCTTGTACATGAAATGAGAAATTTCCAATCTATGAAACGGAAAATGGAATAATTTCATTTTTCATTGGAAAAGCTAGTTCTGACAGTTGTCAAATTGTCAATATACACATGATGTACAGTAAAATAGCGTATTTGTTTGTATAGGTATAGCTTCTAAATTTCATTTGTATAGGTTTTTATAAATTTCATTACATTATAATAAACAATATAAACATTTTTTTTATAAACTATTTGTATAAAAAAAAAGTACCTACTTATTTTGCTAGAAAGGTTTCACAAATTATTTAAAATAATATTTTATTATTTATAATTATTTAATAACAAATTAAATTTTATACTCACATTTTGCCTTACCCATACACATATTTAATTTATATATTTATTATTTAATTTATTTTATTTACTCTATATATTATTAACTTTAAAAAAAAAACTTTTCGAAATATTTTTAAATTTTAAAGTTAGCATTTATAGCCGTTAAATTGCCGACGGTGACGTCATTTTAGTTGTCAAATTTGACTTTTAGGTTATACATAGCTTTTTAGCATACCTATCCAATTGACAACCATTCCAACTATAACCATTGGCCCAAACCAGACCAGTCTTTTTTCAGCTTCAACAAATGGTTTTTTATCTCTACTTTTGGATAAAATGTACTACAATTCGCCTTCTCTCTAACAAAAAAGCGGTTGTGAAGCTGAAAGAAGACTGGTCTGGTTTGGGCCATTAGTTGTGTCGCCAACCCAACTGCGACTCGATATTGCACGTGTACTGTGTAGTTAAAGTTATGGTGAAATATCAACAAATTTGTTTTCAAATAATTTAGATTTTAGAGTAAATTAAAAAAATGGGTAGAAATATGGATACAGTGGTTATGATCAATCAAATGCTCTTGTATTACCATCTAAAAAACGTGGAATAAAAATTAAAAAAGATGTACATAAAGTCACACGAATTTTATCAAAAAAACAAAGAAAACAATAGGCTTTAAAAAACGAAAACAATTAGAAAGTGGTAATTTGAAATTAGGAAATTTTGATATTAGTAAATTGGATAATGAAACAAGAAGGAAAATAAGTAGTTTATCGGGAATTAGTAAAAGAAAAATATTAGCTCTGTTAAATGGATACAATAATGATGTTGAAGGTAGTGACAATGAAGAACAAAGTGAAAAAAAGAAACCAAAAAAGGATTATAATGTGGTTGGATTTGATGAAAGTAGTGATGATGATACTGATAAAAATGATGAAGATAAAAGTGAAAACGATGAAGAAAAATCAGGAAATGTTGTTAAATGTAAAACAGAAGAAAATTTTTCACAAGTTGAAAATGAAGATTTAAAAGATGAATCTGAAACTGAAACAAAAATAAATGATATTCTGATCTTAACTGAAATTACAAAACCAGCAGAAATAATTCGTAAACCAGTTGTTTATGTTCATGTAGATCGAAATGATGAAATTCAAGCTGCACGACTTAAATTACCAATTTTGGCTGAAGAACAAACTGTAATGGAAACAATCAATGAAAATATGATAACAATATTAGCTGGTGAAACTGGAAGCGGTAAAACAACACAATTACCACAATTTCTTTATGAAGCTGGTTATGCTGAAAAAAAATTAATTGGTATAACAGAACCACGTCGTGTTGCAGCAATATCAATGTCAAAACGTGTTGCAAAAGAAATGAATTTAAATGAAACCATAGTTTCATATTTAATACGTTTTGAAGGTAATGTAACGGATAAAACTAAAATAAAATTCATGACTGATGGTGTTTTAATGAAAGAAATTGAAAACGATTTTCTATTATCGAAATATTCTGTAATTATTTTAGATGAAGCACATGAACGTAGTGCTTATACAGATATTTTAATTGGTCTATTATCAAGAATTGTACCGTTACGTTATAAAAAAGATTATCCATTAAAATTGATTATAATGTCAGCAACATTAAAAATTGAAGATTTTATTGCAAATTCGAAATTATTTCGTTCACCGCCACCTGTAATTAAAATTGAAGCCAGACAATATCCAGTTACAATACATTTTCAAAAACGAACACCTGATGATTATATAAAAGAAGCATACAAGAAAACAGTTAAAATTCATAAAAAATTACCAGAAGGTGGAATATTAATATTTGTTACGGGACAACAAGAAGTTAATTATCTTGTTAGAAAATTAAAAAAAGCTTTTCCTTATTACAGCACAAACGATAATGAAAACAAAACGAAAATGAATGGTAAATTATCTAAAAAAAATAATGATTTGGTGGATGATTTTGAATTTGATGTTAAACGTGCAATAAAACATTCAAAAAAAGCCCGTAAACAATTAGCTGCAAAAATTTCATTACCAAAAATTAATTTAGATAATTACAAATTGCCATCAGATGATACAGATTTTGATTTATTAGATGATAAAGAAATGAAAAATGTTGAAGAATCAGAACCCGAAAGTGATGGATGATGATGATCTTGATGAAACAAAAGATTCTGGTATAAAAGAACCATTATGGGTACTTCCTTTATATTCACTTTTGTCATCTGAAAAACAAAGTCGTGTCTTTGAAACTCCACCTGATGGATGTAGATTGTGTGTGATAAGCACAAATATAGCAGAAACATCATTAACAATTCCAAATATTAAATATGTTGTGGATACTGGAAGACAAAAGACACGACTATATGATAAAATAACAGGTGTTAGCGCATTTGTTGTAACATTTACTAATAAAGCTTCAGCTAATCAAAGAGCTGGACGTGCTGGACGTGTTAGTGCTGGTCATTGTTATCGTTTATATTCAAGTGCTGTATTCACAGATGAATTTGAAGATTTTTCATTGCCTGATATTCAAAAGAAACCTGTCGATGATTTAATGCTTCAAATGAAATGCATGGGAATTGATAAAGTTGTTAATTTTCCATTTCCATCACCACCAGATTTTATACAACTTAAATCTGCTGAAAAAAGATTAATACTTTTGGGTGCTCTAGAAGAAGTTGTTTCAATAAAAAATAAAGATGATTCCATTAATGATGAATCACTACAACAAAAGTAACTTCACTTGGTTATGCAATATCTGCATTTCCAGTTGCACCAAGATTTGGTAAAATGTTAGCATTAAGTCACCAAAAAAATTTATTTCAACACACTGTTTGTTTAGTTGCTGCATTATCTGTTCAAGAAGTTTTATTAGAAATTAGTCCAGATACTAATGAAAATTCAACATTTAATACAGTATCATCAAGATGGTTAAACAAACGTAAATCATGGTCTGGTACAGGAAATTTACAATTATTAGGTGATCCTATGGTATTATTACGTGCTGTTGGTGGTTCTGAATATGCTGGATCACAAGGTAAATTAGATGAATTTTGTAAAAATAATGGTCTTAGATCGAAAGCAATTAAAGAAATACGAAAAATTCGTATACAATTAACAAATGAAATTAATTTAAATTTACCAAACGCAAATTTATGTGTTGATCCACAAATGATACCACCAACTGATTTACAAGCAAAATTTCTACGACAAATTTTATTAACTGGAATGAGTGATCATATTGCACGAAAAATATCTCAAGATGAAATTAAAGATAAAGAAGATCGAAGAAAATTTAAATATGCATATCATTGTACTGAATTAGAAGAACCAGCATTTATGCATTCATCATCGGTTCTAAAGAAAAAACAACCAGAATGGATAATCTATCAAGAAATATATGAAACACAAAATGGTGATTCAAGAAAATTATTTTTACGTGGTATAACGGCTATTGAACCAGAATGGTTATTAATTTATGTACCAAAATTATGTAATATACGTTCAATTAAAGATGAACCACAGCCACGATATAATAAATTAGATGGAAAAATATATTGTTATGTTGATGCAACATTTGGAAAATGTGGTTGGGAATTACCATTAAGTGAAATTGAAATGCCATACAGTGAAAAATCTTGTAGATATTTTGGAATGTATTTTTTGAATGGTGATGTATTTTCAAAATTATTAGAATATAAAAAAAAATTAAAAGTAACACCAAGCACATTATTAAAATCTTGGTCACATTTAAATTCTTTTATAATGAATTTTGTTAAGCAATTAGTCAGTAAAGAAATTAATTCAAAACGGAAATTATTAGATGTTTGGAAAAATGATAAAAATTGTAAGTTTTTCTGTCTTTTACAAAATGTTTTTTTTCTTCTTTTAATTTTAATTTAATTTAGTTCACGAATGGTTCATACAAACTTAAAAATCCACGAAAGAACGATAGCTCTTATTCAGGCAGTCACCTCACTTGTAGATTTACGTGACTAGTCATGTACTACGTCATTCACGGAAATTATATGTACACACCTTTTTTTTTCTAAGGTAACTGGGAGAATATTGATTTTTATCACACACTTGATTTACAATGAGGTGAGGTGACTGTCAGAATAAGGGTTGATATTTTTTGATGCCTTTTTAATTCGATTCGCTGCTTACGAAAAAAAAAATATATTGAAAAAAAAACAAAATTATAAAATTCATGAACAAATTAAAAATATTTTTTCCCCTTATTGTTTTAAATAATTGATGCATGTTTTTTTTTTATGTTTATTTTTTAGATCTTCTTCAACAATACAGTCAACTTTTGTGTAATGTAGATGCAGCTGAAGTTTCATTATTTTGGCCACCAATTGACAATGCTGATCAGACAACATAGTGAATCCTTTTTATTTATTTAAAAAAAAATTTTATTCTAGAATTTGTAAGAAAAACAGTGAAATATACATGGAAGAATTTAATATACATATGTATAAAAAGTTCTGATTCCTAATAGTCTAGATACACAGGCAGTATATTACAATATTCATATTGCAATATACATATTGTAATATGACGTATATTATAATATCGGGTTAAGGTTGATACACTGGAAAATGTAATATCAAGCTGTCAGGTCAGGGGGCCGTTTCACGTACAATGAGGAAAATGAGAGAATGAGTTTTATCTCATTTCTCATGTTATTCAAAAAACTCATCAATATTTTCTCATTCTATCTAAAAAGTGTTTCTTGTACATGAAATGAGAAATTTCCAATCTATGAAACGGAAAATGGAATAATTTCATTTTTCATTGGAAAAGCTAGTTCTGACAGTTGTCAAATTGTCAATATACACATGATGTACAGTAAAATAGCGTATTTGTTTGTATAGGTATAGCTTCTAAATTTCATTTGTATAGGTTTTTATAAATTTCATTACATTATAATAAACAATATAAACATTTTTTTTATAAACTATTTGTATAAAAAAAAAGTACCTACTTATTTTGCTAGAAAGGTTTCACAAATTATTTAAAATAATATTTTATTATTTATAATTATTTAATAACAAATTAAATTTTATACTCACATTTTGCCTTACCCATACACATATTTAATTTATATATTTATTATTTAATTTATTTTATTTACTCTATATATTATTAACTTTAAAAAAAAACTCTTCGAAATATTTTTAAATTTTAAAGTTAGCATTTATAGCCGTTAAATTGCCGACGGTGACGTCATTTTAGTTGTCAAATTTGACTTTTAGGTTATACATAGCTTTTTAGCATACCTATCCAATTGACAACCATTCCAACTATAACCATTGGCCCAAACCAGACCAGTCTTTTTTCAGCTTCAACAAATGGTTTTTTATGTCTACTTTTGGATAAAATGTACTACAATTCGCCTTCTCTCTAATAAAAAAGCGGTTGTGAAGCTGAAAGAAGACTGGTCTGGTTTGGGCCATTAGTTGTGTCGCCAACCCAACTGCGACTCGATATTGCACGTGTACTGTGTAGTTAAAGTTATGGTGAAATATCAACAAATTTGTTTTCAAATAATTTAGATTTTAGAGTAAATTAAAAAAATGGGTAGAAATAGGAAAAGGTTTAATGACAAAGCTAGAAAAAATCCTGAAGTGGAAATTGATGATTCTTCAACAAAAAATGTAAGTTTATTTGTAAATTTTCAGTTAATACGAATAAAAATGATGATCTAACAAAAATTGTAATACATATTATTGTTAGATAAAAGTTGAATTTGCTGATGAATCTGGATACAGTGGTTATGATCAATCAAATGCTCTTGTATTACCATCTAAAAAACGTGGAATAAAAATTAAAAAAGATGTACATAAAGTCACACGAATTTTATCAAAAAAACAAAGAAAGAAATTAGAAAAAATTGTTGAAAAGAAAAAGCACAAAGAAGACAGATCAACACTTTTTGAATCATTGGCATCTGTGCAAGTTTCAGCAGATGAATTAAAAAATTACACATCGATTAGTGCAATTCAGACTTTAGGCTTTAAAAAACGAAAACAATTAGAAAGTGGTAATTTGAAATTAGGAAATTTTGATATTAGTAAATTGGATAATGAAACAAGAAGGAAAATAAGTAGTTTATCGGGAATTAGTAAAAGAAAAATATTAGCTCTGTTAAATGGATACAATAATGATGTTGAAGGTAGTGACAATGAAGAACAAAGTGAAAAAAAGAAACCAAAAAAGGATTATAATGTGGTTGGATTTGATGAAAGTAGTGATGATGATACTGATAAAAATGATGAAGATAAAAGTGAAAACGATGAAGAAAAATCAGGAAATGTTGTTAAATGTAAAACAGAAGAAAATTTTTCACAAGTTGAAAATGAAGATTTAAAAGATGAATCTGAAACTGAAACAAAAATAAATGATATTCTGATCTTAACTGAAATTACAAAACCAGCAGAAATAATTCGTAAACCAGTTGTTTATGTTCATGTAGATCGAAATGATGAAATTCAAGCTGCACGACTTAAATTACCAATTTTGGCTGAAGAACAAACTGTAATGGAAACAATCAATGAAAATATGATAACAATATTAGCTGGTGAAACTGGAAGCGGTAAAACAACACAATTACCACAATTTCTTTATGAAGCTGGTTATGCTGAAAAAAAATTAATTGGTATAACAGAACCACGTCGTGTTGCAGCAATATCAATGTCAAAACGTGTTGCAAAAGAAATGAATTTAAATGAAACCATAGTTTCATATTTAATACGTTTTGAAGGTAATGTAACGGATAAAACTAAAATAAAATTCATGACTGATGGTGTTTTAATGAAAGAAATTGAAAACGATTTTCTATTATCGAAATATTCTGTAATTATTTTAGATGAAGCACATGAACGTAGTGCTTATACAGATATTTTAATTGGTCTATTATCAAGAATTGTACCGTTACGTTATAAAAAAGATTATCCATTAAAATTGATTATAATGTCAGCAACATTAAAAATTGAAGATTTTATTGCAAATTCGAAATTATTTCGTTCACCGCCACCTGTAATTAAAATTGAAGCCAGACAATATCCAGTTACAATACATTTTCAAAAACGAACACCTGATGATTATATAAAAGAAGCATACAAGAAAACAGTTAAAATTCATAAAAAATTACCAGAAGGTGGAATATTAATATTTGTTACGGGACAACAAGAAGTTAATTATCTTGTTAGAAAATTAAAAAAAGCTTTTCCTTATTACAGCACAAACGATAATGAAAACAAAACGAAAATGAATGGTAAATTATCTAAAAAAAATAATGATTTGGTGGATGATTTTGAATTTGATGTTAAACGTGCAATAAAACATTCAAAAAAAGCCCGTAAACAATTAGCTGCAAAAATTTCATTACCAAAAATTAATTTAGATAATTACAAATTGCCATCAGATGATACAGATTTTGATTTATTAGATGATAAAGAAATGAAAAATGTTGAAGAATCAGAACCCGAAAGTGATGGATGATGATGATCTTGATGAAACAAAAGATTCTGGTATAAAAGAACCATTATGGGTACTTCCTTTATATTCACTTTTGTCATCTGAAAAACAAAGTCGTGTCTTTGAAACTCCACCTGATGGATGTAGATTGTGTGTGATAAGCACAAATATAGCAGAAACATCATTAACAATTCCAAATATTAAATATGTTGTGGATACTGGAAGACAAAAGACACGACTATATGATAAAATAACAGGTGTTAGCGCATTTGTTGTAACATTTACTAATAAAGCTTCAGCTAATCAAAGAGCTGGACGTGCTGGACGTGTTAGTGCTGGTCATTGTTATCGTTTATATTCAAGTGCTGTATTCACAGATGAATTTGAAGATTTTTCATTGCCTGATATTCAAAAGAAACCTGTCGATGATTTAATGCTTCAAATGAAATGCATGGGAATTGATAAAGTTGTTAATTTTCCATTTCCATCACCACCAGATTTTATACAACTTAAATCTGCTGAAAAAAGATTAATACTTTTGGGTGCTCTAGAAGAAGTTGTTTCAATAAAAAATAAAGATGATTCCATTAATGATGAATCACTACAACAAAAGTAACTTCACTTGGTTATGCAATATCTGCATTTCCAGTTGCACCAAGATTTGGTAAAATGTTAGCATTAAGTCACCAAAAAAATTTATTTCAACACACTGTTTGTTTAGTTGCTGCATTATCTGTTCAAGAAGTTTTATTAGAAATTAGTCCAGATACTAATGAAAATTCAACATTTAATACAGTATCATCAAGATGGTTAAACAAACGTAAATCATGGTCTGGTACAGGAAATTTACAATTATTAGGTGATCCTATGGTATTATTACGTGCTGTTGGTGGTTCTGAATATGCTGGATCACAAGGTAAATTAGATGAATTTTGTAAAAATAATGGTCTTAGATCGAAAGCAATTAAAGAAATACGAAAAATTCGTATACAATTAACAAATGAAATTAATTTAAATTTACCAAACGCAAATTTATGTGTTGATCCACAAATGATACCACCAACTGATTTACAAGCAAAATTTCTACGACAAATTTTATTAACTGGAATGAGTGATCATATTGCACGAAAAATATCTCAAGATGAAATTAAAGATAAAGAAGATCGAAGAAAATTTAAATATGCATATCATTGTACTGAATTAGAAGAACCAGCATTTATGCATTCATCATCGGTTCTAAAGAAAAAACAACCAGAATGGATAATCTATCAAGAAATATATGAAACACAAAATGGTGATTCAAGAAAATTATTTTTACGTGGTATAACGGCTATTGAACCAGAATGGTTATTAATTTATGTACCAAAATTATGTAATATACGTTCAATTAAAGATGAACCACAGCCACGATATAATAAATTAGATGGAAAAATATATTGTTATGTTGATGCAACATTTGGAAAATGTGGTTGGGAATTACCATTAAGTGAAATTGAAATGCCATACAGTGAAAAATCTTGTAGATATTTTGGAATGTATTTTTTGAATGGTGATGTATTTTCAAAATTATTAGAATATAAAAAAAAATTAAAAGTAACACCAAGCACATTATTAAAATCTTGGTCACATTTAAATTCTTTTATAATGAATTTTGTTAAGCAATTAGTCAGTAAAGAAATTAATTCAAAACGGAAATTATTAGATGTTTGGAAAAATGATAAAAATTGTAAGTTTTTCTGTCTTTTACAAAATGTTTTTTTTCTTCTTTTAATTTTAATTTAATTTAGTTCACGAATGGTTCATACAAACTTAAAAATCCACGAAAGAACGATAGCTCTTATTCAGGCAGTCACCTCACTTGTAGATTTACGTGACTAGTCATGTACTACGTCATTCACGGAAATTATATGTACACACCTTTTTTTTTCTAAGGTAACTGGGAGAATATTGATTTTTATCACACACTTGATTTACAATGAGGTGAGGTGACTGTCAGAATAAGGGTTGATATTTTTTGATGCCTTTTTAATTCGATTCGCTGCTTACGAAAAAAAAAATATATTGAAAAAAAAACAAAATTATAAAATTCATGAACAAATTAAAAATATTTTTTCCCCTTATTTATCAATCTTTATCCTGTTTTAAATAATTGATGCATGTTTTTTTTTTATGTTTATTTTTTAGATCTTCTTCAACAATACAGTCAACTTTTGTGTAATGTAGATGCAGCTGAAGTTTCATTATTTTGGCCACCAATTGACAATGCTGATCAGACAACATAGTGAATCCTTTTTATTTATTTAAAAAAAAATTTTATTCTAGAATTTGTAAGAAAAACAGTGAAATATACATGGAAGAATTTAATATACATATGTATAAAAAGTTCTGATTCCTAATAGTCTAGATACACAGGCAGTATATTACAATATTCATATTGCAATATACATATTGTAATATGACGTATATTATAATATCGGGTTAAGGTTGATACACTGGAAAATGTAATATCAAGCTGTCAGGTCAGGGGGCCGTTTCACGTACAATGAGGAAAATGAGAGAATGAGTTTTATCTCATTTCTCATGTTATTCAAAAAACTCATCAATATTTTCTCATTCTATCTAAAAAGTGTTTCTTGTACATGAAATGAGAAATTTCCAATCTATGAAACGGAAAATGGAATAATTTCATTTTTCATTGGAAAAGCTAGTTCTGACAGTTGTCAAATTGTCAATATACACATGATGTACAGTAAAATAGCGTATTTGTTTGTATAGGTATAGCTTCTAAATTTCATTTGTATAGGTTTTTATAAATTTCATTACATTATAATAAACAATATAAACATTTTTTTTATAAACTATTTGTATAAAAAAAAAGTACCTACTTATTTTGCTAGAAAGGTTTCACAAATTATTTAAAATAATATTTTATTATTTATAATTATTTAATAACAAATTAAATTTTATACTCACATTTTGCCTTACCCATACACATATTTAATTTATATATTTATTATTTAATTTATTTTATTTACTCTATATATTATTAACTTTAAAAAAAAACTCTTCGAAATATTTTTAAATTTTAAAGTTAGCATTTATAGCCGTTAAATTGCCGACGGTGACGTCATTTTAGTTGTCAAATTTGACTTTTAGGTTATACATAGCTTTTTAGCATACCTATCCAATTGACAACCATTCCAACTATAACCATTGGCCCAAACCAGACCAGTCTTTTTTCAGCTTCAACAAATGGTTTTTTATGTCTACTTTTGGATAAAATGTACTACAATTCGCCTTCTCTCTAATAAAAAAGCGGTTGTGAAGCTGAAAGAAGACTGGTCTGGTTTGGGCCATTAGTTGTGTCGCCAACCCAACTGCGACTCGATATTGCACGTGTACTGTGTAGTTAAAGTTATGGTGAAATATCAACAAATTTGTTTTCAAATAATTTAGATTTTAGAGTAAATTAAAAAAATGGGTAGAAATAGGAAAAGGTTTAATGACAAAGCTAGAAAAAATCCTGAAGTGGAAATTGATGATTCTTCAACAAAAAATGTAAGTTTATTTGTAAATTTTCAGTTAATACGAATAAAAATGATGATCTAACAAAAATTGTAATACATATTATTGTTAGATAAAAGTTGAATTTGCTGATGAATCTGGATACAGTGGTTATGATCAATCAAATGCTCTTGTATTACCATCTAAAAAACGTGGAATAAAAATTAAAAAAGATGTACATAAAGTCACACGAATTTTATCAAAAAAACAAAGAAAGAAATTAGAAAAAATTGTTGAAAAGAAAAAGCACAAAGAAGACAGATCAACACTTTTTGAATCATTGGCATCTGTGCAAGTTTCAGCAGATGAATTAAAAAATTACACATCGATTAGTGCAATTCAGACTTTAGGCTTTAAAAAACGAAAACAATTAGAAAGTGGTAATTTGAAATTAGGAAATTTTGATATTAGTAAATTGGATAATGAAACAAGAAGGAAAATAAGTAGTTTATCGGGAATTAGTAAAAGAAAAATATTAGCTCTGTTAAATGGATACAATAATGATGTTGAAGGTAGTGACAATGAAGAACAAAGTGAAAAAAAGAAACCAAAAAAGGATTATAATGTGGTTGGATTTGATGAAAGTAGTGATGATGATACTGATAAAAATGATGAAGATAAAAGTGAAAACGATGAAGAAAAATCAGGAAATGTTGTTAAATGTAAAACAGAAGAAAATTTTTCACAAGTTGAAAATGAAGATTTAAAAGATGAATCTGAAACTGAAACAAAAATAAATGATATTCTGATCTTAACTGAAATTACAAAACCAGCAGAAATAATTCGTAAACCAGTTGTTTATGTTCATGTAGATCGAAATGATGAAATTCAAGCTGCACGACTTAAATTACCAATTTTGGCTGAAGAACAAACTGTAATGGAAACAATCAATGAAAATATGATAACAATATTAGCTGGTGAAACTGGAAGCGGTAAAACAACACAATTACCACAATTTCTTTATGAAGCTGGTTATGCTGAAAAAAAATTAATTGGTATAACAGAACCACGTCGTGTTGCAGCAATATCAATGTCAAAACGTGTTGCAAAAGAAATGAATTTAAATGAAACCATAGTTTCATATTTAATACGTTTTGAAGGTAATGTAACGGATAAAACTAAAATAAAATTCATGACTGATGGTGTTTTAATGAAAGAAATTGAAAACGATTTTCTATTATCGAAATATTCTGTAATTATTTTAGATGAAGCACATGAACGTAGTGCTTATACAGATATTTTAATTGGTCTATTATCAAGAATTGTACCGTTACGTTATAAAAAAGATTATCCATTAAAATTGATTATAATGTCAGCAACATTAAAAATTGAAGATTTTATTGCAAATTCGAAATTATTTCGTTCACCGCCACCTGTAATTAAAATTGAAGCCAGACAATATCCAGTTACAATACATTTTCAAAAACGAACACCTGATGATTATATAAAAGAAGCATACAAGAAAACAGTTAAAATTCATAAAAAATTACCAGAAGGTGGAATATTAATATTTGTTACGGGACAACAAGAAGTTAATTATCTTGTTAGAAAATTAAAAAAAGCTTTTCCTTATTACAGCACAAACGATAATGAAAACAAAACGAAAATGAATGGTAAATTATCTAAAAAAAATAATGATTTGGTGGATGATTTTGAATTTGATGTTAAACGTGCAATAAAACATTCAAAAAAAGCCCGTAAACAATTAGCTGCAAAAATTTCATTACCAAAAATTAATTTAGATAATTACAAATTGCCATCAGATGATACAGATTTTGATTTATTAGATGATAAAGAAATGAAAAATGTTGAAGAATCAGAACCCGAAAGTGATGATGATGATGATCTTGATGAAACAAAAGATTCTGGTATAAAAGAACCATTATGGGTACTTCCTTTATATTCACTTTTGTCATCTGAAAAACAAAGTCGTGTCTTTGAAACTCCACCTGATGGATGTAGATTGTGTGTGATAAGCACAAATATAGCAGAAACATCATTAACAATTCCAAATATTAAATATGTTGTGGATACTGGAAGACAAAAGACACGACTATATGATAAAATAACAGGTGTTAGCGCATTTGTTGTAACATTTACTAATAAAGCTTCAGCTAATCAAAGAGCTGGACGTGCTGGACGTGTTAGTGCTGGTCATTGTTATCGTTTATATTCAAGTGCTGTATTCACAGATGAATTTGAAGATTTTTCATTGCCTGATATTCAAAAGAAACCTGTCGATGATTTAATGCTTCAAATGAAATGCATGGGAATTGATAAAGTTGTTAATTTTCCATTTCCATCACCACCAGATTTTATACAACTTAAATCTGCTGAAAAAAGATTAATACTTTTGGGTGCTCTAGAAGAAGTTGTTTCAATAAAAAATAAAGATGATTCCATTAATGATGAATCACTACAACAAAAGTAACTTCACTTGGTTATGCAATATCTGCATTTCCAGTTGCACCAAGATTTGGTAAAATGTTAGCATTAAGTCACCAAAAAAATTTACTTCAACACACTGTTTGTTTAGTTGCTGCATTATCTGTTCAAGAAGTTTTATTAGAAATTAGTCCAGATACTAATGAAAATTCAACATTTAATACAGTATCATCAAGATGGTTAAACAATTGTAAATCATGGTCTGGTACAGGAAATTTACAATTATTAGGTGATCCTATGGTATTATTACGTGCTGTTGGTGGTTCTGAATATGCTGGATCACAAGGTAAATTAGATGAATTTTGTAAAAATAATGGTCTTAGATCGAAAGCAATTAAAGAAATACGAAAAATTCGTATACAATTAACAAATGAAATTAATTTAAATTTACCAAACGCAAATTTATGTGTTGATCCACAAATGATACCACCAACTGATTTACAAGCAAAATTTCTACGACAAATTTTATTAACTGGAATGAGTGATCATATTGCACGAAAAATATCTCAAGATGAAATTAAAGATAAAGAAGATCGAAGAAAATTTAAATATGCATATCATTGTACTGAATTAGAAGAACCAGCATTTATGCATTCATCATCGGTTCTAAAGAAAAAACAACCAGAATGGATAATCTATCAAGAAATATATGAAACACAAAATGGTGATTCAAGAAAATTATTTTTACGTGGTATAACGGCTATTGAACCAGAATGGTTATTAATTTATGTACCAAAATTATGTAATATACGTTCAATTAAAGATGAACCACAGCCACGATATAATAAATTAGATGGAAAAATATATTGTTATGTTGATGCAACATTTGGAAAATGTGGTTGGGAATTACCATTAAGTGAAATTGAAATGCCATACAGTGAAAAATCTTGTAGATATTTTGGAATGTATTTTTTGAATGGTGATGTATTTTCAAAATTATTAGAATATAAAAAAAAATTAAAAGTAACACCAAGCACATTATTAAAATCTTGGTCACATTTAAATTCTTATTTATTTATTTATTTCTTAAAATTAGGCTAATTTAAAAAAAACTTAACCTAACCTATGCTAAGCCGAGGCATCTGAGGCCATATCGGCTGTACAAAGTTATCTTAAACCTAAAATTATTTTCTAACTATTCTATGGTTCTACTTATTTAATTATAAATTCTATTCTAAGGTGTCCTTTATTACATGATGTCTACTTAGTCTAGAGTATATGTTTTTAATGTTTTAGTATTGGAAGGAGGAATGTATTCATGGAGGTTCTATTCGAATAGCACGGATCTTGGGCTATTACAGGATCAGATCGGGGGGTAGGTGGTTCCTGCTTCTGTGAGGGATTGTTTTATTATGTTAATCATTTTTGTGGCTTCTTTGACATCCAGGTTAAGGTTGAGGTGATTGGTATCAGGGGAGAGGGGGAGTCCTTCCTTCAAAAAAAGAGATCTGAAGAAAGGGCATTCCTTGAAAAGATGACCAGATGACAATGGTATTCCTCTATTACAGGGACATTCAGCAGGCTGAGTTTTGTTGAATAGATGGGCTTTGGCCGCTAGAAAATGTCCTGTTTTTAACCTTGCCAGTTGAATACCAATGTGTCTAGGCATTCCTTTAGGAGTGGGGTCGGAGGGCATGGGTGAGTGGGAGAAAAGATAGTTCCCAGATGCATTTAAAGATTGGTGTCTCGATTCCTCGAGTCGGCCTAACCTTTCACGTTTGAAAGAAATGTAGTCAGCAGGCACAAACTGATTAAGGGGGCGAGTGCAGGCCATTTTGGCTGCTTTGTCAGCTGTTTCATTACCCTGTATCCCGACGTGCGAAGGACACCAGATGATGTTAATGTTTGAGTTCGTGCTCAGAATGTGCCTGATGGCTACACTTATTGTGTCTTTGTTCGTTGTATTTCGTATAGCTTTGATGGCCGACATGGAGTCTGTAGCAACTGCACATCGAGCGGTTGCTTCTCCAAGAAGCTTGCAGGCTTCGAGGATGGCAACCTTTTCTGCGGTATATACAGAGGTCCATGTGGGCAGACTTCTGGTGCTGAGGATTTGCTTTTGAGGGCTCACCACTGCACAAGCGACCGAGGAGTTCATCTTGGATGCATCTGTGTATAGGATTTCCTGGAAATTTTGGGATTGGATGAATGCCAAAAAAGTTTGCTGTCTTGTAGTGGTGTTGGTGTGGTTGATGTTTGTGTTTTGGATATATGTCTGCTGATGGAAACTCTTCCACGGGGGGGTGTCGTAGACCATGTGGAGGGTGTCAGGGGGTTGGATTAAGTCTATGGGGATCCTATTTAATGATTTACTCAGGCATGAGTATTTAGGGCGTGCCGATTGTGGGCGGCTTAGAAGGTCAGTTATTGTCCTGTGTAGTGAGGCTTTAGGGTTGTGTATGTTCTTGAGAATGAAGTTGGAAGAAACTTTGTCATATCTGTACGAAATATGGTCGAAATGAGCCATAGCAAGAAGACTTTCGATTGGTGTTGTTCTTAACGCGCCCGTGGCGATTCGAGCGCTAGTGATTTAAATTCTTTTATAATGAATTTTGTTAAGCAATTAGTCAGTAAAGAAATTAATTCAAAACGGAAATTATTAGATGTTTGGAAAAATGATAAAAATTGTAAGTTTTTCTGTCTTTTACAAAATGTTTTTTTTCTTCTTTTAATTTTAATTTAATTTAGTTCACGAATGGTTCATACAAACTTAAAAATCCACGAAAGAACGATAGCTCTTATTCAGGCAGTCACCTCACTTGTAGATTTACGTGACTAGTCATGTACTACGTCATTCACGGAAATTATATGTACACACCTTTTTTTTTCTAAGGTAACTGGGAGAATATTGATTTTTATCACACACTTGATTTACAATGAGGTGAGGTGACTGTCAGAATAAGGGTTGATATTTTTTGATGCCTTTTTAATTCGATTCGCTGCTTACGAAAAAAAAAATATATTGAAAAAAAAACAAAATTATAAAATTCATGAACAAATTAAAAATATTTTTTCCCCTTATTTATCAATCTTTATCCTGTTTTAAATAATTGATGCATGTTTTTTTTTTATGTTTATTTTTTAGATCTTCTTCAACAATACAGTCAACTTTTGTGTAATGTAGATGCAGCTGAAGTTTCATTATTTTGGCCACCAATTGACAATGCTGATCAGACAACATAGTGAATCCTTTTTATTTATTTAAAAAAAAATTTTATTCTAGAATTTGTAAGAAAAACAGTGAAATATACATGGAAGAATTTAATATACATATGTTATGTATAAAAAGTTCTGATTCCTAATAGTCTAGATACACAGGCAGTATATTACAATATTCATATTGCAATATACATATTGTAATATGACGTATATTATAATATCGGGTTAAGGTTGATACACTGGAAAATGTAATATCAAGCTGTCAGGTCAGGGGGCCGTTTCACGTACAATGAGGAAAATGAGAGAATGAGTTTTATCTCATTTCTCATGTTATTCAAAAAACTCATCAATATTTTCTCATTCTATCTAAAAAGTGTTTCTTGTACATGAAATGAGAAATTTCCAATCTATGAAACGGAAAATGGAATAATTTCATTTTTCATTGGAAAAGCTAGTTCTGACAGTTGTCAAATTGTCAATATACACATGATGTACAGTAAAATAGCGTATTTGTTTGTATAGGTATAGCTTCTAAATTTCATTTGTATAGGTTTTTATAAATTTCATTACATTATAATAAACAATATAAACATTTTTTTTATAAACTATTTGTATAAAAAAAAAGTACCTACTTATTTTGCTAGAAAGGTTTCACAAATTATTTAAAATAATATTTTATTATTTATAATTATTTAATAACAAATTAAATTTTATACTCACATTTTGCCTTACCCATACACATATTTAATTTATATATTTATTATTTAATTTATTTTATTTACTCTATATATTATTAACTTTAAAAAAAAAACTCTTCGAAATATTTTTAAATTTTAAAGTTAGCATTTATAGCCGTTAAATTGCCGACGGTGACGTCATTTTAGTTGTCAAATTTGACTTTTAGGTTATACATAGCTTTTTAGCATACCTATCCAATTGACAACCATTCCAACTATAACCATTGGCCCAAACCAGACCAGTCTTTTTTCAGCTTCAACAAATGGTTTTTTATCTCTACTTTTGGATAAAATGTACTACAATTCGCCTTCTCTCTAATAAAAAAGCGGTTGTGAAGCTGAAAGAAGACTGGTCTGGTTTGGGCCATTAGTTGTGTCGCCAACCCAACTGCGACTCGATATTGCACGTGTACTGTGTAGTTAAAGTTATGGTGAAATATCAACAAATTTGTTTTCAAATAATTTAGATTTTAGAGTAAATTAAAAAAATGGGTAGAAATAGGAAAAGGTTTAATGACAAAGCTAGAAAAAATCCTGAAGTGGAAATTGATGATTCTTCAACAAAAAATGTAAGTTTATTTGTAAATTTTCAGTTAATACGAATAAAAATGATGATCTAACAAAAATTGTAATACATATTATTGTTAGATAAAAGTTGAATTTGCTGATGAATCTGGATACAGTGGTTATGATCAATCAAATGCTCTTGTATTACCATCTAAAAAACGTGGAATAAAAATTAAAAAAGATGTACATAAAGTCACACGAATTTTATCAAAAAAACAAAGAAAGAAATTAGAAAAAATTGTTGAAAAGAAAAAGCACAAAGAAGACAGATCAACACTTTTTGAATCATTGGCATCTGTGCAAGTTTCAGCAGATGAATTAAAAAATTACACATCGATTAGTGCAATTCAGACTTTAGGCTTTAAAAAACGAAAACAATTAGAAAGTGGTAATTTGAAATTAGGAAATTTTGATATTAGTAAATTGGATAATGAAACAAGAAGGAAAATAAGTAGTTTATCGGGAAT
Organism: Bombylius major; assembly: GCA_932526495.1. Lineage (NCBI taxonomy): Eukaryota > Metazoa > Arthropoda > Insecta > Diptera > Bombyliidae > Bombylius > Bombylius major. The sequence continues at coordinate 19,379,474 of OW052043.1, forward strand.
TAGTAAAAGAAAAATATTAGCTCTGTTAAATGGATACAATAATGATGTTGAAGGTAGTGACAATGAAGAACAAAGTGAAAAAAAGAAACCAAAAAAGGATTATAATGTGGTTGGATTTGATGAAAGTAGTGATGATGATACTGATAAAAATGATGAAGATAAAAGTGAAAACGATGAAGAAAAATCAGGAAATGTTGTTAAATGTAAAACAGAAGAAAATTTTTCACAAGTTGAAAATGAAGATTTAAAAGATGAATCTGAAACTGAAACAAAAATAAATGATATTCTGATCTTAACTGAAATTACAAAACCAGCAGAAATAATTCGTAAACCAGTTGTTTATGTTCATGTAGATCGAAATGATGAAATTCAAGCTGCACGACTTAAATTACCAATTTTGGCTGAAGAACAAACTGTAATGGAAACAATCAATGAAAATATGATAACAATATTAGCTGGTGAAACTGGAAGCGGTAAAACAACACAATTACCACAATTTCTTTATGAAGCTGGTTATGCTGAAAAAAAATTAATTGGTATAACAGAACCACGTCGTGTTGCAGCAATATCAATGTCAAAACGTGTTGCAAAAGAAATGAATTTAAATGAAACCATAGTTTCATATTTAATACGTTTTGAAGGTAATGTAACGGATAAAACTAAAATAAAATTCATGACTGATGGTGTTTTAATGAAAGAAATTGAAAACGATTTTCTATTATCGAAATATTCTGTAATTATTTTAGATGAAGCACATGAACGTAGTGCTTATACAGATATTTTAATTGGTCTATTATCAAGAATTGTACCGTTACGTTATAAAAAAGATTATCCATTAAAATTGATTATAATGTCAGCAACATTAAAAATTGAAGATTTTATTGCAAATTCGAAATTATTTCGTTCACCGCCACCTGTAATTAAAATTGAAGCCAGACAATATCCAGTTACAATACATTTTCAAAAACGAACACCTGATGATTATATAAAAGAAGCATACAAGAAAACAGTTAAAATTCATAAAAAATTACCAGAAGGTGGAATATTAATATTTGTTACGGGACAACAAGAAGTTAATTATCTTGTTAGAAAATTAAAAAAAGCTTTTCCTTATTACAGCACAAACGATAATGAAAACAAAACGAAAATGAATGGTAAATTATCTAAAAAAAATAATGATTTGGTGGATGATTTTGAATTTGATGTTAAACGTGCAATAAAACATTCAAAAAAAGCCCGTAAACAATTAGCTGCAAAAATTTCATTACCAAAAATTAATTTAGATAATTACAAATTGCCATCAGATGATACAGATTTTGATTTATTAGATGATAAAGAAATGAAAAATGTTGAAGAATCAGAACCCGAAAGTGATGATGATGATGATCTTGATGAAACAAAAGATTCTGGTATAAAAGAACCATTATGGGTACTTCCTTTATATTCACTTTTGTCATCTGAAAAACAAAGTCGTGTCTTTGAAACTCCACCTGATGGATGTAGATTGTGTGTGATAAGCACAAATATAGCAGAAACATCATTAACAATTCCAAATATTAAATATGTTGTGGATACTGGAAGACAAAAGACACGACTATATGATAAAATAACAGGTGTTAGCGCATTTGTTGTAACATTTACTAATAAAGCTTCAGCTAATCAAAGAGCTGGACGTGCTGGACGTGTTAGTGCTGGTCATTGTTATCGTTTATATTCAAGTGCTGTATTCACAGATGAATTTGAAGATTTTTCATTGCCTGATATTCAAAAGAAACCTGTCGATGATTTAATGCTTCAAATGAAATGCATGGGAATTGATAAAGTTGTTAATTTTCCATTTCCATCACCACCAGATTTTATACAACTTAAATCTGCTGAAAAAAGATTAATACTTTTGGGTGCTCTAGAAGAAGTTGTTTCAATAAAAAATAAAGATGATTCCATTAATGATGAATCACTACAACAAAAGTAACTTCACTTGGTTATGCAATATCTGCATTTCCAGTTGCACCAAGATTTGGTAAAATGTTAGCATTAAGTCACCAAAAAAATTTACTTCAACACACTGTTTGTTTAGTTGCTGCATTATCTGTTCAAGAAGTTTTATTAGAAATTAGTCCAGATACTAATGAAAATTCAACATTTAATACAGTATCATCAAGATGGTTAAACAAACGTAAATCATGGTCTGGTACAGGAAATTTACAATTATTAGGTGATCCTATGGTATTATTACGTGCTGTTGGTGGTTCTGAATATGCTGGATCACAAGGTAAATTAGATGAATTTTGTAAAAATAATGGTCTTAGATCGAAAGCAATTAAAGAAATACGAAAAATTCGTATACAATTAACAAATGAAATTAATTTAAATTTACCAAACGCAAATTTATGTGTTGATCCACAAATGATACCACCAACTGATTTACAAGCAAAATTTCTACGACAAATTTTATTAACTGGAATGAGTGATCATATTGCACGAAAAATATCTCAAGATGAAATTAAAGATAAAGAAGATCGAAGAAAATTTAAATATGCATATCATTGTACTGAATTAGAAGAACCAGCATTTATGCATTCATCATCGGTTCTAAAGAAAAAACAACCAGAATGGATAATCTATCAAGAAATATATGAAACACAAAATGGTGATTCAAGAAAATTATTTTTACGTGGTATAACGGCTATTGAACCAGAATGGTTATTAATTTATGTACCAAAATTATGTAATATACGTTCAATTAAAGATGAACCACAGCCACGATATAATAAATTAGATGGAAAAATATATTGTTATGTTGATGCAACATTTGGAAAATGTGGTTGGGAATTACCATTAAGTGAAATTGAAATGCCATACAGTGAAAAATCTTGTAGATATTTTGGAATGTATTTTTTGAATGGTGATGTATTTTCAAAATTATTAGAATATAAAAAAAAATTAAAAGTAACACCAAGCACATTATTAAAATCTTGGTCACATTTAAATTCTTTTATAATGAATTTTGTTAAGCAATTAGTCAGTAAAGAAATTAATTCAAAACGGAAATTATTAGATGTTTGGAAAAATGATAAAAATTGTAAGTTTTTCTGTCTTTTACAAAATGTTTTTTTTCTTCTTTTAATTTTAATTTAATTTAGTTCACGAATGGTTCATACAAACTTAAAAATCCACGAAAGAACGATAGCTCTTATTCAGGCAGTCACCTCACTTGTAGATTTACGTGACTAGTCATGTACTACGTCATTCACGGAAATTATATGTACACACCTTTTTTTTTCTAAGGTAACTGGGAGAATATTGATTTTTATCACACACTTGATTTACAATGAGGTGAGGTGACTGTCAGAATAAGGGTTGATATTTTTTGATGCCTTTTTAATTCGATTCGCTGCTTACGAAAAAAAAAATATATTGAAAAAAAAACAAAATTATAAAATTCATGAACAAATTAAAAATATTTTTTCCCCTTATTTATCAATCTTTATCCTGTTTTAAATAATTGATGCATGTTTTTTTTTTATGTTTATTTTTTAGATCTTCTTCAACAATACAGTCAACTTTTGTGTAATGTAGATGCAGCTGAAGTTTCATTATTTTGGCCACCAATTGACAATGCTGATCAGACAACATAGTGAATCCTTTTTATTTATTTAAAAAAAAATTTTATTCTAGAATTTGTAAGAAAAACAGTGAAATATACATGGAAGAATTTAATATACATATGTATAAAAAGTTCTGATTCCTAATAGTCTAGATACACAGGCAGTATATTACAATATTCATATTGCAATATACATATTGTAATATGACGTATATTATAATATCGGGTTAAGGTTGATACACTGGAAAATGTAATATCAAGCTGTCAGGTCAGGGGGCCGTTTCACGTACAATGAGGAAAATGAGAGAATGAGTTTTATCTCATTTCTCATGTTATTCAAAAAACTCATCAATATTTTCTCATTCTATCTAAAAAGTGTTTCTTGTACATGAAATGAGAAATTTCCAATCTATGAAACGGAAAATGGAATAATTTCATTTTTCATTGGAAAAGCTAGTTCTGACAGTTGTCAAATTGTCAATATACACATGATGTACAGTAAAATAGCGTATTTGTTTGTATAGGTATAGCTTCTAAATTTCATTTGTATAGGTTTTTATAAATTTCATTACATTATAATAAACAATATAAACATTTTTTTTATAAACTATTTGTATAAAAAAAAAGTACCTACTTATTTTGCTAGAAAGGTTTCACAAATTATTTAAAATAATATTTTATTATTTATAATTATTTAATAACAAATTAAATTTTATACTCACATTTTGCCTTACCCATACACATATTTAATTTATATATTTATTATTTAATTTATTTTATTTACTCTATATATTATTAACTTTAAAAAAAAAACTCTTCGAAATATTTTTAAATTTTAAAGTTAGCATTTATAGCCGTTAAATTGCCGACGGTGACGTCATTTTAGTTGTCAAATTTGACTTTTAGGTTATACATAGCTTTTTAGCATACCTATCCAATTGACAACCATTCCAACTATAACCATTGGCCCAAACCAGACCAGTCTTTTTTCAGCTTCAACAAATGGTTTTTTATGTCTACTTTTGGATAAAATGTACTACAATTCGCCTTCTCTCTAATAAAAAAGCGGTTGTGAAGCTGAAAGAAGACTGGTCTGGTTTGGGCCATTAGTTGTGTCGCCAACCCAACTGCGACTCGATATTGCACGTGTACTGTGTAGTTAAAGTTATGGTGAAATATCAACAAATTTGTTTTCAAATAATTTAGATTTTAGAGTAAATTAAAAAAATGGGTAGAAATAGGAAAAGGTTTAATGACAAAGCTAGAAAAAATCCTGAAGTGGAAATTGATGATTCTTCAACAAAAAATGTAAGTTTATTTGTAAATTTTCAGTTAATACGAATAAAAATGATGATCTAACAAAAATTGTAATACATATTATTGTTAGATAAAAGTTGAATTTGCTGATGAATCTGGATACAGTGGTTATGATCAATCAAATGCTCTTGTATTACCATCTAAAAAACGTGGAATAAAAATTAAAAAAGATGTACATAAAGTCACACGAATTTTATCAAAAAAACAAAGAAAGAAATTAGAAAAAATTGTTGAAAAGAAAAAGCACAAAGAAGACAGATCAACACTTTTTGAATCATTGGCATCTGTGCAAGTTTCAGCAGATGAATTAAAAAATTACACATCGATTAGTGCAATTCAGACTTTAGGCTTTAAAAAACGAAAACAATTAGAAAGTGGTAATTTGAAATTAGGAAATTTTGATATTAGTAAATTGGATAATGAAACAAGAAGGAAAATAAGTAGTTTATCGGGAATTAGTAAAAGAAAAATATTAGCTCTGTTAAATGGATACAATAATGATGTTGAAGGTAGTGACAATGAAGAACAAAGTGAAAAAAAGAAACCAAAAAAGGATTATAATGTGGTTGGATTTGATGAAAGTAGTGATGATGATACTGATAAAAATGATGAAGATAAAAGTGAAAACGATGAAGAAAAATCAGGAAATGTTGTTAAATGTAAAACAGAAGAAAATTTTTCACAAGTTGAAAATGAAGATTTAAAAGATGAATCTGAAACTGAAACAAAAATAAATGATATTCTGATCTTAACTGAAATTACAAAACCAGCAGAAATAATTCGTAAACCAGTTGTTTATGTTCATGTAGATCGAAATGATGAAATTCAAGCTGCACGACTTAAATTACCAATTTTGGCTGAAGAACAAACTGTAATGGAAACAATCAATGAAAATATGATAACAATATTAGCTGGTGAAACTGGAAGCGGTAAAACAACACAATTACCACAATTTCTTTATGAAGCTGGTTATGCTGAAAAAAAATTAATTGGTATAACAGAACCACGTCGTGTTGCAGCAATATCAATGTCAAAACGTGTTGCAAAAGAAATGAATTTAAATGAAACCATAGTTTCATATTTAATACGTTTTGAAGGTAATGTAACGGATAAAACTAAAATAAAATTCATGACTGATGGTGTTTTAATGAAAGAAATTGAAAACGATTTTCTATTATCGAAATATTCTGTAATTATTTTAGATGAAGCACATGAACGTAGTGCTTATACAGATATTTTAATTGGTCTATTATCAAGAATTGTACCGTTACGTTATAAAAAAGATTATCCATTAAAATTGATTATAATGTCAGCAACATTAAAAATTGAAGATTTTATTGCAAATTCGAAATTATTTCGTTCACCGCCACCTGTAATTAAAATTGAAGCCAGACAATATCCAGTTACAATACATTTTCAAAAACGAACACCTGATGATTATATAAAAGAAGCATACAAGAAAACAGTTAAAATTCATAAAAAATTACCAGAAGGTGGAATATTAATATTTGTTACGGGACAACAAGAAGTTAATTATCTTGTTAGAAAATTAAAAAAAGCTTTTCCTTATTACAGCACAAACGATAATGAAAACAAAACGAAAATGAATGGTAAATTATCTAAAAAAAATAATGATTTGGTGGATGATTTTGAATTTGATGTTAAACGTGCAATAAAACATTCAAAAAAAGCCCGTAAACAATTAGCTGCAAAAATTTCATTACCAAAAATTAATTTAGATAATTACAAATTGCCATCAGATGATACAGATTTTGATTTATTAGATGATAAAGAAATGAAAAATGTTGAAGAATCAGAACCCGAAAGTGATGATGATGATCTTGATGAAACAAAAGATTCTGGTATAAAAGAACCATTATGGGTACTTCCTTTATATTCACTTTTGTCATCTGAAAAACAAAGTCGTGTCTTTGAAACTCCACCTGATGGATGTAGATTGTGTGTGATAAGCACAAATATAGCAGAAACATCATTAACAATTCCAAATATTAAATATGTTGTGGATACTGGAAGACAAAAGACACGACTATATGATAAAATAACAGGTGTTAGCGCATTTGTTGTGACATTTACTAATAAAGCTTCAGCTAATCAAAGAGCTGGACGTGCTGGACGTGTTAGTGCTGGTCATTGTTATCGTTTATATTCAAGTGCTGTATTCACAGATGAATTTGAAGATTTTTCATTGCCTGATATTCAAAAGAAACCTGTCGATGATTTAATGCTTCAAATGAAATGCATGGGAATTGATAAAGTTGTTAATTTTCCATTTCCATCACCACCAGATTTTATACAACTTAAATCTGCTGAAAAAAGATTAATACTTTTGGGTGCTCTAGAAGAAGTTGTTTCAATAAAAAATAAAGATGATTCCATTAATGATGAATCTACTACAACAAAAGTAACTTCACTTGGTTATGCAATATCTGCATTTCCAGTTGCACCAAGATTTGGTAAAATGTTAGCATTAAGTCACCAAAAAAATTTACTTCAATACACTGTTTGTTTAGTTGCTGCATTATCTGTTCAAGAAGTTTTATTAGAAATTAGTCCAGATACTAATGAAAATTCAACATTTAATACAGTATCATCAAGATGGTTAAACAAACGTAAATCATGGTCTGGTACAGGAAATTTACAATTATTAGGTGATCCTATGGTATTATTACGTGCTGTTGGTGGTTCTGAATATGCTGGATCACAAGGTAAATTAGATGAATTTTGTAAAAATAATGGTCTTAGATCGAAAGCAATTAAAGAAATACGAAAAATTCGTATACAATTAACAAATGAAATTAATTTAAATTTACCAAACGCAAATTTATGTGTTGATCCACAAATGATACCACCAACTGATTTACAAGCAAAATTTCTACGACAAATTTTATTAACTGGAATGAGTGATCATATTGCACGAAAAATATCTCAAGATGAAATTAAAGATAAAGAAGATCGAAGAAAATTTAAATATGCATATCATTGTACTGAATTAGAAGAACCAGCATTTATGCATTCATCATCGGTTCTAAAGAAAAAACAACCAGAATGGATAATCTATCAAGAAATATATGAAACACAAAATGGTGATTCAAGAAAATTATTTTTACGTGGTATAACGGCTATTGAACCAGAATGGTTATTAATTTATGTACCAAAATTATGTAATATACGTTCAATTAAAGATGAACCACAGCCACGATATAATAAATTAGATGGAAAAATATATTGTTATGTTGATGCAACATTTGGAAAATGTGGTTGGGAATTACCATTAAGTGAAATTGAAATGCCATACAGTGAAAAATCTTGTAGATATTTTGGAATGTATTTTTTGAATGGTGATGTATTTTCAAAATTATTAGAATATAAAAAAAAATTAAAAGTAACACCAAGCACATTATTAAAATCTTGGTCACATTTAAATTCTTTTATAATGAATTTTGTTAAGCAATTAGTCAGTAAAGAAATTAATTCAAAACGGAAATTATTAGATGTTTGGAAAAATGATAAAAATTGTAAGTTTTTCTGTCTTTTACAAAATGTTTTTTTTCTTCTTTTAATTTTAATTTAATTTAGTTCACGAATGGTTCATACAAACTTAAAAATCCACGAAAGAACGATAGCTCTTATTCAGGCAGTCACCTCACTTGTAGATTTACGTGACTAGTCATGTACTACGTCATTCACGGAAATTATATGTACACACCTTTTTTTTTCTAAGGTAACTGGGAGAATATTGATTTTTATCACACACTTGATTTACAATGAGGTGAGGTGACTGTCAGAATAAGGGTTGATATTTTTTGATGCCTTTTTAATTCGATTCGCTGCTTACGAAAAAAAAAATATATTGAAAAAAAAACAAAATTATAAAATTCATGAACAAATTAAAAATATTTTTTCCCCTTATTTATCAATCTTTATCCTGTTTTAAATAATTGATGCATGTTTTTTTTTTATGTTTATTTTTTAGATCTTCTTCAACAATACAGTCAACTTTTGTGTAATGTAGATGCAGCTGAAGTTTCATTATTTTGGCCACCAATTGACAATGCTGATCAGACAACATAGTGAATCCTTTTTATTTATTTAAAAAAAAATTTTATTCTAGAATTTGTAAGAAAAACAGTGAAATATACATGGAAGAATTTAATATACATATGTATAAAAAGTTCTGATTCCTAATAGTCTAGATACACAGGCAGTATATTACAATATTCATATTGCAATATACATATTGTAATATGACGTATATTATAATATCGGGTTAAGGTTGATACACTGGAAAATGTAATATCAAGCTGTCAGGTCAGGGGGCCATTTCACGTACAATGAGGAAAATGAGAGAATGAGTTTTATCTCATTTCTCATGTTATTCAAAAAACTCATCAATATTTTCTCATTCTATCTAAAAAGTGTTTCTTGTACATGAAATGAGAAATTTCCAATCTATGAAACGGAAAATGGAATAATTTCATTTTTCATTGGAAAAGCTAGTTCTGACAGTTGTCAAATTGTCAATATACACATGATGTACAGTAAAATAGCGTATTTGTTTGTATAGGTATAGCTTCTAAATTTCATTTGTATAGGTTTTTATAAATTTCATTACATTATAATAAACAATATAAACATTTTTTTTATAAACTATTTGTATAAAAAAAAAGTACCTACTTATTTTGCTAGAAAGGTTTCACAAATTATTTAAAATAATATTTTATTATTTATAATTATTTAATAACAAATTAAATTTTATACTCACATTTTGCCTTACCCATACACATATTTAATTTATATATTTATTATTTAATTTATTTTATTTACTCTATATATTATTAACTTTAAAAAAAAAACTCTTCGAAATATTTTTAAATTTTAAAGTTAGCATTTATAGCCGTTAAATTGCCGACGGTGACGTCATTTTAGTTGTCAAATTTGACTTTTAGGTTATACATAGCTTTTTAGCATACCTATCCAATTGACAACCATTCCAACTATAACCATTGGCCCAAACCAGACCAGTCTTTTTTCAGCTTCAACAAATGGTTTTTTATGTCTACTTTTGGATAAAATGTACTACAATTCGCCTTCTCTCTAATAAAAAAGCGGTTGTGAAGCTGAAAGAAGACTGGTCTGGTTTGGGCCATTAGTTGTGTCGCCAACCCAACTGCGACTCGATATTGCACGTGTACTGTGTAGTTAAAGTTATGGTGAAATATCAACAAATTTGTTTTCAAATAATTTAGATTTTAGAGTAAATTAAAAAAATGGGTAGAAATAGGAAAAGGTTTAATGACAAAGCTAGAAAAAATCCTGAAGTGGAAATTGATGATTCTTCAACAAAAAATGTAAGTTTATTTGTAAATTTTCAGTTAATACGAATAAAAATGATGATCTAACAAAAATTGTAATACATATTATTGTTAGATAAAAGTTGAATTTGCTGATGAATCTGGATACAGTGGTTATGATCAATCAAATGCTCTTGTATTACCATCTAAAAAACGTGGAATAAAAATTAAAAAAGATGTACATAAAGTCACACGAATTTTATCAAAAAAACAAAGAAAGAAATTAGAAAAAATTGTTGAAAAGAAAAAGCACAAAGAAGACAGATCAACACTTTTTGAATCATTGGCATCTGTGCAAGTTTCAGCAGATGAATTAAAAAATTACACATCGATTAGTGCAATTCAGACTTTAGGCTTTAAAAAACGAAAACAATTAGAAAGTGGTAATTTGAAATTAGGAAATTTTGATATTAGTAAATTGGATAATGAAACAAGAAGGAAAATAAGTAGTTTATCGGGAATTAGTAAAAGAAAAATATTAGCTCTGTTAAATGGATACAATAATGATGTTGAAGGTAGTGACAATGAAGAACAAAGTGAAAAAAAGAAACCAAAAAAGGATTATAATGTGGTTGGATTTGATGAAAGTAGTGATGATGATACTGATAAAAATGATGAAGATAAAAGTGAAAACGATGAAGAAAAATCAGGAAATGTTGTTAAATGTAAAACAGAAGAAAATTTTTCACAAGTTGAAAATGAAGATTTAAAAGATGAATCTGAAACTGAAACAAAAATAAATGATATTCTGATCTTAACTGAAATTACAAAACCAGCAGAAATAATTCGTAAACCAGTTGTTTATGTTCATGTAGATCGAAATGATGAAATTCAAGCTGCACGACTTAAATTACCAATTTTGGCTGAAGAACAAACTGTAATGGAAACAATCAATGAAAATATGATAACAATATTAGCTGGTGAAACTGGAAGCGGTAAAACAACACAATTACCACAATTTCTTTATGAAGCTGGTTATGCTGAAAAAAAATTAATTGGTATAACAGAACCACGTCGTGTTGCAGCAATATCAATGTCAAAACGTGTTGCAAAAGAAATGAATTTAAATGAAACCATAGTTTCATATTTAATACGTTTTGAAGGTAATGTAACGGATAAAACTAAAATAAAATTCATGACTGATGGTGTTTTAATGAAAGAAATTGAAAACGATTTTCTATTATCGAAATATTCTGTAATTATTTTAGATGAAGCACATGAACGTAGTGCTTATACAGATATTTTAATTGGTCTATTATCAAGAATTGTACCGTTACGTTATAAAAAAGATTATCCATTAAAATTGATTATAATGTCAGCAACATTAAAAATTGAAGATTTTATTGCAAATTCGAAATTATTTCGTTCACCGCCACCTGTAATTAAAATTGAAGCCAGACAATATCCAGTTACAATACATTTTCAAAAACGAACACCTGATGATTATATAAAAGAAGCATACAAGAAAACAGTTAAAATTCATAAAAAATTACCAGAAGGTGGAATATTAATATTTGTTACGGGACAACAAGAAGTTAATTATCTTGTTAGAAAATTAAAAAAAGCTTTTCCTTATTACAGCACAAACGATAATGAAAACAAAACGAAAATGAATGGTAAATTATCTAAAAAAAATAATGATTTGGTGGATGATTTTGAATTTGATGTTAAACGTGCAATAAAACATTCAAAAAAAGCCCGTAAACAATTAGCTGCAAAAATTTCATTACCAAAAATTAATTTAGATAATTACAAATTGCCATCAGATGATACAGATTTTGATTTATTAGATGATAAAGAAATGAAAAATGTTGAAGAATCAGAACCCGAAAGTGATGATGATGATCTTGATGAAACAAAAGATTCTGGTATAAAAGAACCATTATGGGTACTTCCTTTATATTCACTTTTGTCATCTGAAAAACAAAGTCGTGTCTTTGAAACTCCACCTGATGGATGTAGATTGTGTGTGATAAGCACAAATATAGCAGAAACATCATTAACAATTCCAAATATTAAATATGTTGTGGATACTGGAAGACAAAAGACACGACTATATGATAAAATAACAGGTGTTAGCGCATTTGTTGTGACATTTACTAATAAAGCTTCAGCTAATCAAAGAGCTGGACGTGCTGGACGTGTTAGTGCTGGTCATTGTTATCGTTTATATTCAAGTGCTGTATTCACAGATGAATTTGAAGATTTTTCATTGCCTGATATTCAAAAGAAACCTGTCGATGATTTAATGCTTCAAATGAAATGCATGGGAATTGATAAAGTTGTTAATTTTCCATTTCCATCACCACCAGATTTTATACAACTTAAATCTGCTGAAAAAAGATTAATACTTTTGGGTGCTCTAGAAGAAGTTGTTTCAATAAAAAATAAAGATGATTCCATTAATGATGAATCTACTACAACAAAAGTAACTTCACTTGGTTATGCAATATCTGCATTTCCAGTTGCACCAAGATTTGGTAAAATGTTAGCATTAAGTCACCAAAAAAATTTACTTCAATACACTGTTTGTTTAGTTGCTGCATTATCTGTTCAAGAAGTTTTATTAGAAATTAGTCCAGATACTAATGAAAATTCAACATTTAATACAGTATCATCAAGATGGTTAAACAAACGTAAATCATGGTCTGGTACAGGAAATTTACAATTATTAGGTGATCCTATGGTATTATTACGTGCTGTTGGTGGTTCTGAATATGCTGGATCACAAGGTAAATTAGATGAATTTTGTAAAAATAATGGTCTTAGATCGAAAGCAATTAAAGAAATACGAAAAATTCGTATACAATTAACAAATGAAATTAATTTAAATTTACCAAACGCAAATTTATGTGTTGATCCACAAATGATACCACCAACTGATTTACAAGCAAAATTTCTACGACAAATTTTATTAACTGGAATGGGTGATCATATTGCACGAAAAATATCTCAAGATGAAATTAAAGATAAAGAAGATCGAAGAAAATTTAAATATGCATATCATTGTACTGAATTAGAAGAACCAGCATTTATGCATTCATCATCGGTTCTAAAGAAAAAACAACCAGAATGGATAATCTATCAAGAAATATATGAAACACAAAATGGTGATTCAAGAAAATTATTTTTACGTGGTATAACGGCTATTGAACCAGAATGGTTATTAATTTATGTACCAAAATTATGTAATATACGTTCAATTAAAGATGAACCACAGCCACGATATAATAAATTAGATGGAAAAATATATTGTTATGTTGATGCAACATTTGGAAAATGTGGTTGGGAATTACCATTAAGTGAAATTGAAATGCCATACAGTGGAAAATCTTGTAGATATTTTGGAATGTATTTTTTGAATGGTGATGTATTTTCAAAATTATTAGAATATAAAAAAAAATTAAAAGTAACACCAAGCACATTATTAAAATCTTGGTCACATTTAAATTCTTATTTATTTATTTATTTCTTAAAATTAGGCTAATTTAAAAAAAACTTAACCTAACCTATGCTAAGCCGAGGCATCTGAGGCCATATCGGCTGTACAAAGTTATCTTAAACCTAAAATTATTTTCTAACTATTCTATGGTTCTACTTATTTAATTATAAATTCTATTCTAAGGTGTCCTTTATTACATGATGTCTACTTAGTCTAGAGTATATGTTTTTAATGTTTTAGTATTGGAAGGAGGAATGTATTCATGGAGGTTCTATTCGAATAGCACGGATCTTGGGCTATTACAGGATCAGATCGGGGGGTAGGTGGTTCCTGCTTCTGTGAGGGATTGTTTTATTATGTTAATCATTTTTGTGGCTTCTTTGACATCCAGGTTAAGGTTGTGGTGATTGGTATCAGGGGAGAGGGGGAGTCCTTCCTTCAAAAAAAGAGATCTGAAGAAAGGGCATTCCTTGAAAAGATGACCAGATGACAATGGTATTCCTCTATTACAGGGACATTCAGCAGGCTGAGTTTTGTTGAATAGATGGGCTTTGGCCGCTAGAAAATGTCCTGTTTTTAACCTTGCCAGTTGAATACCAATGTGTCTAGGCATTCCTTTAGGAGTGGGGTCGGAGGGCATGGGTGAGTGGGAGAAAAGATAGTTCCCAGATGCATTTAAAGATTGGTGTCTCGATTCCTCGAGTCGGCCTAACCTTTCACGTTTGAAAGAAATGTAGTCAGCAGGCACAAACTGATTAAGGGGGCGAGTGCAGGCCATTTTGGCTGCTTTGTCAGCTGTTTCATTACCCTGTATCCCGACGTGCGAAGGACACCAGATGATGTTAATGTTTGAGTTCGTGCTCAGAATGTGCCTGATGGCTACACTTATTGTGTCTTTGTTCGTTGTATTTCGTATAGCTTTGATGGCCGACATGGAGTCTGTAGCAACTGCACATCGAGCGGTTGCTTCTCCAAGAAGCTTGCAGGCTTCGAGGATGGCAACCTTTTCTGCGGTATATACAGAGGTCCATGTGGGCAGACTTCTGGTGCTGAGGATTTGCTTTTGAGGGCTCACCACTGCACAAGCGACCGAGGAGTTCATCTTGGATGCATCTGTGTATAGGATTTCCTGGAAATTTTGGGATTGGATGAATGCCAAAAAAGTTTGCTGTCTTGTAGTGGTGTTGGTGTGGTTGATGTTTGTGTTTTGGATATATGTCTGCTGATGGAAACTCTTCCACGGGGGGGTGTCGTAGACCATGTGGAGGGTGTCAGGGGGTTGGATTAAGTCTATGGGGATCCTATTTAATGATTTACTCAGGCATGAGTATTTAGGGCGTGCCGATTGTGGGCGGCTTAGAAGGTCAGTTATTGTCCTGTGTAGTGAGGCTTTAGGGTTGTGTATGTTCTTGAGAATGAAGTTGGAAGAAACTTTGTCATATCTGTACGAAATATGGTCGAAATGAGCCATAGCAAGAAGACTTTCGATTGGTGTTGTTCTTAACGCGCCCGTGGCGATTCGAGCGCTAGTGATTTAAATTCTTTTATAATGAATTTTGTTAAGCAATTAGTCAGTAAAGAAATTAATTCAAAACGGAAATTATTAGATGTTTGGAAAAATGATAAAAATTGTAAGTTTTTCTGTCTTTTACAAAATGTTTTTTTTCTTCTTTTAATTTTAATTTAATTTAGTTCACGAATGGTTCATACAAACTTAAAAATCCACGAAAGAACGATAGCTCTTATTCAGGCAGTCACCTCACTTGTAGATTTACGTGACTAGTCATGTACTACGTCATTCACGGAAATTATATGTACACACCTTTTTTTTTCTAAGGTAACTGGGAGAATATTGATTTTTATCACACACTTGATTTACAATGAGGTGAGGTGACTGTCAGAATAAGGGTTGATATTTTTTGATGCCTTTTTAATTCGATTCGCTGCTTACGAAAAAAAAAATATATTGAAAAAAAAACAAAATTATAAAATTCATGAACAAATTAAAAATATTTTTTCCCCTTATTTATCAATCTTTATCCTGTTTTAAATAATTGATGCATGTTTTTTTTTTATGTTTATTTTTTAGATCTTCTTCAACAATACAGTCAACTTTTGTGTAATGTAGATGCAGCTGAAGTTTCATTATTTTGGCCACCAATTGACAATGCTGATCAGACAACATAGTGAATCCTTTTTATTTATTTAAAAAAAAATTTTATTCTAGAATTTGTAAGAAAAACAGTGAAATATACATGGAAGAATTTAATATACATATGTATAAAAAGTTCTGATTCCTAATAGTCTAGATACACAGGCAGTATATTACAATATTCATATTGCAATATACATATTGTAATATGACGTATATTATAATATCGGGTTAAGGTTGATACACTGGAAAATGTAATATCAAGCTGTCAGGTCAGGGGGCCGTTTCACGTACAATGAGGAAAATGAGAGAATGAGTTTTATCTCATTTCTCATGTTATTCAAAAAACTCATCAATATTTTCTCATTCTATCTAAAAAGTGTTTCTTGTACATGAAATGAGAAATTTCCAATCTATGAAACGGAAAATGGAATAATTTCATTTTTCATTGGAAAAGCTAGTTCTGACAGTTGTCAAATTGTCAATATACACATGATGTACAGTAAAATAGCGTATTTGTTTGTATAGGTATAGCTTCTAAATTTCATTTGTATAGGTTTTTATAAATTTCATTACATTATAATAAACAATATAAACATTTTTTTTATAAACTATTTGTATAAAAAAAAAGTACCTACTTATTTTGCTAGAAAGGTTTCACAAATTATTTAAAATAATATTTTATTATTTATAATTATTTAATAACAAATTAAATTTTATACTCACATTTTGCCTTACCCATACACATATTTAATTTATATATTTATTATTTAATTTATTTTATTTACTCTATATATTATTAACTTTAAAAAAAAAACTCTTCGAAATATTTTTAAATTTTAAAGTTAGCATTTATAGCCGTTAAATTGCCGACGGTGACGTCATTTTAGTTGTCAAATTTGACTTTTAGGTTATACATAGCTTTTTAGCATACCTATCCAATTGACAACCATTCCAACTATAACCATTGGCCCAAACCAGACCAGTCTTTTTTCAGCTTCAACAAATGGTTTTTTATCTCTACTTTTGGATAAAATGTACTACAATTCGCCTTCTCTCTAATAAAAAAGCGGTTGTGAAGCTGAAAGAAGACTGGTCTGGTTTGGGCCATTAGTTGTGTCGCCAACCCAACTGCGACTCGATATTGCACGTGTACTGTGTAGTTAAAGTTATGGTGAAATATCAACAAATTTGTTTTCAAATAATTTAGATTTTAGAGTAAATTAAAAAAATGGGTAGAAATAGGAAAAGGTTTAATGACAAAGCTAGAAAAAATCCTGAAGTGGAAATTGATGATTCTTCAACAAAAAATGTAAGTTTATTTGTAAATTTTCAGTTAATACGAATAAAAATGATGATCTAACAAAAATTGTAATACATATTATTGTTAGATAAAAGTTGAATTTGCTGATGAATCTGGATACAGTGGTTATGATCAATCAAATGCTCTTGTATTACCATCTAAAAAACGTGGAATAAAAATTAAAAAAGATGTACATAAAGTCACACGAATTTTATCAAAAAAACAAAGAAAGAAATTAGAAAAAATTGTTGAAAAGAAAAAGCACAAAGAAGACAGATCAACACTTTTTGAATCATTGGCATCTGTGCAAGTTTCAGCAGATGAATTAAAAAATTACACATCGATTAGTGCAATTCAGACTTTAGGCTTTAAAAAACGAAAACAATTAGAAAGTGGTAATTTGAAATTAGGAAATTTTGATATTAGTAAATTGGATAATGAAACAAGAAGGAAAATAAGTAGTTTATCGGGAATTAGTAAAAGAAAAATATTAGCTCTGTTAAATGGATACAATAATGATGTTGAAGGTAGTGACAATGAAGAACAAAGTGAAAAAAAGAAACCAAAAAAGGATTATAATGTGGTTGGATTTGATGAAAGTAGTGATGATGATACTGATAAAAATGATGAAGATAAAAGTGAAAACGATGAAGAAAAATCAGGAAATGTTGTTAAATGTAAAACAGAAGAAAATTTTTCACAAGTTGAAAATGAAGATTTAAAAGATGAATCTGAAACTGAAACAAAAATAAATGATATTCTGATCTTAACTGAAATTACAAAACCAGCAGAAATAATTCGTAAACCAGTTGTTTATGTTCATGTAGATCGAAATGATGAAATTCAAGCTGCACGACTTAAATTACCAATTTTGGCTGAAGAACAAACTGTAATGGAAACAATCAATGAAAATATGATAACAATATTAGCTGGTGAAACTGGAAGCGGTAAAACAACACAATTACCACAATTTCTTTATGAAGCTGGTTATGCTGAAAAAAAATTAATTGGTATAACAGAACCACGTCGTGTTGCAGCAATATCAATGTCAAAACGTGTTGCAAAAGAAATGAATTCAAATGAAACCATAGTTTCATATTTAATACGTTTTGAAGGTAATGTAACGGATAAAACTAAAATAAAATTCATGACTGATGGTGTTTTAATGAAAGAAATTGAAAACGATTTTCTATTATCGAAATATTCTGTAATTATTTTAGATGAAGCACATGAACGTAGTGCTTATACAGATATTTTAATTGGTCTATTATCAAGAATTGTACCGTTACGTTATAAAAAAGATTATCCATTAAAATTGATTATAATGTCAGCAACATTAAAAATTGAAGATTTTATTGCAAATTCGAAATTATTTCGTTCACCGCCACCTGTAATTAAAATTGAAGCCAGACAATATCCAGTTACAATACATTTTCAAAAACGAACACCTGATGATTATATAAAAGAAGCATACAAGAAAACAGTTAAAATTCATAAAAAATTACCAGAAGGTGGAATATTAATATTTGTTACGGGACAACAAGAAGTTAATTATCTTGTTAGAAAATTAAAAAAAGCTTTTCCTTATTACAGCACAAACGATAATGAAAACAAAACGAAAATGAATGGTAAATTATCTAAAAAAAATAATGATTTGGTGGATGATTTTGAATTTGATGTTAAACGTGCAATAAAACATTCAAAAAAAGCCCGTAAACAATTAGCTGCAAAAATTTCATTACCAAAAATTAATTTAGATAATTACAAATTGCCATCAGATGATACAGATTTTGATTTATTAGATGATAAAGAAATGAAAAATGTTGAAGAATCAGAACCCGAAAGTGATGGATGATGATGATCTTGATGAAACAAAAGATTCTGGTATAAAAGAACCATTATGGGTACTTCCTTTATATTCACTTTTGTCATCTGAAAAACAAAGTCGTGTCTTTGAAACTCCACCTGATGGATGTAGATTGTGTGTGATAAGCACAAATATAGCAGAAACATCATTAACAATTCCAAATATTAAATATGTTGTGGATACTGGAAGACAAAAGACACGACTATATGATAAAATAACAGGTGTTAGCGCATTTGTTGTAACATTTACTAATAAAGCTTCAGCTAATCAAAGAGCTGGACGTGCTGGACGTGTTAGTGCTGGTCATTGTTATCGTTTATATTCAAGTGCTGTATTCACAGATGAATTTGAAGATTTTTCATTGCCTGATATTCAAAAGAAACCTGTCGATGATTTAATGCTTCAAATGAAATGCATGGGAATTGATAAAGTTGTTAATTTTCCATTTCCATCACCACCAGATTTTATACAACTTAAATCTGCTGAAAAAAGATTAATACTTTTGGGTGCTCTAGAAGAAGTTGTTTCAATAAAAAATAAAGATGATTCCATTAATGATGAATCACTACAACAAAAGTAACTTCACTTGGTTATGCAATATCTGCATTTCCAGTTGCACCAAGATTTGGTAAAATGTTAGCATTAAGTCACCAAAAAAATTTACTTCAACACACTGTTTGTTTAGTTGCTGCATTATCTGTTCAAGAAGTTTTATTAGAAATTAGTCCAGATACTAATGAAAATTCAACATTTAATACAGTATCATCAAGATGGTTAAACAAACGTAAATCATGGTCTGGTACAGGAAATTTACAATTATTAGGTGATCCTATGGTATTATTACGTGCTGTTGGTGGTTCTGAATATGCTGGATCACAAGGTAAATTAGATGAATTTTGTAAAAATAATGGTCTTAGATCGAAAGCAATTAAAGAAATACGAAAAATTCGTATACAATTAACAAATGAAATTAATTTAAATTTACCAAACGCAAATTTATGTGTTGATCCACAAATGATACCACCAACTGATTTACAAGCAAAATTTCTACGACAAATTTTATTAACTGGAATGAGTGATCATATTGCACGAAAAATATCTCAAGATGAAATTAAAGATAAAGAAGATCGAAGAAAATTTAAATATGCATATCATTGTACTGAATTAGAAGAACCAGCATTTATGCATTCATCATCGGTTCTAAAGAAAAAACAACCAGAATGGATAATCTATCAAGAAATATATGAAACACAAAATGGTGATTCAAGAAAATTATTTTTACGTGGTATAACGGCTATTGAACCAGAATGGTTATTAATTTATGTACCAAAATTATGTAATATACGTTCAATTAAAGATGAACCACAGCCACGATATAATAAATTAGATGGAAAAATATATTGTTATGTTGATGCAACATTTGGAAAATGTGGTTGGGAATTACCATTAAGTGAAATTGAAATGCCATACAGTGAAAAATCTTGTAGATATTTTGGAATGTATTTTTTGAATGGTGATGTATTTTCAAAATTATTAGAATATAAAAAAAAATTAAAAGTAACACCAAGCACATTATTAAAATCTTGGTCACATTTAAATTCTTTTATAATGAATTTTGTTAAGCAATTAGTCAGTAAAGAAATTAATTCAAAACGGAAATTATTAGATGTTTGGAAAAATGATAAAAATTGTAAGTTTTTCTGTCTTTTACAAAATGTTTTTTTTCTTCTTTTAATTTTAATTTAATTTAGTTCACGAATGGTTCATACAAACTTAAAAATCCACGAAAGAACGATAGCTCTTATTCAGGCAGTCACCTCACTTGTAGATTTACGTGACTAGTCATGTACTACGTCATTCACGGAAATTATATGTACACACCTTTTTTTTTCTAAGGTAACTGGGAGAATATTGATTTTTATCACACACTTGATTTACAATGAGGTGAGGTGACTGTCAGAATAAGGGTTGATATTTTTTGATGCCTTTTTAATTCGATTCGCTGCTTACGAAAAAAAAAATATATTGAAAAAAAAACAAAATTATAAAATTCATGAACAAATTAAAAATATTTTTTCCCCTTATTTATCAATCTTTATCCTGTTTTAAATAATTGATGCATGTTTTTTTTTTATGTTTATTTTTTAGATCTTCTTCAACAATACAGTCAACTTTTGTGTAATGTAGATGCAGCTGAAGTTTCATTATTTTGGCCACCAATTGACAATGCTGATCAGACAACATAGTGAATCCTTTTTATTTATTTAAAAAAAAATTTTATTCTAGAATTTGTAAGAAAAACAGTGAAATATACATGGAAGAATTTAATATACATATGTTATGTATAAAAAGTTCTGATTCCTAATAGTCTAGATACACAGGCAGTATATTACAATATTCATATTGCAATATACATATTGTAATATGACGTATATTATAATATCGGGTTAAGGTTGATACACTGGAAAATGTAATATCAAGCTGTCAGGTCAGGGGGCCGTTTCACGTACAATGAGGAAAATGAGAGAATGAGTTTTATCTCATTTCTCATGTTATTCAAAAAACTCATCAATATTTTCTCATTCTATCTAAAAAGTGTTTCTTGTACATGAAATGAGAAATTTCCAATCTATGAAACGGAAAATGGAATAATTTCATTTTTCATTGGAAAAGCTAGTTCTGACAGTTGTCAAATTGTCAATATACACATGATGTACAGTAAAATAGCGTATTTGTTTGTATAGGTATAGCTTCTAAATTTCATTTGTATAGGTTTTTATAAATTTCATTACATTATAATAAACAATATAAACATTTTTTTTATAAACTATTTGTATAAAAAAAAAGTACCTACTTATTTTGCTAGAAAGGTTTCACAAATTATTTAAAATAATATTTTATTATTTATAATTATTTAATAACAAATTAAATTTTATACTCACATTTTGCCTTACCCATACACATATTTAATTTATATATTTATTATTTAATTTATTTTATTTACTCTATATATTATTAACTTTAAAAAAAAAACTCTTCGAAATATTTTTAAATTTTAAAGTTAGCATTTATAGCCGTTAAATTGCCGACGGTGACGTCATTTTAGTTGTCAAATTTGACTTTTAGGTTATACATAGCTTTTTAGCATACCTATCCAATTGACAACCATTCCAACTATAACCATTGGCCCAAACCAGACCAGTCTTTTTTCAGCTTCAACAAATGGTTTTTTATGTCTACTTTTGGATAAAATGTACTACAATTCGCCTTCTCTCTAATAAAAAAGCGGTTGTGAAGCTGAAAGAAGATTGGTCTGGTTTGGGCCATTAGTTGTGTCGCCAACCCAACTGCGACTCGATATTGCACGTGTACTGTGTAGTTAAAGTTATGGTGAAATATCAACAAATTTGTTTTCAAATAATTTAGATTTTAGAGTAAATTAAAAAAATGGGTAGAAATAGGAAAAGGTTTAATGACAAAGCTAGAAAAAATCCTGAAGTGGAAATTGATGATTCTTCAACAAAAAATGTAAGTTTATTTGTAAATTTTCAGTTAATACGAATAAAAATGATGATCTAACAAAAATTGTAATACATATTATTGTTAGATAAAAGTTGAATTTGCTGATGAATCTGGATACAGTGGTTATGATCAATCAAATGCTCTTGTATTACCATCTAAAAAACGTGGAATAAAAATTAAAAAAGATGTACATAAAGTCACACGAATTTTATCAAAAAAACAAAGAAAGAAATTAGAAAAAATTGTTGAAAAGAAAAAGCACAAAGAAGACAGATCAACACTTTTTGAATCATTGGCATCTGTGCAAGTTTCAGCAGATGAATTAAAAAATTACACATCGATTAGTGCAATTCAGACTTTAGGCTTTAAAAAACGAAAACAATTAGAAAGTGGTAATTTGAAATTAGGAAATTTTGATATTAGTAAATTGGATAATGAAACAAGAAGGAAAATAAGTAGTTTATCGGGAATTAGTAAAAGAAAAATATTAGCTCTGTTAAATGGATACAATAATGATGTTGAAGGTAGTGACAATGAAGAACAAAGTGAAAAAAAGAAACCAAAAAAGGATTATAATGTGGTTGGATTTGATGAAAGTAGTGATGATGATACTGATAAAAATGATGAAGATAAAAGTGAAAACGATGAAGAAAAATCAGGAAATGTTGTTAAATGTAAAACAGAAGAAAATTTTTCACAAGTTGAAAATGAAGATTTAAAAGATGAATCTGAAACTGAAACAAAAATAAATGATATTCTGATCTTAACTGAAATTACAAAACCAGCAGAAATAATTCGTAAACCAGTTGTTTATGTTCATGTAGATCGAAATGATGAAATTCAAGCTGCACGACTTAAATTACCAATTTTGGCTGAAGAACAAACTGTAATGGAAACAATCAATGAAAATATGATAACAATATTAGCTGGTGAAACTGGAAGCGGTAAAACAACACAATTACCACAATTTCTTTATGAAGCTGGTTATGCTGAAAAAAAATTAATTGGTATAACAGAACCACGTCGTGTTGCAGCAATATCAATGTCAAAACGTGTTGCAAAAGAAATGAATTTAAATGAAACCATAGTTTCATATTTAATACGTTTTGAAGGTAATGTAACGGATAAAACTAAAATAAAATTCATGACTGATGGTGTTTTAATGAAAGAAATTGAAAACGATTTTCTATTATCGAAATATTCTGTAATTATTTTAGATGAAGCACATGAACGTAGTGCTTATACAGATATTTTAATTGGTCTATTATCAAGAATTGTACCGTTACGTTATAAAAAAGATTATCCATTAAAATTGATTATAATGTCAGCAACATTAAAAATTGAAGATTTTATTGCAAATTCGAAATTATTTCGTTCACCGCCACCTGTAATTAAAATTGAAGCCAGACAATATCCAGTTACAATACATTTTCAAAAACGAACACCTGATGATTATATAAAAGAAGCATACAAGAAAACAGTTAAAATTCATAAAAAATTACCAGAAGGTGGAATATTAATATTTGTTACGGGACAACAAGAAGTTAATTATCTTGTTAGAAAATTAAAAAAAGCTTTTCCTTATTACAGCACAAACGATAATGAAAACAAAACGAAAATGAATGGTAAATTATCTAAAAAAAATAATGATTTGGTGGATGATTTTGAATTTGATGTTAAACGTGCAATAAAACATTCAAAAAAAGCCCGTAAACAATTAGCTGCAAAAATTTCATTACCAAAAATTAATTTAGATAATTACAAATTGCCATCAGATGATACAGATTTTGATTTATTAGATGATAAAGAAATGAAAAATGTTGAAGAATCAGAACCCGAAAGTGATGGATGATGATGATCTTGATGAAACAAAAGATTCTGGTATAAAAGAACCATTATGGGTACTTCCTTTATATTCACTTTTGTCATCTGAAAAACAAAGTCGTGTCTTTGAAACTCCACCTGATGGATGTAGATTGTGTGTGATAAGCACAAATATAGCAGAAACATCATTAACAATTCCAAATATTAAATATGTTGTGGATACTGGAAGACAAAAGACACGACTATATGATAAAATAACAGGTGTTAGCGCATTTGTTGTAACATTTACTAATAAAGCTTCAGCTAATCAAAGAGCTGGACGTGCTGGACGTGTTAGTGCTGGTCATTGTTATCGTTTATATTCAAGTGCTGTATTCACAGATGAATTTGAAGATTTTTCATTGCCTGATATTCAAAAGAAACCTGTCGATGATTTAATGCTTCAAATGAAATGCATGGGAATTGATAAAGTTGTTAATTTTCCATTTCCATCACCACCAGATTTTATACAACTTAAATCTGCTGAAAAAAGATTAATACTTTTGGGTGCTCTAGAAGAAGTTGTTTCAATAAAAAATAAAGATGATTCCATTAATGATGAATCACTACAACAAAAGTAACTTCACTTGGTTATGCAATATCTGCATTTCCAGTTGCACCAAGATTTGGTAAAATGTTAGCATTAAGTCACCAAAAAAATTTATTTCAACACACTGTTTGTTTAGTTGCTGCATTATCTGTTCAAGAAGTTTTATTAGAAATTAGTCCAGATACTAATGAAAATTCAACATTTAATACAGTATCATCAAGATGGTTAAACAAACGTAAATCATGGTCTGGTACAGGAAATTTACAATTATTAGGTGATCCTATGGTATTATTACGTGCTGTTGGTGGTTCTGAATATGCTGGATCACAAGGTAAATTAGATGAATTTTGTAAAAATAATGGTCTTAGATCGAAAGCAATTAAAGAAATACGAAAAATTCGTATACAATTAACAAATGAAATTAATTTAAATTTACCAAACGCAAATTTATGTGTTGATCCACAAATGATACCACCAACTGATTTACAAGCAAAATTTCTACGACAAATTTTATTAACTGGAATGAGTGATCATATTGCACGAAAAATATCTCAAGATGAAATTAAAGATAAAGAAGATCGAAGAAAATTTAAATATGCATATCATTGTACTGAATTAGAAGAACCAGCATTTATGCATTCATCATCGGTTCTAAAGAAAAAACAACCAGAATGGATAATCTATCAAGAAATATATGAAACACAAAATGGTGATTCAAGAAAATTATTTTTACGTGGTATAACGGCTATTGAACCAGAATGGTTATTAATTTATGTACCAAAATTATGTAATATACGTTCAATTAAAGATGAACCACAGCCACGATATAATAAATTAGATGGAAAAATATATTGTTATGTTGATGCAACATTTGGAAAATGTGGTTGGGAATTACCATTAAGTGAAATTGAAATGCCATACAGTGAAAAATCTTGTAGATATTTTGGAATGTATTTTTTGAATGGTGATGTATTTTCAAAATTATTAGAATATAAAAAAAAATTAAAAGTAACACCAAGCACATTATTAAAATCTTGGTCACATTTAAATTCTTTTATAATGAATTTTGTTAAGCAATTAGTCAGTAAAGAAATTAATTCAAAACGGAAATTATTAGATGTTTGGAAAAATGATAAAAATTGTAAGTTTTTCTGTCTTTTACAAAATGTTTTTTTTCTTCTTTTAATTTTAATTTAATTTAGTTCACGAATGGTTCATACAAACTTAAAAATCCACGAAAGAACGATAGCTCTTATTCAGGCAGTCACCTCACTTGTAGATTTACGTGACTAGTCATGTACTACGTCATTCACGGAAATTATATGTACACACCTTTTTTTTTCTAAGGTAACTGGGAGAATATTGATTTTTATCACACACTTGATTTACAATGAGGTGAGGTGACTGTCAGAATAAGGGTTGATATTTTTTGATGCCTTTTTAATTCGATTCGCTGCTTACGAAAAAAAAAATATATTGAAAAAAAAACAAAATTATAAAATTCATGAACAAATTAAAAATATTTTTTCCCCTTATTTATCAATCTTTATCCTGTTTTAAATAATTGATGCATGTTTTTTTTTTATGTTTATTTTTTAGATCTTCTTCAACAATACAGTCAACTTTTGTGTAATGTAGATGCAGCTGAAGTTTCATTATTTTGGCCACCAATTGACAATGCTGATCAGACAACATAGTGAATCCTTTTTATTTATTTAAAAAAAAATTTTATTCTAGAATTTGTAAGAAAAACAGTGAAATATACATGGAAGAATTTAATATACATATGTATAAAAAGTTCTGATTCCTAATAGTCTAGATACACAGGCAGTATATTACAATATTCATATTGCAATATACATATTGTAATATGACGTATATTATAATATCGGGTTAAGGTTGATACACTGGAAAATGTAATATCAAGCTGTCAGGTCAGGGGGCCGTTTCACGTACAATGAGGAAAATGAGAGAATGAGTTTTATCTCATTTCTCATGTTATTCAAAAAACTCATCAATATTTTCTCATTCTATCTAAAAAGTGTTTCTTGTACATGAAATGAGAAATTTCCAATCTATGAAACGGAAAATGGAATAATTTCATTTTTCATTGGAAAAGCTAGTTCTGACAGTTGTCAAATTGTCAATATACACATGATGTACAGTAATAAA
Source organism: Bombylius major (assembly GCA_932526495.1). Taxonomy (NCBI): domain Eukaryota; kingdom Metazoa; phylum Arthropoda; class Insecta; order Diptera; family Bombyliidae; genus Bombylius; species Bombylius major. The sequence continues at coordinate 19,406,641 of OW052043.1, forward strand.
ATAGCGTATTTGTTTGTATAGGTATAGCTTCTAAATTTCATTTGTATAGGTTTTTATAAATTTCATTACATTATAATAAACAATATAAACATTTTTTTTATAAACTATTTGTATAAAAAAAAAGTACCTACTTATTTTGCTAGAAAGGTTTCACAAATTATTTAAAATAATATTTTATTATTTATAATTATTTAATAACAAATTAAATTTTATACTCACATTTTGCCTTACCCATACACATATTTAATTTATATATTTATTATTTAATTTATTTTATTTACTCTATATATTATTAACTTTAAAAAAAAAACTCTTCGAAATATTTTTAAATTTTAAAGTTAGCATTTATAGCCGTTAAATTGCCGACGGTGACGTCATTTTAGTTGTCAAATTTGACTTTTAGGTTATACATAGCTTTTTAGCATACCTATCCAATTGACAACCATTCCAACTATAACCATTGGCCCAAACCAGACCAGTCTTTTTTCAGCTTCAACAAATGGTTTTTTATCTCTACTTTTGGATAAAATGTACTACAATTCGCCTTCTCTCTAATAAAAAAGCGGTTGTGAAGCTGAAAGAAGACTGGTCTGGTTTGGGCCATTAGTTGTGTCGCCAACCCAACTGCGACTCGATATTGCACATGTACTGTGTAGTTAAAGTTATGGTGAAATATCAACAAATTTGTTTTCAAATAATTTAGATTTTAGAGTAAATTAAAAAAATGGGTAGAAATAGGAAAAGGTTTAATGACAAAGCTAGAAAAAATCCTGAAGTGGAAATTGATGATTCTTCAACAAAAAATGTAAGTTTATTTGTAAATTTTCAGTTAATACGAATAAAAATGATGATCTAACAAAAATTGTAATACATATTATTGTTAGATAAAAGTTGAATTTGCTGATGAATCTGGATACAGTGGTTATGATCAATCAAATGCTCTTGTATTACCATCTAAAAAACGTGGAATAAAAATTAAAAAAGATGTACATAAAGTCACACGAATTTTATCAAAAAAACAAAGAAAGAAATTAGAAAAAATTGTTGAAAAGAAAAAGCACAAAGAAGACAGATCAACACTTTTTGAATCATTGGCATCTGTGCAAGTTTCAGCAGATGAATTAAAAAATTACACATCGATTAGTGCAATTCAGACTTTAGGCTTTAAAAAACGAAAACAATTAGAAAGTGGTAATTTGAAATTAGGAAATTTTGATATTAGTAAATTGGATAATGAAACAAGAAGGAAAATAAGTAGTTTATCGGGAATTAGTAAAAGAAAAATATTAGCTCTGTTAAATGGATACAATAATGATGTTGAAGGTAGTGACAATGAAGAACAAAGTGAAAAAAAGAAACCAAAAAAGGATTATAATGTGGTTGGATTTGATGAAAGTAGTGATGATGATACTGATAAAAATGATGAAGATAAAAGTGAAAACGATGAAGAAAAATCAGGAAATGTTGTTAAATGTAAAACAGAAGAAAATTTTTCACAAGTTGAAAATGAAGATTTAAAAGATGAATCTGAAACTGAAACAAAAATAAATGATATTCTGATCTTAACTGAAATTACAAAACCAGCAGAAATAATTCGTAAACCAGTTGTTTATGTTCATGTAGATCGAAATGATGAAATTCAAGCTGCACGACTTAAATTACCAATTTTGGCTGAAGAACAAACTGTAATGGAAACAATCAATGAAAATATGATAACAATATTAGCTGGTGAAACTGGAAGCGGTAAAACAACACAATTACCACAATTTCTTTATGAAGCTGGTTATGCTGAAAAAAAATTAATTGGTATAACAGAACCACGTCGTGTTGCAGCAATATCAATGTCAAAACGTGTTGCAAAAGAAATGAATTTAAATGAAACCATAGTTTCATATTTAATACGTTTTGAAGGTAATGTAACGGATAAAACTAAAATAAAATTCATGACTGATGGTGTTTTAATGAAAGAAATTGAAAACGATTTTCTATTATCGAAATATTCTGTAATTATTTTAGATGAAGCACATGAACGTAGTGCTTATACAGATATTTTAATTGGTCTATTATCAAGAATTGTACCGTTACGTTATAAAAAAGATTATCCATTAAAATTGATTATAATGTCAGCAACATTAAAAATTGAAGATTTTATTGCAAATTCGAAATTATTTCGTTCACCGCCACCTGTAATTAAAATTGAAGCCAGACAATATCCAGTTACAATACATTTTCAAAAACGAACACCTGATGATTATATAAAAGAAGCATACAAGAAAACAGTTAAAATTCATAAAAAATTACCAGAAGGTGGAATATTAATATTTGTTACGGGACAACAAGAAGTTAATTATCTTGTTAGAAAATTAAAAAAAGCTTTTCCTTATTACAGCACAAACGATAATGAAAACAAAACGAAAATGAATGGTAAATTATCTAAAAAAAATAATGATTTGGTGGATGATTTTGAATTTGATGTTAAACGTGCAATAAAACATTCAAAAAAAGCCCGTAAACAATTAGCTGCAAAAATTTCATTACCAAAAATTAATTTAGATAATTACAAATTGCCATCAGATGATACAGATTTTGATTTATTAGATGATAAAGAAATGAAAAATGTTGAAGAATCAGAACCCGAAAGTGATGGATGATGATGATCTTGATGAAACAAAAGATTCTGGTATAAAAGAACCATTATGGGTACTTCCTTTATATTCACTTTTGTCATCTGAAAAACAAAGTCGTGTCTTTGAAACTCCACCTGATGGATGTAGATTGTGTGTGATAAGCACAAATATAGCAGAAACATCATTAACAATTCCAAATATTAAATATGTTGTGGATACTGGAAGACAAAAGACACGACTATATGATAAAATAACAGGTGTTAGCGCATTTGTTGTAACATTTACTAATAAAGCTTCAGCTAATCAAAGAGCTGGACGTGCTGGACGTGTTAGTGCTGGTCATTGTTATCGTTTATATTCAAGTGCTGTATTCACAGATGAATTTGAAGATTTTTCATTGCCTGATATTCAAAAGAAACCTGTCGATGATTTAATGCTTCAAATGAAATGCATGGGAATTGATAAAGTTGTTAATTTTCCATTTCCATCACCACCAGATTTTATACAACTTAAATCTGCTGAAAAAAGATTAATACTTTTGGGTGCTCTAGAAGAAGTTGTTTCAATAAAAAATAAAGATGATTCCATTAATGATGAATCACTACAACAAAAGTAACTTCACTTGGTTATGCAATATCTGCATTTCCAGTTGCACCAAGATTTGGTAAAATGTTAGCATTAAGTCACCAAAAAAATTTATTTCAACACACTGTTTGTTTAGTTGCTGCATTATCTGTTCAAGAAGTTTTATTAGAAATTAGTCCAGATACTAATGAAAATTCAACATTTAATACAGTATCATCAAGATGGTTAAACAAACGTAAATCATGGTCTGGTACAGGAAATTTACAATTATTAGGTGATCCTATGGTATTATTACGTGCTGTTGGTGGTTCTGAATATGCTGGATCACAAGGTAAATTAGATGAATTTTGTAAAAATAATGGTCTTAGATCGAAAGCAATTAAAGAAATACGAAAAATTCGTATACAATTAACAAATGAAATTAATTTAAATTTACCAAACGCAAATTTATGTGTTGATCCACAAATGATACCACCAACTGATTTACAAGCAAAATTTCTACGACAAATTTTATTAACTGGAATGAGTGATCATATTGCACGAAAAATATCTCAAGATGAAATTAAAGATAAAGAAGATCGAAGAAAATTTAAATATGCATATCATTGTACTGAATTAGAAGAACCAGCATTTATGCATTCATCATCGGTTCTAAAGAAAAAACAACCAGAATGGATAATCTATCAAGAAATATATGAAACACAAAATGGTGATTCAAGAAAATTATTTTTACGTGGTATAACGGCTATTGAACCAGAATGGTTATTAATTTATGTACCAAAATTATGTAATATACGTTCAATTAAAGATGAACCACAGCCACGATATAATAAATTAGATGGAAAAATATATTGTTATGTTGATGCAACATTTGGAAAATGTGGTTGGGAATTACCATTAAGTGAAATTGAAATGCCATACAGTGAAAAATCTTGTAGATATTTTGGAATGTATTTTTTGAATGGTGATGTATTTTCAAAATTATTAGAATATAAAAAAAAATTAAAAGTAACACCAAGCACATTATTAAAATCTTGGTCACATTTAAATTCTTTTATAATGAATTTTGTTAAGCAATTAGTCAGTAAAGAAATTAATTCAAAACGGAAATTATTAGATGTTTGGAAAAATGATAAAAATTGTAAGTTTTTCTGTCTTTTACAAAATGTTTTTTTTCTTCTTTTAATTTTAATTTAATTTAGTTCACGAATGGTTCATACAAACTTAAAAATCCACGAAAGAACGATAGCTCTTATTCAGGCAGTCACCTCACTTGTAGATTTACGTGACTAGTCATGTACTACGTCATTCACGGAAATTATATGTACACACCTTTTTTTTTCTAAGGTAACTGGGAGAATATTGATTTTTATCACACACTTGATTTACAATGAGGTGAGGTGACTGTCAGAATAAGGGTTGATATTTTTTGATGCCTTTTTAATTCGATTCGCTGCTTACGAAAAAAAAAATATATTGAAAAAAAAACAAAATTATAAAATTCATGAACAAATTAAAAATATTTTTTCCCCTTATTGTTTTAAATAATTGATGCATGTTTTTTTTTTATGTTTATTTTTTAGATCTTCTTCAACAATACAGTCAACTTTTGTGTAATGTAGATGCAGCTGAAGTTTCATTATTTTGGCCACCAATTGACAATGCTGATCAGACAACATAGTGAATCCTTTTTATTTATTTAAAAAAAAATTTTATTCTAGAATTTGTAAGAAAAACAGTGAAATATACATGGAAGAATTTAATATACATATGTATAAAAAGTTCTGATTCCTAATAGTCTAGATACACAGGCAGTATATTACAATATTCATATTGCAATATACATATTGTAATATGACGTATATTATAATATCGGGTTAAGGTTGATACACTGGAAAATGTAATATCAAGCTGTCAGGTCAGGGGGCCGTTTCACGTACAATGAGGAAAATGAGAGAATGAGTTTTATCTCATTTCTCATGTTATTCAAAAAACTCATCAATATTTTCTCATTCTATCTAAAAAGTGTTTCTTGTACATGAAATGAGAAATTTCCAATCTATGAAACGGAAAATGGAATAATTTCATTTTTCATTGGAAAAGCTAGTTCTGACAGTTGTCAAATTGTCAATATACACATGATGTACAGTAAAATAGCGTATTTGTTTGTATAGGTATAGCTTCTAAATTTCATTTGTATAGGTTTTTATAAATTTCATTACATTATAATAAACAATATAAACATTTTTTTTATAAACTATTTGTATAAAAAAAAAGTACCTACTTATTTTGCTAGAAAGGTTTCACAAATTATTTAAAATAATATTTTATTATTTATAATTATTTAATAACAAATTAAATTTTATACTCACATTTTGCCTTACCCATACACATATTTAATTTATATATTTATTATTTAATTTATTTTATTTACTCTATATATTATTAACTTTAAAAAAAAACTCTTCGAAATATTTTTAAATTTTAAAGTTAGCATTTATAGCCGTTAAATTGCCGACGGTGACGTCATTTTAGTTGTCAAATTTGACTTTTAGGTTATACATAGCTTTTTAGCATACCTATCCAATTGACAACCATTCCAACTATAACCATTGGCCCAAACCAGACCAGTCTTTTTTCAGCTTCAACAAATGGTTTTTTATGTCTACTTTTGGATAAAATGTACTACAATTCGCCTTCTCTCTAATAAAAAAGCGGTTGTGAAGCTGAAAGAAGACTGGTCTGGTTTGGGCCATTAGTTGTGTCGCCAACCCAACTGCGACTCGATATTGCACGTGTACTGTGTAGTTAAAGTTATGGTGAAATATCAACAAATTTGTTTTCAAATAATTTAGATTTTAGAGTAAATTAAAAAAATGGGTAGAAATAGGAAAAGGTTTAATGACAAAGCTAGAAAAAATCCTGAAGTGGAAATTGATGATTCTTCAACAAAAAATGTAAGTTTATTTGTAAATTTTCAGTTAATACGAATAAAAATGATGATCTAACAAAAATTGTAATACATATTATTGTTAGATAAAAGTTGAATTTGCTGATGAATCTGGATACAGTGGTTATGATCAATCAAATGCTCTTGTATTACCATCTAAAAAACGTGGAATAAAAATTAAAAAAGATGTACATAAAGTCACACGAATTTTATCAAAAAAACAAAGAAAGAAATTAGAAAAAATTGTTGAAAAGAAAAAGCACAAAGAAGACAGATCAACACTTTTTGAATCATTGGCATCTGTGCAAGTTTCAGCAGATGAATTAAAAAATTACACATCGATTAGTGCAATTCAGACTTTAGGCTTTAAAAAACGAAAACAATTAGAAAGTGGTAATTTGAAATTAGGAAATTTTGATATTAGTAAATTGGATAATGAAACAAGAAGGAAAATAAGTAGTTTATCGGGAATTAGTAAAAGAAAAATATTAGCTCTGTTAAATGGATACAATAATGATGTTGAAGGTAGTGACAATGAAGAACAAAGTGAAAAAAAGAAACCAAAAAAGGATTATAATGTGGTTGGATTTGATGAAAGTAGTGATGATGATACTGATAAAAATGATGAAGATAAAAGTGAAAACGATGAAGAAAAATCAGGAAATGTTGTTAAATGTAAAACAGAAGAAAATTTTTCACAAGTTGAAAATGAAGATTTAAAAGATGAATCTGAAACTGAAACAAAAATAAATGATATTCTGATCTTAACTGAAATTACAAAACCAGCAGAAATAATTCGTAAACCAGTTGTTTATGTTCATGTAGATCGAAATGATGAAATTCAAGCTGCACGACTTAAATTACCAATTTTGGCTGAAGAACAAACTGTAATGGAAACAATCAATGAAAATATGATAACAATATTAGCTGGTGAAACTGGAAGCGGTAAAACAACACAATTACCACAATTTCTTTATGAAGCTGGTTATGCTGAAAAAAAATTAATTGGTATAACAGAACCACGTCGTGTTGCAGCAATATCAATGTCAAAACGTGTTGCAAAAGAAATGAATTTAAATGAAACCATAGTTTCATATTTAATACGTTTTGAAGGTAATGTAACGGATAAAACTAAAATAAAATTCATGACTGATGGTGTTTTAATGAAAGAAATTGAAAACGATTTTCTATTATCGAAATATTCTGTAATTATTTTAGATGAAGCACATGAACGTAGTGCTTATACAGATATTTTAATTGGTCTATTATCAAGAATTGTACCGTTACGTTATAAAAAAGATTATCCATTAAAATTGATTATAATGTCAGCAACATTAAAAATTGAAGATTTTATTGCAAATTCGAAATTATTTCGTTCACCGCCACCTGTAATTAAAATTGAAGCCAGACAATATCCAGTTACAATACATTTTCAAAAACGAACACCTGATGATTATATAAAAGAAGCATACAAGAAAACAGTTAAAATTCATAAAAAATTACCAGAAGGTGGAATATTAATATTTGTTACGGGACAACAAGAAGTTAATTATCTTGTTAGAAAATTAAAAAAAGCTTTTCCTTATTACAGCACAAACGATAATGAAAACAAAACGAAAATGAATGGTAAATTATCTAAAAAAAATAATGATTTGGTGGATGATTTTGAATTTGATGTTAAACGTGCAATAAAACATTCAAAAAAAGCCCGTAAACAATTAGCTGCAAAAATTTCATTACCAAAAATTAATTTAGATAATTACAAATTGCCATCAGATGATACAGATTTTGATTTATTAGATGATAAAGAAATGAAAAATGTTGAAGAATCAGAACCCGAAAGTGATGGATGATGATGATCTTGATGAAACAAAAGATTCTGGTATAAAAGAACCATTATGGGTACTTCCTTTATATTCACTTTTGTCATCTGAAAAACAAAGTCGTGTCTTTGAAACTCCACCTGATGGATGTAGATTGTGTGTGATAAGCACAAATATAGCAGAAACATCATTAACAATTCCAAATATTAAATATGTTGTGGATACTGGAAGACAAAAGACACGACTATATGATAAAATAACAGGTGTTAGCGCATTTGTTGTAACATTTACTAATAAAGCTTCAGCTAATCAAAGAGCTGGACGTGCTGGACGTGTTAGTGCTGGTCATTGTTATCGTTTATATTCAAGTGCTGTATTCACAGATGAATTTGAAGATTTTTCATTGCCTGATATTCAAAAGAAACCTGTCGATGATTTAATGCTTCAAATGAAATGCATGGGAATTGATAAAGTTGTTAATTTTCCATTTCCATCACCACCAGATTTTATACAACTTAAATCTGCTGAAAAAAGATTAATACTTTTGGGTGCTCTAGAAGAAGTTGTTTCAATAAAAAATAAAGATGATTCCATTAATGATGAATCACTACAACAAAAGTAACTTCACTTGGTTATGCAATATCTGCATTTCCAGTTGCACCAAGATTTGGTAAAATGTTAGCATTAAGTCACCAAAAAAATTTATTTCAACACACTGTTTGTTTAGTTGCTGCATTATCTGTTCAAGAAGTTTTATTAGAAATTAGTCCAGATACTAATGAAAATTCAACATTTAATACAGTATCATCAAGATGGTTAAACAAACGTAAATCATGGTCTGGTACAGGAAATTTACAATTATTAGGTGATCCTATGGTATTATTACGTGCTGTTGGTGGTTCTGAATATGCTGGATCACAAGGTAAATTAGATGAATTTTGTAAAAATAATGGTCTTAGATCGAAAGCAATTAAAGAAATACGAAAAATTCGTATACAATTAACAAATGAAATTAATTTAAATTTACCAAACGCAAATTTATGTGTTGATCCACAAATGATACCACCAACTGATTTACAAGCAAAATTTCTACGACAAATTTTATTAACTGGAATGAGTGATCATATTGCACGAAAAATATCTCAAGATGAAATTAAAGATAAAGAAGATCGAAGAAAATTTAAATATGCATATCATTGTACTGAATTAGAAGAACCAGCATTTATGCATTCATCATCGGTTCTAAAGAAAAAACAACCAGAATGGATAATCTATCAAGAAATATATGAAACACAAAATGGTGATTCAAGAAAATTATTTTTACGTGGTATAACGGCTATTGAACCAGAATGGTTATTAATTTATGTACCAAAATTATGTAATATACGTTCAATTAAAGATGAACCACAGCCACGATATAATAAATTAGATGGAAAAATATATTGTTATGTTGATGCAACATTTGGAAAATGTGGTTGGGAATTACCATTAAGTGAAATTGAAATGCCATACAGTGAAAAATCTTGTAGATATTTTGGAATGTATTTTTTGAATGGTGATGTATTTTCAAAATTATTAGAATATAAAAAAAAATTAAAAGTAACACCAAGCACATTATTAAAATCTTGGTCACATTTAAATTCTTTTATAATGAATTTTGTTAAGCAATTAGTCAGTAAAGAAATTAATTCAAAACGGAAATTATTAGATGTTTGGAAAAATGATAAAAATTGTAAGTTTTTCTGTCTTTTACAAAATGTTTTTTTTCTTCTTTTAATTTTAATTTAATTTAGTTCACGAATGGTTCATACAAACTTAAAAATCCACGAAAGAACGATAGCTCTTATTCAGGCAGTCACCTCACTTGTAGATTTACGTGACTAGTCATGTACTACGTCATTCACGGAAATTATATGTACACACCTTTTTTTTTCTAAGGTAACTGGGAGAATATTGATTTTTATCACACACTTGATTTACAATGAGGTGAGGTGACTGTCAGAATAAGGGTTGATATTTTTTGATGCCTTTTTAATTCGATTCGCTGCTTACGAAAAAAAAAATATATTGAAAAAAAAACAAAATTATAAAATTCATGAACAAATTAAAAATATTTTTTCCCCTTATTGTTTTAAATAATTGATGCATGTTTTTTTTTTATGTTTATTTTTTAGATCTTCTTCAACAATACAGTCAACTTTTGTGTAATGTAGATGCAGCTGAAGTTTCATTATTTTGGCCACCAATTGACAATGCTGATCAGACAACATAGTGAATCCTTTTTATTTATTTAAAAAAAAATTTTATTCTAGAATTTGTAAGAAAAACAGTGAAATATACATGGAAGAATTTAGTATACATATGTATAAAAAGTTCTGATTCCTAATAGTCTAGATACACAGGCAGTATATTACAATATTCATATTGCAATATACATATTGTAATATGACGTATATTATAATATCGGGTTAAGGTTGATACACTGGAAAATGTAATATCAAGCTGTCAGGTCAGGGGGCCGTTTCACGTACAATGAGGAAAATGAGAGAATGAGTTTTATCTCATTTCTCATGTTATTCAAAAAACTCATCAATATTTTCTAATTCTATCTAAAAAGTGTTTCTTGTACATGAAATGAGAAATTTCCAATCTATGAAACGGAAAATGGAATAATTTCATTTTTCATTGGAAAAGCTAGTTCTGACAGTTGTCAAATTGTCAATATACACATGATGTACAGTAAAATAGCGTATTTGTTTGTATAGGTATAGCTTCTAAATTTCATTTGTATAGGTTTTTATAAATTTCATTACATTATAATAAACAATATAAACATTTTTTTTATAAACTATTTGTATAAAAAAAAAGTACCTACTTATTTTGCTAGAAAGGTTTCACAAATTATTTAAAATAATATTTTATTATTTATAATTATTTAATAACAAATTAAATTTTATACTCACATTTTGCCTTACCCATACACATATTTAATTTATATATTTATTATTTAATTTATTTTATTTACTCTATATATTATTAACTTTAAAAAAAAACTCTTCGAAATATTTTTAAATTTTAAAGTTAGCATTTATAGCCGTTAAATTGCCGACGGTGACGTCATTTTAGTTGTCAAATTTGACTTTTAGGTTATACATAGCTTTTTAGCATACCTATCCAATTGACAACCATTCCAACTATAACCATTGGCCCAAACCAGACCAGTCTTTTTTCAGCTTCAACAAATGGTTTTTTATGTCTACTTTTGGATAAAATGTACTACAATTCGCCTTCTCTCTAATAAAAAAGCGGTTGTGAAGCTGAAAGAAGACTGGTCTGGTTTGGGCCATTAGTTGTGTCGCCAACCCAACTGCGACTCGATATTGCACGTGTACTGTGTAGTTAAAGTTATGGTGAAATATCAACAAATTTGTTTTCAAATAATTTAGATTTTAGAGTAAATTAAAAAAATGGGTAGAAATAGGAAAAGGTTTAATGACAAAGCTAGAAAAAATCCTGAAGTGGAAATTGATGATTCTTCAACAAAAAATGTAAGTTTATTTGTAAATTTTCAGTTAATACGAATAAAAATGATGATCTAACAAAAATTGTAATACATATTATTGTTAGATAAAAGTTGAATTTGCTGATGAATCTGGATACAGTGGTTATGATCAATCAAATGCTCTTGTATTACCATCTAAAAAACGTGGAATAAAAATTAAAAAAGATGTACATAAAGTCACACGAATTTTATCAAAAAAACAAAGAAAGAAATTAGAAAAAATTGTTGAAAAGAAAAAGCACAAAGAAGACAGATCAACACTTTTTGAATCATTGGCATCTGTGCAAGTTTCAGCAGATGAATTAAAAAATTACACATCGATTAGTGCAATTCAGACTTTAGGCTTTAAAAAACGAAAACAATTAGAAAGTGGTAATTTGAAATTAGGAAATTTTGATATTAGTAAATTGGATAATGAAACAAGAAGGAAAATAAGTAGTTTATCGGGAATTAGTAAAAGAAAAATATTAGCTCTGTTAAATGGATACAATAATGATGTTGAAGGTAGTGACAATGAAGAACAAAGTGAAAAAAAGAAACCAAAAAAGGATTATAATGTGGTTGGATTTGATGAAAGTAGTGATGATGATACTGATAAAAATGATGAAGATAAAAGTGAAAACGATGAAGAAAAATCAGGAAATGTTGTTAAATGTAAAACAGAAGAAAATTTTTCACAAGTTGAAAATGAAGATTTAAAAGATGAATCTGAAACTGAAACAAAAATAAATGATATTCTGATCTTAACTGAAATTACAAAACCAGCAGAAATAATTCGTAAACCAGTTGTTTATGTTCATGTAGATCGAAATGATGAAATTCAAGCTGCACGACTTAAATTACCAATTTTGGCTGAAGAACAAACTGTAATGGAAACAATCAATGAAAATATGATAACAATATTAGCTGGTGAAACTGGAAGCGGTAAAACAACACAATTACCACAATTTCTTTATGAAGCTGGTTATGCTGAAAAAAAATTAATTGGTATAACAGAACCACGTCGTGTTGCAGCAATATCAATGTCAAAACGTGTTGCAAAAGAAATGAATTTAAATGAAACCATAGTTTCATATTTAATACGTTTTGAAGGTAATGTAACGGATAAAACTAAAATAAAATTCATGACTGATGGTGTTTTAATGAAAGAAATTGAAAACGATTTTCTATTATCGAAATATTCTGTAATTATTTTAGATGAAGCACATGAACGTAGTGCTTATACAGATATTTTAATTGGTCTATTATCAAGAATTGTACCGTTACGTTATAAAAAAGATTATCCATTAAAATTGATTATAATGTCAGCAACATTAAAAATTGAAGATTTTATTGCAAATTCGAAATTATTTCGTTCACCGCCACCTGTAATTAAAATTGAAGCCAGACAATATCCAGTTACAATACATTTTCAAAAACGAACACCTGATGATTATATAAAAGAAGCATACAAGAAAACAGTTAAAATTCATAAAAAATTACCAGAAGGTGGAATATTAATATTTGTTACGGGACAACAAGAAGTTAATTATCTTGTTAGAAAATTAAAAAAAGCTTTTCCTTATTACAGCACAAACGATAATGAAAACAAAACGAAAATGAATGGTAAATTATCTAAAAAAAATAATGATTTGGTGGATGATTTTGAATTTGATGTTAAACGTGCAATAAAACATTCAAAAAAAGCCCGTAAACAATTAGCTGCAAAAATTTCATTACCAAAAATTAATTTAGATAATTACAAATTGCCATCAGATGATACAGATTTTGATTTATTAGATGATAAAGAAATGAAAAATGTTGAAGAATCAGAACCCGAAAGTGATGGATGATGATGATCTTGATGAAACAAAAGATTCTGGTATAAAAGAACCATTATGGGTACTTCCTTTATATTCACTTTTGTCATCTGAAAAACAAAGTCGTGTCTTTGAAACTCCACCTGATGGATGTAGATTGTGTGTGATAAGCACAAATATAGCAGAAACATCATTAACAATTCCAAATATTAAATATGTTGTGGATACTGGAAGACAAAAGACACGACTATATGATAAAATAACAGGTGTTAGCGCATTTGTTGTAACATTTACTAATAAAGCTTCAGCTAATCAAAGAGCTGGACGTGCTGGACGTGTTAGTGCTGGTCATTGTTATCGTTTATATTCAAGTGCTGTATTCACAGATGAATTTGAAGATTTTTCATTGCCTGATATTCAAAAGAAACCTGTCGATGATTTAATGCTTCAAATGAAATGCATGGGAATTGATAAAGTTGTTAATTTTCCATTTCCATCACCACCAGATTTTATACAACTTAAATCTGCTGAAAAAAGATTAATACTTTTGGGTGCTCTAGAAGAAGTTGTTTCAATAAAAAATAAAGATGATTCCATTAATGATGAATCACTACAACAAAAGTAACTTCACTTGGTTATGCAATATCTGCATTTCCAGTTGCACCAAGATTTGGTAAAATGTTAGCATTAAGTCACCAAAAAAATTTATTTCAACACACTGTTTGTTTAGTTGCTGCATTATCTGTTCAAGAAGTTTTATTAGAAATTAGTCCAGATACTAATGAAAATTCAACATTTAATACAGTATCATCAAGATGGTTAAACAAACGTAAATCATGGTCTGGTACAGGAAATTTACAATTATTAGGTGATCCTATGGTATTATTACGTGCTGTTGGTGGTTCTGAATATGCTGGATCACAAGGTAAATTAGATGAATTTTGTAAAAATAATGGTCTTAGATCGAAAGCAATTAAAGAAATACGAAAAATTCGTATACAATTAACAAATGAAATTAATTTAAATTTACCAAACGCAAATTTATGTGTTGATCCACAAATGATACCACCAACTGATTTACAAGCAAAATTTCTACGACAAATTTTATTAACTGGAATGAGTGATCATATTGCACGAAAAATATCTCAAGATGAAATTAAAGATAAAGAAGATCGAAGAAAATTTAAATATGCATATCATTGTACTGAATTAGAAGAACCAGCATTTATGCATTCATCATCGGTTCTAAAGAAAAAACAACCAGAATGGATAATCTATCAAGAAATATATGAAACACAAAATGGTGATTCAAGAAAATTATTTTTACGTGGTATAACGGCTATTGAACCAGAATGGTTATTAATTTATGTACCAAAATTATGTAATATACGTTCAATTAAAGATGAACCACAGCCACGATATAATAAATTAGATGGAAAAATATATTGTTATGTTGATGCAACATTTGGAAAATGTGGTTGGGAATTACCATTAAGTGAAATTGAAATGCCATACAGTGAAAAATCTTGTAGATATTTTGGAATGTATTTTTTGAATGGTGATGTATTTTCAAAATTATTAGAATATAAAAAAAAATTAAAAGTAACACCAAGCACATTATTAAAATCTTGGTCACATTTAAATTCTTTTATAATGAATTTTGTTAAGCAATTAGTCAGTAAAGAAATTAATTCAAAACGGAAATTATTAGATGTTTGGAAAAATGATAAAAATTGTAAGTTTTTCTGTCTTTTACAAAATGTTTTTTTTCTTCTTTTAATTTTAATTTAATTTAGTTCACGAATGGTTCATACAAACTTAAAAATCCACGAAAGAACGATAGCTCTTATTCAGGCAGTCACCTCACTTGTAGATTTACGTGACTAGTCATGTACTACGTCATTCACGGAAATTATATGTACACACCTTTTTTTTTCTAAGGTAACTGGGAGAATATTGATTTTTATCACACACTTGATTTACAATGAGGTGAGGTGACTGTCAGAATAAGGGTTGATATTTTTTGATGCCTTTTTAATTCGATTCGCTGCTTACGAAAAAAAAAATATATTGAAAAAAAAACAAAATTATAAAATTCATGAACAAATTAAAAATATTTTTTCCCCTTATTTATCAATCTTTATCCTGTTTTAAATAATTGATGCATGTTTTTTTTTTATGTTTATTTTTTAGATCTTCTTCAACAATACAGTCAACTTTTGTGTAATGTAGATGCAGCTGAAGTTTCATTATTTTGGCCACCAATTGACAATGCTGATCAGACAACATAGTGAATCCTTTTTATTTATTTAAAAAAAAATTTTATTCTAGAATTTGTAAGAAAAACAGTGAAATATACATGGAAGAATTTAATATACATATGTATAAAAAGTTCTGATTCCTAATAGTCTAGATACACAGGCAGTATATTACAATATTCATATTGCAATATACATATTGTAATATGACGTATATTATAATATCGGGTTAAGGTTGATACACTGGAAAATGTAATATCAAGCTGTCTGGTCAGGGGGCCGTTTCACGTACAATGAGGAAAATGAGAGAATGAGTTTTATCTCATTTCTCATGTTATTCAAAAAACTCATCAATATTTTCTCATTCTATCTAAAAAGTGTTTCTTGTACATGAAATGAGAAATTTCCAATCTATGAAACGGAAAATGGAATAATTTCATTTTTCATTGGAAAAGCTAGTTCTGACAGTTGTCAAATTGTCAATATACACATGATGTACAGTAAAATAGCGTATTTGTTTGTATAGGTATAGCTTCTAAATTTCATTTGTATAGGTTTTTATAAATTTCATTACATTATAATAAACAATATAAACATTTTTTTTATAAACTATTTGTATAAAAAAAAAGTACCTACTTATTTTGCTAGAAAGGTTTCACAAATTATTTAAAATAATATTTTATTATTTATAATTATTCAATAACAAATTAAATTTTATACTCACATTTTGCCTTACCCATACACATTTAATTTATATATTTATTATTTAATTTATTTTATTTACTCTATATATTATTAACTTTAAAAAAAAACTCTTCGAAATATTTTTAAATTTTAAAGTTAGCATTTATAGCCGTTAAATTGCCGACGGTGACGTCATTTTAGTTGTCAAATTTGACTTTTAGGTTATACATAGCTTTTTAGCATACCTATCCAATTGACAACCATTCCAACTATAACCATTGGCCCAAACCAGACCAGTCTTTTTTCAGCTTCAACAAATGGTTTTTTATGTCTACTTTTGGATAAAATGTACTACAATTCGCCTTCTCTCTAATAAAAAAGCGGTTGTGAAGCTGAAAGAAGACTGGTCTGGTTTGGGCCATTAGTTGTGTCGCCAACCCAACTGCGACTCGATATTGCACGTGTACTGTGTAGTTAAAGTTATGGTGAAATATCAACAAATTTGTTTTCAAATAATTTAGATTTTAGAGTAAATTAAAAAAATGGGTAGAAATAGGAAAAGGTTTAATGACAAAGCTAGAAAAAATCCTGAAGTGGAAATTGATGATTCTTCAACAAAAAATGTAAGTTTATTTGTAAATTTTCAGTTAATACGAATAAAAATGATGATCTAACAAAAATTGTAATACATATTATTGTTAGATAAAAGTTGAATTTGCTGATGAATCTGGATACAGTGGTTATGATCAATCAAATGCTCTTGTATTACCATATAAAAAACGTGGAATAAAAATTAAAAAAGATGTACATAAAGTCACACGAATTTTATCAAAAAAACAAAGAAAGAAATTAGAAAAAATTGTTGAAAAGAAAAAGCACAAAGAAGACAGATCAACACTTTTTGAATCATTGGCATCTGTGCAAGTTTCAGCAGATGAATTAAAAAATTACACATCGATTAGTGCAATTCAGACTTTAGGCTTTAAAAAACGAAAACAATTAGAAAGTGGTAATTTGAAATTAGGAAATTTTGATATTAGTAAATTGGATAATGAAACAAGAAGGAAAATAAGTAGTTTATCGGGAATTAGTAAAAGAAAAATATTAGCTCTGTTAAATGGATACAATAATGATGTTGAAGGTAGTGACAATGAAGAACAAAGTGAAAAAAAGAAACCAAAAAAGGATTATAATGTGGTTGGATTTGATGAAAGTAGTGATGATGATACTGATAAAAATGATGAAGATAAAAGTGAAAACGATGAAGAAAAATCAGGAAATGTTGTTAAATGTAAAACAGAAGAAAATTTTTCACAAGTTGAAAATGAAGATTTAAAAGATGAATCTGAAACTGAAACAAAAATAAATGATATTCTGATCTTAACTGAAATTACAAAACCAGCAGAAATAATTCGTAAACCAGTTGTTTATGTTCATGTAGATCGAAATGATGAAATTCAAGCTGCACGACTTAAATTACCAATTTTGGCTGAAGAACAAACTGTAATGGAAACAATCAATGAAAATATGATAACAATATTAGCTGGTGAAACTGGAAGCGGTAAAACAACACAATTACCACAATTTCTTTATGAAGCTGGTTATGCTGAAAAAAAATTAATTGGTATAACAGAACCACGTCGTGTTGCAGCAATATCAATGTCAAAACGTGTTGCAAAAGAAATGAATTCAAATGAAACCATAGTTTCATATTTAATACGTTTTGAAGGTAATGTAACGGATAAAACTAAAATAAAATTCATGACTGATGGTGTTTTAATGAAAGAAATTGAAAACGATTTTCTATTATCGAAATATTCTGTAATTATTTTAGATGAAGCACATGAACGTAGTGCTTATACAGATATTTTAATTGGTCTATTATCAAGAATTGTACCGTTACGTTATAAAAAAGATTATCCATTAAAATTGATTATAATGTCAGCAACATTAAAAATTGAAGATTTTATTGCAAATTCGAAATTATTTCGTTCACCGCCACCTGTAATTAAAATTGAAGCCAGACAATATCCAGTTACAATACATTTTCAAAAACGAACACCTGATGATTATATAAAAGAAGCATACAAGAAAACAGTTAAAATTCATAAAAAATTACCAGAAGGTGGAATATTAATATTTGTTACGGGACAACAAGAAGTTAATTATCTTGTTAGAAAATTAAAAAAAGCTTTTCCTTATTACAGCACAAACGATAATGAAAACAAAACGAAAATGAATGGTAAATTATCTAAAAAAAATAATGATTTGGTGGATGATTTTGAATTTGATGTTAAACGTGCAATAAAACATTCAAAAAAAGCCCGTAAACAATTAGCTGCAAAAATTTCATTACCAAAAATTAATTTAGATAATTACAAATTGCCATCAGATGATACAGATTTTGATTTATTAGATGATAAAGAAATGAAAAATGTTGAAGAATCAGAACCCGAAAGTGATGATGATGATCTTGATGAAACAAAAGATTCTGGTATAAAAGAACCATTATGGGTACTTCCTTTATATTCACTTTTGTCATCTGAAAAACAAAGTCGTGTCTTTGAAACTCCACCTGATGGATGTAGATTGTGTGTGATAAGCACAAATATAGCAGAAACATCATTAACAATTCCAAATATTAAATATGTTGTGGATACTGGAAGACAAAAGACACGACTATATGATAAAATAACAGGTGTTAGCGCATTTGTTGTGACATTTACTAATAAAGCTTCAGCTAATCAAAGAGCTGGACGTGCTGGACGTGTTAGTGCTGGTCATTGTTATCGTTTATATTCAAGTGCTGTATTCACAGATGAATTTGAAGATTTTTCATTGCCTGATATTCAAAAGAAACCTGTCGATGATTTAATGCTTCAAATGAAATGCATGGGAATTGATAAAGTTGTTAATTTTCCATTTCCATCACCACCAGATTTTATACAACTTAAATCTGCTGAAAAAAGATTAATACTTTTGGGTGCTCTAGAAGAAGTTGTTTCAATAAAAAATAAAGATGATTCCATTAATGATGAATCTACTACAACAAAAGTAACTTCACTTGGTTATGCAATATCTGCATTTCCAGTTGCACCAAGATTTGGTAAAATGTTAGCATTAAGTCACCAAAAAAATTTACTTCAACACACTGTTTGTTTAGTTGCTGCATTATCTGTTCAAGAAGTTTTATTAGAAATTAGTCCAGATACTAATGAAAATTCAACATTTAATACAGTATCATCAAGATGGTTAAACAAACGTAAATCATGGTCTGGTACAGGAAATTTACAATTATTAGGTGATCCTATGGTATTATTACGTGCTGTTGGTGGTTCTGAATATGCTGGATCACAAGGTAAATTAGATGAATTTTGTAAAAATAATGGTCTTAGATCGAAAGCAATTAAAGAAATACGAAAAATTCGTATACAATTAACAAATGAAATTAATTTAAATTTACCAAACGCAAATTTATGTGTTGATCCACAAATGATACCACCAACTGATTTACAAGCAAAATTTCTACGACAAATTTTATTAACTGGAATGAGTGATCATATTGCACGAAAAATATCTCAAGATGAAATTAAAGATAAAGAAGATCGAAGAAAATTTAAATATGCATATCATTGTACTGAATTAGAAGAACCAGCATTTATGCATTCATCATCGGTTCTAAAGAAAAAACAACCAGAATGGATAATCTATCAAGAAATATATGAAACACAAAATGGTGATTCAAGAAAATTATTTTTACGTGGTATAACGGCTATTGAACCAGAATGGTTATTAATTTATGTACCAAAATTATGTAATATACGTTCAATTAAAGATGAACCACAGCCACGATATAATAAATTAGATGGAAAAATATATTGTTATGTTGATGCAACATTTGGAAAATGTGGTTGGGAATTACCATTAAGTGAAATTGAAATGCCATACAGTGAAAAATCTTGTAGATATTTTGAAATGTATTTTTTGAATGGTGATGTATTTTCAAAATTATTAGAATATAAAAAAAAATTAAAAGTAACACCAAGCACATTATTAAAATCTTGGTCACATTTAAATTCTTTTATAATGAATTTTGTTAAGCAATTAGTCAGTAAAGAAATTAATTCAAAACGGAAATTATTAGATGTTTGGAAAAATGATAAAAATTGTAAGTTTTTCTGTCTTTTACAAAATGTTTTTTTTCTTCTTTTAATTTTAATTTAATTTAGTTCACGAATGGTTCATACAAACTTAAAAATCCACGAAAGAACGATAGCTCTTATTCAGGCAGTCACCTCACTTGTAGATTTACGTGACTAGTCATGTACTACGTCATTCACGGAAATTATATGTACACACCTTTTTTTTTCTAAGGTAACTGGGAGAATATTGATTTTTATCACACACTTGATTTACAATGAGGTGAGGTGACTGTCAGAATAAGGGTTGATATTTTTTGATGCCTTTTTAATTCGATTCGCTGCTTACGAAAAAAAAAATATATTGAAAAAAAAACAAAATTATAAAATTCATGAACAAATTAAAAATATTTTTTCCCCTTATTTATCAATCTTTATCCTGTTTTAAATAATTGATGCATGTTTTTTTTTTATGTTTATTTTTTAGATCTTCTTCAACAATACAGTCAACTTTTGTGTAATGTAGATGCAGCTGAAGTTTCATTATTTTGGCCACCAATTGACAATGCTGATCAGACAACATAGTGAATCCTTTTTATTTATTTAAAAAAAAATTTTATTCTAGAATTTGTAAGAAAAACAGTGAAATATACATGGAAGAATTTAATATACATATGTATAAAAAGTTCTGATTCCTAATAGTCTAGATACACAGGCAGTATATTACAATATTCATATTGCAATATACATATTGTAATATGACGTATATTATAATATTGGGTTAAGGTTGATACACTGGAAAATGTAATATCAAGCTGTCAGGTCAGGGGGCCATTTCACGTACACAAAAAGGATTGAAATATAATAGAGATCCGAAAAGGAAATGAAACAAAACCGTAAACAGGCCCTGTGCGGGCAGAGAAGGAGGTATCACATTTGTCTTTTTTATGAAAAAGAAAAAGCTTTCAATAGTTAATTTTGTGTTCTATACATATGAATTATGACTTAAATTTTATTTTACATAATATATATGTTGAAGATTAAATGCACACATACAAGCGAAAACATTATTTGTTTATTTTTATACTACATATATATTATAATATGTACATATATATATATTATATATACACAAAAAGTATTAAAATATTTCTTTCTTCTCCCTTTTCGAGATTTTTAATGTATATTGTATATACATATATGTTGTTATACATATTATATGTATACATTATGCTTATATAGAACAAATGATTTTAGGTGTTGTGTTTTTTTTCTTTATAGGTAGTTCTGTGTAATTTTTTTGCAGCTGAAGTAAATGATATTTGTTGTTGGTATTTTTTGGCTTGATTTTTTCTTTGCTTTTATGTTTTTTCTTTTTTCAAGCATTTTTTATTTTTGTTTGCTTATTTCGATCCTATTCTTGACCTACCTCTACAAATCTGTTTTACATTGATATTTAATTTTATGGAATTATTAAATGAATTTATAATTATAATATTTTTCGTTGGTCAGTAAAATTTGGTAATATAAAAGTTTTCAAGTCGGATAAAAATCCGTAAAAAACTACGAAAACGATCAAAAATAGAATGAAGTGTTAATTTAAATGTTTTTAGATTTCTTGTCTTGTTTTAAAATTTATTTTCAAAACAAACAAAAAATACAAGAAAAGCGTAAAGGATAATTTTAAAAATGCCCCTTCAAAATTATCTTTTTATATTACCAAATTTTACTGACCAACGAAAAATATTATAATTATAAATTCATTTAATAATTCCATAAAATTAAATATCAATGTAAAACAGATTTGTAGAGGTAGGTCAAGAATAGGATCGAAATAAGCAAACAAAAATAAAAAATGCTTGAAAAAAGAAAAAACATAAAAGCAAAGAAAAAATCAAGCCAAAAAATACCAACAACAAATATCATTTACTTCAGCTGCAAAAAAATTACACAGAACTACCTATAAAGAAAAAAAAACACAACACCTAAAATCATTTGTTCTATATAAGCATAATGTATACATATAATATGTATAACAACATATAAATACATACATATACATATGTATAGTTTCATTTACAATGGTTTTGTTTTTTCTTATTTTTCATATTGATCATATAAAGCAATTTACAAACACATTCATCAATCCCCATTCATTCTATTCAATTCGAAAGAGCTTCAGACTAGAGCTTTCTCAGACCAGTTTTTGAGCTTTCTCAGATAAATTTTTATAAAAATGTAAAAATTATGAATTTCGTACGTTCCTCGTGAAGGAATCTCTTTTATATTTCAATCCTCATTGCGTACAATGAGGAAAATGAGAGAATGAGTTTTATCTCATTTCTCATGTTATTCAAAAAACTCATCAATATTTTCTCATTCTATCTAAAAAGTGTTTCTTGTACATGAAATGAGAAATTTCCAATCTATGAAACGGAAAATGGAATAATTTCATTTTTCATTGGAAAAGCTAGTTCTGACAGTTGTCAAATTGTCAATATACACATGATGTACAGTAAAATAGCGTATTTGTTTGTATAGGTATAGCTTCTAAATTTCATTTGTATAGGTTTTTATAAATTTCATTACATTATAATAAACAATATAAACATTTTTTTTATAAACTATTTGTATAAAAAAAAAGTACCTACTTATTTTGCTAGAAAGGTTTCACAAATTATTTAAAATAATATTTTATTATTTATAATTATTTAATAACAAATTAAATTTTATACTCACATTTTGCCTTACCCATACACATATTTAATTTATATATTTATTATTTAATTTATTTTATTTACTCTATATATTATTAACTTTAAAAAAAAACTCTTCGAAATATTTTTAAATTTTAAAGTTAGCATTTATAGCCGTTAAATTGCCGACGGTGACGTCATTTTAGTTGTCAAATTTGACTTTTAGGTTATACATAGCTTTTTAGCATACCTATCCAATTGACAACCATTCCAACTATAACCATTGGCCCAAACCAGACCAGTCTTTTTTCAGCTTCAACAAATGGTTTTTTATGTCTACTTTTGGATAAAATGTACTACAATTCGCCTTCTCTCTAATAAAAAAGCGGTTGTGAAGCTGAAAGAAGACTGGTCTGGTTTGGGCCATTAGTTGTGTCGCCAACCCAACTGCGACTCGATATTGCACGTGTACTGTGTAGTTAAAGTTATGGTGAAATATCAACAAATTTGTTTTCAAATAATTTAGATTTTAGAGTAAATTAAAAAAATGGGTAGAAATAGGAAAAGGTTTAATGACAAAGCTAGAAAAAATCCTGAAGTGGAAATTGATGATTCTTCAACAAAAAATGTAAGTTTATTTGTAAATTTTCAGTTAATACGAATAAAAATGATGATCTAACAAAAATTGTAATACATATTATTGTTAGATAAAAGTTGAATTTGCTGATGAATCTGGATACAGTGGTTATGATCAATCAAATGCTCTTGTATTACCATCTAAAAAACGTGGAATAAAAATTAAAAAAGATGTACATAAAGTCACACGAATTTTATCAAAAAAACAAAGAAAGAAATTAGAAAAAATTGTTGAAAAGAAAAAGCACAAAGAAGACAGATCAACACTTTTTGAATCATTGGCATCTGTGCAAGTTTCAGCAGATGAATTAAAAAATTACACATCGATTAGTGCAATTCAGACTTTAGGCTTTAAAAAACGAAAACAATTAGAAAGTGGTAATTTGAAATTAGGAAATTTTGATATTAGTAAATTGGATAATGAAACAAGAAGGAAAATAAGTAGTTTATCGGGAATTAGTAAAAGAAAAATATTAGCTCTGTTAAATGGATACAATAATGATGTTGAAGGTAGTGACAATGAAGAACAAAGTGAAAAAAAGAAACCAAAAAAGGATTATAATGTGGTTGGATTTGATGAAAGTAGTGATGATGATACTGATAAAAATGATGAAGATAAAAGTGAAAACGATGAAGAAAAATCAGGAAATGTTGTTAAATGTAAAACAGAAGAAAATTTTTCACAAGTTGAAAATGAAGATTTAAAAGATGAATCTGAAACTGAAACAAAAATAAATGATATTCTGATCTTAACTGAAATTACAAAACCAGCAGAAATAATTCGTAAACCAGTTGTTTATGTTCATGTAGATCGAAATGATGAAATTCAAGCTGCACGACTTAAATTACCAATTTTGGCTGAAGAACAAACTGTAATGGAAACAATCAATGAAAATATGATAACAATATTAGCTGGTGAAACTGGAAGCGGTAAAACAACACAATTACCACAATTTCTTTATGAAGCTGGTTATGCTGAAAAAAAATTAATTGGTATAACAGAACCACGTCGTGTTGCAGCAATATCAATGTCAAAACGTGTTGCAAAAGAAATGAATTTAAATGAAACCATAGTTTCATATTTAATACGTTTTGAAGGTAATGTAACGGATAAAACTAAAATAAAATTCATGACTGATGGTGTTTTAATGAAAGAAATTGAAAACGATTTTCTATTATCGAAATATTCTGTAATTATTTTAGATGAAGCACATGAACGTAGTGCTTATACAGATATTTTAATTGGTCTATTATCAAGAATTGTACCGTTACGTTATAAAAAAGATTATCCATTAAAATTGATTATAATGTCAGCAACATTAAAAATTGAAGATTTTATTGCAAATTCGAAATTATTTCGTTCACCGCCACCTGTAATTAAAATTGAAGCCAGACAATATCCAGTTACAATACATTTTCAAAAACGAACACCTGATGATTATATAAAAGAAGCATACAAGAAAACAGTTAAAATTCATAAAAAATTACCAGAAGGTGGAATATTAATATTTGTTACGGGACAACAAGAAGTTAATTATCTTGTTAGAAAATTAAAAAAAGCTTTTCCTTATTACAGCACAAACGATAATGAAAACAAAACGAAAATGAATGGTAAATTATCTAAAAAAAATAATGATTTGGTGGATGATTTTGAATTTGATGTTAAACGTGCAATAAAACATTCAAAAAAAGCCCGTAAACAATTAGCTGCAAAAATTTCATTACCAAAAATTAATTTAGATAATTACAAATTGCCATCAGATGATACAGATTTTGATTTATTAGATGATAAAGAAATGAAAAATGTTGAAGAATCAGAACCCGAAAGTGATGGATGATGATGATCTTGATGAAACAAAAGATTCTGGTATAAAAGAACCATTATGGGTACTTCCTTTATATTCACTTTTGTCATCTGAAAAACAAAGTCGTGTCTTTGAAACTCCACCTGATGGATGTAGATTGTGTGTGATAAGCACAAATATAGCAGAAACATCATTAACAATTCCAAATATTAAATATGTTGTGGATACTGGAAGACAAAAGACACGACTATATGATAAAATAACAGGTGTTAGCGCATTTGTTGTAACATTTACTAATAAAGCTTCAGCTAATCAAAGAGCTGGACGTGCTGGACGTGTTAGTGCTGGTCATTGTTATCGTTTATATTCAAGTGCTGTATTCACAGATGAATTTGAAGATTTTTCATTGCCTGATATTCAAAAGAAACCTGTCGATGATTTAATGCTTCAAATGAAATGCATGGGAATTGATAAAGTTGTTAATTTTCCATTTCCATCACCACCAGATTTTATACAACTTAAATCTGCTGAAAAAAGATTAATACTTTTGGGTGCTCTAGAAGAAGTTGTTTCAATAAAAAATAAAGATGATTCCATTAATGATGAATCACTACAACAAAAGTAACTTCACTTGGTTATGCAATATCTGCATTTCCAGTTGCACCAAGATTTGGTAAAATGTTAGCATTAAGTCACCAAAAAAATTTATTTCAACACACTGTTTGTTTAGTTGCTGCATTATCTGTTCAAGAAGTTTTATTAGAAATTAGTCCAGATACTAATGAAAATTCAACATTTAATACAGTATCATCAAGATGGTTAAACAAACGTAAATCATGGTCTGGTACAGGAAATTTACAATTATTAGGTGATCCTATGGTATTATTACGTGCTGTTGGTGGTTCTGAATATGCTGGATCACAAGGTAAATTAGATGAATTTTGTAAAAATAATGGTCTTAGATCGAAAGCAATTAAAGAAATACGAAAAATTCGTATACAATTAACAAATGAAATTAATTTAAATTTACCAAACGCAAATTTATGTGTTGATCCACAAATGATACCACCAACTGATTTACAAGCAAAATTTCTACGACAAATTTTATTAACTGGAATGAGTGATCATATTGCACGAAAAATATCTCAAGATGAAATTAAAGATAAAGAAGATCGAAGAAAATTTAAATATGCATATCATTGTACTGAATTAGAAGAACCAGCATTTATGCATTCATCATCGGTTCTAAAGAAAAAACAACCAGAATGGATAATCTATCAAGAAATATATGAAACACAAAATGGTGATTCAAGAAAATTATTTTTACGTGGTATAACGGCTATTGAACCAGAATGGTTATTAATTTATGTACCAAAATTATGTAATATACGTTCAATTAAAGATGAACCACAGCCACGATATAATAAATTAGATGGAAAAATATATTGTTATGTTGATGCAACATTTGGAAAATGTGGTTGGGAATTACCATTAAGTGAAATTGAAATGCCATACAGTGAAAAATCTTGTAGATATTTTGGAATGTATTTTTTGAATGGTGATGTATTTTCAAAATTATTAGAATATAAAAAAAAATTAAAAGTAACACCAAGCACATTATTAAAATCTTGGTCACATTTAAATTCTTTTATAATGAATTTTGTTAAGCAATTAGTCAGTAAAGAAATTAATTCAAAACGGAAATTATTAGATGTTTGGAAAAATGATAAAAATTGTAAGTTTTTCTGTCTTTTACAAAATGTTTTTTTTCTTCTTTTAATTTTAATTTAATTTAGTTCACGAATGGTTCATACAAACTTAAAAATCCACGAAAGAACGATAGCTCTTATTCAGGCAGTCACCTCACTTGTAGATTTACGTGACTAGTCATGTACTACGTCATTCACGGAAATTATATGTACACACCTTTTTTTTTCTAAGGTAACTGGGAGAATATTGATTTTTATCACACACTTGATTTACAATGAGGTGAGGTGACTGTCAGAATAAGGGTTGATATTTTTTGATGCCTTTTTAATTCGATTCGCTGCTTACGAAAAAAAAAATATATTGAAAAAAAAACAAAATTATAAAATTCATGAACAAATTAAAAATATTTTTTCCCCTTATTTATCAATCTTTATCCTGTTTTAAATAATTGATGCATGTTTTTTTTTTATGTTTATTTTTTAGATCTTCTTCAACAATACAGTCAACTTTTGTGTAATGTAGATGCAGCTGAAGTTTCATTATTTTGGCCACCAATTGACAATGCTGATCAGACAACATAGTGAATCCTTTTTATTTATTTAAAAAAAAATTTTATTCTAGAATTTGTAAGAAAAACAGTGAAATATACATGGAAGAATTTAATATACATATGTATAAAAAGTTCTGATTCCTAATAGTCTAGATACACAGGCAGTATATTACAATATTCATATTGCAATATACATATTGTAATATGACGTATATTATAATATCGGGTTAAGGTTGATACACTGGAAAATGTAATATCAAGCTGTCAGGTCAGGGGGCCGTTTCACGTACAATGAGGAAAATGAGAGAATGAGTTTTATCTCATTTCTCATGTTATTCAAAAAACTCATCAATATTTTCTCATTCTATCTAAAAAGTGTTTCTTGTACATGAAATGAGAAATTTCCAATCTATGAAACGGAAAATGGAATAATTTCATTTTTCATTGGAAAAGCTAGTTCTGACAGTTGTCAAATTGTCAATATACACATGATGTACAGTAATAAAATAGCGTATTTGTTTGTATAGGTATAGCTTCTAAATTTCATTTGTATAGGTTTTTATAAATTTCATTACATTATAATAAACAATATAAACATTTTTTTTATAAACTATTTGTATAAAAAAAAAGTACCTACTTATTTTGCTAGAAAGGTTTCACAAATTATTTAAAATAATATTTTATTATTTATAATTATTTAATAACAAATTAAATTTTATACTCACATTTTGCCTTACCCATACACATATTTAATTTATATATTTATTATTTAATTTATTTTATTTACTCTATATATTATTAACTTTAAAAAAAAAACTCTTCGAAATATTTTTAAATTTTAAAGTTAGCATTTATAGCCGTTAAATTGCCGACGGTGACGTCATTTTAGTTGTCAAATTTGACTTTTAGGTTATACATAGCTTTTTAGCATACCTATCCAATTGACAACCATTCCAACTATAACCATTGGCCCAAACCAGACCAGTCTTTTTTCAGCTTCAACAAATGGTTTTTTATCTCTACTTTTGGATAAAATGTACTACAATTCGCCTTCTCTCTAATAAAAAAGCGGTTGTGAAGCTGAAAGAAGACTGGTCTGGTTTGGGCCATTAGTTGTGTCGCCAACCCAACTGCGACTCGATATTGCACATGTACTGTGTAGTTAAAGTTATGGTGAAATATCAACAAATTTGTTTTCAAATAATTTAGATTTTAGAGTAAATTAAAAAAATGGGTAGAAATAGGAAAAGGTTTAATGACAAAGCTAGAAAAAATCCTGAAGTGGAAATTGATGATTCTTCAACAAAAAATGTAAGTTTATTTGTAAATTTTCAGTTAATACGAATAAAAATGATGATCTAACAAAAATTGTAATACATATTATTGTTAGATAAAAGTTGAATTTGCTGATGAATCTGGATACAGTGGTTATGATCAATCAAATGCTCTTGTATTACCATCTAAAAAACGTGGAATAAAAATTAAAAAAGATGTACATAAAGTCACACGAATTTTATCAAAAAAACAAAGAAAGAAATTAGAAAAAATTGTTGAAAAGAAAAAGCACAAAGAAGACAGATCAACACTTTTTGAATCATTGGCATCTGTGCAAGTTTCAGCAGATGAATTAAAAAATTACACATCGATTAGTGCAATTCAGACTTTAGGCTTTAAAAAACGAAAACAATTAGAAAGTGGTAATTTGAAATTAGGAAATTTTGATATTAGTAAATTGGATAATGAAACAAGAAGGAAAATAAGTAGTTTATCGGGAATTAGTAAAAGAAAAATATTAGCTCTGTTAAATGGATACAATAATGATGTTGAAGGTAGTGACAATGAAGAACAAAGTGAAAAAAAGAAACCAAAAAAGGATTATAATGTGGTTGGATTTGATGAAAGTAGTGATGATGATACTGATAAAAATGATGAAGATAAAAGTGAAAACGATGAAGAAAAATCAGGAAATGTTGTTAAATGTAAAACAGAAGAAAATTTTTCACAAGTTGAAAATGAAGATTTAAAAGATGAATCTGAAACTGAAACAAAAATAAATGATATTCTGATCTTAACTGAAATTACAAAACCAGCAGAAATAATTCGTAAACCAGTTGTTTATGTTCATGTAGATCGAAATGATGAAATTCAAGCTGCACGACTTAAATTACCAATTTTGGCTGAAGAACAAACTGTAATGGAAACAATCAATGAAAATATGATAACAATATTAGCTGGTGAAACTGGAAGCGGTAAAACAACACAATTACCACAATTTCTTTATGAAGCTGGTTATGCTGAAAAAAAATTAATTGGTATAACAGAACCACGTCGTGTTGCAGCAATATCAATGTCAAAACGTGTTGCAAAAGAAATGAATTTAAATGAAACCATAGTTTCATATTTAATACGTTTTGAAGGTAATGTAACGGATAAAACTAAAATAAAATTCATGACTGATGGTGTTTTAATGAAAGAAATTGAAAACGATTTTCTATTATCGAAATATTCTGTAATTATTTTAGATGAAGCACATGAACGTAGTGCTTATACAGATATTTTAATTGGTCTATTATCAAGAATTGTACCGTTACGTTATAAAAAAGATTATCCATTAAAATTGATTATAATGTCAGCAACATTAAAAATTGAAGATTTTATTGCAAATTCGAAATTATTTCGTTCACCGCCACCTGTAATTAAAATTGAAGCCAGACAATATCCAGTTACAATACATTTTCAAAAACGAACACCTGATGATTATATAAAAGAAGCATACAAGAAAACAGTTAAAATTCATAAAAAATTACCAGAAGGTGGAATATTAATATTTGTTACGGGACAACAAGAAGTTAATTATCTTGTTAGAAAATTAAAAAAAGCTTTTCCTTATTACAGCACAAACGATAATGAAAACAAAACGAAAATGAATGGTAAATTATCTAAAAAAAATAATGATTTGGTGGATGATTTTGAATTTGATGTTAAACGTGCAATAAAACATTCAAAAAAAGCCCGTAAACAATTAGCTGCAAAAATTTCATTACCAAAAATTAATTTAGATAATTACAAATTGCCATCAGATGATACAGATTTTGATTTATTAGATGATAAAGAAATGAAAAATGTTGAAGAATCAGAACCCGAAAGTGATGGATGATGATGATCTTGATGAAACAAAAGATTCTGGTATAAAAGAACCATTATGGGTACTTCCTTTATATTCACTTTTGTCATCTGAAAAACAAAGTCGTGTCTTTGAAACTCCACCTGATGGATGTAGATTGTGTGTGATAAGCACAAATATAGCAGAAACATCATTAACAATTCCAAATATTAAATATGTTGTGGATACTGGAAGACAAAAGACACGACTATATGATAAAATAACAGGTGTTAGCGCATTTGTTGTAACATTTACTAATAAAGCTTCAGCTAATCAAAGAGCTGGACGTGCTGGACGTGTTAGTGCTGGTCATTGTTATCGTTTATATTCAAGTGCTGTATTCACAGATGAATTTGAAGATTTTTCATTGCCTGATATTCAAAAGAAACCTGTCGATGATTTAATGCTTCAAATGAAATGCATGGGAATTGATAAAGTTGTTAATTTTCCATTTCCATCACCACCAGATTTTATACAACTTAAATCTGCTGAAAAAAGATTAATACTTTTGGGTGCTCTAGAAGAAGTTGTTTCAATAAAAAATAAAGATGATTCCATTAATGATGAATCACTACAACAAAAGTAACTTCACTTGGTTATGCAATATCTGCATTTCCAGTTGCACCAAGATTTGGTAAAATGTTAGCATTAAGTCACCAAAAAAATTTATTTCAACACACTGTTTGTTTAGTTGCTGCATTATCTGTTCAAGAAGTTTTATTAGAAATTAGTCCAGATACTAATGAAAATTCAACATTTAATACAGTATCATCAAGATGGTTAAACAAACGTAAATCATGGTCTGGTACAGGAAATTTACAATTATTAGGTGATCCTATGGTATTATTACGTGCTGTTGGTGGTTCTGAATATGCTGGATCACAAGGTAAATTAGATGAATTTTGTAAAAATAATGGTCTTAGATCGAAAGCAATTAAAGAAATACGAAAAATTCGTATACAATTAACAAATGAAATTAATTTAAATTTACCAAACGCAAATTTATGTGTTGATCCACAAATGATACCACCAACTGATTTACAAGCAAAATTTCTACGACAAATTTTATTAACTGGAATGAGTGATCATATTGCACGAAAAATATCTCAAGATGAAATTAAAGATAAAGAAGATCGAAGAAAATTTAAATATGCATATCATTGTACTGAATTAGAAGAACCAGCATTTATGCATTCATCATCGGTTCTAAAGAAAAAACAACCAGAATGGATAATCTATCAAGAAATATATGAAACACAAAATGGTGATTCAAGAAAATTATTTTTACGTGGTATAACGGCTATTGAACCAGAATGGTTATTAATTTATGTACCAAAATTATGTAATATACGTTCAATTAAAGATGAACCACAGCCACGATATAATAAATTAGATGGAAAAATATATTGTTATGTTGATGCAACATTTGGAAAATGTGGTTGGGAATTACCATTAAGTGAAATTGAAATGCCATACAGTGAAAAATCTTGTAGATATTTTGGAATGTATTTTTTGAATGGTGATGTATTTTCAAAATTATTAGAATATAAAAAAAAATTAAAAGTAACACCAAGCACATTATTAAAATCTTGGTCACATTTAAATTCTTTTATAATGAATTTTGTTAAGCAATTAGTCAGTAAAGAAATTAATTCAAAACGGAAATTATTAGATGTTTGGAAAAATGATAAAAATTGTAAGTTTTTCTGTCTTTTACAAAATGTTTTTTTTCTTCTTTTAATTTTAATTTAATTTAGTTCACGAATGGTTCATACAAACTTAAAAATCCACGAAAGAACGATAGCTCTTATTCAGGCAGTCACCTCACTTGTAGATTTACGTGACTAGTCATGTACTACGTCATTCACGGAAATTATATGTACACACCTTTTTTTTTCTAAGGTAACTGGGAGAATATTGATTTTTATCACACACTTGATTTACAATGAGGTGAGGTGACTGTCAGAATAAGGGTTGATATTTTTTGATGCCTTTTTAATTCGATTCGCTGCTTACGAAAAAAAAAATATATTGAAAAAAAAACAAAATTATAAAATTCATGAACAAATTAAAAATATTTTTTCCCCTTATTGTTTTAAATAATTGATGCATGTTTTTTTTTTATGTTTATTTTTTAGATCTTCTTCAACAATACAGTCAACTTTTGTGTAATGTAGATGCAGCTGAAGTTTCATTATTTTGGCCACCAATTGACAATGCTGATCAGACAACATAGTGAATCCTTTTTATTTATTTAAAAAAAAATTTTATTCTAGAATTTGTAAGAAAAACAGTGAAATATACATGGAAGAATTTAATATACATATGTATAAAAAGTTCTGATTCCTAATAGTCTAGATACACAGGCAGTATATTACAATATTCATATTGCAATATACATATTGTAATATGACGTATATTATAATATCGGGTTAAGGTTGATACACTGGAAAATGTAATATCAAGCTGTCAGGTCAGGGGGCCGTTTCACGTACAATGAGGAAAATGAGAGAATGAGTTTTATCTCATTTCTCATGTTATTCAAAAAACTCATCAATATTTTCTCATTCTATCTAAAAAGTGTTTCTTGTACATGAAATGAGAAATTTCCAATCTATGAAACGGAAAATGGAATAATTTCATTTTTCATTGGAAAAGCTAGTTCTGACAGTTGTCAAATTGTCAATATACACATGATGTACAGTAAAATAGCGTATTTGTTTGTATAGGTATAGCTTCTAAATTTCATTTGTATAGGTTTTTATAAATTTCATTACATTATAATAAACAATATAAACATTTTTTTTATAAACTATTTGTATAAAAAAAAAGTACCTACTTATTTTGCTAGAAAGGTTTCACAAATTATTTAAAATAATATTTTATTATTTATAATTATTTAATAACAAATTAAATTTTATACTCACATTTTGCCTTACCCATACACATATTTAATTTATATATTTATTATTTAATTTATTTTATTTACTCTATATATTATTAACTTTAAAAAAAAACTCTTCGAAATATTTTTAAATTTTAAAGTTAGCATTTATAGCCGTTAAATTGCCGACGGTGACGTCATTTTAGTTGTCAAATTTGACTTTTAGGTTATACATAGCTTTTTAGCATACCTATCCAATTGACAACCATTCCAACTATAACCATTGGCCCAAACCAGACCAGTCTTTTTTCAGCTTCAACAAATGGTTTTTTATGTCTACTTTTGGATAAAATGTACTACAATTCGCCTTC
Organism: Bombylius major; assembly: GCA_932526495.1. Taxonomy (NCBI): domain Eukaryota; kingdom Metazoa; phylum Arthropoda; class Insecta; order Diptera; family Bombyliidae; genus Bombylius; species Bombylius major. The sequence continues at coordinate 19,440,883 of OW052043.1, forward strand.
TCTCTAATAAAAAAGCGGTTGTGAAGCTGAAAGAAGACTGGTCTGGTTTGGGCCATTAGTTGTGTCGCCAACCCAACTGCGACTCGATATTGCACGTGTACTGTGTAGTTAAAGTTATGGTGAAATATCAACAAATTTGTTTTCAAATAATTTAGATTTTAGAGTAAATTAAAAAAATGGGTAGAAATAGGAAAAGGTTTAATGACAAAGCTAGAAAAAATCCTGAAGTGGAAATTGATGATTCTTCAACAAAAAATGTAAGTTTATTTGTAAATTTTCAGTTAATACGAATAAAAATGATGATCTAACAAAAATTGTAATACATATTATTGTTAGATAAAAGTTGAATTTGCTGATGAATCTGGATACAGTGGTTATGATCAATCAAATGCTCTTGTATTACCATCTAAAAAACGTGGAATAAAAATTAAAAAAGATGTACATAAAGTCACACGAATTTTATCAAAAAAACAAAGAAAGAAATTAGAAAAAATTGTTGAAAAGAAAAAGCACAAAGAAGACAGATCAACACTTTTTGAATCATTGGCATCTGTGCAAGTTTCAGCAGATGAATTAAAAAATTACACATCGATTAGTGCAATTCAGACTTTAGGCTTTAAAAAACGAAAACAATTAGAAAGTGGTAATTTGAAATTAGGAAATTTTGATATTAGTAAATTGGATAATGAAACAAGAAGGAAAATAAGTAGTTTATCGGGAATTAGTAAAAGAAAAATATTAGCTCTGTTAAATGGATACAATAATGATGTTGAAGGTAGTGACAATGAAGAACAAAGTGAAAAAAAGAAACCAAAAAAGGATTATAATGTGGTTGGATTTGATGAAAGTAGTGATGATGATACTGATAAAAATGATGAAGATAAAAGTGAAAACGATGAAGAAAAATCAGGAAATGTTGTTAAATGTAAAACAGAAGAAAATTTTTCACAAGTTGAAAATGAAGATTTAAAAGATGAATCTGAAACTGAAACAAAAATAAATGATATTCTGATCTTAACTGAAATTACAAAACCAGCAGAAATAATTCGTAAACCAGTTGTTTATGTTCATGTAGATCGAAATGATGAAATTCAAGCTGCACGACTTAAATTACCAATTTTGGCTGAAGAACAAACTGTAATGGAAACAATCAATGAAAATATGATAACAATATTAGCTGGTGAAACTGGAAGCGGTAAAACAACACAATTACCACAATTTCTTTATGAAGCTGGTTATGCTGAAAAAAAATTAATTGGTATAACAGAACCACGTCGTGTTGCAGCAATATCAATGTCAAAACGTGTTGCAAAAGAAATGAATTTAAATGAAACCATAGTTTCATATTTAATACGTTTTGAAGGTAATGTAACGGATAAAACTAAAATAAAATTCATGACTGATGGTGTTTTAATGAAAGAAATTGAAAACGATTTTCTATTATCGAAATATTCTGTAATTATTTTAGATGAAGCACATGAACGTAGTGCTTATACAGATATTTTAATTGGTCTATTATCAAGAATTGTACCGTTACGTTATAAAAAAGATTATCCATTAAAATTGATTATAATGTCAGCAACATTAAAAATTGAAGATTTTATTGCAAATTCGAAATTATTTCGTTCACCGCCACCTGTAATTAAAATTGAAGCCAGACAATATCCAGTTACAATACATTTTCAAAAACGAACACCTGATGATTATATAAAAGAAGCATACAAGAAAACAGTTAAAATTCATAAAAAATTACCAGAAGGTGGAATATTAATATTTGTTACGGGACAACAAGAAGTTAATTATCTTGTTAGAAAATTAAAAAAAGCTTTTCCTTATTACAGCACAAACGATAATGAAAACAAAACGAAAATGAATGGTAAATTATCTAAAAAAAATAATGATTTGGTGGATGATTTTGAATTTGATGTTAAACGTGCAATAAAACATTCAAAAAAAGCCCGTAAACAATTAGCTGCAAAAATTTCATTACCAAAAATTAATTTAGATAATTACAAATTGCCATCAGATGATACAGATTTTGATTTATTAGATGATAAAGAAATGAAAAATGTTGAAGAATCAGAACCCGAAAGTGATGGATGATGATGATCTTGATGAAACAAAAGATTCTGGTATAAAAGAACCATTATGGGTACTTCCTTTATATTCACTTTTGTCATCTGAAAAACAAAGTCGTGTCTTTGAAACTCCACCTGATGGATGTAGATTGTGTGTGATAAGCACAAATATAGCAGAAACATCATTAACAATTCCAAATATTAAATATGTTGTGGATACTGGAAGACAAAAGACACGACTATATGATAAAATAACAGGTGTTAGCGCATTTGTTGTAACATTTACTAATAAAGCTTCAGCTAATCAAAGAGCTGGACGTGCTGGACGTGTTAGTGCTGGTCATTGTTATCGTTTATATTCAAGTGCTGTATTCACAGATGAATTTGAAGATTTTTCATTGCCTGATATTCAAAAGAAACCTGTCGATGATTTAATGCTTCAAATGAAATGCATGGGAATTGATAAAGTTGTTAATTTTCCATTTCCATCACCACCAGATTTTATACAACTTAAATCTGCTGAAAAAAGATTAATACTTTTGGGTGCTCTAGAAGAAGTTGTTTCAATAAAAAATAAAGATGATTCCATTAATGATGAATCACTACAACAAAAGTAACTTCACTTGGTTATGCAATATCTGCATTTCCAGTTGCACCAAGATTTGGTAAAATGTTAGCATTAAGTCACCAAAAAAATTTATTTCAACACACTGTTTGTTTAGTTGCTGCATTATCTGTTCAAGAAGTTTTATTAGAAATTAGTCCAGATACTAATGAAAATTCAACATTTAATACAGTATCATCAAGATGGTTAAACAAACGTAAATCATGGTCTGGTACAGGAAATTTACAATTATTAGGTGATCCTATGGTATTATTACGTGCTGTTGGTGGTTCTGAATATGCTGGATCACAAGGTAAATTAGATGAATTTTGTAAAAATAATGGTCTTAGATCGAAAGCAATTAAAGAAATACGAAAAATTCGTATACAATTAACAAATGAAATTAATTTAAATTTACCAAACGCAAATTTATGTGTTGATCCACAAATGATACCACCAACTGATTTACAAGCAAAATTTCTACGACAAATTTTATTAACTGGAATGAGTGATCATATTGCACGAAAAATATCTCAAGATGAAATTAAAGATAAAGAAGATCGAAGAAAATTTAAATATGCATATCATTGTACTGAATTAGAAGAACCAGCATTTATGCATTCATCATCGGTTCTAAAGAAAAAACAACCAGAATGGATAATCTATCAAGAAATATATGAAACACAAAATGGTGATTCAAGAAAATTATTTTTACGTGGTATAACGGCTATTGAACCAGAATGGTTATTAATTTATGTACCAAAATTATGTAATATACGTTCAATTAAAGATGAACCACAGCCACGATATAATAAATTAGATGGAAAAATATATTGTTATGTTGATGCAACATTTGGAAAATGTGGTTGGGAATTACCATTAAGTGAAATTGAAATGCCATACAGTGAAAAATCTTGTAGATATTTTGGAATGTATTTTTTGAATGGTGATGTATTTTCAAAATTATTAGAATATAAAAAAAAATTAAAAGTAACACCAAGCACATTATTAAAATCTTGGTCACATTTAAATTCTTTTATAATGAATTTTGTTAAGCAATTAGTCAGTAAAGAAATTAATTCAAAACGGAAATTATTAGATGTTTGGAAAAATGATAAAAATTGTAAGTTTTTCTGTCTTTTACAAAATGTTTTTTTTCTTCTTTTAATTTTAATTTAATTTAGTTCACGAATGGTTCATACAAACTTAAAAATCCACGAAAGAACGATAGCTCTTATTCAGGCAGTCACCTCACTTGTAGATTTACGTGACTAGTCATGTACTACGTCATTCACGGAAATTATATGTACACACCTTTTTTTTTCTAAGGTAACTGGGAGAATATTGATTTTTATCACACACTTGATTTACAATGAGGTGAGGTGACTGTCAGAATAAGGGTTGATATTTTTTGATGCCTTTTTAATTCGATTCGCTGCTTACGAAAAAAAAAATATATTGAAAAAAAAACAAAATTATAAAATTCATGAACAAATTAAAAATATTTTTTCCCCTTATTGTTTTAAATAATTGATGCATGTTTTTTTTTTATGTTTATTTTTTAGATCTTCTTCAACAATACAGTCAACTTTTGTGTAATGTAGATGCAGCTGAAGTTTCATTATTTTGGCCACCAATTGACAATGCTGATCAGACAACATAGTGAATCCTTTTTATTTATTTAAAAAAAAATTTTATTCTAGAATTTGTAAGAAAAACAGTGAAATATACATGGAAGAATTTAGTATACATATGTATAAAAAGTTCTGATTCCTAATAGTCTAGATACACAGGCAGTATATTACAATATTCATATTGCAATATACATATTGTAATATGACGTATATTATAATATCGGGTTAAGGTTGATACACTGGAAAATGTAATATCAAGCTGTCAGGTCAGGGGGCCGTTTCACGTACAATGAGGAAAATGAGAGAATGAGTTTTATCTCATTTCTCATGTTATTCAAAAAACTCATCAATATTTTCTAATTCTATCTAAAAAGTGTTTCTTGTACATGAAATGAGAAATTTCCAATCTATGAAACGGAAAATGGAATAATTTCATTTTTCATTGGAAAAGCTAGTTCTGACAGTTGTCAAATTGTCAATATACACATGATGTACAGTAAAATAGCGTATTTGTTTGTATAGGTATAGCTTCTAAATTTCATTTGTATAGGTTTTTATAAATTTCATTACATTATAATAAACAATATAAACATTTTTTTTATAAACTATTTGTATAAAAAAAAAGTACCTACTTATTTTGCTAGAAAGGTTTCACAAATTATTTAAAATAATATTTTATTATTTATAATTATTTAATAACAAATTAAATTTTATACTCACATTTTGCCTTACCCATACACATATTTAATTTATATATTTATTATTTAATTTATTTTATTTACTCTATATATTATTAACTTTAAAAAAAAACTCTTCGAAATATTTTTAAATTTTAAAGTTAGCATTTATAGCCGTTAAATTGCCGACGGTGACGTCATTTTAGTTGTCAAATTTGACTTTTAGGTTATACATAGCTTTTTAGCATACCTATCCAATTGACAACCATTCCAACTATAACCATTGGCCCAAACCAGACCAGTCTTTTTTCAGCTTCAACAAATGGTTTTTTATGTCTACTTTTGGATAAAATGTACTACAATTCGCCTTCTCTCTAATAAAAAAGCGGTTGTGAAGCTGAAAGAAGACTGGTCTGGTTTGGGCCATTAGTTGTGTCGCCAACCCAACTGCGACTCGATATTGCACGTGTACTGTGTAGTTAAAGTTATGGTGAAATATCAACAAATTTGTTTTCAAATAATTTAGATTTTAGAGTAAATTAAAAAAATGGGTAGAAATAGGAAAAGGTTTAATGACAAAGCTAGAAAAAATCCTGAAGTGGAAATTGATGATTCTTCAACAAAAAATGTAAGTTTATTTGTAAATTTTCAGTTAATACGAATAAAAATGATGATCTAACAAAAATTGTAATACATATTATTGTTAGATAAAAGTTGAATTTGCTGATGAATCTGGATACAGTGGTTATGATCAATCAAATGCTCTTGTATTACCATCTAAAAAACGTGGAATAAAAATTAAAAAAGATGTACATAAAGTCACACGAATTTTATCAAAAAAACAAAGAAAGAAATTAGAAAAAATTGTTGAAAAGAAAAAGCACAAAGAAGACAGATCAACACTTTTTGAATCATTGGCATCTGTGCAAGTTTCAGCAGATGAATTAAAAAATTACACATCGATTAGTGCAATTCAGACTTTAGGCTTTAAAAAACGAAAACAATTAGAAAGTGGTAATTTGAAATTAGGAAATTTTGATATTAGTAAATTGGATAATGAAACAAGAAGGAAAATAAGTAGTTTATCGGGAATTAGTAAAAGAAAAATATTAGCTCTGTTAAATGGATACAATAATGATGTTGAAGGTAGTGACAATGAAGAACAAAGTGAAAAAAAGAAACCAAAAAAGGATTATAATGTGGTTGGATTTGATGAAAGTAGTGATGATGATACTGATAAAAATGATGAAGATAAAAGTGAAAACGATGAAGAAAAATCAGGAAATGTTGTTAAATGTAAAACAGAAGAAAATTTTTCACAAGTTGAAAATGAAGATTTAAAAGATGAATCTGAAACTGAAACAAAAATAAATGATATTCTGATCTTAACTGAAATTACAAAACCAGCAGAAATAATTCGTAAACCAGTTGTTTATGTTCATGTAGATCGAAATGATGAAATTCAAGCTGCACGACTTAAATTACCAATTTTGGCTGAAGAACAAACTGTAATGGAAACAATCAATGAAAATATGATAACAATATTAGCTGGTGAAACTGGAAGCGGTAAAACAACACAATTACCACAATTTCTTTATGAAGCTGGTTATGCTGAAAAAAAATTAATTGGTATAACAGAACCACGTCGTGTTGCAGCAATATCAATGTCAAAACGTGTTGCAAAAGAAATGAATTTAAATGAAACCATAGTTTCATATTTAATACGTTTTGAAGGTAATGTAACGGATAAAACTAAAATAAAATTCATGACTGATGGTGTTTTAATGAAAGAAATTGAAAACGATTTTCTATTATCGAAATATTCTGTAATTATTTTAGATGAAGCACATGAACGTAGTGCTTATACAGATATTTTAATTGGTCTATTATCAAGAATTGTACCGTTACGTTATAAAAAAGATTATCCATTAAAATTGATTATAATGTCAGCAACATTAAAAATTGAAGATTTTATTGCAAATTCGAAATTATTTCGTTCACCGCCACCTGTAATTAAAATTGAAGCCAGACAATATCCAGTTACAATACATTTTCAAAAACGAACACCTGATGATTATATAAAAGAAGCATACAAGAAAACAGTTAAAATTCATAAAAAATTACCAGAAGGTGGAATATTAATATTTGTTACGGGACAACAAGAAGTTAATTATCTTGTTAGAAAATTAAAAAAAGCTTTTCCTTATTACAGCACAAACGATAATGAAAACAAAACGAAAATGAATGGTAAATTATCTAAAAAAAATAATGATTTGGTGGATGATTTTGAATTTGATGTTAAACGTGCAATAAAACATTCAAAAAAAGCCCGTAAACAATTAGCTGCAAAAATTTCATTACCAAAAATTAATTTAGATAATTACAAATTGCCATCAGATGATACAGATTTTGATTTATTAGATGATAAAGAAATGAAAAATGTTGAAGAATCAGAACCCGAAAGTGATGGATGATGATGATCTTGATGAAACAAAAGATTCTGGTATAAAAGAACCATTATGGGTACTTCCTTTATATTCACTTTTGTCATCTGAAAAACAAAGTCGTGTCTTTGAAACTCCACCTGATGGATGTAGATTGTGTGTGATAAGCACAAATATAGCAGAAACATCATTAACAATTCCAAATATTAAATATGTTGTGGATACTGGAAGACAAAAGACACGACTATATGATAAAATAACAGGTGTTAGCGCATTTGTTGTAACATTTACTAATAAAGCTTCAGCTAATCAAAGAGCTGGACGTGCTGGACGTGTTAGTGCTGGTCATTGTTATCGTTTATATTCAAGTGCTGTATTCACAGATGAATTTGAAGATTTTTCATTGCCTGATATTCAAAAGAAACCTGTCGATGATTTAATGCTTCAAATGAAATGCATGGGAATTGATAAAGTTGTTAATTTTCCATTTCCATCACCACCAGATTTTATACAACTTAAATCTGCTGAAAAAAGATTAATACTTTTGGGTGCTCTAGAAGAAGTTGTTTCAATAAAAAATAAAGATGATTCCATTAATGATGAATCACTACAACAAAAGTAACTTCACTTGGTTATGCAATATCTGCATTTCCAGTTGCACCAAGATTTGGTAAAATGTTAGCATTAAGTCACCAAAAAAATTTATTTCAACACACTGTTTGTTTAGTTGCTGCATTATCTGTTCAAGAAGTTTTATTAGAAATTAGTCCAGATACTAATGAAAATTCAACATTTAATACAGTATCATCAAGATGGTTAAACAAACGTAAATCATGGTCTGGTACAGGAAATTTACAATTATTAGGTGATCCTATGGTATTATTACGTGCTGTTGGTGGTTCTGAATATGCTGGATCACAAGGTAAATTAGATGAATTTTGTAAAAATAATGGTCTTAGATCGAAAGCAATTAAAGAAATACGAAAAATTCGTATACAATTAACAAATGAAATTAATTTAAATTTACCAAACGCAAATTTATGTGTTGATCCACAAATGATACCACCAACTGATTTACAAGCAAAATTTCTACGACAAATTTTATTAACTGGAATGAGTGATCATATTGCACGAAAAATATCTCAAGATGAAATTAAAGATAAAGAAGATCGAAGAAAATTTAAATATGCATATCATTGTACTGAATTAGAAGAACCAGCATTTATGCATTCATCATCGGTTCTAAAGAAAAAACAACCAGAATGGATAATCTATCAAGAAATATATGAAACACAAAATGGTGATTCAAGAAAATTATTTTTACGTGGTATAACGGCTATTGAACCAGAATGGTTATTAATTTATGTACCAAAATTATGTAATATACGTTCAATTAAAGATGAACCACAGCCACGATATAATAAATTAGATGGAAAAATATATTGTTATGTTGATGCAACATTTGGAAAATGTGGTTGGGAATTACCATTAAGTGAAATTGAAATGCCATACAGTGAAAAATCTTGTAGATATTTTGGAATGTATTTTTTGAATGGTGATGTATTTTCAAAATTATTAGAATATAAAAAAAAATTAAAAGTAACACCAAGCACATTATTAAAATCTTGGTCACATTTAAATTCTTTTATAATGAATTTTGTTAAGCAATTAGTCAGTAAAGAAATTAATTCAAAACGGAAATTATTAGATGTTTGGAAAAATGATAAAAATTGTAAGTTTTTCTGTCTTTTACAAAATGTTTTTTTTCTTCTTTTAATTTTAATTTAATTTAGTTCACGAATGGTTCATACAAACTTAAAAATCCACGAAAGAACGATAGCTCTTATTCAGGCAGTCACCTCACTTGTAGATTTACGTGACTAGTCATGTACTACGTCATTCACGGAAATTATATGTACACACCTTTTTTTTTCTAAGGTAACTGGGAGAATATTGATTTTTATCACACACTTGATTTACAATGAGGTGAGGTGACTGTCAGAATAAGGGTTGATATTTTTTGATGCCTTTTTAATTCGATTCGCTGCTTACGAAAAAAAAAATATATTGAAAAAAAAACAAAATTATAAAATTCATGAACAAATTAAAAATATTTTTTCCCCTTATTTATCAATCTTTATCCTGTTTTAAATAATTGATGCATGTTTTTTTTTTATGTTTATTTTTTAGATCTTCTTCAACAATACAGTCAACTTTTGTGTAATGTAGATGCAGCTGAAGTTTCATTATTTTGGCCACCAATTGACAATGCTGATCAGACAACATAGTGAATCCTTTTTATTTATTTAAAAAAAAATTTTATTCTAGAATTTGTAAGAAAAACAGTGAAATATACATGGAAGAATTTAATATACATATGTATAAAAAGTTCTGATTCCTAATAGTCTAGATACACAGGCAGTATATTACAATATTCATATTGCAATATACATATTGTAATATGACGTATATTATAATATCGGGTTAAGGTTGATACACTGGAAAATGTAATATCAAGCTGTCTGGTCAGGGGGCCGTTTCACGTACAATGAGGAAAATGAGAGAATGAGTTTTATCTCATTTCTCATGTTATTCAAAAAACTCATCAATATTTTCTCATTCTATCTAAAAAGTGTTTCTTGTACATGAAATGAGAAATTTCCAATCTATGAAACGGAAAATGGAATAATTTCATTTTTCATTGGAAAAGCTAGTTCTGACAGTTGTCAAATTGTCAATATACACATGATGTACAGTAAAATAGCGTATTTGTTTGTATAGGTATAGCTTCTAAATTTCATTTGTATAGGTTTTTATAAATTTCATTACATTATAATAAACAATATAAACATTTTTTTTATAAACTATTTGTATAAAAAAAAAGTACCTACTTATTTTGCTAGAAAGGTTTCACAAATTATTTAAAATAATATTTTATTATTTATAATTATTCAATAACAAATTAAATTTTATACTCACATTTTGCCTTACCCATACACATTTAATTTATATATTTATTATTTAATTTATTTTATTTACTCTATATATTATTAACTTTAAAAAAAAACTCTTCGAAATATTTTTAAATTTTAAAGTTAGCATTTATAGCCGTTAAATTGCCGACGGTGACGTCATTTTAGTTGTCAAATTTGACTTTTAGGTTATACATAGCTTTTTAGCATACCTATCCAATTGACAACCATTCCAACTATAACCATTGGCCCAAACCAGACCAGTCTTTTTTCAGCTTCAACAAATGGTTTTTTATGTCTACTTTTGGATAAAATGTACTACAATTCGCCTTCTCTCTAATAAAAAAGCGGTTGTGAAGCTGAAAGAAGACTGGTCTGGTTTGGGCCATTAGTTGTGTCGCCAACCCAACTGCGACTCGATATTGCACGTGTACTGTGTAGTTAAAGTTATGGTGAAATATCAACAAATTTGTTTTCAAATAATTTAGATTTTAGAGTAAATTAAAAAAATGGGTAGAAATAGGAAAAGGTTTAATGACAAAGCTAGAAAAAATCCTGAAGTGGAAATTGATGATTCTTCAACAAAAAATGTAAGTTTATTTGTAAATTTTCAGTTAATACGAATAAAAATGATGATCTAACAAAAATTGTAATACATATTATTGTTAGATAAAAGTTGAATTTGCTGATGAATCTGGATACAGTGGTTATGATCAATCAAATGCTCTTGTATTACCATATAAAAAACGTGGAATAAAAATTAAAAAAGATGTACATAAAGTCACACGAATTTTATCAAAAAAACAAAGAAAGAAATTAGAAAAAATTGTTGAAAAGAAAAAGCACAAAGAAGACAGATCAACACTTTTTGAATCATTGGCATCTGTGCAAGTTTCAGCAGATGAATTAAAAAATTACACATCGATTAGTGCAATTCAGACTTTAGGCTTTAAAAAACGAAAACAATTAGAAAGTGGTAATTTGAAATTAGGAAATTTTGATATTAGTAAATTGGATAATGAAACAAGAAGGAAAATAAGTAGTTTATCGGGAATTAGTAAAAGAAAAATATTAGCTCTGTTAAATGGATACAATAATGATGTTGAAGGTAGTGACAATGAAGAACAAAGTGAAAAAAAGAAACCAAAAAAGGATTATAATGTGGTTGGATTTGATGAAAGTAGTGATGATGATACTGATAAAAATGATGAAGATAAAAGTGAAAACGATGAAGAAAAATCAGGAAATGTTGTTAAATGTAAAACAGAAGAAAATTTTTCACAAGTTGAAAATGAAGATTTAAAAGATGAATCTGAAACTGAAACAAAAATAAATGATATTCTGATCTTAACTGAAATTACAAAACCAGCAGAAATAATTCGTAAACCAGTTGTTTATGTTCATGTAGATCGAAATGATGAAATTCAAGCTGCACGACTTAAATTACCAATTTTGGCTGAAGAACAAACTGTAATGGAAACAATCAATGAAAATATGATAACAATATTAGCTGGTGAAACTGGAAGCGGTAAAACAACACAATTACCACAATTTCTTTATGAAGCTGGTTATGCTGAAAAAAAATTAATTGGTATAACAGAACCACGTCGTGTTGCAGCAATATCAATGTCAAAACGTGTTGCAAAAGAAATGAATTCAAATGAAACCATAGTTTCATATTTAATACGTTTTGAAGGTAATGTAACGGATAAAACTAAAATAAAATTCATGACTGATGGTGTTTTAATGAAAGAAATTGAAAACGATTTTCTATTATCGAAATATTCTGTAATTATTTTAGATGAAGCACATGAACGTAGTGCTTATACAGATATTTTAATTGGTCTATTATCAAGAATTGTACCGTTACGTTATAAAAAAGATTATCCATTAAAATTGATTATAATGTCAGCAACATTAAAAATTGAAGATTTTATTGCAAATTCGAAATTATTTCGTTCACCGCCACCTGTAATTAAAATTGAAGCCAGACAATATCCAGTTACAATACATTTTCAAAAACGAACACCTGATGATTATATAAAAGAAGCATACAAGAAAACAGTTAAAATTCATAAAAAATTACCAGAAGGTGGAATATTAATATTTGTTACGGGACAACAAGAAGTTAATTATCTTGTTAGAAAATTAAAAAAAGCTTTTCCTTATTACAGCACAAACGATAATGAAAACAAAACGAAAATGAATGGTAAATTATCTAAAAAAAATAATGATTTGGTGGATGATTTTGAATTTGATGTTAAACGTGCAATAAAACATTCAAAAAAAGCCCGTAAACAATTAGCTGCAAAAATTTCATTACCAAAAATTAATTTAGATAATTACAAATTGCCATCAGATGATACAGATTTTGATTTATTAGATGATAAAGAAATGAAAAATGTTGAAGAATCAGAACCCGAAAGTGATGATGATGATCTTGATGAAACAAAAGATTCTGGTATAAAAGAACCATTATGGGTACTTCCTTTATATTCACTTTTGTCATCTGAAAAACAAAGTCGTGTCTTTGAAACTCCACCTGATGGATGTAGATTGTGTGTGATAAGCACAAATATAGCAGAAACATCATTAACAATTCCAAATATTAAATATGTTGTGGATACTGGAAGACAAAAGACACGACTATATGATAAAATAACAGGTGTTAGCGCATTTGTTGTGACATTTACTAATAAAGCTTCAGCTAATCAAAGAGCTGGACGTGCTGGACGTGTTAGTGCTGGTCATTGTTATCGTTTATATTCAAGTGCTGTATTCACAGATGAATTTGAAGATTTTTCATTGCCTGATATTCAAAAGAAACCTGTCGATGATTTAATGCTTCAAATGAAATGCATGGGAATTGATAAAGTTGTTAATTTTCCATTTCCATCACCACCAGATTTTATACAACTTAAATCTGCTGAAAAAAGATTAATACTTTTGGGTGCTCTAGAAGAAGTTGTTTCAATAAAAAATAAAGATGATTCCATTAATGATGAATCTACTACAACAAAAGTAACTTCACTTGGTTATGCAATATCTGCATTTCCAGTTGCACCAAGATTTGGTAAAATGTTAGCATTAAGTCACCAAAAAAATTTACTTCAACACACTGTTTGTTTAGTTGCTGCATTATCTGTTCAAGAAGTTTTATTAGAAATTAGTCCAGATACTAATGAAAATTCAACATTTAATACAGTATCATCAAGATGGTTAAACAAACGTAAATCATGGTCTGGTACAGGAAATTTACAATTATTAGGTGATCCTATGGTATTATTACGTGCTGTTGGTGGTTCTGAATATGCTGGATCACAAGGTAAATTAGATGAATTTTGTAAAAATAATGGTCTTAGATCGAAAGCAATTAAAGAAATACGAAAAATTCGTATACAATTAACAAATGAAATTAATTTAAATTTACCAAACGCAAATTTATGTGTTGATCCACAAATGATACCACCAACTGATTTACAAGCAAAATTTCTACGACAAATTTTATTAACTGGAATGAGTGATCATATTGCACGAAAAATATCTCAAGATGAAATTAAAGATAAAGAAGATCGAAGAAAATTTAAATATGCATATCATTGTACTGAATTAGAAGAACCAGCATTTATGCATTCATCATCGGTTCTAAAGAAAAAACAACCAGAATGGATAATCTATCAAGAAATATATGAAACACAAAATGGTGATTCAAGAAAATTATTTTTACGTGGTATAACGGCTATTGAACCAGAATGGTTATTAATTTATGTACCAAAATTATGTAATATACGTTCAATTAAAGATGAACCACAGCCACGATATAATAAATTAGATGGAAAAATATATTGTTATGTTGATGCAACATTTGGAAAATGTGGTTGGGAATTACCATTAAGTGAAATTGAAATGCCATACAGTGAAAAATCTTGTAGATATTTTGAAATGTATTTTTTGAATGGTGATGTATTTTCAAAATTATTAGAATATAAAAAAAAATTAAAAGTAACACCAAGCACATTATTAAAATCTTGGTCACATTTAAATTCTTTTATAATGAATTTTGTTAAGCAATTAGTCAGTAAAGAAATTAATTCAAAACGGAAATTATTAGATGTTTGGAAAAATGATAAAAATTGTAAGTTTTTCTGTCTTTTACAAAATGTTTTTTTTCTTCTTTTAATTTTAATTTAATTTAGTTCACGAATGGTTCATACAAACTTAAAAATCCACGAAAGAACGATAGCTCTTATTCAGGCAGTCACCTCACTTGTAGATTTACGTGACTAGTCATGTACTACGTCATTCACGGAAATTATATGTACACACCTTTTTTTTTCTAAGGTAACTGGGAGAATATTGATTTTTATCACACACTTGATTTACAATGAGGTGAGGTGACTGTCAGAATAAGGGTTGATATTTTTTGATGCCTTTTTAATTCGATTCGCTGCTTACGAAAAAAAAAATATATTGAAAAAAAAACAAAATTATAAAATTCATGAACAAATTAAAAATATTTTTTCCCCTTATTTATCAATCTTTATCCTGTTTTAAATAATTGATGCATGTTTTTTTTTTATGTTTATTTTTTAGATCTTCTTCAACAATACAGTCAACTTTTGTGTAATGTAGATGCAGCTGAAGTTTCATTATTTTGGCCACCAATTGACAATGCTGATCAGACAACATAGTGAATCCTTTTTATTTATTTAAAAAAAAATTTTATTCTAGAATTTGTAAGAAAAACAGTGAAATATACATGGAAGAATTTAATATACATATGTATAAAAAGTTCTGATTCCTAATAGTCTAGATACACAGGCAGTATATTACAATATTCATATTGCAATATACATATTGTAATATGACGTATATTATAATATTGGGTTAAGGTTGATACACTGGAAAATGTAATATCAAGCTGTCAGGTCAGGGGGCCATTTCACGTACACAAAAAGGATTGAAATATAATAGAGATCCGAAAAGGAAATGAAACAAAACCGTAAACAGGCCCTGTGCGGGCAGAGAAGGAGGTATCACATTTGTCTTTTTTATGAAAAAGAAAAAGCTTTCAATAGTTAATTTTGTGTTCTATACATATGAATTATGACTTAAATTTTATTTTACATAATATATATGTTGAAGATTAAATGCACACATACAAGCGAAAACATTATTTGTTTATTTTTATACTACATATATATTATAATATGTACATATATATATATTATATATACACAAAAAGTATTAAAATATTTCTTTCTTCTCCCTTTTCGAGATTTTTAATGTATATTGTATATACATATATGTTGTTATACATATTATATGTATACATTATGCTTATATAGAACAAATGATTTTAGGTGTTGTGTTTTTTTTCTTTATAGGTAGTTCTGTGTAATTTTTTTGCAGCTGAAGTAAATGATATTTGTTGTTGGTATTTTTTGGCTTGATTTTTTCTTTGCTTTTATGTTTTTTCTTTTTTCAAGCATTTTTTATTTTTGTTTGCTTATTTCGATCCTATTCTTGACCTACCTCTACAAATCTGTTTTACATTGATATTTAATTTTATGGAATTATTAAATGAATTTATAATTATAATATTTTTCGTTGGTCAGTAAAATTTGGTAATATAAAAGTTTTCAAGTCGGATAAAAATCCGTAAAAAACTACGAAAACGATCAAAAATAGAATGAAGTGTTAATTTAAATGTTTTTAGATTTCTTGTCTTGTTTTAAAATTTATTTTCAAAACAAACAAAAAATACAAGAAAAGCGTAAAGGATAATTTTAAAAATGCCCCTTCAAAATTATCTTTTTATATTACCAAATTTTACTGACCAACGAAAAATATTATAATTATAAATTCATTTAATAATTCCATAAAATTAAATATCAATGTAAAACAGATTTGTAGAGGTAGGTCAAGAATAGGATCGAAATAAGCAAACAAAAATAAAAAATGCTTGAAAAAAAAAAAAACATAAAAGCAAAGAAAAAATCAAGCCAAAAAATACCAACAACAAATATCATTTACTTCAGCTGCAAAAAAATTACACAGAACTACCTATAAAGAAAAAAAAACACAACACCTAAAATCATTTGTTCTATATAAGCATAATGTATACATATAATATGTATAACAACATATAAATACATACATATACATATGTATAGTTTCATTTACAATGGTTTTGTTTTTTCTTATTTTTCATATTGATCATATAAAGCAATTTACAAACACATTCATCAATCCCCATTCATTCTATTCAATTCGAAAGAGCTTCAGACTAGAGCTTTCTCAGACCAGTTTTTGAGCTTTCTCAGATAAATTTTTATAAAAATGTAAAAATTATGAATTTCGTACGTTCCTCGTGAAGGAATCTCTTTTATATTTCAATCCTCATTGCGTACAATGAGGAAAATGAGAGAATGAGTTTTATCTCATTTCTCATGTTATTCAAAAAACTCATCAATATTTTCTCATTCTATCTAAAAAGTGTTTCTTGTACATGAAATGAGAAATTTCCAATCTATGAAACGGAAAATGGAATAATTTCATTTTTCATTGGAAAAGCTAGTTCTGACAGTTGTCAAATTGTCAATATACACATGATGTACAGTAAAATAGCGTATTTGTTTGTATAGGTATAGCTTCTAAATTTCATTTGTATAGGTTTTTATAAATTTCATTACATTATAATAAACAATATAAACATTTTTTTTATAAACTATTTGTATAAAAAAAAAGTACCTACTTATTTTGCTAGAAAGGTTTCACAAATTATTTAAAATAATATTTTATTATTTATAATTATTTAATAACAAATTAAATTTTATACTCACATTTTGCCTTACCCATACACATATTTAATTTATATATTTATTATTTAATTTATTTTATTTACTCTATATATTATTAACTTTAAAAAAAAAACTCTTCGAAATATTTTTAAATTTTAAAGTTAGCATTTATAGCCGTTAAATTGCCGACGGTGACGTCATTTTAGTTGTCAAATTTGACTTTTAGGTTATACATAGCTTTTTAGCATACCTATCCAATTGACAACCATTCCAACTATAACCATTGGCCCAAACCAGACCAGTCTTTTTTCAGCTTCAACAAATGGTTTTTTATCTCTACTTTTGGATAAAATGTACTACAATTCGCCTTCTCTCTAATAAAAAAGCGGTTGTGAAGCTGAAAGAAGACTGGTCTGGTTTGGGCCATTAGTTGTGTCGCCAACCCAACTGCGACTCGATATTGCACGTGTACTGTGTAGTTAAAGTTATGGTGAAATATCAACAAATTTGTTTTCAAATAATTTAGATTTTAGAGTAAATTAAAAAAATGGGTAGAAATAGGAAAAGGTTTAATGACAAAGCTAGAAAAAATCCTGAAGTGGAAATTGATGATTCTTCAACAAAAAAATGAGTTTTATCTCATTTCTCATGTTATTCAAAAAACTCATCAATATTTTCTAATTCTATCTAAAAAGTGTTTCTTGTACATGAAATGAGAAATTTCCAATCTATGAAACGGAAAATGGAATAATTTCATTTTTCATTGGAAAAGCTAGTTCTGACAGTTGTCAAATTGTCAATATACACATGATGTACAGTAAAATAGCGTATTTGTTTGTATAGGTATAGCTTCTAAATTTCATTTGTATAGGTTTTTATAAATTTCATTACATTATAATAAACAATATAAACATTTTTTTTTATAAACTATTTGTATAAAAAAAAAGTACCTACTTATTTTGCTAGAAAGGTTTCACAAATTATTTAAAATAATATTTTATTATTTATAATTATTTAATAACAAATTAAATTTTATACTCACATTTTGCCTTACCCATACACATATTTAATTTATATATTTATTATTTAATTTATTTTATTTACTCTATATATTATTAACTTTAAAAAAAAAACTCATCGAACTCACTGTAAAAAACTCAGTGAATAAAGTTTTGCTCACTGAGAAATTTTTGACAGTTAAATCCCATTTTCTCATTGAACATGAAACACATTTTTAAAAAAGTCACTGAAAATGAACTCATTTTCCATTTCTCATTGTACGTGAAACGGCTCCCAGGTGTTTTTACCTTATCACTCCACGCTATTCTGTCAATATATGTATCTTCTTCTTCTTTTTAAAAAAAAAATTACTACAACATATTCTATATAGTCGGATAGGCTAAAAAGTTGTTTTTTGGTTGTTGCATAAGATTTTTGGTATATGAGGAAAGGAAGATGATATTACATAAGTTTTAAGTATATTACGTTCTATTACGTAATATCTATACAACATTAATATGACGGTTTTATCTACTATAGAAGATAATATTTATGGATAAACAGAAAAATTGTTCAATATTATAATATGAATATTGTAATATACTGCCTGTGTATCTAGAATATAAGGTCGTATCACCAATGTGGTTTAAGCTATGATTCCTTGATTTTGAGTTGTTATAACTTCTGAAACAATTGACACAACGTAATGAGAAACATTTTTAGAAAGGTATAAACGTTCTTTCTCGAACTCATCCTCATTTGGCCTTCTTCATTGCTTAAGAAAAAACGGGTTTCCTACTACAACATTTTGAAACAAGTGGAGCATTAAATCAAGTGCTAATATCTTTGAAAATTTAAGAAGTCCCATCTTTTGAATTCCTTAGCCTCACCATAGTACAAAGAAGACAAGTAAAATTACTTCTGCATAACGGTATATAAAAAATGAGAGAGACTTGTAGTATGTACCTTAAAAATTTACATGATTTTATATGGAAAGAAAAACATATCTTTCTTCTTCATTTCTAAGAAGAAAAAAAACTAAATTTCTACACAATTATATTGTACCTCCCTCAACTATATCAATGTGTGTATCACAATATATTTTACATAACTTTATATTCTCACCTACGCATGTTTTACGCATTCACGTAAAAAATGAGAATAAAAATGCCTCCCTGAATAACTTATCCGTATTGGTTCTATACTTTTTATAAGGTAAAGCGTAGTAATATTGAATCACTAATATTTATTTTGTTTATTATCATTTGTAAGGGGATAGTGAAGGAAATGTAATAGATACATATTGTTGAGTTTAATTAAAAAGTTAATTAATAAATTATACAGCACTTTCATGAATGCGTCGACGACGCTGACGGCGTAAAAATCATGTTCATAAATGACTTTCCAGTGCAGTCGTGGAATGGTATCATGTTCATTAATTCAAGCATGCAGTGCAGTCGGCTGAAATTATTCAATCGTTTTCAGGCGACTGTGATGTTTATTTTCAATTAAAACGAATAGCGTTGCACATTTTTTTTCTGATATTTCTTTAGTTCGATTTTAAATTTAAAATAAGATTTAAATTAATTAAAAATTATTAAATTTTATAAACATTTTGACGTCATATTTGAAGATGGCGAATCATGTTCATTTATTCTAATAACTGCTTGCATGCACAGTTGACGACTCTGATTACTATTCCAGTGCATTCGAGTGTCGACGTAGGTTGACGACGCATTAATGAAAGTATCGATAATTTAAATGAATTTCCAGTAAATTTCCATATATTGGGTTTGAAATTACGTTTTTGCTCCATTTTACCCAATATGGCAATAAGAGTATGGTTTTCTCTATATATTGAATAACTACGTATATAGAAAATTTAAATTTTTTATCTTTGTTGTTCCCTAATGATAAATCATTATAAAATCATTATAAAAAGATAAATCTTTTGGACTATTTCTATTACTATGGCCTCACCGATGGGCAATTCCATTTGTAACGGGTGTGACATGCTGACTCTTAAATATTGAAAAACTCGTACAGCAATTGCATTCTGATTATACTTTTATGTTTTTGATATGCCTTCTAGTGAAAGCAAACGACGGTTACGATAAAACAGAAAACTTCAAATACATATCTCTAATCAGAATTGTCATTTTGTAGCGTAACGGGTGTAACGCTGACGATTTCGAAAATTCGAATTTCACGAATTTCTGCTGATAAGTAGCAATAATTTTCTTTTTAATTCTGGTTCTTCATCGTGATATCGTAAATAATTTAACACCAGATAAGTACACCAAAAATTAATATACGAGTACCTCTATCCAAACCAGCTTCATTCATATTAATTTTAAGGTCAAAAGTGGTCGGTTTGCATGGAATTGCCTTGAATACATTTTCTTAAAATTTTAAATCAAAATAATAGTCATCAGTTTTTTTAGTAATCACATTGAAATTTTTTATCTTTTTATTTTTATTTTTTTAACTTTATAAACGTAGAATCATATATGTATACAATAAAATAATAATAATAAAACTCTTCTTACAAAACTACATTGATCCTACTAAAAAACAATAAAATAAAAAGCAATAAAAACTATTTTAAAACAATTTTCAACTTTAAATAATTAAATTTTTTTTTTTTAAAATTTACAAATTTTTCGAAAAAGCAATAAACTGTGTTACTTATTTTTACATTTGAATCATCGAAATACATAAATGTATCGACATGTATATACAGGTAAGAAGTTCAAAGAAAACTGAAATTTATGACTGCGTTTCAGAATTCAACATTGTTTAGCACAACACCAACCATGGAGGGGATATGTCGTTTCCTCCAATTTTATTAGACGTAAAAACCAAATTTTACCTAAAATCTAATTTATTTTTTCCTCAAAACAACCACCATTCGCAAACAAATTTCAGACACTTGAAAAATTTTATAAGAGATA
Organism: Bombylius major; assembly: GCA_932526495.1. Classification (NCBI taxonomy): domain Eukaryota; kingdom Metazoa; phylum Arthropoda; class Insecta; order Diptera; family Bombyliidae; genus Bombylius; species Bombylius major. Next base: position 19,462,048 of record OW052043.1, read on the forward strand.
GCAGCGGAGAATGGTTTCGAATGTGTTATTAAATTTAAATTTAATAAAAAAAATTTTATTGTCACCATCCACAGATTTATCAATTTATAATTGTTTTAAAAATGACCCGAACCAATACTTATGTAAAAATATGAAGTGCAGAATTAATTTTAGAAAATTTCGAAAATTCAACCGTGTACGTGTGTAAGCATCATTTTTTGTGCTGCTACCGTTTACCATATGATAAGTTAACCAATATGATAAGTAACCAAATCAACCATTGAAAAAATTTGATTACTGTGGTAACATAACTTTTACTGAAAAGATAAATATTCGAATATAGTACCTGGTTACTTTTGGTAACTGGTAAGTTATCGAAGTAACTACCATGGTCAATTTGCGAACTTTCCCTTTAGGACAAAAAAAAAATAATTACAAAAATTCGTTTATCTAAAACAATATTATGGGACTTTACGACGAAAAATTTAAAAAAAAAATTCAAAATAAAAACAACTGTTAAGAAAAATCAATGAAAAAACAAATTAAAGTAGCATTTAAAAGAAATTTTAGATTTCTTAAGTTGGCAGCCCGAAATCGGTTTAAAAACCATATACATAATATGATAAAAAGGGGGAAAACAATTAAAATAGAGGAAAAATGACACGTTTTATTTGCGAAAATATGAAAAGTTTTTCCGGAGTTTTGTTTATCTGCTGAAATTTTGGTTGAAATGATGAAATCCCTCTCATCATAATATGTGGTGATGGTGAATTCATCATTGGTGTTTTGTTTTGTTCCGGTGATTATTGAAATATCAAAGTGAGATTTTGGTGTGGAAGTATGTGGCTCACTAAATTTTTCTGAATTAGCTCTTTAAAGAATCATGACTCAGTAACTGTATATGAAAACATATGAAAGAAAAAATAGATTTACTGAGCTATATGAACTAAATGAACTAAAGCCTGAATGGCTCTTTTTTTCATATATATTTAGCGAGCTAGTGTTCTAGTGTGCTATTGTGCTTTATGAAGTTTGAACTAAAAAGTAAAAACTAAACATGAATATTTCACTGTTTTATTACCATAGTCATTTTTCTTTTATTTTCTAAATAGGTATATAACTTTACAAATGCATATGGGTATACACACTGTGACACTGTGTATTTTTAAATATGTAATATATATTACATCATTACATTTGCTTCTAACTGAGTCAATGACTCTTTCGAACGACTCTTTTTGGTGAGCGAGCTCTTTTGAACTGACTCATCTAAAAGAGTCACTCTTTTACATGTCTTCTGGAAAAGTTGTGCAACATGTTGTGTTGAATATTGAAACGTAGACTGTCTTTATTTTCTGTATATAAGCTTTACTTACTTGATTTTCGAAAGAGAAAAAAAAATAATCAAGAAACATTTATTATCTGTTAGTTTACTTTGAAAAGCAATTATTTGAAGTATTCCGCTATATAAATTGATTTTCATTTCTTTTTCCTCTACATTTCTATTTCTAATACATATAGCAGCTTTTACACTTTTATCTTTAGTTTGATATAAAAAAAAATTTTTTTTTTTTCTAAATTTGTATTTTGCTTACTCCGTATATCTTTATCTCACATACACACTCAAATATTCCTACAACAAAAATAAAATATGAATTTTATTTTTTTTTTTATTCTATCAAAAGCATATTTTCAACTTTCTTAATTACATATATTTAACGAGCTAATTGTATAATTAAAGCAGCACACATTTCAAAAAATTCCATTGTATGATGACCAGTTGGTTGTTGTGGCATCATCATAACATTCATACTACCCATTGTTGGTGGTGTTAAACTTTCCATTATAACATCATCACCTTGTTCAACTTCATCATTTGTTAATGATTTGAAATCTAATAGATAACTTTTTGAATCGACTTGATACAATTGTAATGACATTTTTGCATATTTTCCCGTTAATTTATTGTAACGTCTAACACGTACATGATAAGGATTTATAATTTTCCAATCATAATCTAATGCTTTCATGGCACGGTATACCTCTAACATAATATCATTTGGTTTACTTTGTGATCGAATACCTAAGTGCCATTTAGCTCTTTTAACTGGTGTACCACGTGGTTTTTCTAATAATGTACCACCACCACTACCACCAGCAGCACTACTACCACCGCCACCACTACTACCAGCATTACTACTATCAGCTGCATATGCTTGTTTTGCTAGAACTCTTTCTCTAAGTGGTGCAATTCTTTCTGGATGTGGTCGTACACCTCCAACAGTACCACCACCACCACTTCCAGTTCCGGTTGATGTACCACCACCACCACCATCTCCAATAGCACTTTTATCATTTGGACTATAATTAACTGGTGGTGGACTACCAGCTACATAAAAATCTTTAATTTCAGCTTTAGCTGCTTCATCAGCAAAACGTTTATTATCAATAATTAAATGATAAGCAATTGCAAGTTGATCATGTGGATCACCACTTAATAATGCATTATGAACTTCAGATTCTTTAACACCAAATTTTTCACATACTTCATTAACAGCATATGTATAAATAACATTACTATCTTGTTCAACTGATGATGGAAATAAATATGATGGTAAATCTTTTTGAAACCATTCATGTCTTTTAATTTCTTCAATTGTTGCACGTTTTAATGGATCAACTTGTAACATTTGACATACTAAATTAACAACTTGTTTATTTAAATATTCTGGTATTGGAAATACACCCATACGAATTTTACGAAATAATGTTGGTACATGTTCATCATCAAATGGTAATGTACCACATAATAATGCATATAATATAACACCACATGACCATATATCAACTTCTGGTCCAGCATATAATTTACCAGATATAACTTCTGGTGCTGCATAATTTGGTGAACCACATGATGTACGTAAAAATTCACCATCTAACATCATATTTGATAAACCAAAATCAGCTATTTTAACATGCATATTATGATCTAATAATAAATTTTCTGGTTTTAAATCACGATGTACAATCATATGACGATGACAATAATCAACACCAGATATTATTTGTTGAAAAAATCTACGTGCTTCATGCTCTTGTAATTTACCATTTTTAACAATATAATCAAATAATTCACCACCACTAACATATTCCATTATCATAAAAATATCTGTTGGTGTTGAAATTACCTGAAAAAAAAAATAAAAAGGTCATAAATACAAGTAAGTTTAATATATAATGAGACTTTATATAGACTAATTAAAATTGTAAATTCTAGGGGACCTAGAACTGTGACCTGTGGTACTCTAGTTGTTGGTGTAAATTAATAAGATTCATAATCATTCACTGTTACTTACTGAATTCTATTAGTGAGATAAGATTAAAACCATTCCAACAAGGTTGTAATGAAACAAAAGTTTGTCATTTTACTTATTTAAAAATCGAATGCTTTGGACAAGTCTGTGTAAATTGTATCTACTTACAAACTTAAACAAACTTAAATCTAAATCGTTAACCACATAGTCAGTTGAAAAGTGCAAGATTTGTTGCAGCAGATCTTCCTTGTATGAAACTGTTTACACCCTTTTCTCGAAAGGGACTCCTCCCCCCATATCTTTGGCTTGAAGTATAACAAAAACCTGAAATATCTGTTATTGAAAGTACACAATGTACTCAATTAAACATAAACATCAAAGTTTCGTTATTTGGCCACTGACTTACTCGCCTATCATCAAAAGCTAAGATACTTCTCGCACATCTAAAAACTTGAAATTTGGCGTTTAGTCTATAAAGAACGGAAAAACTAAAAAATCGTAAAATATTCTCTCTACTGGTTAATTTTTACAATAAAACTCATTTGCAGTTGGTAAACAACTAAGTTTCTACAAAAGTCCATGCAAAGTCATTATTTCGATCTCATAAAATTCTTTAGCTGTATTAGGTTTTATCTGAAGAATTATGATTTTGTTTAAATAAACATAATCTGGACTTGTGCAAATTTATTAAACCACTCAAACATAGTGAGTAGTGACATGTCACGAGATATCATTGGCTTACAATAAATTATTGAACAATGTAATTTTTTTCTTTCTTCTTCAAATAAAATAAATTGAGTCTGAATTAGGTGAATAAAAATTGTTTAAAATTTGATTTTAACTTACTTGATATAATTTGATAATATGAGGATGTCGAAATAATTTTAAATTTTGTATTTCTCTTCGTATTTTACCAACAACATCTAAACTTTTAATTTTTTGACGATTTAATATTTTAACAGCAACTTTATGCTTTGTTAATTGATGTTCACCAATTTTAACTTTACCAAATGTACCAATACCTAATGTAGCTCCTAATAAATAATGACCAATTTTAACAATTGGTTGTTGGCCACTTGCTGAACCTGGTGGCCCTTCAGCACGTACAATTGACATATCATTATTTTTACCATATGACGACATATTTATTCACAATTTCTCAATATTCTACAATTTTAAATAAAATCTAATGACTCAAAAAAAAAAAAATGAAAAATTTTACAAAATCCTTGAAATGGATCACGTCTCTTATTGAACAAAGACCTTTATCTCGAAAATAACTTATTTAATTTGAGCCCAAACTAAGAGGCACAAATAATTTTTCGGAATAAACATTTGATTTAATGTTATTTTTTTGTATTTTAACTTATAGTGCGCACTTTTTTTGTTCTCGGTAAAAGATTTTTCTTGCATAAAATAAAAATAGAACCCACAGGAACTACAAAAGAAATTAATTTTGATGGCTACCCAAGGTAAATAGAATAGGAAGGTATGCTGAAAAGGGGGTTTTAACCTAAAATAAAAATATCAGTTACAGATGACGTAGCTGCGACGTAATTTTGAATTTTTAGAAATAAAACTGTTGTATATGCTATTGTAAGTTCATGTATATGTATACATTTTTTGTTTGCAATTCTTCAAATTTTTTTCATTTTCTGTTCAGATTGTTTTCAATTAATTAATTGTATAAAATTTATACAAATATTTTTCTCATCATTTCTGTGAAATATCGAAAGTATACATTTTTTTGCTACCTAAAAATTTATATACATTTTATCAGAATCACATCCTCTTATCCCATACTTTATAAGCTCATATTATAAAAAATCTAAAAATAAAATATTTGTTTTAATTGTGTAAATTTTTTTCTTTTTCATTTAATTTTATCGTTTTTATTGTACCATCACGACCGCTTGTCTTCAAATACAAACAATCATTTATATCATCTGAATAATTAATTTGCGTTAAATGTGTCACACCAAAATGATTATGAAGATTTTTTAAAGTATATTTCAATTCGACAATATTATTTTTTAATGAATATAAATAAACATGTCCTTGACGGTTACATATTAAAAACCAACGATTTTTTATAATTTCTGCCGTTGTAAACCATTTTTCTTTAATTGATGATGGTAATTGAAAATTAATATGATGCAATGGATTTTCAATATTTTCATATGAATTTATATAAATACAATTACCATTATCATCACATAATAATATTTCTTTAGTTTCATCACATATAAAAATTGATTTAATATAACTTTTTGTAATTTCAATTTGTTTAAATTTTAAATTTTTTGGTTTTTTACAACCATGTTCATAAATTAAAAGTTTCTTATAACCGCCAATTAAAATTAAACAATTATTTTCATTTGTTACAAATGTTTCTAAAATTGTACAATTTATCAATTGAATATCTTCTTTTATTGAAGTTGTTGTCATCAACATAAATTTCATATTTACATCAATAGAAAATATTACACCAGAATGAGCAGAAATACGATGTAAAACTGGATAATGATTTGTAATTTTTTCATCATTTATGGTCCAGATAATCACTTCACCAAATGCGTTTCGGAACTGCTTTACTTTTTTGGTCCAGGGGTTCTTCTTCTTACTTAAATTTGTATTTTGAAATTCCAAGTTGAATAAAAGTTTAATTTATTAAACCGAAAAAATAATTTCATATGTAACATTTTTTAAATTTACTTTTTGATATAATACATATAAAATAAAAAGTGAAATATTGAAAGTTGTTTTTGGCTGAAAAGTACCGAAATTGTACCGAAAAGAACTTTATCAACTCAAATCTGATTTTTACTTGAAATATGGTGCCTCAAAATTTCAGTTACAATTTAACTTGATTGAAGTATGTACATTTATTTTTTAAATTGAAGTCTGTAAGTAAAACTTACGATTTTTTCAAAGAAATCTGAAGAGAAATTTGACTCAAATCTAGTTATTTTTACATTTCTTTATTTTTTTTATTGAAGTATTATTTATGCTCATCAAAAAGAATAGAACTGATGATGCAATGAACATTTTTGAAATTTTAAACATTCATTATTATAAAGCAATTTGTTCATAGCTGGTGAAGAATTTGAAATTTTTGCATGTGATGAGTTTCATATTCAATATTTTTAAGTTTACTGATCTGAATATTGTTCAGATTTATTATTCCAAAACATCTGATAAGACTAATGAGCTGTATTTAATAATGAAATAATTTTTTAAATTCAAGTTTGCAATAGTTGATGTAAGAGTGGTAAATTAGGTAATATTACACCACAGACGGTAGTATCTATATAGATGGTGCAAGCAGTGTATTAGATTGTTTTCAGTAAAATTTCAGGTGGATTTTCAGAAAATCCACTTTTTAAAAGCTTTTTAAAAGAGCGTTTTATTTTCTGAGAGAATGAATATGAATCTCATCACACATATTATCATACATAAACATAATATATATGTCGTATGTATATTTATACTTATGTTACCATAGTAACATATTTTGTTATGTGTCTGCATGTACAAATTTTGTATAATATATTGCAAGTATTATTTACTGATTGTTGTATTATTTTTTTATATTAATAAAATATCGTTGATGTAAGAGAACACAAATTTCTTTTTTTTTTTTTGCTTTCGCAGTCATTTTTCATTTTACAAAGTGTTTTCGGTTATAACGACAAATCGCTTATTACGTTATAATTTTGGAAAAATTATCGTTATATCCGATGAAACTGATGAAACATTCGTACATTTACAACTGAGGTACAATTACAGAGTAACTTTCTAGATATGGATATAGCGAATATCGGATATAACGGCTGTTTTTAGTCGATCCGTTGAGAAACGTTATATGCGATTTTTACTGTTCATATAAATATATTTTTCTATGGCTGAAATCAAAGTTTAATTTAGTAAACCGAAAAAATAATTTCATACATAAGTATGTGACAAAATATTTTTTTTTATGAAATTGAAATATGTAATAGGTACATATGTACATTTGCATTGTTTTGTTATCAGAATTTCGTAGGAGTTTTTATTTGTGATAAAAGTAAGGTATTTCTATTAACATTGCAATATTTTCGGATTAATTTTTCATATATAAAAAATTTAGTTCAGGCCAAATTTCCTAGAATCTTTAAAATATAAATAAAAACAACATGATATATTCTTTTATAAATCATAATTTTATTCTTAAAATAGTTAAACTTAACTTATATACATAACATAAAGCTATAATTTTTAATTTTTTTGTTTATATTAAATACTTGATAATACTTAATAGTATATTATAAGTTTAATGGCACAAAATGTTTATTTGTTCTCCAACAATATTTATTTTTAATATTTATATCACTTTTTTTGAAACTTCACTTTTTAAAATTTAACTACTATTTCCACTTTAAAAAACGAACTACTTAGCTGTCTTGAGATTTGAAGCACAAACTGCATATGATGAACAGTTTATACTTTGAAAAAATATCGTTCAACTTATCTTAAACTATTTATATTTGTCTCAAATGTTTTATTTTTCTCTTTTCCTGCAAAAGTTTTTCGTTTGGAGGAAATACACTTATTCATTCTGCTGAAACGTTTTACGTTTCTAGTAAGTACAAAATTTCGTATTTTACACCCAAATAAAACAAGAATTTGTACCAACATAAACACATTTGAAGCAAACGTTCGCTTTTAGAGCAAAAGTATAATTATTTACAATAACTATTTTTTCAACTGTAAACGTTTAAACGTGCTTCAAACGTTTTTTTTCTTTCAGTGTATAGTGAGTGATACACTTAATTTTGATAGATGGAATATTCGTTTATAATCCAATTTGAAACAAAGAAGAGTTAATAAGTGAAAAATTTTTTACTTAAAGAAAAGGTTTTCATTATTTCCATCTAGCCTTTTACCTTTAGAAAAAAATTCCTTTTTTTTCTTACTTTATGATATTTTAAAATTAACAAACAACTTAATGGAAAATATATTAAATCAATATTATTTTTTTGTTCATGATATTTTTGTAAAAAAACCATTATTTGATGAATTTTTAATATTTGTTAAACGTTTATCTTTTTTTATATTATTACATATTTTTAAATTTAAACAATACGATTTGGTAAATTTTCAGTTAATTTATTATCATTTTTTATTAAAAACAATTGATTAATATAATACCATTACCCATATGACCTAAATCAAATATATGACCAATTTTATGGCATACTGCACCTAATGTTGTTGTAAAACATCCACCATATGTACGACGAAAATTACTATCATCTAAATTTTTTTTTAAATTAATTTTTTTATTATTTTCAAAACATTTAATAATTTCATTGAAATTTTGAGGCCATGTATATAAGCATCCAGTACCAAATAATAATACCAAACCACCACATCCTAATGATGCATTTGCTTTTGTATATTTTTTTATATTTTCATATGAGAAATCATTATTTGTAATTTTTGAACCTTCATATAATGTACAACCAATGAATGCAACAAATTTTAATTTATTATTTTTATTTAAATTTGATTTTAAAATTTCTTTAGCAAATATTTCCCATAATTGATTTTTATTTAATTTTTGTGCTTTTTCAATTTCTAAATCACTATAAAATGTTATACAATTTGAATTTATTGTGAATGTATTACGTTTACCATTTGATGATTTTAATAATTTTTCAGTATATAAACATTGTACTAATTTTAATGCTAAATTTATTTTATTTTGTATTTCATTAATGTATTCAAAAGATTTTGATGAATTATTAGTATTTTTACAAATTATATAACTATTTGTGTTTTCTATTATAAAAAATGATAATTATTTTCTTATTTTTTGACCATTTTTAACAATTATTTTTACTAATATAATATTTTTAAATTTGACAAATAATTCACATGCAGCACGGTTTGGAAGATCATGTGGTGAAGATCTTGCAAATCGAATTTCCAAAGTATGTTCACAATTCGGTGGTTATAGTGAACCATTTTTGCGTAAGTTCAATTTTATTATTGTTAATTCATTTTAAATTACAAAAGAAAATTTTATTTAAATAGCGGACAGTGATGAAGAAAAAGAACATCATCATTATAGGGTACGAAGGAGAATTGTTGATGAATGTTGTCTAAATATTTGTAGTTTTCAAATAAATGATACTCTTATTTTTGATATTTTTTAAAAAAATTTTCTCTTATCTGAATTTTGTAGAAGTAAAAAATTTGAAAAGCCTTGGTGTAAGGTAAACTTTAGAAAACATCCATATTATTTTTTTTGACTGTTGCTTAAAGTTGAATAAATTTTATTGTTCCTTTATTCATTCAAAATTGAATTTAATAAGTGTATGATATTATTTTAAAAAAGGATTTCACGTCTAAAAAAAAATCCGAAATTCTCATGTGATGAATCATAATTTAGTATTGTATTTAAAACTAGCCAAGTGGTGAACTTTACTTAGGGAAAATTATTTAAAAACATATTCAGATTATATTAAATTTTTTCAAGCTCTAATTACTAGACAGTCTTTTAATATGAACTATTTTAGTAACAAAAATAAATAAATTGCATTTTTTGTTTTTTTTTTCGAGTTTTCGGTTTTGGTAGGATATTGGGTGGATCATTATTTAATACCTAACTGGAACACATTTGAGCTATATGAACGAAAAAAATTAAAAAGAGTCAAAAAAATTTTCTTCTATGGTACCTACGTCATACATGTAATGGTCGATATACTTTTTCACTTGTTTGATGGAAAATTTACTAATTATTTGAAAATACTATTTTTCAACCAAAAGAACGAAATAAAATAAGAATAAGAAAAAATATAGGTAGAAGTAGAATCAAATATAAAAAGAACACTTCATCAATTAAAATTTTAAGAAAAGAAACACATTTTTATTACTAACAAAAGTACTTACCATTTTTGCAGGTTTACTCAGTATAATAATATAAAAATATTAATAAAGTTTAAATACACAATATAATTAAAAACCAAAAAACACTGTGAAAACCAATAAAATATAATATTATTAAAAGCCGCACAAATTCTCTAAACTTCACACAAAAAAAAACGAATTTTTTCAAATTCATACAAAAAAAACTTTTTCTATTTACAAACGATTTACTGTTATTAAAAAGGGGAATTGTTTCATTTTTATTCGGTAAAAATTTAACGAAATTAGAAACATGTAGATAAATTATTTTTATTTATTGAAATATTTATTTTAACAATTTTAACAATAATTTAGAAATTTAAAATAAATTTAAAATAACATGGAAATGTAAACTCAATGTACAATTACATAATGCTTACTTACATTCTATCTACATGCATGATGCAGTTTATGCAAAATATTATAATTTAATAATATTCAGTAATATTTTATAATATACATACATATTAACATATTTTAACGTCATGAAATAAAATGTAAAATAATACTTACAAATCTTTTAATACATGAATAAAAAACCTTATTTCTACAACAATTTATTAATTTATATACAAATTGGGGAAAACGTATTGAATAAAATAACGAACTAAATCATTCAAATTCAAATATATATTTTTCTATTGTAAAACAGATGGAGTTGTTGTCTGTTAAAGTTAAAATTCAATTTTTTTCTGAACATGTCCACAAAAGCAACTGTCAAAAAAAGGATATTTTTAAAAGTGTAATTTTATGATTTTTTCCCATTGTTTTGTGACATTATAAATAAAACTCAGTCTTAAATTGAATAAATTATTTATTTTAATAAAAAATTTTAAAAATCAAGTGTAAAAAATATAAGAAACAGGTGTTCAAAGTTCGGAACTTTAGAGTCCTTTTTCTAAGGAACTATAGAAGATAGGACCAAAAGGACTTCAGATTCGTCATCAGGGCATCAATATTTATTGGTGAGCCAAAATTGGTGGCGTTTGGAGCAGTATCCTAGAAGAGCAAAAAAGTAAAGCAGAGGAACTGCTTTACTTTTTTGGTCCAGGTAGTCTTCTTCTTACAAAAAATACCAACAACAAATATCATTTTTGGAACTGCTTTACTTTTTTGGTCCAGGTAGTCTTCTTCTTACAAAAAATACCAACAACAAATATCATTTTTTTCAGCTGCAAAAAAATGACACAGAACTATAAAGAAAAAAAACACAACAACTAAAATCATGTTTGTTCTAAGCATAATGTATATACATATATTATGTATAACAACATATAAATACATTATGTATAGTTTCATTTACAATGATTTTGTTTTTTCTTATTTTTTCATAATGATGAATGATCATAAAGCAATATTAAGTGCGTTCGAATCACACGATTTATCTGATATTATCAGTTCGGTTCTGATTTAAAATAAGCGAAGCTTCAAATCGTACAAATTGATATTAAACTGAAAAATTTGGATGACTGGAACGTCAAAAATATCAGCTAGCTGATTTTTGACTGTCAGTTGAAGTTTCGAGTTCTTTTATGTACATAGGCAGTTGATTTTAGTGAAAAACTTAATTAAATTTAGTGAGTAAGTACTTCTACTTCATATTCTATCTTGACAATTTAGAATTTATAAACAGTCAACTTTTTAAACATGTCTTCTTCTTTTTTGATTAATTCCACACAGCAAGTGAACCAAAAAAAATTTTATCACTTATCTTGTTTATGCTAGTGATGTTATGTGATTTTGAAACCTGTGATTAAATCACAGGTTTGTTAAAAGAGCAATCACAGTCGACTGCTCTTTAAAAAAAGAGCAGTGATTGTGATTCATGGTTGTGATTGCGATTCATGCTCATGGCTGCTATTGTGATTTTATTTTTAAAAAGTATGTATACTTAGATATAAAGAGCAGAGCAGTGACTGCGATTTTTGAAATATATAAGTATACATACGTTTGTATTCGATTCGAACCTGGTTTGAAATAAAAAGCAGACAGAAATTTTTGTAGAACAAACATATGTGTATCATCTGTTTATAATAATATTGCCCGCAAAATTTAAATTTCGAGTCAAAAGTAATTTCGAAGATAAATGAATATCGCATGTATACTTACCAAACATGTTCTGGTTAAAAAAAAATCTAAAAGAATAAAAAAAAAAAAGAAAGAGAAATAAAATCGCAGTCTGCTCATCTGCTATCATATCTATCACTATTTCAAATTAGTATACTAGTATAGTAGTGATTAGTGAATTATACAGAGTATTCACAAATCACAGTCACAGAAAAAGAGCAATCACTATAAAATATAAAATGCAGTCTGTGATTAAATCACAGGTTTTAATCACTGTGATTTGAAAAGAGCAATCACAGTTTGCTCTGCTCTTTGAAAATCACAGTTTATGTCATCACTAGTTTATGCACAACAGTTAAAACGTTTTAACGCTAAAACGTTTTAAACATCGTTTTGAGATAATACACTTTGATTGGTGTTTATGCATAGTACAACATTTCGTTCTTACTCAAAACGTTTTGAGTAATGTCACCTGGTTGTTCTGGTGTTGTTGTTCATACAGTGTTATCACCATAGATTTTTGTGGTTTATTTCGAATGCCAGTAACTTCTCTCTTCTTGAAAATATCTTGTTTTTTTCAAACCCAGAAAAAAATGTTTTTTTTTTAAATTTTATCTTTTTATGCCTCTAAATAACACTTGTTTACTTGATTCTACAATTAATAATAACCGCACATTAAATGTTATTTGAAAATTTACGTAACGTTACTAACACTACTCTAAAACCTCATATCGATGTTTTGAGGCTTACCAACACTATTTTGAAATGTCAAATATGACAATTCACTTAAAACGAAGTAAGTGTTTATGCACATTTTAAAAACGAAATGAAATTTTAAATGTGGATTTAATAGTGTATTAACTCAAAACGACGTAGAGCTTTAATGCGTTTTGAAATTTTGTTTATGCATCGGTATTAAGTCAAGACGGAGTGAGTTAATGCGAAGTAACGCTTAGCATAAACAAGATAACTTTTTTCACTTTAAGATTAGTTAAAAGCTAGCGACATCTACTGAAAAGAATGGAAAACTAGGTGAGTGGAACAAATGTAGACAAATGTGGAACTGTGGAACTGATAATTATCAGAGAAATCGTGTGATTCGAACGCACTTATTATATACATTAAAAATATCTAATAGCCAGTTCCACAGTCAAAGTTTAAACGGAGTTTAAGTTAAACCTAAACCATGGTTTAAACTTCTCTTAAATTTTTTTTCGTTCCTCAGTCAATTTATATTTGTAGTTTAACTATCTTTAGTTAAACCTATCATTGTGAATGAATTTAGGTTGAAACCTGAGAAACTTGTAGATGTCATTGTATAGCCGCTAGAAGGCAGTGGCAATTATTGTGACATTTTAAATTTTTTCATATAAATTTCAATTTATAATAAATTTAGGGACAAACCAGATAAATAGATGGCAGTTGTTTTTTTATTTTATTTTTGACTTTTACCTAAACCTCAAATAGAGTTTAAACTCTCAATTCGTACGGATTAAGTTAAACTCAGTTTAACACTTAAAGCGTACTCCTCAGCTGAAAATAAATTTTATGTTGGAAAAAGTCTATTTATTTCGGAACAAACTAAAAAATCTACAAAAATAAGAAGAAATCTACACAGATGAAAAAAACTTTATATAAAAAAATTACAAATCACAAAAATAACTATTTTTAGGTTACTACCTAACTTCAAAAATGTCAAACAATCAATTTATTTTCATTTTCCGTACGAAATAAATGGAACTTCATTTATTTCGGTTGGATATGAAAATAAAACGTCTCCAAAGGACAGCCAACGCCATCTGTGAACATCTAGATTTTCAACTCTTATTTATTTTCAGCTGAGTACCACTTACGAAATCGAAACAGAAAATTTTTTCGGTTCCATTTATTTTGGTTTTTTTTACATAGGTTTTGTATAGGCAAAATATCTTATTTTCAGCTGAGTAGTACCCTTAAGCGTTCACTGTGAAACTGAAAAAAGTGCTTAAACTTAGTTTAAGAGTTAAACTCCGTTTAAACTTTGACTGTGGAACTGGCCATAAAAGGGAGAAGATAATATATATGTAATCAATGATTATAAATTTACACAATTCTTCTTATTAATTATCTTTGATGTAATATATTTTAATGCTTTTTGTGTATATAGAATAGAAATACACAAATAATGTAAAACAGCTGTTTTCGCTTGCGTGTGTGCATTCAATCTTCAGAACATAACGTAAAACAAAATTAACTATTGAAAGCTTTTTCTTTTTCATAAAAAAGACAAATGTGATACCTCCTTCTCTGCCCGCACAGGGCCTGTTTACGGTTTTGTTTCATTTCTTTTTCGCATCTCTGTTATACTCGTATATATACTTTTTGTATACATATATGTTATTTATTGTTATACATATTATATGTATTAGAACTATATAGGATGCATGATTTTGCGTGTTGTATTTTCTTTTCTTTATAGTTCTGTCATAGCATAAAGAAGAATAGCAAAATCACATTTCAATTTTCCATACAAAATTTGATAAGAAATTTTGAAAAACTTCAATGTATGTGTAAAATGCAAGTGTATTTTGCTAGAAATATAGTCTAAAAGATAAATCATTAGGGAACAACAAAGATAAAAAATTTAAATTTTCTATATACGTAGTTATTCAATATATAGAGTAAACCATACTCTTATTGCCATATTGGGTAAAATGGAAGCAAAAACGTAATTTCAAACCCAATATATGGAAATTTACTGGAAATTCATTTAAATTATAATTGATTAATTACCTTTCTACTTAAACTCAACAATATGTATCTATTACATTTCCTTCACTACAAATAATAATGAACAAAATAAATATTAGTGATTCAATATTACTACGCTTTACCTTATAAAAAGTATAGAACCAATACGGATAAGTTATTCAGGGAGGCATTTTTATTCTCATTTTTTACGTGAATGCGTAAAACATGCGTAGGTGAGAATATAAAGTTATGTAAAATATATTGTGATACACACATTGATATAGTTGAGGGAGGTACAATATAATTGTGTAGAAATTTAGTTTTTTTTCTTCTTAGAAATGAAGAAGAAAGATATGTTTTTCTTTCCATATAAAATCATGTAAATTTTTAAGGTACATACTACAAGTCTCTCTCCGTCTTATAGGAAGTTTTTTTTCCTTTTTTATTACTAATAATGTTCTTCATTATGATTGGATGTCATTTTTTATTTACCGTTATGCAGAAGTAATTTTGTCTTCTTTGTACTATGAATCTTATTTTAAATTTTAGGAAAGACAAATGCTAAAAACTATGCTAAATGCTAAATTTGAAGATTTTATGCTAAGTTCAAGTAAAAATAAATACGCTAAATTATATGCCAAATCATAAACGGAAAAATTTTATGCTTTCAGAATGAAATTATGCTAGATCTAGCATATTTTATGCTAAGTTGGCAGCCCTGCTTGCACAAACGTGGCGACACAATCCGTAAGTGAAAATTGATGTTCTAATCTAATTACGATTCTGAAGCCTTTCATTTTTCAAGTCGTATTCGTCTCTTGAAAAATATCTGAGAAAAAAGGCTTTCAAAGTACTTCTGTTATTTCTTGGGTAGAAGATCAATTGAAATACGATTCCTTCACTAGGGAACTCGTCCTAGTGGAATATTATTTTTAAATTCGTTAACGAATAAATAATAATTTTGCTCTTCTCCAAAATAAATAAAAAGAAACCCTTCTCGAGAACAAATTAAAACTTAAACATTGGTTTCAAGTAGATCGTTCATGATTGAAGAAAAAGGGGAAATAAATTAAATTTTTTTTTTCGCGAAATTCTTGTTTTCAAAAACATTAGTGACTAATGACTATTGAGTATTGACTGTCTTCTTATACCTCAAACACAATACAGCGGTTATTCGCGACGGCAAGCTTTGCATGTATTTTGTTATTGTTAAAATAACCGTCGCGAATAACCGCTGTATTGTGTTTGAGGTATTATGCTGTCTTCACTTATATACAGTGCCCTCTTTCCAATTTTTCTTCTCAAATCTTTTTTAAATTCCTCAATTTTGGAAGAAACTCCTCAATTTTTTTGAATATTTAGGTTGTTGCATATGAAATGGCCGATTTTGTATAAGTAAAGTAAAACACTGTAATTTTTTGTTTAATAACATTTATTCAAAAAAATATTCACCATCTACATCGGTTGTCTTTTGCCAACGCTCTTGCAAGGAGAAAATGATTTTTTTAAAAAAGCCCTTTGTTCTGCTCCTTGGAAATTCGTCATACACCAAAATTATAGAGTCCCGGTCTACGAAGCGGCAATTTTGCAGGAACTCGAGTGAGTATGGTGTATAGTCCAGAATTTCGTATCCAAACTCTACAAGTTTTTGCCTCGTGATATTTGAAGTATGAGGTCATGCGCTATCATGCAACAGTATGGGTCCATGCCTATTTATGAGTGCTGGTTATTTAACTCGCAACTTTCCGTGCATTATATCAATTTCTTGCGTGAAGGACTCTGCAGTTATAATTTCACCGGGCGATAAGAATTTATAATGAACCACTCCTTTACTAGACCACCATATACTCAACATAATCTTCTTAGGATAGAGCCCTGCTCTCACATGCTGTCCCGGAGTGTCCCTGCAATCCACTCATTTGTACGCTTTCAATTGTCATACATAACCCATTTTTCATCGCAGGTTACAATACGTTTTAAAAAGTTCCTTTTTTAAAAACTTTCTAGTAGAGCGAATGCGACCTCTAACCTTCTAAGTTTTTTAGCCGGTGTTAATTCATGTGGAACCAAAACACCTTGTTTTTTTACCTTTCTAATGCGAGCTAGGCTGCAGAATTTTAAACTGAAAATCTTCTTTAGCATCATCGAAAATTTCAAATTTTTCTGTTGTTTTCGGTTGCTTTTCATAAATTTCGAATTTTTCTGTAAGTTGAGGTGTTTCCTTTGGTTCTTCGTAAATTGAAAAATTTTCTACTGTCTTTAAATTTTCTTCACAATCTGTATCTGTGAATTTCAAAATTTTCTGGAAATTTTAAGTTCTTCAATTACAATCTTTGAAATATTTTGTGATGGAATTTCAATAGAAATAGAAGACATTATTTTTTCATCGAAAACAGAATTTTCAGATTTTGCATTAGCAATTTGAGAGTTTTTTGTATTTTGAGTTGTTCCAACAGGTACTGGAAATTCTTTTGAAATTTCTTTATTGTCATTTTCATTAGCTTCTTGAATGCTAAATGAATGGTGTAGCTACACTTTTTTGTAAAGATGCTATTGATTTAATGTTTTCTGCATTTTTTGAATAAAGTAGTAATGATTTACGTGGTGGGAAAAAACTTGATCTAGATTGTGCATCAAAACCACCCCATGCACAATTTGTTTCTTCCATATCTTCTTCAATCATAATTGTTTCATTAGGACAAAATTTTAAATTTCTTTCAGCTTTTTTCCACGTATTAGAAAAAATCTCCTCAAATTGGAACTCATTCTTACTATTTTTTGGATAAATTTCATTTATTTTAGTAGAAAATTTACAATTATTAGAAATTGTTTCATCCTGAATAAATCTTTCAATCAAGAATTCACTTTGAGGATCATTTTTTGATTTAAATTGTGGAAATAGTCTTATACCAGTATCGTATACATTCAGCCAAATTGGATCTAATTGATTTGTTAAAGCATTTGAAATGTTATTTTTCTTATACCATTTATAACCATAGAATTTCTCAATGGAATATTCTTGATTATTTTTTGGATACAAGTGAAATTTTTCATATTGTGGAAGTGTTCGGTCAGTTATATTAGTTTCCAGAGTAACTGAAACTTTCCATTCTTTTTGTGGTTTATTATGAGGAATAAAATTTTCAAGCAATTTAATACCTTTTACATAATAATTAAACTTATCTGACATTGAAATTAGAAAGTCTTTATTATTAGATTCATTTTTTATTGCTTCATTATCATCTTCAAAAATTTCAAATGGTAATGATGAATGATTTCTAGATAATGAAGAAATTGTAGCAAAATCAATTCGTTTTTAAGAACGTTCTTTAGCTTTTGACCATGGTCCTGGTTCAATCATATTTTCTTGTTTCCTAGTACTATCAATTATACTTCGAATAAGAGATTGTGAACGTGACATATCAACAAGATTTGTGTCTTCAATGGCAGTAATGGTATTGCCGCCAGCAATTAATATACCAGTAGTAGTAGTAGTAGTTATATTAGGATTTTTATTTTGATCTTCAAATACTTGAATTGAATTGCTACTACCACCACTATTGCCTCTAATATAACTTGGATAGCTTTGTTCAATCCATGTAATATAATCATACCATGATTGCCAAGGATCATCACCATCATATGTACGAATTGCATCTTCAAATTCTTTTCTTTGCTTAATTAATTCTTCATTATGTGAATGAGAATCTGAATTAAAAGCAGCTTCCAGATGTCTAACATTTCGACCACAAGCTAGTGGTTGTATATTTTCTTTTACATTATCAAAATCCATTTTATATTTTTTTAAAAAACATTCTTATTTACGAAATTACAGTACAAATTAAATAAAAAATAATTGTAAGGAAAATATATACACAAAAATTGACTATAAAAAACTTCCTTTTTTTCAAATTCAAATTCAATTTTCTAAAGTCAAATTTTCCAAACTGTAATCATCTACTGAACTTTTCTATATTTTTTTATGTGGATTTTGATTTTATTTTCTAGAGTGCGAAAGGAAATGAAACAAAACCGTAAACAGGCCCCAAAAAGTATCAAGTATTAAGAGATTCCTTCACGAGGAACGTATGAAATTCATAATTTTTACATTTTTATAAAAATTTATCTGAGAAAGCTCAAAAACTGGTCTGAGAAAGCTCTAGTCTGAAGCTCTTTCGAATTGAATAGAATGAATGGGGATTGATGAATGTGTTTGTAAATGGCTTTATGATCAATATGAAAAATTAAAAAAAACAAAACCATTGTAAATGAAACTATACATATGTATTTATATGTTGTTATACATATTATATGTATACATTATTATGCTTAAAACAAATGATTTTAGTTGTTGTGTTTTTTTTCTTTATAGTTCTGTGTCATTTTTTTGCAGCTGAAAAAAATGATATTTGTTGTTGGTATTTTTTGGCTTGATTTTTTCTTTGCTTTTATGTTTTTTCTTTTTTCAAGCATTTTTTATTTTTGTTTGCTTATTTCGATCCTATTCTTGACCTAACTCTTCAAATCTGTTTTACATTGATATTTAATTTTATGGAATTATTAAATGAATTTATAATTATAATATTTTTCGTTGGTCAGTAAAATTTGATAATATAAAAAGATAATTTTGAAGGGTCATTTTTAAAATTATCCTTTACGCTTTTCTTGTATTTTTTGTTTGTTTTCAAAATAAATTTTAAAACAAGACAAGAAATCTAAAAACATTTAAATTAACACTTCATTCTATTTTTGATCGTTTTCGTAATTTTATACGGATTTTTATCCGACTTGAAAGGTAAATATCTCGGGACCCTGTAAAGGCATTGACTTAAAATTTTTGCACAATATTCTGCTTTTCATTCTCTACAAAACTCCCTAAGACACTAAAAAGATCACTACAACAGGGCGCAAGTTATACGACGCCAAATATAAAACTTCCTCTAAAAAAAAATGCATGTTTTTTGAAGAGATTGTACTTAATGAGTACTGCACAAATAACGGTACTATATTTTCAAAATTTTTTTCCGTGATTATATTCGTAACAGAACGTATTCTCAAATACAAGCATAAAAACTAATACTCACGTAACAAAATTTATAGTAATATCCAAATTAACTTTAAAAAATCATAATAATGTATACATTATGCTTAAAACAAATGATTTTAGTTGTTGTATTTTTTTTCTTTATAGTTCTGTGTAATTTTTTTGCAGCTGAAAAAAATGTTATTTGTTGTTGGTATTTTTTGGCTTGATTTTTTCTTTGCTTTTATGTTTTTTTCTTTTTTCAAGCATTTTTTATTTTTGTTCATCTACTAAAATCATTTGTTTTAAGCATAATGTAGACATATAATATGTATAACAACATATAAATACATATGTATAGTTTCATTTACAATGGTTTTGTTTTTTCTTATTTTTCATATTGATCATAAAGCAATTTACAAACACATTCATCAATCCTCATTCATTCTATTCAATTCGACAGAACTTCAGACCAGAGCTTTCTCAGACCAGTTTTTGAGCTTTCTCAGATAAATTTTTATAAAAATGTAAAAACTATGAATTTTGACGTTCCTCGTGAAGGAATCTCTTTTATATTTCAATCCTCCTTGTGTATATATGCAATACGTAATACAAAAGATTGTATTTCTTTTTTCATTTAATTAATATTGAACATTTTAATACATAAAAATAACAAAAATACTTCATTGTATAAGTTTATAGCGTAAAAAATAATCCAAATTAAAACCGAATTTTGGATTAAATTAAGGTATAAACGTTAAAATTGGTATTAAAATAATACAGCACTTGTCGATAAAATTAGAGTTAAAGTAAAAACATGCGTGAAAAAATGACAAAACTTCGGTTCTGAGGCTTTATAACTTTTGAACGGCAAGAGGTACAGCAGCATTCAAGATGTTGATGGAAATACACAGGGGTCTTGTTCGCCTCGCTGAAACCTATCCGTAGTTTCCGGGTCGGACACCGTAACGGAATCACCCTGTATATGCATTATTTTCGATCATTCAATATATATACCTCACTTTCACTCATTGATTGTCGAAGCTGTCAAATTTGAATAAAAATCCCATTGAAATAACATATAAACAGGTAAGTTACAAATTTATTTAAGAACAACTTGATTAACTGATAGTTTAAGGCCCAATCATAATTGACATAGTTCGACACATGTCACGTAATTATATTAAATGCGACCACTCATAATAGACATATGTCAGGACAAAAGCTTTTTTTAAACTTTCGTTAAATATTCGTCAAACTTAACAAGTGCTATTCAAATCGCACCCGACATATTATGTTAACTGCACATAATTAACATATGTTTTTCCATGTCAACATTCGTTATTTTTTCTATTTCGACACAAGTTCATTATAACTCCACCTTTAATTTGATTTTTATCAAATTCAGTTTAATTTAATTCTAACCTAAGTTTGACTCCATCTGAATGGAATGGACCTTTATTATTCATGACGAGCAACGTCCATATATATTTTCTTTATTTCAATTCGACAGAACTTCAGACCAGAGCTTTCTCAGACCAGTTTTTGAGCTTTCTCAGATAAATTTTTATAAAAATGTAAAAACTATGAATTTTGACGTTCCTCGTGAAGGAATCTCTTTAATACTTGATACTTTTTGAGTGCGTTTTGTACTATGAGTGTGTGTGGAATCGAGTAAATTTTTACTACAGTAGTAAATTTTGACATAAAACGTGGTGAATTTAACTGTCAAAATTTACTCTGGCTCTGGGGCTAGTATAAATTTTGACAGTTTGATAGTAAAATAATGTAAAGTCAAAATATCGAAACAAGTACACAATTTTGTAGCTTTTAAAATTTACTCCATTACGCACAGCAAATGTGAAAATTTTTTTTTACCACGGTAAATTTTATTCTACCACAAAATCTAATGTCAAAATTTACTACTGTAGTAAAAATTTACTCGATTCCACACACACTCATAGTACAAAACGCACTCAAAAAGTATCAAGTATTAAAGAGATTCCTTCACGAGGAACGTCAAAATTCATAGTTTTTACATTTTTATAAAAATTTATCTGAGAAAGCTCAAAAACTGGTCTGAGAAAGCTCTGGTCTGAAGTTCTGTCGAATTGAATAGAATGAATGAGGATTGATGAATGTGTTTGTAAATTGCTTTATGATCAATATGAAAAATAAGAAAAAACAAAACCATTGTAAATGAAACTATACATATGTATTTATATGTTGTTATACATATTATATGTATACATTATGCTTAAAACAAATGATTTTAGTAGTTGAACAAAAATAAAAAATGCTTGAAAAAAGAAAAAACATAAAAGCAAAGAAAAAATCAAGCCAAAAAATACCAACAACAAATAACATTTTTTTCAGCTGCAAAAAAATTACACAGAACTATAAAGAAAAAAAATACAACAACTAAAATCATTTGTTTTAATTTTAAGCATAATGTATACATATAATATGTTGTATAACAACATATAAATATGTATAGTTTCATTTACAATGGTTTGGTTTTTTCTTGTTTTTTCATAATGATCATAAAGCAATATACATTAAAAATTTCGAAAAGGGACAAGATATATAATATATTTTAATGCTTTTTTTGTATATAGAATAGAAATACACAAATAATGTAAAACAGCTGTCTTCGCTTGCGTGTGTGCATTCAATCTTCAGAACATAACGTAAAACAAAATTAACTATTGAAAGCTTTTTCTTTTTCATAAAAAAGACAAATGTGATACCTCCTTCTCTGCCCGCACAGGGCCTGTTTACGGTTTTGTTTCATTTCCTTTTCGCATCTCTGATATATATACACTCCGCGTCACTTGATTACGGCCACTGATTTTTTAAAGTTAATTTGGATATTACTATAAATTTTGTTACGTGAGTATTAGTTTTTATGCTTGTATTTGAGAATACGTTCTGTTACGAATATAATCACGGAAAAAAAATTTGAAAATATAGTACCGTTATTTGTGCAGTACTCATTAAGTACAATCTCTTCAAAAAACATGCATTTTTTTTTCGTCACTTGATTACGGCCAGTATTGAAAATTCGTTTTCTAACTACTATGACGAACAATTTTTCGACTTTATTCAAAATTATTTCGTTTATTATATTGCTAATGTTCATTAGCTATCAAATTATTGAATTTTTTAAAGAATGGGTAAAGAAAAGACATTAACAGAAAGTGAAAAGGCAAAAATCGGGGTTTTGAAGCAAGAAGGCTCTTCAAATCCCCAAATTGCATAAAAAATTGGAAGAAGAAGAACTGTAATTGATTTTTTTCTTCAAAACTATTGAAAATTATGGACAGAATAGAAGAGGGCGAATCGCAGAAGCAACAATTTCTCAAGATAAACGAGCAATTCTTCGCACAGCTTCAAACTCAGGCCTATCAGCATCAAAAATCAAGGCTAAAACCGGAGTTCCTGCCATTTTATCAACAGTACGTGGCGTAAATAATAGTGCCACGCATCAACAATTAAAAAAATTGAAGAAAAAAATCCCCGTTGAATACGCCACGTAAAGAAAGGCGAATTGAATTTGCAAGAAATCACATGTCGTTAAGGAGAAAGTGTAAACGAGTTGTGTTTTAGTACGAAAAAAAATTTAATTTGGATGGTCCTGATGGATTTAAGTTTTATTATCATGACTTAAGAAAGGAAGAACGATATTAAGCAGAAACCGCATTATACAGGGTGGTGTTATGGATTGGGGAGCTATTCCATTTAATGGCACGATTGACTTACCTTTTCAAAATACGAGAATGACTGTAGTTTCACATAAAACCATATTAGAAGAAGCTTTTCCAAAGTTTATTTAAATGTTTGGTCCTCTGGCTTTGATTTACCAACCGGATAATGCTCCAATTCACACCGCAGGACATGCTAGACAGTTCACCGAAAAACAAAATGTGTGTTTGCTACCGTGTCTACCATATTCGTCGGGTTTAAATATCATGGAAAACATTCGGAGATAGCTGTAAAGGGAGGTCTATGAAGGAGGAAGAAAATTTGAAGATAATGCTTCACTAATAGAAGCAATAAAATCTGCTTGAACAAAAATCTCGCTGAAGTACTTGACATCGTTATACAATTTGATGTTATCACGAATTTTCGAAACAATTCGTCACAACGGAGGCAGCAATCATTATTACAATTAATTGAAAATAATAAAAAATTAATAAATCTCATATAAATAACACAAAAAAAGGTGTTTTTCACTCAAATTTTTCATTTTTTGAGACAATTTCAATACTGGCCGTAATCAAGTGACGAAAAAAAAATGCATGTTTTTTGAAGAGATTGTACTTAATGAGTACTGCACAAATAACGGTACTATATTTTAAAATTTTTTTTCCGTGATTATATTCGTAACAGAACGTATTCTCAAATACAAGCATAAAAACTAATACTCACGTAACCAAATTTATAGTAATATCCAAAATAACTTTAAAAAATCAGTGGCTGTAATTAAGTGACGCGGAGTGTACTTTTTGCGCACTCTAGAAAATAAAATCAAAATCCACATAAAAAAATATAGAAAAGTTCAGTAGATGATTACAGTTTGGAAAATTTGACTTTAGAAAATTGAATTTGAATTTGAAAAAAAGGAAGTTTTTTATAGTCAATTTTTGTGTATATATTTTCCTTACAATTATTTTTTATTTAATTTGTACTGTAATTTCGTAAATAAGAATGTTTTTTAAAAAAATATAAAATGGATTTTGATAATGTAAAAGAAAATATATATATTATTATTTTTTATTTAATTTGTACTGTAATTTCGTAAATAAGAATGTTTTTTAAAAAAATATAAAATGGATTTTGATAATGTAAAAGAAAATATACAACCACTAGCTTGTGGTCGAAATGTTAGACATCTGGAAGCTGCTTTTAATTCAGATTCTCATTCACATAATGAAGAATTAATTAAGCAAAGAAAAGAATTTGAAGATGCAATTCGTACATATGATGGTGATGATCCTTGGCAATCATGGTATGATTATATTACATGGATTGAACAAAGCTATCCAAGTTATATTAGAGGCAATAGTGGTGGTAGTAGCAATTCAATTCAAGTATTTGAAGATCAAAATAAAAATCCTAATATAACTACTACTACTACTACTGGTATATTAATTGCTGGCGGCAATACCATTACTGCCATTGAAGACACAAATCTTGTTGATATGTCACGTTCACAATCTCTTATTCGAAGTATAATTGATAGTACTAGGAAACAAGAAAATATGATTGAACCAGGACCATGGTCAAAAGCTAAAGAACGTTCTTAAAAACGAATTGATTTTGCTACAATTTCTTCATTATCTAGAAATCATTCATCATTACCATTTGAAATTTTTGAAGATGATAATGAAGCAATAAAAAATGAATCTAATAATAAAGACTTTCTAATTTCAATGTCAGATAAGTTTAATTATTATGTAAAAGGTATTAAATTGCTTGAAAATTTTATTCCTCATAATAAACCACAAAAAGAATGGAAAGTTTCAGTTACTCTGGAAACTAATATAACTGACCGAACACTTCCACAATATGAAAAATTTCACTTGTATCCAAAAAATAATCAAGAATATTCCATTGAGAAATTCTATGGTTATAAATGGTATAAGAAAAATAACATTTCAAATGCTTTAACAAATCAATTAGATCCAATTTGGCTGAATGTATACGATACTGGTATAAGACTATTTCCACAATTTAAATCAAAAAATGATCCTCAAAGTGAATTCTTGATTGAAAGATTTATTCAGGATGAAACAATTTCTAATAATTGTAAATTTTCTACTAAAATAAATGAAATTTATCCAAAAAATAGTAAGAATGAGTTCCAATTTGAGGAGATTTTTTCTAATACGTGGAAAAAAGCTGAAAGAAATTTAAAATTTTGTCCTAATGAAACAATTATGATTGAAGAAGATATGGAAGAAACAAATTGTGCATGGGGTGGTTTTGATGCACAATCTAGATCAAGTTTTTTCCCACCACGTAAATCATTACTACTTTATTCAAAAAATGCAGAAAACATTAAATCAATAGCATCTTTACAAAAAAGTGTAGCTACACCATTCATTTAGCATTCAAGAAGCTAATGAAAATGACAATAAAGAAATTTCAAAAGAATTTCCAGTACCTGTTGGAACAACTCAAAATACAAAAAACTCTCAAATTGCTAATGCAAAATCTGAAAATTCTGTTTTCGATGAAAAAATAATGTCTTCTATTTCTATTGAAATTCCATCACAAAATATTTCAAAGATTGTAATTGAAGAACTTAAAATTTCCAGAAAATTTTGAAATTCACCTAATATAAATCAATTATTACAACCAAGTCAATTATCAACAATTTTAGAAACTTTTGAACTAAATACAACATCAACAGGTACTGGTGGAGGAATAACTATCAGCTCACCTGAATCTGAAAATGAAATATCATCAGCTACAAATCATCATCATCAAATTTCATCAAAGATAACAACAAAATTCAGTTCTCAACAATTACAAACCATACAAGAAATACAACAAGAGCCATTAATTCAAAGCAGTATCAGAACAAAAAAACCATCACAATTCAATGAAATATCACTCATTCAAAATAAAGATGAGCAGACAATTCCGACACTGATGGCACCAATAAAAATTTTTGAGGATAAAACTGGTACAATTCCAAAAATGCTACTAATTTCAATAAATAATACAACAACAACAAAACATACAAGTACATTATCACTATTATCAGTATCATCACCACCTATTAGGGCAAAAACACCTTCAAAGATACCAAAATCACTTTAAAATTCTTAAAAACAATACAGAATCCAAATAATAAACATTTATTAGAATTTAATGGTGATGATGTTGATGAACCTTTGCAAAAATTTGCAAAAACATCAAATGAACCAAATAAAGAAAATGAATGTGTATTAAATATGCTTAATTCCCCATTAAAAAGTAATATTGCTAAAAATGATGTAATGAATTTTTCAAGTGTACCAGGATTTGAAGATTTTGAAATATTACCTAAAAATGTCTTAAAATTTGATTCAACACAGCAGGTGGTTGAAAATAAAAGAGTAGGGAATGAATTATTGAATATTTCACCGAAAATTCCATTTTTTTAAAATGTTATGCAAAAGTGTGATTTTTCTTAAATACCAAAAATTACTGATGATGTGTTGGACGGATCATCAAGCATGATGGTAAATATTTGAAAAAAAAAAGTTTCTTCTACATCATTCAAATTTTCCAGGATTTTTTTGTGAATTTCTTATTGGCCGATTTCCGACTTTAAAAAGCTAGAAAAAAAATATTTTATTTTTAGACTTAATTTGACTTTTGCTTTACCTTCAAAAAATATAACATTTTGAATATAATAGGAAAAAGGGCATTTAAACTTGCAACATTTATAATATTTTATTTTTCCTTTTCTGTATTTTTATTCTATTAGGGGCCATTTACATTTGCGATTTATTCCTGAAGTTTTCTGTCGTGAAGATTATTCATGTCATTTTCAAAATATTCATGAAATAAATTCACTTTCTAGTGTAAGCAGTAGTGCAACAAAATTCAAGTTTATATCGTGAACTTTTTCTATCATAGAACTTTCATGAATATTTTACTATCGCGGAATCACT
Source organism: Bombylius major (assembly GCA_932526495.1). Classification (NCBI taxonomy): domain Eukaryota; kingdom Metazoa; phylum Arthropoda; class Insecta; order Diptera; family Bombyliidae; genus Bombylius; species Bombylius major. The sequence goes on from OW052043.1 coordinate 19,489,782, forward strand.
GTCGTGTAATTTATCTTTTCAGATTAACTTATGGAAACAAAAGACCTAAATAGGTCTTGTAAAATTGTAAAATTACAATTAATCGATTTCGGATGTTCAATTGATATGAAACAATTTCCACAACAACAAAATTTCAATAATATTTCACAAAGTGAAGATTTTAAATGTATTGAAATGCGTGAAAATCGTCCATGGAATTTTCAAATTGATTTATATGGTTTAACTGGTGTATTTCACGTTTTATTATTTGGTAAACATATGGAAGTTGAGAAAAAAACGATTGGATGGATGCAAAAAACTGTTATTCCAAGGTTTGTATTTTACGATGAAGTTAAATCGTAATGTTGGTCAGGGTTATCAATACTTTTCAGACGGAAGATTGCGATCACAGTCCCGTAAAGAACAAAGAACAAACTGTAAAAACTGTAGGTACTTGTTTTGCACAGTATTTTCGAATGTAGAAAATCCTTCAACCGAAAGATGGTGAGGGAATACTATACAGGATGATTTCGTTACGGTGTCCGACCCGGAAACTACGGATAGGTCTCGGCGAGGCGAACAAAAAATCGTATAGATTGTGTGAGAGTAATCTCAACCGTTACGGAGTTAGAGGGGGGGAACGTTTTTTGGTACTTTTTCTTTATTTTATCCTATAACTTTTTACAGGGATACGCTAGGCTCATCTACCCTTTTGAAAAATTGTAGAAGACCCCTATGTCTTTCCATCAACATCTTACATGCCACTGTACCTCTTACCTTTCAAAAGTTATAAGGTCTCAGAACCAAAATTTTGTCATTTTTTGACAGTTTTTTCAAAAGGTATTCCTCAATATCTCAAATGCAAATATCTCAAAAACTATCCATTTTTTAAATAAATGAAGATAAATAATCGATGCAGAATCAATTGAGCATTCTTTTTCTGCAATAAAGAATGAGGGTTAATATCGAGCCATTTTCTAGAAAATTAGGGTTAAAGTCAAAAAATGGGTGAAAAAATGACAAAATTTTGGTTCTGAGGCCTTATAACTTTTGAACGGTAAGAGGTACAGCGGCATGTAAGATGTTGATGGAAAGACATAGGGGTCTTCTACAATTTTGCAAAAGTTTCCGGGTCGGACACCGTAACGGAATCACCCTGTATACTATACTTTACAAAAACTGCAGAAAAAAAATGGATAACAAAAAAGTGTAACTTAAACTTTCCATTTTTTATACTTTAATTGAGTTGTTCCTAATAGAAAAAATTTGATAATAGCTGCTTTCGATTTGCCATTTCCAAGTACTTGCGAGTACTGAAATGTGTCTTGGATAAATGGGTAAATCGAACGACACAAAAATTTTGCTAGGTGTCAAAACCTAAAAATAATTTTTATTTTGTCATATATACATACAAAAAAGAAAAACACATCTAGTGCACTTAGTTTTAAACTATAAAGCCCTCTGTTGTAAAATTTGTGCGTAACTACTTGCATCTACTTGAAAAATTTTACATGAGTAACTACGAGTAGATGATTTAGCACAGACTTCCACCTTATCTACTCGCAAGTACTTGAAAGTGGTAAATCGAAAGCAACTATAGGAAAATATTCAAAAGTTGCTATTTTTTGCTAGCTGTCTTCTGTATAAAATCTCAAAGCTGCAGCCACTTTTTCAGTATTGTTAATACTGGTGATGATTTTGTTCGATGACTTATACCTCAAACACAATACAGCGGTTATTCGCAAGCAAGTGTTACAACAACAAAATACATGCAAAGCTTGCCGTCGCGAATAACCGCTGTATTGTGTTCGGGGTATTAATTTTGATTTGATCGTAATTAGAAATTTTATCCCAAAAGGATATGGAGAATAGTCAAGGGTAATAAGAACGCTTAAGAATGAGAGGGTCGGGAGACGGGCTAATTTTTTTTATTTTTATATTGAATGTTTTTTGATATGCTTTTAGATTTTAGAAGATTTTAATCTTTCTTAAAAAATTTTTAAAAGAAAACAAAAGTTTGAAATTAAAAAATTAAACTCAATTCTTTTTTTGTCTTTTTGCAGATATTATAAAAAAACCCTATGGCAAATGATTTTCAATACATTATTAAATATTCCAGATTGTAATTCAATGCCAAATTTACAATATGTATTTAAAAACAGCATTAGAAGAAGAAATTGAAAAAAATGAAAATATGTTCGAGATAAAATATCACAATTTAACACATTGATTGAATGATTATTTTTATTCTTTAATTTTTAGAGTTTAAAATTTAAACGAATGTAAATTTAATTTTATGAAAAATGAATCCCTAGTACTATGTCGGTTCTCGAAGACAATCGTTTTGTGCTTTCATTGTTTTTTAATCGTTCGAACATTCTACTTACTTTAGAAGGTATCATTTTTTCTCATGGTTTTCTTTCATAAATTTTTTGATTTTAATTTTACAAAATTTGTTTTAGGCTAATTCCATGAAAATGTATACCTGATGCTGAATTTTCAAAAGTGGAAAATCCAATATATTTGTTTTTTACATCATTCGGGAGTCCCTAAATTTTTTCAAAGTGTAGATTTCAATCTTTAAACTATTCAGGTATCCTAAATAAAGACTAAGTAGCTGATTTGTATTTTGAGTGTCGTAATATAATATATGTAGAAAGTGAGTCACAAATGTTGTGTAGTGTGAGTCCTTAAGAAATGGAAAAATTATTTTATGTTTTAATATTTTAGAAGAATTAATCCTTTTCCTACATATTTTTACTTATGTTTCAACACAAAGCTCAACAACGACGAAGAAAACTAGATTTGAAAAAGAGACCATGAAATGACTTCCTTTCAAGTAGTGTGTGTTACATTAGCAACAAAATAAGTGAAATTTTCAAATTCTTTCAATTTCATTTAAAATATATATTTTTTCAAATTCTAGCACTCTTTTGCTTTAATTATGTAAAAATATATGGTTCTCGTTTGTCTTTTTCTATTCGAAATATCTAGTTTTAAAAGTAAACTATTGTCAAATGTAGTGTGATGTGTGAGCCACGCGTGGAATTAGACCTTTACTCATCGGTTCCCTGGGGTACTTATTGCGCAAGTCGACCGATCAAGAAAATTCGTCTTTAAAATCGTTTTTGGTTTGCGCAACTCGATTTTTCTTTTTTCATCGTCAGCTGAAAACGATTTGTCTAACGATAGTGAAATTGTGATCAAGATTGTTTATGTTTTTGTGAATATTAAATATTTTCATAGTGTACGTATAAATATTGTTAGCTATTTTTTAAATATTTTATTATTGTTAAATATTATATATCAAATATAATATAATATCAATATGCTTTGCGCTATATAAAATCAAGTACAGTGAATGAAATTAATATAAAGGCACCTGAAAGTTGAACATTGTTTTATCAAATTCTAGATATTTTTAAGCTCCGTTATTTAACTTTTGCCATTATTTTGTAGAATAGAGTATTGTGGAAGTGCTGTGAATTTTATTTTATGGATTTACTCGAGTTAGTAGAGTCGGTTGAGATTTTTAAAAAAAGGTCTATTAAAATTGAAATTTTATGCGAAATTAATATCTTTATATTTGTCATTCATTCAAAATTGTTGTTGTCATTCATTCAAAATTGCAATTTTTCTGTTTGAAAGGCCCATATCCTTGAAATTAATATTTTTCGTTTTTCTTCTTCTGTAAGAGGCTTTACAGTACTTACTTGTATCTTTTTTAAATAAAAATCACAAGAATGACAACTATGCCTTTATATTAATTTCGCATAAAATTTCAATTTTAATAGACCTTTTTTTAAAAATCTCAACCGACTCTACTAACTCGAGTAAATCCATAAAATAAAATTCACAGCAAAGTTAAGTAACGGAACTTAAAAATATCTAGAATTTGATAAAACAATGTTCAACTTGCAGGTGCCTTTATATTAATTTCGTTCACTGTATATAGGTAATATCAGTGGGTATATAACTGTATTGTACTTGGGCCTAAGCATTATATAAGTTGTATATTAATTATGTACAATCGAATGATAGTTTTACAGTTATACATAAGATAGGTGAAAATATTGTAACAGCAAATTTTTGACTGTAATCTACCTTTGTCTTCTTTGAGGTCTCTAGCATATAAGTTGTATTCATTTATATCAGGTATATTATATTAAATTTATATTAATATAAATTACAATTTTACTTATTGTTTAAATGTATTTTTAATGTTATAATAAAAATATATTATGAGAAAATTAATAAATTAAAGCAACAACATTTTTATGAACAACAAAAAAATTTCTTGGAAAAACTGAAAGACTCGCCCAATGCAAATGAACCACCAACATAATAAAAAAAGTAAGAATGGATAAAAAAAATTACTGTACTTCTTCAAAAAATTTATTTATTATTTATTTTTTTTTTTTTAATTTTTATCACACACGAAACACAAGTTTTTTAAGTTATATAAACTTCGAAATATTTGTTTATATTGCATGACAACTGGTTTGAACGATTTTTCAATGACCGAATTACAAAAAGCAATAACGATATTGGAATTTCCTTCATCGTTTTCAATATCGTTCGACGATGACTCGATTGATCGACTTGCGCAATTAGTACCCTGGACCGTAATGGATAGAGTAGCGAACTTTTATTGTTAAATTAAATCTACATACTTGATTATTTACAATGTATAATCTAAAGAGAACCTAAAAGAGGATTTGTTTAAAAAAGATCATTTTCAGACCTTTCCCAATATGTCTTTTTTCAAGCTGTTCGTCCATTATTTAACTCAGTCAAAAAATTTTGAAAATAGCTTGGCTTAGGGCATTTCTATCAATTTTCAAGCCAATTTTTTCATAATTTTTCTCCATACAAATTTTGAATAACATTTCAACCCCCCTAAGAGAATGAATTTCTATTCTATGAACTAGTTTGTATTTTCACATTATAAATAAATCTAATGACGAAATTTCATCTTTATTACTCCCCACACAGGTACAAAATAAAATGGAAAAAAAATGCGTTTGTTTCGTTGCAGTTAATTTTAAAAATTTTCAAAATTATCAATCTTATTAGCATCAGCGACATCTAGTATCCACTATTTAATAAATGTCGTTAATTTCGTTTTTTATTCGGTTATTCGATGTTTTTTCAATATTCTAAAATTCACCTTATTTCTAAATCGCAATTCGTAACAACGAAAAAAAAAATGCTATCTCTTTTATTCTCAATCAAATTATAAAAATAAACTTTAAAATTTTATATATGCCTGATTCGCTTTTAATACGGATTTTGGTTTACTCCCAATTTTTTGTGGTATAAACTCGATAATTCGGATTTTGGCTTAAGCCCAATTTATTTGGGTTTAATCCCAATTTTTTTATATGATGTGTGAGGTAAAATGCAATATGGCGGATTCTAATTTTTATGGTGAAAGTGAAGCTGTCACGTTCTTCTTCTTTGTTTTATGTGGAAGAAGAATAATATGTATACTATAAGTGTATAAAAATATCAACGTTTGCATGTACTTTTTTAATCCCAATTTTACCGTTTCTACGCTACTCCCAATTGAATCCAAAATGCTGTTTATTTTTTCACCGTATAAACTGTTAATATGAGAAAAATTAACGATTTTTATTGCTATATTTTTTTTATCATATGACGGTTTTTTTTTCATTAAAAAATATTCTCACCACACACCATATTCAACATTGGTGTGGTGAATGGTGATTGATGATTACGATCAGGGATGAGATTCGGATTATATGAATTTGTACTTTTTTAAATCTGAAATTGTACTTAACAGAGTCAAATTGTACTAGAGCTATTTCTTCATATTGTGAACACGGTTCTTTACATTATGACTTATGCGGATATGTTTTATATCTCTCTGCAAAATGTATTAACATACAAAACAAAAGGTGATTTTTTACACTTTATTTATGTAAATCTTTATAAATACAAAAATGTTACATATTTATAAAAAACTGAGAATTAAATTTCAAAGTTATATAAAGTAACATAAGTGAAAAAAAAAACATATTTCCTTTTAATCTTTGGAATAAACATTTCTTAAAAATAAAAAATATGAAATAAACAGGTAACGAGTAGTTAATTTTAGTTCAACTAATACTATTATATTTGCACATAAAATAAAAACAAAAACAGCCACTCAATACATTCTTCTTTTTTTGGTTCTTTGCTAGGAGCATTCTACCAAAGTTTGTACTTCTAAATAGATAATAAAAAATGAAAACAATCAAAGGCTCAAGTTTATGAAATTGTACTGGAATTAAAGCTAATGTACTAATGTATTTGATAGAGCTTAAATGTACCGAATTCAGTACAATTGTATCAAAAATCCCATCCCTGATTACGATTAGTTTACTCAAGATTCAAGAACTCAAGTGTGCTGCAAGCAAATCGAATGAATTGTCAAGTTTATAATAATTTCTTCTTGCATTTTAAATTCATTTTGCAAGCAAATAAGGTAGTTTTCTTATAAAAAATTAACGCAAAATTAAAATTGAAATCTAAAATAAGTAGAGTAGAAATTTGTGCATAAAATATAATTTTAATTAGAAAAATTTTTGTAAATTTGTTACTAAATATTTGGCGTACATTTGAATAGTGTAGACCGCCCCTGTGTATATTATTTTTGATGTGTGTATGTATAGTGAATTTTCATGAAGAAAAATTTTTAAGAAAAATTTTTCTTTTCAATTTTGACAAATTTGTTTTTTAAATTGAAATTTTCAAATAAATTATATTTATTTTTCTTCTTTTAAAAATAATGTGCAATTTTTTTTGATTTGATATCAACGTTCTTAATAGCTGTAAATATCCAGAGACATAAGAGGCAACATACAGGTGAGATTGTATTTTTCTTTGTAGAATATTTTTTTTAATGATAATTAATAAATTGTTTTAAAGGCAACATTTTATTTTCCTTTAATTTCTATATTCACTATTTCTTTGTTTTATTTACCAAGATGAATAATTGTACATTTTTTTATTGTGAAAAATTCTTAATTTCCAAGTTGATGAATAAATTGGAAAAATCAATAAAAAAAACGCAATATCTGAATATGTGTAAATAATGTAACATAACCTTAATTATTGTTAGTATAAAAGGGGAAACAAATTTATTATACGTAACTCAATTTTAGAAATTTTCATAGATTTACCAGTGAAAACATAAATTTGACTTAATTTTAATTTAAAAGAACTGGTATATCTATATCCCGTATACTGAAAACTAATATTTTTATACTGAAACATTATATTAAAGTGTTCTATTTAGTATTTCCTTTACAATATTGTTGTAATTTTTTTCAGTTTTCTAGAAAACAACATGAAAAACCTGAATGTTTCATACATTTTTCTACATTCATAAACGCAAACATCTAGTTTTGACTTTGAAGATCTATAACTCAGCATCCTTTAAACTAAACCAAAAACTATCTATATTTTTTGAAGTACTGCTATGTAGTAATTCTGTAAGTAGGTACCTAACCTATGTACCATAATTTTCAACCAAAACGATCACGGGATACTGAAATACACCTTTTCGAAGAAAAAAATTTCCATATAAAGTGTATGGTATAGATTTGTATAAGTACCGCCAGTTTTTGACAAAAAAATTTAAATTCAATCTTAACGTTAAGGATATTATTATTTTAAAATTCTAGAGTCAAAGTATAGGTCGATTCTCTGTAAAATAAAACCAAAATCTTTACTTTCTTTAGTAAAAGTTTTGAAAAAAATAACTAAATAATATAAGAAAATTCGGTGTTTTTAGAGGCAGCTGATCTGATATCGGCATTGATTTTAAGTATATTACTACAAATACAATATATACATTATCATTTTCTATTTACTTCACAATGTCTTCTGCGTTACCAGGAATGTCCTCATAAATTTTTATTATTTATTTTAAAAGATCAATTATACATAAGTATATGGGTTTTCTATTGAATACTTTTTTAAAAGATACGTGTGACAACAAAACTATAAAAGTGATAATTCTTAAATATACTTAACAATTCACAGAATTCTTAAAGGAAATATTAAGAATGTATTAACAAGATTGTGTGCGAGTCTTCTGCGTTACCGCATTTATTTCAGATAAATTTAAAACATAAAACATAAAAGTGAAGGTACTTAAGTCTCAAAAATCAAGTCTCTAAAATTTTATTATTCAACAATTTTTTAATGAAATTCCTCATAAAAATGTCTTTTGCGTTACCAAAGAAATGACCAATAATTAATTAGTAATTCCGTATTATACAGTGGTATTAAATATACCAAATATATATGTGAAATATTTTCAATGTCTTTTTTGCATTGGTATAGTTAACCATCCTTATACTGAAAATACTTTTTTTTTGCTCGTGAATTCGGTCTAGAAAAATATGTATAATAATTTCTAATACTAAACCGTTATGTCCAATTTTGCTATAAAGTTAAAATATTTATATGTATACTAAACAATATTTGTTGTATGTTTATTTAAATTCTCATTGTGTAGAATAATGAGATTTTTTTTTTACATTTTACTAAAGCACTGTTATGCTCTTTTTATTAATCTATTTGTTCACAAGTAATGAAGTACTTGCTGCTCTACATACTCTACTGTACATCACAATTGCATTTGAAAAAAAAATGACAATTTTATCGCCAAATTGAATTCTTAATATTTTCTCTTTTTATATGAAAGAAAGAATACATTAGACAAAAACAATATTTTTTATACTTTTAGGCCAAATGTTCACTATGTTCTTGTTAATGTAAATTTTAAATAAATCTTTCTTATTTAATTTGATTTTAATGTCACATGTTAATGTTAAAACAAAAAATGTAAACATCAATTTAATGATTTATTCACATTTCTAGTTGTAACAGTAATAATATCACTTAAACTTGTTATCTTTGTGCTGTTCAATTAGAAAGTTAAAATTAGAGAGCTGAACAACAAGTTTGTTCGTAACTAATGTTCATATTGTTTTATGCATGCTTTTTTTTATATTTCTTTTATATGTACTTGAAATTTGTATTAAATTGAATGTCTCTGATATTGCAATTTAGATTTTCATAAAAAAATTTCCATACACACTCTTAAATCTTAATATGCAAAAAAAGAAAAGCAGTACCTACCTCGATTTATTGTGTGTGATATTTCATAATGGCACTGTTCTTGGACGTCTGGTCTGGTCTTCAAATTGATTTTGAAGAAGAGAAGATATTTTTTTTCCTTTCTGTCTCTTTTTTCCAGTGAGAACTCTAATTTTTCTTGCTTTTGTTTGTAATAATTTTTAGGGAATCCTATAGTGCCCACTGCCCTGTATTAATTTATAGGTTTAACCTATCATTTACGTTTTACATTTCATTCTATTTATGGAAATTAACCAATTCCTTTCAATAATTTATAATTATGTATGTAACAAATTTTCTCTTAAATATTTTAAATATTTCTGTTGTAATGTAAGTAATCTTCAATGCTAAAATAAATTAAATAATAAATAAAATTGAAATTTTTTTTTATTTCTAATGTGAGTTCAATAGGATCTTACAACATAATTTACATACGTAGTATTTTTTAACACTTTCACGCTTTTAAACAGCTTGTTTATTTTAAATAATATGTATATAGTTATACGTGAAATGTTTAAAATTAAATTATGTAACTTTAATAGTAAAACTATAAGATTTTCTTCTGTTTATTATTTATTAAAAGAAAAAGAAAATTGAATATACATAGGTAAGGAAACACATTGTGTTTCACGGAGTAGTTAGTGTGTGCCAAATTGTGCTGGGGGTTAGATTTCGACGAATTATGAAAAATTTTTTAAATTGTATTTGAAGATTTTATATTTATTTTATAGTGGAAAATATTTTTCATAACCATATTATTTTTATATAAATAAAGACCTAGCACCAGTCTTTGAAATTCATTGGTTTCAATAGTGCTTCTAATCAAGTGTAAATTGCTAGGAATGCTAATTTTCAAGTGCAAACATCTCGAAAATTATGCATTTTTTGAAAAAAATAAATATAGAAAATCGATGCAGAATGAATTGAACTTCATTTTCTGCAATAAAAAAATTAAGGTTTAATATCGAGCACTTTTCGAGAAAATTATAGTTGAAAAATGGGTGAAAAAATAAAATAAACAAATTTGGTTCTGAGGCCTTGTAACTTCTAAACGGTAAGAGGTACAGAGGCATGTAAGATGTTGTTGGAAAGAAACAGGAGTCCTATACAGTTTTGCAAAAATCCTAGCGTGCCCCTGTAAAAATCTATAGGGTAAAACAAGGAGAAATTTCAAAAAAAATCTTTTCCCTCCTCTAACTCCGCAACGGTTGAGACCATTCCGGCCTCCTTAGTCCTCCCATACAGTTTTTTGTTTGTTTCGCCGAGACTTTTCCGTAGTTTTCGGCTCGGACACCTAACCTGAATCACCCTGTGTATAATTAAATTGACCTAATAAGAATTAGTTTAATAAAGAACCTTCAGATCTTTCCAAAATTACCTTTTGATAATTTCTGCGTTGATTAAGTAGCTCAGACATTTTTGCAACTCAAAGTCAGAAAATTTTGAAAAAAAAAAATAATTAAAAAAATTCGAAGGTACTTACATCTCGAAAATTTGCTTTTTAATTTTTTGTATTAAAAGCTTATTTAACATGAGTATGTGCCTCTTAATGGCATATCTTCTTCAAGCAACGGTGTAATACTTGCATAATAATATATCGTCGTAATGTGTCCTTATATATATTTTAGCTGTAATTCTTTGGTCGCTGTGATATGATAATTCTCAGTTCTCAGTTGAGATGAGCATTTCTTTGCTCCGTACTTTTCTATTGCACTGTAGCTGGCAGCAGCATCCTTTTGATATTTATCAGATCCTAGTGAGGAAAAATATTTTTTCTCAGATGATGTAAGATACTGAGAAATACAAAGAAGAAACGTATTTGATATTTGACAATTGATAAATAACGTTTTTTAAAAACAGACGACATGGAATACGAAGTGGTAATTCAAAGCAAGTAGATATCTAAAGTCAAATTTCTAATAGTTGATGTTAATGTGATTACCAAATAAGATATGAGAACCAAATGAGCAAAGTACGTTTCTTTGGCTCGATTGCTTAGTTAAGTAAGAAGAATAAGACAACTGATTTAAGTGAGATGTTAAACTGAGAAAGATCTGATCACAGCGACCAAAGAATTACAGCTATTATTTACAGAAATCATATGATATATTATATATATGATAATCTTTGACGGTAACTACTGTTCATAACATGTACATAATATTAAGTATTTATTAATGATAATGCAAATGCAGAAAATGGAGTAGGTTAGTTTCTAAATGGAATATAGATAGAAAAGTATTTTTTTTTTTCTGATAAAAGTACGATTCACCTTTTTCCAAACAGTAAAAAAAAAAAAAAAACGAAAAGTGAAAAATTGTGTTTTGTTTTCACTGTGAAATTTCAAAATTCAGATATCTAATTTGATATTTTTTTTAATGAACTATTAGCTTAAATTGTTGAAAATTAAACTAATTCAGATTCGATTAGAATAATTCCTATGACATGACTATAATGAGATTAAAATTACTTTACTAATTACGAAAATGTTTTAAATACACCACAAGTATTTTCTGATTGGTGTATTTTGTTGTTTTCTTCAGTGGGTAATCATTTAACATTTCATCAAAATTTAATTCTTAGCAAAAATAGTCTATACTAATTTGAGACAAATACGATAAATCATTATTATATCAAATGTAAAATTTTAATATGAAAATTAATGTTTTTTCTTTTCAATTCCAAGATAACGTAATATGTATTATAATCACCGATATTGAATCCCAAACATTTTTGCTTATCTTATCATGTTTTTATTTATTTTCAATATTGTACGATAAAATTATGAATGTATTATTATTATTTTTTTTACATTGCAAATTATTTGGAACTGGTTTTACTTTTATTTTTATTTATTTTTTAAAAGGAAAATAAAATTTGTATTATGTTACACTTGCAAATCGAATGTTTAAATATGAGTCATTTTTCAGTGAAATTGAAGCACAGCAGTAGAATAAAGTTTTGTATATGTAGTTATTTATTTCTTTTTGTTTTAAATTTTGTTATTTTTTCTTTTCTATAATATTTTTTATATTTTAAAGTATAATTTTCTATATTTAGCGAAATGTTCATGTTCATGTTCGTTCATGTTTAAGTTTTAACCTTAGGATTGCCTGATCGTATACAAACGTGTGCACTCGGACTTTGACCCTTAATTTGAATATGATCCCTTTAAGCTAGGAACTTGAAACCTTCACCAATTCCTCCATTCGAGGGTTCTCCCTATACACCCCAATTTTTAAGGTCCTAGCTCAATATCGGTAGAACAAAATATCCTTTTTTGTGCAAAAACACAAATTTGGGCGTAAGTATACAAATGTATACCATACATTTTATATGAAAACTGTAATTTTTTGACCTAATTATTTGTTTTTGGTCCATGGGATGCTGAGATCTGTATCTCTTTGAAAAAAAAATTTCTAAATTTCCATATAAAATGTATGGTATACATTTCGTCACCTTGGTTCTTTTTTGTGGTATACGCATTTTGGTCAATTTTGAACTATGTACAACAAAAATTTTGTATTTTTGTGCTCTTTCTGTAACTGCAATCGAAATTTTTCTATCTCTCTCCGTTTTTAAAAAAATCAGTGTATACTTTGTTGTATATGCAAATTTCAAAATAATTTTCAGTTCTTTTTTGCTTTATATGCATTTTATGTATAAAACAACAACAAAAATCTACTCAAATTGGTTCTGAACTTTGGTGCTTGTCTGACGTATACCACGTATACGCACCTTTTGGTGCTTCCTTGTGGTATATGCGCAAAACACTTTTCAGTTCTTTTTTATGGTATACCATACAAAATTAAAGTCGTTTTGTGGTATACGCATGTTACCAGATCAATTAGTGAGACTTGTATCGTATATGCACGAGATTAAAAATTTAAAAATGAAATCGCTTATAAAATATATCACGAAAATGAAAAAATTAAACGCAAAATTATTTTTATTATGCCAATGAATAATTAATATTTTTCCAAATTCAAAATATCTTATATATAGTAGTGTTTTTATTCTTCCAAACTTTGTGTTCATTTTTCTCGAAAGCAGATTTTGTCGTATACCACAAAAAAGAACCAAGGTGACGATTTGTATACTCACGGCCAAAATTTTGACATTGTCGATCAGACAATCCTAGGGTTTCTTGAAGGGTTCTCTACCGAACAAACTTTGGTTTGACAAAATTATAGGGTGAAATGCACAAAAACGTCATTTTTAGAAAAAATTAAAGTTTTTTTTCTCCCTCACTGCAACCACTTTTATTTTTGTACTTATCCAAAAAAATTCCTTTTGCGATTGAATTGAAGTGTTGTCTGATCTAGGCTTCTGAATTGAATCAAATCAAAGTAACAGACCAAAATATAACAGCCCAAAGTTGATTAGCCCCGAATTTTTCCATACAAAAATTTAAGAGTGACGAAAAGGTGAAATATTGCAAGGACATTTTTCGTTTCAAAATGAATTTCGTAGAGAATGATAAGAAGAGAATTCCGTGCACAAATTCCAAATTAATCGGATCACAGGAATTTTTAACGAAAAATGTGTCAGAATTGAACCGAGTGTTAAAATTAAATTAAATATTTTTCACGTTTTTTTGATTTTAAAATATAGCTTCTATCGGACCATAAAGAGAGAAAACCTATGTACATATCTACAATTAAATTCACAAACACACACTTTTTCAATTTTAATTAAAAATTTTCAAGAAGATTTTAATGCTGGGATAAGGGAACGATATATGATATTGTTTTTCAAAAATAGCTCAATTTTTTATTTTTTATTTGATAGGCCAAGTGCCTGTGGTAACTTTAAATGCACAGTATATTTTTATTTATTGAAAACTTTTTTTTTTTGTTTTTTGAATTAATAGTTAAATAAATCTTTATTTATGTATTTTTTCTGAAGGGAAGCTTAAGAAACATATTTTCGATTTTCTGCTAAAAAAAAATCATAACTTTAATTTTCCATGTGCTTGACTTCATTTCTATATAAGATTGATTTTCTCCATTTAAAAAAAAAATGTAAGACATGCGATCGCTATAATATCTTTGTTAATTTTTCTTTTTCTACCAAGAAGAAAGAAAAATAGAATCTAATTATAGATTCGAAACATATGAGGAGGTTTGAAAAATCAGATTTAGAATAATCCTAAGAAAATAATGCTTTATCATAATGTAGCTCTATATATATATGAGTTTTTGTTTATGTACATAGTTACTCGTCATTTAAATTCCTTAAGCTTTAGATAATAAATATATTTTTGTATATACAGGGTTTTCCAATAAGATCAACCGGATATTTTTTTTTTCAAAATAAAACAATGTAATTTAAAAAACATGTAATTTGATGATTACAATTCTATATGGAATACAACATCTACCAAATGACCCTCTCGACTTTTTTCGCACGCTTCCACTCTCCTTTCACTAATGACGCGTCGAATTTCTCCTTTGAGTTTATCAGTAGTTTGTAGATTGTTAACGTACACTTTACCTTGCATGTAGCCCAAAAGAAAATTATCCAGCAGTGTCAGACCGTATGATCTCGTTGGCTAATTAGTATCCTGCTTCTGAATTTCGACTGTAATAAATTCATGGTTTCTTGGGCTGTCACGCCATCTCCTTAAAATCCAAATTATTCAAATTTTGTCAGAAGAAATTATCATTATCATTTATCATTGCACGATAGCGTTCGCACATACCGTCAGTGTTTTTCTGTCAGCTCTTTCAAAAACGTAAGGTTCTATCACGCCTCCAGCCCATAAACTACACTAAACAGTGACACATTGTAATATATCTGTTCTGTTCTTAAATTTTTCTGGAATTTACACTGTTCTAGATACGACAATTTTGCTTGTTGACGATGTAGCCATTAAGATGGAAGTGGACTTCATTGCTGGAAACGATGAAATCACAAAGTTTATAAAATGTGTTTTTTACAGAATACGATTTTCGTAATAAGTTTTCACAAACTGAATACGTTGTTTCGCTTTGTAACACTTCATGGCTAAAATTGTACTTGAGCCAGATTGTGTAGCTGTAGTATGTAGTTGTAGCGTGAAGTTGTAGTATGAAGTAGAAAAATTTCTACTTTTAGCTTCAGCTACACACTACACATTGTGATACGTCATATGACAAATAAGACATATATATCACTTTTGACAGCTCGTAGTACTACAAGTACTACTATACATACTACAGCTACACATTCTGGCTTAGGCTTCATCTATACAAATCTGAAAGCAATTACTGAACACATTCGGTGGAGCTCTTGTTGGAATACCCTGTATAAATAGAAAAATTTAATACATATGTAATTTTTTTTCACATTTTTTGGGTAAAAATAAAATCCATTCACTTTGAAAGTTTTTGAAACAAAAAAAAAATGTACATACATATTTCTAAATTGACAATAATTCTGAATTTACTTATATGTTATTTTTTTTTATATATAAAATTTTTCTTTTACAGTTACCAATTAAGAACTAGAGGGCACATATTATATACGATACAAGAGATCTTATACATCATATGTATACATTCAGTAGGCAGTTATTATAATTTCCAGATCATTTGAAGAAAGAAAAGAAAAAAAAAACGATCTTTTAATAAGAATACGTATATTATTTATTTTTTCTCTACGAATGTAATACTTACATATACATATATTTTTTATACCAAACGGTTTTATTTCGATATATATACACACTTTTACTTATTTACTGATTACATTTTATTTTATTTTTTTTGTAAAATTATACAATTAACAAAAAAAAAGGAATAAGATATATCATAAGTATCTATCTACCTATATATATATATTTTTAAAAGATTTTTTTTTATATCAATAAGATATCGTATTTAACTTTTTCATGTTAAAATACACTCAAATATCATCATATTATTATTTGATGCATTAATAGGACACGACTACGATCGTATAGCTGCTATATTCATATTCATCGTAAATTGCATGCTATGATAACTTTTGTGCAACAGCATAAAATTAATCAATCACTTTTTATTTTATTATTTCTTTTAATAATATCATATATTTAAAAGTTAAATTTTTTCATAAGAAGCTCATAAACAACAACACCAATAATAAAAAAAAGCAAAAAAATATATAAAAATTATATATTCTACACCTATACATACATACATATGCTTTTCTTCTTGTGCGATAATTAAATTAGAACGAATCCGTCGTGTGGTAATGATTTTAAATATAAAATTTTCTACTTATCGAAATATATTTAAAATAAAAACTATATCGTTGTCTTGATAAAAACAAAAGAGCAGAAAATAGGTATTTAAAAAAAAAAAACAAAAAAGCATATATAGAAAATCAAAAATAAGTTATACATAAATTCTTATAAAAACGTGACTTTATATGACACGTGGGATTTAAAAACATTTTTTAAACAAACAACAACAAAAAAAAAAATCGTAATTTTCATCTTTAAAAAGAAAAGAAAAAGAAAAAATTAATTTAAAAAAAAAATGTTCAGTCCAGATTATGAAAAACGTATTTTAAAACATTGTAGTCCAGTTGCAAGAAATTTTTATAATTCATTTGATTCTGCAAGTTCATCGCTGGATCGATTTATACCTTGCAGGTAAGTGTTATAAAAAATTACCTACATTACATATTTACATTATGTCAAATAAGTATCGAAAATTGGTTCCATATAACACACAATATTAGACTAATCATCCAAATTTTTTTTTTCTTTTGGTACTCTTCAAATACACCCCATTTACGCCAACGAAAAATCCATATGTCGGAACACTAATTATTATTATAGGCACTTTCCGGTATGGCATCCATCTTCCATTATTCTTCCACAAGTCTTGACTTTTCTGGCGAACATTTTCCCTCAAACGTCTTACAACGCCCAGATAATGTTTGTTGATTGCTTTCTTTTCGATGGACTAATTTAATCATTAACTGTAACCAAATTGATTAACAAATTCAGCCAAAACTCTAAAATTACAACTAGCTATTCATAACTTCATTCAACGTGAGTTTTTTAATTGAACAATTCCCGGTACTTATTTGACCGAATGTATAACTTTGATTTATTTATTTATTTTTTTGTTAATTCTTGAGTTATTATTTTTTCTACATTTTATTTACAATTATACCTTAAAATTATAAAATACATATACACAAAAAAAAAATTAACTGTTAAAATAAATTGATATTAAATTATTTTCTTCAAATAAGATTTTTAAGTACTTGAATATAAATTTAATACAAGTAGAAGAACAAACATTGACTTGAAATATACTTTAATAAGATTTTTAGTTTCGCATGACGGATTTCTAACTGAAAAATAAAATAAAATTGTTGGAAATTGATAGAAAACAATGTATGTACATATGTAGGTACATACCATACATCTCATGGTCGGTTACAGAATAAGCAAGTAACGTATATGAGCTGTTTGGAATAGAACATTTTTAATTAGGTTATTACAGAACTAGAAGCAATTTAATGAATTTTTTGAAAAAATAATGTTTGTGAGTGTTCTGTCTTTAAAGAAAAACTAAAATAAATTTAGTTGTTGTCTTCTGAATGTACCAGTACAGTGCATTTTACTTTATTCTCATTATTATTTTCTGTTACTTACAATTATTTGTGAAGTGATTGTTTAAGCAGTATTCACCAACATTTCCTTCCCTGTTTTTTTTTTAATTACTATTAGTTGCTTTCGATTTGCCACTTTCAAGTTCTTGCGAGTAGATGAAAGTCTGTGCTAAATCATCTACACGTAGCTACTCATGTAAAATTTTTCAAGTAGATACAAGTAGTTACGCACAATTTTTACAACAGAGGGCTTTATAGTTTAAAACTAAGAGCACTAGATGTGTTTTTCTTTTTTGTATGTATATTATGACAAAATAAAAATTATTTTTAGGTTTTGACACCTATCCAAATTTTTGTGTCGTTCGCGACGGCAGGCGGCGACGGCAAGCTTTGCATGTATTTTGTTGTTGTAACACTTGCTTGCGAATAACCGCTGTATTGTGTTTGAGGTATAAGTCATCGAACAAAATCATCACCAGTATTAACAATACTGAAAAAGTGGCTGCAGCTTTGAGATTTTATACAGAAGACAGCTAGCAAAAAATAGCAACTTTTGAATATTTTCCTATAGTTGCTTTCGATTTACCACTTTCAAGTACTTGCGAGTAGATAAGGTGGAAGTCTGTGCTAAATCATCTACTCGTAGTTACTCATGTAAAATTTTTCAAGTAGATGCAAGTAGTTACGCACAAATTTTACAACAGAGGGCTTTATAGTTTAAAACTAAGTGCACTAGATGTGTTTTTCTTTTTTGTATGTATATATGACAAAATAAAAATTATTTTTAGGTTTTGACACCTAGCAAAATTTTTGTGTCGTTCGATTTACCCATTTAT
Source organism: Bombylius major (assembly GCA_932526495.1). Taxonomy (NCBI): domain Eukaryota; kingdom Metazoa; phylum Arthropoda; class Insecta; order Diptera; family Bombyliidae; genus Bombylius; species Bombylius major. The sequence goes on from OW052043.1 coordinate 19,508,345, forward strand.
CCAAGACACATTTCAGTACTCGCAAGTACTTGGAAATGGCAAATCGAAAGCAGTTATTAACACCGATCTATGTTTAATTTAACATACGCCGATCAATGTTTAGCTTGAACCAAAAGAGATGAAGTTTCGTATTGTACTACGTTGGCATGCGCAGAAGAAAAGATACACATGCGTTTTGTTGTTGTAAATTTTAATAAACAGGTTTCTTCTTACGTATATGTTATACACAAGAAGATCACTACGACATGTAAAACATGCGCAATGAACCTTCAATTGAAATAATTTCAGCTATAGACCTATTCTATTCGTCCCTTTAAAAAATTATTCGTTCCAGGAGGAATAGAAAGGAGAAATTTAGCGAGGATGTTTCTTGAAGGGTTCTCTTCCAAACTAAACGAAAGAAATCCATGCACTAGGCCGAAAATAATAGGGTAAAAAATAAAAAAAATCGTCATTTTTCGAAAGATTAACGTTTTCCCCCCTCTACTTCGACCCCTCTTATTTTTAAAGTTTTGCAAAAAAAATTTCAATCTGCGATTAAATTGAAGTGTTTTTTGATCTAGTGCTTTTTATTTGACTCAAATCCTTACGAGAATCCGAGATATAAAAGTCCAAAGTTGATAAGTCACATTTTTCTCATATAAAATTTTTCAAAAAAAAGTGATATGTGAATTTTCTTGAATGAAAAAATGATGTATGCAATGTATGAAAAAAATCATTTTCCATTTTCCATATAACTTTTTCATAAGTTTTTCAAGTTATTCGCATCACAAAGTCCAGAGATATTCAAATTTGAAAACTGATTTTTGACGACAATATGTTTACATAGATCGAAGTGTAAAATTTTCACGAAATACCTTTAATATAGCTCGATTTAAAAAAGTTGCCAAATCGTATTATACTAGAAAACTATGCGCAGAAGAAAAGATACTTACACACATGCATTTTTGTAGTTGTGAATTCTAAGAAAGAGGTTTCTTCCTTCGTATATGTATATACAAGAAGATCACTAACACATGTAAGACATGCGCGAGATTCGCCAACTCATATTATTTTGACTATAACCTTCTAAACACTCCATTCCGGACTCTCTTTGACACCAAACAAAAATCCCTTAAAGTGAAATACTGTTACTATACAAAAATTCAAATAAAAACAGTAGTCTCTTGTAATTATAAAAAAAATTTAAAAAACTTAAATCAGCGTTTTAGAAAGAACAATCAATAATATAAATATACTTTGGTGGTGTGAAATTGACTATTCCTTAAAAGGTTTCATAATAAAAAATTCTAGGAAGTAAAATTTTGCTGTTGTTGTTGACTCATCGAAAATTTATTATGTATTTCGTGTATTTTTATTTTTTTTTTTTCAAATTCAATTCTCAAAATAAATTATAAATACAAATAATTACATTGTCACAACAACAACAACAACGGTAGTTAATTCTTAATTATAATTTTCTTTCTTTTTTTTCACATAATTGTTCTTATACCCGATTAAGAGAGCGGAGAAGAAGTAGAGAATGTAAAAAAAAGCTTCCGATTCTTGTTTCAATTAAAATAAAAATATATTTTACTGAAGAAGTGATTTAATTAAATTATACTTTCATATTATCTTTCTTTCTTTTTTAAATTCCATTCACAATTATTTACAATTTGAATTTTCATAACCGAAATCAGTCAATGCACCGGAATTGAATTCATTAATATTAATATATTTTCATGTGTACGTATGTATTTTATATATGTACGTTTATTTTTTGTATTATTGTATTTTTTGCTGACTTAATCGTGATATTTGTTATTTTTCTTTTTGTATTATAAAAAAGAAAAAACGATCACGAAGAGAAGACAATGTTTGGCGACAATTATGAATTTCATGTTCATGCAGGCGTGAAAATTTTTTGTCATATTGACGAAAATCAAAATAAATGAGATAATAATAATAATAATCTAAATTCGATATACATAATGTGGTACATTATATCATCATAGAATTTGATATTTTGGCCATTTTCAAAAATTCAAGATTGTCGCAGGATTAACTTCTCCAAATATATTTTTCTTAACCAAAACTACCTACTTTTAACTTTGATTTTTAAACAGCGCTTGAAGTCGGTTTACCTATGATCAAAATAATAAAGTATGTACATATCAGTTTGAATTATCAATAACAATTTGTATAAATGATAAAGCGTTTGGAACCTTTGTGTTTACACTTTTAGTTATAGTAATAAAGTGTTGAAAGGAGAGCATCAAAAACATTCAGATTAAAAATTAGATAAAGATTAAAGAATCCTTGGTTTAACAGTGTCAGCCATTGGTGTTCATGTTGCCGGAATAATAAAGCAACGCAAAAAATAAAAAAAAAGATTATGGGCACGACAGTAGCTTAGGGAAGGATTTGGGTCACATGGACATGGTGTTCAATGAACTGCAAGTAATTTATTTGTAACTGAAAAACCATACTTATTTTGTTTATTCCACTTATATATAAATCCACTCGTGCACTTAACACAATTGATAGTGTACACATAGAATAGAAACTGTTCTATTTCCTAATTCGATACATTGTGTGACGCTTTATTACTTCACTCTTATCAATTTGATAATAGTGTAAACAAAGAATTTTACATTTTATTTGTACTTTATCATTTTGAACATACTACATATAGTGTAAACTGACTTTTAGTTGACAATAAAATTACCAAATTAATGAAATATAAAAATTAGCGGCATCATTGATTTTCTGTTAAAATTTGAAAAATGGTGGCAAAAGATTTAATAAATTCATGGGCTGCATATTTGACTTGCATGTTTTCTACATTATGTAGTTTTAAATGGAGCGCAATCAAGCTTGAATTTTCGAAAACTGCCAAATTTACCATTATTTGTAGTTTTATTACATGAATACATACTTTTTAATTTATTTTCTATTCAAAGAAAAGGAAAATTACAAGTCAATATATAATTTAATTTTTAATGTTTAATGTATTTTTTTTTTCTAATTTTTTTTTTAGAGCCAATAATAATTGGCAAACAAGTTTTGCTTCAATTAGTAAATCAAATGAGAATTCACCTCAAACAAATAAAAAGCAACGTGATTGCGGAGAATCAGTTAGAGATAGTTTAGCATATTCATGCCTTTTAAAAAATGAATTACTTGGTACTGCTATTGAAGATGTTAAATCGGTTAGCGATGATCGTAATGAAAATAATTATGTACCCAGTGCTAAAAGAAGTTTATTTAAATATCAATCACCTACAAAACAGGTAAGTTTGTATCATTTTTTAATGTTAACAATTATTGTGTAAATTTCTTTATTTTTGTCAACTTAAAAAATAATTTTAAAAATTAGTACTTTTCTTCCCCTCGAAATATACATTTTTTCATCGTAATCTGATTCCATATATTGTATGTTACATAGATCCTTTCAAAAGCAAATTATAGTGAGATTCAAAAGCTAACTTGAATGGAGAAAGCAAAATGCATATACAAAATTCAAGAAGCCGACATTAAGACTCAATAAGTCTAATCAAATCCAAATGGTAGCTTCAGCTTTACAGCACTTTAAAAAGTATGTTCTCGGCGGAGTAAAAATTTGAAATTGTATTAGGATATTTCTTGAAGGATTGCTTTGAATGGCAGAAATTCGTAAACTAGAGCAAAAGTTATAAAGCAAAATGCCCAAAACTTCATTTTTCGAAAAATCAAAGTTTTTTACCTTCTACTACAACCCCTTCATGTTTTTGCGCTTATATTGAAAAAATTTCTGTTGAAATTAAACTGACTCAAATCGGAAAAAACAGTTCAAAGTTGAATAGCCCCAATTTTCTCATACAAAAATTTAATAATGTGAAAAAGATTTACAAAAACTTCCCGAACATTGATGTGTGTGGACTTCTTTTTTTGAGCCCTGTAACTCGCTTTCTGTTGTAGCGATATTTTTTATTTCAAAAATAATTTTGTAGAGAACGATGAGAAGAGAATGTCGTGCACTAATTTCAAATTAATCGGATCACATCAGGATTCAGAGATATTCGAATTTGAAAATGTGTCAGAATTGAAACGAGTGTTATTGACTTTAGAACAAAAAGTTCATTAACAGTTTTTTGTATTGAAAGCAATTTTTTTTCCAAATATCTTTAATTTTGTTTTGCTCATTAATTTGACGATTAATTTTTTGTTGTAGTTCAATTTTATAAGTGAAATGAAGCGTGCAAGTTTTACAATAAACCTTTTAGAAAAATTATGAATCATTCACCCAAGAATGTAAAATTTTGGCCAGAGTTGTGTCATTGTTTTAAAAAAGGTGCATTCTTTATTTTATCATTGTTTTTGTACCTTTTTTTGTTGTTGTGATCTATTGATTCATAACTCGATATGATTTAATCAGCGCTGATGTGTATGTATGATGTATATAATTTTGATTTTACACTGAGATGACCTTCGGATATTGTTAGATGTTATTGATCTTTTCGAAACTCGTAATTTTTTTGTATGTAATTATAAGAAAAATTAGTATGTCCAATTGATAATTGATTCATTGAACCGTTAAAAAAAATATTTCTTAAATTTAAAATACGTTTTTCACGCTGAATAAGTTTGACAACTGAAATTGAGAAACTACTTTGTAAATTTCAATAAAATCTTATTTAAAATGTTTTTATTAACCTATTTCACCCTTCGTCGGTAAATGAATACACAAAAAAAAAACTGAAGTTTGTTTATTTATACAATTTCTCATTTTAAGAAAACCAACAATATAAAATACATAATACAATTGAAAATATAGATTTTTTTTTCTCTAAAGTTTTTAATGATTTTTCTTTTTTTTTAATCATTATCTTTAACCCTAGAACTGCCAGATTGTATACAAATCGTATACAAATAATTCATCGGACTTTGAGTCTTAATTTAAAAATATGATACCAGAAAAAATACAAGCATTACTAAAGAGAGAGACAATGAGAGAAACCCTCACTCACTATCTCTGCAATTGTCCGGCACCTGCCAGAGCAAGGTTTCAGACATTAGAGAACTTCTTCTTCAAGGACCTTGGAGAAATAGCAAAAGTTACGGTAAGAGACATTATACGATTCCTGAATGGAACAGAATGGTTATAGTGATCTACCGGTATTTTAAACATAATTTCCTAAGGTTACGCGAGGTGTGGTATCAAAATGGCACTTTCAGTGTTAATTGGGTCTTCGAAAGATTTCAAATACTGCCACGGAAACCAACCAAGCAACCATACTAAAGAGAACACTTCAATAAAGATTTAAATGTAAAAATATTAGTTTTTCATTCACGGTATACTGAAATACAGAGCATCTTCGAAAACGTCAAATGATCGTCTGTTGATGAAATTCAGCGTAAAACTTTGAATTACTGAATATCATCAATTGACACAGCTTTTCGAAAAAAAAAATATATATATTCAAAATGTGCATACAAAATTTATGGTTTGCATTTGTAGATTCAACGCCAGTTTTATGTTTTTTCAATTTTGATTTTTTGAGGACTTTGAAAATTGTTGTGATTACGTAAAATCCTTCAATGAAGTAATTGGTGCATATTTCCAAGATCCTAACCCAAAAGCATTATATCAAAAAAATTAAAACTCCAATTAATCAAATAGGGTTAAAGAAATTAAAATTTACACATCATTGTAAAATTTTCAATTGAATTCAGAAAATTCGCATTACAAAAAGTTGAATATATGATATTTGTTTATAAATTTTTTTTCTCTCATCTAAAAAAAAAATTTATTTTATGTATAACCTTATGTATAAATTTATTTGTTGTTGTTGTTGTTGTTGAATAATCAAATGTGACGACATTAAAAGAACAATTAAACGTTAATTTTGTATGATTGACTATTATTTTTGAATTTGAAATGCAAATGTTTTTTTTTTCCTTCAAAATCATCAAAAAAATAATATTCTCATCGTACAAAAGGCAACTTTAATGTCTTAATAAGAAAAAAAAAATGAAACTTTTTATCAATTTTTGTGGGTAAATGTTTGCGCCGGATGGTGTGGTTTTCTCTTTACCAAAATTAAAAAAAAAAAAACTGCTATGAGAATTTCTTATTTCTTCCTATTCTTTTAAGTTTTATCATTAAATTTTTTTTATTTTGATTAAATTCACTAAAAAACTTTAAATAACCCTAATTATAATTTTAATGTGTGTGTGTGTGTTTTTTTTTTTAAAATTCAGATATTAAAAGAAATGAATTTTAAAGAAAAGAAATTTTGAAAGATTTTTAATGTTCATCATGATAAAGATCATTGAATTCAAATATAAAGCGATTATTCCATGAAAATTTCAATCATCAGAGTACTCATTTTTTTAACTTCTTTATTTTAATGTTTTATTATTTTGTGTTTTATTTTTAAGTTTTACTTGTGCATGATTTATTTGTAGAACAGTTTGTAGAAAATTTTATTTGCATCGATTTTACCATAAATACTTTTTTTTTTGTCTAAAAAACAATTATGTCGATCAGTGACGAAATAGTATGATATGTATGGTATGGTATGAAAGGCTGTTTGCTTCTAAAAAGCAATTTAACTCGGAGGCCCAAAGGCCCATTGTGAATGCCCTTTAATTTTGTTCGTGGGAGTTGGCTTATCCTTAAAACCACTTCGATTTTTGTATAAATTTATTCAAGTCTTTTAGTGCTAATTTCTGCTAAGTCGTCCAGAAAGAACCTTGCTTTCAAACAAGCGAGCTTTCGTTCTTTTAGAACTGGACATTTGCAGAGTAGATACACTATTGACTCTATTTGTTTTTCATCTCTACAACTTCTGCAGAAATCGTTCGATGGTGCGTCGAGTCTATTGGCCACAGCCCCGATTAAAATCAGTGACGAAAAGAAATGTTCAAAAAAAACCTTCCGAAATATCAGTGGGATTGCACATGGAATTACTTATATACTCGTATATGGTCGATTCTCTGTAAAGTGAAACCAAAATCTTCACTTTCTTCAGTATAAAAGTTTTAAAAAAAATAACTAAATATGTATAAAAAAAATTCGGTGTTTTTAGTATATTATTATAAATACAATATAAATTTTATTTTTTCATTTTAATTACTTCATAATGTCGCCTGCATTACCATTCTTTTGTCTTCTGCGTTACCAGAAATGTCCTCATATTATATTAATTACATATTATGCATATGGATTATCTATTGAATACTTTTTTAAAGGACACGTGTTACAACAAAACTATAAAAGTGAAAATTCTTAAATATACTTAAAAAATCACAGAATTCTTAAAGGAAATATTAAGAATGTATTATCAAGATTGTGTACTAGTAAAACATAAAAGTGAAGGTAAATTGTAATAAATGTTTCAAGTTTCAAGTCTCTACAGTTTTATTATCCAACAATTTTTTAATAAAATTCCTCATAAAAAATGTCTTCTGCGTTACCAGAGAATCGACAATATACTTTTTCTCCTTTTTTTTTTTGTAATATTTTTTCATATAAAAGGCCAAAGAAAGAAAAGAAAAAAGGAAGAAGTTAAAATTTTTGCACAGATCATCAAATTTTAAATCATTCGTAAAAAAAATTTTTTTGATCGATACGACGACGATGAGGAAAAAGATGATTAGATAGTTGTAGTAGATAAAAAAATTGTACATAGATAGATATATTTTGTGGTTCTGATAAATGAATTGAATACAACATTGCATACAACATCAACAGACACCTGTCTGTATTGATTTGTACATACATACATACTTTACTTTTTAAATGAAAAGTTCAATGTGTTATTAATTCTTCTATACTTTTTATTTTTTGTTGTTAACGGATTCATCGTCATCATCATCTCCTTGATTATTATTACTTTCAGTGATGTTGATGAAATTGATGAAGCGTGACTTATAATTAGTTCTAATCAACAGGTTTCTTATATTTTGCTTCAAATTTAAAATTTTGTTCTAGTACACTTTACTTGCATGTTAAAAAACATATTTCTTTGCAAGAGTTTTTTTTTCTTTTCTTTAGTGCTTTCTTTGAGTTTTAGACAATTTCTAATTTTGCAATATTCTATAATCCGATTGTCTAAATCCTATCTTGAAATTTAAGGTAAAGTCATTGTACATACATTAATTCATTTTTATACAAGAAGCAATAGATAAAAAAAAAAATAGAAAAAAAAATCTTTAGATAAATGACCCATTGGACATAATAGCTAGATTATGTACAATGTTAGTTCAATAGTTCATCACGATTTCAAAGTTAAGAAGTAATATATCATGAATCAGGAAATTTTTATTTTTATTTATTTTTTTTCTTTTTTCTAAAAGTAAATCTCATGTATGCGTTATTTATTTGGGAATTTTTTTACTATTATTATTTTTTTCTTCTTGTTTTGTAATGATCATCATAAAATTAATGAATTGTTACAGTCGCCACTATTTTTAAAACTTTGAGTTTTGGTGGTGTTTTTGTTGATTGGGCGTATCAATAGACGATTCAGATTTAAGTTTATACTTCAGATATCCATTGTATCTTAAATAAGAAGAAAAAGCAAAAAAAAAAAAAGAATAAAGATACATACATGTATGTACATATGTACATATGTATTATAAAGGTAATGAAAATTAGAAAACCATTTCAAAATACCGATAAATTAAAGAGTAAACGCTTGAAAAAAAAAAAAAAAACGTTTTAAATAAATTAAAGTACTATTTTTTCAATTATTAATCAAAGAACTAATCAACTTCTTGTATTATATTTATTTATGAAAGAAAACTCATTTAAAAAGCTACTGGTATACATTTCATTTTTTTTATTTTTAAAACTTTTTGTTTCGTTTTACTTTTAAAATTAACAAATAAAGCAAAAAAAAAAAAAAAAATTATATGTATATTCTCCTGCTAATAAATTTAGCTTAATTATTTTCATATGTTATGTAATTTTGTAGTAGAAAATTAATTAAAACTCGGTTCAATTGCGGCATATTCTCGTTTTCAAATTAGAATATCTGTGAACCCTGAATTGTGGAGATTGTAGTAGAAGGTAAAAAACTTTGATTTTTCGAAAAATGAAGTTTTGGGCATTTTGCTTTATAACTTTTGCTCTAGTTTACGAATTTCTGCCATTCAAAGTTTGTATGATAGGCAATCCTCCAAGAAATATCCTAATACAATTTCAAATTTTTACTCCGCCGAGAACATACTTTTTTAAGTGCTGTAAAGCTGAAGTTCAAAAATATAAGGGAATGTCCTCCAAGAACATACTTTTTTAAAGTGATGAAAAGGTCTACCAAAAGTTTCCCCAACATTGATACACGGGTATCTAAAACTTAAACGTGAACCGAGTGTTAAAAATTCTTTCTTTTTTTGTGAGTGTTAAAATAAATGAAATTTCGATGAGGATTTAAAAAAAAAATAGCATAAAATTAAAGAAAAAAAAAATAAATTGAAAAGAAACTAAATGAAGATTTTGTTTTGTATTCGTGAAGTATTTATACTTTTTGCAATTGATTCTATTTCTATGTTTTTTAAATTTTTTTTCACTGTTCAAGTGGTTACTTATGGAATAATTTCATGTGCCGCAATAGTTTAAGAATAAATTCATCGGTCAATTATGATTCGTTCAGAAAAAAAAAGAAAAAAAAACTTACATTAATGTGGTGTGGAAATTAAACCACAGAAATCTAAATTTAATATCCTGTTGTTTCTTTTTTTAAATAAAATTACATATTACTAATATTAATTCTCATAGTAGATTGTCCTTCTATTCTTTATATTTCTATTCTTATAACCCTTTGATGTCTTGTTTTTGTGCATTGTATACTTTTTCATTGTACATTGAACTTTGCTTATTTTAATTGATTGATTATGCAACATCATATAGCGATACAAGAATATAACCAATAACTTGTTAATTTACTAGTATCTTTTCTATTTTATGTTTAACTAATGTTAAAAGTCGACATATTTAACACTTAAATGCTAGAAAAAACATTTGTATTTTTCATGTAAAAATATACATACATTATCTATTATTTTTTGTTTGTTTGTTTGATCTAACTGCCAAACAAAAAAATAGATATTTGTAATGCATTTTCACATAGAAAAATATACTAATGAATAATTGAAAAAATGCAAATTATGAAATTGCATTATGATGAGAAAGAAAGATATTGTTATATAAGTATATATGTACATCCACGTTATTACTACTGCATTAGCATTATCATAATCATAAAGTATATGGGTAAATTCAAAAATGCATCGCTGCTTCAGTGGTGTGATGCTCATGCGGTTGCAACAAATTCAAAAAACCATCAATCACATTGAAAATCAAAAATTTAAATATTCAGTGTGCAGTGTTAGTTTTTTCGTGATGTATAATATATTATACTTATGGCTTTGACATTAGATATAGGTTATTTGACAAGAACTTTTAACTTAATTTTTTTAATAGAATATTTACAATAAGTTTTTGCATTTTATAATTTTCTGAAACAAAAAACACTTCAAAAATGTAGCACTTGTAGTACTACGAGCTGTCAAAAGTACTACACCTTTAGTTGTCATATGACGCATCACAAAGTTGTGCTGTAGTAGAAGTTTTAGTAGTAGCTGAAGCTGAAAGTAGCAACTTTTTTACTTCATATTACAGCTACAACTAGATAACTGATTTTTGACAGTTGGTATATGAATTTTGAAAATGTCAAATGTCATAACAAATTCAAATAACTCATTCTGGCACAACCTTAAGAGCGGGTTTATACGGTCACTTTTTTCAATGGCATTGTCACCCATTCCGCTTTGTTAAATAGGAAAGAAGTAACAAGTATGTGGTGGGAAGTCACTCACGGGATAATCAAACTTTTTCTTCGAGCACGCCTGTTCCCTTTTGTGCTATATTCGTAATTTTGAATTTTTTTTTATATTATCGCATCTCCTTTTCATTTTATATTTGTAGTGACACAGCTCATATCTATCTTCATATATGGAGATGAAACATACACAACATATATTGTCGTTTCATCTTACCAAACAAGAAATCGGTATAAAAGAGAATGAAGAGAATTTGAGTTATGGTAAAAAAGTGACTGTGTAAACGTACGTACGACTTTTTCGTAATTTAACAAAGCGGAATGGGCGACAATGCCATTGAAAAAAGTGACCGTATAAATCCGCTCTAAGTCTATTACAATAAATCAGTGCAAGTGATGCCGCATCGCTATAAAAAAAATTAAACATTTTTGAATTTACTCTATAAGAATCATGAGAAGCTTTTTTGTAATGAACCATGTTTTATTTGCGATGATGAGTTGAAAACCAAGAAAAACAAAAAAAAAACAACAACCACAAAATATTAAATAAAACTATAGTATTTTTATTTTTGGAAGTCAGTATTGTGCTTATGGAGGCAGTACCCGATGAGTTTTTTGCCTTGGTAATATTTAATTTAAAAGATTCACCTCGATTGAAATTGAGATCTGATCACCCCACACACGAGACAGATTTATTCAAACAATTTGTGAAAGAATATAGAAAAGTATGCCTATCTTGCCTGTACTGACTTCCAAAAATAAAAATACTATAGACATAAAATCTCAAAGTAATGAGAAATCAAAAAAAGTGAAAAAAAAATCTCTCATGCATTATGAAAGCCGGAAGTATTTGAAATGCACAAGTAAGCAAACAACAAGCATACAAGTAGTAAACAAGAAAAAAAATGAAGAATTAATTAAAATAAGAAGAAGAAAATGAAAACGTTGCACGATGATGATGATGATGATTGTTGAATTGATGACGATTTTCGATATTATTGTGCTGTGCTGTGCTATACGATTGTCATTAGAATGCAATAATTCGTCTAGATGTCCTAATTGATTGCTTTTTGAAACATAATTAAGATAATTTACGAATGATGTATTTGTCATTATCATTCCATTATAATGTCTAACGACTTATTTTAATGTAAAATATTATTATTTCATGTTATGGTTTGCTTTTATTATGTATTTATTTTTCTTTCATAAAAGTACCTTCTTTCATATTCATTACATTTACAACGTTAATAAGCAAACAACGAATAAAATAACGAATAGTTAGGTCATTGCATTTTCATTTTTATTGTTAATGCAATGTATCATATGTACTTATAGTGAATGGTTGTTATGATATCGTTGAAATATAAGATATGTATCTTCTTCTAATATTATTCAAAACATAAAAGGGTTATGTTTATGTATGTTTAAGTTCATCACCCTTTTTTTTTGTTTTTATTATTTTTCCTTCTTTATTTGACTTTCATTTGAAAATTAATTACATCCTAAATAATGTTAAAAATGATGTTTGTTAAAAAATACAATTTTTATACAAGTAAGTACTTAAGTATATCACAAAATGTTGCATTTTCTCAATCACTGTGTGTAGTATACATACATATGTACATTGTACATATATTATCATCTTCATGACCATGACATATGAAGTTATGAAGCAAGAATAATAATAATATTCTCTCTCTCATCTTTGGCAAATAGAAAAAAAATTATGGAAAAATAGTTTTTTTTCTCCATATTATTATGAAAATATTCATATAATGATCACAAGACAGTAGTATAAAGTACTTGTAATTATTCTACTGAAAATAGGTATTAATCGCTGAAATATGTATACAGGGTGTTTGACGGCACTTTTTTGCTTAAATTACTTATATAAATCATGCCAAAGAGAGCATGTACGAAGAATTTGCTCTTGAATTATGGCTAATAAACTTTAGAGAGTAGACAAAAATAAGCTTCTATTAGTTGTCAACAACAAAGTAAAAAAAAATATTATGTCAAATTTTTGAGATATTCGACCTTAAATATAAAAATTTGGAACTTTTTTCAAATTTTTTTTGACTTTGAGTTCCAATTGACCAACAGCTTAAAAAAACATTTTTGAAAAAGTCTTGAGGTTCTTTTTCAAAGCATTCTTATTAAACCTTGCGTAAAAGCTGAATATATTGCAAAAAGTGGAACTAATTATGTACTTGGTTGGTTAGTTGGTTGACGTTGCGGTTCTTTGGATTACTTCCGAAAACCCAATTAGTACCGACACACCTCGCAGTTGTCAGTCAAAGGGTTGTAAGCCCTTCTGTCATGCATGCACCTACAGTTTAAAGTGAAATGCGAACCACTAAATTCATTGGTAGAGAACGAATTTTATTCGTATGACAGGGGCTTGGTACTAATATTTATTGTAGTTTTTTGTGGACAGCTTATGGTCTCTAAGCAGAGCCACCAAACTATTTTAGTACCGAGCACTTACACTCATCAACTCAAAGTGAATTGATACTCATTCAAAGCTGAGTGAACTTAGGTGGATTTGAACCCGAGACCTTCAGCATCAGAAACCAAGACTCTACCGCTTCGTCCACTGCCCGCTCACTCATGTAATTACTTTATAAAAAAAAAAAAAATTCTCTAATCTTGAATATCTCGGTAACCATTTTAGAATGCGATTCCTCTCCTGCAATACAATTTTTTTTTCATTTCTCATCGACATCTACCACCCATTCACTCAGTTTGGCACCCTGTATAGAAAGATAATTAATTTACTTGCTACTACTAGAGCAATTCTCATGTAAAATCAAATTTATTTGAATTTAAATTTTATTTTAGCTATTTTCTATTTTTTTTTTTTGTTAACTGAATTTATTTAAAAGTTCTTCAATTTGCAAGAATGTTATGCTTATTGGTTTCCCTGTTATTATATGCACATAATATGTAGATAGCTCGTTTTCCTGTGCTGTGTAGTGTGTTATATTGTTGCATTAATATGAAAATATCTGGCCTATCTATAATGTATGTTATTTACCTGATGATATGCTTGGTTTTTTGTTCTTTTATTATTTTTATTTTTTTTGTCGAATGTTTCTTTTTGTTTATCATTAACTAAATTGCCTTTATTCTAATAATAAACTGTTTATTTATCATATTTATGAGAGTGTTGGTTTTTTATTTTTTCTACAAAAAAAAAATTACATATCTGTTCGACTATGACCTCAATAATGTTTTGCAATATAAAACTAGAAAAAAACAAATTTTTTTTATGTTAATATAGGTGCCTGGTTTGAAATTCTATTAAGCATTTCCTTTCCACAATTTATTTATTTTTTTAATTTTTTCTTTTTTGTGGTAAACTCATGAAATTTTCATTGGAATAAAAAAATGCAATGCAATAAGAGAAGCGGAAAGGTTATCTATATTTATGTATGTATATGCTTTGTGTTATATATGGAAAAATGCAAGATTTGACCTCGACAGTAATTTAAAATAATAATAATGAGAATCGATGATAAAATATACTGTTGAAATATTTTTTCGTTTGCTGTGAAGAGTATTGTATCTTGGGAACATTTTGTTTTTTTTCAAAAGAAAGTTATAAGAAATTCAAAAGACAATTGTTATTGATTAGCCGTTATGGAATTTCATTATTTCTCATAATGACTTCATTGTTTCTAAATACTAATTGTGTACTGTCAAGTTTGACTGTCATATTCGTGAGTATTCAACCCCCTAAACTATAAATAAATTTTCAACAGCTATTTCATTTTTCTGTTTTTTTATACAGGGTGATTAAGTTTAGGGGTCCGAGCCGGAAACTACGAATAGGTCTTGGCGAGTGCAAATATCTCGAAAATTACTAAAATACTTTCATTTTCAGCAATAAAAAATTAGGGTTAATATTAAGCACTTTTCAAAAAAATTAGGGTTAAAGTCAAAAAATGGGTGTAAAAATGACAAAATTTTGGTTTTGAGGCCTTATAACTTCTGAAGGGTAAGAGGTACAGCGGCGGCATGTAAGATGTTGTTGGAAAGAAACATGGGTTCTATGCAATTTTGCAAAAAGGAAGATGACCCTAGCGTGGCCCTGTAAAAATTCAAAGGGTAAAGCAAGGAAAAAATACTAAAAATCATTTTTCCCTTCTAACTCCGTAACAGTTGCGATTGACCCCCCACTACATTTGCTTTTTGTCGCCAAAAGGCCCTGGTTGGTCGTGGTGCGGGTGAGGAGACATCAGGTTTACCTGGTGTGCTCCTGAAATAAAATCAAAATCAAAATCAAAAAATACATTTTTTGTTTGTCTCGTCGAAACGTATCCGTAGTTTCCGGGATGGGCACCTAAACTGAATCACCCTGTATATGGAAGTTATGATAAATGGTTGAATTCTCACTTTAGTTTAAGTTTTTTTAAAAGTTTAATGACTATTGTGGGATTTTTTTTAGTTTCTTTTTTTCTTAAAGTTAGAAAAACAAAATAAAACTTGTGTAAAAGTTAGCATTTAAAATTGTTAGAATTTTATTTTATTTTATTTTTTTCTAAAGAAAAACAGAATTTTAATTAAAATAACGAGTAATTATTGTGTACTACTGGTAGCAGTTTACGTATTTTCACATTAAATAAAGGTATAATAAAAAGAAAATAAAGTTTAATGTCAATAACTGACACCTTACATACTCTTACCCTCATCAAAGTACTTGACACCTAATGGTCATAATATTTAAAATAACTTGTAGTTTGTATGCTTCAATTTATTCATTTTGTATCTAAATTAAATGGCTCCAAGTTAAAACTTTCTAATGGCGTTTCTTCTTATGTAATAATTGTTTCTTAATTTTTAAAAAAATGTTTTTAAACGATTAAATACTTTTTTTTTTGCTGTTTTTTGTTTTTCGTGTTAATAACCAACAAAAAAAATACAATATATTTTAGAAATGAAGTTATTTTGCCACAATGTTTCTCGTACTCAATTAATTCATCTTTTTTTTTTTTTTCAACAATTAAAAAAAATTTCTTAGATGTGAAAAAAAAGCACACAACGATTTAGAAAAAACAGAATTTGGAAAAAAAGAAAAAGAAAAATGAAGAAATTATTCAATGAAAGCGCTCGGATAAATCTGAGAATTTTCATTACATCAGTGCTGCCAACCCTCTTTCCAATTTTTCCTCTCAAATCCATTTTAAATTCCTCGATTTTGGAAGAAATTCCTCAATTTTTTTAAATATACATAGATGCAATAAGTAATACAAAAGATTGTTTTTCTTTTTATATTTTATTCATGATAAATATTTTTAATACATGAAAATAACAAAAATAATAAAAAAAAAATTCATTGTTTAAGTTTATAGCATAAAAAATAATCGGAAATAAAATCGAATTTTGGATTAAATTGAATTAAATTAAATTTAGCTATATTAAGCTATAAACGTTAAAAGAAAATAATATATCTAGTAAAAAAATACATGATTCAACGTAACAAAATAAAATTAAAAATTAACGTAACTGAATAAAATAAAAAAAAAGTTGAATATTTTTGGCATAATTTTTTCAATTTGTATGCCATATTGATGATTTGATTGAACTTCTATCAGGTTCAAATTTTTCGACACCTCCTTTGTTTTCTATTCCATATTTTGTTGCAAATATTGCAGAAATTGTTTTAGGCTATGTTATTTATCGAAGTGTGTAAAAACTTTTATTTGTTTCATTTAAATAAAATTGAAAACATAAATAAAATGGCAAAAAGAAATATTTGGGGACATGAAGAAACTCTAAACTAGCCCTAATATTTAAGTTTACATTCAAATATTAGGAAAAGTAAAAAATTCAAAGTTATAATTTCTATATTTTGAACCACGTTTAAATCTAAACTGAACTCGATCTTTCGATCCAGGATACTGAAATACGGAGATCGAAATTCGATCTTTCAATCGCTGGATCTTTGGATCTGATCATGTATACGAGGTATATATCACCACCATTAAATTAACACAAACAAGGCAAAGCTTAAACACGAGAAAGGAAAAAAAACATATTTCAGTTTACTTTTTAAATGTTATTATTCGTCAAAAGACACTGCACTTAAATATACATCGAAAAAAAAACCCTATTATATTGTCAATATTGTCATAATGTCAAACGTCAAAATTACATTATTCGTATTGCCGTTGTAATTGTAAAATACATTTATTGAATTATTGTTAAATGATTAAGCACAATTTCTTTCCTAACCGTGACAAATTTGTTGAAAATTCGTAATTTTGTAATTATAACCAAATTCCACACAAATTCCTCAAAAATTCCATTCCCCACAAAATTCCTCACATGCATTAAAATTCCACACATTTTGAGGAATTCCCCTCAAATTGGCAGCTATGTTACATACATATAACGTGGATTACCTATATAAAAGGTGTCCAACCCGAAAACCACAGATAGCTCTCTTGAGACAAAGAAAAGATTCACTGTGGGGTGGTAATTTTTAAAGGGATGGCCGAGGTATGAGGGAAGAAAAATTCAATGCATTTTACTCATCACCCCGTATCCCCTAAGCTATTTACCCTGCAGCAGTTTTTTTTTTTAAAGAATACAGAGAACCTTTTGATCGGTCTTACAACTTCTCAACAACTCTTCTACCTTTCTCTCTATCTATGAAAGCTACGAATCGCCAAATTCAAAATTTTGTCATTTTTTACCTCCCATTTTTAAAAAATTTTTTTTAAAGGAAAACAAAATAAATAGTAAAAGGAGTAATAAAAATTCGTTGGAAAAGCTAAAAATGGTATTTTTTTTTGAAAACATGGAGTTACTGTAAAGTGGGCCGTGATTTATAAAAAAAAGAACGCCAAGATTTCTGTATAGTGATTCCTCAGAAGTCATTAGGATCTTATTCATGTGTTAGTACACTACTACACTGAGATACACATTACTTTTCATTAATAACACCTATGATATATTTCTAATAAATAATTAATAAAATTCAATCCTTTAGTCAAACTTTTGAAAGATTTTGTGTGATTGACTTTTTTTTCTCTCTTCCAAAGAGTCATCAACAAAGTCGAATGATTGATTTGTTACATTATGTTATACGACTTTTTAAGTGTCAGTTACACACCTTTTGAAATTACTTTAGACACGCCTAAAACTTTGTGTTACTAATTACAGAAAATCACTAATTGTTATTACTATGATGTGCCAGTGTAAAAGAGTTTATAATTACAGTTTATATTTCTTTACCATGGAAAATGTCTACTACATATTTGTTTTCTTCTTCACTTCTTTTAACAGTGATGTTGAATTTATTAATCATTATCATTATTTCGAACTTTATTCTTCCGCTGACAGATTGAAAATTGAAAATTTATCATATTTGAAGAAACAAAAAAAAATACACAATGATAATTCAATATTCTTTCTTTGGTTTTTATTTATTTATTTATTTTTTTTTTTAGAATTTATTATCATAAATTTATCATGAAGAATGTTATTTTTAACGCTTAAAATCTATTTTAGAAAAATTTATAAAAAAAAAATCGTATTTTAAATAAAAAATTTCTTATCTTATTAGAAAGTCGAATATTATTTTAAAGTATACATATTTAATAAATTATAGAAGAAAAAAAATCACAATAATTTAAATATGAATTGAATTATACGAATAAAATTTAATCGTATAGTATTAATAGATATCAACATCTTAAGTGATTTATCGAAAATATTCTCCTGCAGAGAAATACAATTCATATTTTTTTTTACAATCACTATTTAACAATTAACGTACAAAATATTGTGTATATTTTTAATATTTTATTTTGGTGTGGTTTTTTTTTTATACGATATCATTATGCATATTATGCAAAAAAAAGAAGTAATTTATGTGTGTGTGTGTGTGTGTGTGTGTGTGTGTGTGTGTGTGTGTGTGTGTGTGTGTGTGTGTGTGTGTGTGTGTGTGTGTGTGTGTGCGTGTGTATGTGTGTGTGTTTTTAAGTCTCCTGTCGTGTAAACTTAACAATTAGAATTTAAAATTGAATTTAATCAAAGATAAAATGATGTAGTAAAAATTTGTCCAAAAATTTTATAAAGATCGCATAACAATAATCCGACAAATAGGGCTCTCTAAAGTATGTTAATATTCGAGTCAATTTTAGCACATTTTTGTCAAAAATCGATTTTCAAATTAGAATATTTCCGGAGTCCGGACCATGTAATCCGATTAATTTGAAATTTCTGCAGGGCAATTTTTTTTCGTTTAATTCAATTTAATTTAATTCTATTCAGCAGGAAGGGAGTTACCGGTTACCAAAAATAACTACTTGTTATTGTGTATTCAACCCTATAACTTTTGCCCTAGTCGACGAGCCTGTTAACTTTTTGTTTATGTACTCTCTAAGCGGAAAACTCGTATTAATTCATTCTTAATTTCTTCTGAATTATTTTATTCTTATAATTTTATTTTATTTCTACATGTATGTATATTATATTCGATTACTTTTTTTTTTTTTAAATTTCAGATAAGTAATATGTATAGTTTATTTGTTTTTAGAGCTACCTAATTTTATCATAAATTTTCGAATAATTTTTAAGATACAAATCATTCATTAGTCGGTTTTATTTTTTTATTTCATTTTTATATTTTATTTCTAAATTATGCATAAATTTCGTTTTTATTATTTCTGGTGTTTGATACCAATTCATAAATGGAAAAATAAAATTATAGAGATAAAAATAATTAAGACAAAACGATGTCAAAGATATGAAACAAGCTTGATCATGTTTTTTGTTTTTAAGAAGGTGTTAATGCACCTTTCGATATGGCAGTCAAAAAAATAATTTTACTGCACGCCTTATTCTTTTTTCAAATCTCATAGAAATGCCATTATTCATACATGTGTTTGTATGTATGATAAAAAACATATTTCATACATGTTTAATCAGGTTTAAAAAATTTAGGTTTCAAATGCAAAAAAAAAAAAAACATGCATGATAAAGAGCAAAAAAATATAAAAAATTAATAAAATTAGAAAGAAAAAAAAAGTATTGTGTGTTTTTACGTTGATTTTTGGAATAAAACTTTGGGGCGGTAACTTGAAAATAAAATCTGTTAAAAATGGAGTTGTATGTTATTATTGGTTAAATATAAAAGATATTGGGTAAAGGGAAAATTTTTCATTAAATTTTTATTCAATCTACATACATACATAGTTATAGTATCTGAATCTGACATAACTAATAAATATCTTCATAAAAAAAAAAATAATTAAATAAATTTAAAAAAAATCAAGATAAGTAAATTTAAACAAAACTATGATGTGTGTTAATCAAAATTGACTTTGATGATGATCAGGTGAAAATGCGCGATTGTATATGATAAAATGTATGTATGTATGTATGTATATGTATGTACATCATTATACATATATATATTTCAAGGTCTTAATCTAGGATATTGAACTTCTTTCACTGGAGTAAAAGTTGTATATATAAAGGATCTTTGAACTATGTGGTGATGATTACGTTTGTTTATTTTGTTGTTGTTAAAATTCTTGTTTTTTATACTAGAAACACAGAACAGCATCCTTATTGGAATTCGAAATAGCTACACATTTTTTTTTAGAAATGCATATATAGAAGATACTAAATCATGTGGTTTTTTTTTGTTACGTGAAAGTGTCATTGGCATTTATAATTTTTGCCAAATTTAATGTTCTAGACAAATTTAATAGTTTACTAAAAAAAAGAAAAAGTAAATCTGGTTTCTATTGCTGTTGTTATTGTTGTGTGTGTGTGTGTATTTTTATTTATTTATTTATTTTTTTATTGTACGTACAAAAGAATATTCTTTAAGAACAATGACATAAGAGTCAACAGCAATAATTATTAATGCAAAATGATTGAGGTTTTTGACCGCATCATATACATATTTACCAGATTAAAGTAAGCTTTTTTTTTGTGAATTTCATCAAAATTTCTTTTTCTTTTATTGAAATAAAAAAAAGTAAGAAATTCAGTCAAAAAAATGGATGAAGCGCAACGAAATAATTCACTTATCTTCCGGCGGT
Source organism: Bombylius major (assembly GCA_932526495.1). Classification (NCBI taxonomy): domain Eukaryota; kingdom Metazoa; phylum Arthropoda; class Insecta; order Diptera; family Bombyliidae; genus Bombylius; species Bombylius major. The sequence goes on from OW052043.1 coordinate 19,529,220, forward strand.
TTTATTGCTTTTTTTCTCCACAATATAAATTACTATCTTATATAAATATTGTTTTTTATTTTTTTTTATAATATATTTTTTTGTTGGTGTCACATGATGTTTTCTGACCATTATTATCATACCACCTGAAACGTATTTTATGACACTTTTTTAATAATAACCGAATATTTTTTTGGTGTTTTGTAGTCATGCTTCCAACCTACATGACTCATATTGATACTCGTATTATGTGTAAATGATTTTTTCTGATCGAAAAAAAGTAAAAATAAATAAATAAAAACACAACGCATTGCTATTTTATTTGATCTAAAAATAAAGATAAATAATTTTCCAAGCAATATCTGATGACTAGCAACCAATGTGGTGGTGGTGTTAGGATAATACTTAGGTATATGTCTAACGTAGCTTTTAATTCGAAAAATGTCTCTGTATAGTCAAAATAATATGAGTTGGCGAATCTCGCGCGTGTCTTACATGTGTTAGTGATCTTCTTGTGTATACATATACGAAGGAAGAAACCTCTTTCTTATAGGGCCCATAGACGGTCAACTTGGTTGACAACCAGGTTGTCAACATTGCAAGTTGAAGTCAATAAGTGCGTTCGAATCACACGATTTATCTGATAATTATCACTTCCACAGTTCCACATTTGTTCTACATTTGTTCCACTCACCTAGTTTTCCATTCTTTTCAGTAGATGTCCCTAGCTTTTAACTAATCTTAAAGTGAAAAAAGTGATAAAAATTTTTTTGGTTCACTTGCTGTGTGGAACTAATCAAAAAAGAAGAAGACATGTTTAAAAAGTTGACTGTTTATGAATTCTAAATTGTCAAGATGGAATATGAAGTAGAAGTATTTACTCACTAAATTTAATTAAGTTTTTCACTAAAAATCAACTGCCTATGTACATAAAAGAACTCGAAACTTCAACTGACAGTCAAAAATCAGCTAGCTGATATTTTTGACGTTCCAGTCATCCAAATTTTCCAGTTTAATATCAGTTTGTACAAGTTGAAGCTTCACTTATTTTAAATCAGAACCGAACTGATAATATCAGATAAATCATGTGATTCGAACGCACTTATTGACTGTGTGTGGGCAGGTTGACAACCTAAATCAAGTTGGACCAACTGGTTGGACTAAAATCAAAATTTTTTGATTTTTATGAACGGTTGTAAACTTGGTTGTTGTGTCTGTAGCAATATTGTCAACTTCCTTTGAAATTTATAATTCCACTAGTAAAAACTTTAGGTTCCGATAGCTGTTGACCTAACAAATCTTTTGAAAAAATGAAATTGGCATTCAAGTTGACGATATGGTTGGAGTGTCTGTAGGTTTTAGGTTGACAACCTGGTTGTCAACCAAGTTGATCGTCTATGGGCCCTATTAGAATTTACAACAACAAAAATGTGTGTGTGTGAGTATCTTTTCTTCTGCGCATAGTTTCTAGTATAATACGATTTGGCATCTTTTTTAAATCGAGCTATAGTAGTTTTTTAAAAAAAAAAAAAAAAAAAAATTGTTTAGATTTTTTTTTTGTCATAAGAAAATTTACTCTCGAATTTTGTTAAAATTGATAAAAATTGAAGGAAGATACATTATTTAAATCCTCCAACGGGCAACGTTGAATTGAATTCGCGTTCTAAATATTTTGCTAATTTTAGCAAGCAACGCTTGTTTTCACGTCGACACCAATAGAAAGAAAGAAATGATAAGAAACGTTTTTTTTCTCTTAGGACGCATCTGCATGCATAGCAGATATACCTAACCCGCAATTTTATATCGAAAAATCAAAAAAATACACTCGTGGTTAAAGGAGTTTGAATGTACGCTTTGTGTAGTTTGTTTTTTTTTGCCAATATTTAAACTTTTTTTTTTAATTTTACATTTTCAGAATTGAAATGAAAACTCAATTTGAAGGAAACCTTAATTTCTATTCTTTTGAATTTGTTCTGGCTTATTAAAAAAAATATAAATCCAGTTTGCAAATGAGTGTTTCGGGACAAATTACACAATATTCGGTCTAAATATCGTTTGAATAAAGACATCCAATTACTTATGAAGGTACATATCGAAATTTAAAAGACATAACATTTCACATTGATTGAAATCTTATTATCATTATTTCAATTGAACAAATCATACCTGTTCATTATAAAAGTATATATTGGATACAACATGAATTTCATAAAATCATACCTGTGGCTGTAAGATAAAATCTTAAAAAAATAATAATAAAAGACAGAACAGTAGCACATTGATAATTAATCTGTTGAGATGTTATGTTTAGATATCTAAAATGATTTTATTAATTCTACTTATATACAAATATCCATTCTAACCTTAATTATAGAATCAAAATCACGTTGATTTTTTCTTTCTCAAATAAAAGATTGTGAAATATTTTCTTAAACAAATTAACTAACGTTTTCATAAAAATGTCATTAAATTTTAGGTTATTTTTTTTTTTTTGCTCTTTAAAACCAATTTGTAGTCCAAAAGAACCTTTTATTTTGTTTTATTTTTTATTTTTTTGTTGTCGATATTGCTAAAGAGCTCGTGCTGTATTATATATTTAAAAAAGACTATCTATCACTTAATTACCTGTGTCATTTTAATTTTTTTTTTTCAACTTAAGGTCGTCATAATATTTATATAATATGTGATATATATTTTTTAGTCTAGTATTAATTATTATTTAAATTCAAAAGTTACAAAATCTTTTATGTTAGTTGTCTTCAGAATATGTTGTGGTTTAAGAGGTCAATAGAACAAGAACACACAAATCATTAAATTGTTAAATAATATTTATTATTAGATGAAACACAAAAATATGAAAGTGAAATGGAGGAAATAAAAAAAAACTAACCGATAGACTTCTTTAAATGATGTATAAGAATATACAGGGTGTTTGTCATAAAGTGTACAATTTCTCTCTTTGTGACAATTGAAAAATTATATGGCAGGGGTTGCTGATCTCGAAGGGTTTGGAAGTAGAGTGGGGTGGGTGGAGAGACTGGTATGTGTATGTATGGGTCGGAAGATTTTAATCACTTTATTCGTATATCACAGTATAGCTTCTAAACTATTTACCCTACGCCCTAAGCACTCACTCTTCTTTCTTCTTTTGATACAGAAGCTACGATTTGTCAAATTCAAAATTTTATCCCCATTTTCTTGAAGAAAAGAAAACAAAAAAAAAACGATTTTTTTTTTTTAAAAGTGTTTAAAATTAAGATTCTTTTATATTTCGGAAAAATAAAGCTCTTGAGCACTCTTTTGCTTGTAGAAATTACGGTTCGCCAAACTCAAAGTTTAGTCATTTTATTGACAATTTTTTTCGAAATAAACGCATACCTATTTCTTAAAAATTGCTCAAAACTAACAAATATAATTTTTTGTTTGTCTCGCCGAGACCTATCCGTAGTTTCCGGATCGGACACCTAAACTGAATTACCCTGTACATATGTATATGCTTAATAAAGTATAGGTACGTTAGGTAGATTCTTACTTTTTTCTTTTGTGGTATTTTTGTTTTGTTTTTGTTTTTTTGTTTAGGCATATATTGTATTGTTTTGATTCGATGTACATGTCTTTTATTATTGATGAGAAAATTTCCAACTGATTTTTATGATTTGTTTTTGATTTCTTAATATTCTTCTACGAACATTGTGTACTTTTAAATTTCCTTTTTTGTTTTTTTCTTTTAGATATTTAACACTACGTTCTATGTTAAAGTTTACTACCTCTCATCTACATATTATTTTTTTTAGACCTTTCGTCTCTTTAAAGAACTATGTTTTCGAAAGAGTAGGAAGTTGAAATTTGTCCAGGATGTTCCTTAAAAGGTTTTTTTCCAAACAAACTTTGAATGATAAAAATCTGTCAATTAGAGTAAAATGCACAAAGGCGTCATTTTTCGAAAAATGATCGTTTTTCCCCTCTACTGCTACCCATTTTATTTTTGCACATTTTCAAAAAAATTTCTGATTTTCTGATTTAGTCATTCATTCCAATAGATCTCGAGGTATAAACATCCCAAAGTTGACAGGTCCCAAATTTCTCATATTCAGAGGTATTCAAATTTGAAATCTGATTTTTGACGATAATGTAATGTGCTAGTTAACATAGATCGGAGTGTTAAACTTTTGATTGACATAATTTATAATTTGTTATCAGTTTTAAATTTTTTTTTCCTCAGGAATTATATTTGTGATTAAATTCGCTTGAAAAAAAAAATTTTTTAAGTATGTAAATAATTTATATTTTATTTTTAGAAGTATCTAAAAGATAATATTGATTTTTGCAAAAGTCATATACATACAATATTATGTATTTACATTTCTTATTTTTTTTTTAAGCTTACCCCCCAATTCTACATAAGAGTCTCTTATTTCTCTTACTTCTCTAAGCTTTTTATCATAAGAGATTTATTAGCAGAAATTGGTATTCTACATAGCAGACGTGTGGTGATAATAATGTGTAAGAGACTAAGAGGTTTTGAATTCACCAAAATCAGCTGATTATCATGACATTTGTTTGAATTTGAATGTACGAGTTTATGCCTGATTCGCTTTTAATACGGATTTTGGTTTACTCCCAATTTTATCTGCTATAGCAGTTTATAAACTTGCTAATTCGGATTTTGGCTTAAGCCCAAATTATTGAAATGGTGAAAGTGAAGCTGTCACGTTCTTCTTCTTTTTTTTATGTGTAAGAAGAAGAATATGTATACTTTAAGTGTATAAAAGTATCAACGTTTGCATGTATTATTTTAATCCCAATTTACAGTTTATAGCGTACTCCCAATTTAATCCAAAATTCGGATTATTTTTTGTTAAATAAAAATTTGAAATCATAGGTTACTAGATATTTTAAATGTTATTCATATAGCATAGTTTTTACTGATTTTTGATTAAACGGTTTTTAATTAACTTTAAACAGTATAACTCAACTTTTAAATAATTTGTAAAAAAAGAAAAAGTGAAAGATTTACATTTTTATTCCCGCGTATTAAGAAAATATATAATATATATAATATAAAATATAATACTATATTCATTTAAAATTAATAATATTTTTATATTATTATTTTTATTTTCTTTTATTAATTTTTTTTTTAAATTTTTAATTTCTTCACTTTTTAAAAACTCCACTTCTACACAATAACAATAAGAGGACCTCACCAATGACCTGCTTAGTTAATAGACTTTCGAGGTTAGAAACGTCTCTTATCTTCTTATCCAGAATACCAAATTCTCTTAACTAAACTCACCACAATTTTTAAGAGATCAGCTGATTGGTGACATCTCTTACCTCTTACCTAGAATAGCAATTTCTGCTAAGTGTCTGCTAATTGCATTTAAGAGGCTAAGAGTCTCTTAGTCTCTTATGTAGAATTGGGGGGTAAGAGACTCTTAGCCTCTTAAATGCAATTAGCAGACACTTAGCAGAAATTGCTATTTTAGGTAAGAGGTAAGAGATGTCACCAATCAGCTGATCTCTTAAAAATTGTGGTGAGTTTAGTTAAGAGAATTTGGTATTCTGGATAAGAAGATAAGAGACGTTTCTAACCTCGAAAGTCTATTAACTAAGCAGGTCATTGGTGAGGTCCTCTTATTGTTATTGTGTAGAAGTGGAGTTTTTAAAAAGTGAAGAAATTAAAAATTTAAAAAAAAAATTAATAAAAGAAAATAAAAATAATAATATAAAATAAAAATAATATAAAAATATTATTAATTTTAAATGAATATAGTATTATATTTTATATTATATATATTATATATTTTCTTAATACGCGGGAATAAAAATGTAAATCTTTCACTTTTTCTTTTTTTACAAATTATTTAAAAGTTGAGTTATACTGTTTAAAGTTAATTAAAAACCGTTTAATCAAAAATCAGTAAAAACTATGCTATATGAATAATATTTAAAATATCTAGTAACCTATGATTTCAAATTTTTATTTAACAAAAAATAATCCGAATTTTGGATTAAATTGGGAGTACGCTATAAACTGTAAATTGGGATTAAAATAATACATGCAAACGTTGATACTTTTATACACTTAAAGTATACATATTCTTCTTCTTACACATAAAAAAAAGAAGAAGAACGTGACAGCTTCACTTTCACCATTTCAATAATTTGGGCTTAAGCCAAAATCCGAATTAGCAAGTTTATAAACTGCTATAGCAGATAAAATTGGGAGTAAACCAAAATCCGTATTAAAAGCGAATCAGGCATAAACTCGTACATTCAAATTCAAACAAATGTCATGATAATCAGCTGATTTTGGTGAATTCAAAACCTCTTAGTCTCTTACACATTATTATCACCACACGTCTGCTATGTAGAATACCAATTTCTGCTAATAAATCTCTTATGATAAAAAGCTTAGAGAAGTAAGAGAAATAAGAGACTCTTATGTAGAATTGGGGGGTTAGTCTCTTATGTAGAATTGGGGGGTTATTTTCAACTATTATTTTATATTTGCTTAATGCAAAACGCCCATTATTTTTTGTAACGTTTATTATTTGAGTCATTGACGTTCATCATGTGCAAATAAAGGGAAAAATGATGATAAATAATAACTGATAAATATACATACCGAATCATTTGTTTGTATTGAAACAAGTTGAGTAATATATAGGAAATAAAAATTTATTTTATCTGGGTACATACTACACACATACATATGCACATACTTTTTTTTGTTACTACTTCTCTTCGATAAATAAGGCAAGGACTGAAGGAAAAAAAAATATAAATAACAAGTGAGTGTGCTTTTTATGTTACCTGTTAGTAAGGAAATATTGACTTTTGCAAAATTAATAAAAAAAAAAAAAGTTGAAAAATAGATAAAAGTTTAAAGGTTTGATTTAGTTTAGGTGCGTCTTCTCTATAATACTTATGTAAATACATATTTGAAATTTGAAATACTTTTAGGGTCGTATTCATCATTGTTTTTTAACTACGATTAAATCTAAAACGAGCTTAACTGAATGAACTTCAGAAACTCCTTCCTATTCACTGTAGCAATTTCAATTAAATTTTGTTTTTCGTATGGCAAATGTTAGTTTTTTTTTCGGAATTTGATTTTGATGTTTAATTAACATGTGTCGTCACGGTTTAAGAAAAAAAGAAAAAAAGAAAAAAGAATTAGATTTAATTTAAGACAGCTGTTACCTTGCTTGCCTGTTACGTAACTCAAAGCTTGATTTAACAATTGAAACTAAACTTTGTTGGTGAATAAGTTACAACAAGTTTAAGATAAATTATTACCTTGGTGTATACCGCCTTCAAAATAACTCTTAACATATACTTTTGTTGTTTCTTCTTCTTCTTCTTCTTTTTACATACAAATTTCTTAATTACGTTTTTTCCACCCATTCAACTGCAAATTTATTGCAAATAGGTGTGTCAACAATTTTGTTTAATAAATTCTATGAGATTAGAAGGAATATGATAATGATAATAAATAAATTTATTGCTAAATTTTATATTTTTTATGCAATTATTGCGATAAAAAAAATCCCATAATATTCCAGTAGCACTAAAAAGTCATTAAAAAACCTTATTCTGTATTTTTTCTTTTTCAATACAGTGCCAGTGTAAAGTATAGTGTAAGTAAGATTTTTTGCAACGTTTTAAGAAATTTTTCAAATATTTTATAATTTTTAATTGTTTCGTTACTGGTAAGTACCCCTAATTTTTTATTTTAAATGAATAATCATTTTGTCATTTTGAAAAGTGAAAAGATTAATTTTTAAACTAATAAAAAAAGGAAAAATTGCAAATTTTACAAGCTTAAGTGTGAATAACGCCCTCTTTCAAAAATGCAGAAATGCCGTACTACTACAGTGTAATGATTTCTTAAACGTAAAAGTCTGAATTAGTGATGAAGTCATTAATTCCGAAACGTAATTTGACTTTATCTATTGTTTCAAATGTAAGCAGATAAAGCAGTGTTAAATTTCAAATGTCAATTCAACACAACCTCATCTTTAAATATTATGTATTTATAGGTAGTGGTCTAAAAATTGGAAAAAATAATGGATTGTAGATGGTAGATTGCTTGACGTGGCGGTTCTTTGGGTTACTTCCGAAGACCAAAATGCACTAAACGTGCCGTTTTGATACTACACATCGACACACCTCGCAGTTGTCGAGTCAAAGAAGGGTTGTAAACCCTTCTGTCATGGATTGTAGATACTGCATAATGTTAATAATTTTCTCTATTTCGTATTGTAAAAAGTATTTCAAAACGTCAAAAGCATACAAATTCTATACCACAAAAAATGTCACAAAAAAGTGTATTACAAAAGTTACCGCTGTGTAAATTTCGACGTTTTAGAAGAGGGCCATTTCTTTCTTGGTGTAATAGCTTCATGTGAGCTTGCTATACCTCCCTACCCTTGTATAATCAACAGAAATTTCTTAAACTTAGTTTTTTTTTAAAGAATAAAAAACACCTTCTACTAAATCTGCAACTATTGCTAATGTAGTAGAATAATTAAATTGAACAAAATTATCAAAGGCGAAAAAATATTCAGAATTAATTTGTGTCGCTATTTTTTCAAATTCAAAAAATTAATAATTAAATTATACATATTTTTTTCTTTGCAAATTTTCAAGTACATACAATCATAATTGTTTACTTACCAGAATATAAATTGCATATATTTAATAATCATAATATAAAATGCTTATTTATCATTATTATCAGTCATAAATACTGAAACCGTAACCATTATTCAAGGTTAGGTAAAAAAATATCTATAATCTAAAATCTTTTATGACCTATTCATATCAATGTGCACTTACTTTGTTTTTGTGTTATATTTTTTTTTGCTTTTTATTTGAATTTTTTTATTTCTATCATCAAATGCACGCAAAATTCATGGAATGAATTTATAAATATGTAGTTAGAAAAATTTAAATAAAAAATATATATGTCATAACCTCAAACGCATGCACATGATTTGATTAGAAAACTCATGATGAAAAACTATAACGAATTTCAATTATTTGTATTTTGTCATTTTAATAATGAACGCATTATTTGATTTATTTGCAATACATATTATATTGTAACCTTCAATTTAAATGGTTTTATAACAAATTTTGTAATTTTATTCCATTTTTTTCTGCCTTACTTTTTTTTCCTCAAATAAAAAAAAAACATAAAAAAAAACCTGAAAATTTCACAAAAAAAAAAAAAAAAAAACGCAAGTTTTGTTGATTAATTTTTTTTTTTTTAATTTAAAAAAAAAAAAAATTATTTAAATTTGAAACACTTTTTTTGTTTGTTTTTGCAAATGACTTAAATTACATATTTGCGCAATTTCACCATTAAACTTTGTGAAAATATAACAATTGTTAACGCATATACATTAATGTCGGATACAATAGAATTTGCATACCACGCACATATTTTTTTATTAAACATGTTAAAAGAAAATGTGGAATAAAATTAGAAAAAAAAAATTTATATAAACTTAAAAATAAATGATTACTAATTTCGGTGAATACATGTCGATAAATGATGACAATGTCGAAATTTGATTCCAAAAAGAACCACACAGACAGGTTACCACATAAGGGAATCATATTCTGGAGTGTGTTTTGAAAATGAAAAAAAAAAATAAATAAATAGAATCAAAAAATAAAATACAAAAACAATTTCATATGAAATAAAAATAATAAACTTTTCCCGGGTTTATTTTTTTAATGGATAAATAAAAAAAAAACGGAAATTCTCATGACCATAAATAGATAATTAAATGAAGATAATGAATTTAAAAATTTTTTTTTTAAATGTTAAAAAAGAAGGTGTACATGACATTTCTTTTCTATTAAATTAAAATAAATTAGGTTGTTAACTCAAGATTACTTCCCACGTTTTCTAATCAATATTCTAAGCAAGAATATAAAAAAAAAGAATTTGGAAAATAAATCAAGCATTTTTTAAGCACACATCCAAAACTTTAATTTTACAAATTATAAGTTTATAAGTTATGTTACCAGTGACGGATTTAAGTTCTACTGCACTCTAGTCCCCGTCCGATTTTACACCTTTTTTGCTTGATAATGATAACTATTATAATAAAACATTTATTTTTCCGCCCCTAAATTTTTGCCGCCCTAGGCCAAGGCCTCACGTGCCTAAGCCTAAATCCATCACTGTATGTTACTATTAATTGGAAATAACCAATTTATTATACCCCTAAAGCATATATTATCTATGCCACAACTAAAAAAAAGTATGAATTTGGACAAGATTATATCATATTTCTAAAACTTTTGCAAGCTTCAGGCCCTTCTCACGAATTCATATTTGTTTGTACGATCTGATGCAATCTTGCGTCAAGTTATGCATGACAGCAACTAAAGCAATTTATGACAGAAATCTTGCAATCGAGAACAGCGTGATAATTTATAAATTTTAATTAGTACTTACGAGTTACGACAATAAAAATTCTACAATTATTAAAGTTAGAACAACGATGAAAGAACACAAGCAACCACAACCTATATTTGACAAGTGTTAAATTGTATCTTCTTCTTATTTTTCAAACATGCAAGTGGTAGAAATATCTTGCGTGATTTGCTTGCTTTAGTACGCAAATTTCTAATCGTGAACACTTATGTGTTCATTATGTTGTATCAAAAATAGTATATAGGAAAAGATAAACATTTTCATATGTCGAAATGGAAGCAATTTTATTTTTGCCATTACCTGATATCAGGTGGCAACATGTTGAAAATTTTCATTAAACATTCTGCATACACTTCGCATCACTTGGATACATAATCAAAAATCTTTATCAACAATTTTCAAATTTTTGCAACACTTGATCATCGTCTATTAAATGGTAGCAGTGTAGGAATTTAGAAGAGACGGACAAAATTTTGAGGGGATAAGACAGCACAAAAAAAGGAAATGTTGCCTTAAATTGCTTTACATATAATACAAAGCCTCCCACATAAAAAAAAAGTCAACTTTTGTTTTTGTACATATATTTCAATATTCGTCATTATATAATATATAATATATAATATACTGCTTCACACAACAGCAACATTTCCTTTTTTTGTGCTGTCTTATCCCCTCAAAATTTTGTCCGTCTCTTCTAAATTCCTACACTGCTACCATTTAATAGACGATGATCAAGTGTTGCAAAAATTTGAAAATTGTTGATAAAGATTTTTGATTATGTATCCAAGTGATGCGAAGTGTATGCAGAATGTTTAATGAAAATTTTCAACATGTTGCCACCTGATATCAGGTAATGGCAAAAATAAAATTGCTTCCATTTCGACATATGAAAATGTTTATCTTTTCCTATATACTATTTTTGGTTGTATTATGTGTCCAAATATGATATCGTGAATAGCATGCGTATATGCATATTCACGCAAATATGAATTCGTGAAAAGGGCTTTAATATCCTCAAATCACAAGAAAATCCGTCCTTTTTTTTTCGAAAACATCACGTCAAAATACAAGTTTTTTTAAACTTATTCGTTCAATTTTTTTTTTTCAAATGAAGTAAAAACACTCTCTCTTCTTCTACTTTGATCGCGCTACAGCTGATCGTACCTTTTGCTTTCTTAAGTAATTTCCTCCCTACTCATTTCTGTCCTTTGCTTTCGATTTCCAGTTGGTTGGTCGGTCGCAGTGTTGCCGAAAAACAAAATGGGATGGAGCCAGATTTAAGAATGAGAGGGGCTAAAAAGGGCTAAATATTAAATACTCATCTTTTTTATACTTTAATAAACAAAACAAATTTATTTTATTAAATAAAAAAACAAAAACTTGCATAAAAACAATATAATTATTCATTAATTAAGTAATTCAATAATTTGTGCATTTTAATTAGTATGTATATTTATATATTCAGTCAAAAATTTCATAGCTCTCATATAATTTATCTTCATTTTCATTAAAATCTGAATTCTGTGAATGTGAATCTACATTTTTCAGTTAAGTTTTTTCGATGAGTTCTTCAGGTAGTTCATAGCAGCATTTTTGTTTTCGTCGCAAAGTTGATCGCACGAATAAAATAGCATTAGTAGTATCTGATTTGTACCAGTTTATGATTTTTAAACTTTAGAAATATTGACCAGTAAAAAATAGTAGATCGATATGGTATATTAAAGACTAGTAGAATGAAATCAGATGAAATTTTTCTTTTTTTCTAATGGAGCTAAAAAGAGCTTAACATACGTCTAAAAGAGCTAAAAAAAGAGCTAGGAGCAAAAGCCAATTTTAGGAGCTAAATGAAATAAAAAAGGGCCAAATTTAGCCCCAAAAAGGCTAAAACGGTTGGTACATTCAAGGACTGAATGTCGCTCTGAAATGTAGTTTTTTTCTTAAACTTTAATGTAACTTGACGTTACCCTTACTGTATACAGCGCTAGTACCTGGAAGAGATAAACGGGTAGGGAAAGAAACTAGGGAAACTTCAATTTCCTGAATTATATTTATCAGAATTTCAATTAGCAATTTTTTTTTGGCAAAATAATTACTAGAAGTTAATTAAATTTTTTGAACGTTGAATAATTTCTATGTGGTGTATGTTCTGATAAGTGCAAGTCATGTACGTAATTTATTTGTATGATTTTTTTTTCTAATTCTTTTGATGTTTTATTCCTAAAATTTGTAAATTATGTTTTAGCGTTATGTTTTTTTTTTTGTTAAGCATTAATTTGAGTTTTTGTTTTCGGAAAATTTTTGTATGGACTCGTAATTTTACTTCCAAATTTTTTTCTCTCTTTTATTGCAAATTTTTTCTTGTACTTGACTAATTTTGTTTGTTTCAAAGTAGTTAAAAGTATGTAATTATCTTTAACATTAGAATATACATGGTTACCTTTGAAATTCATAATATGTACATGTAATGCATACATTGACCCCATTTTTTTAAAAAGTCAAAAAGTTTGGCTTAGTGCCAAGAAAATAAATATATATGTATGTATGAGTACATCTTAAAAGATACTCGTACAATAAATGTATAGTACCTATATAAGTTTAAAATGTGAAAGGAAATTTTGTGATATTACGGTCATAGAACTTTAATTTGTACATGATGACGATGTAAAAAAAAGTTGACGTAATTATCCTGATGGCAAAAAAAGAAATGTGCAAAAAAAATGTGCAGAAAAAAAAGTATATAAATTTTGGTTTCCGGTATAAGAGTATAGAGCAATAGAAAATTTTGTATATGAATTTCTTATTTCTTATGCTGTTGCTGTCTTTGAATAGAGTCCAAGTTTATTGAAGCATGAAATTTTAATTTGTGTTTTTTTTTTTTTGTTTCTTGCAACATGAAGTTTAAAAATTTATCAAAGTAGATATGTATGTATTATGTACTTATGCAGCTATTTTAAATTTTATATATGTACAAATAAATGTCGTGAGGTAATAGAAAAAAACTACAGCTGATTTTACGCGCCAAATAAATTTAATTTTTTTGTTTTCTTTTGGAATTTGTATTCACAACAGGGTACGTGGCTACCAGAGTAGATTGGGAGAAATTATTATATGATTTAGTGATGTTTTGTAGAACATTATTTTAACACTCTGATCTCGTATAAATTTTACATACAATATATCAATGTTAACGTAACAAAATGTTACATATTTTGGCTCCTTAAAGTACCTTTACACCATGGTAAAAGGAACACTATTAAGGTAATATCAATCGTAACTCTCAGGCGCCAGGCAATACAAAAGTATATGGACGATCTGAGAAATGAAATACAAAAGTATATGGAAATTTTACAATTTATTTTTCAAAATAAGATATCTCAGCATCCTCTGAACCAAAAACTAATATTTTTGGATTAAAATATTTGTTGAAGTGTTGCTTAAAATTTATCTTGTTCGGTAATTCTGTAAGTGTCATAGTTTTCAATCACAAGGACAAAATACGCGAAAAACCATGAAGAAGTTCAACATTTTTAACCTTGTTTTACATTTTATCTCAAAAACTAGAAAAAATAAAAGACTGCAATAGCAACAATATTAAAGAGAACACTTTAATAAAGATTTCAATATAAAAATAATAGTTTTTGGTTCACGGGATGCTGAGATACGGACCTTCAAAGTTAACTTTAGGTCTTAATTATGTTTGAATTTGCAAATGTATGAAAATTCAACGTTTTAGTCTCTTTTGCACTTTATCTCGAAAAATAAAAAATACAAGAAAACTGCAAAAGATAATACTAAAGAAAACACTTTGATAAATCTTTAAGTATAAAAATATTAGTGTTATGTCTACGGGATGCTGAGATACGGATCTTTGAAGTTGAAAATTAAGTCAAATTTGTGTTTGGGCTAGGAAATGTATGAAAATTTTCGACTCTTTACCTTGTTTTGCACTTTATCTCAAAAAGTACAAATACTAGAAAAAAACTCGTATGGCATAATCAAAGGGAACACTTCAACAAACAATTAGGTCGAATAATTACAGTTTTTCGTCCACGGGATGCTGAAATACTTTAAAATTACTAAATTATTTAATTATTCTCCATATGATAAAAATAATTATTGCACACATACTCATATTCATGAGTCTTTTTTACGCCACGTTTCTTTTCTCATTCATTCTTTATAATACCTTAATAGTGTTCCTTTTACCATGCCTTTACACTTCTTGTTTGTCATATAACTTTACATACTATGTATATGTCACTGGTAAAGTTTGACTACGTTTACACTGTTTGATTTTGTTGAGAGACTTTTTCATATGATTTACACTCGACATATCATAAAAATATATATTTTCTATTTCCGTATGACATTTGATTTGACTTCGTAATATACATATCTTATTATTTCAGTGGATTGAATGAAGTAATTTTATTTAGAAAAAGTGATAATTTTAAATAATAGTAATAATAAGTTATTCATTTTCACACTTTTCTCAAATGACATGTCAAACAGTGTAAATATTCAAAAAATATCCTTGAGAGCAATATGAAAAGTCGTATGACAAATACATATGTAAAATACCATACATAAAGTCATATGACAAATCAAGTAGTGTAAAGGTACTTTTAGCATGTTCCGTGGACGAGGAAGTTGAAATTCGGGCAGGATATTGCATTAGGGCAAAATTTATCATCTGATATACAAACCAGTTTTGAACTTTAGAATTTTTACACTCGTTATTCTATTCGAATGGTAAATAAATATTCGAGTGATTTCAAAAATACTTCGGCATAAACCATTCGAAACAAAGTACTCGTAAAAATACGCATACGTAAAGTTACGAGTGATTTCGAGAATTGACTCCCTAATCTACTACTTTTTATTTGATTCAATTTGACTCTTTTCCAATTTATTCTTGACATGATGAAGCAGTAGAGTATTGGCTTCTGATGCTAAAGATCTCGATCCAGAGTTAAAATCTGCCCAATTTCACTCAACCTACCAATTCATTTGAGTTGGGTATAAATGCTCGGTACTGAAGTAGTTTAGTGGCTCTGCTTACAGACCATGCTGTTATGATACGGTATTAATTTCATGATTAATTTCATGATTAATTTCGTTATTAAAAAGAGATAACAAGTATGCTTTACGGAAAAAGCAACTAAAAAGAAAGAGAGATATGACTAACACTTATTTCAGAATTAATACTGAAAATGTCAAAAAATAACTCTCCCAATTCTCCAAATTCCAATAAGGATATTGGAAGGATATGGAAGGATCCATTAATCATGAAATTTGAACATTAATATTCTTTTTGTGTTGCCATCGTGTTTAGACATTTTTGATAGTTTGATATTATATTTAAACGAATGTGACGTGTCTAATTATTCATTTCTAATTTTTTTCAGTGAGTGCAAAAAAATGAATAGAAAAGAAATAATAATCACGAATATTCATTTACTTAATTATTTAATTGCCATTTACTTTAAACAGAGATACAGGCAACACAACTTTAAGAAAATGTCAGCTGATTTCGATAGTGTGTCTCTGTTTCTCAAATCTGTTGTCTCTTTCTTTAAGTACTTAAAATTTCCAATAGTATTAATACCGTATCATACAGCCATAAGCAAGTGCAAAAACTAATAACTACGTGAATATCAGTACCAGCCCTGTCATATGAGTAAAATTTGTTATCTACTAATGAATTTAGTGGGTCGCACTCCACTAATGACTATGACAGAGAAATACATAAGTTAGGAAGAAAACTTAAAGTAACTTGATTAGACCTTGGCTGGATTTGAGCTTTAGCCTTATAAGAAACAAAAGATGAAAACATTAAGTATAGACAAATTTTTTCATGTCAGAAAAAATTGAAGTTACAGTAGGAAACATTTTCCAGATTATTATTTATTGGTTTAATAATTTTCAATTTTATCTCGAAAATCGAAAATAATTTTACGTTTTTAAAAAGATTAAACACAACAACAAAAATAAGATCAATTCAATTTATATATTTGTGAAAATAAATCAATTAACCTTTATCTTTGTGCTCATTTATATTTCTTTTTTCAATTTGTTTGTGCTTTGTAATTATCAATTAATATGAAAAGCGGAAAAATTCTTGAATGAATTAATTGAATTTTCTTAATTGATTATCTTTACTTTAAAACAGAAAATAATAAGTGGACGTAAAAGCGAATATGAATTCATCAAATAGACAAACAACAGCACAATTGTTATTTGTTATTTTTGCTTAAACTCTTGCTGATTACAATTAATATAAATTTAATTTAACCTCATTTATTTTTTAAATGCAAATCGCGCACAGAAGCTACAACAGCAACATCAGAATTAAAATACATAATTGGAAATAGAGCAACGCATAATTGCATTTATGTATGTATGTGAATTAATTTTGTCTTATCAAATTGTTATTTTCATTACTTTTTTTGTTCTATTTTTTTTTTTAATTTCTAATTCAAGATTTGTGTCTATCAGTTGCAAAAGGGGTCTTTGTCATGTTAAGTCATTTTGAGTTATTAAGCAAAATTGTTTCTGAAATTTGACAAAATGTACTGTTTTGCAACTGAGCTCATATTTTGACGATTAAAATACAGAGGAAAAGGTTTTTTTTTTCAAATGACGTATATAACTCATTTTTTTCAAAATATGGAAAAGATCCGTTTTGCAACTGATAGACACATTTATTCTTAATATTTTTCTACTTCAGAACATGTGATTTAAAAATTCTACAAGAAATTTTTTTTTTTTTTTTTGTATTTTGTTATCACATTATCACTTGATTTCTATAGCTTTTATTTTTTTATGTACATACTAGATATTTTCCTACATATTGGGCTGTAGCACCATTGAAATAGAAATTAAAGGAATACAGTGAGGTCTCTTTTTATGCAGTAGATACGTTATTCCGGAAAATCACAAATACGTTCTGTGATTTTCTGAAATCGTATAAAAGCAAAGCTTCTCTAAACATACATATAAAAAGTTTTCCAATAGGGACGCTCGATCTTTGACATTCTGAGACTCTATTCTAGAAACCATTCGTAAAGTTACGCATATGTAAATTCACCATTTACGAGTGGTTTTGACATATGGCTTATTCTCGAGATCCGCATATGTAAATATTCGAATGAAAACTATTCGAAAAGATACGAGTGCCCTAGGGCACTCGTAACTATTTACGAGTACTAAGTTAATACTGTCTAAAATAAATATATAGTTATTTAATATAATGTACATATGTACATACATATGTACATACTCATACTACATATATATTATATATTACATTAAAAAACTATAAAAGTAAAATTATGAATTGAAAATATTATATTAATAATAAAAATGACAATTATTGATACAATCCTTTGTTTATTTTCATCAACATTTTTTTAATCTGAGTAATTTTACGAATTTCTCTTCGATATTCTCAAAATAATTATTAAATGACATACGTCATATATATTTCTTCTCTCATTATTAATTAATCCTCATCCCTCTCGTCTAAATCATCCGATACACAAACCAGGGCCTCTATTCTCGAGATCACTCGTAAAGTTACGCATACGTATCTTTACGAGTACTTTGTTTCGAATGGTTTATGTTACACGTATTCTTGAAATCAATCGAATATTTATTTACCATTCGAATAGATTACGAGTATGGTGAAAGTTCTAAAGTTCAAAACTGGTTTGTGTATCGGATGATTTAGACAAGGGGGATGAGGTTCAATGAATAATGAGAGAAGAAATATATATGACGTATGTCATTTTGAGAATATCCAAGAGAAATTTCTAAAATTACTCAAATTAAAAAAATGTGTATGGTGGATGACATTAAACAAAGGATTGTATCAATAATTTTTATTTTTATTATTAATATAATATTTTTAATTCATAATTTTACTTTTATAGTTTTTTAATGTAATATATAATATATAGTATGAGTATATACATACATACATTATATTAAATAACTATTTATTTATTTTAGACAGTATTAACTTAGTACTCGTAAGTAGTTACGAGTGCAAATAGGCACTCGTATCTTTATGAATGGTTTTCATTCGAATATTTACGTATGCGGATCTCGAGAATAAGCCATATGTCAAAACCACTCGTAAATGGTGGATTTACGTATACTTAACTTTACGAGTGGTTTCGAGAATAGCGGCCCAGTTTTGAACTTTAGAACTTTCACCACACTCGTAATCTATTCGAATGGTAAATAAATATTCGATTGATTTCAAGAATACGTCTGACATAAACCATTCGAAAACAAAGTACTCGTAAAGATACGTATGCGTAAATTTACGAGTGATCTCGAGAATAGCGGCCCTGCTGTGGCAATACTGAAAATCTCTCATCAAAATTGTTGTTACATTACTTTTTATTATAGGGTTACGTTATGTAAAGTCAATGTGTTATGCCAACAAACCACAAACACTTAACGCATTACAAGACAAGATTGAACGTGTTATTGCTAAAAAACAGTCTGATTTATGTGAGGGAGTCATAGAAAATTAGGTCCAAAGAATCCATGCTACGAAACAGAGCACCAAGTATACTTCACACTGAATAGAAAAATTCATTGAAATTGTAAAAAAATTTTGTTTTATTTCAGTTCAAAGTTTGAGCGCTCTTAATGGAAAACCCTTTATATAACCCACCCAATGGCAGAGATCGCCGACTTGTTGCCTGTTGGATGGTAATCTAAATCTCTTTTCGTGACGAATATTGTTCATGAGAATGTATCGAGCTATACGTAGTAAAACTTTGAATTAAAAGATCCGCATAAAAAAAACTTAACTTTATGGTATTTTGATTTTTTTTAAATCTTCATTTTAACTCTGGTCGAAGGTCCATTCAAGATTCTTTCGGACACTTAAACTTAAGTGATCAGTTGGTTGGTTGGTTGGTTGGTATGTATCACAGAAGGGCTCACCACCCTCTGACTCGACAACTGCGAGGTGTGTCGGTGTGTGGTACCAAAACGGCACGTTTAGTGCTTCTTCGGAAGTAATCCAAAGAACCGCCACGTCAACCAAGTGGTCAGTACTATTATAGATTCTTCTTAATAAACTAAAGCAAACTAAACTCCATCAAAACTATATATCATCATCATCAATACTCTACTCTATGTAAACTCGTGTGGGTATGTACATATATACATAATAGAAAAAAAAATAGAATTGCTTAAACATCATGAGTCAATGTAGGCTGTAGTAACTGAGAAAAAATTTGGAAAGAAAATCCTTACTTTTCCGTCTGATTGCGTTTTTTATAATCACTTTTCCGTTAATGTTGATATACACTTTTTTTTTTTAATTTTATTGTTCTATTTTGAGTTATAAGATTTTAATTTTTTTATTTTATATTTAAATTTTTCTACTGCAAATTAGCAAATTAAATAAATTTAAAAAAAACGATAATATAAAAAATAATTACTAAAAGTTTTTGAACTCATTTTAAAATCATGTGGGTGTTTTCATATTTCTAGATGCAAAAAAAAACTATGTTAGCAAATTTCAATTTGAAAACTTATCAATTCAAAATTAAAATAAAACTTTTTTTGTTACGTAATCAATGTTTTGTCTGTTTGTAATATAATTTCAATATTGTGAAATTTACCAGTACAATTTTTGTGACAACAAGACATGATATGTGACGTATACAAGGAGAGGTTAATGAATTCGTTGAGCAAGGTTATTTTTATTTTTATTTAACACAAAGTTGAAGAGTCACTTCACTTCCCTTATTTTTACAATTCATTTGGGACAAACTTAATACATGTACATAACTATTTTTTAATGTTATGAATATACAATACAGGGTTTTCCAGAAGAGCTACCGGATGTTTTTTGTTATTTAAAAAAATTTTCAAAAGTTTCCTGCTTATGAATTTCGACTGTAATAAATTCTTGATTTCTTGGGTTTGTTAAAACAACATGTCATTCAAATCTAAATTATTAAATTTTGACCAGAAAAAAATTATTTATCATTTTACGATAGCGTTCGCCATTTACCGTTAACGTTATGTCATCCAACCTTTAAAAAAAGTAAAACCCTATTACTCCTCGAGTCCATAAACTACACTAAACAGTGGCACATTGTAGACGTATCTGTTCTGTTCTTGAATTTTTCTGAGATTGTCTGTCACTTATCTTGTTTATGCACAACAGTTAAAACGTTTTAACGCTAAAACGTTTTAAACATCGTTTTGAGATAACACTTTGATTGGTGTTTATGCATAGCACAACATTTCGTTCTTACTCAAAACGTTTTGAGTAATGTCACCTGGTTGTTCTGGTGTTGTTGTTCATACAGTGTTATCACCATAGATTTTTGTGATTTATTTCGAATGCCAGTAACTTCTCTCTTCTTGAAAATATCTTTTTTTTTTTCAAACACAGAAAAAAATTTTTTTTTTTTAAATTTTATCTTTTTATGCCTCTAAATAACACTTGTTTACTTGGTTCTACAATTAATAATGACCGCACATTAAGTGTTATTTGAAAATTTAATGTAACGTTACTAACACTACTCTAAAACCTCATATCGATGTTTTGTGGCTTACCAACACTATTTTGAAATGTCAAATATGACAATTCACTTAAAACGAAGTAAGTGTTTATGCACATTTTAAAAACGAAATGAAATTTTAAATGCGGATTTAATAGTGTATAAACTCAAAACGACGTAGAGCTTTAATGCGTTTTGAAATTTGGTTTATGCATCCGTATTAAGTCAAGACGGAGTGAGTTAATGCGAAGTAACGCTTCGCATAAACAAGATAACTGTCCTAGATACGACAATTTTCCATCGCTGAAAACGATGAAATCACAAAGTTTATAAAATGTGTTTTTACAGAATACGATTTTCGTAATAAGTTCTCACAAACTGATTACGTTGTTTTGCTTTGCAGCGTTAAATTGTATTAATCTACAGACGACATATGTATGTTTAAACAAATATTAAAAAAATGTTATCATCTGAAAGCAATAATATAAACACATGATAGAGCTCTTGTTAGAAAACCATGTACAAAAATGCAAATTAAATAAGTACATAAACAATTTTTATACTTTTACCTTTTAAATTAAAAATTTCTTATGAAATACATTTTTTTTTATTGGTAAGAGTGCAGCACAATAAAATTTTAAATTCAAATTTTTCAAAGTAGCAAAAATAGAAGAAAATAAGCTTAAAGGTTAAAAAAACTTTTATAACATATACCTACTTTTTAAAAATTGATTATAAAGCCTCTGTAACTACGATGATATTCAAGTAAAGAGTTGTTCGAGGACGTTTCGGAAGTTTCTCAGTAACTTTCTCCGTTCTTTAAATTCATATTTTTCGAATATTCCATCATATTTAATTATTTTCAAGAAAGGAATCGATTCTAGACAGGAAGCATTCTATTGACTCACCCCAAATCTGAAAACCCCATGTAAATCCGTTCACGTTTACTACCCTAAAACTCTTTCCAAAATTTCAATTACGTCACGAGGAACACATTTACCCACAAAGGAAAAAGTAAGTGGATAAAAAGTATATAAAAAGATATACATATTATAGAAATAAGAAAAAAAAATACATATTTTTAATAAAACTAGTTTCAATCCTCCTCCACTTATGATACAACATGAACTTTTAAAAACCAAATAAAAATGAATAAAAAACAACATTGACGACAACCTCCTCAAATCTTCTACCTACATCAAACAGGAATGTAATTTGCAAGAAATAAGACATCATGTTAACTATCAAATCGTCCTCATATCAATTCGTAATTCTTCTTGTTTATTTGTCATTATTCTTGTTCATTATTATTATTATTATTATTTTGTTGTTGTTGTTTTTTGCTTTGTTTTAATGCTTAAGGCTGAACCAAAATGTGTCGCTGTAGTTAAGTGTAGTATGTACTATGTAGTAGTAGCGTGAAGTTGGAGTAATAATATACTGCGATTCAAAAAATATGGCATTTCGTATTATACTAGAGAAACATGCGCAGAAGAAAAGATACTTACACACATGCATTTTTTTTTTTGTAAATTCTAAGAAAGAGGTTTCTTCCTTCGTATATGTATATTGTATACACAAGAAGATCACTAACGCATGTAAGACATGCGCGAACCTGTGTCATCTTTTTTGAATCGTTCTATAACATTTATAGCGCGACATCAATATCGGCTAACACAATGATGTAGTAGATAGATACTACATAAATACATAGATATGTGTCTATTGGGATCAAAACCTGCTCTTTTCCTCCGATGATGTTTTTGAGTAATTCAAAAAAATTGTTTAACGGCTACAATTTTTCATATTTTTGGATTTTCATCTTTTATACTTTAATGGTTATAGTATTTCTTCGTTTTGCTACAAAAATGTAACATTAATTTTTTGAACTTTTTATATTATAGTGAAAAGTAACTTGGAAAAGGTTGGTTTTGAAACGAACGTGTGGAAATGATTGATTTTGAAACTTACTCTTTAGTAAGTTCCCTTTTCCCTTTGGAAAAGGTGTGGTTTTGATAGTGTTTTTTAAATTAAAAGATTATGATCCAAAGAATTAATTCTTCTTTCAACACTAATTAATTAATTATTATTGTAATGTAAGACACATAGGTACATATATCTTTATTATAAAATTATTTTTCTTTAAATTAATACTTTAACTCACTCTTCCAAATCATATGTATACATAAAAATAAAGGAAATAAACATTTTTTGTTGCGAACCTAATGGAAATGGTTATATTTTGGTACACACCCTTAATTTTGGAATTAAATTTGTTAAGGAAATAATGATATTTTATTATGTATGGATATCTGCAAATGCAGATAATAGCCAATATTACAAATTCCATACGTTTTTAGAAAAAGTCAAAAAATGGAAAAGAACAGGTTTTGATCCCAATAGACACATATGTATTTGAATTTGTTGACATTTGACACTTTCAAAATTCAAATACCAACTGTCAAAAATCAATTATCTAGATGTAGCTGTAGTATGAAGTAGAGAAGTTGCTACCTTCAGCTACAAATTCTACTACAGCTACACATTGTAATGCGTCATATGACAACTAAGGTGTTGTATTTTTGACAGCTCGTACTTCGTAGTACTACAAGTACTACATGCTACAGTCACACATTCTGACTTAGGCTTTATTGTTGGTTTTCATTTGAATTTTACGATTTCTTTTTTGCATTTTTATATAAAAAAACCACAATTTGTTATGCAAAAAAAAAAACTTAAGAAAAATTGTATTTTTTTATTTCTTTTTTTTTTTTTTTGATAAGTACAAAATTTAAAAAAAAATATTTGTGTATTGTGAAAGTGTTGAATTTTAACATTTATTTTAGCACATTTTATAAAAATTTGAATAAATGTAATAGAAAGGGGCTAATGACACATTAACGTTTTGTCATCATTCCTTTATAATATTTTGTAGGATTTTATTCTGCATCATGAAAATAATTTTTTTTTTAGTATTTTTTCTTTACAGTTTTTTTTTTTTTAACTTCTCGTGTTTTTTTTCAAAGTTTATTGTCTTCTTAATATGAACAGTTACCACCTGATACGATAGTATGATAAAGTTTTAAAATGATAGTACACATTCATATGAGCGTAAAATGATAAAAATTTGCATAAACCGTTTGTGATATAAAAAACATTAAACCACCACCTACATAAGATTATCATAGTTGAAACATGAAAACAAATAAAAAAAAAAAAATTAAAAACCTTTGAAAAGGTGTGACTTGGAAAAAAAAATTTTTATTTTTTGGCACTGCAAAATAATAATAAAAAAAGACAAGAAAAAAAAGGAAGAAACGGTTATATAAGACAATCAATTTTTAGGTTTGCTACGAAATTTAAGTAAAATTTTATTTTTATGAGTGCATTCAACTTGTTTGAAAAACAAAGAAACAATAGTCACTTGTGCAAATTGTTTGTATGTATATGTAATATAATATATTGCACATTGAGGAAGTTCAATAGAATTTTGAAAGAATAGCCAAAAAAAAAAACATTGAAAAATTTCTCAGAATATTTCGAAAATTAAATAAATAAAAAATTATTCACGTTTTTTTTTTTTTAAATAGTCCGCTATTGTATTGACAAAAATACAATAGGGAATATTTTTTATGCTATGTATGTTGCAATTAAAAATTACGTAAAGAGATCGTGTATTTATTATTATAGGAAGAAACTATATGATGCAAGAAATTAGTCGATTGTTTTAATTGCAAGAACAATAATAATTTTTCAAATTAAAATTTTAAGACTTTTTTAAAAAAAATACAAATAAGTTTATAAATACCTACCGAAAATTATATGCAAATTAATAATTGAGGGGTATAAAAGCAAAATCAACAATCACCACTTTTATTAAATTTCAGTAATCGCCATTTTTCTTTTCTAACGATTTTCAGTTTCTACTTTATTTGTATGTACCGGCTTAGAAAGTAGGGTTTTTGACATGACAGATTCCATGAGATTTGTTGTCATTGCATTATAATCAATGTGAAACTAAATCCTCATACATTTCTCACGTTTTTTGCACTCTTTACTCATATTTTTTAAAAGTGGAGATGCTGACTTTGCTTTTATACCCCTCAATTTAGCTGTTTATTTTGAAAATGAATTAAGTCCAATTTTTATGAAAAATGAGTTTAAGTAATTTTCTCAGTCGCCACGATATTTCTCTTGGTTTTTTTACTGTATAACTTTTTTTATTTCTGACTTTTTGGACCAGAACGTTTCTGTGGACTGCCACACCAAAAATTATATAAAAAAATTGGAGATGGAAGGATGCACCTCCTACTGAAGAAAGACTCCCGGAAACAAGCAAGCGAAGAAGTTTATTAATAATATTACTAGGAAACTAATCAACCTCAATAGGAACGAGATAAGGATAATCACGGAATTGATACCACCTGAGCAAGATAGGACTCAAAGAGGATGACAAATGCAGGTTCTGCAAAGAAGCCAAATAGACCTCGAAACATTCTATCTGAATGTGAGGCGTTGGCATCTAAAAGAGTGCGACACATGCACCAATTTTTCCTCAAACCAGCAGAAATTTGATTATAATTTACAGCGTAAAATAAAATCTGATCAATCTGCCTTTTTCTATCTTATGTGTTCATTTCCCGCCTGCGCTTGAACTAACAAGCAAACAACTATGAGTCACTTAGCATAACGTAAAGATACCCAAGGAAGAATTTTTGAAAAAAAAAAAAAAAAAATTGTCCTGAACACCGATGATAGTAGCACACACATTCTGTATCAATTATCTTGTTTATGCACAACAGTTAAAACGTTTTAACGCTAAAACGTTTTAAACATCGTTTTGAGATAATACACTTTGATTGGTGTTTATGCATAGTATAACATTTCGTTCCCACTCAAGACGTTTTAAGTAATGTCATTTGTTGTTCTGGTGTTGTTGTTCATACAGTGTTACCACATATATTTTTTTTATTCACTGTCATTCAAGTGAACTAACTGTTATTTTTTAAATCCAGTTAAATTTTTTATTATTCGTGCGATGCGATGGAGCAATATCAAGTTATCCTTAATGTTCCATTGTTAATTTTGTTGAAAAAAAAAAGAATAAGAAGAATATTAAGCTTTTGCAATATTTTTACACGGAAAGACGAAGCCTTTATCAAAATTATATAAAAAAGAGAAAACTTTTACGGTATAATTTTATTACTCAGTTAGATGTACCTACAAAGTTTTTTAATGTTACTGTACCACGATTCACATCAATTTGCAAGAAATCTAGAACTGAAGATTTTTGGAAAAATTTTGTTTTGGGATTTGGTACAGATGTAGAGTTTTTTGAAATGTTTCGAATGAAAAAAAATACATTTTTCATGATCTGTGAAAAATTAAAATCTCATTTGGAACCTTCACCAAACTTCATTACCACACCTGTTTCTATAGAAAAAAAAGTGGCTATTACATTGTATAAATTAGCAAGTTGTGCTGAATATCGTGTTGTAGGTGATGTTTTTGGTGTACACAAAAACCCAGTACATAAATATTTGTACCAGGTGGTGAGAGCAAAAAAATTAATTAATATAATACTTTATAAATAAATTTATTGTACTTAATTTAAAGCCGCACGCACTTTGAACACTTATACTTGTTTATTTGTAAAGAAACACTTGATAATAAAAATAACCGCCCATCAAATGTCATTTGAAATTTTAAAGTGACGTTACTAACACTAAAGTTTATATTGATTTTCAGTGTGTTACCAACACTATTTTGAAATGTCAAATATGACAATTCACTTAAAACGAAGTAAGTGTTTATGCACATTTTAAAAACGAAATGAAATTTTAAATGCGGATTTAATAGTGTATTAACTCAAAACGACGTAGAGCTTTAATGCGTTTTGAAATTTTGTTTATGCATCCGTATTAAGTCAAGACGGAGTGAGTTAATGCGAAGTAACGCTTAGCATAAACAAGATAAATGTCTGCCAAGGTCGCTTAGAAGGGCAGGGCTGCTGTAACTGACTCAATTTTATGAAGTATGTGGAGCAAATAATCTTATAGTGAATCAGGTGAATGGAATCACAAGAAAATTTAGGAAAGAAGGTTGAAAATGGACCCATTAGAAAGTAGAAGTATGTTTGAGAGTATTCTAAAAAATTTCTGTAAATTTTACTAGCTGTTGAAATAAAGCATAGGAAATTTTAGGAGAAATTTTCAATAGTTCTACACTGTAGTCTTCAAGTATAAATTATCATTTATAACGAAAAGATAAAAAGTTATTGACCTTTTTTTTTTCGTTCTGGCTTATAAATAAAATCTAACTTTACTTATTTTGTTGACATTTTCATGAGCTCAGTTTTCTTTGGACTTATTTCATAAAATACATAGTATGTAACATTTATTATTCATATTGTGACTAATTCACTATATTACTTATTTGCATAGACACATGTACATATGTATCGAAAATAGTATATTAAATATCTTTTTTATTTAATGTTATTTTTTTTTTCTATCTTTTTAGGAAATTAATGAACAATGCCCGTATTCATTATCACCTGTTAGTATAAAAAGTCAAAAACTATTAAGATCACCACGAAAAGCAACACGTAAAATATCAAGAATTCCATTTAAGGTAAATTAAATTTTCTACTAAAATTGCTTTCATAAAAATTACATGATATTATGAATGTGCATTTTGTGTAAAATAAAGACTGTATGACACGGTATTAAAAACATTGAAAAATATTATCAAAATCACTATAAAAAATCAGATGATAGTTTGTGCATCTTCGAAAACGTCACATGATCGTCAGTTGATGAAATTCAGCAATTCAAAGTTTTAAGCTGAATTTCATCAATTGATGACGATCATGTGACGTTTTCGAAGATGCACTTTCGAAAATATTCAAAAAATTATTATTTTTCTTGCACTTAATGGAAACTATTGGAATTTGTTGAATTTTTAATTATTCATATCTCTCTTTCTTTCACGTTTGCTTTTTTTATAAAAGCAAATTTGTTTCGTTTTTAAAAATTTTTTAATACCGTGTCGTCATACAGCCAGCCATAAGCAAATTAAGTATGTATTCTATATTTATCATCTTCCTATTAAATTGTTTCTTTTTAAGGTTTTAGATGCTCCTGAATTACAAGATGATTTTTATTTAAATTTAGTTGATTGGTCTTCACAAAATGTTCTTGCTGTTGGTTTAGGAAGTTGTGTATATTTATGGAGTGCTTGTACAAGTCAGGTAACTTTATTTTTTATATTTTATTTTAATTTTTTTCTCACATTTTTGTTGTTGTTGTTTTAACATTTTAGGTCACACGACTTTGTGATCTTAGTTCTGACACAAACACTGTAACTTCAGTTTCATGGAATGAAAGGGGTAATTTAGTTGCAGTCGGAACACATCATGGTTATGTAACTGTATGGGATGTTGCAGCTAGCAAACAGGTAAATTATTATACAGTAAAGTATATCTACTTAAATATAAAAAAGAAGAAAAATTATAGGTAGTACATAAAAACAAAGAAAGAGAGAGAGAGAGGGGGGGGGGTGTATAAAAACAAAGCAAAAAAAAAATGACACTGTAACAATCTTTGTTCTTTTTTATTTTTTTTTATTTTCAACTAAATATTTGCAATAAAAACTACAGTAGTTGGCAAATAAATATTACGAGAATAAAAAAAAGAAACTTTTTAAAAATTTTGAAAAACAAATTGTAAATATTTGTCTAACATAAAAGTATCAATATAATTTGCCTTTGTATTTTTTTTTTTTTTTTTTTTTAACATTTATTTGACTAACATAAATTTTTCCTCTGTATTTCATAATTGTTTTTTTTTCTTTTTAATTATTATTATTTTATTTTAAAAATAGATCAATAAATTACATGGTCATTCAGCACGTGTTGGTGCACTAGCATGGAATGGTGATATACTATCGAGTGGATCTCGAGATCGTTTAATAATGCAACGTGATACACGTACACCAGCCCAACAATCTGAACGTCGTTTAGTTGGTCATCGTCAGGAAGTATGCGGTCTTAAATGGTCACCAGATAATTAATATTTAGCTAGTGGTGGTAATGATAATCGTTTATATGTATGGAATCAACATTCATTAAATCCTGTACAATCATATACTGAACATATGGCTGCTGTTAAAGCTATAGCATGGTCACCACATCATCATGGTTTATTAGCAAGTGGTGGTGGTACAGCTGATCGTTGTATACGTTTTTGGAATACATTAACTGGACAACCAATGCAATGTGTTGATACTGGTTCACAAGTATGTAATTTAGCATGGTCAAAACATTCATCTGAATTAGTATCAACACATGGTTATTCACAAAATCAAATATTAGTATGGAAATATCCATCATTAACACAAGTTGCTAAATTAACTGGTCATTCATATCGTGTATTATATTTAGCATTAAGTCCAGATGGTGAAGCAATTGTAACTGGTGCTGGTGATGAAACATTACGTTTTTGGAATGTATTTAGTAAAGCACGAAGTCAAAAAGAGAATAAAAGTGTTCTTAATTTATTTACAAATATTAGATAAATTAAAAAAAAAAAACAAAACAAACAAAAAACAATAAGTAGATATTTTAAAGAAGGAAAACAAACACAACCAATTTGTTGGGGGTTGAAAACAAAAAACAATGATTAACCTTTTTTTTAGCATATTTTTTGAAAATGAAAATAATATATAAATTACACATACACACATTACAAAAATAATATTGTATTTATATTTTTATATAAATTTACTTCTTCTTTTTTGTTGTACGGTGTATTTTTTTTTTTTTAATTTTATTTCTTACAATTATTTTTCTCATTTCTTGGATTTTTTTTTCTAAACTCTTTATTTTTATTTTATTTTCACAACAAACAAACAAAAATTTTGAAAACAATGTTCATTTTTTTTTAAAACTTGAAATGCGCTTTGTTTTCAAAATTATTTTTTTTAAAAGAATTTTGTATTTTTGATAATTTTTCACCATTTTTTTTTATATTCTTTTTGTTTCTTAATTATAAAAATAATTCAACATTAGATAGACTTCACCATACGTTTAGGATTAAAAAAAAAAATACATAATAAAAAAAAATACAAATAGTTTTTTGTATTTAAAAAAAAAAAAAATTTAGGAGATAGGAAAACAAAAATATTTTCATGCATAAACTAAATTTTTTTTTTTTATTGTTTCGAATTTGTTAAGTAATTTACTTTTTGAATTACTTACAAAAATAATATTGTTTTTTAAATTAAAAATAATAATAAAAAAAAAATTGTACATAAATTTTAAATAAAAATATAATATTTAAAAAAAATATATATAAATATATATAATTTCAGGCTTTTAGAATTTATTATTTTCAAAAAACAAAAAACGAGAAAGAAAAAAAATTATAAAAAATATAAATATCGAGATTTATATTATTAATTATATATTTAAGCGTGGAAAACTGTTGTTTTGTGATAACAAATTATATAATACATATTTAATAGTTTTTTTTTTTTTGGATTGTTTTTTAAAATAAAGATTAAAATTTAAATTAATTTAACATGAAAAAAGTTTCATTTAGAAAATTTAACAACAAAAAAACTTTTAGGGTCGTATTCACCATTGTGGTTTAAACTACGATTAAAGCTCGAGCCAGAATTTGTAGCTGTAGTATGTAGTAGTAGCGTGAAGTAGGAGTAGTAGTAACACTTGTAGCGCGACATCAATATCGGCTGACACAATGATGTAGTATGTATTTGAATTTGTCAACTGTCAAAAATCAAGAAGAAGAAAAGTTGCTACTTTCAGCTTCAACTACAACACCAACTTCTTCTACAGCTACACATTGTAATGCGTCATATGACAACTAAGGTGTTGTATTTTGGACAGCTCGTAGTACTACAAGTACTACATGCTACAGTCACACATTCTGGCTTATACTAACGACAGACCGGAGTTTAGAAATTGTCTAAACCTGTTTAAATGGACAAACTCCTTGGTCTGTCAGCAATGGATTGGGATAAGAACGTTTTTTAAGTGGTTAAGACCAAACCACGAATTTTTAGTAGTTTAGCCACTTAAAGCTTTTTTATATACAGACAACAACCTCTGTGGTAAAAGAAAAAACACAATCCAACACAATCCACACTATTCTAAACCCAAATCAGAATGGCTGCTTTCGTGAAAAAAAAACGTTTATAAGCAGCATTTTTTATATTTTTCATTGCATTGCATATGAACTGCCAATAAAAAAGTATTTTTAAGCGCCGGCTGTACACTGTTTGTTTCTGTTCTGTATTTTGTTTTATTTTGTTATTATTATTGTTATTGTCATTAAAAATAATATTGTAAGGTGATTAGTTCTTAAAATTATTTAATTTAACTACTTTTTTTCTACTACATATAATTGAAGTAGACAAATTTTCAACTCAAAGTTACCAATGTCCATATGTTTCGATTCCTTTCAACCAAATTTGAAGAAAGTAGCAAAGAAGTTAAATCTTGAGCATATTTCAGATTGAACTTTCAAAGCGTGTGCTTTTTTGTATAAATTATTAAAATGTTTAATATCCATTCTTCAAAGAAAATAAAAATTTACACAAAATAAAAATGACAAAACCAGTTATTGGTCTGTCAGTAATCGTTCTTAACTAAAAGCTCTTTTTTAACTGGTTAAGCTAAACCCCAAAAGAGCTTTTGGTCTGTCTGGCCTATTAAACTCGTATTTTAATGCTGCTTATAAACGTTTTTTTTCACGAAAGCAGCCATTCTGATTTGGGTTTAGAATAGTGTGGATTGTGTTGGATTGTGTTTTTTCTTTTACCACGGAGGTTGTTGTCTGTATATAAAAAAGCTTTAAGTGGCTAAACTACTAAAAATTCGTGGTTTGGTCTTAACCACTTAAAAAACGTTCTTATCCCAATCCATTGCTGACAGACCAAGGAGTTTATCCATTTAAACAGGTTTAGACAGTTTCTAAACTCCGGTCTGTCGCAAGTATAACTGAATGAACTTCAGAAACTCCCTATTCATAATAGCAATTTAAATTAAAAATTGTTTTTCGTATTGCAATGTTGTGTTTTTTCGGAATTTGATTTTGATGTTTAAATAACATGTGTCGTCAGTCTCGGTTTGAGAAAAGAAAAAAGAGCTCGATTTAATTTAAGACAGCTGTTATAGGCAAAACTAAAAAAGTTTAAGAATCGTATTATACTAGAAAAACATGCGCAGAAAAAATGATACTTACACATGCATTTTTTTTCGTTGTAAATTCTAAAAAACAGGAGCCTTACCATGAGAATCGATTTCGTTCGTAACACAGGCGTTTCTATGTTATTCCTACTATCACTTACGAAGTCGTGAAAATTAACGAACGAACACTTTACTATAAGCAACGATATCGAAAAAGAAACGCAATTTTCGTAATTTCTACGTCTACTCATTTGATAAACTATCGTTTATCATAGTAGCATTTTCTTTTTCGTTCGTAACTTCACTATCGTAAATTAACGAATGGTAAGGTCCCAAGTTTCTTCTTCCGTATATGTATACACAAGAAGATCACTACGGCATGTAAAACGTGCGCGGAAAAACCTCAACTTATATTATTTTGCCTATATATTGCCGTAACTTAAAATTCGATGTAAACATACATGGTGAATACCGGATTAAAAAATATGTTGGTTATTTAAAGAAAATAAGAAAAAAAAACAAATTTTTTTTCTAAGAAATATTTATTTCACGTTTTTTTTGTTGTTGTGCTTTTAGAAGTTTCAATTTTTTTTAACTTGATACAATTACGTGTATTATAAACTGCACCAAAAAACTAATTTTTAAATTCGATTTGGAAATTAGAGATTTTTTGTGAATGCTCGAACTGCTGTTTGATGCTTCACGTTTTCGTATCAAATTCAAAAAAAAAGAAGAAAAAATTATGAAAAAATAAAAATTCTAAAAATTTCTTCAGTAACATCAAAAACATAGTGCATTTTCGAAAACTTTAGATGATCGTCAATTGACGAAGTTCAGCAATACAAATGTTTAAGCTGAATCTCATCAATTTACAATTATTTGACGTTTCCGAAGATGCACATATTTTGTATTTTTAAAAATTTTCATAGCTGTAAATTTGATGGTAAAATATTTCAATTACACACAACATGAAGATGGGAATTATGAAGGCGATTTAAAAAAAATTCAAGCTATCAGCACTGTCAAAATTTTAAAAATGACAAAAAGAGACTTCGGTTTTTTTCAGTTCACTTGTCAGTTATAAAAAAAAGATTCAAAATAAACAGTAGAATGGGGTAGTTTTTGTTTCAAAATTTATAAGAAGGCAAAATTCTGATGCTTTGATAATTTCCATTGATGACAAAAAAATATTTTAATGATGTAATTGATGTTACTTAACAAATTTTGAAAATTAATGAAAACTGTAAAAAAAACAACAACAAAAATATATCTAAATTAAATTTTTTTAGAATTTGTAAAATAAGGGTCGTATTCACCATTGTGGTTTAAACAACTGTATTAAATCTAAAATGAGTTTAACTGGAACTTCGAAAATCCCCTATTAACCATAGAAACTCGAATTAAATTTGTTTTCGTATTATAAATATAAATATTTTTTTTTGAAATTTGATTTTAACGTTTAATTACAATGTGTCACGTTTAAAACAAAACAAAATAAGAAAAAAAAGTTTTGATTTAATTTGAGACAGCTGTTACCTTGTGTCGTGACATAAAACTCCATGTTAAATTCGAAGCTAAACTTTTGTTCGGTGAATGAAGTGTTTCTTCAAAAATGCATCGCTGCAAAGTATCGCATCAAATCAAGTATTGAAAAATGCAGTTCAGTGGAATATAATGCGTCAAAGTCAAACAAATATCAAGTATCGCATCAGCATCAGCTGTCATGTTGTAATAGCATTGCATCGCCAACTTAAAACATTGCATTGTCATCGCAACACAGTAGTATTTACGCATCACTGTCAGAAAAGCATTAGCATCACCAAAGCAGCGATGCATTTTTGAAGGAACATAATGTTACGATAAGTTAAATAAGATAAATCACTTTGGTGAATACCGTCCTAAAAAATAAAAATAACCCTCCGTGTATTTGATCTACATAATAAGAATTATAAAAATAGGTAGTTATTGTGCAATCATTTATTTGTTAAATTTAAAGAAAAAAATATGATAAGATTTTTTTTTAGTATTGGCTTGATAAAATTTATTTTTTTTGAGTGTAATAATTTTATTTATAAGCTAAATAATATATAGTCATGTAAAAAAAAGAGCCTTCATATAATTATTTAAAAAGTGCTCTTAGCAGTTATAAATACTGCTGCTAAATTACGAGCGTACTAAACTAAGTAATATTGATAATATGAACGTTAATTAGAATTAAGCGCTTCTAATAAATAAAAAATTAATATCGTAATACTATGTATTAAGGATTTAAAAAAAAATACGATAGAGTAATTAATCAAAGAGAAATACATAAAACGTTTAAAAAAAAAATGTATAATGGAAATTAAAACGTAGAAGTACATGAGTAAAAACATTTAAATTGTTTTAATCGACTTGTTAATTAGCTGAATTGATTCAGTTATTGCTAAGTCGATTGTAACAATTTACGTGCTTTCACCATCCTAGAACTACATACGTTTACGTTTAGATCCCTTTTCGTTCAACGTATGTGCTTAAACTTGTTTCTTGTATGCCGAAATTAAAATTCAAACATAAGAAATTCGGATTAAACCAAGTACATAACTCTACATACATATTTCCGCTCCAATAATCAAAATAAAAAAAACGAAATTCATATCTCAAAATTTTTTCAACTATATTTTTTTTTTATGGGAAACATGCGTGTGTTTGAAAAATTAATTTTTAAGATTTTGTAAAATTATAACTCCTTAAGTATATAAATTATATTTCGATTTTTTTTTTCATTTGATTTTTTCAAACCGAAAATTAAATTCAGCTGGAATAAAAATCTGTTCACACACACATACACAAAACTGATCCGGTTCTTTTCTGTCCGATCAGGTGGGTGGAAGTATGTAACTTTATTTAAACATTTTTCTGTTTAACTTGCTTTAGTTTAATTCAAATTCATTCAAAAAGGCACTTTAAACAACAACAAAAGTTGTAACAAGTTACGTGTGATTCAACTCTCCAGGTTAGTTATAAATAGATACATTCTGTCAAATAAGTACCGGGAATTCTTCCATAAAACACAACATATTGGAATAATTATTCAAATTTGTTGTTGTTGTTAATTTTCAAATAGAAAACATTTACGCCAACGAAAAATTAAGATATCTTATTATAGGCACTTTCTTTTTGCAAATTTCATATTATCACGATATGGTAATTTGATTTCTTTCTGTTCCACAAAGTAAAATAGTCCAATATGTTGTATTTTATGGAACAATTTCCGGTACTTATTTCACATAATGTATCTAGTACACATCCTGCTCAGTTCCGATCATATATCACACATACAACCATAGAGGAGGGGAACTAGATCGGATATGTGTGTTGTGAATCGACCTTTAATTTTGATATAAAAAAAAAGTCGAAACATAGTTACAAATATATTTTAATTTTTGTTTGAATTTTAAATGGTAAAATTAATATCCTTGATTTTTAAAAACGTATCAAAATCTTTATAATGGATAATTCAGTACAATTCACTGAATTGCGCATTATAACGAATTTTTATTTTTTTTTTAATGAAAATAAAATATTTCAAAACTTGAAAATTTTTATTTGACAATAAAATTTTTTAAATTATATGTAATCCGTTTGGAGTGAGTTTTTCTATCTTATCTAATATTTTAGTTCATTAAATGGGAAATTTATTATTTATAAATTTAGAATTTTCGATTTTTACATGCCACATGACTTTGTAAGATAACAAATATGTATATTAAATGTTCTAAATAAATATCAAGATTCTAGCAAATATATGTATGCACACAAATTGAAATATTTGGCAGACTGTTAGAGGGCACATTTTTGTGCTCTATGAAACTCCATGAGAAAAATTTGTCAATTTTTGTGATTTAAGAATTAATATTTGAAATATTTGTTGATGGTTTGTCATTTACGAAAGTGCATCTATGGCATCCTCGATCATCTACAAGCAAACATCAAACAAGAATTGCCATTTGAAATGATAGAAACAGCTTGCGACGCAGTCGGCTGATATTACACAATCGTTTTCAAGCGACTGCAATGCTTCCATGTACATTTGACGACTTTGATTACAATTCCAGGGCGTTCACACACATCTATGAAAATAGCCATGGTATTCTCGACTGTTTTTGCTCTGTAAAAGTAAACAAATTTAGTTGTCAAAAGTTGCGATCGCAAATCAACGATCTGAGAAACATAGAATGGAGCGAATATGTTAAAAAGCGACTCTAAAATAAAAGAGATATGAAATAAAAGAATTCCCCCACTATTTTGTTAAAATTATTCAAAGTTGGCATTTAGAGGCCATATAAAGAAAATACATAATTTGAAAATAACGGAAAAGAGCAAGAAAAATATCTACGGAACTATCTGTCCTTTTAAGTCGTCGCAAACTAAATTAACAGAGTACATAATCTTAAATTTTTTTAAAGGAAAAAAAAATGTAGGAGTTTTTTTGTTCTCATTTTATTGACTAAAATTTGAAAAATTGAAAAAAATTAACCGGTTTATGAAAAAAAAGCAAAAAAAGTGCTTACAAAATAAAAAATAAAAATTGCAAATTAGTAATCCCAAATCCATAATATTTGCTAGACGATCGAGTATATGTTCCGTTATTTTCCGAATTTAACATTCAAGCAATAACAACTCAATCGAAGCAATCATTAAATTTTCTTTAAGTTTTCGTAAGTTAAATCAACTATCAATGGTATCTTCGAAAATGCAGTGATGCAACAATGATATTGTATAATTCAGCGCATATAAAATTTCAAGCTGAATTTCATTCCATACATATATGTATATACCTATATAAAAAAAAAAACTCAAAATAACCAAGGTGAAGCAATAGTTATATTAACTGCCAATTTTATAATATAATGTGCTCGAAACGCGTTAATAAGTTAATTAAGCTCGAATTAAGCTTGTTGATTATTGAAAAAAAATTTTATTTACTAGCATATTAGGTGGTTTTTTTTATTTGATCGATAAAATTTTCTATCATTTCGTTTTGTGTTTGTTATACACATTTATATAAATATGTATGTGATTTTCGAAAACGTCGAACGATCGTCAATTGATGAAATTCAGCTTAAAACTTTGATTTGTTGAATATCATCAATTGACGATCATCTGACGTTTTCGAAGATGCACTATTTCATTTTCACTAATAAAAAACGAGGAAAAAAGGAGTAAGATTTGAATGGGTATATTCATATATCAATGATGTATTCAAGTAATACAAATATTTGAAGATAACGTTCAAAAAATATAAAATATATGTAATAATGATTTTTTTTAATGTGTTAGAAAATATAAATTTAAAATATAATAAAAAAAAGCTTATAATTAAGTATACAACTTATGAACTTATAAGGTTTATGATATATATTTTCTTTTTGCTGTTATTTAATGAAAATAAAATAAACTAATAATGTTTTTCAAAATTATATAAAAATGTCTTTTTAAATAGATTTATGCGTTTTTTTCCTATAAAAAAGATTTTGAGTCTGTCTGATGTTATTATTACTTTTGCATTTCATGAGCCCTCTGATCTGTGTAAGCATATTTTCGTCAAAAATCAGTTTTCTAATTTGAATATCGTTGGACCCTATGATTCGAATAGCTACAGGGCTCCAAAGAAAAATGTTACGCCGATCATTTTTGTAGTCCTTTTCGTCCCTTTGAAAAATTATGTTCCCGGAGAAGTAGGAAGTTGAAATTTGGCCAGGAAGTTTCGTGAAAGGTTCTCTTCCAAACAAATATTGATTGAAAAAAATTCGTTCACTAGGGCAAAGGTTATAGGGTAAAATGCCCAAAAACGTTATTTTTAAAATTTTTTATTTTTGCACTTTTTCAGTGAAATTTGTGTCTGCGATTAAATTGAACTGTTTTTTGATCTAGTTCTTTTTATTTGATTTAAATCCGTACGACAGAACCCGAGGTATAACAGCCCAAAGTTGACAAGTCCCACTTTTCCCATACAAAGTTTTTAAATTTTTTTAAATTATGTTCTATATAATATACCTTAGAAGCGTATGATTATGATGTTTTTTTTTACATTTTTAGGGCAGTATTCTCCAAAGTGATTTATCTTAAACTTGTCGAATCGAGTAATTTTGAATAGTCTGAATGCTTAAATGGAGCTAACTTCATGCTTAATTTATTTTTCTTATCAATTTATATTTTTAATTTCAACTTTTAACCAGAAATAAATACCATCACTTACAATTAAATTATCAAATTAATGGAATGTGTAAATAGTGGGCCTTATTCCCAGAGTCGCGTGACGTGATGTGAGAATTGTATTGTCGGTCTTACTTCACCTCAGCAGTTTTTGTATTCCCACTGTCGCATCATGTGACGTGATGGAACAAGTAAAAATGAAACTTTTATATCTGTCAACAAAAGTAAACGAAACGGTTGAATGTTTATTTTAAAGTTTTTTTTTTAAAAAGTTCTTCATATTTTATTAAAATGTTTTTATTAGCTTGGTTTCTTGTCTGTCTGTTCGGTACAAATTTGGAAATTGATTTTTAATTTTTAACCAACTTTTTGATGAGATAGAGACTTGAAACTTTCAACATAGCTCAGAACTGCATGACAATGCAATATTACATCGCTAATGAAAGTTTTAAGATTTTACTTTTTATGATATTCGATCCTCAATTTTGGTCTAAAACAAATAAAATATTAATTTTTCTTTAATAAAATTTAATCTAGCAAACTCTGATTTTCAAGTCAAAAATATTTTTGTATGCTTCATTTCTCATTTTTAACAGCCACCTCTGAAAATGTAGTAGGTACCACTTGAAAAATTTTTTTTTGTTTATGAATAATATTTTTGAAAGAAAAAATAAACAAATGAATAAAAAAATTCTTCAAGTGGTACTACATTTTCAGAGGTGGCTGTTAAAAATGAGAAATGAGAGAGATAATTGTGATTTTAATAAAAAATTATCATTTTTCTTTAATAACTCAACTTCTATTAATTTTATAATGTAACAATGTTTGAGAAAAATGTTTATTTAATAAAAATCTACAAATTTATAGAACATTATAATTTAATATTTTTAGTAATTTGGGAGATTTAAGGAAAAATTGATTCTCAGTTTTAGGTTACTTAATATTTATCACGTTTTTTATTTGATTTACGTTGCTTATAGATATTTAATATATTCGGTGAAAATAAAGCTAAGGATCTTCTCTACATTTCATTAGAACATAATTTTCATGTAACTTTAATCACAACTTAGTTATGATTGATTAAAAGCAATAAGTTGTGATGTCAATTTGGTACTTCCAGTTCCAACACATATAAACAATAAAATAAAATTGAGCATTAAGTCTTGGTACTATAGGAGTCGTTGGTTTCAACAATACTGAAAATTTGTTAATTTTAAATAAGTGTTCAATGACCTATACCAAACGTGTAGGTATATATAAAATACATTTATTACAAGAAAAAGAAAAAGGAAAAGAACATTCGGCAAAAATATACCAAGAAAGTATAATTATTTAAATAGGTAAAAAACTTTTACAATTTTAATATATACACACGTTAAATTTATTCAGTTGCAAATGTTTTGAGAGCGACTGCATTTTACATATATGTATATACAAATATATTTGTTTTTTAAAATTAAAAAAACTTTTAGTTTTACTTATATTGTTTTTTAATGTAAAATAATATCAATAAAATCGATTGACAAATTTCACATAAGACTAAAAAGCAAAAAATAATTAAAATAAAAAAAAATTTTTTAATAGAAAACGTTTTTAAAACGGACTCAAAAGTATAAAATAGTTTTTCCTAGCCACATACACATTCTCAACCCCATACAGATAATCTTGAAAATTTGTGATTGCGAATTTTTAATAGCTATAAAAATACTTGTAAGATTAAAAACGAAAAACGTGGGGCGCTAGTTATACGTGTTTATTATATGTTAAAAATAAAAGAAACAAAATTTAAAATTTTACTTTATTAATTCTTTACTGAACTTTACAATTTTTAAAATTTTGAAGACCGATTAAAATTTTGTACTTAATTGATTGATGGTAAAAATCAGACTGAATACTAATTGGAATTTTTATTTAAATCTAACTTCTTAATTTCAAATATAATAATTTATTTATTAAACTTTCTCATGAATTGACTAAAAACTTTCTCATAATGTAATTGCTAACTTATTATTTAGATGTAAGAAATAAGGTGTTTTATTGCAGGTGGAAAATTATATTGTAGATAGTTCTCATCAAAAATGCTGATTTGTTTATGACCATTTGTGTGAAGTATATAATAAATGAAAGGTGTAATGTAACATATGGGAACCATATGTAACTCCTCCCTCACCAGAAGAGTCCCTAGAGGACGTTATCAAGGTTCCATATCCTGTTCGAATGGCAACGTTCCTACTTGAATTTTAGTACTGGTAGTTGATTTTGATTGCGATTGATCTTTTTGTTTTGTTAAAATGTTTTTAAAGTTTTTGATGCAGTTTATCGTGACTAAAACTATGATTGTAATGCAACAGCATATTAGCAGGATCCAGTTGTAACTAAAACTCTCCGGAAAGCTTCTTAGACTAACTTCTTGTATTGTTTGTTGTTCTTTATATATCTGGTGTAATTTATCCAGCGACAAGTTATTCAAAATAAGTTTTTGTGAGCTTATGACTGTTGATTTTGGTGTTTCAATGTTTTCTTGTTGGGGGGTTAATTTGACATCCTCAAGTATCTGTTTACAAAGGAATAGTTTAAAAGTAGGGTTTTTAAATGTTTTTCGTAGCACATTACACATTTTGGGTATAAATTCTTCTTTGTCTAAATGTATGGCGTAATTTTTATTTGTAAGGGATAATTCTTTGAAAATATCAATAATTTCTTTTTCGAAGTTATTTTCGGAAACCTCAATGATTGTTCGAAGCTTGTTGTGAAATAATTGAATGATCTTCGGTGCCTTCAAGGGTACTAGAACGATTTTTATTAAAATTTGATTTTTGAAGTAGTTAATTGGAATCTCTGAAATTGGGATCTCAAAGATTGGATTCTCCTCGCTTGTATGTATAGTGTTACAATCTTCTTGGTCATCGAGTGCAGGGTCATCTGTGTCTGGATTTTCGTCAATGTTTCCAATAACAGATACATTGTCAAGATTATTATTCTGTAAGTCGTTTTTAGGACTAACTGTATTAATGTTTACTTCGTTGATTCTTATTAGGGAAAGAGCATCAGCGTTGGAGTTGACTGAGCCTTTTTTGTACATAATTGTGTAATCAAATTCTTCTAACTTTAGTCTCCATCTTGTTAACTTTGCACTAGGGTCTTTTATTGAGAAAAGCCAATTAAGTGGTTTGTGGTCTGTAAAAATAAAGAATTTTTGACCATACAAATAGGGGCGAAAATATTTGGTAGCCCAGACAATAGCGAGTAACTCGCGTTCGATTGTACTATACTTTTGTTCTGAATCATTTAATGTACGTGATGCGTATGCTATTGGCTTGTCTTGACCTGGTACGCCCTGTGAAAGCACTGCTCCGATAGCGAATTGACTACTGTCAGTTGATAGGTTAAAAGGTTGGGAAAAGTCTGGATATTGAAGGATTGGCTCGTTTGTTAAAAGTTCTTTACATATTTCGAAACAGCGAATGTATTCAGAATTAAAATCTATTTTCTTACCTTTTTTTAAACAGACTGTCATGGGCTTTGTAATTTTTGCCAGATTTGGAATAAATTTGCGGTAGTAGCCTAATAAGCCAAGGAATCCTTTTATTTCTTTACTTGTTTTTGGTAATGGGTAGTTTTTTATACATTTTATTTTGTCTGGATTGGGTCTTATGCCTTCGGGTGTAATAATGTGTCCAAGATAAGCAGTTTCTTTTTTTAAAAATTCAGATTTGTCTAATTGAATCTTAAAATTAGCATCACGGAGACGCTGAAATACTTTCTTAAGATTTACAAGGTGTTCTTGTAGAGATGTTGAATAAACGATAATATCATCGACATATACCAGACAAATTTTATTTTGTAGACCTTTAAGTACGTTATCCATTACTCTTTGGAATGTGGCTGGAGAATTTTTTAGACCAAAAGGCATTCTGAGGAACTTATAGTGTCCGTTTTCTACGTTAAATGCTGTTTTTGCTATATCTTCGGGATGCATCTCTATTTGGTGAAAACCACTCGCTAGGTCAATTGTAGAAAAATAGTTACACTTTCCTAATTTATCGAGAACGTCATTAATGTTAGGAATTGGGTATCTGTCATCTACAGTTTTTTGATTTAGTTTTCTGTAGTCGACAACAATTCTCCATTTTTTTTTTCCAGACGCATCTGCCTTCTTTGGGACTACCCAAATTGGTGATGACCATGGAGAATTACTTGGTCTGATAATATTTTGTTGTAACATTTTTTGTATTTGGTTGTGTACTTCTTGTTTGTGAACGAATGGATAACGATAACTTTTCTGGTATATAGGTATTTCATCAGTTGTTAGAATTCTATGTTTGATTTGATTAGAAAATGAAAGTGGAATATTATCGGTATTAAAAATATCTGCGTATTGCTTGCATAAGGAAGTAATAGACATTCTTTCTTGTTCATTCATATGATCGGTTCTTAAAAGTGTTGTAATGTCGTTTTTATGACATTGGTTTTCTGATTCTTCGATATCCATGTGGTAAAGTTCGAAATCATTTTTTATTGGTATAGTTTTGATAGGATACAGTATTGTGAGGTTTACTTCTTCGTTTGAAAAGTTATGAATTTCAACATTTGCCCATCCATCGTAAGAAATTGTTAGAGTTTCTGGTATGATACAGTTATTTATAATTTGTTTTGGAACTATGATTTCCCCATTTTTAACTGTTACTGGAATTTTTAATAATGAAATAGAATTTGGTGTAAGTAGTTTTTCTACCAAAATTGTTTTGCTTGTATTCATTAATTCTATTTCAATTTCTGAATGTGGTGAAATTAGTTTTAAATTTGAAAAATCTAGCACTATTTTGAGAGAATTTATAATGTCTATACCAATAAGACCATCGAAGTGATTATGAAATTTATATGAGTAAAATTTTATCATTGAGTTTTCATTAAATTCCTTAAAAGCGGGTATGGTTACTGAAAAATTATGAAGTGAAGGATGTGGTTACTGTGAAAGGATCGTATTTTTTATAGGTTGAGTAGTATTTTTCAATGACATGTGGACATAAAAATGATTTTGTTGAACCTGTGTCTATTAGTAATTTCAAATAGGGTTCTTTTATGGTAATAAAAGGCAGTTCTACCGTACAAAGGCTAATCGCGTCAATTACATTTTCACTCATTTTGACTTAGATATTATTTATGATATAATATATAGTTATATATATGAATTAGTGGAAAAATTAAATTATACATATATATAATATATAATATATAGACATATTTTTTAATAGAGAATTTTTCCTTCAGTTCATATATATAACTATATATTATATCATAAATATATTTAACTCAAAATGAGTGAAAATGTAATTGACGCGATTGTCCTTTGTACGGCAGAACGTTGTCGTTTGTCAAAAGAAGAATTAAAGTCTATTATATTGGGGCTGAGCTCTTCAGATCCTGGCAAAAATTTTGATGTTCATAGTCGTTTGTTTGTTCTAAATATTCGTATTCGTCTGTGTTATATTCACTTTCTGGAAATTCAATCAGATTTTTCGAGTCGTCTGTATGTTCTGTATTGTACAGTTCGTCTATATCCATTTTAGGAGTTAAGGGTTGTGAATTTTTTGAGTGATTTGTTAAACGGGATGTTAAACTCATTGGTATGGGTTTATTTTGGGTAGAAACTTGATTAGGATTTGGTTTCCAAACGTTTTTTGATTTGCCAAAAACTTGCGTATGTGTTGGTAATTTTTGATATGCTTGGTTTTGTTTTGGTGTTATATTTACTGGACCTGTAGGAAAAGCTTGTTTTGGGCCAAGAGTTCGATTGTTAGAAAGTATTT
Organism: Bombylius major; assembly: GCA_932526495.1. Taxonomy (NCBI): domain Eukaryota; kingdom Metazoa; phylum Arthropoda; class Insecta; order Diptera; family Bombyliidae; genus Bombylius; species Bombylius major. The sequence goes on from OW052043.1 coordinate 19,573,422, forward strand.
GGTTTGTCCGATATTGAGTGTAACTAGGGTTGTCTTGCTGCACTGATGGTGGGAAATACAATTTAGATTCATTATTTTTTAAAGTATGAGGGTATATGTTATTCTGTGAGCTCGGTGTATATAAAGCGTGCTTGAAATCGTTGTTGTAATAAGTATATTGAGGTTTTCTTTGATTTTGTTGAGCTTTGGGATAATTATTATGGGAGTTTTGAAAATATTTTATATTTACTTCTTTTTTTATAAAGTTTATTGCTTCCAGCATGGATTTCGGTTCTTTTGTACGGACCATGAAACCGTAAGGATTTCTTAATCCTGCTAAGAAAACTTCAAGAGCTTGATTATTGTACATGTTTTGTTTGAATTTTCGAATATTGATGTCTTTTTCGTGAAGACCTAGGTAATTGGATATAGTATTTAAAAGTTTTCTCACTCTGTCATAAAATTCAAACGGTGTTTCATTATAAAGTTGTTTCAAATTATTAAGGTCAAAAGAAAGACAGTTTTCGTTACGTGGGTCGCTAAAATTCGTAATTAGTTCATTTTTTATTTCTTCAATTGTACTTGCAGCGCTTATGTTAACTACTTCTCTTGCAGGGCCTTTAAGTTTACTAATGATAGTACGAAAAATAACCACGTTTTGATAGTTTGAAACGTTTACTTTATCATAAAAATTTTCTTCTATACTGTTAATACTCTCGATAAAGAATTGTAACTCGTTAACATTCCCGTCAAAATGGGGTATTGTTTCTGCATGTACTTTAGAAAAACTTGGGAGTGACATTCTTTTTAATTTATTATTACTTGAAATATTTTCACTATTTGAATTACTTGCAAAAGCAAAGTTATTACTGTTTTTTGTGATAAAGCTTTCACTATTCAAATTTTCGTTTAAGGTGCTTTCGTTTACCGAGATATAATTAAATTTTTGAACTAAATCTTCAATATTTGGCTCTAGTTTTTCACTATCGCAAAAGGAGATGGTACTAGAGGAGTCTGACATGAAAAATTAAAATTTTATGTACTTACAGTACAATCCTTGAGTGCATGGATGGTGTTGTTTTTGGTCTTCTTGATTATGATTATTAGTTCAGCTTCCGCTCAAAATTTACAAAAAATGTGATTGAGTTTATAATTAGTCACACCACTGTATATGTATAATATATAGTATTTTATAACAACTTCCTTTGTTTTCACTACGCGTTATGATTAATTTTTATTTATTTATGTGTATATATATATTATATCTTTTTTTTTTTTTTTTTTTTTTTTTTTTTTTTTTTAGACACTATTTTATTTAATAATTGAATGTTTTTTTTTTCTTTTTGCACGATGTAAAACAACTTTTAATTTATGAACTGTTATTATTATTATTAATTTTTTTTTTTTTTTTTTTTTTTTTTTTTTTTTGCACAATTTAAAACAACTTTTAATTTATGAACTGTTATTTTGTATTATTATTAATTTAACTTTTTTTTTTTTTTTTTTTTTTTTTGCACAATGTAAAACAACTTTTAATTTAGGAACTGTTATTTTGTATTATTATTAATTTTTTTGAAACTATTTAACTATTTATTCACTTTTTTGTACCTATATTATTTAATTTGAGCGAGTTATCTTCGATAGATTTTTTCTCGTAATTTATATTTGATAGAATATTAGATAGTAGGTAAAACAACGAAATTTGTTTCGGTTCTTTATCTTGCTACGAACTTTTTTTTTTTTTTTTTTTTTTTTTTTTTTTTAAAGGACGAGTTATCTTTAATAGATTGTCGGTAGCAAGATTTTCGACTGCGCCAGTTATACGTGTTTATTATACAGGGTGTTTCCGTTATCCAGGACCAACAGGATACCATAGATAGGGCTCATCGAGACAAACAAAATTCGTATCGGAGGGGGGGGGAATCCCAACGGTTTGGCCGCTAGAGGGCGTTGAAGTTTTTTTGCACTTTTTCCATTAAACACCCCATAACTTTTTGCAGGGGCACTCTAGGGTCACTTTGTATTAAGAAAAAATGTAGAAGACCCTTTGCCGTTTTCAACGATACCTTACTTGTTCCTCTTTTGATAACTGTTAAAAAGTTAGAGTCGTTTAAAATCAAAATTTTGTGAATTTTTACCAATTTTTTGTGTTTAATCCTGCTTTACACAAAAAAAGCTTAAATTAACCCTAATTTTTTATTTCAGAAAAAGAAGGCTCAATTGATTCTGCATCGATTTCCTATCTTCAATTTTTACAAAAAATGTAGGCTAGGAAAAATTATTTTATACTTTTGAGTCCGTTTTAAAAACGTTTTCTATTAAAATTTTTTTTTTATTTTAATTATTACAAATTAAGATTTGCTTCAATACCTTCGTTGTTTACATAAGTATTTATCATTGTTGTATAACTTAACGTGTTCCCCTGTGTTATTTGAAACAAAACCGTTTTGTAACTTTAAAATAACAATCTTCTTAAAATCAATAAATTATATATTTTCGTTATTTACTATAGTATTACGTTATATTTTTATAAACAACCTTTATTCACATGTGTGTTTGTAAAGTCGTAAAAAAATATCAATAAAATTTTTGAATGAAAAATCCATTGTAACAGGAATTCAGAATTCATCTTTAAAAAATCATCTTATAGGTACACAAGCCAAAGTGAAAATATTTTGAAAAAGGAATTAAATTTTCAAAATATTCCAATAATTTTTACACATCTCACATGTTCACATTTTTTTTCTTTTCTTTTTCTGTATAAAAAGTAAAATAGTAAAAAGCATGATGGTAAACAAGTTATCTTTGTACGAGTATGTATATAAAAATTTTGTTGTTTATTAATTCATTTCCTCGACGGCGTACAGATAGGTAAAAAGTAAAAACTGAAAATAGGTATACATTTTTACATGAAATACATTTAAAAAAAAAAAAAGATATTTATTTGATATTTATTCATGCCGTAATCTATCATTAATGCCACAATGTTGGCGGGTTTTAAACTTTGAATTTAAGAATGAAAAAATCTCATACAAATTATTAGGTTTAATGTTATTTCATGAATTTTTTATGAATGTACAGCCATAGACTAGAATCTAATTAATTATCTATGGTACAGCTAGCGACATTAAAATTGTGCGTAGTGCGTACTGCTAATTCTCACATATTTTCAAAAACACATCAATAATGACGAATATATGCGAACTATCCAAACAAGTTAAATTCTATTATTGCATGCGATCTTGCTCGTCAGAATTTTAACAAAAAGTTGCGATGTGTGAACGATCATTGAGTTGGATCATTCGCAATTATCAATTACTAAAAGCTTTTGATAAACTTCTAACTTACCGTAAAGATAACTAAACGATCTTCTGGTGAAATATTCACGATGTTATTTAAAATATATTGAAGGATTTTTCAAATCAGAATATAAATGGTGGGATTCGCCAAGTGTATTTCTTTTTTTAAAGATTTCGTTTACAAAAACTTTTTTACTTTGACACAATAATAACTTTCTTTTAAGATAAGAACCAAAAAACCACTTACCACAAACTTTTGCTAAATGCAGTAAGTAGACAATCTCGTTCTTATAAACTCGCACGAGTATGATTCGTCTTAATTGCGACAAACCTAATTCGTGCGAATACGCATGCAATGTACGACTAGCCTTACTCTTTCCCAACAAATGTGTAATAATATAAAGATGAATGTTTCTCGTTATAAGCTGTATAACGTGTATAACTATTTTTCTTAACCTAAATTTTCTATTTATAACTATGTATTTACAGGAATTTACATTTATTTAAAATTCAGAGTTTTTAATTATATGACTCTCCGCGGCATATAATAAAGTTATAATTTCAGGTACAATTTCATTATTAAAGATAAAGTTTATTTTCATTGAGTCTCATGCCAATGAAAGTCCAGAAATTCTCAATTATGTTCATGTTAGGAGTTAGGACAATGAAGGTATTCCTCAAGTGTTCGAAAAACATAATTTGTGATAATTTTCTCATATACTATGGGGCATAAGCCCATCACAATCACAATAATGTGATTTTCGATTCGTAGGTTGATCGAAGAATTTTCTTCGATTCGATTGAATTTAATTTCGGTATGTATTGTGTAACTCAATCGAACGAACCAAAAAGCGTTGCATCATACACATTGGTTACAAGCGTCAATATCGTGAATTATTGTAAATATTTTCTTCTTAAAACTATTTTTCAGCTGTTAAAATTTGAAGATACATATTTGAATAAATTGTTTTAAGTTACTAATAACATTTTTTTAAAGTCGAATTTAACAAAAGTTGACTTTAAAAACTGAGTATGCTATTTTACAAAATATGTTGAAGATTTTAATTTTTCAAGTATGTATTCGTGTACAGAACTTCAATGCATACTCAGTTTTTAGAGTCGACATTTGTTAAATTCGACTTTAGAAAAATGTTATTAATAAGGCAAGTATTTTATTGTTTTGTAACAATTTTGGGGATTTCTGTGAGAAAAATTAATTTATGTCAGAATTTTCATGATATTCACAAGCTCTTCTAATTGCTTCTTATTACCGTATTTTTCCTATTAAAATAATAATTAATGTATGTAGTAATTAATAAAAACACATTTAATTAGTATTATTATTACATTTAAAACATTGAAAGTTACATTTTCTTTGAAATATCCATCTTTTTTTAAAATTTTTCGTATTACAAATTTCGTTTCGTCAGTAAAAAAGTGATCGAAACAGCTGTTCGATTTAATCGAACAAAAAGAAAAAAATCGAAAATCATAATACCAAAATCTGAAACCGAACGCTGTTCGATCATTTGACGAAAATCACAATAAGGGCCTATATTTCTGCATTCATTATTCCATCTATTATTTTTATTGAATCAACTTCATACCCCAAACCATAACATGCGGTGAATGTTTTACAGTTGACAATATGCACTGAGGGTTGAATTTTTCGTTTTTTCTACGACGAACATTCTATTTTCCTTCATGACCAAATAAATTCAATTTGAATCCTGTTTTTCATTTTTCCAGTTAAAAGTGGCTTTTTTGCGATCCTTCTAACCAAGTTCATTTATTCTTTTTTCATCTGTACGAACACTTACTAACGTAGTTCGTATTTTTTAAGTCCATCTCTAATTTTGGAACAATTAAAAAACCGGTTTTTAAAAATCTCCAGTTTTAATTTCCGGTCTTCTCTCTTCATGGCTTTTCTTTTTCCACTACCGTTTTTTTTTCTAAGCTCTTTGAATATATGAAACTTCTCGAAAATTTTCTGGTGGAAGATTCTGTGTAGCCTACCCCGTGGTTCTTTTTCTCTTATGTGGTAGAAATATACTTTTACTTTTTACTGCCACTTACATTTGCTTTTTCCACTCAGTCTAGCTTGCTTCTCTTTTTGCAATTAAAAATACCTTCTCAAATTTCACCAACTAAATAATGAGGGCTCGATCTGGAACCCAGAATTAAAAGTCATAACAGTGAGGACATGTGTTTTTGAAAATGTATGAAAATTTTCAGCAGTTTGAACTTTTTTATGTCGCTAGCTGTACTTACATATAGTATAATATCGTAATATAAAAATAAATGAAGCATCACAAAACATTCTTGAAGAATGAGCGAGTGAATGAACTTTAAATTTCCAATGAAAAAGAAAAAAAAAAGTAAGGAATCTTTTGAAAAAGATTCAAAGGACATGTGCATAGTCAGAATAGTAGAAAATTTTTCAATAGAACCAGAATGAAATAACTTTATATGTGCTGCATGATAAAGAAAAAGAAAGACATTTTCTATATAATATCCTTTAAAATAAATTGAACCCTTATTTTCCTTTTTTTCTTATTTTTGATATTACTTGACGTACATACATTTTTTTTTTTCGGTGTGTGTAACTTGCATCGATCGATGAATTCCCAAAAAAAGCGAACAAAATAAATATCTTGAGGATAATTAAAATGGATATGGCATGTATGTAGTGTATTGTAACGTAGCGTAGGTCGTGTCTGGGATCGATTATGGTTCACTATTGGTTGGTACATATTTTGTTTTCTACATCATGTAGTTTGCGTATTCAATGTAGTTCTATGTATGTATGTATGTACATATGTATGAATGTATGTATTTTTTTCGTTGTATCCATCAGATACTATATTTTACATAAAAATGTTGTCTGTATAAATTGTTTATTTTCACATTCTTAGAAACATGCGAGCCTGGTGAATTTCATGAATTGATTTATGACTCAAAATTGGCGGCTGTCTCATAAAACGCCACTAACTATGCAATTAAAATAAATCATTTGACTTCTTTTGCTTCTTCTCACTTCTCACTTCTGCTGGTATCATTTCAAACTTTTTAAGAGTCGACCTTATTTAATATCAGACATAAAATTGTATTTAACATCAACAACAGAATACACAATGATGATGATTGATGACGATATGGATAATATGTATGTATAATAGAAGGTTCAGGTTGTTGAATTTAAATAAATTCCGGCCCACCCACTTTGATGACGACATTTATTTATTTACTCTGATTTTATTTTTAAATTGATAGATATGTATCATGACGTCTGCCGTACAAAGGACAATCGCGTCAATTACATTTTCACTCATTTTGAGTTAAATATATTTATGATATAATAATATATAGTTATATATATGAACTGAAGGAAAAATTCTCTATTAAAAAATATGTCTATATATTATATATTATATATATAATTTAATTTTTCCACTAGTTCATATGTATAACTATATATTATATCATAAATATATCTAAGTCAAAATGAGTGAAAATGTAATTGACGCGATTGTCCTTTGTACGGTAGAACTGCCTTTTATTACCATAAAAGAACCCTATTTGAAATTACTAATAGACACAGGACCGAAATCCATGCTGGAAGCAATAAACTTTATAAAAAAAGAAGTAAATATAAAATATTTTCAAAACTCCCATAATAATTATCCCAAAGCTCAACAAAATCAAAGAAAACCTCAATATACTTATTACAACAACGATTTCAAGCACGCTTTATATACACCGAGCTCACAGAATAACATATACCCTCATACTTTAAAAAATAATGAATCTAAATTGTATTTCCCACCATCAGTGCAGCAAGACAACCCTAGTTACACTCAATATCGGACAAACCAAATACTTTCTAACAATCGAACTCTTGGCCCAAAACAAGCTTTTCCTACAGGTCCAGTAAATATAACACCAAAACAAAACCAAGCATATCAAAAATTACCAACACATACGCAAGTTTTTGGCAAATCAAAAAACGTTTGGAAACCAAATCCTAATCAAGTTTCTACCCAAAATAAACCCATACCAATGAGTTTAACATCCCGTTTAACAAATCACTCAAAAAATTCACAACCCTTAACTCCTAAAATGGATATAGACGAACTGTACAATACAGAACATACAGACGACTCGAAAAATCTGATTGAATTTCCAGAAAGTGAATATAACACAGACGAATACGAATATTTAGAACAAACAAACGACTATGAACATCAAAATTTTTGCCAGGATCTGAAGAGCTCAGCCCCAATATAATAGACTTTAATTCTTCTTTTGACAAACGACAACATGTAACAGGTTTTCTGGAGTCTGCAGACAATCAAAAAACTTAACAATTATTAGCAATTTCAGAAAAGTGAAAATATTGTACATAAATACAAACAAAGCTATCAGTATAATAATATGTATTTTTTTGTTTATTTAATTTTGTGTTGCCAATCTTGAATACGTTTTCGTAAAATTTAATTCATTTTTCTAAATCGAATTTTTGCCGAACAGATGCTGTAAATGACATTATTTTCTTATGGTCGTTGTGAAGAAGACCAATATTGCAAATTCTGCGAAGAGGAACCAGAAACCTCGGAACACATTTTGTGCGAATGTAAAGGTATAGTTAGATATACCTATAATATAACAAAAATATAATTTTAAGAAGTTATATGTAAATGTCATTCGTTTTATACATATGTAAATTCATGTTGATCGGTGGATATTGAACAACATACTGTCAAAACCCAAAATGAATTTAACTCTATAGTTAATTTCTATATTCTATAATTGTACAAACCAAAAACGTTTCAAAACGATTGGTTGAGTTTTGTTTGGTTTGTGGCTTTGTGGGTGGGTGATAAGTATGCACCCACAAGAGTCAGACAGGAGTGTCCATTGTACTCTGTACCCCGTCTCCAGTAAAATCTTCTCGTTTTCCTAGTAAACGAGGGGACATTGTCTAGGGGTTACAGTTACAATACAACAGAATGTCTTTCATTCTCATTCACCTAGAGATGGTACTCTATTATTCTCTAAAAATCCTCTTATCTGAAATCTGAATACGTCAGAGTTGGTATCACTCGAAAAAGAATTTTTATTAAACCTAGAATATCAAAAATGAAAGTACGACCTTTATGTATTTAGATGTATTAAAACTTTTTATCTAAAACCTAATAAAAAAAATGGGGGCCAAGAAATGTTGAACTGCTCTATAGTAAATATTTTGTAAAAAATTTTGACAAAATTCAAGAAACTTTTGCTTTTTAACAGTCGTTTATTTGAAATCTGATTTACTTGAAAATAGATTGATTTATCTTCAATAAATTAAATTGATACTTTGACCAGATTGAAAAAATACAATTAGAATTTTCTTTATTGATTTATCGATTTTTTCTTTGATTATTTTTTACAAACAGTTCTCAGTTTTAGACAACAAAAATATTTTTTCTGACAAATCATACTTTTTATCAGCACACAAGTACGTAACGGAAAAACAACCCTAAATTTTTTATTGCGCATCTACACTTTCTTCTCATAACTGAATTTCAAATCGATTTTTAAATAAACAAAGTACAGAGTACATTTTCTAACACCTACATACAATTTTCAAGCAAAAAAAAAAAAAAAATGTGGAACGCAACAGATATAAAAAAAGATCAAAAGCCGGAAAGAGTTATTATCAAAAATTACTTTTATTTATCATGAGCTAGGTAGCTGGAGGCGAAATTTACACCAAAATTGTATAAAATATCAGGTGCACAGAAATGATAATAAGTAAGAGCATAATCACATGGTACTCAGTTGAATTGAAATGGAAAACTTATTAGCTAGTCAATTCTTCTTTTCAAAGTTGGATAATATATTTTGTTGAATCTTTATTGATTAGCAACCTCCTCGTTATCCTCATAACATAACACATTTTTTATTGCTTGAGCATGAACATTGGTTTCTTACAAAACCATCTACATAGAAGCCGCGCTCTGGCTTTCTGCACTAACACAATCAAACACGATAAAAGTGTTGAAACGTCAAAACATTCAATGCTGGTAGTACAAACAGTGATGTAAAGAAAATGTGTTTTAGTTGAATATTTTTGGTTTTTTAAATAAAACATGGTTTATAAAAGTTTTAAAATATAATAAATTAACAGTGTTATAATTTTTAAAGTGCACAATAGTCAAAAAATTAAATGAAAAGGTGGAAAATATTGTGCCTTCTTACCTACTTGTAAGAGAAAAAATTAAAGTATGACCACATGCCTATGGTGAGGTTATATTATTTGTAATAATATGAATAAATTGATTTGATTTAATAGAATTTAATTTATTAGTTATCACAAATTAAGTGTCTATTTGCCTTCATTACACAATAAAGATTATGTACCCAATTATTTATTTTTTCATAGACTTCTTTTATATACAATTTTTGTGGTTATGTTATGATGTGAGAAATTGATTTGATTCAATAATTTAACAATTAACATAAACTTATAAATTAAATTTTATTAAATCAAATCAATTTATTCACTTTATTACAAATAATATAACCTCACCATAGGCATGTGGTCATACTTTAATTTTTTCTCTTACAAGTAGGTAAGAAGGCACAATATTTTCCACCTTTTCATTTAATTTTTTGACTATTGTGCACTTTAAAAATTATAACACTGTTAATTTATTATATTTTAAAACTTTTATAAACCATATTTTATTTAAAAAACCAAAAATATTCAACTAAAACACTATTTCTTTACACTAATATTCCACCACTCTTATTAAGAAACCATAAGAAACTAAAATGTCAAAACAAAACATGGCACTTCTAACTAATAAATACAAAACTTCTGTTCGAGGCTTTTATTGTAGTAGGTTTTGGTTTCTTATTATTATGTATGTATCCATGTATACCGCCTTAATAAAATTACATACTTGAAATATATATTTGGAATAACTATTACGATTCCATATGTATGTGCTTTATATACAATACTATCCCTGGAAGCTTAATCTACCGGAACTACTTTTTCTTCTTCTTCATAATTTTATTATTACTAACAAGTCAAAAACATCGAAAATTATTATTTATTGGGTATTTTTTATGGTAATGTTATTTGAAAATTAATCTTTGCAATTTTTGTTTATGTACTTTGCACTCCTAGCACTTATTTTCATTATCACACTGTAATACATATAAGCACTATTGAAACCATATAATACTAATGAATTTCAAAGACTGGAACTAGGTGCTAGGAGTGCTAATTTTCAAGTGCAAATATGTCAAAAATTATGCATATTTCGAAAATACTGCATTTTCTGCAATAAAAATTGAGGGTTAATATTGAGCACTTTTCGAGAAAATTATGGTTAAAGTCAAAAAATGGGTAAAAAATGACAAAACTTCGAGGCCTTATTATAATTTCTGAACCGTAAAAGGTACAGAGGCATGTAAGATATGTTGTTGAAAAGAAACACGGATCCTTTACAATTAGCAAAAGAGAATATGACCCTAGCGTACCCTTGTAAAAAGTTATAGGGTAAAACAAGGAAAAAAAATAAAAAATCAGTTCCTCCCTCTCACCAGAGTAACGGTTTGGATTGACCACTCCCTCCCATACAATTTTTTTTTGTCTTACCGAGACCTATCCGTAGTTTCCGGGTCGGACACCTAAACTGAAGCACCCTGTATAAGGCAGTTTTTTTCTGGCATCATCTCTTTTAATAGAAAAATTACTGATAAAACTACCGGTTAGATAACCAGTTGGTGTCTTGCTGGGATGTTTCTGAGGAATATAAAAAGTATATATAGCTTCTGTAGTGTACATATTATATATTACATATTATATATTATATCACATTCCTGAATGAAAAAATAGGATGAATGAAATTAGTAGGAGAGTGAAAATTTTGAATAAATGGTTGAGTTGTTGTGTGTATACACAAGAATTACAAGAATTTCAAAATTGTGTTGAATTTCCGATATTTAGGTATGTGGGATACACAAAAAAAGTGAAATTCTTGTGTTATGTTTTCGATGTTATTTAGAATTTTTTTGTTTTGATATGATGAAAGCCTGGTGTCAGAATACTTCTAACATTTTTTGTAAATTCCAAATTTAAAAGAGAAAGAAATACAGAGAAGAAATGAATGGCAAAAATGTGTAACGTTTTTTGTAAATCATGATGAAGCTTATTATTATTATAATCATGGGATTTTTGTATTCTAATGTTAGTATGTATGATATGTATTTAAATGCTGTTACATATTTATTTATTTTAGTGAATGGATTTGTTATTTAAAATTATTGTGAAATAAAAAGCTAGTTGTTTGTAAGTCGCTGGAGATAATTTTTGAAATGTGATTAGATATTTAAATTTTTATAAATCAATATTTAAGATAGTCGAATGGCACAACATAAATTTACATATATTTTTTCTTTTACGATTAAGTAAAAATAAATTAAATATTCCCGGTAATCGAAAATAACCAAAAATGAATGAAGAAATCGTTTATGGCATCGCGTCGCAACGTCATAGGGCTACAAGAATATTGAATTTAGAACGCCATGTGTGGTGTTGAATTTTTCTATGGACAATAAGTATACAAACTACATAATATGTAGGTACCTACTTATGTATTAATCGAAATTTAAAAGATATTTTCTTTATTTATTCTATCTATCAAATTATGTTTCAAACTTGTTTCTCTTTTGTAATTAATGAGAAACAGTAAGAATGGGTAAGAAGGGGTGGAAGTCATGTGAGAATAAAGTACATAAATATGTATGTACTATTTTATTCTACATATTATGTATTAAAAAAACTTTTAAAATAAATTACTTTTTCACTGAGTGCTATCAAAACAATAGAACAATTATATCCAAGAAACACAATAGCAAAAAAAATTAAAAATCAAATCCTAGAAAACACAAACAAAACCTACATTCTACTATGGACCCCAAGTCACAGTGGTATTAAAAATAATGATGTGGTAGATGTACTTGCAAAAAATTCAGCAATGCGAGACCAAATTGACCAACACAACATAACAATAGAAGATACAAAAAAAATAATCAAAAACAAAATAAATCTAAAATGGACCCAAAAATGGCAAGACCAAGAAAACACCAACAAATTAAAACAAATAAAAAACAACACACAACCATGGAAAAATTTAAACAACTTAAAAAGAAAGGACACCATAGTCATAACCAGATTAAGAATCGGACATACCAGACTCACACACGAATACATACTAAAAAAGCAAGAGCCAACAAAATGCAGATGCAATACACCTATGACAATAGAACATATCTTCAACCAATGCACTTTACTACAACCCATCAGGATAAAACACCAAATCAACTACGAAAGACTAAAACAGGATGAAGAGATCAGTTATAAAAAAATTATATCATTTACAAAAGAAATAAATATATATAATGAAGTATAAATAGATAAATCATAAGTATAAAAATTTGAAATTAAACTTTGAAAAATAGATCAATTAGAAATAAATAAAAATAAATTGTAATATATAATATAATAATAATATAATATATATATATGTATAATAAACATATATGATAAAATATAAATAGATAAATTGTAAATACACCATAAATATAAAATAACATAAAATTAAGTTTTATAAATTAGATTAATTAGAAATAGACAAAAATAAAATGTAATAGTATAATATAGTATAATATAGTATATATAAGTAGTATTAAAATAGAAATGTAAATGTAAAACCTAGTAACTAAACAATGTAAACAGAAGTTATATGCCTTAATGACCACCTAGGTTGATAGGCACAAAACTTTTTACAATAATAATAATAATAATAAATTACTTTTATAATTAAAATGCACTAAAAAGTAAAAATAATTTATTCTTACTTTAGCGATATACACAAGAAAAGTTTCATTGCAAAATAAAAAGTGGTTGAACTCAAATTAAATCATAAAATTAAATGTATTTTAAAATTATTGGTGTTTTCAAAAAAGCAATGATGCTGAAGTGATACACAATTCAGCGTATAAAGGTTTTAGGCTGAATTCCGCTTTCATGATTGTATCACTGCATTTTCGAAAACACCATACCTATACTATATTATCTCGTTTGACTTTAAATGTTTGAACTCTTATCAATGAATATTGTACAAATGTACATCTTTTCAACTGCAATAATAAAATTTGGGCATGAGTTACAGTACAGTTATACAATTGTGATTATAGTTATGGATGCTCAAACTTTTGATAATGCACTTGAAAAGATGTGAATTTACACAATATTCATTGATAAGAGTTCAAACATTTATTGTCTGTTATTGGTTTTCGGTTGACAGACTGAAGTCGGTTGACATACGTTTGCATACGTATACCTCAGCCACCGCAATCTACTTATACGCAGCATTAGCCTAATTATAATGTGTAAAGAACTTAATAGATTATTTCTCCGCAGAACTAGAGATGTTTATTAATATGTATGTATTTCAGAATTTCAGTGATGGATGTTGACGCGTCAAAAATCAAAATTTGACTGATACAGTCGATATTTTTGTCAACAATTAAAATTGTCAACAATGTGTCAACTATCCTATCCTTTCCCTGACCATAAGTCGTAACGTAACTGACGTAAGTCTAATCTCTAATCAAATCATTCTAATTCAAACTAAGCCAACCTAACCTTTAAAAAAAACTGAAAATTTGAAGTGATTATATTTAATAATTTATAGGTATACACGTATAATATATTAATTATATATAATAAAATAAGAATAAAAATTTATAAATATAAAGTATAAACTATAAATTATAAAAGCAACTAAATCATTTAGTTGTAAAATGGTTGGACGTCCTAAAAATGTTATGTTTAAAGAATTTTTTTATGTTTATAAATTTTATTTTTCCTTCCTTTGTTTTGAAATTTTTATTTATGGAATATTATTAAATAAAAATGAAATCGTTTACTTGACGTTAACAGTCAGTGTCAACAATGTCAACAATGCTAAGTAAACAATTAGTATTGTTGACACGTCAAATTTACAATTGTTGACGTAGAATTGTTGACGTGCCCATTGTTGATGTATTTACATACTTGTTTTATTCAAATTTTTTTTTTAACACAAAAATTTACATGTAAGCAGTGGGCTATGATATTTACTGACAATTTTCAAAAATTTGTAGTTTGAAATAAGTGTTTACGAAATTTTTCAATTGATAAATTTAAAAATAAAAATAAATTTTCATTTTGAACTGTTTTGCAATTATTTATGATTTACTTACTTTAATTTTTTACGATATTATTACATATATTCATCTGTTTAAGAAAAAATCTATCATTTTTAAGTGATTTGTAAAAATTTCAACTTATTTAAGCGTCATACAAATGATATTTCAAGGTTATATTTTCAAGGTTATATTGAATCCTTGTATTTTTGAAATAAAGGACTTTTTCAAAAATCTGTTTCGCTTAAGGACCACAATTCCCTTCCATTTATCTATATTCGAAATTTCATGAAAATCGGTTGAAAATTGTAAGCTGTAGGTGGTCACTTTGCAGGCCATTTCACTAAATTTGGCTCTTAACAAAATTCGAAAATTTGGAAAAAAATTTATAGAAAAATAAAACAAATACCAGAAACACAGCTAGAAAAGTAATGAAAAAAATTGTTCATTATTTTAAAAATCATTTAAAGCATAAAAAACATTTAAAAATGGATTTTCATACGGCTTCTTGCGAAAAATCAAGTTTAAAGTCAATAATATCTTCCTCTGAAGAAGTATGTTCCATTGATGGAACAATATCATCTCAAAGTGAAATGGAACAATCTTTTCAAGTTGGTGAAGAATTTTATTATTTTGTTAGCAATAATAATTCTGATGAATATGACACAAAAATAGCTGGAATGAAAATTTTTGGTGCAATTATGTTAAATGCATGGCGTCGAAGACGTAATGATGTTAAACGTTTACAAGAAGAAAATAATGTCATGAAGAAAAATGTAAAATAAAAAATCATATATGATACAATATTCTAAAATTTTCCATCGTTTTAATATTTTTGTAAATTTTTTGATTTTCTTTTTTTTAGGATATTAAAGCTCAAAATCAAATTCATGTATTGAATTCTTTAATTAAAATTGAACAAAATCAAAATAATAATTTGAATAATCTTCTGAAAAAAGCAAAAGATGATCAACAAAAAATTCAAAATAAGTATGATAAATTAAATATTGTATATTGTGAACTTAAAAAATTGAAATTAAATACTGAAAATCATCTTGAAATTCAATATAAAGAAAATGAAGGATTACTTTTAGCTTATGAGCAAAGTAAATCTGAACTATTAAAAGTAACAAATTGTGAAATTGAATTGAAAAAACTGTTAAATTTAGAACAACGACGATTTATTGAACTGGAAAATGATAACAAGGTTCTTATTGAAAAGGTTAATCATACTTCAAATAAGGCCCTCTTCTAAAACAGCAAAATTTACACAGCGGATACAGTATGACACAATTGTTGTATAATACACATTTTCGTGGCAATAATAATATAATACAGTGTGATATGGTATACATATTGGTATTTATGTGCTTTTGACATTTTGAAAAACTTTTTGTGATATGAAATGGACGAAGTTATTAAAATAATTACTTAATTCTAGTATTACCTAAGAAACAATTATTATTATTTTTCATTTTTCCACTAATAGTCAACCATCATCCATACTTAATATTTATAAATGAGGTTGTGTTAAACTTACCACTGCTGCATTATATTTGACACGATGCATATCGTCGTAATATACGTTTCGGAATAAATAACTTCATTACTAATTCGAAGTTTTACGTTTTAGAACTCAATAAATTTTTTATAATACGGTATTACTGCTTTTTGGAAGAAGGCCATAACTCAATTTTGTAATTTCAAAACGATTACTACTTTTGATTTTATTATTTCTTGTTTTTTTGTTCGACTAGATAAACAATTTCGAAACCAATCACAAATTAAAAGAATCAGAAAATAAAAATTTAATAATTCAAAAAGATAGAACAATTTCCTATGACAAAGCAAGATTACATGAGTTAGAACAAAAATTAAATGAATTACAAAGGTACGAAATTATTTTCTAATGTAGTTTTATTTGAATACACTTTCACTTATTATTTTAATCCATTATTATTTTTTCTTTTCAGTATGAAAACTATAATAAAAGAATTTCAATGTTTTGACATCATTCACCGAAAAGCTATTCAAAATCTTCGAAAAAATACAACAAATTTAAAAAATGAAATAAATAATTCGTTTATAAATCATATTAAAACAATTTTTAAAAAAGTTCATTATGTATCCTTCAATTTATTTTCTATTGTATTGCCATCTTCATCAAATTCTCAAATTGATCCATTTTCAATTGATAAAGCGCTTTGTTATGTAATTTTGAGTAAAATGTTTTTTTCATCAAGAATAACTTGAATAATTTTGTAATTTGTTATTTATTGACTTTTGTAAAAAAAACTGTAATAGAATTTTGTATTTAAATTCATAGATAAAATTATAATATTGTAATAAAGCCGTAATTTTTCGTTATATAAATATTACACAAAGGCACATATATTTTTATCATTAAATTCCACATTCTTATAAAATTACCTATCTTGCATTTTCATACATAAATCTTATCATAGATTTTGCGTTCTTAACTTCTTGTTATGCACATATATTTTTATTAAAACCCACACGTTCTTATAAAAATTACTGATATTGCATTTTCATATGTTATGCATTTTTTAACTGCTCGTTATAATTGTAATATTCTTTTTCTCATGAATTTTGTCGATTCCGCGTCTTTACCTAAAATGAAATATGACACCTTTTAAAAATTCCTAACGCGACAATAGCTCGAACCTGACAATAGAAACACATTATTCTATTCTTGTTCTAACTTCCATGAAGATCAGACTTAGATCTTTATTCTTTAAGAAGATTGTGAATAAATTGTTAAAATTTGTAATAGTAAAGTTGGTGTTTTTTTTTTAAATTAATCTCATTAATTGCCACTACAAAATTTGGTGTCAGGTGTGTGGGGTAATCAAAAATAAATATTAAATATTTTGTTGATCATCCCAAAAAATAATAAAAAGTGTTGTGAGAATTTTTTTTTAACAAAAAAAAAACCAATTCGGAGGTTCATCATACTTCTTATCAGCTATTACTTCATCATCGTAGAACTTTTTTTTAAAGAGGACAAGAATCAACCTTTTTAAGGGAAATTATTTTTCTACTTCATCATCGATTTCTACTTAATCATCGTGGAACATCTTTAGGAATATTTAAAAAAAAAAAAAAAAAAAAAAATTTGGGTATCAGGTAATCTAATCAGTTAAATAATTCTATATATGCTGGTGAAAACTTTTTTTTAAATAAATAAATATGAATAAAGAAAAAAAAAAAAATGTGTAATTAAAATTTTTGAAATGTTTTTAATAAAAAAAAATTTTGGCAGTAAATATTTAATTTAAAATTTACAGTGAAGTGATATGTAAAACAAATCCCTGATTAATTGCTGAAATTCGCGCATATACCTTTATCTCTTAATCAATATATATAATAAATTACTCTTTCTCTCCTTTGTTTGAAAATAAATAGTAAAAGTTAGTAAATCTTAGAAATTGTTCTATGAGTAAATATTTTCTTAGAAGTGCTAAAAGACGGTTACAGTTTGTGAATAACGAAGAATCCGGTTCTGACGAAGACAGTGAAAATTCCGTCCAAGATTTGAGAGACTTTAACGTAGAAAGTCCCCACGATAAAAAATTTGATAATAATCTGACATCGTCCGAAACAGAAACTGAAAGTGAAAATTCAAATTCGGTTTACAATTCTGCTCAGAAAAGTTTTATAAAAACAAGTCCTGATAGTTCTTCTGCCGAAAACGACACGACTATAATGCTTGGCGACAGTTCAAATTCACAATCCGCTCTGCAAAACATCCCTACTTTAGACAAAAGTTTCGCACTCAAATTTATACCTGAATTCAATGGGTCAAAAAATGACTTCCATAAATTCTCAAACTGTTGTGATCTTATTTATAATGACCAATTTTCAGAAGCCGATAAAAATTTCTTTTTAAATATTGTAAAAGCAAAATTAGTAGGTCAAGCTTATAACGTAATCAAATACAAAAGTTTCAGTAGCTGGACAGAATTAAAAAAAATCCTTTCAGAACAATTTCTAGAATATAGAACTTACGCCAAGATACAAAATGATTTAGTTAACTGTCGACAAGGTTTTAAAGAAGATGTCCGCACTTTCGCTAATAGAGTGGAAAAGCTTTTATCAGACCTCAATGATGTTTGTATTGTCAATGAAGGCGAAGGTGCTAAATCTGTTATTACTACGTTAAATGGCAAAACAGCATTAAAGTCCTTTGTGGATGGATTAAACCCTTCTATTAGACTGATTATTAAAGCAAGTAGGTATGCAAATTTAAATGAAGCTATAGAAGCAACCATAGAGGAAGAAAAATCCTCACCTAGTTCCTTTAAACCATTTTCTTCTAGTTCAAATTCGAAAATTAACTGCTCTTCTTGTCACAAATCAGGCCACTACAGTTCAACCTGTTTTAAAAGAAACAATCAAAGTCTGCCTCGTTATAAAACAGAATTAAAACGTGAAAATCAGTCGCCAACGCATAACGTACGTACATTAACTTGTAGCTATTGTAAAAACATTGGCCATCACATTAAAGATTGCAAAAAACGTATTTACAATGCTGCAAAAACTAAACAGGACAAAAATTCTCAGGGAAACGAGACAGGGCCTGGTGCGAAAGGAGGCGCAGCCAGAGCCTCTGCCCTTCAAAATCAGCAAAATTAATTTCCTCCGAATTCTACCGTGAAAAGGAAAATAATACTAAATCGTGTGAAAGTTTTAATTCTAAATCATTACCAAATTATATTAAAGAAAATAATACTAATTCGTGTAAAAATTTTACTTCTACTAAATCGTGTGAAAATTTTACTTCTAAATCATTATCAAATCATATTAAAGAGAATCCTACAAAATCGTGTGTGAAAAATTCTAAATCATTATCAAATTTTAATAAAGAAGTTTTAACTAGTTCCTGTGAAGTAAATTCTTTTAAAAAAAATTCTAATGCGTTTTACCATTATCCTAAAGTTTATAACATATCGTTGAGTAATAATGAAAAATACGACTCTGTCCTTTTACCTTCAAGCTCTGTTTCCAAAGGCGAAGTTTCGTTGCTTGTTGACAGTGGAAGTGAAGTTTGCATTTTAAAACTTGCTACTCTTGTTGGCGACGAAATAGTCGAAACTGGTCTAAAAGCCAAATTAAAAGGAATAGGAGATGAAGTTAAGGAAACACTGGGAATATGTTATCTTACAATAAATTTTGGTGCCAAATCTTTTCGATATCCTTTTCACATAGTAAATGATAATTTTCCAATTGCAAATGACGGAGTTTTGGGTAACAACTTTCTTGAAGTATTTAAGGCTAAGCTTGATTTCAATAGAAAAGAATTATCCGTTTATTTAGAAAATCAAGAATTTGTGTTTGAATTATTATCTTCTTCCTCTAAAACTCGAACACCTGCCAGAACAGAAATTTTAACTTGTATAAAAACATCTATAAAAAACGAATGCATTTACCTCAACAAAGAATTGCCGAATGGATTATTAATTGGAATTAGTATCTCCTCTCCTCAAAATAATACTTGTATAATTTCGGTGGTAAATCCTAATGAATATGATGTAGAACTTGATTCTGATGATGTTGACATTAGGGATGCTTCAGAATTTCAAATTTTATCTATTTCAAATGATCCTAACTCGTTTATCGACTTCGAACGCATCCAAAAGATAAAAAAGGAAATTCGTACGGATCACATGACTCCTGAACAAAGGATAGCATTCTCGAATTGTGTACCGAATACTGCGATCTTTTGTTTTTCGAAAACGACAAGTTAACCAGCACTAAAACTATTTACCATAATATTCCCACTCTAGGTGCTTCTCCAATTTATATAAAGCCGTACAGGCTCCCCGAAGCTCAAAAGGAAGAAGTAAATCGACAAATTGATAAGATGTTAAAGGACGACCTAATAGTTGAATCCAAAAGTCCATGGAATTTTCCTTTAATAGTGGTTCCAAAAAAAACAGATCTACGTGGAAACAAGAGGTGGCGAATTGTTGTCGATTTTCGGAAGTTAAACAACGTAACTGTCGGAGATGCATATCCTCTTCCCAATATTACAGAAGTTCTAGATTTGTTGGGATCATCAAAATTTTTCTCAACGCTTGATCTCGCTTCTGGTTTTCACCAGATTGAAGTAAATCCTGTCGACCACCCTAAAACTGCATTTTCTACCCCTTTGGGTCACTTGGAATACAAGCGTATGCCGTATGGTCTTAAGGGTGCTCCAGCTTGTTTTCAACGACTTATGAACAATGTATTAGTGGGTCTCCAAGGAATAAAAGTTTTTGTATACATGGACGATATCGTCATATTTGGTAAAACCTTAAGTGAACATAATCAAAAACTGCGTGAAGTTTTCGATCGTCTACGTTTGCATAATTTAAAACTGCAGCCGGAGAAATGCGAACTTCTCCGTTCAGAACTCTGTTATCTAGGGCATGTTATCAATGAGAAGGGAATATCTCCAGATCCTAAAAAGGTAGATAGCGTAAAAAACTTTCCAATTCCCAAATCTCAAAAAGATGTCAAATCTTTTCTTGGCTTAGCTGGCTATTACAGACGATTTGTCAAAGATTTCTCAAAAATTTCAAAACCGTTGAGTGATTTATTGAAAAAAAAACAAAGAATTTATATAGAATCATAGCTGCACCGAATCATTTAATGTTTTAAAAAATGCTCTTATTAACCCTCCCCTGTTACAATATCCCGATTTTTCTCAAAATTTTATCCTTACAACTGATGCCAGTGGATACGGTGTAGGCGCAATTCTCTCGCAAGGGAAATTAGGAGAAGACCACCCAGTAGCTTTTGCATCTAGACAGCTAAGAAAGAGTGAAATAAACTATTCTACAACAGATAAGGAATTATTAACGATTGTGTGGGCTGTCCACCATTTTAGACCTTACCTTTTTGGTAAGAAATTTACTATTTACACTGATCATAAGCCACTTGCATACCTTCACAATTGTAAAGATACTAGCTCCAGAATGATGCGCTGGAAGTTAAAACTGAGTGAGTTCGATTATGATATAGTATATAAAAAGGGCTCTCAAAATTCAAACGCTGATAGCCTTAGTCGTATTCCAAAATCTTTAGAATCAGAAAAATATAATCAAATTGATATTCAGCCTGAACGAATCAAATCAGACCCCTTCCAATTTTTTACAATTACTGAAAATACAATGTCATACTCCCACTTTGAAGAAGAACTAAAAAATAAAATAATAATTAATAACCTTGTCCAAGATAATGACAATGACATTTTCGCAAATCCACCTACCTTTATCGGAATATTTATAAGAAAAGAAGTACATCTGGATCCAATCACCGAATCTCTAGTTAAAACCTTTGGTCATGAAAAAAGACTAAAATCCCAACAGTTAATAATACATAGTGCAAAAATATTACCATCTGACTCTGATACAAGTAGAAAGGTCATCTATCTAGTAACTAATTCTGAAAATAGCCAAACTACATATAAAGATTTCTTTAACTCAATTATTTCGCTAAAAAAGTGCCTTCTTGAAAACAACATAGATAATATATCTTTTCTAAACCCCGTTAAGACATCTCCATATAGTCATTTGAATTATGAAATCATTCGTTCAATATTCCGTTACATCTTTCGTGGCACAAAAATAAAAATAAGTAGGTATTTATCATAATAATTTTAAAGCACAATATACTGAGAGGGAAATACAAGAAATCTTGAATGAGTATCATGTTAAACCTTTAGGAGGGCACTGCGGTGTAAACCGTACTTATAAACGAATCAAACTAAAATATAAATGGCCCAATATGTTTAAAGACATAAAAAGATTCATAAAACAGTGTGACGTTTGTAAACGAAATAAAGTATGTACCTATACGAAAGAACCATTGATTATTACCTCCACCGCAAAGGTACCATTCGAAAAAATATCAATGGATATCGTAGGCCCTTTACCCGTCACTATCTCAGGTAATAAGTACCTTCTGACCATCATTGACGATTTAACAAAATTTAGTGACGCTATTCCAATCCATTCACAAGAAGCCAACGTCATTGCTGAAAAACTCGTTACAGAAATAATCTTTAAATACGGCACTCCCAAATATCTTCTAACAGACCAGGGTCAAAATTTTGTTAGCCTTATTTTCAAGGAAGTTTGTAAACTGTTCAAAATCAAAAAGATCCAAACCAACGCCTATAGACCGCAAAGCAATGGATCGTGTGAAAGAATTCATCGAAGCTTTACTGAATATCTGCGTGGTTTTATAAATAAAAGCCAAGACGATTGGGATACATGGATAAAATATACTGTATTTGTGTATAATATAAATCAATTTTATACCAAACACTAGTACTGGATTTACACCCTTTGAATTATTATTTGGCAGAAAACCCGAAATACCGTCCACATTCTCAAATCCCCCAGAACTTCAATATAATTACGATATCTATTGCAATGAATTAAAATCGCGGTTACAACATGTCAATGAAATAGCCAGGAACAACATAATTAAGAGTAAAGAAAAAAATAAAACTTATTATGATAAAAAGCTAAACCCTTCTTCTATTAAAATTGGCGATTTAGTATATGTTAAGAATGAATCCACCCAAAAAGGGAAAAATAAAAAACTCCTTCCTGTGTGGAATGGACCTTATGAGGTCGTTTCAACTAGTGGTGTCAATTCCACTATTCTTATAAATAAAAAGAATGTGTTAACCGCCTCAAACCACAATGACTTTTATACCATACATAGTTTAAAATGAAATAGTAAAAAAAAAAAAAAAAAAAAAATATTATTATCACACAATATAATTAACATAATATAATAATAATAACATATCTAATATAATAAGAATCACTAAAATAATACTAAAATTTCAGGTACTAATGGCGAACTTAAAATTATACTTTTTACTACTATCAAGCTTACTATTCTTATTTCAATGTGATGGTTCAAATTCTAATACATATAAAACTGAAAGCTTGGAAAATTCTCTCGGGTATTTCTACGAAAAAGTTGGCAAACTAAAGTTGTCTAATGACAACTGGAAATATTGGTTCACGTTGACCTTCAAGATTTTATTGAACAATTTCATCAAGTAATCTTATTAAGACACAAAATTCAGGAACTATGCAAAAGCCTGCATAGCTACTTTGATTGTAGGAATCTGCTCCCACAAATAGAACAAATAATTATTTCATTACAAGCTCAAAATCAACTAATTAGTCATATATTAGGCCTGAAATCCAATCTCGTAAGCAAAAGAGGACTTGTCGACGCCGTTGGAAAATTATCAAAATTTTTATTTGGTACGTTAGACGAAGACGATGCTAGATTTTACGACGAACAAATAGAAATTCTCAATCAAAACCAAGAACATTTGCAAAATTTAGTAAAAGAACAATTAACTATTAAAGAATCGATGGTTAACCATATAAATAAAACTATACAATACATCCAAGAACAAGATAATAAATTGAATAAAGCTATTTTTAATATAAATAAATTTAGAGAAAACATTAATAATAACACAGTCTTAATACAAAAAATTTCAGCAATTAATGAAGTATTTGTTATTTTTATTTCAATAGCTGATCGATTTTCTATCGTTCAGAGTCATATAATACAAATATTAACCTATGCTATAGAAGGAAAATTACATCCATATGTCATAGATTCAAATAATTTAATAGAAGAAATATTTAAAATAAAACTACATTTAACCAGGCAGTGATATAGATCTGCCTATTACTCCTAATGTAAACAATATTAATCGTCTGTACAAAATTTTAAATGTAAATGTATATTATAGCAATAAAAAATTAAATTTCTTATTAAAATTACCAACAGTTAAGAACTTAGAATTTGAGATTTTTAAGATCACCAGCATACCACGTAAAATCAAAGGTAACGCATATGAAATCCTTATACCTGAAAAAATATTATTGATCATCGGCAGTACCAGACAGCATTACTTCACATATGATTTACACGAATTAAGAGGATGCAAAGAAATTTCAAGAAATAGCTTCATTTGTGAGCAAACGGTACCTATACAGATTTAAAATCAGACGCGGCTCGTCCTTGAGGGCTAATGGGGCACTGCCCCACCAAGAATTTCAGCTTAAATTGTATAATTTCATTATAATAAATTTAAAATTAATTGTACTATAAAAAAATTTGAAAAAAATCGAAAATAATTTGGTGTAAATTATTTTTTAATGTACATTACATGCAACATGGAAAGAGAAGGGATAATATAATATATACTATATATATAAATATATAACAATTTATATGTACATACAATATACATGATTAAACAAATTTCAAATTCTCTTTGTATAGACTATAGCTATAGGTATTGATAGGTTTTACGTTCAAATTTTTTTTGTATAATCAATAAGATCATACTGATACTCTATGGGGCAGTTGTTGAACTGCCCCATAAAAGAGTAAAATTTCATATATTTTGTGTATGAATCATTCTCTCTCTTTATTCATTTTGTACTGAAGAAATTTATGTTCGAAGGGCAGTTTCAATTCTGCCCCTAAAGAGAGAAAATGTTTTGTCTTATACATAACAATACAACACAAATTTTTCTCTTAATTTTTTTTCTCATAGGATTCTACATGGTTAAAAATGTTCCTCTCATAATAAATTTGTCATTTTAAAATTATTTTTGTAAAAATTGCTATAAATTCTAAAAACAATAGAAATTCATATTATTTTTATTTATTCATGATATTTATTTTATAATTATTGTATTACCTATTATAATTAAACTTTTTTTTTTCATTTTAAATTTCCAATTTTACACCATTTATAAAATTCATATTTTACAGTGAGAAAATATAATTTTGAAACAATTTGTTAAGTTTTATAAACATTTTAAATCAATTTTCCATGAATTTTGTTACAGCTTAGTGATGAATTAATATTTTACATAAAATTTTTTTACCATGTACGTAAATGTTCTAATAATACATATTCGTTTTTTTTTCGTTTCATCTATACAAAAGTGTATGATCATTTTATACTACGGGGCAGTTGGTTGATTGCCCAATGTTGTAAACCAACAAATAAAGTACATTTTTTTTCCTATCAATACAACATAATGTTCGTTCTCATATAATTTTTTCAATACAACATAATGTTTAAATTTTGTTGCTTGTTTTTTTTTGCATACATTTTGTTGTTGCATTTTTTTTTAAATTTTTATATGGAAGGAATGCGACTAGCCAACTTTGAGATGGGCCGCTATTCTTTACACTTCTTACTATTAACTTGCGCTATTCTTTACACTTCTTACTATTAACTTGCACTACTCTTTACACTTCTTACTACATATTTTATCTTGCGCCCCATGTTTTTCGTTTTTAATCTTACAAGTATTTTTATAGCTATTAAAAATTCGCAATCACAAATTTTCAGGATTATCTGTATGGGGTTGAGAATGTGTATGTGGCTAGGAAAAATTATTTTATACTTTTGAGTCCGTTTTAAAAACGTTTTATATTAAAAAATTTTTTTTATTTTAATTATTTTTTGCTTTTTAGTCTTATGTGAAATTTGTCAATCGATTTTATTGATATTATTTTAAATTAAAAAACAATATAAGTAAAACTAAAAAAGTTTTTTTAATTTGAAAAAACAAATATATTTGTATATTTGTGTTTGAAGTACCAAATTGACATCACAACTTATTGCTTTTAATCAATCATAACTAAGTTGTGATTAAAGTTACATGAAAATTATGTTCTAATGAAATGTAGAGAAGATCCTTAGCTTTATTTTCACCGAATATATTAAATATCTATGAGCAACGTAAATCAAAGAAAAAACGTGATAAATATTAAGTAACATAAAACTGAGAATCAATTTTTCCTTAAATCTCCCAAATTACTAAAAATATTAAATTATAATGTTCTATAAATTTGTAGATTTTTATTAAATTAATATTTTTCCCAAACATTGTTATGTTATAAAATTAATAGAAATTGAGTTATTAAAGAAAAATGATAATTTTTTATTAAAATCACAATTATCTCTCTCATTTCGCATTTTTAACAGCCACCTCTGAAAATGTAGTACCACTTGAAGAATTTCTTTATTCATTTGTTTATTTTTTCTTTCAAAAATATTATTCATAAACAAAAAAAAAATGTTCAAGTGGTACTACATTTTCAGAGGTGGCTGTTAAAAATGAGAAATGAAGCATACTAAAATATTTTTGACTTGAAAATCAGAGTTTGCTAGATTAAATTTTAGTAAAGAAAAATTAATATTTTATTTGTTTTAGACCAAAATTGAGGATCGAATATCATAAAAAGTAAAATCTTAAAACTTTCATTAGCGATGTAATATTGCATTGTCATGCAGTTCTGAGCTGTGTTGAAAGTTTCAAGTCTCTATCTCATCAAAAAGTTGGTTAAAAATTAAAAACCAATTTCCAAATTTGTACCGAACAGACAGACAAGAAACCAAGCTAATAAAAACATTTTTTCGTTTTTAATCTTACAAGTATTTTTATAGCTATTAAAAATTCGCAATCACAAATTTTCAGGATTATCTGTATGGGGTTGAGAATGTGTATGTGGCTAGGAAAAATTATTTTATACTTTTGAGTCCGTTTTAAAAACGTTTTATATCAAAAAATTTTTTTTATTTTAATTATTTTTTGCTTTTTAGTCTTATGTGAAATTTGTCAATCAATTTTATTGATATTATTTTACATTAAAAAACAATATAAGTAAAAATAAAAAAGTTTTTTAATATTGTAAAATTTTTTTACCTATTTAAATAATTATATACTTTCTTGGTATATTTTTGCCGAATGTTCTTTTCCTTTTTCTTTTTCTTGTAATAAATGTATTTTATATATACACGTTTGGTATAGGTCATTGAACACTTATTTAAAATTAACAAATTTTCAGTATTGTTGAAACCAACGACTCCTATAGTACCAAGACTTAATGCTCAATTTTATTTTATTGTTTATATGTGTTGGAAGTACCAAATTGACATTACAACTTATTGCTTTTAATCAATCATAACTAAGTTGGGATTAAAGTTACATGAAAATTATGTTCTAATGAAATGTAGAGAAGATCCTTAGCTTTATTTTCACCGAATATATTAAACATCTATGAACAACGTAAATCAAAGAGAAAACGTGATAAATATTAAGTAACATAAAACTGAAAATCAATTTTTCCTTAAATCTCCCAAATTACTAAAAATATTGAATTACAATGTTCTACAAATTTGTGGATTTTTATTAAATAAACATTTTTCCCAAACATTGTTATATCATAAAATTAATAGAAATTAAATTATTAAAGAAAAAAGATAATTTTTAATTAAAATCACAATTATCTCTCTCATTTCTCATTTTTAACAGCCACCTCTGAAAATGTAGTACCACTTGAAGAATTTTTTTATTCATTTGTTTATTTTTTCTTTCAAAAATATTATTCATAAACAAAAAAAAATTTTTCAAGTGGTACTACATTTTCAGAGGTGGCTGTTAAAAATGAGAAATGAAGCATACTAAAATATTTTTGGCTTGAAAATCAGAGTTTGCTAGATTAAATTTTAGTAAAGAAAAATTAATATTTTATTTGTTTTAGACCAAAATTGAGGATCGAATATCATAAAAAGTAAAATCTTAAAACTTTCATTAGCGATGTAATATTGCATTGTCATGCAGTTCTGAGCTATGTTGAAAGTTTCAAGTCTCTATCTCATCAAAAAGTTGGTTAAAAATTAAAAATCAATTTCCAAATTTGTACCGAACAGACAGACAAGAAACCAAGCTAATAAAAACATTTTTTTCGTTTTTAATCTTACAAGTATTTTTATAGCTATTAAAAATTCGCAATCACAAATTTTCAGGATTATCTGTATGGGGTTGAGAATGTGTATGTGGCTAGGAAAAATTATTTTATACTTTTGAGTCCGTTTTAAAAACGTTTTATATTAAAAAATTTTTTTTATTTTAATTATTTTTTGCTTTTTAGTCTTATGTGAAATTTGTCAATCGATTTTATTGATATTATTTTACATTAAAAAACAATATAAATAAAAATAAAAAAGTTTTTTAATATTGTAAAATTTTTTTACCTATTTAAATAATTATATACTTTCTTGGTATATTTTTGCCGAATGTTCTTTTCCTTTTTCTTTTTCTTGTAATAAATGTATTTTATATATACACGTTTGGTATAGGTCATTGAACACTTATTTAAAATTAACAAATTTTCAGTATTGTTGAAACCAACGACTCCTATAGTACCAAGACTTAATGCTCAATTTTATTTTATTGTTTATATGTGTTGGAAGTACCAAATTGACATTACAACTTATTGCTTTTAATCAATCATAACTAAGTTGGGATTAAAGTTACATGAAAATTATGTTCTAATGAAATGTAGAGAAGATCCTTAGCTTTATTTTCACCGAATATATTAAACATCTATGAACAACGTAAATCAAAGAGAAAACGTGATAAATATTAAGTAACATAAAACTGAAAATCAATTTTTCCTTAAATCTCCCAAATTACTAAAAATATTGAATTACAATGTTCTACAAATTTGTGGATTTTTATTAAATAAACATTTTTCCCAAACATTGTTATATCATAAAATTAATAGAAATTAAATTATTAAAGAAAAAAGATAATTTTTAATTAAAATCACAATTATCTCTCTCATTTCTCATTTTTAACAGCCACCTCTGAAAATGTAGTACCACTTGAAGAATTTTTTTATTCATTTGTTTATTTTTTCTTTCAAAAATATTATTCATAAACAAAAAAAAATTTTTCAAGTGGTACTACATTTTCAGAGGTGGCTGTTAAAAATGAGAAATGAAGCATACTAAAATATTTTTGGCTTGAAAATCAGAGTTTGCTAGATTAAATTTTAGTAAAGAAAAATTAATATTTTATTTGTTTTAGACCAAATTTGAGGATCGAATATCATAAAAAGTAAAATCTTAAAACTTTCATTAGCGATGTAATATTGCATTGTCATGCAGTTCTGAGCTATGTTGAAAGTTTCAAGTCTCTATCTCATCAAAAAGTTGGTTAAAAATTAAAAATGAATTTCCAAATTTGTACCGAACAGACAGACAAGAAACCAAGCTAATAAAAACATTTTAATAATATTTTTGACCCTTTCAGCACATCTTTATAAATTATAAGGATTATTCCTTATAATTACATGATAACGAATGGCGGTATTGAACTGAAAATTTTTTTCTTCATTATACACAATATTAACTTTCAAAGTAAATAAAATAAAAATTTTCGGTAATGCATTTTTTTTTCAGGAACCCAATTAATTGAGAAAATTTTTGGAAAAAAATATCATAAATTTCAAACATAACCTTATGAACTTTTTCTTGGAAATGAAATTATTATACATATACAAAAAGTAATACACCAAATGAAAGATTATTTTAATAGCCATTCATAATATAAAGTTAATGCTAACAATTTCTATACATGGGGTGCAAAAAAAGTTATAGGAGATTTTGTGTTGAGAAAATAGACACGATAGAAATTTTTACTAGTACAATTTTTTTCATGAAATAGTCTAGAGAATATTGTGCTTCCTCTCTTGGTACGTAGAAAAAAAAACCCTGTATCAATATATGTACATAGGTATACATATCTACAGGGTGTCCCTGTTAGACGCGTTTAAAATCAAAATTTTGTGAATTTTTTTCAAATTTTTTGTGTTTAAGCAAATAAACGGGACACCCTGTACATATGTATGTATGTACATACATGTATGTACATATATAAACTCTTTATGTGAGCTTTCTTTAATAGGAAGACAATGTGCTTTTGCTGATGATTTGTTGCTTGTTTATAGTGCTTTAAAGTCGATCCACA
Source organism: Bombylius major (assembly GCA_932526495.1). Classification (NCBI taxonomy): domain Eukaryota; kingdom Metazoa; phylum Arthropoda; class Insecta; order Diptera; family Bombyliidae; genus Bombylius; species Bombylius major. Next base: position 19,603,846 of record OW052043.1, read on the forward strand.
CTATTATCGTCACACATACAAGATAGTTAACAATATTATAGTCAATGCGTCAACAACAACAAGAAAATCTCATATGAGTCTGTTATATCGCGTACACATTTGTTATCGTAAAATTCTTGATTTTTCACAAAGATTTATTTTAAAAGTGACAAAAATTCAGTTAATTTGATTAAAATGGATTACTGTGACATTTACTCTTGAGTGCTTCAGATATGTTACTTATATCAATTACTGTTGAGAAAAAGAAAAAAATATTAAAGCGAAAGCGCATTTGGAGCCATAAGTGGCTTTTGCGAAGAAATGCTGAAGGAAGACGAGCAGCAGCACTTCTTTTTAAAGAAATAACACTCATTTCTTTTCAAAAATTATTGCAGAATGTCGTTTGAGCTCCTCAACATTTTATTACAAAAAATTGGACCGAAAATCAAATATAAAAACACTCATTTAACCTCAATTTTATTTCTTTCGATTGAATCATATCAAAATTACTTTCGTCCGTGTGTGTGACGATAATAGTGTGGATCGACTTTTATCTATTGCTGAAATTAAATTGAATATCGAAAATGATTTATATACTGTAGTATAGTATATAGTTGCTTATAAGCAACTGGCTGTTTTTACAAACAAAATTAATGTTCTTCAACCTGAAAGGTAATCCATCTGATGTTGATTTAACGTTTCACAATTGTAGATATGTATGTTCCTCAATGTACCTCTCAGTGCTTTAAAATTGAATATCTTGGGATTGTTTTGGACTCTGGGTAAAATGGAATGCTCATATTAATATGATCAAGCAACAACTTTATATATCATTGAGGAAATTTTATCAGATTAGATCTGCTTGTCCTAAAGAGGTGTTGTATATGTTATATTATTCGTTAGGCCAATCTATGCTTCAATATGGGCTACGCTGCTGGGAAGGAGCGTACATGTCCACTATCCTTCCTCTTTTCAGAATGCAGAAGAATGTTCTACGACTTATTAATTACAAATCAAAGTTTCACCCATCTTTTCCTATTTTTAAGTCAAATCACATTCTACTTTTGAGACATTTATATGTTTTTAAGGTGTTAAAAACATTTTTTAATAATAGTGATTGTTTTTCAAGTAGACGAAAGGCTGAATATGCTTTAAGAGATGAACATAGTTTCGCGGTTCAAAAAGTTCATACTGAATGCTTTAGAAAATTTTATTCGAATACATTGTGCGATTTCTTTCTAATTAACAAAATTATGTACTAAGAATTACATCAAACTAGAAAACATTTCTCACAGAATTAAAATTTTGGCTGCTCAATTAACAAAATAATTTTACCTTTTTGGCATTCAACACAGGCATTATGGGTTTATAAATGTTCTATACTTGATTTATCAATTGAAGTCAGTATTGGGCTTATGGAAGCAGTACCCGATGAGTTTGTTGCCCTTGGTAATATTTAATTTAAAAGATTTCCCTCGATTGAAATTGAGATCTGATCACCCCACACACGAGACAGATTTATACAAACGAAATGTAAAAGAGTATAGAAAAGTATGCCTATCTTGCCTGTACTGACTTCCAAAAATAAAAATACTATACATCTCAAAAATTATGCATTTTTTGCAAAAATTGAACATAGCAAATCGATGCAGAATCAATTGAACCTTTATTTTCTGCAAAAAAAAATGAGGGTTAATATTGAGTACTTTTCGAGCAAATTAGGGTTAAAGTTAAAAAATGGGTGAAAAAATGATAAAATTATGGATTTGAGGCCTTATAACTTTTGAACGGTAAGAGGTACAGCGGCAAATCAGATGTTGATAGAAAGGCACAGGGGTGCTTTCCAATTTTGTCAAATGGTAGATGAGCCTAGCGTGCCCCTGCAAATGTTATAGGGTAAAACAAGGAAAAAGCACCAAAAATCTTTCCCCCTCTCTAACTCCGTAACGGTTGAGATTACCCCCCTCCACCAATACGATTTTTTGTTCGCCTCGCCGAGACCTATCCGTAGTTTCCCGGTCGGACACCGTAACGGAATCACCCTGTATATGTATATGTTTAAACAGAAATAAAATAAAAAGTTACTTAACAGCAGGAACATGTTGCTTTAAGATTGCAAATTTATTTCGTCGGTAGCTATTTTTATGCTCACCCACTATTTTTTTTTTTTTTTTCCCCTTTAAAAATAATATTTATATGATTGATCTCAGTAAACATAATTTTCATTTGAATTAAATAAAATATGAGAGAAAGAAAGAAAGTTGAAAGCATTTTAGCAATGAATACATACATATACATATTTATAAAAAATCTTAATTTTTTTTGTACATATATTTTAATAAATGGTATTATGTGGTGAAAAAATAAATATTTTCGTTTCTACTCAATCAATCTTGCTTTTTCTTTTTGAAAATTAAGCAATTTTTATTACATATAAACTAAAAATAACAAAGGACCAAGTATTATTATTGGTCCTTGTACATAGAACACCTTTATCACAAAAAGGAAGAATTTCACTCTTAATGTAATTTAATATTAATAAAATTGAAACGTGTATTTGAAGTGCTTTTATTTTGTACTTTCAAATTTAATACATTTATAATATAAATTCATTTTGGCCAACGCGAATTTTTAAATAATAATATAATATTAATATTATATGTTTAATAGGCTATATAAATTCTACCAGAATCAGATTTAGGTTTCACTGACTCTGATGTTGTACTAGTAGAATTGTAGTCGCTAGATAATTAAAAATAACTAGGTTTCCTAATTATGAATAAAAACACTGATTGAATGGATACCAAAACAATCAATAATCTTTATTTAAAATCATTCTCTATTTATACAAAATTTATGCTTACTGCTATCAGAGTACGGAAAATATCATTCACGAATGAAAAAAATTCAATTTTCCACCAATTTTATCATTAGCGAATGATAAATATTTTTTACCATTTTTATCACTCACGATTGATATTTAAATTACAAATTCGTATCACTCATAAAGAATGAAAAATATTTATCTGTATACTAATTTTTTTCGTTCACGAATGTTAAGAAAAATTTCATTCCATATCGTTCCTTTTCACGAATGAAAAAAAAAAGAAACGAATAGAAATGACAAATTCATTATGTATTCTTTCTATCTTGTTTTATCTATCAAAGTGTACACATATACGAAGGAAAAAACCTCTTTCTTAGAATTTACAACAACAAAAATGCATGTGTGTAAGTATCTTTTCTTCTGCGCATATTTTTCTATAGTATTTTTATTTTTGGAAGTCAGTACAGGCAAGATAGGCATACTTTTCTATATTCTTTCACAAATTGTTTGAATAAATCTTTCTCGTGTGTGGAGTGATCAGATCTCAATTTCAATCGAGAGAAATTTTTTAAATTAAATATTACCAAGGCAAAAAACTCATCGGGTACTGCCTCCATAAGCACAATACTGACTTTAATTGTTAAATAAAGTATAGTGATAAATATCATGAATGATAATTATTTTTGATTCTCAATTTTTTTATGCTCACTCACGAATGAAAAGAAATGATATTGAGAACAAAATTATAAAATTCATGAGTGAATGAAAAATAAAATTCTTTTTTTTATCATTCGTGAGTGAATAGAATTTTTTTCATTCTTCCTACTCTGCTAAATATACAATAATTCATTAATGGTTAATAATTACGTTGCATACAAGAAGTGAATGAACTCGACCTTGAATTTGTTATAATTACATTATATTATTGTCATATAAAATTGCGATGATTAAAAATGCTGACATGTGTTATATTATATTAATAAATGAAAGAATAATTAAAATAATAATGCTGACTTATATAAAAATAAAAACAATATAGATAATAATGTGATATAATAAGTAATTATGCATATTAGGTAAATTTATCGAAATTTTAATTATTTTATGTTGCTATCCAATATTCTGGCCTGCCTTAAATTCTTGTACTTGAAGTCATCGTCTGTTAATTTTTTCTCGTACCGAATTCTTGGAGCTGGAGTGGGTGTTTTCTCCGTATTGCGATGTTTGATGTAGGCTATGCCTAAGCATATTCCAGTTATTAAAGAAATTCCTAGTGTTAAATACCCAACGGTGTATTGATGAATTTTATGAGATTGTAATCTTTTAAGATGCTCTTCGTTTTTATGCAGGTTCGATAACTTATCGTACAGATTTTAAATTTCTTGAGTGTGGTTGGTTACTGGTATTGTTAGCTGAGCATTATCTCAGCTGCTTGTTTGATACCTATGTGTGTTCCATTTATTAAACTTGGTAATGGTATAGGTTTGTAAACTTCAAATTCTGTGTTTATCGACAGTGGAAGATGAGCGACAAAAATAGTGTAATTTTGCTTGACACTACATTGTATGGTAATTAGATGGTACAGTTTTGAAACATCTCTACTTGGAATTTTTAGTGATGATAGTAAATGTTCTGTCATTATTGCAATTTGTGATTTGAGTTTTTCAACTGACATTATATGATAGTTCATTTTTCCGTGATAAACATCAGTTACTAAGATTGTCTTCTGACTTTTTTGATATTCTAGTACGATGAGTGATAACAAGGTAGCTAGGGTAATGAATGATTGAATTGCTGTTTGTTTCTTGATCTGAGATGTCATATTTTTCATTTTCTCTAAATTTTCTTGAAATGTAGCTTCTATAATTTCTACTTGTTTAATTCTTTCCAATTCATTTTTTCTCATAATAGATTCTGTTGCCTCTAACACTGATGTTTGATTTTTGATTAGAGACAGAAGATGATCTTCGTTGTTTTGAACGTTGTTTATTATGTCCGACATTTTTGAGGCATAGTTGTCATCTAGTAATCCAAATAATTTAATGGCTACGTTGCCCACAGCATTCACTAATCCTCTTTTGCTTCGACCATGTGATTGAGCGCTGTGTGGTGCTAATAAGGTTTCGTTAATTCCATCAAATTCTTGTGCAGTATGTCTATATTGTTGAACAATTTCTTCGTAATATTCCTTATTAGTTATCATCTTTGCTAGCACTCCTAGTTTGTTAATAAATTTCTTTATGTTTTTCTGCATGATCCAGTAATCCTCCATGTTATAGTATATTACCCATTTCCATTCATGCGACGTGGTGCTGGCGTGACCCAACTTCTCATAGTATTCACCTTGAACTTCGATTAGATTTTCATTTCGTAATGTTGCCGCTGTACACAGGCACGGAAAAAATAATATTGCAAGTAGGAGAGTTTGTGGTTTTTTCTTTTGTTGTTTCTATCCTTCACTAAATCATTTTTAATCTCTGCTTCCGGACCTTCCGTTTCAACTGGTAACGGACATACGTTGTGAATGGCTCTTTTATATGTTCCATTTGCCGTTTTCACTTCTACGACTCTTATTAGTCCATCAGGGCCTGGTGTTGCGCAAATAATTCTGCCTAAGGGACACTTCAATGATGGTAAATTGTCGTCCTTCATGATGACCAACGTGCCAACAGAGATATTTGGCTGCTGCTTTGTCCATTGTTGCAGTTCTGTTAGGTATTCAGATGACTATCTCTGCCAAAATTCATGTCTCAGATGGCTTACAAGCTTCCACCGTGATAGTGATGTCATTTTTAATTGTTCATGCTCAATGTCAGGCGTAACAGTCGTTGATTCTCCGATGAGGAAATGGCCTGGAGTCAACGCTGTAAGATCATTTGGGTTGCTTGACATTGGAATTAGAGGGCGAGAGTTTAATATAGACTCAATTTCTGCCACGACTGTTGTTAATTCTTCAAATATTAGTGAAGCAGACGCTAATGTTTTATATAACAGTTTTTTGGCTGATTTTACAGATGACTCCCATAATCCTCCAAAACGTGGCGATCGTGGTGGAATGAAGTGAAACTGGATATGTTGATGAGCAAACGTGTCAGAGATTTTTTCAACTGAATCCTTGTTTGTTAAGATCTTATGTATTTCCTGTAGCTTATTATTTGCTCCAACAAAATTCGTCGCATTGTCGCAGTATACATCCTTACAACAACCTCTTCGAGCTACGAATCTTTTAAATGCATCTATAAATGTCTCTGTGCTAAGATCTGAAACTACTTTTAGGTGCACAGCCTTTGTCACAAAACAGCAGAATACCGCTATGTAGGCTTTTTGTGAATCCATATGGGACCACATAAGTCTACTCCTGTCAAGAGGAATGGGCGTCCAGGTAACACACGACTTGCTGGAAGGCTGCCCATTACCTGATTCATTAATTTAGGCCTTGCTCGTGTACATAGTACACAGCTATTTACTACTGATCGTGCGAGATTTCGTCCTTGTGTTATCCAATAATGACGTCTTGATAGGTACAGTAATGCATGAAGATTCATGGTATGTAGGTGGTTCATTAGTAATTTGGTAAACACATGATCACCTGAGAGAAGCAGTTGATGTTTAGCTTCATAAGGCAGATTTGCTGCCTCTAAACGCCCACCTACTCGCAGAAATCCTTCATCATCGAGAAATGGTGCTAAGGATGTTATTTTACTAGTTGGCTTCACTTGTCCTTCCCTTTTTAATGTTTTGATGTCCTCCGAAAAGCTTGACCTTTGTACTTCTTGAATAATTAACTTCGTTGCATTATTTAGTTCATTGACTTGTAAATATGTAGTAAATTCTTCCTTTTTTACAATTCCCTTAAATAAATTTAAGCCTCGCACTATGAACGCTATAACTCTTTGTAGTTTTAAAAACGAGTTGCCATGATCAATTCATGTAATAAAGTGCTCACTGGAAACCATAATTCAGAGTTGATGAAGACCTTAGCTGTCATGCCCCTAGAGACCAGATCTGCTGGATTGTGTTTCGTGTTAATGTATTTCCATTGTGACGGTGACGATGTTTCTAGTACAGCTTATACACGATTGGCTACGAAAGTCCTTAAGGATGATGGTTGCTCATGAATCCAGGAGAGCGCAATTTGGGAATCTGTCCAATAAAAAATTTCGTCGAATTTTATATTAATTGCTTTTAACACTCTCTGCTCTGCACTTAGTAGCTAATCTTGCTGCACATAACTCCAGCCTTGTTAATGTTAGAACTTTCATTGGAGCTATACGTGATTTTGCGCAGAGTAGCTTTACTAAAATTTCTCCTGAATTGTTGATTGATCGAATGTATAATGCACTGGCGTCAGCAAATGCGTGGAGTTCGATTCTTTGTGACAGTTTAAGTTGTTCAACAGAATTAATTCTTGTCGAAAATCTGTCCACTTACTGCTGTATTCGAGGGGTAAGTCTTCATCCCAGCTGACCTTAAGTTTCCGTAACTGTTGCATAAATATTTTTCCAAGTACTATTACTGGATTTACAAGACCCAATGGGTCATATAGTTGTGCCATATCAGACAGGATGGTTCTTTTAGTAATTTTCAATTGTTGTGGCCATGTTGTTGTTACGATAAAGCAATCTCTTTTAGGCTCCCATCCTAGTCCTAATGTTTTTATATGTCCTTCCTTGCTGTTCGAAAAGTATAGTTGGACTTCTAAGTCTTCTGGTATATTTTCTAACAATTTTTCGTTATTAGCACACCACTTTCTCAATCTAAATCCTCCGGATTCTAACATTTTTACAAGTTCTGTTTGTATTTTCATAGTTTCTGCTAAAGTATTGCCACCTTATATAATGTCATCAACGTAAAAGTCATTTATTATACGAGCTGCTAGTGGAAATTTTATAGATTCTTCATCAGCAAGTTGCTTTAAGCATCTTGTAGCAAGATATGGTGCTGATCTTGTGCCGTAAGTCACTGTGCGTAGCTGATAATATCTTAATTTGTCATTCTTATTATCTCTCCACATTATTAACTGAAGATTTATATCTTCCTCGTTGAGTAATATTTAATGATACATTTGAGAAATGTCCGCGGTGAATACATACTTATATGTACGAAATCTTAGTATGATATAAAATAAATCATCCTGCACTTTTGGTCCGGTTAACATCAAGTCATTTAGAGATAAATTTGTTGTAGTTTTTGCTGACCCGTCAAATACTACTCTTAACTTTGTGGTGCTGCTTGAAGGCTTTAATACACAATGATGTGGTAAAAAATAATGAGTTGCTGGTATTTCATGATAACTAATTTCCTTCATATGACCCTTTTGAATGTATTCATTCAAGAATTGAGTATACTGGACATACAATTCAGGATCCTTTGCTAATTATTTTTCCAAATTCAAAAATCTGCTATAAGACATGTTATATGAGTTACCCAGCAGTGTTGGGTCAGTGAGGATTGGTAAGTTTACAACAAATCTACCATTCTAATTTCTGTATGTTGTTGATTTAAAGAATTCCTCGCATCGTTTATCTGAAGCACTTACAACATCAGGGGCTATGCATTCTTCCACCTCCCAAAATTTTTGCAATTGGTTGTCCAATTCAATGTTATTCAATCCATTAAACGGAATCGTATTGCTGATGGCCTTGCTTAGCACTACCCATCATAAATTAGTATTTTGTAATAAAGGTACGTCCTTACTAAGTTTTAATTGCCCAGATGTCAAAATTTCAGCGTATAATTCAGCTCCAATTAGCATATCAATTTTTTCTGGTTTGTTAAATTCTGAATCTGCTAAATTAATATGGTTTGGTATGTAAATGTTCCAATCTAATGTATCGATAAACCTTTGCGGTTGTTTTGACGTAATTTCGTTTAGCACATAAGCTTCAACATTTGTTTCATAATTATTTATTCTTGATAATAAAATAATATTTATCTTTTTGCTGGTTTTTGTTCTAGCTTCACCGACATCATTAATATTCAATTCATCTTGTATGACAGAAATCTTTAGTTTTCTTCGTAATTGTTCAGTGATGAAATTCACTTGTGAGTTGTGAACCAGAATCTAGTAATAAACGACATTTCGTCCTTAAGATAAGCCGTTGCAGTGCCTAGAAAAATATATGCTTGCTTATCATTTTCCATATGAACCACAGCAGTTGTACTGTATCCCAAAAATGTATTCAACTCACAGTCCTTTGCCCTTGAAGATTGAGGTTCAGGATTGTTATTAATTTTGGCTGTTGTAAGATGAAGTAGACTATTATGTTTGTGATTGCACTTTATACATCCTTTTAATGGACATTTGAGCGTATTGTGCTGGTGTTTTAAACAATTTAAACATAATTTTAATTTTTTTGCTTTAGTCTTTGTTGTGGTGTTAATTTTAAAAATTCTTGACAAAAGTAGATCAAATGTTCCTTATTACAAAAGCTGCATTTGATATTATTTGATTTTGGTGTAGTTGAAGTATATGCAGTTGTTTTGGTCTTATTTTTCTCACTTTTTTTGTTCCTTAGAGCCTCTAGATTGAGAGATTGAAAACGAACTTCTAGAAACTCCAAAAAGTTTTTTAGCTGTTGTAGCTCTCTAGGTGTTTTTAAAGATTGTTCATACAATGTATGTGTCTCTCGATCCAATTTTTTAGCCACAGTATTATAGAATTATTGGATACTACTGATCATATACTAGGATCCCTAAATTTACTAAGCTCATTATGCATTCTTTAGTGGTGTCATGGAGCACCTAAATTTGATGGCTTGATTCGCTGGAAATATTTGCTTGTGTACATCGTTTTTCAAGAAGTGCTGTGACTAATAATCTTTTATTTTCATATATATTTTTTAATGTTTCCCATGCTGAAGGATAATTATCATCAGATATGCTAATGTGTCTTATCAATCTTTCCGCCTGAGAATCAATTTTTTTTTTCAATTTTCAAAATTCTTTCAATTAAAATTTTCAATCACTCATACCGAAATAGGGGAATTGGACTAATTGAATTTAAAACAAAAAATACATGTGTTGTCACAATTAGAAGAAAATTTTCTATCCGAGCTACAGAACCGCACTAGTGGCAAAATAACTTTACCAGATCCTAGTTAAAAAGGAAGATAGAAAGAAAACAACGTTCTTCAACACATTCGTGATTAAATAAATAAAATATGTTGTTGACGCAATCACAACATAACTTACCCCCCAATTCTACATAGGAGTCTCTTATTTCTCTTACTTCTCTAAACTTTTTATCATAAGAGATTTATTAGCAGAAATTGTTATTCTACATAGCAGACGTGTGGTGATAATCAGGTGTAAGAGGCTAAGAGATTTTAAACTCACCAAAATCAGCTGATTGTCATTTGACATTCGTATAATTTTAAATTTGTTGTTTTAAATAAGTTGTTTTTTATTGTTAAATGTTTTAAAAAAAAGTGAATTATGGAAAATTCTGGTAAGTTTATTTTATTTATGGTATTTATATAAAATCATACAAACATTTCATACGAATGAAGTATGAAGTACAGATTCCTTAATGGGATTTGCTGCGAATTTCTATATTGAAAAGTATGTATTTAGCTTTTATTTTGTAAATTAGAAAAATAATTTTATTTACCTTGTATAATTTGTGCTGTTAATAAGAACCAGGTTTCTCTGATTCTTGTGATTATTTGAACTCAGGTTACTCTAAGTCCAAATGTAGTTTTCTAGAGATTAGGTTTCTCTAATTCTAGAATGATAGCGATTGTCTAAAATATCTGTGAATAAAACACTATGACTTTTAGATAGCTAATAATCATTATTTTATTCATGAGCTCTTTATATATCATTTAATCATGTACTTAAAACTACGTATTACATATGAAATACAACAAATTCAATAATCGTAATTAATTCATTATTATTAAATTTAAGTAATAAAGTTCTCATAATGTAAAATATATTAAACAATATAAATAAATTGTAAATAACATGATTTCAACATTCATATGAATTTAAATGTAGCAAATTGTTAATTAAGCAGTTTAACATTCATATTAATAGTTACATTGACCGTAGTTCGTTCAATGCACTGTCAAAAATGCAAGTTATGCATTTATGCTAATAATAATTCTACTTGTTACCTTATGACCTACTTATTATACTTATTATGCTTATTATGCTTATTATTCTTATTATTCTTATTATTCTTATTTTAATTATGAAATAATTTAATATTTATGAATTCAAACATACCTCCTTTCTAGCCTTTTTGCTATTTCATTTAAAATTAACAACATCAACTCTTCCATAATCTTTTTCTTTTGTTAATTTTTTTTTTAAATTTTTAATTTCTTCACTTTTTAAAAACTCCACTTCTACACAATAACAATAAGAGGACCTCACCAATGACCTGCTAAGTTAATAGACTTTCGAGGTTAGAAACGTCTCTTATCTTCTTATCCAGAATACCAAATTCTCTTAACTAAACTCACCACAATTTTTAAGAGATCAGCTGATTGGTGACATCTCTTACCTCTTACCTAGAATAGCAATTTCTGCTAAGTGTCTGCTAATTGCATTTAAGAGGCTAAGAGTCTCTTAGTCTCTTATGTAGAATTGGGGGGTTAATTTTACTATATAGATACTTCCGTTAATAGCAAACATTCATTCATAATTTTCTTAGATAAATTTTTTCAACATGTAGTTTGTTGGATAGAAATAGCCAAATTTTAATTGAAAAAATAAGATTATTCTTATTAATTAAAGGCAAAATACAAAAATTCGATAATAATAAATAGAAATTTTCATAATAACCCAAATGTTTAAAGCAGTCAAGTATTGCAACAACACTTACCACTTCTTAATAGTTCATATAAGACACCTTGCACCATATACATAACATCTGTAATAGAATGTATGAATGTTAAGCAGCGTATTAATGCAAGTTAGCACTTTTATCGGTCAGAGAGCTTATAACGAATGTAATAATATGCATATCACAAATAATTAAAACGACCTGCATAAGACTCACCATATTCAAAATTATAAAAAACATTATATTTCATATGTAAATGATGAAGTAATGTTTGAATAATTAAATGTATTATATTATTGGCTAATAATTCGATTCTTTCACCATTATTGCAATAATTCTATTGGTCAATAATACTATTAATATTAAGAAAATTTTAGTATATATGTACAATTGTACATATATAAGAAAGCGATTTTGGTAAATAAATTATCAATTTATTCAACGACATTAAACCTTTTTTTATTCTTCTGGTGAGGCTGCTAGAAGCGTTGAATAAGTTATCCCTTGAATATAATACCTATATCTGAGAATATTGTACAGATTTTGTAACTGGACAATAACGTATAATCAACAGATTTTGTATCTGTGTCATAAAGTATGTATATTGTATCTGAATAAAACTACATCCAGTGTACTAAAAATATATTTTATATAAATAGATATTTTTGTCAACAATGTGTCAACTATCCTATCCTTTCCCTGACCGTAAGTCGTAACGTAACTGACGTAAGTCTAATCTCTAATCAAATCATTCTAATTCAAACTAAGCCAACCTAACCTTTAAAAAAAACTGAAAATTTGAAGTGATTATATTTAATAATTTATAGGTATACACGTATAATATATTAATTATATATAATAAAATAAGAATAAAAATTTATAAATATAAAGTATAAACTATAAATTATAAAAGCAACTAAATCATTTAGTTGTAAAATGGTTGGACGTCCTAAAAATGTTATGTTTAAAGAATTTTTTTATGTTTATAAATTTTATTTTTCCTTCCTTTGTTTTGAAATTTTTATTTATGGAATATTATTAAATAAAAATGAAATCGTTTACTTGACGTTAACAGTAAGTGTCAACAATGTCAACAATGCTAAGTAAACAATTAGTATTGTTGACACGTCAAATTTACAATTGTTGACGTAGAATTGTTGACGTGCCCATCGCTGCTTAATAGGTTACCACTGGTAACTTCGCAATTAGAAAGAAATTTTGTAAATTTTCATTATGAACATTGACGAAATATTTACAGAGTAAACAAAATTGGGACATGAAATTGAAAGATTGGTGAGAAATTTCAAGAAAGATTCTGCAACCAGGAAAACATCACAATATTTACAGAATAATTAAGCCAGTGCTTTAGATGAATTATGGATCTTCACATTTAAAGACAATCATAAACAGCTGCTGACGGTAGTCAATGAAAATCAGACCCACAAGTATTTTACAAAGAAATTCTATTTAAAGAAGTATTCGAAAGACAAAAAAATTTTTTACAATTAATTTCTAAAAGTACCTTTACACAGTTTACACTACTTGATTTGTCATATCACTTTATGTATGTTATTTTACATATGTATGTATTGTCATACGACTTCTCATAATGCTGATAATTCACTGAAATAAAAAAATTCAAATATTACGAAGTCAAATCAAATGTCATACGAAAGTAGAAAAAACCTATTTTCATGATATGTCGAGTGTAAGGTCGTAAACACAACTTATACACAACCAATGCATAATAAATAGTACTGACAGATATCGGGTAAATGGTGGGTATGAATACCCGGTTATTGACAATACTCGCATAGGTGACACACATAACCCGGGTATCGTACGTATATTATATGGTTGGAATTTGTGTGAAATTGAAATTTTAAATGAATTTATAATAATTTTATTACTTTTTTAATTTATTATCATTATATGAATAATTATTATTATTATAATTGATATTTAATTATATTAATGTTTATTATAACGATTTTTTTAAATTTTAGTCTTCCTCTTCTTCTTTTCATTACATTCACATTCCTACACATTTGACGTTTTTTTTCGTATGAAGTTAGCTCCAATTTGCCTTTTTATTCCAAAATTTCCCATTTCAAGTTCACAACACTGTCAATACTCGGCTGTTTTATGTGGGTATAGGATACTCGCTTCATACTCAATTGCTTTCGATGTATGTATACCCGGATATCCAATGAATACCCGCTGACACATATCGGGTTTAATGCGGGTATAGTGAATACCCGGATATTCATACCCACCATATACCCGATATCTGTTTTTACTATAACTGTGGAAAAATGTACTACTTAAAAAGTAATTTATCGGCAGAACCATTAACTTCAATTTAACACTGACCAAGCAGCGAAGAAAATTTTTATGATGCATGGGAATTACTATGCAACAGATATGAAAATAAAAAACAACGCGCAGTCGCATGACGCCACTATCGACAATCATTATGACACGTGATTATTTAATCAAAAATCTAAGTAATATCACCAATCACATTAATGAAAAACAAAAACAAATAAACCAGTTTCTCAACAATATCACAGATAAAACAGACAAGGTCTCAAACATAGTAGAAAAATTAAAATTTGTTTTTCTAATCTATACATATATCGCTGCACTTAATAAACAGCTATACTATTTTTCTTTTTGGATGTCAGTACAGGCAAGATAGGCATATTTTTCTATATTCTTTCACAAATTGTTTGAATAAATCTTTCTCGTGTGTGGGGTGATCAGATATCAATTTCAATCGAGGGAAATCTTTTAAGTTAAATATTACCAAGGCAAAAAACTCTTCGGGTACTGCCTCCATAAGCACAATACTGACTTCCAAAAAGAAAAATAGTATAGAAAAAATATCAGATATCATTCTAATGAGCATACTCAATGTACTCCCCCATGACATACTAACAGAAGAAGAAAGATCTCAATATAATATATGTAACAACTTTGCCTCATCTAAAAATTGGCATTTTTTTTCACAGTGAGAAATCAATCTTTCTTATCAGTATTTCCGCATTTACTAAAGAAATGTATACAGCTGAAGAATTAGATTCTGAAGTAGAAAAAATAATAGTGTTTTTAAAAACGATAATGAAATATTGAAGAAAAGACTCAAGATGCATAGTAATGACTGTTTAAAATATTTGTTTAAATGAAATTAATAATTATACACCTGCTAAATTCTTACTTCAGTTAAATTAGTGATTAAGAAACGCTAATACAGCACATTTTTATTAAGATAAAAACATTACACCTTTTATATGTAAACAAGAAATGTAAAAGTTATTGTAGGTCAAAAAATAAAATAATGCTTAATAAGCAACCAAAATTATGTTAAATAACATTGTTAATGTTTAAACCAACGACTCCTATAGTACCAAGACTTAATGCTCATTTTGAGTATGTGTGTAAAAAAAATTTTCTATTCATTTGTTTATTTCTTCTTTCAAAAATATTATTCATAAACAAACAAAAAATTTTCAAGTGGTACCACATTTTCAGAAATGACTGTTAAAAATGAGAAATGAGAGAGATAATTGTGATTTTAATTAAAAATTATCTTTTTTCTTTAATAATTTAATTTCTATTAATTTTATGATATAACAATGTTTGGGAAAAATGTTTATTTAATAAAAATCCACAAATTTGTAGAACATTGTAATTCAATATTTTTAGTAATTTGGGAGATTTAAGGAAAAATTGATTTTCAGTTTTATGTTACTTAATATTTATCACGTTTTCTCTTTGATTTACGTTGTTCATAGATGTTTAATATATTCGGTGAAAATAAAGCTAAGGATCTTCTCTACATTTCATTTGAACATAATTTTCATGTAACTTTAATCACAACTTAGTTATAATTGATTAAAAACAATAAATTGTAATGTTAATTTGGTACTTCCAACACATATAAACAATAAAATAAAATTGAGCATTAAGGCTTGGTACTATAGGACTTAGGAGTCGTTGTTTAAACTCATTTTATCTATATGTTAAGAAATAGATAAAATTCAGTTATAATTAATTCAGTTAGTAATTAACCAGATCATCATTATTATAAATTTTAGTATACAAATATGTAGTACATTAAATTAATATTTAGCTTGCATTTTTTGTAAACTTTGGTTAGTGCATTGTACTGTATGAAGTTCAATGTAACAGGAAAATACATGTAATGTCAGCTCTTTTTTTATCAAAATAATTATATGTATTAACTGTACAAAAGATTTGTGAAGGTCGAAGTGCAACAATAGCCCTATTTTAATCTATACTATTTTTCTTTTTGGATGTAAGTACAGGCAAGATAGGCATAATTTTCTATATTATTTTACATTGCGTTTGAATAAATCTGTCTCGTGTGTGGGGTGATCAGATCTCAATTTCAATCGAGGGAAATCTTTTAAATTAAATATTACCAAGGCAAAAAACTCATCGGGTACTGCCTCCATAAGCACAATACTGAACTGACTACCAAAAAGAAAAATGCTATAATCTACATGTTAATTATGATGCATTAAGCAATGCAATTACATCTTATTTATTAATTTGTCAACAATTATTGATGTTAAAATGATATAAAAAGAAGGCAATTTTATTGAATAAATCAGTTCATATTGTTTACTCTCAACTATTCGTTTTATTTACTCGACTGAATTACTTTGAGTTACTAAAACCTGTGTAAACCTCATTCTAGTAACAAAGACTTTTGTTGGAATTAGAAGTTAGCCTAATCTCCAATTTATTAACTATAAAACAGAATTAGTGTTAGCCTAATTCTGATACATACTCACAACACATTTACAACACTATATTTAAATCTTTATTTAAGTTTAGTTCTTTACATATAGTTTATTAAACTATAATACATAAATTTATTGCATATCGCTGAAATTGCTATATTAGGCATTGAACATACATTGACCACAAGTTAACACACTGAACTTTGTGATCAAAACAAATATGCTTATAAATCAATTCAATTCATATAAAATTTAATTAGGTCAATCAATTTTGCTAAGGTTATTTTAGTACTTTCTTTTATGTTACTATGTACTAACAGGTTGCCATTACGCTACTTTATGTATAAAAAGAACCAAATTGTTGAATAAATTATTAGCTTTTATCTTATCAAAACTCTGCAAGGGTTTTTTTTTTTTTTAATTCAAACCATTCTTGTATACCACATTTTAAGAACAAGTGTTACAATGTTTCTCAAAAATATGACTATGAATTATAGTAAAGGTACTAAGAGTTAGAGATACCTGACTTTTAAGTAATTATAAAATTATCGAGAAAGAGAGATACCTGATTTTGAATAATTATTATTAATAAAATATTATTAATAAATCCTCCGATATTAAACATAAATTTTTGGTGACCCCGACGTATAAGTAGAAAACGTTACAAGCAATTATTAATTGAATTCAATTCTGAATTTAAACTTAGTGAAAAAAATGGATAAGTTAGCAGCAAAGCAAGTTGTTATTAGCGAAGATATTGACAAAATTTTGAACAGTTATCTATTATAATGATTCGCCGAATAAGAAAACTTTAATATATTTGGAAGAAAAATTACGTCAGTTAGAGACTAATTGGGAAAAAAAAAATGGTGATGAAATAAGACACACTATAAGACTACTATAATGTAGTCAAAGATGGGTATAAAAAAGTAACAAGAGAAATAACAAATTTAATAAGTTATGTAAAGGCTTCTAAGGGAACATTGAAAAAAGATGTTGTAAAGCATTAAACACCAGCAGCAAGTGATGGAAATATTGTAGAAGAACTTGTCGATGAAACATTACTCCGTTTAACAAAAAAACAAATAAATTTGATGGCATCCTTAGACAATATGTTATTTGAAATATCAGCTGAAAATTGAAAGTAGAAAACATTATTAAGCTCAAATTGAAGAAACCAATATGGCAATTTGGGAATCTTCTGAAAATGCTGTTAAGTACGGATATAATCCACAAAACTATTTCGATACAGAAAGCAAAATTCAAGTTATGTTGGTAAAATTGCATCAAAAACTTGAAGATGTAAACAAAATCAAGGATAATGCTGTAGCATTAAGAAATCAAGTCAATCAAGTCCACTCATGAAATTGCCAAAAATAGTAGGTACATATTATCGAAATTCGATGGAGATTATTTAAAATGGCAATAATTTTATGATCTATTCACACAAATGGTACACAACTAGATAATGAGCAAATTGCAGAAAATGTAGTACTTGATAATAAATTTAACAGGAGAAGCTGAAAAACTAATTAGACATTTACAATTATCAAAAGATAACTATGATACGGCTTGAAATATTTTGAAGAATCACTATGAGAACACATATTGATGAAAAACCTAGATAAACACACGCATTCTTTGTCACTATCTTCGCCAAGAAACTTGCAGTCAGTCGATGGACTATTGAATTTTCTAAAACTTCGATTCCAAGCATTAGAAGCATTATGGCAAAAATCAAATTTATCAAGGCATCATAAGAAAAAGCATAAAATGTTGCTTAACGGTTCTGGACACTTTCAATTATTATCAGCTACATGCGAACAAAGTAATAAACAAAAAACAAGTGAGCTTACAAATCCTATAATTTTATCTGCGAATACAGCAGATGTCAAGGAAAGATATATGTTTTAGGTACAATACTTGCTGAAACTAAAGACAATAACGAAAAGACATTGCCATGTAGAATTCTCTTCGATTCAGGATCACAATTAAACTTTATAACAGAAAAAATGCGGTAAAGGCTCAATTTACTAAGTACTCAAGTTAATTTATTTATTAAACATAGCTGGTATTAGGTGATGCTACAGTTACAGTAACTGATATATTGAATCTGACACTCAACTCAAAAATTAGCAGTTACACCATCAAAGAGATATTGTCAAATCAGCCTCAGAGATTTATAGATACAGATAATTGAAAATTACCGAACAACATAATGTTGGCAGATCCAGAATTGTACAAACCACAAAAAATTGACATTTTGTTCGGGGCGGAGATATATGGTTATATAATGAGGAATGGTCAGATCAAACTCAGTGAAAAGCTGGAGTAAAAAATGTAGAGCTAGCTAGCTAGAACAATTACATCGATTCTGGCATGGTGTAATGATATATAAGGTGTGTGCTTTAGAAACTTCGAGTTGGCATTTGGTAACTTAGTGCTGCCATATATTATTAAATAAAACAAAAAAATTTATGTTATAAATTTTTGTATTTTTTTATTTTTGAATTTTAAATTTTCAATTTTTTTTTTATTTCTTTCTTTTATAAAAAAGTATATTCTAAAAAAATATATATATATTTTAAACAATTATTTTGAAGAAAACTGTCGTCGTCGAAATGAACACTACAAATCCGGGATGTTTTTAAATTAATATATGTTTCTCCACAAATCTTCATCCACTTTTCACATATTTCTGTTTTTTTTCGGGAATGTGTAAAAACTTATTTTTTGATTCATTTTTCTCACTTTTTCGTAGTTATTTTTACATTTTTTTACTACACAGCGCACCATTGTTTATTAATATTTTATAATAATTTATTTATTATTTTATAATTAATTTAATATTAATAATTTATAATTAAAAAAAAATAACAGAATAAAAATTATTTTCACACAATTCACAACACGAAATGATTTTAATATAAATATCATTCCACCATAATGGAAAATAAAATGCTAGTGACATCACTTTTTTTCAAGTTAAAATGTCAAATTTCTTTGTTAGCAAGCTGGGTTCTGATTGGCCAGTTCGATTCGAAATTTGTTTACGTTTAAAGCACACACCTTATATATCATTACACCATGGATTCTGGGAAGTATATGAATATCTAATAAAGGATGTTCAAAGTGCTGAACATAATTATACTGAGGTTACAAGTCATAAAAAAAGTAAAATTTAAATCTAAAAAGTCGCGTCATATAATTATAAACAAAAACAATGAAAAATATTGGTCATTTAATTATAGTTTTAATGTAAAAGATAATATTAAGTAATTAGAATAAAAACAAAAATATATGTATATCTTAATTATGATTATAATATTAATTTATAAGTAATTTATTAAGACAAATTTTGTATAAAAGAGCATGAAAATAAATGAACAATTTATTTAAACCTATACCTGTCAAAACTGCTACGAAATTGTGAGGTTGTGCAGTCCTCATTTTCCTAAAGAATTCCTTATAGCAACATTTAAATACAATTTAACTCATGTATCTTGTAATAGACAAAGTCAATTATGTCAATTAATGACAAAAAGTGTGAGGAGTATTTTGTAAACACGACAATCAGAGATAGTAACGAATAATTCGTAACGATTGTAGTCAACTTTCCTATGCTGAGTGATCCAAGATTACTAGGAGATTCAAGGACAATTGCCTGCAAGCGATTTTTAAGTCTCAAAAAAAGACTGATGCATGTCTTATTATTGAAAGAACAATACAGTAATTTTCTCAAAGAATATATTCAACTAGAGCATATGCGAGAAGTAAAAGGCGAAAGATGTGACATCAAGTCATTATTTCCTTCCTCATCATTATGAACTCAAGCCATAGCATAGCATATAGAATAATAGCAGACAAAATATGAATATCCAACCAAAGTAAAGCAGGAGGTATATGTACACTCATGAAATAAAAAACTGAATTTTTTTTATTTTTTTTAAATTCAGTTAGTGGAAAAGAAATGTAAATATTTCACATTTTTCTAAACGGAAATTTCAATTAGTTAAAATGATACAGACTGACATATAAGTTAACAACAGCAATTTTTATTTTTCACACCTACGAGATATATGCATCGGATAATATTACCTTTGGCACATTGCAAGTTCTCATACAAATTCTGCTGACGCTGCGTCTGGTAATAGGTAGAATAATTAGAATTAGTACTGTAGTAATAAGATTAAACTTTTGTAAAGTTCAGTTGTAATCCAGATTTAAATAAAGCTAGTCAGCTAGCCTGACTTAAAAAATTATTTTTTTATCTTTTTTTTAAAAGTAAATTTTTAACTGGCGCCCGAGCAGGGACCGTTGGAAGTTATCGTGATAAAAGTCCAGTGAATTAATTATTTGGAAAAATTTAAGTAAATAAAAAATAATAAAAAGTGCCGAAGTAAAATTCTTGAGTTCACTTTTTAATTAAATAAAAACTGAAAGTGCCGAAGTAAAATTCTTAAGTTCACTTTCTAATTAAATAAAAACCTTTGAAAGTGGCGAAGTAAAATTCTTTTCACTTTTCAATTAAATTAAATTTTTCCTTTAAAAAAAAGTGTGTAGAAGTAAAATTCGTAAAATTACATACTTTTAAATTGAATTAATTGGAACTTTTTCACGTAATTTCACGTGGCAAGTAAAAGAAGTTAGAAACTTCCTGAAATCTCCACAACACGTAAGATTAGGAAAAGAGGCCCCGGAGTCACCTCATTGAGGACAAAACGGAGTTGCTGGATAAAATTTTTGGGTAACAACAACAAAATAAAAATATTCAACAACAGCCGCCTAATCTGTTGCAGAGAAATACCACAAACGGTTCGTAAATCATCAATAGGGAAAAGGACAACCTACCTGAGCATCTGAGCAACATCTCACTAAACATCATCTAAATGTTTGTCCTTCACTTATTTATTTTAATGTAAGTGATTCCTTTTTTTTAAAAAAACTAAAACAAATCTTTTTCTTTTTAAATTTTTTTTTTTCATTTAAATGCTAAAATCTAATTAGAATATTATAAAAAGTATATCTAATTTATTTAGGAAAAGAAGTTCATAAAATAATTTTCAATCTAAATTTTTGTTTTGTGAAAGTGAATCGTATAAATTTTAGAGTCTCAATAATTTGAAGGAAAATAAAAATAATTAAAAAATAAACTAATAGGAAAAATAATAATAAAAAACTGTATAAAAATTATCTGAAAGCATAAAAATAAATATAAAAATTGAAATATAAAGTTTTGATAGTTTAAAATTTTATAAAGAGAATATAACTATTGCATAATTTATTAAAATAAATTTGCCTAGATAATAATATTTAAGCAAAGATAATATTATTTCAATTTAATATAAAAAATATAATAATAATAAATTTTTTTTTTATCAAAAATAACGAATTATGTTAAGATTAAAAATATAAATTTTATCAATTACAGAATAGAGAAAATTTTAATTTGATCATTTAAGAACATAAAACCATTTTAGAAAAATTAATCTAGTAAACAAAGAGATAATTAAAAATAAATCTGTAAAAAGGAAAACAAATTATTGTGAAAATTTAAAGTAGGAAAATTTCATTTGCATAGAAATTTCATTTGCATCTTGTTTTAAAGTATCATACTTAGTAACTAATTTTTTTTTAATTAAAAAAACAAATTTTTTTGAAAATTGATTTGAGGGTAAAAGATTGATAATTTAAACTTGTCCTAATCAAAAACTCGTCGTAATGTCAACCGATAATAATAATATTATTAGACCAGCTAGGTTATCAGCACAAAATGATGGTTCAGCAGGTAGTGCCCCTACACCACCCCCTACGAATGCTTTTGATCTTACTCAGTTAACTGCGGTTATCTCAGAAATAGTTAGAAGAGAAAGTAGGGAAATAATTAATTCAATAGTGAACCCGGCTGCAGACATAAATAACGACGTTCATCAAATTATTGATACTAGTATAGGCGGAGATATTCTAGACATGGACAGAATACCCGATGTGGTAAAAAGTCTGAGGGAATTTTCAGGGCAACCAGGGGAATTCAGTTCTTGGAAAAAGAGCGTTGATAGGATTCTTAAAATTTATGAACCTATAAAAGGGACACCAAAATATTATGGCATACTTAGTGTTATCCGAAACAAAATCACAGGTTGTGCAGATACTGCTCTGGAATCGTACAATACACCCCTTAATTGGGAAAAAATGTCTAAATGTCTCACTTTGCACTATGCAGATAAGAGGGATCTGGGTACACTAGAATACCAGATGACTACCCTAGTACAGAGAAATAACACAATTCCTGAATTTTATCAAGCAGTTTATAAACATCTTTCCTTAATTTTAAATAAACTTTCGGCCATGGAAATGAGTCAAGAATCTCTCAACATAATGACACAGGCATACCGTGATAAAGCACTTGACACGTTCGTAAGAGGTTTAAAGGGAGATCTTCCTAGACTTCTCAGTATGAAGGAGCCAGAAGATCTACCCCAAGCATTGCATCTTTGTCTTAAACTAGAAAATGTCCATTATCGCGTGCAACATAGTCATGGAAACTTTAGAACTCAACCCTCAGCAACTTCAATAGGTCTACCTAAAAGAAACAATCCCCACGCATCTTCAATTTTACCATCTAAAACAAATTTCTATCCTGAATTAGTCAACATTCCCCAAAGACCACCAAAACCAAATTTCTTAAAACAAATGCAACAGCCTCAACAAGTTCGAAACTACTTTCCTACTTCTCAGCACAACAACCCTTTCCCTAAACCGAAACCTATGGACGTCGACCAATCCTTACGTTCACGTGCTGTAAATTACCAAAACAGGCCACAAATGCAACACATGGCAGCGAAAAGACCTCTTTCAAATTATACACATCAACCCTCTAAATCTCAAAGAGTTTTCAACACTGAGCAAGAAGCTTATAGACAACAGGAATTAGAAAATTACGAACAATTAAGAAACAATTACGACAGTCAAGGTGATCAAACATTATCTAATTATATCGACACCCAAAATAATCCCAATATTGAGTACTCAGAGGATTCAAGTGAAGCTCATTTTTTAGATTAAAGAGCTCTTCGCTTCCATACATCGAATACGTAGCGAAGAGCGGCGAAATATTAAAATTTTTAATAGATACAGGATCCAACAAAAATTATATTCAACCCCGTTATATTAGAAACCCTATTCCTAATGAAAATCCTTTTCGCGTAAATTCTGTAGGTGGTAATCTCGAAATAACACATCATGCTCAAATAAATCTATTTGGTCCTTTTCAAAATATGAAATTCTTTATCTTACCGAGCCTTACTTCCTTTAACGGAATTATTGGTAATGACAGTATGAAAGAATTAGGAGTTACAATTTTTATACACGAAAATTACATGACCACAAAATCAGGTGCAATACTTCCAATAAAACAGCATCTTTCCGATTCAGTAAATACTTTAAATATCAGAACAAACCATATGAACCCAGAACAAAAAGAATCTCTACATAAAATTATTAAAAATTGTCCTAACGTTTTCTCAGATCCTGATGAAAAATTAACATACACTACCACGGTAAAAGGAGAAATTAGGACCACCAACAATGAGCTGGTATACTCAAAATCTTACCCTTACCCAATGTGCCTCAAGGATGAAGTAGAAACCCAAATAGAGAAACTTCTTCAAGACGGAATTATTAGACCTTCACGCTCTCCATACAATTCTCCGGTTTGGATCGTTCCCAAAAAGGAGGACGCCTCAGGGGAAAAAAAATACAGAATGGTGATTGATTACAGGAAGTTAAATACGGTCACTATCCCCGATAAATATCCCATACCAGAAATCAATGAAGTTTTGGCAAACCTTGGCAAAAACCGATTTTTTTCAATTATTGATCTCAAAAGCGGATTTCATCAGATCCCGCTAAAAGAATCTGATATAGAGAAAACAGCATTTTCCATAAATAACGGAAAATATGAATTCACACGACTTCCATTTGGGTTGAAAAATGCCCCCGCCATATTTCAACGCGCATTAGATGACATTCTTAGGAACCATATAGGGAAAAGATGCTACGTCTATATAGATGATATAATAATTTTTGGCAAAAGTGAAAAGGAGCACTTCGAAAACCTAGAAACAATATTCAAGACCCTAGATGCAGCAAATATGAGAGTTCAACTCGACAAATGCGAGTTCCTGCAAGATGAAGTAGAATTTTTAGGTTTTGTTGTATCAAAAGATGGTATAAAAACCAATCCAAAAAAGGTTCAAGCAATACTCAATTTTCCTACCCCTAAAACATTGAAAGATTTAAGATCATTCCTTGGAATGTCAGGGTATTATCGTCGCTTCATCAAAGACTACGCGAAACTAGCAAAACCACTGACATCCCTTTTAAGAGGGGAAGATAGACGAGTGTCCAAAAACCTCTCGAAAAACAAAATTAACGACTTTAATGAAGAAGCAAATGAAGCATTTAAAAAAATAAAAAACTCATTGATTTCAAAAGAATTAATTCTGTCACATCCCAATTTTGAAAAAAATTTTGAACTTACAACAGATGCCTCCGATTTTGCCGTCGGTGCAGTTTTATCTCAAAATTCAAAACCAATAGCCTTCCTATCCAGAACATTAAATAAAACAGAAAAATCGTACGCCACAAATGAGAAGGAAATGCTTGCCATAATTTGGGCTTTGAATTCTCTAAGAAACTTCTTGTATGGTTCACGAAAAGTCACAATATTTACAGACCACCAACCTCTTACATATGCATTAAGCAATAAAAATACCAACAGCAAAATGAAACGTTGGAAAGCCATTTTAGAAGAATATAATTATGAATTAAAATACAAGCCAGGAAAAACCAACGTAGTTGCTGATGCATTGTCAAGGTCCTCTCAATTAAATTCAATGACAATGACCCAACATAGCGATGAGAGTTCGTCACATAATTTGATCCCCTGTGTAGAAATACCTGTCAATGTTTTTCGTAATCAGTTAATTCTAAAAATAGGCAACGAAAACAGTTATCAGCTAGAAACCCCTTTTGCAAACTATACCAGGCACATAATAATTCAACCACATTACTCAGAAACAGATTTAATAAATATTTTCAAGAGATATCTTAATCCAAAAATCTTAAACGGCCTAATGACCGAAGAGGCAATAATGGGAAAAATACAAGAAATCTACCCAATACATTTTAAAAATTACAAAATCCGTTACACACAAGTTTTCGCTACAGACGTAACAAATGAAAGTGAGCAAGACGAAATCATTTTAACAACCCATCGTAGAGCCCACCGAAATCCTCAAGAAAATAGGTTACAAATTTTAGAAAAACATTACTTCCCTAAAATGAGCAGGAAAATAAAACATTTCGTTAAACAATGCGCGGTTTGTAAGGAAAGTAAATATGATAGGCATCCCAATAACCAAGTAATAAATCCCACACCGATTCCAAACTATCCAGGTCATATACTGCATATTGATATTTATTCTACAGAGAATCAATTAGTTTTAACGGCAATAGATAAACTCACAAAATTCGCACAAGCAAAACCTATAAAATCTAGAGCGATCGAAGATATAAAACGGCCTCTGAGAGATTTACTATTTTACTTTAGTGTACCAGAAATAGTAATAATTGACAATGAGAAATCTCTTAATTCAGCGTCTATAACTTTCATGATGGAGGATGAATTAAAAATAAAAATTTTTAAGACCCCTCCATATAAAAGTGAGGTAAATGGACAAGTTGAACGCTTTCATTCCACCCTGTCAGAAATCATGAGATGTCTGAAAAGGGATGACGTAGCGCGTACGTTCGAAGAATTACTGGAAAGATCCGTAAACGAAAATAATTTTACCATCCACTCAACCACCGGAAAAAAACCCGTTGAGTTATTTCATGGGAGAATGCCAAACATAACACCAGAAGAATTCGAAAGAACTCGGTTAAGTAACATAGAAAGGTTAAAACAAAAACAACAAAAAGATGTAAAATATCATAACAAAGCTAGGAAACCAATAAAAACTTATGAACCAGGGCAAGTCATTTATGTAAAAAACAATAAAAGTTTAGGGTCGAAACTTACAATAAGATATAAAAAAGAGATAGTCAAAGAGAACAAAAATACAACGGTCACCACAGAATCAGGGAAAGTCATCCATAAAAGCAACATCAGAAACTGAAATTTTTACCATTTTCCTTTCCTTTTCAGGAACGCATTTTCCACCATTATGTGCGCAACACAGATCTTAGATTATTCAAATTCCCAAATAGTAGCCATAAGCATCGGTAAAGCAAAAATAGCAGATGGAAACTTTAAAGTGATACACGTCATTGAATTAGACAAATATCAAAACCTCGTAAACGAAATAGGTCCAGTCCTCGAAAATAAAACAACCAAAAATCATCCTCTGTTTCTTTATCTCAATTATGAACTAATTCAAGTAAACAATTTACTAGATAATCTCAGGTCCCATAAAACGAAAAGGTCACTAAATTTCATAGGAAGTGCATGGAAATGGATTGCAGGTAATCCAGATCATGACGATTTTGTTATAATCAAAGACAAAATGAACAACATTCTACAAAACAATAATAAACAGGTTATTATTAATCAATTACACAATGACAGAATAAATAATATAACTAAAATAGCAAATGAAATTTTAAATGCAATAAAAGTCGAGGGTAAAATAAATGACCAACTAGCTTTTAATATTCAGTATAAATTGAAATTGATAAAAGAAGAATTATTCAACATAAAATATGCCATTCATTGGGCCAAGTTAGGAGTAGTAAATTCAATATTGTTATCTCAATCAGAAATACAACTAACAATGCAAACTTTAGATAATGAAAAATTACCTTTTGCCACAGCAGAAGAAGCTTTAGATTTTGCTAACATTAAAATCATTAGTAATAATTCTTGTTTATTCTATATTATTTACATACCAATGACAACTGGAAATACTTACGAAAAATTGTTAGTTAAACCAATAAAGATAAATAATGTAATTAGCGATATTACTTATAATGAGATTTTTAAAGATGATAAAAACATTTTAGGCATTAAGGAAAATTGTAAAGCATTTAATCATTTATCAATTTGTAATCAAAATAGTGTTTTAGATATAAGTAATTCTACCTGTTTACCAAATCTTCTAAAAAGTCTCAACTCAACATGCGACAAGATCAATAACCAGCATATACCTACTGTTGAAGAAATCTCAGAAGGAATTATACTATTAAATCAATTTAACGGTATTATCAACATTGGGAATATCTCACATAGTCTCAATGGAACATTTTTAATTAAATTTCATAATAAAACCGTGACAATAGGAAATAGATCATTCATATCAAAGGAAATGTCAACTTATCAAATATTACCAGCTATTTTACAACCAACCCCTCAAGAGAAGAAATATCGAGAACTTCTATCTTTAGAGATGATGAAAGAAATCCAAATTAATAGTACCGACCAGATCAAACAGCTACGAACTGAAAAAGAAATGTACCAATTCATCAATTTCAGCCTAACTATCACAATTGCAATCTTACTTTTAATTGCATTCATACTTAAAACAAGAAACAAAAACATCATAGAAATCGTTAATCAAACAAAAGAAAAGAAAGCTACAGAAACAGAATTACCAAAGATAACTCCAGAAATTACTACAGACAAGATAGAGGAAATAATAAAAAAAACATTAGCAACAACAAATCAACATCAAACAATAAACAGAAGGAAATTCTACGAAACACCATTCTTCTAGATCTTCAGAATAAAAACATCGGCAAATGAGGACATTTGCACTTAAGAGGGGAAGAGTTAACAACAGTAATTTTTATTTTTCACACCTACGAGATATATGCATCGGATAATATTACCTTTTGCACATTGCAAGTTCTCATACAAATTCTGCTGACGCTGCGTCTGGTAATAGGTAGAATAATTAGAATTAGTACTGTAGTAATAAGATTAAACTTTTGTAAAGTTCAGTTGTAATCCAGATTTAAATAAAGCTAGTCAGCTAGCCTGACTTAAAAAATTATTTTTTTATCTTTTTTTTAAAAGTAAATTTTTAACTTATACAAACGACAATATTTTTTGTTTTATTTTTCAGGTCACTGAATTAAATGTACATGTTAAATTACTGATAAACAATAGGTCACTGAGAGTGTGTGTGGAATCGAGTAAATTTTTACTACGAGTGTGTGTGGAATCGAGTAAATTTTTACTACAGTAGTAAATTTTGACATTAGATTTTGTGGTAGAATAAAATTTACCGTGGTAAAAAAAAATTTTCACATTTGCTGTGCGTAATGGAGTAAATTTTAAAAGCTACAAAATTGTGTACTTGTTTCGATATTTTGACTTTACATTATTTTACTATCAAACTGTCAAAATTTATACTAGCCCCAGAGCCAGAGTAAATTTTGACAGTTAAATTCACCACGTTTTATGTCAAAATTTACTACTGTAGTAAAAATTTACTCGATTCCACACACACTCTTTTTTCAAGCATTTTTTATTTTTGTTTGCTTATTTCGATCCTATTCTTGACCTACCTCTACAAATCTGGGGTGAGTTTTTGTAAAGTGATGGTGATGATCATCTGTCACCACTTTCATATAAAATTTCAAAAGCTTTCAAAAGCTTTCAAAAGCTTTCAGAATTTTATATGGAAGTGGTGACAGGGGATCATCACCATCACTTTACAAAAACTCACCCCTGTTTTACATTGATATTTAATTATAATATTTTTCGTTGGTCAGTAAAATTTGATAATATAAAAAGATAATTTTGAAGGGGCATTTTTAAAATTATCCTTTACGCTTCCAATAAAATTAAATATCAATGTAAAACAGATTTGTAGAGGTAGGTCAAGAATAGGATCTATAAATAGACTGGATGAAACAACTGTAGGAAACACCATACTGTAAAAATGGGACAACATTTATATTGTTGTCTCACTCTTAGGGAATTCGACATGTTTCAATGAACGAAGAATGGTTTAAACATTTGATATTTTTAAAAGATAGATGGAGGCACAATTTTCATTTAAATTAAAATGAAATTAACTGGATTCGAATTAAAATTAAATTTTAACTCGATAAAAATCAAATTGTCCTTAAATAAATCAGTAGCTTACTTGTAATTACGTTATTTCAATAGAGGATTTTCCAACGTTTTGAAATTTGAATATATTTAAATTTGACAGCTTTGACAATCAATGAGTGAAAGTGAGATGGGTGTTTTAATGAACGAAAATAATGCATATATATGTCTCACTCTTAGGTAATTAACGAAATTTGTCTTGAGCCCACATGAAACAACAAGTCATGCAAACGCTGACTAGCGATTAAAATATTCTGACCGAAAATAATGCGTAAAATAGAGATTTAGTAGTATATTATGAATTTATGAGTAATATATATGATAAAAACGTAGTTTGAACATGTCTCATTTACATATTAATTTTTTATTGCAATTTTCAGTTGTTTTGAAGTTTTTAAACAATTTGGAAGTGAAGTGTAAGTGTTAAAAATGTTTGTACAAAGTATTGTGAAATTATAGGTGTGTAAAGATAAATTCAGTTTGTAAAAAGTGAAATCTTTATAAAATTGGAAATTATCGGTATTAAAAAATAAGGAAAAAGATGAAAAGATTTCTTATAATCATAAGAAAACAAAACTTATTTTTGAACAAAAATTGTTTTGTAAATGACCAAAAATGACAAAGTCATCAATGTTGTCATGCATTCTTGTCATTGGTGAAAGCATTGTTGTTCTAGCCAGCAATAGTCATTATCATTACTGGACACATAATGTCATCACCATGTTAATGTCATCGATGTTGTCATCGAGAGTGTTAGCGATGGTGAGGACTAGTCATCGATGAAAGCATCGATGCTGTCTTCGATGACTGCGCTGCAGGGGAATATTCGGTATAGCTTGTCCCAAAAGAGTTGAAGTTTCGTATTGTACTACATTGGCATGCGCAGAAGAAAAGGTACTTACACACATGCGTTTTTGTTGTTGTAAATTCTAATGAACAGGTTTCTTCTTTCGTATATGTATACACAAGAAGATCACTACACCATGTAAAACATGCGCAATGAATCTTCAACTGAAATAATTTCAGCTATAACGATAAAAGTGTTGAAACGTCAAAACATTCAGTACTGGTAGTACAAATATTAGTGTAAAGAAATAGTGTTTGAATTAAATATTTTTGGTTTTTTTAATAAAATATGGTTTATAAAAGTTTTAAAATATAATAAATTAACTGTGTTATAATTTTAAAAGTGCACAATAGTCAAAAAATAAAATAAAAAGGTGGAAAATATTGTGTGTTCTTACCTACTTGTAAGAGAAAAAATTGAAGTATGACTACATACCTATGCCTATGGTGAGGTTATATTATATGTAATAAAGTGAATAAATTGATTTGATTTAATAAAATTTAATTTTCAATAATATATAATTTAAAATATAATAAATAATTAAAGTTTAAAGAATAATAATATAAACTTTTTTCTTGTACATATACCTATATATTGACATGTGACTAATGACTCATTACCTATGGTGAGGTTATATTATAAAAGTGAATAAATTGAAATGAAATGTGAACACAAATATATGAAAAAAATAAATAAAGTGAAGGAAATACAGAACAAATTGATTTAATTTAATAAAATTGTATTTATAAGTTCATGTTAATTGTTAAATTATTGAATCAAATCAATTTCTCACATCATAACATAACCACAAAAATGTATATAAAAGAAGTCTATGAAAAAGTAAATAATTGGGTACATAATCTTTATTGTGTAATGATAAATTAATAAATTAAGTTTTATTAAATCAAATCAATTTATCCACTTTATTACATAGAATATAACCTCACCCAGTGGCGGAGCCAATAGTATTTTTCCGGGTGTTCAGATTTCTAAGATAAATGAAAGTTATATTTTGTTTCCATTCAAAATAATTTAAAACACGAGTTTCTACTCCACCCAAGAGGTATCGCTGTCAGAGCGTTAACCGATATAAAGTGGTCGGTTTCCCTAAAGAGAAAAATGGGTAAAAAATAAAAAGAAAACTCAAAAATCCGTTTAAAATTTCCAATTTTTTCATTAGGCCTATCCCACTTAAACAGCTCAATGAAAATATAACAAAAACAAAGCATAAAAAAATATAAAATAATAATATACATAAATGTATAAAAAATAAAATAAACGCAAAATTTCTCAATAACTTCAAACATTCTTGATATCACTTAAATAAATTCAATAAAAAATAACAAAAAAAAAAACAAATAAATAAAAAAAATAAACAAATATAAAATACTATAAATAAATATACTAAATAAAGGAAAATAAAAAAAATATCACTTTTATTGCACTTTAAAGTTTATATTTAAATTCAATTTTTCAGGTTTTTTCGCAAAATTTCTTAATAACTTTTTCGTGAATATCAAAGCTAAGCCCGTCAACCTATTTTGTGCCATCGAATTTCGCAAATATGTTTTAATTCTCTTTGAACAAGAAAAAGATCTCTCAGCACTAGCTGTAGTTACCAAAATAATTGTAATTAAACAACTTAATTTGAAAACTTCGGATAACGTAGCTTTGAGATTGTTGCGTAAAATATTTTTAAAATTTCAGGTACTGGCAGGTTAGAAAAAAAGGAATTTTTATTATAAATGACAGTAAGTTCATTTTGCAATTTTAAAAAATCAAATTGTTGGGTATGCAGCTATTAACGCATTTAATTCAGTTATTGGGAAGATTTCAGAATACTTATGAAATTTTTGAGCGTCTAACAACTCAATAAAAATTAAATCTTTCATATTTTCAAAGCGTACTTCCAGTTGCATTATAATAGTGTCTAAAATTTCATTGAAAAGCTGCCTTTAAATTTTCCATAATAGGCGTGGGTCTACCATTTTTAATTATCAACGATTTTTCTTCTATGTTTTGTCTTGAATTTTCAATAACGCAATTACAAGGACAAGCATTTTCCGCGTTCTTATCCATCTTTTCAAAATTTTTAAAAAAACTGTTTAATTTTTTATGTGCAATATTTAATATTAGACAACCCTTTATTTAAATTTACAGTTCAAAATTTTAAACTACCAACGACAAAAAATTCCGTTTCAAATTCTTCAAAGCTTCAACTAAAAGAAATTTTTCACCACGAAACACACAATTTGAATTATTATCTAATAAAAAAGTTGTATTAATTGAAATTTAAATGAAATTGAATTTATTAATTTTAATTTTCTTCAAATAAAAAAGTTAACATCTGGTAAGGAAAATAACAACGTTCATTTCAAAATATGAACACATTACACAATGCAATGCATTACTATTTGAAGGATAAAATAGAAACACGGCATACACATAACAAGGCAATGTAAATATCGTAGTGACCGTTAGCATTGTGACGTCATCCTGGTCGTTTTATATGAAACAAATGAATAAAATTAAAAAAAAAAAAAAAAAATTTATATGCTCAGACGACCTGAGTGACGTCACAAAACAAATGAAAAAATTTCTTTACATTGCCTTGTTATGTGTACGCCGTGAAATAGAAAGGAAACGAAAAGTAAAAAAATATATTTTCTCATAATATTCTACTATTATGGTGTTCAGTGTTCACTTTAAAATATGAACACCTTCCATATAAAATTATATGAAGAAAAAAAGAGAAGCGAAACGAAAATGAAAAAAAAATATTTTCTCATAATATTCTATTATGGTGTTCACTTTAAAATATGAACCTGACACTGACTGATACTGATGTATGAAAAAACGAGTTTGAAAAGAGAAAAATATTATTGCTTTACATGAATATGGTGTACTAAGATTTTCCTAATGTTCACTTTGAAATGTGAACACCTTGCATACAAAATTCTATATAGAAAAAAAGAGAAACGAAAAGTAAAAAAAATATTTTTGATAATTTTGATATATTATATTATGATGATTTTACTAATACATATATTAAAAAATTACTTTTCTTGTTACAAAAAAAAAATTTTTTTCGAATGTAATTAGAAAATTTTAATGATCAGGTTCATAACAATTTTAGGGTGTTCACTGAACATCCTGAACCATACCACCCTCCGCCGTTAGTCACCATAGGTATAGTCATACTTTAATTTTTTCTCTTACAAGTAGGTAAGAAGGCACAATATTATCCACCTTTTTATTTTATTTTTTGACTATTGTGCACTTTAAAAATTATAACACTGTTAATTTACTTTATTTTAAAACTTTTATAAACCATATTTTATTAAAAAAACCAAAAATATTCAACTAAAACACTATTTCTTTACACTAATATTCCACCACTCTTATTAAGAAACCATAAGAAACTAAAATGTCAAAACAAAACATGGCATTTCTAACTAATAAATACAAAACTTCTGTTCGAGGCTTTTATTGTAGTAGGTTTTGGTTTCTTATCATGTATGTATCCATGTATACCGCCTTAAATAAAATTACATACTTGAAATATATATTTGGAATAACTATTACGATTCCATATGTATGTGCTTTATATACAATACTATCCCTGGAAGCTTAATCTACCGGAACTACTTTTTCTTCTTCTTCATAATTTTATTATTACTAACAAGTCAAAAACATCGAAAATTATTATTTATTGGGTATTTTTTATGGTAATGTTATTTGAAAATTAATCTTTGCAACTTTTGTTTATGTACTTTGCACTCCTAGCACTTATTTTCATTATTACACTGTAATATAAGCACTATTGAAACCATATACATAATACTAATGAATTTCAAAGACTGGAACTAGGTGCTAGGAGTGCTAATTTTCAAGTGCAAATATGTCAAAAATTATGCATAACTTGAAAATACTGCATTTTCTGCAATAAAAATTGAGGGTTAATATTGAGCACTTTTCGAGAAAATTATGGTTAAAGTCAAAAAATGGGTAAAAAATGACAAAACTTCGAGGCCCTATTATAATTTCTGAACCGTAAAAGGTACAGAGGCATGTAAGATATTTTGTTGAAAAGAAACACGGATCCTTTACAATTTAGCAAAAGAGAATATGACCTTAGCGTACCCTTGTAAAAAGTTATAGGGTAAAACAAGGAAAAAAAATAAAAAATCAGTTCTCCCCTCATGGCACTTCTAACTAATACATATGTACAATACACCAGTACCAGGCTTTTATTGTAGTAGGTTTTGGAGGTAATAATTTTGCCGCGCATTTACTAACACAAAATAAAATGTGCAAAGGGATTAGTGGGCACATTTTAGTATAAAATGCAGCAAAATTATTCATCGGTCTTTTTTTTATTCTTCTCTTCTCTGCTGTTCTGATTGCTCGGCTTTACCTTTACCATTCCAATTCGCTTTTATAAGGAGTGTGCTTTAAAAATGATTAGTCCAAGCAGCATTGCCAGATACTTTTAAAAGGGATTTATAATTTTTTAAGATTAAAATACAAGTGTACCACAGACGGTAATATCTATACAGATGGTGCAAGTAGTGTATTATGATGTTTTCAGTAAAATTTCAGGTGGATTTTCGGAAAATCCACTTTTCAAAAGCTTTCCATTCATAAATTGTTTTTGGAGATAAAAAAAAATAAAAGAGCGTTTTATTTTCTGATGAATGAATATGAATTATGAATCACAGATAGTACATAAACATATATATGTCATATGTATATTTACATTTATGTTACCATAGTAACATTTGTTATGCGTCTGCATGTACATATTTTGTGCATATTGTATTATTTACTGATTTTCGACATTGTTGTATTATTTTTTTATGTTAATAAAATATCATTGATGTAAGAGGACTATCATATGTGAAAAAAGGAATATTATTTTGTACATCACTTTTTCTTTCATATTTTATCCACTTTTATTCACAAATTTCTTTTTTTTTCTTTCGCAGCCATTTTTCATTTTACAAATAAATAAACAAATGATATTGTCAATTTTTCTTTATTGTTTTTTTTTTAAATAATTGTTAGTAAAAAAAATAACATTTTTTTTTCTTCTATAATTTCTAATTAATTTTTTTGCAATAAACAAAATGTCCCATATAATATGAATTGCAATTGAAAACAAGAATTATGAAAACTGTTTTACAAAAATTATTTCGAAAATAAAAAATATACAAAAAATTATATATACAAAGGAATATATTATATACATACTTATACATATGAAAGTACATTGTAGGTATATACATTATATTGTATACAAAATATAACAGTCAGAGAAAAGTAGCGTTGTCATGTGCACTTCATTTGTTTTTTATGTAAAAATAATAGAAAAAAAATAATATTTCATATTCAAAAAAAAAATTTTTTTTTTCAAAATGTATTTTTATTCAAAACGAAAATAAATTAAAAGTATAAATCGTAATTTGTTATGTTGCCATAGTAACAATGCAATCATTATTAATATTTATTATTTATTATTTAATTTACTATCACTTACCAAAGACTATATAAATTACCACCAGACATTTTATCGCAGTACATTGAAATAACAAATTTTAAAACAGCAAAAATACCTCCAATGTTGAAAGCTTACCTCCAATCTTATCACTGTTTAAGCTCTTTCTTATTCTCAGGGTTTTTTCTTAATTTCTCTGATTTTAAAGTATATTCTCTTTTCTATATATTTTCCATGCAATACATACAAAATTTTTAAAAAAATTTGAGAAATTTTAACATTTTTAACTCAATCATTCTCATGATTGTATCAAGCATTACAATATACAGAATCATATGGAAACAGCTTTTCCTTTTCTCCATATTATCAGTATACATACCATTTGGTTCAGTATAAAAATTTGTATGAGAAATTGAAAATATAGGATTTGAGGGTATATTTCAAGTATTTCAAGAAGAAGAAGTATACAAGTAGCTAATTTGCCTATGATCTGCACACTTATAAATTCTGTTGATAATTTACATATCAAATTTGTTCGTTTATCAGGCCAAATATAATGTTGATATCATATTGATAATAATTTTATTGAAAAAAAATAATTTTATTGAAAAACTCGATCAAAAAATCTTAATTTTCTAACATTAAAAATTATTTTTACACCAGGCAATCAGAATTCAAAGCAGTTCAAATTATACACAAATTGCTCTACAATATAAGAGGATAAGAAATTGTTGTAATTTTCTTTAGTGATTCTAAAGGATTTCAAATTCAGTATATTACATACACAAGTACTAAAAATCGTTTTTGTAATAGGAAATCATAATTCTTAGCAAACAAAAATTTCAACAAAATCATCTCTAATAGGCAATAGTATCTATTTGTCATTTGTGTGATTTACGTATAGCCAATAGGATTGCTTGAAATTATATAATGACGACATATACATATAAAAAACAATTGGAAGCATGTATTATAAATAATAATAATAAAAATAATAAAAAAAAACATTCTTTTTCCTTATTACCCTTCTTCCTTTACCTCTATACATTTTTCAATGCAAAAGACCAAAAATATATGTAGGTATAGCTCGATTTAAAAAAGATGCCTAATCGTATTATATTGTACTAGAAAACTATGCGCAGAAGAAAAGATACTAACAAACATGCATTTTTGTTGTAGTAAATTCTAAGAAAGTAGGTTTCTTCCTTCGTATATGTATACACAAGAAGATCAGTAACACATGTAAGACATGCGCGAGATTCGCCAACTCATATTATTTTGACTATAATCACCGACCACCGTACAAAAAAATATGTATATGTGTTTGAGAAAAATTTTACAAAAAATATAATATCACACTAAATATTTTTTATTTTTCTTGAAGGAAGAAATTGAATACAATGCGTATAGTTAAAACGTAATATGTCGTCAACACATACATAATTATTTACGATCGTGTACATTTTTTTCTTTTTTTTTTCACTTTATTGGTATATTTTTGTGTTTTGTTGGTTTTTACTAGAAGGGATATATGAGAAATGTATACATGAAATTTTGTTTTTGTTTGCTTGTGTGTATATTTTAAAATGTATTAAAAACTAGCATCAGATATTTTATAATGTACCTAAAAGAAAATAAAACAACATGCCTATTGATTATTCTGATCTCCTGATCCTTCACGAATAAAATTTTCATATTTGTCAATGAAGATGAACAAACTACGAAAATTTTCTGGATATAGAAATTTAGAAAAATATAAAAATATATTTTTAAAATGATTTTTAAAATTTGAAAAAAGAAAAAAAAATTTCGGAAAGATAGATATTTGCTTTCTCAACAGCAAAATATATACACACGTATGTACATACATATTCAGTAAAGGAGTGGGTATAATTTTTTGTTCGAATCGAG
Source organism: Bombylius major (assembly GCA_932526495.1). Lineage (NCBI taxonomy): Eukaryota > Metazoa > Arthropoda > Insecta > Diptera > Bombyliidae > Bombylius > Bombylius major. The sequence continues at coordinate 19,641,593 of OW052043.1, forward strand.
AAAATAAATGTACCTGTATACAAGTTGAATATTTTTTTTCTTTATATCTTTATGCGTATATTTCAATGTATACAGAAAAAAATTTTGTAGAACGCAACGATATGAATAAGGAATTAGGTATACATGTATATGTTTATCTTATGAATAAAAATAATATTTTGTCTAAGAAGCAACTGAGTAATAAACGAAAGTTTTCTCATATATTTTTTCGTGAGAGATAGAAGCTTTTCGTCCCTCACACTTCCCGCACAGGTCATCAAATTTTAAAAATTTTGCCTACATTCGAGCCAGTACTAAGTGTTCCTCTATATATATTGCTCGGTGCACTTACTATGCTGTATTTTTAAAGAGAGGAAAGCTTTTGAAAGCTCTTAAGAAAGAAATCAGAAAACTTAATTTTTTAATTGAAATATGCTTGCATTTGTTCTATCTGTATAGATATTACCGTTTGTGATTGTACGTTATAAATTTACGGATTTTTTTATTTTTATTTCTATTATCTAATATGTTTTTATTTTCATTTTTAATAAAAAAATAAATTCTCGATCTAAAAAATAATTTCACCACTTCTATATTTACATTTAAATGTTGTGTATTAAGTATTAGTTTTTTAAGTCTATTTTTATTTTTTATAAGTTGTGATTTGTGTGCAATAAAGAAGCTTTCTAGTTTTCGAATTACTTCCATAAATTCTTCGGAGGGCTTAATAAGTCTATGAAATTTAATATTAAAACTCATGCCTTATTTTCTGTAATAATTATTACAATTTAGTACACTACACCGCGACATGTTTATTTTTATATAGTACCTATATTAAGTGCGTTCGAATCACACGATTTAAGGTCGATTCACACATTTCAGGTCAGTCTCAGTTCAGTCTCAGTTCCGTCACGTCAGTCACAGTTCAGTTTCAGTCGATTTATATTCACACATATCAGGTCAGTCTCAGTTCAGTTTCAGTCGATTTATATTCACACATATCAGTTCAATCAGTTGTATTTTATCATAAGTTGAAAAAGTGTGAGTTAAAATATTGTGTAAATATATATATATATTTTTTTTATTTGATAAATCGTACAACACAGTATTTTCCCGTACTTTTTCAATTAATTTTTCGTCAGTAGACATTTTGCTCACATAAAAAAACACAACCTACCTCAACAATGTACAAAAAAAAGACTGAAAGCTATCAGAACTCCGTCAGTCATTTCAAAAAATAACGTTGACGACGATATCGGAAATCTCTGACACCGAGAAATTCTGACTGATCGGTGACTGAACTGAGACTGAACGGACATGTGTGAATATGTACATATGAACTCCATACAATAATACCATCCGAATAATCGGAACTGAGACTGAACTGAGACTGACCTGAAATGTGTGAATCGACCTTTATCTGATATTATCAGTTCGGTTCTGATTTAAAATAAGCGAAGCTTCAACTTGTACAAACTGATATTAAACTGGAAAATTTGGATGACTGGAACGTCAAAAATATCAGCTAGCTGATTTTTGACTGTCAAGTTGAAGTTTCGAGTTCTTTTATGTACATAGGCAGTTGATTTTTAGTGAAAAACTTAATTAAATTTAGTGAGTAAATACTTCTACTTCATATTCCATCTTGACAATTTAGAATTCATAAACAGTCAACTTTTTAAACATGTCTTCTTCTTTTTTGATTAGTTCCACACAGCAACTGAACCAAAAAAATTTTTATCACTTTTTTCACTTTAAGATTAGTTAAAAGCTAGCGACATCTATTGAAAAGAATGGAAAACTAGGTGAGTGGAACAAATGTAGAACAAATGTGGAACTGTGGAACTGATAATTATCAGATAAATCGTGTGATTCGAACGCACTTATTATATGTAATTATATATTAGTGATGACATAAACTGTGATTTTCAAAGAGCAGAGCAAACTGTGATTGCTCTTTTCAAATCACAGTGATTGAAACCTGTGATGTAATCACAGACTGCTATTTTATATTTTATAGTGATTGCTCTTTTTCTGTGACTGTGATTTGTGAATATTCTGTATAATTCACTAATCAGTAATCACTACTATACTAGTATACTAATTTGAAATAGTGATAGATATAATAGCAGATGAGCAGACTGCGATTTTATTTCTCTTTCTTTTTTTTTATTCTTTTAGATTTTTTTTTAACCAGAACATGTTTGGTACGTATACATGCGATATTCATTTATCTGCGAAATTACTTTTGACTCGAAATTTAAATTTTGCGGGCAATATTATTATAAACAGATGATACACATATGTATGTACTACAAAAATTTCTGTCTGCTTTTTATTTCAAACCAGGTTCGAATCAAATACAAACCGACTAACGTATGTATACTTATATATTTCAAAAATCGCAGTCACTGCTCTGCTCTTTATATCTAAGTATACATACTTTTTAAAAATAAAATCACAATAGCAGCCATGAGCATGAATCGCAATCACAACCATGAATCACAATCACTGTCTAAAGAGCAGTCGACTGTGATTGCTCTTTTAACAAACCTGTGATTTAATCACAGGTTTCAAAATCACATAACATCACTATTATATATTTTGTTTGTTTCTTCAATAAATATAAAAAAATAAATAAAATAAATAAAAATCTTGCACTCAAATCACTACACTTCAAGAGAATAAAATTGAAATTAAATTTCATATAATGCCCAAGCCATCAAATATAAAACCAATTACCAAAGGCAGCAAGTTAGTCAACATATTATAAAAATTATTTGGGATGGTAATTGGTAATATCACAAGACAATTAATAACAGATACACAATTTCATATAAGCATGTAGACACTTGAAGGAATCTTAGAGAAAAATTTTATAATGATTAATGCGATAATTTTTTTACAATTAAATAAAAAGTAACGTAACGGGTGTGACATATTTTGTAACGGGTGTGACAGCGTTACAAATTTCTATTAGTGAGTAGCAAAAAATTTGTTTTTAACATTATGTTTCATCTTAATATCATCAATAATTTAAAATTAATAGTGTTTGGGGAAAAATATTCATAAAATAATATATACGTAATTGTTACAATAGAGAAAAATTCGCTATACCTGAACCCCTTTCATTTTACCTGGACTTTTGGTTGACCTGTCTTTGCAATGTCTTTATGACAGCAACTCTTGTTTCAAAAATATTTAATATAAACCAAAACGCTAATTTGTAATAGTAAATGTTCTTAAATAACTTTATTTAAAGTAATAAAAAGATTTGTACACGTATTTTATACTTACAAACTAATGTTGATACTATAAAATGTATTGATTGATTTTCAGATTGAAAGTGGTCGTTTTGCTTGGAATTCCCCATATGTAGATAAGGCTAAATTTGTGTTTTTTCATGTTTTTTTACGTATTGCTTCCTTTTTAGCGTCCTATCAGCCAAGTCACACAGGTAGTAATGCGCTAGATGCAATAATTGTTTTCCAACTTGGTATAATAAGAATAGCCTAGAATAATTTTATCTGACTGTAAAAAAAAAAAAATTAAAGAGGATGCTTTAACAAATATTTTAGTCAAAGAATTACAGTTTTTGGTCCACGGGATGCTGACATAATAATAAATTAATTTATACAATTTTTATTTTAAAGTATTTTTATTATGTTTATTAGATTATTTATAGTATTTTTATTTTTGGAAGTTAGTACAGGCAAGATAGGCATACTCGCATACTTTTCTATATTCTTTCACAATCAGCAAACTAAATAAACATATATATATGTAGGTGGTCGATTCTCTGTAAAATGAAACAAAATATTCGCATTCTTCAGGAAAGGTTTTGAAAGGATACCTAAATATAAAAAAAAAAATTTGTTTTTTATAGGCAGCTGACCTGTTATCTTTAGGCTTCGATTTTTAGTATATTATTAATACAATATACATTTTAATTTAGTCTTCATAATTTCTTCTGCGTTACTTGTAATTTTTCTTCTGCGTTACCTGGAATTTCCTCATAAATTTTGATTGTTTATAGTAAAATATCAATTATATTAGATTTTCTTTTGAGTACTTTTTTAAAGGAGTTACAATAAAACTATATAAGTGATAGTTTTTAAATACTTAAATTCTTAAAGGAAATATTAAACATGTATTAATAAGGTTGTGCGATTTTTCTGCGTTACCACCTTTCTTTTAGATAAATTTAAGACGTGAAATCAAATAAATAGGAATGTGCTATGTAGTTTTATCCAATAATTTTTCAATAAAATTTCTCATAAAAATGTCTTCTATGTTACTAGAGAATCAACCATATGCATAATGATGTAACTGTAAAATGTAAATACACACAAAACTACATAAAAAAAATTTCAGCCTGAAACACGAGTATTGGTAAATCATAAGCCAAGTAATTTTTTGTTCTGTGGTGAAATCATATAAATTTTTAATTTTCAAACTTTTAGGTGAACTAGAACGGCAAGTAACAAAACACAAAAGCTTTTACTTGGCTATCAGATTTTTCAATAGCCAAGCAAATGTACAACAATTTGCTTATATGAAATTGTGTATCTGTTATTAATTGTCTTGTGGTAATATGTATCATAACTGTCATTTTTCTTTGTAATTAAAATGCTCTCTGATTGGTCTGGATGAATTTGAATGATAATGGCGATTGTTTACATCGGGAAGCACACTCCTTATTATTCTTTCCTCCATGATTATTACTATGTACATATTACTATTATATGTATATGGGACTTTGCTTTGAGTCGTCGAGAAGTGCGGTCAAAAAAAGAAAAAATGAATCGTGATTTATATTTTTTTTATTCTTTTAACTTATTTAAGTTGGTGTTAAAAATAAAATCCTGACAATTTCTGAAAAAAAAAATAAATAAATAAAGTGGAAAAAAAAGGATTATTTTAGAATAATCGGGATACAAAGGTGCAACAGTTTAAAATAAATTTCCAGTTTGTTCCATGTGTAAAACATAATAGAAAAAGAAAAAGGAAAAAGGGTGATAATACTGATAATTAAAAAGTGAATCTGAATTTAGTGAACTAAATTTTAACTGATACCGCGTGTGCCGGTACCATTTTAATAAGTCTTAGAAGAAAAAAAATTAATTAAAATGAAGTGTATCTTACGAAGAAAAAAAAAGAAAGGGTGAAAAGTCTAATTAAATTGAACTGAAAAGAAAAGAAAAAATGAAAAAATAAAACAAACATGTGTATGTAGAAGTAGGAAGCAAAAAAAAAGATATTTTGTTTATTTTTTGTTTTTGGGGGTAATGTATGTTTATAAAACTGATATCTGAAAATCAAGTTTATGTGTAAGATTTGAAAGTAAAAAAAAAAAAAGAAAACTCGTGATTACACATTTATTCTGGGAACTTGTTTTTTCATAAATTTGACTCATGCCCGATGATATTGATAAAGCAGAATATTGTATACAATGCCTCGGAATAGCTTTTTTTTTTTTTTTTTTTTTGTAAAATTTAATGAAAGAGCAAATTGATAATAAATGAAGGAAAAAAATTAAGAAAACGAAAAGAATGAAAAATATATATACGTTACGTCATAGCCGACCAAAAGAATACTATAGATAGAGCTCATCGAGACAAACAAAAAATCGTATTGGAGGAGGCAAGGAAATCTTTACCGTTTGGTCGCATAAAGCGTTGAAAATTTTTTGCACTTTCTTCACAAAACACCCCATAACTTTTTGCAGGGGCATTTTAGGATCACTTTGTTTCAAGAGGAAATATAGAGAATCCTTTGTCCTTTCTAACGATGCCTTAACTATTCCTTTATTCCTAACTTTTAAAAATATATATATATTTATATATACATATATATATACATTTATATCAAAATTTTTTGAATTTTTACCCATTTTTTGTGTTTAACCCTGCTTTGCTCAAAAAAGGCTTGAATTAACTCCAACTTTTTATTGCAGAAAAAGAATGCTCAATTGATTCTGCATCGATTTGCAATTTGAATTTTTTACGGAAAAAGCATAGTTTTCGAGATATTGATCAAGATCTTTTAAAAAAACTGCTCTATCTATGGTATTCTTTTGGCCGGTGATAACGGAAACACGCTGTATAGATACATAATTAAGTAAAATTGTATATGCAAAAATAATATCAGTACCTATATAAACTCACCTATAAATTTTATTGAAATTTCAATTGATTGTCAAAAAAAGAAAAAAAAAAGAAGAAAAAAAAATTGTTGTTCCTGGTACTAGTGTAAATATACGAAAAAAAGAGAAAAAATTATTAAAATTAAACTTCTTCAAAAGAATCATCCCAGGCCACCAAACAAACCTCATGGGGAGATTAAGTTACAAGTTAGAGAACATCTTTACCATCATCTCTACATATTCAAATGGTTTCATGGGTATTAACGACGATTTGAGCTACTTACAAGGTAACCATTTTTTTTTGTTATATATTTTATTTGATGAGGATTCAGAAAAAAAAGATGATAAAGGAAAAAAGAAACATAAGTATAGGATTAAATAGGCATTTTTTGGAATAAATTATATGTATAATATGTATATATAAATGTAAATGAGATATGAAATACAATCGAATTGATAGGCTAGTTTTTTTTTGATAACACATAAATATAGATAAATTTGTAATTCTAAGTTTTTTTTGAGTTAAATAACCTACTTAAAAAAAAAAAAAGAAACTTCAAAGACAAACAAAGGAAAACTTGAGGAAACAAAAAAATAATAAATAAGCAATGAAAATAGATTTTTTTTGTTTCAATTGGTTAAAAAGGCTATTTAAGAATAAGGAAATACAAATTTATTTATATACATATAATCATACATTGATAGAAAAAAAGGAATGTAAAGTATCCTATCTTTATATACATATATAATCGTAGCGTGTGCGATGTTTGATATCGTGTAACTTCTGAACGACTTGACCGATTGAAGTCATATTCACACAATATTAGCTGCTATTCTTTGGTCGCTGTGATCTGATAATTCTCAGTTCTCAGTTGAGATGAGCATTTCTTTGCTCCGTACTTTTTCTATTGCACTGTAGCTGGCAGCAGCATTTTTTTGATATTTATCAGATCCTAGTGAGGAAAAATGTTTTTTCTCAGATGATGTAAGATACTGAGAAATAAGAAGAAGAAACGTATTTGATATTTGATAATTGATAAATAACGTTTTTTAAAAACAGACGACATGGAATACGAAGTGGTAATTCAAAGTAAGTAGATATCTATAGTCAAATTTCTAATAGTTGATGTTAATGTGATTACCAAATAAGATATGAGAACAAAATGAGCAAAGTACGTTTCTTTGGCTCGATTGCTTAGTTAAGTAAGAAGAATAAAACAACTGATTTAAGTGAGATGTTAAACAGAGAAAGATCTGATCACAGCGACCAAAGAATAACAGCTATTATTGTCAAAGATAATTGATAAGAAGTAGATATTCCAGAACAGAAAAGCTGTTGAAAAATAAATTTTTAGTTCTAACTCTGTTCATAGAGTGGACAGACAAGAAGGAATCGCTTAGAACATTAGATTTAAAAATACGTTATGACCGTTTTTGCAATAAAAAAAAATTTAACATACACAAAAATCCTCAAAACTGTAATTAGACAATTTTATAAAATTGGAAAATGAGGACGGAGTAAATGTGCATGACATCATCATACAATTTTTTTGTTGATGTTGTACTATATGAAAATTTATAATTAATATAAACAAAAACAACACACATATAAAAAAATAATTGTTGTTTTTATTTTTCATTTTTCAAGGACCCAACCAAATTTACAATTTTTTTATAATACTGTATTTGAATTTTGTTGTTGCTTCGTACCTAAATACAAAATTTATTGTAAACTTGAAGTCACTGTTTTTTTCTCAATTTTGTATTTTTCCCATTTAGGATATACAAATATGTAATTTTGTATATGCAGATTGTAGTTTATACAGTAGCGGAAAAAACGCATGACCCAAATAATTTTCATTTTTCTAAAAATAATTTATTTATTAAGCTGTATTAAAGAATCATGTATGGTTTTTCTTTTTTTTTTTTATAGAAAATACCCTAAAAAAACACACATACTTAGTTAAAAAACAAACCATCATCCAAAATTTAAAGACAGTATCGAGAAAAGTTTTTAGAAATTATTAGTTAGGCGACTTTCATGACCGCTACTGTATATTATAATGCACGTACATTATAATTATAATGTTAACACTTTGCAAGCATTAGCGATTTTCTAATTTTCTAATAATGACTGTGATCATCTCCCGGCTGCAAGGTTTTAATAAAATTTTATAGGTACACCTAATTGATCAAAATTTGTAGAATCCAACATATCTAACTACCTCACATTATGTAACATTTTGAAATATAAATATGGGTAAATAAAATGTATTTAAATGTGTATTGTAATGTTGTTAATTAGGTACTTGAATTGAAAACAAAATATCTTAATTCCCTTTTTCATTTGAAAAAAAAAATATATCTATATGTAGTTACAAAAAATAAAAACAAAAAAAGCGGGATCTGGATTCTGGATTTCAGTAAAATTTCTCATAGCTTCAAAAACTATAAAAAAAATAAAAATAATTGGATAAATTTTTCATATTATCATGCATTCAATAATCAGAAAACAAATTCTAATTCATATTCCTATACAATACAATATATGTATTTACATACATAATGTATGTACATACATAATGATATTCTATGGATGAAAAAATAAAAAATATTATACTAACCGATGAAACAAATTTTAAAAAAAGAAGAAAAAAAAAACAAATATTAAATGAAATGTGCACAGACGGTAAACACGCGTTTGTGTACATGCAAAAATATGTACATATATATATATGTATATACATTGTTATATATATTATATAAATATAGGTATACACAAAGTTATACTGGAAACTGGTTTGATTTGGTTATACACAAAAAAAAAAATAACAAAAGCATGAGGGAATGGATTATAAAAAAAATCACTCGATTATTTTTTTTAAGTTTGAAATTCAAAACGTTAGTTCTATTTTTGCTCGCCAGATAGGACAGACAAGAAGGTTTCTTTTAGGAGCCTTTATTGAAATAGAGTGAAAATACAAATGTACTATGCGGAATATCTATTGTGTTAATCTATAATCATTGTTATTGTTTTGTCAAGACGATGGTTCATAGCTATGCTAGGATCCGATAGGTGGCGCTGTAGTAAAGTTATTTGATATTTACATATTTTTTAAAGTCACACTGCGATGTTCTCATTATAAAGCATTGAATGATTCAATATATGCCGGCATTTCAATCTAAGTAACCTCAATCAAAAACAATCTAATTGAATGAAAACGTATAATTGTAATAGTAAAGAGTATTAGGGATATGCCCGTTCTGGATCACGGCTCCGGCTCAGTGACGTCATCACGTTATTAGTGCGGGGTCACGTGGTTCGAGGTACGTGTTATTAGTGAGGGTTTACAGGTGTCAAGGTTACGTGTTATCAGTGAGAGGTGACAGGGGGCCAAGGTAACGTGTCATCAGTGGGGGTCACACGAGTCAAGATTTTTTTTATTATCAGTATGGGCTGGGTCACGTGGTTCAAGGTTACGTGTTATCAGTGAAGGGTTACAGGGGTCAAGGTTACGTGTTATCAGTAGGGGATCACATGAGTCAAGATTTTTCTTCTTATCAGTGTGGGATCATTCGGGCGTTAATATTTTTTCCTTATCATAGAGGAGTCATACAGGGGTTAAAATTTTGTTTTTATCAGTGAGGGATCATGCGGCTTATTATTAAAAAAGCAATTGAAAATTGTTGATACACATTAATTGAATATTAATTACACATTTAATTAAATATAAAAAATGAATGAAAATTATAATTTATGTCAAGACACTTCAAGACAAGGACAAGGACGCCACATAAACGAAAGAGCAGAATAACGTCTGCCGGGCCAGCTAGTAGATATGTATATATAAGTATTATATAAGTATATATATCTATGTATATATAAAATATTTATAAGGCAAATCAGGTTGTAACTTTAATATGTTTCGGGGCATATACCTTGTACATTATACATTTTTGTTTGTTTTTGTGAAATAAAAATAAATAAGATTTCTTTTTTTTGGTTGATAAAAAAAAAAAAACAATAAAAGAAATGGGCATAGTCCAATGAGGCTTTAATCGGGATAAAATGGGTGTTGTGAGTTGAAACCCCTCATCGACGGTTGGAGCGTCCGCTACTCTTGGTCGATGTGAAATGAAGGTGCCATCTTTTCTCCTCCTCCTCCCCTCATAACGAAGTTACATTTATTTCATGTATCATCATGTTTCCTTTAATTGAAGAAGATTCTGTTTTTTTTTAAAAAAAATGTGTGGCTTTCTTGAACTCATTCGATTTGCCGGTCAGTTATGTAAGTATGACGGATCACTTTCACACCGGGTGTCCCCCAAGAACCCCCCCCCCCCGACTGAAGCAGCTGCAACTATGACCAGCGGGGCACACCTGAAAGTATCTATCCATTCTATCTATTCATGGGACGGATCTGATTTTTCGTTATACATTACAAAATACATTATTCAATGCAAATTTTCACGAAAAAAAAGTATACTCTCATTTTCTTTTGAGTTACAAAATTAGTCCTACTTGGTCCCACGTTAATATTTAGTAGACTTTAGAGGTCCTAATGTATACTTAATATATCCATAAAATTTAGCTGCTCCTACTTGCTCCAAATTTTTATAACTAAATTTATGTCCTTCGTATACCTCATTAAAAATGTTTGATTCCATATATTAACAGTTACTTACTTTCAATTCAATGTTGTTGTATTTAAAAATTCAATGTTTTATCATTTCTTTTTTTTTATTTCTTTTTGTTTGCGCTTTTAATAATTTTTTGTTTCGAATTATGTATGTACCTTTCCGACAAAGACCTCAAAATTATACATCTTTTAAACATTTGGAATGCAATGGAGACAGATACGAAAAGCTCAAACGCGTAGCAGAATATTTAAAATTTACATAATTATGTATATGCAGATAAAGAGTAAACTAATGAATTCAGAAAAAAAGATCAAGATTTTTCAACAAAAAGCTGTAATATAAGTTTCTAACAAAGTGGAAGACAAATCATTTTGCCATTTTGGCCTTTCCACGCTATACGCCTGGATCCTGGATTTTTAGTGTTCGATATATACATATACCATATGTTAAGAACCTATTGTCCATTAATTATATATATTTAAATTTATTACACATTTGTTTGTCATCAAATTCTTTAATATAGGTTAATATTAATTATAAGTTCAATTTGCAACAGTGCAAATTTATTGTAACACACATTATAAGAATTATTAAATGTAAACAATAACATATCAAGTTACAACACAACCATTCAAGTAGTAAGCTAATGTATTATGAAATAATTAATTGTGTAGTAATATAAAAGAATTTTGTTAATTTTGCAAAATTGTTTATTATGCAGTTTTCATGAATAATTTTAGGCCAATAATATGAAAAGTAAATTTATGACAATTAAGTAATTCATACAGGTGTTATTATAAATTTGCATTGATGATATTAGAAATTTTATATATGAATAGAGAAATTTTGATTTAATAAATTACTTCTTTGAATTCAGTGAATCAAGCCCTTTATTTTTTCTATAGGTGAGGCTGCCTAGGGCACTGGCTTAAAGAAGATTTGAGATTCTTTTACAGCGTAATATTCAGGTTTTGAACTTGAGTATTTTTATAAATATTCGTAGCATACAGGTTCTGTACTTGTAGGCTAATAATTAAATATCAAGAAAATTCGTCCAGGTTACAGGTTCTGCACTTGTAATCTAATAAGTTTCATCGCAAATTACAAGTTTTGTACTTGTAATTTCTACTAAAAAAGATACACAACGGTAAATAAACTAATTTATCGTTCAACAAAACACCATATATGTAGACAAAAAATTAAAAAGTGGCAGGCCCGAGGACTACAAGTAAATCAAATGCTCCAAGAACGAGAAGCAATCATACAAAAACCTTTTAAAAAGAAAATGGGATTAAATATTGACAAACCAAGCTCAAGTGGTAGCGGCACATCGAATGGTTGTGATACCGCAGGAGGTTTTTCAATAATGCTTCAACTGTTTCGAAGATCAAAGGAATTGATGAAGAATTAATTAATAGATTTACAGTAATTTTAAAAACAATTTCGAATGGATACTCTATTGCTACGAAAAATTTGGAAATTATTTTATTGAAGCGGCAAAAATATTTGTTTAAAAATATTCTTGGTATTACAACACTGTCACAGTACGTATAATTTTAATTCATGGAACTCTAATGGCCAGTTCACAGTCAAAGTTTAAACGGAGTTTAACTCTTAAACTAAGTTTAAGCACTTTTTTCAGTTTCACAGTGAACGCTTAAGTGTTAAACTGAGTTTAACTTAATCCGTACGAATTGAGAGTTTAAACTCTATTTGAGGTTTAAGTAAAAGTCAAAAATAAAATAAAAAAACAACTGCCATCTATCTATCTGTTTTGTCCCTAAATTTATTATAAATTGAAATTTATATGAAAAAATTTAAAATGTCACAATAATTGCCACTGCCATCTAGCGGCTATATAATGACATCTACAAGTTTCTCAGATTTCAACCTAAATTCATTCACAATGATAGGTTTAACTAAAGACAGTTAAACTACAAATATAAATTGACTGAGGAACGAAAAAAAATTTAAATGAAGTTTAAACCTTGGTTTAGGTTAGGTTTAACTTAAACTTCATTTAAACTTTGACTGTGGAACTAGCCATAATACTTAATAGTATCTTCGTTTGTTATACCAATTGGCCAACTTTCTGAAGAAGCGAGGAACAGGGATATGAAATTTTTAGAGAAAAACGAACGCGAAAATGTTCTATGCAAGTTACAAATGAAGATTTTTTGAATAATTTCTTATTAACATCCGACCCAAATATCACCTCACTACGACCCCTCTCTAGAAAGTCACAATCATTTTTCTCTGTCATTGTGTTAAATCTTCTACAATTTTCTGAACCAGAACAAGCTGATTTTAAAGAATTTTATATATGTATCGTTCGATAGTGAATCCACTACCTACCGATTTAGAAAGTGAATAGCACTTTTTATATCATGTGTGTACATACATATGTATATGTAGGAAAATATGTTAAAATTATAGTTAGTTATGAAAAAAATATTGTCATATCCGTTTTTTAAATTTATTTTTCAATAAATATTCATTTTAAAATAAAAAAATAACTTTTAATGTGCAATAGTTCACGAAAAATAATTTTGGCCAGAAAACACCCTCATTCGAACCACTGTGGATTGGTGCGAAGACAAGAGACTAATGAAGACCATAGTGCAATAGTGCATATACTTAATTCGAAAAATTGAACCAAAACTAAACACACAGTGTTGCAAGGCATATTTTTGTATAAAAACACAGGCCTTGCAAACGTTTGAATCAGAGATGATGAACAACCAGCACTTGATTTGAGAACTAAGTGATAATCCTCCAGCAGAATATGATAAAAATCATTATTTAGAAATGCAATCTTGGTTACAAGATGCAATGATTTCGTTGAAAGACAAATTGAATCAGGATAAATCAGATGGAGGTAACAACCTTACCTAAATTTGAAGGCCATTGCTTGCAGTGGGTCCAATTTTGTGATCTGTATACGCAACTGATTCATGATCGCTGTCAGTAAAACAGCAAAAATGTTTTACCTTGCAAGCAATTTAGCAGGCGAAGCACGTAGATTGAGCACTGAAGCGCTGTACGAGAAAATTATTCAGCTGAATGGGAAATTCTCCGTAACAGGTATAATAATAAGTGATTGCTGGTAAATGCTTTACTTCAGAAGTTATTGGCTCAACCAATTGCACAAGTGGAATCTAGCAGTGCGATAAAGTCACATAGTGACGTAATAAAAAAATATATTATGGTCTCAACAGCTTAGGAATCTCAACTGAATTCTGGGATCCATTAATAGTATTTTTACTGACAAAAAGATTTGATAGATCTACACTAGTTCTATACGAGCAATCCATGACATCTCCAAGAGACTTACCATATCTACAATAAAAACAGTTTTATCATTTTTAGAAACCAGATCTCTAGAAGCCCTGAGGGCAAAGTAAAAACCGCAGAGGTTCCAAAAAACAATGAATTCACTGGGAACTACTATACTTTGGCCCTTATTATGATTTTCGTCGAATGATCGAACAGCGTCCGATTTCATATTTTGGTATTACGATTTTCGTTTTTTTTCTTTTTGTTCGATTAAATCGAACAGCTGGTTCGATTACGTTTTTACTGACGAAACACAATTTTTAATACGAAAAATTTTGAAAAAAGATGGATATTTCAAAGAAAATGTAACTTTCAATGTTTTAAATGTAATAATAATACTAATTAAATGTGTTTTTATTAATTACTACATATACATTAATTATTATTTTAATAGGAAAAATACAGGTAATAAGAAACAATTAGAAGAGCTTGTGAATATCATGAAAATTCTGACATAAATTAATTTTTCTCACAGAAATCCCCAAAATTGTTACAAAACAATAAAATACTTGCTTTACTAATAACATTTTTTTAAAGTCGAATTTAACAAATGTCGACTCTAAAAACTGAGTATGCATTGAAGTTCTGTACACGAATACATATTTGAAAAATTAAAATTTTCAACATATTTTGTAAAATAGCATACTCAGTTTTTAAAGTCGACTTTTGCTAAATCCGACTTTAAAAAAATGCTATTAGTAACTTAAAACAATTTATTCAAATATGTGTCTTTAAATTTTCACACATGAAAAATAGTTTAAACAAGAAAATATTTACAATAATTCACGATAATGACACTTGTATCCAACTTGTATGGTAGCGATTTTTTGTTCGTTCGATTGAGTTACATAATACCGAAATTAAATTCAATCGAATCGAAGAAGATTCTTCGATCAACCTACGAATCGAAAATCATAATAAGCACATTTATTTAACAATTGAAGTCAGTATTGTGCTTATGGAGGCAGTACGCGATGAGTTTGTCATAATTTTACATATAATTGTTTGTAGTTCAGGATTTAGACGGTCACTTTTTTACCCGTTGTAGAACGTGAAAACCGGTTATACATAGGAAAGAAGTAACAAGTATGTGTGGGCACAGAAGAGGCACGGCTAAAGGCTCTTCAACCTACAAATCAAAGTAGGAGAGACAATCTCTAAAGAGGCCGCTCTGACGACTCAACTTCTGAGGCTTCTGGCTCTAAAAAAGCCAAACAACCTCAAAAAAATGAAATTGTTTCTCCTATATTACCCGAAAATGTGCCTTCAACAGTGAGTTTTAAACAAGTCGTTGAAAGCATACAAGTAGGTATCCTGGCAAAATCCTTTCCAGAAGCTCTCCTGTCTACGGAACAAATGGGTGCCATTCAGGATCAGATCCTGAAAAGGATAATAGAACTTAAGAACAGTGGCATAAAGCCAAAATCCTTAGGGGCTACTTATAAACCAGGATGGCTTGTGCTCAGATGCGCCAATGAAAGTACCAAGAAATGGCTTCAAGAATCTATCAAAGACTTGAAACCATGGGACGGAGCTGAGCTGGCTCTAGTCGAGGAAAAGGATATTCCTCGATCACAAATCTTAGTCGCGAATTTTCCAAATAGTGCTAAGGACAAAAATGAGGACATTATGGGACTCATTAAAGGACAAAATGAGTACAAAGTGGATGATTGGAGAATCTTAAGAAGATCCAATGACAAAACGTCCGCCCTGCTCACTTTGTCAGTTGATCATAAGTCCATAGTCCATTTGAAGAAGATCGACTTTAAGATCAGCTATAAATTTAGTGAAGTTAAACTTCGACGTAGAGGCGAGGTAAGCAAGAAGGTACCAGAGGAAAGTGGGGACAACAAAGTACCCGCTAAACCGACGGCCTCAACCTCAAAAGCTTCTACAAGGAAGACAAAAACAAAAAAGGATAAAGGTCATCTGGGCAAATCCAAGGAAGGGACAAAGGACAAAAGTCCTAGTACCATCCACAAGTCAACCTAGATGGCCAACAACATCAAATGTTTACAAATAAACCTTCATCACTGCAAAGCAGCCTCACATGTGCTTTGCCGAAGGTTTATTAAAGAACAACTGGACATGGGGCTAACACAGGAACCATGGAAATTAAGAGGACAAATCAGGGGACTCAATACACCAAATAGTAAGTTGATATTTGATAACAAGTGCGACAGGCCCAGGGCAGCCTTGTTAATAAATAACACTTTAAACTTCTCACCCATTCCAGGATTTATCACACAAGACCTGGTTGCAGTACTGACGGAGGTGCCTACGCAGTCGGGTAAGCAAAAGACTATAATAGCCTCTGCCTACTTCGACATCACAGAAGCAGAACCTCCACCAAGTTCTATACACAAACTTATTCAGTACTGTAAGGAGAACAACATACAACTTATACTGAGCTGTGATGCAAACGCGCACCATCTAATATGGAGAAGCTCAGACACAAACAAAAGAGGTGAGTGCCTTTTAGAATTTATTAACATTAATAGTATTATAGTTAATAACTCAGGCAATAGACCCACCTTTAGAAACACCTTAAGGCAAGAAGTAATTGACTTGACTTTATCCACACCCAATATCAGTGACAAAATTATTAATTGGCATGTGTCAGATGAAACCTCTATGTCAGATCATATGTATATAAGGTTTGATATAGAGGCCAACGTCTCTCGCATCCAATACAATCAAAACCAACGCACCAACTGGAATCTTTATGTTGAACTCTTGAGAAACTGTGTAGATCAAGAGGGCATAATAGACACCAGAGATGAGCTGGATCTAGCAGCGGCTAGACTTCAGCAATCTCTAATAAATTCATTTAACGATAGCTGCCCGGTAAAACCTAAACGGATCGCTAGAGACGTTCCATGGTGGAATCGGGAGCTAAGTAAATTAAGATCACAGGTTAGGAAACTATTCAACAAAGCTAAGCGTACTAGAGAGTGGTCTGAGTACAAAAAAGCTTTAACTGAATACAATAAAGAATTAAGGAAATCCAAAAGGAAAACTTGGAGGAACTTCTGTGAGAGTGTTACAGAGCTACCTCTAACAGCAAGACTCCACAAGGTCCTTTCAAAAGTTCACTCCAACGGTATAGGTTTACTTGAAAAACCTAATGGAGAATACACTTCGAACCAAGAAGAAACCCTAGAATTGCTACTAGGAACACACTTCCCAGGTTCAATAAATCCAGTGGGCGAGATTGTTCTACAAGAAACTCACACACGAGTCTCTAGTAGAACACACAGTCTAGCCAGCAAAATATTTACTAAAGAAAAAATTCTATGGGCGATTAACAATTTCAAACCATACAAAACACCAGGGGGAGATGGTATCTACCCAATAATATTACAGAAAGGATTCGAATGGATCTCTTCAAACATTACAAACTTGTTTAAAGCAAGCTTTAGGTTGGGTTACATTCCCAAACCATGGAGGAAGACAAAGGTAATCTTTATACCAAAGGCAGGCAAAAGACCTGATGCCCAGCCAAAATCTTATAGACCGATAAGTCTCACTTCTTTTTTGCTAAAGACAATGGAGAAAATAGTTGATCAGCATATTAGAGACAGCATACTTGCAAAATAGCCTCTAAATGCCAATCAACATGCCTATCAAGCAGGTAAATCAACTCTAACTGCTTTGCATAGTTTAGTTCACAAGCTAAGCAGAACTATGGATACAAAGGAAATAGCGCTAAGTGCGTTTATTGACATTGAGGGAGCTTTTGACAACACCTCATTCGACTCTATTGAGAGGGCTGCCTTATCCAAAGGATGTGGACTCCCAACAATTAACTGGATCAAAGCAATGCTCAATCAAAGAGAAATAGAAGCTACGATAGGAGGCAAATCAATGACAATTAAAGCCACAAAAGGATGCCCTCAAGGAGGGGTTCTATCACCTTTATTATGGTCTATGGTCATTGATGACCTCCAATACAAGCTTGGCTCTCTAGGATTTGAGGCACAGGGATATGCAGATGACCTGGTAGTAATAGCTAGAGGCATGGACGATGCAACAATCTCCAGGCAACTACAACAAGCCTTAATCTTTATTAACAAATGGTGTCTTGAGGAAGGACTTTCTATAAATCCTCATAAGACCACCATCGTACCTTTCACAAAAAGAAGGAAAACCAACTTAAGGGAACCTTCTTTAAAAGGCACACGAATAAATTTCTCAAGTGAGGTCGAATATCTAGGAGTTATACTTGATAGCAAACTCACTTGGAATAAACAAATAAACAACTCCATTAATAAAGCTACCCTCGCTTTATGGAATTGTAACAGACTTTTTGGCAAAACATGGGGACTTAAACCGAAAATGGTGTATTGGTCATATACGGCCATCATAAGACTCATAATCACATATGTTATGCTTCAGCCATATGGTGGCCAAAAACAAATCAAATAACAGTTCGAAACAGACTCAACAAAATACAAAGACTAGCGTGTCTTAGTATTACAGGAGCTCTAAGAACTACCTCAACGACAGCACTAGAAACCATGCTCAGTTTGCACCTCTTAATATACAAATTAAGAAAGAAGCACTCAACTGGGCTCTAAAATTTCAGAGAACTAGGAAACTAAAACCAGGTGATCTGACACATAACCTTAAGATCCTTGAGGAATTCAAGGACTTCCAAATCAGCCAAGTGACTGACGAAATGGAGGCAACATTGAACTTTGAGAAACCGTTCAAAGTACTGTTTCCAGATCGTGAATCTTGGCACAAAAACAAAATAACCTTCGAAAAAGGAGCTTCAGTATGGTATACAGATGGCTCAAAAACCGAGTCGGGAGTGGGAGCAGGGGTAGCAGGCCCAAAAAGAAGCCTCTTCAAATCCCTAGGTATACCCATCGGTCTTTCAAGCTGAAATCTATGCCATAGACTTGTGCGCTACCGAATGCTTAAAAAAAGGCTTCAATAAAGCCACAGTCTATATAATTTCAGACAGCCAGGCAGCGATTAAAGCCCTCAACGCTAATAAAATTGAGTCGAGGCTAGTACTGGAATGTCTTAAGAATGTAATAAAACTCGCCAGAACAAACAAAGTTTACCTTATGTGGGTCCCGGGACACGAGGGAATTAAAGGCAACGAGCTGGCGGACTCCCTAGCGAAAAAAGGCGCCAGATCTAAGTTTGTAGGTCCAGAACCCTTCTGTGGACTGCCTAAAAGCTACACCAAGGGTTCTATAAGGGAATGGGAGATGGAAAGATGCATCTCCTGCTGGGAGAAGACTCCCGGTAACAAGCAAGCGAAGGAGTTTATTAAGCCTTCGAAAAATATTGCTAGGAAACTGATCAGCCTCGGTAGGAACGAGTTAAGGACAATCACGGGACTTATTACTGGACACTGTCCACTCAACTACCACCTGAGCAAAATAGGGCTCAAAGAGGATGACAAATGCAGGTTCTGCAAAGAGGCCAAAGAGACCTCAAAACACATTCTATGTGAATGCGAGGCTGTGGTCTCAAAAAGAGTGCGATACTTGCACCAATTTTTCCTCAAGCCTGAGAAAGTCTGGTGCGCACCTTCGAATAGAATATTAGGATTTGTAAAAAGCAAAGGTCGAAGTGCGGTAATAGCCCTATCTTCAATCTTAATCTTAATCTTAACAAGTATGTGGTGGGTAGTCACTCACAGGATAATCAACCTTTTTCTTCGATCACGCCTGTTCCTTTTTGTGCTATATTCGTAATTTTGAAATTTTTTCTATACTATTGCAACTCCTTTTCATTTTATATATTTGTAGTTTGACAGGTTAAATGAGGAAAAATTTTTATATATAATCGTGATTTTTTGCTGTTTTGTTTATTAAGAAATAGATTTGAAAAATAAATTTTTAATAGATTTGAAAAATAAATTTTTAATAGATTTGAAAAATAAATTTTTAATAGATTTGAAAAATAAATTTTTATATTAAAATACCTAGTTATTTAAAAAAAAGTGAAATGTGGAATCGAGAAAGTATAACAAAACTATTAGAAATGTATGAGCAAAAAGAAATTTTATATGTCATTAAATTCTACAATTTACAGACAAATTTCGAAATAGACGACGTAATATTGGAACCATCAGCAGAACTCGATGGAGTTCAAGTTGTTTGGAAGATTCAACAACTCATAAAGTATCAAAAATAAAAGTAAGTTTAGAAGTAATTTTATAAATTTTATTTTTTAAATAAAAACTATTATATGTACATATTATAATTTCGCATCTTGCCAATCTACTTTTCCTTCATTTAAAAAATACTCTGCAAATTTATGTCTCACATTTTCAGCGCTTCCTTTGTAGGAATTATAAGATGAAACTGCTATTCCCACCATTACATTTTCATATAAAGAAACACCTTCTCTGTATTCTTTTTCACCATGCTCCAGTAGAAAATTATGCAAGACGCAACAAGCTTGCGCTATAGTTTCTACCTTCTCAACAGATAAATTTATTGGATTTTGTAAAACTTTAAATCTGTTCGTTAAAATACCGAAAGCATGTTCAACTACATGTCTTGTTCGACTAATGCTGGATTTCTTCAGTCTCAACTTTCTTGTCCCTAACTTTAGCAGAAAGATAATAAAGAGATTTGCATTTCTCCACCTTTGACTAGAACTTAGCTGCCACCTAAATTTATGTGGCAGATGAAGTACTGATTATTTATTTAGGTGTTACCTAACTCAATAAGCTTTAAGCTATTCAAATAATATGTTACAACTTAAAAAATATTCAAATAGTACGTTACAACATGAAAAATATTCAAATAATACGTTACAACATGAAAAATATTCAAATAATACGTTACAGCTTGAAAGCTATTACTAAGCTTTAAAGTTTTGATTAAAATTTTATGCTTTTCAGGTTTGGGAACGAGAAATGTAGCTGACAGCTAGTTAGCAGAACATTTTAATGAAGAAATGCAAACCTCTAGCTAGCTGTCACCTACACTTACGTGATACCCAGCTAGGAGAGACTTCTGAAGAAATCCAGCATAAGTCGCATGTTAAATATCATTTTACACCTATCTTGTGTGATAAGAATAGGGTTTCATAATATGTGTTTGTAATGGAAAAGCGTCATCTCCGACAATGACATGTGGCAATTCTGGATTGTTGCCAATTACAGTGTTAGGTGGAAAATATTTCGAGCCATTTGAAATAACTTTTTTTAATTCACTTCTCAAAAGTACGCCTCCATCACTTGTCCTACCATTGCACCCAATTTCAAGCAAAGTGAATTTGCAATTGGCGTCGACAAGAGCTAGTAATATAATACTGGTTCCTTTTTAGTTGTAAAAGAATGCCCCGTCCTTATGAGAAGCTCGAAAATTTATGTGCTTCCATCTAACACTCCTAGACATAAGGGAAATTTCCACCGTATCATGAATTCATCGGCAATTCTTTTCCAATCTCCTACTGTCTCAGGAAACTGAAAAATAAAATATTAATTTTAGATATAATTTTAAAAAACTAACTTTTCAAGTTATTACCAATAACTAAACATTTTTTCAAATTTTTACAGGCAAAAAGAACAGTTAAAGTAAATTTAGTAGAAAAGGCAATGGCAGTTTTAAAAACAACAGAAGAGTTAATTCTGAACAGAAAAACCCAAAAGCAAAAACAAAGCAGTTTTGCCAATTTCGTTGGAGAAGAACTAGAAAAAATTGAAGATAATCAGCTGCAATCCAACGCGAAGTGGGAAATGCAATGTATTTTAAGAAAATATTTATCTAATGCTGCTAATAAAGAAAATATTGGAGCTTCAAGTAGTGGATGGGAAAGCAGCTCAACAAAATCTTCAAATAAAGTCACAGAATCCAATAAGATCCATGGAAAAGGACAAAAAGTGCAAGTATTAAGCATCGAAACGGTACCGATGCCGTTTTCGTCTCCGTCATCATCATCATCATTATTTTCACCATTGTATAACTATCTTACAACAATCATGTGAAGGACTTTCCGATGATGACGATAGTTCATAGGTTTAGTTTCAATAGTTTTAAGTTGTTATAGCTTGTAGTTCTCAGTTGAAGTTTAATACATTTTTTTTTAAATTTATTTATTTATAGTTTCAAAAGTTTTAAGTTGTTATAGCTTGTAGTTCTTAGTTGAAATTTATAATTTCACACTTTTAATTTAAAAAAAAATAAGAAAAAATCATTGTTTTGTATTATTTATCAAGCAAACCTTGAGATATATTCCCTTTAATTTTTGGTATATAATTCCACATATTTCAGGAACATTTATAGATAGAAATGATTTCGAAATAAGGGTTTGGTACTTCATGCTTTGAAAACTTTCACCTGTTGCTAAGAATCTCAACGTAGTTGCAAATCTTTCTGCTAGTGAAACTGCATCTCTCATAATAGTATTTTCATGCAGTAAATCTTCTTCAACCACTTGAAGAATTTTCTTATTCATTTGTTTATTTATTCTTTCAAAAATATTATTCATTAACAAAAAAAATTTTTTCAAGTGGTACTACATTTTCAGAGGTGGCTGTTAAAAATGAGAAATGTGAGAGATAATTGTGATTTTAATTAAAAATTATCATTTTTCTTTAATAACTCAATTTCTATTAATTTTATGATATAACAATGTTTGGGAAAAATGTTTATTTAATAAAAATCCACAAATTTGTAGAACATTATAATTTAATATTTTTAGTAATTTGGGAGATTTCAGGAAAAATTGATTCTCAGTTTTATGTTACTCAATATTTATCACATTTTTCTTTGATTTACGTTGCTGATAGATATTTAATATATTCGGTGAAAATAATTAAAATTATCTTTTCTACATTTCAACAACTTAGTAATAATTGATTAAAAACAATAAGTTGTAATTTTAATTTGGTACTTCCAACACATACACAAAATGAGAATTGAGTCTTGGTACTATAGGAGTCGTTGGTTAGGGAAAAAAAGTGACTGTGTAAACGTACGTACGTCTTTTTTTATAATTTAACAAAGCGTAATGGGTGATAAGGTCGTGCAAAAACTTTTCGTGTAATTCCGCTCTAGGAAATTCTAAAAATCATATTTCTGTCAAGTCAACCCTAACAAAGGTACTTTTTAAATCTAAAATATGCTAACGGGGTGTTTCAAATTTTACAGAAATCATTTCAACTTTTTTTGTTCAGAAAACATTTTTAAAAAAAACAGTTTCTGTACGAATTTCACATTCCTGAATCTTTATATTTGATAAAGAAGTAATTCAAATTGGAAATATCATAAAAGTTTTCAATTTTTAATGAGATATTCCAATTTTTGTTCGCTAATTTTTTAATTTCTAAGAACGAATCATCCTGTACTTTTTAAGTTTTTATTTTTTTTTTTATTATGGAAAAAAGAAGTACATCCTCCTATTCGATGTTGTCTGTCACATCGCGTGAAGACAACTGAACTGATTTAGTTTTCGCCATCAGGGCTGCCGAAATCGAATTTCAAAAAGTAGTAAAATTTCTTTTGAAAAGGGAGTTTTTTGAAAAAAAGGTAGTACCTGAGTAAAGTTACCAGAAATAATAGAATCTATCCTATTTTTATTACACGACTTCATTCACAACAGTCGAAGTGATAATTAAAACTAAAAAAGCATTTATTGTATATTATAACAGAATTTGCATTGCATTTTTGATTTAAATTATGGAAAAAAAATTCTCAGAATAGGTTAATACCTATAAACCTAAATAGTGGAGTAATAAAAACTGACAAGAATATATTTATTGCCTTTGAATTTATTAAGAAAACATAAAAAATAACAAAAAATAACTTCAAATATATATAAATAAAAATAACTTTTTGTAAATATTACCAAAAGGAAGTATTTTCCTCATGGGGGGAGTATGGGAGTTAAGATGATCAAAAAGGAGTAAAAAACTCCGAAAGGAGTACTTTCGACAGCCCTGTTCGCCATTTGTTTTTATGAAAAATAAAAAACCGAAGTAAAAAACATAAATTCGTTGCGCACTGCGCAGCCGATTTCCACTCAACTCAAAGTAGTAAATGTTGTTTGATTCGTCATTCGTGTCAGCGGGAAGATGAGTATAAAAGAAAATGATTAAATTTCAGGATTGCCGTAGCTATTGAAAGTATTGCCTTGATTAATAAAAAATTAATTTATGATAATAATGATATTCAGTATTTTTAATTTTATTGTAAAATTTAAATTTATTATTTTTAATATTCCTACGTAATCGTTATTTTATATTTTATTTTTAATAAATATTTTTTTTATGCTTGATTTACAAAATTATGTTTTCAATATAAATTTGATTTTGAATTAAATGTATGCATACATAAGTATAATAATAATATACTCGTATTTGTTAAATTATCCTTTTTCATCTATGATATTTTTTTTTATTTATGTACGTACTTGTTTGTAATTTCGTTACGTTTTTCAAGCCTGAATACTTCTCATTATTATTTAAATTTGATTTTTTTCCAAATTTCCTAAACAAACAATATTTTTATCATTATTTAAAAAAAAAAAACGTAACGCTTTTAGGTCTTTATATAAATTGTGTAGATTGTGAAAAAAAAAACAATAATATTTAAAAATAAATTTTATTTAATTGGATAATACAATTAGATATTGAATATCAAAATTTGTTGTTGTTACAAAAACAAATTACACTAGTTATTTGATAAATCAAGTGATAAATCGTTAAGTGTGAAGTACACTTCAGATTATGTTATCGAAATACCAAAAAAAATAGCAAAAAGTAAAAATTCAATAACTGAGTAATTACAAGGCAAAATCAATCTGTCGTTAAATGAAAACATAAAATTCCTTGATTAAAACTACTTTCATCAACACCGTAGATATTTTTTATCTCTTATAGAGAAATTTCCATTAATTTTGTATGAATTTTCGATTTAAATACTTTGTTATTGGTTTTTTATTGTTACTCTTAATTTATTTTCGTTTTACTAAAGTATTTTTATTGTAAAAATCCAAGTGTTTCAAGTAAATTCAGTAAGTAAAAGTGGGTGAATTAAAGTGATTTTAAAGCTAATAATGTATTCAAGTATTAATTTTATTTTTATTTTAAATTTCTCATAAATTTCCCACAATTACCTAGTTTTTGTAAAATTGAAAAAAAAAAAAAAACTTTCATCTGGCAGCCAGATTCATTTTATTAAAAAAATTTCCCTCGATTGAAATTGAGATCTGATCACCCCACACACGAGACAGATTTATACAAACGAAATGTAAAAGAGTATAGAAAAGTATGCCTATCTTGCGTGTACTGACTTCAATTGTTAAATAAAGTATAGTAGACGTTTTATTGCTTGTAAGCAGTAACATCCCTTTTATGTTTGTAATGTGAAGCGAAACAGCTTGTGTTTCAACTCCATGAGAACTGGTGAAATGTGGAAAAACGCATCACACGTTACTACATCTTCAAGAGCAGGGCAGCTATGAACCAATGAAGTCATCAGGAGTTGCAAAGCAAAACAGTCAAATGGAGGGTCAAATTGTCAAGAGGACCAAACGAAGCTTACGCAAGCTCCTCTAGAAACTATCAATCTTGCTGACCAGAATAGGCTCTCAAGTAAACTTCATCACGTGAAGATTGGCAGGAAAGTTGTTACTTCAAGAAGAACAAGATCATTTGAGTATTCACAGATTAGGTGATGGTAAACAACACACACATTGCAAAGTTTTAGTATGTATCAAATCTAACGCGAATTCTCATTCAACTCGCATTTATACACACCTACTTAAAAATTTGATATCAACCGATGGAAAATTTCTAAAAACATACAATTAGCCGATTCAACGTTCTATCAACCGGGTCGAATCGATTTACTCATCGGTGCTAAACAGTTTTACCAATTATTATTAATAGGACAAATTTCATTGGGTAATATTACAAAATATTGTGGACCAGAGAGGTTATTACACAAACTGAGCTGTAGTGACTAATACTACGTTTTCACTACAGCCAAATCGCGTGATTTCGCAAATCTACCACAAATCACCTTTGAAATCTTGTGATTTCCCATACAATAACAAGATTTACAAATCTTGTTATTTTTACTAGATTTTGACAAAATCTACATCGAAATCGCCTAGAATTATAAGAACACACCCTTTTTATGAATTCAGCAACTCATTCAGCTTTCAAACTGTCATTTTATGACAATTGAATTTTTATTTTTTTTTTTTTTTTTTTTTTTTCTTTAAAAAACTCGTCACCATTTTCTACAATATCAATTTCCCAAAACGAAGATGTGCGGTGCTACAAATTTTTTAATTTGAAAATTATTATTTTAATTACTGTTTAATTAACAAAAATGTTACCTTAGACCACAGTTCTTTAATGTTATTAATTTTGAATAATTCATTTAATATTAAAAACTTTTGCTGTAACAACAAAACATTTTTCAAATGTTGACGACGTTTTCTTTTGTAATAATTAGTTTTTTTAGATAATATATTATTTATTATGCCAATTTTATTTGTAATATTAACTTGATACATTATAATAACATTTTTATCACACATTTTGTAAAACTTTTCAAATAAAAAATCAACGTAAGAAAACACAAATTATATAAATGTCAAAAAAACGTCAAACAAAATCTACTCAATTGTAATGAAAACACTTACTAGATTTTGAAATCTACTTAACCAAAATCACGCGATTTAGGCTGTAGTGAAAACGTAGTATAAGAATGTGAAAATATTTTCAACACAATTACGCAACGAACTAAAGATGGAAGATTTGTTGTACGCCTATCTTTTGCACACAGTGCAACTGCATTAGGTAACTCACAAGAGATAGCAGTGTCACGCTTTAACGCTGTCGAGAGAAAATTAAGAAAACACTCTAAGCTAAAACAAAAATATACTGATTTTATTAAAGAATATGTTCAACTAAAGCATATGGTACCTATCAGTTATAATGATATTTCAAAGCCGTGTTATTTTTCGCCTCACCATTGCGTGCTGAAACCTGACAGCACCACGACAAAACTTCGAGTAATTTTTGATGCATCGGCAAAGACGTCCACAGGCACAGGCGTGTCACTTAACGATATTCTCTATATTGGCTATGATAAGTTTACAACAATTAGCCCAGCAAAACTTTGACCAATATCCATTAGGTACAGCTTGTATAATGCAAAATTTATATGTCGATGTTTGAATGGCAGGCAGTGATAATTTGCCTGAAACTGTTGACAAACGAAATCAACTTGATGACTTATTAAAATCAGCAAATCATCTTACTTTGTGAAAGGTAATGTACCACAAAATCGATCGTCACAGCTAGATGTTTATGAGGACGACCAATAACATGGAAAGACTTTAGGAATGAGTTGGTTTCCAAAGACTGATAAATTTCCAATTTCAGTATATAACCAAGAATCTACCTCAGCCGTAACGAAAAGAAAAATTTTAGCGGAGATTGCACATTTATTCGATCCACTTGGATTTTGAATCCAATAAAAGTGACAGTCAAGTTGATTTTACAAAGATTATGGGAACTAAAAATTGACTGGTATGTAGCTGTGCCTGCCGAAATATACATAAGATGGAACAAGTTTAGTGATGAGTTACAATTTATGAAAAATATTCGAGTTTCAAGACACATTTTTAACCATCAATCACACTGCTCATTAAAAATGCACGTATTTTGTGATGCATCTGAACAAGCATCTAGAGCGACAATTCACATTCGTGCAGTTTTGAATGACGGAAGGATAATTATGCAGTTACTATGCGCAGAATTTCGGCTTGCGCCGTTAAAAAAAATGTACATTGCCTCGATTAGAATTGTGTGCTACTAAATTAAGTGCAGAGTTGTCACATCGGGTGAAACAAGATTTAAAGTGAAGCAACCAGAATTATTATTGGCAAGATTCAAAAATCGTCCTAGCTAAATAAATCATTCTCCTTCAGTTTATCATACATTCGTGGCATACCAAATTGCAGCCATTCAGGAGCTCACTGTGTCTTATCAATGAAATCAAGTTGCATCTGACGATAATCCAGCTGATTATGAATCTCGTGGAATTTCACCTCAAAAGTTAAAAAATAGTCATTTGTAGTTCAACGAGTGTTAACGCATAATACTTATTAACACATAATATTAATTTAAAAATCAAATGTAAAACTATTATTATAATTAAATTCAAAAAGTTGTAGAAATCTAAGTTCATTTAAGTTCATTACAGTTAAATTGATTAATTTGCAATTATTTCACGTAAAAATGTTCCATACAGTTATGCAAATAATATATGTTGCTGATGATGTATTTTTATCATACATAACTAAATTATGAATCAATTGTTACTTATTCATATTATTACACTTGAATATCACAATATAAACCTATTTTAATAACATTTGAAGGTAATAGTTCTAATTACAACATATAATGAAACTTTAGTAAATAATAAGAATGAACATATCAAGTGAAATTTGATTTACCGTTCTTCCAAAATTTGTATTAATTAATCAATATCAATTTTGTATATAAACAGCCAAAATTTTAATAAAGTAAGCTAGTAATTTTCGGAACCTTGGTGTTTTAACTACTAGCATAATAACTAGAATTAGCGATTCCTACTTGTAAGTAGATATCTTCAAGTATTTAGAACTAGCAATTCCTAGTTGTAAATACATACAATTTCAGATTAGAGTTTTCTAATTTGATACTTGTAAAACTACAGACAAAAACATTGGTGACCCCGACGTGATTATTTTGCAGCAAATAGTGAAATAATCAAACCAACAAACAAACAAACAACAACAAAAAAATCGTTTTTATACAATCAAAACTCAACTTTATTCAAATTTATTTATTCAAAAAACAATCAAATTCATACATTAACAATTTAAGTACATTAACTATGGATCATTTAGTTACAAGTCAACTCAACATTGGTAAGGAAATTGAGGTCCTAACTAATAAGTACCGTAACGATGCACCAGAGAAAAAAACGGTTACTTATTTAGAAAATTATATTCAACGATTGAACGAATTGTGGAATCAATTCGAAGCAAATAATCAACAAATTAATTTAATTCAACTGCCGCCAATGAATCACCTTTATTTTCAAAAAAATTATTATGACTCCGTAAAAGCTGGGTATCAGTGTTTTTTAGATGAGTTGACGGATCTTTTGAATTTTCAAAAATCAAGATTCAAGATTAATACAAAACATTATCGATGGAATAAATATCAATCAAGTTTACTCAAAATCCTTTTATGAGCTAAAATTTGAAACAATTAAAAAATATTGGTCTCAAACTCTCAAATCGAAGATCAACACAATTCTATCAACAAAAATAAGAAAATAAGAAAACGAAGATAAATATTCTGTGTAATAAATGTAATAAAAATGTGAATAATGAAGCAAAGGCTATGTTATGTGATGGTTTTTGTAAAAGATGGTTTCATATGAAATGTTGTGGTATAAATGATGAAAAATATGGTATGATTGAAAAATTAAAGAATGATGTATTATGGATGTGTGAAGAATGTAAAATGTAATGAAATGTATCATTAAATTTAAATATGAGGATGTAATTGCTATGTGTAAAATGAATGAAAGTCCACTTCTTGTAGAAATAGAGAAAAACATAAAAAATATAAAAAATGAGATAAATGATTTAAATATTAATAGAAATAAATTATATTCTGATATTGCAAGAACTTCAGGTAAGTGGTCAATATTTTTTGAAGTTACTGGTAAACTATATGAGAAAATAAGAAATAAATACATTAACATAGATTGGAATGTTCATTACGTTAGAGAAAAATTTAGAATTTTAAGGTGTTTTAAATGCCAAGAATTTCACCACTCACAAGAAAATTACAAAAATTATATTGCTTGTAAGAAATGTTCTGGTAATCACTCAACCCATGATTGTAAAGAATTAATAGAAAATTGTATAAATTGTATTAAACATAACCAAAGATTTGTAAATAGAACTTCTACCCATCAAAATCATATGAATGTTTCAAATATCAACCATAATCATACAGCTGACAGTTCAAATTGCCCAATTTATCAGTATAAATTAAGAACTCTAAAAGAAAGAATAAATAGTAATTTATTCTTTGTAGTAACAATGAATCTCTATAACATGAAGAAAGTCAACATTAAAACATTTAACCTATTCTATGTAAATATGAGAAGTCTAAGAAACAAATTACATGAACTACAAATATTTATAAAGACACACCATGATATTGATATAATTATATTAAACGAAACATGGTTATATATGTAGTAATGAAGTTAACTTAACAGGGTTTAATGCAATTCATAATTGCAGAGATAATGATAGAGGTGGTGGGACTGTAATTTATATAAGAAATGAATTAAAGTTTAATATTATCCTTCATAACATCAAATATAACTCGATAATCATAGAGCTAATGCAAAATAATAAAAATAATTTAAAAATTTTTACATTATATAGAGCTCCAAATGAAAAACCAACAGAATTCCTAAATTACTTAGGTAGAATATTAAACTCTTATAAGAACATATTATTTATAGCAGATGTTAACTTTAATTTACTAGATCCAGATTCAAATACAACAGAATATATGGATTTACTCAGCTTAAGTGGTTTCACTATATGTAATGATTTGAATAAACATAATGCTACTAGAATAACACACTGATCATAAAGCCATTTTTGTAAAAGTTGAAGGAATTAATTTAACTTCCTGTTCTAGAGAAATAAAAAATATTACATTAATGATATTAATTTTAGACAGAAAATTGAGATTGAATTGAAGAAAATGAAGAATAACTTTAGTTTCAACGAAATACAAAATATGATTGTAAGAGTAAAGAAAGAATGCACTTCTATTAAAACTTTAAAATCACACAGAAAAGATTGGATAAATGAGAAAATTATAAAAATAATGAAAAAAAGAGATAAATTATACAAATCTATGAAAAAATATCCAGAAAACAAAATAATTAAAAATTCTTTTAAGATATTAAAGAATAAAGTCAATTGTATGGTAGTAAAATGTAAGAGAAATTACATTTATAATAAACTAGCATTGGCTGGAAATGACAGCAGAAAAGTATGGAATGTAATAAATCATGATATTCTAGGTAAAATAGAAAAAGAGAAAGAGAAGATTGAATATCTCAATGTTGAAAATAAAATTATAAATGAAGAAATCATCATAGCTAACTCCTTAAACAAATATTTTTGTGAAATTGGAAGCAATTTGAGCAAAAAAATATCATATAAGACACCAATTTGCAATAAAACAGTGATTAATTCAATGTTTCTTAACCCAACAAATGAAATAGAAGTGTATAATACAATTCTCTCTACAAAACCAAACTCAGCTCCAGGGTCAGATGGTATCACTACTAGAGACCTCATAAAAATAGCTGACTTAATCAGTAATTCAATATCGATTCTTATTAATGACTGTTTTGAAAATGGTGAGTTTCCAGACTGTCTTAAGAATGCAACAATAATCCCAATCTTCAAGGGAGGAGATAAGACGCAACCAAAAAATTATAGACCAATATCATTACTAAGCACTCTGGGTAAATTGATTGAAAAAATTATGGCAATAAGATTGCCAGAATTTATAAAAATTTCTAATGGCTATGATAAAAACCAATTTGGATTCCAGCAGAAAAGTAATACTGAATCTGCTGCAAATGAAGTTTTAATTGCTATAATTGATGCGATAGAAAAGAATTTGTATGTTAGTGTGGTTCTCATAGATCTACAAAAAGCTTTCGATACAGTTAACCATGAATTGTTATTGAAATTCTTGCAAGAGTTAGGCGTAAGAGGCAACAGCAATGACATTTTCAGAAGTTATTTGTACAACAGAAAAGCTTGTACTGAAGTAGTAGTTACAATAAGTAATGAACTTATACTAAATACTGGTGTACCACAAGGTTCGATTTTAGGACGTCTGTTGTATTTGCTGTATATAAACAACATACAAAATATTCAACTAAAAGCAGATTATAAAATTTATGCAGACGACACGGTGTTAATCTATTCGGGTAGAAATGAAGAAGAATTGCAGTCAACTGTTAATGATGATCTGGCCAAATTCAAGAATTGGGTAGATGGCAACAAACTTACATTGAATTCTGAAAAAACAAAAGTTATGTTCTTCAAAACAAGAAACAAAAAGGATATAAATCCACAAATTATTATAGATAACACGATAATAGATCGAGTAGCTGAAATTATATATTTAGGTATAATCATTGATGAGAAGTTGACTTGGTCATCTCATGTTGTCAAGATCATTAAAAAAGTATCTCCAATAACTGGTGCAGTTAAACGCAGTAATTACAATGATAAAAAAATAGCTAACATCATTTATAAATCATGCATTCTTCCGCATATTAAGTATTTAATTACAGTTTGGTCCCAAACTACAGCTAACAATATTCAAAGAGTTAAAAATATTCTAAATAAATCACTTAAGAACTTATATGGTTATCATTGGAGCACAAGTTCGAGAAAAGTTTTAGAAGAAACAAATAATATCAGGCTTAATGATATTATTCATGTTGAAAATTGCAAACTAATTCACAAAATCATTAAACGAGAAATAAAATTCAACACTTCTCTCAAGAAAAATAAAGACTTACATTCATATGACACAAGAGTAGCTAATCTTATTCATTTTGAGAAATTTAGGACAGTGAAAGCCAAAATTGGAATATTAAGGAAAGCAACAGCAAGCTACAATCAACTTCCACAGAAGATTAAGGATATATCAAATTTGAAGAGCTTCTCCAAAAATCTCATAATACATGTACATAAAAATAAAAAGTAAAAATATTAATAATTTAACATTCTACTTAATTTATAATATATTAAAATAATACAAATTACACAATTTGTAAAATTTGTTAAAATCTAAAAAGATCTTTGTACTGCTCCTACACCAGCTATTAGCTGTTTGAGCAGACAATATAGTATTTAAGATGTATATACTAGATCTAAGTTAACTTAGGCTAGTATAATTATAAATAATTGTAAATTGTTAATATATTGTAAATTGTTATTTGTAAATAAATAAATAATAAATAATAAATAATAACACAATTCTATTTTTGAACAAATCTCAGATCCGTCAATTTATGATTACACTGAACAAACGTATTTCGACTTACAAAACAAAATTCAAGAAATAATGATATATCTATTGCAAGGTATAGAAATCTCGCAACAATCACGAATATCAAGGCAAACGCATTCATCAATGAATGAACGAAAACAATCAACATTAAAAAAACTTCGCAACTTGGCAGTCTTTAATGAAGTTACCAAAAATTACCATTCCAAAGTTTAATGGTAATTATTTATATTGGCGACAATTTCATAATTTGTATACACAAATGGCCACAATCAGAAATTAAGAAATGTACAAAAAATGTAGGCATTGTAGAAATTTATACTGTGATAATGCCACTAACTTTGTAGGAGCCAACAACCAGTTGCGAAAACTTCAAACAACGATTTTCAGTGATGACTAATGAGGCATAGCATAAAATTGCAGAGTTTTATTATTATTATGTTTTATTTTTGGAACAAAACATATTGACTTTCATTTTATACCTCCACGAGCCACACTTTGGCTGCTATAAAGTCAGCAAAGCAATTATTTTCACGAAGTCTAGCAGCATCGCCTCTTACATATGAAGAATTAACAACGATGATATGGTCGAGATTGAAGCTATATTATATTCAAGGCCAATTACACTTTTATCTAGTGATCCAAATGATATTAATGCAATTACTCCAGGACATGTTCTCATAGGAGAGCCACTTGCAACTATTGTTGACCCACATGCTAGTCCAATAAAAGGCAATTTGCTATTTCGATGGAAGCTGGTAGCAAGTTTAAAAAGTGAATTAGGAGAGACAGTCCAAATAGTACCTCAGTTTTTGTACAACCTGGTATGATATTGATTTTAAAATAAGATAACTTACCTGTTCTCTCATGGCCTTTGGGTCGAATCGTTGAAACTACAACTGGGTCCTGACGGCATTGTACGGATTTTCACGGTAAAAACATCATCTTTTATATTGAAGAGTACTATTCACAAGCTAGTACCATTACCAATACAACAGAACAAAATAGAAGATTTAAATCTAGTTGGAAAAGTTAAAAACGTCTCGCAGGAGACAATATTGAGGCTGAAGGCCACATCTCAATAACAAGAAGGAACATGTGAAATCAGTATATCAACCGAAACTGTATTCTTCAACTTATCGGATTATTGATTCACCAGAGGTTTCAACATGGACACAATAAAAAACACGAAACCAATGGATGTACACTACATAAGAGAACAAATCACCATTCAAATCTGTTGTGGACATTAGATATCACAAAAAACATTATCTGGTTCAGGTATACTCAAGGTTTAAAACGGATGCATGATAAGAGATAAATCAACCACACTTCAAGCTCATAATATATACTCATCTGCTATTAACTTATCTATTATCATGCCAGCTAATTTCACTGATTTTCTTCAACCATCAACATCAGCGAGTCTTCGGTATGCACCGATTTCAACATACTCGTTAATCACCAATATATCTCAACTACAAAATATATAGAAAGTCAAGAACATTTAACTACAATTAAATCAAAACACGATCTTCATCATTTTTCACTAGGTTAAATTTTCAGTTTTCTCTAAGTAATTCAAGCCTTTTATTTTTTATCTTGGTGAGACTGCCAAGATCCCAATCATTAATCACAATTATTACTGTCGACTGGAAGTTTAGATTAAGTATTTGAGCATTCATATCAATCGACCGGGTATTCAGGTACTGTACTTGAATACTCTAATTACTTATTTTGTACTATTGCGAGATATTCAAATCCAGTACTTGAATATAATACTACCTTTTTAGATAACAATATTATTCAAGTAAAGAACTTTAAATTGAAGACAATTAAAAGCCCTTGTTATAACAATATTAATTCCATCAAAATCTCGCATCGCCCTGTTCGAAGAACAAAATTTCGCCCTTATTTTGTTCAAATTTTTAATGAATATTAAAATGTTCAAGCCGTTTCCACACCACCCTTGAGGTAGACTTTAAACTCTAGGTATACAAATGTATACACTCGGACTTTGACCCTTTTAATTTGAATATGTTTTTTTTGAGCTAGGACCTTCAAACTTCACCAATTCCTCCATTGAAGGGTCCTCCCTATACACCTAAATTCGACTCAAGGTCCTAGCTAAAAATCGGTAGAACAAAATATCCTTTTTTGTGCAAAAACACAATTTATATGAAAACTTTAAAATTTTTCTCAGCATCCCGTGCACCAAAAACCGCAATTTTTTGACCTAATTATTTGTTGAAGTGTCCTCTTTGATTACCTTGTTCGATTTTTTTCTACTATTTTTACTTTTTGAGATAAACGGGAAAACAAGGTAATGAGACGAAAAATTCCTATACATTTTCAAGACCAAACATAAATTTGACGCAAATTTCAACTTCAAAGATCTGTATCTCAGCATCTTGCAAACTGAAAACTAATATTTTTATACAAAAACATTTATTAAAGTGTTCTCTTTAGTATTGTTTTTTATAGTATTGTTCTAATTTTTCTAGTTTTCAAGATAAAACACAAAACAACATGAAAAATGTGAATGTTTCATACATACAACAAAAATCGAGTAAGTAGTCAGTCTTGAGTAGACCGCAGGAAGTATAAGACGTGTTGTTAAGAAGTTTCTTTTGAACTGTAGTTGATCAATTTAATAGTTTTGTTTGAATAAATATTTGAGCTTCGAATAGAGTAATTTTTTTATAGTTTTATTTGAATTATCTACAAATTTGAGGGCTCAAACGGGATATATGTATTATAATACAAGAGAACAAAGAAGTATGTGACGTAACTCTAATGACGATATCAGAAGACGACGGCCATTTTGCATGGTAAAAAGACTAACCAGGAAGGAAACATGAAGTTTTATTTATTAAAAAAATATATATATGTATAAGGATAAAATTATGTGAAATAAACACGAAGTAAATAAATAAATGAATACGGACGGGTTAATTAAAATGAAGTCATAAAAATCAATATGATATGAAACATATAATAAAAAATTAAAATTAAAAAAAAACACAAAAACGAAGAAGAAAAACAGACATATAGAGTAAAGATCAAAAAATGTGTAAGTAAGTGAAACAAAAAATAAGAATAAGGAACAAGGAGAATTGAAATAAAAAAATAAAACACAAAAACGAAGAAAACAAACAGAGAGCTATTTTACAACATACTACTATGTCAACGAAAAAAGCACATACGAAAAGGTACGGAATGAAATATATCAATTAATCAAAACAGTGGAAATTCATCAAGAAAAGGAAAATACATCATCAAAAATAGTATAAACTTAAAAAAGTGAGCAAGCTACTAGCGCACATATTGCAGCACAGGTTAACAACCAAGAAAAATTGTTAAAATTAATTAAAAACAAACAAATCTAATTATGAATCTCAATAAGGTCATACTGAATATATAAATAATCGATGAAATACAACCAAAGGCATATTATGAGGTAAAAAGAAAAATGACGTCGGAACTTTGGCAAGAAATCAATAACATACACAATAGTATATAGGATTTAGCAGACGACATCGAAAATTCTCAGTATGATAATGAGCAATTTTTCGACATACAAGAAAAATATCAAAAAATTTCAATAAAATTCGCACAACAAGAGAATGAAAATAAAGAAATTGCACATCAAGAAACATATGTTACCGCTCCAATGATGAAGCTACTGTTACATGAATAAATATAAGTATAAATATATGTACATACATATATATTGTATATAAAGCATATTTAAAAAGTAAAATAATATATATTACAATAGAATCTTTCAAACCAATTTCAATTCGATCTAATTAGATTACGTTCATAATATTCTAGATCAAAAAAGTGCATAGTCGAATAGAAGTAACCCAAATAAACATATTTTTAATTATAGTAGGTCAATAGAATAGGAAATAATACCGAACTATAAAATACAATTGTGTAAGAAAAAGTAGCTTGATCAACAAAATATTACTTAATGAAAAGAAAGTAGGGAAAAAATGATCGAAGCGTATAAAAAGAATAGAATTGAATAACGAAAGGGGAATAGTCGAATAGCTTGATAACTGAAGATAGTAAAAAGGAAACAGAAGTAGTGTCGTGACAGTGAACAATAGAATTAAGTTAACGTTAAGGAAACAGAAGTAGTGTCGTGACAGTGAACAATAGAATTAAGTTAATGTGACCCAAAATTGTGTATTGTGAATCGAATAAGGAAGACTAGTAAATAAAAAGTTTAAGAAGAACCAAATCTTGTTTTAATTAATTAATCCCCAGCATAGTGCAACCCTAGACGCAAATTCGGTGAAAACACAACAGCTACCAAAAATTCAGTTACCTAAGTTTGATGGCAGTTACCTAAAACGGCAACAGTTTTTCGATCTCTTTTCACAGTTAGTCCACTCACAACCCTTATCAAACGCGCAAAAAATGTTTTATTTAAAATCAAATCTGTCTGGAGAAGCTGAAAGATTGATAAGGCACGTGATTGTATTTGATGACAATTATTTGTCAGTATGGGAAATGTTGAAAAGTACTGAATAAAGAACACGAAAGTAATATGATGCTGCGCGTCTGAAAATTTAATTTTCAATTTTTTTAAAGTAATATCACTCTAGTTAGTATAATTGAGGCGTTGAGATTAAAAGTGGTCCAATCCACAAATTCTCGAAAAATGAGTTAATGGTCTGAAACAACTCGGAATGAGTAGATCTATCAATAGAAAAATGGTCCATTCATGCTAAATGGTTTATATGGAAACGAGAGTATTAATTTCATTTTTCCATTTTAAAAAAATATATATTTTTAAATTTAAAAATGGTCTAATCCACAAATATGTGGATTAGACCACTTTTCTGTTTACTTTAATGAGTTATGTGATAACGGTATTGTATAGAAGTTTTGCTAGTATAGCTCAAGTGCTTAATATGAATAATGGTAAATTCAGTGTAATCAGTAGATTATTGTGGTAATGAAAAGTAAAAAATTGAATTTGTATAGTTTCTAAAATTTTAATAATGTCTGACTTAAGTGGTATGTTTTCTTCCAATTGTGGTTAAGTTATTTTGTAAAATTTATTTTTACTGATATGTATAAGTCTTTAGGAATATCAAACGGGAGAGTATCAAGGGCACGTATTGGCAAGGAAAACGGGAGTCCTCCACATTTGGATGGCAGAGGAAAGGCACCAAGTGTAAAAAAACCTCTATCGAAACAACTGAGGACGTCGAAAAATTCATTAAAAATTTTCCATCATATGTACTTATCTCACTATGGAAAAGAAAAAGCAGGTACTCGAAAATATCTTGCACCTGATTTAAACATACGTATTTTATATGATTTATACAAAAACAAAGGTTTTAATGAAAAATTCAATTTGCACTTTCATCCTCCTATAACCGATAGTTGTAAAAAATGTGATGCGTTTCAAATGAAAATTAAATCCGCAACAAATGAAGATAATAATATCCAAACTGTGAAAAACGAAAGAGATCTTCATCACAAAAAAGCTGCAGCAGCAAGAGCTGGTATGGCCAAGGACGCCGAACGAGGTAAAACTGACCACAATGTTACGGTCATTGCGTTCGACCTAATCAAAACTCTTCTAACTCCAGTACTTTCGACAGGAATTTACTATTATAAAAGGCAACTATGGACGTATTGTCTTGGAATACATAATCTATCAACTAATGATGATAACATATACGTTTGGGATGAAAGTGTTGCCTCAAGAGGTTCTCAAGAGATCGCATCTTGCCTTGTTCATTTTGTAAAAAATTATGTGCAAACACAAAAATTCATTATGTACTGTGATCAAATCAATGTGGCGGTCAAAACCGTAATATCAAAATGTTCAGTTTTTGCAATTACATGGTAATATCTTCCGATTTCGTTGTCGATCAGATTGACCACAAATTCGTAGTTTCTGGTCATGCTTTTTTGGCTTGTGACGAGGATTTTGGTTTAATAGAAAAACACAAAAAACTCTTTCGAGATGTACATATTTGTACTGCAAGATTGGGTAAAAATTATTCAAAGTGCAAGAAAAAAAAAATCCATTTATTATTATAACTATGACTTCAAATTTTTTTTTAAGCTCTCGACAGTTAAGGTACGTCTCCACTTATACACTTAAGTGGAGAAAAAGAAAAGTGGATGGCCACAAAAGTGTAGGCTGCGTTTACATTTCTACATTTATTTAGCATTACACTAGGAAAAAAGTGTACTAATACACTTTTTTCTTTCCACTTTTTTGAGTGTATACACAAAAATTAAACTACTGTTTACACTTAGTAAAATATTTATACAAGAAAAGTGTATATATACATTTTCTTGAATGTCAAAGTCCTTTGTTTGTGAATTGCATTTTCTTAAAAACATGTCTTCAGTTGTTGAAATTTCTGCGGCTTATATAGTTTTACTTTTGTTACGTAAAAAACGAAGTAAACAAAAACAAAAAAGAAAATGTTGGGTTCGAGATTGGATTCAGAACCGTAATAAATTTGGTATTATGGCTTCTCTGTTACCAGAATTAGAAAATGGTGATGAAAAGTCTTATAAAAATTTTTTAAGAATGACGTCAGTGGAATTCGAAATTTTGTTACAAAAAGTGAAGCCATTTATTGAAAAAAAAGATACATTTATGAGGAAAAGCATTCCAGCAAATGAACGTCTTGCTCTGACACTAAGATATTTAGCCACAGGTAAATCTTTGTTTTATATAATGATTCTTTAAATAATAGTTTTGATTTTGGTAGGAGATTCTTATGCCTCCTTGATGTATTTATTTCGAATTCCAAAATGTACCATTTCAAAAATTATACCAGAAGTCTGCAAAGGAATTTATTTGGCTTTGAAAGAAGAATATTTAAAAGTAAGTAAAACAATTTTTATAATGCATATCTATTTATTACATTCAAGATGCTTCTGAATTACATGGATGTGGAGAAGATACATCGCTTGTATCAAATGATTCTGGCGAAAATAAAAAAAAAGTGGAACTACTGTTATCATTATCCAAAGTACTATGAGTACTATCTTCCTCAGCTGCATCTAGTAGACATCTTTGGATCTGTCTTTTTACTTTTGAGCGAATAGTAGCGTTATTTATGCCACGAATTTCACTTCCAACAAAATCTCCAAATATTGTGTATTCATCAGACGGTCTCGCATTCTCAATAACAGCCTTACAACGATTATACACAGCTGCTTCTTCCATTTCAATACTAGTTTGTTCGCGTTTTCTTTTTTTTCCTCTTGAAAAAGAGGGTGTGTCCTGGGAGATGTCTGGCACACTTTGCTGTTCCGAAGCACTATTATTTAGAGATTCATGGTAGTTCACATTAGACATACTGTCACGTATCTGAAATATACATAAAACAATACATATTTTAACATTATCTTTCGATTAAATGTTTTTATTATTATTTTCAGATGCCAAGTACTGAAGAAGAGTGGTTACAAATAGCAACAGATTTTGCATTAAAATGGGACTTCCCTAATTGCGTGGGTGCTTTAGATGGCAAACACATCAACATTAAGGCACCTCCGAATAGTGGCAGTCTTTATTTTAATTATAAGATGTCCCACAGTATTATATTAATGGCATTAGCAGATGCAAACTATAAATTCATTTATGTACGTTAATATTGGATCTGTAGGGAGAAATTCAGATGGTGGAGTTTTTAACAGCACTAAATTTGCTGAAGCACTAGAAAATAAAACGTTAAACATTCCACCTGACAGATGTTTACAAATGCGAGAAAAAACAGTGCCTTTTGTAGTTGTAGC
The DNA here is from genome assembly GCA_932526495.1 of Bombylius major. Taxonomy (NCBI): domain Eukaryota; kingdom Metazoa; phylum Arthropoda; class Insecta; order Diptera; family Bombyliidae; genus Bombylius; species Bombylius major. The sequence continues at coordinate 19,682,611 of OW052043.1, forward strand.
TGATGATGCATTTGCAATGAAATCTTATTTATTAAAGCCGTATGCATTCAACAATCTCAGTGTTGAGGAGAGAATTTTTAATTACAGGCTCTCTAGAGCTAGAAGAATTATCGAAAACGTTTTTGGCATTACATCAGCCAGATTTCGATCACTGAGAAAGGCGTTTGAAATAACACCCGATAAAGTTCAAATTATGACTTCTGCTATATGTGTTTTATATAATTTTTTGATGACTCATTGCACCAGATATGCACCTATTGGAACTTTTGATACTGAACTTAAAAATGGATCAATACAGCCTGGTTCTTGGCGAGCAGAAGTTGACAAAAATATTTTTACACCATTGCAGACAATATCATCAAAAAATCCGGCAAATATCTCAAAAGAAATTCGAAATGAATTCAAAGATTACTTTTCACGGGAAGGCGCAGTTGATTGGCAACTTCAAAGTATTTAAAAAAGTGAACTTAAAACTTAAAAAAATAAATAAATAAATAAATATTACTTACCATAGAGTCAGTGTTTTCCTCTTCAATATTTTCATGTCGAAATAGAAATTTCAAAGACTCAAAATATTCCCACTTTGTGTGGTATTTTTCTTCTCTTTCTGCTCCACTTTTACATTTTTTAACTTTGTTTTTTTCATTTGAAAACTGCGTTCTTAATTTCAGTATTTTAGATTTGACTTCGTTCGATGGTAGATTCAAGTTTTCGCCAATTAATTTTAAAGCATTTTCTCTTTTCACCCGATCCTTGTAATCTTTACAAGTTACGTCCCAAAGAACTATCGATTGCTCTAATTGTTCAATTATAGACTTTGTCATCTCTCTGGTCCACGTAATTTTAGACATTTTTTTCTGTTGAAGAAATTACGTTAAAATTATTCCATAATAAATCAATAAATAAATAAATAAATAAATTACATAAAACATACCCTTGTTTTTTTTCTATTTTTAAAAAAATTAACTTTATACTTAACACACAACCTACAACCTACACACAACAGAAAAATGTGTCAAAAGAATGTGTCAAAAAAATGTAGAGATCCACTTAAAAATTATTAAAACAGTTTATACACTTTAAAGTGGAAACAATTGTTGATACACTCATCTACACTTAGCAGTACGTATTGTTTACACATATACACTTTTAAGTGGAGGATTTCACAAAAAATGTAACACTCCACTAAGTGTACGGTTAAATTTTGCAGTTTATATTTATACACTTGTCTACATTTAGTGGATAGCTACACTTCCACTCGAAAAGTGTATAAGTGAAGACTTAGCTTTAGAAGAGCGAATTAATAACAGGAAAATTAATTCAGAAAAAAGTAGAGTTGAATGGCTTAAAATCCAGTAAATTGAAGTTACAAAGGATCAACCATACATAATGAAATACAAATATTCAAATAATGAAGATGTTATTTTCAATGAAGTAAATTTGGCAAAGAGAACCCAGTGACCTCTTGAAAATCTATTAGAACATTTATTTTCTAGTGGTCGAAAAATTGATAAACTAAAAATGAAAGATCTAAAGGACCTACTTCCTTACATACCACCAATGCATCATGCATTTTACAATGATTTTGAAGGACCAGAGGAAACAGAAGATTTTGGAATCTTTGGAAATGCAGAATCTGATTAACACTGTTAAGTTAACTTATTTTTAAAACTTATCACTGAATATTACTGTTTTATGATTAATATTGTTTTTTTTTTTCAATTAAATTTTTATTTTATCTAATTTTTGAAAAATGACAAATAAATAAATAGTAAATCGATTATAATACTATTGAACAAAAAATCTATTCCACTTTATTTTTTAACTTTAATTTTTAATCCCTGATTTTAAAAGTGGCCTAATCCACTTTTTTTTAATGTATGGTGAAAAACAGGTATTTGGAGGAAAAACTTAATATAAAACTTAATTTCTTATTCATTTCTCAAAACCAAATCATTTAAATACGACGCTTGTGATCAAAAAATAAATTCGAATATTTCAAAAATTTTCAAACCTCATTTTTTCGTAAAGTCATTTTTGGGGTTGGACCACTTTTACTCTCAACGCCTCAATTTTACATTTGAACTTGTATTACACAACCTTCGTAGAGTAAATTTAGATCACGAAAGGTATAAACAAACAAAATTAGAGTAAAATTAAATTCTAAATATGTAAAATTACTAACGACCTGTAATTTTAATTCATCGACGATAAATATTACTACTTTTCTGTAAATATATTACAATGAACATAGTAAATTTTACTACTATTAGTCATGTAATTTTACACCGACTTTTAACAGTGTAGATATACCAATAGGAGATTATTGGTGACATCACTAGTTGAAAAATTAGTTATGCACACACCAATAACAAATGATTTAAGCCAACAGCAACAAATTAAAAATATGCATGATATAACACAAGAATGTATAATGGGTCTGGAAAATTTGGGATTAGCAATTCACGGCCACTGAGATCCTATTATACTATATACAGGGTTTTTCAATAGGAATGACATGATGTGAAAATATAATAAAACATAAGCTATTTGAGATACAAAGAATATTTTTATTTTTTTTTTAAGTACAATCGACTACATTATGTTTTAAATGTAACATCATTTAAGTCACCCCCTCTGCCTCGCTGACAGGAGCGAATACGGTGAACCCAATTTTGAATAATTTTCTGCAATAAATCTGGTCTTATTTCGTAAATGCAGCGTTCGATATTCAGTTTTAATGTTTCAATTGTTTCTTGTCTGTTCGGGTAAACAATTGATTTCAAATAGCCCGACAAAAATAAATTTCTTAACTATACGACGAAAAGCAACCTCAGATGGTCGCTTATGTGGGCTTTAATTTTCTCGTAGTGCTCGTGGAGTGTTGGTATGAAAAGGAACATTTATTTTTGTAAAACTTTAAAAAAATTTCTAGACGTTGTTGAAGCGTATACTTTGCCATGATGAATTGTAAAAGCATACTGAACATATATACGAAAATTAACGTTTCTAAAGTTTTTAGTGTTGACACTATGTCAAAATAAAAACATATTGTTACAAAATTGGCCTTTGTGAGCGAAAAGTAGAAAAAAAATGGATTCAAAAAAAATGTTAAAAGAAGAGAAATAAGGCGTCCGAGAGGGATTTTTAGATGAGAAGAAAGAAGTAACAAAAAATAAGGGCCAAGGGCTGAAAAAATGGGAAATGATGAAATAAAAGGCAGTTTTACTATTTAAAAAGAAATCCTAATATTTATTATAGATAAAACAGAATTTACAAATTTAGGGTCTATTACTAAAAAGTAAAAAAAAAAAAAATCGAATTACAATGTGATAAAACAACTGAAATTTAACTAGTTCAATAAAATAAATAAAAAAAATCTAATACAAATGTTTTATGTTTAGCCTATTACACTAATAGAGAGTTGAACAGGGGGAGCGATCTACTACGAATGGGTCTATGGTCGATGTAAACTGGATAAAAAAAACAAATTTCAACAGAAGGGAAAAATTAATTTTAAATCGAACGGAGTATTAAAAGAAAGAAAAAAAACAAACCAATTCGCAATTTTAGGGTTAAAACTGGTAAATTGACGGTCCAAAAAAGAAAAAAAAAGAAAAGTCGAATAAAAAAAAATGAAGTTTAATATTTGGCTGTTCACTGTTATCTGTTTACATGAAGCTATTTTGGCTGCTCTTGACTAGCTGTGAACACCGATAGACTTTAATTAAATTGAATTATCAATTCAGACACTGTGGCAACACTTGTTGTTTTGACAGATGTTTAACTAAATTGTACTTAGGTGAGTTAAATGTCAACAAACGAAATGGAGATTTCGTTTGTTTTTGTTTTTTGTTTTTTTTTTCAATTTAATTTGTTCGCGAAATGAATTTTTAAATAAAATAGCGTCGCGGGTAATTTTATTGTTAACAAAAATTGTTAAAAGTGAAAGAAAAAATAAAATAAAGTGTTTTAAAAATATGTGCGAAAAGAAAGTGGAAAGTGAGAAGGAAAAGAAAAAGTGTAGTGATAGACTGAGATAAAGTTTTTATTGTGATTAAAAAAAATTAAAATAAAAAAATTTTTTTAATATAAAACGTTTTTAAAATGGACTCAAAAGTATAAAATAATTTTTCCTAGCCACATACACATTCTCAACCCCATACAGATAATCCTGAAAATTTGTGATTGCGAATTTTTAATAGCTATAAAAATACTTGTAAGATTAAAAACGAAAAACGTTCAACCATACATAATGAAATACAAATATTCAAATAATGAAGATGTTATTTTCAATGAAGTAAATTTGGCAAAGAGAACCCAGTGACCTCTTGAAAATCTATTAGAACATTTATTTTCTAGTGGTCGAAAAATTGATAAACTAAAAATGAAAGATCTAAAGGACCTACTTCCTTACATACCACCAATGCATCATGCATTTTACAATGATTTTGAAGGACCAGAGGAAACAGAAGATTTTGGAATCTTTGGAAATGCAGAATCTGATTAACACTGTTAAGTTAACTTATTTTTAAAACTTATCACTGAATATTACTGTTTTATGATTAATATTGTTTTTTTTTTTCAATTAAATTTTTATTTTATCTAATTTTTGAAAAATGACAAATAAATAAATAGTAAATCGATTATAATACTATTGAACAAAAAATCTATTCCACTTTATTTTTTAACTTTAATTTTTAATCCCTGATTTTAAAAGTGGCCTAATCCACTTTTTTTTAATGTATGGTGAAAAACAGGTATTTGGAGGAAAAACTTAATATAAAACTTAATTTCTTATTCATTTCTCAAAACCAAATCATTTAAATACGACGCTTGTGATCAAAAAATAAATTCGAATATTTCAAAAATTTTCAAACCTCATTTTTTCGTAAAGTCATTTTTGGGGTTGGACCACTTTTACTCTCAACGCCTCAATTTTACATTTGAACTTGTATTACACAACCTTCGTAGAGTAAATTTAGATCACGAAAGGTATAAACAAACAAAATTAGAGTAAAATTAAATTCTAAATATGTAAAATTACTAACGACCTGTAATTTTAATTCATCGACGATAAATATTACTACTTTTCTGTAAATATATTACAATGAACATAGTAAATTTTACTACTATTAGTCATGTAATTTTACACCGACTTTTAACAGTGTAGATATACCAATAGGAGATTATTGGTGACATCACTAGTTGAAAAATTAGTTATGCACACACCAATAACAAATGATTTAAGCCAACAGCAACAAATTAAAAATATGCATGATATAACACAAGAATGTATAATGGGTCTGGAAAATTTGGGATTAGCAATTCACGGCCACTGAGATCCTATTATACTATATACAGGGTTTTTCAATAGGAATGACATGATGTGAAAATATAATAAAACATAAGCTATTTGAGATACAAAGAATATTTTTATTTTTTTTTTAAGTACAATCGACTACATTATGTTTTAAATGTAACATCATTTAAGTCACCCCCTCTGCCTCGCTGACAGGAGCGAATACGGTGAACCCAATTTTGAATAATTTTCTGCAATAAATCTGGTCTTATTTCGTAAATGCAGCGTTCGATATTCAGTTTTAATGTTTCAATTGTTTCTTGTCTGTTCGGGTAAACAATTGATTTCAAATAGCCCGACAAAAATAAATTTCTTAACTATACGACGAAAAGCAACCTCAGATGGTCGCTTATGTGGGCTTTAATTTTCTCGTAGTGCTCGTGGAGTGTTGGTATGAAAAGGAACATTTATTTTTGTAAAACTTTAAAAAAATTTCTAGACGTTGTTGAAGCGTATACTTTGCCATGATGAATTGTAAAAGCATACTGAACATATATACGAAAATTAACGTTTCTAAAGTTTTTAGTGTTGACACTATGTCAAAATAAAAACATATTGTTACAAAATTGGCCTTTGTGAGCGAAAAGTAGAAAAAAAATGGATTCAAAAAAAATGTTAAAAGAAGAGAAATAAGGCGTCCGAGAGGGATTTTTAGATGAGAAGAAAGAAGTAACAAAAAATAAGGGCCAAGGGCTGAAAAAATGGGAAATGATGAAATAAAAGGCAGTTTTACTATTTAAAAAGAAATCCTAATATTTATTATAGATAAAACAGAATTTACAAATTTAGGGTCTATTACTAAAAAGTAAAAAAAAAAAAAATCGAATTACAATGTGATAAAACAACTGAAATTTAACTAGTTCAATAAAATAAATAAAAAAAATCTAATACAAATGTTTTATGTTTAGCCTATTACACTAATAGAGAGTTGAACAGGGGGAGCGATCTACTACGAATGGGTCTATGGTCGATGTAAACTGGATAAAAAAAACAAATTTCAACAGAAGGGAAAAATTAATTTTAAATCGAACGGAGTATTAAAAGAAAGAAAAAAAACAAACCAATTCGCAATTTTAGGGTTAAAACTGGTAAATTGACGGTCCAAAAAAGAAAAAAAAAGAAAAGTCGAATAAAAAAAAATGAAGTTTAATATTTGGCTGTTCACTGTTATCTGTTTACATGAAGCTATTTTGGCTGCTCTTGACTAGCTGTGAACACCGATAGACTTTAATTAAATTGAATTATCAATTCAGACACTGTGGCAACACTTGTTGTTTTGACAGATGTTTAACTAAATTGTACTTAGGTGAGTTAAATGTCAACAAACGAAATGGAGATTTCGTTTGTTTTTGTTTTTTGTTTTTTTTTTCAATTTAATTTGTTCGCGAAATGAATTTTTAAATAAAATAGCGTCGCGGGTAATTTTATTGTTAACAAAAATTGTTAAAAGTGAAAGAAAAAATAAAATAAAGTGTTTTAAAAATATGTGCGAAAAGAAAGTGGAAAGTGAGAAGGAAAAGAAAAAGTGTAGTGATAGACTGAGATAAAGTTTTTATTGTGATTAAAAAAAATTAAAATAAAAAAATTTTTTTAATATAAAACGTTTTTAAAATGGACTCAAAAGTATAAAATAATTTTTCCTAGCCACATACACATTCTCAACCCCATACAGATAATCCTGAAAATTTGTGATTGCGAATTTTTAATAGCTATAAAAATACTTGTAAGATTAAAAACGAAAAACGTGGGGCGCTAGTCTTTACACTTCTTACTATTAACTTGCGCTATTCTTTACACTTCTTACTATTAACTTGCACTACTCTTTACACTTCTTACTATTTTATCTTCCGCCCCATGTTTTTCGTTTTTAATCTTACAAGTATTTTTATAGCTATTAAAAATTCGCAATCACAAATTTTCAGGATTATCTGTATGGGGTTGAGAATGTGTATGTGGCTAGGAAAAATTATTTTATACTTTTGAGTCCGTTTTAAAAACGTTTTATATTAAAAAAATTTTTTTATTTTAATTATTTTTTGCTTTTTAGTCTTATGTGAAAGTCAATCGATTTTATTGATATTATTTTACATTAAAAAACAATATAAGTAAAACTAAAAAAGTTTTTTTAATTTTAAAAAACAAATATGTTTGTATATACATATGTATATGTAAAATAAAGTCGCTCTCAAAACATTTGCAACTGAATAAATTTAACGTGTGTATATATTAAAATTGTAAAATTTTTTTACCTATTTAAATAATTATATACTTTCTTGGTATATTTTTGCCGAATGTTCTTTTCCTTTTTCTTTTTCTCGTAATAAATATATTTTATATATACACGTTTGGTATAGGTAATTGAACACTTATTTAAAATTAACAAATTTTCAGTATTGTTGAAACCAACGACTCCTATAGTACCAAGACTTAATGCTCAATTTTATTTTATTGTTTATATGTGTTGGAAGTACCAAATTGACATCACAACTTATTGCTTTTAATCAATCATAACTAAGTTGTGATTAAAGTTACATGAAAATTATGTTCTAATGAAATGTAGAGAAGATCCTTAGCTTTATTTTCACCGAATATATTAAATATCTATGAGCAACGTAAATCAAAGAAAAAACGTGATAAATATTAAGTAACATAAAACTGAGAATCAATTTTTCCTTAAATCTGCCAAATTACTAAAAATATTAAATTATAATGTTCTATAAATTTGTAGATTTTTATTAAATAAACATTTTTCCCAAACATTGTTATATTATAAAATTAATAGAAATTGAGTTATTAAAGAAAAATGATAATTTTTTATTAAAATCACAATTATCTCTCTCATTTCTCATTTTTAACAGCCACCTCTGAAAATGTAGTACCACTTGAAGAATTTTTTTATTCATTTGTTTATTTCTTCTTTTAAAAATATTATTCATAAACAAAAAAAACTTTTTCAAGTGGTACTACATTTTCAGAGGTGGCTGTTAAAAATGAGAAATGAAGCATACTAAAATATTTTTGACTTGAAAATCAGAGTTTGCTTAGATTAAATTTTAGTAAAGAAAAATTAATATTTTATTTGTTTTAGACCAAATTTGAGGATCGAATATCATAAAAAGTAAAATCTTAAATCTTTCATTAGCGATGTAATATTGCATTGTCATGCAGTTCTGAGCTATGTTGAAAGTTTCACGTCTCTATCTCATCAAAAAGTTGGTTAAAAATTAAAAATCAATTTCCAAATTTGTACCGAACAGACAGACAAGAAACCAAGCTAATAAAAACATTTTAAAAAGGTTATGTGTAACAAGAAAAATGTGTTAAAAGAAATGTGTTTAAGTTTAAAAGTTAAAATGAAATGTTAAAAAAAATAAAGAACTGAAATGTTAGTTAATTAAGTGTAAGTTAAAAAAAGTGAAAGTGAATTTAAGAAATCAGGCAAAGTGCTTAACAGAAAAGAAAGAATTTTTACGTACCTGTGATGTGAAAGAGGAATAAAACTTACTGTGCAAATTTGTGTGTAAAAAAAAAAAGGAATTCTACAAGAAAGTGCGTATTGAAAAGTGAATTCAAAATGATTGTGTTAAAAAACATGAACTAAAAAACTATTGTGAAAAAATTTAACCAAAAAAAAATATGTGGAAAAATTCGAAAAAGAACTCAAAAAAACACTTTGAAAAATCAATTTAAACTAAACTGAACTTTTTCTTTTTTGTGGGTGTCTCTTTATATTGGTTTTTGCAGAGATTCGTGAACTTTCGTTGGAAAGTTATTGTTACTTTCCAATATGAGAAAGTTATTTTCTTTCTCATATAAAGTGTCAACTTCTCTTGGAGAAAGTTCGCGATTTTCGAAAAATTTTGTGTGAGTTGTGTGTGTTTGTGATGTGTTGTGTTGTTGTTGTGAAAAATAATTTGGATGTGTTCTTTGTTGTTTTTGTTTTAAGTGTTTGTTTCTTGTGTTGTCCTTTTTCCTTTTTTTTTTTTTTAATTTTATTTATTTTATTCTTTATTTCATTTATTTTTTAGGATTCGGCTGTATTTTAATAGGGGCTTCTGGTTTGGGCACCAATTTATAAAAAAAATTTGGTGTTCAATTGGAAGTTCCTTCTATTTACAGCCAACAACAACAAGTTTTTGCATTTAAAGTAAATTTTATTTATTCAATTTTTTAATCAATTTTCTTGTCTTTTCAGGAAAATAGGACGGCAGAATGGTTTCTTGGTCCTGATGTAAAAGGTAACTTCATTTTAAAGTAATTTTCTTAAAATTTTATTAATGAAGTTCTTTTTTCTTTTTCAGGTTTGTAACAATATCATTCTTAATGAAAAACCCTGTACGCTTACAAAGAAATTAGACCGTGAAACGCACAATTTGTATGAACAATCATTAAAGGCTCCAAAGGAATTGCAAACATTGAAAGGTTTTCTCGAATTTCTAGAAACCCGTTTTCAGTCGCTTGAAGCTTTAAGCAATAAAAAAGGAGAAAAATTTAAAACCACATTGGCAGCACATGCGTCAGCAAGGACGTCATCAAGGTGTAACATATGTGACAACGATCATTTAATTTATAATTGTGAAAAATTTTTAAAAATGACGCCACAAGAAAGATTAAAACAAGCGAAAAAATTAAAATGATGTATTAAGTGCTTAAGAACTGGATACATACCCAATAAATGTCCACTAAAAGGATGTTCGAAATGGCAGCAAAGACACAACAGTCTTCTGCATTTCACACCAAATATTTCAAAAGAACCCAATATCCAATCAATTCAAACAACACAAGCATCAGCACATCTTGGATCTACAACAAACCTAGCTGTACATACAGATAAAATAGCTGTAGCGTTTGTCAAAGATACTCAAGGTAACGTTGTAAAATGTCGCTTGTTATTAGATTCAGGATCACAGGTCAACTTCATCACAGAAAAACTAAGAAGTAATTAAAAGGTACCAATAATTCAGAACGAGATAAAAATAAATGGAGTAGGAGATGCCAAAACAAAAACAAATAATAAAATAAATATCAAAATTGCATCTAGAATAAGTTCATATGATACCAACGTTGAAGCTTACGTCATTATAGAAATTACGTCATATCAACCACAACAATTTATAGATACTACAGGATGGGATTTACCTAAAAATATTGAATTAGCTGATCCAGAATTCAACATGCCAGATAAAATGGACATGCTCATAGGTGCTGAATTATTGCAGATATCATGCTAAGCGGACAAATAAAACTAGATAAAAATCTACCATTATTACAAAACACCACATTAGAATGGGTAGTGATGGGCAAAGTAACGCATAAAAATGCTTCAATGCCATTCTGTGGCGTAAAAAATATAGATTTAGATAACCAATTACAAAAATTTTGGGAAGTCGAAGAATGCAATACATCAAAAATCATAAGTGCATCAGACCAAAGGTGTTAAGAATTTTTTAAGTCGACAACATGCCGAAATGAAAATGGCAGATATGTAGTAAATCTACCAATATTAACACACACTACATTGTTGGGAAATTCATGGAATATGTCGTTCAAAAAGACTCAAAAATATAGAAAAAAGATTATCAATGAATCCTGAATTCCACTGCCAATACAATGAATTTTTAGACGAATATCTTCGGTAAAGCTGTGAAGGTTATTGTAAAAGAAATTCAGCAGTCAAGCTTCGCAGCTGACATCGAGTGCTTAAATACACAAGCTGACTTGCATCACTAACACCATTTTTAGATGAGGAGAAACTACTTAGAGTAGGAGGACGTTTGGATGCATCAAGCCTACCACATGAAACAAAGCATCAACTGCTATTATCTGGCGAACATAGCTTCAGAAGGCTATTAATGAGTCATTTACACATACTACATTTACAAGCAGGTTTACAAACACTATTATATCTATCACGGCGTAAATTTTGGATAACACAAGGTCAAAATTTAGCAAGATCTGTCGTGACCAATTGCGTATTATGTGCTCGTGCAAGGCCACAATTGATGAATCAGCTAATGGGAAATTTGAGTAAGGGACGAGTACTGCTAGGACGACCATTTTTCACAGCAGGAGTTGACTTTTGTGGACCAATATGGACTCATTTTAGATTGCGAGGAAGAAGACCAGAAAAATCATACATGGCAGTCTTTTGTTACTTCGTTACAAAAGCTGTGCATCTTGAAGTTGTCTCTGATTTAATAACTGAGACATTTTTGGGTGCGCTCAAAAGATTTGTAGCACGAAGAGGAAATCTTAAGGATTTGTATTGCGACAACGCTACGAACTTTGTAGGTAAGAGTAAAAAAGTAAACGAAGTACAAGAAATGTTGACGAACGAGAAATCAATGGAAAGAATAACAAACATATGTGCAGAGAAATAAATACAATTTCATTTCATTCTACTACGTTCTCCACATGTTGGCGGATTATGGGAATCCTCAGTCAAATCAGCAAAAAAACTATTGCTCAAGGCATTGACTTCGGCATCATTAACATTTGAAGAATTAAGCACAGTAGCTGCAAAAATATAAGCAATATTAAATTCTCGACCGTTGACACCAATGTCCAGCTATCCAAATGATTATTCTGCATTAACACCAGATCACTTCCTCATTGGCGAAACTACAAGTTCGTTACCTGATCCTGAGACAGAGCCAACCAAAATGTCCGCATTTTCTCGGTGGAAACTCGTAAGTTACATTCAAAGGGAATTCTGGCGAAGAAGGACCGCAGAATATCTCACTGAACTTCAACAACGCCTCAAATGGACAAGACAACTTACGAACATACCGTTAGGTTACTTAGTTATTACAAAAGATAATGATCTACCACCATTAAAATGGCCAATGAACCAGCTCAAGATAAGGAACTAGAACTTCAAGAGACGAACAGACGAAGGAAGCTCGACACCAAAAAGAAGAAAATCAATAACGTTAACAAGCACTCTAGGTTTACTTTTGATCGCAGTGTTGCTATTTCCATTTTGTTGTACAGCTGCCAAGTCATCTGTTAACCAAAACATTGAAATAAAAACATTTGATAATCAGCCAGGTATATACTATGAAAAATTAGGAGATACGCTCATCACTTCTCAGGAATGGAAATGGATTGTATGCTACGACATGAAGAGTTACTGGGACATATTACAAAACATACAGAAGGGCATCAACAAATTAGAGATTCTAAGAACGATAATCACGAAAGGCGAATATAATAGCGAGATCATACGTCAGTATAAACATACAACATGGAACAAAACAACAATTTCGCTTCAAACGAGGACTTATTAATGTTGTTGGAAACGTAGCTCATCAAATTTTTGGAATTTTAGATGATAACTATGCAAAAGAAATGTCAGAAACCATAACCAAGGTGCAAGGAAATGAGGAACACTTACAGCTTTTATTGCAAAATCAAACATCAGTTTTAAAAGCAACAGAATCACTCATCAGACAAATCAAGCAAGAGAGAATACAACAGATGAAATCAATTGAAGCTACATTTCAAGATAAAGCTGAAATTATTTCAGTTGAAGGTTCATTGCGCAGGTTTTGCATGTATTAGTGATATTCTTGTGTACTTACACGTTGATGTCTTTCGTTCTTTTAATTTTAATCTCAATGAAACACACTCGGCCCGTCAATTAAGTAAAAAATCCTCGCTGATGAGTGCAAGCAACTTCTTTATTATTGCTATGTACATTTTTCTTCGTTGTTTTTGTTCGTTATAATATATTCAAGTCTAATATAAAAAATATATACATATATGTATAATATATTATGATGGGTCTAGGAAAATTCATCGCCAGCAATTCTTCGCCAGCAATTCATCGCCTCAACAATTCATCGCCACAACAATTCACCGCCAGCAATTCTTCGCCAGCAATTCACCGCCAGCAATTCTTCGCCAGTGTATTTTATCGTCATAAAATTAATTAAAATTTATATTGTATTTGTATTAAAATAAAAAAAAACCATGATACCAATATGAGGTAAGCTGCCTATAAAAACAAACTTTTTTTATATTTAGTTATTCTTTTCAACACTTTCACTGAACAATAAATATATATCTATTAAAGTATACCTACCAATTAAAAAAAATTTCTTGAAGGGAATACGAAATAAATATATATCTACATACGAAGTATGCGTACTAATTTCAGTCATAGAATAACATGCAAAGCAATATTGAAATTAAAAAAAAAAAAAAAAAAATTTCTTGAATACAAAATATACATATAAACAAAGATTTTATGTTTTAATACAATATGTTATAATTATACACATGTTGTTGTTGTTGTTGTTGTTGTGTGGGTGGGGGGGATGCGGATAAGGCATCCACGAGCACTCAGACAGGAGAGTCCATTGTACTCAGCGCCCCGTCTCTAGTAAAATCTCCTCGTTTTCTTAACAAACGAGAGGACTTTGTCTAGGGGTTGAGAACAGATGTCTTCCATTCTCATTACATCAGAGTTCCATGTATGAAGCCTTATCCTAGAGAAGGCCGGGCAACAGCAGAGATAGTGCTCTGTTGTTTCGGCCTCCTCCTGGCAGGCCCCACACGTTGGGTCCCTGACCACTTTCATGACCGCCAGATGGTGGTTACACGTGTTGTGCCCTGTAATGAGCCCAACGAGAGCCCGACAGTCTTTTCTACTAAGGTTTAGAAGAAATCTAGCCGTTCTTTCCTCAGGCTTTTTCACAAAGCATTTCGTACCACTGCAACCAAGTAGGGCAGACCATCTTTCCGCATGGATTTTCTCCATGTGTTTGGTGATCCATCCACTGATCAAGGCGCAGTTGATACCTATTGTTGGTTTCGGTCCCCATACAGAGTTAAACGTGCCCTCCTTCGCGAAGGCGTCGGAGAGTTCATTGCCCTCTATACCATGGTGACTTGGAACCCACAGAAGCTTAAGTTCATTGTGTTTGCTAATGGATTTAAGTTTCTTTTTGCATTCATGGACAATTTTGGATGTCGTGATTGGACTCTCCAGAGCCTGCAGCGCAGCTCTGCTATCACTGCAGATGCAGAGAGCCCTTCCACTCCATCTGTTATCAATTATCCAACATGCCGCTTTTAGTATGGCGTAAATCTCCGCTTGGAAGACAGAAGTCATACCACTTAGCGTATATGAGTATTTGATATCACTGTTCAAATACCAACCCGAACCAACACCGTTTCCGGATTTGGATCCATCCGTATAGATAATATCTGTTGCCCCACTTAGAACAGCAGTAGTATTTGACCACTCTTCCCTTGTGGGATACATTACATGATATTTTCTACCAAACATGACACTTGGAGTCATGTCATCCCAAGGCATGTTGAAAAGGTTGCACTTTTCAAGAAGTCTGTCCGACATGACTGCATGTCCCACGCTTGTCTCTTCCCTCCAGCATCCGCTACGTTTCAGCCGGTAGACTGACTTCATCGCTACCTCCTGAATTTTGAGATCCGGTGGCAGCAGATTTAGCAACGCGTCGAGGGCTGCACCAGGAGCTGAGCTTAAGGCACCAGTGATCCCAATGCAGATTTCTCTCTGTAGCCCATTAAGTATTCGAACACAGGTGTTAACCTTAGTCCGTCTCCAAAAGACCACCGACGCATATGTTATAATGGGTCAAATAACTGCCACATACAACCAGTAAGTCATATACGGCCTTAGCCCCCATGTCTTACCAAAGACCCTCCGACATTGCCAAAAGGCACACCGTGCCCGAGAGACCTTGTTGTTGACATGACTTTTCCACGAAAGCTTGGTATCTAGTGTTACTCCCAGATACTTTACCTCCGTGGAGAGTTCGATTACCACACCCTTAAGGCTGGGTAGTTTCAGACCGTCCGCTTTTCGTTTCCTCGTAAACAACACAATAGTTGTTTTCCTAGGATTAACAGAAAGTCCGTGTTTTTCACACCAGCTTTGAATCTTGTCAAGTGCTATCTGTAATTTATTACAGATGAGCGCCAACGATTCACCAGCGATCAGTGAGCATACATCATCAGCATAAGCTTGAGTATGTACACCTGTTAATGATTGCATCTCATCCAGTAGTGAGTCAATAAGCATGCTCCAAAGCAGTGGCAAAAGAACACCCCCCTGAGGACATCCTTTCACCGCCCTAACTAAGTCGCATTCCCCATCGATCATACCGTCAGTGAACAACAGTCTGTTGAATAGCATGTAGTGGATCCATCGAACAAGCGTTGGCTCCACTCCATGTCCACCAGCAGCATCGCACAGAGACTTATAGTTTGCATTGTCGAAAGCCCCCTCAATATCCACGAACACACCTAATGCGTACTGTCCTTTATCGTGCGCCTCTTCGATCCTGGAGACTAGATCGTGCAGCGCAGACTCACAGGACCTTCCGCTCTGATAAGCGTGTTGTTTGCTGTTGAGAGGAAATCTGAACAGTGCAAAGCCCCTAATGTGCTTCTCCACAAGTCGCTCCAGACTTTTCAGTAGAAATGACATTAAACTGATAGGTCTGAAGTTTTTTGCCAAGGTATAGTCATCTTTCCCAGGTTTGGGAATGAAGATTACCTTGACTTTCCGCCATTCAGAAGGAACGTAACCCATCGCTAGGCAAGCTCTGAATATTACATTCAAAGTTGGGGCTAGGATGTCACTTCCTTCTTTCAGCATTGCTGGATAAATGCCGTCCATCCCCGGTGTCTTGTAACTTTTGAAAGATGACAAAGCGAACTTTATTCTTTCTGTAGTTACCACCTTCGACGCGACAAACCAGTCAAGTCTAGAAGGTTTCGAAGCATGAGCTGTGAAACCACCCGTTAAGCCTTCAACCTGGCAGCCCGAAAAATGAGCGTCCAAGAGAAGCTGGAGCGCTTCCTGCTTGGAGCAAGCAAACGATCCGTCAGTTTTCCGTAAACAATCCAGCTTGGCTACACTGTCGCACTGAAGCACTCTGTATAGCCTGGCTGTTTCGTTCAAGCTTGTCAGCTCTTCACAGTAGGCTCTGAAAGATGAGAGTTTGGCAATCCTCACCCTCTTCTTGTATTCCCTCTGCAAAGATCTGTATGCATCCCAGTCCACTTCCGCTTTAGATTTAAGAGCTCTATTTAGAAACTTCCTGGACGATTTTCTGAGTTTCTGTAGTTCAGGGTTCCACCAAGGAACACTTTTACCACTTCTACTCTTTCTGTTAGGACAGGCGCTCTCGAATGCATGTGTCAAAGAAGTATTCAACTTGTGAACAGCTACTTCAACCATAGCCGCCGATCGCACTTCAGGTACTGTAGTTACTTCATTATAAAGTAGCTGACGGTACTTTGTCCAATCAGTTTTTCTTGGATTACGACCCGCAGGGATGCTATTAGTAGCCACCGCGACTCGAAATTCAATGTATCTATGGTCAGAGAGAGTTTCCTCGTCTAAGACCTTCCAATTTGTGATTAGATCTTTAGCTATCTCGTTAGAGAAGGTAAGATCAATCACCTCCTGCCTTCTGCTGGTCACAAAGGTTGGTTTAATGCCAACATTGTTGATCATCAGATTTGAGGATAATAGATATTCCAACAACTTTTCCCCGCTGGAATTGCATTTACTGCTTCCCCAAAGGGTGTTCTGAGCATTAGCGTCACAACCAATGATCAGCCCCATGTTGTTGGATTCTGCATACCTTACAATTTCTACCAGCTCGCCCGAGGGAAGTGGGCCAATAGAATCGTATGGCAAGTAGGCAGATACAACAATGATATTGTATTTTCTACCCGCCATTTGGTGTGCGAAAGTAACCGCTACAATATCTTGACTGCAAAACTGTCTCAACATTGTTGCCTCGATTGTTTTTGAGACAATCATACAGGCACGCGGACGTTCAGATCTTTCAAAATGAAAGAGCCGACCCCAGGAGACCCCACCTAAACCGCAGATACGTTTTCTACATATCCATGGTTCTTGGATTGAGGTTAACTGAGGTAATGTCTGCAGTCTTGAAAGTCTGCCACATAGTAAAGCAGTGGCAGACTTACAATGTTGCAGGTTAATCTGGGTAACTAACAGTCCATTCAGGGATTGCTCCATAAACAGACACGTTAGGAACCTTTTCTCTCAGCTGCTTTTTTGCAAAGTCTAAACTTGACTCTACTAAGAAGCAGATGAGGTCTTAGCCCGTACACGTTCTCCAGGACACTCCTCGACTCAGGGTCAATGCCCAACACCAGGTTATAGCCTTCGACTTTGTCGTCAGCCTTACCGGTATTGAGTGCATAGATGCGCCAAGCCTTGGTGTTAAGTCCCGGATTCTGTGCACTGAGCCGGGTGAGAATCGGGAGAATGGGGAGGTCGCTAGTTTTTTTTACCAAAAACTTTACGCCTCCACAAACTGGCAGTGAGCCAACAGTGTCAGTCAACCAATTGAGAGATTGTTCGTTCGAGCATTTAACCCAAAGGGCGCCTTCCCGAACGGACATACCCTCAAATCTAGGAGAAACTTTCGTATCTCCAAGTCGCTTCCACAGTTGGTTTTCAACAAAATCGAGATGTTTCTGTTCCAATTTCATTGCTGGATTTTCAGCCACAATTACCACAGTTAAAGCCCTCGAGGCAGCTTCAGCAAAGCTGCTCACTGAGGTCTTTTCCTGCTCCTCTGTGACTGCCAATCCAGCAGATGGACCAGGAACATCCCGAGGTTGTTGCATCTCAGGGTTTTTAGGCCCTTCGATGTTTCTCGTCACAGAAGAGTCCGCGGATTCAGCCTTAGCTTTCCTCCTCTTCTTCTTCCCAGACGGCACAACTGCTTTGTCAATCTCCCGGGAGCCACTAGCCTCAAGAGAGAGATCTTCTGCAGGCCTACCTCTTTTGATGCCCGTGGCTCCAGAAGTAGAAGGATCAGAGCCAGATGCTGCAACACATTTGGTGTTACTCACCTCCTGTGTTTTAGCCCTAGCCCTAGCCCTCCTTCGACGCCGAAATTGGTTTTTGGTAAGTTTGCCAGTTTCGGACGAGGCTTCCAAGGTTTTCTTGGCCTTTTTCACCATGTCTTCTACCAGCTCCCTTACTTTCAGACCAGAATTAGTCGTACTTTCCAAAGGATTTCCGACCCTTTCCTGATCTGTCAAAAGGAGATTCTCCATTGACCGCGTCAATGATGCCTCCTGCACTGAACATGATGTTGCCACCTGCAGATCCGATGTGGCAGCCGCCGCCGAAGCGACGGGAGGATTTGGAGTTTTCTCCTTACCTCGTGCAGACATTAATCCTTTCGTTTTCATCATGTTTGCTTTGTTTACCTGTATGCTCAGGTCCCACGCAGCCTCTTGGAAGGGTTGAGAAGTTACGTGGAATTTTGTGCATTGGTCCCGTTATTGGCCTCCCTTCCAACCTGCCAATAACGCTCAACACTCCCGCCTCGTGAAGGCTGCACTTGGGAGCATTATACACATAATCAACAAAATTAATTTTTCCTAAAATTTTTTCGTAATATGACGATAAAATACACTGGCGAAGAATTGCTGGCGGTGAATTGTTGTGGCGATGAATTGTTGAGGCGATGAATTGCTGGCGAAGAATTGCTGGCGATGAATTTTCCTAGACCCATCATAATATATTATACATATATGTATATATTTTTTATATTAGACTTGAATATATTATAACGAACAAAAACAACGAAGAAAAATGTACATAGCAATAATAAAGAAGTTGCTTGCACTCATCAGCGAGGATTTTTTACTTAATTGACGGGCCGAGTGTGTTTCATTGAGATTAAAATTAAAAGAACGAAAGACATCAACGTGTAAGTACACAAGAATATCACTAATACATGCAAAACCTGCGCAATGAACCTTCAAACTTGACTTTAAATGCTTTCGGGGGCAATAAAATTGAATCTAAAGGAATAGTAGAGTTGACTGTTGACATTGAAGATGATTCATATAAAACAGAATTCCAAATAGTAACACGTGATGTAACGGAATATGAGATTATTTTAGGTAACACATTCTTGAGTAATATAAATTTAATGATAAACAAAGATGGAAAAAATAACAGATGAATGGAACATTATGAATATCGGAAGCAACGATGCAAATATCAAATTAGATTTAATAATATCCAAAATCTGTACAAAATCGGTATAATAATTGTAGTAGCTAAGAGCAGAAAAAACGACATTCGACTCGACTGGGAATCGAACCACAGTCCTCTATCTTGCCGGGATAGTGCGCTTACCAATGCGCCACCGAATGTCATGCCGTTCACTGCTCTTAGTTACTACTTCTAAACATTGATATTCAAATCTCCTACATAATTCTGTTCAAAAGGAAAATAATAATTCAAACGTTAAAGCTCGAGTATATCAGGCTACAAATAAAACCTCTGAGTTAAATCAAAACTCTAGTTCAAAAACTGAAAAATTAAGTGATCTAATAAATCAAGATAAACAATTCCGGTTTCTAGAAGAAGAAAAACGATGTTTTGAACGTTTAAGCACTTTATCTGAAAAACTAGTACTGCACATTTTTAAAAGAAACGTGGATACTGAAGTGCACACAGATGCCAGTATGTATGGGTTTGGAGGAGGCATTTTATTGCAAAAGTCTGGAGGTAATAATGAATTACATCTTGTACATTATTTCAGTAGAAAAACGTCAGATTCAGAAAGAAAATATTCAAGCTATGAATTAAAAGTTTTAGCCATCGTTAGATCATTAGAAAAATTCATTGTATATTTGTTGGGTAATCATTTCAAATTAATAACTGATTGTGCGGCTTTCAAACAAACTATGAACAAACCGGATTGATTACTAAGAATTGCCAGATGGGCACTTACACTTAGTACACTTAGTGAGTATGATGAAATGAGACGTGTAGATGCTCTTAGTCGCTATCCCATAATGACTATTTCAAAAGATGGTATTACGAATAGAATAAGACTAGCACAGTATTCTGATGATGACTTAAGCCGATATTTGAAAGAAACAAACATACAATGATTTTTATGTTAAGGATAATATATTATATAAATTCAAAGATGGTTTTGATCTACTAGTAATACCAAATAGTATGCAAGAAGAAATTATAAAGACATGTCATAATAAAGGTAATTTCGGAACGTTACGCACAATTGAACAGCAATATTATATACCAAAACTACATGAAAAAACAGAAAAGATAATAAGAAACTGTGTGAAATGTATTTTAATAAATCAAAAAGCATGTAAAAAAGACGGATTATTACATCCTAGATCCAAAGGAGATGAACTACTTCAAACATACACATTGGTCCAATGGAAAGTACAAGCAAAAATTACAAACATCTTCTTGTTATAATTGATGATTTTAGTAAGTTTCATCCAACAAAGTCAACTACTACAAGAGAGGTTATAAACAAGCTCGAAATTCAAAAGAAGATTTTTGAAAACCAAGTCAGATAGTCACTGATAAAGGTACCGCGTTTACGAGTGTAGAATTCCAGAAATATTGTTCCGATGAAAACATTATTCATCATAAAGTCACAACAGGTTTACCTAGAGCCAATGGGCAAGTAGAAAAAACAAATGCAGTAGTTATTTCAGTTTTAGCAAAATTATCTATCAATGAACCATGAAAATGGTATAACCAAGTCGACTCAGTTCAAAGAGTATTAAATTAAATACAACCGAAGTATAAACAGTTCCCCTTTTGAGATATTATTTGGTACAAAAATTCGTAACAAAAATGATTTGAGAATCAACCCTTTCGACCCGGCTAGTACATTTATGTACCATCAAATGCTTAAACATCCCTAGAAGTTTTATTTTGAACGGAATGTGGTTTAAAATTGAACCATATCGTATCAACATGCTTTCTGCCATTTTTTTCCCGTTATTTCGTCTGCCGTGGTTTTTGTTAGTACGTTTTAATGATTTCATACTTCATAAAAATGAAACGAGTTGCGTTGCAACGTTCATTTTTTAGTGTTTTTTTTTTTTTTTTTTTTTTTTATAAATATTGTTGGGTCTACGAACACAAATTTGGTTATATTAAGACCTTCGTGTTAGTTTTATAGAATGTTCTTAATGATGTTTTAGTTTTGTCTTACATATCTATTATCTTTATCATGACATTATTATTTATATGTATATACATATGTATATAAATATATATATATTTATTTATTTTTTTTTTTTATTCATTTATATATATTTTTTTTTTTTTTTTTCATTTTTTTGGTATACAATTTTTATATTTTATCATAAATATTAATTTCTTTAAGGAATTTGTACAAATTAATTATGTTTTCTTGTGTTGGGTATTTTAGCGTTTCTAAACTGATATTATATTTATTTCGTGTACTTAGTAGTTTGTGGCATGTTTGAAATATATGTTGTATTGTTAGGTCAGCCCTACATGCACATAGTGGAGCTTCAGTTTTGTTAATGAGGTGTACATGTGTTAATGTCGTGTGTCCTATTCTTAGCCTTGTTAGGATAGTAGATTGTTTCCTGGATAGTTTAGTGTGGTGTTTATCGTTTGTTATATTTTCTTTTATTAATCTAAGTTTGTTAGTAGTTGGTGTATTTAGCCATATTCTGTTCCATTCGTCTTGGACTTTTTTAATTAAAAATGGTTTTATGTCTTTGAAATAAATAGTACTTTCCGTAGGGTATGTGTTTTTGGCAGCACTTTTTGCTAGTTTGTCTACGATATCGTTTAATTTAATATCGCGATGGCTTGGGATCCATACAAGTGAAAAACATTTTTTTGGGCTTTCTCTAATGAGGTCTTGTATTCTTTGAACAAAAGGGTGTTTTGGATATATGTGTTGTATCGTTTGGATTGAGCTTAAAGAATCTGTGAAAATTGTTATTTTGGAATTTTGTATGTTTTTTCCTATTTCTATTGCTGCTTTTATTGCAAAGATCTCTGCAGATAGTATGTTTGAGTGTTCTGGTAGGTGGAAGGTCTTTTCAGTTGTTTTATATTTTACGGCACATCCTGTTTCTGAGTTGGTGATTGACCCGTCGGTATAAATATGTTCGCTTTCATTGTAAGTGTTATGTATTTTTTCTAAATAGAGTTTTTGGAATATTTTGCTATTTGTTTCTTCTTTTTTAAATCTACATAGGTCCGTATCTATATGCAAGTGCAGTGGTAACCAGGGTGGGGTGAACTGTGTTGTATTTCTCTCGTATGGGGTGTTTAGTGGAATGTTGTATTTTTCGAGTGTTAGTCTGATTCTGGTATAGGATGGTTGTGATTTTGGTTTTTTTTTGTGTATATAAGGAGTGTGTTTGATTGTTAAGAATTTTTGTATGTAAAGGGTGTTCTCTTGTTGCAAGAATTTTATTACCGATAATTAGGGATTGTTTTTCTCTTTGTAATTCGAGAGGTAAGGATCCTGATTCAGCAATGAGGCTTATGAGTGGACTCGTTCGATAGGCTCCAAGGCTAAGTCGTATTCCAGCATTGTATATGCTATTTAGTTTCTTAATATGTGTTTGTGCTGCTGTTGAATAAAGGATACTTCCATAATCTAAGATTGATAGGGTTGTTATTTTATGTAGGCGTAGGAGCAAGTTTCTATCTGAGCCGTATGATGTATGGCTAAGTATTTTCAGAATGTTAAGACTTTTAATTGTTTTAGTTTTTAGGTATTCTATATGTTTTTGCCAGGTAAGTTTTGTGTCGAAAATTATTCCTAAGAATTTTTGATTTTTTACAGGTGTTATAGGGTGTCCATTTAGGTATAATGTAGGGAGGTTTTCTGCTTTTCTTTTCCTAGTAAAGAGCATTGCTGTTGTTTTTTGGGATGACACTTTGAGACCTGTATTTTTTGACCAGATTAAAATTTGGTTTAAGGCGTCTTGGGTATTATTTTGAGCTGATTTTAGGTTTTTTGAAGTTATGAAAATTGTGATGTCGTCTGCGTACATTAAATATTTTATTTTTGATGGGATATAATCTTTGATTGTGTTTATGGCAGTTAGGAAAAGAGATACACTTAATACAGAACCTTGTGGAATTCCTATTTTCATAGTTTTTTCCTCTGAATATGAGTTGCCTAAGCAGACCTTATATGTCCTGTTTTGGAGAAAGTTTGAGATGAAATGTACTATGTTTCCTTTTAGTCCTATTTTTGTTAATTCTTGTAGTATAATTTTCGGGTTAATTGAATCATAAGCTTTCTCGATATCTAAGAAAACGCTGAGGAGGTAGTTCTTTTTGTTAAAAGCTTCTGTTATTTCTGATTCAAAGCAGAGGAGATTGTCTATTGTGCTTTTATTTTTTTGAAAACCAAATTGAAAGTCACTTATAGCTTTTTCATTTTGCAGATGCCACATAAGACGTTTACTAACCATTCTTTCTAACAGTTTACATGTGCAGTTTGTCAAAGAAATTGGACGGTAATTTTTTGCAATTGTGGGGTCCTTGCCAGGTTTAAGGATAGGGATGAGGATTGCTTTTCTCCAGTTTTCAGGAAAAGTTCCTTCTTTCCAAATCTTGTTATAAAGATCTAATAATGTGTTTTTACCCGTTTCATTTAAGTTTTTTAGCATGTGATAATGGATTTTATCAGGTCCTGGAGAAGATCCTTTACATTCTGAAAGTGTGTGGTTGAGTTCTTCTATTGTGAAAGGAGAGTTATATGGCTGTATGTTATTGATGGTCTTTAAATCAGTGAGTTTGAATTTAGAGTTAATTGGTAGGTTTTGCTGGGGGTTGGAAAAGGTGTTTGATAAGATTTCGAGTATGTCATTTTTATTTGTTATTGTTTCACCATTTTCATAAAGGTTTGTTATTTGTGTTACTTTTTGTTTCCCGTTTAGGCTTCTTAGTTTGCTAAATATTTCTGTCGTGGGTGTTCGTGAGTTAATTGAGTTTATGTAGTTCGACCAGGATTGTTTTTTGTAGAACCTTATCATTTTTCTTGCGTTGTATTTAGCGATTATGAAGTTTTTGTAGTCTTCAAGTCTAAGGGTTCTTTTGTACTTTTTATGAAGTTGTTTTCTTTTATTTATGAGTATTTTAATTTCGTTGTTCCACCATGGTACTGGGTTTTTAGATTTGATGGTTTTGGAGAGGGGAATTGAATTTTTTGCAGATTTATAAATTTTTGTTGTAATATAAGATTCATAATCATTTACGTTCTCAAATTTTTGTGGAGATAGGTCTAAACATTGTTGAAATTGAGACCAGTTGGCTTTTTTAATTTGCCAATTTGTTCTTTTTTCATTATGCACTTGATGTGTAGGTAGGGGTATAATAACAGGGTAGTGGTCGCTACTGTGTAGGTCTTCTTCTACGTACCAGTCGAAATAATGTTGTATTTTTGGGGTAATGAGAGTAAGGTCAATGCAACTATGTGTTTTGTAAGAAAAACTAAAAAAAGTGGGATTTCCATTATTCATTATGTTTAAATTGAGTTCTTCTACAAATTGTTCTATTGTGTTGCCGCGTTTATCAGTTTTATCGGATCCCCAAATTACATTATGTGCGTTCCAGTCTCCTACTATTAAAAATGGGATTTGGAAGTGCCTGGCTAAATTTACAAGGTCGTCTTTAGTTAAATGGTATGTGTTTGGTAGATATATATTACATATTATGAATTCGATAGTGTAAAATAATTTTACAGCTACCGCTTGAAGGTTTGTGTTAATTGGGACTTCTTCGCAATTAAAATTTTTATTAATGAAAGTTGAGACTCCACCATGTGCTATAGTGTCTGAGTTTACGTTTTTATTGAAAGTTATGAAATTTTTTAATTTAGGTTTGTGTTCATATTTAAATTTAGTTTCTTGAATGCATAAGGCTATTGGATTATATTTATTTATAATTAGTTGAATTTCTTCTAAATGACTATAATACCCATCACAATTCCAGTGTATTATGTTAGTACAGTTAGTATATTTATTTTTTTGTGTTATTTTGTTTTAGTTACCTAAGTTCTATGTTAATTACACTGTCAGCTTCATTTTCTTTGTCTTTTCTTGGTCGACCTCTTCTTTTGTTTTGGGGGATTAGTTGTTCACTAGCTGTTTGTATTTTGTTTAGTGGTTCCGTTGGGCTGATAAGTGTGTTTTCTGCTTGCCGTTGTCTCTTTGTTGTTCCTTGTTGTGTGGGTGCCTGTGTGCATGATTGTTGTGTGTTGCTGTTATCATCTGTGATTGCTATTGTGGATTTATTTTGTTGGTTGTTTTTATCAATTTGTTGAGGAATTTGAGGTGCTGTTTTGTTGTTATTATTTATATTATTAGGTTTATTTATGGTTGTATTTGAAAAAGTGAATAGTTTAACTACTTCTGCGTATGATTTTACATTTGGGTTTCGTATTTGATATCGATGTATTGCTTCTCGTCTGCTTACGTTTTCAATAATTTTAATTTTTTGAATTTCTTTTTCTTTTACATAATTCGTGCATTGTTTCGATAATGAATGATGATTTTCTGTGCAGTTTAGGCATTTTGTGGGACTTGTACACGTATTTTCAGGTTCTTCTAGATGGTACTCATTTCCATAGTTTGCGCACATTTTTGTTCTTTTGCATTCAAACTTGAGATGACCAAATTTTAAGCAGTTCATACATCGCATTGGAGGTGGTATATATTTTTTAGTTGGAATTTTCATGTATCCAACGTTTATTTTAGGTGGTAGTATCGGTGTTGCAAAAGTTAGTATGTATAATCCAGTATCTTCTAGTGTGTTCTCTTTTTTCTTTTGGATGTTCTTGATAGCTAATATATTTTGATCTTCTAGTTCTGCTAATATTTCATTTTCACTCATATATTTAAAGTCGGGGCAGTAAATCACCCCTTTTGAATAATTTAAACTGTTATGTTCACTAACTGTTACTTTGATTGCTTTGTCCATTTGTGTTAGTTGTATGAGTTTTTTTGCTTGATTTAGGTTTTTTGTTTTGATTATTAAGTTACCACTTTTTGTCTTTGAGCAATTTTCGACTTCTCCGGCAACACTATTTATTACACGTTTAATTAAAAATGGAGAAACACTGCTCATTGTTTTATGTTCATCGTATAATATAATTTGATGATTCGGATTGTTTTTATTTACCCGGTCCGGTTTGAAGATTTGTAACCCCCATTTTGGGGAAAACAGAAGAAAAAAAAAATATTAACTACGATAGTTGAGTGTGAAAAGGCTCGCACAGTAAAATTATTGCGCTACCGTCTAGTTTGAAGTCTCGAACAAGACTGAGTGTTTTTTTAATTAAATTGATGTGTTAGAACGTTGAAAAGTATTATATCAGTATTATTTTATTTATAAGCAGTATACGGTAAGTGTTTTTTTTTTGTTTATAACATTGATATTTAGTCCTTGGTACCAACCAACCATCTTCTTTTGTGGTATACATGAGTACCAATAGTCTTGTTTACGATACATTGTTGCAATATGTCTGTTCACAGAGAATGGCAAGAAAACTTATCTCGGAGGAAGAAATTTTACAAGAGCTTGAATATAGCGATGATAGCTTATCCAGTGATTTTTCTTCAGGGAGCGATGACAACTATATTCCTGAAACGGTATTGTCAGCGATACTGGAACATCAGAGGCCGATCATGAATCAGTGTCCCGTTTCTATAACTTGGGTAGAAAATTTTCTACTAATTGTGACGAAACATGTATTTTCTATTTCAAATTCAATTAGTCAAATTCCACTGTTTCTGTATGAGCGATTGAAAACTTTTTGGTGAGATAGAAAAGGTGAAGAGGAATTAATGAAATTGAACAATAAATTCAATTGTCAATTCAAAAAAGAGACAATTTGAATTAAAATCAATTTTGTTTTTACATTTTTATTGATAAATATTTTAAATATTTAGAAAAATTATTTATTTATACTAATAATAGAAGAGAACATGAAAAAAAATCAACTTTGAAAAACAAAAACAAAAATAAAATAAAAATTATAAATAAAATTTAATTAAAAATTTACTTATTTGTTTACTCATTTTACTTTTTTCTGTCTTTTAAATATTTTTTCTTGAAATTACATTTTTTTAATCAATACAAAACACAAAATTTCACCGATTGAAATCTTTTTCACAAGCTAAATAGCTGTTGAAAAGAAATTCTATCGATAGAAAATTTTCCATCGTTCAAAAACCATACAGAAACATTTGAGAATTGAAAATTTCACATTGGTGAATTCCATTTTCTACTGTTTCTTTTCTACTACTACTTTTTTTTCTTACAGAAACACTTCGTTAGAAAATTACGTCAATTTGACGTCAAATTGAATGTTTTCTACTGTGAAATATATTTTCTATCCTTACAGAAACGGGACACAGAGCTCGAAGATCAATAAAATCTCCACAATAGGGACCAGGAAGAAGAAGCTAATGCAGAGGAAGGTGGTACTGTTCAAGGACATCAAGGACATGGTGGTAATATTATATGGTCTTCGGTAGATGGAGCTTTTACGCCGAAGATGGTTCCCGCAAATTCAGGCATATGTGGAATACATCCAAACATACATCGCAATTTATCCATTATGGATATATTCCACAAATTGTTACCACGGTCAGTGTATATGTATATTGCACAATGCACAAACGAGCGTCTTGAATTAGATGAAAAATCAGGAAACAAACGTGCGAAAATAACTACAACAAACGGAGGAGAGATTGAGGTTATTATTGGATGTATGTTTATCATGTGCTACAATACAACCGATTATCATCTTTGAAGGATTACTGGTCGATTAATTCTTCCTTCTTCCTTAATTCTTCCTTCTTCCTTAATTCTTCCTATTCCTTATATATACCTTTATACTCAGTCAATCATGTCAGCTATAGCACGAGATCGATTTATACTGATTACATCCAAAATGAATTTTGCACCTCCTCCTACGACAAAACGTATTATGTCAAAGATATTGTTGAATGTTTGAAAAAAACTTTCCAAAAATATAGAGAAGATAGCTGTTTTCAAAGCATTGAAGAATCAATGACTAAATTCAAAGGACGCAGTTCTTTGAAACAATATATGCCTTTGAAACCGGTAAAACGTGGTATTAAGTTGTGGTTGCGATGTGATGCTCTTTCCGGATATACGTACTGTTATGTTACCATCCTCTATGAGTAATGATAACATTAGTATTATAACAAAAGTATTTACTTTTCAATAGAAAAACAAAAGTATTTAAACAATTTAAAAATAATCAATATCTAATTAAATAATAATAAATTTTTAAAAAACAAAAGTATTTACTTTTCAATAGAAAAATAAATATTTTTCACAAAACTTTATAATCCCTAATCACTTTATTCTAAAGAGAAAATAATTATCTAAGTCCAGGTCAAAATCCAAAAAAATAGAATATTTTATTTTTAAGAAAACATAATTATCTATTCAAAATTAGAAAGATAGAGTTTACTTTTAAAAAGGAAATTATATTAGAATTTAGTCTTATTTTTGTATTCCTAGAAATAAGAACAAATTTTCAATAAATAAAAATTTATAAATTTTATTAATAAAAATAAAAATTGTTTTTTTTTCAAACAATTCGGAAAATAAAAATAAAACTGGCGCAGTCGGTAGGATGCCAGTAGTGTTCTTTAAATAAAGCTAGTATAAAACATAAATATACTTACTATACGTATTATAACTTTCTTGTTTTTTACTAAACGAAAATTAGTAAAGTTCGTCGCGAATTAAAATCGTTTGATTGAACAGTTTTATAAAAATTTACGTATATAATATACATGTAAAAATTGTGCTTTAAAAAAAAAAAAAAAAAAAAAAAATCAAAGAACACTTCTTATTTTAATAAGTTAAACTGGCATCAGAACAAATAAATTAGTGAATTTTTTTTTCTCGAAAGTGTCAAATTTTTTTTTATAATATAAAATAAAATAAAAAGGGTATGAGAAATAGATTTAATCCTTATCCAAAGCAAAAAGAAGAAAACATCGACAACTGTGAAGATACCAAAAGAACATCAGAAGATCCCGTAAACTCATCATCGTCAACAACTCGTGATCCTGCAAATTCATCATCGTCAACAACTCTTGATTCTGCAAATTCATCATTATCAACAACTCTTGATCCTGCAAATTCATCATTGTCAACAATTCTTGCAAATTCACCGTTGTTAAATAAAAAGGTAAATATGTCTTTTAATATAGATCCCGTTAAACTCGCTGAAAAATTACCCATTTTTATTGGTCTAGAAGGCCCCGGTCATTTATTCATATTTGTAAATAAAGTTGATTATTTAATTGAATTATTAAAATCATGTAGTGAAAGTGCAAAAAATTTCATATTCGAAGAAATGAAATGTAAAATTACAAACGAGGCCTAAAATATTACAATAAGAAACGAAGATGCTACAAATTGGCCAAACATTAGAAATATTCTTATTTCTTCATTCGGTATAAAGTTATCTTTTAGGGAAGCTTTCTTTTATCTTTTTTCTTTTTTATTTTTTTCTTGAATCTTTTATAATACAAGCAAATAGATTAGACATAAATTTAGGTGTACCTAAGAAATTTGATATCCTCAATGAAATTTTAAACAAATTAAACATAAAATATAATCTAAGCGTTGAAAAACCACCACACTATAGTCCTTCACTTAATGAAGATTTTGTACTCAAAATACTTTGTGAAACAATATCCCCTAGCGCAAGTTCAATTATAATAAATAAAAATATTAAAACTTTAAGAGAAGCTTACAATACACTAGAAGAAAATTATCAAATAAAACACGAAGAAATTTATAAACAAAACAATATTAGAAATACTTTTAGAAATAATCATCAACAAAAGACGAATTACAGACAACATACTAATTTTAATAATTTTACGAGAAATACCCCAAACAGAAACACCTTTCTAAATGAAAGTTACCCTAGACAAAATAGACCTAATTTTTCAAACAATTTCCAAAGAAATAATATACATTATCAAAATCCTTGAGGAAATCCTTCAGGAAAACCTAATCAATATAACCATAACATCGGTAATAGTGGTCATTTTTCAAGAAATTTTCCAAAGCATAATTATCGAAATAATTACAATGAAAATTATTCTAGAAACTCAAATCAACAATTTCACAATAATAATAATCAGCCTCAACCAATGGACGTCGATAATCATGAAATATTTTTCTAATAAATGCCTCGGGAAACCCTTACCTATTATAAAAACTAAAATCCTTAACAAAAATCTATCATTCCTTATCGACACTGGTGCAGCAACGTCAGTCATTAACAAAAACATTTTCCCTGAAAATTATGAAAAACCTTTAGAAAAACCAATGATATTATCAACCCTTTATGGAAATATCTCAATTTGTAAAAAACTTATTATACCCTTACCACCTGAATTTAACGATCCCAAACCAATGGAAATAGCAGTAGTAAACATTAATAACAAAAAGTACGACGGGATATTAGGGAATAATATCCTAATACCTTTGAAAGCTAAAATTGATTATGAGAAAAATGTACTCGAGATAAATAATCAAATGATTCCTTTCGAAGGACATACTAATAATGATAAATATATTCAAGAAATCTGTAAAATGGAATTCAAACCTTCTAATGAAAATGGCCTAATTCAGAAACTAAAAGTAGAAAACCTTAATTCAGAAGAAAAAGAAGAATTATGTAAAATTATAAAAAACAACTTACAAATATTTTACAAAGAAGGAAATGTTCTAACGCATCTAAAAGACATCACACATAAAATCGAAACTAAAGACCATACTCCCATCTATTCTAAATTATACAGATATCCTGAAGTACACAAACAAGAGGTTAATAAACAAATTAATGAAATGTTAGAAAAAGGAATAATCGTAGAAAGTAAAAGCCCCTACAATTCTCCAATCTGGGTTGCACCGTAAAAATTAGATAATTCTGGAACACAAAAGTGGAGAATTGTAACAATTAGGCAATTAAATGAAATATCAATAAGCGATAATATTTCTATACCTAATATAGATGATATATACTATAGAAAATTTATTAAAGATTATTATAAAGTAGCACATGGTATGGTGAAAAATTTAAAAAAATCGAATAAATTAAACATTGAAGATAACGAATATATCGCATCATTCGAAAAATTAAAACAACTCATTTCTAGTGATCCAATCTTACAATACCCTGATTTCAATAAGAAATTTATACTTGTCACAGATGCAAGTAATTACGCCTTAGGAGCCGTTTTAACTCAATACGGCAAACCAATATGCTATGCAAGTTCAAGAAAGAAATTACAGTACAATAGAAAAAGAGTGTTTAGCAATTGTCTGGGCGACCCAATATTTTAGGCCTTATATTTTTGGTAGAAAATTCTTTATTAAAACAGACCATAGACCATTAGTTTGGCTCCACTCTCTGAAAGAACACAACTCAAAATTAGCAAGGTGGAGAATTAAGCTTAATGAATACGATTTTGATAAAGAATATGTGAAAGGTAAAGATAACAATGTAGCAGACTTTTTAAGTAGACTAGAAATCAATGCTAACGACGAGTTATATAATAGTGATGTGGCAACAATCCATAGCGGTGTGGAAGAAAACAGAGATGTTATTTCAATCTCTGAAAGACCACTTAATTGCTCTCAGACTCAAATTATAGTGATATTTGTGAAAATGGAGATAGTGAAATAAAAATAATTTATAATAATACTAGGCAATTATTTATTAGAAAAATTGAAGGAATTATAGAAACAATTAAAGAATATTTACCAAATCAAGGCATAGTCGGTATTTTTTGTAAAAATGACATATTATTCTTAAAAATTCAAGATTTATATGTTGAGCATTTCGGTGGGCAAAACAAAATACAAATTCAAAGGTGTACAAGAAATTTAAAAAACATTCTAAAATACGATGAAGTTATAAAACTTATAGAAGAAAAAACACGCGAAATAAAAAATAGAGGAATAAACAAAAATTATATGGAAGTAAAAAATGAATGGTATTACCCAAAAATAAGAGAAATAAAACGACGGTATATTAATAACTGTCATGTTTGTCAAGAACCAAAACATGACAGGAATCCAAACAAAATAAATTTTGAAATAACAAAAACAGCAAACAGAACAAACGAGATTATACATATAGATAGACATACATATACATATTATATGCCTACCCAAAATGAATATTTCGTAACCTTTATAGATAAGTATACGAAACACTTATCTATTTTTCCTGTAAATGACAGAAACAGTATAACCACGGAGCAACATAAATAGAGGAACACTTAGTACTGGCTCGAATGTAGGCAAAATTTTTAAAATTTGTTGACCTGTGCGGGAAGTGTGAGGGACGAAAAGTTTCTATCTCTCACGAAAAAATATATGAGAAAACTTTCGTTTATTACTCAGTTGCTTCTTACATAAAATATTATTTTTATTCATAAGATAAACATATACATGTATACCTAATTCCTTATTCATATCGTTGCGTTCTAAAAAATTTTTTTCTGTATACATTGAAATATACGCATAAAGATATAAAGAAAAAAAATATTTATTTTCTCGATTCGAACAAAAAATTATACCCACTCCTTTACTGAATATGTATGTAAATACGTGTGTATATATTTTGCTGTTTGAGAAAGCAAATATCTATCCCTTCCGAAATTTTTTTTTCTTTTTTCAAATTTTAAAAATCATTTTAAAAATATATTTTTATATTTTTCTAAATTTCTATATCCAGAAAATTTTCGTAGTTTGTTCATCTTCATTGATAAATATGAAAATTTTATTCGTGAAGGATCAGTAGATCAGAATAACCAATAGGCATGTTGTTTTATTTTCTTTTACATTATAAAATATCTAATGCTAGTTTTTAATACATTTTAAAATATACACACAAGCAAACAAAAACAAAATTTCATGTATACATTTCTCATATATCCCTTCTAAAAACCAACAAAACACAAAAATATACCAATAAAGTGCAAAAAAAAAAAGAAAAAAATGTACACGATCGTAAATAATTATGTATGTGTTGACGACATATTACGTTTTAACTATACGCATTGTATTCAATTTCTTCCTTCAAGAAAAATAAAAAATATTTAGTGTGATATATATTTTTTGTAAAATTTTTCTCAAACACATATACACATTTTTTTGTACGGTGGTCGGTGATTATATTAAAAATAATTAAAATAAAAAAAATTTTTTAATATAAAACGTTTTTAAAACGGACTCAAAAGTATAAAATAATTTTTCCTAGCCACATACACATTCTCAACCCCATACAGATAATCCTGAAAATTTGTGATTGCGAATTTTTAATAGCTATAAAAATACTTGTAAGATTAAAAACGAAAAACATGGGGCGCTATTCTTTACACTTCTTACTATTAACTTGCACTATTCTTTACACTTCTTACTATTAACTTGCACTACTCTTTACACTTCTTACTATTTTATCTTCCGCCCCATGTTTTTCGTTTTTAATCTTACAAGTATTTTTATAGCTATTAAAAATTCGCAATCACAAATTTTCAGGATTATCTGTATGGGGTTGAGAATGTGTATGTGGCTAGGAAAAATTATTTTATACTTTTGAGTCCGTTTTAAAAACGTTTTATATTAAAAAATTTTTTTTATTTTAATTATTTTTTGCTTTTTAGTCTTATGTGAAATTTGTCAATCGATTTTATTGATATTATTTTACATTAAAAAACAATATAAGTAAAACTAAAAAAGTAGTACCACTTGAAGAATTTTTTTATTCATTTGTTTATTTTTCTTTCAAAAATATTATTCATAAACAAACAAAAATTTTTCAAGTGGTACTACATTTTCAGAGGTGGCTGTTAAAAATGTGAAATGAAGCATACTAAAATATTTTTGACTTGAAAATCAGAGTTTGCTTAGATTAAATTTTAGTAAAGAAAAATTAATATTTTATTTGTTTTAGACCAAATTTGAGGATCGAATATCATAAAAAGTAAAATCTTCAAACTTTCATTAGCGATGTAATATTGCATTGTCATGCAGTTCTGAGCTATGTTGAAAGTTTCAAGTCTCTATCTCATCAAAAAGTTTGTTAAAAATTAAAAATCAATTTCCAAATTTGTACCGAACAGACAGACAAGAAACCAAGCTAATAAAAACATTTTAGTAATATGAGTTGGCGAATCTCGCGCATGTCTTACATGTGTTACTGATCTTCTTGTGTATACATACATATACGAAGGACGAAACCTCTTTCTTAGAATTTACTACAACAAAAATGCATGTTTGTAAGTATCTTTTCTTCTGCGCATGGTTTTCTAGTATAATACGATTAGGCATCTTTTTTAAATCGAGCTATACCTATATTTTTGGTCTTTTGCATTGAAAAATGTATAGAGGTAAGGTATGAAGGGTAATAATGAATCATTAGTTTATATACACATATACATATAGTTTTCAAACATTAATTCGTAAATTTTTTTTTTTGAAACACACATACATACACTTTAATTTAAAAAAAAAATGCCCATTCCTATACTCAATTTTATATATTTTTGTATATCAAATGGATATATTAAAAAAAAATAAAAAAAACCTGCTTTCACAAATACTTTAAAATTCCCATTTAAAATATACATTAAATATACATGTGTATGGTACATATACTGAATTTGAAATCCTTTAGAATCACTAAAGAAAATTACAACAATTTCTTATCCTCTTATATTGTACAGCAATTTGTGTATAATTTGAATTGCTTTGAATTCTGATTGCCTGGTGTAGAAATAATTTTTAATGTTAGAAAATTAAGATTTTTCGATCGAATTTTTCAATAAAATTATTTTTTTTCAATAAAATTATTATCATTATGATATCAACATTATATTTAGCCTGATAAACGATCAAATTTGATATGTAAATTATCAACAGAATTTATAAGTGTGCAGATCATATGCAAATTAGCTACTTGTATACTTCTTCTTCTTGAAATACTTGAAATATACCCTCAAATCTTATATTTTCAATTTCTCATACAAATTTTTATACTGAACCAAATGGTATGTATACTGAATATATGGAGAAAAGGAAAAGCTGTTTCCATATGATTCTGTATACTCGTATTGTAATGTAATGCTTGAAACATGAGAATGATTGTGTTAAAAATGTTTAAATTTTTTAAATTTTTTAAAAAATTTTGTATGTATTGCATGGAAAATATATAGAAAAGAGAATATACTTTAAAATTAGAGAAATTAAGAAAAAATCCTGAGAATAAGAAAGAGCTTAAACAGCTTTAAGATTGGAGGCCAGCTTTCAACATTGGAGGTATTTTTGCTGTTTTTAAATTCGTTATTTCAATGTTCTATAATAAAATGTCTGGTAGAAATATATATAGTCTTTGGTATAACTATGATATATTAGAACAAATTAAATTAAGGTTAGCAATGTTAGGAAAACCCAGGAAAATAATTACCGATGGAGAATTTAACACTCTTATAGCTGGTTTCACAGTGAGGCTTAAGCGAAGCTTAAGTCTTAAACTGAGTTTATTCACTTTTTTCAGTTCCACAGTGTAGATTAAACTGAGTTTAACTTGAAATCTAGTAGTCTTTATCTGAGGCTTAAGCTATCTACAAAAGCTTAGCTAAGCTTTGGCTTAAGCTTCCACTGTGAAACTGGCTATTAGTTTAAAAGAATTTTGTAAACAGAAAAATATAGACATCCATTTTACTACAAAAAAGACAGGAAACTCGGATATAGAAAGAATCCACGGTACTATAAATGAACATATCCGTATTTTCAACGTAAAAAACGAAGTAGGTTCACTCAAAGAAAAAGTCATTAAGGCAGCTCAAGTTTATAATAACACCATTCACCAAACAACAGGTGAAAGACCAATTAGTTTTCTAGAAAATAAGATTAACTTACAAGAATTAGATCAAATTGCAAATAAAATTCATCAAAATAAAATAAAAATAATAGAAAGACTTAATAAGAATAGAAAAGAATTTATAGAACCTGAAGATAACCAAGAAACCTATGTCCAAGCACCTGTTCCGCGTGTAAAAAAGAAGTTAGCACCTACATACACAAAAACCAAAATTTTCAAAAGAAATAATCAATTTTACACTAACAAAAGAAAAATACATAAACAACAATTCAAAATAAAATACAAATATCAAAATGAAGATCCCTCTTTTCAGATACAAAATGATGAAAATCATCCCACTGTTCCTAATACTTCTAATTCCTGTTAAATCAGAATTTAAACTCGAGAAATCAATAATCAAGCGGGTTACATTATAATTAAACAAGAAACAATAGAATTGATTTCTGAATATGATAAAATCTTCCATATAGTAAATTTAAATAGCTACGCAGACGTTATAGAAAAAATTAAAGACGCTATACAAGAAAATCAAAAAACATTCGAAGACCCATATATATTTATATATTTATGCTAATTGATTCTATAAAATCTTTCGAATTCAAACTCGACTCAATGCTACCCCATCCAAGAACTACTAGAGGATTATTTAATGTTGGATTATTATGGATGACGACGACAGACAAGAAATTGAAGAACACCTTATAATCATTGACGAAAATAACCATAACATAGTAACTTCGACGAATAAACAAGTATATATTAACACAAAACTACAAGAAGACTTAGA
The DNA here is from genome assembly GCA_932526495.1 of Bombylius major. Classification (NCBI taxonomy): domain Eukaryota; kingdom Metazoa; phylum Arthropoda; class Insecta; order Diptera; family Bombyliidae; genus Bombylius; species Bombylius major. The sequence goes on from OW052043.1 coordinate 19,719,551, forward strand.
AAAACTTACAGAAAAAATAAACAAACATCAAAATTTAATAAGAGATTTTACCAAAAACATTACTAATGAACAGAAAAAATTCGCTAAAAGTTTACATGCATTGCAAATAAATACTGACATAATGTTACTAAATATCGAAATCGAAAAATTACAAGACAACATCGTGTTTTTAAGATTAGGAATACTATACTTTATTTAACAATTAAAGTCAGTGTTGTGCTTATGGAGGCAGTACCCGATGAGATTGTTGCCCTTGGTAATATTTAATTTAAAAGATTCTCCTCGATTGAAATTGAGATCTGATCACCCCACACACGAGAAAGATTTATTCAAACGAAATGTAAAAGAGTATAGAAAAGTATGCCTATCTTGCCTGTACTGACTTTAATTGTTAAAGTATAGGAAGAAACATTCTATCTCCAATAGAAATAAAGACATTTAATATCACCACAAAAAAACTACAAAATATTAAAAGTAGTTTAGTTTTAAAAAAATAATTGTTTAGCTTTTGTAATATTAATCCTAAAATTTTTTAACAAAAAGATTTATAAACTTAAAATTACTCCTTTACCGAACTCAAGAAATTTTAAAGTAAAAATTAAAAAACATAATTTTATATTATTTAACAATACAATTTTTAAAAATGAAAATAATCAACTTTATATGAAGAATCTAACTAAAAGCGATATATGCATACAGAATTTGAATCAATAATCCCATGAAAATTGTGAATTCATAATAAATAAAAATTCTGAAATAATAAAAAAAGAAGAAGGTTTATTATTAACAAAAAATATTTTTATTTCTAATTTTACAAATAGTTGTAACGATTTAAAATATATTTTAAAAAGAAATAATTTAATCCAATTTCAAGATTGCAATATAAAAATAAATGAAACAATTTATAATAATTATAATTATATTGACATATTGTTAAGCAAAATTTATTAATTCCTCTATATAAGTACGTATAATAACCTAGAAAATATCACCTCAACAATAAATCTAAAAGAAATTCATATCAAACAATTACAAAACATTAAACAAAACGAAGAAATTAAATTGGAAAATAATATTAAACATAATATTTCTTATGGAAGTTTTTTAATAATTATAATTATCATAATCATAGGCCCTTATTATGTAAGTCGATTCGAGGTAGACTTGAAGTCGAGTCACAGTATTATAAGTTTCTATCACTGTAGATTTTTTTCTATTCCATAGAGTTGTCAAGTCGACAGCAATTTTGCCAGCGACTTCGAGTCTGTTGTATGTGATTTAAGTTATAATATAACTTAATTATTAATATTTAATAAATAATAATTATGTTTTAATTACATAATTTAAATTTATAATATTTATTATTATATTATTACCTGCGATACGGATGTATAATTATAATTATTTGACAATTTGACAAATTAATTAATTTATTCTAAGGAAAAACTAAATCTAGTAGTCATTCAAATCGTTAGGAACTCAAAACTCAAGAAATACTGCCCATGAATATGAGTAATTAGACCGAATTGTGAATCTAAACCATTCCCGGATCCACCTGAAGACACACAAAAAATTTCATTAAAATCGGTCCAGCCGTTTAGGAGGAGTTCAGTGACATACAAACGCACAGAAGAAATATATATATAAAGATACATACATATGTATATACGAAAAATAAACTATTCAATATATTATTCAATGTCCCCCATTTTCCCCCCTTTTTAACAATCCTTGTCCACCATTCACTACTCAGGACCTGGCAACCCTATATAACACTTACCTTTAAAATCCTTTTTACTAATGCTAAACCTAGAATGGCGACCGAGTCATTCCACGAACTTAGTGGACTGTGTCGTTTTATCTTATTGACAATTTTACCTAATTACAGCATTGCCAAATAACACAAAATAATTTTACAAACTGTCATAATGAAACCTACTGCCTTATTCTACATCAAAGTCATAACTTGTGACCAGTCATAAGTATATTCACCAAACTAGTTTTATGACCGTCATAGTCAAGTTATGACCATAAAATTCTTTTAACTGTTTTGCTGACCTATTAGCTTTGCTACTAGCATTTTGAACCCAACTTTGAACTTGAAACAAACAAAGACAAGTTGTATGATGACGCATTTACAAAGTGTAGTACAATTTGTGGTGTTTATTAAATGTGTATTAAATTGTAATAGAAGAGGGATAAAAATTGTACTAGAATAATTTGTACAGTGGGCAACAAATTACTAGTACACTTTAAATTTAATTATTAATAATTTGAATATTTGGAATAAAAATAGTGTGAATAATATCATTTCAAAAAAAAAAGGGTAACATTAACACAGGTAAAAATTCATAATACAGGTAATTTCAATTAAAGCAATTTTATTTAATAAATTTTTCAAATTAATTTGATTTCAAATATATGTGTTAAGCAGTATGATTATATATGTATATATATATACAGCGGCTTTAAGCAGTATGATTAAAGCTTTATATGTTTAATTTGATACTTCAAATTTGCTTCAAATAAATTAAAAAATATATCTTATTTGGGAGTTCTAAAATAACGAATTTGAAAAACCTCTTTCAAAAATATCAAAATTGATTCATCATAATACAGTTCTTTATCATCAGTATTTGGGTAATATCTATTTCTTTAATTTTATTTCTAAATTAAATTCGGCGTGATAAAATGGACAAATTAATACGGCAAAGAGGTTCCTGCAAAGGGCAAATAACACGGATTGAGGGATATTTTCAAGATGAAAATATCAATGTACAAGACAAAAATTCAACTAAAGTAAGATTGATAGCTTTAGAAAATGCGTGGTCAGAATATTCACGTATTCAAGATGAAATTGAATCTACGGTTAATGAAAAATATTTGGAACATGAAGAAGATGATCGAATAAATCTTGAAGATAGATACTTCACATTAAAAGCTCGTATTTTACAAACAGTTGAAAATTTTGAACAAACTTCATCTGAACCTCGAACAAATTCTTCATTAGCAGAAACTTTAAACACATTATCATCAAATCAAGTGCAACTTACACAGGCATTACAACAATTATCAGTAATTTCAGACCAAAACAATGTATCAAATACTGAGTCAGTTCAAGTAACTAATACTAGACTTCCTAGAATCGATGTTCCTCTATGGAAAATACTCAGAATGGAAGAATTTTAGTGATCTCTTTATAGCTCTAATTGATCAAAATCAGAAGTTGTCACAAGCAGAAAAGCTTCAATATTTGAAAGCTTCATTGAAAGGTGATGCATCAACGTTACTCAATCATTTAACAGTAAGTGATGCAAATTATGCTCAAGCTTGGCAAGAGTTGCAATTAAGATTTGACAAAGAAAGGTATATTGTAGATTCTATTTTTGAAAACATTATGCTCACAAGCACCAATTACAACAGCTACAGTACAATCTATAAAAAATTTACATAATAAATCTACTGAATGCGTACGGGCATTAAAAGCATTGAATTATCCAGTTGAGCAACGGGATGCATGGCTTGTTTTTATTATAACAAACAATTTGGACAATGAATCAACACAATTGTGGACAAGACATTCAGTGGATGTAGTACGGCCAAAATTTGAAGATATTTGTACATTTTTGCTTGAACGGGAATTTGAACTTTCTAACGGTTCAAATAATAATAAGATTGTAAAAGGAAAATATTCAAAAAACGTATACACTACGAACTCGGTAGTATGTCCAGTGTTCATCGGAACACGGCCTGCATATGTACAGAATTTGCAAAATGGGAAAATCAACAAAAACGCGAGTTTGTGAAACAAAACAAACTTTGTTTTAATTGCTTGAAGTCTGGTCATCAGTCAAGACAATGCTCATCAAGTTTATGTAAAATTTGTCAAAAGCGACATCATACAATTTTACACATTGGAGATAAAAATCTACATGTTTCTAGGGACAACACGACTTGTGCAACGGTTCATTTGAATATGAAAAATAAACATATTATACTTCCAACAGCAATTGTTTTAGTGCGAAACGGATTTAATCAATTACAACCCTGTAGAATGCTTTTAGATACAGGTTCGCAGGTCTCCTTAATTAGTGAAGCATGTGTTCAACGGTTAGGACTTAAACGTAAACGGTCAAATACTGAAATCAAGGGTGTTGGTGACGGTAAATCTGAATCAACTAGAGAAAATGTAAAGCTGATCATTAAATCTAGATTATCAGAATATTCGGTTGAAATAGATGCATTCATTTTGTCAAAACTTACATCATTTATACCGTCAGTAAATATTGATAATATGAAGTGGTCACAACTAAATAATTTACAGTTAGCAGATCCAAGTTTCACAAAATCAAGAAAAATTGATATATTGGCAGGATGTAATTTATTCTTTCACATTTTGCAACCAGGAAAAATCATAAGTCCTATGAAAAATTTGGTAGCTCAAAAAACATCTTTTGGATGGATAATAGCAGGATCACATGATCAATTTGACGGAAACAACCCTTCATGTTACCATGTTCATGTTGATCTTAACGATCAGGTTAAAAGGTTTTGGGAACTGGAAGATATTGATAATATCCCTTCACGAACAAAAGAAGAAGATTTATGTGAGGAGCATTTCGTTAAAACACATCAAAGATTAAATGACGGAAAATATTTGGTACGGCTTCCATTTAAAGAAAACTTTCATTTGGGAATTTCTAAAGAAACAGCAATAAAAAGATTTCATTATCTTGAACAAAGATTTACAAAAAATCATCAGTTACGAAATAATTATACAAACTTCATGCAAGAATATGAAGCACTAGGTCACATGAAAAAACTTAATCACCAAGAAAAAGTAATGAGGGTTGAATATGCTTGTTATTTGCCACATCATCCAGTTTTGAAACCTAATAGTGTTACTACTAAATTAAGTGTAGTTTTTGATGGATCATGCTCAACTTCATCAGGCTATTCATCAAATGATTCATTAATGGTTGGTCCAGTTTTTCAACCAGAGTTATTTCAAATCATACTACAATTTCGATTATATCCAGTAGCATTTACAGCTGACATCGCAAAAATGTATCGCCAAATATATGTCCATGATAGTGATGCAAATTACCAACGTATAATTTGGAGAGATCAGTCATCATCAGAAATTCAAGAGTACAAATTGCAAACGGTTACCTACGGCACTGCATCAGCACCTTTTCTTGCCACAAGAGTTTTGTATCAGCTGTTAAAAGATGAAGAATATTTATTTCCCGATGCTTCAGAAATTCTCAGATCTCATTTCTATGTAGATGATCTAATAGCAGGTGCTACCAGCGTAGACAAGGCTAAAATTTTAGTTAAGGAATTGAAGCAACTGTTATTCAAAGGGGGATTTGAATTGCGCAAGTGGTCATCCAACATGAGTGAAATTTTAGTTGAGGAGTCAAATGAAGAAAGGTCAGCAAATCTAAGTATTGAGAAAAATAGTGGCATTAAAACACTCGGACTTGATTGGCATTCGAGAAGAGATTATTTTTCTTTCACGGTTAAACTCGGTTCTGCATCCACTACAACCAAACGCAAATATTGTCAGAAGTTTCAAGAATCTTTGATCCAATGGGATGGTTGTCACCGGTAATAGTGGAGGCCAAGATATTTTTACAAGCTTTATGGAACAGCAAACTTGATTGGGATGAAACACTTGATGAGAAATTGCTAAATAAATGGGTTTCAATTCGGAAGGATTTGACAGTTTTAGAGAACGTTGAAATTACAGGATGGTCAAATTTTGGTGAAGGTGTTCATCAACTTCATTGTTTCACGGATGCATCACAAAGGGCTTATTCAGCGGTTGTTTATCTGCGTACAGTTACACCAGATCAACAGGTTATTGTTCTAATAATTGCTGCAAAAACAAGGGTTTCACCACTTAAAGAACAAACAATCCCGAGATTGGAGTTATGTGCTGCGCAACTAGGAGCCAAATTCTTGCAAAAGGTTATGAAAGTATTTACACTTTGTGAAGTCTATGCTTGGAGTGATTCACAAATAGTATTAGCTTGGTTATCAGACACATCGAAAAAATGGAAATGTTTTGTAGCTAATCGAGTAAATCAAATCAAGTCCATCATACCATCAGTTCAATGGAATTACGTTGCTTCGGCAGATAATCCAGAGGATTGCGCTTCAAGGGGCATACGTGCTAATAAACTTACAAAAACCATCATGTGGTGAAACGGACCTACAATTCTACATCAACTTGATTTTCAATTGGCTGGAGAATTAAAACTTGAAAATTTTGAAGCTCCTGAACAAAGAATCATACATTTTGTTGAGACAAATGATAATACAGAATTTTTGAAAAGTTTTTCTTCATTTAGTAGAATGGTAAAGGTAATTGGCTGGTGTTTTAGATTTATCAACAACGTAAAACAAAAAAACAGAAATTATGAATGAATTCTCAACGCGGATGAACGAAATTCAGCTTTATATCGGTGCATTAAAATTGAACAAAGGCAACATTTTTCAAAAGAAATAGAAACATGCAAAAAACAGCGAGAGTTACCAAGCTCTAGTAAATTGTTACGATTAGATCCTTTTCTAGACATCAGCGGGATTTTACGAGTAGGTGGTCGCTTACAGCATTCAACATTAAGTTATAATCAAAGACATCAAATCATTTTACACAAACATGGTTATATAGCAAAACTTATAGTGTCCGATTATCATTCAACTTATTTTCATGCCGGACCTCAACTTTTACAAAATTTATTGCGTGCAAAATATTGGATTATCGGTGATAAACATTTGATTAGAAAAACGATTTATTTGTGTACTGTTTGTCAACATATACATGATACAAATAAGGAAAACTTAAATTTGAAAAAAGAAAAACTGAATTTGAAAAAGAAAAATTAAAATTGACAAAAGAAAAATTGAAAATTTATATGAAAGTAACCTAAAAATGAAAGTAACAAAATCAAATAAAGATACATATGCTTATGATTTATCTTATACCAAGAATAAAAGTATTTCTGATTCCACTCCTATATCTTTCTTCAAAATAATTTTTAAACTGGACATGCTCCAAACCATCCAATCATGAGATGATCCTGGAAACATTTTACATAATTTTAATTAAACTTACAATCATAGCATTAATGCTGAAATAACCTTTTCTATTATAATAGAGGTGTTGAATTTGTTGATCAGGTGCTCTTATTTTGACGTGCGTTCCATCTATGCAGCCTATAATGCCTGGAAGTCCGCTTTTCTCATAAAAAAACAATTTTGCTTCATCTTCTTCTTCCCTGGCGTAATTGAACTTTATCCATTTATGACGAAGATATCGTTCAAAAACATCTATTGATTCGATTCGAATCGACTTACATAATAAGGGCCATAATATTTGTATTTTATATAAAAAAGAAAATTATAATCGATACTCAGGAGAGCATCCAGCTTAAGAGGGAGGTTGTTATGTTACCATCCTCTATGAGTAATGATAACATAATAATAAAAATTTAAAATAAACATTATCATTTATTATTTTTCTTAGAATAACTATTTCTTTTTTTGAAAAACAAAAATATTTAAACAATTTAAAAATAATCAATATCTAATTAAATAATAATAAATTTTTAAAAAACAAAAGTATTTACTTTTCAATAGAAAAATAAATATTTTTCACAAAACTTTATAATCCCTAATCACTTTATTCTAAAGAGAAAATAATTATCTAAGTCCAGGTCAAAATCCAAAAAAATAGAATATTTTATTTTTAAGAAAACATAATTATCTATTCAAAATTAGAAAGATAGAGTTTACTTTTAAAAAGGAAATTATATTAGAATTTAGTCTTATTTTTGTATTCCTAGAAATAAGAACAAATTTTCAATAAATAAAATTTTTAAATTTTATTAATAAAAATAAAAATTGTTTTTTTTTTCAAACACTTCGGGAAATAAAAATAAAACTGTACGACTTCGACATATACACAGGAGGAGAGACCCAGGCAAGTGAGGGGACATAAGGTGAACGTGTCGTTAATAAGCTGGCAAAATCAATAGCAAGGGACGATGTTACATTATGTTTTGAACGCTTTTTTACATCCGTAAATTTACTAAACTCTATTTCTTATTCTGCTGTCGGTACATTGATAAGTAATCGCAAAAATGTACCTAAATTTGGCAAAAAATAGAAACGAGGTGAGGCAGAATTTAAAAGTACATATATCATAAGATGGCAGGACACAAAAGAAGTATTAGGGGTCGATTATGAGAGTCTATAGCTGATAGAATTAAAGTCGATATAGACTTTCGGAATTATGGAAGTCTACTCAAGTAGAATTTTTTCTATTTTATAGACGTAACAAGTCTAGCACAATTTTGTAATAGATATTTCGATATTTGAGGTTGTGGTATGAAAAGTAAACATTTTCTGTCAAACTCAAAAGTCAAAATCACTTGAAACTTGTAAGAATGGAGAACGAAGAAATCATGTAAATAATATTTAATAATATAAAAAGTATATAAAAAATTTCAAAATTATTTTGTGTTTTTTTATTTTTTCAGGAAAAAAGCTTTCAGTAGCAAAAACCAGCTGGAAAAGTTGGTCATTATCATGCAGCAAAATCCCTCAATAGCAAAAGGGATAATTAAGAAAAATGAAGCAAATTTAAAATGGAAATCATTTGCTGTAGAATTAAATAGTTTAGGGCCTCCAATAAAAACAGCAGAAAAATGGTCGAAGGTGAATTTTTATTTGCTTTTAAATTTATTTATATTAAAATAAATTATTATTAGGTTTGGATTGACCTTAAAGCGAAAATTAAGAAAAAATTAAGAAACAACAAAACTGAAATGAACAGCACAGGAGGTGGACCATGTAATCTAAAAGTTTTAAATCCGTTGGAGGAACGAATTAGTGAATTTTTAAATTTTAAAACTTGTGTAGATCCCCCCGGACGCCACTTTGGGGTAAATGCAGAAGAATATGCAGAAACGGAAAACATGTTTGGAAATGATATTGAATCCACTGAAAATCCTGTTCCTGTTACCCACGCGAATGAACAATCGTCTCCCAGCAACAGCAACAAATATACAAAACCAAAAAAAAAATATATCGCTGAAGAAAGGATGAAGATATTAGAAAAGTACAATGACGAATTCAAAAAATATTGTAATGATGTATCTGCAATCAAAGGATATACGGAAAAAATGCTTGAATACAAAAAAAATGTATTATGATAAAAAAGATACAAATAGAGAATTATTAAAGTTGAAAAAAGAAAAATTAAAAATTTATAAAGAAGAAATGGAAAAAAAAACAAAAGGACAGAGAAATTAAGCTCAAACTAAAAATGGAACTAATAGAATTACAAAAAAACGGATTTGAAGGTTAAAAAATAGAAGGTTTTATTATAACATTGAAACGAAGTGCCTTATTTTATTAGAATTGTATTTTTATGTTTTAATTTTTACTATGCCATGGAGGCTTTTATTATATTTTAGTTATTTTAAATAAAAAACAATTTTAATTTTCATAACTTTTACTGAATTTTTTATTGCGGTGAAGTTAGAGACAACATTAGTCTGTTACGAGCCAATATTCCTTCGGTGCTTGTTACAACACTTTCCTCTTCTCGAATGGTAGGAACATTTTCCTCGTTGGTTTCATTTATATTATTCTCTTCTACGAACGGAACTCCATGCCTTATACACATATTGTGTAATGCTTCACATACATTTACAATTTAAATCGCCTTCCTTGGGGAATAATGTAGTTCTCTGGCTCCAAGTAAACATCGGAATCTGTTTTTTAAAATTCCAATGGTTCTTTCTATTATATTTCTTATTGCTGAATGCTTTGTATTAAATCGAGCTTCACGGGAGTTTTCAAGTGTACTACGGAATGGAGTGATTAAGTATGATGCTAAACGATAACCGGCATCACCTCAAATGTATGGAAAAAGTAGAACTATAGCATTTTGTGAATATATTATTTGTTTTAAAAAGTTGCATTACCAAAAAGTTCTTGTTGAACTTACCTAATAACCATTTATTGGACTCCCCATTTTGAAAATTCTGAATCAACTTTCTTTTAAGATGTGATGCATTCCACACTGTTGAATCATGTGTTGATCCTGGAAACTTTGCGTCGATGTATGTGATCTCCATTTTATTATTGCAAACCTGTAATTGATTCACAAAGGTTACTTACATCTTACAAACTCAACTGCTAATATTTGTTTCTTACAATCATAGCATTCAAGCTGAAAAATCCTTTCCTATTATAGTATAAGTGTTGTGCTGGTCCTTCGGGGGCTCTTATCTTGATGTGAGTCCCATCAATACAGCCAATAATTACTGGGAAGCCACTTTTTTCATAAAAAGCTACTTTGACTGCATCTTCTTCGTCAGTACAAATATGATTTTCAAAAACGTTGATTATTTCCTTCAATGCAACACAAACTGTTGCTTGACTCATACCCAAATTATAATCATTACCAACACTGATCTGGTAACTACCTTGGGCACAAAACCGTAGAAGGCACGCCAACTTCAATATGTTTGGTATTGAAGTAGCTCTCAAAGCCGGACTCAATTTAGTTTCCAAATCATCAAGTAAATTTCGAAATACTTCACGTGACAATCGAAAATTTTTTATAAAGCTGAAAATCAAATTCAGAAATACATTTTTTGTAATCCTGTAACGAAGTTCCATAGTACAAAAAAAAAAAGAAAAAATGTTAGGTACAAATAAAAACCACCGAAAACCGGATTTACCCTATTTATTACATACCGAATATTACCTTTTTGTACCCGGATTAAGAAAAATAATAACAAATAAAAACCACCGAAAACCGGATTTACCCTGTTCATTATATCTATATATATAAAACTGAAATGTCCGTTCGTGTGTAGCCAATTTACTCGCGAACCCTTCGACGGATTTTGATGAAATTTTGTGTGTGTGTTGCTTATATTGTGAGGAAGGTTTTAGGCATAGTTTGATTTATTTGTGGTGGTTGGTATTTTTAAAAATTCAAGAAATTTGGAAATACATGAATTTTTGTATTGAATGTCATTTAGAATGTCGCATATACATTGGAAAAAAAAAATCTTTACCACAATATTACACTTGGAATAAGTCTTCGAAAGTTTTCCAATGACGCAAACAAGGAAAACCAGTTGAAGGTCATCCAAATGTGTTTTCAACAGATGCTTTAGGACGAATTTACACAATTCACCCCAACAATGCTGAATGTTTGTACTTGCGTTTGTTGTTGATTAACGTTCGTGGACCAATATCATTTCATAACTTAAGAAAGAATGATGGCCGATTGTCTACATCGTATCGTGAAGCATGTCAACGATTGCATTTACTTGAGGATGACACGCATTGGGATTTTACACTTCCGACGCATCAATTTCAGCTCATCCGCATCAAATAAAAACATTATTTTCAATAATAATATCAACATGTTTCCCATCAAATCCACTAGAATTCTGAATGAAAAATTATATCAAAGTTAAAACCGCCGTAAACCGAATTTACCCTGTTTAATACATACCTATACCCGGATTAAGAAAAAACAATAAAAAAGTTTAAGTCACGTGACCCCCTCAAAATAGTATAAAAGCAGAATCGAACTTGCTAGTCAGTCAGTTAGCTTGGTGAACTCAGACGGAGAACATCGAAGAGGAATACTGGTAAGTGGTAAAATACTTAGGACACTTTTCTTCCCTTATACCTACCGTTCTTAGTATTTATTACGCGGCTGAGCTACGACAGACATACTTGGTCAGAGTATAAAGAAGAACTTACATAGTAGGATTAATGAGAGCCGAAGATTTTTTTTTATTTATTTCTCTCACATTTTTTGAGAAAATGCTAAAAGGTGATAGGAATATTTTTTTATTGACTGAAAAGAAATGCAACGTAAATATTTACAAATAAAAAATAAAACACGAACACATTCACAATTTTAAGTAAAAAAGTAAAATTTCTATTAAAAAATATGTCTATATATTATATATTATATATACAGGGTGTTTCACAGTTCGTGTGCCAAACTGAAATGGGTGGTAGATCTCGATGAGAAATGAAAAAAATCGTATGGGAGGGGGGGGTCTATTCTCAATGGTTACCGAGATATTCAAGGTCAAACAAAATTTTTTTCGACTAGTAACCAGTTCCACTTTTCGCAACATATTTCAGCGCTCGTGCAATATAGGGAGCTAAATGAAAATTATTTCCATAGGGAACCTTCAGTCCTTTCAAAAAATGTCTTTTATAAAGTTTTATGTTTAATACTTGAGAAGTTATTGTAGCTCAAAGTCAAAAAATTTTGAAAAAAAATCGTCATTTTTATGTTCAAGGTCAAATATCTCGAAAATTTCCCTTATTATTTTTTTTATTTTTTTATCTTAAACAAAAGCCTATTTTACCTGCTCTAATATTGTTTTTATCTTATTGCATTATCTTTATCCGTTCAAAAGTTATTGAGCATAATTCAAGGACAGTTTTTTCAAAATCGGTTAAACTTGTTCTTGTGAAGAATTACTCAGTTTGTCTTGGTATGTTTTACTTCACTGTAAATACTTTGGAGTCCTAAAAAGAACTTATTTTAGTAATAAAAAGGACTTATTGTTTGCCAAAATGCCTTCTACAAATTGTTTTCGATGTGTCCTCCTTCTTTTTGGACACAAATAAAAGCTCTTCGTCTGATTCCGTCTTTCAAATTAATTGTTAATAAATTTTCTCTAACTTTTCTTCCGGCTTCTAGAATTCGCGTTAGTAATTGTTCTCTAGTTTCAATTTTCCTGGCGTATACCAAATCCTTCATGGTTCCCCACAAATAAAAATCAAGTGGTGTAAGATCAGGCGATCGAGCTGGCCAATGAAAGGGACCGTTACGTCCTATCCATCTACCTTCAAAATTTTCATTCAGCCATTCAACAACATTTCTTCCACAATGCGCTGGCGCTCCATCATGCTGATAAAAAGTATTTCTTAGAGTTGCCAATGGAATATCATCCAATAAGTCTTGTACGACAGTTTGTAGAAATTCGAGATAACTTCCACTGTTAATCCTATCTGGTAGAATGCATGGACCTAGTAAGCGACTACCAATAATTCCTGCCCACACATTAACGGAAAAACGATACTGCGTTGAAGTAATTCGCACTTGCCTTGGATTTTCATAGGACCAATAATGTGTGTTGTGGAAATTGACAACACCAGATTTTGTGAACTGAGCCTCATCAGTCCACAAAATACTATCCAAGAACGTATAATCTTCAAAGTTATTTTCAAGCAGCCAGTTACAAAATTCTGTACGTTTTGCGTAGTCATCAGGCAATAGTTCCTGCACAGGTGTAAAATGATAAGGATAAAGTCCTTCTCTGTTTAACACCCTCCACACTGTTGATGAAGACAAATCTAACCGTTGAGCTAAACGTCTTGTACTTAAAGCAGGATCAGCTATGACTTGTCCAATAATTCTTTCTTCCATTTCCGTTGAAAGTTGCCTTGCATTGTCATGTCCACCTCTTTCTATTAGAACGTTGCTCACGTTTCCAGTATCTCTTAGCCTTTGAAAAGTACGCACAAAAACACTTCTTGATGGTTGTCTTCTTTCTGGAAAACGTCGATGGTATTCACGTTCAGCCGCACGAGAATTTCCATTTGCAAAACCATAGCAAAAAATAATATCAGCGTATTCTGCTCTTGTAAACTCCGTCATTTTTAACAATCAATTAAGCACAATTGAATTTCAACTTTGTCTTATTAATAATTAATTTGAAAGGCGCATTCAGACGAAGAGCTATTATTTATATCCAAAAGGGAGGAGGACACATCGAAAACAGTAGCCTTTGGAAAATAAGAGTGAAGTTAAACATACCAAGACAAACTGAGTAATTCTTCACAAGAACAAGTTTAACCGATTTTGAAAAAACTGTCCTTGAATTATGCTCAATAACTTTTGAACGGATAAAGATAATGCAATAAGATAAAAACAATATTAGAGCAGGTAAAATAGGCTTTTGTTTAAGATAAAAAAATAAAAAAAATAATAAGGGAAATTTTCGAGATATTTGACCTTGAACATAAAAATGACGATTTTTTTTCAAAATTTTTTGACTTTGAGCTACAATAACTTCTCAAGTATTAAACATAAAACTTTATAAAAGACATTTTTTGAAAGGACTGAAGGTTCCCTATGGAAATAATTTTCATTTAGCTCCCTATATTGCACGAGCGCTGAAATATGTTGCGAAAAGTGGAACTGGTTACTAGTCGAAAAAAATTTTGTTTGACCTTGAATATCTCGGTAACCATTGAGAATAGACCCCCCCCTCCCATACGATTTTTTTCATTTCTCATCGAGATCTACCACCCATTTCAGTTTGGCACACGAACTGTGAAACACCCTGTATAATTTAATTTTTCCACTAGTTCATATATATAACTATATATTATATCATAAATATATCTAACTCAAAATGAGTGAAAATGTAAATGACGCGATTAGCCTTTGTACGGTAGAGATATACTTGGTACGTAGTCAGTCCACGACATTGCTAAGAAACCCTTCCGTACCGCTCCTGATATTTAGTACGCTGGCTGAGCTACGACAGACATACTTGGTACGTAGTCAGTCCACGACACTATCAGGATACCCACCGTTCTTAGCATTTAGTACGCGGCTGAGCTACGACAGCATACTTGGTACGTAGTCAGTCCACGACATTGCTAAGAAATCCTACCGTACCGCTCCTGATATTTAGTATGCTGGCTGAGCTACGACAGACATACTTGGTACGTAGTCAGTCCACGACATTATCAGGATACCCACCGTTCTTAGTATTTAGTACGCGGCTGAGCTACGACAGACATACTTGGTACGTAGTCAGTCCACGACATTGCTAAGAAGTCCACCGTACCGCTCTTGATATTTAATACGCTGGCTGAGCTACGACAGACATACTTGGTACGTAGTCAGACCACGACACTATCAGGTTACCCACCGTTCTTATTACCCCACTCACTACCCACGTGCTGTTCCTCCAGATCTTAACCCTCCGCCGAAGATCTTGGGTTCGCCGGCTAACTCACTTTAACAACCTGATAGGACACGTGTCGCGTTAAAGTTCACGTTTAGGTTAACATAAGTTACGGCAGTCCCATATCAACTACCTGATAGGACACGTACCGCGTTAAGGTCCATAATTATAAAAGGATCACGTAAAACCGTGGGCCATCCTAAAAGTCTCACGCGACATTTGTGACACACCAATATACATATAACCCCAATTACATCCCTCTTCCGAATATTGAGACTTATTAAAAATACTAGTATAAAATATAATATAAGTATAGCGTAAGGCAAAATACTGTACAGAATAGGAGTCTGACTTGAATAAAGAGTTTGTTTATTGTAATAAGAAATATAAGTTCTTTTATTTAGAATTTACACACAGAATCACAGGACAACGAAAAACCCGAACCCTGGAGCGGCGAGCTTTCCTGTGCCTTAGAACTACGTTGCTCCTAAATCCATAACGAACTTTGCAAGAAACCTTGTAAGAGGAAAAAGCAAATATAGAATATAAATTTGACTCATACGCAAGGACCAAATTTTCTCCAGCAAAGAACGTTATAATTCAGAAAACATTAACTTAATTATACATACTGCATTTCATCCATTTCAAGCGGATTTGATGCATCTCTTAAGCTCTTTCTTCTACGTAAATTTGATAACACTTCGTTGCGATAAATATCATCCATCTCTTCATTTAATAATTATAAATAAGTCATATCCATCGTTTGTCCCTTTTATGATTTCACAGTAAATGTAAACAATCAATATTAACCTAACTTTTAGTTGTTATAATAGAAATTTTTACCAATTTATATGGCAGTACTATGTACATCAGTCGATTGATTTACGTAATACCGGGACTTTTTTTGATAGACTTTAAAAAGTCGATTCTATCTTGATAGAATAGACTCTCATAATCGACCCCTTAGTCTTGACTAATTGCAACGGTCCAAGTATGACGACGGTAACCAAAACGATGAAAACAGGTGAAAAAATTGAAGTGCCATGTCCAAGTGCGATAAAATATCGCGAAATTATGGGAGGAGTTGACTAGACGAATCAGTCGTCTTATTATGATGACAGCAGTAAATGCTTGTGTTATTCACTCCGATCTCAACCGCAAAAAGACACCGTTCAAAACATTCTTAATCAAAGTCTGCGCCCAATGATAACGACAACGACAACTACAACGTGACGTTCAATTAGAATCAATAGAACGACTGTTGATCTCGCCCAATGACAACGTTGTCGTTCACTTAGATCTATTTCTGATTTTGTCGGTGAAGCTACCCTTCTTCTGTTGTTTTGGAGTAATTTATGTGAACTGAAAGTTGTCAAATTGGAATTTGATAATTCAAAAACGTTAAATTTCCAATTTTTGAAAGAAAGTATGAAGAAGAGTTAAATTATTAAAAAATAAACTATAAATAAAAGTTAATATTTTAATATTAAGTTTTTAAAAAAAAATATATTTCATATTTTAGTGTTAAATTATTAAAAAACAAACTATAAATAAAAGTTAATATTTTAATATTAAATTCCTAATAATAATATATTTTTAAAAAATGGATGAAAAATTAATCCAGTTGGTGGAGGAAAAAGTATTTCTGTATGACAAAAGCAATAAGTACTACAGAAACAACAACATGAAAGAAGCAGCGTGGGAAGAAATTGCTAAGCAGTTAAATCAAAGCGGTATGTTTCCATTATCTTAAGGTGGCTTTACACTATATGATTTATCATATGACTTTTTTTTATGACTAATGTAATTTGTTTTTATAACAAACAACAAATTACATTAGTCATAAAAAAGTCATATGATAAATCATATAGTGTAAAGCTATCGTTAATTATTATAATTACATATGTTATAACATAATAACATAATATTAGTAATATTGTAATATCAACAATAATATAATATTAATAATAATATAAACGTTTTTATTCATTTTAGTGAGTTATGTAAAAAAGAAATGGTGCTCAATCAGAGACCAATTTAGCAGAGAATTGAGGAAGACAATACAGCCGTCGGGCAGTGTCTTCAAAATTTAAACATATGGAGAGGCTCAAATTCTTAAAAGATTGCTATAAACCACGAAAGTATGTTTAATTTATTAAATTTTATACAAAAATATAAACATTTCATGATTTTTTAAATTTCAGAACATCATCCAACTTGATATTTCAAGTGGAAGAAGATATAGAAGATGACATATTTTTCAACGGCACCACATACGTAGATGCACTGCTATCACCATCTCCCTCAACAACAACAACAACTCCATCAACATTAACTTCTCCACTGATTGCTTCCACTGAACAATAGTTGCAACTCCATCGCCATTAACATCACCAAGAGCACTTCTGTCTCCACTAGGTCAATCAGTACCACGAGTGCGTACTGAATCAACTACATCACATTCATCGGTAGAGGAAGAAATGCTGCAAATGATTGCAGATATTCGTGAAACACGAGCTACAAAGGACAAAGGTGTCAGCAGCTTCGTGAGAAATTTACAAGATTTAATAGAATCTGCAAATTTTAGTATAAGAGAAAAGATAGAATTAGAAATAGAATTGTTGCAAGTAGTGCAAAAAAAAAATGATAAAGAAAATAAAGAAAATAATTAAAATGTACTAATTGTTTATTATTTCATTTTTTTTCATTAGCAAATATGAACACAATTTCTATCTTAATGTGAATGCTTCATTTGAAGACCTATTAGATGATTCCATAGGAATAGATTGTAGAGGTTCTTGTATTTCATTTCTCTATTCTGATGGTGTGTAATTAACATTATTCAGTATTAAATAATTATGTAATATTGTAATAGCTTTTACAATGACATCTACATGATGAGATGAAGCATGTATTGTATTTAATAAAATTCGCCATCTACATGCCATTATCCCAAATGCATTCTCAATGGTGATTCACTATTCATGTGGTTTACAAAATGAATGCGTATTAAATGCAATAATCTTAATAGTTGATATTAATTATTACCTTTATAATTATAATACTGGGAACCACTCTTCTTGGGACAAACAATGTTTATATGTTTTTCATCAATGGCTCCGACACAGTTTGGCATTTTAGACCTTTCATAATATAAATGAGAAATGGTTTCTAACTCATGCTGTAGCTGTAGCTGTACAAGTCTCATATATAACACGCCTAAGCGTTGTTCCTCCTACTAGAAATTTAGAGCAATATATTAATCTCGATCCACCATGAGCTAAGTACCTAAAAATATTTTTTTAACAGTTTTGACAATTAAAATATGAACTTAATATGTATACTTACATAAGAGTTAATACTAGACGAATTTCTGAGGAAAGTGGTGTTCGTATAGAAAATTTTTCTAGTGTACTGTCTAAGAAACCCAATAACATATTGAACATTACAAGATTCATTCTTGTATATTTAAAAAACTTTTCAGGATCTTCTTTGATTTTAGGATAAGTTGTTACGAAAAAACCTGTTTGATTTCTTGCACGATATATTTTGTGCACCCAAAATTTTCTCATGTATGTGTATTACAAAAATACTATTAAAATATATTACAGTATTTTCTGATTAAGTTTTTTTTTTGAAACCCTTCACTTAAATGACAAATTTTTCATATAAATTATTTTACATAGGTATACATAAAATTTGTAAAATATTTTCAAAGTAAAATATAATAGAAAGAGATATTATTTGTTGCCAAATAAAATGTTTATCCCATGTAAGTAGGCAAAAAGGCACCTCAGGGTGGGAAAAAAACCGGTTTTTGCCACGCTTGTTGTTGTTGTAAAAATGACGTCATAAATTATAGAAGGTGTCAATATAATTGGTAATAAATTATGTTAAATGACGTCATAAATTATAGAAGGTGTCAATATAATTGGTAATAAATTATGTTAATGGTATTAATGGAGTAATTAAAAGATAATTGTTCGGTCAGTGTGAAATAAGATAAACAAAGAAAAAGAAACTTAATTATTAAGTATAGTTATGTACATATATATGTATACATATCTATCTATATATGTGTTTACAAGTTGAGTTGAGCGATTTAGAGGAAAAGCTAAAAAACAGCCAAATAAATTCATCCATGGTAAGTAATTTAGAATATTTAAAATATCAAAATGAAAACAACCGTATGATAATTTTAATTTCAGATTTCCTTATTTAAAAAAAGAATTTTAAAAAACAAATTAGAAAGCGTTTTTAGAAGCATGATAGACGATGCATTAGTTTTTAATTTTAATTTGGATGGAAGGTGTAATAAAAGAAAGCTGCTGCCATTAAAACTTTTTGATGATGTATTGTATAGTAAGTTTCACTTTTAGTGAAGTTAATAACATTATTATATAAATTTTTTAAAATATAACAACTTTATACTTTTCTAGAGTCCTGTGGACCAACATATAGCCGGAAAGATTATGAAAAAGAATTAAGAGCTTTAATATTGAAATCCCATAACCGGCACAATAGGGCAAAATTTAGAAATAATAGGTTACTATTAAAATCTGACTTTATAATGCATACATAAGTAATTAAAATACTAAAATTTTTCTTACAGGAAACAATTAAATGAAAAACAATAAATTAAAAGAACTTTAAAATGAGAATTATATAGATAATAAGAATAGTAATAATATCTAATAATAATAATAATAGTTAAGAATATAATATTACATATGAATAGATTTAAATATGGATAGAATTTTGAATTAATTATATTTGTTTTTTTACTTTATTTACCTAGTTACTTTTTGTATGTTTTTGAATTTTTTAAAATATATTTGATTTTTTGAAAACTTTATTTGTTTTTGATGACAATTGGCATAGGTTCCTATGATAGTCATCAACATGGTCACTGGAATTATTAAAAAAAATCATCGAAATGTTCATCGATACTGTTCTGATGATAGTTTTAATACATTTGTTGATATTGTCATCGATATGGTCATCGGTACTGTTCTGATGATAGTTTTAATACATTCCTTGATATTGTCATCAATTTGGTCATCGGAACAATCAATGAAAGTCATCTATTTATTTTTGTATTTTGCATCTCATATACACTGTACGTGTAAAAGTATTTAGATGACTTTAGTCCCGGCTCTAGAATAAATTTCATCATGACTTTCATCTAATTGGTCATCATGACTTCATCAATGAAGTCATCACATCTGTTCTACCAGGGAAATCTTGTCTTAAAATACAGATACTGTGTGTGGATAATTTTTTAAAAAGTGAATCTTATTCATGGTAAAGATCAATGTACGAGTTTATGCCTGCTTCGCTTTTAATACGGATTTTGGTTTACTCCCAATTTTTTGTCGTATAAACTCGATAATTCGGATTTTGGCTTAAGCCTAATTTATTTGGGTTTAATCCCAATTTTTTTATAAGTATGTGTGATCTAAAATGCAATATGGCGGATTCTAATTTTTATGGTGAAAGTGAAGCTGTCACGTTCTTCTTCTATTTTGTATGTGGAAGAAGAATAATATGTATACTATAAGTGTATAAAAATATCAACATTTGCATGTACTTTTTTAATCCCAATTTTACCGTTTCTACGCTACTCCCAATTTAATCCAAAATTCGGATTATTTTTTCACCGTATAAACTGTTAAAATGACAAAAGTTAAAAATTCATAACTATAATATTAAGTATACCTGTGTATGTCATACACATTTATGTTATACCTGAGTGACTGTAAAAAAAGATCAAGGTTGTGTGTACTTATGCCGTCCATATTTTGTGTTATCTCCATTCAAGCATATCTTTTTAGTTGTCTTGTTTTCAGGGTTTGTAGATATTTTAAAAGTTAAACTCTTTTACATAATTAAGATTAACAACAACAAAAAAGAAGTTTTATTGTATATATGAAAAAGTTTAAAAAAGTAATTAGAATTTACAGGGTTATACAAGTTTAAGGTCAAGAAATGGAATGTTAGGATAGGTTAGTCATAACAAAACCTAAAACTGAAATTTTTGATTTCACAAAGATGTTATGAAAAACCAAATGGTCTCTATTTTTGAGCATAAAAATGTATAAAAGAACCAGAAAACATAAATATTTTACAATCTTTTGCATTTATTTATTTCAATTGCACTCTAAAGTGAAAAATAAAAAGCAGAAGTATGTCTTATTTAATTATGGACATTCAGTTTGTAGTTGGTAATAATAACCAACATTTTATTAAAGAATTAGTGACTTTGCAACCTCTTTCTTTTATACCAGCACTGTATCATTTTAAACCACCTTATAGAGAAAAAGAATTATGTAAATCAGCTAAAAAACAAAACAAATTTAATGAAAAAAATATCAATGGCCTCAATTGGAATGGAGGTGACATCCCGTATTGTGAACTGGAATCTGTAATTGAGATGACAACGCTTAAAACTAGTAAAATATATGTTAAAGGAGAACAGAAAATAAAATTTCTTCAAAATTATGTTTCATCAGGAGTAGAAATTATTGACCTGATGAATAAAATTCCTTCATTGAAATATATTACAAAGTATGATTCTTTTTGTAAAATACATGGTATGGATAGTCGTTTCAGGTGTGCAGTGAAAAATTGTATCAACATATACATAGAGCTTATTAAAAATAAAATTTTAAAATAAAAATTAAATAAAATAAATTATAGTTTTTTAAGAACAACTTCATTTATTTCTTGTACCTATATTAAAAAATATATAAATTCACAACCTTTTTAATTTATTCTTTTTGGCAAACTTTTTTGTACCTGTTATGTAAATTTCCATACATTGATCACCCTGCACTTTTATTCCATATAAATTCGAAAACCTTTAAATAAATATCAAATTACAAAAAACATTTGCTTTCTTCATAATAATTCCTCGATACATTTTTACACGCGCTTAAATAAATGCATTAGTAAACATTATTACATACATATTTTAAAATAATTTACACGAGTTTGAATAAAAATGCTGTGTTAAACATTTCGTTTACCAGCAATAATTTTTCCAAATTAACTGATTAATTTCGGCCGTAATTGCTGACTGCACAATTTTAATTATTAAAATTCAATGTCGATGACCAAATATGGAATTGCATTATGAGTTTCCTCTCTTAGGGAAAGTGTAATGTAAAAGTGAAATAATATTAAGCAAGAGTTGGTTTTTAGCAGTTTAATAATTAAGTAGTAGGAAAAAATAAAAGTGTCTATAACTTTAGTAGTTAGAAAAATAAATGTTTTAAAAATTATAAAAGTGGTCATTGTGTTTTAATAAAAATATAGCGTACACAAGAATAATTATCGTTGTATTAAAGAACAATAATACAACAAACTTGGCGCAGCCGGAAACAAGAAGGACATAGTATCCTTTTCAAAAATTTGGAATTTTAAAACAAAATTTAGATTTTTTATTAAACGCTCTAAAATTAAACTTGTGTTATATCCTTGTGTACAGTGACTGTGAATTGTGTCTAAATAAACTAAAAAATAAATTGAGCAGTGGAAATAAGCCTTTCTTTTTCTCCTGTTGAGGCTGGCAGGGGCACTGCTCATATAATATATAAATATAAAAGTGAACTGTGTTAAAATAAACTAAAAAATAAATTTAGCAGTGAAATTAAGCCTTTCTTTAACTCCTGTTCAGGCTGGCAGGGGCATTGCTTTTATAATATATAAAAACTTAAAACCTAAAATAAATTGAGTAGTGAAATTAAGCCTTTCCTTTTTCTCCTGTTGAGGCTGGCAGGGGCACTGCTCATATAATATATAAATATAAAAAAAAAAATAAAAAAAAAATAAAATAAAATAACAGCTGTGAAAGTGTAAAAAGAAAAAAAAAAAAGGGGATTTTTATGTCATTCTCAAACGCTGGCTGCTCTACACCAATAGCATCTGTAAAAGGGAAACTTGTACAACGATTTGAAGAAAAAGTGGACTCATTTGATTTCGCAAATACAAGTCCACAGTTTGACGACTCTACAAACGATTTCGCATCATCAGAAGGAAGTCAAAATTTGGGTAACAAACAATCAACATCAACATCAGACAACATCGAACTGGAGGATTTTCCAGCATACAACACAGTACAAACGGAGGAAAACGATACTCACACAGGAGCAGCGAGAACAGAGGAAGAAGCAGTAATACAAAAAAATTGTTTAGTATTAAGATCAGGTAAGACTATTCATAAAAGGAGGTCAAAATCATTAGAAAATAGTACTAGGAACAATATACCTGTAGATAATAAGAATAAAGTTAATTTAGAAAAAGAACTTGTAAAATTCAAAAACAATTTTAATAAATTTTCACAAGAACGTTTTAAAAATACTTTAAATAAAAACATGGTTGATCTAAATGTAATCGCGCAAATCGCAAACAATGTTCCCTTCCTGTGGGCAGAAGAAACACCCGATTTATTGGCTGAAGTGAATAACTTTATAAGGTGTTGTGAAAACATATTATCGTGTTTAACAGAAGTGTCAGAAAAACAAAAATTCCTAGCGTTTATACCTACAAAACTTAGGGGTAGGGCGGCAAGACTTCTCGCCGGCTTAGAATGCACAAATTTCGAAGATGTTAAAACCACACTATATAATAAACTAGTGAATACCAAACCATATTTTATTCAATTAAACGAGTTAAGACTTTGCAAACAACTACCAGGCGAACCAGTGCGATCATTTGGTGATAGGGTTAGTTCCATATTAAAACTGTGTAAAGAAAAAGCCAAAGAAAAGCACGCCGGAGAAAAACCAGAGATAAATGCAGATTTAGAAGAAACAGCAATTTTTGCATTCAAAGCCGGTCTCCTAAATCCCACTTATCGGTTAGTAGTATGGCAGGATTCCGAAAAGATATTAGAAAAACTTATATCGAAAATAACGCAAATTGAGGAATCTGAAAAACAGATTTTTAATTTAAATTTGTGTCAACCTATACTACCAACATACAATCCTCAAGCAGCGCCGCAGAATACTAATCCATATTTTCCACTTAACAACCCATCAGATTACAGGTATTTTTCACCCCAAAACTACAGTTCACAAATCTACCAACCCTATAACCAATGTCCACAAAATATGCAAATAACACCCCAAAATCTGAACAATACAAACCAACAAACAAATAATAACATTAGATGCGGTTTTTGTGGTAGGGCAAATCATAGTTATACAGAATGTCGAACGCGAAAAAACACACCCTACTGCACTAACTGCAAAATGTACGGACACAATGCTCAAGTCTGTCCTCTAACGCAATCTAACTACTCAGTTTCCACTTTTCAAAAAGGAAACAATAAAAACAATTCCCTTAAATGCGAGTTTTGCCAAAGAAAAGGACATCCAGTAGAATACTGCTTTGCAAAAAAGAATTGGGAATCAAAATTTTCTAAGCAAAACGGTAAGGAGGAAAACTCCTCCGGGGCTGCCACCCAGAGAATAGCCTGAGGTGTCAGCCCCAACACAATAACTGCTCAGTTATATTACCACTAGATATAACGAAAAAAGAGCAAACAAATTTATTAGTAGATACAGGCGCACAGGTAAGTTTACTTAAACAACACACACTAAATCAAACTGCAAAAATTAACTCAAAAAATACAGTTGTCTTAAATACAGCATTCGGTGAAGGAAAAACAATTGGCACATGTACGGCCACTTTAAAAATAGATTCCCCAAAAAAATGCGAATTCCATATAGTACCAGAATTAAAAAATATCTCAGAAGATGGTATTTTAGGGTATGATTTTCTGTCTCGCAACTGTAAAATAGATGGTCCCAATAAAACACTAGAATTATATAACTCAGACCGAATTATTTCTTTCCAATTGAATACAGTTAAATCTACAAACTTAGCTCACGAGGAAGTTTCTGCAAACATTGATTGTAAAAGCAGTTCTACTGTCACGCCACCGGAGGATACAGATGATATAAAGTTCAGCATCTCAGAGGTACAGTCAAAAAATAATAATGCTGTCATGCCAGTGGGAGATAGAATTTGTAACAACGACAGTTCTCCTGCGGTACAGTTGGAATGCAACTTTACCACAATGTCCTTGATTAACCCCATCGGTTCTAGATCTGTAGTTGTAGAGCATTTTAAGGAAAAACAAAATAACAAACTGTATACAAACTGTACAAACACAAATCATTTAAATACAATCTATATTTTAAGGTGATGAAGTCATATCAAAGTGTCAATATTAATACAATGTACTTTAAAAACGGCAAAAAAATAGTGATTAGCAATAAGTGTAGTAAGGTAAGTGAAATTGTCGGACTAACGCCAACAAGCCAAAATTCAGTGTTTAATATTTAAAAAAAGCCATTGGTACAGTATAAAAAAATTACTGTCTCGCCAATGGTAATTTTAAAAGTTCTCGACTCGCAATCGGGATTTCGATATCTGAGGGAGCATAGCTCCCCAAACCCATGTTTAAACTTAGAATTCATTCGCCTAGAATATCCTGCACCTAGAACTATTAGGCAAGTACGCGCATTTTTAGGTCTAGCAAACTTCTATAGAAAATTTATTAAAAATTTTTCAAAAACCTGCGAACCGCTGAACAAAATTTTACGAAAAGAAGCAAAATTTTACTGGAATAGTGAATGCGAAACAGCAATGACAAAAATTAAACAAGCACTTACTAACCCACCTCTCCTCATTTACCCCGATTTTAACAGACAATTCATTCTTTCCACTGATGCTAGCGGTGAAGCATTAGGAGCGGTACTGTCACAGGATATCTCAGGTTTTGAAAAACCGCCTATGCAAGTCGCACACTTAAACCAGCAGAAAGAAAATACTCCACGACAGAGAGAGAGTTACTAGCCATTGTCTGGGCAGTGAAAACTTTTCGGTGTTATTTATACGGTAGAGATTTTAAAGTGTATACCGATCATCGTCCACTCAAAGGATTTTTAAACCTTAAAGACACCACCAAGAGAGTTGCACGACTGCAGTACAAATTATCTGACTACAATTTCAAAATAGAATACAGACCTGGCAAGAATAACCAAAATGCAGATGCTTTAAGTAGAATAACTACAAATGATGATCAATATAATATTGATAATAAACATAATTGTAAAACTATCGCTGTGTTAACTAGAGCACAAAGAAAAAATAACGCTATGACCAATGTAACAGAAGATAATTTAGTACTGGAAACTTCAAATCTTAGTGAAACAGGGGTTGAACTAAGTAATGTCCCCAATAGCAAACCCAAACACGAAAAAGATATTATGACCATCCTCCGTGAGTATCATGATTCTCCCCTAGGTAGACATTTAGGAGCGTACAGAACATACAAAAGAATAAGACCGTTTTACCGTTGGCGTAATATGCTGAAAGATATTACTAAATACGTAAAAAGTTGTGAAAAGTGCAAAAAGGATAAATCAGGAATACAAACCAAAATGCCGATGGTCATAACAGACACAGCTTCTGAACCATTCGAAAAGGTATACTTGGACATCGTTGGGCCATTACCGGTCACTCAACAAAATAATCGTTACATTCTGACCTTTCAAGATGACCTCACAAAATATTTTAACTGCTTCGCATTAGAAAATTGTGAAGCAGGTACCGTAGCTATTACTTTTTACAGAAACATTATTCTAAAGTACGGTCTCATTCCAAAAAGGTTAACAAATTTCCTAAGTAATTTTTTTTCCCAACTCTGTAAACTGTTAAAGGTTAAAAAATTTCAAACCTCTGCTTATCATCCACAATCCAATGGTTCACTAGAACGAAGCCATGGACCTCTAATTGAATATCTAAGAAGTATGGTAGACGAAAACCCCTCTACATGGGATGAATGGCTAGGAGAAGCGGCTTTTGTGCACAATCACGCGCCACATTCAGGAAACAAATGCTCCCCTATAAACGCATTATATGGTATACATAAGCCATTACCGTCCAATTTACAGAAAAACCCCGAACCAATCTATAATTTCGATAATTACTGCAACTTTATTAAATACAAGATGCAAAATCTACACCAAACCATCAAACAGAAACTCATCGAACAGAAACAAATTACCAAAACTTATTACGACCGAAACGTTAGAACACAGAAATACCATATAGGAGATAAGGTACTTATACGAAATAACGCAAAAGAACATAAGTTAAGTCCGGTTTGGAAAGGTCCATACGAAGTTAAGAAAATAAACTCTGAAGTTAATACCACAGTGCAGATAGGGCGCAAGCTGAAGGTAATCCATAATAATCGATTAAAATTAATCTAAGGCAAAAACCTACCACAAAAAAAACAAAAACTGAATAACACAGGCACATAAACATAATAATATCAATAGTCAGAGATATAAAAAACAATTTTTTTTTAATTTTCAAGGCTAACAACAAACCAAGTAAGCAAAAAAAAAAAAAAAAAAAAAACATTATTACATATGTTTAAACTAGGTCAAACATTCGTCAAAATTTGTATTATGCATTTTGAAAAGGAAATACCGACAAAAAAATGTAATAAGAATAATAACAAAACATCAAGAAAGAAATGCAGGAACCGTAATTAAACTACTATATAGTACAAACCTGTTAAGTAGATATAACCAGAACGGAATTTAATAAACAGAAAATAGAAGTATATCATATTGCGCATCAGATTTCACATTCATGCTTCATACTCGTACATAGTTGCATTTTGCTAATATAATTTGATATTTTAGTATATTTAAATTTAAAAGCGATATTAAATATATGAATATTTTTTTTATAAAAATATAACAAGATAAAATAAAATAAATGTAATTCTAATTGTGTAAATGTCTTATTAACATAGGTAATAATTTAATAAAAACAAACATGAAATATGAAGAAAGAATATAATAATAAAGAGAGCAAAACTCTCTAAGCGATAAACACATAATAATCATTTAGTTATTAAGCAGGGAATTGCCAGTACAGTAGCAACACACCCCGCAAAAATAAAACAAAAACTATAAAAAAAAAGGAGGAAACGATATAATAAACAATCCAATGATAAAACAATTAATGCAAAAAAAGGAGAATCAGATAAGATAAATATATAACAATGAAAAAAAAAAAAAAATAAATAAATAAAAAATAAAAAAAAATTAATTAAAAAAAAAAAAAAAAAAAACCTGTAAAATTTTCTGCAACGTAAAAGAAAAAAAAATGAAAATAAATATATATATTTACTATATAAATAAAGAAAATGCACTATGTAACGAAGTTGCACAAATTTACTACAAAATGTTTTTTGCGATCGATCTTTAGAATTATTATTATTTACAAAAAACTTCTCGATTAAGTCAATTTTCTTAATATTTGATGTCACCAACATTTTAATATATTTTTTTTAACTTTTCACAAATTAATAACAATAATTTTTAAAATATGTTTATTTTAAAGTCACTTTAATTTATTTTGATCTTACAATTTCAAAATGCATTATTCTAATTTAAAATCAAAGGTTTATATAGCAAAAATATTAGACTAAAAAGTATGAAAATCGATGGAGGAGGGGAAACTACATAAAATTGTATATTAATTACTTCACATACATATACTTACAATGCATTTGAAACCTAAGTACTCTGAAATAAAATGACGCATTTTTTACAAAAAGAGGTACTGAGAACCATATCTACAGGTACTTAAGGACGAATTATGTCCAATGGCGGAAAGATGCGGATGAGATTTTTTTTTTATTATATAATATAGATGTCCTTTGTATTGAATCTGAAGAGATCTTGGATGAACAAGGATTTGTTTTTTTTAAAAGCCTTTTGAAATATTAACATATGGTAAAATTGGAGCTACAGGTATATATATGAATATTTTTTCCGACTAAAAATTTTTTATGATTTAACCATTACAGGATTAGAAAGGTAATAAAGTGTGACTAACTATTTTCTATTCATTATTTTTTAAAAATATTCCATAATATTTTTATCAGGTACTGATAATGACCTCTTTTCTAACGACTTTTTCAAAAAACGAACTAACTACGCATTTCGAGGGCTCATATATCCTTTCTGGGTACACAGGGGCAATTTATAAATTTGAATTTACATACTCCAGGATACTCTAAATAATAAATACAAACTGAAAAACCCCTACTCATACTTTCGTATCATGGTAATTTAGTGGGTTTTTTGGGTAAAATTTCCCACTGTGCGATCGTGCAAAATATTTTCACATTTTTTTTTTTATATTATTTTGCCTATTTTACATTTATTTTGACCTAATTAATTAATTTAGTAACTGAGTTACACCAAAGACTATATAAATTACCACCAGACATTTTATCGCAGTACATTGAAATAACAAATTTTAAAACAGCAAAAATACCTCCAATGTTGAAAGCTTACCTCCAATCTTATCACTGTTTAAGCTCTTTCTTATTCTCAGGGTTTTTTCTTAATTTCTCTGATTTTAAAGTATATTCTCTTTTCTATATATTTTCCATGCAATACATACAAAATTTTTAAAAAAATTTGAGAAATTTTAACATTTTTAACTCAATCATTCTCATGTATCAAGCATTACATTATACAGAATCATATGGAAACAGCTTTTCCTTTTCTCCATATTCAGTATACATACCATTTGGTTCAGTATAAAAATTTGTATGAGAAATTGAAAATTTAGGATTTGAGAGTATATTTCAAGTATTTCAAGAAGAAGAAGTATACAAGTAGCTAATTTGTATATGATCTGCACACTTATAAATTCTGTTGATAATTTACATATCAAATTTGATCGTTTATCAGGCCAAATATAATGTTGATATCATAATGATAATAATTTTATTGAAAAAAAATAATTTTATTGAAAAATTCGATCGAAAAATCTTAATTTTCTAACATTAAAAATTATTTTTGCACCAGGCAATCAGAATTCAAAGAAACAAGTTGTACACAAATTGCTCTACAATATAAGAGGATAAGAAATTGTTGTAATTTTCTTTAGTGATTCTAAAGGATTTTAAATTCAGTATATGTACATACACATGTATATTTAATGTATTTTTAAATGGGAATTTTATAGTATTTGTGAAAGCAGGTTTTTTTTTATATTTTGTTATAATAATATTCATTGATATACAAAATAATATACAAAATTGAGTATAGGAATGGGCATGGGAATGTACATATGTATGTAGGTGCATATGTATATGAGAAGTAAGTGAACGATTCTTTTTCTTTTTTTTAAATTTAATATAGGATCTGCTGATACATAGTTATAAAAAAACATTCATGATCATGTACATACATTAAAAGACTGCTAATTTGCATATTACCACTTTTAAAATTCGTGATAATGATTTTTATTTAAAATTTATTAATTTGCATATGGTTTATCAGGTCGAATATCAAAATGATACTTTTAGAAAATAATTTTATTCATAAATTCGATCAAAAATCCTAAATTTTACAGTACTAAAAATCGTTTTTGTAATAGGAAATCATAATTCTTAGCAAACAAAAATTTCAACAAAATCATCTCTAATAGGCAGTAGTATCTATTTGTCATTTGTGTGATTTACGTATAGCCAATAGGATTGCTTGAAATTATATAATGACGACATATACATATAAAAAACAATTGGAAGTATGTATTATAAATAATAATAATAAAAATAATAAAAAAAAACATTCTTTTTCCTTATTACCCTTCTTCCTTTACCTCTATACATTTTTCAATGCAAAAGACCAAAAATATATATGTAGGTATAGCTCGATTTAAAAAAGATGCCTAATCGTATTATATTGTACTAGAAAACTATGCGCAGAAGAAAAGATACTTACAAACAGGCATTTTTGTTGTAGTAAATTCTAAGAAAGTAGGTTTCTTCCTTCGTATATGTATACACAAGAAGATCAGTAACACATGTAAGACATGCGCGAGATTCGCCAACTCATATTATTTTGACTATAATCACCGACCACCGCACAGTGGTCGGAATTCCCAATTTTTTGGCCAAAATTAAAAAAATAGAAAATTTACTTTTTTTTTTGTCTTAAAATATTTTATTGGTATTAAAAAGCGTAAAAATTCACTTTAAAGAAAAGTATGTCACTTAAAATTAATTTTTACAAAAATATTCGTATTTGTGATGTTGTAATAGTACATAAATTTCAAGTATAAATATCGGTAAAAAATTGTTTATAACTTAAAAGTAAAATTTTATTGCTTTAATTTATTAAAAACTTATTGAAAAAACTATTTTTATTTATTCAGATTCTAATTCTATACTATCTAATAAATCTACATTAATTACTGTATTTAATTCTATTATTTCTTCGAAACTGTCTTCTGTTTCCACTTCCTCAAAAGAAAGAAAATCGATAAATCGATACACATCTGAAAAGATAGAGAAATTTAGAGAAGGCGCAGCTGGGCGCACTTGATTTTTTTTGGAGCATATTTAAATCAAAGTATTCGGTTAAATAGCGTTAATTTCGCTTTATACAAATGCATACAAAATTTTGTAGCTCTATATTTAAATTGACGTACAAGAAATAATTGATAAAAATAGCACGCATATGTCAAGTGATTTTTTTAAATATTAAGAAAGTTGTATTTTTGACAACTAAATAATAAATATAAAGTACATACCTGTCATATTATACACAATATCTCACTTCGTCCAAAATAATAAAAAAAATATTACTTTAAATCACTTTGAAATAACTTTTCACTTTCACAATACAACTACTCAGGTGGAACTAAGGGTACAAACTCTCACTTTCAACAACTGTACCTCACAAAATGACCTGTGAACAAGGGTAATAAATGTTGATTTTTTGGTTTTGGTATGTTTACTTTTAAATCAGGTACCCAAAATTCCTAAGCTGGAAAGTTGAAAAATCGAATTTTGGCCAGAAAAATGGGATTTTCAACCATAGTGCACCGTACAAAAAAATGTGTATATGTATGTGTTTGAGAAAAATTTTACAAAAAATATATATCACACTAAATATTTTTTATTTTTCTTGAAGGAAGAAATTGAATACAATGCATATAGTTAAAACGTAATATGTCGTCAACACATACATAATTATTTACGATCGTGTACATTTTTTTCTTTTTTTTTTTGCACTTTATTGGTATATTTTTGTGTTTTGTTGGTTTTTAGAAGGGATATATGAGAAATGTATACACTTTTTTCATATTTTACCCTATAACTTTTTACAAGGGCACGCTAGGCTCACCAACTCTTCTACATAATTATGAAGGACTCCTGTGCCTTTCCATCAACATCTTACCGGCTGCTGTGTATCCGACCATTCAGAAGTTATAAGGCCTCAAAACCATAATTTTGTCATTTTTTCACAGATTTTTGGACTTTAAACCTGCTTTACTCAAAAAAGGCTTAAATTAACCCTCATTTTTAATTGCAGAAAATGAAGGCTCAATTAATTCTTCATCGATTTGCTATCTTCATTTTTTTCAAAAAATGCATAGTTTTCAAGATATTTGCACTTGAAAACTAGTATTCCAAGCACCTATTTTCAATTTACACTGTAATAAAAGCACGTGTCCAATAATAATATATTGAATTTCAGACTAATATTTTTAGATTTTTTAAGATGTCTTTCTCAATATCTCGAAAACTATGCATTTTTTGAAAAAAATGAAGATAGCAAATCGATGTAGAATCAATTGAGCCTTCATTTTCTGCAATCAAAAATGAGGGTTAAATTAAGCCTTTTTTGAGTAAAGCAGGGTTAAAGTCCAAAAATCTGTGAAAAAATGACAAAACTATGGTTTTGAGGCCTTATAACTTCTGAATGGTCGGATACACAGCAGCAGGTAAGATGTTGATGGAAAGGCACAGGAGTCCTTCATAATTATGTAGAAGAGTTGGTGAGCCTAGCGTGCCCTTGTAAAAAGTTATAGGGTAAAATATGAAAAAAGTACCAAAAATCTTTAACCCCCTCTAACTCCTAAACCGTTGAGATTGCCCCCCCCCCACCAATACGATTTTTTGTTCCCCTCGCCGAGACCTATCCGTAGTTTCCCGGTCGGACACCGTAACGGAATCACCCTGTATATATATAGGTATACATATACAAGTGCTTCTATAAATAAATAGAGAAACAATTAAATAATATGTATATATATATGTATGAATAAAAATAAAAAAAATGCAGAAAAATCGAATTTTAAAATTGTAGTGATTAGAATAAGTAATCAAACCACCCTAACACGTAAAAAGAACGTTTGCAGTAACCCTGCAAACATTCTTTTTCCCGTGGGAGAGAGGAAAATGTTATGTAAATTTCCATACATTGATCACCCTGCACTTTTATTCCATATAAATTCGAAAACCTTTAAATAAATATCAAATTACAAAAAACATTTGCTTTCTTCATAATAATTCCTCGATACATTTTTACACGCGCTTAAATAAATGCATTAGTAAACATTATTACATACATATTTTAAAATAATTTACACGAGTTTGAATAAAAATGCTGTGTTAAACATTTCGTTTACCAGCAATAATTTTTCCAAATTAACTGATTAATTTCGGCCGTAATTGCTGACTGCACAATTTTAATTATTAAAATTCAATGTCGATGACCAAATATGGAATTGCATTATAAGTTTCCTCTCGTAGGGAAAGTGTAATGTAAAAGTGATTTTTAGCAGTTTAATAATTAAGTAGTAGGAAAAAATAAAAGTGTCTATAACTTTAGTAGTTAGAAAAATAAATGTTTTAAAAATTATAAAAGTGGTCATTGTGTTTTAATAAAAATATAGCGTACACAAGGATAATTATCGTTGTATTAAAGAACAATAATACAACATACCCATAAGGAACTGAGCTTTTTGTTTTGTACATTCCTCTTCATAAGTATTTTATTTTTCATGTCTACCTTTTCCTTGAGATAAACGTACAGATGTTATTTGAATACAAAATTTATCTGTTACCAATCCTATTAATATTAAAATTTTTACGAATTTCTAAATCTCAAAATAATTCTCAATTTCAATTACCTTCTGAATTACTTTGAAAAATTTTTAAAATTATGTCCCATATATCCCGTGCAGTTAAATTAGTTAGTGGTCTAAAACTTAACCACCCTGGCCCCCGCTCCAAAAAACTCTGACCACAGAATGTTATACCAACTTGGTCGTTTGGTTGTAGCTGTTCAACTATACGATTCACTATTTCTTCAATGCCTTCCTTCAACCACGACACAGGATTAACACCACTAGGACACGGTTTTATTTTAAATTCAATTTTACGTCCGCGCAAGTTAAATCTTTTTATAAAAGTTGAAAAATCTTTAGTTATTTCAAAATGTGCCATCTCTGGACTTTGAAATATTCGGAATGAGCGAAACTGAAGAAAACTGTAATTTATATGAAAATAACTCCTTCACTTCTTCAACTGTATTCTTACTAGAATAAAAAACAATCATTATCAAACAACAGGAAAACCATGTAAAAATACAAAATGTATAAAGAAAAATAAAAAAAATGTGAAAATAAAATTAATACATTTCAAATTTGTTGCTGGATATATTAATACATATTAATATTAAAATAAAAATATACATTTTATTTACAAACATCAAAAATTAAATTTTTACAAAATATAGAAATTTCATAAAAAAGTCTTGAATAACTTATGTGGACATAAGATTGACACATAGGTATATATAAATCATCATTTTCTAACTTAAATTGTCCTTTTTCTCTACACTTAGTACAATATTTGTTGTAATATTCTTTAACACTTGGAGATGCGTTGTGATTGTAATGCATTACAGCATTTAAAAATTCAAGTAAACTGATTAACACATTCAATTCATTGTAACTCAGTATAATACATTTTTCATTTTGTAATGGTATATTGTATGCCACAGCAGCTTGTTTTTGCATAAAATCGTAGAACACTTTCCAGTGGTCGATTGTCAGTGGTATAGTATTTTGCTTATAATGATGAAAAATAATTTTTGCCTCGAAAATCGTTGAATCAAATCCGAGTGAAATTTTAATTTTTTGTTGATGATCTAAGTAGTATGTATAATTTAATAGAAGATTTTCAAATTTATCCACAGTAAGTTTCGCTTTTTTTCTAAGATTCTTTTTGTTCAAT
The DNA here is from genome assembly GCA_932526495.1 of Bombylius major. Classification (NCBI taxonomy): domain Eukaryota; kingdom Metazoa; phylum Arthropoda; class Insecta; order Diptera; family Bombyliidae; genus Bombylius; species Bombylius major. The sequence goes on from OW052043.1 coordinate 19,754,744, forward strand.
TTTTGTAAAATTTGTTGCTTCGAAGTCATGTTTTCCTCCATTTCAGTTTGGCTTTCACTAATTAACTGTTGGTTTTTACTTCATGTATTTAAATTTATAAGATTGACAACAGGTTGACACGATTAATTGCACATTACTCCACCTTTTTGACCAGCATTCTTTATAAATAATTTTCGATAAAGATGTACGAATTTTTTGTCATTAAATGTATAACTTGTTGGACAAAATTCTGCTAAAAACGTTCCCATTGTTTTATTTTTACATCTATGATACAGGTATACACAACAGTATTGCCCACAAGTTGTCGAAAAGTCGCTTTGTAATCTCTTATGATTATTAATAAAACTTTTAGAGTTATTGAACAAAAAGCTTTTGAAAAAATAATTTACAGGATATTTTCCAAAAGAATCAAAGTATTCAGCCGGTCTCTTTGTAGGAAAGTAAAACGCTACCCAATATGTGTTCCACTTTTATTCGCGGGATCAGTATTTGCAATTACACATGCTGGTTTTTTTATTTTTTTAGGTAAACGATCACATGGAAACACCCCTTTGAAAATTTTTTTTGTAGCAACATTATTTTTTAATGTATTAACAAGTTCGATCGTGTTCATTCTTGTTCACATGAATTGAAAGTCTCAATGTCTATGACCTTGGTATAAGAAGTTATATAGTTTTGTAAAAATTCCTTTGTTGCTCCTCCACTAACGAGAGCAGTTGAAAATTTTGCCAAGGTCTTAATAAGATTCTCATCTAAACGTCTTAGTTCTAAGTTTCCAAATGCATTTATTTGTTCTGTTTGCTTGTCACATGATGTAGGATATTTGTATATTATTTCTTTTGAAAATATTTTATTTTCTGGTGTTAAACCAGCAAAAGATAGTTTTTTGAAGAAGGTTAAACTACCTTCTGTCATATATTCAACGTTTACCAAACAACAACTCATTGTGATTGATTCTGCTTTGCTATTAGCTTGCAGCCATATATATATACTTTTAGAAGTTGGTGTATACGTTACGAATTTTATCAATTTCAATGCTTGCATCATATTCAGTATACACAATACAAGTCACACTGTTTTTCAATGCTTCTTTAAATCCTCCTTCAATTCTTACTATTCCTTGATTTAGCAAATTACCACATGTAGAATCATATGAATTATCTGAAGTTAAATCGAATGCTAGGAGAAAACAACCATTATCGAAGAATTTTTTTGTTATCTGATGACCTTTATCAAAATAGTGAATTCCAGTATTGTTGTGTTTAAAGTTGTATGGATTTTTTTCTTGTTTACCAGTATATGCATCGTTATCTATCATACCAAAAATCAACAAATTAGGTAATTGAGCAATCACTACATTATCTAAAGATAGTGTGAATATATTTGTAGGTAAAGTATACGTTTTACCTTCTACACGTTTGTATGGATATATGGCATTTGAACGTTGAAGAACAGTTTCATGTGCAAGTAATATATTTGGGTTGACTGTTACATGATTCATGTACATTGTGGCTTCTATAATTTTGATTTGTGGTGAATTACTATCGTTTTTAGAATTTAATTTAATTTAATTTAATTTATTTTATTTATTCATTATAAAATAAGCTACAAGATTGAACATCTTTTACATTAGCTCAAAGTAAATTTAACAAAAAAAAAACAAGAGTAGAGGTAAAGTTAATGAATGAAAGTTAAAAAGAAAAAAAAAGAGAGAAAGGAAAAAAGAACAAAAAAAAAAAAATATAAATAAAAATATAAAAAAATATAAATATAATATAATAATGACAAAATATTAATACTTATGCAATAATAGTAATAATAGTATGTGCTAAATACATAGTAGCAAAACAAAAGCGAAATAATAAGACAGCATAAAAGAAATAGAGAGAAAAAAGAAAGAGGAAAAATAAATTTTTATAATAAATTTGGAACTAATCTACTTAACAAAGATGTAATTTACTTAGTGATTGCATTCCTAACAAGAAAAGTCCAAAGCTCTCGCTTAAATTTTGATAACGAACTCGTCTTTTGGATAGAATTCGGTAAGGCATTCCATGACCGAATAGCCTGGACAAAGTAAGAACGTTCCCCAACAGTACGATTAAATCTAGGTACACGGTACTTCAAATGTCTGTTCGACATTAAAGGACACAAAAAAGTATTTAAATATTCCGGTGCTGAACCATATATGATTTTGTGAAATAGAATGAGAGATCTAAAACTTAAGTAAGTAGACAGTGAGCAGCCCAGCAACGAATTTTCAAGTTCAGATATGTGAGCTGACCGCGGCAATTGGTATACAAACCTTATACAATCGTTGAAGGCTGTATCCATTTTTCGAGCGCAAACGGAGTCAAGTGATGGATAAACTACACCTCCAAAAATAAAATGAGGGAATAAGAGGGACCTAAACAGCTTCCTTCGTAGCTCAAACGACAGATTATTGCCTACAAGTCTCAAAGAGCGTAAACTCGCATAAACTTTGTTCAATACCAACTGAACATGATCACAACAAGTCATTTTCATGTTAACCATGATACCTAAGTTTCTGGCTTTAGAGGTGTAATTTAAAGTTACATTATTGAGGACGAGTGGAGGCGCATCTAACGAAGAGAAGTTATCATTTGACAGCAACATCGAGAGTGATTTAGAAGGATTTAGAGCAAGACCATTATTTGAGGACCAGCTCCAAATGCTAGACAGATCCGAATTAAGTTTATTGGCAAGTTCGCTCAAGTGAGACAACTTACCTCCCAAATATATTTGGACGTCATCAGCATATAAGTGAACTTGTGAAAAGGACACCGATTGAGGCAAATCATTAATGAACAAGGAGAACAGCAATGGTCCTAAAATGGACCCTTGCGGTACTCCACAGGAAACACTTCGAAAACTAGAAGTAGCTGCACTCACTCTAACTTGTTGCAACCTATCGGATAGAAAATTAGACACCAGTGAAATCGCAGAAGATGAGAACTGAAATAAATTCTTAAGTTTGGCCATTAAACGTGCATGTGATATGCTATCAAAAGCTTTAGAAAAATCCAAAAGGCAAAGTAAAGCTATTTGACCATTGTCTAGTAACTCACGTAAGTCGGATGTAACTTTGATTACCGCTGTTTCGCAACTATGACCTCGCCTGAAACCAGATTGCACTTGAGATATTAATTTCTTTTGTGTCAAAAATTTTACCATTTGTTCATACATAATTTTTTCCATTACTTTAGACAAGAAACACAAAATACTTATTGGACGAAAATCGGACGGATCACTTGGAACAGACTTTTTCGGTATGGGAATGATAGTGGCTTTTTTCCATATAGAGGGAAACACAGAGTATGTTGAACAAGAATTTAACATATGAGTAAGGGCAGGTAGAAGGAAGGGTAGGATAATTTTCAAGAAGCGTGGGGAGATTGCATCAACTCCCATGGCATTAGATTTGATTGAACAGACGGCAGAGTAAACTTCAAGAGCTGATATACACCGAAAACTAAAGCCACTATCGAACGAATTAGACCTACTGCAATTGTTAGTGAAAACATTGCTATTTTCACCAGACTCAATATGAGGACTGTGAAGAAAATGGTCATTAAGGATGTTAGGATCAAGTTCACATTGTCCAGTGTCTTTCCCACAGATTCCCATATTACGTAAATTTCTCCATAACATTTTACCAGGAAGTGAAGGATTCAATTTAGAATTAAAAAACTTTCGTTTTAAATCGCGTATTTCTTTGTTGATCTTGTTACGTAATTTCTTATAAGCATTTCGAGAATCATCAGTTTTGTGTTTTTTAAATAAACGAAATAAGAATTCACGTTCTGAGATCATTATTTTGACTTTATGAGAAAACCATGGAAAAGAATTAGAGTTAATGCGTTTTTCTTTTAAAGGGACATATTTAGAAAACAAGTAGGATACACGGTCGTTAAAGAAGTTAACTTGATCATCAACAGATGGTATATGAAAGATATCATGCAGATTAATAGATTGGCATTCAGCAAAAAGAGCATCGTAATTAATTTTTGAAAAGTTTCTGAAAGAGTAAAAAATGGGGCTATTAAGGTGGATAACCGGAAAATTATAGGACATGTATATGAAGTCATGATCAAAGATACACGGCGGACTGATTTGGTTCCATGATATAGTTTTCGAAGCATCATTAATTAAAAATAAATCGAGAAGTGACGGATTAGACACATTGCAGTAGGTGGGTATTGTATTTACAACGGAAAAGTTAAAACGTTTGAAAAATAGAAGAAAAGTATCGGTAGTTGAAGAATGGTGGATAATATTAACATTCCAATCGCCAGCAATAATAATATCCTTATAACAATGTGAAGACTTCTCCAAAAAACTTTCAAATTTAGCAACATTTTCAAGCGAAAAAGAGTTCGGAGGGCAGTATACGACACACAAAAGGCACTTTTTAGAACTGCAGCAAACTTCGATTGCTAAGTACTCAATGACGTCACCGATGGAATAACTCACTACACGGGATTTTAAAAGTTTTTTAACATAAATTGCAACACCACCTCCCATTCTACTTACACGATCATTTCTATATAACTTGAAACCATCAATAGGTACAAGACCAGATGAAATCGTACTGTTCAGCCAGGTCTCAGATACAAAAATAACACTTAGGTTAGTATTAAGAAACATACTATTAAGTTCGTGTACTTTATTTCGGAGACTTCTCGCATTTAAATGACAAACATTAAGACAATCTGTATGTGGGGTAAAAATGTTCGTCATAATTCTTACCTTGTCCAGAGGATTTATAGGATCAGCCATGGTCGATAATGGACGAGTCCGTTATGCTTAACGAGAATACGAAAATGGAATGTAGTGATAGATGTAGAAAGCAATCACAAGCAAACACATTTACAAAAAATATAAAAATAGAGATAGAAAAAAAATTAAAAAATGTAACTACAATTAGCTTGACTTTACAAAAAAAAGAGTAATTAAAAAAAAAGTATAAGTAATAAGAGACTGAATAGGTGAAGAAAATAGAATTACTAAGACTTTTCTGTGTACAAAACTGTGTTGACGCTACCATCACTATCACTTCTGTTGTTGCTCAACATATTTACGTTGGTAGTTGTTGATATGAAAGTTTCAAGTTGCTGGATTGAAAGAATTTTCATAGCAACATCATCTCTGAAACGTTTTACAAATACAACGCCGTTGTGTGTGTAAACTGAATATAATTTGTTGCTTATACGAAGACTGTTGGCATATTTTCTAATTTTATCAACATGTGGGAGTAAGCTTTCGTGAAAGTGGATGTATGTCTCAGAGCTGAAACCACAATTCAAATCAGACAGCTTAATTCTCCTCTTTCTTGTTTTTAAAGCACGAAACAGAGCATTTTTTTCAGCAACACAGGAAAGTTTAACAATGATTGGGCCATTCTGCTTAATATTATTATTAGAAACATTAGATTTTGATCTACTTAGCTTATTTGTCGACCTGGACTTAGGTCTAAAAGCATGAACATAAGGTGATGGCGTAATGTTAAGTACATTACAGACTTTGCTATAGATTTCAACGGGGTTTTCTCTATCAACATATGGGATGCCTGTAATAATAATATCAGCATACCTCTCTGCTCTTTTAAAATCAGCCAGTGAATGTTCAACAGTAACTTTGAATTCCTCAACTTCTCTTAACCGGTTATCATGATCAGCAATTTCTTCAACAAGAGATTGATGCTGAGCTCTAAGAGAATCTATTTATTTTGGCTTTTCCTGTTTTAAGTGCTTGTTCTTTTAAAACCTTTGCTCCTCAAGCAACTTAAGGTTGTAAATATCGTAATAGACCACTGAAGAAACTACCAATACCTCGTCCACGTTGATATATAAGTGGTGCGCGATAAAATTCTCCGATATCTCCTAAATTTCCGCCACTTTGAATTAAATAGTATTGTGTGTAATACGAATTCATTTTTGAAATAATATGAGAACCAATTCAATAGGTACTGTGAAATACGTGTTGATGTATGAGTATTTATAACTTATCGTCTCTTGAAATAAAGCATTACATAGGTAGGTATATAACTTGGTTCAAAGTTAATTAATTCACCCTGATGATCTGTTATTTTAATAGAAATACTTTCAATAAAAGTTTTTTCGATAGGACAGTATTCTATATGTTCGAATCTTAATATATTTTCACGCTCTTTCAAAGGTATTATACGTAAGTATCTTACTAATTTATCACCTATAATTCGAGGTTGAATAATATCAGTGTAGACATAAAATATGTTTCTTTTGTAACATTCAGTTGTTAGTTTTTGAGACTCTCGTGGTATTCTCTTCGAAACATCATTAACTAATCTTTCTACACTATCAATTTTATCTATTATGGTGATAAGTTCCTGACGTAATCCAGAAGCATCAAATGATTCTTTTATTTCTGATAGTAACACATCAATATTACGTTTGTCTTGTGGTGTTTGAAGAAATATATCAGTAAGAAAATTAGATAGGTTGTCTATGTTTGTATCGAGAGGTACTGGTGTAGTTAGGTATTGACCTGAATTTTCTCTTTCATATGGAACATCTAAAATATTACTACTTGATGTAATTGTTCTTTGAGAAGGTGGTTTAGCATTAAGTGAATCTTTGTTTAACTTATTCAAAATCCCAAAAATTGTATCTCTAATTTGAATAATCTTTTTCTGCTTTTCTTGTTCAGAAAGTATTTTATCATCAAAATGTACGTTGCTTATAAAAAGTGTAATGAGATCTTTTACATTCAAGTGTGAAGGTAATGGTTTTTTTATTTTTATTGTTACTCCCATTTCTTCTAAACGAAGTATAAACATATCATGTACCTTTCCAGTAATAGATTTCGCTCTACTCTTAGATCTTTTAATACTTAGTGCGTAGTTATCTATTGCATCTTGAATAACAGCATGTTTTCTGTTTCTTCTAGGAATTTGACCAAATACATCATCTACGAAAGCTTCAACAGATTCATAATCTTTATATTTTAAAACAACATTTTCTAAAGTCTTTCTACCCTGGTATATGTGTAAAATAAACTCGTCTGGTTCCTGTTTATAACTAATTTCAGGAATAACTTCATCAAAAAAATCAGTGTCTAATCTATCCCAAATCTTTTTCTTAATATTGTCTAAGTACATAGTGTACCATGAAGGTATAATAGCATTGTAAAATGTTAGTAAGAATGCTGATAAATTAACTTGTCCTGCTTGGTAGCTGGCTTGCTTAAGAGTTTCATTTGTCCATTCAAGTTTAGCATCTTCGTTTACTTTAATGCTAATTTTCTTATTTCCCTGTTGTAGTTGATCATCAATCTCATCACGCTTGGTTCTTTTAATTTTATTTTCATCTAAATCATCAGATTGTTGACGCTTTATTGCTTTTTCCAAAGATTCTTTTGTATCGAAATTTGGTAAAGCAATTTCAGATATTCCAAAATACCAGTTTTCATCTAATTTACACTGTCTAGCTAACGAATTTGTGAAAGCTGACAAAGTATTTTCAGGGTAAAATTGAATAGAATTATTACTTAAAAGACATACGTAAAAGCAAAAAATATATAATAAGAAGAACTCTTATTCATATAAAATTTCTTCATATAAAAATTTTTATTCTGGGGTTCTGGCGCGAGTACCCCAAGCTTTTATTTTAAAAGCTTAGTTATGCTCTCTCAAAGTTTTCTCTAAACTTTGACGTCATTTTTTTTTGAGAGGATTTTTTGACGTCATACATTATGATTGCTTTGATCATGTTTTGGCATATTTATGTTAAAAATTTTCATTTCATAACAAATTACGATTTATACTTTTTATTTTTTTTTCGTTTGCAAGATCAAATTAAAATTTAATTGTTTTATTTTTCCCTACTTTGATTGATTTTTTAAATACATATGTATATATTTGCAAATTATTTAATATATCGTGTATAAATATACGAAAAAAGAAACCTATTTATTAGAATCTACAACAACAAAAATGCTGTAGAAAAGTATCTTCTCTTAAATAATATATATAATATCTTTTTAATATACATATTAAAATATATTTTTAAAATTTGAAAAAAAAAATATTTTCCTCACAAATTACAAAAACTAAGATATATATATATAGGTTGTATATATAGTATTTAGAGGTATAATAAAAATAATATTTCATATTCAAAAAAAAAAATTAAAAGTATAAATCGTAATTTGTTAAGTTGCCATAGCAACAATGCAATTATGATAAATATTAATTTGTTATACATTTGTAAAAAATGAAAATTTTTAACATAAATATGCTAAAACATGATCAAAGTAATCATAATGTATGACGTCAAAGTTTAGAGAAAAAGCTTCAAATCATTTTTGAATTGAAAGCTCTGAGAGTAAAATAATACATATCCCTTTTGTTTTCCCCTCTGCTCATAATTCGTTCAAAAATTTATGAATTTTGAAATTACAAAGCTATAAGAGTTCTTCTTATTACATATTTTTTGGTAAAAGTCATTTTCTTTTATATCCACAGGCATATTTACAGTGTTTAAAGTTTTTCCCAATTAATTTCTGATTCACTTGCAGCTCGCCCTTTTTCTTGTAAACGTTTACTTTGACGTACTCTTCTAATAGGAAACGCAAGAGTGTATTGGTTAGGATCAAATTGTGAAGATCTTAATATAGGTTGTTTGACAGGTGACTTTTGTTTTGATTTACTGGTACTTTCTTCTTGTTCTAATTCCTCAATAATACTGGTGACTTCATCTGTGCTCATATCAAGGGGTACAGTATATTGTGTTATACCGTCATCAGCAGTTACAACTTTATAGTCTTTCTTTCGATCTTCTGAAGTTTTCTGTAATTTTAGTGGTGGTTTGAGACTTTGCTATTCCGCTTGCAGATAATCGTCGTTTAGTGATTCATTGATATGGCGTATGAGTGAAGCGAGAAGATACTTCATAGAAAAATTTGAAAACACAAGGTGCAACTCCTGCTTATTAGGAGATTCAGGATATATGTTGGAGCCTTTTTTATTAACTCCATATAGAAATCCTGCATCAAGGATTGAAAGTAATTTCAACACAAAACATTGTAAGGGACGTGATATTGTTGAAAAAACAATACGTAATCTGAAAACAAGGTTAAGATGCTTAATGTCAGCACGACAACTACATTATCATCCGTTGAAGTGCTAAAAAATAATAAAAACTTGTTGTGCACTTCATAATATTTGCAAAAATTATAATATAGAAGTGGATGAAATAAATATTAAAGGGGAAATAGATGATAATAATGAGAATAATGAAAAGACTAAATTAGTAAATAATGATGCAAGTAGAAATAGAGATTCAATAGCTAATAGTTTGTAATAGCACAGAGGACTGAGAAGGTAATATAATATTGTAATGCTTGAAACATGAGAATGATTGTGTTAAAAATGTTAAAACTTCTCAAATTTTTTTAAAAATTTTGTATGTATTGCATGGAAAATAGATAGAAAAGAGAATATACTTTAAAATTAGAGAAATTAAGAAAAAATCCTGAGAATAAGAAAGAGCTTAAAACAGCTTTAAGATTGGAGGCCAGCTTTGAAGATTGGAGGCCGTTTTGCTGTTTTTAAATTTGTTATTTCAATGTACTGCGATAAAATGTCTGTGGGTAAATTTATACGTATAGTCATTGGTAATAGCATATATAATATCTACATGATTTTATTTATATTATTTGTTCTACATTATACCCAGTCGTCTCATAAATATTGACACAAACTGGTAACACTAGTTATAAAGGAACTAACGAATGCATCCATATTATAAATGTAGCTGTAAGACAGTTGATATTCGCTCTTCATTTGTGCATAAAAGTATTACTGAAATAATTGTTTGTGGAAATGGAATGGGGTGATATAGAAAATATAATTGTTGTAGTTGGTTTTTACAAGTGCAATATGAAAAAAAGAGACATTTTTAAAACTCTAAAACCATTAGGAATCAGCAGAAGTTTTGTTTATCGTTCTATTAAAGTGTTTGAGGATACTGGTGGCGTCGAAGACCGTCAAAGATCTGGAAGGCCACGTAGAGTTAGGACTCCAAATACAATTAAAGCCGTAAAAGCTAGAATTCAAAGAAATCCAGTACGAAAGCAGAAGATCTTGGCACGTGAAATGAAAATATCTCACAAATCGATGTTAAGAATTATTAAACACGATTTGGGAATAAGTACATATAAAAGACACACTGAATTGAAGAGGAAAAGGAAAGAAAAATCAAAAGTGCTGTTATCTCAGTACGCGGAAGGCACAGAAATATTTTGTTTACTGACGAGAAGATTTTCACAGTAGAAGAACATTTTAATAAACAAAACGATCGAGTGTACACGCGGTCATCAAAAGAAGCTTCAGAACTTGTTCCTAAAGTCCAGAGAGGCCATTTTCCAGCATCTGTAATGGTTTGGTGGGGCGTCAGCTATAAAAGCGTCACTGAGCTCCGTTTTTGTGAAAAAGGAGTGGAAACGTCAGCGAAGGTGTGCCAGACAGATGTTTTAGGTGTTGTGAAGCCACTCAATCACTTATTATTCGCGAACAAACAATGAAATGGAGCAAGATTCTACACCAGCACATAAAGCCAGAACTACTCAGTGCAGTTAACAATTTTCCTGTTGAAGAGGTCCGTGCTGCAATCGATGATTGGTCTAGACGACTGAAAGCTTGTACACGGGCAAACGGAGACCATTTCGAATAATTTTTTAAATTTATATTACTTAGTATATAATAAATGCTTTCTCAAAATTTTTTTGACATACATATAATATTTTGTTTTATTTTTATATTATAAAAGGTGTGTGTCAGTATTTATGAGACGACTAGGTACTTTTAACTTACTTATTATAATTTATATATTATGTATGTACATCCTTTTAGCATATATTTGTACATATGATTATGTCAAATGTATTTAATAAATTTAAATATCATATATTAATTAAATTATAAAAATAAAAATATCGGTTTTTACAAAATATTTACAGTCAGTAATAAGACCTCATAATCATATCATAATATTTGGATTTTGTAGTCCACATACCACAGATTAACGTTTGTGGCGTTTCTGGTAAAGTAAATTAAATATCAAGAGATCAATAAAAATAATAACATCTGCCCATATGTTCTAGAATTCACGTGAAATTAATTAGCAACTTCAGATAAATATGTATATAAATCTGAGCAAAATCTGGAACATGAGCAATCATAATTTTTTTTTACAGGAACAGAACTGTTTCTGAGATGACTTAAAGCAAATTCTCCAAATCGAAACATTATTTCTAAGAAAATTTTTTATTTAAATAAAAACAAAAAAGTTACCTCCTTGGCATTTTTTAATATAAATATTTCTTGAATTAAAAACATAAATATTCCCTGGCGTTTTATACTCTTAATTACTTTTTACTAGTATAATATAAGTATCTACCTACGTATTGCAAATTTAATTTTTTTTTAAAATAACAAAATAAGAAACTGATTTTATTTTCTTAAAATTTCGAGTTTAATTGTTATAAAAGATCACTCTGTACACATTATATAAAATATTAGTATTAATATTACTTTCATTTTAATTACTTATTTTATTAAAACATAAATGCTGTCTCAACAGAAAAATTGTAAAATCAAAATTCCCACAGAAACGAGAATTAGAATTTTTCTCATAAATAATATTTTGCATATTAGAATTTTCTCATAAATAATATTTTGCGTAATTAACAAAAATTCATGCATAGAACACATGCCTATTGCACTTAACATAAGTTCCGGTGCAAGAGACATAGAGTCAGCAGAATTCCTTTTGAAAAATTTAGAAAATACTAGAAAAGACAAACAGAAAAGTTAGTCTGAAGTGATCCGTCGAAGTAAAAACAATGAATTAAAATCTTAAAAAGGTCAAAAATTTTAAAATTGTAGTAAAGAAGTTTTTTTTTTATAAAGTGGTAAAAGTTAATTATAATAACAATATTTGTAGAAAATTCATTATTAAATAAATTCAAAATAAAATTTTAAGAATAAATTGAATTAAATTGTGTTTTAATTAAATATTGAATAAGTGAATAAAAGTTGTTTGGTGAATAAAAAGTTTGCTTTATTTTTGATGAATTATTGAAATATCAATAATTTATATTTTAATTTTTTTTTTTTTTTTGAGTTCTGAGACCTTGAACCTTTAATTTTAATCTCTTTTATATCAAGTGCACGCCGCTTAAATTCATAAACAATAATATCAAAAATTTTAGACAATTATTGAGTTAGAGTCATCTACTAGGAATTACGGGTTCGAAAAAAGTGAAAAAAAACCCCTAAGGAAATTTTGGGGATTTTTTTGACAGTTAAATGGAAATGTAAATTATTTATATTGAGTACATATTTCAGTATTAAATAAATTGATAAAATAAAAAAAAAAAGTATAATAAAAAGAGTTCCACTCATAAAAATAAAAAAAATAAAAAATTGTGAAATTTTAAAACTTAATTGAATTATGGAAAGAAAATTTCGAAGATTTAAAAAAAGTGAAAAGAAACGCGCATATCTACAACAGAATTGCCTTGTTACTAGCAGCAATATTTTCGTAGGCGCACCAGAGGTTTACATTAAAATAGCAAATTTAACACAGAGATACAATGTTTTTAAATAGGAGTGAAAAAAGAATTATTGAGAAAACAGGTGGATCATCCTCTTGGGAGTTTTTCAATGAAGTATGTACATTAAATTATAGGATCTTCAAAATACAACGACGATACTTTAATGCATGAGAGTATCATGAATGAAGGTTTATTACAGTTAAAAACGCAAATTTTGCATAATATACATTGTTTTATTACAGATATAGACATTTCTGATGCTGCATCTGATGTTCCTTCAACATCTACCGAAACTCATCTACCTGCTGCTATATCTGCGTCTACATCTACATCAGGTTCTGTATCTACTTCTACATCAGTTTCTAGATCAGTTTCTGTCTCAGCTTAAAAGTTAAAAAAGAAGGTAGACGAAGAAATTCTTTAAAAAATAAAAAAATTTAATAAACTAGCCGGAGAAGAAATAAGAATTAAAAAGAATATAGTATTATAAAAATGTATGAAAAATGATGAAAAAATTTGTATGCTTTTGGAGGAATTAATAAAAGGAAAAAAGTTAATTAGTATGATATATAATTGATAAATAATAGAACACATATACAAGGTGTTTCCGTTATCTCCGACCAAAAAGATACCATAGATAGGTCTCATCGAAACAAACAAAAAATCGTATTAGACGGGGGAGGGGGGGGAATATAGAGAACCCTTTGTCCTTTCCAATGATGCCTTAATTGTTTCTCTATTCCTAATTTTTAAAAAGATATACGCCCTCAAAATCAAAATTTTGTGAATTTTTAGCAATTTTTTATGTTTAACCCAGCTTTACTCAAAAAAGGCTTAAATTAATCCTCATTTTTTATTTCAGAAAGAGAAGGCTCAATTGATTCTGCATCGATTTGTTATCTTCAATTTTTGCAAAAAATGTATAATTTTTGCAAAATATGGCAAGACATGAACAATGTCAAGACATAAGTCTTGACATAAAAAAGTCTCGTCTGGACCCTGTATAACATTGTGATTTTGTCTGTGGAAGACTGCTTTATAATTTTGTCTGTGAAAAACTGTCTAGTTTAATAATAGTTTTTTATTTACCTACTTATTAAAGTGTAATAAATATAGATATTATCACAAGGTCCAAAAGGCTCAGATAAACCAATCTGAGCAAAACTACAGTACTATCGAAAAAGAGCTTTTGGCTATCGTATGAGCTACCAAATATTTCAGGCCTTACCTATTTGGAAGGAAGTTTAAGATCATAACAGATCATAAACCCCTAACCTGGCTTTTTTCGTTAAAGGAACCTAACTCAAAATTACTTAGGTGGCGTTTGCGACTAGAAAAATTTGATTATGAAAATTCAATTAATTTTTTGTCAAATGTTGTCACCACCAAGTGGTCCACGTGTTGAATCTACAATGGCAGAATGGAACGAGTTCCTCGAGAAAGCAAAAAATTCGTCTTTAAAAGAAGTTTTAAGACGTTTGAAGCTTTCCACCATTGGTAATAAGATCAGTCTGAAGATACGCCACGGCTTTAGGAGGCGGTCAAAGATAAAACTGAGCAGGAGCTGCTGCAATTAATTTCTACTGGGGTGTGTGACGCTAGTGCATTGGTACAAGATTCCAATCAAAATGATTTAAATGAAAATGATAACCAAGATGATAATAATGATGATGATGACGATGATAATAATGATGATGATGACGGTGATGATGACAACATTGGTAACAATGATGAGGGCGTTGATGAAGAATTAAAGAGACAAAAAATCTTCTAGAAAAAAGTCAATACTATAATAAAAATTATTATGATAAAACTCATAAATGTCCTAAAGTGTACAAAAAGGAAGACTTAGTAATGATAAAAAACATAACTAGTTTACCTGGTATAAATAAAAAGTTGTTTGCGAAGTCCCGTGCAACCTGTCGTGAAGTAACTTTGTCCAACTATATAGATGTTTATAGATATTGCACGATTTTCAAAGACATACAAAGAAGCTTCACGTTCTTTATAGATCTTTATAGATATCTAAATCCTGCTCTCAGGAGAATTATATTGCAGAGAGAGAAGAGAATTATAAAAATATTATGATATAGATCTATATCGAATATCGATCCTTAACGGGGAATAAAGATAAACATTGCTCACGATTAATCACGAAAAAATCTAGATAAATAGATATTTATCTATATCGATTTACGCAGATATCGACGATAACGAGATTCAAAGACAAAATCTATATTGATCGTTATCGATTTTCAAAGTATTTCGAAGACGGACAACGATCTATAAAGAATCGTCAAGAATCGTTATCGGTCTTTAAACGAACAATTTATATTTACAATAAGCTCTATAGTCGGTATAGTGATGAATGGTGCAATGCAAAGAGGATGGCTTTACACACGAAGGTCCGTGGTTCGAATCTCAAGAGTAAATTTTTCAAATTGAATTGTTTTTATATAATAGCTGCTTTCGATTTGCCATTTTCAAGTACTTGCGAGTACTAAAATGTGTCTTGGATAAATGGGTAAATCGAACGACAGAAAAATTTTGATAGGTGTCAAAACCTAAAAATAATTTTTATTTTGTCATATATACATACAAAAAAGGAAAAACACATCTATTGCTCTTAGTTTTAAACTATGATATAAAGCCCTCTGTTGTAAAAATTGTGCGTAACTACTTGTATCTACTTGAAAAATTTTACATAAGTAGCTATGAGTAGATGATTTAGCACAGACTTCCACCTTATCTACTCGCAAGTACTTGAAAGTGGCAAATCGAAAGCAACTAATATAAATAAATATAAAAAAAAAGCAAGAAAAAAAATGAAAAAAAAAAATTTATGGTCTATAAATTCCGATAAAGATCTTTATCGAAATCTTTTATAGCTGGCGTCGAATTTCGTGATTAAAATCGATGTCGATCTTAATCAAAACCTTGGTTTTTTCTATAAAGACCTTCACGCAAATCTTTATAGTTCCTTATAGCTAGCTATATAGCTTGGTTGCACGGGGTACAGGGGACCTTATGAGATTGAAAAACTTTTATCAGAGGATCAATATCTAATTAAAAATATTGATGGAATGCAGTTAACACGCATTCCGTACATGGGCATTTGTGCACCCCAAAACATGAAGCTATTTATCGTACGACCTGAAACAGTACATGAGTAGAAGATGGTTGCATATTAAGTCACATTATTTGTATACTAGTAAGTCTTTTTGATCTGTTTTACTTATATTTAAAAAAAAATACATTTGGTAAAGATAAATGATAAATTATAATGTAAATTTTGTAAAAAAAAAAATAAATAAAAAATAAAAAAAGGGTAAACATGCATAAATTGTAAGTAATCGAGGCGATTACAGTCAGGTCAGCCGAGTTGTGGTAGTTTATAATTTTGTTGTGGATAAAGTATGGGTTAACTCTGGCCACACTAAATTATGCTGATAAGTGTGTTCCAGCTGTGTGAAGTATCTGATAATTCTCAGTTTATCAGTGAGATGTTACGTTCCACCTGCAAGTTTCAATTCTATTCGTCGACAGATGTCAGGTTTGTTAAACTGAGAATGATTTGAGCCAACTGAAAAAATAATTTTTTTTTCAGTTGTCTCAGTTAAGGTTATGTAGAAAAAGAAAACGAAAATTACGAAGCTGTCATTATTTTAAATGTCGAAGAGAGGTTAAAAACAATAGATAAAGCAAAAGAATTTATTTTGAAGATTTTGTTGAAGGTATACATAAATACTTTCTTTGCATTTTTTATTGGAATACAATCGTAACTAAGTTATATTGCAAATAACGTTCCAGCTGTAATAAAATATCAGTTAGTTTCAGAAAGAAGAAGAGCTGAGATTGAAGTGAGATAACTGATATTTTTCAACTGAGAATCTCGAGATTCTCAGTGCCTGGAACACACTTAATAAATGAAATAATATTATACCGCATGTAGTAGGTAATGTAGTAAAAACCAAGATAAATAGACAACAGAGGTATGATAGAGCCACCTAAATTCTCAGCTATGAGTTTGTGACGTCACCGGGTCCATGTGTTTGGTGTACATATATAGGAATCAATAGGAATGTTCATGAGGGAATTTTGTTTAGAAATAAAAAGTATATTTAAGTGAACGTTTTTTTGCGTTTTTTATTTAAATTATCAAATATACATTTTTTATTTAACTCTCTAATTCTAAAGAACATTCTGCATCTAAAAAATAACGTTTTAATTTTTATATCTAAATCAATGTTTTGCAGTGTTTAGAAGATTACTTGAATAATTTGCACTCTCATTAATTGTTTCCTTATTTATAAAATTGAATATATTTTCTAATTTTTTTCAGTTTTATTAGAAATTTTTCCCACTCTTATTATTTTTACAATTAATAACCGAACACTTCATTTTTAGAAATTATAATTATTCAAATTTCTATTAAAAACACAAAATTAATTTTATTCACTTGTAAACACAAATAACTTGTCACATCAAATGGACCTGTTGACGTAAGAGAGTAGTATAAATTTTGATTGAGAGAGAATATGAGTGAAAAATAACTATCATAGATAAAAAAAATTTACTGCCATACACAGCTCTATCATACCTCTGTTGTCTATTTATCTTGGTAAAAACAATGAATTGTGAATAAAGGTTGTCTCATCATCACTCTCACAAAGATGGTCGTGCAAGGCAGTTCTTGTAAAAATAGCTTGTGTAGTGTTTCTTTAATAAAGTATAAAATAGTGTAATACGTGTGTTTTAATTTTTTACATTAAAAGTCATCTTAGGCCATCCTTACAGACATTTATTCGGTACATAAAAAATTTTTCTGGACCATAATAGATAAATTCAGTAAATTCGCAAGTGCTTATTTACTTACAAACAGAAATAACATAAACAGAAGTCAAAGTTTTGAACTTTTTTTTTTTCGCGTTATGGAATCCCAAAAAAATATTTTATGATAATGGCCTTGAGCATATACTAATAAAATAATAATATAACCAACGTAGAACAAAATAGTGTGCCTAGTTTTTAGAATACTGACAGAATAGATTAACCGACAACTTTTTTTTTCATCAAAGCTTCGACGTCGTTTTGCAAAGTTTTTATAAAATTTCTCTAAACTTTGACGTCGTTGATTTTGATAGGATTTTTTGACGTCATACATTATGAATATGATTGCTTTGATCATGTTTTGGTATATTATTGCTGTTAAAAATTTTCATTTTTTACAAAACTATAACAAATATTAATAATGATTGCATTGTTGCCGTATTGCATTGTTGCTACGGCAAAAATACAAATTACGATTTATAATTTTGAATTTCTTTTCGTTTTGAATAAAAATACATATTTGCTTTGAAAAGAAAAATTTTTCAATGAATATGAAATATTTTTTTTTTCTATTATTTTCTAAATACTACACTGTAAAAAAAAATTTCCTACATTAAAATTAGGAAATCAGGTTTCCTACTATCATTGTATTTAAATTACATTACGTTGAGTAATTTATAAAATTTTACTCTTTGTCAAAGTAATTTCTTTACTTTCTTTCTCTCTTTTTACTTCTTCAATGGAGTAAAACTACTCGTTGTGGATTTAATAGGTATACATCATTCAATAGGAAAATTACAATTTTAACGAAGTAAATTTACTATAATAAGAAGAATTTACATTAAATAATAGTAAATTTACTGAAACAAAGTAAATATACTCAAAATTTTATATTTTACTTAGAAAAAATGTAATGTTACACATTTTTGGTAATATTGCTACAACTTACAAGAATAGTTGTAAAGTTTACTATTAAAAAAATAGTAATTTTCAATGCATTTTTTATATATACGAATATATATCATATATCTTAGTTTTTGTAATTTGGGAGTAAAATATGAGTTCAAAATAGCCAAATGTTTTTTCTGTAAATTTTATTATGTCGTTTTTTAAAATCGACAATTTTACCTCATATTTTTCGACAAAAATATGTTTATAAAATTGTTCCTCTATTTTCATTTTGTTTTATTTTTTTTCACCATATGGAGAACTTTTTTGAAACCGATTTTGGATTGCCAATTTGAATACTATGCTATAAATAATCATAAAATTATTATTAATTATTATTATTATTATGATTATTTAAACTTAAATAACGATTAAATTTTCCTTCACACTTCATCCAGACTTAGGACTGGCAACTTACAATAGTTGGTGTGTTTAAAAATTTGTGAAGTTCAAAGAGTTATTTAAATATGAACAGATTTTGTAATTATTTTTTGTCTTATATTTGTTTTTGCACTTGTTATATATTTAAATGTCAAAAATAACTTAATATGACGCATTACGCGTTTTTTAAATTAGAAAGTTTTTGGTTTTTATACGATTTTCTCTTGTTTGAATTCTTTTTAGCATCCATTATCCATACAATTTTTTCATAAAAGAACTGTAATTATGAATTCTATTATTTTATAATGATGTTGAAAACACAAATCGTCGCTTCTGAACCAGCGAGACTTAGTTTGCATATAACAAATACATTTATTGAGAATATGTTTACGAATACTTGTTATATAGCCCTTTTCCTTAAAAACAATTTCAAAAATTTTGACAAACTGCAAGCAATTTTCGTAGAACACTTCAGTGGGAGATATAAGAACATTACGTGAGGTGTTATATTGCTTTAATTTTATGAAAACTTCAGACATACTGTTTAGGGAGGAGTTGCTATCTATCATTTCACATTTACAAGAACTACATATTGTTTCAAAGTACCCCATTGTTTTCAAAAAGCAATACATACCTTGACGCATGCATTTTTTTCAAGAGTAAACAAGTGCTCAATCAGAATCAATCAATCAATCAGAATCAAAAGAATTCAAACAAGAGAAAATCGTATAAAAACCAAAAACTTTCTAATTTAAAAAACGCGTAATGCGTCATATTAAGTTATTTTTGACATTTAAATATATAACAAGTGCAAAAACAAATATAAGACAAAAAATAATTACAAAATCTGTTCATATTTAAATAACTCTTTGAACTTCACAAATTTTTAAACACACCAACTATTGTAAGTTGCCAGTCCTAAGTCTGGATGAAGTGTGAAGGAAAATTTAATCGTTATTTAAGTTTAAATAATCATAATAATAATAATAATTAATAATAATTTTATGATTATTTATAGCATAGTATTCAAATTGGCAATCCAAAATCGGTTTCAAAAAAGTTCTCCATATGGTGAAAAAAAATAAAACAAAATGAAAATAGAGGAACAATTTTATAAACATATTTTTGTCGAAAAATATGAGGTAAAATTGTCGATTTTAAAAAACGACATAATAAAATTTACAGAAAAAACATTTGGCTATTTTGAACTCATATTTTACTCCCAAATTACAAAAACTAAGATATATGATATATATTCGTATATATAAAAAATGCATTGAAAATTACTATTTTTTTAATAGTAAACTTTACAACTATTCTTGTAAGTTGTAGCAATATTACCAAAAATGTGTAACATTACATTTTTTCTAAGTAAAATATAAAATTTTGAGTATATTTACTTTGTTTCAGTAAATTTACTATTATTTAATGTAAATTCTTCTTATTATAGTAAATTTACTTCGTTAAAATTGTAATTTTCCTATTGAATGATGTATACCTATTAAATCCACAACGAGTAGTTTTACTCCATTGAAGAAGTAAAAAGAGAGAAAGAAAGTAAAGAAATTACTTTGACAAAGAGTAAAATTTTATAAATTACTCAACGTAATGTAATTTAAATACAATGATAGTAGGAAACCTGATTTCCTAGTTTTAATGTAGGAAATTTTTTTTTACAGTGTAGTATTTAGAAGTATATTAAAAATAATAGAAAAAAAAAATATTTCATATTCATTGAAAAATTTTTCTTTTCAAAGCAAATATGTATTTTTATTCAAAACGAAAAGAAATTCAAAATTATAAATCGTAATTTGTATTTTTGCCGTAGCAACAATGCAATACGGCAACAATGCAATCATTATTAATATTTGTTATAGTTTTGTAAAAAATGAAAATTTTTAACAGCAATAATATACCAAAACATGATCAAAGCAATCATATTCATAATGTATGACGTCAAAAAATCCTATCAAAATCAACGACGTCAAAGTTTAGAGAAATTTTATAAAAACTTTGCAAAACGACGTCGAAGCTTTGATGAAAAAAAAAGTTGTCGGTTAATCTATTCTGTCAGTATTCTAAAAACTAGGCACACTATTTTGTTCTACGTTGGTTATATTATTATTTTATTAGTATATGCCTTGAGTTTACTTTTACTTTATTCAATGAATTTCTCAAACTTTATGATATTGAATTACATTTGACGACAGCAAAAAAATTCACCCGTAGAAAGATTACCTAGTAGCGTAAATTGGGAGTACTTCTTTTTGGAACCGATTCTAGAAATAGTACTCGTTTCATCATTATACATTAAACATTACATATATTAACACATTAAAGTTTTGGGAAATTATGATGTGTAATAAAAAAATTTGATTCTCAATTAGAGCTGTAATTTGTGACACAACAGCGAGATCATTTATTTGTGGTACAGTTGGATACACATCATTCAATAGATGTAGAAAATGTAAGCAACTTGGGAAAAAGATACAAAATGTTGTAATATATAGTACTCAAATTGGTGATATTCTAATTAATAAAGACTTTGCTGGAAGACTTCATATACCTCTTAATAAAAAATATTTCCAAAGTAGAGAAACTCCATTAGAAAAGGCGAACATTGAAATGATTTCAGTTTTCCCTGGACTGTATGAAAAATGAATATGAATAATACGACATGTTTTAGAATTTCTAAAGAAAATATGTCTAAAATATCTGACAAATTAGTTTCACTCTACAAGTTTATATCAAAAGAGTTTGTCAGAAAACCTGGAAGTTTGAATGAAATTTTAAGATGGAAGGCCAATGCGTTGAAAGATGCTGTTGATGATGATTTTTACTATCATTTCTTGTTAATACATTTCGCCTACCGATTATTACTATGTATGTAGAGTTTCATGCACAAAATTTCAACTATAGAAAAATTAATACAGCCTTTTGTGGAAAATTTTTCTATTGTATATGGTGAAGAAAGTGTCACATTTAATGTTCACAATTTCAGACAGACAGTGTCCGAAAGTATGGTTTATTGACTGATTTCTCAGCATATGATTTTGAAAATACTTATATAGTTTGAAAAGAAGAATTAAAAAACCATTCAAAACAATAACCTGAAAAGCGAGACTTTGATTATAGAAAATAAAATTACATACTTTAAAACAGATAACCTTGGACGCATTTTTAGCTATAATTCTGAATCATGTTATCAGCGTACTAGAACCAGATAACTTTTGCTGTATAAAAGCTTACATACCTATTAAAAAAACAGGATTTATTGACGTGGATGAAAAATTGATTGTTGAAAGAAGACTTTTAAACTTGAATAATTTTTTTCCTGGACCACTTGAATCAATGTCTGCCTTAGGCATTATTAGTATTTCAGATACGACATTTAATGGTACAGAAGAAACTCAATTTAATTGATTTTCACTGCAAGTTCATGTGCTTACCTTCTTCAGTATTGATTCCTATTCTATACAACTGTGTGTAAAAAGTGTACGTCAATAATGTTTTTTTAAAATTTAGGAATTTTTCTAATTCTGTTTATAAAGTTTGTTAAGACATGTAAACTACACACCGTAGTTTATTCTACTTTATTTATAATAAAATTCAATTTCATAATTACCTAAAAAATCATTTAAATTTAAATATGTCAATTTAGCATTTTTTTTTTTAGTTTTGTAAGAATTAACTCAGGTCAGTGTGGTAAATTATATTATTATTATCTTATATTATCATTCACCTGCATATTTGCTTAGTTGCATATTTGAATATTAGTATTATTATTTGAATGATTGTGTAATTTTTATTATTTTTATTATTTGTTATAGAATGATTATATTAAATTATTGTTCTTTTTTATTGAGTCAATTTTTATATATAAACAGAGACGAATTCAATAAAATCAAAAATTACATTTTATATCAATCCAAACTTAGTGATTTGTATTTCTTTTTCTAATTAGTGTTTTTCTAATTAGTTAAACCAACTTCCTTTTATTTACCATTATTATTAGAGCTAGTGTTTTCTAGTTATAATAATATTACAGGCAGTCATAAACTAGTGATATTCTAGTATGTATTGTGATTGTTTAAAGTACAGAACTAGTGAATTTCTAGTTTCTGAGTTATACTTTGTGTATATGTACATTTTTTGGTGACCCCGACGTGATTCACGCCTAAGTGAGTCATAATTAGCTATCTGAGAATTTTCGCTTAACTGAGTCATAATTACCTATCTGAAAATTTACTGTTGTTAGTATCAACATTTATTCAAATACGTATACTAAAATGGATTCTTTGACCACATCTCAATTAACTATTGGGAAAGAACTCGAAAAAATACTGAACAATTATCAGTTACAATCACCAGAAAAGAAGTCGTTAACTTATCTTGAAAGTACATTGAAAGTAATTAAGAATTTGTTTGAAACATTCAATCACAACAATGAACTAATTTTACAACAGTATTCCGACGAAACGAATCACACCTACTTTACTTCAGGATATTTTGATAAAGTAAATGTAGGATACTAAAACATACGAAAGGAGATTTTATCAATTATTGAGCATGTAAAATCAAGCAGTTTCACCAAAGGAAGTGCACCAATTACTGTAGTGCCAAATACTACTTCAGCATCTACATCATCAATGATAAACCAAATTATCAAACCTATATCCACTAGTGCTCATAAAAAACAAAGCTTTCTTATCAGAGCGTTAAAAAATACATTGTTACAAATACAATTTAACGAGGATCTACCTAAACAATATTTTGAGGTCAAACTAGAAACCATAAAAACCTATTGGCAGCAAATTGAAGCTGCAAATTTAATACTGCTAGAGACAAATGAGTATTTTATCTTGCGCACCATGTTTTTCGTTTTTAATCTTACAAGTATTTTTATAGCTATTAAAAATTCGCAATCACAAATTTTCAGGATTATCTGTATGGGGTTGAGAATGTGTATGTGGCTAGGAAAAATTATTTTATACTTTTGAGTCCGTTTTAAAAACGTTTTATATGAAAAAATTTTTTTTATTTTAATTATTTTTTGCTTTTTAGTCTTATGTGAAATTTGTCAATCGATTTTATTGATATTATTTTAAATTAAAAAACAATATAAGTAAAACTAAAAAAGTTTTTTTAATTTGAAAAAACAAATATATTTGTATATATGTGTTTGAAGTACCAAATTGACATCACAACTTATTGCTTTTAATCAATCATAACTAAGTTGTGATTAAAGTTACATGAAAATTATGTTCTAATGAAATGTAGAGAAGATCCTTAGCTTTATTTTCACCGAATATATTAAATATCTATGAGCAACGTAAATCAAAGAAAAAACGTGATAAATATTAAGTAACATAAAACTGAGAATCAATTTTTCCTTAAATCTCCCAAATTACTAAAAATATTAAATTATAATGTTCTATAAATTTGTAGATTTTTATTAAATTAACATTTTTCCCAAACATTGTTATATTATAAAATTAATAGAAATTGAGTTATTAAAGAAAAATGATAATTTTTTATTAAAATCACAATTATCTCTCTCATTTCGCATTTTTAACAGCCACCTCTGAAAATGTAGTACCACTTGAAGAATTTTTTTATTCATTTGTTTATTTTTTCTTTCAAAAATATTATTCATAAACAAAAAAAAAAATGTTCAAGTGGTACTACATTTTCAGAGGTGGCTGTTAAAAATGAGAAATGAAGCATACTAAAATATTTTTGACTTGAAAATCAGAGTTTGCTAGATTAAATTTTAGTAAAGAAAAATTAATGTTTTATTTGTTTTAGACCAAATTTGAGGATCGAATATCATAAAAAGTAAAATCTTAAAACTTTCATTAGCGATGTAATATTGCATTGTCATGCAGTTCTGAGCTATGTTGAAAGTTTCAAGTCTCTATCTCATCAAAAAGTTGGTTAAAAATTAAAAATCAATTTCCAAATTTGTACCGAACAGACAGACAAGAAACCAAGCTAATAAAAACATTTTTTCGTTTTTAATCTTACAAGTATTTTTATAGCTATTAAAAATTCGCAATCACAAATTTTCAGGATTATCTGTATGGGGTTGAGAATGTGTATGTGGCTAGGAAAAATTATTTTATACTTTTGAGTCCGTTTTAAAAACGTTTTATATTAAAAAAATTTTTTTATTTTAATTATTTTTTGCTTTTTAGTCTTATGTGAAATTTGTCAATCAATTTTATTGATATTATTTTACATTAAAAAACAATATAAGTAAAAATAAAAAAGTTTTTTTAATATTGTAAAATTTTTTTACCTATTTTAATAATTTTATACTTTCTTGGTATATTTTTGCCGAATGTTCTTTTCCTTTTTCTTTTTCTTGTAATAAATGTATTTTATATATACACGTTTGGTATAGGTCATTGAACACTTATTTAAAATTAACAAATTTTCAGTATTGTTGAAACCAACGACTCCTATAGTACCAAGACTTAATGCTCAATTTTATTTTATTGTTTATATGTGTTGGAAGTACCAAATTGACATTACAACTTATTGCTTTTAATCAATCATAACTAAGTTGGGATTAAAGTTACATGAAAATTATGTTCTAATGAAATGTAGAGAAGATCCTTAGCTTTATTTTCACCGAATATATTAAATATCTATGAGCAACGTAAATCAAAGAAAAAACGTGATAAATATTAAGTAACATAAAACTGAGAATCATTTTTTCATTAAATCTCCCAAATTACTAAAAATATTAAATTATAATGTTCTATAAATTTGTAGATTTTTATTAAATAAACATTTTTCCCAAACATTGTTATATTATAAAATTAATAGAAATTAAGTTATTAAAGAAAAATGATAATTTTTTATTAAAATCACAATTATCTCTCTCATTTCGCATTTTTAACAGCCACCTCTGAAAATGTAGTACCACTTGAAGAATTTTTTTATTCATTTGTTTATTTTTTCTTTCAAAAATATTATTCATAAACAAAAAAAAATTTTTCAAGTGGTACTACATTTTCAGAGGTGGCTGTTAAAAATGAGAAATGAAGCATACTAAAATATTTTTGGCTTGAAAATCAGAGTTTGCTTAGATTAAATTTTAGTAAAGAAAAATTAATGTTTTATTTGTTTTAGACCAAATTTGAGGATCGAATATCATAAAAAGTAAAATCTTAAAACTTTCATTAGCGATGTAATATTGCATTGTCATGCAGTTCTGAGCTATGTTGAAAGTTTCAAGTCTCTATCTCATCAAAAAGTTGGTTAAAAATTAAAAATCAATTTCCAAATTTGTACCGAACAGACAGACAAGAAACCAAGCTAATAAAAACATTTTAATAAAAATAGAATTGATTATTGGAAATAAAATTATAATATAAAATCTTTAAATAAAATTATTGTGAACAAACAATTATTAAATAAAATATTATTGTGAAATATTACAAGTTAATAATAAATTTATAAAGTGAAACTGTTGCGTTTTTATATATTTTTTTTTATTTATTCCAATTCAATTCATTTAATTGTATATTGCCGTAACACATCGAAACTGTTTTCTGTTTTTTTTTTTTTTTTTGCATCCAAATTGTCTTCTCATGATTGATTCTGTTTTTATGTGCACAATGCACATACAATATATGTACATAATATTTACGTATTCTAAATTGTGCATTGTTTTTATATTGTACATTCAAGTTTCACAACTTTTATAATGAAAAGTGTGGAGTGGTGATTTTACGTTGAAATTGTTGTTTCAAATTATTATTCTTTGCACTTGTTTATTCTGTGTTCTTTTTCTTTATGTTCTTTCTATCAGCTCATTATTTTGTTGGATGTTGAATAGTAAAGATTAAAGAGCGATTTTATTGGCGTTTTTATCAAATCTGTATTTTTCAATACAATTTATCTATACATATATTAGTCCTCTTTTAAACATCAAAAATCAGTATTTTTTAATACTTATTCATACTCGTATTTTGCCTTATTTCAAAAAACAAAAGATTTTATTTTTCAATAAAATTCTAATTTGAATTTTTGTTATAAATATCAAGGCTGTATTTTTATTCCCAATAATGTCTTGGAAAAGGAATAAGTGTGTTGTTAGCTGTTGTCGTGCTAGCTTAAAAGCACATCCCGATAGAAGATTTTTTGAAATACCTAAAAGCCCTCCAGAAAAATATACAAAATGGGTGGAATTTTTGAAAGATTCAAAAGAAAATGTAGTGGGAAGAAAAAGAGCTTATGTATGTAATTTTCACTTTGAATCGAAATTTCTAGCAAAGAAAAAGTTAAGAGCAGATGCATACATCTCACTCTTTTTGACTGCTCAAAATGTTGATTATGATTTTGAAGACGTGGAATTTGATCCTGCTAAAGCGGTACATACTTATTCAAATAAACATATAAATTCTAAAAGTACACTCGATGAAATGGATGTTGAAGATTTGAATCATAGTGCTCTGGTACTGAATCGAAATAATGAAAACTTGGAAGAGTTTTGTTGTCCCAATTGTATTAAACATATAAAAAACCAAAAATTGTATGTAAAAAAAATTCGTGCTTTGGAACGTACAATAGATTCAATGAAAATTAATCAAAAGTATTTGAGAAATAAAAATAAAAATCTTAATTTAACCCTTTCAGTCATGGCGTCCACATTTGTGGACGTCAAATTTAAACTGCTTTAACTACTGTAATTTGGTATTTTCACAAACTATGTAAATGTGAATGGAACGGTCTCTCTTTTTTTGAATACTATATAACAATTAAGCATTGTAACGATTTTTTGTTTTTTTGTTTTTTAAATTCAATGAAACTGTCAACAAGTGTTATATAGAGTAGAGAACACTGTGTTATATTTTTATGGTTTTAGGTGGTTTTTTTATTATTATAAGTAAAAAAAAAGGTGATAAATTGATAAAAAACATTCAATAGATTGTGAAAAATACTTTTTTTGATAATTTAATCGTAAGTTTTTTATTTTATTTATAAAAATAATAGATGTACTCATTTGTGGACAAATATTTTCAAGTGTTATGTTCACATTTGAGGACATTATTTATTTTGCACTTAACTGAGGACATTCCGATTGAAGGTTTCTAAAATTTTATAAGGTATGATGGCAACTTCAAAGAAAAAGCCGTTAAGTAATATGGAAATTTTCAAATTGATGTGAAACGATGGGATAAATCTAATAATAAGTATCTCACAATAAAACAACCGAATGTGGTGAATCAGTACAACAACGGAATGGGTGGTGTAGATTTACTGGACCAACTATTGAGCTATTATAGAATATTTATAAAGTCTAAAAAAAGGAATCTGCGGATAATAGCACATTTTGTGGACTTTTCAGTGTGCGCTAGCTGGATAGAATATAAAAAGGACATGATAAATAATAGTAGTTATAATATAATACTAATAAATAGTTTTGTATAAGATAATAATGTAATTTAAAAAAATGAAAATAAACTAATTTTACACACATTGAGTTTATTTGTTCTAAGTTGTCTGAGAAAGAAAAAAATGTTGCTCTAATTTTTGATGAAATGGCCATACAAAATAAGTTAACTTACAATGAATATAAAGATCAAATAGATGGCTTTGTGGACTATGGTGAAAATAATCGTGAAAAAATATTAGCAAGTTCTATTTGTGTGTTCATGGTACGAAGTATATGTGGAAAATTTAAACAAGTACTGCATTATGTGGCTAGTCCAGGAACTATACCGGTAAAAAAACTGCAACATGAGATCGAAAGATGTATTGATGTATGTTCGAAATTTGACTTAAATGTTAAAGCAATAGTGTGTGATCAGGGACCGACAAATAGAAAATTCTGTGCCATAAATAACATATGTCCAGAAAATCCATTTTGTAAGTACAAAAGTCATTCAATTGTGGGATTATATGACATCTGCCATTTAATTAAATCTATAAGAAATAATCTTTATAAATCAGACATAAATACTCCGGATGGAATTGTTAGCTGGAAAGTAATTAGAATTTCATATGAAATTGATAGTGTCAGTGTAGTAAGAGTTTGTCCTAAACTTACTGCTTCACACATTGATCCTACAAATTTTCAAAAGATGAGTGTATCCTTAGCAGTTCAGGTGCTAAGTCGTAGTGTGGCTGAAATAAAAGTGGCAGACATTGGAATACGATATTTTTCAGGATATTGCATTGTCAAAGCTTTAAAAAACCGTGAGGAACAAGAACCTAGTTGTCAAAAATGCTTTAAAGAAATGTGTCAGGAGCATTCAAAACATACAGATCTATCATCCACATTGATTACATTAAAGCAATATAAAGAATTTCAGGATTATAAAGGATTAACATCTCCAAGTGATGTATTTTACCAACACTGTAAAAAACAAGTTGAAATTTTTAGCCAAATATTTAGAGACTTCCCTCAAAAGAAAAACATAAAGCAGTATATTGTTAATGCATGTATTAATGAGCAAGCTGAAAATTGGTTGGATTCAATGAATATTTGTTTTGAACATCGAAAACACGTGTTGGATTTTATGATACTTGTTTTGCTCCGGAAAAATTGTAAATGGGTAACGGATGGAAACAAAAGACACAAGGCTAAAAACAAGAAACTTATTATTTTAACTAATAGCTAAAAATATAATTTTTTTCTAATTTTAATTTTTAATTTAATTTTGTCAATAGCAATTGTCAATACATAATCGAAGGGTATTGTATTGTATCTTAATTATTTTATTTTCAAAATAGAACATTTTGATTTTGTATTTTAATTTGAACTTTGAAATGGTTGATAATTAAATTAATTAAATTATCGTAATGTATTAATTTATAACTGTCACATTGTTGCCATTTTCCAGAAGAAGAAAAAAACATGACATGCATTTTACCTATAATCTGTTTTAAAAATTAAAATATCATATCCATATTGTTAACATTTATGTACATCTTTGTCACAGTGCGATAAATCTGATTTAAATCACATAACATATTAATATAATTATTTTAATCAATAATTGGAGAAATATTTTTTCGAAAAACTGCAAAAATAAGGGAGGTCGCAGTAGAAGGGAAAAAACGTTAATTTTTTTGAAAAATGACGATTTTGTGTATTTTACCCTATAACTTTTGCCCTAGTAAACGGATTTATTTCGTTTAAAGTTTGTTTGGAAGAAACCCCTTCAAGGAACATGCTGGCCAGATTTCAACTTCCTACTCCTCCAGGAACATAGTTTTTTAAAGGAACGAAAATGTCTACAAAAATTTCTCTACATAGATGGGAGATAGTAAAATTTATACATATCGTCGGTTTAGTACTTATTTGTTCAATAGACCAAGCATCAAGTTTTGAGAAAAACGAAATTTTAGTTTCAAACAATAAAACTCCTTACAAAATAAAAAACAACAGAATTTAATTTTTGGGTAAATGGAAAAACATTGGGTTAGCTTCATCCTAGTTCATTTTTTATTTATTTTAATTTCCACTTTTCTACAAGTTATTATTCATCAATATTTAGAGAGATATGCGTTTGGATATTGAACAAACTTCTATGAGCAACAACAAATTTTTTTTTAGTAGTGGGATATAGAACAAAATTCAATTGAATTTACACTGTATTCATTTTGATTTCAAAAAGACGCAATAATAACACAAAAGATAATAAAAAACCAAAATATTGGATATTGAACAAATAAGCACGGAAAATATAAATAAAATTGGTTTTTAGCACAAAAATGCAACTCTGTATCTCCCGAACGGAAGCACCTAGAGCAATTCTGAGAACACCAATTGAAAGAAAAATCCGAAATTAGTATGTCTGCATTAATAACTCAATTTCGTAAAAAAAAATGGTCTATTGAACAAATAAGTACTAGGCCGACGATATAAATACAAAATTTATATATACATACATATATGTATATTGTTTGTACCTACATGTTCATATATAATATTACTATTGATATATTATATCAGTGATGAGCTGTTCTATGTAAACACAACAATAAATACAAAGCTTTTCAAAAGTTCTGTCGGTTGATTTTTTAATTTTCAAACGAACAACTGACATAATCAACATAAGGTTCTTGTATTAATATATTGTCGGTTATTCGTGGTTAATCGTTGTCGGTTAACAAAAAAAAATTTGCTTCAAATGACAACACAGTAACTTTATATCTGTATATCTATTTTATTTGTGGTTCAAGTTTCAAAGAAAGAATTAAACATGAAAAAGACCAAAAAAAGAAAGTCGAACTGATGGCATTTAGTAGAGTTCACAAAATGCGTGCATCAGCATTTTTTCAACTTCTGAGAGAGGAACGCCAAGGACTTATTACATTATCCTTTGATTGCCAGAAAAACATGGTACTGCCAAAAGTGGCCGATCAAGCTGCCTATTACAGTAGACAGTTGTACTTATATACATTTGGAATTGTTGCTGGATCTTCTAAAAGTGCTTTGACAAAAGAATCGGTCAATTTGTACATTTGGACAGAAAACCAGAGACCTAAAGGATCCGTAGAGATTTCATCTGCGGTGTATCATTGTCTCAACAATTTATCTTTTGATTGTATAGAAACTGTTAGATTAATGGAAGATGGATGCGGTGGTCAGAATATAAATTCAACAATGCTTGGAATGATATGTTATTGGTTGTCCTCTAAAGCACCTAAAAATGTTAAACAAGTAGAATTGATCTTTCCAGTTCCTGGGCATTCATTTATGCCTCTAGAGCGTGTTTTTGCGCAGATTGAAAAAGAAGTGAAAAATATGCAAACAATTGTTACCGTAAATAATTATTTGAATATCTACAACAAGTACGGCACTGTAAACCGACTGAATTCAAACGAATGTCCTGTATATGATTGGAAAAAAGAATCTTTATTATTCCTTAAAGCACCTGGTAATTTTCATTTTCAGTTTAATAAAATGAATTTGTATTTTCTAAAACCAAATCAAATTTTTTACGCGGTGAACCATTTTATAAAAGTGATATTGGTAAGAACAAATCAATATTAAAAAGCGGAAAAAAACTTTCAAACATGAATGCGAATCGTCTTTTGAGTGGAGTTAAAGTAAAAGAAGAAAAACTAAAGAATGTTGAAAACCTGTTAACAAAGCATTTTGGACCACAGTGGCAAAATATTGAAGAATTCGATTTTTATAAAGCTGTAGTCCAAAATAACAATGTTTCTTCGGATGAGTGTTATGGAGATCAACATAACTATTGTGAAAGAAACGACGACGAGCACGTCTTAAGAATCTAAATTTTAGTTTAAATAATTTTCGTTTTGTGAAAATATGAATTTTGTATTTTTTTTGTTAAAGTTTTTTTAAATGATTTATAAGGATACTAAATTTAATATTAAATAAATACTAAATTTTTTCAATAAAAAAGTTTATAAAGCCATGAAACACTTTTATTAATTTCAAAACTTGCTTTTTCCAAAAACATAAAATTCAAAACTTGTCTTTTCCATGTCTTGAATGCAAAAACCGTCTGTTCCATAATTCTTTCTGAAATATTAAAATAATTAATAAGTAAAAAGCTGTTACCATTAGAAATTTCTTAGTAAAAACCTTTTTTCTAAATGCCTGACTTAAGAAATGTAAAAAATATCGCTAAATTTAGACTTTATAATTTTTTTGTTATTTACTCGAAAAGTTGAAAAATGGTATAGACGGACTTTGCAAATAGTGGACACATATCATGTGAAGAAATTATCCTTCTGAGTGCTGGAAGAGAATTATATTTTCAGACGAAAGTAAATTTAGTTAAATTGAAATCAATTTATTTCATTTCTATATATTTTTATACATTTTTGCGTATTCTAATATTTTGATATTGTTAATTTTAGATATGAACGGATTTTTATGAGCTATTCTTGCTGATAACCTTGTTTATGGAGGTACATAATTACGAATAGTTTCTAATGAAACTGACTTTCCTGAAGTGTTTAACACTTCTGCAGCCAGTTTTGAAGCACTTACTGTATCGACTTTCTTGACCTTTAACATGATATGAAGTTTTTCCCTTTTAGTCAAAACAGGAGGAGGTTTTTCTTTTACAAAATCTATCAATTATGTTTTTAATAGTAGAAAACGATCTATTGACAACTTTTTCAATATATCTGTGAAAATATTTTGATTTAAATAAATCAATTATTATTTTTCTATCTTCTTCAGTAGTTTCATGTTTTTTCCGACTCATTTTACACGAACTATACTATTTTTATCACAAAATAATGGTTGTTCGTTATGAAAACAAACTCAGAACTACAATGCCTATCCTTGTAAAACAAAGCCGTAAAACACCGTTAAACACAAACTGAGCCAATACTTTTTATTCGTGATATTTGAAGTACATATTAATAAATTGTTGTTGTTTTTGCATTTTATACTATAATAACACTGAAATATGTATTGTTTTATTTTTGGAATAAAAACACAATAAAGAAAATATTTCTAGTACACCATTTAGTTGTATTGTAACATTTATAACTTTTAGTTTTTTCCCGTTATTACGATTTACATTTGATATTCGTTGGTGAGAGAATTCTTTTTGTGGACACTGTATATATGTATACTTTACCTTGAATTTTATGTGATACTTATCGATATTTTCCTATTATATATTTTAATTTTAAGTTTACGTGTAAAACATAAAAAATATATAATAATATTTTATTTCAAATTATTTATTATATCAATCCAACATTTAAACAGTTGAATAATCATGTTGAAGAGAAATTGCTGCGTTGTAGAATGTGGAAAATTAAGGTTCGCAGAAGATGATTTACTTATTATTTGTAAATCTCATTTTAAATTAAATTATCCCCATCAGAAACCCTTGCCCCGCGGAATTAAGCCCTCTCTTTACTTGCCCATTTCATACGATCACGTTCCATCTATTTGTGTTAATTCTAACATTTCGACTGAGTCCGTTCAACAATCATTGAATTGTTTGAACTTACCGAAGCCTTCGCTTCGTGTATACGTGAATAAAAAAAAGACATTGTTTCAGAAAATTCCCACACTTCCCAAACTTCTCCACCTAAAACAGAAAACTTTTCTACAAAATCTGACGAAGAGTCTACCGATAGTTTTGATAACGTTCCTACTTTTGTAGATTTCCGATGTTCGTATATTCCGACTCCAAACGGAGATGATACCGTCAAAGCATAAAATAATGGTGAAACTTTAAGAGATAGTCCAATTATTTGTAAAAAACACATCAAAATTAATTCATTTTATGTTTAAAAAAATAATAAATTATTTAAAACTAGAAAGGCATTTTAAATAAAAATGATGTTTTTAAACAAACCTTTTGATCGCTAATAGCAAAATTGAAATTTCAAAAAGTAAATTAAAAATGTTAAAAAAAAACCGAATTCAGGAAATACAAACAGCAAAATTTTTATTAATTTATTATCTAAAGAAGTTCAAATACGGTATTCAGAAGAAGAAAGGCTTTATGCCGAAGAATTCATTTTAAATCTCTTAAATGTTATCGGTTTATGAAGGAAGTATTGCTTTTTCCTCTACCTTCCTTTTCGTCTCTTCCTCGATGGCGTCCTGTTAAATATGTTATTCCTAGATTTAATTTAGAAAATATTTTTTAATAAAATCTAAAATACAAGCATTCAAGCCAATTGCTCGAAATCTTACCCTTATTTTTGATGAAAAAGGAATTAAAAAAGATTTAAAATATAATTTAAAAAAGATTAAATAGAAGGTTTTGTGGATAATGGATGTATCATGCATAATGCAAAATGTTTTAGCAAAACATATCATGGTTTTTATAGTTCGGGGGCTATTTGATAATTATAAATTTATAATCATTTATTCACCTCAGCATCCACATTGAAAGGATTAAATTTGCAAAATATTTTGGAGCAAAATATTAAAATTTTATTTGAAATAGGCTTTAATGTTCGAGCAATTGCCTGTGATCAAGGATCTAACAATAGATCTGCTATTGATAAAATGAAACAAAATACTATGGATCTTTTTCTTTTATGTAAAAGTGCTACAGGGTTGAAAAAAATATATATTTTTTATGATGTTTGTCACGGTATTAAAAATTTGAGAAATGCGAATAGAAATCATAATTTTGTTTTTAAAAAGTCAGAAAATACGGATAATAATTGTAATTAAACTAAGATCTAAGTAGTTGGAAAGTTTTTGAAGAACTTTACAAGATTGATACAAAACCCGAAAATGTTACAAGATATTTATCTTGAATGGATTGGGAAAATGAAAGCTAGTTTAGCGGTGAAGGTTTATAGTGCAAGAACTGCAGCCACAATAAGAACTTTTAATGACAATAATAAGTTTTCATAAGAAGTCCAAAAATCTGCTTCAAACACGGCAGATTTTTTAGATGATGTCAATAAATTGTTTGATTGCTTAAGTCCGAAAGTAGTCCAAAACAGCAATGTTTACAATTCTACATCATTGGCTCTTATAATACCCCTCGGCTCTTTTTAGAAGAAATGAAAACTTATTTTCAGGATTTCGATATTGATTCGCGTCAGTATTATTGGAAAGACGGAATCGTTCAGACAGTGAAATTTATTACATCTTTATATAACGACCTTGTCATAGATTCTAATATTAAATTTTTATTATCAGAATATTTACGTCCTATAACCAAAATCTGTAAATTACCTATTGAAAGTTGAATGTGACAAGGTTCCAACCAATTTATATGTCGAACAATTTAATGACGTCAACTTGGCAATAACTTCAAATAAATTTAGTGATGGCAATTTGGCACTGATCTAAATTAATTAGCAGACACATTTTCAATTAATGTCAAAACTAATTATAATAGTAAATTAAACGCGGTGAAGAAAGGTATCAATTACTAAATTTGTTTTTTGATTTCTATTTTTTTAAAATTCCGGTTTCAGTGAAAAAGAAAAAAAAAAAAAATCAGTGTAATTTATTAAGTTCTTTAGTAAAATAATATTATTATGTATCACATTTATCAAAACATTTAGCAAAGCGACAACGCTTACAGATGACTTCAACATACATACTACTAACCCACGGCATACACATTACAAGGCAATGTAAAGAAATTTTTTCATTTGTTTTGTGACGTCACTCAGGTCGTCTTTGCATATAAATTTTTTTTTTAATTTTTTTTTTTTTAAAATTTTATTCATTTGTTTCATATAAAACGACCAGGATGACGTCACAATGCTAACGGTCACTACGATACTTACATTGCCTTGTTATGTGTATGCCGTGCTACTAACCGCCATTAACCTTTGTGGTGAATTTATTTTTCAAAAAAAGACAAAATAAATAAAAAATACGGATTTGCGTTAATGAATTTGTATAATCATGTTTTAAAAATTATAACAAAAATTATCACATTTCGTTTTTTCCCTTTCAAAATAAAAATAAATCAAAATTAATTAAAAAACAAGAAAAAATACAAATTCCACATGTCATATGAAACAAGATGGCTGACTGGTACATTAAAAATGGTACACAAAACAATAGGCTCCAATTAGTATACATATAAACTCGGCAAAAATCAACTATCGTCAGTCGTCACTTCCTTCTGCGATATTGACTCAGATCGAAGTGTTCGATAGTACGCTTACACAAGCATTGATTGATAAGTAATATATTGAATATCAGAGCTTCTTATTAAATCAGAAGTTCTGTTCCTTTTCTATTATTGGGCATTGACCAAGAAAGAAAAGGTGTTAGGGATCTTGCAATAGAATTGATCTTGTAAGAATTTTTTTTTTTTGTGAACTCGTGTATTTTTGAATTTTGGAAATTGACCAAAATTTAAAAATTTTTTTTTTTACTTGCTGATTTTCTGTCTTTGGGGTATTGACCCAAAGATAGAAAATTTTTAGGGTTTTACTTGAACTTATAATATAGTTCAATCGATCTTCAGAAGTGATTTTGAGGTAAATTTTATGTTTTCCAATATAAATTACAGAAAAAATCAACCTTACGATTTTTTCTAAGATCGATCTGAACATCAAGTTGAAATATGGGCCCTAATATGTATTTCGATCAAATTTCAATCGAATCGAATGAATATTCACAATGTTTCTTTATCAAATAAATGCTAATAAATGCTATATGAATCTTATTCAAAATATCTAGTTATCTTTGTTTTTCAATATTTTATTCGATTGCAATCGAAAATTATTCCAATGTCTTTTTTCTGATCGAATAAAATTCTTAAACAAAAATTTAAAATCATAGATTACTAGATATTTTAAATAAAATTCTTGTAGCATTTATTAGCATTTGTTTGAGAATGACATAAAATATTGTGAATATTTGTTCGATTCGATTGAATTTCGATCGAAATACATAATAGGGCCCATAATTTATTTCAACGTCTAAGAAAGGTTTCTATCTGAATCAACCCCTTTATAAATTATCTCTTGTGTTTATATGCTAACGAAAGTCTCGCGAATTTTCACAAATTTAAATAACTTCTGACTATACTAATTTAGTTGATCGGAAAGAAATCTGCTAGTTTTGTGAACTTTGAGAAAGATTTACGACCTTATATATAAGTTAGCAGAACTCCAATTTTCCAAGTTTCGACTTAATATAAATCACTGATTCTTACATTTGTATCAACTAAGTTGAACTAAATCATTTTCTTAGTTAAAGCACCGAGCAATATATATAGAGGAACACTTAGTACTGGCTCGAATGTAGGCAAAATTTTTAAAATTTGTAGACCTGAGGGTCTATTCTGTTTCGTCGAAAAAATGAGAATGAGAAAAACTTCGCATTTCATTTCTCATTCCAATTTCTCATTTTATTTTTTCATTTTTCTCATTAAAGCGATTCTGTTTTGCATAATGAAACATTGTTGCTGAGTTTCCAGCTGAATGGAATTATATTGGAATTCTCATTTGATTTTGGAATTTTGACATTTGACAGCAGGTTATACTATTTACATTCTTAGATATGTACCTATATTATTTACTTCATTACTTGATCGGTTTGTAAAAATGTAATACATTAACTACATTTTTGTACTTGAAATAATACTTGAAATATTTGAATACTTAAAAATTTAATTATAGAAAATGTAGTTAATAAATTACAAAAATATGAAATATATCACATTACTTGCATTCAAAATTATTTTAATAAAAATAAAAATTGTTATTTTATTTTATTTATGTATTTGGTCAATTCTTTGTAAATTGAAAACAAAATCTTCACTTTCTTCAGTAAAAGTGACAATTATTAAATACTTAACAATTTACAGAATTCTTAAAGGGAATATTAAGAATGTATTAATAAGGTTGTGTACGAGTCTTTTGCGTTAACGCCTTTTTTCAGCTAAATTTAAAACAAAAGGTCAAAAAAATGGAATGTTCTATAAGCATATGTAGTTTCAAAAGTGAAGGTAAATTGTAATAAATGTAGAAGTATCAAGTCTCTACACTTTCATTATCCAAAAATTTTTTAATAAAATTTCTCACAAAAATGTCTTCTGCGTTACCAGAGAATCTACCTAATTCATCTTTCTTTATTTTTTTTTTTTATTGAAATGTTTTTCATCGAAGTTAAAAATTTAATAATTATTCTAGAGAAAAAAAATACTGAATATGAATTTTTTGATATTTGAAAATAAAATTCAGAGAACATTCAATATTTTTTTTCTAATTTTATTATCCAACAATTTTTAGTTAAATTTCTCATAAAAAATGTCTTCTTCGTTACCAAATCGACTATTTTTTTAAATTATTAATTTAAAAATGCACTTCAAACACTGTTTTCAGAATTCTCATACGCTGATATAGTGATGAAACTTTTTTTCTCATATGAAAATAATTTGACAGTTTTTGTCATTTTCTCATTGAATTAGAATCGGAACACTGGGAAAAACTTTGGAAATTTCTCATTCTCATTTTTTCGACGAAACAGAATAGACCCTCTGTGCGGGAAGTGTGAGGTGGTAATTTATATAGTCTTTGGTTAAAGTGAGCCCTAATCAGAACCTCACTTGCAAGTTGCAACTGATCAAGTGAGCCGATAAATCTGACAAATCTCCATTTACTTGTGTTCGTATAAAGTTAACGCGAACAGGTATTTGTTCAATTTGTAAATTGTTTCACACATACGCTAATACATACTTATTTTCAAATATTTACAGGAATAAATTCACCAGATCGGCAGTGCCATCTTGGATAATTTATCCATTTATCATTTTTTTTCTTTTTGAATTATTAAAGTAAATTTATTTTTTATCTATTTGAAGTTTATAATTTGTTGCTTAAATTTTTTCTTTCATTTATTTTCTTGAATTATTAAAGTAAATTTATTTTTTATCAATTTTGTTTATAATTTTTTTGCTTAAATTTTTTCATTTATTTTACTAAAATTGATAAAGTAATTTGAATTTAATTTTTTTGAAATTTTAATTAAGTAAATTAGTTTGTAAGTTGTTGAACAAAAAAAACTGAAATAAAGAATTTTTTTTATATAATTAAATACAAGCTTTGTGTTTTCTTTCAAACACCCAATTCTTCTACATTTCAAAAAGGTTAAATTTTGCCAGTCGTTTAAGGTGCTTTTTTGGGAATTAAATTACTGCAAAATTTTCACTAGCTAATTTTAATTTCACTATGTCTAAAGTTAACAATACACTTACATTAAAAGTTAAAGATCACTAGATGTTTTAAATGAAATTCATATGGCATATATTAGCATTTGTATGAGAATGACACAAAATATTGTGAATATTCATTCAAATTCGATTTAATTTCGAACGAAATTCAGAACATGGGCGAAGAATCACGATATGAAGATGATTTGATTGTCTATAAATCGTTGATAAATGTAAGTGGAATTGAATTGTTTTCAATGAGATACTTTGTAGGCTATATTGCGTATAAAATTTTATTAAAAGTAAGTTGTAAAAATTGCAATAAAATTTCACTTAAGCCTGACGAATTCCTTTCATGTCCATCAGAGATGTTTATATTATTCAAAAATTATAGTTTGGGTTTAGATTTTGGGAAACTTACAGCGCCTTCTAATGAATTTTTTGATATCTGTAAAGTCCATATCAAAATCCAAAATATATTTGAAAAACAGACGGAAATGAAAAATATTAAGCGTTTTATTTCAAAAAAATGTAAATTAACCACTCCTTGGTTTAACGTGATTGATCCTTACCACAGTCATTAAGAGCAAAATCTTGACTTCATGATATGTATGTATAAGTTCTGCTTTGGAAACATTGTGCATGGGTAATTCAAAAAAATAATAAGCTGGCTGTATCAATTAGCGACTTGATGAAGGAAAACTATTATTAATTACAAACGCATCATTTCATTAAAAAGTAAACCGGAAAAAATCTTTTCAATAACACACTGCTGCTGTAAAAGCAATTGTTATATATACATAAGCACACATAACATGTATGCTCACAACTTCAATACAAAGCCAACTCTCTTGGCGTCGTAGCATTAATAGTATACATACATTATAAATATTTCTATCCGCACATTTCCCCTTCCCATCTAATTGTAAGTAGTTTTGAATTTGTGGTATACACATTTTAATACTACATGCTACCTCTTCCTATTTATAATCTTTTTGGTAATATGTACATGCAAAAATATGTACGTACGCTTCAAAACTGGAAGTCGAAAATATAGAATTCACGATTCTCGTACTAACATCCACCAAATCCAATTTGATGTACAAATTTGAGGATTGGGCATATCTTATTATAAAGAGCACCAACAAGAGGTGTAATGAAAAGCAAAGCAGATCATCAGCTTCCATCAAGACCAGTGAAACGGATAAGAATGTATCAGGCAGAAAAAGAAGAGTAAAACTGTACAGACTCAAGCTGCTTACAAGAAAAACCGAGCAGCATGTGATATCAGGTTGTTTCATATGAAATGGCCGATTTTGTATAAGCAAAGTAAAACACTGTAACTTTTTGTTTAATAACATTTATTCAAAAAAATATTCACCATTTACATCGATCGTATTTTGTCAAGGCTCTGGGAAAACGAAAATGCTTTTTCAAAAAAGCCCTTTGTTTTGCTCCTTGGAAATTCGTCATATACCGAAATTATAGTGTCTCGGTCTACAAAGCTACAATTTTGCAGGAAGTTATCTAGGCTCCTGAAAAGATGGTAATCGGTAGAAGACAACGCGGGTGAGTATGGTGTATGGTCCAGAATTTCGTATCCAAACTCTGCAAATTTTTACCACGGGATATTTGAAGTATGTGTTCGTGCGTTATCATGCAACAGTATAGATCCATGCCTATTTGAGAGTGCTGGATATTTAACTCGAAACTTATCAATTTCTCGCGTGTAGGACTCTGCAGTTATAGTTTCACCAGGCGATAAGAATTTATAATGAACCACTCCTTCACTAGACTA
Organism: Bombylius major; assembly: GCA_932526495.1. Lineage (NCBI taxonomy): Eukaryota > Metazoa > Arthropoda > Insecta > Diptera > Bombyliidae > Bombylius > Bombylius major. Next base: position 19,795,934 of record OW052043.1, read on the forward strand.
CCATACCCTCAACATAATCTTCTTAGGGTGGAGCCCTGCTCGCGCATGCTGTTACGGAGTGTCGCCGCGATCCACTCATTATTCTGTACGCTTTCGATTGTCGTACATAATCTACTTTTAATCACAGGCTACAATACGTTTTAAAAAGTTCCTTTTTTAAAATCTTTCTAGTAGAGCGGATGCGACCTCTAACCTTCTAAGTTTGTTGGTCGGTGTTAATTCATGTGGAACCCAAATACCTAGTTTTCTTACTTTTCTAATGCGATCTAGGCTGCGAATTATTGTGGGTATCGAAGCTCCTAATTTCTCTGAAAGACACTGCAGAGTTGTCACCGGACTGCTTTAAACTTCCGCCCGGAGCTGGTCGTCACAAATAATAGTTGGTGAGCCACCACGTGGCTCATTATCCAAATTAAAATCTCCGTTACTGAAATTGATGTACCAACGCTACAATGTCCGTTCATTACAGGTATCTTGACCGAACAAGTTATTAATTTCCCTCGCCGCTGCAGCTGCTTTTAGTCCTTTTTTGTATTGAAATAAAAAAGTACCCTTAAGTCTCATTATATAGGCATTTCCGTAAGAAGGAAAAGGACAGATAGATAAAGATGTCGATTTCACAAAATAGGTTTATAACAATTGTAGTTACCCATATTTTCAAAAAATAAACTGCATTTATCATTTATATAATACTTGTTCAAGGACAAATGCACATTTAGGAATAACTAAAAATCGGCCATTTCATATGAAATAACCTGATAGAATGTTGATTGATGGTTCTGATCACCAAACGGAGTAGCAGATAACACAGAATGTGAAAGAAATCAAAACATCGTATGACATTAAACGCATACCGAAAATGAGACTTCTGCTGCTATTCAATATCATGTTGTACTTTGAGTCTATTCCAAAGTGCCTCAAAAGTAGTAGAACGATTCTTATCCCTAAAACGAAAACTGATTTACATCTAATCAAAAACTGGCGCCCAACAACGATTTCTTTGATATTTCTTCGAATTTTTAATAAAATCCTTGCAAGAAGATTAAACAACATCGAAATATGCAAATATATTGATCCGAAAACCATCAACATTATAACGGACAACTAAATATAACAAATTATCTACTACGATAGCTTGCAAAAACATTGTAACATTGTAAAAAAAGGAGTAAAGCAAGGGGACCCTGTGTCACCATTTTTATTCAATGCGGTATTAGATGAACTTTCAATACAGCTAAACAATAAATTTACCGACATTATAATGGGAACGAAAAAGTTAGCTTGCCTTGTCTATGCTGATGATCTAATACTTTCCGCGAACACACCAAACGAAACGATGCTCAAAGAATGCTTGATCATTCGGAAAAATTCTTTTCGAGGAGAAGACTTCATGCTAATTCGGATACATGCAAATTACTGATCATGAAGATTGTGTCTGGTAAAAGAAACTATTCATAGAAACAGTTTCAATTCTTAAAATAAACAATAACCCCATAGCAACATTAAAAATTGATGAGCAATTTAAATATTTAGGACATTATTTCAATACAGAAGGTTTAACTGAATGCAAAACTCAAAATTTATGGTCACAATTAGAAACAATAATGAAAGCTCCACTAAAACCTGATCAAAAATTAATAATAATCAGAGAGTTCTTATTGCCAAGCAGTGGCGGCTCGTGAAGAAATCACTTGGTGGGGCTGCTTGAAGTTTCAAGGATGTTAACACTCGAATTAATGTTAACACATTTTTCTCAAAAGTCTGTTCTTTTAATTTGAAAATATCCTAAATTTACTATCCATCCGACTGATTTGAAATTTTTTCAAGGTATTTTATTACTATTCTCTACAGAACTCCCTTGACACGAAAAAGATCCTATCAATAGGATGCGAGTTATAATGTACCAAAAAAACTACGCGCATCAATGCTTAGGTTCCGAAAGTTGTGCAGAAAAAACGTTTTTGTGAAGACATTTTATTTGGACTTCTGTTCTGTTTTCAACACTTTTAAATATTTAGGAAGATGTATGTTTTTTTTTATTCAAGAATTGATCTTAAAAAAGGATCTTAGCAAAATATAAAAATTCAATTAATTTAAAATTAAATTCGTTTTTTAAATTTTGTTTTTTAACTTTATTTTAAAACTTAAAATAGTTGTGTCAATCTAAAGTTACGTTTAAATCCTTTTTTTTAAAAAAAAAAAAATTAACTAAAAGAAAATTAATATTGAAAATTTTTTTAAGGAAATATGTATGTATTATTTCCTCAATTTACGGTTGGAAATTTGCATTATGTATTTTTGAAAGCCTAATAAATACACAGGTGAAATGTTTCCTTGAATAGTGCTTCTTATTTGACTTAAATTGATGCAACATAGCCCAAGATATAATATCTCAAAGTTGCCTAGTCGAAAATCATTCCATATAAAAATTTTTAAAAAAATGCAACAACAAAATGTATGCAAAAAAAAAAGCAACAAAATTTAAACATTATGTTGTATTGAAAAAAAAAAAGCTAAATGAGAACGAACATTATGTTGCATTGATAGGAAAGAAAAAATGTACTTTATTTGTTGGTTTACAACATTTGGCTATCAATCCAACAGCCCCGTAGTATAAAATGATCATACACTATTGTGTAGATCAAACGAAAAAAAACGAATATGTATTATTAGAACATTTACGTACATGGTAAAAAATTTTTATGTAAAATATTAATTCATCACTAAGTTATAATAAAGTTTATGGAAAATTGATTAAAAATGTTAATAAAACTAAACAAATTGTTTCAAATTAATATTTTCTAATTGTAGAATATTAATTTCATAAATGGTGTAAAATTTGTAATTTAAAATGGAAAAAAAATGTACTAACTATACTTACTAATACAATAATTATAAAATAAATATTACGAATAAATAAAAAAATATGAATATTTATTGTTTTCAGAATTTATAACAATTTTTCCAAAAATAATTTTAAAACAAAAAATTTATTTTGAGAGATATATTTTTAACTATGTATAATTTTATGAGAAAAAAACTTAAGAGAAAAATTTGTGTTGTATTGTTATTTTTGTATTAGAACATTTTCTCACTTTAGGGGCTAAACTGAAATAGCCCTACGAACACAAATTTCTTCTGAACAAATTTGAATAAAGAGAGAGAATTATTCATACTCGAAATATATGGAATATTACTCTTTTATAGGGCTATTGTTAAATAGCCCCATAGAGTATCAGCATGTATAAGTATGATCTTATTGATTATACAAAAAAAAATTAAACGTAAAACCTATCAATACCTATAGCTATAGTCTATACAATAGAATTTAAAATTTGTTTAACCATGTATGTATATTGTATGTACATAGTTGTACATATACGTATATCTATATATATAAAACTCAAATGTCCGTTCGTGTGTAGCCAATAGACTCGCGAACCCCTCGACGGATTTTGATGAAATTTTGTGTGTGTGTTGCTTATATTGTGAGGAAGGTTTTAGGCATGGTTTGATTTATTTACGGTGGTTGGTGTTGTTCAAAATTAAAGAAATTTGGAAATACATGAATTTTTGTATTGAATGTCATTTAGAATATCGCATATACATTGAAAAAAAAAATTTTTTTAACGAAGCAGGCGTATAAATAAAAAATCAATTTAAAAATATTTATGTTTCACAATTGCAAAAATATTTATGTTTTTTGTGAATTTTAATTGAATTTAAGTGCGGGTTTAGTAAAAATAATTTATGTTTCATAGTTTTTTTTGTGAATTTGGATTGAATTGAAGTGCAGTGAATTTTTTTCAAGTAAGTTTTGAAAACCAACTGAAAATATGTAAACTTTAGTTAATTTTTTGTACATTTTAGATTGCAAATTTTTATTCATTATTGACAGTTTGCAATTGGCTAAAATTGCGTTTATACGTTTTGCATGTGAAAAGAATATTTTTCATACTTTTATTGGATTTAATAGACAAAAAGGTATTTTTCTATAAGTGTGCTTCAGTATTCATAAAAAGTGTAAAACATAAATATTTCTATCATGATTTTTTGACAAATTTTAGATTGATAATTGAAAAAAATGCCGCCAAAAAAAAGTAACCTTAGTCGACGTACAATTAAAAGCAATCGACAAGCGACTAAGAGAAGAACTGAAAGCGATGAGCAGCACAAACAACGAAATGAGTTGAACCGACAACTAACTTCAACATCACGTTCTGCCCATACAGAAGAAGAAAGAGAAGCAAGCAGTGGACGATCGATTAAGAATGAAACGCAATCGGGCTGTTCAATATAAAGCAGATGAAAATAATTCACTACAAAATTTGAATAAACGAATACGCAGACAAACACGTGCTACAGAAAATCTACACCGTGCTGCGTTCGAGTACAATAACACAATCGATTATAGTTTCCATACATCAGTGATGATTAACACAATGAACAAAATATGCCAACACTGTAAAGCATTAAAATTCAATAATGAAGCACCAGGAATGTGCTGTGTAAATGGGAAAGTTAAATTACCGGTAATAAACTCTCCACCAGAACCATTACTATCATTGGTTTCTGGAACAGCACCACAATCAAAGCATTTTTTAACGAATATCCAAACATACAATTCGTGTTTTCAAATGACTTCTTTTGGTGCAACGAATATAATCAGAGACAACTTCATGCCAACTTTTAAGGTAATTTCGTCCGTACGGCGTAACGAATATCGATTTAAACAATTTAGAAAATTTCTTCAATAGTACAGTTTGTGAAATTTTAACAAATTCTGAAAAAAACATCTGATTATTTTACATATACATTACAGGTTCAAGGTCAGATTTACCACAAAACAGGCTCATTGTTGCCATTGCCGGATTCGAACTATAGATTTCTGCAAATATATTTCATTGGCAACTCAAATGATGAAGTAAATCAACGTTGTGCAATTGGTTCCAACACAAGAAGAGAATTAGTTGAACAACTACAAAATCTATTTCATCAGCAAAACGAATTGGTTCGATTGTTTCAAACAGCACTTGATCGAATGCCGTCAGACAATTATAAAATTGTGATTCGAGCTGACAAAGCACCTGCTGGGGAACACACAAGAAGATTCAATGCACCGACAATTGACGATGTAGCGATAGTAATTGTTGGAGATGAATTTCAATCACGCGATATTGTACTTCATCGCAGGAATGACCAACTTCAACGTGTCTCAGAAACTCATCGCTCTTACGATGCTTTGCAATACCCGATATTGTTTTGGCAAGGAGAAGACGGCTATCATTTTAACATAAAAATGATAAACCCGTCAAATGGTATATTAAAAACAATTCTCAAAAATGTAAAAAAAATATCAATTTATATTAATCGCAGGTGAGGAAACAAACAAAAAGGTTAGTGCGATGAACTATTATGCGTACAGATTTATGGTACGCGAAAATGAAGACAATCACATTTTGAAATGTCGAAGACTTTACCATCAATATGCTGTTGATATGTACGCGAAGATTGAAACTGAGCGTTTGAATTTTATTAGATTTAATCAAACAAAATTACGTTCTGAGGAATACATACATCTGCGTGATGCGATTAATAATGATGGCAATGTGAACGACATTGGGAAAATAACAATATTACCAGCAACATATACTGGAAGTCCACGACATATGCATTTGGATAATAAATGATTTGGATTCAAACTATCGATTTCTGGAAATATAATAATAAAAAAAAAAAATTTATATGAACACATTATTTTAATTAGGATGACAACTAAAAAAATAATTTGAATTTTTGTCGTATGTATGCATGAAGTATATTTCCAGAAATCGATAGTTTGAGTACAAATAAAACTCATCCCGCCACCTACCGGAAAGGGCAGAACAACGTCTGCGGGGCCCGCTAGTATATATATATATATATATATTCTATTATCAATTCTCTTTCTATATTGCATGTACTTTGAAAACAATTTACAGCAAATTATTTTGGATTTTTTCCAAATTTTTTTTAAAAATTAATTTTAAATTTTATTTAATGAAATTATGCAATTTAAGCTCAATTTCTTGGTGGGGCTTAGCCCCATTAGCCCTCAAGTTAGAGCCGCGTCTGTTGCCAAGGTATATCGCAGTACTTCAACGACCAAATGTCACCAGTGAGCTTCTTACAAGAACGGACAAGATCATCAGATTTGCAATTCGAAAAGTTCTCAAGCTGCCCACTCACTGCTCGAACGCGATCCTTTATACATCGATCAAGGTAAGAGGTCTTGGTATCTTCAGATTCCAATCATAACTCTATCTCGTTGGGAGATATAAAAGATATGACTTATCTTGTTTTCGGGAGTTATGAAAATTGTGCTGAATAAAAATTCGAACCGGAAAATAGATTCGGGGAAATGAAGAAGAACGGTATTTTTAACGATTTTACAACAATTTCCAATAATTAACAGTTCAATTTATAATGTTGATTCAAATATTGCTGAACATTTTCATTCGTTAGTAAGTAAATTTGTCGGTTGAAAATAAATTAATTTATGTATCAGGGTCGGATTCACATACAACGAGGTGTGATGCTGCTCTTACTAAGTCGAACGGTTTTTATAAAAAGTCCTACCGGTAGATTAAAACGTCAGGAAAAAATATAAAATCTTTGAAATCGAACCAAGAAAATCATGTTTCAATTGAAAAAAAAAAAAACTCGTGAACGAGCTAATTCGGATGAACGGTATCAGTATCGTCGTATTTGACTGACCACATCGCAAGCGTAAAGTGAAAAATTTCGGTAATTTGGTCAAACAAATTTTATACTCTGAATTACCTTCCATTCGCGCTATACGATACGGGAAATACAATGAAGAGCGCTCTATGAATCAATTGGCAAGGCAATTAAATATTGAAAATGAATCAGGGATGTGACTGTACTACTATTGTAGTATTTTTACTGCAATTTCAGGTCTGTACTACTCGTACTACTCTTTAATTATATGTACTACCTTTTCGTTGTTTTTAATTAGACCTTCGCAATAAAACAAAATTATATTTACATTTCTGTTACAGTCAAAATATTTTAAAATTAGAAAGAACAAAATCCGTAGCCGTTTATTTGGCCGCAGTTACGTAATTTTAGCTGTCACATTTGTCTTTTAGGTTATATAGTACTTTTTAGCATACCTAACTATTCTACTAACGTATAGATTTTATGTACATATTTTCAAATTCTATTCACCCATTCTTGTAATTGTACATCCATACTTTTGTAAAAGAAAATGTAAAAAGTAAGTATAAAGACCAAAAATGAATTATGTATATACGTCTTTTTGCTACACTATTTGCTTTTATTTTATTTTATTTATATAACATGGAAAAATTTTCCCTTTGTACTACTTTTTTGCCATCTGTACTACTATTTTTAATAGATTTTACTACGAAAAAATGTGTAAGAAGTCACATCCCTGCTTTGAAAGGTGTGATTTATTTATCGATGAAAATTCGAATTCCTAGGCACTCCACCAGACGGTATCGTTACTAAAACAGGAATAGTTGAGATCAAATGTCGATTTTCAGCTACTGAAATGGATATTGATCAAGCGATTCGAGATATAAAAAAATCACATTTTGGAAATGTAATAAAAACACAAATAAAATAACAGTTGATAAAAATCATTTGCATTATTACCAAGTTCAAGTCCAATTGAATATAACGCGGCGTGATTTCTGCTATTTCGCTGTTTGGATGTCTTCTTGAAAATATTTATCGCGATGAACTCTTTTGCACAACTAACTTGCCCAAGCCTAAAGATTTTTATTTCAAATGTTTGCTACCGGAAATTATAGATTTCCGAAATACTAGAAATATGCCTATTCATGAACCTGTCTCTTGATTAACCTTTTCATCTATACTATTTTTCTTTTTGGATGTCAGTACAGGCAAGATAGGCATACTTTTCTATACTCTTTTACATTTCGGTTGTATAAATCTGTCTCATGTGTGGGGTGATCAGATCTCAATTTCAATCGAGGGAAATCTTTTAAATTAAATATTATCAAGGCAAAAAACTCATCGGGTACTGCCTCCATAAGCACAATACTGACTTTAATTGTTGAATAAAGTATAGTTAAAAAACAAACCATCATCCATCCCCACCAAAATTTAAAGATAGTATCGAGAAAAGTTTTTAAAAATTATTAGTTAGGCGACTTTCATGACTGCTACTGTATATTATAATGCACGTACATTATAATGTTAACACTTTGCAAGCATTAGCGATTTTCTATTTTTCTAATAATGACTGTGATCATCTCCCGTCTACAAGGTGTTAATAAAATTTTATAGGTACACCTAATTGATCAAAATTTGTAGAGTCCAACATATCTAACCACCTCACATTATGTAACATTTTGAAATATAAATATGGGTAAATAAAATAAATATAAATGTGTATTGTAATGTTGTTAATTAGGTATGTACTTGAATTGAAAATATTGAAATATCTTAATTCCCTTTTTCATTTAAAAAAAAATATATGTACATACATAGTTACATAGAATAAAAACAAAAAAAGCGGGATCTGGATTCTGGATTTCAGTAAAATTTCTCATAGCATGCATTCAATAATCAGAAAAAAAATTCTAATTCATATTCCTATACAATACAATATATTTACATACATAATGTATGTACATACATATTGATATTCTATGGATGAAAAAATAAAAAATATTATACTAACCGATGAAACAAATTTTAAAAAAAGAAGAAAAAAAAACAAATATTAAATGAAATGTGCACAGACGGTAAGCACGCATTATATATGTATATTGTATATACATTGTTATATTTATATACATATATTATTTAAATATAGGTATACACAAAGTTATACTGGAAACTGGTTTGATTTGGTTATACACAAAAAAAAATAACAAGAGCATGAGCGAATGGATAATAAAAAAAATCACTCGATCATTTTTTTCTAAGTTTGAATTTCAAAACGTTACTTCTATTTTTGCTCGCCAAATAGGACAGACAAGAAGGTTTCGTTTAGGAGACTTTAATGAAATAGAGTGAAAATACAAATGTACTACGCAAAATATCTATTGTGTTAATCTATAATCATTGGCTACAGGCAAAATATTATGTAAACAGGTAAAACGATATTTTACCTCTTTTCGTACTATTTGAAAATTTAGGTACATATGTACATATAATAATAGATGCATATATTTTTTGCTTTTTGTTTCACCTCTCAAGGTAAATATAAAAATTATTACATTTGTAGATACTATTTCATTATTTATAATTGCCTTCATTAATCCATGCAGACAATTTATATTTTCGTCTACTTTGTTACCCATATGTCTATTTTTCCTAAACTACTTTAGAATTTTCTATCCTGGAAATTAAAAATTTATTTTTAAAGCAAGACAAGATAAATTGTAAATATAAATATGTAAAAAAATGGTTAAAGAAAGTCAAAATGAAATACATATTCTCAAATAGAAAAAAAAATGTTTGTATATTATATCTAATATATAATATTTATATGTATATTTTTTAAAATTTCATTTTCCAAAACAGATGTGATTTGTGGCTACTTAAATTAGGACGAACTGACTTGCTAGGACAGAAATTTTCAGAAGAGCTACCCGTATGTAGCTCTCACTTTACGAGTTCCATGTTTACAATCGGTGGAAAAAGATTATGCAAAACTGCGATACCCACAGTAGGAATACCCGGTTCTGATGTTCAGGTTTTTTGTGACTTTGCCGAAACTATAAATGTAAGTTAGTTGTGGAAATAAGTAGTATGTATATGGGCATTCTAGACCAAGGAAGGGTTTTTGTACATAGCTTTTTTGGATGACGTCATAAGCTTTGAGCTTTTCGGTTGTGACGTGTGGTGTGCTTCGGGAGCTTTTAAGCTTTTCTGGTTGTGGCATGTGGTGGAAGCTTTTGTGGTTTGTGGGTGGTGGCATGTGGCGTGGGTTTGAAGCTTCGAAGCTTTTCGCTGTGGGTTGAAGCTTGAAGGCGAAATGGTGGATTCTGACGGGGGGAGGTGTGTAAAGAAGCTGAGCTAGATGAAACTGGTTTTATCTGGAAATTATTGTTTTTTCTGAGAAATTGTTGTTATCTCGTTTAGTTTCTTGGAATTTTGTTATCTCGTTGGTTTCTTGTAATTTTGTGTTTGATTTCTGAGAAATTTTGTTATCTCGTTAATTTGTCGGAATTTTGTGGTCTTATCTAGAATTAGAATTTTATTGATTTCTTGGAATTTTGTTGTCTCGTTGGTTTCCTGTAATTTAGTGTTTGATTTCTGAGGAATTTTGTTATCTCGTTAATTTCTCGGAATTTTGTGGTCTTATCTAGAATTAGAATTTTATTGATTTCTTGGAATTTTGAGGTTTCTTATCAAGAAAATATTTTGGGTGAATATGATATTCAGGGTATAAATACCTTAGAAAAAACAGTTTTGACTACAGTACCTTTGAGTTTTCAATTCAACAAAGAGGTTTTCGCGGATTGTGATAGTGAAACAACATTTATATCAGTTTTCAAATAAGTTAAATTTATATTAAAAAATGAAGTTTAAATGTGAATTATGTAATAAAGATTTTTCAACAAAAGTAGTTTTAAAAAGACATGTTAATAGCATTCATGGTGAACGCGTAGTTTGTGATATTTGTGGAAAACATTTAAGTAGACAAGATAAATTATTAGAACATAAAAAGAAGATCCATTCTGATTCTGTTATCGAGAAACTTTCCTGTGTAGTATGTAAAAAGGAATTCTCAAGAAGTGATAATTTATTATCTCATTTAAGAAAGAATCATACGGTTGAAGTAAAAAATTCAGTTGAGTCAATAGCAATAACAAAATTTTGTGATGCATGTCAAAAAGATGTTTTAAAAAAGAATTGGTCATATCATGTAAGAACAAATTTTCATAAAAAAAATGCAGCTGAACCTTTAAATGAAAATTTGAAGGTAATCAAAAGCGCTTTTGATGAAAGAGTTGAAACGTATATACTTGAAAACAAAGATGAAGGTGTATTAGATGTCTTAAAATTCTTTAATACATCAAAAGATCATGTTTTAAATGCTTTAGGAAACCTACTCGATAAACACTCATCATTCAAGTTTAATATGGAATTATTTTGCGAATATATAAAAATAACAAAAGGAAATGACGGTGAAGATGATATTACACTTTCAGTTAAATCGTTTCAATCTTGTATGACAATTATACAAAAAATCGAAGATTTAAGTCAAGTTTATGAAGAGATGGTTGACAAAATTCACAAAAACATGCAAGAATTTCAAGAAAGAGATAGTGGTTGGACTCTAATAAGAATTATTCATGTTGAAATTAATATTAATCAATGGAAGCCCTTACGAGGATCTCAGTACATATCACTTCCAAAATCTATACAAAATAAAAAAGCTTGTATAAATGTAAAGAATGAGGATGAGTACTGTTTTAAATGGGCTATAATATCTGCATTGAACCCAGTTGACATACATTCTGACAGACCATCATCATATCAGATTGAAAATATCAAGTCTGAAAAAATAATTTTAAAAAATGACGTTAATCTTGATTTTTCTACACTAGAGTTCCCACTAAAAACATCTAATATTCATAAATTTGAAATGCTGAATCCAAAAATCAGTATTAATGTATTTGGATTAGAAGATAATAGAATTATTGGACCATATTATTCAACTTCTAAAGAAAACGAAATTCATATAAATTTATTACTTATACAAGAAGAAGAAAAGGCTCATTACGTATGGATAAAAAACATGTCTAGGTAATAGTGTTAGTGTAAATTATGAAATTTTAATTATTAACAAAAAAAATTTTTTTTTCAAAATTTCAGATTAATGAGAGAGCAGTTAACAAACCATCATCATCAAATATATATGTGTAATTCATGCTTATTATACTTTTCTTGTGAAAATGACTTGGATACTCACAGAACAGATTGTAATAAAATAGTGACAAGAATGCCAACGGAAGAAAAAAGTATTTTGAAATTTGAACATTATGAGCGTCAATTAGATGTTCCTTTTGTAATATATGCTGATTTTGAATGTATTTTAAAGGATATTAGTACATGCATGCCAGATCCATCATTACCATCCACAACAAATGTGCAGGAGCATGAGCCATGTGCTTTTGCATATTATATTAAATGTAGCTTTGATGATAATTTAAATAAATTCAAAACTTACAAGGGAGAAGATTGCACAAAAATATTTGTATCTTCAATTATTCAAGATGTGAAACATTTATATCACAATTATATAGAAAATTCAAAATCAATGAATCGTTTAACACTAAATGAAATGAAAATTCAAAATGAAAGCACAGAATGTCATATTTGCAAACAGTTTTTAGATAAGGATAGAGTTCGAGATCACTGTCATCTAACTGGAAAATATAGAGGACCAGCTCATGAAAAATGTAATTTACTATATCGCGTACCTAAATTTTTTCCAATATTTTTTCATAATTTTTCTGGATACGATTGTCATTTGTTTATAAAGGAGTTATCTGATTTTGATGGACAAATAAATGTTATTCCTCTGAATAAGGAGCTATATGTGTCATTATCGAAGAGAATTTTCGTTGATGAAAAGAATACAATAGAATTGAGATTTCTAGACTCGAATAGATTCATGCAGTCTAGTTTAGATTCTTTAGCAAAAAATTTGACAAATGATATGTTAAAAATAGTTCGATCAGAGTTCAAGGATGATGATAAATTTAAATTGCTAACAAGAAAAGGAGTATTCCCATATGAGTATATCAATTCATGGGAGCGATTAGATAAAACAAGTTTACCAGCACAAGAAGATTTTAGCAGTAAATTGACAAATAGTGAATGTAATAATGAAGATTATAATCATGCGCGAAAGGTTTGGCGTAAGTTTGAGTGTAAAAATCTTTGGGATTATTTATTATTATATTTAAAGACGGATGTACTACTTTTAGCTGATGTATTTGAAAATTTTAGAAAAGTTTGCAAAAGTATTTACTCACTCGATCCTTGTCAATATTATACTGCTCCAGGATTATCATGGGATGCAATGTTGAAGGAAACAAAAATTGAACTGGAATTATTAACAGATATTAATATGCACAGTTTCATTAAAAAAAGCATCAGAGGTGGAATTTCTCAGTGTTGTCATAGACATTCTGTAGCAAATAATAAATATATGGATGATTATGATGAACAAAAACTATCACAATATTTAATGTATGTAGATGCAAATAATTTGTATGGTTGGGCAATGTCACAAGCTCTTCCTTATGGTGATTTTAAATGGATGGAGAATAAAAATATTGATATTGAAAATATTCCTGAAGATTCAGATACTGGTTACATATTAGAAGTTGATTTAGAATATCCTGAAGTACTACATGATATACATAATGACTTACCATTTTGTTCAGAAAATAAAATAACTTCAAATTCGAAACATGTTAAATTAATCACAGATTTAACAAACAAGAAGCGATATGTTATTCATTATAGAAATCTACAACATTGTATTAAGCATGGTCTTAAAGTTACACATATTCATAGAGTTTTGCAGTTCAAACAATCAAAATGGATGCAACGATTCATTGATTTAAATAATCATCATCGTACGCTTGCAAAAAATACATTTGATAAAAATTTTTTCAAGTTAATGAATAATGCTACATTCGGAAAGACTATGGAAAATGTTGATAAAAGAAAAGATGTAAAAATTGTAACAGAATGGGATAATTATTTTAGGAAATTAGGAGCTAGAGCTTTGATAGCAAAACCTAATTTTCATAGCGCCACACAATTTACTGATAACATGGTTGCTATACAAATGAAACGTATGCATACTTATTATGATAAGCCAATTTACTTAGGATTTTGTGTTTTAGAATTATCAAAATTGAACATGTATAAATTTCACTATGATTATATAAAACCAAAATATGGTGAAAATATTTTGATAAATTATATGGATACTGACTCTTTTATATATACTATTCAAACAGAAGATTTTTATAATGATATCAAAAATGATATTGATAAATACTTTGATACTTCTGAATATGCATTCAATAATCCTTATGATATTCCATTAAAAAATAAAAAAGTGTTAGGTATGATGAAAGATGAAAATAATGGAAATATAATGACTGAATTTATTGGTTTAAGATCGAAAATGTATTCATTAAGTGTTAAAGATTCAAAAGATATAAAAAAAGCAAAAGGTGTAAAAAAGACAGTTGTTAATAATTTAAGTTTAGATAATTATAGAGATTGTTTGTATAAAAAGAAATTATTTTATAGTAATAATATGTATGTATTTAGATCTAAGGTTCATAATATTTATACACAAATAATTAATAAAGTAGCTTTAAGTTTTTCTGATGATAAAAGATTTATAAGAGAAAATGGGATAAGTACATATGCTTGGGGGCATTTTAGAATTAATATGGATATAAATTAAAATAAATGTTTTTTAAAAAATTTTATTAAATAAATTTATTATTACTAAAAAATAATAATAATACATGTTTTATTTTTTCTTTCTTTCTTTACAATTCAAGTACAAGATTTTCTTTTGTACCTTTGATATGACTTTTATCATCAAATACATCTTTTCTGTGAACATTTGTTTGAATTAATATTTCATGATAATTCTGAAGATCATTAATATTATATAAAGAAGGATTTTTCATAAAAATAAGTTCATAAAGACCTCTAGTAGCATTATAATTTTTTTTTACCATCAATATTTACAGTATTATCATTAAATTTTAAATCACTCCGACCGAGTTCAAAGCTATTTTTTTCTTTATTATACTTGGGTCCATAAGCTTTATCAATACCAAAACCTTTTGTATATTCATTCATATAATATGAATTTAATGAGGCATCTTCATCTAATGATTTTTCAAGCGATCGTCGTAATTTTTGTATGGGAGTACCTACTTTGAAGGATTGTGTTATCTGGGGTCTTAAAAGTAGTATCTTCAGTTACTGGTGTTGATTTGAATATAGGAAATTTTGAAACATCTTTTTCAAATGTGTTCATTTCATCAATTTCAGATTTTGCTTTATATAGAGAAACTGACTCTAGTTCCTTTTTAACTTCATTTTTGATTTTTTTCTCAATTTCTTCTTCATATTTTTCTTTTAATTCTTTCAGAGGTTTACTTATTGGTTTAAAAGTTTCTTCAAGAAATTTTTCTTTGAAAACTTTTCCAGTTTTGATAGCTTTATATTTTTTACGAATTTCATTAGTTGACTTTATTATATTTTTTAGTAATTTTGAATCCATTTTTTTACTTCTTACTACTTCTTACTTGGTATGTAAACAGCTAATAAACAGCTAAAAGCAGCTCTTAAACAGATCAAGCGGTCTCTAAAACTGGTATGTAGACAGCTAATAAACAGCTAATAAACAGCTAAACAGCTCAAGCGGTCTCTAAAGCTGGTATGTAGACAGCTAATAAACAGCTAATAAACAGCTAATAAACAGCTAAACAGCTCAAGCGGTCTCTAAAACTGGTATGTAGACAGCTAATAAACAGCTAAAAGCAGCTCTTAAACATTTGCTTTTCCACAATTTGATGGGTCTACAATAAAAGCCCTTATATTATTTGGTAACATACTACTATGTTTTCTTTTTTGTTTGTTGATATATTTTCCAAATCATAGTTCTTAACATCAAGTTTTTTATGTTGCTTTATGTATTTCATATTTGTAACTAATTTTTGATTTGTATTAAATAATATGAAGGCTGTTTATTAGCTGTCTACATACCAGTTTTAGAGACCGCTTGAGCTGTTTAGCTGTTTATTAGCTGTCTACATACCAGTTTTAGAGACCGATTGAGCTGTTTAGCTGTTTATTAGCTGTTTATTAGCTGTCTACATACCAGTTTTAGAGACCGCTTGAGCTGTTTAGCTGTTTATTAGCTGTTTATTAGCTGTCTACATACCAGTTTTAGAGACCGCTTGAGCTGTTTAGCTGTTTATTAGCTGTTTATTAGCTGTTTATTAGCTGTCTACATACCAGTTTTAGAGACCGCTTGAGCTGTTTAGCTGTTTATTAGCTGTTTATTAGCTGTTTATTAGCTGTCTACATACCAGCTTTAGAGACCGCTTGAGCTGTTTAGCTGTTTATTAGCTGTTTATTAGCTGTCTACATACCAGTTTTAGAGACCGCTTGATCTGTTTAAGAGCTGCTTTTAGCTGTTTATTAGCTGTTTACATACCAAGTAAGAAGTAGTAAGAAGTAAAAAAATGGATTCAAAATTACTAAAAAATATAATAAAGTCAACTAATGAAATTCGTAAAAAATATAAAGCTATCAAAACTGGAAAAGTTTTCAAAGAAAAATTTCTTGAAGAAACTTTTAAACCAATAAGTAAACCTCTGAAAGAATTAAAAGAAAAATATGAAGAAGAAATTGAGAAAAAAATCAAAAATGAAGTTAAAAAGGAACTAGAGTCAGTTTCTCTATATAAAGCAAAATCTGAAATTGATGAAATGAACACATTTGAAAAAGATGTTTCAAAATTTCCTATATTCAAATCAACACCAGTAACTGAAGATACTACTTTTAAGACCCCAGATAACACAATCCTTCAAAGTAGGTACTCCCATACAAAAATTACGACGATCGCTTGAAAAATCATTAGATGAAGATGCCTCATTAAATTCATATTATATGAATGAATATACAAAAGGTTTTGGTATTGATAAAGCTTATGGACCCAAGTATAATAAAGAAAAAAATAGCTTTGAACTCGGTCGGAGTGATTTAAAATTTAATGATAATACTGTAAATATTGATGGTAAAAAAAAATTATAATGCTACTAGAGGTCTTTATGAACTTATTTTTATGAAAAATCCTTCTTTATATAATATTAATGATCTTCAGAATTATCATGAAATATTAATTCAAACAAATGTTCACAGAAAAGATGTATTTGATGATAAAAGTCATATCAAAGGTACAAAAGAAAATCTTGTACTTGAATTGTAAAGAAAGAAAGAAAAAATAAAACATGTATTATTATTATTTTTTAGTAATAATAAATTTATTTAATAAAATTTTTTAAAAAACATTTATTTTAATTTATATCCATATTAATTCTAAAATGCCCCCAAGCATATGTACTTATCCCATTTTCTCTTATAAATCTTTTATCATCAGAAAAACTTAAAGCTACTTTATTAATTATTTGTGTATAAATATTATGAACCTTAGATCTAAATACATACATATTATTACTATAAAATAATTTCTTTTTATACAAACAATCTCTATAATTATCTAAACTTAAATTATTAACAACTGTCTTTTTTACACCTTTTGCTTTTTTTATATCTTTTGAATCTTTAACACTTAATGAATACATTTTCGATCTTAAACCAATAAATTCAGTCATTATATTTCCATTATTTTCATCTTTCATCATACCTAACACTTTTTTATTTTTTAATGGAATATCATAAGGATTATTGAATGCATATTCAGAAGTATCAAAGTATTTATCAATATCATTTTTGATATCATTATAAAAATCTTCTGTTTGAATAGTATATATAAAAGAGTCAGTATCCATATAATTTATCAAAATATTTTCACCATATTTTGGTTTTATATAATCATAGTGAAATTTATACATGTTCAATTTTGATAATTCTAAAACACAAAATCCTAAGTAAATTGGCTTATCATAATAAGTATGCATACGTTTCATTTGTATAGCAACCATGTTATCAGTAAATTGTGTGGCGCTATGAAAATTAGGTTTTGCTATCAAAGCTCTAGCTCCTAATTTCCTAAAATAATTATCCCATTCTGTTACAATTTTTACATCTTTTCTTTTATCAACATTTTCCATAGTCTTTCCGAATGTAGCATTATTCATTAACTTGAAAAAATTTTTATCAAATGTATTTTTTGCAAGCGTACGATGATGATTATTTAAATCAATGAATCGTTGCATCCATTTTGATTGTTTGAACTGCAAAACTCTATGAATATGTGTAACTTTAAGACCATGCTTAATACAATGTTGTAGATTTCTATAATGAATAACATATCGCTTCTTGTTTGTTAAATCTGTGATTAATTTAACATGTTTCGAATTTGAAGTTATTTTATTTTCTGAACAAAATGGTAAGTCATTATGTATATCATGTAGTACTTCAGGATATTCTAAATCAACTTCTAATATGTAACCAGTATCTGAATCTTCAGGAATATTTTCAATATCAATATTTTTATTCTCCATCCATTTAAAATCACCATAAGGAAGAGCTTGTGACATTGCCCAACCATACAAATTATTTGCATCTACATACATTAAATATTGTGATAGTTTTTGTTCATCATAATCATCCATATATTTATTATTTGCTACAGAATGTCTATGACAACACTGAGAAATTCCACCTCTGATGCTTTTTTTAATGAAACTGTGCATATTAATATCTGTTAATAATTCCAGTTCAATTTTTGTTTCCTTCAACATTGCATCCCATGATAATCCTGGAGCAGTATAATATTGACAAGGATCGAGTGAGTAAATACTTTTGCAAACTTTTCTAAAATTTTCAAATACATCAGCTAAAAGTAGTACATCCGTCTTTAAATATAATAATAAATAATCCCAAAGATTTTTACACTCAAACTTACGCCAAACCTTTCGCGCATGATTATAATCTTCATTATTACATTCACTATTTGTCAATTTACTGCTAAAATCTTCTTGTGCTGGTAAACTTGTTTTATCTAATCGCTCCCATGAATTGATATACTCATATGGGAATACTCCTTTTCTTGTTAGCAATTTAAATTTATCATCATCCTTGAACTCTGATCGAACTATTTTTAACATATCATTTGTCAAATTTTTTGCTAAAGAATCTAAACTAGACTGCATGAATCTATTCGAGTCTAGAAATCTCAATTCTATTGTATTCTTTTCATCAACGAAAATTCTCTTCGATAATGACACATATAGCTCCTTATTCAGAGGAATAACATTTATTTGTCCATCAAAATCAGATAACTCCTTTATAAACAAATGACAATCGTATCCAGAAAAATTATGAAAAAATATTGGAAAAAATTTAGGTACGCGATATAGTAAATTACATTTTTCATGAGCTGGTCCTCTATATTTTCCAGTTAGATGACAGTGATCTCGAACTCTATCCTTATCTAAAAACTGTTTGCAAATATGACATTCTGTGCTTTCATTTTGAATTTTCATTTCATTTAGTGTTAAACGATTCATTGATTTTGAATTTTCTATATAATTGTGATATAAATGTTTCACATCTTGAATAATTGAAGATACAAATATTTTTGTGCAATCTTCTCCCTTGTAAGTTTTGAATTTATTTAAATTATCATCAAAGCTACATTTAATATAATATGCAAAAGCACATGGCTCATGCTCCTGCACATTTGTTGTGGATGGTAATGATGGATCTGGCATGCATGTACTAATATCCTTTAAAATACATTCAAAATCAGCATATATTACAAAAGGAACATCTAATTGACGCTCATAATGTTCAAATTTCAAAATACTTTTTTCTTCCGTTGGCATTCTTGTCACTATTTTATTACAATCTGTTCTGTGAGTATCCAAGTCATTTTCACAAGAAAAGTATAATAAGCATGAATTACACATATATATTTGATGATGATGGTTTGTTAACTGCTCTCTCATTAATCTGAAATTTTGAAAAAAAAATTTTTTTTGTTAATAATTAAAATTTCATAATTTACACTAACACTATTACCTAGACATGTTTTTTATCCATACGTAATGAGCCTTTTCTTCTTCTTGTATAAGTAATAAATTTATATGAATTTCGTTTTCTTTAGAAGTTGAATAATATGGTCCAATAATTCTATTATCTTCTAATCCAAATACATTAATACTGATTTTTGGATTCAGCATTTCAAATTTATGAATATTAGATGTTTTTAGTGGGAACTCTAGTGTAGAAAAATCAAGATTAACGTCATTTTTTAAAATTATTTTTTCAGACTTGATATTTTCAATCTGATATGATGATGGTCTGTCAGAATGTATGTCAACTGGGTTCAATGCAGATATTATAGCCCATTTAAAACAGTACTCATCCTCATTCTTTACATTTATACAAGCTTTTTTATTTTGTATAGATTTTGGAAGTGATATGTACTGAGATCCTCGTAAGGGCTTCCATTGATTAATATTAATTTCAACATGAATAATTCTTATTAGAGTCCAACCACTATCTCTTTCTTGAAATTCTTGCATGTTTTTGTGAATTTTGTCAACCATCTCTTCATAAACTTGACTTAAATCTTCGATTTTTTGTATAATTGTCATACAAGATTGAAACGATTTAACTGAAAGTGTAATATCATCTTCACCGTCATTTCCTTTTGTTATTTTTATATATTCGCAAAATAATTCCATATTAAACTTGAATGATGAGTGTTTATCGAGTAGGTTTCCTAAAGCATTTAAAACATGATCTTTTGATGTATTAAAGAATTTTAAGACATCTAATACACCTTCATCTTTGTTTTCAAGTATATACGTTTCAACTCTTTCATCAAAAGCGCTTTTGATTACCTTCAAATTTTCATTTAAAGGTTCAGCTGCATTTTTTTAATGAAAATTTGTTCTTACATGATATGACCAATTCTTTTTTAAAACATCTTTTTGACATGCATCACAAAATTTTGTTATTGCTATTGACTCAACTGAATTTTTTACTTCAACCGTATGATTCTTTCTTAAATGAGATAATAAATTATCACTTCTTGAGAATTCCTTTTTACATACTACACAGGAAAGTTTCTCGATAACAGAATCAGAATGGATCTTCTTTTTATGTTCTAATAATTTATCTTGTCTACTTAAATGTTTTCCACAAATATCACAAACTACGCGTTCACCATGAATGCTATTAACATGTCTTTTTAAAACTACTTTTGTTGAAAAATCTTTATTACATAATTCACATTTAAACTTCATTTTTTAATATAAATTTAACTTATTTGAAAACTGATATAAATGTTGTTTCACCATCACAATCCGCGAAAACCTCTTTGTTGAATTGAAAACTCAAAGGTACTGTAGTCAAAACTGTTTTTTCTAAGGTATTTATACCCTGAATATCATATTCACCCAAAATATTTTCTTGATAAGAAACCTCAAAATTCCAAGAAATCAATAAAATTCTAATTCTAGATAAGACCACAAAATTCCGAGAAATTAACGAGATAACAAAATTCCTCAGAAATCAAACACTAAATTACAGGAAACCAACGAGACAACAAAATTCCAAGAAATCAATAAAATTCTAATTCTAGATAAGACCACAAAATTCCGACAAATTAACGAGATAACAAAATTTCTCAGAAATCAAACACAAAATTACAAGAAACCAACGAGATAACAAAATTCCAAGAAACTAAACGAGATAACAACAATTTCTCAGAAAAAACAATAATTTCCAGATAAAACCAGTTTCATCTAGCTCAGCTTCTTTACACACCTCCCCCCGTCAGAATCCACCATTTCGCCTTAAAGCTTCAACCCACAGCGAAAAGCTTCGAAGCTTCAAACCCACGCCACATGCCACCACCCACAAACCACAAAAGCTTCCACCACATGCCACAACCAGAAAAGCTTAAAAGCTCCCGAAGCACACCACACGTCACAACCGAAAAGCTCAAAGCTTATGACGTCATCCAAAAAAGCTATGTACAAAAACCCTTCCTTGGTCTAGAATGCCCATATACATACTACTGAAATATATAAAGTATCTAAGCGCACGGTAGTGCGCGGCCAAGTTCAATACATAGGCCGTATGTACACCACCGTACACTATTAACACGAACTGTTTCGAGCCATTTTTGACCTCTCACAGCTCAGTGTCTATTAAAGCTAAACAGACAAAATTTAAACCACGTAATAGTGTGCCTCGTCCTGCCCGCTGCATCAAATTTCTATAGGTTCAATGCGTCTTGAGATATTGACCCCAGAAAAAGCTAATTTTGGCACTCACTCACTGACCGGTAATCAAAACCTCTAGGGTAGTACTTCTGATGAGCCTAGAACCATGAAATTTTACACGTAGGTTGTGTTTAACGCGTAGGTCAAGGAAAAATTACGAAATCTGTCGAATGTGTGCTGGACAAATAAATATTTCTATAATTGTTACAGTTTTTGTGCATTTTATATAATTTCTCTATCATTTACAACTCTAGATTTAGTTAACATAGCTTGCTTTAATAAAAATAAAAAATGTCATAATTTTAAAACTAATTTTATATAGACACATAAAGATATACTGTTCGATACTAATGTTCTAAAAAATAGCAGCGCTTACTGAAAAATATTTACCACCTTAAAATTCTATATAATTTAAGGCTGTAATGTATGGAAATTCACATGATTTGCAAATTTTATTACTTATTGCAATATTGTATGTGTGCTTTTGCACTTCTTGGTATGTCCTTTTCAATTACCTCATTCTATAATTTATGTTAACACACACTTTGAATGTTTATTGATTACATATTTACACATATACAAGTATATTTAGAGTTTTGGCCATATAAATGAAAAAGCTATTCATATTTCAAAACATAAATATATTAAAGGATATCAAAGAAATAAAAATTATCACCAATTATGTTCCCTCATTTAGTAGATCATAAAGATTAGAAAAAATTATTCAAGATATATTTTAAAAGGTAAGTAATCTTAAAAAAAAAGTTGTTATTTTTAAAAACTATTGTTTTAGAATAATAAGGTTGATTATTAACAAATATCAACCGGAAGTTTCAACTATTCAATGTTGTGGAGATACAATTGCAAGAAATCCCCATAACTGAAACAAATTAAAATATATGTATAACGTTTGAGATAACAGGTGTAGTAAATTATACTTGCTATAATAATTAAAATAAAAAAATTTTTTTAATATAAAACGTTTTTAAAACGGACTCAAAAATATAAAATAATTTTTCCTAGCCACATACACATTCTCAACCCCATACAGATAATCCTGAAAATTTGTGATTGCGAATTTTTAATAGCTATAAAAATACTTGTAAGATTAAAAACGAAAAACGTGGGGCGCTATTCTTTACACTTCTTACTATTAACTTGCGCTATTCTTTACACTTCTTACTATTAACTTGCACTACTCTTTACACTTCTTACTATTTTATCTTGCGCCCCATGTTTTTCGTTTTTAATCTTACAAGTATTTAGATTAAATTTTAGTAAAGAAAAATTAATATTTTATTTGTTTTAGACCAAATTTGAGGATCGAATATCATAAAAAGTAAAATCTTAAAACTTTCATTAGCGATGTAATATTGCATTGTCATGCAGTTCTGAGCTATGTTGAAAGTTTCAAGTCTCTATCTCATCAAAAAGTTGGTTAAAAATCAATTTCCAAATTTGTACCGAACAGACAGACAAGAAACCAAGCTAATAAAAACATTTTAATAAATAAATAATGTAATTAATACCTATAATTCAACAAAAATAGTTGAAATTCAACCAAAAACATAAATGTGAAAAGCGGCCAAGTTCTTATATTCGTTAACTGTTGGGCCAGCTAAAGTAATGAAATCTGCATTAATGCCAAGTTCGAAGAACTTTTTCACATACAAAATTTCAATACAGAACGTTTAATAATTATGAACTTGACAGGTTTTAATTTTTAATTTCGTATTGACCGTATTTGTTTTCTTTCAAATAGAAGTAATATGATTATATTGATATTCACGCACATTGAATAAAAATCCAAAAGTATACCTCTGAGCTTCATTTTTTACAAAAATAAGAAAAAGAACTGGTTACACTGAGAAAAATCTTTGATTTCATTTCAAATAAAACATATCATAAATTCAAAGCTCCAAAAAAATACTTTATTTTGATAAAAATTTATTTATGAAAAGGAAAATGCTTTTGTAAGAAGACAGTTTACATTGTTTGTGTAAAATATGGTTTACTTGAAACAAAATCCATATTCTTAAATTAAATATCTTAATTTTGTTTATTTGACATCAAAATATTTTTAAATCAAAGAAATATTTTATTAAAAGGTTTATAAAAATAATCATGGTAATGAAAGTTCAACTTCGGAATAAAGATTTTATTTTATTGAATTAAAAACAGGCACAAAAAATATGTTTTCGAAACGATTACAATTTCATTCAAATAATGTTTAACATGTTTAAAATAAGTTAATTTTTTATTAATTCTAAAAAAAACGTTCGTTCAATTAAGTTCATAACTAGTCATGGCAAATAAATTTTACTTAACCCTTAACTGCATCGTGTAGCAGATGTACATCATGATATTTTTATCGTATTGTTAGTTGTCTGTTGGTGTATTTCTCAGTTTTTTTATGTATATTCATCTTTGTCAGTATGTTCTCGGTGCGTTATTGTTGAATATTTGGAAATTAAACAAAGTTTTAGTTATTAAGTGGCTTTCAAAGTGTGAGTAGTATATGGTTTCCATTTAAGCAAAAAGTAAGGTGGTGTTTTTATTTATTGTACAATATTTTCGCCGGATTTTTCAGGTAAGATAAATATATATAGAAACATTACAATCAACATTATTACTTTAAACTAATTTAAAGACATTATTTGAAGTATTATGCATTTTTTCAAGACTTTTAAAATATGATGCAGATATGCAACATTATGCAATAAGACATTTATTTTGTTGACATTTTTCCAGCATGTCGAGAAACAGTTTATCGGATGATCAAATTCGTAAAATAATCGATGAATGGGATAAAAGTGAAGACGAGTACGAGTCAGATGATGATGAAATTGAGGATTTTATTCCAGAAGATTTGAATAAAAATTATTTAGTAGAATACATACTTCCCTTCGCCAATCTTATTGGGCTGTACTGTACATTGAAATAAGTATCCGAGGTTCAATATTTTACTTAGCGTAAAGTGTGTAGCAGTTAAAACAATGTAACTTTTATTGATCCAATGTCAATGTTATTGTCCTGACAATTTTTTATTTAAATTAAGAAAAAAAGAAATTAAAGCGTAAAAACTATAATATGATCTAAATCAGAATTTTCAGTATTGTTTTATACATGCTGTGTAGTGTGTGGATTTCAAAGTGATAATTTTTGTTGTTTATTTTTTGTGTATACAAGTGAAAAAATTGAAGAACCAATTAAAAAGTTGTTTTTTTTTTTAAAGAAAGAAATAAACAAAAAGCTAAATTACTAAAAACATTTTCGCATATTTTTGTGTTTTAATAAAATATGGAAAATACAAATAAATTCGTTGAAAGCATTGAAAATACGGAAAATAATATAGTGACTGGAATTGAAGATGCTTATTCATATTGTGCAATCAGATATTGCAGAATTTACATCAATTGACACACATCAAACTTTGAATACAAACAGTGCAACTGATTTGGCTTCTGGGGAAAAATAAATTTCGTCTGAAGAAAACGATTTTTTGGAATTATTAAAAACTTTACAGGACGAAGTATTTTCCAAATTTTTTCAGGTAACATATTATATTATGTTTGTAATAACTTTTTTATCAGTTTACAAGAACTAAAATTACAGAACACGGATTTACTATTGACAGCCTGAAGTTTACGAATTCTACACATCTAAGTGAAATATTGCCTAAATCCACAAGGAATGTACGGTGCAAGGGTAATATTTGAACATAATTTACGTTGCTGGCAATCTCAACAGGTTGTTAATTGTGTTTTTAAATTGTTCATATTGAATTTAACAATATTTAATTAAATTTTTTTAGGGAATTCATATTGCGAGTAGATCATCACAGCCTCCATCACCGTCAACTTTATCGTGAAAATCCAGCCTTGACGAAACATTGGAACCACATAATATTAATAGTGAAGTATGTATATATCTTGTATTCATTGCATGTTACTTATGATTGAATAGTTTTTCAGATCAATATTGAAGAAATCGTAAAAACATCTGTAAAAGGCAGGCATCTATTAGAATATTATTCAAAAAACCAATCCCTTAACGACAAATATAGAAAAATCTTAGGAGATATAATTATTGAATATTTGCTCAACAGAAAAATTCACGCACCACCGAGAATTTTTCACGAAATTGCAACTAAAATTACAGAAATACTGCCTTGTGAAATAAAAGTACGTCCAGGTTATCATGTAACAAGTCTTCAAAATTTGTAGTTAGAAATTTTTTTTTTTTTTACAGGAAACGTATTACATTAAAATATCCAACAGAAGGCCAGGTGGCATTTTGTACTCAAAATACCACAACGCACTTCAAAAACTTAAATATGACGGATTAGCAAATTGTAAAAAAAATCAACAAGAAAAAATAAATAATTCCAAATCTAATCAACCTAAAACGATTGAAACGAGAAATACTGGTAATGCTGTTATGATACGGTATTAATACTATTGGAAATTTAAAGTACTTAAAGAAAGAGACAACAGATTTGAGAAACAGAGACACACTATCAAAATCAGCTGACATTTTCTTAAAGTTGTATTGCCGGTATCTCTGTTTAAAGTAAATGGCAATTATATAATTTAGTAAATAAATGTTCGTGATTATTATTTCTATTCTATTCATTTTGTTTGCACTCACTGAAAAAAATTAGAAATGAATAATTAGACACGTCACACTAGTTTAAATATAATATTAAACTATGAAAAATATCTAAACACGATGGCAACACAAAAATAATGTTAATGTTCAAATTTCATGATTTATTTAATGATTAATGGAAGGATATTGGAATTTGGAGAGTTGGGAGAGTTATTTTCAGTATTAATACTGAAATAAGTGTTAGTCATATCTCTTTTTCTTTCTAGTAGCTTTTTCCGTAAAGCATACTTGTTATCTCTTTTTAACAACGAAATTAATCATGAAGTTAATACCGTATCATACAGCCATAAGATTTTGTTGAGTTAATATGAACAAGTATAATAAATACTGTAAAACATAGAAAAATGTAACATTTATAATAATATGAGTAGGGTAGAGGTGGCACCCTCCGACAGCGGGCACATACGACACATTCATATTTTTATTTTTAATATGGTCAGAAAATTATGTAAAAAATTGTTGACATACCTTGTGTTTGTTGTGTTTGATGGTAGAAATATGAAAGTTCAGTGCCGGCTGTGAACAACTCAATACGTGTTCGAAGTTTTTTACGTTATTTTTAATAATATTTGTGTCCCGTGTCTAAGAAGTATTTTTGGGGTAAGTAAAAGCTAATTTTTTAATTAGTAGTATATTATTAACTATAAGAATGTTGAAAAATATGTGAACAAGTGCCTTTGTTATTTATTTACTTGATATTCAAATAATTTTCAAAATGTGGAAAAATGCAACCAGGGGTGCTTCCGACATTTCAATACGGGGCACATCAGACATATTAAACTTCCACCACCAGAACATCCTCCGGGAACTTCGAGATCTAAACTTGTAAGTTAATTTAAAATTGACATGAGCACACTTGATGTGCGTTAATATAGTGAAAATATTAAAATGAATAATTTTCAAAAAAATTTATAACGTGATATAAAATAATTAAGAATTGATTTTTTTTTTTTATTTTTTATTTTGTTTTTAGTATTTATTATTGTCCGAAGACATTTTTGTTTTATTATTTTTAAGAAATAAAATTTAATCCAATGAAAAATATCATAATTTTATTATTATTACCATAATTTCAAGTAAATGATGAAGGTACCCCACCCCATGTCTGAGCTACCCCCGGCTGGGGCACCGCCGACATAATTTAATTTTTTTATAAAAATTTATAGCTCGCTTAGTAAGGAATGTTTTAATATTATTTTTTTTCTAACATAGTAACAAACAATCAAATTAATCAGAAACTCAAAAACCTTGCCTGAAAATCATTTACAACAAATTTTATGGGAGTTTGAAAAAAAACTGTCGGAGGGTGGCACATCTACCCTACATAAATAGAATATTAATTTACAATTTATTTTTGTAGATCCCCTTGAAACTGTTGAGAAAAATTGGTTAAAATTTAATATCGAACCATTTAAATTAGTTGTAGAAAAGTGGAAATTGACAGCAGCATATCGTCTTTCTTTTCTTAAAAAACAGAAAAACATAAATGAAATTAATTGAATGGCCACTGTATACAGAAGCATTAGGATATTCACTTGTAAGATATTTTATGTTATGTTAATAGTATTAACAGTAATAATAATAACAATAATAATAGTAATAATAAAATTAATAATGGAAATAATAATAATAATCATAAACACAATCATAATAAAAAAAAAAAATAATAATAATAATAAAAATAGAAATAATAATTAATAATAATAATAATAATAATAATAATAATAATAATAATAATAATAATAATAATAATAATAATATTACAAAAAGTTCAAGCAATAAAAACAGCAAATCCCCCAGCAAAATTACAGAAATTAGGGATACAAAAGATTGTAACTACGTTTCTGAAAATGTAAGGACAGAGGATGTAATCATAGGAACCAGAAGCGCTCCGGTACTTAAAGTAATTCGTAAACCAAAATCACTGTTTGTGTCGAGGTTACATCCATCAACTACTCCTGACGATATTCTCAATTACATCTCGAATTATTTGAACTGTACAAAAGAATCGATGAATGAAATTGGAATTTTTAAAATCAATAATTCGAAGAGCGCAGTTTCATCATTTAAAATATCATCATCTGACGATATTTTTAATAAATTAAATTGCTCCACTGTATGGCCGGAAGGTTTGGTCATACATGAGTTCTTCTCACGACCAAAGAAAGCTCTAAGTTCAAAACCAAAAAACTGGCAGAAACAGTCATCAAAATCCTGTACCAAAACGTAAGAGGATTAAGAACAAAGACTAAACAACTGTTTTCCACCTGCTTTGACGCAAATTTTGACATCTTTTGTTTGGTGGAGACTTGGTTGTGACACTCCATAAAGGACGATGAACTTTTTGGTTCAAATTTTCAAGTTTTTCGACATGACCGTCACGCTGATTCTGATAGTACTGCAGTGGGAGGTGGTGTTCTTTGTGCTGTTAGATCTAAATTTAGCTGCAATAAAATTGAATTACAGTCTTTTACAAATTTAGAAATAATTTGCTGCTCAGTACAGTTCGAACAAAATAAAATTTATTTGGTTACAATGTACATTCCACCGAACTCATCGGCCGATACTTTGATAGCTTATATGAAAGCAATTGATGAAGTAGCATCTCTTCTCCAGGTTCATGATGAACTTATTTGTGTTGGCGATTTCAACCTTTCTAAATTAAACTGGATTTATGACGATTTGGAAAGCTTTGCGATTCCTGTTGAGATTACTTTAATTAATGATGCTATTATTACCGATGGTTGTGCTGGTGCTAACTTATACCAAATGAGAATTCATTTGTTAGAAATGTTAGAAATTCATTCGGTAAAATACTCGATCTGGTTTACACCTCTGACTTTTCTAAATGTGGTGTAATCAGATCTGATCCTGTGGTAATTCCCGAGGACCGTTATCATCCTGCGCTGTGTATTTTATTTGATTGTGAAATTAACTTTGTAAATGTTATGTCTGACTCTTATTATTTTAATTTTTCTAAGACTAAATTTCAAAATTTAAATGAATACTTTTGTGAATTAGATTGGAACGATGTACTCAATTGCAGGGATGTGGATGCTGCTGTTAGTTTGCTCTATTCTAAAGTTCGTGAAGGTTTTGAAACATATGTACCCAATAGACGATCTAGAAATTCAAATTTGAGCCCTCCTTGGTACGATGATAACACCAGAAAAATTAAAAACAAAAGAAACAAAGCTTGGAGGCAATACGTTCGTACTAAGGACGAAGAGGACTATCTAGCTTACTCTGAATATCGTAAACTATTCTTTTTTCTTAACAAAGTAGCCTATAATAATTACATTGATAAAGTCCAGCAACAGATTAAAACAAACCCTAAATCTTTTTGGAACTTTCTGAACCTAAGCAGAAAGTCCTGTACCTATCCCTCAGCTATGTCCTTTAACGATAAAAATAGTGATGATCCAGAAGTCATCGCTAATCTGTTTGCTGAATTTTTTCAGACCACGTACTCTCCTCACATTGAAAATATCTCTACTGAAGAAGTACCACTTTCTATTAGTAGTTCTAATTCAAATCTCTTCTCAGGACAGGATTTGTTAGTTTCTGTGGATGAAGTAATGGTAAATCTTCGTCAACTTGAAAATAGTTGTTCATGTGGTCCAGATGGAGTGCCAGCTGTCATTCTGAAACACTGTGGATTGAGTGTTTCCTTCTATTTGGAAAATTTCATTTTCAATCCTCATACATAAGAGTGGTTGTAAAAAATTAATTAATAATTACAGGAATATTTCAAAATTGTCGGCAATCCCAAAGCTATTGGAAAAACTTGTTTTAAACAAAATTTTATTTAAATGTAAACCACTCATTAGCAGTTTTCAACATGGTTTCACGTCCGGCAGATCTACTACCACTAATTTAGTATCTTTTACTTCTAAGTGTCTGAATGCGATTGAAAATAAAAAGCAGGTAGACTGTATCTACACTGATTTCAGTAAAGCGTTTGACAGAGTCAATCATAAATTGCT
Source organism: Bombylius major (assembly GCA_932526495.1). Lineage (NCBI taxonomy): Eukaryota > Metazoa > Arthropoda > Insecta > Diptera > Bombyliidae > Bombylius > Bombylius major. The sequence goes on from OW052043.1 coordinate 19,826,640, forward strand.
TCTGTTTAAATTAGATTGTCTTGGTTTCCCCACGAACTTTCTATTATGGCTTAAGTCTTATCTCAACAATCGTGTTCAAAGAGTAAAATTTCTTAACCATGTATCTTGTAACATTGAAGTGACTTCAGGTGTTCCGCAAGGTAGCCATCTGGATCCTTTTCTGTTTTTATTATTTATAAATGATGTCGTGAATGTGTTAAATTATTCAGAAATTCTAGTTTTTGCCGATGATATAAAAATATTTAAAATAATTAATGATTTAAATGACGCTGAGCTACTTCAGCAAGACCTCGACAAATTTTATTATTGGTGTGGTATCAATCGTTTATCTCTAAACGTTGAAAAATGTAAATTTATGTCATTTTTTCGTACTAAACATCCTTTTTCTAATAATTACCATATTAATGGTATCACATTAGAAAAGTTAGATAATATTAAGGACTTAGAGGTACATTTTGACACGAAACTGAACTTCCATAGACATATGGATGTAACAGTTTCCAGGGCTAGTTGTATGCTAGGTTTTATTATAAGATGGACTAAGGATTTTAATGATCCGTATGTATTATATTTAAATCTCTATATGTACATATCTCTGGTTCGCCCTATCTTAGAGTACTGTGTCGTTGTGTGGAATCCTTGCTATGATAATTACATAAATCGCTTGGAATCAATACAACGAAAATTTATAAAAATGGCACTGAGGAGCCTACCGTGGTCTGACTCATTAAATCTTCCACCCTATGAAGACCGGCTACGGCTTATATTATTACCCACTTTAAATGAAAGGAGAAGGACCTTCCAGTCCTCTTTTATTTTTAAATTATTGACGGGGCAGATAGACTCTCCAGATCTTCTTAACTCAATTTGTATAAATGTATTTCCACGAGCGAGCGTTAAGAATAAATTCAAACACTGAATTTGTAAATATTGGTTATCATCGGACCAATTATGGTAATAATGAACCACTAACGGCTGCTTCCAGATCCTTCAATTCTAATAATTCACATATAGACTTTAATTAATTGCATTTTGTATTGTCTTTGTTTAATCTTTTTCATTTTTATTTTTATTTTTATATTTTTTTTTTATTTGTTTATTTATTTATTTTTCTTATTATTATTATTTATTTTATTTGTTTGTTTATTTATTTATTTATTTATTTGTTTTTTTTTTTCTTTTCTTTTTTTATTATTATTTTATTTTCTTTCTTTCTTCTTTATTTATTGTATTTTTATTGTTATTTATTTATTTGTATTTTTATTTTATGTTGTGTCCATATGTGTAAAATATTTAATATTAAGTTTAAAAATCTTAAAATTATATGTTTGCGATTATTTTTAAGAATGTATTTTTTAAGAATAATATTTTATGAATTGTAAAGAGTCAGATTGATCAAATCATGTTGGCTGAATAAATAAATGTTATCCTGTATTTTTTTACAATTTGCTTATTTTATCTAATATTTATGTTTATTATCAAGATTGAATTAGATTTCGAAGATTATTATAATAATTAAACGGTTTTTATACTTCAAATGTATTTTTATTTTGAATAAATATTGTTTTTAGTTTGTACGCAAATAAGAAGTAATGTTTTTTTTTTAGAATTTGCATGTGTGCCATCACTTTTGTCCATCACTGTATATCTTTTTCAAAACAAATTCCAATATATTTTTGTAATATACTTTTTTCGTTTTAAATTAAACAATTTATAATACGAGTAAGTATTAATTTTAAAGTAGTTTTAAAATAAATAAATTAAAAAATATATAAATTGATTTTTTAATAAAGTGTAATTAGGTAAAAAGCAAAAAACATTGAATAAAATATTTTGTATGAATTTTATTTTATTTTTTTTACTTTTTGTATTCTCTTGATGAGAAAAACTCTAATGGTAATTTATAGATATTGAACAAAATTTCAATTATAAAAATAATAATTTAAATAAATAAAAATAATTAATTAAATTTAATTTGTGAAAATTTCAAATAAATAAATAAAAAATAAAATAAATGAAACTTGTTTTATTTCAATGTATATTTATTTATTGGTTTTATTATGAACTGATTTGGGTATAATCTTCTTCTAAAAACATTATTGCATACATTTGAGGAAATTTTTTCTTTAATTTTAAGGAATATCAAGGAAGAAATTTCTTAGATTGAATTGAAAATAAACTTAAAATTATGATCACTACTTCATTGACTCAATGAAATATTTTCTTGCTTTAACTCGTCAATTCCCAGTGTCACCTATGGGTGACAAAGCTTTGTGATTTTTTTTACAAGCAACGTAATATATTTCAAAATCAAATATATTACTACTGAAACGTTAATACTTTGTAGTATTTGTAATTTTATTTCGGCTACACTGACGTTATGTTATCTGTCAAATTGATTCGACTGATTTCAACTAATAGAAAAATTTGTATAGTTCAGTAGAAAAAAGTCGATCAAATTTTATACAAAGACTGCTTTGTTTATATTAAAAACTGATAAAAAGTCTATTAAATAGAATAGAAATTCATAATCGGCCCCTAAACTGCTGTTTTAGTTGAGTGCGTAATATCCACTTTATCTTGCTATAGATTGACGGTGAATGATATACTCGAATTACTAGAAGCTTAAGAGGACCCTGGTGATATCGTCTTGTTTCCTCCTGACGATGGTGACGTCACTGATGAAGAAAGTGGAGACGAAAATGAGGCCAATATCGTTCACCTTCCTAGTCGAATGTTACGTTCAGAAGTGGAAGTGCAAGCCAGACCTAATAATAGGAATGATGAAGGAGATGATAGAGAAAAGAAAACAGGAAGAACAGGAAGAAACTCAAGAACCGGCTCGAAATGAAAAAGTATTTACAGTAAAAAAATGGTCGAACACTACATCTATTTTTTCTTCTTGTGGAAAGGGTGATTGTGAGGAACATATTCTAGGCAACTTTGAAGAAGAACTAAGTGTCACTGAGTGCTTTGAGTTATTATACAGTGAAGACATAGTGAAATTTATTGCAGACATGAGTAACTTATATGCCTTACAGAGAAACCATACCTTGAATGTTACAGTTGAAGAAATTAGGGCGTATATTGCAATATTTTAACTTACCGGATATTTGACACCCAAATATATGAGAATGTTATGGGAAAAAAAGGCGGACACTCACAATGAATTGGTATCTTCCATCATAAGGCGAAACCGTTTCTTTGAAATACAGCAATATCTACATTTATGTGATAGTACTGCATTACCGCAAAACGATAAATTTGCCAAGGTTCGCAAATATTTTGATCTACTCATTCATAATTTTACCGCCAACTTCGAAAAAGTAGTATCTTCTCATATTTCGATTGATGAGACTTTTGTACTATATTTTGGGAGGCATGGCAAAAAGCAACATATCCATGGAAAGCCCATCAGATTTGGTTACAAAATTTGGTCTGCAGCTACACGACATGGGTATCTTGTAAACTGTGAGTTGTATCAAGGTGCAAGTGGTCCAACTCTGAAGCTACAATCAGATTATGGTTTAGGCCCTGCTGTCATTTTGGAACTACACTCAAGACTACCGCAGGAACTTAGTCCCTACAATCTGTATTTTGACAATTTTTTCACTGGTCTGCCTTTGCTAAAATATTTACATGAAAACAATATTGGAGGAACTGGAACTATTAGGGAAAACCGCCTAGAAAACTGCAGTCTTCTGAACACTAAAGATATGAAAAAGAAGCCCAGGGTTGAACTGGTTTACAAGGCTTCAAAAGAAATAATTGCAGCTAAGTGGCATGACAATAGTGTCGTGAATATTGCTTCCAACTGTCACGGATTGACGCCAATTACAAAAGTGGACCGGATTGGTGTAATAAACAAGAAACGGACAAAAGTACTTATCAAAATGTATAATAAGTATATGGGTGGTGTAGACCATTTTGATGAGAATGTTGATTCTATGAGAGGTAGGTTTACGAGGAAAAAAGTGGTGGTTTCCACTTTTTGCCTTCGGACTAGATGCTGCTTGCCAAAATGCTTGGCTGATCAAAAGAAAAAGTGGTAGTAACTGGACCTACTGCGAGTTTCGCAGGGCTGTTGTGGTATCCTATTTACAAAAATATGGGAAACCCCCAACTAAAGATAGCAATTGCGCAGTGCCTATTGAATCGAGAGTTTCAAATGAAACTAGACTGGGAGGCACTTCAGCTGATCACATAGAGGACTGCTTGCAACGCCGCTGCGGGCTGTGTCATCAGCGCACAAGAAAAATGTGTACAAAGTGCAACATAGGCTTACATGTCAAGTGTTGGTACAAATTTCATAACAAGTAAAAACAAAATTGGCCTTAGCTAACTTAGCCAACACCATGTCCTTTTACAATTATATTAAAGTTATGAAAATACAATAATGTGTGTATTGTTTTTACTATCATACAAAGTTCATAGTTAAAATAACGCCCAGTGTCACCTGTAGGTGACATATAATTTTTAAAAAAACAAGGGGATGAATTTTTTTTTTCAATTTTTTTTTCATGTTTTGAATGCATAAATACAATATCTAGCACAGCTTGTAAAGGAACTGAGTTTTCCTGTTGTAAAAGTATTATATGTATTGTGAATTAATAAAATTAAGCTGAGAATATTGTATTAAAGTTTGATTCTAAAAATAAGAATAGAAAAGGGAGTAATATTGTAAAGCTTAGGATTTTTGAATAATAAAAATTGAATTTAAGTTGTTTATAAGAATTGCACTTTTTATTAATTATCAATTAACGACGAAACCTGATCCTGGAACGATGAGCTAATTCGAGCTAAACCCAAAAACGTCCGTTATAATATAACGAACTTCGCTAATGAAAAAAACGGGAAGTAAAAAAGTAAATATTATTTCACATCATCAAACTTCTTTATCATACAGTGAAATTTAAAATCTGATGAACACCAAAACATATTGAAGAAAGTACCCAAACAGTTGTTTTAGACCATTTAGATTCTATGTCAAAAAAAAACACAAACCAAAAAGAATATAGAAGCTAATGTTAGGCGGGAAGAAAAACTTCTGAAAAATATAGAATTACTAAAGAAAGAAATACAAATAGCTATAAAAGGTGTTATTTCCCAATTTATTAAGAAAAAGTCTGACACTGAGAATTTTTTATATTCCGCCAAAAAGCTATTATCAGAAGAATTGGCGCTACTAGTGGAACATTATGTGAAAAATAATTTACACAAAACTCGTGGAAATCGTTACACTAATGAAATGAAGAACTTTACGCTAAACTTATATTTCATAGCTCCTAAGAGCTTATAATTTTATCTCCAAAGTAATAAATCTTCCAGCAAAATTAACACTTCACAGACCTATCAGTTCTTGGCCCTTTGGTCCTGGTCTCCACAGAGCGTATTTTAACAGTTTAGCTTTGAAAATAATCAATTGTCTCCAATGGCTAAAAAATGTGTAATTTGTATGGATGAAATATCATTAAAAACACATTTATACTATGATAGGATGAGATGCCAGATAGTAGGGTTACAGGACGATGGCATACAAAATGACAATTTGCTTTAGCAATTATGGCAAAAAGAATAACACATAAATATCGGCATTTTCTGGGTAATTCATCTTGTGAAACAGATAAAGTACACAGATTATTATTCGAAGCTATAAGAAAACTACAAATGGTTGGACTGGATCCTAAAGTTGTCATTTCTGACCAAGGTAACAATTTTTATAAGCTACTTAAAATTCTCGAGATTGATTTAAATAAGCCATACTTTAAAGTTTACTTTATGTTTGACTCACCACATTTAATAAAATAATGAGAAATAACTTATCACGCTCAAAAGTGCAGTTTGATGAAAATAAAGTAGCAGAATGGAAATACATTGAAAAGTTTAATGAGCAAGATAAATAAAGAAAGTATATAGACTTGCACCGAAAATAAGTGAAATTCATATTCATCCGAATACATTTCAAAAAATGAGAGTAAAATACGCTACTCAAGTTATAAGTTCCACAGTAGTTCCGTCGGCCATTTCAAAAATCGGAAAAACAAATTGAATTTCTAGATGAAATAAAAACTTTAATTAATAGAATAAAAATCTTTAATTCATGCAATAAGGAAATCACGAAGAAAATTAAGTGTTTCAAAGGTTGGATACTTAATATCAACAGTTTAAAACTTTTATTTGATGATCTGAAAAAAGATAGTATAAATTTTCTAATCACAAGGAATTTGAATCAGGATGCCCTCGAAAATGCTTTTGGAGCATTGAAAAAAGGAGGAGGCAACAATAAGCTTTTGACTCCTTATCAGTTTTCATGTATATTTAAAAAAATGTTTTCCATCAAATACATGCAATTTTCAGAAAGCGGCAATTGTGAAGAAATTGATATTCAATCAATTTTAAAAGAAAGTCAACCACTATATACATTTCCAACGGAACAAATATATCCTAGCTCGATAGCTCTTCAGCAAGACTGTAAAGATTTCGGAGAAGATAATGCTTTTCATTATTTTGGAGGATGGATTTTCCAGAAATATAGGAAAAATCATAAATGCCAAGGGGTAATCGAAGAAGAAGAAGAAGGATCATCATATTATTTTCATAAATTAAAACAATATGAAAATGCAAAATTATCGAAGCCACCAGGAGAATTCATGAAAAATTTAGAAAACTTAGATGAATCATTCACTAAAAATTTTAATGATGTTATATGTACAAGAAATGTAGAAAATTTACTTTACGAGAAAATTAATACAGTTTTTAAATATAATTGTTGTCCAGATAGCATAAACGAATATTTAGTTAGGCTTTTTATAAGAGTTAGGCTTTATTATCTGATAAAATATTATAATAGAGAGGTAAAAACGACAAATAATAAAAATAAAATTTTATCTGTAACACATATGTAAATAATTGTAAAAATAAACTTTTAATAATCGTACTAATAATATGTATGTATGTATGTATGTACATATGTATGTATGTATATATGTACATATGTACTTTGTTAAATATAATATGTAGTTTTGTAGTGAATTGAAAAAAAAATTGTTTGTATAAAATAAATTATTTCTTATTATTTGAAAATACTACACATACCCACATACGTATATTTTTATTTTACTCCAATAATTTTCAGCATCACACTTCACCCTAAATTCTCGAACATTTGATTAGTTGTGTCCCCACGAACAAGTGGTATTTTGCATCTCGTTGGTGAAATAGATTTTATTATTTGGACTATTTCTAGCAAAATACACTTGCATTTTACACATACATTGAAGTTTTTCAAAATTTTTTATCAAATTTTGTATGGAAAATTGAAATGTGATTTTGCTATTCTTCTTTATGCTATGGTATATACATACAGAAGGGTATTTAATAGAAACTGTACTATAATTATTGTTATCTTGTATTGAATGATATCAAAATTATGAGTATAGTTGTCTCAAATACGACATTCTCTACAAATGAAAATCATTCATCGGGAAAAATCACTTCTTTAAATATAACTACAAATTTCATTTCCTACAAACACCAAAAGTACAAGTAAAATAAAATAATGTGAATTTAAACACAAATGAATTCTCTTTTACTTCAAATTTATATTCACTTACGAAAACAGAGTTAGTTCAGTATTCATTTGTGATAACAGAACTTTCTTTCAGACTTTAACGTACTTTAGAATATCATTCATCGTAATTGGCGAACATTTATAAAAAGCGAAACTTCATTTACCTATAATAAATACAGTTTTTCGTCAAAAGCGTTGACCATAGTTAATGAATTCATTATGAGTTTAATGGTTATATTATAGTGAGGAGTTGTGTTTTATTGTTGTGTACATACATAAGTGGAAAGTGATTTGCTAAATTTGTTGTATTAAACAAATTGATTTATAAATTAAATAAGTTGTGAATGTTATTAAGAAAAAAACAAAAGTATATTGGTAAAAGAAATAAATATATTATGTGTTAGAATATCTTTTGTGTTTTTGTTTTTTCTTTATGAAAGTGGTAGAAATCATTGCTGGTATATACAGTGGTGGGAATATTTATGAACTCACTGTGAAAATTTGTAATATTTCAGGACAAACAGAAGAAATGGAATTATTGTTTGTATTTTTAGTATGACCGATCAAAAACAAAACTACACCAACTATCACATTGATTTATCTCCTAACGGTATTAAATAAAATAATCAATTGTTTATAAATAGGTATTTGAAGTTGGGAATAGCTATAAACTCAGTTAATAATTTTTACAGTTATGTTAAATTTATTGAAAGGATAATTATAAAAAAAGGTTAATATTTTGTTTTATAACCATTTTTTACAATTTACATCTAACAATCCTTTTTTCATACTTTTAAATAAGTTTTTTTAAATTCATTTTGGGATATTATTCCAAGTTGCCAAAATGCTTGCTTTTAATTCGTTTAAAATTTTTATTTTCAGCTTTTCTTTACTAAACACTTTCCTAGCAATAATTCCCCATAAGGTTTCTACAAACAATAATTCCATTTCTTCCGTTTGTCCTGAAATATTACAAATTTTCACAGTGAGTTTATAACTATTCCCACCACTGCACTGTAGGTAAAATAATAAAAGTTAAGGCATCGTAATATACTTATACTAGAAAAATACGCGCAGAAAAAAAAACTTACTCACATGCATGTTTTTATAACATTTTTCGTATATGTGCACAAGAAAATCACTACGCCATGTAAACCATGCGCTGAAAAACCTTACTTTTTATTATTTTATCTATATTCTAGATATATATGTAGGTATATTTGATTTCCTTATGTGATAATAATTTTAAATTTTTAAATTCATTTTAAAGTACAAAGAAGATTTCTTTTTGGCTCTATCTGAATTAAAAATTAATTTTTTTGATTTGCATTTTCTTGTTTATGAAGTAAAAAAAACTTATAAGTATTATGTGTACCTCTGAAGAATATAAAATTAGATAACATTTCATATAAGTATTTGTGAAATTTCAGATCATCGTCAAATAGTAGATTTTGATAATCTTTATTTTGGATCACTTTCAAGTACAATTGTTTAAAATAATTAAAAATTGACATATTCTACTTCTATGATAAGAAGAATTGATAATTTTTATAATAGGTAGTAATTAAATAATGTAATACGTTAGTTTTAACAAAAAATACTTTATTTAGGAATATTGATAAAAATTTAAAATATCGTTATAATGTTAATTAAAATATTGTAAAACAATGTAATATGTTAGTTTTAATAAAAGTATTTCATTCAGGATAAATGTATGTTTTTCAATTCCCAGAATAAAAAATCTGTAATGGCAAAAGGGGTCTTTTTTTATAACGAAGGAAGTTCAATTGTCTGAAATGAACAATTTTATTTACACGAAATGAAATAAGTATTTGACTGTACAAAAGAGTCATTTATCGAAATACAACTGTCACTTGAATCTACTGCATTTTTCTTTTACATTTAAGGACATATACTATATGTACATACATACATTACCTATAAGGCTATAAACGTAATTGTCTTTTTGTTGCAAATGCACTTTATTTCTCGTAAAAGATTACCACTGTAGTTATAAACGGTTTTTTATTGTCAAGAACCTACTAAGCCATTGTCATAAATGAAAATATTCTTTTGAAATAAAAGTCTCTCATTTCTAAAAAATGAAATATATACATTATTTGAAAATGACAAATCATTTACTCCAAATAATGTTTAATGTAATCACTCACAAATGAACCTTTGTGTATTTACTACAAATGAATATTCACTTCTTTAAAAATGTATTTGTGATAAAAGCAAAATTTTCCTCAGTGTAGCAATGAAGTAATAAACATCAAATTTATTAAACACTGCGATCAATATATTACACGGCGCAGCCGGTAGGATTCTAACCTACGCTCCCAAAGGGAATCTGATTTCGACTGAGATTAAAAGGAAAAAATCGTCGTATGAAATGGCGACATACACGTGAAAATCTCAAAAGTGGACAAGAGAAAACAATTACTGAAGATGTAACAACGAAACGGATAGAAAATGAAACAATAAATTCAAACAGTTTTTAGAACGAGTCGAACATTCAATTCAATTAAAGAGATTGGCTGTAATTGAGTTCCTATAGACAGTAAAATAAAACAGTGTTTTAAATAATTAATTTTCTCGTAAATTTAAAAATTTTGGCGGAATCATAAATTCGGAATAATTTTGAAATTGAAACTATTAATTATCTTAATCGATGATTAATAAAAATTAAAATATTTGGAGATTGAAAAAAAGAACTACTTTGAGGTATGTAAAATTTTCCATTGAGTTTCATTAATTTTTAAAGCGAGAGAATGATATTACTTTAACCCTATTGTGAAAAAAGACAAATTTAACATTATTAGGTTAATCCATACCAATTAAATACTTCGAATTGTATTGTTTTAAATACTTAAAAATTTTCTGCTCGTTGCAGCTTTTTTTACCATCAATCAAGAGAAGACTACATTCACACCTTCAATCAAAAGGCATCTTTTGATTGCTTTACCGGTTCATTTTTTCATTAGCTTAAATATTTTGTAATTTTTTTTTTACTTATCCTGTATCCATGTGTGTGTGGGCGGCACGAAATCAGCAGCACCAACAACTACTACAAGAACAACATCAACTACAAGAACAACATCAACAACTACAAAAAGAGTTTCAACAAGAACTAAAACTAATTCGGGAGCAGCTAATTATACTCAATTCAAACTTTAATAATGTAACAGAAACTAAGAAGAAATGTCCAGCATTCCGGCAAACATGTAAAAAATGTGGAGGTAGGAATCACTTCGCAATAGCATGCAATAGAATATCAAATAAAAATTTAGATGATGATAATTTGTATATTAACGTAATTGAACGAAGTGGAAAAGTTAATACATGGAATGAATTAGAAAAAATTGAAAATAAAATAACTAAATTTACACTCGACTCAGGAGCAAATGTAAATGTGCTGCCTTAACCCTATGTCGAAATTTTAGGTCATTAAATCTTGAAAATGTCCAACAAAAATTATGCATATGGGGGTACTGTTATGAAAACGTTAGGTGTGGCAAAATTTGAATGTACAGTGAAAAATGAAATTAGAAAAATAGACTTTGTGATAACAAAGCAAGAATCGGTAGCAATATTATGTTTGGAAGCATGCCTACACTTTAATTTGATCAAAAGGGTGAATGTACTAAAAAAATTATTAACTAAAGAAGAATTTATAAAAGGAAACTCAGACGTATTTCGGGGAGTAGGTAGATTTGCAAGGAAATTAAAAATAGAATTGAAAGAAAATGCAACACCTGTAGTAATGCCTGCTAGAAAAAGCATGTCTGTAAGAGAGCAAATTGGATAAATAATTTGGTAACAGTTAAAAAGTCCAACAAAAAGATTCGTCTCCGTCTAGATCCTAGGGAGCTCAACGAAGCTATCAAGCCAGAGAATCGCCCAATACCTACACTCAAAGAATAAGTAGAAAAATTAGCAATTAAATCGTTATTTACTGTACTGGACCTAAAAGACGGTTATTGGCAAATAGAGCTCGATGAAGAGTCCAGTGAATTATGTACTTTTAGTACTCCATTTGTGTGCTATAAATTCAATCGATTACCTTTTGGCATTAAAACTGCCCCAGAGATTTTTCAAATGTACAACGAAAATAATTTCGCAGGGAAACAGGGACTACTTATATACATAAATATACATACATATATAGATGAGAAAAAGAGCGCGCGGGAACGGGGAATTAAGTTTATTAAATATAAACTGCAATACAAAATTAAGCAGATAAAATTTCTGGGTCATATTATCTCAGAAAATGGAGTATCCTGTGATCCAGAACGGGTTAAAGCTATAAATCGAATTCAAAGATAAAAAAAGGCCTAAAGAAACAAAAGATTTGGAAGAATTTTGGGAATGTTCACAGTTTCATTCCAAATTTAGCCCATATATGTCACCCAATGAGAGAGTTTTTAAAAAAGAACGTAGTTTTTCGGTGGGAAATAAACCACCAAAATTGTCTAAACGAAATAAAGAAATGCATATGTGAAGCCCCTACCCTTCAAATTTTTGATTCAAAAAAACCAATAACCCTACAAACAGATGCATCAAAGTTTGGACTGGGAGCGTGTATATTTTTTTTTTTTAATTAGGTATTATAATTTAAATTTTGTTTTTATAATTTTGTAATTAGAATTCCTTTCTAGTTTTAGACTCCAAAATTTGTAAACTCTAAAATTTATAATAAAAATCAGATCTTTTTTTTAAAAAAAATTAAAAATCGTCTTTTATTTCATTATTCTTATTCCCCCTTTTATAAAAAGCCCTCTCGGACGCCTTACTTCATCTTCTTTTTCGCATTTTTTTTTTTGAATCCCTTGCTTCTTATTACTTTTCTTTCTCCAAGGCCAATTTTGTAACATACGAACGAACTATATATTGAAACGCAGAGAGAACCTTACATAATTGTGGAAAGAAGTTGAGGAAAATCACGAAAAAATAAAAACAACTATGTAATCCTGACCATAGCTACGTGAAACAATAATTGAAAAGGGGCTAAAACATTTAGATAAATGTGAAGAAATTTTAGACAAATATAAAGCGACAATTAAAGACAAAAATAAAGGTGATTACTTGGGAGAGAGACAAGCATTTGACATACTATGGAAAAAGAGGCAGATGCTACGAATTAAGGCATTAAAAAACAATGAAATAACGTGGATTCTCATGAAAAACGATCATCCATATATCACAAACTAAAAATTAAGGAATTAAACGAGCTTTGGAGCAAAATAGAAGAAATAGAATGTACAATTGCATCAGGCGAGCAAGATCATGGAGGAGACAAAAATTCAAAAGTAAGAGGAACGTTATAAGGAATTATTAATTCACCTCTGGAAAAAACGTGAAAAAAAAAATAAAATAGACACTATGGTGTAAAACTACCAAAAATCAATTATTACAAAGAAGGGATTGCGTTTTATGACATTTACGAGAAAGTTATACATTGTAATGCATATGAACACATAACATGCAAAAGTACAATAACACATAATTAGGTCATGAACATAATGCATATAAACACATAATACACAAAAGAACAATAACACATAATTAGGTAATGATCAAAATGCACACTATGCATTTTTCCATATAACACTGGATCAGATTCCACTTAGTATTTAGCATGCAATTAGTAAACATTCAATTGTAATACTTCATACCTAGAGAAATATGATACGTACTTTGACCTCAATGTAAAAGTGAAATTACAAACTAAATAAATTCTTTTAAATTCTTTTAAATAATTTGATTTATTGAAGTAAATTGAGAATGCAACATTATGCAGAATATTAATTCATTTAAATTGTTTCAAATGCATTTCCCAACAGGTTGTAATTTAATAAGTGTCAATGAATTATTAACAAATCGATGATCAAATATTTGTAATTTTAGACTTAAATCTATTTCATTGTATTTCTAGGAAATATTATATTTTTGGATTTTAATGTAAGAAATTTAGTATATAAGCTTGGACATTTTTCAATAAAGAAGACACTCTTGATTTGAACACAAAACTTGAGTCATTTTATTTTTCCACTCCGGAAACTAGTCGGCATTTATTGCCATTTTCAGTACGGCATTTTTGCCAACACCATTGAGCAAATATAGGCAGATATACTTGCCGCTCAAAGTTTTTCAAATCTATATACTGACGAGTAGAAAGTCAACCACCAAGATAACAAAACATTACATGGCGACCCTGCTTAACATGAACTTGGTAAAGTGTCCGGTCACCTGGTACCAAAGAAAACGAGAAAATGGGAAACAGCAATTACAAGCCAAACGAGGAAATCATCATAACCTCGTCGAACAACAACAATCAACAGGAAGAAACTTATAATTTAATTAAATATATAATAATTAGTATAGTAACATTTTTAATAACTACAATTATCATTAATCATAAAAAAAAGTTATCATCAAAAATAATATGAATATATAAATAAATAAATAAAATATAACATTATATAGTAATGTACAAACAAAAAAAAAAAAACAAAAAAAAAAAAATCAAATAGATAATAGATATTGATAATAATAATAATAAAATAAAAAATTTTAGAATAATGTAGAATATAAATAAATAGCAATGTCTAACTTTGATATAGCGACTGCGGTAAAAATAGTCCCAGAATTTAACGGTGACCCAAAAACGCTTGAAAGTTTTGTAAATTAAATTGAACTAATGTCTAAAAATATAATATATATATAAATCCAAGAAAATCCCATTGAAAATACAAAATGAACTATCGAAAAATAATCAAGGTATTAATTCTGTACAAAATTTGCACAACAAATTGAAAAACTTATTGCTTAACTAAATAGTACACAAATAACTGAACAAGGTGAATAAAATCAAAGGATCAATTAGCATTAAATGTATTCAAATCAGGATTAAGAGTACCTATAAAAACAACTATCTTTGCTTCTAAACCAAAAACACTTAATGATGCAGTAAAACTTGCAATTGAAGCTAATTCTGACGACCGCATTTGTATGGTCGAAAATTCATGGTAGTAACCGATCATCGACCTCTAGTAAGCTTATTCACACACAAGAATCCTTCATCAAAAATGACTAGAATCAGAATAGAATTGATGGATTATGACTTTGAAATCGTATACAAAAAAGGTATACTGAATACGAATGCAGATGCATTATCAAGAATAAAATTGGATTCCGATATGCTCAAAGAAATGATACCAACCACGAATGAAATAAATGTATTAACAAGAAATATGAATAAAAATATAAAAAATACAGCTGTAAAAGATATTAAAGAAACACAACCAGTTGAGACAGGCCATCTCAGCATTTGGGAATGTTCTTCAATATCAGATATAAAGAATATCAGAAAAATAAAATTTAAAAAGATTGATAATAATAAAAGTGTACACGAAATAAAAAGAAATAAAAGTAATTATAATAATATGCCCATAATAAATGTTAATAAAAAGGAGGTAATAGTAGAGTACAGTGATAATGCGCAATTGAACCTTGGGGTTATTCTGCAGAAACTGTCACTCATTATGAATAAATATGGAATATACGAATTAGCTATAGCAAACAACGATGAAATATTTGAAAATATAAACATAAATGAATTTAAAGATATATATAAAATGTTGCAACAAGGCATGATAAAAAAAGGGCAAAATGAAATACGTATGATTATATATAAACCTCCAATAAATATAGAAACTAAAAATGAGCAAATGAAAATAATAAAGGAATTCCATGATACTCCACACTTAGGAGGACATTCAGGCGTAAAAAGAACGATAAATAAAATAAAACAACGATATATATGGAAAAATCTAAATAAAATGGTAAAACGATATGTGAACAATTGTGAAAAATGTGCAAATAACAAACAAATTAAACACACAAAAGAAAAGTTAACTTTAACACAAACACCCGAAACAAGCTTCGAGATAATTGAAATCGATACAGTAGGTCCTTTAACACAATCTAAGCAATATAGGTATATCTTAACAATGCAATGTCAACTCACCAAATATGTAGAGGCAATTCCAATGCAGAACAAGGAAGCCAATACAATAGCAAAGATTTTAGTTGAAAAATTTATTCTTAAGTATGGTGCATTCAAAATATTAAAAACAGATATGGGTACAGAGTTTGTCAACGAAATAATGAAAAACGTATGTGACATTTTCAAAATACAACATAATACCTCGACTCCCTTTCACCATGAAACATTAGGAGCAATAGAACAAAATCACAGAGTGCTAAATGAATATTCATTATGACGAATGGATTCCGTATTTCACATTTTGTTATAATATCACACCACACTCTGATACAGGAATATCACCTTTTGAACTAGTTTTTGGAAGAATAGCAAGTTTACCAACACAGCTTGAAAATAATAAAACCACCCCGATTTATAACATCGAAAATTATGCGCTGGAACTAAAATTTCGCTTACAACAAGCTCATAAAATCGCCAAATCATTGTTAGATATTGCTAAGAAAAAACGTAAAAGTATTACAGACAAAAATACTAATCCTTTAAATATAAGTATAGGAGATAAGATATGGTTAAAAGTAGGAAATAGAAAGAAAATGGAACCACCATATAAAGGTCCATATAAAGTAATAGAAACTAATAATGTAAACACAAAAATAATGATGAATCAACAAATAAAAGAGATTCACAACAATAGACTTAAGAAAGCATATTAATGTAATAACATAAAACAAAATATATAACTTTAAGGTCATTAACTCTAAGCCAATTGTAAACAATATATATATGTCACTTTAAAGACCAATGACACTAGCAAATATACAATAACATAAATAAACAAAATAATACTTGTAAACAAAAAAAAAAAAAAAAAAAAAAAAAAAAAAAAAAAAAAAAATTCAAAAATTTTTTTTTTACCTAACCGTTGGGGATGTAATGCATATGAACACATAACATGCAAAAGTACAATAACACATAATTAGGTCATGAACATAATGCATATAAACACATAATACACAAAAGAACAATAACACATAATTAGGTAATGATCAAAATGCACACTATGCATTTTTCCATATAACACTGGATCAGATTCCACTTAGTATTTAGCATGCAATTAGTAAACATTCAATTGTAATACTTCATACCTAGAGAAATATGATACGTACTTTGACCTCAATGTAAAAGTGAAATTACAAACTAAATAAATTCTTTTAAATTCTTTTAAATAATTTGATTTATTGAAGTAAATTGAGAATGCAACATTATGCAGAATATTAATTCATTTAAATTGTTTCAAATGCATTTCCCAACAGGTTGTAATTTAATAAGTGTCAATGAATTATTAACAAATCGATGATCAAATATTTGTAATTTTAGACTTAAATCTATTTCATTGTATTTCTAGGAAATATTATATTTTTGGATTTTAATGTAAGAAATTTAGTATATAAGCTTGGACATTTTTCAATAAAGAAGACACTCTTGATTTGAACACAAAACTTGAGTCATTTTATTTTTCCACTCCGGAAACTAGTCGGCATTTATTGCCATTTTCAGTACGGCATTTTTGCCAACACCATTGAGCAAATATAGGCAGATATACTTGCCGCTCAAAGTTTTTCAAATCTATATACTGACGAGTAGAAAGTCAACCACCAAGATAACAAAACATTACAACATACAAACCGTCAACTTAGTAATGCAGAAAAAATGCATTACATAAAACAACAGTCAAAGGGGAAGCAGCAAAACTGATTCAACACTTATTGATCTTAGAGATGAACTATGAGACAGCATGGGAGTTACTAAAAAGGCGTTATAACAATAAGAGAATTTTATTTGCTACTCGTGTGTCTTGTAATAGACATTTTTTTACAATAAACTATACTATTTTTACTTTTGGAAGTCAGTACAGGCAAGTACTTTTCTATATTCTTTTACATTTCGTTTGAATAAATCTGTCTCGTGTGTGGGGTGATCAGTAGACTGTTCCTGTATTATTAGTTGAGAAGTTTCTCAATTATGTGACGTTTACAAAATTCTCAACCATAATTCTCAATTAGCTGAGTTTTACTGTTTCCAGTTTCGAAATTGAGAATGGTGAGTTGAGTTTCATTTGATTAATGGAAAAACTGGAAATAATTGAGAATAATGACAATACAAATGTCAAATTCAAATTTTTAAATTTTTAGCTTGTGAATTTGTTTAAATTTATTTCAATAAATAATTATTTTAGCACCTGTAATATGTATTATATTGTAGAACAGTTTTATTAAACTATTTAAATTTATTTCGTGCTTTAGTGTTTGCTAAACAAAATTTGTGAAAATGAGTTCCTTTTTATTACTTTTAATAAGTAATATGCAAGACAGAAGAAACATGCTTAGAATACATAGGCGTCATTTAAGAGATACTACGGATCCTTTTCATATACCTACTGCAAGATTTATTGAATTATTTAGATTAAATAAAGAAGCAGCCATCGATTTATTAAATGAAATAAGTCCTCATATAAAAGATTCAATAAGGATAACCTATGTTCCCAAACATATACGAATGTGTGCAGCTTTACATTTCTATGCTACTGGATCGTATTTGAGAGATTGTGGACAGGATTTCGTGTGTCCAATTAGCAAAACAATGATGAGTCGAATCATTTATGAAATAACAAATGTGATTCAAAATAAACTTATGCCACATCACATTAAATTTCCTGTGACACAAGACGAACAAAATCGCATTAAAAATAGGTCAATTTTTAAAATGTTCATCAATTTGAATTAGCTTTAAACTTAAACCAAGTGCAAAAAACTGTTTATAATTTATATTTATATACTTGTTTTATTAAAATTTATATACTTTTAGGTTTTTTAGAACGACCGGTTTCCCAGGAGTAATAGGTGCTATTGATTGCACCCATGTTAAGATAAAAAAACCATCACAGGAAGTAGAACATTGCTATATAAATCGTAAAGGCTACTTCTCAAAAAATGTTCAGTTAATCTGCGATTACGAATTGAATATATTGGGGGTTTTAGCAAGATTTGCTGGTGGCTCGCATGATGCTTTTATTTGGGAAGCTAGTAAAGCGAAAGCTTTTTTAGAAAATCAGTATCTTCGACAAGGAAGTGGAGGCTGGTTAATAGGAGATTCTGGCTATCCTTTGCAGCCTTGGTTATTAACTCCATTTGAAAGACCATCCAATGCCGCTGAAGACAATTACAATCAACATCATAGTCAAGCACGAAATTGTGTGGAAAGATTGAATGGAGTCTTGAAGAAAGTGTTTGGTAGTTTGTCTCGAGATAGAGGACTTTTGCTCGATCCAGCATTTGCAGGTTCAGTTATAAATGCTTGTTGCACACTGCACAATTTCCGAAAAAAATACAATTTGCCTCTTCCTTCAATTGAAGAAAATTCTCAACAATCTTCTACAAATGATATTTCAGAAAACCCGTCAAATCAAAATTCATTTTTAGAACGAGGAAGAGCCACAAGAAATTCCGTAGTTCGTAATTACTTTTATAAATAAATAAATAAAATTGTAATTCTAATTGAATAAAATAGATTCGAAAAGGAAAAATACACTCTTAGGGTTGCCAGATTTTTCTGCTGGTAGTGGTTCTACTCGTGATATTGTTGATGATGTTGATGGTGTCGCTGCTTCTTCTGCTGGTGGTGGTTCTACTGGTGGTATTGTTGATGATGTTGATAGTGTCGCTGCTTCTTTTGCTGATGGTCGCCTTACTCTCCTGGCTGTCGACGTTGATGGTGTCGCTGCTTCTTCTGCTGGTAGTGGTTCTACTCGTGGTATCGCTGATGATGTTGATGCTGTCGCTGCTTCTTCTGCTGGTGGTATCGACGGTGGCGGCACTGTTATATTTTCCAGAATCTGCAAAACATTAAAAACATATTTGTATAAACTGCTAAAAAATAATGATTATATACATACCTCATTATCAAGAAAACCAGCCTCCGGAGTGTTACTGTCACCGTCAACAAGATCTCTTGAAAAAAAATCAATAATTTCCTGATCTAGATCTTGAAGCGGTTTCGGTCCATCTTCTGGTGCCAAATTGCCCGTTCGGTTGTTGTAGGCCCTGATTTTTGAATACTGCCGCTTAACGGAAGCTTTCCAATCAATCCAACACTAAAATTTTAGAAAAAAAATCATTATTTAAAAAATATTTGATGCTTGCAATAAAAATAAAGTGTTCCTTCAAAAATGCATCGCTGTACAGTTGATGCAACGCTGATGCTTGTCACGTATTCAAAAATGCATCGTATCAAATTATCAACTGCATCGGAAGTGAAACCTGTTAGTGAAAATTTAAAAATTTAAAAAAGTTATAACTGATTGTAGATAAGACATCTAATTCTAATAATTCTGCGTTACAATTAATTTTTTTTATTATTTATCTATTTAAGATACTATTGAATACTAATCAAAGAATATATGAACCTTTTACCATGAAACAATATACAGTGGCTCACAGTGAAAGTCGGACAAAGACTTTAAATACATTTTTGTTTGTGTAACAAACTGAGAAATGCTTCTAATTGATTTTTTATTCGTGTTTATTAATTGTTTATAATGAAATTTTATTAAAAACTAAAAAAATTCAATTATTTAAAATAAAAAATAAGAAAAAACAACAATATTCTAAATTTGTAAAAAAATTCACTTCGTTTCGGATCGTTGTCCTCATAAAAGACGAAATTGTCAATTAAGTTCAATTTTTTTGCACTTTCTTTAAAATTCTGTTTGAGAATGTCCAAGTACATATTCTTAATCATATTCCCGCCTATAAAATTAAAATTCTATTCCCTGATGCTGACATATACCCTCAAAACTATCACTATCACGTGGCGTGTGATACAGATATCACAGATAGTTCCACAGTTTTACGAATATTTTTATTATTGAATTTTCGCATTGTTTCTCGCCACGTGATAGTGATAGTTTTGAGGGTATATGTCAGCATCAGGGAATAGAATTTTAATTTTATAGGCGGGAATATGATTAAGAATATGTACTTGGACATTCTCAAACAGAATTTTAAAGAAAGTGCAAAAAAATTGAACTTAATTGACAATTTCGTCTTTTATGAGGACAACGATCCGAAACGAAGTGAATTTTTTTACAAATTTAGAATATTGTTGTTTTTTCTTATTTTTTATTTTAAATAATTGAATTTTTTTAGTTTTTAATAAAATTTCATTATAAACAATTAATAAACACGAATAAAAAATCAATTAGAAGCATTTCTCAGTTTGTTACACAAACAAAAATGTATTTAAAGTCTTTGTCCGACTTTCACTGTGAGCCACTGTATATTGTTTCATGGTAAAAGGTTCATATATTCTTTGATTAGTATTCAATAGTATCTTAAATAGATAAATAATAAAAAAAATTAATTGTAACGCAGAATTATTAGAATTAGATGTCTTATCTACAATCAGTTATAACTTTTTTAAATTTTTAAATTTTCACTAACAGGTTTCACTTCCGATGCAGTTGATAATTTGATACGATGCATTTTTGAATACGTGACAAGCATCAGCGTTGCATCAACTGTACAGCGATGCATTTTTGAAGGAACACTTTATTTTTATTGCAAGCATCAAATATTTTTTAAATAATGATTTTTTTTCTAAAATTTTAGTGTTGGATTGATTGGAAAGCTTCCGTTAAGCGGCAGTATTCAAAAATCAGGGCCTACAGCAACCGAACGGGCAATTTGGCACCAGAAGATGGACCGAAACCGCTTCAAGATCTAGATCAGGAAATTATTGATTTTTTTTCAAGAGATCTTGTTGACGGTGACAGTAACACTCCGGAGGCTGGTTTTCTTGATAATGAGGTATGTATATAATCATTATTTTTTAGCAGTTTATACAAATATGTTTTTAATGTTTTGCAGATTCTGGAAAATATAACAGTGCCGCCACCGTCGATACCACCAGCAGAAGAAGCAGCGACAGCATCAACATCATCAGCGATACCACAAGTAGAACCACTACCAGCAGAAGAAGCAGCGACACCATCAACGTCGACAGCCAGGAGAGTAAGGCGACCATCAGCAAAAGAAGCAGCGACACTATCAACATCATCAACAATACCACCAGTAGAACCACCACCAGCAGAAGAAGCAGCGACACCATCAACATCATCAACAATATCACGAGTAGAACCACTACCAGCAGAAAAATCTGGCAACCCTAAGAGTGTATTTTTCCTTTTCGAATCTATTTTATTCAATTAGAATTACAATTTTATTTATTTATTTATAAAAGTAATTACGAACTACGGAATTTCTTGTGGCTCTTCCTCGTTCTAAAAATGAATTTTGATTTGACGGGTTTTCTGAAATATCATTTGTAGAAGATTGTTGAGAATTTTCTTCAATTGAAGGAAGAGGCAAATTGTATTTTTTTCGGAAATTGTGCAGTGTGCAACAAGCATTTATAACTGAACCTGCAAATGCTGGATCGAGCAAAAGTCCTCTATCTCGAGACAAACTACCAAACACTTTCTTCAAGACTCCATTCAATCTTTCCACACAATTTTGTGCTTGACTATGATGTTGATTGTAATTGTCTTCAGCGGCATTGGATGGTCTTTCAAATGGAGTTAATAACCAAGGCTGCAAAGGATAGCCAGAATCTCCTATTAACCAGCCTCCACTTCCTTGTCGAAGATACTGATTTTCTAAAAAAGCTTTCGCTTTACTAGCTTCCCAAATAAAAGCATCATGCGAGCCACCAGCAAATCTTGCTAAAACCCCCAATATATTCAATTCGTAATCGCAGATTAACTGAACATTTTTTGAGAAGTAGCCTTTACGATTTATATAGCAATGTTCTACTTCCTGTGATGGTTTTTTTATCTTAACATGGGTGCAATCAATAGCACCTATTACTCCTGGGAAACCGGTCGTTCTAAAAAACCTAAAAGTATATAAATTTTAATAAAACAAGTATATAAATATAAATTATAAACAGTTTTTTGCACTTGGTTTAAGTTTAAAGCTAATTCAAATTGATGAACATTTTAAAAATTGACCTATTTTTAATGCGATTTTGTTCGTCTTGTGTCACAGGAAATTTAATGTGATGTGGCATAAGTTTATTTTGAATCACATTTGTTATTTCATAAATGATTCGACTCATCATTGTTTTGCTAATTGGACACACGAAATCCTGTCCACAATCTCTCAAATACGATCCAGTAGCATAGAAATGTAAAGCTGCACACATTCGTAAATGTTTGGGAACATAGGTTATCCTTATTGAATCTTTTATATGAGGACTTATTTCATTTAATAAATCGATGGCTGCTTCTTTATTTAATCTAAATAATTCAATAAATCTTGCAGTAGGTATATGAAAAGGATCCGTAGTATCTCTTAAATGACGCCTATGTATTCTAAGCATGTTTCTTCTGTCTTGCATATTACTTATTAAAAGTAATAAAAAGGAACTCATTTTCACAAATTTTGCTTAGCAAATACTAAAGCACGAAATAAATTTAAATAGTTTAATAAAACTGTTCTACAATATAATACATATTACAGGTGCTAAAATAATTATTTATTGAAATAAATTTAAACAAATTCACAAGCTAAAAATTTAAAAATTTGAATTTGACATTTGTATTGTCATTATTCTCAATTATTTCCAGTTTTTCCATTAATCAAATGAAACTCAACTCACCATTCTCAATTTCGAAACTGGAAACAGTAAAACTCAGCTAATTGAGAATTATGGTTGAGAATTTTGTAAACGTCACATAATTGAGAAACTTCTCAACTAATAATACAGGAACAGTCTACTGATCACCCAACATAAACCCAACAGCGAAAATTGATGTTACTAAAATATCTATAGATTTATATTTGGATCCAAAGCCATATCATTGGATTTATTGTAGAAAGTGCTTTACAAGAGCATAACTTTCAATATGGTGAGGAATATTTGGCGGCTCAAAATTTTTTTTTAATTGGAATTCTGATAAACTTTTTGAAAATGACAATTTGAATTTTTTAAAACTTGTTGAAACAGTAAGTAAATTTGATTTAGTGTTAGCAGAACACATACGTGTACGTCGCATTCATTCGGACGAAACCAATGCTATCTATCTTTCCAAAAACATTCAAAAAGGAATTTTAGCTTTATTATCAGGAGCAATTATAAAGAAATTAGTGGAAAAGATAAAAGCTGCTAGATATTATTCTATTATAGTGGACTGTACTCCACATGCAAGTAAACGGAACAATTATTTTTAACTGTTAGGATTATTGGAAAAGGTGGTCACACTTTTGAAATAAAGGAGTACTTTTAAGAATTTTTAATTGCAAGTGATGGCACCGGTTCTGGACTTACAAATTTGATTTTAAATGAACTAAAAAATCTTGAAATACCTTTAGAAAACTGCAGAGGTCAGGGGTACGATAATGGGGCCAATATGAACGGTAAAAATTCGGGTGTGCCAGCAAAGATAAAATCCTTCGAACCAAGAGCATTTTATGTACCCAGTTCAACGCATTTTTTAAATTTGATAATTTCTGATGCGGTTGAATGCTCGTCAATAGCAACTGATTTTTTGACACAGTTGAGAAATTATACGTTTACTTTTCCAGTTCTGTTGAAAAATGGGAAATTTTAAAATAGAATTTACTTTGCCTCACTTTGAAACCGCTTTGTACAATTCGTTGGGAAAATAGAATTGATTCTCTCAGACTGCTAGTTAGGAAATTAGAACAAATATGAAATTTTAGAAAGTCCTTGATAAAGCAATTTTAGCAATTTCAGAGCGTTTTAACCAAATCCATGAACATAACAAAGCCTTTTTTTTAGAGTATGGAAAAAAACAAAGACTACGAAAGCCTTTTAAAAAATTCCGATTGTCAGTTTTTGGAAGAAAAATTAGTAGAGATGACCTATATAGGGAAATAAATTTGCTTGTAACCCTATTCGATAAACTTGAATCCTCGCCGAAATCAGTATTAGAATACATTTAGAAGAAAAATCTTGAAACTGTCTTTCTAAATGTTGTTGTAGCCCTAAAAATTGTTTTAACCCTACTTGTTACAGTAGATTCAGAAGAACGAAGATTTTCTAAATTGGCATTGATAAAAAATTATTTAAGAACAACAATGTCCCAAAAACGTCTAGTAGCATTAGCAACAGTATCAATAGAAAAAGACCTGACTGAAACTTTATTAAATAAATTAATTAATTAGAAAGTCAAAATCAAAGAATAATTTTTAAATATAATTGATTAATATTATGAATATATGTATTTCAAATAGCTTTGAAATATGTTTTCATTTGAAAAAATATGTTGAACGAGGATTAGGCCTATAGGGGATACCTCTATAAAAAAAAGCGTCTTTAATGTTCTACCTCCTGGGTGGAGTGGAAATGAACATGCATTTATACATGTACGTACAAATTAAAAAAAAATTCATAAGAAAGACAGCAAAAGTTATAAGTGCGCTGGGCACCAAAATCATTTTCAGAAAGTAGTCTGGATAGTTGAAACTCCCAAACGTCCTGCTAAAACTTCACATAAAAAAAAATTGGTTAAATAAATTCAAATGTAAAGGAACTAAGCTTTCCTGAGATTTGAATAAGTATTATTTTTGAGTTAATAGAATTAAGATAAAAATATTGTATTGAAATTTATTTCTTACATAAAAAAAAAGTGTTTCAGGGAATATTATTGTAAAGGTCAGGATTTTTAAAATATTGTAATTAAAATAAATTTAGGTTGTTTAGAAAAACTGAACTTTTAATTTTTCATTACCGACGAAACCTGATCCTAGGATCGGCGAGCGAAACCGTGCTAACTCCAAAAACGTCGTTATACAGTTCTTGCATTTGTGTAACCATAATTTAAAAAAAAATTGTTACTTCGTCACTTGATGTAATTTTTTCAAGAAAAACTGGTGTTCAATGTATTTTGAGGAGAGTGCAATTATAAAAAAAAAGAACTACTTTCAAAAGGTTATTTTTTCAACTGGAAGTTTTGTAAATTATGTAAAAATGACGCGGTGTTTGAAAATATTTATCGAAAAATGCTTCCAGAAATTATTGAAAGTTTCTTAACATGACCAAATTATATCACATATCACAGAAAATAATATGCATACGTCTAGGGGATCTTGAATGTGTGAGCGACACGTTTCGGTTAATTCTATTGCATATACAATATTATTTCGATAAGCAAATTTCAATTTTTGGGTTTTACCTCTTCATGTATCACATTTCATAGAAATAGTTTAACTTCATAAAGATTTTCACATATTATGTTTCCTGTAAAAAGAGTTATTTTTACTTTAACTCAATTTTTTCTTTTTTCATTTAAAAATCGATGTTTTATTTGTCTTTCCTGTATTACAATCTTCATGAGAAGTCCACATTTTAAACAATTGCTCTTTAAAAAAACAAACCACAAAGAGGAATTTACCCATAACAAATGATCAATGTATAGAAGTGTGAGGTCCTACATTTGTAATTATTTCACTTCTTGACGACTTGACTTCGAATTATTTGTTGATTGGGTTTTAACCTCCTTAGTCTTTCCAATTCGGAAACTTTATTCCGAATACTAAAGAGGAATTTACCCATAATACATAATCGAGATTCTTTAGACAGTTTACTATATAAAATCTTAACATATTATTGTATATTTAATTTTATACTTTATGTGCACTGTTCAACTTGATACTGCGTTTTTCAACAACCTCTTTACGTAGCCTTCTAATTTCTGTGAAATGAGATCTTTACTGAAGGTTTTGAATAGGTCACATTTGAATATTAAGAGTTTGAGTAAAAGTCGCGATAAATCTTTAAAATGCACTTAAACTGCAACACTAAAAGAAGCGCTGAAATAATACGACCGTATAAAAAAAATTCGTTAATTATTGAACATTTTATGGTTGCAACAATATTTTTTAAGAAGTATCTAGTAGAGACTTGTATAGTCATAGTTTCTAATAGTTGAGTTACATAGCACGCTTCGCTTTGCTTTGCTACGCTTCGCTTTGACAGGTAGAAGTTGAATGTCGTGTATTTAAATGTAATGTGTTACATAGCCGAAGCGCCGCACAGCCCAGAGAAGCTTCTCGCAGCAAAAGTTGACCAACTTTTAAACTTTTTAATTTTATGTATACAAAGCGGAGAAATGTCATTTCTTAATTGTTTTTGTTTGAAAAATTCAGTTCAATGAAATTTAAAATAATTTTTAGAAGTGAAATACATAGTGCAGTGGAAAAAATTTAAATATAAAATACATATCAAAATAATTAAAAAGAATTTTTGAAGTTCAAGCAAAGGTAAAAAATTATAATTAAATTTAAAATAAATAACTAGACGTATCGAATTCTTGGTCAAACCTTCTTTTAACAAATTAAAAAGGATATCGAACACCTCGTTATTCATTCTTGTAGCAGTTTTGAACAAATACATATTCATCTTTCTTCAAATTTTTAAAGCTACTTTCAAAAAATCTTTTTAAAATTCTTTCTAAACCCATAAATTCTTGCCACGATTGATATATTAGATAAACCACAACAAAAACATCTAATATTTCTATGTCATTCATTTTATTATTATTTATGTATATTTATGTATTTTTTTCAGTATTTATAATTTTAATTTTTAATTCAATTTTAATTCACAAATCAAAAATATATTCTGTCAAATGTGAAACACAAAGCGAAGCGTGCTATGTAACAAGGGAGATAAAATTGCAGCATAGCGAAGCGAAGCGCAGAGTAGCAAAGCGTAGCAAAGCATAGCAAAGCGTGCTATGTAACTCAACCATAACAAAAAATTTAATTTGGACATAGAACTTTGGTCAGTCAGATTTATGACATGTACACTACGTTACTGATTCTTTAAATATAATTATATATGTATATTTATATTAATAAAAGTTTTGACAAAATGGTTGAGTATATAGGTACTAAATGGTGATGATACAGTTAATAATGATTTTGATAAAATTGTTAATGATATACTTAGTGATGATGATACAGCTA
This sequence comes from Bombylius major, assembly GCA_932526495.1. Classification (NCBI taxonomy): domain Eukaryota; kingdom Metazoa; phylum Arthropoda; class Insecta; order Diptera; family Bombyliidae; genus Bombylius; species Bombylius major. Next base: position 19,854,271 of record OW052043.1, read on the forward strand.
ATAATAACAATAGAAATATTAATAATGACGATTTTGTAGACGATACAAAAATTAAACCAGATGATAAACCATTCTACTGCAAAATTTGTGCAAATAAATTTTCAAGAGAAGCTCTATTAGAACGTCATATAATAAACGTTCATGACGAAACAAAAAAACCATGTGATGATGAAGAATTAAGTGATCAAGTAACAAATTATCAAGAATTAACAACACCAGAATCACCAGATGATATAACAACAGCTAATAGAAATAATAATAAAAGTTTTCAAAAAATTGTTGATTATGTACTAAATACTGATGATACAGCTGATAATGATAAAATCGTTAATGATTTTGTAGACGATACAAAAACTAAACCAGATGATAAACCTGTTGAAGTCATTTTAAAAAGAAACTAAAAAACACATTTTTCACTTATCAATGACTGACTTCAACATACCACTCCACTGAACTCATTCAACTTATCATAACAAACCATAAACTTAATTCAATTATTCCACTGAACCTAATTCATATAAAACACAGAAAATTAAAGATTTAAAAAAGGGAAATTTATTAATAACAAAATTATCAATATCAACATATACCTAAAATTCAATTACGAATTTTAGAATTAAAATTTATTACCTTAGAATAAGGTAAAATTCAAAACTTTAAAAAAAAAAGGAAAATAAATGTACCACTTATTGACAAAACCAAGATGGCTCACCAATCTCGAATTTGTACCAATTAATCAAAACAATAGAACTCGAATAGTATATAAACTCGAGGTTGGTCAACTATCGTCACTTCTGCTTTGGGAATTGACCAAGTTTGAAGTCCTATCCGAACTTAAAGGGAATTGACCTTAAGGAAGGATATCATCGTCTACTTACAAGATCTGTAAGTATTTTTTTTATTTTTCTCAGACATTTCCTTCTTACTGGGTACTGACCATAAGATAGGAAATTTAGCAAATTCTCAGTAATTTCTGTTCTATTGGGTACTGACCATAGAACCGAAATTTTAGTATTTTACTTAACATTGCACGAGTTTATGCCTGATTCGCTTTTAATACGGATTTTGGTTTACTCCCAATTTTTTGTCGTATAAACTCGATAATTCGGATTTTGGCTTAAGAGCCAAATTTAGTGAAAAATTTTTTCGAAAACAACAACAACATCGTCTGAAATGTATTTGTGTCTTCATCAACACAAGCAAATAAATTTCTTCTAAGTGTTGGGGTACATGATTTGAAAAAATTTCAAACCCAGTTAACCATTGATGATATATATTCCACCTATCTAATCTTAATGTCTACAGAATTTGTTCTCGTGCTCTAAAAATCCAAACTTGATATATCAAAAATACGTTCTAGGTTAACTGGGTAGCGATCATATTGCATGGTAAAATGTGTACATCTTTTCTTTTGTTCTACAGGGTACAGCTAGCATACAGCTGTTATGCTATGCTATGCTGAAGTTGTTATTGTTTCTTCTCAATGGCCAGTACCAGACCTGTCTTCTTTCAGCTTCCCCACTTTTGGATAAAATGTACTACAACTCGCCTTCTGTCTTCAGAAAAAACCGGTTATTGAAGCTGAAAGAAGACAGGTCTGGTACTGGCCAATCATTATTTTCCACACAGTACGTACAATTTACCTACGTTGAATAGTTTTCATTCTTTTATGAAATCTTTGCTGTTGCCTGATTTTTGACTAATTTGCTAAATAATTTTTAAATAAACGCTATGCACTTTGTAAAACTGACAACACAATTATTTTGAACAAACTGTATGAATATAATATCATATCATATAAAAAAATTATACTCATGCAATATAAACGGAAATTCAATTAGATGAAAAGGTAAATTAAAAAACAGATTCCGGTAGCAAACATTCGAAATAAAAACACCTACAACACCTCTACAAAACTCCCTTCGACAAACAACTTTTTTTTCACCTCAATGGGGCCCCTCCTTGGTTCATACCTTGATCCTTGAAAAAGTAAACATTTTAATTCTTGAACTATTTTCTGACTTATTGCATTTTATTTGACTCAAATCGATGCAATACAGCCTGATATATAATACATAGTTCAAAGTTAGAAAGTCACATAATTTAAAAAAATAAAATAACTCAAAATTTTTGAATTTTACATAAAAATTTTTTCGTATATTTATATACAGTACAATGTGCAGCCTAAGTAAACAACATCAATTTTACATGCTGCTTACGTTACTTATTTTCATCACACATACTACCCTGCAATCGCAATTTTTATTGCATCGCGTTTATAGAGTTTATACTATCTGTGTCATTCTTATTCCAGCCTAAAGGTATGCAAAAAAAATCCTGTGATTAGAAAAATTGATAATAAAATTTTATGAAAAATTAACAATTTGTTTTATTTATAATAATTAAACTACGTAACGAATTTCCTTGAAATTTATTTTAAACTTTTTGGAAAAGGTTAAATTTAAATCTTATAAAAAGAAATCACAATATCTAAACGTTTTAATACATGAAAAATGTGTGAAAAGTTGAGTGAATTTTTGTTTTGTCTGTACCTTGGTAAATCGAATATAAAAAAATTTAAGGATCAAAATTTAAAAATGTGTTTCGCTTAAGCATCACAATTCCCTTCCACCTATCTATATTCAAAATTTCATTAAAATCGGTTGAGAAATGTAGGCTGTAGGCGGTCACTTTGCAGGCCATTTCACTAAATTTGGCTTTTAAGCCCAAATTATTTGGGTTTAATCCCAATTTTTTTATATGTATGTGTGAAGTAAAATGCAATATGGCGGATTCTAATTTTTATGGTGAAAGTGAAGCTGTCACGTTCTTCTTCTATTTTTTATGTGGACGAAGAATAATATGTATACTATGGGGGACATCTTCGATCGGCTAGCAAGCAAGCAAGTAAGACTTGCTAGCTGAAATGATAGAATTGGTATCCTCGATTGTTTTTGCTCTCGCAAGTAAGCAAATTAACCGTCAAAATTTGCGATCGCAAAGTTGGTGTCGCAAACTCAGTTAACAGAACACATAACCTCAAATTTCTTATAAATAAGTAGAAACTCAAACCCAAATACTTATGTTATCAATATAATTTGAATATTTTTTTCTTGTAATGGATAGAATTGGTTAGTGAGACCATTGTATATGAATTTATAAATTTATACACAATTATGAGACTGTAGAAGTTTGAAAATTGAAAAAAAAATAGTTCATAATAAACAAAATAATTTCGGTTATGATTTAAAATTTTAAAATTTCAAAAATTTGAATAAAAAAAACGAATTTTTAACGTAATATAATAGAAAATTATAGGTTATGTATGTAAAAACTTATTCAGCAAAAGTGCTTACAAAATAAAAATGGTTAACTTGCGATTACAATCGAGGATATGATTTTTTGTAATCGCAATTAGCAATCGCAAATCCGCCATATTTGCTAGTCGCAATTTGCTTAATTGCTAGCTGATCGAAGATGTCTCCCTATAAGTGTATAAAAATATCAACGTTTGCATGTACTTTTTTAATCCCAATTTTATCGTTTCTATTTTTTCACCGTATAAACTGTTAAATTGTGTTTAAAGGTATTTACGCCTCTTGGCTCAATTATTTCAACGTTTAAATTGGACTTAGTTGCAATCAAACTAAGACTCCATTTAAATCTTTAATTTTCAAAACTGTTGAACCAATTCAGTTTTAACCTCACTTTCTCGTTAAATTATTTCAATTTAACCATTCGTTTCCTTATTATACTATCTGCTATCACTGAATAGTTAATGTCACTACTTACTACGTGTTGCAGCATTGTTTAATAATAATATTAGCCCTCTGATAATATAATATCATATTATCAAGGTATAGTCTATCATACCATAGACTATAAAATATTAAGATATCTCAACCCACAATTTTTTGTGTTTATAACAAAAACGATACATTAAGTTTTTCCTTTGGTACTTCGTAATATATTTGCTCTTCTTTCTTGTTTTTTTTTTTATTATTACAGGAATCGTAATTAAATTGAGTGAATGAGCCCGTCTTCAGTAATAAATACTTCAGTTGAAGTAAATCAATTCATCTACAATTATAAATTTTTTGTTCAAAATTTAAATTGATATTTTTTTAAAATTTAAAATCATTTGAATTACAATTTGTGAATTACGAGTTGTATTAGATTTTTGTAAATTTTTTGAATTTAAATTTGAATTACTTTTTTAACATTTTTTACAAATTGAATTAAAATTCTTGAATTTAAAATTGAATTATTTTTTTTTTGAATTAACAATTTTCACAAATTAACAGTATTATTTTACTTTGGAGTTTTTGTATTTTTATATTATAGGATTTAGTTAGTTGTATAAATAAAATTATTTGAATTGTAAATTTTTGCGTTTTTTCTTAAAAGCCCTAATGTTTTTAATCCACTACACAACTAAAAAAGGTGTTATCGATCAAGTAAAAGATTCTGTTGAACATTACTTGATTGATAACATTTTCATTGGTCCTTCGAGCCGGATTTAAAAAGATGGGCAAAGTTGAGTGCGCAAAAATTATCAAACGCCAAACGGCTTTACAACAACAATTATGAGTAAATCTATGAGTAGCTATGGTAAAATCAAAGATACCAATATTACTAGGCATCATATTGACGGTTACATAAACATCGCGAATGAAACGTGGTCAAAATTTCAAGATAATCATCTTACTATATACGAAAATGAAGACAAAAACCCTGAAGAGTACATTAAAGGCTCACTTTACGATACCACTCAAGAATTGTATTTAGAATTCATTTCTCTTTTAAAGGGTCATTTAGAGACAAAATTTCCACCACCATCAACGGTGTCATTAGCACAAAGGCCGTCTGAAGGAAATTTAACTTTACCTTCTTTTTCCAAATCTGATGCTAGTTACCAAAAATTACAATTCCAACGTTTGACGGTAATTATCAGAATTGGAGATCCTTTCATGATCTTTTTACATCTCTAGTACACAAAGATCCTGCACTGTCAAGAGTTCAAAAATTACACTATCTTAAAACGTCGGTAAAGGGTGATGTAGAACGTCTTTTGCGACAAATTGATGTAACGGATGATAACTATGAAAAGGCTTGGGATCTATTACAAGAGAGATATAGCAACAAAAAAGTTCTAGTACAAATGGATCTTAAAAAATTATTGAGTCAACCAGATATTAAGGTTGAATCAGCCAATACAATTAGAAACTTTATAGATATAACTGAGGAAGTTTTACATGAGCTAAAAACTTTAAACATAGATGTTAGTAATTGGGATCCAATTTTATTATATTCACTAACTCAAAAACTTCCTCATGAAACTTTGTATTTGTGGGAACGTGAACAAAGCGGTTCTATAGATATTTCAACATACACACAATTCATTACATTTTTAACCAAGAGATTTAGAACATTAGAATCAATGCATTCAAATTTAGGAAAAAAATTCATTCCAAATAATAATCCCCAAAAATCGTTCTTAAGTCAACCACAAAAATGCTTGAAATGTAATTCAAACCATCAGTTGAAGAAATGCAATCAATTTAAACAACTAAGTTATCAATTAAAAAGTGAGTTTGTGCAACAAAAACAATTATGTAGAAATTGTCTTTCCCCTACACATACATTGTATAATTGCAAAAGTAAGTATTCTTGTTCAAAATGCAAGAAACGACACCATACTCTACTTCACGTAGATACAAACAAACTACCTTCAAATGCACAAACAACAAAAAATGAACAAGGTACAACCAATAGCAATCAAGTTCAAAAATTACAGGAACAAACGATTCAAAAACCAAATTCTAGTACCACATTGTTTAATACAAATAATATTCAATGTTTGTTAGCTACAGCATTAGTAACTGCTAAAGGTCCTCATGGACATACGTGTACCTTTAGAGCCATAATCGACTCTGGTTCACAGTTATCATTCATAACACAATCCGTTGCGAAAAAATTAAAATTAAAACGTAACAAAACAGGACTTGAAAAAACTCCAACTGCACAAGTGCATCAACAAACCACATTAGAAATTCAATTTCTAGTAACCCCATTTAAAACAAATTTACACGCCTTAATAATTGATAAAATAACTGATAATTCTCCACTACAACCTGTCGACAAAACTCAATTCAAGCAATTTGATAAAATTGAATTAGCAGATCCTCAATTTTCTGAACCAGGTCCTATAGATCTACTTCTAGGAGGTCTAATTAAAGGCAAGGATGATACTCCAAAAGCACAAAATACACAAATGGGATGGATCATTATGGGACCAGTTTCTAAATCTCTCATACAACCAAGTACTTTAACATTTTTCAATATCACTACACTTGAAAACCTAAATAATACGTTGAAAAAATTTTGGGAAATAGAAGAAATTGAGCAAAAACTCCCTCTGACTCCTGACCAACAACTTTGTGAAGATTTATATAAGGCCACTACTAAACGCTTACCAGATGGTAGTTAAGAGGTAGCACTACCATTTAAGAATAACCAAAAACCAGAATTGGGACATTCTAGGTATAAAGCAGCTCAGCAATTTTATCAGTTAGAGAGAAAGTTTCAACTTCAACAAAATTCAGAGTTTTACAATCTATATAAAGATTGTATTGACGAATATCTTAAGTTAAATCATATGAAAGAAGTCAAGTACACTGACAATTCTGATCACACGAATTATTGGCCCCTATTCCGAGAATCGTTTCAATCGACAATCGACTTCTTTGTCCACTCAGTATCAATTTTTGCTATCACGAGAGTCGATTTGAGTCGATATATCGACTTATATTAGTCGAGTAGCTTTTGACAATCACCTAATCAGTTGAGGTTACATTTTTGTTTTGTTGTGTTGTGTTGTTTCGCAGGTATTAAAATGTAAGAATATATAAACAAATTTTTTATATTCTAGTTATATATTTATATTAATTTACAGGGTGAATGTTTCAAATAAATGAAGAATTTCGTTTCTAATTCTTTCAACTCTTGCTTCTTCATATTCAATAAAGAATTCCATTTTTGAAATTTTTAAAAACTCACTTTTTAAAAAAATTTAAACCACAACAATGAACAACTTCCTTAATTTTTTCAAAAAAAATATATTTTGACAACTTTTGACAGTTTAAATCGACACTAAATCGTGTTTGATATGGTAACATCTTTAAGTCGAGGCGATCTGTTTTCAGAATACGAATTTTTTTTCGCCTCGACTGAGAAGTCGATAGTCTATCGAAACGACTCTCGGAATAGGGGCCATTACTTACCTCACCATGCGGTGTTTAAAGAAAGTACAACAACTAAGCTCAGAGTAGTTTTTAACGCCTCCAGCAAAAGTTCAAATGATAAATCACTAAATGAACAAATGCTCACTGGTCCAACTATTCAACCGACTTTGTGGAGTACATTGCTTAAGTGGAGACAATTTAAATATGCTTTTACAGCTGACGTTGAAAAAATGTACAGAATGGTTAAAATAAAAAAAGATCAGCAAGATTATCAGCGTATAGTATGGAGGTCGAGTCCAAATGAAACACTGAAAGACTATGCTCTTACAACAGTAACTTTCGGAACCACTTCTGCACCATTTCTAGCTATAAGAACACTATTTCAACTAGCTGAAGATGAAGGGCGAAACTTTCCTGTAGCAGCTAATTGCATAATTAACTATTCCTATGTAGATGACATTCTATGTGGGGGTAACACTATTCAAGAAACTTTAAAACTTCAAAAAGAATTATTATGTATGTTAAAAAGGGGAGGGTTTAATCTTCGTAAATGGACAGCCAATAAGTTAGATTTGTTACAAAATATTCCATTAGAAAATAGAGAAATTAAGAATGAACTAGACATTTCAGAGTCAGAATCAATTAAAACGTTAGGAATAAAATGGTTCCCAGCATCTGACGAATTTGGTTTTACAGTAACTCTTCCACCAAGCAAACATTCTTATACTAAACGACTAATTTTGTCAGAAGTAGCATCACTATTTGATCCTTTGGGATGGCTAGCACCAATAATTATTTCTGCAAAAATTTTCATACAACGTTTGTGGGTAATGGGATGTAATTGGGATGAAAAACTTCCAAAATCTATTCAAGATGAATGGATTAATTTTCGATCACAACTAAAATCTGTTGAACAAATTAAAATTCCTAGATGGATTCATATGTCAAATTCAGTCCATATAGAATTACATGGTTTCTCCGACGCATCTCAAAGTGCTTACGCTGCAGTTATTTACTTAAAAATCAAAATTAATGAAACTATTTTCACTTCATTAATCACTTCAAAAACAAGAGTAGCTCCAACCGAATCGGTAACATTAGCTCGATAAGAATTAACGGGTGGACTACTATTATCAAGATTAATTAAACAAGTTTTAATAGATCTCAATCTGAAAAGCATTAAAAGCTATGCATGGACAGATTCACTTATAACTCTGGGCTGGATAAAGGGTCATCCATCAAAATGGAAATCATATGTTGCCAACAGAGTTATAGAAATTCAAGATAATGTCTGTCCATCTAACTGGTTGTTTGAACCTGGAGATCAAAATCCAGCAGATTGCGCATCTCGAGGAATACCTCCTGAAGAATTAATTAATCATAAATTGTGGTGGCAAGGTCCAGTATGGCTCAAACTAAATCAATGGCCAAAACAACCCAATTATACTACTACAGATTTAGAAATCAAAAAAATTAAACCTTTGTAACTTTTCAAGAACCTGAATTGTTTACAAAGTACTCATCCTTTCCAAAAATTCGCAGAATCATTGCATATTGTATTAGATTTTATCAAAATGCAAAAAATACAAGTAACAAACTTTCAAGCAAATTTTTAACCTGTTCAGAGTTGAACGCAGCTGAATTAAAAATTATACATTTAATTCAAAAAGGTACGTCCCATGAAGAAATAAAAAATCTGAAGGAACAAAAATCTGTTTCAAACAAAAGTATAATTTATCGGTTGAACTCATTTTTAGATAAAGAGTCAATATTAAGAGTAGGAGGAAGAATAGAGCATGCTCAATTGCATTATAATTCCAAACACCCTATAATACTACCAAAAAATCATCATATCTCAAAATTAATCATTGATGATATTGTAGTGTATGTATGATAAATAAGAATATTAAGTTATATATAAACATAAATAGTATTAAACAAAGAATAGTAAATAATGACAAATAATAAAAAGATTTCACAACATGTGGAAGTGCTTAAATGATGGATAATATAAATGATAGCACAAAATTGTAACACATGTATATTGATAATATAACAGAATAAGTAGAATAAGTTAACATGTGTATGAAAGAAAGAATCACATTACAGCTTAAATTGCATTTTTGTATACTCATAAATTTTAGGTCAAGTGAGGTATACAATAAATAAAAATAAATAGAATGTAAACAAAATGATATGACAATATTTTGTTTACATAACAATTTTAATGGTAATGAATATTGTAACTTGAAATTTTTATAAAATCTATTGATTGAGAAATCTCAAAATATGAAATAATTAAACTGACCAATAGAATTAAGGCAATAGAATATAAGATATTAAAATTAAGTAGGGAGATAAGAACTAGTGTAGAAATATTGTATAAATACTGAGATATTCAATAATAAAAATCACTGATAATTTCAAAAGCGAAATTAAAAGTCTTTTACTTTGCACTCCGCAAATTAGTTGGCATTAAATTGCCTTATAAATCAAAAAAACCACTTCCTCACTCCGAGGATAAGTTGGCATTTATTTGCCTCATTATACACTTAGGCTTTTTAGCCAAATTGACACTGTGGTCAAATCGGCAATTAAATTTGCCTCACAGATGATTTTATATTGATATACGATATACATATACATATATATCATTCATATAAAACCAAACATTACAATATACACAAATATACACTTCATGGAGGTACTCAATTGGTATTAAACACTTTAAATACCAAATATTGGCTATCAAATGCTAAAAATACGATAAAAGCTAGAATTCATAAGTGTGTTCCATGTTTTAAAAACAATCCTAAAACATCTCATCAAATCATGGGCACATTACCATCGTATCGAACTAATATATCGTATCCATTTTCAAACAGCGGCGTAGATTTTGCAGGACCATTTCTTTACAAAACCTCTAAATTACGATCAGCCAAAATGTTAAAGTGTTATATTTGTTTATTCATTTGTATGACTACAAAGGCTATACACTTAGAAATAGCTACTGACTTGTCAGCTTCTGGTTTTATAGCTGCTTTTAAAAGATTCATTAGTCGCAGAGGCATCTGCACAAACCTTTACTCCGATTGTGGATCTAATTTCATTGTAATTGAATATTGTAACTTGAAATTTTTATAAAATCTATTGATTGAGAAATCTCAAAATATGAAATAATTAAACTGACCAATAGAATTAAGGCAATAGAATATAAGATATTAAAATTAAGTAGGGAGATAAGAACTAGTGTAGAAATATTGTATAAATACTGAGATATTCAATAATAAAAATCACTGATAATTTCAAAAGCGAAATTAAAAGTCTTTTACTTTGCACTCCGCAAATTAGTTGGCATTAAATTGCCTTATAAATCAAAAAAACCACTTCCTCACTCCGAGGATAAGTTGGCATTTATTTGCCTCATTATACACTTAGGCTTTTTAGCCAAATTGACACTGTGGTCAAATCGGCAATTAAATTTGCCTCACAGATGATTTTATATTGATATACGATATACATATACATATATATCATTCATATAAAACCAAACATTACAATATACACAAATATACACTTCATGGAGGTACTCAATTGGTATTAAACACTTTAAATACCAAATATTGGCTATCAAATGCTAAAAATACGATAAAAGCTAGAATTCATAAGTGTGTTCCATGTTTTAAAAACAATCCTAAAACATCTCATCAAATCATGGGCACATTACCATCGTATCGAACTAATATATCGTATCCATTTTCAAACAGCGGCGTAGATTTTGCAGGACCATTTCTTTACAAAACCTCTAAATTACGATCAGCCAAAATGTTAAAGTGTTATATTTGTTTATTCATTTGTATGACTACAAAGGCTATACACTTAGAAATAGCTACTGACTTGTCAGCTTCTGGTTTTATAGCTGCTTTTAAAAGATTCATTAGTCGCAGAGGCATCTGCACAAACCTTTACTCCGATTGTGGATCTAATTTCATTGGGGCTAAACACATACTAGAAAAAGAATTGAGAATAGCGTTTCAAGAAAACATATCTAAAATTATACCAACTTTAGCTGAACAAAACGTTCAATGGCATTTCAATCCCCCAGCAGCACCTCATTTCGGAGGCATATGGGAAGCTGGAGTTAAAGCAATAAAATTTGATTTAAAACAAATTCAAAATACCAAATTTACTTTAGAAGAATTTCAAACACTGTTATGTCAAATTGAAGCCTGCGTTAACTCTAGACCATTAACCCCAATTTCTAACGACTGCAACGATTACGTAAGTCTAACACCAGGTCATTTTCTAATCGGCAGACATTTATTAGCAGTACCAGAACCCGAAATTAACGAAAAAACTTCATTAGTAAATCGTTGGTTAGCTATTCAAAAATTAACTCACTACTTCTGGAAAAGATGGTCTAAAGAATACTTACACACATTGCAGGATTGCAGCAAAGATATAAATGGCAAGAAAACCAACAAAACATACAAATAAACGATCTCGTTCTAAGAAAAGATGAAAAATGTCCTCCCACTAGATGGCCACTCGGGCGAGTAGTAAATGTTCATCCTGGTGGTGATGGAAAAATACGCGTAGTAACAATTAAAACTGGTTCTACAGAATATTTACGTCCTATTACAAAAATTTGCAAATTGCCGGTCGAAAGCCAAACATAATTTATTTTATTAAACAATTATCTTGTTTATGCACAACAGTTAAAACGTTTTAAACATCGTTTTGAGATAATACACTTTGATTGATGTTTATGCATAGTACAACATTTCGTTCCCACTCAAGACGTTTTGAGTAATGTCATTTGTTGTTCTGGTGTTGTTGGTAATAGTGCTACCACATATATTTTTTTTATTCACTGTCATTCAAGTGAATTAATTGATAGTTATTTTTTAAATCCATTTAAATTTTTTATTATTCGTGCGATGGAGTTATCAAGTTATCCTTAATGTTCTATTGTTAATTTTGTTGAAAAAAATAAGAATTAGAAGAATTAAGCTTTTGCAATATTTTTACACGGAAAGACGAAGACTTTATTAAAATTATATAAAAAAGAGAAAACTTTTACGGTATAATTTTATTACTCAGTTAGATGTACACTGCGTGCCAATGAAATCGCCGAAGTATAGTAAAGTATGTAAATTGTGGAAATTCCCAATTCTTAGGTAAATATTTTATGATCCTTTGAACATATGCTGAATATTTGAATTTCAATAACTAGTTTATAACAAATTTGTGTTGTAAGGTAATTTATTTTGTAAAGTGAAAGTGAAAATTGAAGTTATTCTTTAATCTGGTGTCTAGTGAGTCAGTTATAGAAAAAGTGTGAGAAAAATGAAAAAGTTATCAAGTGAAGAAAAAGTGAAATTGTTGCTTTTGTCCTTTGACAAAATCTAACAAATAGTGAAATCGCAAGAACTCTAGGAAGAAATGAGTCCACAGTAAGACGATTTTTTAAAACTTTTAAATTAACAAAAAATATTCAAAGAAAAAGTGGTTCCGGACGGAAAAAAATTACAAGTGAAAGAGAAAATCGACTGATAAAAAATATTTCTCTCGAAAATAGGTTTATGCCAGCATCTAAAATTAGTCAGGAGTTGAAAAAAATAACAGGAACCCAAATCAGCGTTAGAACAGTTCAGAGAAGGCTCAATGAAATGGGTCTGAAGGCCTGCAAGCCAGCAAAAAAGCCTCTTTTGACCGAAAATATGACGAAAGCCAGATTAGAATGGGCAAAATTAAGAAAAAACTGGACTGTTTCTGATTGGGAAAAAGTAATTTTCAGCGACGAATCAAAATTCAATTTGATAGGGCCTGATGGTAACACCACAGTGCGACGGCGTGATGGTGAAAGATATATTCCTCAGTGCACCGTTTCTACAGTTAAGCATTCGCCATATTTAATGGTTTGGGGATGCATAACTTCTAAAGGTACTGGTAGGATTATATTCTTGGACACACATGTAAATGCAAAAGAATATAAAAAAATTATTCGCAAAAACAGTAAGTATTAATGAGTTTTATGTTTTGTGAATTGTTTATTTGAGTAAATTGTAGCATCTCCAATATTTTTTCTAATTTTTTTTATCAGGTTACAAAATATAAGAAGTCTCTAGGAATAAATTCTCTGCCTTGGCCTGCAAACAGCCCCGATTTAAACATAATTGAGAATGTTTGGGCCATAATGGGGAGGAAAATTAGGGAAAATAAACCAAACAGCATAATTGAATTGAGAGAAATAATCGAAAAAGTGTGGAATGAAGATATAAATTTGGAGCTATTACAGCGTCTTTACCAGTCCATGGTAAATAGGGTAGCGGCTGTGATAAAAGCTAGGGGCGGTCCTACAAAATATTAAATTTAAAAAAAACAATAGGGAATTAAAAGAAGATTAAATTTATTTTTTATTATTATGTATAAGTACTATTAAAATTTGCATTTACTTTTGTATTATTTCAAACGTTTTTAAAATTAAAAAAAAAAGTAATAAAATTATATTATTTTTGTCTTTATTGTTAATTTTCCATTTTTTATGAACTCAAATTCATAACTGACATCCGATTAGTGGCAACAGGTAGTAAAATAATTAAAAAGCATGCACAGGTACTGAGATACATATTTCAAAAATAAAAACACCCAACAAATGTTTCAGAAAAAATTTTTATACCTAATAACAACGAAATTCTATGAAAAAACTAGTTCGGCGATTTCATTGGCACGCAGTGTACCTACAAAGTTTTTTAATGTTACTGTACCACGATTCAGATCAATTTGCAAGAAATCTAGAACTAAAGATTTTTGGAAAAATTTTGTTTTGGGATTTGGTACAGATGTAGAGTTTTTTGAAATGTTTCGAATGAAAAAAAATACATTTTTCATGATCTGTGAAAAATTAAAATCTCATTTGGAACCTTCACCAAACTTCATTACCACACCTGTTTCTATAGAAAAAAAAGTGGCTATTACATTGTATAAATTAGCAAGTTGTGCTGAATATCGTGTTGTAGGTGATGTTTTTGGCGTACACAAAAGCACAGTACATAAATGTTTGTACCAGGTGGTGAGAGCAAAAAAATAAATAAATACTTTATAAATAAATTTATTGTACTTAATTTAAAGCAGCACGCACTTTGAACACTTATACTTGTTTATTTGTAAAGAAACACTTGATAATAAAAATAATCGCCCATCAAATGTCATTTGAAATTTTAAAGTGACGTTACTAACACTAAAGTTTATATTGATTTTTAGTGTGTTATCAACACTATTTTGAAATGTCAAATATTACAATTCACTTAAAACGAAGTAAGTGTTTATGCACATTTTAAAAACGATATGAAATTTAAAATGCGGATTTAATAGTGTATTAACTCAAAACGACGTAGAGCTTTAATGCGTTTTGAAATTTGGTTTATGCATCCGTATTAAGTCAAGACGGAGTGAGTTAATGCGAAGTAACGCTTGGCATAAACAAGATAAATGTTGCATTCAGTTGACATTAAGTACAAGTCACATCCATAACTTGTACAATTTCATCTACTACATTTTTTTCTTTACGCTACTAGATTTTCATTATATCACCAAAATATTCAACAAATTGTCACTGTCATTACCACACTGCTGTCAATTGTCATTTGTGAAATCGAGCTACAGTAGCGTGGAGAACTTAAAACGTGCTCCTTCTCTTTTTTCGTTTTATTTCTTTTTTTTCAGTTTTTTCAGAATTAATCTTAAAAAAAAAAAAAAAAACAACAATTTCATCTTCAAAAAAAATATAAAAAATAGGTATATATATACTTATATATACAAAAAAAAACACCTACAAAAACACATGGCAAGAAGACGGAGAATCACTTTCGAAGAATATAAACAAAGGACATACCAACGAATGAGGCAAAGAATACCTCCTGAATATATCGTCGTCCATCCAAGGGTTTGGGACAAGATACGGCTCTTGCCAATTCCTTGGCTGAAAGTATTTGGAGTAAAAAGAAATTTTCGTCAAAAAATTGAGGGCATCAATATAAAAATTGTAAGGACTAAAAAAAATATATACGTAATAAAGACATTACAGGTACGAACATAAATACATGTTGCATTTGTTCTTGTCCTGTGTCCTTTGTTGTTTTTTTTTTTGAATTTCCCTTTTTTTTTTTTTTTAAGAGGCGGGAAAATTTGAAGTCATTTAAAAAAGAAACTAAAACACATTTTTCACTTATCAATGACTGACTTCAACATACCACTCCACTGAACTCATTCAACTTATCATAACAAACCATAAACTTAATTCAATTTTTCCACTGAACCTAATTCATATAAAACACAGAAAATTAAAGATTTAAAAAAGGGAAATTTATTAATAACAAAATTATCAATATCAACATATACCTAAAATTCAATTACGAATTTTAGAATTAAAATTTATTACCTTAGAATAAGGTAAAATTCAAAACTTTAAAAAAAAAAGGAAAATAAATGTACCACTTATTGACAAAACCAAGATGGCTGACCAATCTCGAATTTGTACCAATTAATCAAAACAATAGAACTCGAATAGTATATAAACTCGAGGTTGGTCAACTATCGTCACTTCTGCTTTGGGAATTGACCAAGTTTGAAGTCCTATCCGAACTTAAAGGGAATTGACCTTAAGGAAGGATATCATCGTCTACTTACAAGAGTTTTGATCTGTAAGTATTTTTTTTATTTTTCTCAGACATTTCCTTCTTACTGGGTACTGACCATAAGATAGGAAATTTAGCAAATTCTCAGTAATTTCTGTTCTATTGGGTACTGACCATAGAACCGAAATTTTAGTATTTTACTTAACATTGTGTTTAAAGGTATTTACGCTCTCGGGGCTCAATTATTTCAACGTTTAAATTGGACTTAGTTGCAATCAAACTAAGACTCCATTTAAATCTTTAATTTTCAAAACTGTTGAACCAATTCAGTTTTAACCTCACTTTCTCGTTAAATTATTTCAATTTAACCATTCGTTTCCTTATTATACTATCTGCTATCACTGAATAGTTAATGTCACTACTTACTACGTGTTGCAGCATTGTTTAATAATAATATTAGCCCTCTGATAATATAATATCATATTATCAAGGTATAGTCTCTCATACCATAGACTATAAAATATTAAGATATCTCAACCCACAATTTTTTGTGTTTATAACAAAAACGATACATTAAGTTTTTCCTTTGGTACTTCGTAATATATTTGCTCTTCTTTCTTGTTTTTTTTTTTTATTATTACAGGAATCGTAATTAAATTGAGTGAATGAGCCCTTCTTCAGTAATAAATTCTTCAGTTGAAGTAAATCAATTCATCTACAATTATAAATTTTTTGTTCAAAATTTAAATTGATATTTTTTTAAAATTTAAAATCATTTTTGAATTACAATTTGTGAATTACGAGTTGTATTAGATTTTTGTAAATTTTTTGAATTTAAATTTGAATTACTTTTTTAACATTTTTTACAAATTGAATTAAAATTCTTGAATTTAAAATTGAATTATTTTTTTTTTGAATTAACAATTTTCACAAATTAACAGTATTATTTTACTTTGGAGTTTTTGTATTTTTATATTATAGGATTTAGTTAGTTGTATAAATAAAATTATTTGAATTGTAAATTTTTGCGTTTTTTCTTAAAAGCCCTAATGTTTTTAATCCACTACACAACTAAAAAAGGTGTTATCGATCAAGTAAAAGATTCTGTTGAACATTACTTGATTGATAACATTTTCATTGGTCCTTCGAGCCGGATTTAAAAAGATGGGCAAAGTTGAGTGCGCAAAAATTATCAAACGCCAAACGGCTTTACAACAACAATTATGAGTAAATCTATGAGTAGCTATGGTAAAATCAAAGATACCAATATTACTAGGCATCATATTGACGGTTACATAAACATCGCGAATGAAACGTGGTCAAAATTTCAAGATAATCATCTTACTATATACGAAAATGAAGACAAAAACGCTGAAGAGTACATTAAAGGCTCACTTTACGATACCACTCAAGAATTGTATTTAGAATTCATTTCTCTTTTAAAGGGTCATTTAGAGACAAAATTTCCACCACCATCAACGGTGTCATTAGCACAAAGGCCGTCTGAAGGAAATTTAACTTTACCTTCTTTTTCCAAATCTGATGCTAGGTTACCAAAAATTACAATTCCAACGTTTGACGGTAATTATCAGAATTGGAGATCCTTTCATGATCTTTTTACATCTCTAGTACACAAAGATCCTGCACTGTCAAGAGTTCAAAAATTACACTATCTTAAAACGTCGGTAAAGGGTGATGTAGAACGTCTTTTGCGACAAATTGATGTAACGGATGATAACTATGAAAAGGCTTGGGATCTATTACAAGAGAGATATAACAACAAAAAAGTTCTAGTACAAATGGATCTTAAAAAATTATTGAGTCAACCAGATATTAAGGTTGAATCAGCCAATACAATTAGAAACTTTATAGATATAACTGAGGAAGTTTTACATGAGCTAAAAACTTTAAACATAGATGTTAGTAATTGGGATCCAATTTTATTATATTCACTAACTCAAAAACTTCCTCATGAAACTTTGTATTTGTGGGAACGTGAACAAAGCGGTTCTATAGATATTTCAACACACACACAATTCATTACATTTTTAACCAAGAGATTTAGAACATTAGAATCAATGCATTCAAATTTAGGAAAAAAATTCATTACAAATAATAATCCCCAAAAATCGTTCTTAAGTCAACAACAAAAATGCTTGAAATGTAATTCAAATCATCAGTTGAAGAAATGCAATCAATTTAAACAACTAAAGGTCGATTCACACATTTCAGGTCAGTCTCAGTTCAGTCTCAGTTCCGATTATTCGGATGGTATTATTGTATGGAGTTCATATGTACATATTCACACATGTCCGTTCAGTCTCAGTTCAGTCACCGATCAGTCAGAATTTCTCGGTGTCAGAGATTTCCGATATCGTCGTCAACGTTATTTTTTGAAATGACTGACGGAGTTCTGGTAGCTTTCAGTTTTTTTTTGTACATTGTTGAGGTAGGTTGTGTTTTTTTATGTGAGCAAAATGTCTACTGACGAAAAATTAATTGAAAAAGTACGGGAAAATACTGTGTTGTACGATTTATCAAATAAAAAATATATATGTATATATATATATATTTACACAATATTTTAACTCACACTTTTTCAACTTATGATAAAATACAACTGATTGAACTGATATGTGTTTATATAAATCGACTGAAACTAAACTGAGACTGACCTGATATGTGTGAATATAAATCGACTGAAACTGAACTGTGACTGACGTGACGGAACTGAGACTGAACTGAGACTGACCTGAAATGTGTGAATCGACCTTAAGTTATCAATTAAGAAAGAAAAATCCTATGTGAAACTATGTAGATGGTTTTGGCCTAAACCGTATTGTACAGATTTTTTTATATGAGAATGTTAATAATGGTATAATTTACATTGAAAATAAGCTCAATTATACCCAGTGAGAGGTCACAATTTTTGTTAAACATGCCTTAAAACTTTAGGCAAATTACACATAGATAGATAGATAGATAGATAGAGCAAATGTTTTGGTAAAAATTGAAAGTACAGTTAACAATTCAATGCTATACAAAAACATTTGGTAAAATGTCTTATTTCTAAGGCAATTTAACTGAGCATTGTTTAGTTCTGCAGATTGTATAACTTGACTTATTTCTTAGGTATTCTGAGCTGTAGTGTTTGGTATTCTAATAATGATAAAACAATGCTACTCACGAATTTATGCAATATTTATTAGACAAATTACACAAATTCATCGTATGATAGAGCAAAATATTTTGGTAAAAACTCAAAGTACAGTTAACAATTCAAGGCTATACAAAAACATTTGGTAAAATGTCTTATTTCTAAAGCAATTTAACTAAGTATTGTGTAATACAGTAGAATTACCTATACATATTTTATAATTTGCCTATTTCTAAGTTAATTTATAGCTGGCGTGATAATGTATGTGTTTCGTTGCAGTTTAGTTTATCAGAATAGTGATCAGTCTTGTTTCATAATTTGTGAAGTGACAACTTAACAGTGAAGAAAAGTGAGTTACGCGTATATGAAATTATTCATAATTATAGTATGTGAGTATTTGAAATTTTTTGTTTAAATATTTTCTATATACATATGTAGTAAAAAAGACCCGTCTATTTTCGATGAATCGTATGTATTAATTTTAAATGAATTATTCTTTAAAAAAATGTGCGATGCATTTTTAATTTTTTCCATTAATTATTATTTGTATTTATCGTCGGTTAAGTGGTGATATCTCGCAGAGCACATTCGAAAACAAATCATTTATCATCCACTTCATCAAATTAATGTTCTTTAGATGTATGTACTAATGTATGTATATAAACATTTTTCCAAAAATTATTTTAAAAATTACTTTGTTTTTTAAGATTACTGTCAGAGACATTCTAGAAGGAAACCAGCAAGGAAAATCCATTCTTACATTGCATTGTATGAGGAGAAGAAAATATTAACGCCTGATGACCGAACAACTTTAGCTCATAAAATTATACAACATTTTATTGAAAACGATAGGCATTTGTCGGTAAAAAAACTGCCAAACGTTAGCTGAGCAAATAGTTAGATTATTTCCTTCAGAAAATAAAGTAAGTACCTGGCCGGGTTCTTGTATGGTGATTGGTGATTGTCACTATGGTGATAGTAAAAAAGTGATCACCAAATAGTGATTGTTCCTGTATGGTGATCACCAAAAAAGTGATAATATTTTGAAGTATAGTAGCGAATTTGTTACTGTCAGGTGTGTTTGTTGTCTTTTTTTTTTTTGTGGAAATGAAATTAATAAGGAGAAGAATGAGAGATAATAGTAATCCGTTTGAATTACAAACTACTCAGTAAGTCAAGTCATTAATAAAATTTTAATACAATTTTTTGATTACATATTAACAATAAAATTGTTTCTTTACAGTTTTCTGTGTACTATCCATTGCTATCTACAAATTATCTCAAAATATTCTATAATTAATATATTAAATTAATAATTAATATATTAAATTACTAATTTATATATTAAACTACTAATTAATATATTTATTTACTTAAATTCTTTTAAAAACACTCCAGGAATTTCAATTTTATGAAATGTGAACTGCAAACACCATACAAAATATATAAAAGTGACAGGTCTGATGCTTTCACCAAGAAAATGACAGTTTTTGGTGATATTCTTTGGTGACAGTCACCATACGTGAACAGAAATTGCTGGTGACAATCACCAATCACCATACAAGAACCCGACCCTGATATATATTTTTTAACTTCTTAACACATTTGTCTGCTTCTCGTTTTGTAATAATATTATTAAATACTTATATGAATCATATTTTTGCAAAATACTTATTTTATACCTGGAAAAGGTAATAAACCACCAAAGGGTAAACTCTGGGATAGGTACCAGGGTAGAAAAAGAGCCTTGAAAAAACTCAGCTGTTATGAAAAGGGTCGAAAAAAATAATGACAACATTTTCAGAAAAAGAAAATGATGAAAATGATGAAGAAGATGAAAGTTCTGAAAAACTGCAAACTATATGTGATGAATTAAAATATCTTCGAGAATGGAATGAAGTTCTCATAAAATGGAAGAAAACAGTCTTATTTAGAAGAACTAAATTAAATAAAAATTTAGACCAAAATTTTATACAAATTCTACAAAACTGGCCATTTTTTAAATATTCGAAAGCACCTGAATTGGTTAAGTTATATATGTATATATTTAATGTGTGAATTTATAAATTTTTAATTGAATTTATTTGTATTCCAACAGATCGAAATAGATTACAGATTTCATAAACCAGGAAATTCCTTCAACTTCTCTAATTGGAAAAAATTTTGTTCAATCGCTCCGGCTATTTTCAGCGAGAGGATAAAAGATGTAGCTACAAAACATGCTTCAAAAACTTTTTGAAAAGAAAGGATGAACTTGATATTGGTAATGCTTAATCTCTTAATTTTTGAACACTCTGTATATTTTATTCATTGATTTATATTTTCCAGATAATGTCAACATTTGCTACGTACAATTAATGCACGCAATACTTACGCCAACATCGAAGTTTGTCAGGGGACGTCATGTAAAGTACACCATTAAGGACTCTCAACTGTTTTTTACTCTTTCTGTTGCTCGTAGTAGCGAAATCGAAGGCATTTTAGCTAAGAAGAGAGAATCGTGTATTAAGAATAAAACAAATATACAACCAATGATCATAATCGCTGGAGATGAATTCAAGTACCTATACATCATTCTATGTTGCTGTTGATGATATAAAGTTTGAATTCCAGTCATATCTGGAAGCTATAGTTTTGTTTTAAAATGTTATATGTTCTTAATTTACATTATCCTCAAGAATGCATTTCAGTTTGGATATTTTTTCAAAAGTTTTTTTTTGAGATTTTTGAAACTATTCAGGAATATCCTCTAGTTGATACTTTTATACAAGGTATTGAAAAAAAACTTGATATTGAAAAATAACAAAGACAATAAGTGAATAAAAAAATCATACTATTTCAAATTAAAGTCCGTGTTATTGGTGGCTATTCTAAGAAATTCTTTAGTTAGCGAATTTTTCTGCTAAAAAAGTTAGCAGATTATGATGTTAGCAGATTCTTAAAAATTCGTATTCTAGTCACTAATATTTTTCGAAATCTTTATGAAGCTGTCAACAGACATTCGAAATCTGCTAACAAATGTCACTTTAAAGAAATTTTCTGTCATTATACACTAGGTAATTAAACCAGTTTTTTTGCGTTCGTTTTCAGAATGTGGGTATAATTTTTTCCCAGCTCTGTATACTAAGAATTACTAAAATAATTTTGTCACGAAGATAATACACTCCATTCTAGTTCAAAATGATCGTATTAAGTATAGTTTTAATTTGATTCGTTGTAAAAGCATATACGTAAACCTGTTTACAGAAGTTGTTATAACCACTAATGTTTATACACTATTTTTTGTTTACATTTTATAAATACATAAATACATTTTTAAATAAAAATGAAAAATAATGAAAATCATAAGGTAGGTATTTCGTATTTATTCTATTTAATTTATATATTTATGTAATTACATTAAAAAAATCATACATTTTATTAAATTCACTATTTCTGTACTAAAACTTAAAAATGACAGAAGTTAGCAGAAAACTTAAACGATAACGAAATCGAAAATAGGACCTGCTAAGTTAACGAAAAATTAGCAGATTTTTCTGTTAATTTTTGGTACCAGAATACCAATTTTTGTCTTAGCAGGTAACGATCTGTCAAAATTTTGTATGAAAGTTAGCAGAATGTCAAATTAGCAGAAACCTACAGAATAGCTCCCATTATTTCCTTAACAGTTTTTTAAAAAGGTAATCTCTTGAGTATACTATTTATTTTTCAATATACATAAAGATGAAAAAAAAAAATAAATAACTTTACAGAAAACTTTATGATTATCCAATTTTAGCAATTGGTACAAGATTCTACTTTTTTCTAATTGAAACTTGATACTCTCAATCTTTTAACTATATTTTAACTGTAGGGTAATGAAAAAATCACAAAGGAGTTTGAAACATTAATAACTTTTTTTTTTAATATCTTTTATTTTTCCTTCCAGGAATTTATAGAGATGACTTCGAAGTTTCTTTATGGGGCTTTTTTTCTTATCATTTCATTCTTTCATTACTTTCGATTTGATGAAAAAAAATTAACTTCTAATAGTTTTTCACTTACAAGCAATAGTAAGCAAAACAGCAAAATTAAGAAATATCAAAATTTTCTAAAAAATTAGAAGCCATTTTTTTTCATCTAATCGAAATTACTGAAATAATAAGAGGAAAAAGCTTCATTAAAAACTCCCAACTGCTCTGTAAATTCCCGGAAAGAAAATTAAAAAATTTAAAAAAGTTACTGTTACAAACTCCTTCGTAATTTTGTACTACCCTGTACTTACTTGAAGGAAAAATAGCTAAGTCCTTTGTTAAACCAACTTAAACGCATTAGTAATGTGATTTTATAACTTACCTTATAAATATTAGATAAGTTTTAGGTAAGTTGTCTAAAAGAAAATGGTAAACTGTATATATTTATCTTTTTTAAAATACCTGAAAGTAATAAGTAAAAATAAAATAACAAATCTTTTTAGTATGCTTCATGCACTTATTTTAAGACAAATTACCTTAACCTTTTTGTTGAAACACCTAAAAAAAATTAGTAAAATTGCCTAAAATGTTTAATCACTTTTGTTAAATCAACTTAAAAGCATTAGTAAAATTAACGTATGTGATTTGACAACACAACTTATAAATATTAGCCAAGCTTTAGGTAATTTGTCTAAAAGAAAATGATAAACTGCATGTATTTTAATTTTGCTGTTTTACACAATCACTTTTAGTCAAATTGTCAATGTTTAAGCTAAGTTACAATATCACAGTTAGATCGCAATTAAGCAAAGATTTTTTGGGCATATTACCTAAAATTTTAGCTGGACGAATAATGCCTTATGAGTTAGGTATTTTACATCCTGATTTTAGGCATTTCTACACAAGTTTTTCTTTGGGTGTAATATATTTTTTTAAAGACTTTCATGCATTCGTCCGAATTGTATCGTCATCATAGATTAAAACATCCCCAAATTACGCCAAAGAGAAAAAAACGAATTTAATTTTGATTCTTGGTACGGGTGTTGAACGACGAACATGTATATAAGACATTGGTTTCATAAAATGTCCTTGAGCTGCAACAAAACAGTAGAGTTTGTTAAAAATTAAAAGCGAATGATCTGCGCATACCATATATATATTATACACAAAATGTTTATGTGTATTAGTGTTCTTCTATCTTTAAAAACCACTACTAGTGTAAAAATTCTCTAAAAATTACACCATTATCTCTCTGCGCAATTATACCATTCGCTTTTAATTTTTAACAAACTCTAACAAATTTGTAGTCGGCATTTTTCCGAAAATGATTTGTTTGAAGAATGCTCATGACTAAAAGAAAATCTTACTACTCTTTTACATTTTTTGTCTTTTTATTTTCTATTAGTCCATTATATTTCCTTTATAAATACATATAAATATACATACATATATATGTATGTACATAGCTAAACTCGATTTAATTCAAGCAATGGGTCCCATGAGCATGAGTTGCAATTGTGATTATGCAAGTAAGATGTAAATTTACACAATTCATTGGTAAGAGTTCAAACATTTAAACTCAAACGAGATAACATAATTGTAAAATATTGTTAATAGAGCGGAATCTGTTCATAGAGCGGACAGACAAGAAGGAATCGCTTAGAACATTAGATTTAAAAATACGTTATGACCGTTTTTGCAATAAAAAAAAAATTTAACATACACAAAATCCTCAAAACTGTAATTAGACAATTTTATATGGAAAATGAGGACGGAGTAAATGTGCATGACATCATCATACAATTTTTTTGTTGGTTTGTACCATATGAAAATTTATAATTAATATGAACAAAAACAACACACATAAAAAAATAATTGTTGTTTTTATTTTTCATTTTTCAAGTACCCAACCAAATTTACAATTTCTTTACAATACCGTATTTGAATTTTGTTGTTGCTTCGTACCTAAATTCAAAATTTATTGTAAACTTGAAGTCACTGTTTTTTTCTCAATTTTGTATTTTTCCCATTTAGCATATACAAGTATGTATTTTTGTATATGCAGATTGTAGTTTATACAGTAGCGGAAAAAACGCATGACTCAAATAATTTTCATTTTCTAAAAATAATTTATTTATTAAGCTGTATTACAGAATCATGTATGGTTTTTCTTTTCTTATAAAAAATACCTTGAAAAAACACACATACTTAGTTAAAAAATAAACCATCATCCATCCGTACCAAAATTTAAAGATAGTATCGAGAAAAGTTTTTAGAAATTATTAGTTAGGCGATCTTTCATGACGGCTACT
This sequence comes from Bombylius major, assembly GCA_932526495.1. Lineage (NCBI taxonomy): Eukaryota > Metazoa > Arthropoda > Insecta > Diptera > Bombyliidae > Bombylius > Bombylius major. The sequence goes on from OW052043.1 coordinate 19,879,576, forward strand.
GTATATTATAATGCACGTACATTATAATGTTAACACTTTGCAAGCATTAGCGATTTTCTAATTTTCTAATAATGACTGTGATCATCTCCCGGCTGTAAGGTTTTAATAAAATTTTATAGGTACACCTAATTGATCGAAATTTGTAGAGTCCAACATATCATATCTAACTATGTACCTGACATTATGTAACATTTTGAAATATAAATATGGGTAAATAAAATGTATTTAAATGTGTATTGTAATGTTGTTAATTATAGGTACATACTTGAATCAAAGACTATATAAATTACCACCAGACATTTTATCGCAGTACATTGAAATAACAAATTTTAAAACAGCAAAAATACCTCCAATGTTGAAAGCTTACCTCCAATCTTATCACTGTTTAAGCTCTTTCTTATTCTCAGGGTTTTTTCTTAATTTCTCTGATTTTAAAGTATATTCTCTTTTCTATATATTTTCCATGCAATACATACAAAATTTTTAAAAAAATTTGAGAAATTTTAACATTTTTAACTCAATCATTCTCATGATTGTATCAAGCATTACAATATACAGAATCATATGGAAACAGCTTTTCCTTTTCTCCATATTATCAGTATACATACCATTTGGTTCAGTATAAAAATTTGTATGAGAAATTGAAAATATAGGATTTGAGGGTATATTTCAAGTATTTCAAGAAGAAGAAGTATACAAGTAGCTAATTTGCCTATGATCTGCACACTTATAAATTCTGTTGATAATTTACATATCAAATTTGTTCGTTTATCAGGCCAAATATAATGTTGATATCATATTGATAATAATTTTATTGAAAAAAAATAATTTTATTGAAAAACTCGATCAAAAAATCTTAATTTTCTAACATTAAAAATTATTTTTACACCAGGCAATCAGAATTCAAAGCAGTTCAAATTATACACAAATTGCTCTACAATATAAGAGGATAAGAAATTGTTGTAATTTTCTTTAGTGATTCTAAAGGATTTCAAATTCAGTATATTACATACACAAGTACTAAAAATCGTTTTTGTAATAGGAAATCATAATTCTTAGCAAACAAAAATTTCAACAAAATCATCTCTAATAGGCAATAGTATCTATTTGTCATTTGTGTGATTTACGTATAGCCAATAGGATTGCTTGAAATTATATAATGACGACATATACATATAAAAAACAATTGGAAGCATGTATTATAAATAATAATAATAAAAATAATAAAAAAAAACATTCTTTTTCCTTATTACCCTTCTTCCTTTACCTCTATACATTTTTCAATGCAAAAGACCAAAAATATATGTAGGTATAGCTCGATTTAAAAAAGATGCCTAATCGTATTATATTGTACTAGAAAACTATGCGCAGAAGAAAAGATACTTACAAACATGCATTTTTGTTGTAGTAAATTCTAAGAAAGTAGGTTTCTTCCTTCGTATATGTATACACAAGAAGATCAGTAACACATGTAAGACATGCGCGAGATTCGCCAACTCATATTATTTTGACTATAATCACCGACCACCGTACAAAAAAATATGTATATGTGTTTGAGAAAAATTTTACAAAAAATATAATATCACACTAAATATTTTTTATTTTTCTTGAAGGAAGAAATTGAATACAATGCGTATAGTTAAAACGTAATATGTCGTCAACACATACATAATTATTTACGATCGTGTACATTTTTTTCTTTTTTTTTTCACTTTATTGGTATATTTTTGTGTTTTGTTGGTTTTTACTAGAAGGGATATATGAGAAATGTATACATGAAATTTTGTTTTTGTTTGCTTGTGTGTATATTTTAAAATGTATTAAAAACTAGCATCAGATATTTTATAATGTACCTAAAAGAAAATAAAACAACATGCCTATTGATTATTCTGATCTCCTGATCCTTCACGAATAAAATTTTCATATTTGTCAATGAAGATGAACAAACTACGAAAATTTTCTGGATATAGAAATTTAGAAAAATATAAAAATATATTTTTAAAATGATTTTTAAAATTTGAAAAAAGAAAAAAAAATTTCGGAAAGGATAGATATTTGCTTTCTCAAACAGCAAAATATATACACACGTATGTACATACATATTCAGTAAAGGAGTGGGTATAATTTTTTGTTCGAATCGAGAAAATAAATGTACCTGTATACAAGTTGAATATTTTTTTTTCTTTATATCTTTATGCGTATATTTCAATGTATACAGAAAAAAATTTTGTAGAACCAAAGTTGTATAAGTAGAAGATGCCCAACGTCCATATATCCTCATGGCACTCAAAATTTTTGATCTGGGGCGTGATATCACACCCCACAACATGTTGCTTATACATTTGTTTCTAATAGTCATGTTTATAATGATATTCAGTAGCAATTATCAACAATTTTACTCATCGTATCAACATTTTAATCATGAACAAAAGGCAGTAGAATCGAGAAAGTTTAGAACAGACGCACAAGTAGAGTGCGGTAAAGTAGGAATAAATTCTTTACACAAATGTTGCTTAGTTTGAAATTTTTTACTATACCTATATTAAAATTAAAAACAACAAGTAACATTAAATATGAATTGTTGGTATTCTCGCTATATATATAGCTATAGCTATATACATACATAATTCTAACATACACACATTCGAGCCATACTTTGCGTTGTTTTCAAATTATGAGTAAAATTTGTTTAAACCATATATTATTGACTTGAAGAAATTTGAAATTTTTTTCGTTTTTCTTATTTTTGTTGTTGTTATATTGAAATCCAGTTTTAACCAAATTTTGTCTTTCTTTTTAAACTTGCAGGTATAAATGCATTTTATAATTTTCTATTTTCATTGAAAATTCGCATATAATTTTGAAAAAAAGTTATTTCATATTTTTTGTGGAAAGATAATGTAATTTGTTATATATATTTGACTATTATATTTCGGACTTTTAAACTGATTTTCCAGTCCTTGAGTTCAAAAGCAAGTTATTTTTCTTTCATTGTGAACCCATAATTATGCATTTAGCCAATTTTTCCAGCATACCTTTGTAAAGATCAGTTTTAAAATATGTACCTATACATACATATGAGAATTTTTAAAATTCTTTTTATCAAAAGTCGTTTTTTTTGCAATAGATATATATGTATTTTAGTGTAAAAATATGACATAGGGAGGATACCCAGTAACGAGTCCCCTTAAGGAAAATTTTTGCCTTTTCCTTATACCACGGATAAAGTATTTAAATAATAATTCCAACCAAGAGCAAAATAAACTTTCTGAAGGGTCTAGATTTGCAATTTAAAAATACCCAAATGGGTTTGAAAATAAACCTAAAATTTAAATTATGTATTTTTATTTAAAAATGTTACATTTATATTGAAATATAGGCAGGTGAGTATTTAATGAGCTTTCTACTTCTGTGAAAGTACATTAATTTTTGTATTTTTACTTGATATATTTTTTTCAACCGACCATGAACAATGCTTCCGTATCAGTACCGTCAGAAGGAATTCTAAAAATTTCTTTCTATGAGTAGCACATGGATTACTTTCGCAAAACCAATCGCTGTGATGTTCACTTTTGTTTGTAAATTCTATACACTCTTCTGATATAAACTTTTTTATATTTTTAATATGTAATTGAGTTTTAAAAATTTTACTAAAAACCAAACAGTGAGCTTTCAATACTTCAAATAAAATATCTGAAGGTGCATATAAATTTCCAAAATTAATGTACTTTCACAGAAGTAGAAAGCTCATTAAATACTCACCTGCCTATATTTCAATATAAATGTAACATTTTTAAATAAAAATACATAATTTAAATTTTAGGTTTATTTTCAAACCCATTTGGGTATTTTTAAATTGCAAATCTAGACCCTTCAGAAAGTTTATTTTGCTCTTGGTTGGAATTATTATTTAAATACTTTATCCGTGGTATAAGGAAAAGGCAAAAATTTTCCTTAAGGGGACTCGTTACTGGGTATCCTCCCTATGTCATATTTTTACACTAAAATACATATATATCTATTGCAAAAAAAAACGACTTTTGATAAAAAGAATTTTAAAAATTCTCATATGTATGTATAGGTACATATTTTAAAACTGATCTTTACAAAGGTATGCTGGAAAAATTGGCTAAATGCATAATTATGGGTTCACAATGAAAGAAAAATAACTTGCTTTTGAACTCAAGGACTGGAAAATCAGTTTAAAAGTCCGAAATATAATAGTCCAAAACTGACAAATTACATTATCTTTCCACAAAAAATATGAAATAACTTTTTTTCAAAATTATATGCGAATTTTCAATGAAAATAGAAAATTATAAAATGCATTTATACCTGCAAGTTTAAAAAGAAAGACAAAATTTGGTTAAAACTGGATTTCAATATAACAACAACAAAAATAAGAAAAACGAAAAAAATTTCAAATTTCTTCAAGTCAATAATATATGGTTTAAACAAATTTTACTCATAATTTGAAAACAACGCAAAGTATGGCTCGAATGTGTGTATGTTAGAATTATGTATGTATATAGCTATAGCTATATATATAGCGAGAATACCAACAATTCATATTTAATGTTACTTGTTGTTTTTAATTTTAATATAGGTATAGTAAAAAATTTCAAACTAAGCAACATTTGTGTAAAGAATTTATTCCTACTTTACCGCACTCTACTTGTGCGTCTGTTCTAAACTTTCTCGATTCTACTGCCTTTTGTTCATGATTAAAATGTTGATACGATGAGTAAAATTGTTGATAATTGCTACTGAATATCATTATAAACATGACTATTAGAAACAAATGTATAAGCAACATGTTGTGGGGTGTGATATCACGCCCCAGATCAAAAATTTTGAGTGCCATGAGGATATATGAACGTTGGGCATCTTCTACTTATACAACTTTGGTAGAACGCAACGATATGAATAAGGAATTAGGTATACATGTATATGTTTATCTTATGAATAAAAATAATATTTTGTCTAAGAAGCAACTGAGTAATAAACGAAAGTTTTCTCATATATTTTTTCGTGAGAGATAGAAGCTTTTCGTCCCTCACACTTCCCGCACAGGTCTACAAATTTTAAAAATTTTGCCTACATTCGAGCCAGTACTAAGTGTTCCTGTATATATATTGCTCGGTGCTTGAATTGAAAACAAAATATCTTAATTCCCTTTTTCAATCAAAAAAAAAATATATAGTTACATAAAATAAAAACAAAAAAAAGCGGGATCTGGATTCTGGATTTCAGTAAAATTTCTCATAGCTTCAAAAACTATAAAAAAAATAAAAATAATTGGATAAATTTTTCATATTATCATGCATTCAATAATCAGAAAACAAATTCTAATTCATATTCCTATACAATACAATATATGTATTTACATACATAATGTATGTACATACATATTGATATTCTATGGATGAAAAAATAAAAAATATACTAACCGATGAAACAAATTTTAAAAAAAGAAGAAAAAAAAACAAATATTAAATGAAATGTGCACAGACGGTAAACACGCATTTGTGTACATGCAAAAATATGTATGTACCTATTTATATAAATTGTTATATATTATATAAATATAGGTATACACAAAATTATACTGGAAACTGGTTTGATTTGGTTATACACAAAAAAAAAAAAAAAGTAACAAGAGCATGAGCGAATGGATAATAAAAAAAATCACTCGATCATTTTTTTTAAGTTTGAATTTCAAAACGTTAGTTCTATTTTTGCTCGCCAGATAGGACAGACAAGAAGGTTTCGTTTAGGAGCCTTTAATGAAATAGAGTGAAAATACAAATGTACTACGCGGAATATCTATTGTGTTAATCTATAATCATTGACGCTATGTAAATCCATCCATGTTTACTACCCTAAAAGCCTAGACAGACCAAGATAAATTACGTACTTGAATACAAAAATAAAGCACAAAGTACGAATTCATCGACTTTCTCCATACATTTGTGTGCTTTAGCTAAGCACAAAAATTTATGTACTTTAGGTGTTAAAGTACGATCTTTAGCGCCACTAGTTGCTAATAGTAGAAATAAAATTTTTGTTGAACCTTGCACTAGAAAAAATGTATTTAAAGAAGAAAATGCAAAATTTGAAAAAAATTAAAAATAAAAAATAACCATGGTAGCTGCCATAAAAACCAGAAGTATATCTATCTGTTTTCTATATATGTACATACAATACAGCACCATTTTTAATTTTTGAGCCATAGGAAAGAAAATGTAATGGAGTAAGATTGTTGAGTTAAGTATAGTGAGTATTATAGGCCAGACAGACCAAGAGCTCTTTTGGGGTTTTACGAAATCGTTAGTATTATACTTACGACAGACCGGAGTTTAGAAACTGTCTAAACCTGTTTAAATGGATAAACTCCTTGGTCTGTCAGCACTGGATTGGGATAAGAACGTTTTTTAAGTGGTTAAGACCGCACCACGAATTTTTAGTAGTTTATCCATTTAAAGCTTTTTTATATACAGACAACAACCTCTGTGGTAAAAAAAAAAAAAACACAATCCACACAATTCTAAACCCAAAAAAGAATGGCTGCTTTCGTGAAAAAAAAAACTTATAAGCAGCATTTTTTATATTTTTTATTGTATTGCAGAAACTGCTAATAAAGAAGTATTCTTAAGCGCCGGCTGTACACTGTTTGTTTCTGTTCTTTATTTTGTTTTATTTTGTTATTATTATTGTCATTGTCATTAAAAATAATATTGTACGGTGATTAAATGTCACAAAAAAGGTCAGTAGTCGTTCTTAACTAAAAGCTCTTTTTTAACTGGTTTAACTGGTCGCGATATTGATTGAATTATAGTGATTGTGAAGTTGATTGAATAATAGACAGTTATCGTTAGATTGAAAGATTAATTAAGATAAAGTAAAACTGTATAAATAAAATTGAATTAATAAAAATCAAAATAAGTATAAAAAGTGTATTCTTTAGCTTCAGAAGTGGAATTAAATTAAAAAAAACCGCATAGTGGGATAGATTAATTTCAAATAACCGCATTTTGGATTGATTTTTCATGACCACATAGTGAGATAGATTTCACGAAACCGCATAGAAATTTAACTTTTGAGTGGATAGGAAGATTGTTTTTAATATTTGGTGATTTCAACTGAAATTGATATACATACGTACAGTTAAAATAAATACTCATAATATTGAAGGTAGTGGTCATTGATAAATTAAAGGACTATTAAAAAAAAATTTTTAAAAGAAAGTGATATTTTAAAGAAAAAGTTATATATCTATAATCTATATGTATGTACAAAATAGAGTATTTAAATGAATTGAAAAGATATGAATTGATCGAAAAGTTGAAAAATGAAAGACTTCCATATGGAGGAAATAAAACCACGCTTGTTCGGCGTTTAGAAATATATGTAGAATAACAAAATGGCGGACATGATTCAAAAAGTGATTCATCAAATATGGAAGTAGAAGAAGATTTAAAAAATAATAGTGGAACAGGTGAGCAACATAATTCAACTTTGAAACAGACGGAAAAAGAAATAGAACTTTTAAAAATAATGAAAATGAATCTGACGAAGAGTTACAAGAAAAAGAACAACACTCAAGGTACAGTTTACGTCTTCGTTAGGACGGCCGAGCTGTAGTAGATAGAAAATGTTATGGTAAAGTAGAACAATTAGACTGACTGATTGGTAAATAGGAATAGGAAAGAAAATGTAATAGAGTAGGATTATTGAGTTAAGTATAGTGAGTGTTAGATCGTTGTATTGATTGGATCGCCATATTGATTGTATTGTAGGTCACGATATTGATTGAAATATAGTGATTGTGAAATTGATTGAATAATAGATAGTTATCGTTAGATCGAAATATTAATTAAGATAAAGTAAAACTGTACAATTAAAAGTGAATTAATAAAAACTAAAATAAGTATAAAAAGTGTATTCTTTACAAGCAAGCAAGCCATAACTCAAAAAAAAAAAACTGGTGCAGCGCCATCATTTGCTCCATATCAACAAATAAGGAACGAGATATTTGGCGATAGGGACAATATTTAGATGAAAAACTTTAATTTCAAAAATGTACGCTCTGTAAAAAAAAAATTATTAAAGAGTCCGCAGTTTTCGTAACTGAAATACCTTATCGGCGTTATTTCTGCGAAAACAACAACTTTTTTTTATGCGACAGATACAAAAAGTTAAAAAGAAGGTGAGACTGATAATCTGGCGCACATAAGAAGACTAGATGGTGCAAATGAAGCTAAGGTCGCTGATAAGGAACGAGCCAACAAAGACAATACTTTTATATCTGTAATTTTCGACTTACAAAGTGTCTTATCTTAAGATGTTCTTCAATGTATTATAGTCGAAAGCTATGTGTATAAAATTTGACTTTTTATGAAGCTGCACTTCCAAATAAAGCACAATACATTGTTATACTTAGCCGGAGTCGGATGGTCAATAGGAACAGCACTTTCGAAATGGTTTTCGGATTTTAAGGTCGAAAGAGGTGGTCAAACCCGAAATCAATTTATTGCTACGTTATTCATGTATATTGTACCGAATACGCATGTGGATACTAGGCAACACCATTTTTTGGAATCGGGACATTCGTGCACGGAAGTTGACTCTATACATATTGCAAAAAAGTATGTCTCAGTTTATTGCGTGAATGATTGGCTGAACATTTTCAAGATGGCACGATCACAAAAGGTTAGAAAAAATTCAATGCCTTATAATGTTTTGGAGCTGGTTTATAGCGATTATAAAGACCTCAGGCGCTGGAAAGAAAATTAATGAAAAATAGAATGGATGAAAACGAATTTATATCCCTAAAATGGCTGAAAATAAAGTGGATGAGATATAAAAAAAGTCATCCTGGAAAAATCAAATTTAGAAGCTGTTAGAAAAACATGATCATGATTCATGAATATGACTATTTAAATAAAAACACTACTTTTACTGAGGAGATAATTTCCATCCCCTTTCATGATGAGGAAGAACTTTAAACTTTTGAGAAGGAAATTCAAAAAAATTTAGAAAAGTTTGATGTTTGCAACAGCGTTTTTATTATGCTAATAATTATTTAATTTTACTTGTTGTTTTTTATTTTAGTGCAACTTCTACGCTAAAAATAATGCGCCTGAAATGGCAAAATTTATTGAACGTAATTTAGCTTTGACAATGGAGGATTCAGTGACAGAACATTTTTCTTGGAGGGGCACCAAAAATAAAATAAAGGTGCAGGGGTTGTCGATAATATCGGCATTGAGAAGTAAGTAATCTAATCATGTATTTCAGTTTTTTTGATTCATAAAAATTTTAACTGGTATAATGAATTTTGTTTTTAGGCGCTTTCCACTTAAAATTCGAGACAGGGACAGAGGAAATTTTCAATGCAGGGTGCAAATCCTTCTTTTAGTATGCCAGGGATAGGCAAATGAAAAAACTTAGAAGTGAAAATAGAAAAAAGCAGCATAATTTTATAATTTTGTTTAATTATTTTTTAAAATATGTTTTTTTGTTGTTATTGTTAATTTTGTTTTTTTAAATGAATTCCTTTTGTTTTGTTTTAATAATTGAAATAAATTTATATTTTAAAACAATATTAAATCTTGCTTGTTTATGTTCATACGATGAGTATTGAAAAATATATATAACTTCCGAATAATTTTGAGAGCAACTGTACTACAAGAAGAAAATATATATGTATGTACATACATACAAGTTACTCGTAACCATAGGCTTACAAATGATTCGCAAAAACGTTTGTAAATCAATTACTTTTAATTACTTTACTTACGAGTCTTTTTCAAATTCGTTAGCAAACAATATACTCGCTAAAGTGATTTTTTTACGAATTAATTATGAATCATTTTGTTTATTCCATACATTTTGATGAAATCAATGCTGACAATGTAACTATTCAACTATCCGCATATGATGTTTTGAAAACAACCTTTAATTCACAGGGAAGATCAAGAAAGCAAGCAAAATTTTGCAATTAATAAAGAGCAAATCGACTTGCTTGTTAAATTTATGTCGAAAAATGAAGATCTAGCTAAAGGGAGGCTAAAAAATCTTCAAGCTCGAAAAAAGGGTAGAGAGTTATGGACACGCATAACTGAAAATTTAAATCAAATGGGTCCTCCAACAAAACAAGCACATGAGTGGAAAAAGGTATTTAGGAATATACATAGTACGATAGTTTTTTAAAATCAATTTTTTTAAAATATTAAAAATATATTTATGTATTTATTATATATAAATACATGCATATGTATATACATATAAATTAACATACATAGGGTAAATTTGTAAAAAACAATATTTTATGTATCTATACATTATTTGTATGTGTATTTTGCACTTTGTTTTGTTTTACAATTTCAAACCTGGGGCCGGATTATGAACTTTCGTTATAAATAACGATAAAGTAAAATAAAGATAAAGTGATAAAAATAAAGTGATATTACAAACTCTCTACGATAAATAATTTTCGTGAGAGATCACCACACTTTATTTTCTTACTCACCATTAATAGTTTGACGTTTAAAAGTGTAAACAAAAGAAAATCAAGAAAAATTTATAGTGAATGTGATAAGTGAATTATTGTGAGAAATAAATAATATAAAAAGTAAGTTTTATAAATTATTATAAAATAAATAACATATATTATTATTAAGTGTAGTGTTTATAAAAAATTTAATGTTAATAAATGTGTTTTCATATATTTTTTAATAAAAAGTATGTTTATGTACTTGTATGTAGGCACATACAAAATTTTCTTTTGTTTTCAGTATTCATATTTAATGTGAATTTAAAATTAAATTGAATTAAAACCTCATTAATTTAAAATTGACTATATATTTTAATTAGAAAGTTCTAATTAATTCTATTATAAACTATGTATATACCAATTAAACACGAAAAGTGGTGTGATTTTTTATTGTTTTATAGTGCTTTTTTTTTTATAATGTATTTATTTATTGTATATATGTACAAATGTGTTTTTTTTTTTAATTTAAAGTAGAAATATGAATAACAATCAGCACCTAGATTTCACAATTGCTGCCTTTCTACACTTGGAAGATGAGGATGGTGATGTAGGGAATGTACGTGTAGAAAGGAGACGTATAAGGGATAACTCTGATCCTTTTGCTCTGGATGCAACAGAGTTTAAAAATATTTTCAGATTCACAAAAGATAGCTTTAGAGTATTTTTTGAGGATCTGAAAGTATTTTTAAATGATAGAAAAACGGTCAGGGGTATTTCAAAAGAAATTCGGGTGCTTGCTGCTGTCCGATTTTTTGCTACAGGTAATTTTATTATAAATATAACCTTGTATAGTATTAAAAATTTTGTGTTACAAGGAGCTTATCAAAGAAATATTGGACAAGATTTTTGTATTGGAATGTCTCAGCCATCTTTATCATTATGCATCAAGGAAGTTTGTACTGCGATCATACGATATGATGCAGAAAAAAAGGTAGTCCAATTTCCTACAACATCTGCAGAAATAGCAGCTACCAAATTGGGGTATGCATTTAATATTATGATAGTCTACTCAATAATATACATAATAAATATCCTTTTTCAATAGTTTTTATCGAAAAGCAAATTTCCCGGGGATTGTAGGTGCAGTCGATGGCACACACATCCATATATTAGCTCCACCGCAAAATGAACATTCATATGTTTGTCGTAAAGGGGGACACTCACTGAATGTTCAAATTGTAAGTGAATTAAACATAATTATAGTATATGATACAGTTTAACATAATATCTGATAAATATTCCTTCAGGTTTGTAATGCCGACTTGAAGATTTTTGGAATCAACGCAAAGTTCGGTGGAGTTGCACACGACGCACACGTGTGGCAATCGTCGCAACTACACGCGCATATGAGATGCAGATATGCAAACGGTGTGAGAGACACGTGGTTAATTGGTAAGTTTCAAATAACCAATTGAAATACTTTAATTGCTTTAAAAAATTACTTTCACTACTTCATTTTTCTTTTTATTCGACTTTAGGAGATAGTGGTTATCCTCAGCAACCTTGGCTGATGACACCGTTCAGAGGCACCAACCTATCTACAAGTCAGCAGCGGTACAATGATGCACTTGTTGTTACACGTGCATGCGTCGAGAAATGCATCGGAGTCTTAAAATCAAGATTCCGTTGCCTTTCTCGACAGCGTGTACTTATGTATTCACCAGTGACTGCTGGCGATATTGTGAAAACATGTGCCATTTTGCATAACATACTGCATACAAGAGGCGACCTTGTAGATAGTGAAGTTAATGCTGCCGAAAATATTGAAGAAGTTATTGAAAACAGCCAGCATACAAACAATGAAGGTTTTTCTGTTAGAGATAGTTTAGTTCGTAATTACTTTAGATAAAATATTTTATTAAGTATGTAATAAATTAGTTAATGTAATTAGTTAATTAGTTAATTTTAAATAAAACAAATTTTTTTCAAATTCACTTAAATACATATTTATTGTTTTTCTTATTCTACAAACTTAATTTTATATTTTACTTAAAAATAATTCTTAGCTCCTGTGGATGAGCTATTAAGTTGGATAGTGAGTCGATAAAAAATGAAAAAAAGTTATTTTGAATACAAAAATAAGTCTAAATATGTACAAAAAAATTGTTTTGAATATAAAAGTTTAAAAAAAAAAAGATTAAATAAATAATGCTGGAGGAACTATTGATTTCCTACATTCAACTCCATTAGATTGAAAATCAGAGAATTAATAAGTAATTTCTAGTGGAAAAGTTCAAATATTAAAATTTTTGAAAGTCTACAAATCTCTTAACCTATTAACTTTTCACAGTCTACAAACTTTATTAAGTAGAATAGCATTTCTACTAACTTCTTAATTAATAGGTTAGGAGATCTATTAAATTTCTATTACCTAGAATAGGGGCCTTAATTGCATTAAACGCTCAACCAAACTATTTAACACGTTTAGTGCTGCAACTACCTCTTTTGTGGCATTGACTTGATCCTGAAGCAATTGGTTTTTTTGGCGCTTAAGCATGATAATTTCTTCATTATATTTTGCTGTTGCTTCAAAATTTTTTTTACTGATTTCTAATAGCTCTTGCGTCTGCCGCTTTGCTATTGGCACTCTTCTTGAGATATACGCACGAGATGTAGAAGGCGCACGAGATGTAGAAAGCGCACGAGAAGTTGAAGGTGCAGAAATTGGAGTTGAAATTGCATCCTTATGAGAAAAAAAATTATGATTAATTAAAACAAATATAAGAAAAATTATATTCTTTTTATCGAATTAACTTACGTGTATCTATCTCATCTTGTGAACAACACAAACAGTAGAGTAGAAGAGCATACTTTAGTAAGGAATAAAAAGTATTATACACATATGGATTAATCCAATTGAGGATCGTTGTTTCAAAGTGCAAGAAATGAAACTTTTTGAATTTTCAGGGAAAAAGTTGTTCCACTTTGAAAAAACGGTGCTTAATTGGAAGTAGAAGGAATGCATACAGTTATAATTGAATAATTGTGGACACATGTAAAATTTTCAAATATTACCGGCATTATTGTTCTTTCTACATCTGTAGCAGGATCTTCTAGTAAAACCTCAGATGCCTCAGGCAATTTCTCCCCCATTTCAACGTCATCCTTAGAAATGTTATAAATCATCAATTTTTAATGTCTATCGTTCTTTTTAAAAAAAATTACTTGTATATTTGTAATTCCAATTTCTCCGACATCTTTATTCCCATAAATTTGTTCGGAAGAAATTATTGAAATTATTTTTTCTTCCTCAGGAGTCAAAGGCTTCGCAGGAACACCGTTTATTCCTGACCCTCCACTTCTTAAACACCTCGCACGAGTTTTTGTTCGAAATCTAAAGACAAAAATTTTTATGATATAAATTTGATTCTTTATTTTAGTACATTATCATATTCGTATATTCAACAATTTTTTTGATTATTTTAACCTTGGAATTGCCTGACCTTATACAAATGTATACATTCGGATTTTGAACCTTAATTTTAACATGATTACTTTGAGCTATGACTTTGAAACTTCACCGACTCCTCCATTAGAGGGTTCTACATATACATCCCAATTTTCGAAGTCATAGCTCAAAGGGATCATATTTAAATTAAAGCTCAAAATCCGAATGTATACATTTGTATAAGGTCAGGCAATTCCAAGGTTAAAAATAAAGCTTGTAATTGCCACGGTTCTGTTAATAAATACTTACAGAAGGTCCTTCCAATATTTTCTCCACTCTATTATTGTTTTTTTGGTGCCTCCCAAGCCATTCAGTTCCTCAGTTAAGTCCTCCCACTTGTTTTGCTGTAGCCGTTTTCCTTGTATTGTTTCGAATCTAAGAAAAAGTCATTGAAAAAAAAACTAAAATTTTAAGAACAAAACTTCACCTACTTATCCCTAGCTAAACTTTTATCGTTGAATAGGCACTCAATCAACCTTTCACGTTGAACCCCTGTCGCTTTTTTTGCTCTTTTTGGCTCCATCTGAAATGAAAATATAAAAAATGAAAAAAATAAATGAATTAAAAAAATTTTGAAATATATATGCCGTTTTTTTTTAGTGGTATAAATCCATTTTTAGAAAAAAATTCGTTTGACATAAAGGTTTTTATACATTTATAATAATACATTACACTGTTAACATACATACAATACAATACATTTATTAATTTTAAAATAATTGAAGATTCATATTTTAAAATAAATGTATGATTTTATCAACTCAAAACTCGAATATATAACATCATAAAGTAACTGATTATTAAAATTATTAAATATATTAAAAAAAGTAAAAATGGACTTTTACCACGATTTATATATTATTCATAATAAGCAAAAACATAAATACTTACAATATTTAATTTATTTAAATTGTTTACACTATTTTTTTCACAATTTGTTCACTAAAAATAACAACTTTATACAATAAAGACCTTTACTGAACTCACGTTATTTTAAAGTATAAATAACGATACAAAAATAACAATAAAGTTGTTTCATAATACCGCTTTATCGTAATTTTCAAATTCACCACAAAAAATAAAGAATTTGAGAGAATTTCTAATACGTCATAACAATAAAGTGGGTTCATAATACCGATTTTTCTTTATCCATTTATAGCGATAAAGTAATAACGATAAAGTATGTTCGTAATCGACCCCCTGGAGTGATATGAAATATAAAGTAAAAAGTAAATTAGCATTCAATAAAATAAATAAAAAAAAGACTGGTGGAGGGCCATATAAAGAAAAAAAAATATCGCCACTTGAGGATGAAATAATAAAATGCGCAGGTATAGAACCTGCTGTGGAAGGACTTGCAAAAGTTAAAACATTTGGACCAACTTCCAAAACATCAAGTACAATTGCAAACAGAGAAAATTCCATTGACAACGAAATAATTATTGAGGATGTGTTTTATGAGGATGACTTAGAAGAAAATGAAAATAATATAAATTATAATAATACTATTAATTGTGACAATAGTATTAATACTGAGCCAACAGCTTCGTCTTCTTCTAAAACAACTAAAAAATCACAAAAACAAGATTTGATGAAAAATATGTCAAAACATCCCAAGACTTGACCGAAAACATAGTTTTATTGATTGACGTGGCGAAAAATATGGAGAAATATTTAAAACGTATATATCAAGTGCAAGAGGACATTTGTAAATTGAAAAAAAGAAAAATTGATATTTATGAAAAAAACGTGGAAGAGTCGCTTCAGCTTCGTAGATTAGAGTTAGAAGCCAAATTAGAGGAAAATCGTTTAAAACAAATAGAGCTCGAGAAGAGGCAATAATTAGTTATTTAAGTATTAATTAATAATTAATATTATTATTACTACATTATTATTATCATTTCCTTTTTTTTTGTGAAGACTTTTTTAGTTATTTATTTTGTTATTTAATATTGTCATGAAGACTTTTTTTAGTTATTTAATATTGTGATGAAGACTTTTTTTTAGTTATTTAGTATTGTCATGAAGACTTTTTTTAGTTATTTAATATTGTCACGAAGACTTTTTTTTAGTTATTTAATATTGTGATGAAGACTTTTTTTAGTTATTTAGTATTGTCATGAAGACTTTTTTTTAGTTATTTAATATTGTCATGAAGACTTTCTTGTTTTGTTCTTTCTTATATTTTATAGAATATTACAGGAATACATCAAATAAATTTATCCAAAAATAAAACAATTATCAATTTTTTATTTATTTTTATTGTAGTTAAAAAATATTAAAATAAATATAGCTACGTTTATATTTTAGACTTTTGTAAAAATTTCAAGTACTTTTTCTTAAAATTATTTAAATATTACAAACTGTCTCTAATATTATCTCTAATGAGTTTTGCTCTTCTTTGTAAATTATTGTTAGAAATTGAAGATGTGACATTATCTCTTTCAATATTGCCGTCGTCGTTGATCAATTGGTCTACATTTTCGTCCATTTCATCCTTGTAGTAAATGCAAGCATTATGTAAGGCGACACAAACATTTACAATTCTAGCTACTTGCTCAGGTGAAAATCGAAGTCTTCTGTCACTACAAAGACAACGCCAACGTCCTTTCAGTATCCCTATAGTTCGTTCGATTATACTTCTGGCTTTGGCGTGTACATTATTAAAACGCATTTCGGGACTCGTGTCAGCTGCATTTCTATAAGGCGTTAAAAGCCAAGGTTGTAGAGGGTAGCCACTATCACCTGCAAGTGCAAATAAAAAAAAATAGATTGATAAATACTGAAAAAATTTGTAATATTCTCAACTGCCAAACAAACAAACAAATAATTTACCCAAAATACGAAGACTTGTGTTGCCCTCCTCGTACTTCCCACAAAAGTATTCATAAGTGCTACTTTTATTCCAAACGGCTGAATCATGTGATGCGCCACCATTAGAAGGATCAACTGCTAATATTATGTTTCTATGGTTACAAATCTGTTCATTAAAAAAAAATTAAATCGTTTAATTAAATATTAAAGCTGTTAAATTTAACTTACTATCATAATATTCAAACTATGGAATCCTTTTCGATTAAAGAACACGTGTTCGTTTTCTTTTGGCTTTAGTATTGGCACATGCGTGCCATCTATGACACCTACAACACCAGGTAATTTATATTTCTCATAGAAATATTTCCTTCACTCTTCAAAATTTTCCTCGGTGAATTTAATCCATAATGGACAAAATTTTTCTTCTAACAATTTTAGGGTGTTCCTTAAAACCTTAGAAACTGATGTTTAAGCCATTGAAAGTATTTTATTACTTCCAACATTCACTTCATAGCTTCCACTAGCAAGTAAGTTTAAAGTTGCCGCTAGTTGAAGTATTGGAGGAATGGCAGTTTCACGGGTTGTTTCAATATTTATAGCTTCTAAGATCATTAAGAAGCACTCTTTATTTACTCTAAAATTTTGAATAAATCTGGAAAAAAACAATATTTAAATTTATATTAGAAACCATAAAAATTGTTAGAAAAAAACCTACTCTGCTGTCGGCAAGTCAAAAATATTGCTGTCGCATCTCAACTTTTTGCGTGAGAGCTTATTTAGTACTTTATTTTCTTCTTCAGAATCGCTGGAGTCCTCGAAAAATATCATTTTAATCAATAAATTCAATATATTATAAAAATATTTCACACTATCTCTACAACTATTCAAACTCGTTTTGACGCTAATGACAGCAAAAAAAAAATTTTCTATGTGGCAACGTCAATTCAAACTCGTTTCAACTTACGTGCTATGAAACCAAAGTTGTAACGACTTCGACTAAGCCGAAGAAAAAATAGTCGAAACAAGTTACGTGCTGCCGCTCCTGATTTCAGGTACTGGCGAAAATAAAATTGCTTTCTATTTCGACATATGAATTTGTACATCTTTTCCTTATAGGGTATACCGTGAAATAAGAGCAAAAACACTTCAACGCCCTCTAGCGGCCAAACCGTAGGGATGGCCAGTGCTGGATTTAGGCTTAGGCACGTGATGCTCGTGCCTAGGGCGGCAAAATCTTCAGCTAGCAAGCAAAAAAAAACCTCTTTCCATTCTATTGAGCTAGAAATATAAAAATCTTCGTACTTAGGGCGCAAATTTTTAGGGGCGGCAAAATCTTCAGCTAGCAAGCAAAAAAAACCCTCCTCATACTCTGCTGCCAAGGGGCGCGATATCAAACGCTGCCTAGGGCGCCATCGGACTTAAATCCGCTACTGGAGATGGCCCCCCTCCACCAATACGATTTTTTGTTTGTCTCGATGAGATCTACCACTGGTAAGCGATTTCGACTGTATTTTAAATGATAAAATAAATAAAGAAAACGAAAATAAACAGTGAAGTTAAATACGTATGTACATACTCGTACTATGTATATGTAAATATAAAAACAAAAATGAAAGAAAAATGGAAAGTGAAGTACAGCAGTTCAAGCACCGGTAACTGGTAAGTACCACTGATTCAACTAATCATGATTCATGTTATAGTATAGACAGACATAGCTTGGTTAACCAACTCATCCATTTAACCAATTCATTAACCAAAATAAGTGACAGACATAATGTCAGCCGGTATATTTTGACATTTGTTTATTTAGATTTTTTTCTGTTAAAAGTTTGTACTAGATTTCTTTAAAATTTTCTGAATTTTGTTAATTATTTTGTGTTTGTGAGATGGAAGTCTCAAATATTTTTGATAAATACGTTCTTTTATTCCTTTCTATAAACATAAATTTTAATTCAACTCAAAAAAAAAAAGAACAACAAGAAATAACAAAATTTGAAGTAAATCATATGATAGAAAATGACAAGTAACTGGAAAGTTTGACGTTTTTTCATTGGAAAGTACTTAGTTAACTCATAAACCAAGCAAATTTTGCTTCGTTAATGCTGTTATGATACGGTATTAATACTATTGGAAATTTAAAGTACTTAAAGAAAGAGACAACAGATTTGAGAAACAGAGACACACTATCAAAATCAGCTGACATTTTCTTAAAGTTGTATTGCCGGTATCTCTGTTTAAAGTAAATGGCAATTATATAATTTAGTAAATAAATGTTCGTGATTATTATTTCTATTCTATTCATTTTGTTTGCACTCACTGAAAAAAATTAGAAATAAATAATTAGACACGTCACACTCGTTTAAATATAATATTAAACTATGAAAAATGTCTAAACACGATGGCAACACAAAAATAATATTAATGTTCAAATTTCATGATTAATTTCATGATTAATGAAAGGATATTGGAATTTGGAGAATTGGGAGAGTTATTTTTTGACATTTTCAGTATTAATACTGAAATAAGTGTTAGTCATATCTCTCTTTCTTTCTAGTTGCTTTTTCCGTAAAGCTTACTTGTTATCTCTTTTTAATAACGAAATTAATCATGAAATTAATACCGTATCATTACAGCATAATGATGGTTTTTAACCATTTCATTTATATGGTGAACCAAACAATAACCACTCGATTCGAGTTGGTTACGTACTTAACCAAGAAGCAGCTTGGTTAACCACGATGTCTGTCAGTACTATTAACCGTTAACCTGATCATAATCACCACAATGAGAGTATTATGCCACAACCCAATCGGGATTAATGCAGTTTGTTCACCTTATGAGAGAAGTAATTTTGTAAAAAAATTTAAATAATCCACCTGCTAGCGATATTGCAGAAGTATTACCAGATTTTGATCCAACTATAGAAACATTAGTGTCTCTTGAACATTTTGTCAATATAATCAAAAACTTGACTGAGGTATACCGATGGGATGAGAGACTATACGGTTGGGAATTTTGATATAAAATAACAAATTTATCCATCGTATTTTTGGTTTATTGCTTATTATATCCAAGTTCATATAATTTTTATCGTATTTGAAATTATAGATTTCTCTTGTATGAAGAACGCATGAGATTTATACCGAAAAAAGTATGAAAAACGTAACTATTGTTGCGACAGCAAATAGCCCCTATATTTTTTTTTAGATATTTTCGTACGCCGCTGTATTTTTACAGACGGTTGTACACATAATTTTTAAAATGCTTAAAAACGTACATTTATTGGAAATTTTCAACAAAATATTCCAATAAATGAACTGTAAATTCCAATTCCGTTGCACACGCGCAACATAAAATTTAATCTTGTTTTGTTCAAAAAATTGAACAAAGATTTTTGTACTAATCACATGGATTATGACAAAAATCACGCCATTTCGAGAATAATCCCATGTGTCTAATACAAATACATGAGATTATTCCATATTTTTCTCGAACATAATCTCGTTCAAATTTTCTATACTTTTCTCTATTTATTTCCACAATACTAAAATATTATGAACTTCAGTGTATTTGTTAATATGCAAATACACTATATTAATTTCTCACACAACAATTGATTTATTCTTATATAAATCAATGTGTATATGAAAAATCAATAATACCATATGATCCATATAATTGCATTATAGGACCTATTTACCTAAAGTAAATAGCATAATGTAATACCCATCTTCTAATGCACACACACACCATGTCAACTTCCATAATCATAATACTCGTATACATTATTCATATAATAATGTATCGAATAATCTGGAATTTGTACATTATGATGATTGTTGTACTCGCACATAGTATATTGTATCAGGTATATTGACAATGTATTAATTCTACCGCGCATTTAGGTACCAATACTAAATAAATTTTTTCGGCTAACGATTGGTACACGTAATTGATGGGTAAGAAAAAAAAAAGTCTCATATACTTGGGCTTCTGCTTTTTCGTCTGTTCCGGCAGTCGGTCGATTCTTCTTGTCTGATTCAGATTATAAAATTGATTGGAGGTGGTGAAGTTAATTTGGTACCGAGCGGTTCATTTAAAAATGAAAAGAAAAAAAAAGAAAAAAAAAAAAGAACCAAGTTGAGTTTTGTGCATTTCTGAAAATTTAATTTTTGTTAATATACTTATTTTTTTTTTTTTTGGGAGAATCTCTTTTTTTGATAAAGTGCATCCAGATTATAATTGAAAACATAAAATTTCTTTTTTAAATAAAGTGCAATTAACAAGTGAATTTGAAATAGTAAAATATATATATTTGAAACGTGTCATAAAGATTTAGTCTGTTTTTTTTTTACTATGTTATATCTTTCGCTTTTTTTTTATAGATATACGAAAATGACCTTTTAGTCAATTCAATGATAAATTTATAAAGAAAAAAAAAAAAAGAGGAACATAAAATGTTAAATGAAAAAAAGGAAAGAAAAAAAAAAAAAAAAAAAAAAAAATTCAAAAGTACATAGGTACATATAGTGTTACCAGTAATATAAAAGTTGGTCGTGAATGTTCAATTTTTTTTTCTTTGAATTTAAGTTGTTAAATGATCCTAGATGAGTGTTAAGTCTCGGATCTAAGATTTTTTTTTACAATTTTTAAAGTAAAGTTATTAAATACATATATATATATATATATATATATATAACATTAATAAATTTATAAGAATAACTAAATTTAGACGCAATCTGCTACCGAAATTTTAAATGAAAAGATAAATTGGTGGAATATCAATGAATTGTGCAGATAAATAACAAAAAAAAAAAAAATTAAAACGAAACAAAAAAGAAAAAAAAAAAATTCACTTACGAATGTTCATCATTTATAAAGTACATTTGGTGATGTGATTATTTACATGATAATATTTTTAATTGTATTAATGTTAAACTTTGAAAAAAAAAAAAAAAAAAAAGGGTGTATACCTAGATAAATTTTGGATTAACTAATTTTGAAAAAACAAACAAAAAAAAAAAAAAAAAAAAAAAATATAAATTCTGATTTAATGTAGAGAAAAAAAAAAAAAAAAAAGAAGAAGATATATTAGAACAGAACAAAAAAGAAACTGGATCGGGAAATATGTGCCCAACAGGATGATCATCAAGTCCCTAATTGTACACCTGAAATTTTCTTGATTGTAAGTAGAACATTTTTTTTTGTAAACGGAAAGTTAAATGTGATTCCTCGTTAATTGAAAAAAATAGAAAAAAAAACCCAAACTTGTCATTAAAGTACGAAAAAGAAAATAAATTAATAAATAAATATTTTTAAGAATAAAGAAAAAAAAAGGGGTGACATTTAATTTTCTTGTCTTCTCGTAGATGTAGTAGTATTGTAATGAATCAATCTTGTAATTAAGTTAACATTTCCTATCGATATTTGAGATTATCTAGAGTTGAATTATATTTTTTTTTGGTATACCAATGATCATAATTGAATTTTAAAACAAATTAAAAAGCAAGAAAAAAAAGAAGAAATGATGATAGTAGTATATTATATAGTATAAAGAAAATTTTTTTTTGTATAATTTTTTTTTTTCAAATCAAAATGTATCAAGATTGAGTCTGTATAAAGTTGAAGAATGAAACAAAACAAAAAAAAAAAAAACAATATAATCATGAATAATAAAGGTCCTTCAGATGTATAAAAATTTATAGGTTATCTAAAATTGAATAAAAGAAAAAAATAAAAAGAGAAAAAAAAAAAAGGAAAATATGAAAATGAAATTCGATTTTTTTTTAGTTGTCTTTTTCTTTGCACAATTTATTATACCTAATGCCATGACGTGTCATTAATTTAACATAGGTGTTGTGATATGGAGAGAATCACCGAGGGTTGAAGATGGTCAGCTGGTTACCCTTCCCCTACCTGAATTTCCGATAATATCAGCGTACCCCCTGTCAGTAAAAAGTTATCTATTGCAGGTTAATTTTTCCCTTACTCATATCTTTAGCGTTCTATCTACTATTTCTTAGATTTAGCCGGTCCTTTTATGTAAGGTAACGGATCCGCTTCCGGAATGGTGTTCCCAAAGAACCCCGCCCGGCTGAAGCAGCTGGAAAATTGACCGGCGGGAACACCAGGAAGGTTCTTTGAGTTTCCAGTCTTCAATATATATTACCAGTCGAATTTTTCGTTACGTTACATATGGCGCCCAACGTACCGCCCATCTGGTACATTAATTTATTAGCGTCCATATGTCGCTCCACCTTTTTGGTGTTGCAACATATGGCGCCCAACGACAGGCCACCCCTACATCTAGTGTCTGCCTTTATATTTTTTTTGTCTGTTTAGCATCATCGGTAACATGGAGATTTTCTGTTTAATGGCAACATTGAGCAGAAAATCTACCATCCCACGCTTCCTCTCAGATCATCCCCAATAACCCGGTTTTAAATTTAATTGACAATTATATTTCGTGCGCGATATAGATATATATTTTTTTTTTGTGTAATAAAAATTCTCGAACACAGTGACGTAAGTCCAAGAGTTTGGGTCGGTATAAATCCCGAAATCTTGTTGCGACGGCACTGTGAAAATGTTTGTAGTTTCAGTATATACAAAAGTAATTGAAAAATTCGATTACTTTTGCTATTAAATTTTGTAATTAACTTTGCATATTTTTTTTCGGTCTGAATTTTGTGCGACTTTAATAGTTTAGTAATTTTTTTTCGGTAAGTTCAACTCTCTTTTGCCTTTTTTATATCTAAATTTTAATCTCGGTTCGAAAGTTATATGCTGGATGACATATACGATTGTCAGGACGATTTTGCATATGCAAGATCGAGCCTTTGCTCGTTGTGTCCATTCAGCATCGCGGTTTGTTATATTCAGATCTTTTAGCTAAATTTTATACTTTGTAACCTCCGTCGTTTGTCACAGGTTTTGGGGCATAACCCGAAATGCTGTTTGCACGCGGTAGTGTTGCAAAGTATACGCATGTTTTATGGTGAACCATTTTTTTTTGAGAATTAAAAAAATATTTTGTAATGGCAATCGATGTCGTGCGATTGATCGCTTTGAAGTCGCTCATGTTTTCGGTTTTATTTAATTACACATGAGTGACTCATCAATGCATCAATTTATATGAAATTTAATTCAATTAATTTTTGAACAACCTTCCGTTTTGACTTTTGGATTGAAAGAGGAAGTTTCGCTCGCGGGTTCATGCACTCGTGGTTCTCGTTTCGTAAAATTTCGTTTTGTATGGAAATCACTCATACTTTAGGTTTAAGAATTTCGGTTTAGTAAATAAGAAAATTTAAAGTTTTATAAAAGGTTTTGATTGAGAAATTTGAGATTTGTCCCTGGTTCGGTATATTTTATGACCTACGCCGTTTGTCAGAACGATTCTGGTACATCCGGGATCGTCTTCTTTGCACGGGTACGTCGTCTTATATGCCACGTGTGGTTTATCGTGTTCTTGATTCGCTTGTACTCTTGATATGTGGAAAGACTACGCGTTTGTCAGAACGATTTTGTAAACTCAGGATCGTATCTTTGCACGAGTAATTCTTTCTACAATGCGTCAAGACGCATAATAGATAATCGGACCAAGTTGTATGTTTTATTGCTGGTGACATGTAAAACGGATTACGCCGTTTGTCAGAACGATTACTGGTATTCACCGGATCGTCTTCTTTGCACGGGTAATTCTTTTCATGTGCATAATGCTTTTTTTTGTTAGTGTAAACTCGAGAATTATTACGTTCAGTTGCATCGAAAGTACGCGCAGTGTTAATTAAATGTTGATACTGAATCTTTCGTCCAAAGTGGTCCCTTTTGGACTTTATTGATAAATTCCCAATCTGATTTTGAATCTTTTTTTATTGATAGAGGAAACCTACGTTTTTGGTCCATTTTTGGTAGGATGGAAAGCCGTCTACCCTGACGCCTCTCTACCCGCGTTGAGGTTCTCCAAGCCACAACACCTAATTGATAAAATAATACTAATATTTATTTTTTTTTGCATGATTTGCTTTTGCAAGAGTTTTTTGGTAAACATATATTGATTTTATTTTGAAATTTTGATAACAAAAATATATTGATTTTTTTTTATAATAAAAATATTTTGATACTTTGAATTTTCTTTTGAGAAAAAAAACAAAGATTTTTTTTTTCTTTTCTTTTCTCTTCTGATGACCATACGGAATAATCATGAATTTTATTCGCGCCGTGCTTTGAAGTTCCTATAAATAAAATCGTTTTTTTTCATATATAATAATACATACATTCATTTTCGTGATGAATTTTTGAGTTTTTTTTTGCATTTCTAGATTTTTTTTATTTTTGGGTCTACGTCGAGGCGTAGATCTCTTAACACCTAATGGTTGATCGCTGGTCTCGCGTGGCCGTGTTTCGCGACGAGCCCCGGTTTATAAAAGAAATAATCCTAATATATATAGTCTTTTCCTTATAAATTGATTGATAATACACGGTTGTGATATTTTTATGTACGAGTAAATAAATCATCATCGCGAAATGGAATTTTTTTTGATTTTTGGATTTTGGTAACGTGTGTGTGGACTAATTTCCCAAATCTGTTGTTCAGCCCGGCTAGCCCACGTGTTCCGGCATTGAGACTCATCTCAGGGTGTGGACGAGCCCCACGTGTTGTGTTTAGGCAACACAGACCAATTTCCCTATTCGGTCAAAATTTCCCAGTGGGACTATTTAATTGTTTCTATGGATCAATGTCCTTTACGGACCTTACATTATCGTTTCGCTGCCGTGTTCCAACCTTTTCCACTTCGACAGGTTCGTGGAAAAGTTTGTTTTGTTGCGACAGCAAATAGCCCCTATATTTTTTTTTAGATATTTTCGTACGCCGCTGTATTTTTACAGACGGTTGTACACATAATTTTTAAAATGCTTAAAAACGTACATTTATTGGAAATTTTCAACAAAATATTCCAATAAATGAACTGTAAATTCCAATTCCGTTGCACACGCGCAACATAAAATTTAATCTTGTTTTGTTCAAAAAATTGAACAAAGATTTTTGTACTAATCACATGGATTATGACAAAAATCACGCCATTTCGAGAATAATCCCATGTGTCTAATACAAATACATGAGATTATTCCATATTTTTCTCGAACATAATCTCGTTCAAATTTTCTATACTTTTCTCTATTTATTTCCACAATACTAAAATATTATGAACTTCAGTGTATTTGTTAATATGCAAATACACTATATTAATTTCTCACACAACAATTGATTTATTCTTATATAAATCAATGTGTATATGAAAAATCAATAATACCATATGATCCATATAATTGCATTATAGGACCTATTTACCTAAAGTAAATAGCATAATGTAATACCCATCTTCTAATGCACACACACACCATGTCAACTTCCATAATCATAATACTCGTATACATTATTCATATAATAATGTATCGAATAATCTGGAATTTGTACATTATGATGATTGTTGTACTCGCACATAGTATATTGTATCAGGTATATTGACAATGTATTAATTCTACCGCGCATTTAGGTACCAATACTAAATAAATTTTTTCGGCTAACGATTGGTACACGTAATTGATGGGTAAGAAAAAAAAAAGTCTCATATACTTGGGCTTCTGCTTTTTCGTCTGTTCCGGCAGTCGGTCGATTCTTCTTGTCTGATTCAGATTATAAAATTGATTGGAGGTGGTGAAGTTAATTTGGTACCGAGCGGTTCATTTAAAAATGAAAAGAAAAAAAAAGAAGAAAAAAAAAGAACCAAGTTGAGTTTTGTGCATTTCTGAAAATTTAATTTTTGTTAATATACTTATTTTTTTTTTTTTTGGGAGAATCTCTTTTTTTGATAAAGTGCATCCAGATTATAATTGAAAACATAAAATTTCTTTTTTAAATAAAGTGCAATTAACAAGTGAATTTGAAATAGTAAAATATATATATATTTGAAACGTGTCATAAAGATTTAGTCTGTTTTTTTTTTACTATGTTATATCTTTCGCTTTTTTTTTATAGATATACGAAAATGACCTTTTAGTCAATTCAATGATAAATTTATAAAGAAAAAAAAAAAGAGGAACATAAAATGTTAAATGAAGAAAAGGAAAGAAAAAAAAAAAAAAAAAAAAAAAATTCAAAAGTACATAGGTACATATAGTGTTACCAGTAATATAAAAGTTGGTCGTGAATGTTCAATTTTTTTTTCTTTGAATTTAAGTTGTTAAATGATCCTAGATGAGTGTTAAGTCTCGGATCTAAGATTTTTTTTTACAATTTTTAAAGTAAAGTTATTAAATACATATATATATATATATATATATATATAACATTAATAAATTTATAAGAATAACTAAATTTAGACGCAATCTGCTACCGAAATTTTAAATGAAAAGATAAATTGGTGGAATATCAATGAATTGTGCAGATAAATAACAAAAAAAAAAAAAATTAAAACGAAACAAAAAAGAAAAAAAAAAAAATTCACTTACGAATGTTCATCATTTATAAAGTACATTTGGTGATGTGATTATTTACATGATAATATTTTTAATTGTATTAATGTTAAACTTTGAAAAAAAAAAAAGAAAAAAAAAAGGGTGTATACCTAGATAAATTTTGGATTAACTAATTTTGAAAAAACAAACAAAAAAAAAAAAAAAAAAAAAAAATATAAATTCTGATTTAATGTAGAGAAAAAAAAAAAAAAAAAAAAAGAAGATATATTAGAACAGAACAAAAAAGAAACTGGATCGGGAAATATGTGCCCAACAGGATGATCATCAAGTCCCTAATTGTACACCTGAAATTTTCTTGATTGTAAGTAGAACATTTTTTTTTGTAAACGGAAAGTTAAATGTGATTCCTCGTTAATTGAAAAAAATAGAAAAAAAGAAAAAAAAAAAAACCCAAACTTGTCATTAAAGTACGAAAAAGAAAATAAATTAATAAATAAATATTTTTAAGAATAAAGAAAAAAAAGGGGTGACATTTAATTTTCTTGTCTTCTCGTAGATGTAGTAGTATTGTAATGAATCAATCTTGTAATTAAGTTAACATTTCCTATCGATATTTGAGATTATCTAGAGTTGAATTATATTTTTTTTTGGTATACCAATGATCATAATTGAATTTTAAAACAAATTAAAAAGCAAGAAAAAAAAAGAAGAAATGATGATAGTAGTATATTATATAGTATAAAGAAAATTTTTTTTTGTATAATTTTTTTTTTTCAAATCAAAATGTATCAAGATTGAGTCTGTATAAAGTTGAAGAATGAAACAAAACAAAAAAAAAAAAACAATATAATCATGAATAATAAAGGTCCTTCAGATGTATAAAAATTTATAGGTTATCTAAAATTGAATAAAAGAAAAAAATAAAAAGAGAAAAAAAAAAGGAAAATATGAAAATGAAATTCGATTTTTTTTTAGTTGTCTTTTTCTTTGCACAATTTATTATACCTAATGCCATGACGTGTCATTAATTTAACATAGGTGTTGTGATATGGAGAGAATCACCGAGGGTTGAAGATGGTCAGCTGGTTACCCTTCCCCTACCTGAATTTCCGATAATATCAGCGTACCCCCTGTCAGTAAAAAGTTATCTATTGCAGGTTAATTTTTCCCTTACTCATATCTTTAGCGTTCTATCTACTATTTCTTAGATTTAGCCGGTCCTTTTATGTAAGGTAACGGATCCGCTTCCGGAATGGTGTTCCCAAAGAACCCCGCCCGGCTGAAGCAGCTGGAAAATTGACCGGCGGGAACACCAGGAAGGTTCTTTGAGTTTCCAGTCTTCAATATATATTACCAGTCGAATTTTTCGTTACGTTACACTATATTTAAATCTATACGATTTTTTATACATTTAATACTAAATATCTTATAAGGCATGCTCTATATAATCAGTGGCGGCTCGTGAAGAAATCACTTGGTGGGGCTGCTTAAAGTTTCAAGGATGCTAACACTCGAATCAATGTTAACACGTTTTTCTCAAAAATTTGTTTTTTCAATTTGAAAATATCCGAACTCTACTATCTGACTGATTTGAAATTTCTGGAAGGTATTTTGTTTATTATTCTCTTCAAAACTCCCTTGACACAAAAAAGATCCTACCAATAGGATGCGAGTTATAGTGTACCAAAAAAACTACGCGCATCAATGCTTAGGTTTCGAAAGTTGTGCAGAAAAAACGTTTTCTGTGAAGATGGTTTATTTATATGTACTTCTGTTCTGTTTTTAACACTTTTAAATATTTAAGAAGCTTCATGTTTTTTTTTTATTTAGGAATTGATTTTAAAAATTCGTTTTTTAATTTTGTTCTTTATCTTTATTTTAAAACTTAAATAGTTGTGTCAATCTAAAGTTACGTTTAAATCCTTTTTAAAAAAAAAATTTATTAAGAGAAAAATAATATTGAAGTTTTTTTAAGGAAATATGTATTATTTCCTCAATTTACGGTTGGAAATTTGCATTATGTATTCATGAAAGCCTAATAAATACACGGGTGAAATGTTTCCTTGAATAATGCTTTTTATTTGACTTAAATTGATAAAAAATAGCCCAAGATATAATATCTCAAAGTTGGCTAGTCGCATTCCTTCCATATAAAAATTTAAAAAAAAATGCAACAACAAAATGTATGCAAAAAAAAACAAGCAACAAAATTTAAACATTATGTTGTATTGAAAAAATTATATGAGAACGAACATTATGTTGTATTGATAGGAAAAAAAATGTACTTTATTTGTTGGTTTACAACATTGGGCAATCAACCAACTGCCCCGTAGTATAAAATGATCATACACTTTTGTATAGATGAAACGAAAAAAAAACGAATATGTATTATTAGAACATTTACGTACATGGTAAAAAATTTTTATGTAAAATATTAATTCATCACTAAGCTGTAACAAAATTCATGGAAAATTGATTTAAAATGTTTATAAAACTTAACAAATTGTTTCAAAATTATATTTTCTCACTGTAAAATATGAATTTTATAAATGGTGTAAAATTGGAAATTTAAAATGAAAAAAAAAAGTTTAATTATAATAGGTAATACAATAATTATAATATAAATAAAAATAAAAATAATATGAATTTCTATTGTTTTTAGAATTTATAGCAATTTTTACAAAAATAATTTTAAAATGACAAATTTATTATGAGAGGAACATTTTTAACCATGTAGAATCCTATGAGAAAAAAAATTAAGAGAAAAATTTGTGTTGTATTGTTATGTATAAGACAAAACATTTTCTCTCTTTAGGGGCAGAATTGAAACTGCCCTTCGAACATAAATTTCTTCAGTACAAAATGAATAAAGAGAGAGAATGATTCATACACAAAATATATGAAATTTTACTCTTTTATGGGGCAGTTCAACAACTGCCCCATAGAGTATCAGTATAATCTTATTGATTATACAAAAAAAATTTAAACGTAAAACCTATCAATACCTATAGCTATAGTCTATACAAAGAGAATTTGAAATTTGTTTAATCATGTATATTGTATGTACATATAAATTGTTATATATTTATATGTATAGTATATATTATATTATCACTTCTCTTTCCATGTTGCATGTAATGTACATTGAAAAATAATTTACACCAAATTATTTTCGATTTTTTTCAAATTTTTTTTACAATTAATTTTAAATTTATTATAATGAAATTATGCAATTTAGGCTGAAATTCTTGGTGGGGCAGTGCCCCATTAGCCCTCAAGGACGAGCCGCGTCTGTATATAATTATTCATATGTATGTTGAACGACTTTTAGTACAAAAGAATTTCAGTTTTTTAAAAATGCTAGTTTTTATATAAAATATCGTATAGCACGATTCAAAAAAGATATAGTAATATAATAATAACATTTCAGGAAAAACAACTAATTCCAATTCTAAGTAATATGATCATGTCTGCAAATTCCCAAGAAAGTTCCATAAGTTTCACGTAAAGTAAAAGTTACGTAAGTTGTTTATTTCAACGTGACTACATAGCTTGCAAATTTCAACTTTCTCACAAAATAATTTCCCATTCCCACAGACAAAAATACTAACGATGCATTTTTACTTCAAAGTAAGAATTATACGCATGTAGTTAATACAGGAAACGAAGGTGTAATTAATAATTAAGTTAAACCCAAAGTTTAGTTCTGAATTGTCCCTCAGTGAATTAAGTAATAATAAAGTAAATGTGTTATATGTACATAAAAGTTATAATTGAACAAACATTAAAACCAAATGTGTTAATAATAAAATAAATAGAACTTATAATTAAAATAAATTAAACGTGTTTTGTTGTTTTTTTTCGACTGTGATCCTTTACCATTTTATTGGCGCAGTCGGTAGGATACCTGAAAAAGGAATCCTGTGAAAACAAGAAATTTTTTTTTGCGAAGAGAAAAAAAAAAAAAAAATTTTTTTTTATTTGTTCTTGCCGAAAAGGCCAAGAATAGAAAGAACCTACGTGGATCAACTGTCGAAATAATAAAACAAAAATAAGCAAATTAAAACTCTAATGCTTCCTGAAGATACCAATAGTATCACTGAAGGTGACATTCCAGAAATAATCAGTGTTGGTACATTACCGTCTGAAGAAGCCAAAGTACCCATTCACATTGAAGAAGACGAAGACGACTTCATCGAAGAAGACGAAGACACACAAGACTTCATAGAGCACCTCCGAGAACTGGGGTATCACCAAAGGGCCGAAGAACTCCAAGCAACTAGGGATCAACAACCACAAGAACCAGAAATTTAGAGTATAAACAATTAAGTAAAGGTAGGAAAATAAATTTCCCTAATTTTTGAATCCTTTTATAATAATAATACGTAAAAGTAATAAAAACTTTTTTAAGAACTTTTAAGATTAATGAAAATTAGTTGGAATTAAGAATTTTTTTTTTTGTTGGTGAAAACTTTAAAGTGTTCAATAAGGTTAAGAAAAAAAAAAAATCTGTTACATAAGTTTTGTACAAATCTTCTATTTTATTTTTGAACGAAGTGCTATTTGTTTTATTAATCAAATATGGATGACAATAACCGTCCTATTTTAGAATATCTCGCTAAAAATATAAGTTATATTACACCATTCGATGGAAATAAGTATAATCTTGCTGGGTTTCTAGCAAGGATTGAGTCATTTATACCAATTATCGAACCTCTGGATAACCAGAGTAAAGTAATCGTACTCGGTTATATTCTAGATAAAATCGTCGGCAAAGCTAAAGAAACTCTAATTAAAACTGGTGTCGTAACAACGTGGACAGAATTGAAAAATGCATTAATTAGAAACCACGGTGAAAGAACTCTTTTAACGGATTTAATCGACGAAATAAAGTTCTGTCGTTGTGATTCCACAGTCGAAGTATTTTATAATAAAATAGTGTCACTCTTATGTAGAATTAATAATGCTCATATCTTGAGAGGTGAAGGTAACGCCGTACAAATGGCTGAAAATCAAAGATTAGCTCTTAAACTTTTCACACAAGGGTTACCTCCACTACCCAAGAATCTTATCGGGTGTCATAACCCACAAACATTGGACGACGCATTCGATTTATTAGTGCGATTCGGTTACCTCTCACTAACTCATGATAACTCTAATAAGAATAAGCAATTTTCTAGTAAAAATCTAAAACAAAATTACAGGTCAGATAATAATAACAGAATTAACTTTAATACTAATATTAATCCAAGTAATAATCATAATACTTCACCTAATAATAACAACAACGGTTATAATAGAAACAACAATAGCAATAACAACTTGTATAATAATAATTATAGAAATGGCAATCATAATAATAGATACAATAACAATAATAACTTTAGGAATAACAATCACCAAAGTAACAGTAATAGCCAGAATAATTTTAGAAGTAACCAGATGCAAAATCCGCAAGCACAAGGACTAGTTAATAATAGTAACTATCATACTAGACAAAACAATCAATTAAATCAACCTGAACCTATGGATATATCCACTAATGAAAGTAATGACACAAACATTAGTCAAGCTCAAAATTTTCAGTACGGCCCAACAAACAACTACCCTATATAATTATAAAAACCAAAGTTCG
Source organism: Bombylius major (assembly GCA_932526495.1). Taxonomy (NCBI): domain Eukaryota; kingdom Metazoa; phylum Arthropoda; class Insecta; order Diptera; family Bombyliidae; genus Bombylius; species Bombylius major. The sequence goes on from OW052043.1 coordinate 19,912,513, forward strand.
AGATCTTAAGCTCATCATCGACAGCGGTGCAGAAAATAGCATCATCAATCCTGGAGTTTGCCACCCAAAATGGAAAACACATCCACCCAGGTGGCCAATTAAGACACTAAATACCATGATTAAAATTAAAACTTGTTATAATATCCCAATTTTTAAAGAATTTAACGAACCCGACACATACCATGTTAAGTTTTTAGAATGTAACTTTCATAAGAAATTTGACGGGCTTATAGGAAATAATGTTCTAGTAAATTTAGATGCTATTATTAATTTTAAGGATCGTTTATTAATAACGCGAAATGCAATAATTCCCTATTTTTTAAATGAAGACGAAGAATGGTATGCAAAAAATGCGTTTGCAGAAACCACAAATATCTTCAATAATGAATACGATTTGTTGCCAAGTGAGACTTTTGCAACCCACTTAAGTGAAGCTGACTGTAAAAGATTAAAATCAATCGTTACATCCTATAAAGACCTGTTCTTTAAAGAAGGAAATGATTTATCATTTACAAACCAAATAAAACATGAAATTAAAACAAAAAATGAAGTCCCAGTCTTAACTAAACTATACAGGTATCCGGAAATTCACCGACGAGAAGTCGATCGGCAGATCGAAGAGATGCTGCAACAAAACATAATTCAACCCAGTAATAGCCCATATAATTCTCCTATTTGGGTCGTGCCTAAAAAGCTCGATAACTCAGGTAAACAAAAATGGAGAATTGTGGTGGATTACAGGAAATTGAATGAACAAACGATCGATGATAAGTATCCTATACCAAATATGGAAGAACTTTTCGACAAATTGGGAAAATGTAACTATTTTTCCACCATAGATTTGGCTAAAGGGTTCCACCAAATCGAAGTCCTTCCAAAAGATAGGCCAAAAACCGCTTTTTCCACCGCTAGTGGACATTATGAATTCTTGAGAATGCCGTTCGGGTTGAAAAACGCCCCAGCTACTTTTCAACGCCTAATGAATAATGTCTTAAAAGAATTTATAAATAAAATTTGTGTCATCTATTTAGATGACATCCTGATATTTTCAACCAGCTTCGAAGAACATTTACTTAGTATAAAAAAAATACTACAACGACTTCGCGAAACAAATCTCAAGGTACAAATAGATAAATGTGTCTTCGCCAAAGAAACGACAAATTATCTAGGACATACCATAACAAAAGATGGTATCAAACCTGATGAAAAAAAGGTCGAAGCAATAAGTAAAATGAAATTACCAACTAACCTCAAAGAAATTAGGCAATTTTTAGGGATAACTGGATTTTATAGGAAGTTCATTAAGGATTATGCACGAGTAGCATACCCTATAATAAAGTACCTGAAAAAGGATACTAAAATAAACGTGTCAGACAGGGAATATGTCGACGCTTTCGAAAAACTCAAAACTCTCTTAATTAATGAACCAATTCTGAAAAATCCAGATTTTAATAAAACATTTACATTAACTACAGATGCTTCACAGTACGCGATAGGAGCAGTCTTAAGTCAAAATCATCATCCTATATGTTACGCTTCTAGGACACTAAATAATCATGAATTCAATTATTCCACGATTGAAAAAGAACTACTCGCAATAGTGTGGGCTGTTAAATATTTTCGGATATATCTGTACGGGCGAAAGTTTATTATTCAGACAGACCATAAGCCCCTAGTCTAGTTAAGTAATATTAAGGAACCAAATATGAAACTTCAACGTTGGAAAATCCAACTGAATGAATACGATTTCGAAATTTGCTACTTAAAAGGTAAAGAAAATTCTGTCGCAGATGGATTAAGTAGATATATCCCCTATAAAAATCTAAATAATTCCGAAAAGGAAAATGCCAATGTCTTTCTTAATAATAATGAGGAGGACTTAAGCGATCCAATTGATGAAGAATCAAGATCAAAAGATCCTGCCTCTCACCACGTAGATGAAGATGAAAATCGTTCTATCAGCACCACAACAAAACCAATTAATCACTATAAAAATCAAATTTATCTCACAAAAGGAGAGAAAGAAAAAACTTTTCTGAAAATTGTAAATAAAAAAGTTCAAACTCACGTCATAATCAGCGAAAAGAGTAATTTAGTTGAAATTTTAAAGAAAATTCTGAAAGATAAGGGAGTTATGTGTATTCATTGCATCGACGACGAACTTTTCAATAACTTAGAAAACACATATGCAAAATACTTTGCAAAAAATAAAAATCTGCAGATAAAAAGATCTCATACGTTATTAGCAGAAATCACAGATGAAGATACAATGCTTTCAATAATCAAAGAAGAACACCTTCGAAATAATCATCGTGGTATTCTTGAAGTGTTTAATGAATTAAAATCTAAATATTACTACACAAATATTTTGGAACTAATAACTAAATTCATTAACAATTGTGAAGTATGTTTACTAGCTAAACATGATAGGCATCCAGTTAAAATACCTTTCAAAGTTACGGAATCTTCTCATTCTTTTAATGAAATAGTACACATGGATATATGGTATCCATACCGAAACATAATGTATTTAACCACTATTGACAAATTCTCAAAATACGCTACAGTTCATAAGTTAAATGACCGAACGTGGATTTCTATCATAAAGGCGCTTAAGGAAAGAATACAACATTTAGGTAAAATGAAGAAATTAATTTTTGACAATGAAAGGTGTAGGTATAATTCACCATGCTGTAGAAATGTTCTTGAAAGAAAATCAAATCGAATATCATATTACAACCGCCCATAATAAAACCGGAAATTCAGATATTGAACGGCTACATGGAACACTCAACGAACATTTACGTATTATAGTCGTAGAAAACCCCAAAACCGAAGTTGAAGATCAAATTTATAAAGCTATTACATGTTACAACAATACTATTCACACAACCACCCAATTGAAACCCATCGATTTTATCAACAAAAATCTTGATCGTAGGGAAATTGAAGTTTTAGCAAAAAAATTTGATGAAAATAAAACACGAAAAATAAACCAATTAAATAAAAACCGTGACCAAGAGTACACAATACATGATAACATAGTCTGTAACAGAGAAATAACGAAAAATAAACCCAAATACAAAATACTTTCAAAATATACGAAAAACGATGATTATGTTTTTGATACAAGTACCAAACGAAAAACTAAGTACTACTAAAATCAACATAAAAGAAAGTACAAACACCAAAACTAGACAAAATGTTATATTTCAATCTTATTCTCCTTTCTCTTTCCAGATGTTTTCAATTTTAATATTCGCATCTTTCTTTATTACAACGTCGGGACAGTCTCTAGAAATTACACCAATAAAAAACGATAATGGTTTCTTGTTATACAAATTAGACCAAAAACTAATTGTTAATAACTACGTAAAAATACTACATACTATTGACTTAGAACAATACAACCAAACTATAAACATAATAGACGGTAACATAAACAAACTCAATTTGGGTGAAGATACAAACGAATACAAACTATTACACAGAGAAATTTTACAAGCAAAACATACTCTGAAGACAATAATACCAGACATATACAACAGACAACGACAGAAACGTGGACTAGACTTTATTGGTACAGGATTAAAGACATTGTTCGGGACAATGGATAACGAAGACGCAACCGAAATCTATAAACACCTTGACAATTTAGATAAAAACTATATGCAAACGACTGATCAATTAAATAAACAAATTATTATAAACAACAACCTAATTAAAAATTTAAATAAAACAATTGAACATGTTAACAACCAACAAGATACCTTACATAACTTCCTAAATAATATAACAAACAGGTCAAATAACTTAACAGCATCAGTTGACAGAACTAAATTTACATTAAACATTTACGCTGACATCAACGCAATAAATAAACAACTGGACAAAATCTCCGACGTAGTTCTAATGAGTAAATTAAACGTTTTGCCACACGACATACTAACAAACGAGGAAATCAAAAGTTATAATATATCTGTATCTATGTTACCCTTCATAAAAAATGCAATTATAGCGAAAGACCTTCTCTTAGTACTTGTAATAAACATCCCAATGTTTACAAAAGAATCATATTACAATGCACTAGTAATACCTATCCCTAACTCTGAACATGAAGAATTAGATCACGAAGTCATACAAGTAATCCTAAACCATGATAATGTTTATGAATACGATAAGAATACAATCTTGGAAAAAGATTTAATTTTACATAAGAGTACATGCATTAAAAATGCATTAGAAAAAACTAATGTTTGTCATTTGAGGTTTAATAATAAAACATCTGTCGCCGAAATTCACAAACGAATAATTGTTACGAAAAATCTACCTACAACAGAGATAACCCAAAATTGCATCCACTATAAAATCACGGTAAAAGGTAATAACGTAATTAAATTTAATAATTGTAAATTGAACATAAACAATGAAACGTTCAAAAATAAAATTGAAAATTTTAAAAATACAAGCATAATTCCTATTAACCATACTAATTTTACTAAATTACTCAAAAAAGAAATTAACTTAGAAAGATTGTACGCAGATAACATTAAAAATAGAGAAAACATAAGATACATAGAATTTAGTAATAAAATTGTAGGTTATACTTCATTAGGATTAAATTCATTAGTAATACTAGTAATTGTAATAACAACACTTTTTTGTAAACTTCGAGGTAAAAATGCATCTACAACAAGAATCGAATTAATCAATAATCGGCCAACAAAAAGTACCTCACCTGTAGTAGACCCTTTTGCCGGAGCAAAAGTCCTAGGGGGTGGAGGAGTAATATAATAATAACATTTCAGGAAAAACAACTAATTCCAATTCTAAGTAATATCATAGTGTAAGGTAGTGTTTTAACTAGGAACAAGAACTGATAAGATCTCAAATAAATGCGCAATTTCTACACTAATACACATGTATCTGAGTTAAAAATAGATAGCAAGAAAAATCATGATGAGGAACTGAAAAAGAAGATTCGTTAAAGTTGTATTAGTGATGAGAAATATATAGGGTAAAGCACCTGAGTTGCGTAGAGTAATATAAATAAAAGAATTTTTCGTAATTTGTAAATTTAGTTAGTGTTTTTATTCACTTATAAAAATCATTGAAATACATTTTTCCATCTCCATCTTTTTTTTCTCCACATATAATGCACCTAATAAAGTGACGACCCATATTTTAAAAAAAAAATAATAAAATATTGTATTTTTTAAAACTATTTATTTCTTTTAAATTAATTTTATTAAATTTTATTTCTTTTTAATTAATTTTATTAAATTTTATTTCTTAATAATTAAGTAAAGTTTTTGGTTTTTTTCCCTTTATCTTTAAAAAATAAATGCACTTGGTTTTCTATTTATAGTCTTATAATTAATTGTTTTCGTACACTAGTTTATTTTATGAAAATAATCACAATAATATATTTTATAATATTATCATTTACGCACTAAATATTATTTTAATACACACAATACACAAGGTAATCATATATATCATACCGTATACTTTGCTTTTTACCTACAAAATTTGGCGCGATCTAAAAATTCTAATAAAATTATAAGCCACGTGCTAGTGATGAGCAATTTTTCTAGTAAATGAACAAACACATGTTAAAGTGATGAGCACGTGTTTACTTGCGTGTAGAAAATAAACCTATACAAGTAAAAAATGTTTGTAAGATAACAAAAAAGGTTGGGCTTAGTTTTTTCTTGTCTTTTTCAGTCTTATGAATGTTTTTCATTTATAAGAAAAAACAAAGGGAATATTTCATTCTCGCTTGAAGAGATTTTGTTTTTTTTTTTAATTTAATTTTTTTTTTAGTGATAATAGTATATATTTGTACTCTTTTTTTGTTTGCGTCCTTTTTCATATACCGTTACCCGAAAGTTATTCCTCTTTATTAGTATCTACTCTTTGGTAATATGATCATGTCTGCAAATTCCCAAGAAAGTTCCATAAGTTTCACGCAAAGTAAAAGTTACGTAAGTTGTTTATTTCAACGTGACTACATAGCTTGCAAATTTCAACTTTCTCACAAAATAATTTCCCATTCCCACAGACAAAAATACTAACGATGCATTTTTACTTCAAAGTAAGAATTATACGCATGTAGTTAATACAGGAAACGAAGGTGTAATTAATAATTAAGTTAAACACAAAGTTTAGTTCTGAATTGTCCCTCAGTGAATTAAGTAATAATAAAGTAAATGTGTTATACATAAAAGTTATAATTGAACAAACATTAAAACCAAATGTGTTAATAATAAAATAAATAGAACTTATAATTAAAATAAATTAAACGTGTTTTGTTGTTTTTTTTCGACTGTGATCCTTTACCATTTTATTATATCATTTCGTATTATATATACTAGAGAAACATGCGAAGAAAACAAGACATGCATTTTTTGATAGGGTAATGCATGGTAACTTAATACACAACTCAACGAATCTTTTTGCTTACGCTAACTTGCCCATCCATACCCGTCGTTACTCTAAATTGTTTAGTTTTCAAGTACAGTATAAAAATTTTTGTAAAAACCCAAATCGAAAATCTTGTTTTCAACTTGTTATTAGCTACACTCAGAAAAATATCCATTTTCATTTCAACTCAATTATTTCTTTGTTTCAAAACTAGAGAATTTTTCTTTGATTGAATAAATTTTTTACATTTCAAATAATTTTAATCAAAGTGAAACAAATTGTTCTACTTTTCTAATAAGACATCAGAAAGTGGTGGTTTTCAATTCAAATAAACAATTTTATTGCCTTAATGAATACATACAAAACATCTTTGCAGCTCAGTACTGAATTGTTCAGACAAAAACAAACACAGTTTTTGTAGATGTGACTGTTACATTTTGTTCTAAATGAGAAACATTTCTTCAAATTGAAGAAAATGATTCTTTGTTTTAACTACGCCTGAACCTGACTCAAGTTAATTGGAACATTGAAAACATCTTTGCAGATAATTATCAAATTATTCAGACAAAAACAAACATTTTTTCTAGATGTGTCCGTTACATTTTGTCCTAAATGAGAAACATTTCTTCAAATTGAAGAAAATGTTTCTTTGTTTTAACTACGCCTGAACTTGACTTAAGTTAATGTGAACATTGAAAACTTAATAGAACTGTTGTTACACTTGTATAATTGCGTATTTTATTCATTTATGTTTTGTTCTTCGGTGAACAAGCAAGTGAAAAAAGTGAGTAATTCGTGCTTGAATAATTTTAAATTTAACATTATTGAATTGTTATGAAAAATTAAATTATGAATTCTCAAAGTAATGAAAGTAAAAAAAGTGTTACTGACATTTCGTTCTCCACTTCCCAAAATATTAATATAAACCCGTTAACAGACATTTTAAGTGGTTCAAATTTGCAAACAAATAATTATGTACAAGGTATTGATAATGCGAATAATGATACATTTCCAGTGAATTCTGTTTATATATCATAGTAAATAATTCAGTAACAACTGATTCTACTTTAAATTCATTAGCTGCATCGTCGGTAGTTTTATGTGCACCAAGTCCAAGTGTGAACGAAGAATCTTCTTCTAATATTGATGACGAATTATTTGAACTATTATGGATCGTTTACAACCGAACGTGGAAAATTTTACCTGTTTAAAATTCAGCGTAGAGTGAAGTTTAGTAAGTTCGATTTTCGGATGTTTTCGAACTCATAAAGCACATTTGAAAATTCAAATTCAAACTGACATATCTTTTTATTCTTTGTTTGAAATATTTCGTAACAAATCTTCACTGTGAACACTTTTAATGAATAAAAATAATTTATCTTTTTCTGTTTTTGTGAAATTTTTTTGGAATAAAAATGTAATTATCCTTTTTTGTAAAAACTATAACCGTCAACAATAATAGCTTTTGAATACTTCGAAATTTTAAGTTCAAATTTAAATAAATTTCGAAAAAAACTTTCATCGTTACATTTTTTACAAGAAACTTCTTAAAAAAACTTTCGTTCCAAGTGGAATGAAATTTTTTTTAACCAGTGGGAACTAATTTTTCGAACATCCAGATTGAAAAGTAGAAGTAGAGCCTAATCTGACGCTGACTCTGCAATCTCACTCCGAGGTATGAATGCGAAAGCGATATATACTCTGACGAATAGAAGAAAGAAATGCAGCAAAATCTACGTTTCAATCTGTTATGTAAACTTAGCATAAAGATTAAAAAAGGAGACTATTTTTATAGTTTATTGAAAAGTAAGTTGTATTATTATAATTATATTATACAGTAGTGTAAAAATTTATATGTGCACACATTGTTTTATCATTGCTGTGAAGAAAGTGTGTTATATCTGGTGAAAAATAAATCTCGAGCTGATGTTAATTGATCTTACAAACTATACTTTATTTAACAATTAAAGTCAGTACAGGCAAGATAGGCATACTTTTCTATACTCTTTTACATTTCGTTTGTATAAATCTGTCTCGTGTGTGGGGTGATCAGATCTCAATTTCAATCGAGAGAAATCTTTTAAATTAAATATTACCAAGGCAAAAAACTCATCGGGTACTGCCTCCATAAGCACAATACTGACTTTAATTGTTAAATAAAGTATAGTGTGTATTTTATTGCTTAAAATTATTATTTTTATAAAAATGTTAATCAACGTTAAAAACAAAATTAGAAATTAGAAAATTTCGCAAATTATTAGTGCATTGGTGTTTCGATGGTAAATTTATTTGTGCAGTTGTTCAAATTGGTCTTGAATTAACGGTTTATGTTTTTCAATCAAATTATTTTTAAAATATTTAAAGCATAGTTTAGTTCTGATAGAATAATGTATGCACAAATAAATTTTTACACTGCTGTATATTTCTTTATCATGCTGAATGAAATATTAGTACCTATCAGGGTTTAAATTTTATCAAATCATTTTTAGATTATAATTTCACCGTTGAAAGTTTAAAATTCTCAGAAAAAGTCATTTGGATGATCTTCTTCCGAAATCGTTCTATGGACCTCGTGTCATTTTTGAGTATCATTTGCAAAAGTGGCAAAAAAGTCAAGTAATATTTCGGAACACAAATTGTATTTTCTTTCAAAACATTTAATTTTGACTATATTCAATTTAAATTAAAGGGACTTGATCTAGAGGAAAAATCGTCAATATCATCATCAAGATCCACGTTATCTGTAACAAAAAGTTTCGGAGAAGCTGTTGAAAACTGGAATGAGGTAATGAATTAATGATTAAAATAATTTCTAAAAACAAGTAGATAAAAGTTCAGAGCTTCAGCTTTCTATTGAAACAGTTTTAAATACGACGCTCAGCGGAAAACAAATTTTAAAATACTATAAAGAAAAAAATAGCTTAAATCCAAAATACAGGAAACAACTTGCAAATACTGTGACAGAATATTTATTAAGTAAGAATATTTCACCATCGCCGAAAATATTTGAACAAATTTCTAATAAAATAGTAGATTACTTTACTACTGAAACAAAAGTGAGTATTTATTGTGATATATACCATTTCATTTGTAAGTAAGACAAGACTTATTTTTCAGGACATTTATTATATTCATAAGAAAGGACGAAAACTTGGAGGAAGTTTGTACTCGAAATACCACGCAACATTACACAAATTAAGAGTGGACGGAGTTTTAGAAAATCAAAAACTGTTGAAAGAGCGGCAAAAACTAGAAGTCTCCCGAATTTTTAGAAAGCTACTCGCCAAGTGACAGAGACTCAAAACAAAAATTGGTTAAAGTATAACATCGAACCAATTGATGAAATACGGAAAAAGGGTACTCAACTTTTAAAATTAGACAAGAGTCTTTGAAAAACTCATCCAGTCTGTGTGATATACTACAGGAATGGCCTTTGTACAAACAGTCGTTTGGTCATTCATTGGTATGTCTTCACTATTACTTTTTAAGAAAAGAAAAAAAAGCTAAAATATTTAACATATATTCTCATTTAGATAGATTTCGACTTCAGCAAACTTCACCCAGGAAAAGAGAATTCTATTTTTGAAAAGTGGGAAAGTTTCACCCAAATTATTTTGCCACAGTGGGAAAAAGTATGTAAAAGCGCAATAAAAGTAGAGGACAACTTTTTATCGTATGAGGAAGCCTGGAAGAGAAATTCTGAAAGTTTTATTATTTCTTTACAAAATGACGATTCAGAATCTGAAGATTTTTCAGATTTTGAAGAAAGATAGGATAAATTAATATTTAAGTTTTAAAATTGTGAAGAGAATAGGCCTCTTGGGGAAACCTCTTGAAAAAAACGCCTACCTCCGTGGCGTGGAAAGGTCGGAATTACCCAAAAAAATTAAGTATGAATATATGTTACATATATTCTTAGTATTCACGTATATTTTTTATCATTTTATGATTTGCTCAAGTTAAATGCATAAAATATATTTTTTTTAAATTCAAGTTTTACCGTGTATATAAAATAAAATTATATTAATCTTAACGAACAAGAACGAAACTCAAGATGTATGTAGACTTTGAAAAACAAGTTGTTCGCGCATCTATGAGTGAAGAAATTTTACTTCAAATAGGCTGAGTTTGTTCTTTTCGTTTAAAAAAACGAAAGATAGTTCAAGGAACAGGTTTGAAGAAAGAAAGAAAGAAGTTTCGTATACATTTGTACACAAAAAAACCACTACCATATGTAATACATGCGACTTTTATATTTGGTTGTAAGGATGATACAAAAAAATTAAGAGACAATTTTTTTATCCAAAAAAAACTTTATTTTATTTATCACATCCAACTACTTTACAATTATTTTAGAATTTTGGGTCTCAACTTATAACCGAACAGACTGAGCTTTTGACTAAGAATCAATTATTGTTCTAAAAATATTAATTAGGAAAAATCATATTTTATGTTATATTTGTCATATCAGCATATTTTTATGAGAACGGAAAAAGTAATGTTAATTTATTATGGGAATAATTAAATGAGACTGTTAAGTTACTTTCTAAGTCTGAGAAAGTTGATTTAAAATAATTACCACGACATTGGCTTTGGTTTCGATTGAATTTTATAACCATCTGGTAAATCGGCAGTTCCCATATATTTTAACTTGTCATGAAAATCAATAAGTGCGTTCGAATCACACGATTTATCTGATAATTATCAGTTCCACAGTTCCACATTTGTTCTACATTTGTTCCACTCACCTAGTTTTCCATTCTTTTCAGTAGATGTCGCTAGCTTTTAACTAATCTTAAAGTGAAAAAAGTGATAAAATTTTTTTTGGTTCACTTGCTGTGTGGAACTAATCAAAAAAGAAGAAGACATGTTTAAAAAGTTGACTGTTTATAAATTCTAAATTGTCAAGATGGAATATGAAGTAGAAGTACTTACTCACTAAATTTAATTAAGTTTTTCACTAAAAATCAACTGCCTATGTACATAAAAGAACTCGAAACTTCAACTGACAGTCAAAAATCAGCTAGCTGATATTTTTGACGTTCCAGTCATCCAAATTTTTCAGTTTAATATCAATTTGTACGATTTGAAGCTTCGCTTATTTTAAATCAGAACCGAACTGATAATATCAGATAAATCGTGTGATTCGAACGCACTTAATATATGTAACTTGCGCGAAACTGTGCCATCTTTTTTAATTCGTACTATATTAATTTTGGCTTAAGTGAACCTGTTATCGGAAAGATAAAAATCGCACTTACATTTGTCGTAAATCCATGAAAATTCATTTCATAGTAAATTTGGATGTCCTGAATTCGAATCTGAAGTCCTTTTTGCTGTATCTATAATAGTTTTCGAGAAAAAAATACTTCAAAGTTGCTCACTTAGAAGCCCATTTTCAACCCCTTCCTGCAATTTTTTCCAAGAGAAAATGGTTTCTAAACCTTTATTATTATGTTTCTTATAGATTGTAATGCATCCTTTTATTAAATTTTAAGAAAAAGATGCAGAAATCCTGTTTTGAAAATATATCCTTTTACCACTATTTCTCTGGTTGGTGTACTGATAATTGGTACTGCCATGAAAAATTCGTTAAATGACCATTAAGTTATCAAAGACACAAAACGTGTTAAATAAAAGCGACATCTATGATTGAATACGAAAAAAGTCAATTTAAATTTGAAAAGTAAGTTACAATTTTTTTCTTGAAATATCAATAAAAACTTGTCTTTAACGATAATTTTCTACATGTTCAATATATTCAGCTAAGTGATTGTAAGATTTTGTTTGTAATGTATAAATATATTGGTTTTACAAATTTTTATAGAAAAAAAATCAAAATTCAAAATTTTAAAAAATTGCTAAATTTTGCAAAGTAATATATGTATACTATTTCCAAATGTATGATTACTTTTAAAAATAAAATTTAATTTTATTAGCTTTCATAAAAAAAATATAAACATTATATTCTACAAAAAAAAAAAAAAATAACAATATTTTAAAATTTTGAAAATAATTGAAAATGCAGATGGATCAATTCTTTTGCACTTTGGTAGTATACATATGTATCTAATTCTAGAAATAATTAATAATTAACTGTTAGATTGCAATATGTATTTATAAAAAAATAAAAATGTATATATTCACTAGAAAATTGAAAGTACATAGGGTAAGTTCGGGTTATATGGCATGGTGGGTGATATGGCACACTCTTCATCACTCGTACAAGAAGAATTATACGTTCACTTGCAATCAGCGTTACCATTTTAGCCATTTTAAAAATCATTTTGCCATGAAATTTTCATTTTAGCCATTTAGCCATTTTTTGAGCCATTAAATTTTATATGATGCCATTTTTGAATTCATATTTCTATTCTGAAACTATTTCATTTAAATTCATTTAAATTAACTCGATTTCGAAATTTCGAATCCAGAATTTCCATTCCAGATTGTAACTTTATATTTCACATCCCTGTATATTATCCTTTTTTCAAAGATGAACTAAGAAGTGATATAGGTGATTCTAAATATAGTTTTAAAAACTAAACTTCGAAACAGATTGAATTCTGACATGATAAATAGGATCTTAACAACAAAATACGGCCTGAAAAGAACGTCAAAATGCTGTTCTTATTTTGACTTTCCTGAAGAAGTTTAAAAAAAGATTGGAACAAATGAAACTTATGAAAATAATGATTTTGAGCAAGAGGAGACTGACTACCTTAATATTTTAAACTACATATAAACTATAAAAAATGATAACTTTTGATATGATGAATTATTTTTGCTATTGTAAATCAAATTTTTGTTTTAATTAATGTTTTTTTTTTAAATTTTTTTTTTAAGTTTTGTTATTTATTATGCAATGAAAAGACTAATTTTGAATTGTTTAATGGTCTAATAAAAAAATTAACAAAAAATAACTTGATTTTTTCAATTTTTTCAGTAAAGTAAGAGTTAACGATCAGAAAATCTGAAGGGGTTTCCCAAGCACGTGCTAAAGGTATGAATAGAAGAACAGTATCTCAATATTTTGAACTTCTGGAAGAAGTTCTAGCCAAGAATGAGCTAATTGACAAACCTGGACATATCTTCAACATGGATGAAACTGGTTGCCAACTAAATAATCGTCCTGAACACGTTATCGCTGAAAAAGGATCAAAAAATGTTGTTGCTAAAACGTCAACAGAAAAAGGAGAAACCATAACTGTAATTGCATGCTGCAATGCTGAAGGTAATTTCATACCACTCGCCTGCGTATTTAAAGGTAAAAATAAGGAAGCAGAGTTCGAAGATGGGATGCCTCCTGGTTCTGTAGTTTATATGGGTGAAAAATCTGCCTATGTGAACACAAATATATTTTTTACGTGGTTAAAAGATCATTTTTCTCCAAGAAAACCACAGGGAAAAGTGGTACTAATTTTAGATGGACATTCATCACATTGCAGTAATGTAGAAATGTTGGAATACGCCGCTGAAAATAAGATTATATTTTTTTGTTTACCATCCCATATTACGCAATTTTTACAACCCTTGGACAGAGCATTTTTTAAATCTTTCAAAAGCCACTTTTATGCAGCTTGCAATTTATTTGTCAAAGCAAATCCAACAAGAAAAATTAACAGACTCCAGTTTGGTCAGTTGTTATCTTCAGCATGGAACAAGTCTGCCACTGCGAACAATGGTATTTCAGCATTTTCAGCAACTGGTATTTATCCTAACATTATACCGGATTATGCATTTTTAGCAAACATAATGCATTGGAAGGTGAAAATTTAAATGAAGAACCGTCAATAATACAAGTTGCTGTCACGGATACTCCTGTCACTCCACCAAATGAAGCGTCTTCTACAGCAAATGAAATACACCAGACAACTCCTCAAAGTAGTAATATCACACCAGGAAAAATATTGAATATTATATCGCCAATACCTTCAACTTCTGGAGTTAAAAATGTAGGTAGGAAGAAACAAAATGCACGTATTTTAACGTCAGTGGAAAATATTTCTCAACAAAAAGAACGTGGAAATAAAAAAAAAACACTTAAACCGCAGAAGGTAGAAAAAAAAGAGCAAAATTTATAAATTCAGACAGTTCTACTGACGAAGAAAACATTGAAGTTCAATTGGATGACGAGTCAGACGATCTTGAAGATTTTGGTGAAAACTTGTGTGCAGGTTGTGGGGAGGTTTATGATCAAACCAAAAAAGAAGATGATTGGCTGGAGTGTTTGATGTGTAAAGCATGGTCTCATGAATCATGCACATCATTTTGTCAATACGTGCAATGCTTGTGGCAACAAAAATCTTAAGAAAAAGTAATGAGCCATATCACCTTTCACTATATACCAAATCACCCTTACCTAGGGTTTTTTCAAATAAAGTTTAATTTTTGTTTTTTTGTATTATTGAAAAATGAATTGTTGATTTTTTGTTATCTTTTTAGTTTAATGTAATAAATATGAAATTATTTTCGTTCTTAATTCTTGAAAACGTCTTATATTTTTTGTAATATTCGATATTAAAAAAAGGTATGCCATATCACCCGACTTTACCCTATGTATTAATTTTAAAAATTATTTATCATGAAAATTCTCCCAAATGTTAATATTTGTTTTAAGGCATATATTATTAGTTTCTGAGTCTTTTTTTGAATTTTCACTCTCATTAGAAATCTACACTATCTTCTGCAAAAGATAAGAGAATTTTCTGCTCTTTGCAGCAAGGTATCACATATCCTTTCCTTGTACGTTTAACCGTTCAGAAGTTATAAAAACTCACGGTTAAAAATTGAGCGGTAAATTTTATAAAATATTTACACCTACACCGAAAAAAATGTTAATGAAATTACGCGTTTGTGTCGAATGAACATTAATTTTTGCAAATAATTTTATTTGTCGCAAAAAGACTGGCCATTTATAATAAAATTCATCTTCTCAAGCAAACGAAATCAATTGCAAAAAACGACGAAACTTTTTTGACAAAAGAAAATATCTTTAGATTCTAAATATCATTGATCCCTAATGGTTACTGCTTTTACTGCAAAAGTAAATTCAACTGTTATAAACGATCCAAATTAATGAACTTTTATAATAAATGACACAACTAATACTAGCGTTTGTAATGAACGTTTTTTATTTCGTCACAAATGTAGCGGTTATGTATTTTTCGCAGTAAATGTTCGAAATAAAGTGGTATTTGCATAGAATGAAATATCATTTGTCACAAATGAAGTGATTATGCATATCGTTCATAGTAAATGAACCAATATTTGTAAGAAAACAATATTTTGTTCTATTGTTCATATTTTGCTTCATTATAATTAGTGTTTTCAAAGTATTCGGATGTATGACGTATGTTTAAATTTGAATATTTAGTAAAAAAGTAAAATAAAAAAAAGTGAAAGTTGAAGGCGAACATTTGTATATATAATATATTGAAAAGAAATCTAATTGGTGAGTTTAATAGTTTTTATAAATTTTTTAAATAGTATTAATTGCTACTTTTACTGCCTTATTCTACATCAAGTCATAACTTGTGACCAGTCATAAGTCTATTCACCAAACTAGTTTATGACCGTCATAATCAAGTTCAAAGTTGGGTTCAAAATGCTAGTAGCAAAGCTAATAGGTCAGCAAAACAGTTAAAAGAATTTTATGGTCATAACTTGACTATGACGGTCATAAAACTATTTTGGTGAATAGACTTATGACTGGTCACAAGTTATGACTTGATGTAGAATAAGGCGGTTATTAAACATATTTAGGAATAATTGTTTCTTACAAGAAGAGCTACAGTGTTTTTTGTTTCTATTCTTTTTGCCAGTTGGCTGTTTTTGAAGAGTATACTCGTGATGCATGTGTGAAAAACAGTTACAATTTACTGTTACTATACAACAATTTTAATAAGAACTAAACTTCTTCATAAATAAATAATAAATTAATGAATAAATAAGTAAATAGAAAGAACAAATAAAAATATATATACATACATATATATAAATTATTATCAATCAAAAGGAAAATCAAAAGCAAAAGGAAAACTGCTTGATGCTTACTATAATTATAAATATTCTTTAGCAAAAGCTGGTATTTTACAGCCCCGCTCAAGGTCATCAACTTCAAGACGTTCTTGTTCAGCTTCTACAGCTACTGTAACTTCACCTCTACCATCAGATGCATATGATTAGGTAATTTATATTTAGTATTTTAAACACGAGACAATTTTTGAAGACATATATAATAATTAACTTTTATTTTAAAATTAGATGCCGATGAAGATGCTATTTTAGAAAAACTGAAAACTGAAGTTTTTCAAGAGGACTTAGAGCAAAATTGGGCTATAACTTACTTCTCGAGAAATAAATTTTTGGAATCTACGAAAAACACAGCTGAGTACTTACATTCTATTCCAGTTTTGAAGGAAGCAACTGGATATCTATTGGTATAAAAATTAATACATACTAATGTTTTATATAATTCATTAATCTTTTTCAACTTTCTAGTTTTCAATTGATGTCGAGAGAAAATTTGGAAAGAAACCACGTTTTCAAATCGAGGAATGCTTTTTTGAAAACCTAATTGTTAAAGGGAAGGAAAAAAAAAATAAAGAAATTACCAAAATTTAATTTTAAAGTATAATGATAAATATTTTCTAACATTATCTGAATTAAAAACAAATTTTTTGATTGGCATATGTTAGCATATGAAGTAGAAAAATCTTATAATTATTTTGTTTTGCCTTTACATAAAGTAAACCTAGAAGTAATTTCATACATTAATTGTATTGTGGGTGATCGTCAAATGGTTGATTGTGACACTTTATATTTTGGAACGTATATGAATAAGATTAAATGAAAAAATGAAATGTGAACTTAATATATCTTATAAGTAATAGTATAGTACTTATATGTAAGTTAAAACTAAATTTAAGGAGAAAATAAATATGTATTTCACAAAATTATATTATAATAAATAAGTATCTACAAATTTATGTGGGATAAAAAACTAAGTAATTAATATTTTTTTGTTTTCTAATTTTACTTCTAGCAGAACATCATTTTTACCGAATGACCTATTCACTTTTGACAAAAGCACGTGCGAGAAATATTCACTTTAGCTACAAATGACATTCATTAATAGTAAATAAATTTTCATTTGTTTCAAATATTTGTGGTCTTTTCTCAAAAATACTTTTTACCTTTCACACAAATGATATTTATTTGCAAGAAAGGTAACGGATCAATTATTCTTTTTCCTAGCAAAGAAAACTCCATTTACAGCTGTGTTACTGTCCTGGGCCTCTATTCTCGAGATCACTCGTAAAGTTACGCATACGTATCTTTACGAGTACTTTGTTTCGAATGGTTTATGTTAGACGTATTCTTGAAATCAATCGAATATTTATTTACCATTCGAATAGATTACGAGTATGGTGAAAGTTCTAAAGTTCAAAAATGGTTTGTGTATCGGATGATTTAGACGAGGGGGGTGAGGATTAATGAATAATGAGAGAAGAAATATACAGTCGGGATCAAAATTGAGAGGACACCTGTTTAAAATAAGGTTTCAGAAAAGAAATTCTGATTTTTTAAAAAAATAAAAATGTTTATTGTAAATATTATTATGAACAACAAAAATAAAAAGGTTGACCAATATTTATGTTCAATAGTAATTAAATTCATTAACCGTTAGTATTTTAAAAAAATAATAATAGTTTTGAAATGATAAAATTTAACTAGATCATAATTGAGAGGTCACCTAGAGATTTTTAGTTTAACGGCATTTGAGTGACTTCTATTGTAATTTTTTAGTTATTGAAATTAAATATTGTTAGTTAACCGTGTTATTTTGGTGTATGTAAGTGGTTTAATTAGTTTTGTAGAAAATTTTAGTTTACAGAACATAAAAATAAATAAAATGGTTAGTAGAAAAGAAAAGTGTATTCAAATTCGAGAATTATTATATAAAAAATGTATAAAAATTCGAAAAATACGGTACATTGAAAAATTTACCTGGACGTGGTAGGAAAAGAAAGACAACAAAAAGGCAAGACTTATCAATCGTGAGAACTGTGAAAAAAAATCCTACAATTACTCGACAGGAAATTATAGAAAATGAACGAATAGACATTTCAAAAAGCACAGTTACAAGAAGACTAAGAGAAAACAATTTACGAAGTAGAGCTCAAAGATCAAAACCATTGTTGAGTGAAATAAATAAAAAAAAACGTTTGTGTTTTGCAAAAAAACACAAAAATAAGTCATTAGCTTTTTGGAAAAAAGTTGTTTGGAGCGATGAAAGCAAATTTGAACTGTTTGGCGGTCGAAAAAGAAAAAGAGTATGGCGAGAACCTAATAAATCTATTCAAGAAAATTTTGTTTGTCCTAAAGTCAAGTATGGTGGCGGTTCGCTAATGATATGGGGATGTTTCTCGTTCTCAGGCGTAGGAAATTTAGTTCCTATAGAAGGGAAAATGACTGCTGAATCCTACATACAAATTGTAAATGAAAATCTTGAGGAGTCAGTTGAAAAAATGGGACTAGGATCAAATTTCATATTTCAACAAGATAACGATCCTAAACACGCAGCTAAAAAAACAAAGAAATTTTTTGAAGACTGTAATGTAAAAGTTCTGAAATGGCCTCCTCAAAGCCCTGACCTCAACCCCATAGAAAATCTATGGGCCTTGATGGAACAGAAAGTGGAAAGAAAACTAAGAAACGACAAAAAAGACTATTTCGAAGAACTCAATACAATATGGGAGAACATATCACCGAATTTATTGAAAAAATTAGTGAAAAGTATGAAAAGACGTTGCGAAGCAGTAATAAAGTCTAAAGGGGGACATACAAAATATTAATTTTCAGATTTTCTTTTATTTTTATTTTTTAAAAGGTATGGCCTCTCAATTATGATCTAGTTAAATTTTATCATTTCAAAACTATTATTATTTTTTTTAAATACTAACGGTTAATGAATTTAATTACTATTGAACATAAATATTGGTCAACCTTTTTATTTTTATTGTTCATAATAATATTTACAATAAACATTTTTATTT
Organism: Bombylius major; assembly: GCA_932526495.1. Taxonomy (NCBI): domain Eukaryota; kingdom Metazoa; phylum Arthropoda; class Insecta; order Diptera; family Bombyliidae; genus Bombylius; species Bombylius major. The sequence continues at coordinate 19,932,000 of OW052043.1, forward strand.
TTTTAAAAAATCAGAATTTCTTTTCTGAAACCTTATTTTAAACAGGTGTCTTCTCAATTTTGATCCCGACTGTATATGACAAATGACATTTAATAATTATTTTGAGAATATCGAAGAGAAATTTGTAAAATTACTCAGATTAAAAAAATGTGTATGGTGGATGAAATTAAACAAAGGATTGTATCAATAATTGCTATTTTTATTATTAATATAATATTTTTAATTCATAATTTTACTTTTATAGTTTTTTAATGTAATATATAATATGAGTATATACATACATACATTATATTAAATAACTATATATTTATTTTAGACAGTATTAACTTAGTACTCGTAAGTAGCTACGAGTGCAAATAGGCACTCGTATCTTTACGAATGGTTTTCATTCGAATATTTACATGTGCGGATCTTGAGAATACACCATACATCAAAACCACTCGTAAATGGTGAGTTTACGTATACTTAAAGTTACGAGTGGTTTCGAGAATAGAGTCCCTGTTCTTACGATGAATTTTTTACTTTCTCAATAAACGATATTCTTTTGTAAGAATAGTAAATTGAATCATTCGAGGCAAATGACATATTTCCCCTTTTGTCACAAAAAAAAAGTCATTAGTTTAATAAATCATTTGTCGTAACAGGATTATTTTTTTGAGTGTAGTACGTAACGTACTTTTTATTAAAAAATTTTATAAAATTTATAAAATTTAAAAGTATAGATCTTTTTGACACAGAAAAAGTTTAATTTTTACTCATTTTATATATAAAAACAAAGTTAATAAGATTTTTATATAGAATTTATAAGTTCATTTATCATTTTTATAAATCTTTAAAATTTTTTTTAAACTTCAACTTATCAAATGTTTTATAAACAACTGAAAATCTATTTTATAAATTCTTTTTATAATTTTAATCCTTTTTTGAGTATTGAGAGATCATTGTATACAGGACGTTTTGTCTACATAAAAGTGGAACATGTTCTAACTTGTTATTTTTAAATGGTGAGAGAAAAAAATCATTCGACTAAATAAAAATCGTTTTTATAGAAAAACGTGTATTAGTCAAAGTGGAGTTATTAATTTAATTTGCATAAAAAAGTGATAAAATTGTTAATTAAAATTCAAATAATGATAAAGATAATATAGAGAGTGTTATTTTTTAGAAAATAAGTGAAAAAATAAGTGTGGTAAATTATGTAATAAGTAATAAGTATTATATGTAATAGGTATAATATAATAATGAAATATAATTATTACAAATAAATGATTTTTGATCAAAAAAGTGTGTTTTCTTTTATTATATGTCTTTGCTAAATTCAAGAGAAATATCGCTAATAGATTTCCTCCAACTGTTTATAAAACTCATGTGTATATTCTATAAAAAAATATATGCATATAGGTCCATCTAAAAAATATATAAATTTCATAAATTTCAACTTTATAAAAATCTATACTATAGGCACTTTTATGAATTTTATACACATAAAGTAAAAATTATAAATTAAATTTATTATTTTCATATAGACAATAGTGTAAAAATTGTTTATAAATAAGATTATAAATTTTACACTAATTGTTTATAAAAGAACTTTATAAATTTATTTATAATTTTTACTTTATGTGTATATAAAATTTATAAAAGTGAAGTGTAAATTTTATACTCCTAGTATATATTGAGACTATTAAAAGCAAAAGTTGATCTTTTCCAATTTTTGAAAAAATTGAGTCAATGATGGCAAAATGTTCGTTATGTTGAGGGCTTTTCTTCTGAAAAATTTCAATTTTGAAAACTACATTGATGCCCCTGAAAAATGGTTGTAAAATTTGGCATTGGTCGCAAAACTTAAACTATTCCAACATGATGTTGGTAGCAAAAGTATTACTATTTACTATTCCATTCAAGTTTAAAAACTCCCTACACAGGCAACCAAATGTTTCACGGGTGGTCTACAAAACATAAGTAGATATAGAAAGGAAATAAATTGTATGACAAGGTAGGGTCCATGTTCATCCCTTCCCTTCCCAGTTACAAGCGTTTGAAAATTTTCAGCTAGGCAAGTTTCCATTACGGCTATTATGTATGATAATAAATTAAAGGGAACTAATTTCTCTTACAGCAGTGTGAATTTAATCGCCCTACGACAAACCATTCAAAAATTATCAGCACTCAAAGTTGAATTGCAAAATTTGCGAAATTGTGAAATTTTCGCTTCGAAGCAAAATATGTCCAGAACTTACTTTAGCTATATTTATTTTCTTATATTTTATATTTCAAAACAAAAGATTATTCTCTTCTCTTTGTATTTGTCTTTGACCGCATTCAAAAATCTTCAACTGCTTCTGAGTTATTACACAATTAATATATGTAAGTGTACCTATGTATTTCCAATATTTACACATTCATAAAAAAATCAGATTGAGTGCTGTTTATGATAAAATAAAATTTGAATTTTATGTTAGATATTCTTCAAGCTTCCTTTTTCCTAAAATAAATATTTTAAATTCTATACCTCATATCAAAACTCAATAACTGGCGACAAATAGGCACGAGTTATCGTACAATTGAAAAAAAATGTTTTTTTCTTAGTAATACATTTGTTCCAAAACTACGTAATTTCACTTCAATGAGATACAAAACTATCGTTATTCCACTTCAGTGAGATGCAAAACTTGATCTATTCCACAGTTTGGTATTGGTAGCAAAACTAAAACTATTCCAAAATTTGTTTTCTAATATTTACTAAATTGTGCATTGATTTTTTAAAATCCATGTTTGAATTAAATTTAGAAGCTTAGAGTTCTCATATAAAATAAAAAAATTATTAAAATTGCATTTTAAATTGCTTTTAAATTATAAAAGTTATACGTTTTTCCTGTTTTTCTCAAAAACATCTAACATGGAATAAGTCAACTTTTGCTTTTAATAGTCTCATTATAGATTTTTATAAAGTTGAAATTTATAAAATTTATATATTTTTTAGATAGACCTATATGTATATATTTTTTTATAAAATTTACACCTAAATTGTCAACCGTGACCTACTCACAACACAACATAATGTACATATGTATATACAACACTTAAAAGTGAATATGTATGTATTTATCAATTTTCATTACTTTAGGTTTTTTAATAAAATGTCTTTAAATATGAATGTATAATATCTGAAAAAATATTAATTTTTAAACAAATCACTCTGCAGTTTTCTCAAAAAAGCCTTTATTTTTAAGCTCTAGCTTTATTTCACATTTTAAATTTTTCTGTCTTTAAAGTAATTATCTTTTAAGAGCAATAAAACCAACTTCAAATGTTGCACTTGACACAAGGACATAAAAATATTCGAATAATAGCAAATAGAGTATAATTTAACATCATTTTAAAATATTTATTTGAAAAATTGACCAGAATTCACTTTTTTTTATTACTAAAATGAATAAAATAATGTTTTGAAAAGTAATTTTCATTAAAGAATGTTTCAAATTCGATGAAATGTAAAAAATTGTGATTTTTTGAAGTTTTGTTATAGCATTAATTAGTCGATTGAGAAAATAATGAATTACTTGTATTTTTTTTAATTAAAAAAACAGTAAGATATCCATTGAATTCATTAATCAGTTTGGCCTTTTTCATTTATTCAAGCTTGACTTCGCCATCTGGAGATTAGATGTCAAGCTTGTCGTCGGATTGAATATCTTGCGAATGCAAGAAAATTTGGATTATTGAACATAACCCGCCATTTTGAAATATACGTCAGCTGTTATTCTTGAATTTTGTGTTACCAAAATTTATGTTTGTGGAAGAAATAAAAATATTATTAAAATATAATTTAAATAATCAAAATGATTGATATTATATAAATATAGGTAAATATATATAAATATAAGTATGTGTGTTTTTTTAAGGTATTTTCTATAAGAAAAGAAAAACCATACATGATTCTGTAATACAGCTTAATAAATAAATTATTTTTAGAAAAATGAAAATTATTTGAGTCATGCGTTTTTTCCGCTACTGTATAAACTACAATCTGCGCATATACAAAAATACATGCTTGTATTTATATGCTAAAAGGGAAAAATACAAAATTGAGAAAAAAACAGTGACTTCAAGTTTACAATAAATTTTGTATTTAGGTACGAAGCAGCAACAAAATTCAAATACGGTATTATAAAAAAATTGTAAATTTGGTTGGGTACCTACTTGAAAAATGAAAAATAAAATTACAATTATTTTTTTATATGTGTGTTGTTTTTGTTTATATTAATTATAAATTTTCATATAGTATAACCATAGTGTAAGGTAGTGTTTTAACTAGGAACAAGAACTGATAAGATCTCAAATAAATGCGCAATTTCTGCACTAATACACATGTATCTGAGTTAAAAATAGATAGCAAGAAAAATCATGATGAGGAACTGAAAAAGAAGATTCGTTAAAGTTGTATTAGTGATGAGAAATATATAGGGTAAAGCACCTGAGTTGCGTAGAGTAATATAAATAAAAGACTTTTTCGTAATTTGTAAATTTATTTAGTGTTTTTATTCACTTATAAAAATCATTGAAATACATTTTTCCATCTCCATCTTTTTTTTCTCCACATATAATGCACCTAATAAAGTGACGACCCATATTTAAAAAAAAATAATAATAAAATATTGTATTTTTTAAAACTATTTATTTCTTTTAAATTAATTTTATTAAATTTTATTTCTTTTTAATTAATTTTATTAAATTTTATTTCTTTTTAATTAATTTTATTAAATTTTATTTCTTTATAATTAAGTAAAGTTTTTGGTTTTTTTTCCTTTATCTTTAAAAAATAAATGCACTTGGTTTTCTATTTATAGTCTTATTATTTGTTTTCGTACACTAGTTTATTTTATGAAAATAATCACAATAATAATATTTTATAATATTATCATTTACGCACTAAATATTATTTTAATTTTTTAATTTAATACACTTTATATTATTTTTTTTAAAAATCACTTAGAAAAACTAACTTTAATATATCACAACAGAACTGATATTGATAAGGTAATCACATATATCATACCGTATACTTTGCATTTTACCTACAAAATTTGGCGCGATCTAAAAATTCTAATAAAATTAGAAGCCACGTGCTAGTGATGAGCAATTTTTCTAGTAAATAAACAAACACATGTTAAAGTGATGAGCACGTGTTTACTTGCGTGTAGAATATAAACCTATACAAGTAAAAAATGTTTGTAAGATAACAAAAAAGGTTGGGCTTAGTTTTTTCTTGTCTTTTTCAGTCTTATGCATGTTTTTCATTTATAAGAAAAAACAAAGGGGATATTTCATTCTCGCTTGAAGAGATTTTGTTTTTTTTTTAATTTAATTTTTTTTTTTTAGTGATAATAGTATATATTTGTACTCTTTTTTTGTTTGCGTCCTTTTTCATATACCGTTACCCGAAAGTTATTCCTCTTTATTAGTATCTACTCTTTGGTATAACATCAACAAAAAAATTGTATGATGATGTCATGCACATTTACTCCGTCCTCATTTTCGATATAAAATTGTCTAATTACAGTTTTGAGGATTTTTGTGTATGTTAAATTTTTTTTTTATTGCAAAAACGGTCATAACGTATTTTTAAATCTAATGTTCTAAGCGATTCCTTCTTGTCTGTCCGCTCTATGAACAGATTTAGAACTAAAAATTTATTTTTCAACAGCTTTTCTGTTTTGGAATATCTACTTCTTATTAATTATCTTTGTTGTAGTTATTGAATAATTGCATTGTGAGTATTTACATAGAATTACATTGGCTAATATTTGTGACAGCAACCAAGTTAATATGGGGATTTTTTTGCCTTTTTCGAAGTTAAGTGACATCTATGTATAATTACAAATTTAAGATACGTTAGTTTTTTTCAAATCGTGGAAATTCAAAACAGCCTTTTCCACAAGCAATTGTCTAGTGTTTTTCTTGTGTTTTTTAAACGTGAAAAATAGTAAATTTTTAAGTGGAATAAATTATAAAGTGAGTTTTCGGTAAAAGTGAATATTGTAAAATGGCACAGGTAAGTGTTTTATAATAAGTACAATATGTACAATACAAGAAAAAATAAATTCTAAAAACACTGATTTCTTCTTTCGTATATGTATACACAAAAAGATCACTACGGCATGTAAAACATGTAATATAGCAATTTTTATCACGAATTTATCATATTTAAAAAAAAAAATCTTAATTTTTTTATATTTTATTTTTAGGACAATAATGGATTTCATGCAGATGTTTTTTCATCCTTTAATAATGTTGTTGGATCTAATTTATATTTTTCCATAACACCTGGACGATGTGGCTCAATTAAAACATCATAATGTTTACACAATTTTTTAATTAAATCCTGAGATTTTGGATTTTTTATAATCACAGCTAAAGTTATTTTCCCACTTTGAAAACTATCTAAAGCATTATTAAATGTCTAAAACATTTTTATTATTTATAAACTTATTTTCCATTTGATTATAATTTTTAAATATCGATTCGTACTTTCTAGATCCTCGAATTTCATAAACTCTAAAAAAAAAAAATTACTTAATGAATTTGATTTATTATTTTACTTTGCAAATTTCTTTCTGTCCTTCCTTTATTTGTTTTGTTTACAAATGTCAGTAAAATAGAGTAAAATAACGAGCATAATTTAAACAAATTTAAAATCTTTTATTTTATATATAAATAACAGATGGCACAACAATCGTTTAACTGAAATTTACCGATTCGACGAAGAAAAATCATGGCAGTACCAAGTAGAAAAGTACCATAAAATAAGGGGGAAAATGTGTGTATAAGATAAAAATAATAGTTCTATCCGACAGATACTTCACTTGTTCCTTAATTTTATATCAAATTTGTATAATGCCAACTTTTCAAAAATTAGGTTTATTATTTTCATACTATTTTTTGTATAGAATTTAAGTATCGTTTTAATTGCTTGCATGTTGATAGAAAAATTATTATTCCTAGTTAATATGTCGTGTGTTAAATACTGTGGGCCTTACTCATAAACAAATTTTAAAGTCGAATTTAATTTATTACATAGTAGCGACATCGATGTAGAAGTGGCTTTAATTTTGGTACTAATAACCTTCTACTAAACTGTAATTAAATAAAGCTTTATCAACAAGCTCTTTTTGTTTACATAATCGCTGGCCCAATACTTCTTTGTTCAATGGACCATTTTTGAGGAAATTGAGTTTTGAGTTGATTTATACTAAATGAATGTCGCTCTTTCTATTTCTGTTTTTAAAATTGTTCTACTCTCAACTGTTTCTGAGATATAGTGTTGTAGGTTTATTCTAAACGACAAATTTATATGTATAAGTTTGTGCTTATTTGTTCAATGAAATATTTTTGGATGTAGAACACAATCTTTAAAAAAGTATGTGCTATTTTGTGCAATATCCAAAAATTAAAATCGTTTGTTCTATATCCAAAATTTGAAAAACATACTTAATTGTTCAATGTAACACCTAAGGCTGTAATAAATAACATGTTTCTCTCATGTCCAATTTTTCATGGTTCTTAATAATAAACCTCCAGATAAAGTTAAACTACCGATAAATGCTAAGTTGGTTTTCTTCATCCAAAGCACAGATAAGTTATCATCGAGATAGAAATACTAATCACAGCCCTGAAAATGTTGTTTCCGAATTTCCGAATACTAAATGAGGTTCAACTTCACGATTAATTTTGAATAATTTTTAAGTAGTTAAGTAACCGTTTCATTATTTTTATTATTATCAGTGACCAGTGAAGTTGCTAGTTAAAATTAAAATAAAATAATTTAAAAATAATAATATTATTAATAAAAATATCTATAACCACTTCTAATAAAATAAATTCCTAATAAAAAAAAATTTAAACATTAAAAACAGCTTTGAAACTTTAGCTTTCAAAGCTGTAGTCAAAATATAAACACTTACAATTGAAAAACAGCTTTACAACTTCAGCTTTTAAAGCTGTAGTCAAAATATTTTTAATCTTGAGATAATCGGTACTATCACGACCAGATAACTTTATCCTCTTAATAAGTCTTATTTGATAGTGAAGAAAACCAAATTCTTGATTTATCCCCAGTTTAAGATTATCATGAAGATATCTTGACCTGAAGAAATTGGGCATCAGTCATCCAGTCATCAGTTTGTCATAATACTTCAGCAAGTGAAGATCACGTATGCAAACTTATTTTAAGTGCGTAAGTATTTTTACATTACAGGTATTTCTATTTCTAAAATTATAATTATTTTGAAAAGAAAATTCATTATGGATGCTAATGAGAATGACAGCATGACTTCGTCCCCTCCCAAAGAGCTTTCTGTTACTATTCAAGAGTAAATATTATCTAATTAAAGTTAAACAATCAAAAGTAATATCCCATTAATATATTGAATATAGATTACTAAATGATGTGCGTGATTTACCGAGGTCAACATTTGACGATTCTGATGCAGATCCGGATTTTGTACCACTGACTAGTAGAAAGAAACGAAAGATTCAACATATTAAATTCGCCAAAATCTACAACTACAAGGCAATTGATTCACAGTACAAGTTCACAGTTATCAACTGCTGTATTACCTACAGAAAGTATACTGTCTCCAAGAATCACTACCGGAAAGTGGAAACTGAATAAGTCTTCCTGGAAGCGGGTGGTGAAAAGAGAATCTGGAAGAGAGTACTGTGATGAAAAGAACAAAACTCATCCGTCGAGAAAAGTAAAACAAGCGAACTGTGAAAAATCATGTTCATTTAAATGTACAGAACTATTTTCCGAAGATGAACGTTCATTAATTCATGCTTCATTTTGGAAGCTTATAGACGCAGAAAAAAATCATTTTTATTTAAAATTTGTAACAAGAACGTAGCCAAAAAGAAAAAGAACAAAAAGTACTGTTTCAAGAGAACAATTTTCTTATAAATATTATTTTGAATCAAATGGTCAGACAATAGCAGTTTGCCAGTCATTTTTCTTAAAAACTTTAGATATTTCTAAACAAAAAATTTATTTTTTTTCAAATGTGTTTATCAAGAAGGTGGGTGTATTCCAAAATGCCGTAACTACGTATCGACCACAATGTTTCGAATTCCAAAATATCAAAATCAAATTCATGACAATAAGTGCGTTCGAATCACACGATTTATCTGAATATTATCAGTTCCGCAGTTCCACATTTGTTCTACATTTGTTCCACTCACCTAGTTTTCCATTCTTCTCAGTAGATGTCGCTAGCTTTTAACTAATCTTAAAATGAAAAAAGTGATAAAAATTTTTTTGGTTCACTTGCTGTGTGGAACTTATTAAAAAAAGAAGAAGACATGTTTAAAAAGTTGACTGTTTATGAATTCTAAATTGTCAAGATGGAATATGAAGTAGAAGTACTTACTCACTAAATTTAATTAAGTTTTTCACTAAAAATCAACTGCCTATGTACATAAAAGAACTCGAAACTTCAACTGACAGTCAAAAATCAGTTAGCTGAAATTTTTGACGTTCCAGTCATCCAAATTTTTCAGTTTAATATCAATTTGTACGAGTTGAAGCTTCGCTTATTTTATATCAGAACCGAACTGATAATATCAGATAAATCGTGTGATTCGAACGCACTTAATGTCACCAATTCCATAACGTTTTGTTACAGTATCCGCTGCGTAAAGTTTAAGCAAACTGTGCAGTGGAAATTTTCTCGATACAACACTACGACATCACTAGCAAATGTCAAATGATTTAAACGTAACCTAACATAACAAAGTTGAAAGTGCTCATCAGTAGTTGGTTTATATTTCTGAATTTTTTTTAGAAAAATGGAAAATAAAATTGTTCAATATAATATTATTGTAAACTTTGTCCATTTCGTGTCGCGAAAAGTATTCCGAAACGTCAAAAGTAAACTAATACAATAATACTGCAATGTATCATTAAAGTCACAGAAACGTGTATCACAAAAGTAGCCGTGGGGTATCCGATACGTAAACTTTTACGTTTTGGAATACACCCGGTGTTCCTAGACCACCATTATCAAGCAAATATTGTAAAAAACCACACACCACAAGAAAAAATCCTCCAAAGAACAAGGAAAAACTCAAGAAATGAGAATTTGTTTAATATTGAAAAACGCATAAACAGAGCGAAACTTTCAAAGATGATTTGCGATCAATTCTTAAATGAAGATGATAAAAATTTTTATGAAAAAATTGTCTTGGAAGACTGAATTTAAATTTAGGTTTTTTACAATGAAATATTATGTTCCTTTTTTACTTGGAAAGCATGAAGCTGTGATTTTTTAAATTAATTTTTTGTTATGCTTTTTCTTTTGTTTTATATATATGTAATTTTTTGTGTTTTTTATGTTTTTGTTTTCTGAGAAATAAACATTAATTACAAATTTGAAAACTCTCACTTGTATTCTATATCCCTGATAAATTATTCCTTGCCAATAGGTCTGTTTTTTTCAAAGAACTTTAATGCTTTGTTGTTCTATATGAAAAATTTTGTTCAATATCCACATCTACAACAAATTAAATTGTGTCTCATATACCTGTGTTCAATATCTAAATTGATTTTAATATTTATTACAATTGATAAAATTTAATCAAAACTGTAAACCATGTCCTTAAAATAGTATTTTTACAAGAAAACATATCACATTATTCGAAAAAACTATTAAAATTACTAGAACTTCTAAAATATCTAATAATTTTTTTATTTGAATTTTAAAAATCGTTTTTCTCAAAACTATAGTAATGGTCTTTCGAACAAAGAAGTATTTGGCCAGCCAGCGATATGTAATTTGACATTTCGAACTTATGTTATGTCAGGTTATGTCAGTGTTTATTGTAAAGAGAAAAGTGTAAACTGCGAAATTATTTGTTATTATTTGTATTATTATTTGTTCTAAATAGAATGGCATACGAAATTATTTTCAAAAAAAGTAAGTAATATATATACAAAATCTAAAAATTACATCTTATTAATTACATACTTTATTTCATATAAATGTATATCTTTTGTCCTTTTTAACGATGCGCTGTCCAGGATAAGAACGAGTAACTGGACTCATAGTATGAAGATGTTGCTTCGCGACTTAATATCCACAAAATTAGAGATTATAGATTCCAAAAATAATTCAGCCCTTTTTATACAAAAAAAAAAACAAGAGGCTTGGTTTTCAATTGAAAGCAGTATGAAGGCGGCTGGATTTGATATACCTGCAAACAGGTTAAAAGAACAATGGAATCGATTGAAAACACAAGCAAGAACGAATATTTCAAAATTTAATAAACAACAAAATGCAACAGGTGAAGGAGAATATCCAAAAGAACCGAGCGAGTTCGATTATTGTCTTTCACAAATATGTGGCATCGATTTTGAGAACGATTCAGCTGAATTTGATTCAGATATGGTAATTTTGGATGAATTCACAAATTGCATTATATTTATTCAGCGCTTGCTAATTAATGTTAAACTGAATTTTGCAAAATGACTATTATAATAATGCATTTATGATTTCACAATCTATTCAATATCATTTTCACTGTACATATGCATTATGTATATTGCATTTTCTTTCTTTTACAATATAATTCAATCGACGGAAAAGGATTTTACGTCCGTATTCTCTGTGTCAAATACGGTATGAACATATACATATAAGTATTTATTTATTTTGCTATATTTATTTGCTATATTATATTTATTTTGCTATATAGGTCGAAACTGCACAAGATGAATCTGCGAGAAATGTGGAAAATAAAACAGCAAATACAAGTAGATAATGTATTTAAATCGTCCAAAAGAAGGCGAACTGCGACAAACACTACAGGAGACGAAATGACAGCACAAAGAATAAAGCAGATTAAAGAAGAAACTAAAAGAAATGAAGAATTAGCTAAATTAAAGTTAGAGGTAGAAGAAGTTAAATTAAAAAATATAAAAGAATTGCACGAAATAGAAGTAAAAATTAAAAATAAAGAATTAGAACTTATAGATTTAAAGATAGAAACAGAGAAAAAGACTTTGAGACTTTAATTTTTTTTAACAATTAATTTTTTTTTTTAATTTTTATAACAGAAATGAAGCAATTTTTGTTGCGAAAGAATAAAGTGTACTTCACACTTAACGATTTAACATATGATTTTTCATATGACTAATGTAATTTGTTTTTGTAACAACAACAAAGTACAATAGTCATATGAAAAATCATTTGATAAATCGTTAAGTGTGAAGTACACTTAATGAATTATTTTTATGTTGTTTATGTTTATTTTTATGTTTTTTAGTTTTTGCATTTTTGTTTTGTTAACTATTATATTATAAAGTATGAAATAAAAATTCATGAAGTATATATATGCATATCCTTAAAGAGAATTAATAAAACGAATAGAAATCAACATGTGAAGTGTTTATTATTCAAAATTAGATTATAATTATGTTGCATTAACTCATTTCTATCATTTGCATATGGTGATCAATTATCTCGTGCAATATTATGTAGTACTGCAATTGCAACTATCATGTTTTTAGCCGTTTGCAAATCGACCGCAATTCCATTAAAACAGCACCGGAATTTATTTTTGAGCTGACCAAATAATTTTTCGATGGTATTTCTAGTTAAAATATGAGCTTTGTTGTACCGTCTTTGCTCAGTTGAAAGATCACATGATATTCTAAATGGAGTTAATAAAACATTTGAACAGAGATACTATTATCTCCAAGAAGAACTCCGCCACGTAAATCAGTATTTTCAGTCGTTCTTTTATAAGTGATTCCCGCCAAATACGAGAATCGTGAGCAGATCCTCGTCAGCGTGCAACTATATCGAGTATTTTGAAGTTCGAATCACAAATTACTTGAACATTTATAGAATAAAAGCCCTTGCGACACCGGTAACGACCGCCTAATTCTCCTCCAGGGTTTTTTTTTTTAATATGGGTGCATTCAATGGCACCAGTACACTGTGGAAACTGTGCAATATTGTAAAAACCTTTCTTTATTTTCTGAAGATTCACTGATTCTAGAGAAAACTTGATGAAATTCTTCATTTTTCCAGCCAATGCTATAACAACTTTTCTAATTATACGTGACATCGTTTGCTGTGATATTCCATGTACATCACCTGTAAGGAAATAGTAATAATACATTCAGAAAAAATCGAAATACTTAAAATTTGTGAATATTAATTACCAATATCTTTTTGATACGACCCTTTCGCTATATAACGAATTGCGGCCATAACCATAATTTCTATTGAAACAGGAGATCCTTGTGGCCCATGAGTGGTGCTCAAATCCTCCCTTATTAGTTCCACTATAAACCTTGCTGTTGTTTTTTCAAATCTCTTAATATGTTCCAAGTTTAAGATGTATTCATTTTCACCATTGAAATTCTAATACTTACCTATACAAAATCTTGATCGGAATATATTTCAAAAGGATTTTTACAAATTTTGTACACCTTTTGTTTTCGACATTCTCGACGGTCGTTCACTAACGATAAGTCTTCAAAAATAAAATTATCTGCACTATCCATACTTTTATTTTAATATATAGGTATATGTACATTATATATTTTATTTTGAAAATATTTGATAAAAAATTAGGTTACAATGCTCTTAATAACGACTTAGGCGCCTATTGTGAGTTTTGATTCGACTGGCCATCGAAATTCGATTTGAGTTTCGAGTGAAATCACTTTCGGTATTGTGTAACTTAATCGAATCTATAAAAGAGTGTTACCGTTAGTATGTTCTTAAAAGTACTAGCTTGACGTCATTATTGTGAATTTTTTCTAATTTTGTGAGAGCTTTTCTGTCAATTGTGTGGTTTTTTGGTTGAATTTTCAATTTTTGTATTTATAATTTAGTTTTTTCATTGATAGATTGATTTTTTTTCGAAACTCTTATTAACAATTTTATAAAATGTGTAGCATCGAGTTATTTTATAGTATTGACAGTGACAGTGAGGATGAAAAAAATAGAAAAATAAGTTTAATGCGAAGTAGAAGACATCTAAGAGATTGCTGCAATCCTCTAGAATTTCAATTCATTCATGAAATGTGGTAAGATCTTGTCGCATAATAAATAAAAATTTTAAGTAAATTTGAATTTTCAACAGTTTCATCCAAACTTTTCGGCTGTCGAAAACTGCCTTTGTTGACCTCTTAAATGAAATACAACATTATTTCAAACCTTTGAAAAGATGTTCATCAATTCCTAACATTATAAAATTAGCATGTATGCTAAGATTTTGCCCTCAAGGATCCTACCAGAGCAGTGTAGGCAACGATTTTAATTTAGGACTTGCCTAACCAACAACATCACTGGTTCTGAAAGAAGTTTTTACTATTATGGAGCGATACATCTGTCCAAAGTGGATAAGTTTTCAATACAGTGCGGAAGAAAAAGGACAGGCAAAAAGTTTTTTTTATGACAAAAGTGGGATTCCTGGTGTAATAGGTGCAGTGGATGGAACCCACATTAAGATCAGAACACCAAAGAAAACAATACAGCATCTGTATTACAATAGGAAAGGCTTTTACAGTCTTAACGCGATGATTGTAAGCAGTATTTTATAATTGTACAATTGTAAATTTCAATATGACATTTATTACTTTTTCTTTGTAGATATGTGACCATAATTCATCAATTCGGTACATCAATGCAAAACATCCAGGAGCGACGCATGATGCGATGATATGGGATCTCTCGTTAGCAAAAAGAAAGTTGGAGAATGAATATCAAAATGGAGAGACAAATTCATGGCTCCTTGGTAAGACACAACACATAGAGACAGATTGTAAATATTCAAATGTATTTCTTTATACACTTAATAATTGTAGCTGACAATTGTTCGATATTTTTAAACCTTTATACCTACTCTTTTAATCATTTAGGAGACGCAGGATATCCTTTGCAGCCCTACCTCTTAACTCCCTTTCGTAATACTGAAGAACATTCAACTGAGGCTAGTTTTAATAGAAAACATGCTGAGGCACGGGTCATCATCGAAAGGACAATTGGTATTTTAAAAAATAGATTCAGGTGTCTTCTTAGAGCCAGAGAATTACATTATTCTCCGCAAAAATCAACGCAAATTGTAAATCATGTTGTGCTCTGCATAACATCTGCATAAAATATAAAGTTAGTTCACACACTGAATTGGATGAAAACTACTGTACAAAGTAATTGTAATAAAATATGTATGAATTATTATAAAAAAATTCATTTATTTTATTTTAAAAAAATAAAAAATTTAGTACATTTTTCTTCCTAATATAAATTTAACAATAAAAAAAAACTAAAATTGCCTCCTTGGCTACAATATGTATGGAGAATTAAGAATTATTGTCCAAGAGCAAATTGACTCTTTTTCAGCTTTATTTCTTTTTTCAATTTTAATTTGAGCAATCTATCTTGTTTCTTTTCTTTAATGTTTTCTTTGTATACTTTAAGTTTTTCTTTTTTTATATCAATTAATTCTTTGTGGTTATCTTTTTTCAAATAATATATTTTTTTGTTGTATTCATAAATTCCAGTTAATTTCTCTTTTATTATTTCAATGTTTTCTTCTAAATTATTGTGAAACTTTTCCTGATTTCTAATTTGTTTTTCTAAAAGATGGATTCTCTTAGAGTCGCCAGAATCTTTCATTGGCGATTTTTTGGTTTTTGCTGCAGATGGTTTAATATGTTGAACTAGATCGTTTGATTGATTTTCATCATTTAATTCGCATATATATTCTTCTACATCATTTACTCCAATTTCCATTCCCGGAGGATTTGTACAAGTTTTCAAATTTAATAGATTTGCAATATCTTCCTCAATGTCATTTAATTCATGTAGCATATTAGGACCACCACCATTTACTTCTTTTTTATTTGATATGAGTTTTTTCTTCACGTTAAATTTCATATCTGTCCAAACCTAAAAATAGCTTTTGTAGATTTTGATATTTTTTTAACAAAGTGCACTTACTTTGACCCATTTTTCCACGGATTTAATTGGTGGACCTAAGCTGTTTAATTCTTCAACAAACCTATTCCAACTATTTTGCACCTGATTTTTTTTATAAACTCCTCGTGCTATAAGTGGGTTCTGTTTCATGAGTTCAACAAGTTTCTCCAGCTGATGTTTGCTTGTGAAATTTTTTCTAAATAACAATTCTTTTTTCAAAAAAATTACTTAAAAATCAATGTAAATAAATAAAATACTTACATTTTGTAACTTTGTAACCAATCTTGTATAATTTTTAATTTTTACCCAATTTAACTTAAAATTGACAAACAATCAAACAGTATAAAAATGACAGTTCGATAGCAAGAATGTGATCGAAATGTAAATCGAATCTCATTCGAAAAAATCGAATACTATCGAAACTCGCAATACAGAAAAAACGCAATTCGATTCGATTCGATCGATTTTGAGATTCGCAATAAAGGCCTTAGTCTAGCTTTTTCTACGATTAAAATTTAAAGTCACTACCAACACTAAAGACGAGTTTAAACATGTTATGAGTACGTCAAAGTACATAGCAAAAGATTAAGTTCTTAATAACAACTTAGTTACGGTTTATAAGTAAGGCCCTGTGTGTTAACTACAAAGTAAGTACCTACTAATTTTTCTAAAAATTTATCTTATTTCAAATGCGTAAGTTGTGTATTAATTCGCTTTTTAAATTATTTAAAATGTCTTTGAGTGTTTTTTTCACGTGTGAATACGAAAATCAGGTGAGACAAATAGTGAAAGTGAATAAACATACACTTAAAGAAGGTAAATATTGATATTGTGTTATCAGGTAATTATTATAAATTCTTTCGTATTGAGTTGAGTGGTCTTTTAAATTTTGTCGTTGTTGATAATTTATATCTTTTTACAGCTTTAGAAAATTCAAATATTTCGCTAGAAGGCTTTTCTAATTTCCATGACGTCATTTAAAGGAAGAAATTTTTCTGGAGTTCTTTGCTCAATTCTATTTACATCCGTGGTTTATTTTGAAAATTGAAAAGAAGAGTTCTGTGAACATTGATGGTACAATTTATTGTATACTTATATTTTGTAAAAAATTAAGTTGTATTATTTCACGTACTTTTTCATCAGATGCACAACTTCTAGATATTGATGATGATGATAATAATGATAATAATACAGATAAATATAACGGAAATTGCACCTTTATAAAACGTGGACGTTTAAAGCGAGCGAGTGCTGCAATTGGTCCGGCTGTTATCGCAACATCTGACGTATGATTATATTATATGATTACAACTTCTATTTTTCAGTAAAATAAACGTGAACTATTTTTTAACTTTTTTTCAGGCTATTATAGAGCGTACATTAGTAGAAAGGCAAACGATGACATACTTTTACAAGAATACGAGTTAAAAAAAAAGCATTAACAGACACGGAAAGAAGGAAATTAATATCCTATTTATGTAATTATATAGAAGAAGAATTTAGTTTTAATCCATCTCAATCGGAACTAGAAGCCGTTGCTGAAGCTACAATTTCCTGTCCTGAATTGGTAAATTTGATAAAGAATTCAAATATTTTGTAAATGCTATATTTTGAAATTTATTACAGATTTTGTATGATCTTAAAATCGATTATGCGGAATTGATTGATGAGCTTTTTTTAAACTGGCCATTGTATCAAAACCACGTTTTCACTTGCGTGAAGAAGTTAGGGAAGAAAATTTTGTATGCTAAAGTTGAACGAGAAAAAGGTAATTTTAAAAATGGGTCTGAATGTTAATTATTAATATCATACATTATTATGTCCATACACTATATTTTTAGATTGGAATATTTGCACCCTGTCATTTATAAGTTTAATTAGATTGCTTCCACCTCCAGCAAACGGTCAGAAAAAAATTAGTCGTTTGACTGACAAACAAGCATTAGAGAGGATTCTTCTATTTAAACTGGTATTTTTAAACTATTTATTTATTTTCAAATATTTTATATTTCTTCTATTTTATATTTTCCTTTTCTTTATACAAAAACATACAGCCTGGCTGGACTAACAAATTCGGAATATCTGAAGAACTCAGAAAATAATCGCCGTATATTTTAGGCGTTTCATTAAAATTCAGTTCAATTCTTCTTGAAAACTGTGTCGTGGGTCTAATGCTTTGCAGATTACCGTCCTAAATTGTTCGTTGTATCACCTGAATGTTATATGTAGTTTAGATTCTATAAGTAAGTTTTTTCAAATTCAATATATATTTTTACATGAAAATGAATACATATTTTTATGTCACAGTTTTTTTTGTTAAATCATTTGATGAGTTTTACAATGCATTTGAAATTTCACAAGATTTAAGTGAAGAAAGTTTTATTTTGTTCTATTTATCACATTATAAATACCACTCATCTTTTGATTCAGTATTTTCGAGAAAATCAAATCGAACTTATGTAATTATAAAAACAATAGATCTAAGATAAATTTCTAAGTATATATCGTCGGTTTGCAAGAAAAGTGGCACAACTCAAAAACGTGAAGTTTCGAGGATGCAAAAGAAAAAGAGGCATTGTATCTGGTTAAACAGTCTAATATTTTTTTGCTTAACATTATATTCTACTAATAACATAAGTTGTTAAATTTACCACAATATATTATATATTATACAATAATGAACTGAAACATTATTTCAAAAATTCCATTGTGAAAAATTTTGATTTTGAGTTGTGCCACTTTTCTTGCAAACCGACGACATTTACACATATATAATGTATTATAGTTGTATACTTGAATATATAAGTTACTTTAAATTCTGTTTTTGTATATAAATATTGATGAAATTAATTTTCTGGTTTTATTTATTTAATATAAACGTATAATACATATGAAATTCTTATATTTATACGATTCTGCTTGTTGATTAAATAAGAAACTGTCGAAACAATTTATAAAAAACCGTTTAAAATGTAGTTATACATCCAGGTATATATCAAATCTATATTTTTTTCGTATACGTATAAGTTTATACATGGCCAGTGTAAATTCTATAACAAAATTTTATTATTTATTTATAATTTAAATGTATTACTTGTATAAGATTATTTTATAACTTTTATAAACGTAAATCTTATCAAGGATAAAAGAAAAAAGTAAGGATTTGTATGTATATCATTATTTATAAATTTTACACCAAAATTTCTAACCATGTATTATTATTACCAGTATATTCTAAGCCGAAAGGACATTTAAGTTATGTTGAGACGAATCATCTGAGGTCTAAAAAACAGTTCAAGAATTCGCATCTGAATTAGTTAAAACTTACAAGGTAATCCACAATGAAGCAGATATTCATTTAAAATTGGAAACGAATGCTGGCGAGCGGGTAGTAGACTATTGTTATCGTGTCAGTGCGCTGTGTCGCCGCTACAATTTGAGTGAAGCATGCTAGAAACGCTCTAAAAAATCCGTCGATTTTCAATTTCAATGATTTAAAACAGATGATTTAGACAATTGAATCATATATAGACAATCGTTCAGGTACCACTCCAAGACGTGAAGCCACCATAAAAAATGCAATGTTGAAAACTCTACTTAACATGAACAAAGCTATTCGGCCACCACAATCTTCAGCTAATCATAGAACGAATAATTTAAAGGATAAATAATAAATAATATATGTCTATATAACATAATATAAATACTACTGTTGTTACAAAAACAAATTGCACTAGTCATTTGATAAATCAAATGATAAATCGTTAAGTGTGAAGTACACTTAATAAAATATATCTTTTGTTTTTTGATATTATTTTGATATTCAATATTCTAATTGTATTATCCAATTAAATAAAATTTATTTCACAATTTACACAATTTATATAAAGATCCAAAAGCATTACGTTTTCTTTTAAATAATGATAAAAATATTATTTGATTAAGAATTTCGAAAAAATTCAAGTTTAAATAATAGCTGCCTTTTCTTTGCCAGGATCTGATCTGGATCATATCAAAATCAAAGAAAACGATTAGGATCTCTAAATTTTTTTTTTAAAAGTTTGTATAACTGACAATTTGTTAAATATTAAAAAAAATAATAGCTGCGTTCCATTGGGATTTCAGGCGTAGATGAATCTACTCCCATCTACGGTCAAAATAGCGTTCCATTCACCAACTACGCCTAACTAACGCTTATCTACTCCGGCGTAGCCGAATTGAACGCAGCTAATAATAAAAATACAAAAACAACAAATTGTCAGTTACTGGAAATAATTTGTTATTTTTCATAGTCGCCAACTTTTAGGAACTAAAAGTTCAACAAATACTGCACCTTCATTTGAGTATCGAAACTAAAAACCATATCTTGAAAAAGAACCTTTTTGGATTTTGAGTTGTTGTTGTATTACATGTAAAACTATGATCTGATCCGGATCAGATCACAAAGAAAACGCAGCTATTAAGTGCGTTCGAATCACACGATTTATCTGAATATTATCACTCACCTAGTTTTCCATTCTTCTCAGTAGATGTCGCTAGCTTTTAACTAATCTTAAAATGAAAAAAGTGATAAAAATTTTTTTGGTTCACTTGCTGTGTGGAACTTATTAAAAAAAGAAGAAGACATGTTTAAAAAGTTGACTGTTTATGAATTCTAAATTGTCAAGATGGAATATGAAGTAGAAGTACTTACTCACTAAATTTAATTAAGTTTTTCACTAAAAATCAACTGCCTATGTACATAAAAGAACTCGAAACTTCAACTTGACAGTCAAAAATCAGCTAGCTGATATTTTTGACGTTCCAGTCATCCAAATTTTTCAGTTTAATATCAATTTGTACAAGTTGAAGCTTCGCTTATTTTAAATTAGAACCGAACTGATAATATCAGATAAATCGTGTGATTCGAACGCACTTATTATCATAAATTAATTTTCATTAATCAAGGCAATACTTTCAACAGCTACGGCAATTCTGAAATTTAATTATTTTCTTTTATACTCATCTCCCCGCTAACACGAATCAAACAACATTTACTACTTTGAGTTGAGTGGAAATCGGCTGCGCAACGAATTTATATATTTTTTACTTCGGTTTTTTATTTTTCATAAAAACAAATGGCGACAACTGAATAAAATAAATCAGTTCAGTTGTCTTCACGCGGTGTCATAGAATATAGAATATAGAATACTAACTGTAGAACAAATTGTGTTCCCGATTCTGTGAAAATTGTTGTTTTTCTCATTAGCGTGACTGAAAAAAAAAATATAAGATGAGTCTGTCTTTCACTTTAATAAATAGAACTATAAATTATTAAAGCTGAAAAGAGATAAAACATAAAATTATTCCCACTTCAATTTTCAAATTTTTTTTTCAATTCAGCATTCAGCGTTCTATGAATCAGATTAAACGTGAAACGTCAAATTGACCATGATTATAGGTACTAGGTAGGGTAGGTATGTAAATTTTAATAACAATAATAAATATTGAAACAAAGTGAATAAAAATAATAATTTATCATCAATTCAATATCATCACAATCAGTACAAAATCATAATAATAATAATATAAAAAAAGATGATAATTTAAATTATAATTCATTAATAAATTTTATTTACAAAAATTAAATCTTGTTAATAATAATAATGTGAAAAAAAACTGAAAAACGACATTCAATTGATTGTGGTACAAGTATTAAGGAATATTTATTAAGCAAGAAAATTGCAGTATAAATTTAACTTTCCATCATCCTAAATATTTTTTTTTTAAACATAATTGCTTAAGAAAACTTATAACTTACGTGGTTTTATCACTTGGAATACTAAAAAATTTCTTATTATCCCAAGGGTGTTGTTTTTCTCCACATGCGATGCAGATCCTCATTCTGTAGATGTGCAATATAAAGTCTATTAAATTAAATATGATTACTGAACAAATTGTTCCACTACTACACTATTACAAATTCAAATGTGTTTTTTATTCACGTACTTGAAAATATACTTTAAAACTTTTTTCAACGTAAAAAAAACTCAAAATAAAATTAATAATATTTATTAGAAGTTTTATTCAAAAATCTCTTCTTAATTTTTATTTATTAATAGATTAATCAATTAATTAATAATTTTTCCGCCGTTTTTAAACTCGAATTTGAATTTATTAACAATGAAGTTGAATCATTGTATTAATTCAGCAGTTTAAAGTTATTAATTTAGTGCTACCAAATGAATACATTTGTGGGTAGTACATTAAAAAATTCAAACATTCAAATTTGTAAGTTAAGTTTTACCAAAAAATATGTAATAAGAAGAACTCCTATTCATATAAAATTTCTTCATATAAAAATTTGTATTCTGGGGTTCTGGCGCGAGTGCCCCAAGCTTTTATTTTAAAAGCTAAGTTATGCTCTCTCAAAGTTTTCTCTAAACTTTGACGTCATTTTTTTTGAGAGGATTTTTTGACGTCATACATTATGAATTATGATTGCTTTGATCATGTTTTGGCATATTTATGTTAAAAATTTTCATTTCATAACAAATTACGATTTATACTTTTATTTTTTTTTCGTTTGCAAGATCAAATTAAAATTCAATTGTTTTATTTTTCCCTACTTTGATTGATTTTTTAAATACATATGTATATATTTGCAAATTATTTAATATATCGGAGATTTATAAATTTCATATTTTCGTTTAATGAAATATTTGTATAAATGTATCATATAATCAAAATAATATAATGGCGTAATGATCTTCTTGTGTATAAATATACGAAAAAAGAAACCTATTTATTAGAATCTACAACAACAAAAATGCTGTAGAAAAGTATCTTGTCTTAAATAATATATACAGGGTGTCCGGTATTAATGTTTACAAAATGAAACCATAGATAGGTCTCGCCGAGACGAGCAAAAAATCGTATTGGAGGGGGGAAGGAAATCCCAACGGTTTGGCCGCTAGAGGGCGTTAAGGTTTTTTGCACTTTTTCTTTTGGAATAAATGAAGATAGCAAATCGATGCAGAATCAATTGATCTTTCATTTTCGGCAATAAAAAATAAGGGTTAATTTAAGCCTTTTTTGAGAAAAACAGGGTTAAACACAAAAAATGGGTAAAAATTCACAAAATTTTGATTTTGAAGGTGTCTAACTTTTTAACATTTGAAAACAGAGGAAGTATCGTTGAAAAGGGCAAAAGGTCCTCTACATTTTTTGTCAACACAAAGTGACCCTAGAGTGCCCCTGCAAAAAGTTATGGGGTGTTTGGTGGAAAAAGTGCAAAAAACCTTAAACGCCCTCTAGCGGCCAAACCTCCAATACGATTTTTTGCTCGTCTCGGCGAGACCTATATATGGTTTCATTTTGTAAACATTAATACCGGACACCCTGTATAATATGTATCTTTTTAATATACATATTAAAATATATTTTTAAAATTTGAAAAAAAAAATATTTTTCTCACAAATTACAAAAACTAAGATATATAGGTATATGTATGTATACATATGCATATAGAATTTAGAGGTATAATAAAAATAATATTTCATATTCAAAAAAAAAATTTTTTTTTTAAAGCAAATATGTATTTTTATTCAAAACGAAAAAAAAATAAAAAGTATAAATCGTAATTTGTTAAGTTGCCATAGCAACAATGCAATTATGATAAATTTTAATTTGTTATACATTTGTAAAAAATGAAAATTTTAAAAATAAATATGCCAAAACATGATCAAAGCAATCATAATGTATGACGTCAAAGTTTAGAGAAAACTACATATAATATATACATACAGGGTGTTTCCGTTATCCAGGACCAACAGGATACCATAGATAGGGCTCATCGAGACAAACAAAAAATCGTATCGGTGGGGGGGGGGGGGGGGGGGGGAAATCCCAACGGTTTGGCCGCTAGAGGGTGTTGAAGTTTTTTCGCACTTATTTCACGATGTACCCTATAACTTTTTACAGGGGCACTTAAGGGTCACTTTGTGTTAACAAAAAATGTAGAAGACCCCTTGCCCTTTTTAACGATACCTTACTCATTCCTCTATGTCTAACTGTTAAAAAGTTAGGCGCGTTCAAAATCAAAATTTTGTGAATTCTTACCCATTTTTTGTGTTTAACCCTGCTTTACACAAAAAAGGCTTAAGTTAACTCACATTTTTTATTCCAGAAAAAGAAGGCTCAATTGATTCTGCATCGATTTGCTATCTTCAATTATTTCAAAAAATGTATAGTTTACGAGATATTTGCATTTGAAAATTAGCACTTTTAGCTTCTATTTTCAATTTCTATATTATTGGACACGTGCTTTTATTACAGTGTAAATTGAAAATAGGTGCTTGGAATGCTAGTTTTCAAGTGCATATATCTTGAAAACTATGCATTTTTAGAAAAAAATGAAGATAGCAAATTGATGTAGAATTAATTGAGCCTTTATTTTCTGCAATAAAAAATGAGGGTTAATTTAAGCCTTTTTTGAGTAAAGCAGGGTTAAAGTTCAAAAATCTGTGACAAAATGACAAAATTATGGTTTCGAGGCCTTATAACTTCTGAATGGTCGGATACACAGCAGCAAGTAAGATGTTGATGGAAAGGCACAGGAGTCTTTCACAATTATGTAAAAGAGTTGGTGAGCCTAGCGTGCCCTTGTGAAAAGTTATAGGGTAAAATATGAAAAAAGTACCAAAAATCTTTAACGCCCTCTAACTCCGAAACCGTTGAGATTCCCCCCCCCCCCCTCCACCAATACGATTTTTTGTTCCCCTCGCCAAGACCTATCCGTACTATATAATTATAGGGTTGTTCGGAAAGTAATTTCGTTATTTCCCAACAGAGGACTTATTTGTATTTTTTCACAGCCAACTTCACATTTAAGCCGCGTAATCATTATATATTTTGACAGCTGATCTAGCAAGGCTTGTTTGTGAAAAAGTTTAAATTAATTCTACGCAGTAGTTTTTGGTTGGTACTCTTTCAAATATGGAAAGTGAAAAGCGGCATTTTCGGCATATTTTACTTTTTTACTATCGAAAAGGTAAAAATGCTGTTCAAGCAAGAAAAAAGTTATCTGATGTATATGGAGAAGATGTATTGTCAGAACGCCAGTGCCAAAACTGGTTTGCAAAATTTCGATCCGGCAATTTTGATATTGAAGATGCACCACGTTCTGGAAGGCCACTTGAAGGTGATGAAGACACAATTAAAGCATTAACTGATACAAACCGGCGAATAACAACTCGTGAAATCGCTGAGAGATTAAATTTATCGAATTCAACCGTTCATGATCATTTGAAACGCCTAGGTTTAATCTCAAAGCTCGACATATAAGTTCCTCATGTTCTTACGGAAAGAATGTTGTGTCATCGCATTGACGTCTGTGATTTGCTTCTCAAACGTCAAGAAAATGATCCATTTTTGAAGCGCATCATCACTGGGGACGACGAAACAGAACGTGTACCTATGAAGATATAGACAAAGCTGTTTTACAAACCAACAAATGCGAGATAATAATATTCCTGTAAATGGGCCAATTTTAAAGCAGAAGGCTTTAGAATTCGCAAAAAACTTAAATCATGATAATTTTAAGGCTAGTGATGGTTGGTTGCATAAATTTAAAAGTAGACACAACATTCATGGAAAAGTTTTATGTGGCGAAAGCGCATCAGTTGATGCTAATAAAGCTGACCAATGGAAATTGCAGCTACCAAAACTTTCATCGGAATTCAAGCCGGATGATATTTTAAATGTTGACGAAACTGGTATATTTTTCAAATGTTTGCCTTCAAGAACTTTAGCCTTTAAGGGGCAAAAATGTTTTGGGGGTAAGTATAGTAAAGAAAGAGTAACATGCTTGGTGGGGTCAAATATGAGTGGAACAGAAAAGTTGAAAATTTTAATAATTGGTAAAAGCCAAAATCCTCGTTGTTTTCAAGGAATCAAATCGTTACCAGTTGATTATCTTGCCAATAAACATTCTTGGATGACAGGAGATATTTTTATAGAATGGCTTTGTAAACTTGATATGAAATTCACTAAAGCCGGACGTAAAGTATTATTCTTGATAGATAACTGCCCGGCTCATCCAAAACATATTCAAAGTAAACTTACATCAATTAAACTGGTTTTTTTTCCACCTAATATGACATCTATGATTCAACCAATGGATATGGGCATTATTCAAAATCTAAAAGTTCACTATCGAAATCGTATTTTAAAAAAAGTTTTAAATGTTTGGGAAAAGAAAAATGAAAATTACAAAATTACCTTACTAGATTGCGTAAGGCAAATTTCAAAATCATGGAATGAAGACGTTACCAAAAAAACTATAAGCAACTGTTTTGCAAAAGCAGGTTTCAGAATTGATGAAGGCTGGGACGATGAAGATGACCTTCCACTGTCTTCGTTATTAAATGAAAACAACGAAAATGAAATTTCCCATACGTGGAAATGTTTGTTGGAGAAAAATTACGATGTGGAAGGTATTAATTTGCAAGAATATATCAAAGTTGATGATGATATTTTAACTACAGAGATTCCCGACACAGAAAATATTTTAAAACAAGTAAATTCTAACATGATTGAAGATAATAACGATGATGTTATGCAGATAAAACCTAATAACCGTGAAATAGAAAAAGCATTAGACATATTACAATCTGTACTAGAACAAACTTCAAATGTTCCCAACAATATTCAACATTGTTTTTTTAAAATTGAAAGTTTTTTACAACGTCGAAATGCAACGGCGACAACTCAAACAAAACTAACCGAATTTTTCAAAAAATGAGTTTAATCTTTAAAGTTCCTAATATGTATACATAAATACATACATAATTTATGTATGTAATTACAGCAAGAAGCTGGTACATAATCATTTTTTATTCTTTGTTTTTGTTTATCTTTTTTGTTTTTTTTTTAAATATATTTTTATAATGAAAAAATAATATGTTATATGTATTTTTGTTTATAGTACTTAAATAATAATTTAAAAAAAACCTAAAAAAAAAAACTTTCTTTAACTCGAATTTCTTATAAAATTTCTCTAACTCGAAGTAGTTTTGACTGACCATGAGAGTTCGACTTAGGGAGATTTGACTGTATATTTTTTTCAAAATAAATAATACTACGCATAAAGGCATATTTAACAAATCATTATTAGGGATTTTTTTAAGTGATATATTATAAGAAATATACCTATATCCATTCATTTGTACATTTTTTTAAAAATAATATAAAATATATTATACATAGGTATAATATGTACATTAATTTCATATGCTCATATTTTATATACATATATGATATGTACATAATATAAATACATAATTTCATAAATTTTTTTTGAATACATACATAGAATTGCTTCCAAACTATATATGATATATACATATATGTATATGATTATATAATTATAAAAAATATATAATTATATAATTATAAAAAATATATAATTATATATTTATAAAAATATATACTATATAATTAATATATAAGGTATGAAAATAACAACACCATCTAACGGACAAACATTTCAAAAAATTTCATTAATTCTTGTATATGGCTACTCTAAAAAAACCATATGTTACAAACATATGTTAAATTTGGTTAAATTATATTCAGCGACCTATTGTTTATCAGCAATTTAACATGTACATTTAATTCAGCGACCTGAAAAATAAAACAAAAAATATTGTCGTTTATGTATGTCAGTCTGTCTCATTTTAACTAATTGAAATTTCTGTTTAGAAAAATGTGAAATATTTACATTTCATTTCCACTAACTGGAATTAAAAAAATGGAGTTTTTTATTTCATGAGTGTATATATACCTCCTGCTTTACTTTAGTTGGATATTCATACTTTGTCTGCTATTATTCTATATGCTATGGCGGTGTGACAGACAACATCGAATAGGAGGATGTATGTACTTCTTTTTTCCATAATAAAAATAAATAAAAACTTAAAAAGTACAGGATGATTCGTTTTTAGAAATTAAAAAATTAGCGAACAAAAATTGGAATATCTCATTGAAAATCGAAAATTTTTATGATATTTCCAATTTGAGTAACTTACTTCTTTATCAAATATAAAAATACAGGAATGTGAATTTCGTACAGAAAATGCTTTTTTAAAAAATTGTTTCTGAACAAAAAAAGTTAAAATAATTTTTGTACAATTTGAAACACCCCGTTAGCATATTTTAAATTTAAAAAGTACCTTTGTTAGGGTTGACAGAAATATGATTTTTAGAATTTCCTACAAACAATTATATATAAAATTATCACAAACTCATCGGGTACTGCCTCCATAAGCACAACACTGACTTTAATTGTTAAATAAAGTATTATTATTTAAATAAAAAAGATTTTTTAATATACCACGTTTTTAAGACGAATTAAAATGTATAAAATAATTTTTCCTAGCCCCCTACAGATAATTCTGAAAATTTGTGATTGCGAATTTTAACAGCTATGGAAATACTTGTAAGATTTAAAACGAAAAACGTGGGACGCAAGGTAATAGTAAAAAGTGTAAAAAGTAGCACCGTGTGTGGGGAGCTATTTATTTCAATGGTTGTATTGATTGAGTAGTTATTAGCCGTTTAATCAATGCAGAAAAATACCTTAGCATAATTCGGCATCAAAAAAACAAAATTATAGAAAAATTATAGAAGATAATAATGGATGTGTCAGTTTATAGATCGAATAAGGGAAATGAAAAATTATTCATAGACGGATTTGAATATCACTTCAGCAGTAAAAATGATAAAAATAAATACCGCTGGTCCTGTAGCCAAAGAAAAGTGCTAAAGTGTAAGTGTAGTTTGTACAAAAAAAAATGATGAAAAACATAATATAATAAAAAACGTTTTCGAGCATAATCATGATAGTGTGGCTCATAAAAAGTGTGTTTGTGAAGTTAATAATAAATTAAAAGAAATCGCCGGAACTTTAACTCCAGTTCGACCATCACGGATCATAAGAGGCATTACAGTCAATTGCGAGCCATATCTGCCATCAAAAAGAGCTCAAAAAGAAAAAATTGGAAGGGTACGTCGGCAGAAAGGATTTTCTGAACCACAAAACTTGGAGTCTATTAATATTCCTTTAAATTTAAAATACTTAGAAGGTGATTTATTTGATTTAAGTGAAAAACGTTTTAGTGGTGAAATGAACATTATATTAGGAACAAATAAATCATTAAAAGCCTTAAGTGAGTCAAACTGCTGGTTAATGGATGGAACTTTTTATATTGTTCCATCTATCATGAGACAACTGTTTTCAGTCCATGCAAAAGTGCAAGATTAAATTGTTCCGTTGATTTTTTGTCCAATGAACAGTAAAAGTTTGCAGTCGTATAATGAATTCTTTTATGAATTGTGTGCTTTAGGTTTAGAAAAAAATCTGAATTTAAAGCCAGAAAGAATAATAACGGACTACGAGTAAAGTATTTCTTCAGCAGCAAGGACAGTGTTTCCTTCCACACGGTATAAAGGATGTCTTTTCCACTACGGGAAAATTATATGGAGAAAGGTTCAACAAAAAGGGCTTACAAAACAATACGGATTAAATGAAGAATTAAGCATTCATATTCGTATGCTAAAGTCATTAGCGTTTGTGCCACCTTCAGAAATATTGGACTATTTTAATATTTTAACCTATAGCTAACCAATACTAATTTTCAAAGCTTTTGCAAGTGGTTTAGAAAAAATTACATTGGAAATAAAAACAAATCAGTGCAATATGCTCCTGAATTTTGGACAGTGGAAGACACAATTTCAGAAAATTTACCGAGAACACAGAATAAGTGGAAGCGTGGCACAAAAGGATTAAAGTAGTTGTTGGGAAGAAAAACGTGGGTGTATATCAAATTATAAAAGAGTTGGCAGACGAAATGATATAAGTACATAATACACTCGAAAAAATTGATTTAGGTGAAAAAATTCTTCCAAATAAAACAAAGTACAACGTATGAGGAGAATTAGAAAAATAATTAATAGAAGGTCTGAACTCGATAAATTGAGTTACCTAAAATCGATAGCACGTAACATAACATTGTATTAAAATATTTAACAATTGAAACGTTGATGAAATGGCAAATGTCATTGATGAAATAAATATGAAATAAAATAAATTAAGGAATTAAAAAAAAAACCAAAAAAAGTATAAAAAATAAAAAGAGAAAACAAATCAAATCTATATTAAAAACTATATTAAAAATTAGCTCTTATCAGAGCTACCAAAATATTACACATGGAGTAAACAAAAACATACAATTTAAAAAAAAAATACTGGGTGTTTTTCTTTATTCATTCCGTAGAAGGAATAGAACGAACGGAATAAGTTTTAGAATATTCGGAATAGAATGAATAAAGAAACAAAAACAGAGTAAACATTTAAAAAAGATTATGTGAAATATGTGCATTAATATAATAATAATAATAATAAATAAATAAATAAATAAATAAATAAATAAATAAATAAATAAATAAATTAAATAAATCAATTAAATAAATAAATTAAATAACTAAATAAATTAATTAAATAAATAATAGAGACAAAGGCATAATATCTTGGCCAAATTCAAGGCGACTTCAACAGTTACAGACAAAAAATCAAGATTTTATTCCGTTGATCATCATGGCTGGTTGTATTCTACACAACTTTTGTTTGAAAGGAGAAGACTATTTTGATTGTGAATTTGAAGATGTAGATATTGAAGAAATTAATAGCTTACATGATACGGATAACAATAGTATAGTACAAGAAAAAAGAAACAGAATAGCGAGACAATTAGAATATTGATAAATATAATTTATAAATTAGAAATAAAAGATAAAAAATGATAAATAAATAAATAATATAAATAAATAAAAATATAATAAATAATAAATAAAAATTTAAAAAAAGGGTATTTATTTTATAAAAAGTAAACTTAACATTAAACAAAACAAAACGTATAGTTTATACGTTGGAATAGTATGTTGTCCATTGAATCAAAATATTCCCAAATTTTTTTGCTATTGCCACTTGTATTATTATGATCTTTAATCTTTTTGTACATTGATTTTAAACCTTTCCACTTTCCATTGGCTTGCTCCCCAGATAAATGTTTATTTCTAATTTTCTGCATTTCTTTGGCTATGTCTTCCCATATTTTTTTTTTTGCAAATTTATCAAATCTATCTATATTTTGTTCATAAAGATCAATTAAACATTTTATATCTCCACTTGTCCACTTGAAAGCATCCATACGTCCATCTAAACACAATTTTATATTTTTATTTTACTTCTAATTTAGATATTACTTAAATTTTTATTTAAAAATAATAATTTATTCTCACCATTATTATTTGAGTTCATTATTTATACTATTATATTATTATATTATTAATATATTTATCCAAACAAAATTATTTTTTTATAGTCTTATATTTGACAATCAACAAAATAAAGTACGAGTTCGAGAACGTCAAATGATCGTCAATTGACGATATTCAGCTTAAAACGTTGTATTGCTGAATTTCGTCAATTGACGATCATCTGACGTTCTCGAAAATGCAGAAAATATCAACAAAAGTAAGGTTAATTCCATTTATTCTGTTTTTATTCCATCTTTATTCGCGGATTGAAAAGAATGCGTTCCATATATTTTGAAAAAATTAAGAAATATAGAACGGAACATTCGGAATACTTTTATAGAATAAAGAAACGCATATGGAATATTCCAAACGTTCAGAATGAATAAAGAAAAACACTCACTATAAAAAATATTAAAAAAAAACAAATCTATAGTAAAAATATATTGAAAATTAGCTCTTATCAGAGTTACCAAAATATAAAACAAAGTTTAAACAAAAACTTACCACTTTTAATAAATTTAAAATTTCGTGTTTCGCGATTCTGTTCGTGATTTCAGTAGTGCTTTTATTACAGTGAAAATTGAAAAGAGGTGCTAGAAATGCTAATTTTCAAACGCAAATATTTCGAAAATTATGCATTTGTAATGCATATGAACACATAACATACAAAAGTACAATAACACATAATTAGGTCATGAACATAATGCATATAAACACATAATACACAAAAGAACAATAACACATAATTAGGTAATGATCAAAATGCACACTATGCATTTTTCCATATAACACTGGATCAGATTCCACTTAGTATTTAGCATGCAATTAGTAAACATTCAATTGTAATACTTCATACCTAGAGAAATATGATACGTACTTTGACCTCAATGTAAAAGTGAAATTACAAACTAAATAAATTCTTTTAACAAATTAAATTCTTTTAAATAATTTGATTTATTGAAGTAAATTGAGAATGCAACATTATGCAGAATATTAATTCATTTAAATTGTTTCAAATGCATTTCCCAACAGGTTGTAATTTAATAAGTGTCAATGAATTATTAACAAATCGATGATCAAATATTTGTAATTTTAGACTTAAATCTATTTCATTGTATTTCTAGGAAATATTATATTTTAGGATTTTAATGTAAGAAATTTAGTATATAAGCTTGGACATTTTTCAATAAAGAACACACTCTTGATTTGAACACAAAACTTGAGTCATTTTATTTTTCCACTCCGGAAACTAGTCGGCATTTATTGCCATTTTCAGTACGGCATTTTTGCCAACACCATTGAGCAAATATAGGCAGATATACTTGCCGCTCAAAGTTTCTCAAATTTATATATTGACGAGTAGAAAGTCAACCACCAAGATAACAAAACATTACATGGCGACCCTGCTTAACATGAACTTGGTAAAGTGTCCGGTCACCTGGTACCAAAGAAAACGAGAAAATGGAAAACAGCAATTACAAGCCAAACGAGGAAATCATCATAACCTCGTCGAACAACAACAATCAACAGGAAGAAACTTATAATTAAATATATAATAATTAGTATAGTAACATTTTTAATAACTACAATTATCATTAATCATAAAAAAAAAGTTATCATCAAAAATAATATGAAGATATAAATAAATAAATAAAATATAACATTATATAGTAATGTACAAAAAAAAAAAAAAAAAAAATCAAATAGATAATAGATATTGATAATAATAATAATAAAATAAAAAATTTTAGAATAATGTAGAATATAAATAAATAGCAATGTCTAACTTTGATATAGCGACTGCGGTAAAAATAGTCCCAGAATTTAACGGTGACCCAAAAACGCTTGAAAGTTTTGTAAATTAAATTGAACTAATGTCTAAAAATATAATATATATTTAAATCCAAGAAAAGCCCATTGAAAATACAAAATGAACTATCGAAAAATAATCAAGGTATTAATTCTGTACAAAATTTTCACAACAGATTGAAAAACTCATTGCAGAACTTAACAATGTGCAAATAAGTGAACAAGGTGAAACCAATAAACCAATAATAACAAAACTAAATGACCAATTAGCATTGAATGCATTCAAGTCAGGATTAAGAGAACCAATAAAAACAACTATTTTTGCGTCTCAACCAAAAACACTCAATGAAGCAATAAAACTTGCCATTGAAGTTGATTCTAATGAAGATAAAGACAGAAACATCTTTCACATCAGATATAATCACAATAATATGAGTAGAAATTATTCACGACAAAATTTTAACAAAAATGATAATAATAACCATAAATATAGAAATAGGAATAACTTAAACAATAATCGTAATAATAATAATGCATATGTAAATAACAATAATTTCAATAATAATCATATGCGAAATAGTAATAATTATAATAATAATAGTAATAATAATAATAATAATTACAATAATGGTAGAAATTATAACAATAATAATTATCATAATAATAATAACACTAACAATAGGCAACAACGTAACCAAAATAGAAACAAACCGAATCGAACAATAAATGTATTAAATTCGGGAAACGTACAGAACGTCCCCGAACAACATCAATCGAGGGACGTAAACTTTACAATATCTTCAGATTAAATATAAAACAACTTACAAATTACATAACAATTAGAACAGACATAGGACATAAATCCTACAATCTTCTAATTGATAGTGGAGCTGATATTTCAGTAATAAAAAAAGAAACAATATACCCAAATTTAGAATTGGACGATGAACGCTGCAAAATAACAGGAGTAACTGATAACGAAACATTCTCCCTAGGAACAATAAAAGCCAATTTGATAATAGAAAATGAAAATCTGCCACAAAAATTTCATGTAGTAGATGACAATTTCCCTATAAATACAGACGGTATTATAGGAAGAGATTTTTTGATTAAATATAAATGCAAAATTGATTATGAAACTTTCATAATCACAATTTGCACTAATGAAACAGATATTATAGTACCAATAATGACGAAAATTCCTGAGTATGACTACATCAATATTCCTGCACGCACACAAATTATAAAAGCAATAAATTATAAAGCAAACGAAGATAGCATTATTCTGAACCAAGAGATTCAAGATGGTGTTTTTATCGCAAATTCGGTCATACCTGCGAAAGGTGTAGTACACATAAAAATTCTAAATACCTCAGAAAAAGAAGTAAATTTCAAACTACCAACCTTAAATATTCAGCCGTTGAACAACTTTTATGTAATTTATAAGAATGAAAATGCAATGGAATCATCTGAAGATAGATATAATCAATTAAAAGACAGATTAAACATTAAAAATTTAGACAAGAATACAAAAAATGCACTACTAGAAATTTGTAAAGAATTTACCGATATATTTTATTTAGAAGGCGATCGCCTGACAGCGAATAATTTTTATAAACAAAAAATAAGCATATCAGACCATAATCCAGTATATATAAAGAATTATAGATTACCACAAACACAAGTGGCAGAAATTAACAAACAAATCGAGAAATTACTAGAAGATGACGTCATTGAGCCCTCAGTAAGTCCTTACAACTCACCACTCCTGATTGTGCCTAAAAAGAGCACTGAAGAAGATAAAAAATGGAGAATGGTAGTTGATTTTAGGCAATTAAACAAAAAGATAATAGATGA
Source organism: Bombylius major (assembly GCA_932526495.1). Classification (NCBI taxonomy): domain Eukaryota; kingdom Metazoa; phylum Arthropoda; class Insecta; order Diptera; family Bombyliidae; genus Bombylius; species Bombylius major. The sequence goes on from OW052043.1 coordinate 19,967,012, forward strand.
TAAATTTCCACTCACAAGATTGGATGATATACTAGACAACCTTGGTAGAGCAAAATACTTTTCCACTCTAGATTTAACAAGTTCATTCCATCAAATTGAACTAGACAAGAATTCAAGACCACTAACGGCATTTTCAACAAACGAAGGTCATTTCCACTTTAAAAGATTACCATTTGGATTAAAAATTTCCACAAACAGCTTCCAAAGAATGCTATCAATAGCTCTAGCAGGCTTAGGAGCAGAAGCATTTTTATATGTTGATGACATAATTATTTTCGGTTGTAGCCTGCAACATCACAACAACAATCTAATAAAAGTTTTTCAAAGATTAAGAAAATATAATCTTAAGTTGAATCCACAAAAGTGTAATTTTCTACAGACAGAAGTTGTATACTTAGGACATCTCATAACAAGCGAAGGTATAAAAACTGATCCAAAAAAATACGAAACGGTGCAAAACTATCCTACACCGCAAAATGCAGATGAAACTAAAAGATTTGTTGCATTCTGCAATTATTATAGACGATTTATACAAAACTTTGCAGCCATTGCAAAACCATTGAATTCACTTTGCAGAAAAAACACACCTTTTATTTGGTCACAAGAATGCCAAGAAGCTTTTACAAAACTCAAAAACAAACTGCTACATCCTCCAATACTACAATATCCAAACTATGAAAAACCATTCATTTTAACTACCGACGCATCAAACTTCGCACTAGGTGCAATCCTGTCACAAGGTGAAATTGGAAAAGATTTACCAATCTCTTATGCAAGCAGAACGCTTGACAAACATGAGTTAAACAAGCCAATAATAGAAAAAGAGTTATTAGGTATATATTGGGCAATTAAGCACTTCAGACCCTATTTGTATGGTCGAAAATTCATAGTAGTAACCGATCATCGACCTCTAGTAAGTTTATTCACGCATAAAAATCCATCGTCAAAAATGACTAGGATTAGAATAGAATTAATGGATTATGACTTTGAAATTATATACAAAAAAGGTATGCTGAATACGAATGCAGATGCATTATCAAGAATAAAATTGGATTCCGATATGCTCAAAGAAATGATACCAACGACGAATGAAATAAATGTATTAACAAGAAATATGAATAAAAATATAAAAAATACAGCTGTAAAAGATATTAAAGAAACACAACCAGTTGAGACAGGCCATCTCAGCATTTGGGAATGTTCTTCAATATCAGATATAAAGAATATCAGAAAAATAAAATTTAAAAAGATTGATAATAATAAAAGTGTACACGAAATAAAAAGAAATAAAAGTAATTATAATAATATGCCCATAATAAATGTTAATAAAAAGGAGGTAATAGTAGAGTACAGTGATAATGCGCAATTGAACCTTGGGGTTATTCTGCAGAAACTGTCACTCATTATGAATAAATATGGAATATACGAATTAGCTATAGCAAACAACGATGAAATATTTGAAAATATAAACATAAATGAATTTAAAGATATATATAAAATGTTGCAACAAGGCATGATAAAAAAAGGGCAAAATGAAATACGTATGATTATATATAAACCTCCAATAAATATAGAAACTAAAAATGAGCAAATGAAAATAATAAAGGAATTCCATGATACTCCACACTTAGGAGGACATTCAGGCGTAAAAAGAACGATAAATAAAATAAAACAACGATATATATGGAAAAATCTAAATAAAATGGTAAAACGATATGTGAACAATTGTGAAAAATGTGCAAATAACAAACAGATTAAACACACAAAAGAAAAGTTAACTTTAACACAAACACCCGAAACAAGCTTCGAGATAATTGAAATCGATACAGTAGGTCCTTTAACACAATCTAAGCAATATAGGTATATCTTAACAATGCAATGTCAACTCACCAAATATGTAGAGGCAATTCCAATGCAGAACAAGGAAGCCAATACAATAGCAAAGATTTTGGTTGAAAAATTTATTCTTAAGTATGGTGCATTCAAAATATTAAAAACAGATATGGGTACAGAGTTTGTTAACGAAATAATGAAAAACGTATGTAACATTTTCAAAATACAACATAATACCTCGACTCCCTTTCACCATGAAACATTAGGAGCAATAGAGCGAAATCACAGAGTGTTAAATGAATATTTATTATCATTTGCCAAAAATGACAATTGGGACGAATGGATTCCGTATTTTACATTTTGTTATAATATCACACCACACTCTGATACAGGAATATCACCTTTTGAACTAGTTTTTGGAAGAATAGCAAGTTTACCAACACAGCTTGAAAATAATAAAACCACCCCGATTTATAACATCGAAAATTATGCGCTGGAACTAAAATTTCGCTTACAACAAGCTCATAAAATCGCCAAATCATTGTTAGATATTGCTAAGAAAAAACGTAAAAGTATTACAGACAAAAATACTAATCCTTTAAATATAAGTATAGGAGATAAGGTATGGTTAAAAGTAGGAAATAGAAAGAAAATGGAACCACCATATAAAGGTCCATATAAAGTAATAGAAACTAATAATGTAAACACAAAAATAATGATGAATCAACAAATAAAAGAGATTCACAACAATAGACTTAAGAAAGCATATTAATGTAATAACATAAAACAAAATACATAACTTTAAGGTCATTAACTCTAAGCTAATTGTAAACAATATATATATGTCACTTTAAAGACCAATGACACTAGCAAATATACAATAACATAAATAAACAAAATAATACTTGTAAACAAAAAAAAAAAAAAAAAAAAAAAAAAAAAAAAAAAAAAAAAATTTTTTTTTTAATTAAAAAATTTTTTTTTTTACCTAACCGTTGGGGATGTAATGCATATGAACACATAACATACAAAAGTACAATAACACATAATTAGGTCATGAACATAATGCATATAAACACATAATACACAAAAGAACAATAACACATAATTAGGTAATGATCAAAATGCACACTATGCATTTTTCCATATAACACTGGATCAGATTCCACTTAGTATTTAGCATGCAATTAGTAAACATTCAATTGTAATACTTCATACCTAGAGAAATATGATACGTACTTTGACCTCAATGTAAAAGTGAAATTACAAACTAAATAAATTCTTTTAACAAATTAAATTCTTTTAAATAATTTGATTTATTGAAGTAAATTGAGAATGCAACATTATGCAGAATATTAATTCATTTAAATTGTTTCAAATGCATTTCCCAACAGGTTGTAATTTAATAAGTGTCAATGAATTATTAACAAATCGATGATCAAATATTTGTAATTTTAGACTTAAATCTATTTCATTGTATTTCTAGGAAATATTATATTTTAGGATTTTAATGTAAGAAATTTAGTATATAAGCTTGGACATTTTTCAATAAAGAACACACTCTTGATTTGAACACAAAACTTGAGTCATTTTATTTTTCCACTCCGGAAACTAGTCGGCATTTATTGCCATTTTCAGTACGGCATTTTTGCCAACACCATTGAGCAAATATAGGCAGATATACTTGCCGCTCAAAGTTTCTCAAATTTATATATTGACGAGTAGAAAGTCAACCACCAAGATAACAAAACATTACACATTTTTTGACAAAAATGAAGATAGCAAATCGATGCAGAAGTGTTGTTTTTCTTCGTGTATTTCAGTGTTTTCCTCAATACATACGAAGAAATCTAATTTTATGCGCATAAATTAAGTTTTCTACGAAGAAAACTCAATTTCTCTCTCATTTCTCATTTCTCATCTATTAAAAATGTATTGAAACTGAGAGAGAATGAGAGACATAATTGTGATATTAATTAAAATTATTATTTTTCTTTAATAACTCAATTTATATTAATTTTATGATATAACAATGTTTGGGAAAAATTTTTATTTAATAAAAATCTACAAATTTGTAAAACATTATATTTGGTATTTGTAGTAATTTGGGAGATTTAATCAATTGTCCTTTCATTTTCTACAATAAAAAGTAGGGGTAATTTAGGCCTTTTTTTGAGCAAAACAGGGTTAAACACAAAAATTTGAGAAAAATTCACGATTTTTTGTTTGTCTTGATGAGACTTATCACTGATATTAATGCGAAGCAAACCAAACAGAATACCCTGTATATTATATTTACTATCATTTATATTTTCCTTTTTTACATGAATAAACGTATCGGTATAGCAATTAACAAATACTAATTTTTTTTCAACTTATCAAACTTATAGCCAGTTTCACAGTGTAAGCTTAAGCGAAACTTAAGTCTTAAACTGAGTTTAATCACTTTTTTCAGTTTCACAGTGGAAGCTTAATTGTTAAACTGAGTTTAAATTTAGTTAAACTTAAGCGGTCAAATTTCAGAGCTTAATCTTAGTTTAAGTAAAAAATATAATGTTAGTCAACCAAATGTCAACAAATATAAAAAAAATAAATCGAGTAGGGTAGAACACCCAGTAACGAGCACTGTTAAGGAAGATTCTTAACTTGTTTGCCATGCCACAATTGAAATTATTTTTTTACAATTTTAACAGAAAGTTTAATTACTTCTAAGAAAAGACATAATACTAAATATTTTATCAGAAAATTTATAACGGTGAAGGAAATATCATTAAAATCATAAAAATGTTCAAAAACTCTTAATTTCAGTAATGAGCACTTCAAAAATTTAGTAATGAGCATCAATTTGAAATTGATTTACTTAGGCAGGTATCTATTCTAAAATTGAAAAAATCGAATTATTTCATCGATGTAACGATAAATAACAAGATTTAAATTATTATAAAGATTTAAGCTATTTTATTACATAAATATTTACATAAGAAACTACTTCTATATATTTCCAATTATCAAAAAATTCAAATATTCACTTTCTTAACAAAAACACTCAAAAAACACTACTATTAGGTATGGTCTCATTAAATGTAACATTTAAAAAGAAACAAACATTTTTAATTTGAAATTATTATCACATTGTAAGGATAACATAATAAACACCAGATGTGCATCAGGGATTTCCCAAAATTTCCAAAAATATCTTAGGTATAAGGTAAAATAAAGGTATGTGCTCATTACTGGTGTAGTGCTCGTTACTAGGTATGTTACCCTACATACAATGGTAATTTCTTGAAAATTAGTTCTTAAAAAAATTAAAATTGTTTGCTTTTTATAAAATGGATTTTGACATTGACGAGATAATTGATGAAAGTGATGAAGAGTATTATGCCGCGATTGTTAGGGTACAAAAAATTAAAAGATTTGGTACCAGAAAATGCTTCGATTATTGGGAGGATGGAGAATTTTTTACAAGATTCAAGATGTCGAAACATTCGGCTGCTTCTGTATTGGAACAAATTCGTCAACATATTGAAAACAAGACAACGTGGTACATTCATAAATTTTCAATTATTATCTTCAAAGTATTCATTTTTAAATTTGGACTTCTTTTTTTATTTTCACCAATTCCGTACGACATTTTTATATATTTTTACTAATATTTTTTTATAAATAATAAAATACGCATGACACTTTTTATATTGACATGATAAATTTCAGAAACAAAGCAGCTGCAGACATTTTTTTTTGTTAAACTAGGTTTAGTTAAGCTGTAAAAAAAAAAAAGTGAAATCTAGTAGTCTTTATCTGAAGCTTAAGCTATATACAAAAGCTTTGCTTAGCTAAACTTTGGCTTAAGCTTCAACTGTGAAACTGGCTGTTAATCATTACATTATCATTTATATTATTTGAATTACATACAATAAATTTGTATTTTTTTTATTTGCAATTTTTAAGTTTATGCTTTTTTTAATTTATTTGAAATATTAATATTATAGATTTAGTTAATTTGTTGTAAAAAAATTGTGTAAATAAAACTACATATTTGAATTAACTTGAAATTTTGTGTTTTCTTAAAAAACCCCAATCGTTTTATCTCATTTACATTTACTAATAGCTGTATGATACGGTATTAATTTCATGATTAATTTCGTTATTAAAAAGAGATAACATGTATGTTTTACGGAAAAAGCAAATAGAAAGAAAGAGAGATATAAACTACCAATAATTTCAGTATTAATACTGAAAATGTCAAAAAATAACTCTCCCAATTCTCCAAATTCCAATATCCTTCCATTAATCATGAAATTTGAATATTAATATTATTTTTGTTTTGCCATCGTGTTTAGACATTTTTCATAGTTTAATATTATATTTAAACGAGTGTGACGTGTCTAATTATTTATTTCTAATTTTTTTCAGTGAGTGCAAACAAAATTAATAGAAAATAAATAATAATCACGAACATTCATTTAATTTTAAGATAAACAATTAAAATTTAGGGATAGATGAATATAAAAATTAAATTATAAAAATTTATTCTCATCTCGATCTTCAACTAGAGTAGTAATTAAAATCGTAAACGGATTAATTTTTGAAATTGAATTAAAGAGTTAAAGAGTACAACAAAGTATTGTTGTAGTTTTTCAAAGTGCCGAATTAAAAGAAAAATTTTTTTATTTTACTATTTCCTAAATCAATTCATTATTGATTGCAATCCACAAAGCAACACTCGGCCTGCCATCAAAACTACTTTAGTTGCAAATTTGGCTAATTTAGCGTCGTTATCTACATTAACTGATGAACTAATTACAATGCAAAATAATTCATCAATTCTTGATTTTTATAATAAGATTCAAAACCAACTTGCAAAAATTTTGAACAAATATCTCCCACAAGCAACCGATCAAAAAATTAATGGTCAAGCAGCTATCGTTAGACGAATAAGTAGCTCTACGCCAATTTCGTGATAAACTTCGAGAGCCATTCCGAAGTATTATTGTAACAAAAAAAATAACGATGGAAGAAGCATTATTAATTCTCAGAGAATCATCATACAATTTAGATGAAAAGCCTAACCAATTTTCACGAATTCATCAGAATCTCAGAAGACTTCAAAGTCATCATAATCAACAAAACAACAATTATTCTTCTAATAATAATTCTTGTAATAATTTCAACAATAATTTAAGAAATCAAAATAATAATAATAATTTTGGAAATAATAATTTAAGAAATAATGATAATTTCAGGAATAATAATAATTTTAGAAATAATAGTGGTAATTTCAGACAAAATTATAATCAAAACTCTGAAATGTCTAGAATTAGAAGGTACGGTGTACCAGAACCAATGGATGTTGATTGTAATAATATCCACCATGGCGAAAATCAAAATTTTCCTTTTATAGCCTCGAACAATAACGATCGATCCACCCCAAATTTAGCATTCATCCGATTAAAAACAGAAAAATCTTCTTTAAAATTTCTTATTGATACTGGTTCAAGTGTTAATATACTTCGTACTCGCCTTTGTCACCCCTCAAGTTTGATAAAAAGTAATCATCATATACAAACCTTAAATAAAACTTAAACTTTTTGTGAATTTATGGCAAAAGTAAAACCTTTACCAGCATTTAAAAATTTGTTTAATGAAATGACTTATTTGATTATTGATTTTAATAGTAATTTCAATGGTATTTTAGGTAGTGGTATACTACAAAAAGTAATTATCGACTACCCAAGAAAAATTCTTATTATCGAAAATAATGAGTATCCATTCTTCTGGTCAGAACAAGAAGAAAAAGAATATAAAACATAAAACTAATTATGTTGCTGACGCATTGTCAAGATCTCATCAGGTCAATGCACTTGAATTAAATGACACTACATGTGCTATTCAACATAGTGCATCAGAAGATGACACTAATTACATCGAAATTTCGGAAAGACCTCTAAATGTATTTAAATCACAACTAATATTGAAAAAGGGAAAGAAATTTAAAAATATAAATAAAATTGATAGAAGAAAAACTTTTACATTCCAAGAAGAAAACTTTACCGATGAAGTTTTCAAAATTATTTTAAAAGAAGTCTTTGGAAAGCTTATCGCATTATTTGTAGAAGATTTTGAAATATTCAAAAATTTTCAAAGGGTTTATATTGAAAATAAACCAAATTTTAAAATTATAAAATGTAATAAAATTTTGAAAGAAATAAAAAATGAAGATGAAATTTTAGAAATTATACTAAAAGAACACAAATATTATAATCATAGAGGTATTGATACTATCTTTGAAGAATTAAAAACAAAATTTTATTACCCCAATTTAAGAAAAGAAATTAATAAAGTAATTAATCAGTGTAACGTCTGTAATATAGCCAAGTATGAAAGACAACCATTAAAAATTCCTTCTAAAGAAACTAAAACCCCTACACAACCTAGAGAAATATTCAATATCGATATATGGTATCCTAGAAAAGGAGAATTTTATCTCACTTGTGTTGACAAATTTTCAAAGTTCGCCTTAGTTATCCGTATGAAAGATCGAAATTGGTTAACTATGAAAGATACATTAGAGAATCTATTTCTTTACATGGGAAAACCTAAACTTTTAATTATTGATAGAGAAAGCGCAATGGAGACAGAATCTATTAAAAATTTTCTAGAATCTAAGAATATAGAATTGCATCTTTGTACGCCAGATAATAAGACAAGCAATGCAGATATAGAAAGATTACATAATACCCTTAATAAACAATTAGGAGTGATAAACCAAAAACCAAATGAAGAAAAAAAGTTTACTAGTCCCAAATTTAAAAGTAAAATTGTTTGTAGATCATAATATAATAAATTATTATAATCCAAAAACCAGTATATTCTGAAGAAAATTGTAAATTAATAAGATTATATCCTATTCCAAATTTAAATAATAAACAAATTATAATTGTACCAGAAAAATTCATAAAATGTAGAAATTCTTTGTTAGATGTTAAATATAAAATTATTGAAGATAAATGTGTAAAAGAACTATTTAAACCAAAAATTGAAAATTGTTTTTATCAGAAAAATACAATTAGAGAAATAATATCAGCTACCCCTGGAATTATTATTACAATTAACATCGAAGAAACACTATTATTACAAAACTGTAATCAAGATAACATTAAAATTACAGGAAATAATTTAATAAAATTTAGTAATTGTTCTATTGATATTTATGAAAAAAACTTTATAAGTACAGAAATTTTGAATAACTTTAAATTTATAAATAATGAAATAAAAATTATAAAACCTATTATTATTAAGCCAGAAATAGAAAATGTAAAAGAATTACATTTAGAAAACTTAGAACAGATCAATATAATCAAAAAAATTAATATTGCAAATCATACACTTCATATTATAATAATAATTGATATTCATTTAATTATACATATGTATATGTATTTAAGAAGAAACCAGTTTCTTAGAATTTACAACAACAAAAATGCATGTGTGGTTTTGGGTCGAGGACGTCGAGGTCAAGGTAAATAGAATACAATAGGTATGATTGAGCCAGTATACTCTCTTCTCTCAACATGTGACGTCACTCAGTTGAAATTTTTAAGTCATGGTATATAGAAAAGTATATGGTATAATGGTCATAAATTTAATTTAAGGAGTTCAATTTAACAATAAAAATACATATTTTAATATATTATGTTGAAATTTTTTTTATATTTTCTATTTATTTTTCTATTTACATGCCAATTTTCATTTGGAAAATTAAAATATTTCACTTTTATTGTTTTGTTTTTTTTTTATTAGTGTAATTTTTACAATTTTCTACTGCACAATTAACCATTATATTATTTTTTAAATTTATATTTAGAGAAAAATAATATTGTATAACAAAAACAAACTACTCGCACTACCATTAACCATAAACACATTTAGCCTTTTAAATAATTTCATCTGAGTGACGTATAAAAACTGCTGACAAAGAGAGAGAAGTTTCGTTTCATACTGGCTCAATCATACCTATTGTATTCTATTTACCTTGGGTCGAGGTATAGCTTGGGAGAAATTCAAAAACATCAAATGATCGTCATTTGCAAATATTCAGCGTACTAAACCATGAAGCTGAATACTTGCAATTGACGATCATTTTATGTTTTTGAATTCCTCCTTGCTTAATATGTGTATTTGTATAACGAGTAAAAATGATACAAGTTAGAAAACTGTTAAAGGAGAAAACAGAAGTAATAAGTCGTTTTTTGATCGTAAATAAAGAAATCGAAAGTATGTTTATACATATAAAGTTCAATTAAAAAATGTGTAAAAGGTATTGTACATGATATAAGTGCATCATATATCATAAAAAGTGCAAAATTCGCATCTCCCATCATTACATACGTAAGTTGTTTATTTCAACGTAAATTTATAGTTAGTGTTAAAAATTAAAATTAGTCACTGTAATCATAATTAGTGTAAAAAAAATAAAGTCAACCTAAAAGGTGAAATTTGTGTTTTAATTTTTCTTTCATATATTTTACTATATTTTTTGTAAAGATGAATAAAGTCTGAAAAAAAAGATTGAATAACAAAAATTTGGAACAAAAATCAAGAATTGTTTTACTTTACCTGAATAATAATAAAGATGCATTGACCTTTTTAAGTAGCTAAACGATGTATAGTACATATTATGTATGTGAAAAAATAAAAAAGAATCTTTGTTTAAAAAATAAATCATGTATTTTTTTTCTTTTTTCATAGAAAAGAAGAAAGTTAATTATTTTATTTTTTGAAAAAATTTAATTTTAAAAAAACACCTTCAGAATCATCCTTACCATCACATATTAGGTTATTCTTCGTTATAGTTCAAGTTCAGATCGCTACAAGAGTATCACAATTCACACTCACTCTAAACACTAGAAAACATCATATAAATAACATATGTTTTTTTTGTTCCTTTTTATTCATTTTATATAATATGTATGTATATATATATATTGTATACTATCTACTATTTACGAATAGAAAACTTTTCACTTTTAGTACTCTAGTACCACACGTGTTAATTATTAATTTCTTGTTTTCATCACTCCACAAACAGAAGTTTATTCTTCTGGCACTTTGATCGACTTCGACTATATTCTGAAATTTGAGTTATTTATCTTGTTTATGCGAAGCGTTTCTTCGCGTTAACTCACTCCGTCTTGACTTAATACGAATGCATAAACCAAATTTCAAAACGCATTAAAGCTCTACGTCGTTTTGAGTTAATACATCATTAAATCCGCATTTAAAATTTCATTGCGTTTTAAAAATGTGCATAAACACTTACTTCGTTTTAAGTGAATTGTCATATTTGACATTTCAAAATAGTGTTGGTAATACACTAAACATCAATATAAACTTTAGTGTTGGTAACGTCACTTTAAAATTTCAAATGACATTTGATGGGCGGTAATTTTTATTATCAAGTGTTTCTCTACATGTAAACAAGTATTGTAGGAGCATAAAAAGACAATAGGTTTAAAATTGAAAAGAATAAATAAATTTCAAATAAGTGTTCAAAGTGCGTGCGGCTTTAAATTAAGTACAATAAATTTATTTATAAAGTATTTATTTATTTTCGTACGAATTAATTCTAAAAAAATTCTATTCACTAAAGAATGAATTCAGTGATGGTAACTTTTTATTTTGAAAAAGCACTAAACTTGTCTTAAAAACGCGTATTTCAGACAAAAAAGCACTATCCACAAAAAAGGAAGAACAATTCAGAAAAACATTTGGAATTTTTTGAATTTAGTTTGTACTTTTATTTCAAATATGTAATTACATTTATTTCAAAATTATGAACTAATTAAATTTATTGAAAAATATTTTAAAAAAAATATATAAAAATTCATGTAGGTACATAGATACCTATACTGAACATTAACAAAAATATTTGCACAAAAATTATGTGTTTGGAGAAATTTAAAAAGTAAAGTAACAGGGAAGAGACAAAATAAACAAATTAATAAATTAAATGTACTTAAAATGAAAGAAATAAATAGCAGCAGTACATAATTTAACTAAAATTTTAAAATTTCGTTGTATTATATTGAAAAAATGATTAAAAAAGTGGAAGTTAAAAAGCACTACGTCGCGTTGCAAAATTTGCTCCGCGTTTTTATTTTAAAAAAGCACTACTTTTAGTGCTTTTAGCACCAAGTTACCATCACTGAGAATGATAGAATAGAAAGAAAATTTTATTTTTGATTCGCTCATGAATTTTATAGTTTTGTTCTCAATATTGTTTCATTTCAAGGTAAATAGAATACAATTGTATTCTATTTACCTTGGTCATAGAATATAGAAATATAGAATACTAAGTGTAGAACAAATTGTATTCCCGATTCTGTGAAAATTGTTGTTTTTCTTATTGGTGTGAGTGAAAAAAAAAATATGAGATGAGTCTGTCTTTCACTTTAATAAATAGAACTATAAATTATTAAAGCTGAAAAGAGATAAAACATAAAAATATTCCCACTTCAATTTTCAAATTTTTTTTTCAATTCAGCATTCAGCGTTCTATGAATCAGATGTTACACGTCAAATTGACAATGATTATAGGTAGGTTAGGTATGTAAATTTTAATAACAATAATAAATAATATTGAAACAAAGTGAATAAAAATAATAATTTATCATCAATATCATCACAATCAGTACAAAATCATAATAATAATAATATAAAAAAAGATGATAATTTAAATTATAATTCATTAATAAATTTTATTTACAAAAATTAAATCTTGTTAATAATAATGTGAAAAAAAAAACTGAAAAACGACATTCAATTGATTGTGGTACAAGTATTAAGGAATATTTATTAAATCATAATAATAATCGTCAACAAATAATAACGTCATTTTTTCTAAAATTATTATTTTAGGAAATGAAATAAGACTTATATTTTATACAAGTTTAACCTTTTATAGAAAGGGTTGAAAATAACAAATTTCTTGTTACTTTTCTTGTAACTTGTAACAAATCTGGTGATGCTTTTTAAAGATAAATAATGAAAATTTTATTTTAAAGGAAGCTAAGTATTTCCACACCACCTTGATCTAGAATTCAAAGTATCGTTTTTTATTTATACAAACTTGAGTTCTAGATTGAATTGAATTGAAATAAATATCTAATATCTATAATCTGAAAGTATACTTTAAAACTTTTTTCAACGTAAAAAAAACTCAAATTAAAATTAATAATATTTATTAGAAGTTTTATATAATAAAACTCTCTCCTTAATTTTTATTTATTAATAGAAAGTAGGTACATATGTATGTATAATCATAATTTTTTATAAAAAAAATTTTTCCGCCGTTTTTAAATTCGAATTTGAATTTATTAACAATGAAGTTGAATGATTGTATGAATTCAGCAGTTTAAAATTAATAATTTAGTGCTACCAAATGAATACATTTGTGGGTAGTACATTAAAAAATTCAAACATTGAAATTTGTAATTTACGTTTTACATTGTTCTGTAAATTATACTACTCATATAATGTGAATATTAATATATAAAATATATAATTATATTTGTAAAAATATATACTATATAATTATATAGAGTATGATAATAACAACACCATCTAACGGACAAACATTTCAAAAAATTTTATTTCATAATTATTGTGTATGGCTACCCTAAAAAAAACATATGTTATGAACATATGTTAAATTTGGTTAAATTATATTCAGTGACCTATTGTTTATCAGCAATTTAACATGTACATTTAATTCAGTGACCTGAAAAATAAAACAAAAAATATTGTCGTTTGTGTATGTCAGTCTGTCTCATTTTAACTAATTGAAATTTCCGTTTAGAAAAATGTGAAATATTTACATTTCATTTCCACTAACTGAATTTAAAAAAAATAAAAAAAATTCAGTTTTTTATTTCATGAGTGTATATATACCTCCTGCTTTACTTTGGTTGGATATTCATACTTTGTCTGCTATTATTCTATATGCTATGCCTTGGTTTCATTTGATGCGTGACTGTTAGTGAGCATGAAACAATTGAGAATAAAAAAAATAATTATCACTAATCACTATCAGTGTTGCCCCCTACTACTATAGTAGTATTTCTACTACTTTTTTCCATAAAAAGAACGTTTGCTACCTTCACCACAAATCTACTACTATGTTTGTTCAACTTAACTGCAATCGGGATCGGGATTACTCTAACGGCCTTATTCTCCATCAAGTCATAACCTATGACAGTCATAAGTCTATTCACCAAACTAGTTTTATGACCGTCATAATCAAGTTATGACCATAAAATCCTTTCAACTGTTTTGCTGACCTATTAGCTTTGCTACTAGAATTTTGAACCCAACTTTGAACTTGATTATGACGGTTATAAACTAGTTTGGTGAATAGACTTATGACTGTCATAAGTTATGACTTGATGGAGAATAAGGCCGTTAATCTAAGTTGAAATGGTTCTTTCGTCTCATATAAATATACGTTGCGCGATGTTTAAAATGAGCAAAAAGTATCATAATGGTAGTGCTCTTACTTTTAAACCATAAAGCCCTCTGTTGTAAAAATTGTGCGTAACTACTTGTATCTACTTGAAAAATTTTACATGAGTAGCTACGTGTAGATGATTTAGCACAGACTTAAACCTTATCTACTCGCAAGTACTTGAAAGTGGCAAATCGAAAGCAATGTGTACTTGGTGAATGACAGTGAATAAAAAAAAATATGAACAACAACACCAGAACAACAAGTGACATTACTCAAAACGTCTTGAGTGGGAACGAAATGTTGTACTATGCATAAACACCAATCAAAATGTATTATCTCAAAACGATGTTTAAAAAGTTTTATCGTTAAAACGTTTTAACTGTTGTGCATAAACAAGGTAACTGACATCTTTATGGTGGTACAATATTATAGGCCAAAACCAGACCTGTCTTCTTTCAGCTTCAATAACCGGTTTTTTTTGAAGAGAGTAGGCGATTTGTAGCATGGTAAATAGAATAGGAAGGTATGCTGAAAAGGGGGTTTTAACCTAAAATAAAAATATCGGTTACAGATGACGTAGCAGCGACGAATTTTTGAATTTTCAGAAATATAAACTGTTGTACGTTCACAATTATTATATGATTATTTATTTATTTCATTAATACAGAATGATTTTTATAATAAAAATATTGCAATTCTTACTAATAATAACACAAATACTTATTCTACTGTACTTTAATAATAATTTATTATTATAATACTTGTATAATTAATTAATATTAACAAATTAATAAAGTGCAGTAGGTATTGATTATTTACCTGAAAGGTTTATAATTTTAAAATGCTAACATTTCTTTGTGGTGCTTCTGTAACTAATGTATTGTATATACACAACTTTGACTATGACAATCTTTTATCACATGTTTTTAAGCATGAACAATACAAGCAATTTTAACTTTTTGGAAAATGTGGAGAAAGCATATTTAAATGAGTTAAATGTATGTATGTATATGATTCTTGATGATTCTTCATCATTATAATCAGAATCTTTAAATGTACTTGAACCACCATCATCACCAATTATATTATTATTATTATTATTTATTTTTGACTTTATAGATTTTATACAATCATTTTTATCATTTATTAATTCACTATTTTGTGGTATGTAATACATATTTTTACAACTTTTATTTTTTCAAGATCAATTTAGATACTTTGAAATGTAGGTATATGAAATAATTAAAATAAAAAAAATTTTTAATATAAAACGTTTTTAAAACGGACTCAAAAGTATAAAATAATTTTTCCTAGCCACATACACATTCTCAACCCCATACAGATAATCCTGAAAATTTGTGATTGCGAATTTTTAATAGCTATAAAAATACTTGTAAGATTAAAAACGAAAAACGTGGGGCGCTATTCTTTACACTTCTTAAACTATTAACTTGCACTACTCTTTACACTTCTTACTATTTTATCTTGCGCCCCACGTTTTTCGTTTTTAATCTTACAAGTATTTTTATAGCTATTAAAAATTCGCAATCACAAATTTTCAGGATTATCTGTATGGGGTTGAAAATGTGTATGTGGCTAGGAAAAATTATTTTATACTTTTGAGTCCGTTTTAAAAACGTTTTATATTAAAAAATTTTTTTTATTTTAATTATTTTTTGCTTTTTAGTCTTCTATCCCAAGATATTGAGGATAAAGAAGTTCTATTTGCACTTTTTTTGCCTTAAATTTAGTAAATAAAGTTCTATTTGGTAGATAGAATGTTTTTTTTCAAAACAGTCATTAACAAAATTGCAGATAGAACTTTGGAGTTTTAAATTTTGCATATAGAACTTTGTTTCTCTACTTGTTACCAGTAGTTAGAACTTCGGTGCAATTTAAATTCAACGGATGTGAAAGTCACTCAACAATAATATTAGTCTGAATTTGTGCTTGGTAGTGTTCAGATGTTGTGGTTAAATGTTTTTAAACTTGGAAAGATTAAAATATTGGTAAGTTAGTATGTACATATATAATGTAATATTTTATTTATATTACAATGTAACGTTTTATTTATAATTTGATAAAATATAACTCAGATGGTAGAAATATTCAAAAATAGAGGCTGAAATAATGGAAATAGTCTGGAACGACGAGATGAACGTTATTGAAATGGACGAGAATGTATTAATACATAACATAACAGAAGCTGTAGTTGGTGAAAATAACAGTTTTATACCTGAAAAGCAACTAGAAGTTTCAAATAATAATAACCCAAATAATAATTTTGATATTGAAAAAACGGAAAATGTCTCGAAAACTGACAAGATTAGTCGTCGTAAAAGACAATGCAATAAAGAATCTTGGAAGAAAAATGTTCGGCAGAAGCTACGACAAGCTGGTGAGGAGTACATAAATTCAAGAGGAAAATTAGTGCCAAAGAAAACTATCACTAAGAGAAAAAATTGCTTGACTAGTTGCAAGTTTAAATGTGAAACAAAAGTTACGGAAGATAAAAGACAAAAAGAATAAAATTAAAGAAATAGAAGATCATATTAATTCTTTTCCAGCAATCAAATCCCAGTACTGTCGGGCAAAAACTGAGAAAAAGTATCTGGACTCAAATTTAAATATTAAAAAAAATGTACGAATTATATGCGGAATCAACAAATGATCCAGTAAAAGAAAGCTTTTACAGATATATGTTCTGCAATAAATTCAATTTAGATTTCCACAGACCAAAGTCTGACAAATGTGGAATATGTGAAGAATATACTGTGTCAGAAAAGCAGAACTTACTTACAGAGTATACGAAAATGGAAAAAGAAAAACACAATATGGACAAATCCATTATGAGACAAATGAAAGATTTAGACAAAGCGTCTGAAATACCAATATTAACTTTTGATCTTCAAAATGTATTGACATGTCCCAGAACTAACATTGGTCATTTGTTTTATTGTTCCAAATTGAATATTTACAATTTAACAACAACAAAAACAATATATTGTGCAATTTGGTCTGAATATACTGGCGGAAGAAGCGGAAATGACATTGCATTTGCCTTATACAAAATATTATCCAAAGTTTTCGAAGACAATGACATAACAGACTTAATTACATGGAGCGATTCGTGTGTGCCACAAAATAAAAATTCAATTATGGCTTTGGCTGTACAATATTTTATCAAAAATCATCTAGAAGTTGAGTCAATCACAATGAAATATTCATTACCAGGTCATTCATGTATCCAAGAAGTAGATAATGCAAATAGTCAAATTGAAAAAGTTTTGGCATTAATGAATTTTTCTCACCAATTATATTAATAAGGCTATTAAAAAATATTAATAAGAAAAATTCATTTGCAATAATTCAAATGCAACCAACCGATTTTTTAAATTTTACAAAGTATTCAAAACTTTGTTATGAATACAAGGCAATAAAAATTTTGAAGTTCACTAAATTCCACTGTTGTGGAGTATTCATGTGAATATGATACAAACATGATAATAGGAAATATAAGAAAGGAGCATCGTCAAAAGAGAAATAAATCCAAAATATCTGATGACCAATGTCCTGTGCTACAGGATATAGAATTTATAAAATCATTCCTCATGGCAAAAAAAGATCTTATGACTATGTTTAAATACATGAGTGAAGTGGATAAAGAATATTATAAGTTCATACTTAAATTAGGTAATTTCAAGTTAGTTTTTAAAAATATAAAAACCTCTGTCTTATAGTATTTTCTATTCCAGATAATGTTCCAGAGAACTGAAAGAAAACAAATGCTGTGAATTAAGACTGATTTTCTTATTTAAAGTTTTTTTATTTTATTTTTGTTGATTATGTTATTTTTATTTTGATATTTTGATAAGAAATAATTTGTTTTTGTTCTGTTCCTAAATGAGTTTTTATTTTTAAATGAAATATTTTTATAAAAAATAAAACTTATTTTGAAATACCGAAATAGTCGCATTATTTACTTTTAAATTCTTTTCAAAAAGGTTCTATCTTAGATCAAAAAATGTTCTACTCTATAACAAAGTTCTATAAGCCAATCAATTAGAACTGTGTTGTTCTTTTACTTAGGGCACGATAATTCTGCAACAAAGTATATTTCTAGTTTAGTATCATATAATAAAATTTTTTGATAAATATTATCTTAATTATGTTTATTAAAATTAAAGCCTTTAACACAAAAAGTTTGAAGCATATATCATATTTATATATGATATACAGGGTGGGCCAAGTTCGACTGACTGATTTTAAAAATTTGTAACTTTTGAGTTTTTGACTTTTTCAAATTATTTTTTTGCAGGCTATGGAGAATTTTACAAAATTTGATTATGCCTACATACACAGTCCAAGAATGGGTCAAAATTATTGAATTTTATTATTTTTTCCGACGATCTATTACCACAACGCTAAGTAAATACCGTAACCATTTTAATTCTGCAGACTGCAACAGCTCCCAGTGCAAACGTGATTAAAAACTTATTAGTAACCCGTTTTGAGGAGGGGGTGCAGAGTGGTCAACCACGACCAAATTTTCATCGACCTGTTCGCAATGGAGAAGCTGTACATGCTGTACGACAGGGTGTCAACGATAATCCCATTGTCGACGTGTTACTCAAATGGGCATCTCCAGAACGTCGCTAAGACGATTTTTGAAACTTGATCTCAAGATGTTTCCATATAAGATTCAATTTTTACAAGAATTATTACCATGGCGAGGGTGACAATGGAGATTCTTCGAAAGATTTACGGTGACCGAATTATTTCGAAAAATGCAGAATGACTTGGTACTCTTTCTCCAGATTTGACGGCTCCTGATTTTTTTTGTGGGGTCACGCAAAAAGACGGGTTTACACGAACAAGCCACAAGCAATGCCGGAGCTTTAGCAAAATATTCGGACAGAAATAACAAATTTACAGCCCGAAACATATGCAAAATCCATTAGAAAAGCGATTCATTGCTAGGAAGAAAGTGGAGGTCATTTGAATTATATTATATATTTTTCACAAATATAATCAAAAAAAATTTAAGAAATTACACTTTCATTTGAAAAAAAAAATTATAATAAAAGTTCAAAACTAAAAAAGTTATTAGCGTTTTAAATCAGTCAGTCGAACTTGGCGCACTCTATTATTATGCATTTAAAGAAAACTTGACAACAATAACAAATGTGACATATTATCATATATGATATATTGTGCATTCTAGAACATAATGACTCATCGAAAAGCTTTGTCAGAGAAAGAAATATCAGAAATTTTAGAAAAATGGTGCGATAGTGAAGATAAAGGTAAGTAGCAGAATAAATAGTAAATTTGTGACTTTTAAATTTAAATTTTAGAGTGAAATACAAATATAATTGATCTTACAACTACCCATGGAGGAAAGAATAATATTATTCTTTCCTCCATGCAACTACCTAAGAGAATATTATCACAGTTTTAAATAAAAACTCAAAAATTTAACAAACCATGTATTTTTGATTCCAATTTTAAAACTTTGTTATCATTGTATACACACTTTTTGCTGTAATAATTACAAATCAGTGTTGGAGATCAATTTCGAATACCTAATGGAAATTATTTAACCACCTTTCTGATTGTTATCAAGAGCTCTTTGAAGTAGAACAGACTGAATTATTGAAAATAATGAAAGATTCAGGACCAGATGTTCCTTCGGATCGGATACAAGAACAGCATTACAAACACTCCGAGAAGTAATACAAACAAGATATTAGATATGAGCCAGGAGAATATTACCATTATGGTTTTAGAAAAGAATTTAAATCTAATTCTTTCGTCAACAAAACTGAAGATACCAACGCCAATAGAAATAGACGTGAACATTGATGGATTACCGATTTCAAAATCGTCTGGTCTGTGCTTGTGGCCAATTTTAGGAGCTGTTTCAAACCAGGATAAGATATCACCTTTTCCTATTGGAGTATATGTCGGATATCAAAATCCAGGGAATATTAATGAATTTTTATTTGAATTTGTTGAGAAGTACAAAAGTCTCAATAATAATGAAATCAAAATAAGAGCCTTAATTTGCGATGCACCTGCAAGGGCTTTTGTGTGTGGAATTCTACATCACACTAGTTATTATGGATGTGGAAAATGTTCACAGGTTGGCTTCTACAATAAAAATAGAGTTGTTTATCAGTCAGTAGCGTTGGATAAAAGAACTGATCAAAATTTCAAGGCAAGACAAGATTTAAATTATCATTATCAGAAATTCAAGAACACATTATCTCTTCTAGAGCAAACCGGAATAGGAATGGTTTCACAGTTTCCTGTTGATCCAATGCATTGACTTGATTTGGGTGTAATTAAAAAAATGATTAGGTACTTCAATAATGGTAAACAAATGCGTTAACTTTAAACTGAGTGTCAAAGAAAGAGAAAATATTTCAAAAAAATTGTTAAGTCTTCGATATTACATACCTTGTGAATTTGGAAGAAAACTGAGAACAATTATTGAGTTATCTAGGTGGAAAGCCATATAATTTAGACAGTTTGTTTTATATACGGGTATTTTTGTCTTTAAAGATGTTTTTAATTCTGATTTATATTATAACTTGCTATTATTACACAACTTTTATCGTTTACTAGCTTGTCCTATTAATTACGCAAAATACTTAAAATGTGCTCAGGCAATGATTGAGGATTTCGTGAAAAATTATTCAGTTTTATTTGGGAGTGAGCAAATAAATTACAATATTCACAATATATTGCATTTAATAGAAGACTGCCGAAAATTTTGAACTTTGGATAAAGTTTTAGCTTATAAATTCGAAAATTTATGTCATTTCTGAAAAAACTGATACGAAAACAATCTAAAATTTTAGAACATTCATAATAGATTTTCCGAATACTTAAATGCAGTAGCGGCTCTTGAATCAGTTTTAACACGTTTTTCTCAAAAATTGGTTTTTTTAATTTGAAAATATCCGGACTCTACTATCCGATTGGTTTGAAATTTTTACAAGGTATTTTTTTTATTATTGTCTACAAAACTTCGCTGACACGAAAAAATCCTGTGAATATAATGCGAGTTATAGTGTACAAAAAAACTACGCGCATCAATGCTTAGGTTCCGAAAGTTGTGCAGAAAAAAACGTTTTTTGTGAAGACATTTTATTTATACTTCTGTTCTGTTTTTAACACTTTTAAATACATATTTAAGAAGCTGCATGTTTTTTTTTTATTGTAGAATTGATCTTAAAAAAGGATTTTAGCAAAATATAAGAATTAACAGTTTCTTAGACAAAAATTCGTTTTTTAATTTTGTTTTGAAATAGTTGTGTTAATCTAAAGTTACGCTTAAATCCTTTTTAAAAAAAAATTTATTAAGAGAAAAATAATATTGAAGATTTTTTAAAGGAAATATGTATTATTTCCTCAATTTACTGTTGGAAATTTGCACTATATATTTTTGAAAGCCTAATAAATACATAGGTGTAATGTTTCCTTGCATAGTGCTTCTTATTTGACTTAAATTGATACAACATAGCCCAAGATATAATATCTTAAAGTTAGCAAGTCGCAATCCTTCGATATAAAAATTTGAAAAAAAATGCAATAATAAAATGTATACAAAAAAAAAAAACAAGCAAAAAAATTTAAACATTATGTTTTATTGAAAAAATTAGATGAGAACGAACATTATGTATATGTTGTGTTGATAGGAAAGAAGAAATGTACTTTATTTATTGGTTTACAACATTGGGCTATCAATCCAACAGCCCCGTAGTATAAAATTATCATACACTATAGTATAGACGAAACAGAAAAAAACGAATATGTATTATTAGAACATTTACGTACATGGTAAAAAATTTTCATGTAAAATATTAATTCATCACTAAGTTATAACAAAGTTTATGGAAAATTGATTAAAAATGTTTATAAAATTAAATAAATTGTTTCAAATTAATATTTTCTTATTGTAAAATATTAATTTCATAAATGGTGTAAAATTGGTAATTTAAAATGGAAAAAAAGTACTATTTATAATTACTAATACAATAATTATAAAATAAATATCATGAATAAATAGAAATAATATGAACATTTATTGTTTTCAGTATTTCACCCATGTTCCAGAATCCACTTTCACTAGCGTTTTGTGAATTGAATTCGCAAAAGTGTATTTTGATGTTCCATAATTCACTTTGCGTTTTGTATTTTCGAAAACGAAATATAGGTGTTTCACAATTCACTTTTCACTAAATTTTTGCGAATTGAAATCGGTTACAAGAATGTGATGAAGTGATGAATTTAAAACATATGTCAAGTGTTTTGTTATTTTTGTGAGTTTTATTTTTGTTTTATTAATATTTATTCCAATAAATAAATTTTATCTGAAAATAAGTATGTAAGAATATTGTAATAAATAAATAATATTATTAAAATTTTATGTGATTATTTATTAACAATAATCAAATGAATTTTTAAAGGGGCGGCAAATATAAAAACAGCTCTCAAGAAAATTTCTTAATTAATTTTATGAAAAAAATCCAGATGTAGCACGAGGGTGTTTAAAAGGAAAAAATAAATTGGAAATTGATTCTGTATATTAAATGTAGGTCCATAATTTTTTTACTTTAATTTAAATTTTAGTATTCAATTTAACACCAAAGGAAAACACTTAAATAAAAACAAAACACATATTTTGAATTTGACGTAAAACATTTGATTTCGAAAGTGAATGTTCCTCTTTCGAAAGCAATGAAAACGCACGAAATCTGGAACACCAATTTTGAATCCACGTGAATTTGAATTCACTTGCGATTTGAATTCACGCGTTTTCTGGAACAGGGGTGTTTATAACTATTTTTCCAAAAATAATTCTAAAACAAAATATTTATTATGAGAGAAACATTTTTAACTATGTAAAATGTAAAATCTGTAAACTATGAGAAAAAAAATTAAGAGAAAAATTTGTGTTGTATTGTATTGTTATTTTTGTATTAAAACATTTTCTCACTTTAGGGGCTAAACTGAAATAGCCCTACGTCGAACACAAATTTCTTCTGAACAAATATGAATAAAGAGAGAGAATGATTAATACTTGAACGTCGAAATATATGGAATATTACTCTTTTATAGGGCTATTGTTAAATAGCCCCATAGAGTATCAGCATGTATTAGTTTGATCTTATTGATTATACAAAAAAAAATTTTAACGTAAAACGTATCAATACCTATAGCTATAGCTATAGGTATAGTCTATACAAAGAGAATTTAAAATTTATTTAACGGCATGTATATCGTATGTACATAGTTATACATATACATATATATATTCCGTTACCACTTCTCTTTCAATTTTGCGTGTACTTTGAAAAACAATTTAGAGTAAATTATTTTGGATTTTTTAAAATTTTTTTTTAAAATTAATTTTAAATTAAATTTTGTAAGCCACCACAGTATTGTATTTGTAAGCCACCACAGTATTGTATTAAAGTAGTCGAATAAAGAATTTTGATGTGAAAAGACCTGTGTGTGTTTTTATCGTCGACTCGTGAAGCTTATAATTTAATCAGGTGTGGGGTTCGAAGAAAAAAGTTTAATTATGGATAATTATAGAAAATTATCAAAAAGTGAATTTACAAAAATTCTTGTAGAAAGAAATTTAAAAGTTAGTGGAAATAAGAATGATTTGATAAGCCGCATAATGGCGGACGATAATAAAAAAAGAGAAACATAACAAAAAAAGAACAAGCGTCAGAAAGATAAAGAAGGAAATTATGAAGATGACTCAGATGACTCAGCAATTTCAAATGAAACGATAATATTACGTCGCCCTACCAGTGTAAATGAAAACAGTGATACTTTTAATATATTAACAAAAAGTGAAATGGAAATAGGAATGTTACAAATGGAGTTACTAAGGCGAGAAAATGAAATTTAAAAAAAAAAAAAGATCTTGCTGAACGATAAAAACAAATTATTACTGAAATGAGTAATAGAGCTGATGAAAGAGAGAATGAGACATCAAACAATTATCATGTAGATAACAAAGTTTATCTATAAGTTAGGAAACTGAAAGCATGTTTTCTTATCAATTTTCGACCTTGGTCCCGTTATTCAAATGTCCTTAACGGATTTGCGAAAAATAGATGGTAATAAGGAGTTTGTTTGTAAGAAAAAGATAAAAAATTCAAAAAAAGTGACATCATTTAATGTGGAAATCAAAACATTATTACAGGGTGCAGGTTTAAGGTTTTTAATTAAATCAACTACGTACAACAATTCACTGTTTTTATTGTTTATTTTGTTTATTTTATTATCTCGCCTTTAAAAAAGCATTATGGGAAAATATCAAAAATACAATATTTACATTGCCTTTGTATGTATTTGTACTAGTCCATTTTTCACATTTCCCTATACTTTACGTGTTTCACGCATACAAAAAAAACCTTTCATCTCGCCTTTAAAATTACATTATGAAAAATATGCATGTACAGTCACGTATTATTATTTTTTTTTTTATGACTCATATTGTATTCTCTCGTTCTTATAGGCAAATGGTATAAGATAATGGACATGAACTAAGTAATTAGATCTTTACTACTTCCACTTAATGGATTTTTTTGTTAATGTGTTGTTATCAGTTGTATGTGTATTTGTAAAAAAAGAGTTTCCTAACTTAATATATAGATAAACTTTGGTAGATAATGAAAACGTACACAATGACACAAAGGTTGCTAACTACAATGTTCATGGAGATATAAAAAGTATATTCGATATGTTGCCTGAATTTAATGGTGAAAACATTATTTTTCTATATGGGAACAACATATGTGTATAATATTATAAAAATTTATAAATTATCAGAAGAAACTACGAAATTAATGTTGATAAAAAAATTGCAAGGAAAAGTTTTATTATGGTTTCAATCGAAACCAGATAATATAACATTATCTTACGAAAAATTGTGAAGAGATAATCGAATATATGGTTGAAGGGATTACCAACAAGACTTTTCAAAGTTTGCAACAATTTTTGACTGTTATGAGTCGCTTCACCAACGAAGAAAAACCAACAACAGTATATACAACAAAAGGGACCATATCTCCATCATCGTCAAGAAGAAGAATCAACTCATCAGTATGTTATAATTGCAGACAACATGGTCATATAGCAGCCAACTGTGAAAAGCCAAAACGAAATTGGGGTAATTGTTTTACATGTGGAAAAGCAGGACATAAGCAAATCGACTGTAAAGGTGCGTTTCCACCGAAACCATGTGCGCGCACAGTGACCGCACAAAAATGAAATAATCGTCTACACCTAAATCAATGTTGCGAGCACTGTGAGGTCACTGTGCGCGCACATTAGAGAAACATCATTGATTTAGTGGAGACGATTCTGAAAACAAAGAAAGAAATTAAGAAACAACAGGGAAACATGTGCGGTCACAGTGCGGTTACTCTTATTTTAGTAGATACGGGATTTTTGATGTTTTCCTTGTGTTCGGTCACAGTTTTTGTGTTTCCCGTTCAATCTGGAAAACATTGTAGAAACATTATTTATTTTAGTTAATTGGTTTGCAGGAATTTACATTTTTAGTGCAGTTTTAACTATGGTCAAATGAGAAAATTATTTTTCTAATTTGTGAATTTGAAAATAGACCGATAATATGGAATCTTTCAAGGAAATCCGTGTGAAATTCCTAAATCTACTAAAAGTCGTACTCAGCAAAGTGGAGATTGTCTCTTCCTCGCAGTTATAGATAATGCATTAAAAGAAAGGCAGCATTACCTATGCAATTTCTCCAGAAATTTTTCAATTCACTTTTTATTCAAACACTGATAAATTTTCACTGAACTAAATTAAATATTTGATGATATGCACGCTATGTTTCCGCACACAATGTGGGAAACAAGGAAACTTGTGCGCGCACATGAAGTATGTGTCCCCATCAATAATAAAGTTCGGTCACTGTGCTCGCACAGTGCACTCAATGTTTCCACCAATGTTCACAAACATGAAAAACATATCATTTGGTGGAAACACCTAGAGAAACATGTGCGGTCACAGTGCGTTTAAATTTTTTTTTCTTTCAAATTTTTGTGCGCGAGTTACATATTGTAACAATAAAGATGAAAATACGAAGAGTCCCGAATTCTTGGAACTCATAAAATCAATTAACCCATAATAGAACTCATAAAGTTACAATACTTGTATGATCACAAAAACCACAAAATAAAGGATACATAAATATGTCAATGAATATTCTTTACTTCTTAAAACAATCGTGGGAAATAGAAAATAAAGTAAACGAATACATAAATATATCCTTTATTACCATCTCAATGATCGTGAGAAATAACTAAGTGGAAAGGCAAGTAAAAAGGAAACATAAATATGTCAACAGATATCCTTTTTACTATCCTAGTGATCATAGAAGGTATGTAGCAAGTAACAAGTATCAAGTAGAAAATAACATAAAACAGATGTTTAGAGTTAAGTAATTTTCTCACGATACTTTTAAGATAATATGTACGAAACCGAGGTTTCATTAAACATTAAGTTTTAGAATAAGTTGAGTTATAATTTGTACACTAAAGTGAACGGTTACCTCCGTTGTGAATCTGAAGATTCACATTTATTAAATAAAATAAAGTCTTTTTATTTCAAAATAAAATCGCGGTGTTTTATTTAAAATAACTTTGAACTATTTTTGTTTTCCTTTGTTAAGTGAAAACATTAATAATATAATTGGCGCAGTCGGTAGGATACTTCTCCAAAGAGTTAGTATCCAGTGTAACGAAAACCTACAGTTTGTTTTTTTCAATTCGAGTGGTTAACGCAGCGGGACTAAAAATCAGTTTTAGTTTTCGCGTAGATACAAAGCTCGGGTTTTTTCTAATTAATATAAATTTTTTTTATATAATTTAAATAAAGAAAAAAAAAGCTTAAAGGAGTTTAAAATATATAATATATGAACAGTATTGTGCTAAATAGTGGCAACCGGGAATTATTGTGAAAATTTTTTGGGAAAAAAAAAATAATAAATAAATAAATAAATAAATAAATCAAAATTTATAAAATAAAAATATACCAGTGAAAAAAAAAAAATAGTGAAAATAATAATAATAAAGTTATACATATACTATACATATATAAAATATATGTGCATATAGGTGGAAAACAGTGAAAATTTTTGCTTGTATGAAAAGCGAAAGAAATAAAATCTTTGACACGAATAGAGAAAGAGCACAAGAAGATAAAATGACAACTGCGGAGGAAATGAAGCAATTAACGGAAGCAATCCAGAATATGCGAGAAGTTCATCAAGGACAGATGCAACAATTACAAAACCAAATTACTGAACAGAACCAAGTAATTCAACAACAACGAGAATCGCTACAACAACAGCAGCTGCAACAACAACAACAACAACAACAACAACAACAACAACAGCAACTGCAACAAGAAGAACAACATATCACTCATCAAGGTGCTCCACTTTTGTTCACTTTGACACCAGAGCAAGTTTTAAATCATTTTAGACACCTTAAAGTTTTCAATGTTCGAGATGATTATACACTTGGCGAGTTCACAAAATCCGTGGAAAACGCAACTCTGCTATGTAACAACAACCAAGGACTTTTTCTCTACGCCATACAAATAGTGTTCAACGATAAAATCCAAGGAGAAGCAAAAAAGTGCATACAACGCTTGGGAAGTAGTTTAACGTGGGAATCTGTGAAAGCTGAGCTAAAACTCCACTTCAGACCACGAGAGGACTACGCAGAACTCATCAATCGTTGTAGAAACACAAAGGTAAATAATTTAAGAGAACTTTTTAGTATTGTAAGAGATGTTAATTACCGCTTAAATGAATTATACGATTTTGACGATAATAAGTTTACAATTTATTCCCCTGAAAATAATGATAAATATCTTGTTGGTATTTTGATCGAAAAAATAGACAATTTAGTTCGTGGACATATCCCTGCCGATGCAACCTTTATAGAAATTTATAATAAATTTTCAAATTTAAAATTATTAGATGATGAAAGAGCGGTAGCTCGAAGTCATAAAAAATCATATTTTCATGGAAAAACAGACAATAATATTAAAAAACCGAATCAAATGTCTTACGACAAATTATTTAAAAATAACCATAATAAAATGAAAATACACGACAATCCAAGTCAATACAGTAATCTTAAATATTTTCCAGGACAATATGATAACTTTCAACATAATAAAGTGCAGTATAGACAAAACTCAGGACAATTTAGAAATAATTTTAACAATACAAATAATAATTTTCCACAAAGACAAAGCTCTTATCAGTTTAAAAGAAATACTGTTGAACTAATGGAAGTCGAAAATATTCAGAAAAGTGACGTAAATTTTACAGAAGAGCCTCGGAAAATAAACTACCAATCATCGAAATCACAATAAATGATCAAACATTAAAATGTTTAATAGATACTGGTTCAGAAACTAGTATTATGAACTCAGACACAATTAAAGGTATTTCTGAAGAAAAACTTGAAAAACCACTACTTTTTACAACGATTAACGGAATAAATAGGATAACGAATAAATTAGTTACCCCTTTTCCGCAAGAATTTGGTTCCCAAGGAACCATTTCTTGGAAAATTGTTAATTTAACGGGTCGAAAATACGACGCGATTATCGGACAAAATGTTTTTATACCATTTAAGTCCAAAATTGATTTAGAGAATAAGCATATTATAATATTGAATAAAAATGTAATACCTTTTGTAGAATTTGATTATTCCATTGCAATAAATGAAATTTGTAATATAGAACCTCTTTCAAAAGAAGTTCTAAGTAATTTCGATATTTGCCATTTGAATAAAGAAGAAAAAGTGTTATTAAAAAATTTAATTAATAAATTCGAAGATTTATTCTATATAGAAGGTGAAAATTTGACCTTCACTCACGAAATAGAACACGAAATTTATACAACTAACGAAAACCCTATTTATTGTAAAGCATAAAGGTATCCCCAAGTACATGAAAAGGAGATTGAGAATCAAATTCAAGATATGTTAAAACAGGGTATAATAAGGGAAAGCATATCTCCTTATAACTCCCCTGTTTGGATAGTGCCCAAAAAGGTTGACAATTCGGGTAAAGCAAAATGGCAAATTGTCATTGATTATAGGAAATTAAACGAGATTACAATAAATGATAAATTTCCATTTCCAAATATAGAAAACTTATTAGATAAATTAGGTAAATCTCAATATTTCACGACCTTAGATTTGGCGAAAGGTTTTCATCAAATCTTAGTAGCAGAGAAAGATAGAAAGAAAACAGCATTTTCCACCCCTTTTGGACATTACGAATTCATTCGTATGCCATTTGGATTGAAAAATGCACCAGCCACATTTCAAAGGCTGATGAATTATATTTTAAAAGAATATATAAATAAAATTTGTGTAGTATATCTAGATGATATACTAATTTTCAGTACATCGCTAGAAGAACACATAACAAATCTGAAAAAGATATTTATAAAATTAAAAGAAGCAGGTTTAAAAATACAAATAGATAAATGCAACTTTTTATCTGAAGAAACCGAATTTTTGGGACACATTTTAACTCCTGACGGCATAAAACCAAATCCAAAAAAAATAAAAATTATTCAGGATTTGAAATTACCCAAAACGGAAAA
Organism: Bombylius major; assembly: GCA_932526495.1. Classification (NCBI taxonomy): domain Eukaryota; kingdom Metazoa; phylum Arthropoda; class Insecta; order Diptera; family Bombyliidae; genus Bombylius; species Bombylius major. Next base: position 19,997,044 of record OW052043.1, read on the forward strand.
ACAAATAAAATCTTTACTAGGTACTACAGGGTACTATAGAAAATTTATAAAAGATTACTCAAAAATTGCACTCCCTATGACAAAATATTTAAAAAAGAATGCTAAAATAAACCCCAACGACCCAGATTATATATTTGCTTTTGAAAAACTTAAACAAATAATAACAGAACATCCTATACTTAAGTATCCCAATTTTAATAAAAAGTTTAAACTTATTACGGATGCTAGTAACTTTGCGATAGGAGCCGTTCTTACCCAAGAAGGACACCCTATTTGTTATGCTTCTCGTACTTTGAATGATCACGAGAAAAACTATTCGACAATAGAGAAGGAGTTATTAGCAATCGTATGGGCTGTTAAATATTTTAGGCCTTACTTATGTGGGAAAGAGTTTGATCTGCAAACAGATCATCAACCAATTAAATGGCTTCATATAAAACATGTAGGTAAAGATATCAATCCAAGACTCCAAAGGTGGTTAATCTCTTTAGGAGAATATAACATAAATATTGATTACATAAGAGGAAAAGATAACAAAGTAGCAGACTTTTTAAGTAGAATTAATCACGAAACAAACGAAATAAATCGTATTGAGTCTTTTGAAACCTCTTTTAAAAAACTTTTCAACGAAAACTTATTCGAAATCAATGCAAACGAATCAGTTGATACGCAAACCGTTCATTCTCAAGAAGAAAATTTAAATGATCATATACCCATCCTTCTTGATACCGTAGTGAACCATTTTAAATCACAAATTATTCTTTGTGAAACAAAAACTGTTGAATTTGAAAACGTATTTAAGCATAATAGAATATACATTTCCAGAGAAGACCTGTACAATGGAAGTGTTAATAAAATCTTTAAAAAGTACATAAATCAAAAAACTGCTATTTTTTCCCACTTAGATGATCATACTTACAACATTTTACAAAATAAAATAGTAGAACTCTTTGATACCAATCAAATAAAATTTGTGAAATGCACACATTTTGCCCAAGATATCGAAGATGAAGAAAATTTAAAGAAACAAATTGTCTTATTCCATAAGAATGAATCCGGTCATTCAGGTATAATTGCTACATATGAAGATATTAAAAATAGAATATATCACCCTAAACTTAGAGACAAAATACATGAAATTATCAATAATTGTGATATCTGTAATCGAGCTAAATATGACAGAAAACCTATTAAAAATAAATTCAATGAAACTTTAACCCCTGAAAGAATTAATCAAATTGTTCATGTTGACACTTACGTAAATTCTAAACATTCCTTTATTAATTTTATCGATAAACTCACAAAAGACGTAGTTAGTTTCTATCTTGAAAATAGACATCACACAACTTTAATTGAAAAAATTAAACTTTTTATTTCTATAAAAGGAAAACCTGAATTGTTTATTTTTGATAACGAGTTCAGAAAAGATGTAAAAGATTTTCTTAATAACGAAAATATAAAATGTCATTTGACCAAACCAAATAGACATACAGGGAACTCAGATGTAGAGAGATACTATTACAGAAAAAATTAGATCCCTCAATTTAGAAAAACACAATCCCATAAGAATTCAAATAATAACAGCAATTACAATTTATAACAACACTTTTCATTCTACCATTAAAACTACCCCACAAAAGGCACAAAATAAGGAAATTCCAATTACAAACCTTATAAAAAACATTAAAGATTCAAAAAGAAAATGGTTAGAAAAACATAATTTAAAGAGAGAAGAATATACTGAAAATCGGGAAGTAGGTTACGTTAAAAATTACAAGTCTGTAAGACATAAAGAACAACCAAAATTTGCTAAATCGCCTCTCAAAAATATTCATTTATGTAATATTAAACGACCTTTAAAATTTTCAGCCGAAACACCGAATACTGCGGACTCTACTAGTAACATGGATATCGATGACGATGCTAATAGTGCCATCCCAAACGACCTTTATAGTACAGAGACTTGACTGCCTAACTAACATACAATACAAAAACTACAAAAGTCTAATAATTATCGAAAATATGATTAAATTAAATATTATCAAGAATAGGGTAAAACATATTCAAGAAAATATAGCTTCTGCTAGACTTAATTTAATAAATCCTAGTATTTTAACGAGCGAAGAAATCCAAAAATATAATATAGATTTTAAAAAATTAAATCATTTACAGTTAGGTGTCGCAAAATACAACGATAGAAAAATTATTTTTGCGATTAAAATACCAATAAATTACATAAAATTAAACAAGAAACTGATACTGCCTATAGTAAAATTTAAACATGAAGAAAATTAACGACGTACAAAAAAAAATACTCTTTAGAAATAAATGGCACATATTATGAATTTCATAACGAAAAATATTTTTAAGAACTGTCTTTAATTAACCATTGTATATTTTTGAACAATTGTAAGCTCATTAATTATAAAGAGAGCAAAATCTTAGAAATAGAAGATAGCACTATAATTTTAGAAAATTCTAAAAATATCAAAATGTGACGAGAGGAAATTCAATTGAAATGGAAATTTTTTTTTATTAATTTTCATAATTGTTCACTTCTTATAAATAATAAAACATAGGAAAATCGTTAAATAAAAAAAATTGAAAAATTTATATTACCATATTTTAATGAAACTTATTATAATAATAGTTTAACTTTTGATGAGATTGTGATCGAAACACAAAGTAATTTAAAACATATAGAGGAACTTAAGTATCATAAGAAAGTTAACCATTTTATAAGTATATCTATAATTGTAACGATAATTGTCATTTTTATTGTTTTAAAATACATTATTTTTAAACAAAAGAAATTTAAAATAAAAATCCTTAACAGGATTCAGGAGAATCCAAATACAAAGGAGGGAGGAGTTACATATTGTAACAATAAAGATGAAAATACGAAGAGTCCCGAATTCTTGGAACTCATAAAATCAATTAACCCATAATAGAACTCATAAAGTTACAATACTTGTATGATCACAAAAACCACAAAATAAAGGATACATAAATATGTCAATGAATATTCTTTACTTCTTAAAACAATCGTGGGAAATAGAAAATAAAGTAAACGAATACATAAATATATCCTTTATTACCATCTCAATGATCGTGAGAAATAACTAAGTGGAAAGGCAAGTAAAAAGGATACATAAATATGTCAACAGATATCCTTTTTACTATCCTAGTGATCATAGAAGGTATGTAGCAAGTAACAAGTATCAATGACCATAGAAACTAATAAGACTTGGCTTTAGTACAAATCTATGAAAATAATTTTTTATTCAAAAATTCGTCTCGCATCCCAGTGAGAGCTTTTATTTTTCAAATCTAAAGCTTTGTTAGCTTAGAACAAAACCATTATAAACTTCATTTGTAATGACGAATACAATAACAAAACTTTGACGTTACATATTTATTTTTTGACAGTATTTTATGACATCATACATTATTATGATTGCTTTGATCATGTTTTTCCAAATTTCTGTTAAAAATTTTCATTTTTTACAAATGTATAACAAAAATTAATAATGATTACATTGTTGCCGTTATTTATATTTTTGAATTTTTTTTTATTTGATCAAAAATATATATTTGCTTTGAAAAAATTTTTCTTTGAAATATAGAATACTTTTTTTTCTATTCTTTTATTATACCTCTAGATACTATATACATACATATATAAATATATATCTCTCCCATTCCATGCATGACGGACGGGACATTGAAGAACATTTTTTTGAATCTTTCTTCTTTTTTACCTTTATATAGTTCAAATGTATTTCAGTTAAATGTAAAAAATAATGATCCACCCAAAGACCTGTCAAACCGAAAAAGAAGATGTTTTCCAAGCATTCTGGTTTTAATTCTATATGTAGGGCGATAAGTGACTATGATGGACGGGACATGAAATGATACTCGTTTTTACACTCATAAATTCAACAGTATTTTCCTTAGAAGTATATAACTTCACATGTCCTGGTTAATGGTAAATTTTTAGGTGGTAGTCTTTTATTTGATGGTCTCTATTCCTTTTGTTGTATTTATTCCTCAGTAGTTTTCTTCCATCTCTGGTCCAGGTCCATCATTCTACTTATATGACCTGCCCAATTCCATTTTAATTTTCTTGCAATTTCTATAATATTTTAAAATCCGTTTGTTTTCTGATTGTATTGCTTTTTATTTTTTGTAATTTTTTTAACTTCTAGATAATTTCAGTTTCTTTATCTGAGGTGTTTATTCCTAATTTGGAATTTAATAAATAATTTATTAAAATATTATTTATATCTTCCGATTCTTTTATATTATAATATATTACCACGTTTTTTTGTCTATTGTTCATTTCTAACCTATTAATTATTTTACTATGTATGTACTTAAAAAACATTTTTTTGTTCTCTTATTTCTAAAAAAATGTTCTTCAATTTAACAGTTTATACGGTTAAAAAAATAATCCGTATTTTGGATTAAATTGGGAGTAGCGTAGAAACGGTAAAATTTGGATTAAAAAAGTACATGCAAACGTTGATATTTTTATACACTTGTAGTATAGGTACATATTATTGTTCTTCCACATAAAAAAAAGAAGAAGAACGTGACAGCTTCACTTTCACCATAAAAATTAGAATCCGCCATATTGCATTTTACCTCACACATACATATAAAAAAATTGGGATTAAACCCAAATAAATTGGGCTTAAGCCAAAATCCGAATTATCGAGTTTATACGACAAAAAATTGGGAGTAAACCAAAATCCGTATTAAAAGCGAAGCAGGCATAAACTCGTTCCAATAATCCGTATACTCTAAAATCCGAATTTCCAATAGTCCGAACAATTAAAAAATATCTATTATGTATTCTATAATTCGAATTGAATGTTTTCTATAATCCGAATTGATGTAAAATTAAAGAAACATTGCTTTTTTTTTTTATTTTTTTTCTTATTTTCTATATATACCTAACTGTTATCTGTCTGGCAATATCCCATTTTGTGATATTTTTAACTTTGTCTGGTGCACTTTTTATTGTATTGTAGTATTCCTTACTAGTTACAAGTTTGCCGAAAGGAAAAAAATTAATATAAAAAGAGAGTGAAAATGTAGATTAATAAAAAGCGTGCACAAAACATTAAACATTTTATACAGTATAAATTAATGCACGGCCTTATCCGGACTATCGATTATCCGGATTACTGGATATATGTATTTAACAGTATAAAACATCATTATTTTTGAAAATTATTTATCTATTAATAATGCATATATACAAATATACAATTTATGTTTAGAATTTTTTAATTAAATGAAAAATTCTGTGATTCGAGACTGAGAATATTCACAAAAACCTTTTTCTTTAAATTGGAAACAATTGTTTTGCACTTCAATGAAGTATGTATCAAATAGTTTTATTCACGAAAAAAAAAAAAAAACCAGACAGAATTACGGTACTTCACAACGACCATATTCCACATTCGTAATTTCACTTCGCAATAAATATATCTAACAAATATGATCCGGATTATAGAATACTTGAGGGCATTATTTCGGACTACAGAATACTTACGTGTATCCAGAAAATCGATTCGAATTACTGGATAATTCGGATTTTCGAGGTCCGGATTAAAGAGGTCATACTGTAATATTCTATATTTTGAAAAAAAATGTTTTCAAAGCAAATACATACATATACATATATTTTTGATCAAATAAAAAAAAATTCAAAAATATAAATAACGGCAACAATGTAATCATTATTAATTTTTGAATGAATGAAAAAAAAAGTATTCTATATTTCAAAGAAAAATTTTTTCAAAGCAAATATATATTTTTGATCAAATAAAAAAAAATTCAAAAATATAAATAACGGCAACAATGTAATCATTATTAATTTTAGTTATACATTTGTAAAAAATGAAAATTTTTAACAGAAATTTGGAAAAACATGATCAAAGCAATCATAATAATGTATGATGTCATAAAATACTGTCAAAAAATAAATATGTAACGTCAAAGTTTTGTTATTGTATTCGTCATTACAAATGAAGTTTATAATGGTTTTGTTCTAAGCTAACAAAGCTTTAGATTTGAAAAATAAAAGCTCTCACTGGGATGCGAGACGAATTTTTGAATAAAAAATTATTTTCATAGATTTGTACTAAAGCCAAGTCTTATTAGTTTCTATGGTCATTGCAAGTATCAAGTAGAAAATAACATAAAGCAGATGTTTAGAGTTAAGTAATTTTCTCACGATACTTTTAAGATAATATGTACGAAACCGAGGTTTCATTAAACATTAAGTTTTAGAATAAGTTGAGTTATAATTTGTACACTAAAGTGAACGGTTACCTCCGTTGTGAATCTGAAGATTCACATTTATTAAATAAAATAAAGTCTTTTTATTTCAAGATAAAATCTCGGTGTTTTATTTAAAATAACTTTGAATTATATTTGTTTTCCTTTATTAAGTGAAAACATTAATAATATAATTCGCGCACAGTGCGGTCACCGCAGTGGAAACGCACCTTAAGATGAATACGAATTCAGTTAAGTATGTTTAACTCAATTCAGTGTTACCAGAATATAAGGTAAAATGTCATTTTATTAAAGAAAATAGTAAATATTTGGAATTTGATGCTATAGTAGACTCAGGAAGTCCTATATCTTTAGTTAAAGAAAGTATCTTTTTTGAAATTGATATTGATTTAGATCAATGTGAAATAGATTTATGCGGGATAAATAAATCACCTCTAAGAATTTTAGGATGTTTTGAAAGAAAAGTATATATTAATAATAATGAAATAAAACTAACGTTTTACGTAGTACCAGATTCCACTTGTTCACATAGTATACTTGGACACGATTTTATTAATTTTGAAGATATAAAATTAAGTTTTAATAAAAATGGAAAAATTACAGTAAATAAAATTAATGTAAATAAAAAAGATGAATTTGAAGTGTTAAATATCGATATAGGTGATGTTAATGATAAAACGTATGAATTAGATATAGAGAAAAATTTGAATTTAGATAATCAAGTTAAAATTAAACAAATGGTTTTTGAATATTTAGAAAAGCTTGAGTGTCCCAATAAAGTCGAAAGTGAAACAAAATTTAAAATTGTACTTACAAATAATCAACCATTTTATTATAAACCTCGACGGTTATCATTCTCTGAGAATTCTCCGTATAGCAGTTCGATTTTGTTAGTGAAGAAGAAGACAGGTGATCTACGTCTTTGTGTAGATTACCGTACACTTATTCAGATTACAGTTAAAGATAGATTCTCTTTAGAATGCCTCTCAGATAAAAATTATTTTTCAAAGCTCGATTTGAAAGTTGCTTTTCATAATGTGTCAGTAGAAGAAGAATCTGTAAAGTATACTTCATTCGTGACGCCTTTCGGGCAGTATGAGTATACAAAAATGCCGTTTGGTTTAGCCAACGCACCATCAGTATTTCAAAGGTATGTCACTTCTATTTTTGAACCTTTGATAAGAAATAATAAAATTCTAGTGTATTTGGATGATATTTTAATAGCTACGCGTACAATTGATGAACATTTTGAGATTTTGCAAGAAGTTTTTAATATTTTGTCAGAATATCATTTAGAGTTGAGGTTAGATAAATGTAGTTTTTTAAAGTTTCAAATTGTTCATTTAGGATATATTATCAACTCCAGAGAAATCCGTCCTAGTGGTGAAAATATCGAAAGTGTGATTGATTTTCCGATACCCAAAAATAGCAAGGAGGTACAAAGCTTCCTTGGACTCTGTTCATACTTTAGAAAGTTCATAGAGAATTTCTCAATTATATCAAAACCACTTTACGACCTTGTCAAAAAAGGAGTTCATTTTGAATTTAAAGAAAAGGAACTAAATTGTTTCGAAAATTTGAAATTAAAATTATCAAATGCTCCTGTTCTCAGTTTATACTCACCTGTCGACGAAACTGAATTGCATTGCGATGCAAGCTCTCTTTGTTTCGGTGCAGTTTTACTTCAGAAAAAGAAAGATGAAAAATTTCACCCAATTTTTTATTTCAGTAAAAGAACTTCCGTTTGTGAATCTAAGTATAGTAGTTTCGAATTAGAATTATTGGCAATAATTTATGCACTTAAAAGATTCAGAGTACATATATTTACATGGAATTCCTTTTACAATAATTACAGAAAAAAAAGACATAAATCCTAAAATAGCGCGATGGGCCCTTGAACTGGAAAATTACAGTTATAAAATCAAACATAGATCTGGAAAAGGCATGTTTCATGTTGATGCATTTAGTCGTGTTAACAATATTCTTGTTTTGGAAGATAATTCGTTTGAGCAAAATTTAGCAATACATCAATGTAGTGACAAAAATATAGAGAAAATTCGTTTGGAATTAGAGAAAGCTGAAAGTAAACTTTTTGAACTCAGAAATGGTTTATTGTACAGGAAATTTAAAAATAAAATACTGTTTTATGTACCTGATTCTATGGTACATAGTGTTATATGTGCAAATCACGATGAGATGGGACATTGCGGGACAGACAAAACGGTTGATTTAATAATGTCCACTTATTGGTTTCCTTCGTTACGTAATCGAGTTAAAAATCAAATAGCAAATTGTCTAAAATGTATTGCTTATCAGCCGGATTCAGGAAAGAAAGAGGGTCTACTTCATTCTATTCCAAAAGGTGACAAACCTTTTCATACCATTCATTTGCATCATTTTGGTCCACTAGATCGAACTAAACTTGGAAATAAATATATTCTAGTAGTGGTTGATGCTTTTTCTCGTTTTGTGAAATTATATCCTGTTCACGACACCACTACAAAGAATGTTCTTAGATATTTAAACGAATATATGAGATACTATTCGAAACCGATTAGAATAATTTCAGATAGGGGTAGCTGTTTTACTTCAGTAGACTTTAAAAAATTTTGTTCAGATATAAATATACAACATATTTTGACAGCAACAGCGGCTCCTCAGGCGAATGGGACCGTCGAACGTGTAAACCGTACGATGATACCTATTATCTCTAAATTAGTTGATGTAAATAAAGGATTTTACTGGGACATGATACTTAATGATGTCGAGTATGTAATTAATAATACAATAAATAAATCTATTAAAGAATTGCCAAGCAAATTATTATTTGGAATCAAACAAAGTAATAAAACATTAGACTATTCAAGAGAATGGTTAGAAAATAACATTTTAATTAATGATGAAAATTTAGAAGATATCAGATCAAACGCTATAAAGAAAAATATAGAAACACAAGAATATAATCAGAAATCATATAATTTAAGACATAAAAAACCAAAATGATATCAAGTTGGAGATCTTGTAATGATTAAGAATGTAGATGTTAGTAAAAGTAAGAAATTAATACCTAGATTTAGAGGTCCTTTTGAAGTTAGGAAAATAATAGGAAATGATAGGTATGTAAGTAATTCAAGATCCAGAAGGATACCAGAATTCACAAAGACCGTTTAAAGGGGTCTACGCTGCACATAATATTAGAATTTACAAAAGAAATGTGTAAAAAAAAATTTAATGTAAGTTTTTGGAAATGAATTAATACTTAATATCATTTTATCATGTATCATTTAATTGAAAATTATTATTAATGTAATTAATGTAAGTTTTTGGAAATGAATTAATAATATCATTTTATCATGTATCATTCATTTAAAAAAAAAATATATATACAGGGTGTTTCCGTTATCCACGACCAAAAGGATACCATAGATAGGGCTCATCGAGAGAAACAAAAAATCGTATTGGAGGGGGGGGGGGAATCCCAACGGTTTGGCCGCTAGAGGGCGTTGAAGTTTTTTCGCACTTCTTCCACTAAACACCCCATAACTTTTTGCAGGGGTACTCTAGGGTCACTTTGTATTAAGAAAAATGTAGAAGACCCTTTGCCCTTTTCAACGATACCTTACTTGTTCCTCTTCTTTTAAGTGTTAAAAAGTTACACGCATTCAAAATCAAAATTTTGTGCATTTTTCCCAAATTTTTGTGTTTAACCCTGTTTTGCTCAAAAAAGGCTTAAATTAACCCCAATTTTTTATTGCAGAAAATGAAAGCTCAATTGATTTTGCATCGATTTGCTATCTTCATTTTTTTCCAAAAATGCATAATTTTCGAGAAAAATCACCAAAAATCTTTCCCTCTCTCTAGCTCCATAACGGTTGAGATTCCCCCCCCCCCCCCAACAATACGATTATTTGTTCGCCTCGCCGAGACCTATCCGTAGTTTCCCGGTCGGACACAGTAACGGAATCACCCTGTATATGTATATATTACAATGTTAAGATCGAGGTCGATCACAATAAAAGCAAAAATTTAAATTTAAGTCAAAATAAATGTGAAGAAGATACAAGTTCCCAAAAAGAAACCGAAATAATAGATCTAAATAAAAATCAAAATCAAACGAATAAAGAAAATAATAACTGTACAGGATGTGCTTCCTTACAAAAGCAGTGTAATTTTTTTTTTTTAAATTTTTAATTGTTTTAAATGTTTATATCAAATTATATTTTCAGTTTCAGAGCTAAAAGATATGGTTGAGAAACAATCAAAACAGTTAGAAATTTTAATTAAAGAACAAGCAAAACAAACAATTTTACCTCGAAGAGTTGCAAATAAATTGTATTTATCTGATGATTCAAGTGCAATAAAAACAGAAATGTCTCTTTCTTTGAAAAAATTAGAAGATTTTGAGGCAAAGCTGGAAGAAAAAAATATTTCTGATGATTTTGTTAGTTTCAATATTTGTACAGCTATAGTGATATGAAATACCTTTTTTTAACTTTTTTCATAGATTAACCCTCCAATTCTACATAAGAGACTAAGAGACTCTTATGTAGAATTGGGGGGTAAATTTATAAAAGAAATAAAAGGAAAGCAAAGTCTGAAAAGGATATTCAAAAATATTATGACGGATGAATGTGTCAATAATTTTAATTGAGGCGGTCATAAAGGAAAAAAGGACATTCAAACTTTTCCAAAAGTGTTGCAATGCTTATTTGGTACTTATTTACATAATTTTGATTTGTTAAAATTAATGTAATACTTAATACATATATCAATATAACAATCAAAATATTTATTTTGCAGAAGCGTCAAAGTCACCAGAATATGGGCACGAAGACTTCAAAGAAGACATAAGATATTGTCTAAAAGAAGCGAATATGAGAATTAAAAAATGCAACTGGGCAAAAAAACAAAAAATAATTAAAATTAATTAATTTTTTTAAAATACCTACCTAGTTTTAGATACAATTTTAAATGTAAATAATTTTATTTTATTTTTCCATATTTTTAATAATTCTTAATATTTTTATTATATTATTATTTTTGTTAAACTGATTGTTTTTGTGTTACTTGTTACTTTGTTTGTTGAAAATTAAATAAAATTATAATTGAACTTTTAAATTGAAATTTTATAAATAAATACAAAACAGGTAATACATTTGTTATTCGTTATGAATACTACTCAGCTAATTATAAATTTTCATTACATAGCTTTGAAAAATGTTATTCAACCATGTAATGAAAATTTTTTAAAAGTTAGTGAGTATATTCATAAATAATAACAAATGTATTGACCATTTTCTGTTCCATTTCCGTTTTTGCTCCTATTCCATATATATCTAAAAGTACCTATGTCTAAATGATATCTAAAAGTATATTTAAATGATATCTTAAAGTATGTCTAAAAGATATCTAAAAGTATATATATCGCACATCCAGTTCAATACCAACATAAGTGCAAATAATCACTTTTGAGTTATTTAAAGTTGAATATTCGAATGCAATTTAAAATTATTTAAATTAAGATTTTCGAATTAAATTTTCTTTAGTATCATAAAACTTATTTCAAATAACATTAAAAATAAAAAATGATTCCAAAATATTCGAGGTCCTTGTTTTATTAGAAAAAAAGTGACTTAGGTTGTTATTGCACGGAATAATAAACAAAAACATGAAATTTTTTCGCACTTATGTTTATACAATTTATTCAACAAATTGAATACAAAAATATACCTTATTTATTTATTAATACACAATATTTTTTTGGTGTTCAATATTATTTTTATGCATACATTTCTTCTTTTGACTTTTTTTGTAAGATTTTCACTAGATATTAATGATCAATAAAAATTGTGATGAATCTCTGGGATACTGTTGGATTTACATAACGACATCAAATATTCGTATTTTTTTTTACTGAAATTGGCGGAGGAAAGTCGTGGGCATTATTCAATGTAATTAATTTCCGAGAACGTCCAGGATGTTTTTTTAAATTGATTATATTAAATTCTTTTTGTTTGTTATCTGTTTTACATTTTAATATGGAAGTATTTTCCTTTTCAACTTGGATGACTTTTATGTCAGATTCTTGAGATCACAAATATTACACAAAAACTTTTTATGTGTATAAAGAAATTTTTATTCACTATACTTTTCACTTGCATACATCCAACAGTCACTTGAAATTAGAACTAAACTCAATAAACATTCATTATAATCATCAAAAAATTTTCAAAATTTGTATTTACAATTTTTGTCATGAAATAGTCCAGAGAATATCGTAGTACCAATTATTGTACGTTGAAAATAACACCCTGTATAACGAATATTATAGCTGAAATTATTTCAGTTGAAGGTTCATTGCGCATATTTTACATGTAGTAGTGATCTTCTTGTGTATACATATAGGAAAGAAGAAATCTGTTTAATAAAATTTACAACAACAAAAGAGCATGTGTGTAAGTATCTTTTCTTCTGCGCATGCCAACGTAGTACAATACGAAACTTCATTTCTTTTGGTTCAAGCTATAACAAACTGTCTATTAACAAATTTATCAGTAGGTAAAATAGTTGCACTTATGGTGGTATTGCATGTAAATGTTTGAAAACTTGTTTACGTGCAATAACAAAAAATGAAGAATAACTGTAAAATAATGTTGTAAATAAAAAATAAATTTTTTAGGGATGAAAGTACTCTTTTCAAAGAATGTTAAAAGCTCTTTATCTCAAATTTTGTAAATTTGCACTTACATAATATGTTGGTATTGAACTGGATGTGCGATATTATTGATATATCATAATGATACGTTTCCGATACATACGATCGTGCTTTGACGAAATTTATTGAATTCTGCCGAAAAAAGCGATACTCTCCCTTGTAAAAACATATATCATTCATATATCAAAGATGCATCTAAAGGATATATTCTTTATATCAGTTAGATATGTCTTTCATATATCAATGATATATTCTTGGTTAAGTGGGATAGCCAGGCTTTTATTATACAGTAAAGCCTGTCAGAGGCGGAACCTGTCAGAAACGGAAAACTGCGAAAGCAGGATATTTTCTGGTTTCATTGGTCCCACTTTTGAATTTTGTATGAAAAAAAAACTTGAAAGCCGTAAAAACTGTCGTGCGCGATACCCGGAAAAATTTTTCAAAATTCAAAATTATTCCATAGCTTTTTAACCTGGCAATGCCGGAATAAACTCTTCACATATGTATTTGTCAAAACAGAAAGAAGCTGAAAAACAGCTGATTTCTTTCAAATTTCAACGGAATTGTTAAAAAAGAAGAATTTTCCGTATAGTAATTCTGAATCAGTGACTAGTGAGTGATTTTGTATTTTTATTGTGTTTTGTTTCATTTTATTATATAGATCATATTTTTCTTTATGTTTTTTATAAAGAAAAAAAATTAATAAATAAGAAAAAAGTTTCTTGTACACAGTGAATATAATTTTTACGGTTTTCCTCAATTTTTGTTTTCTTTAGTGTTGTTTTTATTATTTTTATATTCCTGTTCATATTTTCTTTTTTATTTCCTTTAAAATATCTATCAGGTTAATAATTCTCTAGAAAATGGGAAAAGTGAAAAATTTAACACTAAAAGAAAAGAATCATGCAGTGCAGTTGGTGACGTAAAAATTAAAAAAGTTAAAGATGTGGCAGAAATGTACAAATGCGGGAAAACTCAAATTTATCAAGCTTTAAAAAATAAAAGTTCAAGAATAGAATAATTTGAGAAAGGAAAAAATCTTTAAAAAAAAAATTAGAAAAGAAAATTATGAAAAATTAAATGAAGCTACATATGAGTGGTTTTATGCTGTTATGTAGATCTTTTTAAAAGGAAGTTTTTACTTTCCTGTTAGTGGACCAATGCTGAAAGAAAAAGCAAAAGATATTGCAAAGCCATGAATATAAGAAATTTTAGTGCTTCAAATGGATGGCACGAAAGCTTCAAAATGAACCAAAAAAGTATCTTTTCATGTTTTATCCGAGGAATCTAAAGACGTTGATCAATAAATTATTGCTAGATGGAAAGAAACTTTACATGAAAAAATACAAGCCTATGACATTAAAAACGTAACAAATGCTGATGAAACTGCTCTCTTTTATAGAATGATACCAATAACCATAGAAACTAATAAGACTTGGCTTTAGTACAAATCTATGAAAATAATTTTTTATTCAAAAATTCGTCTCGCATCCCAGTGAGAGCTTTTATTTTTCAAATCTAAAGCTTTGTTAGCTTAGAACAAAACCATTATAAACTTCATTTGTAATGACGAATACAATAACAAAACTTTGACGTTACATATTTATTTTTTGACAGTATTTTATGACGTCGTACATTATTATGATTGCTTTGATCATGTTTTTCCAAATTTCTGTCAAAAATTTTCATTTTTTACAAATGTATAACAAAAATTAATAATGATTACATTGTTGCCGTTATTTATATTTTTGAATTTTTTTTTATTTGATCAAAAATATATATTTGCTTTGAAAAAATTTTTCTTTGAAATATAGAATATTTTTTTTTTCATTAATTCAAAAATTTAATAATGATTACATTGTTGCCATCATGGTGTAATGATATATAAGGTGTGTGCTTTAGAAACATCGAGTTGGCATTTGGTAATTTAGTGCTGCCATATATTATTAAATAAAACAAAAAAATTTAAGTTATAAATTTTTGAATTTTTTATTTTTGAATTTTAAATTTTCAATTTTTTTTTTATTTCTTTCTTTTATAAAAAAGTATATTCTTGACCTGAAAAATAGATTGTAGTTACGGCAAAAACTTAGTGGGAATAGCTTCTGATTTTAAACAATTATTTTGAAGAAAACTGTCGTCGTCGAAATGAACACTACAAATCCGGTATGCTTTTAAATTAATATATGTTTCTCCACAAATCTTCATTCACTTTTCACATATTTCTGTTTTTTTCGGGAATGTGTAAAAACTTATTTTTAGATTCATTTTTCTCACTTTTTCGTAGTTATTTTTACATTTTTTTACTACACAGCGCACCATTGTTTATTAATATTTTATAATAATTTATTTATTATTTTATAATTAATTTAATATTAATAATTTATAATTAAAAAAAATAACAGAATAAAAATTATTTTCACACAATTCACAACACGAAATGATTTTAATATAAATATCATTCCACCATAATGGAAAATAAAATGCTAGTGACAGCACTTTTTTTCAATTTAAAATGTCAAATTCCTTTGTTAGCAAGCTGGGTTCTGATTGGCCAGTTCGATTCGAAATTTGTTTACGTTTAAAGCACACACCTTATATATCATTACACCATGGTTGCCATTATTTATATTTTTGAATTTTTTTTTATTTGATCAAAAATATATATGTATGTATTTGCTTTGAAAAAATTTTTCTTTGAAATATAGAATTTTTTTTTTTCTATTCTTTTATTATAACCTCTAGATACTATATACATACATATATAAATATATATCTCGCCCATTCCATGCATGACGGACGGGACATTGAAGAACATTTTTTTGAATCTTTCTTCTTTTTTACCTTTATATAGTTCAAATGTATTTCAGTTAAATGTAAAAAATAATGATCCACCCAAAGACCTGTCAAACCGAAAAAGAAGATGTTTTCCAATAATTCTGGTTTTAATTCTATATGTAGGGCTATAAGTGACTATGACGGACGGGACATGAAATGATACTCGTTTTTACACTCATAAATTCAACAGTATTTTTCTTCGAAGTATATAACTTCACACTTCCTGTTTAATGGTAAATTTTTAGGTGGTAGTGTTTTATTTGATGGTCTCTATTCCTTTTGTTGTATTTATTCTTCAGTAGTTTTCCTCCATCTCTGGTCCAGGTCCTTCATTCTACTTATATGACAAGCCCAATTCCATTTTAATTTTCTTGCAATTTCTATAATATTTTAAAACCCGTTTGTTTTCTGATTGTATTGCTTTTTATTTTTTGTAATTTTTTTAAAAATATATAAATTAATGCACGGCCTTATCCGGACTATCGATTATCCGGTTTACTGGATATGTATTTAACAGTATAAAACATCATTATTTTTGAAAATTATTTATCCATTAATAATGCATATATACAAATATACAATTTATGTTTAGAATTTTTTAATTAATACTTTTTCTTTAAATTGGAAACAATTGTTTTGCACTTCAATGAAGTATGTATCAAATAGTTTTATTCACGAAAAAAAAAAAAAAAACCAAATCGATTCGGATTACTGGATAATTCGGATTTTCGAGGTCCGGATTAAAGAGGTCATACTGTAATATTCTATATTTCAAAAAAAAAAGTTTTAAAAGCAAATACATACATATATATCTTTGATCAAATAAAAAAAAATTCAAAAATATAAATAATGGCAACAATGTAATCATTATTAATTTTTGAATGAATGAAAAAAAAAATATTCTATATTTCAAAGATAAATTTTTTCAAAGCAAATATATATTTTTGATCAAATAAAAAAAAATTCAAAAATATAAATAACGGCAACAATGTAATCATTATTAATTTTTGTTATACATTTGTAAAAAATGAAAATTTTTAACAGAAATTTGGAAAAACATGATCAAAGCAATCATAATAATGTACGACGTCATAAAATACTGTCAAAAAATAAATATGTAACGTCAAAGTTTTGTTATTGTATTCGTCATTACAAATGAAGTTTATAATGGTTTTGTTCTAAGCTAACAAAGCTTTAGATTTGAAAAATAAAAGCTCTCACTGGGATGCGAGACGAATTTTTGAATAAAAAATTATTTTCATAGATTTGTACTAAAGCCAAGTCTTATTAGTTTCTATGGTCATTGATGATACCCAATAAAACTATGCAGTTAAAGGGTGAAATTCTAAAAAACGCATTTCTGTTTTGCTAACCGTTTTTGCTGATGGAACAACTTTTAAACCACTGATAATAGAAAAAAGTAAAAATCCAAGGTGTTTTAAAAATATGGATAAGACTCAATTCCCGGTTGTTTATAGAGCTAATTCCAAAGCATGGAGGATGACTGCTTCTATTTTTATAAAATATTTATAGAACAGATGAATCAGCAAATGGTAAAAGAAAGACGAAAAATTGTTTTATTTATCGACAATGTAACTTGTCATCCTAAACTAAAGCTATCCAACATCGAAATTATTTTTTTTCCGCCAAATTGTACTTCTGTTTTGCAACTACTAGACAATGTCATAATGCAATGTGCTAAATTAAACTATAGGAAATTGATGTTGAAGAAACTTATAGCTCGAATGAATAGTTGTCAAAAAGCTTCAGATTTAGCAAATGAAATAAATATTTTAGATGGAATTATAATTTTTGAAAAAGCTTTGAAGCAAGTAAGTTGCATATTCATTAGAAAATGCTTAAAAAACTGCGATTTTCCTTCACAGTGCGATGATTCTGATGAATTGCCAAACAATGATGAATTGCAAGAATTGATAGAAATTTTTGACCCTGAATCACAAATAAAAGCCAGTGATTTCAATTTAATTTATGAAGAAATAACAGAATCCATTGAAATTTCAGAAATATTGAATAGAATATCTAATGAAACAGATGAGTCGGAAGGTGAATTTGAAATTTTGGAAGAATGTATTTCGACACCAAATTCTGCAGAAGTTTCAAATGCACTAAAAACTCTCAAAACTTTACGAAAATAGAAGGACACTTTGGTATGTTGAAAAAGCTTGAGGATTTAGCAACAGATATTGAAGATGTTTTCCTTTGGAAAAACAAGCAAAAATAGATGAATATTTCGAAAAATTTACCTAAGTAACGCCTTAAGATTCTAAAATTTATATTTAATGAAGTTTTTTTTGAATTATTCTGTTTTTTTTTTTTTTCATTCCTTACGAAAAGAAATATGGTTTATGTTTTGGTTTTTAATTTCTTACGAAAATAAATTTGTTTGTTTCTTTAGTTCTTTATTTGAAGATGTTTATTTTTTAAAATGGTAAAAAAATAAATAAATATTATCTATCTATAAATATATATTTTTTCGTGTAATTATTTCAATATAACCTGTATAAAACGGAAATATTTCAGATTTCCGCCTTTCACAAAAACCCTTTATCCCGGAAAACTGCCTAAGACGGAAAAATATGTTAGTCCCAAAGCTTTCTGGCCTTAACAGTTTTTACTTTAGTAGCTTTTGAATGTAACAAATTAAATTCATTTAAATAAAATTGAAAACATAATTAAAATGGCAAAAAGAAATATTTGGGGACATGAAGAAACTCTAAACTTGCTAAATATGATGCAAGAACAAAATTCCCTAGCACTTTTTGATGGAAAATTATATAAAAAAAGTGAAGTATGTATATAAAAAATATTTACAAAATAACAGGGAAATACTAAGAAAAATTTGTATCTTCATAAAAATGCTTTTGAGTTTTTAGTGGTAACTTTGTAGTTCTGCAGAAAACAAGAGATTTTTTCTATTAAACTGTGTGGTTTTTCTGACTTTCTTTTTTTGTTTGTTTATTATTTCCACTCGACTAATGGCCAGTTCCTCAGTCTAAGCTTAAGCAGAGTTTAACTCTTAAACTAAGTGTAACCACTTTTTTCAGTTTCACAGTGCGTACGTACGCATACATGATTTTAATTTTTATTTTTGCAAAAATAAATGGTAAAAAATCACAATATTGTAAGTTGAAAAATATCCTTATTTTGTTTTGCAAATACCAGTAATATTCAATACATTTTCCACAGAAAAATAAAGCAGTTCCTTGTAGGAAGTTCCAAAAATGCTTATATGTGATTTATAAACTCGTGGAATTAAAATAAATACCAAATTTTTCTTATGCCTTACAGCTTCAATTTTGTTGTAAAATGAATGAAGAAAGCCAAAAAAAAAAAAAAAACAGACAAACAAAAATAAATGAATTTGTAAAATTTGTAGAATTTTAAAACATCCTGTTTAAATATTTATTTATAATAATATTTTGTTTTTTATATTTTAAAAATCAAGATATAAAACAAGAGTGCTATTTTATTGTATTGTAAAAATGTAATTGCCTCTAGGCACTTTTTTAAATTTGTTTAAAAACATTATTATGTGGAAGCTTTATAAAGTCATAAAACATAATTTAAGTGTTTATATAGAGTATTTTAATTCATCAATAAATTTTATAATAACAATAATAATAATCAAAATAAAATTGTTAAATAATATTTATGAATTATACAGTTATTATTTCTCATAAATTATTATTTTATGTTGAATCTAAAAAGAAAAATTTACATACATTATAATTTTTTTTCTTTTTGTCTGACTATAAAAAAAAGTATTTATAGTTTTTAATTTGTTTTTTCAATTTTAAATTGAATTCTTTTATTTTTTTTGTTATTATTAAAACGTGTGTGTATTTTATATGAAAGGGATGGAAGGAAAACCTCCTTGTTCTATGACATATGGATAAAATTTATAACCTCAAAAAATTTATATTTTATCACATAATATGTATATGTACAATGTACACATTGATAATGTTTACACTTTCTACATGACTATAGTATTTTTATAATTGGAAGTCAGTACAGGCAAGATAGGCATACTTTTCTATATTCTTTCACAAATTGTTAGAATAAATCTGTCTCATGTGTGGGGTGATCAGATCTCAATTTCAAGAGAGTGAAGTTTTTTAAATTCAATATTACCAAGGCAAAAAACTCATCGGGTACTGCCTCCATAAGCACAATACTGACTTCCAAAAATAAAAATACTATAATTAATTTAATTGCCATCAATAATTATAGTTACATTTTGTTTTATATAAAGTCACACTCATACATATAGAAATATAAACTAATGATTTTTCATTAATAATGTTAGTTAATTTATCCCGTTAATATCTTAAAATCCTTTAATAAATCAAAGAATATATATATGATATATATATATACATACATATATGTATATTATATGAACAGTCATAATATATGACCAAATCCATCATTCTATCATCGATAATTATTTGTAAAGTAAACTAATTAAGACATAATCAATCAATAATTTAAATTTTGTATGTATTTTATGTTTTTCCTCATACATACACAGTAAAAAATAAATTGAAAAGTACCTTTTTAAATCGAGTAAAATATTACAAAAAAAACTGTTTTTTTTAAAAAATCATGTATATGTTACAAATTTTATATTGATTTCCGAAAAAACATTTAGAAGTAAACATTTAGTATGCAATAATGTAAAATTACTAAAGCTTTACAGCATTTTTACATGCATAAAATTTAATATTACAGCCAAATATAGCTTAACTATAATAATAATGGTCAAATTCCATTTTAGTACTAGTAATATAATTATGCATATTGTAGTACATATGTTCATAAACATTATATATTGCAATTTTACATTTTTAAAATACATAAGTATATAATAATATAATATATAAAAATATAATGTGTGAAAGTACTAATAGCACAGCAATTGTACAATAGAGCAGTTAGAGAGAAGCCATTTCACAGTTAAGAAAGCAAATCCAAAGACATTTCATGATGCAGAAGATGATCAAATTTTCCCTAGAACGCCGTTTACTGAACAAAAAGATTTGGCTAAGTTTGATCAATCTTTATTGGAAAATGAAAACAATATTGATTTATTGGTAACTTATTTTAATTACATTGAATAAATTGAATTAAGTATATACAAACTAATCCAAAATTCTATGTATATCCTTCATAGAAAAAATGTTTTTGCCGAGTTGGTGGTGAAGATGTTAGAGATTTCATAAAACAAAATCTTAGTAAAATTATAACAAGAGAAAATGCACAAAATTTCTGTTGGACAGGTACAAAGGACAAGATTAGCGTCAAAGGATATGCCTCAAAAAGTATATAAAGATATACAAGTTAACACAATGGGAACATCTTAACAATTATTATAGTTAACACAGTGAGAACATCTTAATAATTCTCATGTAATGTAAAACCAAATAAATTACAAGCCAATTGATTTTATAAATTCTTCCCACAGTTTTTGTCTTTGCAACATTTTTGAATATAGAAAATATTACAAGCATATGCTTAATTGCAATTTATTTGATTTTATACTTTTCTCACAGTTTTATCTTTGTAATCTTTTTTATTTCTTTAAAGAACCGAATTATAAAATTAAGAATTAGAAATCAATCAGTTGTAAAGTTGCACCGGGTCAGAACAGTCAAGTAGTAAAAGCATTGTAGTAGAATTAATTGAAGAAAGTTATAAAAAAAAAAAATAAAGTAAAAATTAAAAATTAAAATAAATTGTTTTTTCTTTCTTTGAAAAGGTGAATTAAAAATTTGTTTTTCCTTTTATTAAAATAAAATATTCAAATTATCTTAACTTACATGTAAATACTTTTTCTATATACATTATGTATAACTTTTATTCCTATACAGGTGCTTGCATGGTAACCATCCCAACCTCAACAGAAACAAATATAGA
The DNA here is from genome assembly GCA_932526495.1 of Bombylius major. Taxonomy (NCBI): domain Eukaryota; kingdom Metazoa; phylum Arthropoda; class Insecta; order Diptera; family Bombyliidae; genus Bombylius; species Bombylius major. Next base: position 20,018,849 of record OW052043.1, read on the forward strand.
ACACCATGTCAAAAGATGTTTTCAATATGCTAAACAAAAGCAACTGAGCGCTTTGACAGTAGTTTCATCAAGAAAATAAAACAGAACATTAAAATTATGACATTAATTTTATTTTTTAAACATACATATGTACATATATGTTGTCGCAAACAATAACTGCTTAAGTCTACTTAAGAAAAGTTTGAGTTATATACCATCATATTCTTCATACAAAACAGCTTATGTACACAAAATTTCGTTATTGTACCGTAGTTTTAACGGAAGCTATTATAAATAATTGAAATAAAAAAAATTTTTTAATATAAAATGTTTTTAAAACGGACTCAAAAGTATAAAATAATTTTTCCTAGCCACATACACATTCTCAACCCCATACAGATAATCCTGAAAATTTGTGATTGCGAATTTTTAATAACTATAAAAATACTTGTAAGATTAAAAACGAAAAACGTGGGGCGCTATTCTTTACACTTCCTAACTTGCGCTATTCTTTACACTTCTTACTATTAACTTGCACTACTCTTTACACTTCTTACTATTTTATCTTGCGCCCCATGTTTTTCGTTTTTAATCTTACAAGTATTTTTATAGTTATTAAAAATTCGCAATCACAAATTTTCAGGATTATCTGTATGGGGTTGAGAATGTGTATGTGGCTAGGAAAAATTATTTTATACTTTTGAGTCCGTTTTAAAAACATTTTATATTAAAAAATTTTTTTTATTTCAATTATTTTTTGCTTTTTAGTCTTATGTGAAATTTGTCAATCGATTTTATTGATATTATTTTACATTAAAAAACAATATAAGTAAAACTAAAAAAGTTTTTTTAATTTTAAAAAACAAATATATTTGTATATATGTGTTGGAAGTACCAAATTGACATCACAACTTATTGCTTTTAATCAATCATAACTAAGTTGTGATTAAAGTTACATGAAAATTATATTCTAATGAAATGTAGAGAAGATCCTTAGATTTATTTTCACCGAATATATTAAATATCTATGAGCAACGTAAATCAAAGAAAAAACGTGATAAATATTAAGTAACATAAAACTGAGAATCAATTTTCCCTGAAATCTCCCAAATTACTACAAATATCAAATTACAATGTTCTACAAATACAAATTTGTAGATGTTTATTAAATAAACATTTTTCCCAAACATTGTTATATCATAAAATTAATAGAAATTAAGTTATTGAAGAAAAATGATAATTTTTTATTAAAATCACAATTATCTCTCTCATTTCTCATTTTAACAGCCACCTCTAAAAATGTAGTACCACTTTAAGAATTTTTTTATTCATTTGTTTATTTTTTCTTTCAAAAATATTATTCATAAACAAAAAAAAATTTTTCAAGTGGTACTACATTTTCAGAGGTGGCTGTTAAAAATGAGAAATGAAGCATACTAAAATATTTTTGACTTGAAAATCAGAGTTTGCTTAGATTAAATTTTAGTAAAGAAAAATTAATACTTTCTTTGTTTTAGACCAAATTTGAGGATCGAATATCATAAAAAGTAAAATCTTAAAACTTTCATTAGCGATGTAATATTGCATTGTCATGCAGGTCTGAGCTATGTTGAAAGTTTCAAGTCTCTATCTCATCAAAAAGTTGGTTAAAAATTAAAAATCAATTTCCAAATTTGTACCGAACAGACAGACAAGAAACCAAGCTAATAAAAACATTTTAAAAAACATCGCTTATGTTGCTATGATATTGACTAATGACTTGCGTATGCAATAATCACCTAAGTGAATTTAAAAGTACAATGAAAACGTTTTTAATTTTACAATAACGGCTTATTCCGACTCAGGCTACTATTTCACATTACAATATGTGCATAATTTTTTAAATTATATGAACAATTATAAGAACTAATATCGAGTTAAGCGCTTGTTGAAAATTAAAAAATAATTCATACCAAATTTTATTTTAATATAAGCTGCTATTGTAAATCAAAGGCAAAACAGCATGATTTCCCCAATTTCTAATTATTTCCTTTTTTTAACTAAAATTACTGCATGTTATCATTACTATATTTTAGGTAACAGTACTTGAGAAGCCCCATTAAAATCCTCTGAAAACCAGGAGAACGAAAATAATGACAACTTTAAAAGTGTTGTAAAAAATGAAAAAGATTCATCTTTTTATGGATTAAAATATAAAAATTTAGATGTTTTACGTGAATCATTCTGTGTTATTTCTCAAGAAAAAGAAAGTTTAAACAGATATTCTGATTTTGATTCCGATGACTCTGTGAAAGATCCAAATTTTGAAATATCCGATAGTTCTTCAAATTTTTCAGACGATGAACTTGTTAATATGGGTGCACAAATAGAAAATAATTTAAGGGAAACTTCCATTCAAGAAAAAAACCTAAAGAACGGCGAAATAAGGGCGAATCCTATACGAATGTAAAAGGCCACATTGTACCATCCAGAAAATTTTAGCCTCTGAATCATGATTGTCGTAAAAAATGCAGAGATAAGATTTCCATTACAGTTCAAAGGCAATGTTTTAATACTTATTGGGCTTTGGGATCTTACAACAATAGGATAATATTTATCGGTGGATTAATGATATTAGCTGCGTTTTCTTTGCCAAGATCTGATCTGATCAAAATCAAAAGAAAACGATTCGGATCTCTAAATTTTTTTTTTTTAAAGTTTGCATAACTGACAATTTGTCAAATATTAAAAAAAAATAATAATAGCGGCGTAGCCGAATTGAACGCAGCTAATAATAAAAATACAAAAACGACGAATTGTCAGTTACTGGACCTTCGTGGTTACCAATTTTCCCAACGTCGTACGTATCGTTAGCTTTAATCTTTAAAATTCGGTAAGGACCCAAAAACTTTGGCCGCAACTTCATTCCACCACCCATTTGTATGCGTTTAATTGCAACAATATCGTCAACTTTATATGGTCTTGCCTTTTTTCTTCTTTTATTATATTGTTTTTTATTTTCGTCTTGAATTTTACTTATAAAATCTTGTGCTTCTTTTCTAATATCGTTACGACTCTCACAATACGTCTGTATCATTTCTTGCTCAATTAACTCTTTTATTTTCAGATCTTCTTTATTGCGCATCTTCGTGCCAATTAATACTTCGAAAGATGAATTATTTATACTTCTTTGGAACGTCGAGTTTAACATTCTTTCTAAGTCATCAGCTCTTCTTTGTATACTTTCATTTAATGTTTGTAAACGTTGTTTATCTTTATTAAATGTTTCTACATATTTTTCTAAATCAATCATTTTATTACGATCAATCTCTCTTTCTTGATTTTGTCTTTCTAATGCTTTTTGTCTCAAATCAAGTGAATCTTGGAATTTTTTATTCTCATCTGAAGCATTCCTAAAAACATCTTCAAGCTCTTTATTTTGTTGCGATAAACGATTACAAGTTTCTTTAATCTGTTCTAATTTTAAAGCTCTAGTTTGTGCGCTATTTGTTAACTGTTCTGAAAGGCTATTATCTCCTGAATTACATTCATCTTTATTTTCAGAAAATGATTTATCAATATCTTGCGCTAAATTCAAGTTTTTAGCAACTAATTGAAGTTGTGTATTTTCTTTAAGTAGTTCTTGTAATTTTGTTTTATCTGCATCACGTTTCAAAGCCATATCATTCAATTTTTGCTTATACTTAATAATTTCTGATTCTAATGTTATATCTAACATGTTCACTCAGTTTTCTAGATCTTTGTAATCTTTTAATCTTTACTTCTTCTTTAGTCACTGTCATTTCAATTTCATTTAGAAATGTGTTACCTAAAATCATTTCAAATTGTGTAGCATCAACTGGAAGAATTTGCAATTGGATTTCATACTGTTCACCATCTATGTCAACAGTTGTGTTAACACATCCTTTAGAGCAGATTTCATTTCCACTAAATGCGCTTAAAACTATTTCCGAATTTATAACTTTATTAAATTTAAATTCACCTTTATAATGTGTCAAATTTATACTTTGTTTTATCTTCTTCCTTTTTCTTTTCGTTATCGTCTTTTCACCTTTTTTTCTTTTGTTGAGTTTTTCGTTTTCACTGTCGTCTTTTTCTTCTTCTTTTTTTTTTTAAAAAAAATGTCTTCTTTATCTTCTTTTAATAAATTTTCACTGTCGGCTTCCGTCAGCTTCCTCTTTTTTTTTTTTTTTTAACAAAAAAAAATGTCTTTAACTTCTTTTTCTTTCACGTCGTTTCACTTTAATAATTATGAATTTCAAATCCCGGTTGAGCCCCCAAAATTTATAGGAAAACGAACTATTAATTTATTACAAATACTTCAAGAATAAAGATTAATACAAAATAATATTAAATTCTAATTCACTCAACAGCCTTTTATTCGTCGTCACGTCATCTTGGCACAGTGGTCTACTCAAGACTGACTCACTAGTCTCACTTTTAATTCTCTTTTCATACTCTTCCTACAGAACCTTTTTGGATTTTGAGTTGTTGTTGTATTACATGTAAAACTATGATCTGATCCGGATCAGATCACAAAGAAAACGCAGCTATTGTTGAAAACAAAACAAAATTGCTGCAAAAGTCTACCGACAAGCCTCGAAATCGTAACCACAATATAAGATATCATATAGAATATAAAGGAAATAAAATTGAAGTGTGTTAAAAATGCTTTAGACAATTTTTTGATGAAACAGAAAGTTTTTTAAAAAGTGTTGTGAGAAAAAAACTTGAACAGATTTTTGCGACAATCGTGGATCAGGAGCAGGATCGAACAAGTCATCTGAAGATCTCATACAAGCTGTAAAAGAACACATAAACAGCTTCCCTGCTTACGAATCTCATTATTCGAAAAGGGACAGTAGTTGCAAGTATTTGCATTCTGACTTGTCATTATCGCTGATGCATAAATTGTTCCGTGAAAAACATATATCATACATAGAACAATTAGCCTGAGCAAGTATTTCGAAATTTTTAAAAGTAAGCAAATCTTTCTGCATATAAATATTATTGTATTATTATGATTTACAAATTTTTTTTTACAGCAATGAATATTAAGTTTAAAAAACCAAATATTGATACTTGTTATACATGTGATACATTACAAGCACGAATCACTAATCAGCATTGCTCAAAACGTAAATAACAATGAATCTCTGCTAAATTTTAAAAATGAGCTTTCTATACATCATGAAAAAGCAGATCTTGCTTACAATTCGAAAAAAAGAAGATAAAAATCTCGCAGCTAATGATCCAACAGTAAAAATCTACACATTTGATTTGCAACAGTGCATACCCACACCGTTTTTGCGAAATGCAGCTTCTTTTTATAAAAGACAGCTCTGGACATACAATCTCACAATTCACAATTGTGTAAAAGGAACTCCCTTCTGTTATACGTGGCATGAGGCTATTTCAGGTCGTGGTGGGAATCAAATTTCATCATGCATTTTCAAACATATAAACACCAACATTCCATGTAATGTTAAACAACTGATATTCTATAGCGACTCATGTGTTAGACAGAACAAAAATTCGTTTATTAGTTCAATGTTCAGTATAGCTGTTCACATTAATCTACATCTTGAAATTATAGACCACAAATTTCTTGAACCGGGACACACGCATATGGAATGCGATGTCGATCACGCTGTGATTGAAAGAAAGAAAAGAAGATCTGATGCAAAAATACACCATCCGCATGGTTGGTACAACTTTATTAGAACTGTAGGTTCTAAGCGCAAATTCAACGTTGTACAAATGAAAACAGATGATTTCCTCCATTTTTCCTCTTTTTTAAAAGCAAAATATATGTGGAGATCAAACAATGAAAATGGTGAAAGGTTTGTGTGGAAAAACGTGAAATGGCTTCGATGCACCAAAAATAATTTCGCAAAAATCTTTTATAAAACTTCTTTGAATGTAGACAAACAGTTTAAAGTTCTGAATATTCAGAAACGTAGCGTTTGTAGCTTGCAGCTGAATCATGCTGCCGTACTTGAAGAAACAGTTAAAATAAGTCGAGAAAACAAAAAATACTTGGAAGATCTATTACGACGGTGACCATCCGTCCTGTATTTAGGAGGACAGTCCTGTATTTTATCAAGTTGTCCTGGGTAATTTTTTTTAAAATACAGGAAAGAACATTGTCCTGTTTTTTCAAACTTGTTCTGTATTTGTCCCTTATTTTGCGTACGCGTTAGAAATCATCTTCCTTGTGATCACTGCCTTATAATTTTTAAAATTATTGTGAACTTTAATTCATAATTAACAAAAGAGTGGATGAAAAGTGGGTGAAAATATTTTCTCAATTTGGTGAAAAATTAATTCCACATAAAAATATTTTAACGTTAGTTGAATTTATTTCATGTCTTCCAGCTTCGAATGCTCCCACTCAAAGAGTCTTTTCATTAACGAATAGTTTGTGGACAACTGAAAAATCTCAATTGCAAATATGTAGAAACCGTAAAATCCCTTTTAATAACAAAACATAATTTTAAAATGAGTTGTACTGAATTTAAAGATTTTTTTTCAAAACAAAATATCAAAGATAATTTACAATTGAAGTAAAATATAAATTTTTTTGTTTAATTTTGTTTTTGTTTTAATTTTGTTTTTGTTTTAATTTTCATCTAATCTAAACATTACTGAACGAAATTCGATTATTAATAGACTTGTTGAAAAAGCACAATATGCAAACATCCTCCTCGTCAGCATCCACGAAAGCAGTATGTGGGATCACTTCCATATCATCCACGAGTGGAGTCACTGTAGATGCAAATTCCTTGAAAACATATCTATTAAAAAGCGACATTCCAGATTCGGACAAAACAGTAGCGACTTCTCATTTGAATGATGGTACAATGCCGCAATATACTTGCACCAATATCCGCGAAGGGTTACAATACTTGCGATCAATGGCAGAGCATGGCGATTTGGTTATAAAGGTATCTATATTCCCGTACTCGAAAGTAAAGAACATACCGGAGAATCAGTGGTGGACGAAAGCTTACAAAAGGACTTTATTCCGTGTTTCGTCGAAAGACAAGGAACAAGCTTAAATCATTCAGAATCTTTAAGTCTTGCCAAACGACAAGTAGAACAAGGAACAGACAAGAGAACAAAAGTGAAGTCCAACTCGTTTACGAATTTTTACGGAAGAACATACCAACCCCACTCGAACAAGCGTCGTCGAGTATCCAGTGGCTCAGAAGCAAGCGATTAAAATTTATTACAAAAACAAAACAATCGTATAAATGCAATTGAAGTATTTGAAAAAGAATGGAGTATATTAACTGTACATGATATGTATATGTTTTTAAATGAAAGAGAACCAATATTTGATGTTGTTAATGGAGATATGTATGATTATTATTTTTCAATAGAAGAAACAATTGATAAGTTAGAAATATTTTTAAGTTATCAGTTTGATAATGATGGTGAATTAGTAAATGATTTTTTAAATACATACATTATATAACGTTTTAAATAAAACTTCTGGTAAAAGAAATGGTATCTATATATGTGGCCCACCATCTTCCGGTAAGAGTTATTTTGTAAGGTGCATTAAAAGTGCATGTGTAAGTTATGGACAAGTACTTAATATGAATAGATATTCTCAATTTCCGTTCAATAATTGTATAAATAAACGTATATTGCATTGGGATGAACCAAATTATGAACCAGCTGCTGAAGAAATGATGAAAACAGTTTTATCAGGAGATGAGACTTCAGCTAATGTAAAATATCAGAATATTCAAGTGTTAAGACGCACACCAATAATAATAACAGGTAATCATTATGTATTTCCAAATAATGCTTTCAATTGCAGAATTTCAAAATATGTATTTCAAGAGTATGATGTTTTAAAGGATTGGAAAAAACAACTACATCCTTTAGGATTATATAAATTGTTTATAAAATATAGGCCCTTATTGTGATTTTCGTCAAATGATCGAACAGCGTTCGATTTCAGATTTTGGTATTATGATTTTCGATTTCTTTCTTTTTGTTCGATTAAATCGAACAGCTGTTTCGATCACTTTTTTACTGACGAAACGCAATTTGTAATACGAAAAATATGAAAAAAAGATGGATATTTCAAAGAAAATGTAACTTTCAATGTTTTAAATGTAATAATAATACTAATTAAATGTGTTTTTATTAATTACTACCCAGCAAGCAAATGGGCAATAGAACGAGCGGACAATAATATGGCAATAATATGGCAATAATATTTCTATTGCAGATTATACGACTGAGCGATAAATGGGCAATAATATTTGTGACCTAACGGAATTGAGTGTACATTCGTTTTTTGTTCTTAATAATATCGTTCAGTTTGGGTTTAGAAGTGAAGTTATTCAGTCGAAGACTTTCAAAAATGTTATGTTATTCACTTTTATGTTGAAGAAAAATAAAGAGAAAATTACATAAACGTAAAATCGATAATCGAGTGTTTCCCATGTATTTCTATAAGTGTATCTTTGAAAACATAAGATGATCGTCAATTGATGAAATTCAGCAATTCAAAGTTTTAAGCTGACTTTCATCAATTGACGACCATTTGACGTTTTCCATTTCCATTACTTTGTAATCGATAAAGTATCATAATTTCGGCTTGCTTTCTTATCGTAATGTCGATAAAAATGCGACACTACAAGGCAATAAGAATTCGAATCATCACTTTTATTGCCTTTTAATTACATTCTAAACGCATTTTACTTGCATTCCTATTGCTTTTTTAACGAAAAAGTATCATAATTTCGGCTCGCTTTCTTATCGTAATGGAGATAAGAATGCAATAGCTCGCAGCAATACGAATGTCTGTCAACCTTTTCTCAAGCAAACCTTATTGCCCTCGATAAGAAAACTGCTATTGCCGCAATAGGCAACACTTGCACTGTAATAAGAAAACACTATTGCATTCTTATTGCCATGCTTGCTGGGTACATACATTAATTATTATTTTAATAGGAAAAATACGGTAATAAGAAGCAATTAGAAGAGCTTGTGAATATTATGAAAATTCTGACATAAATTAATTTTTCTCATAGAAATCCCCAAAATTGTTACAAAACAATAAAATACTTACTTTACTAATAACATTTTTTCAAAGTCGAATTTAACAAATGTCGACTCTAAAAACTGAGTATGCATTGAAGTTCTGTACACGAATACATACTTGAAAAATTAAAATCTTCAACATATTTTGTAAAATAGCATACTCAGTTTTTAAAGTCGACTTTTGTTAAATTCGACTTTAAAAAAATGTTATTAGTAACTTAAAACAATTTATTCAAATATATTCAAATTTTAACAGCTTAAAAATAGTTTTAAGAAGAAAATATTTACAATAACTCACGATATTGACGCTTGTAACCAATGTGTATTATCAAAAACCATATAACTACAAAGATGAACAATTGCCATATATCCTCATGTCACCATTAATTTTTACTTCTACACCTGATATCAGGTGGCTACATGTTTGCAGATTCTTATCAACATTTTATGCTTATGCAACATTTTAAAATCCAGTACAAATCAGTATATAGTAAAAAAATACGTTGATGTTGCTAAACATTATATGTACCCAATAATGTGTCTGTTTACCAAATATAAATAATGGTTGCATTGTTGCTACGGCAACATAAATTACGATTTATACTTTTGAATTTATTTTCATTTTGAATAAACAATTATTTAAATAAAAAATAATTTTTAATACTAAAATATTTTTGACTTGAAAATCAGAGTTTGCTTAGATTAAATTTTAATGAATAAACATTATAGTATTTCTAAAACTAGCATTAGATATTCTATAGTATAATGTAAAAGAAAATGAAATAACGTGCCTATTGATTCTGATCTCCTGATTCATTACGAATAAAATTTTCATATTTCTCAATGAAGATGAAAAATATTAAAATATATTTTTAAAATTTGAAAAATAAAATGTATTTTATATATAGTATTTGATATATAATAGAAATAATATTTCATATTAAAAAAAAGATTTTTTTTTAAAGCAAATACGTATTTTTATTCGAAATGAAAATAAATTCAAAAGTATAAATCGTAATTTATGTTGCCGTAGCAACAATGCAACCATTATTTATATCTGGTAAACAGACACATTATCGGGTACATATAATGTTTAGCAACATCAACGTATTTTTGGTTTGCTCTGGACTTTAAAATTGTTGCATAAGCATAAAATGTTGATAACATTCAGTAAACATGTAGCCACCTGATATCAGGTGTAGAAGTAAAAATTAATGGTGACACGAGGATATATGCAAAAACCATATAACTACAAAGATAAACAATTGCCATATATCCTTATGTCACCATTATATTTTACTTCTACACCTGATATCAGGTGGGTACATGTTTGCAGATTCTTATCAACATTTTATGCTTATGCAACATTTTAAAATCCAGTACAAATCAGTATATAGTAAAAAAAGACGTTGATGTTGCTAAACATTATATATGTACCCAATAATGTGTCTGTTTACCAAATATAAATAATGGTTGCTACGGCAACATAAATTACGATTTATACTTTAGAATTTATTTTCATTTTGAATAAAAATACATATTTGCTTTAAAAAAAATTTGTTTTAATATAAAATATTATTTTTATTATACCTCTAAATACTACATATATGTATACATACTCGTATATAGGTACATATACTATATACAAAATACATTTTATTTTTCATCTTCATTGAGAAATATGAAAATTTTAATCGTAATGAATCAGGAGATCAGAATCAATAGGCACGTTATTTCATTTTCTTTTACATTAAAGAATATCTAATGCTAGTTTTCAACCTTAGGATCAAAATAAACATTAATGTTAAAGAATTACGGTTTTTGGTCCACGGGATGCTGAAATACATTTTTTCTTGGAAAAAATTTCTAAACTTCCATTTACATACATACAATGTATGGTATGCATGGTTTATTAGATAAAAGAGAAGATTTTACTAAATATATGGTTTTTGTGTATGTCCAGTCACATAAAGGTTAAAATTGTTAAATTGTTTCACAAAAATGGTGATTCTGCCGTGGCCACACGGTTGAAATTATTGGTATAAAAGATAAAATTACTTATGTCATGAAAAGTATAAAATGCGCTTATTAAAAAATTCATATGAAATTTTATAATTTGGGATGTAGAGTTTGTTAAAAATTAAAAGCGAATGGTATAATTGCACAGAGAGATAATGATATAATTTTTAGAGAATTTTTACACTAGTAGTGGTTTTTTTCTTCTGTTAAAGAGAGAAAAACACTAATACACATATAAACATTTTGTGTATAGTATATTATAGTATGCGAAACATGTAATCGACAACGAAATAAAATTAAATCCTTATTTTATTGTCTACTTTGTTAATCGATTAACCTTATAAACCACAAGAGAAACACACAAGATTGTTTAGCACGGGTTATAATAAAAGACCAAATTAAGATATAACTTTATTTTTATTATTTTACGTTGTTACAACCGTACTTACTTGTAGCTAAAGAAAAACTAAAACTTAATAATTAAGATTTTAATAACGATGATTATGAAAAAAAAAGACCAGACAATTTCCGACTATAAAACATTCGTGTGCAAAAGTAAATTTGCAAGATCATCAGAAATTATTTTACGCGTTAGAAGAGTTAACATGTGAATCGAAAGAAAGAATTCATGTATGAAATATGAAGCAAGTTTGCGATGCAAGCTCTACAATTTTATGGGAACGGAAGTCGAAGTAATGACATTCTTTAGAGTAGAATTTTCTGGATATATGACTCCCCTTTCCTCAAGATTTTTGCACTCCTGAGCAAAATTATTAGTATTATGTTTTGTTTGATCTTTCTTTTTCGAATACAATTTTACTAACATAGATATAATGAATAATAAAATACTTATCAATAAAAAGCTACAATTAGTATATGAAATTATTGTGTTTTGTTTTCTTTTATATTCTATTTCTACAATTTCTTTATTATTTTGGATTTGTTTTAAATATAGATCATTTACATTCACTGTAACATTAATGCTTTCTATTTTTGAATATCTAGGTAAGACAATGTTATGTTTGAACTCCTTCTCTTTACTAGTAAATTGTATATCGTTTAATTTTGTTGTACAATTATTAAATGATATTAGATAGTTTTTATTCAAATTATATTCAACATTACTACAATTACTGGTTAATTTTATATTTTTTACATTTTTCACAAAAATTAAGCCTAAACCTATTTCTATTATTTCTGGTTTTTTATTAATGATTTTTGAACATTCACCATAAGAATTATTTACTAAGTTTAAAATACAACCTAAAACCGGTTTTAATTTTTTTTTTATATCTCTCATTGTCAAGATAGTATGTTTTATTTTCGAAAAGAATAATATCTGTACTTTTCATATTTATTTCTTCATAATTTGAATTTGGTAGCGGTAAAATTTTATGTTGAGTTGCTTTTGTTTTACTTACTTCCGGAACCAATATAATAAAGAATAATTTAGAATTAAATGATGCAAGAGAGCTTTTTAATTCTTGTAGTTTAAAAACGTCTATGTCGTAGGTGTCAATTTCTTCAGGTGTAAGAATTGTTCTAGTCATAATCTGGTATTTTGATGACATAATATTTTCTTGTATCTTTTCAATCTCTTCGTTTAGGAGGTTTATACTAGTTAACATTTGCAGATGTTGTATTTGTTTCAGCATATCTTTTGTATTATATGTAACAAAATCGAAAAGTTTATTTATTTCTTCATGACTTTTTTGTATATTATTTTGAAGATTCTTTATGTTTTGTTCGAGAATGTTATTAATTCTTATTTGTTTATTTGAATTTACTACGAGATTATGAATGTTTTCCTTACCTGCCTTTAAACAATTTTCTATTTCTACTTTATCATCTTCGTCCATGGTGCCAAAAATCCATTTTAGAAAGGATCCACCAATATTAATTAGGGCTCTCTTTTGTCTAAACGGTAATAATGTTTTGAAAGTATGCTCCACTTTATTGAGTTTGATTTGCAATGTATCAAATGAATTTCTTTCTTTTGGTTGATACAAAGTTTCGTTTACTTGTGTTTCTATTGTTAGTATTGTAGTCTCTATTTCTTTAAGATCAACTACGTGGATGATTTTGTTGTAGGATTCAATTATCGGTATGGTGTTTTGTTGGATGATAGCATATTCGGCTTCAGTGTCTAGTTTTTCAACGTGGATCATTGCTTGTACTTGGGACGGATTCAGCAGCATTGTTGTTATCATTATCAGGAATTTTATGATTTTCTGAAAAAATTTTTAAAGTTTCTTTTGATACGAGTTGGATGAATTTTTCGTTTTTGTTTATCAATTATGTTATTATTAAATTTTGAGTATGAAATCTTTTTATATCTAGGTAGGTCTTTGTATCTTAAGGCAGTGGGGTTCTTAATGAGAATATCTTGGGTACTTGGTAAATTAAAGTCTTTTCTGTGTTTATTTAATTTCGTAATAAGTTTCTCTTTCTTCTCTAGCATTGTTTTTCTTATGCTTTCAAAGTTTGTGATTTTACCACTCAGGAAATCAACAGGTTTAACTTCAGTAGTAGAATGGATTGTATTGTTATATTTTTCTACAGCTTTTAAGATTCTACTTTCAGTGTCTAAATCTGGCTCTGTCAGGTGAAGGATACGAATATGTTCATTTATTGTTCCATGAGCCCTTTCAATATCAGAATTACCTGTATGACTTCTAGGAGAGGTAAAATGAATTTCTATGTTTTCTAAACGACAAAAATCTTTCAGGTTTAAACTATCAAATTCGTTATCAAATATATATTTTGTAGGTTTACCGAATAACGAATTTTTAAGTATTAATGCTTGAACTATCGTTACACTGTTTCTATCATTTAATTTAAGCACAGTTAAATGTTTAGTAAATCTATCAATTGTTGTTAAAAATATTTCCTTTTTCAAATAGAAAATATCTGCGTGAACGATCTCATTCGGTTTAGAAGGAGTTTCTGACAAATTGTATTTATACTGAATGGGTTTTCTGTCATATTTAGATAAGTTACATACATCGCAATTATTTATGTATTTGTATATGAAATCTTTTAATTTAGGAAAATAATATTTATCTTTAATTTCAAGGAAATTTTCTAAAATACCTCTATGGTTTGTGTTTTCATGTGTTTCTTTTATTATTTCGATCAGCTCACCTTCACTTTTTATATTAGTCGCTAGCTTATTACATTTGACAAATCTAATTTTTTGTTCATTGCTAAATAATTGAATTAATTTGTTTTGAAGGATTGCATATTCATTGTAATCCAATTCAGAATAGACGGCAGTAGTTCCTTTTTTTATTACTCTTCTTAAAAGGTCATTCAAATAGTTTTCATCTTTTAAATCGCTTTTAGAAATATATATTATCCTATATCTTTTATATAATGTAACTAACTCTTCTTGTTTATTTTTTACTAAATGAATTTGGGTCAGGTATTTATTGATAATATTATCTACAATAGGAATATGATCTCCTAGGTTTTCTACACCACTATGAATCGTAGCTAAATTACTTTCATTTTCATTATCATTCCCTTCTTCCAAATTATTGATTTCATGTTTATTTATATTTATTCGACTAAGAAAATCGGCGACTTTATTTTCTTTGCCCTTCACATATTCTATGTCGAAATCAAATTCGTTCAATTTTATTTTCCACCGTTGAAGTTTTGCGTTAGGTTCTTTTAGGGAGTTTAACCAGACTAGGGGCTGATGGTCCGTTTTGATTGTAAATTTTACTCCAAATAAATAGGGTCTGAAATACTTAGTAGCCCAGATAATGGCTAATAATTCCTTTTCAATGGTGCTATATCGAATCTCATGTTCATTGAGAGTTCGACTAGCGAAGGATATAGGATGACCGTTTTGTGATAATACTGCCCCTACAGCGTAATGACTAGCATCCGTTGTCAGAGTAAATCTCTGATTAAAATTCGGATATTTTAGAATAGGGTCTTTAGTTATTATTTCTTTTAATTTCGTGAATGCTTCTATGTATTTGGGATCATTTATATCGATTTTCCTATTTTTCTTAAGACACTGAGTAAGAGGTTGTGCTATTTTCGCGTAGTCTCTTATAAATTTCCGGTAGTAACCAGTAATTCCTAGAAAGCTTTTTATCGCTTTTCTAGTTGAGGGAAGTTTCAGTGTTTGAATGACTTTAATTTTATTAGGGTTCGGTTTGATCCCCTCGCTAGTCAGTAAATGACCAAGATATTCAGACTCTTTCGAAAGGAACATACATTTGTCAGGTTGGATTTTTAGGTTAAATTCTCGAAGTTTTTGAAAAATTTTTATAATGGCGTTAATGTGCTCTTGCAGTGAAGTGCTAAAGATCAGTATGTCGTCCAGATATACTACACAATTAAAATTGATAAATTCCTTTAAAACATAATTAATCATTCTTTGAAACGTAGCAGGAGCATTCTTCAAGCCGAATGGCATCCTGACGTATTCAAAATGACCTTGTGGAGTTGAGAAAGCAGTTTTTGGTTGATCTTTTTCATCTACAAGAATTTGATGAAATCCTTTGGCAAGATCGAGGGTAGTAAAATATTGGGCTCTTCCCAATTTATCAAAAAGTGATTCGATATTAGGTATAGGGAATTTATCGTCTACGGTTATTTCGTTGAGTTTTCTGTAGTCTATGACAATTCTCCACTTCTTTACATCTGAATGGTCCATTTTTTTGGGAACTACCCAGATGGGAGAATTGTATGGAGAATTGCTAGGCTTTATTATACCTTGTTTCAACATTTCTGATATCTGCTTTTCAACTTCTTGTTCATGAATTTTAGGGAATCTATAAATTTTTGAATATATTGGTTGACTATGTTTTGTAATTATCTGGTGTTTAATTTCATTTATATGGGTTAGTTGTTGGCCTTCCTGATAGAATAAATCTCTATTTTCTAAAATAATCTTCTTTAAGGCATTATATTCTTCTTTATTGAGATGGTCAGTTTTAATACATTCAAATATATTTTTGTTATCTATATTTAAGGGATTTAGTTCATGAGTATCGTCAAAAGGACAAGAATCTTTGAATCTAGTCACTTTATTCATTATTTCGATAAATCCTTCCTCTAAATTTATTTTTGCCCCAATTGCTCTTAAAATATTTTGTCCTAGTATAGCATCAAATTTTTTATTATTGAAGTTTAACACTTTCCATGTCATTGTAGCTTCATGATTAAATTCTTTTGGGACTTCAGTGATTATTTCATGCAAGATTATATTTTTACCAAATAAACTAACAATTTCTATAGGTTTATTTAATTTTAGTCGCTTTGCAAATGGGAAAACGTTATTATTTATAAGGGAAATTGACGCACCTGTATCTATAAGGCAAGGTATCTTTTTGTTATGAATTGTAAACTCAACTATAGGTAATGTACTTCCCGAGGCTGTAAATGAAAATTTTCATCCACATCCATGGGTTCGACAGGTCTATTATTATTATTGTTATGAGATATTCTAGAATTTGGGTACCTATTTTGGTTAAAATTATTCATCTGATCTCTAAAGTTAGCACTTTGATTTCTAAAATTAGCACTTTGATTTCTAAAATTAGCACTTTGATTTCTTAAATTAGCACTTTGATTTCTAAAATTTTGATTAGGAAAATTATTATTGTAATTCACTTTTTGCTGATTAATTCGATTATAATTATACTTGCGTTCATCATTATTAGAGTAGTTTTGCCTAAAATTTGTATTATTGTTGTATTTTCCATTGTTATGTTTGTAATTATTAATTTTTTGTAAGGATGAAGGATTATTATTGATTCCGGTTTGTAGTAGTTCAAAAAAAGCTTCCTCTAGGGTAGCAACATTTTTTATTCTTAAAAACATACTATCTGATCTAGGGAGTTTATTCAAAAATTTTTCTAATATACTTTTCTCATTATTAATTGTATTAAATTCTGTAGGAGATTCGTCATCTAACCTATACTTAAGATTTAACTTATCTAAAATTTTTGACAAATCATTATAATATTGACTTACATTAATAAATTTAACAGAATCTGCCTCTTCCTTTAGTTTAAGATAGGACTGTTGAACTCCAAATGATTTCTTTAGCTGTTTTTTAATATCCGACCAGGTTGCGTTTTCCAATCTCCGTATAGATATTGCGGCTGGACCTTGAATTTTTGTTAACAAAATATTCTGCAAATATGCCTTGAGATTCTCCTCTGCAGCAGCTAATCCGGTGATGGTTTCTTCTTCCCTTATAAAGTGAGCCAATTCAAAAGTACCATCTCCTCGAAAAACTGGTACAGCTCTTGCCTCTTTAATTAAATCTCTACCAGTCAGAGTATTGTTGTTGTTATTCACTGCCATGTTACCAATTGAGAGTTGTATTGAAGACAAAACTGAATTATATTCCTCCTCTGCGATAGGGTTGAGTTTTTCTTTGCTTATTGTTAACTTAGCTTGTGGTTTCTGGTAAGGTTTCATAAAATTCTGGTTGCCAATAAATCCTAAAAAGGATCCTAGTAGTCGTCAAAAAGTTCACAATTATTATTATTATTATTAATAATTTTTTTTTTTTTTTTTTTTTTTTTTTTTTTTTTTTTTTAAATTTATTTATTTATTTTTCACGACACTAGTTTGGCAATCCTACCGACTGCGCCAAACATGTAATCGACAACGAAATAAAATTAAATCCTTATTTTATTGTCTACTTTGTTAATCGATTAACCTTATAAACCACAAGAGAAACACACAAGATTGTTTAGCACGGGTTATAATAAAAGACCAAATTAAGATATAACTTTATTTTTATTATTTTACGTTGTTACAACCGTACTTACTTGTAGCTAAAGAAAAACTAAAACTTAATAATTAAGATTTTAATAACGATGATTATGAAAAAGAAAGACCAGACAATTTCCGACTATAAAACATTCGTGTGCAAAAGTAAATTTGCAAGATCATCAGAAATTATTTTACGCGTTAGAAGAGTTAACATGTGAATCGAAAGAAAGAATTCATGTATGAAATATGAAGCAAGTTTGCGATGCAAGCTCTACAATTTTATGGGAACGGAAGTCGAAGTAATGACATTCTTTAGAGTAGAATTTTCTGGATATATGACTTGCGCAGATCATTCGCTTTTAATTTTTAACAAACTCTATTAATATTTTTAATACCGAAATACTACTAGAGGTAATTCAAAAATTATAGATGAACTCTAAAGTTATCTAAAAGCTTATAAAGTCAATAAAAAAATGCATAAATACATACTTTAATATTCTTAATAGAATTAATTTCAAATTCTTCTATAATTAGAACAACAAACCACAATTGGATAAACATAATACTATATAGGGTAGATGTAGATGAATATTTTCATATCATATTGATATGAAAATGCTTGATTTTAAATATTATATAATTTATTCCACTACCTACTTTTTTCTCTTTGATTAACTCGTATGATTTTTTTCTAGTACATACCTATATCTTCTTTTTGAGATAAAGTGAAAAACAAGGTATTAAGGGTATTGAGCAAATTTTAAATGCAACAATTAGGCTTATGAACTCTATTGAAGAAGAAAATATCGAGACTAACTTTATCCTTCCAAAAAGACTTCTCCAAGATGTTATCGAAAATTTCTTCGGAATTTTAAAATCAAAAGAAGGTAACAATAATAATCCATCTGTTCATGAATTTGCAGTATTGGTAACAAGAATAGTTTCGACAAATGTAGTTCAATTTAGAGTAAATAGTAATTGTGAAGTTGATAAAGATGATATGATACTTTTTAATGACAATTCATAAATTTTATTGCAACAGGATAATGAAAATGAAAATATTGAGATAGAAAAAGAACAACTAGTCGGCTTAGAAACGCTTGAACTAGAATATAAGGATATATTTATAGAAGATGTCCTTGGTGATGATATTAAAGTAGAATTAACTTCTATGAGATATTTTGTCGGTTACCAGGTGTGAAGAAAGTTTAAAAAAAAAGGATGAAATTATAGCTTGTCCATACGAATTTTTTATATTTGCAGGAAATTATGCCAGATATTCAGATTTTGGAAATTTATTTGCTCCAATATCGAATAATCTTTTTGATGCCAGCAAAATACACTGCGCAGCTTTTGAAACTATTTTTAAAATTTTTTTTTGTTTATGTAACTCTGATTTTCAAGTCAAAAATATTTTAGTATTAAAAATTCTTTTTTTTAAAGCAAATATGTATTTTTATTCAAAATGAAAATAAATTCAAAAGTATAAATCGTAATTTATGTTGCCGTAGCAACAACCATTATTTATATTTGGTAAACAGACACATTATTGGGTACATATAATGTTTAGCAACATAAACGTATTTTTGGTTTGCTCTGGATTTTAAAATTGTTGCATAAGCATAAAATGTTGATAACATTCAGTAAACATGTAGCCACCTGATATCAGGTGTAGAAGTAAAAATTAATGGTGACATAAGGATATATGGCAATTGTTTATCTTTGTAGTTATATGGTTTTTGATATATGGCAATTGTTTATCTTTGTAGTTATATGATTTTTGGTATGATGCAACGCTTTTTGGTTCGTTCGATTGAGTTACACAATACCGAAATTAAATTCAATCGAATCGAAGAAGATTCTTCGATCAACCTACGAATCGAAAATCACAATAAGCCCCATAATTTGTTAGAAATTACAGATGATAATACTTTGGAAAAGTTATTTGAATAAAAAACAATATTATGTTAATCAAATTCTTTATTAAATAAATATCACTTAATTTTCAATATAATTTAAATATTGTATCTTATTTGCTATGTCACTAACATTAGTTTTTGCTTTTAGTGTCCTTTGAAGATGATGTGATTTCCACCATAACACTTTTTGATTATCTATGAAATCTGTTTTATTACATACTTCAATTTCTAACGATGACATCTTGGGCTAAGGCTAAATCAATCCATTACTGGCTATATCAGACGCTTTAAAATATTTTAGCTTTGTCCTGTATTTTTCTTTACAAAATATGGTCACCGTACCCTTAATTGATCCTTGTTTTCACGCGTTTTATAAAAGCCTTTTAGTAGAAGATTCACCAGATTTTCATCCAGATTTTCATCATTGTAATTCAAAAATTGCGAAATGAAGTAAGAATTTAAGTTTTTATTAGTTTGTTTATTATTCATCATCGTTTACTTTTTTTTTACTTTTATATGAATAATAAAATAAATTAAATTTAATAAAACCTATATTGTTTTCTTTTTGCATTTTGGCTTATAATTTAAAATGTTGTACTTAAAGTTTTGTTATACAAGCCTAAACTAATTTTTATGTGACAAAATAAAAACCTGACTTTTGCAATAAACACTTAAGTTAACTTAACTATGTAAGATGGAAATAAGACATTTGATATAACCGCTTTTTTTTTATTTGCTTGATTCTTCTGAAGTAATCAACGGTTGAGAATTGTGGCGTTATAAAATCATTTTTGATATAAAAAATTTTAACCCATAAAATTTTTTTTAAAATAACTCTAGAAACTTTTTTCAGAAACATATTTAAATTTTTAAATAGGATTTACTCAAAATAACGTTTTCAGACTTAAGCAGTTATTGCTTGTGAGCACAGATATAATTTGGTAATAAATATAGTAGGTATACTTATACTTCAATTTCTCTTCTTTGTTTTTATTGACCCAATTTATTTATCTCATATGAAAAAAAATTTTTTTCAGTGATATTCATTATGAATTAAACAATTTCATTCATAATGACTCCACTTTTTGGATTCACAGTTAATTCAAAATGTGATTATCACGATGAATTTAAATGATGAAATAAAAATTGCGATATAAAGATGAATTCTTCGTGATAGTCTATTGACTATAGTCAATGACCATAGAAACTAATAAGACTTGGCTTTAGTACAAATCTATGAAAATAATTTTTTATTCAAAAATTCGTCTCGCATCCCAGTGAGAGCTTTTATTTTTCAAATCTAAAGCTTTGTTAGCTTAGAACAAAACCATTATAAACTTCATTTGTAATGACGAAAACAATAACAAAACTTTGACGTTACATATTTATTTTTTGACAGTATTTTATGACGTCATACATTATTATGATTGCTTTGATCTTGTTTTTCCAAATTTCTGTTAAAAATTTTCATTTTTTACAAATGTATAACAAAAATTAATAATGATTACATTGTTGCCGTTATTTATATTTTTGAATTTTTTTTTATTTGATCAAAAATATATATGTATGTATTTGCTTTGAAAACATTTTTTTTGATATATAGAATATTACAGTATGACCTCTTTAATCCGGACCTCGAAAATCCGAATTATCCGATTCGATTTTCTGGATACACGTAAGTATTCTGTAGTCCGAAATAATGCCCTCAAGTATTCTATAATCCGGATCATATTTGTTAGATATATTTATTGTGAAGTGAAATTACGAATGTGGAATATGGTCGTTGTGAAGTACCGTAATTCTGTCTGGTTTTTTTTTTTTTTTCGTGAATAAAACTATTTGATACATACTTCATTGAAGTGCAAAACAATTGTTTCCAATTTAAAGAAAAAGGTTTTTGTGAATATTCTCAGTCTCGAATCACAGAATTTTTCATTTAATTAAAAAATTCTAAACATAAATTGTATATACCTATGCATTATTAATGGATAAATAATTTTCAAAAATAATGATGTTTTATACTGTTAAATACATATCCAGTAATCCGGATAAGGCCGTGCATTAATTAATACTGTATTTTTTTTCTATTCTTATATTATACCTCTAGATACTATATACATATATAAATATATATAAAGTGATATTCCAATAATCCGAATAATTGAATGCACACCCTCATTCGGATTTGTGAAATATTCGGATTACAGAGTACTATTGAATTATATTAAAAATGAACAAAAAATCATTAACGATGAAAATGTTTAATGTTTTGTGCACGCTTTTTATTAATCTACATTTTCACTCTCTTTTTATATTAATTTTTTTCCTTTCGGCAAACTTGTAACTAGTAAGGAATACTACAATACAATAAAAAGTGCACCAGACAAAGTTAAAAATATCACAAAACGGGATATTGCCAGACAGATAACAGTTAGGTATATATAGAAAATATAAAAAAAAAAGAAAAAAAAAAAGCAATGTTTCTTTAATTTTACATCAATTCGGATTATAGAAAACATTCAATTCGAATTATAGAATACATAATAGAGATTTTTAAATGGTTCGGACTATTGGAAATTCGGATTTTAGAGTATACGGATTATTGGAACATCACTGTATCGCTCATTCCATGCATGACGGACGGGACATTGAAGAACATTTTTTTAGAAATAAGAGAACAAAAAAATGTTTTTTAAGTACATACATAGTAAAATAATTAATAGGTTAGAAATACACAATAGACAAAAAAACATGGTAATACATTATAATATAAAAGAATCGGAAAATATAAATAATATTTTAATAAATTATTTATTAAATTCCAAATTAGGAATAAACACCTGAGATAAAGAAATTGAAATTATCTAGAAGTTAAAAAAATTACAAAAAATAAAAAGCAATACAATCAGAAAACAAACGGGTTTTAAAATATTATAGAAATTGCAAGAAAATTAAAATGGAATTGGGCAGGTCATATAAGTAGAATGAAGGACCTGGACCAGAGATGGAGGAAAACTACTGAGGAATAAATACAACAAAAGGAATAGAGACCATCAAATAAAAGACTACCACCTAAAAATTTACCAATAAACAGGAAGTGTGAAATTATATTCTTCGAAGAAAAATACTGTTGAATTTATGAGTGTAAAAACGAGTATCATTTCATGTCCCGTCCGTCATAGTCACTTATCGCCCTACATATAGAATTAAAACCAGAATTCTTGGGAAACATCTTCTTTTTCGGTTTGACAGGTCTTTGGGTGGATCATTATTTTTTACATTTAACTGAAATACATTTGAACTATATAAAGGTAAAAAAGAAGAAAGATTCAAAAAAATGTTCTTCAATGTCCCGTCCGTCATGCATGGAATGGGCGAGATATATATTTATATATGTATGTATATAGTATCTAGAGGTATAATAAAAGAATAGAAAAAAAATATTCTATATTTCAAAGAAAAATTTTTTCAAAGCAAATATATATTTTTGATCAAATAAAAAAAAATTCAAAAATATAAATAACGGCAACAATGTAATCATTATTAATTTTTGTTATACATTTGTAAAAAATGAAAATTTTTAACAGAAATTTGGAAAAACAAGATCAAAGCAATCATAATAATGTATGACGTCATAAAATACTGTCAAAAAATAAATATGTAACGTCAAAGTTTTGTTATTGTTTTCGTCATTACAAATGAAGTTTATAATGGTTTTGTTCTAAGCTAACAAAGCTTTAGATTTGAAAAATAAAAGCTCTCACTGGGATGCGAGACGAATTTTTGAATAAAAAATTATTTTCATAGATTTGTACTAAAGCCAAGTCTTATTAGTTTCTATGGTCATTGCTATAGTCTATATGAAGGAAAAGTGAATTCACAATCATGTAGTGAATTTATTGTGATTGCATTATAAATTATGATTATTTACTAGGAAGTATATTATTAGTATTTTAGTGTTTGTGTATAATTTATATACACACATATGACATAGTAATATCCTTAAGGAATATTCAGGTGAAACACTAAGTGAACCAGTTTACGATTCCACCATTAATGGCATTAATAAAATTACTAATAAATTAGTAACCCCAATTCCAAAAGAATATAAATTCATTGGAACTGTAACATGGAAAACAATTGACTTAACAGGTAGAAATTATGACGCAATTATGGGTCAAAACTTCTTAGTACCTTTTAAGGCAAAAATAAATTTAGAACATAAGTATATTGAAATAAATAATAATAAAATTTTATTTGAAGAAAACAATTGCCCTTTTCTTATTAGCGAAATCTCTACATTAGACAGTATTGATGGTAACCTTTTAGAAAAAATTAAACTTGATCACTTAAATGTAGAAGAAAAAACCGAAATTACCAAATTAATAAGAAACTACGAAGACTTATATTTCAAAGAAAGGGATAAGTTAAGCTCAACACATGAAATCACAACTATAGCTGAAATTATTTCAGTTGAAGGTTCATTGCGCATGTTTTACATTTCGTAGTGATCTTCTTTTGTATACATATACGACAGAAGAAACCTGTTTATTAGAATTTACAAAAACAAAAACACATGTGTGTAAGTATCTTTTCTTCTGCGCATGCCAACGTAGTACAATACGAAACTTGAACTCTTTTGGGACAAGCTATACTACAGAAAAACCAATATATTTTAAAATATACAAGTATCCTCATGTTCACGAAAAAGAAATTGAACGTCAAATTAGTGAAATGCTTGAACAAGGCGTTATAAAAGAAAGCAATCCTCCTTATAACAGTCCTTTATGGATTGTTCCCAAAAAACAGATAATTCAGGTCAGAAAAAATGGAGAATCGTTATCGACTACAGAAAGTTGAATGAGGTAACTGTAGACGATAAATTTCCGATTCCCAACATTGAAAATATATTAAACAAACTTGGGAGAGCACAATACTTCACTACCCTTGACCTTTCTAAGGGCTTTCATCAGATCTTGATGAAAGAATCTGATCGAAAGAAAACAGCATTCTCAACCCCTTTTGGGCATTATGTTCGCTCAATGTAGAGATGTACATGATAATTATTTCAATAGAGAACCTTTAGACCTTTGAAAAAATGTATTTTACAAAGTTTTGTGAAAAATGGTTTAAAAATTATTGTAACTCAAAGTCAAAAAATTTTGAAAAAAATTCGTCATTTTTATGTTCAAGGTCGAATATCTCGAAAAAAACCCTTATTATTTTTGCTTAAATGAAAGCTTATTTTGTCTTCTCTAACTTGGCTTTTGTTTTATTACATTATCTTTGTAAAGACATATTCAATTGACTTTTGGTATGTTTTATTTGACTCTCTGTGTTAATTACTTCGTATTTCTGAAAAGGACTTATTCTAGTTTTGGGTAGGAGTTATTTTATTCTTGAAAAAGACTTATTGTAGTCCTGAGAAGGGGTTGTTGTAGTCCTACAAAGAGCTTATTGTAGTCCTGGAAAGGACTTATTGAAGTCCTGGAAATAATTTATTGTAGTCCTGGAAGGAGTTATTATTACCTAAAATGCCTTTTACAAATTGTGATAAGAAAAAGGATAATTTGGACCGCGCAAGTTAGATACTTACAAAAATCTAACGATACAAAAAAATTAGACTTCAAGGAAATTGTAACAAAGTATAGGCAGGGAAACTAGAATATTTCACTTTCCCATATTTTAATTTTGATGTGTTTGCAAAATGTTCTTTCTCACAAATTGTATGAGACTTTTGATTTTATGTAATTTTTGTGAAAAACAAAAGTCTCATATTACAATGAAAGACAAATTAGAAAATCAGAATATTCTACTTTCCCATATTTTAATTTTGATGTGTTTGCAAAATGTTCTTTCTCACAAATTTTATGAGACTTTTGATTTTATGTAAGTTTTGTGAAAAACAAAAGTCTTATTAATATAATAACTGAATTTTGATCCATGAGAAACAAATTTTAGGTAAAAAACTTCAAAATAAGAGTTGTAATTATTTTTAAGAAATGATCATTAAGTTAGTCGAAGTTAAAACTTTCTACTCATAAGACAGAGCCTAAGCTATTCTTAAAGTTTTATAAATTTAAAAGTGTTTAAATAAAGTGTTTAAGTAAAACAAATCTAAGTTTGTTTTTTTATTACAAAGTTTAATAAAACATTTAACTGGCGCAGTCGGTAGGATTGCTGTCTAAAGATTGGCAATCCTGTGAAAAATCGAACCGTTGCGTTGTAATAAACTAAAATTATTAAACAAAATTACCGCGATAAAGTGGAAACGAAGTATTTCAACAAAATTTTGAGTTACGAAGAAACGCAACTTTGTCGTTTATGTATATACTTATATATTTTTTTATAATTATTTTTAAATTTCAATGGTCGTGACAAGAAAAGATACCAAAAAGGTGAAAGAAATAAAAAATAAATTAAAGGAAATCCTTGAATTAATTGAAGAAAAGGAAACCAAAATTAATTTAGTGGACTACATATCCCTTACAAACCATCTAATTGGTAATTTGAATAAAGACGAGGATGTAAATTTTGAAGAAGAGCCTCAGAACCAAAAATTCCCATAGTAATTATAACAATCGGTCATCAAAAAATTAGATGCCTAAAACAAGTTCAGCAACTAGTGTTATTAAACCCAATACATACGTACATAATTCACTGCTTTTACTATGCTTTATATGAAATTGATGACTGCGTGGAAAACATGATTGATGATTTAAGCAGTCAAACAGATGATATGCCAAGTATGAAAGAGAAGGTACATTTCTTCACCCATATCAATGTAAAATATACAATATATCTTGTATTTTTAGACAATAGTGGGAAACGAAGCTGTGCTGTGTGACAATGTTTCTTGTAGAAATAAATTCTTTAAAATTTGATTAGTTGGCAAATTTATATTAATTTCAAATATGTATTTTATTGTACGTTAATATTATTGTTATGATTAGAATTAAGTAAACATTTTTGTATAAAAGGGAGAGTTAAATCTAAATAAAATTCAGTAGTAATTTTGACTGCTCAAGGGTGATTTTTATTTTGTATCTCAAGCCATAATTCTCCTAGTGAGGCTGCTAGGATCTAGGTAAACATTCTGATTATCAACTAAATTCATTGGTGCTTCTACCAAAGAATTTTATATTACTTTATTATCAAGAACTACAATAATTCATTGGTGTTTCTACCAAGGAATTTTTAATTAAACAATAGAACACTACAGCGTCTGGAATAGGTGATTTCTACCTATTTCTAGAGTGTTCCATATTGAAATAAATCTTGAATTTCATTATTTGGTTTTTTTGAATACTCAGTACCTTGTATAAAATAAGGTCAGCAAATAGGTGATTCTACCTAGTTGTTGTATTATTTTAGCACGGCACTACAGTATTTCACAGCGGGTATATACTTATTCGCTATACAAACACTAAAATAAAAAAATTAGAAGTTTTTTATAAAAAAAATTGAACAGTGTATTACCAACTTAAGGTCTTAATTGGATATTTCAACGCGAAAAACGCTTTCATTAAGTCAGCAACGCTGTCAACGCTCCAAACGCGCAAGTGGTTGTCATTTAACGCAACAAACGCACCAAACGCGTGCGTGAATTTAGAAATTTATTTTAAGAAAAAAGCTCAATTTAATGAAAAATTTAACGCTACTACAAAAAGTATTATAAACGAGAGTACAACAACATTTCTTAGTGGATTAAAAGAAATATTGAATAATGAAAACAAAAGTAGAAATAGCGAACCAACAAATACATATAAGAGATTTTATAACGTAATTTAATGGTGATGAAAAATAATTTTTAATATTTTTGGTGTAAAAACATTCGCAAAAGAAGTGCCTTATACTTAGTTTGTAAATGCTAGAATAGATATTTTTTTGAATTTTTTTTCTATTTATTTTTCTTTCACTGAAAACTGCCAAGGAGGTTTTTGTTTTTGTTTTAATACAAATGTTTTATTTTTATAGTTTTTTTCATGAAATACATAATAATATGAAAAAAAGTAATATGTACTTTTAATTAATGGATAATTTTGTGCCATATCTGCCAGATGATTTATCCAAAATAAAAATAGTATTATTAAAGAGTAATCTAATTATCTAATTAATTATTCTAAACCTATTGTTTTAAAAAATATGTAAAGAAATAAATAATAATCCTATAATTTATTACTTCAAGTCTGTTGTACTAAAAGTAAGGTATATAGTATAAGGTGTGATCTCAGATCTGAAGAACACAGTTTTTACTTTGACTCTATCAGGGATATTTGGCAGTAGTTTTGTATCGTAAAAAAGTGTAATAAGGAATTGATTTTTCTAAAATAATTTAGTTGTTTAGAATGAGAAAGTGAAAAAGTGGAAATTTTCTGACATATAAGGTAAGTTTTCTTTTCTAAATTAGGAATGGGTCGATAATATCAAATGATATGATACTCATATCAATATTTTGCATTTCGATATCGATATTCTTATTAGCGATATTTTCCGATATCGATATTGTCTGCAAAATTTTAACCTAATGAAAACCTTGCGAATTAGATTTTTAGATTCCATTATATACTTAATCAGCATTCCAGCGTAGATGAATTACTGGTAGTACAAAAAGTAAATTAAGCCTGACGCAGTACCTATCAAACAAAAAGTAACATGGGTAGGGAATCAAATTCTGGATACTTACTACCCTATATGATTTGGGGTTTTTTTTTTGTCATCGTAGAGCCAAATAACAAACCGAAAAAAAACGAGATAAAAGAAAAGGGAATTGGCAATGTGGTAATTCATAAAATTACTGGATATCGGTAATTATTTCATTAAGCTACGAGTAAAGGCCCAACCACAATGCTACGTAACGTAACGTAAGAGTGAACGAACGTAAGCTTACGGCTGTCATTTTTCCGTAAATGAACCACAATAGAAAAAGTCACTTACGTAGCTTGCTTGTGTAATGTGTAATGAATTCTATAAATAAAAGGAACTTGGAGAATTTAGACATTTTACAAAAACTATTCGATTTATTTGTTTTGTGGCAAAAATTTATAAAAGTAAAGAAACAGCTAAAAAGTATAAAAAAAGTGAGACTAATAAATAAAACAAGAAAAAAGAATGGCTATTTTCAAGTTACATTTTTAAAAATCAAAGAAGTTGATCCTCAGCAATTTTCCATCCATTGTAGAATGACAGCTGTTATGTTTGATTATTTATTATCAATAATTGGTCCACATCTGAAAAAAAAATCTATAAGAGAGTATATTGGAGAAGAACAGCGCCTGGCATTAACAATATTGTAAGAAATACCTATTTATTTTGTTCGTATTGTAACTAAAGAAATTTTTTTCAGATTCCTATCTCAAGGTTGCTCATTTCAAAGTTTAGCTTGGTCATGGAAATTAGGCAAAGAAACTGTTAGACAAATTATATATGATACTTGCAATGTTTTATGGAATGTACTATTGCCATTTTTTATAAACGAACCAAATACAGAAGAACTTAAAAAAATAGCTAGTGATTTTTGGCAATTATGGAATATGCCAAATTGTATTGGTGCCATTGACGGTAAACACATTGCTGTTCGTTGTCCTCCAAATTCGATGGCAGAATATTATAACTATAAAAAATACTGTAGTATTGTATTAATGGCAGTATGTGATGCAAAATATACTTTCACCTATGTGGACGTCGGTGCATATGGGTCACAACATGATGGGGGTAGGTCCATAATTTTACCTTCAAAAATTTTTATTTATTAATATTATTTCCATAACTTGTAGGAATTTTCCAAATAAGTAATTTTGGTAAACGAATTTTAACTAAAAAGTTAGAAATTCCACCCCCTGCAAATTTACCAAATTCTGATAAAGTCATCCCACACTTTTTCGTAGCTGATGCGGCCTTTCCACTTCACGACAATATAATGAAACCTTTTCCAGGAAAAAATTTATCAAAAATGCAGGAAATTTACAATAAAAGAATATCAAGAGCAAGAAGAATTATTGAAAATTCCTTCGGTGTGTTGGTAGCTCGTTGGGGTGTTCTTCAAACAACATTGAAAATGCTTCCTAAAAATGCAGAAACAGTAGTACTGGCATGCATAGCTCTACACAACTTCTTACAGCTGAATAAAGAATCCCGTGATTTATATATGCCAATTAATTATACTGATTGGGAGGATGAAAATAATATTTTGCACGAGGGATCATGGAGAATAGACGTTTCAAATGACTTACCAGGTATTCATTCATCTCAACATAAACATGTATATGCTCGAACAAGTTCTTTTAATACAAGAAACATACTTTTGGAATTTGTAAATAATGAAGAGAACAATAGAACAAAATAAACGTCATAACTATACAATACGAAATTGTCTACTTATTTTATACAATTTTATTTTTTATATGGTCCAAGGACCATGTTACAAGTAACAGCTCAAGATTTTATCCCACTTTTTTAACCACTTTATGACCAACGCTTTGAGGAGGGTAACGAATAATTTATTAAAAACATTAATATTTATTTCCAAAATTAATTTTTATTATCCATCAAAGTTATATTTGATCTTATATTGTATTGTTATTACTTATACATATTAATTTACAATCTTACTCCTACTTTCCATTGTCAAATTAAAAATTTTGTTCCTCAACGTATCCCTTTCTTTCATGGGAATATCCTTCATTAAATTAATTATTGTTCTCATGAATAGTTCATCTGTGTCTGTATTTGGATTATTTAAATTTGAAGGATGAATATTTTGTTTTTGTACCGCTGTTCTGTATACAGCCAGAGTTTTTTTGAACTCCTCTGCTACCTCTGTTTGAAAATTTGGTATTGTACGTCTTCTTTTAGGAGGAGCAGAAGAAGAACTTTCATCAAACTCAAACATGTCTTCCGCAATGTCTTCTATATTCACATCGACATTCGATGAACAAGATTCGTTCAATGTTGATTGTGGCGATAATGTTGATGTGGAATTACTCGTAGTTCTAAAAAAAAGAAAAAATTGTAATACATGAATATATATTGTTATTATTGTAGGCTTACTTTCTGGGTTGGATAAAATTTTTCAAAAACGACATGTCGTTGAAATACTCCCAATGAATATCTAGACCTTGCTCACTTCCTGATGGCAGTTCAATTTTTTTGATTTCTCTTGCGAAACGCTCCCTTAATAAAACCCACTTTTTTCTACATTCATCAGCTGTAATAAATTACAAACATTTATTAATTGATTTAAAAAAAAAAACATTAAAATAATTTAAATAATAAATTAATAAATCATGAATCATAACTAATGTATATATCATTTGTGTATATATATACCTACCTGATTTATATAACTTTTTTCCAATTTTTTCCCACGCTTTATTTCTCTCATTTTTATTTAAATATGCGTGATATTTCTTATTATATATAATTTGTTCTTCACGAACAAATTCTATTAAATTTCCAATAAAATCGTCTTCCTCCATTTTCTTGATTGTTTTTAACTTAATATTCACTTCACGAAAAAAAAAAACGTTTCAGTTGATTCCTATTATATTACTATAACCTCACTTATCTTACGTAAGGTGCGAAGCTTACGGCAGGTTAAGTTACGGAAATTTGACATTTTAAAGTGAACGAAAGTTAACGAACGTAACCTTATGTTCATTATGGTCGTATGTATTATTTTACATTTCTCGTTCCTTACGTTACGTAATCTTACGTTACGTTACGTAGCATTGTGGTTGGGCCTTAAATCATATACCATATAGAAGTAGCATATAATTTTGCCACAAGTATGCCTCCCGTTATGTGTCAGCGGGTATTCATTGAATATCCGGGTTTACATCGAAAGCAATCGAGTATGAAGCGGGTATCCTATACCCACATAAAACAGCCGAGTATTGACAGTGTTGTGAACTTGAAATGGGAAATTTTAGAATAAAAAGGCAAATTGGAGCTAACTTCATATGAAAAAAAACGTCAAATGTGTAGGAATGTGAATGTAATGAAAAGAAGAAGAAGACTAAAATTTAAAAAAATCGTTATAATAAACATTAATATAATTAAATATCAATTATAATAATAATAATTATTAATATAATGATAAAAAATTAAAAAACTAGTAAAATTATTATAAATTCATTTAAAATTTTAATTACACACAAATTCCAACCATATAATATACGTACGATACCCGGGTTATGTGTGTCACCTATGCGAGTATTGTCAATACTCGGGTATTCATACCCGGATATTCATACCCACCATATACCCGCTATCTGTTAGTACTATAAGTATCTCCGAAATAATGAACTATTACTGGCAGCGTATAGAGAAAAAAAAATCACATAGAAAAAATGTGTTGATGTTATCAACACATTCAGTGGCTTAAAATAAAGCAATTACAATTATTCAAAGAAGCAAAGGGAAAAAACCGTTGATAGTACACAATTATAACGAATTTATGGGGAATGTGGACATATCTAGGCGCACGCCGTATGCACGTCGTACACTATTAACACGAACTGTTTCGAGCCTTTTTTGACCTCTGACAACTCAGTGTCTAATAAAGCTAAACAGACAAAATTTGATCCACGTGATAGTGTGCTGTATCAAATTTCATGAATATAGGTTCAATGAGTCTTGAGATATTGACCCCAGAAATAGCTAATTTTGGCACTCACTCACTGACCGGTAATGAAAACCTCTAGGGTACTTCTACGGGTACGGAAAAAGTGGGATTCAAATTTTAAGATTAGTCAAAAGTCTCCGTGATATACTACAGGAATGGCCTTTTTCAAACAGTCATATTTGGTCATTCATTGGTATGTCTTCACTTTTAATTTTTTAAGAAAAGAAAAACAAAAAAAAACTAAATTATATTTTTAAATTTTAACATATTTCCATTTAGTTAGATTTTGACTTCAGTAAAACAGTTTTTGAAAAGTGGAAAAGTTTTACTCAAATTATTTTGCCACTAATGCAAAGTAGAATTAAGGATCCTCACAGTGTGGAACTTAAATTTAATAATTTAAATTTTGGATCAGGTATACTATACTTTATTCATTCTTACTATTAAATGACAGTGTTTTTTTTCTTTTTGTAGACGTCAACTCAGCCGATTATTTGTGCCATTGGAGAAGATATGTGTTTAATTTAAAAGAGCATTATATTTATTTTTTCGAAGCATATTATAAATTTGACAATATTGTTAAATGTATTGATTTTTGTTTCAAAACTTTTTTTTTGTAATAGATTTCCAATATCCAAAAGGATGTAATTTAGTTTGAAAATTCATTCAACATTATTTTTTTTATATACCTACATTACATACATATATTTGAAGTGTGATGTAAAATTAAGTTCTGTATCTGCACTTTTAAAAGATATACAGGGTGTCCCGTTTGGTTTGCTTAACCTTGATACCATAGATAGGTCTCATCAAGACAAACAAAAACTCGTATCGGAGGGGGGGTGGGAAATCCCAACAGTTTCGCCGCTAGAGGGCGTTGAAGTTTTTTTGCTCTTATTTCACGATGTACCCTATAACTTTTTATAGGGGCACTCAAGGGTCACTTTGTGTTAAGAAAAAATGTAGAAGACCCTTCGCCCTTTTCAACAATACCTGACTTGTTCCTCTTCTTCAAACTGTTGAAAAGTTACACGCATTCAAAATCAAAATTGTGTGAATTTTTCCCGAATTTTTGTGTTTAACCAAAGTTGTATAAGTAGAAGATGCCCAACGTCCATATATCCTCATGGCACTCAAAATTTTTGATCTGGGGCGTGATATCACACCCCACAACATGTTGCTTATACATTTGTTTCTAATAGTCATGTTTATAATGATATTCAGTAGCAATTATCAACAATTTTACTCATCGTATCAACATTTTAATCATGAACAAAAGGCAGTAGAATCGAGAAAGTTTAGAACAGACGCACAAGTAGAGTGCGGTAAAGTAGGAATAAATTCTTTACACAAATGTTGCTTAGTTTGAATTTTTTTACTATACCTTTATTAAAATTAAAAACAACAAGTAACATTAAATATGAATTGTTGGTATTCTCGCTATATATATAGCTAT
The DNA here is from genome assembly GCA_932526495.1 of Bombylius major. NCBI lineage: Eukaryota > Metazoa > Arthropoda > Insecta > Diptera > Bombyliidae > Bombylius > Bombylius major. The sequence continues at coordinate 20,052,663 of OW052043.1, forward strand.
AGCAATATACATACATAATTCTAACATACACACATTCGAGCCATACTTTGCGTTGTTTTCAAATTATAAGTAAAAATTTTTAAAACCATATTATTATTGACTTGAAGAAATTTGAAATTTTTTTCGTTTTTCTTATTTTTGTTGTTGTTATATTGAAATCCAGTTTTAACCAAATTTTGTCTTTCTTTTTAAACTTGCAGGTATAAATGCATTTTATAATTTTCTATTTTCATTGAAAATTCGCATATAATTTTGAAAAAAAGTTATTTCATATTTTTTGTGGAAAGATATGTAATTTGTCAGTTTTGCGCTATTATATTTCGGACTTTTAAACTGATTTTCCAGTCCTTGAGTTCAAAAGCAAGTTATTTTTCTTTCATTGTGAACCCAATTATGCATTTAGCCAATTTTTCCAGCATACCTTTGTAAAGATCAGTTTTAAAATATGTACCTATACATACATATGAGAATTTTTAAAATTCTTTTTATCAAAAGTCGTTTTTTTTTGCAATAGATATATATGTATTTTAGTGTAAAAATATGACATAGGGAGGATACCCAGTAACGAGTCCCCTTAAGGAAAATTTTTGCCTTTTACTTATACCACGGATAAAGTATTTAAATAATTAATTCCAGGTTGTAAATATTTCACAGGAGCCCAATTATAAAGAGAAAGCTCAGAAAATTGTAATGGTATAAATTTCTTACTAACAAAACGATTAAACCAAGACATCGTTGAAAATCTTTTTAGTGTTTTAAGAGCAAGATATGGTCATAATAAAAATCCTTCTATCTATGAAATTAATATACTGTTATCCAAAGTATTATCTATTAACTTGATCCAATTCAATCAGTTATCTAATTGTGAAGAAGATGAAGACAATATGTTGAATATTAATGTAAATGATTTAGTTAACGATACCACGGATTCCATTACAGATGATTTAAATCAGAATGATACTGGAGTAGAACTAGATGAAAGCACATACGATGAAACTGAAAATGAATTGGAAAATTCACTTATAGATGATACTTTTAATAATATCAATTCATCTATTGAAATGTCATCAATGAGGTATTTTATTGGGTATATTGCTCAAAAAATTATCTCAAAGACTGTTTGTGACACCTGTGAAGATACTTTTCGAAAAAAAGATGAAGTTATAACTCGAATTGGAATCTGAATTATTGGTTTTTTCTAGAAATTACTTAAGGAATTGCGACTTTGGAAATTTATATGCACCTTCAGATATTTTATTTGAAGTATCAAAAGCTCACTGTTTGGGTTTTAGTAAAATTTTTAAAACTCAATTACATATTAAAAATATAAAAAAGTTTATATCAGAAGAGTGCATAGAATTTACAAACAAAAGTGAACATCACAGCGATTGGTTTTGCGAAAGTAATCCATGTGCTACTCATAGAAAGAAATTTTTAGAATTCCTTCTGACGGTACTGATACGGAAGCATTGTTCATGGTCGGTTGAAAAAAATATATCAAGTAAAAATACAAAAATTAATGTACTTTCACAGAAGTAGAAAGCTCATTAAATACTCACCTACCTATATTTCAATATAAATGTAACATTTTTAAATAAAAATATATAATTTAAATTTTAGGTTTATTTTGCAACCCATTTGGGTATTTTTAAATTGCAAATCTAGACCCTTCAGAAAGTTTATTTTGTTCTTGGTTGGAATTATTATTTAAATACTTTATCCGTGGTATAAGTAAAAGGCAAAAATTTTCCTTAAGGGGACTCGTTACTGGGTATCCTCCCTATGTCATATTTTTACACTAAAATACATATATATCTATTGCAAAAAAAACGACTTTTGATAAAAAGAATTTTAAAAATTCTCATATGTATGTATAGGTACATATTTTAAAACTGATCTTTACAAAGGTATGCTGGAAAAATTGGCTAAATGCATAATTGGGTTCACAATGAAAGAAAAATAACTTGCTTTTGAACTCAAGGACTGGAAAATCAGTTTAAAAGTCCGAAATATAATAGCGCAAAACTGACAAATTACATATCTTTCCACAAAAAATATGAAATAACTTTTTTTCAAAATTATATGCGAATTTTCAATGAAAATAGAAAATTATAAAATGCATTTATACCTGCAAGTTTAAAAAGAAAGACAAAATTTGGTTAAAACTGGATTTCAATATAACAACAACAAAAATAAGAAAAACGAAAAAAATTTCAAATTTCTTCAAGTCAATAATAATATGGTTTTAAAAATTTTTACTTATAATTTGAAAACAACGCAAAGTATGGCTCGAATGTGTGTATGTTAGAATTATGTATGTATATTGCTATAGCTATATATATATAGCGAGAATACCAACAATTCATATTTAATGTTACTTGTTGTTTTTAATTTTAATATAGGTATAGTAAAAAAATTCAAACTAAGCAACATTTGTGTAAAGAATTTATTTCTACTTTACCACACTCTACTTGTGCGTCTGTTCTAAACTTTCTCGATTCTACTGCCTTTTGTTCATGATTAAAATGTTGATACGATGAGTAAAATTGTTGATAATTGCTACTGAATATCATTATAAACATGACTATTAGAAACAAATGTATAAGCAACATGTTGTGGGGTGTGATATCACGCCCCAGATCAAAAATTTTGAGTGCCATGAGGATATATGGACGTTGGGCATCTTCTACTTATACAACTTTGGTTTAACCAAAAATCATATAACTACAAAGATAAACAATTGCCATATATCCTCATGTCACCATTAATTTTTACTTCTACACCTGATATCAGGTGGCTACATGTTTACTGAATGTTATCAACATTTTATGCTTATGCAACAATTTTAAAATCCAGAGCAAACCAAAAATACGTTGATGTTGCTAAACATTATATGTACCCAATAATGTGTCTGTTTACCAAATATAAATAATGGTTGTTGCTACGGCAACATAAATTACGATTTATACTTTTGAATTTATTTTCATTCCATCAATCGAGAATTCTTTTTATGCAATAAAAACTTGGGGTTAATTTAAGCCTTTTTTGAGAAAGACAGGGTTAAACACAAAAATTTGGGAAAAATTCACACAATTTTGATTTTGAATGCGTGTAACTTTTCAACAGTTTGAAGAAGAGGAACAAGTAAGGTATTGTTGAAAAGGGCGAAGGGTCTTCTACATTTTTTTTAACACAAAGTGACCCTTGAGTGCCCCTATAAAAAGTTATAGGGTACATCGTGAAATAAGAGCGAAAAAACTTCAACGCCCTCTAGCGGCGAAACCGTTGGGATTTCCCCCCTCCCTCCGATACGATTTTTTGTTTTTCTTGATGAGGCCTATCTATGGTATCAAAGTTAAGCAAACCAAACGGGACACCCTGTATTTAGTAGTAAAAAATGGGCAATTAAATACTCAATGTTATTTTTCTAGTAAGCGAACTTATTTTGAATACTTTTAGAAGAATAATAATAATAAAAATTTCTAATAAAATAAATTTGGTTTTGTTTACCACATACACATAAAGGAATGAATACACATGAAGAAATATTTTTTTCCTTTCATAGAAAATTTTACCTAATTAAGAGAAATTACTACAAAGAACAATGGAGAACCATTATATGGAAAATATTACTCAAAACAAAAACGCTTCAGTTAGGAGTTATAGCTTGTCCCAAAAGAGTTGAAGTTTCGTATTGTACTACGTTGGCATGCGCAGAAGAAAAGATACTTACACACATGCATTTTTGTTGTTGTGAATTCTAACAAACAGGTTTCTTCTTTCGTATATGTATACAAAAGAAGATCACTACGAAATGTAAAACATGCGCAATGAACCTTCAACTGAAATAATTTCAGCCATATGCCTTGATGCGTATCGTAATAATAAGAAAAATTGGAAAACATTTCAAAAGCTTTTTTCTTCCGCCCAGATATAGAACACATGAACAAGAATTCAGAAACCTGGAAAAACAACAAGAGACTTTGTTACTATAAATCAATGCAACAATGGCATGATGGCAGAATACAAATCGTACATTAGGCCCATGGTAAAAGAAACACTAGTGAGGTATTATAAAGAATGAATGAGAAAAGAAATGTGACGTAAGAAAGACTCATGAATATGAGTATGTATGTGATAAGTATTTTTATCATATGGAGAATAATTAAATAATTTAGTAATATTAAAGTATTTCAGCATCCCGTGGACCTAAAACCGTAATTATTTGATCTAATTGTTTGTTGAAGTGTTCCCTTTGATTATGCTTTACGATTTTTTACTAGTATTTGTACTTTCTGAGATAAAGTGCAAAACAAGGTAAAGAGTCGAACATTTTCCATACATTTTCTAGACCAAACACAAATTTGACTTATTTTTCAACTTCAAAAATTTGTATCTCAGCATCCCGTAGACATAAAACTAATATTTTTATTTTAAAAGATTTATCAAAGTGGTTTCTTTAGTATTATCCTTTGCAGTTTTCTTGTATTTTTTTTATTTTTCGAGATAAAGTGCAAAATAGACTAAACAACGTTGAATTTTCATACATTTACAAATTCAAACATAATTAAGACCTAAAGTTAACTTTGAAGGTCTGTATCTCAGCATCCCGTGAACCAAAAACTATAACATATTTTTATATTGAAATCTTCGCTGAAGTGTTTTCTTTAATGTTGTTGCTATTGCAGTCTTTTATTTTTTCTAGTTTTTGAGATAAAATGGAAAATAAGGTTGAAAATGTTGAACTTCTTAATGGTTTTTCGCGTATTTTGTTATTTTGGTTGAAAACTATGGTACTTACATATTTTCTGCATAAAACAACTTTTAAGCAACACTTCAACAAATATTTTAATCCAAAAATATTAGTTTTTGGTTCAAAGGATGCTGAGATATCTTATTTTGAAAAATAAATTGTAAAATTTCCATATATGTACTTTTGTATTTTATTTCTCAGATCGTCCATATACTTTTGTATTGCCATACGATCTTTCTTACGTTTTAATAGCGCCTGAGAGTTCCGATTGATATTACCTTATCAGTGTTTCTTTTACCATGCATTAGGCCTAAGAATTGGGCGAAGTAAAAATTTTTATGAACATACAATATACTTACATACGTAAAGTTTTTGACACACTTCTAATATCTAATTAAATTAAATATCTTGGACATATAGTATGGTATTTCAAAATGAGAAAATGAGAAGAAGTATTCAGTCACTAAAAACGAATGTCTAAATGTCATATGGGGTATAAGGAAAATGAGACCGTATTTAGAAGGCTATAGTTTTACCACTATACGTTGGATCCATACGTTGAAAAATCCTTCAGGAAGATTAGCCATATGGGTATTAGATTTACAACAGTACGTGTACGACTTCGATATAAAATACCGAAAAGTCAAATTTAATGTAGTAGCTGATGCGCTATCCAGACAACCGCGCCGTCAATTTGGTTATCTATATGTATATTTTGTATTTTTGGTTTATTTCTTATTGATTGCTGTTTTTTCGTACCACGCCAAATTAGTAAAAATTTAATTTATTTAACTTTATTTTTGATTTTAAACTTGATTAATTCAAATTATTATTAAAGTGGTATTATTAATATCGTAGAATATGCTATACCTTTGTTATATGGTTAATCCAGCCCTGAAAATAAGCAAACTCTAATTTTCAAGTCAAAACTATTTTATTAGCAATCAATTTTATATACTTGATTCAATAAGTTTAAGAAAAAGAAAAAAACATTCAACAATAATACATATAACAAGAAAGTATATAATTATTTAAATAGGTAAACAAATTCCGAAAAGAATATTGAACAAAAATATAACAAGAAAATATACAATTATTTAAATAGGTAAAAAATAATGGATGATTGGGAAACTATAAATCAACCGGGTGCCTTTCCAATTGATAAACGCTACTATTTAGAGATCAGAAATCTTGATGTTATGAGACACGACATCTTGATGTTTAACAATGTCTTTGTTATTGAATAATGTTGTAGTCAAAAAAGGAGTTGTATCAATGCAGCAGAAAGTAGAAACATCAACGAAATTGTTCACAAAACTAAAACAGTCGTCCATGTTCTGTATTTCGATCGAAATTGAATCGAATTTGAATGAATATTCACAATATTTTGTGTCATTCTCATACAAATGCTAATATATGCCATATGAATTTCGTTTAAAATATCTAGTAATCTACGACTTTTAATTTTTTATTCGATTGCAATCGAAAATATTCTGATGTCTTTTTCCTGATCGAATGAAATTGTTAAACAAATATTAAAAATCAAAGATTACTAGATATTTTAAATGAATTTGTCGTCGTGTCGATGCTTTCATGAAAAAGATCAAACGAAATGGCAATATTCTTTGCGAAAGAGTCATCGATTTCTGGACACGAATGGAGTTTCAGAACCGTGGAAGTCCACAGATACACCTTGTAGTATGGATTGCAAACGCTCCATTTTTTGAAACTCCATAAGGACATGCGTACATCGATCAAGTGATCTTATGCCTAAGCGAAAGAGAAAATCCAGATTTAAGATCACTTTTCAAACGCAACCAAATTCATCGTCATACTGATACATGCCACAAAAACAATTCTGATGCATGTCGGTTTGCTTGAACCATTTGGTGGCATAAACGTTATAATTTTTAGAGATTTCATAAATTTTTATAGATTTTGGAGCTCAGGCATTCTACCAGCCTGCAAGATTTTTCCCGGCAACTCTTTTGTGGAGAATCCTCAACCTTGTGGAGTTGACAGAGAACAAGCGTCAACAAAGCGACACAACATTTGCTGATCTTTTGAATGCTTTCAAAAGTGTTGACAGAAGCATCAGGCAATTTTGAATTAGATAGAGCAAACAAAGGAACAAAGTTGAGCGAACACAACTCCCACTAATACTGTGCCTGGCTTGCACAGTTCATAAAATGCAAGGATGTAAAGTGAACCATGCTGTCGTATACCTCGGATCTGCATTATTTGCTAAAGGACAGGCATATGTCGCATTAAGTCGCGTCAGATCGTTTGATGTGTTTGTTATGCATGTGTATACATGTAATAATAATATGAATAACTCTTTCTTTATCTTTGATTAAATTCCAGTAATTTTGTTTATTTTAAATAAATTTTGTGTATATTAAAATTGTTTTCCCATTGCATCATACACATGATTCTATGACACAATATACATCTTACAATAATAATCATTGTTACTGTTTGAGATTTCATAGTTTAAGTCATTTATTATAAGCATAGCATAATTTTAAATTCTACTTATATTTTTAATAAAATTTTATAGTTAGTTTATAACTTCATTTTTATCAAACATTATAATTTGTTTATATACACAAATATTTCTTTCAACGAACAAATCTCCAGACAAAAATTTGATTACGCTGCATTCATACATTTAAATATTTTACCACACAATAGATTCATAATTACACATAGCTCATAACATAAACTTTTATAATTCTAACTTATGCATTATGCTGAGTATGTACATTCCTTTTGATTAAGGCATACAATGTTGCAGTTGTAACTTGATATTTTGTTTGTCACACAAAAAAATGTGGGAATAAAAAATAAATTAAAATTAAATAATAAGCATTTATGCTTTTATCTGCTTTTATAGAAATATTCTTATTAAATTCGGCATTTTTTCTCCCACCTTAAATTTAAATAATAATTGTTAGAATTAAGTATATATAAGGAAGTACATATTTTTGAAAATAAAATTATTATTGTACAACAGTGAATTCAAGACTTTTCTTCGTTTCTCTAAGTGAGTCTGCTTATAGCACTGTTCCTTTTCTGTTAAATTAATTTTTGTAGCGGTAACAAGTGCCGTGTACAATACGACATACGAGTTATGTGCCTTAAGCTCATAAATATTTAACTTCAGGATAAAGGAATTCTGAACATTTTTTGGTGACCCCGATGTGATTTATTCAGTCATTCAGTGTCGATAACATTTACATATATGTATATATCAAACCAAGCAGCTCAACCAAAACCCTCTATATCACAAGCCGAGTTGTGGCTTTCTGCACTAACACAATCAAACACGATAAAAGTGTTGAAACGTCAAAACATTCAATGCTGGTAGTACAAATAGTGATGTAAAGAAAATGTGTTTTAGTTAAATATTTTTGGCTTTTTAAATAAAATATGGTTTATAAAAGTTTTGAAATATAATAAATTAACAGTGTTATAATTTTTAAAGTGCACAATAGTCAAAAAGTTAAATAAAAAGGTGAAAAATATTGTGCCTTCTTACCTACTTTTAAGAGAAAAAATTAGAGTATGGTGAGGTTATATCTATTATTTATATGTAATAAAGTAATAAATTGATTTGATTTAATAAAATTTAATTTATAATAATTCTGATACATATATGTATTTATATGAATAATTAAGTTTAAAGAATAATAATATAAACTTTTTTCTTCTATACCTATATATTGACATGTGACTAATGACTACATTACCTATGGTGAGGTTATATTATAAAAGTGAATAAATTGAAATGAAATGTAAACACAAATATATGAAAAAAATAAATAAAGTGAACGAAATGCAGAACAAATTCATTTAATTTAATAAAGTTTTATTTATAAATTTGTATTAATTGTTAAATTATTGAATCAAATCAATTTCTCACATCGTAACATAATCACAAAAATTTATATAAAAAAAGTCTATGAAAAAGTAAATAATTTGGTACATAATCTTTATTGTGTAATGAAGGCAAATAAACACTTAATTTGTGATAACTAATAAATTAAATTCTATTAAATCAAATCAATTTATTCACTTTATTACATATAAATAATATAACCTCACCATAGATAGGTATGTACTATGTAGTCATACTTTAATTTTTTCTCTTACAAGTAGGTAAGAACGCACAACATTTTCCACCTTTTTATTTAATTTTTTTGACTATTGTGCACTTTAAAAATTATAACACTGTTAATTTATTATTTTTTAAAACTTTTATAAACAATATTTTATTTAAAAAACCAAAAATATTCAGCTAAAACACTATTTCTTTACACTAATATTCCACCACTCTTATTAAGAAACCATAAGAAACTAAAATGTCAAAACAAAACATGGCACTTCTTACTAATACATACAAAACACCAGTTCGAGGCTTTTATTGTAGAGGGTTTTGATCTCAACAAATACTTAGTAACCCAGCACAGAGGGCTATTTCTCTTACCTCTCATTTACAGCGTGTAAGAAAACTACATAATGTACTTCTCGGCACAGTATGGTACAAATTACCGATAAATGTGGCTCCAAGATAACTTGCAGGGCTATTTTGGACTCAGGGTCGCAGTTAAATTTCATAACTGAAAATTTACGGCAAAAACTTGGTTTTAAAACATTCAAAATTGTACATTTATTGGAAATTCTTCACTAAAATCTTTCAATAAATGAACTGTAATTTTATTCCCGTTACCCACGCGCAACATAAAATTTAATCTTGTTTTGTTCAAAAATTGAACAAAGATTTTTGCTAATAATCCCATGGATTATTTCAAAATCACGCCACTTCGAGAATAATCTTATGTAAAATTTATGTACATAGGAATATAGGATTATTCCATATTCTCTCTCAAATATTATCATGCTTTAATTTATTTAATTCTTTTTCTCACATCATCGATCATTATGTACATACTTCAGTGTATTTGCTAATGTTCAAATACACCACCAAATAAATTTTTTTTTACACAGCATTTGATTTATTCTTATATAAATCAATGTGTATGAAAAATCAATAACGATCACATTTATTTATTTATTTATTTACAAATAACAATTTACAATATATTAACAATTTACAATTATTTATAATTATACTAGCCTAAGTTAACTTAGATCTAGTATATTATATGAATATACATCTTAAATACTATATTGTCTGCTCAAACAGCTAATAGCTGGTGTAGGAGCAGTACAAAGATCTTTTTAGATTTTAACAAATTTTACAAATTGTGTAATTTGTATTTTTTTAATGTATTATAAATTAAGTAGAATTATTAATATTTTTACTTTTTATTTTTATGTACATGTATTATGAGATTTTTGGAGAAGCTCTTCAAATTTGATATATCCTTAATCTTCTGTGGAAGTTGATTGTAGCTTGCTGTTGCTTTCCTTAATATTCCAATTTTGGCTTTCACTGTCCTAAATTTCTCAATATGATTAGCTACTCTTGTGTCATATGAATGTAAGTTCTTATTTTTCTTGAGAGAAGTGTTGAGTTTTATTTCTCGTTTAATGATTTTGTGAATCAGTTTGCAATTTTCAACATGATCCATACAATTGCATTAGGTAATTTACTCAATGTAATTACACAAATTTTCAAGCGCAAACACACCGTGTTAATCTCCATAATCATTTACGCAAACATATTATACTCATTAAAATAACATGCCGAATATTCTGGAGTATATGTATATGATGATGACCTATCTATATCCGTGCATTATTTAATGATGATAAACCAAAACCATCTACAATAACAAGCCATGAACTGGAGTTTTGTATGGATTAGTAAGAAGTGCCATGTTTTGTTTTGACATTTTAGTTTCTTATGGTTTCTTAATAAGAGTGGTGGAATATTAGTGTAAAGAAATAGTGTTTTAGTTAAATATTTTTGGATTTTTTAATAAAATATGGTTTATAAAAGTTTTAAAATATAATAAATTAACAGTGTTATAATTTTTAAAGTGCACAATAGTCAAAAAAATTAAATAAAAAGGTGGAAAATGTTGTGCGTTCTTACCTACTTGTATAAAGAGAAAAAATTAAAGTATGACCACATACCTATGGTGAGGTTATATTATTTGTAATAAAGTGAATAAATTGATTTGATTTAATAAAATTTAATTTATTAGTTATCACAAATTAACTGCCTTATTCTACATCAAGTCATAACTTGTGACCAGTCATAAGTATATTCACCAAACTAGTTTATGACCGTCATAATCAAGTTCAAAGTTGGGTTCAAAATGCTAGTAGCAAAGCTAATAGGTCAGCAAAACAAGAATTAAAAAAAGAATTTTATGGTCATAACTTGACTATGACGGTCATAAAACTAGTTTGGTGAATATACTTATGACTGGTCACAAGTTGTGACTTGATGTAGAATAAGGCAGTAAGTGTCTATTTGCCTTCATTACACAATAAAGATTATGTACCCAATTATTTACTTTTTCATAGACTTCTTTTATATACATTTTTGTGGTTATGTTATGATGTGAGAAATTGATTTGATTCAATAATTTAACAATTAACATAAACTTACTGCCTTATTCTACATCAAGTCATAACTTGTGACCAGTCATAAGTATATTCACCAAACTAGTTTTATGAACGTCATAGTCAAGTTATGACCATAAAATTCTTTTAACTGTTTTGCTGACCTATTAGCTTTGCTACTAGCATTTTAAACCCAACTTCGAACTTAATTATGACGGTCATAAACTAGTTTGGTGAATATACTTATGACTGGTCACAAGTTATGACTTGATGTAGAATAAGGCAGTAAATCAATTTGTTCTGTATTTCTTTCACTTTATTTATTTTTTTCATATATTTGTGTTTACATTTCATTTCAATTTATTCACTTTTATAATATAACCTCACCATAGGTAATGTAGTCATTAGTCACATGTCAATATATAGGTATAGAAGAAAAAAGTTTATATTATTATTCTTTAAACTTTAATTATTTATATAAATACATATATGTATCAGAATTATTATAAATTAAATTTTATTAAATCAAATCAATTTATTCACTTTATTACAAATAATATAACCTCACCATAGGTATGTAGTCATACTTTAATTTTTTCTCTTACAAATAGGTAATAACGCACAATATTTTCCACCTTTTTATTCAATTTTTTGACTACACTTTAAAAATTATAACACTGTTAATTTATTATATTTTAAAACTTTTATAAACCATATTTTATTAAAAAAACCAAAAATATTCAACTAAAACACTATTTCTTTACACTAATATTCCACCACTCTTATTAAGAAACCATAAGAAACCAAAACGTCAAAACAAAACATGGCACTTCTAACTAAGCTATACAAAACACCAGTTCGAGGCTTTTATTGTAGTAGGGTTTGTCACCTACCAACGACTCCTATAGTACCAAGGCTTAATGCTCATTTTGTGTATGTGTTGGAAGTACCAAATTAACATTACAATTTATTGTTTTTAATCAATATAACTAAGTTGTGATTAAAGTTACATGAAAATTATGTTCAAATGAAATGTAGAGAAGATCCTTAGCTTTATTTTCACCGAATATATTAAACATCTACGTAGGTCACTCTATAAGTTTTGAGATACAGAAAAACTATTAATGATTTTGAAAAACAAACTTTATTGATGTTCAAAATACTCCCTTCCAACATCAAAGCACTTCTGCATTCTAATTTTCCACAAGTGGAGTGCCTCTAGTCAGTCGCTCTTTAGAACGTCTAAACGTTCTGCCTTTTGAAAATCAGTAATATAATGTGGTACACATCGCATTACAACCTTCTTTTAAATGAAGGTGTTCGTGTAAGATAGTATGTACCGTTGCGGATCCTACTCCGAGTATTTCCTCTATCATTTGGTATGTGCATCGCGGATCTTCTTCAATTAGTCTCTGAACTTTTGCAATGTTCTCATGGGTGACGCTTGAACACGGTCTTCCCGGACGTGCTTCACCACTTAATGAATTACGGTCTCTTTTGAATTCGGCATAATATCTAAATACACTCACCGTGGATGGAGCTTTTTCGCCAAATGCTTGTTGCAGTCGTCCGATGCACTCATTCTCACTTAAACCGATTTTAAAATCATAATAAATCATAGCACGGTAATGCTCACGTGACCATTCAATTGTTCACTTTGAATAATTATTTATTTATAACTTTACTTGTAACACGTTAAAACAAGAACTGAATACAAAACACATGTTACCAAAGACTACCGTTCCTATTTATGCATGGTAGCCAATTGTAAGTATTGCTGATATTCTGTATCTCAAAACTTATAGAGTGACCTACGTATGAGCAACGTAAATCAAAGAAAAAACGTGATAAATATTAAGTAGCATAAAACTGAAAATCAATTTTTCCTTAAATCTCCCAAATTACTAAAAGTATTAAATTACAATGTTCTACAAATTTGTGGATTTTTATTAAATAAACATTTTTCCCAAACATTGTTATATCATAAAATTAATAGAAATTGAGTTATTGAAGAAAAAAGATAATTTTTAATTAAAATCACAATTATCTCTCTCATTTCTCTTTTTTAACAGTCATTTCTGAAAATGTGAAGTTTTAATAATTTTTCTTAAAAAAATGCTTATTGTAAAGCTTTTTGGTAGACAACATTTTTTGTTGTTCCATCTGTCGTGTAAACAAATAATGCCGATGGTTTGCCTACTCGTGAGCATGCAACATAGAGCTGTCCATGTGAAAAGCATGGAAATTCCAAACTTATACCGCAGACTTCCAAAGACTGGCCTTGTGCCTTATTGATGGTGATCGCAAAAGCAAGACGAACAGGAAATTGAAGTCGTTTAAAATCAAATGGCAAGTCGGATGGAATCATTGGAATTCTGGGAATCAAAATGTCTTCGCCTTTGTATTTTCCTTTCAAAATAGTTGCTTCGATGACGTTTTTCATTGGCTTTTTCACTGCAAGTCTGGTGCCATTACAAAGTCGTGGTTGATTTATACTGCGAAGCATAATAATTGGTGCTCCAACTTTTAATTGTAGATTATGTGGTGGCATTCCTGGCAAATCAAATGAATTCAAAAATTCGGTGGGATAATTCACCACGTCATCTTGATTCATAACAGTGTCTACTGACTTGTATGCAACTAATCTACCTGTTATGTCATTTTGAATAGCCGTGTTAAGATCATTGACATCTTTGTTTATTGCTGCCAATATCGCTCGTTCGCTCAACCAAACATGATTTTTGTGTTGCTGTGCTATATTTGGGAACACGCTTTGAATCAATTCTTCTTTGGATTGTGTTTTACTACAAAAAGTGGTTGGTAGTGTTATAAAGCCATCTAAATTATTAATTGGAATTTTGCCATTTCCAATGTCCAACAATTGTTTTGAAAATTCATTTTCTAATGTATCGTTTTGCAATTGAACACCAATGTTTGTACTGAGGGTAAGTGTTTTTACATGTCTCCACAAATTTGAAGATTTCAAACACGCATTCAGTTCATCAGCAGGAGTAGATCGAGGAACAACAGGTAATGTTTGTCGAAAATCACCTGCTAACAATATGACGGCACCACCAAACAGTTCTTGATTTCCTCGTAGATCTTGTAATGTTCTATCTAATGGCATGTTCAATGCCAGCTTTAGTGCAGAGTGTGCTGTTCGACCGCCATCCAATAGATTGGCAGCAATTCCAGTAGAAGCGAGTGCCAATGCTATTTTATTTTGCGATCGTATGGCTGCTAAAATCAACAAAATCAAAAATGTTTTTCCAGTGCCTCCAGGCGTATCTAAATATATATTCCACCACTTTCGTCGTTAACAACTTGCATGATTGAATCGTAGGCATGTTTTTGTTGATTATTCAATTTTTTAGTATTTGTTTGTACAAATGTTCTCAATTCATTGCAATCAAATTGTTTTTCATGTTTGAAATCTTGATTAAATATGTCGTGCATTGGACGATCTGGCGATATCAGCCTAATTGTGTTAATGCTTTATTTGCGATCGCTAAACACATATCTTCAATCATAATCAATGCATTCTTCTACATTTGAAGTGGTGCGACACATTCTATGTAAAATATCATCTGTCATGTAATCTCGATATTTCATCCACAATTCTAGTGGATTTGATGGGAAACATGTTGATATTATTATTGAAAATAATGTTCGTATTTGATGCGGATGAGCTGAAATTGATGCGTCGGCAAGTGTAAAATCCCAATGCGTGTCATCCTCAAGTAAATGCAATCGTTGACATGCTTCAAGATAAGTTGTAGACAATCGGCCATCAATCGTTCTTAAGTTTTGAAATGATATTGGTCCACGAACGTTAATCAACAACAAACGCAAGTAAAAACATTCAGCATTGTTGGGGTGAATTGTGTAAATTCGTCCTAAAGCATCTGTTGAAAACACATTTGGATGACCTTCAACTGGTTATCCTTGTTTGCGTCATTGGAAAACTTTCGAAGACTTATTCCAAGTGTAATATTGTTGTATTTCGGAGTATAGCAATGTTTTTGCAAATGTATCAGTTTGACACAACGAAAAAAAGGCAGTCAGTGTTGTAAATGGTGGTTGCGCTGCTCTTTGCAATACATTTTCATTTGTAAAATAAACACGTTGACCATTTTCAAGATGAACTCCTAAGAGAACAACTGTTGGATGTCTTTCATGTATTAGGAATGAAAAAATCCGCCATACTGCTTCGTTACTACTGATGTAACGCCCCATTTGATATTGAGTGATCTCATCATTTTTTTTTAAATTATTTTCACTAAAACCGCACTTAAATTCAATTCAAATTCACAAAAAACATTTTTTATTTATACGCCTGCTTCTTAAAAAAAAAATTTTTTCAATGTATATGCGATATTCTAAATGACATTCAATACAAAAATTCATGTATTTCCAAATTTCTTGAATTTTTAAAAACACCAACCACCGTAAATAAATCAAAGCCTAAAACCTTCCTCACAATATAAGCAACACACACACAAAATTTCATCAAAATCCGTCGAGGGGTTCGCGAGTAAATTGGCTACACACGAACGGACATTTCAGTTTTATATATATAGATTTAAAGTTTTTATCTTTGTTGCTCCCTAATGATTTATCTTTTAGACTATTTCTAGCAAAATACACTTGCATTTTACACATACATTGAAGTTTTTCAAAATTTCTCATCAAATTTTGTATGGAAAAATGAAATGTGATTTTACTTGTCTTCTTTATACTATGATTTGGTCTTGGTACTATAGGAGTCGTTGGTTCTGGAGTGTGTAGCGATGATTTATGTATCTGTTCCTTATATAATGACTACGAGTTAATTCTGCCGCGCTAACTACCAATACCAATTAAAAAAATGTGTATAGAGGATTAGTACACGTAATTGGTATATAAAGCTCCGTATTGTGTTCATCGCGAAAAAATTTTTTATGTTTTGCTATTTATTTCTACACGAAAAAATTTTGTGTAGAGTGACGTATAATATTTGGAGAAACGTAAATTAAATTTAAATTTGAAGTTAGTTTGTCATTTGTTTTTTTCTATTTTCACGTAAATACCTTTGGATTTTTTCTTTGATTTTTTTTTTACAACTGTCAAATTTACCACACGCAATAAATGTCCGTACGACCGTACATTTTCTTTTGTTTCATGGCGACGAAAAATTGGTGGAGACTAATCGTCAACGCCATCTCTTGAACATTATTTAAAAATGTTAGCAAAGACAATTTTAACTTATTTTCCGTCACGAACTCAGTACTGCAAAACAAAAAGTGAACAGAATATTTTCTTGACGGAATTGCTCCACCTTTTTTTTACATGTAATTTATATGGGAAACGAAATTCCGCTTCGAACACAATACTTAACTTAAGGCAGAAAAATTTTTCTTATGTATCTCTCTTCTGTTTTCATACTTTGCCTGGGTAGCATAGCATCATACTTGATAGATTGTCGTTATGGATTACGTCGATACCGGTCAAAACGTCTGGGTAATTTCTATTTTTTTTCTAATAGTAAAATTTAATTCCGGATTTATACGATTAGTGTCCTACAGTTTAATTAAGAAAAAAAAAGAATATTTATAACTAGATTTATGTGAATTAAAAATGAAGGTGGAAAAATATGTAATTCAAAGTAAATTTCCTTGTGAAATATTTTTTTTTATAGCCATGATTTAACAGAAAAAAAAAAGATTCAAAAAGGAAAGAACATATGTACCTATATAATAAAGAAAAGAAATAATTAAAATAAAAAAAATTTTTTAATATAAAACGTTTTTAAAACGGACTCAAAAGTATAAAATAATTTTTCCTAGCCACATACACATTCTCAACCCCATACAGATAATCCTGAAAATTAAATTAATAATTTGGCGAGACAGGGGTCGGAATTGCACGAAGCTATGGCAAAGGAAGTGTATCTTCCTTTTGGTTTTGTGAAGAGAGCTCACTTCAATTACTTTCTAGCAATAGCTAACACCCGCTGGAAAGGTCTTCCAGGGTGTGCAATCTCGAAAAAGACATGGCCATCTTATAACAAACTGCGAACTGAAAGCCTCATTAACAGAAGCCAAAGAGACATTGCCAGAGCTACGGCATGTATCACAGGGAGCTTCTCCTTCAGGGACCTTAAGGAAATATCAAAAGTTACGGTAAGAGACATTATACGATTCCTGAATGGAACAGGATGGCTAGTTATCTATCGGGATTATGAACGTCATTGCCCAAGGTTCCGCGAGGTGTGGTATTAAAACGGCGCTTTTAGTGCTAATTGGGTCTTTCGAAAGATTTCGAGGGCCGCCACGTCAACCAACCAACAAAAATTTAAAATACAAAAAATAGTTTTTTTTTTTTTTAATTGAATTGACAATTATTGAACACTTCTACGAACTTCGGACGCTTTCAAAAAAATTTCTATTCATTTTTCTTCACTTTTGGATAAAATATACTTATTTCACTTCCCCGCCCTTTTTTTTAAAAAACCGGTTCACTGACACTGACAGGTTTGGTATAAGCCATTGAAACTTCAGTTTGAAAATGAAGTATGAATACTCAGGAGTCAGGATGTGTTCGATTTTTAATATCGAAAGTTCCAAAATTTCTAGGCGAAATGTACATTCAAATGAAAAGTTATTAAAATAAAAATTAAAATCGTAAAATTCTATTTATTTTTGGTTTTTGTTTCTTACATTTTCGTAATTCTTAAATTTTTATCATTACATTTAGATGAGGATGTACCGATAAATTGAATAATCTTTAAATTCCGATACTGGATGATGATTTATATCAGTCAGCTTCAGGTGAATATTCTTCTTTTTAAGTATATATTTTTAATGTATAAAATAACTTAAAGTTAGAATTACAGAAAAAAGCTACATACATAATACGAAATTCGGACTTTTAAGTATCTTGAATAGTTTTTTATGTTCATTTTTTTTCTATTTTTAGAATTTTTTGTTGAACCTCCAGAAAAAATAAATTAAAAATCATTATGTCCAATTTGTTCCAAACCACTGATTGACGAAGCTCCTTTTACTTTTCCTTGTGGTCATACTATAGGACCTAGGTGTGAATACGACTTTACGAATAAAATTATAAACTCAAATAAGAATAAATTGTAACAGAATAAAAAAATGTAAAATGTATAAAAGTAGAAATAGAAGTAGGAGAGAAAAGGAAAGAAAGATAAAAAAGAAATATGATTATGATATTTTGATAAGTAGGCATTGTGTGACAGATGGTAGGAAAAAGAACATCGAATTGTAGTACTCTATATATTTTTATATAATTTTTAAATAAATAAAAATAAGTTGAAAGTCAAAGAATTTGTGTATAAATTGCCTAAAATACATTTTGTAATTATTGTTTGTATATTCATGTATATATCCCGAAAAGATGTCCCATATGTAAATCACCAGTTCCAGAACAGTATTATAATATATAATTAAATTGTTATGTGATTTATTTATTTTCTAAATTTAATGATATTTTGAAATTCCTTTCATAGTTTAGCTTTAAATAACAAATATGTAACTTTATACTTATGTATATACTTACTTACATACGAGGGTGTTTCAGAAAGTTCGTAGACTTTTCGCTTTAGTCTCTAGTAGTATATACTAGCTGCTTTCGATATGCCATTTCCAAGTACTTGCGAGTACTAAAATGTGTCTTGGATAAATGGGTAAATCGAACGACACAAAAATTTGGATAGGTGTCAAAACCTAAAAATAATTTTTATTTTGTCATAATATACATACAAAAAAGAAAAACATATCTAGTGCTCTTAGTTTTACACTATAAAGCCCTCTGTTGTAAAAATTGTGCGTAACTACTTATATCTACTTGAAAAATTTTACATGAGTAGCTACGTGTAGATGATTTAGCACAGACTTCCACCTTATCTACTCGCAAGTACTTGAAAGTGGCAAATCGAAAGCAACCACTAATAAAATAATAATATAAGCAACGTAGAACAAAATAGTGTACCTCGTTTTTAGATTAACTGACAAAATAGATTAACTGACAACTTTTTTTTCATCAAAGCTTTGACGTCGTTTGGCAAAGATTTTATAAAATTTCTCTAAACTCCGACGTTGATTTTCGTTGTTTACAAATGCATACGTTGCTACGGAAACAATAAGAATTACGATTTATATTTTTGAATTTTTTCTCTAAGTGAGTCTGCTTAGAGCACTGTTCCTTTTCTGTTAAATTAATTTTTGTAGCGGTAACAAGTGCCGTGTTCAATACCACATACGAGTTAAGGTTTATGTGCCTTAAGCTCATAAATATTTAACTTCAGGATATAGGAATTCATAGAATGATAAAGCAGAGACTGTGCAAGATCTGAAATTGAACCTAATACTGTGTGACTGTGTGTATAGTATTTTTGTTGTTGTTTGTTTTTATGAAGATCGAATACTATAGGAGCAAGATTTTATTTTGAACAGTTTGTTATACATTGTTGTTTTTGTGGCATTCACATGAGAGTTATGTGCATATGTAACTGCTGTAAATAATTCTGTGATCACAAGCACTAACCGCTTAAGTCTGAAGATGCTTATGCCGACTTAAATGGTTTGAACATGTGACCACAGAATTGGTTTGCACAAAAATAAAAATGTATATAAAATTTTAATATTATGTACATTGTTATAATGGCGCCCCTCTAATTTTGTCGCCCTGTACAGCTGTTCTGTCTGCTCATATGTAAAGACCGGCCCTGAATATATACATATATCATAGTAAAATTTAATAAAAAAATATATTCAGCTATTTTAAACTACATTTTTCTCTCAAATTAAAAAAAAAAAAGATATATGATATATGAGGAGTGTTCGAACAAAAGGTAACATTTCCACTTTTTGAATTTTTGCTTTTTTTTGCAGAATCGTACGTAAATCTATGAACTGCACATTGTAGTTGAATTTGGCGTATCAAATACTTAGAATTCCCCTAGGAAAACGGAGTCTAAATGTCGGTTTTCGAACAAAAAGGAACATTTCCACTCTTTTATACTAATTTTTATGTAGTTATAACAAAAAGTGATATTCCACTATACATTTAATATTAATCATTAATTTATGTCTATGGGTCGGACTTACTTCAAACCATCAAAAACAATAATTGTAAGGATAATGTCTATACTATTGTCTTAAAAAAAAATCCGAACGAATATTCCCTTTTGTAACATGTTCGAAGATTTTCTGACAAAAGGTGACATTTCCAAATTTTTTCTGACAAAAGGTGACATTTCCAAATTTCAAACTCAGTTATCTCCATTAATATGAAAGTTTCTAAAGGCGCAAAACAGTGATTGTTAGGTAACTTTTTCAATGTATATTTCTGTATAAACATAATATTTAAAAAAAAAATGCTAATTCTTTTAATCACATTTTAGTGATTTCTGAAAAAAAAGCAACGATGGAAATGTTACCTTTTGTTCGAACACTCCTCATATGTATATACATAGTAAATACTATACCTCTAAATAGAGGTATAATAAAAATAACAGAAAAAAATAATATTTCATATTCAAAAAAAAATATTTTTTTTTCCAAAACAAATATGTATGTATTTTTATTCACAACGAAAAAAAATTCAAAAATATAAATCGTAATTCTTATTGTTTCCGTAGCAACAAATATTTTTTATGCATTTGTAAACTACGAAAATCAACGTCGAAGTTTAGAGAAATTTTATAAAAACTTTGCCAAACGACGTCAAAGCTTTGATGAAAAAAAAGTTGTCAGTTAATCTATTTTGTCAGTTAATCTAAAAACGAGGCACACTATTTTGTTCTACGTTGCTTATATTATTATTTTATTAGTATATGGTAGTAGGCTATTGTACTGTAAATACTTATACCACAAATAATATAATAATACAGATGGGTATTGTAAATGAACTGAAATGTTATTCAGTTGTAATAAAGAAGAAGAACAAACAATTTTTATGTTTGCGTCTTAACTATAGTTTTTTTAAAAACTTAAAACAACAACAACATTACCGAACTTTGAGTTTTTTAAATTTATGTTTCCACTTTTCATTTCATCATGATTTTTTGATTTTTTCCATTTCTAACTTGTAGTTGACATTTACCTTGTTTATGCACAAAGATTAAAACGTATTAACTCTAAAACTTTTTAAGCATCGTTTTGAGATAATACATTTTAATTAGTGTTTATGCGTAATACAACATTTCGTTCTCACTCAAAACGTTAACCATCTGCGTGTGTAGTGTAATAACAATTACTTAAAACGAATAAAATGTATATGCACACTTTAAATGCGCATTGAAATTTGGTTTATGCATCCGTATTTAGTCAAGACGGAATGAGTTAATGCGAATTAATGTGTCGCATAAACAAGGTAATTGTTTATGATTTGTTATAAACATAGGTTTAGAAAGTGGGGCATCCAATTATCAAAAAAGCGAATACAGTAGAATCTCGATAATTTTACTACCTGATAATTTCCTATATTTACAGCGAAAGAAATTTTGCTTACTCTATAATTTCAACAGCCATAATTTATACATGAATTTACACATAAAATACATATTTGAACATGTTAAATCGCAAAAAATCTAAATTTGATTTGATTTGTGAAAGGCTTTATTTTTGATTTTTTTGTTGTGTTAATTAAAAATTGAGAAATAAATAAACTAATCTTTTTTTAATTTCATGTGTGCGTTTTACTTCCATACATACATACATATTTAGTTTAAATTTTGTATTCAATAATTTCTACTATCCCGTTATTTCAACGAGAGTAGTTTTAATTAGGTAAAATTATCGAGATTCTACTGTACATAAATCTAAAATACCTAATTCTTTAAACCATACAATGTCGGTTGAACTGAACAGTTACTTGTGCGTCAGCAAAAGTAAAATACAATATTTATGTACACAATATACCTACATACAATAATAATGTCTTTTATTTGCTTGTCACATATTTTTGTTGTTGTCGGTTAACAATTATTGTACCTAAAGGAAAAGGAAACAAAAAACTGAAAACTTTGTCAGTTTATTTTATTATATAACATCATGATAGGTTTATGTCTTTGCTAATCATATCACATTTGTCAGTTGATCGTTGTCAGTTAACCAAAATTCATATGCAACATTTTGTACAACAGTTTTTATATATCTGTATTATTATATTGTTTGTGCTTATACCAATTCTAAAAGTACAAGCGCTTATATATTTTTAATAAGCTTAAAGGTTGAAAAAACTTTTATAATATATACTTTTTAAGAATTGATTATAAAGCCTCTGTAACTACGATGATATTCAAGTAAAGAGTTGTTCGAGGACGTTTCGGAAGTTTCTCAGTAACTTTCTCCGTTCTTTAAATTCATATTTTTCGAATATTCCATCATATTTAATTATTTTCAAGAAAGGAATCGATTCTAGACAGGAAGCATTCTATTGACTCACCCCAAATCTGAAAACCCCATGTAAATCCGTTCACGTTTACTACCCTAAAACTCTTTCCAAAATTTCAATTACGTCACGAGGAACACTCTTACCCACAAAGGAAAAAGTAAGTGGATAAAAAGTATATAAAAAAGAAAAAAAAAACTTTTTTTATTATTGCGTAGTTACAAAAACTGCTTCATAAATTTGCGTATTTTTAAAATAATGGAAAAATCGAAGTTTGAAATCCGTGCCAACATAAAATTTATGGTTAAATTAAAATGGAAATTAAGTGATATAATTGAGGCCTTGGAAAAAGTTTATGAAAAGGACGCACCAAAACGTGCTACAGTTTTCAAGTGGATAAAGCGTTTTAAGGAAGGGAGATATGACATTGAAGATGATCCTAGAGAAGGTAGATTTTCAACATGAGTTACAGAAGAAATGATTGACAGTGTGTATAGAGTAGGAAGAATGAAAAAAATGTTTTTCACTCACGAATGATAAAAAAAAAAGAATTTTATTTTTCATTCACTCATGAATCTTATAATTTTGTTCTCAATATCGTTTCTTATCATTCGTGAGTGAGCATAAAAAAATTGAGAATAAAAAATAATTATCATTCTTGATATTTATCACTAGTGATAAATTCGTGATAAGAATTGGTATAGCTCGATTTAAAAAAGATACTAAATCGTATTATGTACTAGAAAAATATGCGCAGAAGAAAAGATACTTACACACATGCATTTTTGTTGTTGTAAATTCTAAGAAAGAGGATAGAAAGAATACTTAACGAATTTTTCATTTCTATTCGTTTCTATTCTTTTTCATTCGTGAAAAGGAACGATATGGAAAGAAATTTTTCTTTACATTCGTGAATGAAAAAAATTAGTATACATAAATATATTTCATTCTTTATGAGTGATAAGAATTTGTAATTTAAATATCATTCGTGTAAGATAAAAATGGTAAAAAATATTTATCATTCGTGAATGATAAAATTGGTGAAAAATTGAATTTTTTTCATTCGTGAATGATATTTTCCGCACTCTGTGTAAAATCTGATTGATGCAGATCGACGAATTACTGTTCCTATTATTGCCGACACTTTAAACATAAAATAATAAGTGATTCGTTGGGCTTCTCAAAACTTTCATCACGATGGGTTGCGCGAAATCAGATATATCAAGCAGTGGAGTTTTTAAATAAAATAGATGCAGATCCTGAAGACATTTATGACCAAATCGTGACCGGAGATGAAACGTGGTTATATCAGTAAGATCCAGAAAGTAAGATCCAATCTAAAGAACCAGTAAAGTTCAAAGCTGAACGTTCAGTTGGAAAAGTCCTTGCAACAATTTTTTGGGACTCAAAAGGAATCATTCTAATCGATTTTCTGGAAGGTAAAAGACTGCTAACTGGTGATTATTATGCATCGCTTTTAGAAAAGTTAAAAGCCGCGTTAGTTAAAAAGAGACCTGGAAAACTTCATAATCGAGTTCTCTTTCACCATGATAATGCACCAGCTCACACGGCATCTCAATCAAGCCGTGTTTTAAGAGAATTTCGATGGCAAATTTTGAAACACCCACCATACAGTCCAGATTAAGCGCCTTCTGATTTTTCTTATTCCTAAAATTGAAGAAGGAACTCAAAGGACATCCAAAGATGACTTGAAGGAAGCTGCATCTGCGTGGTTATTAGCACAACCTCCAGCATTCTATAGAGAAGGGTTAGAAGGATGGTGGAATTTCATGGAAAAGTGTTTAGAGTTAGACGGTAGTTATGTAGAAAAATAAATGTCAAATAGTCCATACATTTTTTTTAATTAGACAATTTTATATGGAAAATGAGGACGGAGTAAATGTGCATGACATCATCATACAATTTTTTTGTTGATGTTTTATTATATGAAAATTTATAATTAATATAAACAAAAACAACACACATATAAAAAAATAATTGTTGTTTTTATTTTTCATTTTTCAAGTACCCAACCAAATTTACAATTTTTTTATAATACCGTATTTGAATTTTGTACGTACCTAAATACAAAATTTATTGTAAACTTGAAGTCACTGTTTTTTTCTCAATTTTGTATTTTTCCCATTTAGCATATACAAGTATGTATTTTTGTATATAATTTTATAATTTAATAAAATAAATTTATAATTTTTAGTATAATTATTTAATAAAAACTTCACTTTTTATAATAATTATTATTATTTCATTTATTTTATTATTATTCTGCAAATTTGTTTTTATTCAGAACAAATTAGTTTATAAAATAAAAACTTAACCTTTTATTTTTAAATGAATCTGGCTGTGGAAATTCTATATTGAAAAATAAACTTCTAAACTGATTTGATTGAGGTGTTAACTAAAACTAAATCTTAAAATCTCTTCTTATTCATCATTTACTATCCCAAAAATAATAATTCGCAATTGAATTATAATTGTTTATTTAAGAATACAATGTATTATATTATTGTAAGTTATATTCTTATTTATTGCGAATAAGCGATTTTTGGTAAATATTTTAATTGTATTTTTTTTGCGAACATGGGTTTGCAATTAATATTTTTAATGGATCAAAATTGAATGTTTATCAAATCGAATATTGTTTAAACAAAGAGTCGATAGAAATATTAGATTACATCATGCTTGAAATATCGCGCATATAGCAATTGGCGTACGTGACACCCCCATCCTTAAGTTCGATGTCCGCATCGTTTTTAATTATTTTGAAATTTATGATCTTTGGGACAGTATATCTGTTCTTAAATTTAAAATACATTATAATACTTATTATAACAATAGAGACTATTATTATTATATCTACTGTATGATTTACAATATTAATCTTTTTCATAGTATACATTTTATCCAAATTTTCCAAATGTAATTCTTTTATGTTTTCAAATTCAGGTTTAATATGTATAGGCTGTATTAATTTTATTCCATTATTTATAAATTGAAAATTAATTGATATTTCTGTACTAACAAAGTCTTTTCCAAAAATATTAATTGAACAGTTATTAAACTTTTTTAAATTGTTTCCTTTTATTTTAATTTTATCTGTATTACAATTTTGGAATAACAGTGTCTCTTCAATATTTATTGTAACAATTATTCCAGGAATATTTGAAATTATTTCACTTACATTATTTATATTAAACGAACAATGTCTAATATTAAATTTAAACATTTCATTTAGACATTTATTATTTATAACTTTATTATTAATATCTAATATAGAATTTTTACATTTTATAAACAAATCTGGCACATTTATTACTTGTTGTTTATTAAGATTTGGAATAGGATACATTTTTATATAATGACATTTTTCTTCTGAAAATATAGGTTTTTGAATTACAATTATGATAAGTTTTTTGTCTACAAATAATTTTACTTTTAATTCTTTAATTTGATCAATAGTTAATTGCAAAATTTCTTCTTTAGTTAATAGTGACATGTCTAATATACCTTGTTTTGAAAGAATTATTGTTTGACTTATTTTATAAATATAATTATAGTAAATTATCAACTGATTTAAAGTATTATCCTCTATAGATTTGTTATTAAACTTTCTACTGATTTCATTATAGTTATATTCATTTTCTTTTAATAAATTCATCAATTCTTTATTATTTTTATTGATTGTTTTGCTTAAATTTTTGAACTCATTTTCTATTTGATTGTTTATAACAATTTGTTTGTTTAATTGTCTGACAATATTATTATTATTATCATCGTTATTATAGATTGCTTTCATAATTTCTTCTTTATCGTCGCTAGACATTGTACCGAATAAAAAACTTTCTAGTTTCCCAACGATATTAAAAAGTCCTCTTTTATGACGTTTAAAAATTGTTAATAATTTTTTTATTTGTTCGATTTTAAAATTTATAATATTATTTTTAGGAATGTTATTAATATAATTTTCAAATTCATTTTGAAAAAAGGAAATATTTATTTTATGTATAATTACATCATAATGATCAATAGGTTTAATCTCTTGCAGTTGAACATTTATGAAACCATTTCCAGATTGTAGGGGGATAATTTCAAGTGCTGTCACTGTCACGAACAGATTCAACAGGATTAGAACTGTAAGGAAAGAATTTCTTTTTACTTTTCTTAAATCTTGCTTTATAAAATGGTTTTTTATTAATAATTGCATGGTCTCTATGAATGTGACGGTTGTACCTTTTTATAAATATCATCTAACTTGAATCTTTTGTGTTTTTTAATGTAATTAAAGTCAGGTTTTTGATCTTTTCTTGTGGCATTAATTTTATTTAAAACTTTAAGTTTATTTAGTTTGATATTTTCATAAACCGTTTTTAGTAATGTTTCATCTTTTTCATGATGTAAATATTCTGGTTTCATTTTTGTTGTTGAATGTATTGTACGATTATAAGTTATTAGTGCCTCAACAATTGGGTTAGTGAATTTTTTCTCTTCATCTGGCTTTTTATTTATTACTCTTAATTGTTCATTAAGTGTATTATGCAATCTTTCTATATCAGAATTGCTAGTTTTATTATCAGGTGTACAGAGATGTAATTCAATGTTTTCAGAATTTAAATAATTTTTTATGGATTCTGTTTCCATTGCACTTTCTCTGTCACTAATTAATAATTTGGGTTTTCCCATGTACATAAATAGTTTCCCAAGAGTGTCTTTTATTGTCAACCAATTTCGGTCTTCTATTTTAATTACACAAGCAAATTTTGAAAATCTATCTATACAAGTAAGGTAAAATTCCCATTTTCTTGGATACCATATATCAATATTAAAAATTTCTTTGGGTTTACAAGGAGTTTCCGTTTTTTTAAAAGGAATTTTTAATGGTTGTCTTTCATATTTAGAAATATTACAAACACTACATTGATTAATTACTTTATTTATCTCTTTTTTTAAATTAGGATAATAAAATTTTGTTTTTAGTTCGTCGTAAATAGTATCAATACCTCTATGATTATAATTCTTGTGTTCTTTTAAAATAATTTCTAAAATTTCATCTTCTTTGATTATTTCTTGTAAAACTTTATTACATTTTACAATTTTAAAATTTGGTTTATTTTTAACATAAACTTTTTGAAATTCTTTGAAAATTTCGAAATCTTCTACATATATTGCGATTGTATTTCCATATATTTCTTTTAAAATATTTTCAAAAATTTCTTCTGTGAAATTCTCTTCTTGAAAAGTAAATATTTTTCTTTTATTTATTTTTCTGAAATCTTTGTTATGTTTTCCTACTTTTAAAATGACTTGTGTTTTAATGACATTTAAAGGCTTTTCCGATATTTCGATAAAATCGGTATTATCTTCTGAAGCACTATGTTGTGTTTCATTAGTATCAACTGTACAATTTTCAGATTGAATAATATTAACAAGAGTGGGTCTTGATAAAGCGTCGGCAACAAAATTAGTTTTTCCTTTAATATATTTTATTTCATAGTTATATTCCTCTAGTTTCAATTTCCATCTTTGTAATTTTAAATTTGGTTCTTTTAAATTAGATAACCATTGTAATGGTTTATGGTCAGTTTGGATTAAAAATTTTCTACCATAGAGATATGGGCGAAAATATTTAGTTGCCCATATAATTAGCAAGGAGTTCTTTTTCTATTGTAGAATATTTAGTTTCATGATCGTTTAAAGTTCGCGATGCAAAGCATATTGGATGATTATCTTGAGATAACACAGCACCAACAGCGTAATCAGATGCGTCAGTTGTTAAGGTAAATGTTTTATTAAAATCAGGGTATTTTAAAATAGGATCTTTTTGCATAAGCATTTTAAGTGTATTAAAAGCTGTGATGTATTCTGTGTCATTAATATTTAATTTTTTATTTTTCTTTAAGTAAATTGTCATGGGTTTTGCAATTTTTGAAAAATCTTTAATAAATTTACGATAATAACCCACAAGACCTAAAAATTGTTTGATTTGTTTTTGGGTTGTTGGTAAATTATATTCTTGAATAGCCTTTATTTTATTAGGATTGGGCTTTATGCATTCAGTGGTAATTATATGTCCTAGAAATTCTGTTTCTTTTTTTAAGAACTCGCATTTATCAGATTGTATCTGTAGATTTGCATTTTTAAGACACTGAAATATTTTTTTTAAAGAACATATGTGTTCTTCTAGGCTAGTACTGAAAACAATTATATCGTCTAAATATACAAAACATATTTTTCCGATATATTCTGCAAGAATTGAATTCATTATATTTATATTGATTTATTAATAAATACAAACTATTTTTCTCTTCTTCGTTTAAATGTTCAGTTCTTATATTTTTTGAGTAAGATTGAACAATATTATCTTTATTCGAATGTAAATCTTTCGGCACATTCATGTGGTAATTTAAAAATTCATTTTCTTCTTCTTCTGAACAGAAAAATTGATATTCTTCGTTTTCAATTATTAGACGTTTACGTGGATAATCAATGATAGTTTTTTCTAACACATCACTTCCCAAGATACCGTCGAAATTACTATTAAAATCAACAATTAAAAATTACATTTCACTAAATAGATTTTTAAAAATAGGTAAAGGTTTAACTTTTGCCACATATTCACAAAGAATTCTATTTTTATCAAGAGTTTTAATATAATGATTTATTGGTGTTAAACTTGAAGGAGGACACAAACCAGGACGAAGGATACTAACACTTGAACCGGTGTCGATTAAAAATTTTAAAGAAGATTTTTCAGTTTTAAGTCTAATAAATGGGAGATTTAAGTTTGATCGAGATTGTCCGAGGCAATGAAATGAAAATTTTGACTTTCCTTCGATTGAATTACTGTTACAAATAATTGTTTAATTATTTATTATCTCAAACACTATACATTTATTATATTAATTACAATGAATTATTAAGATATGAAAATAGTTTAAGCTACTGTAAATATTAATTTATAAGAAAACACAAAGTATAAAAGATGTTCACGCCATCAAAGTTGAAACGGAAGAGAGAGAGAGAGAGACACAAAATCATGACAGCTGTGTATTCTGAAGTTAGCTACGAGTCGCTATATAATGGTATTACCATTCTTAATACTATACAATGGTATTACCATTCTTAACACCTCCCCTCGACGAGTTAACGCTGTATAAACCAATCATCTCTAATAGTATCTGATGACGCTGCTTACCCAAAGATTTCGTTAGAATATCGGCTGGCATCTCCTTTGAAGACAAATATTCAACATTAACTAATACTTCGTTGATCGCATCTCTGATGTAATGAAAACGAATGTCAATATGCTTCGATCTATTGTGAAAGATTGGGTTCATTGCCAAACGTTGTGCACTTTGATTATCGTTGTATATTGTTCCATCTACAGATGAAAGGAAACCTAATTCACTCATGAACCTTTTGATGTAGATCATATGTTTCGCAGCTTCTGTCAGTCCAATATATTCGGCTTCTGTTGACGAGAGCGCTACGACATTTTGCTTTCGAGATTCTCATTCAATAGCAGTTTTGTTGAATGTAAATATATATCCCGTGTAGGATCTGCGATCAATTTTACAACCACCCCAATCGGCATCAACATAACCAGTTATCTGACCATTACCTTTATCGTAAATAATTTTGTGATCGATTGTACTTTTTAAATAACGCAGGATTCTTTTTGCAGCTTTCCAATGTTCTTGACCATGATAGTTGTTGAACTGACTTAGTACACTGGTTGCATAAGAAATATCTGGACGAGTACGAACTGACAAATACATTAATGCACCAATTAATTGTTGATAAGGTTGATCATCGCATTTTGTACTTCTTTCAAATTTTTGGCCTGTTTCCAAAGGTGTAGATACTGGGTTGGCTTCTAGCATTTTGTATTGGTTCAAAATTTCATATATATAATTAGTTTGAGAAATTGAAATTTTATTATCAAACCATTCAAAACGCATTCCTAAGAAAAAATTCAACTGTCCCAGGTCTTTAATTTCGAAAATCTCTTGTATATAATTTACAAATTCGTTGATTGATTCATCTCTTTTACACGCTACAAGTATATCATCAACATATACAATAATAATCATTATATCCTCTCCTTGACCTCGAAAATATACGCACTTGTCATACATAGACAAATTACAATTAAAAGCTTGAATCTTTTCACTTAATATATTATACCATTGACGACCCGATTGACGTAATCCATATAAAGCCTTTCGTAAATGACAGATCTTATTTTTTTGATTTAACTGCTGTAACATTTCTTTAGCTTGAATATACACTTCGCTTTTATCGCATTCGTTTCGAATGATGTATTTCAATCCTTCATTCAGTAATGCAGGTGGTTCCATATAAACATTTTCATCTAACTTACCGTTTAAGAATGCAGTAGTTACATCAAGTTGTCTAATCTTCATATCGTATTGAGCAGCAAGTGCAGTCAGTAAACGAATTGATCCAATTCTTGCAACCGGAGAAAAAGTCTCATGAAATTCAAAACCTGGCCTCTGAGCAAAACCTATAGCCAAAATACGTGCCTTTTTACGCTCTATCTTGCCATCATTTGAATATTTATTTCGTAGAACAAATCTACTACCGATCACATGTGCATTATCAGGACGATCGATAATTTCCCATGTTTTCCTTTTTATAACCGATTTTAACTCTGAAGCGATTGCTTCATGCCATTCAGGATCATTCACTGTATCTTCAATAAAAATTTCAGCATTGTAAGCATATTCAGCAAAATTTGTGTTTTCATAAGAATCAATAATGTTATATTGCTTTTTAGGTCTACCTCGTATTCCAGTACGAATTATTCTTGGACGACCAGGTCCTTTGCGATTAACTGGAAACTGAATATCTGAATTATTATCTTCTTGTTCAATATTAGAATCAATAATGGTATCATTTTCTTCTACTTTTGATTCTTTATCTGTTTTGGTAACTTGATTATCTTCAAATATTACTTCACTTGAATGATCATCTGGTTCTAATAAAATTGGATAAGGTATTATTTGTTTATCTGTATCTGTTTTAAAATTTGTTGTAATCAATTCATCTTTATTATTTGATGTTTTCTGTTTACTCAGAAATTTAACTTCTCTTGTAATTATTGTTTGCCTTTTTTGAGATATGAAGATACGATAACCTTTCGTCTCATTTGAATAACCTAAAAATATACCTTTATTAGAACGTGAATCTAGTTTGCTTTTACCTGAAGTCTTGTTCAAGACGAAAACACTGCATCCAAATTCTTGTAGATGATTTAGATTTGGTTTCTTTCCATGAAAGTATTCATAAGGAGTTTTGCCATCAAGATATGCTGTAGGACATCTGTTTCTTAAATAATTTGATGTATTTAATGCTTCTGCCCAAAAAGATGGTGGTAAATCTGCTTGTATCAAAAGACATCTTGTCATATCTAATAATGTTCTGTTCTTTCTTTCACTTATCCCATTCTGCTGTGGACTGTATGGTACTGTAAGTCGTCGTCTTATTCCGTTTTCTTTAAGAAAATTATCGAATTTTTCATTTATATATTCGGTGCCATTGTCAGATTGAAGACTTTTTATTCTTTTTCCTAACTGGTTTTCTACCATAGCTTTAAATTCTTTAAATTTATCTAATACATCTGACTTCTTATTTATAAAATATATTTCGCACCATCTCGAGCATCATCTATGAATGAAACGAAGTATTTAAACTTTCCTAGAGATTCCACCCTTATGGGACCACAAACATCTGTATGTATAATCTCTAATAATTCACTTTGACGACATGATTGCTTCGGATATGGAAGAGCAGACATCTTCCCTTGAATACATATCTCGCATTCAAAATTATTTAATTGATTTTATATAATCAATACCAGTAGCTAGTTTACCTTTTGATAAATTTATTAAATCTTTAATATTTACATGACCCATTTTTCGATGCCATTCACTAAGTAATTCGTAATTTTTATCAATGACATTATATGAAGATTCATCATTTTTGTCACAAACGTAATATAGATTTCCATGTCTTTTTGCAGTAAGTACGGTTTCACCTGATTTACTTTTTATCTCAGCAATATGTTTCTTAAATGTAACCTCAAAATTATGATCAGTAATTTTACTTATTGATAATAAGTTTGTTTTTAATGCAGGTACATGCAATACATTTTCAAGTTTTATAGTTTTAAATGTATTTTTAGAAACTACACTAATATCCAAATTACCTTTTGCATTAATTTCGGTTGAATCACCATTTGCCATATTTAAGATTTTAAAGTCTGATTGATTCAAAAAATCAAATTTACTTTTATCATTACAAAGATGTGATGTGCAACCGCTATCAAGACACCAAACATTATTTGATTTTGATAAATCTGTTTTATTGTTATAACAATCAGATGTCGTTAACATTGTGAATGTATTTTCTTTATTTGAATATTCATTTGCTTTTGGTTTACGTAAACGACAATCAGATGCTTTATGACCGATCTTGTGACAACGATAACATCGAAATGTGAATTTCTTAAAATTGTTATTCATTTTTGATTTATTTTTCATAAAATGATTTGCTGAAAAAGCACCAGCAACTTTGCTGTTCGAATCATTAGAACGTGCTTCACATTCTTCCAAAATTTTAATTTTTAATGATTCAGGGTCAGGTAGCTCATCTCTGGTTTCAATAGCGCATCGAAAATTTTCATATATAGGTGGTAAAGTATTTAATAGCATCACGGACAAAAGATTTTCGTGAATGTCTATTTCTAAATCTTTTATTTTGTCTACTATATCGAAAAATTTTCTTATATGCTCGCGAACATCATCTTCGTCCTTCATCTTACTCATTAGTAATTGTTTCAACAACATTACCTTTTTAACTGGTCCTTTTGACTGGTATATGTCCTTCAATTTTAACCACATGTCTCTTGAAGTTAAACAATACTTTATTTGTTTTAATTAAGAAGGTGCCATAGAAAGAATTATGTCTGCTTTCGCTTTGTTGTCGTTATCACGCCATTTATCTCTTGATTTAATGACGTCCTCATCTTTTTCAATATCACTGTCTACTTCTGGTTCTTCCAATGTACCATCAACGTACTTCCACAAATTGTTCTTTATGAGAACCGCTTTCATTTGTAGTACCCAGGTATCATAATTATCCTTTGATAATGAATCAAATCGAACCGATGCAACTGAATTCATTTTATGAAAAAGTTAAAGTATACCGGTTAATATAATATGTATATAAGTACGTAACTAAATAACCGCACACGCGTTAATTATTACACTTAAATATAAAATCGAGATTTATCTGGTTAATCGGCGATCTGGGCCCATAACCTGTTACAAATAATTGTTTAATTATTTATTATCTCAAACACTATACATTTATTATATTAATTACAATGAATTATTAAGATATGAAAATAGTTTAAGCTACTGTAAATATTAATTTATAAGAAAACACAAAGTATAAAAGATGTTCACGCCATCAAAGTTGAAACGGAAGAGAGAGAGAGAGAGAGACACAAAATCATGACAGCTGTGTATTCTTAAGTTAGCTACGAGTCGCTATATAATGGTATTACCATTCTTAATACTATACAATGGTATTACCATTCTTAACAATTACATTAACATCAACATCCATTGGTTGTGGTACACCATATCGTCTTAAGCGAGACATTTCAGAATTACACCTAACCCTCGCTTTGCGTCGAAGATGCGTTCTTGAAAAAGGCGATGCAATACAAAAAGACGCAAAACGAACAGTCATTTCATATGAAAATGTACTGGAAAATAGAAGTTGCGTTCTAAGAAATTCAAAGTATGATAGTGTATAATAATTAAAAACAATTAAAACCTTAAGAAAAACAGTAGTATTTATTAAAACAATCAAAGTAAGCGAAAAATACATTAATAAAATATATAAATATATGAACATAAAACAAAAATAACTTAAAAAATTCATTCAAAAACTTAATGAGAATCAATTATTATTGAATTACTCAATATGATCTTTGACAATTTCAAAGTACATATCTAGTCTTCTTAGAACAACTTATTTTGTTTGAACGCTTATGGTTTTTAACATTTAAAATATGAATGAATTTTATTAACGAAATAGTGTAATGCAAAGAACGGGAACATCTTTCATCGAAAAAAACGACGCAATTTGGAATTTAAGCGACGCTACGTGAAATTTGGTATCAATTCAGTGCCGACGCAACTTCGAAAAGACGCAAAGCGGAACGACGCAAAACGAGGGTTAGGTGTATTTCGCCCGTTATTATTATTAATATTGTCATTATTATTGAAATTACCATTGTTATAATTTCTAAAATTATTATGATTTTGTCTTCTATTCCAATTATTAAAACTATTATTATTTTGAGCATTACTATTTTGTGTATAATATATAATGTGTATAATTGTTTTGACGAAATTTATTATTAGTATAATTATTCTTAAAACTATGATTATGATTATTATTAAAATTATGATTGTTATTAAACTTATGATTATTTGTAAAATTTTGTTGATTTTTCTTCTGATTGTGATAATTTCGTTGATTTAGAAACTGCTTTTCGTCAAGATCATATGAAGATTCCCTTAGAATTAATAAGGCTTCTTCCATGGTAATTGGATTACGTGTAACCACCATACTTCTAAGTGGTTCTCGTAATTTGTCACGAAATTGTTTTAAAGCAATTCTTCTTATAATAGCTGATTGACCGTTTATTTGTTGATCTGTAGCATCAGGAGTTTCGAGACGATATTTATTAATTATTTTAGCAACTTGACTTTGTATTTTATTATAAAAGGTAATTGTTGATGAATTATTCTGCATCGTAATTAATTCATCAATTAAAGAAGATAATGATGATAAATTAGCTAAATTAGCCACTAACGTTGTTTTTATTGAATCCCAAGTAACACTTTGAGGATTTGAATCAATTATTTCTCGTGCTTTATCTCTTATTTTAGATTTCAAACTTATTATAGATATCGGCATATAATTTTCAGGAAAATTAAGTCCAAAAATACTATTGAAATATTCTATAAATGGAAATAGATCATTCTCACCATGTACATCAGGACCATTTTTAATGAGTTTAACCACACCATCTAGATTAAGAGCCATCTTTCTAATATTTGTTGAATTTCCAACACTATAGCGAATATGAAACTTAACTTTCACTTCACAACACAAATTTTTAGATAATATTAGAATCACAAATTTCGTTTTTTTTTTAGCCAGATCCTACCGACTGCGCCAATTTTATAATTTAATAAAATAAATTTATAATTTTTAGTATAATTATTTAATAAAAACTTCACTTTTTATAATAATTATTATTATTTCATTTATTTTATTATTATTCTGCAAATTTGTTTTTATTCAGAACAAATTAGTTTATAAAATAAAAACTTAACTTTTTATTTTTAAATGAATCTGGCTGTGGAAATTCTATATTGAAAAATAAACTTCTAAACTGATTTGATTGAGGTGTTAACTAAAACTAAATCTTAAAATCTCTTCTTATTCATCATTTACTATCCCAAAAATAATAATTCGCAATTGAATTATAATTGTTTATTTAAGAATACAATGTATTATATTATTGTAAGTTATATTCTTATTTATTGCGAATAAGCGATTTTTGGTAAATATTTTAATTGTATTTTTTTGCGAACATGGGTTTGCAATTAATATTTTTAATGGATCAAAATTGAATGTTTATCAAATCGAATATTGTTTAAACAAAGAGTCGATAGAAATATTAGATTACATCATGCTTGAAATATCGCGCATATAGCAATTGGCGTACGTTACAATATACAGATTGTAGTTTATACAGTAGCGGAAAAAACGCATGACTCAAATAATTTTCATTTTTCTAAAAATAATTTATTTATTAACCCTTTAACCGGCAAGATAGAAATAGGGGGTTTAATGTTTTGGGAATTTTGGTACGAGAAACACGAATCCGAAGTCCATTTGTCGATATTTTTATTCGTTTGGCAGCCAGGTGAGAAAAAAGGATGCCCGCCATTTGGCCGGTATATCGGTCTAAGGGTAAAAAAATTAAACAGGTGTTTGTTTTTGTGTAATAACAAAATTTGATTTTATTAATATCTATTCAAAAAAAACTCAAAAATATAAATTCTTAAAACTAAGTAAGTACATCATTGGTATTAAAAATATAGATTTTATTATTTTTCAAATAAAAAGTCAAAAATATATCTAATTTCTTAAAACTAAGTATTTTATTTATTTATTTATTTATGTTTAATAACTTTTATTAATATTAAATTATAGCATTTCTTTTTTTATTTATTCAAAGATTAATTGTCGTTATTGAATTTTATTAGGGAGGAATTTACTTAATTTTTTTTATTAAAATTGATTATTTATTGACTGGTTTAATTTTATAATATTTTGTTTATAAATTTTTTATATCTTTTTATTGAACTATTAATTATTTATTTAATAATTTTTACTAATTTTATTTATTTATGTTTTTATTCACACACGTGGAGGCAATTTTTTTTGCTTTAGATCGGCATGCCGGCCTAAAAGCGGGCATCACTTAACACTCAAAAAAAGCACTAAATTTTTATTTTTACAAAAAAATGTTGACATATTATCAAAATAAACATTTTAAATACTTACCAAAAAAATTCCAAATTAAATTGAGTCACTAAAAATATTTTTTTTTGTTTTTTGAATTCACGTGTTTTAAATCAATAATTTTCACCGAATTGTTAACTTGCTTACACTTGAATAACTATACCTTTTAAACAAATAAAAATATAACGTTTAAATTGGTACCATTAGATTAGTATTTTATGACCTAAAGGCGAGCTTATCAATTTGAGTGGAAAAAAAATTCAGGTTTTAAAATAAATCGGTTATTTTATTGCCGGCCATATGGCGGGCTTACCGGCTAAAGGGTTAAGCTGTATTACAGAATTATATATGGTTTTTCTTTTCTTATAGAAAATACCTTGAAAAAACACACATACTTAGTTAAAAAACAAACCATCATCCATCCTCACCAAAATTTAAAGATAGTATCGAGAAAAGTTTTTAGAAATTATTAGTTAGGCGACTTTCATGATCGCTACTGTATATTATAATGCACGTACATTATAATGTTAACACTTTGCAAGCATTAACGATTTTCTAATTTTCTAATAATGTCTGTGATCATCTCCCGGCTGCAAGGTTTTAATAAAATTTTATAGGTACACCTAATTGATCAAAATTTGTAGAGTCCAACATATCTAACTACTTCACATTATGTAACATTTTGAAATATAAATATGGATAAATAAAATGTATTTAAATGTGAATTGCAATGTTGTTAATTAGGTACTTCAATTGAAAACAAAATATCTTAATTCCCTTTTTCATTTGAAAAAAAAATATATAGTTACATAAAATAAAAACAAAAAAAAAGCGGGATCTGGATTCTGGATTTCAGTAAAATTTCTCATAGCTTCAAAAACTATAAAAAAAATAAAAATAATTGGATAAATTTTTCATATTATCATGCATTCAATAATCAGAAAACAAATTCTAATTCATATTCCTATACAATACAATATACACATATAAACATACATAATGTATGTACATACATATTGATATTCTATGGATGAAAAAATAAAAAATATTATACTAACCGATGAAACAAATTTTTAAAAAAGAAGAAAACAAAAACAAATATTAAATGAAATGTGCACAGACAGTAAACACGCATTTGTGTACATGCAAAAATATGTACATACATATATGTATATATGTATATACATTGTTATATATATTATATAAATATAGGTATACACAAAGTTAAACCAAAGCGTAAAGATCTAATAAAGCGAGTTCACTTTCGCATAACGGTACTGCAAAAAACAACCACCAATAGAATTGCTTAAAAAGCAATTAAATCATTTCCCCAAAAAATGACGTCACAAATTTCCATATGTCCAAAAGAGATATTTCTACGAACCACCTTCTAATGTAAAATTACATATGACAGCAAAAGATAAAAAGTGTGTTTAAAACTGCACACAATTTCATTCGATTTCCCCAGTATATACCTACATGATATTTTATTATTGTATAGGTTTTTTAAAAGCATGCGGAGTTTAAGATATAGCTATACCTTTTTTTCGAGAATGTATTAGTTCATGTTAATTTGTATTCTTCAGTGTTATTATACTTTACTTTCACACGTACGTGTCTTTTCTTCTTCTTCGTATGTAAATCATTGCTACCTTTTTTTTTAAGTGTATTTGTACCAGACGCGGCTCGTCCTTGAGGGCTAATGGGGCACTGCCCCACCAAGAATTTCAGCCTAAATTGCATAATTTCATTATAATAAATTTAAAATTAATTGTAAAAAAAATTTGAAAAAAATCGAAAATAATTTGGTGTAAATTATTTTTCAATGTACATTACATGCAACTTGGAAAGAGAAGTGATAATATAATATATACTATATATATAAATATATAACAATTTATGATATATGTACATACAATATACATGATTAAACAAATTTCAAATTCTCTTTGTATAGACTATAGCTGCGCTATAGGTATTGATAGGTTTTACGTTTAAATTTTTTTTGTATAATCAATAAGATCATACTGATACTCTATGGGGCAGTTCAACAACTTCCCCATAAAAGAGTAAAATTTCATATATTTTGTGTATGAATGACTCTCTCTCTTTATTCATTTTGTACTGAAGCAATTTATGTTCGAAAGGCAGTTTCAATCAAAGTTTATCTATATATTAAGTTAGGAAACTCTTTTTTTACAAATACACATACAACTGATAACAACACATTAACAAAAAAATCCATTAAGTGGAAGTAGTAAAGATCTAATTACTTGGTTCATGTCCATTATCTTATACCATTTGCCTATAAGAACGAGAGAATACAATATGAGTCATAAAAAAAAAAAATGATAATACGTGACTGTACATGCATATTTTTCATAATGTAATTTTAAAGGCGAGATGAAAGGTTTTTTTTGTATGCGTGAAACACGTAAAGTATAGGGAAATGTGAAAAATGGACTAGTACAAATACATACAAAGGCAATGTAAATATTGTATTTTTGATATTTTCCCATAATGCTTTTTTAAAGGCGAGATGAAACGAATTTATTTGTATTTTGGTTTTTGTTTGAATTATAGTACAAGGTGATACAGTATATTTTTGATAAAATTAGTGGATATTTTTTTTAAAGTGAATTTGTGATTTATATATGTAATATATATATTTTTTTGAAAATAATACAAATTTTTTTTTGAAAAATATAAATAATAATAAAAAAAACAAAATAAACAATAAAAACAGTGAATTGTTGTACGTAGTTGATTTAATTAAAAACCTTAAACCTGCACCCTGTAATAATGTTTTGATTTCCACATTAAATGATGTCACTTTTTTTGAATTTTTTATCTTTTTCTTACAAACAAACTCCTTATTACCATCTATTTTTCGCAAATCCGTTAAGGACATTTGAATAACGGGACCAAGGTCGAAAATTGATAAGAAAACATGCTTTCAGTTTCCTAACTTAATATATAGATAAACTTTGGTTTCAATTCTGCCCCTAAAGAGAGAAAATGTTTTGTCTTATACATAACAATACAACACAAATTTTTCTCTTAATTTTTTTTCTCATAGGATTCTACATGGTTAAAAATGTTCCTCTCATAATAAATTTGTCATTTTAAAATTATTTTTGTAAAAATTGCTATAAATTCTAAAAACAATAGATATTCATATTATTTTTATTTATTCATGATATTTATTTTATAATTATTGTATTACCTATTATAATTAAACTTTTTTTTTTCATTTTAAATTACCAATTTTACACCATTTATGAAATTCATATTTTACAGTAAGAAAATATAATTTTGAAATAATTTGTTAAATTTTATGAACATTTTAAATCAATTTTCCATGAATTTTGTTACAGCTTAGTGATGAATTAATATTTTACATAAAATTTTTTTACCATGTACGTAAATGTTCTAATAATACATATTCGTTTTTTTTTCGTTTCATCTATACAAAAGTGTATGATCATTTTATACTACGGGGCAGTTGGTTGATTGCCCAATGTTGTAAACCAACAAATAAAGTACATTTTTTTTCCTATCAATACAACATAATGTTCGTTCTCATATAATTTTTTCAATACAACATAATGTTTAAATTTTGTTGCTTGTTTTTTTTTGCATACATTTTGTTGTTGCATTTTTTTTAAAATTTTTATATGGAAGGCATGCGACTAGCCAACTTTGAGATATTATATCTTGGGCTATTTTTTATCAATTTAAGTCAAATAAAAAGCATTATTCAAGGAAACATTTCACCCGTGTATTTATTAGGCTTTCATAAATACATAATGCAAATTTCCAACCGTAAATTGAGGAAATAATACATATTTCCTTAAAAAAACTTCAATATTATTTTTCTCTTAATAAATTTTTTTTTTTTAAAGGATTTAAACGTAACTTTAGATTGACACAACTATTTAAGTTTTAAAATAAAGTTAAAAAATAAAATTAAAAAACGAATTTTTAAAATCAACTCCTAAATAAAAAAAAAAAACATACAGCTTTTTAAATATTTAAAAGTGTAGAAACAGAACAGAAGTTCAAATAAATTGTCTTCAGAAAAAACATTTTTTCTGCACAACTTTCGGAACCTAAGCATTGATGCGTGTCGTTTTTTTGGTAAACTATAACTCGCATCCTATTGATAGGATCTTTTTCGCGTCGAGGGAGTTTTGTAGAGAATAATAAACAAAATACCTTCCAGAAATTTCAAATCATTCGGATAATAGAGTTCAGATATTTTCAAATTGAAAAAACAAGTTTTTGAGAAAAACGTGTTAACATTGATTCGAGTGTTAGCATCCTTGAAACTTTAAGCAGCCCCGCCAAGTGATTTCTTCACGAGCCGCCACTGATTTGTACCATGTAAATTTTGTTTACCACATTGTTTTTATAGGGGATAGATGACAAAGATTGATCTACCTATGTAATTTATTTTAAATTTTGTTTTAGCTAGTGAAGTTGAATTAGAAATAAAAAATATTGTTTTATGGCTTTAAAATATGAAAATATTTTCATTTGAAATTTGTTTTCAGTGAAGTGAAGTTTAATATAATTTTTTAATTTTCAAATACAGAAAACATTTTTTAATTTCAAATTGTGTTTCAGTTAACGGAGTGAAAAAAATAATAAAATCTATTTAAAAAACTTGAAAATTATATAAAATTTTTCAATTTTTAAATACAAAAAAAATTTAATCTGTTACGATAAAAATATTTTTTAGAAATAGTATAATATAATAAAAATATATAATAATATATTTTTCATTTTATATAAATATTTTTAAATATTTTTATTGTACTAGAATTATTATTTAAAATTTTTATAAGTGAAGAAGTAAGGTACAGTTTTTAGTTTGTATTGCTCTATTTTCTTATTCGGAAATAATATACATTTTTTTTTATTTTTATTTTATTCCAATAATTTTTAGCAAGCCGCTATACCCTAAATTCTCGAACATTAGAGTAGTTGTGTCCCCACGAACAAGTGGAATTTTGCATCTCGCTTGGTGAAATAGATTTTATTATTTGGACTATTTCTAGCAAAATACACTTGCATTTTACACATACATTGAAGTTTTTCAAAATTTCTTATCAAATTTTGTATGGAAAATTAAAAAGTGATTTTACTAGATTTCTCTATACTATGGTTAAACTGGAAACTGGTTTGATTTGGTTATACAAAAAAAAAAAAAAATAACAAGAGCATGAGCGAATGGATAATAAAAAAAAATCACTCGACTCGATCATTTTTTTTAAGTTTGAATTTTAAAACGTTAGTTCTATTTTTGTTTGCCAGATAGGACAGACAAGAAGGTTTCGTTTAGGAGCCTTTAATGAAATAGAGTGAAAATAAAAATGTACTACGCGAAATACCTATTGTGTTAATCTATAATCATTGGTATGTGGCTATATTTTTATGTTTCAATAAGATATAAAAAAATTTCTAATATTTTATGCATGAGACCTCTACATTTTAGCTTAGGGGGATAAAAATTAGTTGTGTAATCAAAAAACCGACATCTTCCATACAAATTTTTTTTAAAATTCTATTATCCTTTTATTACTTAATTCCGTTAAAAAAAAATCTATTTTAATGAAAGTCTTATAAAAGCCAAGAATAAATTCGAGTAGAAAAAAGGAGAGAAAAAAAACATTAATATGTAAATAAAAATAATAAATTAATTATATAATATTTAACACAATTGTTTTTTTTTATTCTTATTAATTTTAAATTTCACTTTTAATATAATTTTGTGGACTATCTATGGGTCAAGTATTTATATGACATACACATATGTATCTATTTTTAAGTACATCTAAGCGCACGGTAGTGCGCGGCCAAGTTCAACGTAGGGGTTTATTCAATGTGCGTGAATATCAATACATTCATATTACTTCTATTTGAAAGAAAACAAATACGGTCAATACGAAATTAAAAATTAAAACCTGTCAAGTACATAATTATTAAACGTTCTGTATTGAAATTTTTTATGTGAAAAAGTTCTTCGAACTTGGCATTAATGCAGATTTCATTACTTTAGCTGGCCCAACAGTTAACGAATAAGAACTTGGCCGTTTTCACATTTATGTTTTTGGTTGGATACATATACAGGGTGTTTCACAGTTCGTGTGCCAAACTAAAATGGGTGGTAGATCTCGGTGAGAAATTAAAAAAATCGTATGGGAGGGGGGGGGGGGGCCTTTCCCAATGGTTACCGAGATATTCAAGGTCAAACAAAATTTTTTTCGACGAGTAACCAGTTCCACTTTTTGCAACATATTTCAGCGCTCGTGCAATATAGGGAGCTAAATAAAAATTATTTCCATAGGGAACCTTCAGACCTTTCAGAAAATGTCTGTTATAAAATTTTATGTTTAATACTTAAGAAGTTATTGTAGCTCAAAGTCAAAAAATTTTGAAAAAAATCGTCATTTTTATGTTCAATGTCAAATATCTCGAAAATTTCCCTTATTATTTTTTTTTAGTTTTTTAACTTTAACAAAAGCCTATTTTATCTACTCTAATATTGTTTTTAGTTTATTGCATTATCTTCATCCGTTCTAAAGGTATTGAGCATAATTCAAGGGCATTTTTTTCAAAATCGTTTAAAATTGTTCTTGTTTGTGAAGAAAAAAAAAAACAAAGGACAAACTGAGTAATTCTTTTTTTGACTTTGAGCTACAATAACTTCTCAAGTATTAAACATAAAACTTTATAAAAGACATTTTCTGAAAGGTCTGAAGGTTCCCTATGGAAATAATTTTCATTTAGCTCCCTATATTGCACGAGCGCTAAAATATGTTGCAAAAAGTGGAACTGGTTACTCGTCGAAAAAAATTTTGTTTGACCTTGAATATCTCGGTAACCATTGAGAATAGACCCCCCCCCCCCCCCCCTTCCATACGATTTTTTTCATTTCTCACCGAGATCTACCACCCATTTCAGTTTGGCACACGAACTGTGAAACACCCTGTATACTTATTATTTTGGATAAAAAAATTTAAAAAAAAAATGTCATCATTTGGATAATAAAATAATGTCTTGCTGTGGTATTTAATTCAGAAATTAATAAATGGTATAATGCGTCTTATAAACATACAAATATACATTACAAACAAATACGAGAACAATATGAAAATTTTATTATTACATATTACATTTTTTTTTTTAATAATAGTACATTTAAAATTTAAACTTAATACATATGTAAGTTTACATTTTGATACTACGCAAAAGAACGCACCCCACTTTTATATTGTATGAAGTTAGCAGCTGTCAAATAACAATTTCATTTAAAACCATTTATTGAATCAATGCGTAACATCATCATGCAACTGTTACTTATAAGCGCATTCTGTCAACTTAGCAATTTTATAGCCAGTAGTTTTATATACATACATTTATAAGTGAATCATGAAAGTGA
Organism: Bombylius major; assembly: GCA_932526495.1. Taxonomy (NCBI): domain Eukaryota; kingdom Metazoa; phylum Arthropoda; class Insecta; order Diptera; family Bombyliidae; genus Bombylius; species Bombylius major. The sequence goes on from OW052043.1 coordinate 20,097,461, forward strand.
CCCTTGAGTGCCCCTGTCAAAAATTATAGGGTACATCGTGAAATAAGAGCAAAAAAAATTCAACGCCCTCTAGCGGCCACACTGTTGGGATTTCCCCCCGCCCCTCCGATACGATTTTTTGTTTGTCTCGATGAGACCTATCTGTGGTAACCTTTTGGTCGGTGATACGGAACACCCTGTATAGTGAATTAGTGGCCATTTTTTTTTAAGTTATATAATTTTGTGAAATAAAATATTGAAAGCTAAAGAATTGAAAAAAATATTTAAATAAAAATTAAAGAATGCCGGAAAAAAGGAAAGTGGTATTAGCAGTGTTTATTTTAGAAAATTAGTTGTCAAAGAGGTGCATGCATTTTTTGAAAAAAATGAAAATAGCAAATCGATGTAGAATTAATTGGGCCTTCATTTTCTGCAATAGAAAATGAGGGTTAATTTAAGCTTTTTTTGAGTAAAGCAGGGTTAAAGTCCAAAAATCTGTGAAAAAATGACAAAATTATGGTTTTGAGGCCTTATAACTTCTGAATGGTCGGATACACAGCAGCAGGTAAGATGTTGATGGAAAGGCACAGGAGTCCTTTACAATTATGTAAAAGAGTTGGTGAGCCTAGCGTGCCCTTGTAAAAAGTTATAGGGTAAAATATGAAAAAAGTACCAAAAATCTTTAACCCCCTCTAACTCCTAAACCGTTGAGATTTCCCCCCCCCACCAATTCGATTTTTTGTTCCCCTCGCCAAGACCTATCCGTAGTTTCCCAGTCGAACACCGTAACGGAATCACCCTGTAGGTATATCTAAAAGTATGTCTAAATGATATCTTAAAGTATAGATGTATCATAATGATACGTTTTCGATACATACAATCGTGCTTCGACGAATTTTATTGAATTCTGCCGAAAAAAGCGATACTCTCCCTTGTAAAAACATACATCATTCATATATGTATCAAAGAGGCATCTAAAGGATATATTCCTTATATCAGTTAGATATGTCTTTCATATATCAATGATATATTCTTAAGTGGGTGCATTACCTGCTCATATTTTACACTATGAATACCGTAGCCAGACGTTTTGGAATTAATGACTTTTCACGAATTTGATGTTTGATGTTTTAGAATTTGATACAATGCACTAATACGCTATTACATACTACGTTTCGAAATAAACCCCTTGCCAGATTAAACAAACATTTTGAACGTGAATATAAAATCAGATGTGTCGGCTCATATGATAGTGCTGAAAATTTGCTGCAATTGATGCAATTTGATACAATTTGATACAGACGAAAATTATAGCGGCCTATTGGACGAGATGCTGCTCATCTTTTGTGTTACAGCAAAATTAGAAGGTACCGCAAAAATATGGATTAATACATCCTCAGCCTTTACTAAATGGGAAGTTTTGAAAGACGCTTCCATAAAACGATTTACACCAATTGTAAATGAAGCTGATATCCATCTCTCTTTGATGTATCGAAAGACAACCGTGTGAAACACTAAAAAACTATTTGGACTAAATTCTGAAAATAGGTTTGTCTGCGAATGTCGGTGAAGCTGCGCTAGTAAAATATTTTATACTGGCTATGAAAGACGATAGTTTCCATGCATCGATTCAAGGGCAGCTTATCGATAAAATATCTGATTTAAGAGACAGAACTGAATGGTATTGCAGCATTAAGTGAGATACACATTATCATTTAAACTGACAGTTTTTTGCATAACTGTCAGTTGAAATGATAATGTGTATGTGTAACTGATGGTAAAACTGATGCTGACAAAATGATTTCGTGGTTGTTTAGTTTTTTTCATCAGTCGCCGACTGTCAGTTTAAATGATGTGTACCTCACTTTAAGCCAGTAAAAGAAAAATTGAAACTATCTACAGCTGATAATAACGTCACCAAAGTAACGAATACTGCAGCACGTGTTGATAAATCGTCTAAAATATGTTTCAATTGTCGTGTAAAGTGAAACCTATCAAGAGATTGTACCAAACCACAACGCAAGACGAGATGTATTCACTGTAACAAGACGACACATTAAACGCATCACGACAAAACTTTTACACAAGAAGGTGAAAGTCAATGATAAAACGTTAACAGCTTATATCGATTTGGGTAACGATACATCATTGATAAAAAACGGTTAACGGAAGAAAGGTGGGAAAAGTAACCGTCATAGAATATACTAGAAAAATCTTAAAAGCTTGAAGTTTTCAAAACGCATAATTTGAAAATAGTATAAATACAGAACCGATTTGCATAATAAATTCTTACAGTTTCTACTTCTGAAATTGTTAGTTATAGTAAAGAAGTAATGCGGTTACGATACTTACTTTTTTTCCATCTTAATTTTCAAATCTTAACTTCACGAATTTAATCAATGGGTGAATGAGACAGCTGCTTTGGAGTGAGATAAGTGTATTTTTTTTCGTGCATTTTTTTATAGCTACTAAATATACATGGTAAAATACAATAGATTGAACAATTTACAGATTGAACTCTAATCTGAGTATATGGTTATATTGGATCGAAAGATTGAACTCGGCTTGTAATATAACATAAGATAAAAAATTTGCTTTTATATTATTTTTAATACTATTAATGTTCTCAGATATTTCGCTTTGTAATATTTTAAATCAATCAATTCATTATAAAATATTTCAACTTGATTCAGCCAAAAAATCATCCATTCCATCTCCACTCGATATGTGTGTGTACTGTGTATACAACTATGAGATTCAGATTTGATCCAGTTTGGATTAAGTCTTGCATGTATACATATCTGCTAGTGTCATTTTTTAAATTTGAAAGTTTGAAACAAGAAAGGCTTGTTAAATTATAAAAATTACATATCGTGAAATAGTGAAAAATGTCAGGAAAAGAAAACAAAAATATCAAAAAAGGTTTTGAGTGGCGAGAAGAACATGTAGAATATTTTATTGAATGTGTAAAAAATAAAAATATTTTGTGGGATCCATGCCATATTCAATATAAAAATAAAGGAGTAAAACAGGTCACTTGGTTGGCGATAATTAAAAATTAAAAATAAACTAGCGACTAATAAGCACTGATTTGCTGACAACAAAGCTAATATTTCTAAGTTTTTTGCCATTTTATTATTTCTTTTTATTATTATTATATATATATGGTTACATCCACGCAACCAAAAATCCTTCCGTTCTCATAAAAATTCCGTTCTAATAAAATTCCATTCTCATAAAAATTGCTGACACAAAAATCTTTTATAAAATTCCTTAATATTAGAATTTAAATTTTAAAGAAAAAACTTAATTTCAAAAATCATGAGAAAACTTATTTTCACACAAAATTTTTCTTGCATTATCAGCAGAATTGCAATTTTAAATTTTAACAAACCGTCGCGTTAACAGCGACTCGAAAACAAAAATCTCATATTTCTAAAAATTAAAAATGTAAAATTTAGAAGTAAGAAATTATAAAATTTTTTAGATGTTAAGTAGTCGTAAAACGTGTCTCAACCGAAACGATCCAAAAATTAAAAAGTTGTGAAAAGTTTAAATAATTTGTGAATGATAAAATTTAGTTGTGAAATTAAAGAAGCAAATTAAACTTAGTTGAATTGTGAGATTAGAAAATAATTAAATAAGTGTAGAAAATAAAATTTTGTTAAAAGCAAGAAAGAATAAATAAAACAAAAAAATTGTAAAATTCAAAATAATTGTGTTTCAATAAAAACTTTCTGGTGAAAAATAAAAGCAACAAAAAATTTTATTAAATTTTTTTTCCTTTACTCGCGTTGACCACAGTTAAATGGCGCAGTCGGTAGGATTCCAGTAAAGAAAAGGAATCCAGGATAAAGACGCGAAAAAAAATTTTACAAAAAAAAAAAAACAAATTTCTTTGTTATCTCACAAATTTTTTTTTTTTAATAATAAAGCAAATAATAGTGATCTAATTATTTTGCGAACACATAAAACAACTTGATAAATTAAAAAAAAAAAAAAAAATTTTTTGTGATCATTCAAAGTGGATATTTTAACTAAAAGAAAAAGGTTTAAACGACTGGAGACACGTTACTCATTACATCGACTCACTGAAGAGGAGGAAGATAGCTCAAAGTTACCATCACAACACGTCGAAGAAGCAAACTCTGCAGAACCACCAACTTTTGGACATTTTCAGGAAATAAACGTAAAACAACCACAACAACCTAACAACATGCCAGATGAATCATTGGACTTAAACATCAATCCACTCAAGTACATCGAGAGGCTACCTGAATTCAGTGGCAAAGGTAATGAATTATTTACATTTTTAGATTTAGTGGATGAAATAGCTCCTTTAATTGCCAAATATAATGCTAGTAGTCAGAGTATTTTAATGAATAGGATAAAAAGTAAGTTAACTGGTAGAGTTAAAGAAATTGTAGAAATTAATAGTCATCTCAAAACCTGGACTGATATAAAAAAATTGTTAATTGATAATTTTGGTGATAAAAAATCGGAACTGCAAATTTTCGATGAATTAAGAAGTGTGACCTTTACTACTACAAGTATTGACTTTTACAATCAGATAACAAGCATTTTACGAAGATTGAATAATAAATGTAAAGATCAACCAGATTCTGAAACAAAGTGCCGTGCAAACATTCAAACAGCCTTGAAAATTTTTAAAGAAAAATTACCAGAACCAATGCGTTCCATTGGTATAGACATAGCTATAGACATACTCATTGAAGGCAATTATGCTTACTATAATCCTTTCAAAAATGGTAATCCTACAAGGAATAGAAATTTTAACAATAACGAACCAAATAAATCTAATTCTCAAAGAAATCAATTTAATAATCAACCACGCTATACCAATAATAATAATAATAATAATAATAATAATCAAATAAACACAAGACAACATACTCCTAATAATCGGTATAACACAAACTTTAGAGCACCCCAAATAAACAGAGCCCAAAGTTTTCAACAAAATCTAAGTACGAATAATAATACTTCAGAACCAATGGACGTTGATAGATCCATTAATTCTAGAATCCATTCAGTAGAAATTGGAAACCAAGTAGAAAATTTTCTGTCACTAGCTTCGGAACACAGCAATTACCTTATATAAAAATCCAATCCAACGGTAGGCCTCTAAAATTTATAATCGATTCCGGAGCAACCATGAGCATAATAAATACAGGTATCTGTAACCCAAAATTTAGTACAAAAATAAATCCAATAAATGTGAAAACAATATCAAACGTAATTTCATGCGATACCAAAATAGTAATCGATTCATTCTTAGAATTTGATTCTGAAAAAAAATTAGAATTTTTAGAGTTGAAAATTCACGAAAAATTTGACGGCATAATAGGTAATAATATTCTGATACCCCTTCATGCAATAATTAATTATAAAACCAATACCTTGAAATTAAATACAGGAAACGAAATTCCGCTTTATTTCAATGAAAATGAAGAAAGCGAATATAAAATTCCTGTTCCTTTAGAAGAACTTAAAATTTTTCAAAATGAAATATTTGTCGCTGAAGATGAAATCAGATGTGAGCATTTAGATAAATCCACGAAAAATGAATTTTTAGAAATAATAAAAAAATTTAATAAAGCCTTTTACCACAAAGGTGATAATTTAACATTCACGCATGAAATAACTCACAAAATTAACACTGTAAACGAAATTCCAATCTACAGTAAACTTTACCGATACCCTGAAGTACATCGAGAAGAAGTTAAAAGCCAAATCGAAGACATGTTAAAACAAGGAATAATTAGGCCCAGTGACTCCCCTTATTCCGCCCCTATATGGGTAGTACCGAAAAAACTTGACGCTACTGGTGAAAAAAAGTGGCGTATCGTCATCGATTACAGGAAACTTAATAACGTGACGATCGATGACAAGTACCCTATCCCAAATATCGATAGCATTTTAGAAAAATTAGGTAGAGCCATGTATTTCACAACCCTCGACCTGGCAAAGGGTTTTCACCAGATCGAGATAGCTAAAGAAGACATTAAGAAAACCGCTTTTAGCACAGATAATGGACACTACGAATTTGTCAGGATGCCATTCGGCCTAAAGAATGCTCCTGCCACATTCCAGCGTCTAATGAATTCTGTCTTAAAAGAATTTATTGGAAAAATCTGCTATGTCTACCTTGATGACATAGTCATTTTCAGCACTAGTAAGGAAGAACATTTTGACTCACTAAAAAAAATTCTAAAGAAATTACAAGATGCAAACCTAAAAATTCAGCTTGATAAAAGTGAATTTTTAAAACAAGAGACAGCATTTTTAGGCCACATCGTAACACCTAATGGGATAAAACCAAATCCTAATAAAATAGATGCTATCAATAAATTCCCATTGCCAAAAACGCCAAAAGAAATTAAATCTTTCCTTGGCCTCGTCGGTTATTATCGAAAGTTTATAAAGGACTTTGCTGAGGTTGCAAAACCAATGACCTCATGTCTGAAAAAAGATAAGCGAATAGATGTTAATAACCCCGATTACCGCAATTCTTTCAATAAATTAAAATTCCTGATCACCACTGATCCTGTCTTAGTGTACCCAGATTTTTCAAAGCCATTTACCTTGACGACTGATGCCAGCAATTTTGCATTGGGGGCAGTTCTTTCCCAAAATAACCACCCTGTTTGTTATGCTTCGCGTACACTCAATGAACATGAGTGTAAATACTCCACAATTGAAAAAGAACTACTTGCCATTGTATGGGCGACGAAATATTTTCGGCCCTACCTTTTTGGAAGAAAATTCATTATTAGGACTGACCACAAACCCCTACAATGGCTCCATAATTTAAAAGAACCTAATGCAAAATTGCAACGCTGGAAAATAAAACTCGAAGAATTCAATTTCGATATTCAGTATCTAGATGGCAAAGAAAATAAAGTTGCCGACGCTTTATCTAGAGTCGAAATTCATTCCAACGAAATAAATGAAGATGACATTAGTTCAACTGGGGCCACAGTACACTCAGCCAATGAAGACAATAGTGACTACATACCGATCACAGAATCACCTTTAAATTTTTACAAATTACAAATTGTCGTAAAAAAGGGTTCACCATCCATAATAAATACTGAAAAATTCCTTAATAAAATCAGAAAAACATTTATCAGCCCTAATTTTGATGAGAATTATTTTATTAATATCCTCAAAAAACACTTTCCTAGTAAAGGCATTGTGGGATTTATGATAGATGATATTTCAATTTACAACTTATTTCAAAGCGCATATTTGAAAAATTTCTCTAAAAATAAATTACTGAAATTAAATAAATGCTACTTTGTCCTACAAGATATTAAAACAAGAGATGAACTTCAAGAACGCATTCTAGAACAACATAATAAAACAAACCACCGAGGTATCCACGACGTATATTCTGAGTTAAAGAATAAAGTTTACTACCCTAAACTAAAAGCAGAAATACAAACAATAATAAGGGGATTCACTCTTTGGTGCAAATAGGTATTGCATCGTTGCATTCGGTGTATCGTAGCACGAATTTACAACGATACAACAACAATTTGCAACGATACAACAAAAATTCGTGCTACGATACACCGAATGCAACGATGCAATACCTATTTGCACCAAAGAGTGAATCCCCTTAATAAATAATTGTCATATCTGCAATGTAGCAAAGTACGACAGACATCCTCTGAAATTACCATTTAAAATTACAGAAACACCTAGCAAACCGCTAGAAATTCTCCACATGGATATCAGGTTTGAAAGTAAAGGCAAACCTTATATGACCCTAATTGATAAATTTACTAAGCATGCTCAAGTCATACCCTTAAAGTACAGAAATTTGTCAGATTTAAAAAATGGTCTTATGCAATATCTTGCTTCTTTTGGAAAACCCGAAAAAATTGTTACTGACCAGGAAAAAGGATTTAACAGTCTAAATTTTACCAATTTTTTAAAAAATGAAGGCATAAATGTCCATTTTGTAACCCCCAATAACCACACTAGCAATAGCGACATAGAAAGATTCCATAATACCCTGAACGAGCACATTCGGATTCTTAAGACTATTGAAAAGGAACAAGGAGTTTTGTCAAATGATGATTTAGTGACAAAAAGTGTTAAATTTTATAATGAAACAAAACACACATCCACACAAAAAAGACCTATCGATTTTTATAATGGCATCATTGATCCAAAAGAATACCCACACATACACCAAACACTACAGAAACTTAAAGAAAAAAGAATTAGTTATCATAACAAAAACCGATTCAAAGACAAACCCTCAAATTATTTAAAACTTAATCGCGTTACTAAACTCCAACCATATCATAAAAAAGTGAATATTACGGAATCAAACAACGAACATTTTTTAATCAATAAAGAGAAAATACCGCGGTATATGAACCAATTTAAAAGAAAGCAAAAATATCAAGTTTAACGATACCTTTTCTTTTCAGGAACTATTATCCTTCTACTTTTATCACTATTACCATTCATAATTGCTCAATCATCATTAGAAATTCAAGAAGTACAATCTGGAAATGGTTTCATTCTGATAAATGAATCAGAACTTAAAATAATCTCCGGTTATAAAAACATTCTGCACATAATAGATCTCGTCCAGTATGAAACTAGCATAAACAAAATAGAACTAAATGTCATTGAACTCCATAATAAAACGGAAATCCCAGCCACTCTTCTTCATAACCTCAGAAATTTAAAAGAAAACTTTAATAACATCATCCCTCACTATGTAAGTAAACGCGGTCTGCTCAATATTGTAGGTAAAGGTCTACAACTTCTTACGGGCGTTATGGATGACGACGAACGGCAAGAAATTACAAATCATTTCAACATAATAGAACAAAATAATGATCAAATTATAAAAAATCTCAATGATCAAATAACAATTAATAAACAAGTTTCAGACCAGATTCGAGATATCACAGATCAGGTCAATAAGAATCAAGACAAAATTAGTAATAAATTAAATAACTTGGAAAATTCTGTAAACCAAATAAATAAAGATTTAAAACTTTTTATGATTACTAATGAAATAAATGAAAACATTAACATTTTATTAAAGCAAATATCAAACATTAAAGATGTAATATTAGCTAGTAAGTTAGGAATTTTAGCTAAGGACATTTTAACACAAGAAGAAATAAGAAAAAACAATATAACGGTTGAGACACTTCCTTACATAAAAAATAGCGTTCTTTTTAAGAAAAATGTAATAGTTTTTGTGATTTCTATACCAAACTTTGGAAAAAATAATTATTTCAGAACAATTTTAAAGAAAATTCCAAACAAGAATAACTCTTTAGAACTTGATACAGATGTAGAAAAAATTATTGTAAACAATGGAAAAATTTTTGTAAATGTAGAGAAATCAAATATTTTAGAAAAAGAACTTGTACCTTTTGATGATCAATGTATAGCAAATTTATTAAATAATAAACCAATGGTATACAAATTTCATAAAAATAATACGGAATACATCGATACTGTTTTTAATTATTTAGTAATAACAAAAAATCTTAAAGAGACCCTCCTAGTTAATAATTGTGGACAACAAATGGCAGTCAAAATAAAAGGTAACAACATTATTAAGTTTCGTAATTGCAGAATATTAATTGGGAAGTTCCAGGAAGAAAATACCATTAAAAACTATCATTACAAAATATGGCCATACATAGAACGTAACATTACTGTCGAACAAGTAGTAAACCATGTTCACTTACAGCATCTCATGTATAATCAAATCAATAATACACGTCATATCGAAAAAATTGAGTTCAAAACATCAAAAATGTGGTACGCAAATTTAACAACTGATTTAATTATTTTAATTATCATCTTCGTAATAGGCATCTATCTTTACAAGGAAATTAAGTGTAAAAATAAAAAAATGAAAGTGAACATTCAATTGAAATATTATCGCCAGGAGTCGATACAAAAGGAGGGAGGAGTTACATCCACGCAACCAAAAATCCTTCCGTTCTCATAAAAATTCCGTTCTAATAAAATTCCATTCTCATAAAAATTGCTGACACAAAAATCTTTTATAAAATTCCTTAATATTAGAATTTAAATTTTAAAGAAAAAACTTAATTTCAAAAATCATGAGAAAACTTATTTTCACACAAAATTTTTCTTGCATTATCAGCAGAATTGCAATTTTAAATTTTAACAAACCGTCGCGTTAACAGCGACTCGAAAACAAAAATCTCATATTTCTAAAAATTAAAAATGTAAAATTTAGAAGTAAGAAATTATAAAATTTTTTAGATGTTAAGTAGTCGTAAAACGTGTCTCAACCGAAACGATCCAAAAATTAAAAAGTTGTGAAAAGTTTAAATAATTTGTGAATGATAAAATTTAGTTGTGAAATTAAAGAAGCAAATTAAACTTAGTTGAATTGTGAGATTAGAAAATAATTAAATAAGTGTAGAAAATAAAATTTTGTTAAAAGCAAGAAAGAATAAATAAAACAAAAAAATTGTAAAATTCAAAATAATTGTGTTTTATTGAAACTTTCTGGTGAAAAATAAAAGCAACAAAAAATTTTATTAAATTTTTTTTCCTTTACTCGCGTTGACCACAGTTAAATATATGTATATTATTAAAACTTCAAACTTTTAAATAACTCACAATGAAATAAAACATATGATTTTAGGTACTTGTCAAAAATTAAGTCGGTACAAGATTCAGTCCACGAAAAAGAATGTTTTTTGAATTCTTTTTTTTCGTCTTAATCTTGTATCATCTTAATTTCGTGTACTTTCACGCACTTCAGCTTCAAATGTAACTTTATGTTTTACTCTTTCACTCCTATATAAAATTATTTAGTTTTTTTTCTTTCATTCACACTATGCTAAAAATTTGAAAAACTAAGATGGAAAAAAAGTAAGTATCATAACAGCATAAATAAAGGTGAAAATAAAAGTAAAGTAAAAAAAAATCAGATACAGGTAAAGGTTTGTAATTTTCTGCCAGGCTTTTTTTTTAAGATGGCTAACAGCAGGCAAGAATGTTATGTCCACTGAATATAACTGAAAGTTGGTAGAAACTAGTATTGCGTCGCCTAGATTCCGCAACAGTGAGATTTTGAGTGTGCACAAAATTTCGTGTTCACCTGTTTTTTCTGATTCCGCAACTTCAGTGGTGACTGGTGAGTTTTTATGACGTAAACGGTGCTCACTTCAGAGGTAATTTATTCACTGCGTTTTACATAGTGAATTTGTCATTTTTGTAGCAGCAGTGAAGTGAAGTGGTAAAAATAATAAATATAGTAAAGATTAGTGTAGTAAAGAAAATAATATGAAAAAAAAAGCAAAAAAGGCTAGCGAGGAGTAAAAGTTATATTTAATTCAATATATGGAGGATAATTTAGAACTTGCCCATGATAGGTATTTTATATTGGAAATTTTCAATTAATTTAATTAAATTTATTTTATTGAAATATTTTGTTTGTATTTATATGTAGATTTTAATCAGCGGATGGGGCACATTTGAAACAGACAAAGTGGAAGGAGCTAAGCTCCACATTGAACAGCATTGGAGGAGCTAATAAAGACGCGAATCAGTGGATAAAATTTTGGACTGATCAAAAGTAACTATACCCATATGATGTAGTTTTAAGTTTAAATTATGTATTACTATAAATTTATTTCAGATTAAGAGTCAAGGAACGAGAGGCACTTTTGAAAACCAATTTTCAAAAAACTGGAAAAAACGTCCTCCAGCAAATGAAGGCCTCAACGAACTTTGAAAGCCGCATCCTCGCACTTATGATTCCTGCTGTTGTGAGTGGCGTTGATAATGTCGAAAGGGATGTCAAATGATAATCGAATATCGATATAAATCAATCGATCGATAATCATCGGCTGTTTTATTTATCGATAGTGACAGCTTATCGATGGTTGTTTTGGTAGCGATTATCGATGTAAATTTTGTTCGATATTTGTACTAATTATTATACCCCTGCTTCCTTTCAATTTTAAAGGTTAGCCGGTTTGGTTATGTGATGTGCTGTGCAATGTGCTCTTTTACTTGTACTTTTTAAAATTCCAATTAATAAAAAATTTAATTCAAAGTGTTTAATTAAAGTTTAAATATTTTCAAAAATCAAAAGTTGATCCAAAATTTAGAATGTCATTAATAACAAAAAACAATAAAAGATCAAATGTATGGAAGCATTTCGAACCAAGTGGAGATGGTGGAAAATGCAAATATTGCAAAAAAATTATAAAGTGTAAAGGAAACACCACAAATATGAAAATGCACCTGATAAATGTACATAAGATGCATATCGCAGATGTCGATGCGGAGACAGATATTGCCGAAAAAAGAACAAAGGTATACGTATTGATGACCTAACCTTATATTTTTCACTTATCATATTGTTTGTATCAAATAAAAATTGAATTTTACTAATATAATTTATTTACTATATTATTTTAGCACAATTTCTTGGATGCATATATGTGAGATAGCTGGCAACTCCTTGTCAATTTTAGAAGTTAAAAATGATTTTACTATACCTGGTAACAAAAAAAAAGAGAAGAAGAAGAATATAAGAGGAGGAAGAAGTGGTTTTGTAAGCTGTGTTAAGATGTGAAGAAGTACGTATATAAGAAGCTGGAAATAATTTCAGAAATTAAATAAGAAGATAAAATGAAGTTTATATTTAAAATAAGAAGTGTAATTGATAAAATAAAGTGTATATAAAATATAAATAAATAAAACAATAAGAACTAAAAAGAAGAAGTAGTGTTTTTTTTTATTCAATAAAGAAATAAAAACCTACAAATAATGGGGGCTCAACCAAGATGGATGATGGAATCTTTAGCACATGTAGCCACATGTACATGAACATGCAATGGATGACGAATCGCAAGCGTTGGTTTGGATTGCGAATTAAGTATTCATAATTGAAATTATAATAAAACTTAAAAAAATATAATAATAACATTTTTTATCCTTTTTAATTATTCAAGGTATAATTAATATAATATTTTTTATTTTCTCACTATTCAAAAAAAAAAAAAAAATATATGCTATATGTAAGAATAAAATGGATGATGCAATATGTAATGCATATAGTAAAATGATTTAATAAAATAAGTTTAGTATACTTTTAGGCTTTAAAAAAAATAATAATAATAAAATAACAAATAACAATCCAAGATTCAATTGAATGTGAAACTAGATTTCAAAGTAAATTCGGAGTTAGGTTTGAAATTATGTTTGGATTTAGATTTTAAATTGAATTGAATTTATAAATTTGAAGTGAAAAGTAAAAATGTAAAAAGGTTCGGATCTGAAAATAAAATAAAAAGAAGAGTAATATAAAAATATGTATATAATAACAATTTGAAATTGAATCTGGAGTTAAATTTGAAGTTAAATCGGAAATTAGATTTGAAATTAGATTAGAAGTTGGATTGAATTTATATTTTAAAATTGAATCAATTCAAAGTAAAAACAAAGTAATATAAATTATTTTTTGTTGTTGAAAATATTGTTCAATTTACATCTGTCATATATTTAAAAATATTTATATATGATATATAAATAAATAAATACAAAAGAAAGATTAGTTTTAAGTCTAGTAATTACAACAAGATGGCCGCATCTACTTCAAATAATAAACAACTAGCCTTTAAAGATATTCCATCTATACTAGCAAGTATCAACAATATGAAGCCCAAATCTGCAAAAACGTTACATACCTTAATTTTTGAAAATGATTGCGTCCGAAAGAACAGGTCCAAGTTGAGAAACTTTAATGGGTTTAACTTCAAAGAGAATTCAAAAGAATATGAAGATAAATTTAATTATATTAAAGAAAATTTCACTGATAGAAGTTTAATAGAGATTGGTGCACTGTTGGGATTAAGTTTTTCAGAAGAAATGCGAACTGAAGATATAATTAAAAAATTTATTAGTAATCTGATTAATATAAAATTACTAATGGAAAAAAATGATGATGAAGATGATGAAGAAGATGAGGAAGATGAAAATGATGATGAAGATAATGAAAAAGATGAAGGAAATAAAGAAGATGAGGAAGATGAAAATGATGATGAAGATAATGAAGAAGATGAAGGAAATAAAGATGATGAAGAAGATGAAGATGATGAAGAAAGTGGAAAGGATAAAGATGATAATTATGATCATGGTGTTCATGATAATAAAAATAATAAGAAAGACAAACAGAATAAACGAAGTAGAGATAAAATCGGAAATGAATTGGATAATGTGAATTGTCATTTTTCGACCATTGAAAACGAACGATCGAATAGATGTTTTATTAGCTTCAAAGATGTTGAAGATACCATTCAAACGTTTGACGGAAAAGATTATGCAGTGGAAAAATGGGTATCTGATTTTGAAGAATTAGCTGAAATTTTGCAATGGAATGAAATACAGAAATATTTATTTGCAAAAAAATCAATTAAAGGAATTGCCAAATTATATATATCTTCAGAAAAGAATATAAAGTCGTGGAAAAGTTTGAAAAAAGCTTTGGTACAAGAATTCTCAGCTAAAGTAAGTACAGCTGATGTACATAGATCTTTGATGGACAGAAAAATGAAATATGACGAAGATATATATGAATATTTTCTGGTAATGAAAGAACTTGCAAACCGTGGATCAATTGAGGAAAATTCTCTTATACAGTATGTAATAGAAGGCATACAAGACTCTCCTTCAAATAAAATTATGTTGTATGGAACAAAGAATCTTAATGATTTTAAACGAAAGTTAGAACATTATTCAGCATACAGATCCGATCGTAAAAATAATACAAATCAAACTAATAGAACAAAACAGATGGTACCAAACAAAATTAATAATAAACAGTTTATTAATAAAAATCTGATTAAAGCAAATGACAACAACACATCTCGTTGTTTTTCATGTGGAAAGTTGGGTCATAAGGCAAACAATTGCGACTCAAAAGATTTAGGAGTAAAATGTTTTAAGTGCAATGGTTTCGGACATAAATCACCAAACTGTAGAAAATTTGATATTAGTAACAGTGAAAAGAAAGCATCAGTCAGTTACGTGGAAATTCCAAAACCTAATAAAATGTGTAAAAACGTTCAAATAAATAATGCCAATATTTCAACTTTAATAGATACAGGTAGTGACATTAACGTGATACGTGAAGATATAGCAAAAACAGCTCAATTATCAGCAGAACTAGTTCCTGAAATTATTTTAACAGGATTTGGAGGCCAAGAAATTAAAACAAATGAAATAGTTCGAACAAATGCTATAATAGATAATGAATGTCATGAAATAAAGTTACGAGTTGTGCCAAATAACGCAATGAAATTAAATATGATTCTAGGAAATGAATTTTTGAATACAGTTGAAATGTTAATAACAAAAGATGAAGTTAAAATAAAGAAAAATATCGAAACAGTTGATATATTTAATATATGTCTTGAAAATGAAAATGAAAATGAATTAGACTTGAATCATATCAAAGATGAACAAATAAAAGAAGACATAAAAGCCAGAATACTAAATTATGCTAGTGCTAAAAAAATAAAAACTACCTCTATTGAGACAAATATTATCTTAAAAGACGAAACGCCAATTTATCAAAAAGCAAGACGTTTAGCGCCTCTAGAAAAACGTGTTCTTAATGAACAGATAAAAAAATGGTTAGACGAAGGTGTGATTGTTCCCAGTAAATCAGAATTTTCAAGTCCAGTGGTGATTGTCAGAAAAAAGAATGGAGAATACCGTACGTGCATTGATTATAGACGTCTTAATAAACAAATTGTCAAAGATAGATTTCCTATGGCATTAATTGAAGATCAACTCGATAAATTAGCAGAAGCGAAAGTGTTTTCAACCATCGATTTGAAAAATGGTTTTCTACATGTACCAATCGCTCCAGAAAGTACTAAATACACCGCATTTTCGACTCCAGACAATCAATATGAATTTTTGAAAACTCCATTCGGTTTATGTAATAGCCCAGCAAGTTTTGGTCGTTTTATCAATGAAGTATTTAAAGAATTAATTAAAGAAAATGTTTTGCTTCAATATGTCGATGATTTAATTATTCCATCGAAAGATGAAATCGAAGGGATTGAAAAATTACAAAAAGTTTTAAAACTGGCATCTGAATACGGAATTCAAATTAATTGGAAGAAGTGTAGTTTCCTGAAAACAACAATAGAATATTTGGGATATATTATAACAGATTCACAAATAAGACCATCGCCAAATAAGGTAAAAGCTGTGTTGATGTTTCCTAAACCTGAAAATATGAAAAACATACAAAGTTTTCTTGGACTTTCCGGATATTTTCGTAAGTTTATTCAAGGGTATTCGATAATAGCAGCTCCATTGATTAGATTATTAAAGAAAGACATACCATTCAAGTTTGGAGCAGAAGAAGAAGCAGCATTTGCTCATTTGAAGAAAATTCTTTCTGAAGAACCAGTTTTAAAAATTTATAATCAGACAGCAATTACTCAGGTTCATACAGATGCTTCTCAAGAAGGTGTAGCTGCCGTATTATTACAAAAAGATAATGAACAAGATCAATTTCATCCTGTTTTGTATATGAGCAAAACTAACTCTGCTGCAGAAAAAAAATATCACTCTTATGAACTCGAAGTATTAGCAGTTGTTACTGCTCTTAGAAAATTCCGACCTTATCTTTTAGGAATTCCATTTAAAGTTATCACTGATTGCGCAGCATTTCAACGTACTGTACATAAAGCTGAAATCCCAAATAGAGTAGCAAGATGGACACTGTATTTAGAAGAATACGATTATGTGTTAGAACATCGTACATCAGAAAGAATGCGACATGTCGATGCGCTAAGTCGTAATAGTGTAATGTTCATAAAAGAGACTTTGACAGTAAATATAGCTGAAAATCAGAATAAAGATGAAAAATTGATGGCTATAAAGAAAATTTTAGAAAGTCAAGAATATGATGATTTCAATTTACAGAATGGCATAATTATGAAATATGTTAATGGCAAAAATGTAATGGTAGTTCCGTTAAATATGCAAAGAGAAATTATTAGAAAACTACACGATGATGGTCATTTTGGAGTAAAAAAGATGAAAGAATTGATTGGAAGAGAATATTTTATAGATAATTTAGAGAAAAAATTGGAAAATCACATTAAGTGTTGTGTCTCATGCATCTTAGCTGCAAGGAAAAAAGGAAAGAAAGAAGGATATTTGTATCCAATTCCCAAAGATGAAATCCCACTAAGTACATTACATGTAGACCACCTAGGTCCAATGACGGCAACAGGCAAAAGATATCAATATTTGTTTGTTGTCGTAGACGCATTTTCAAAATTCACTTGGATTTATCCAACGAGAACCACGAATGTACAGGAGGCGATAGATAAGTTGGAATTACAGGCAAAAATATTTGGTGATCCAATGAGAATTATTTCCGACAGAGGAGCAGCGTTTACTTCCAAAGATTTTGAAGCATATTGTAAAGACAGAGCAATAGAACATTTATGTATCACTACAGGGATGCCGAGAGGTAATGGACAAGTTGAACGGCAGAATCAAATCATTATTTCTGTTTTATCTAAATTAGCTGTCGAAGATCCATCCAAATGGTATAAATTTGTGGACCAAGTACAAAGATGTATGAACGCAACTTATCAAAGAAGTATCGGTTTCAGTCCATGTGAAATCTTAGTTGGTGTGAAGATGAAAAATCCAACAGATTCCAATGTATTGCCGATTTTACAGGAAGAAATAATAAAAATGTTTGACGATTCACGAGACTATCTACGAAAATTAGCACTTGAGAAAATAACCCAAATGCAAGATGAACAAAAGAGAAACTATGATAAGAGGCGGAAAGAAGCGAACAAATATTCAGAAGGTGACCTCATTGCCATTAAACGTACACAGTTTGGTACGGGTATGAAATTGAGAAAGAAATATTTAGGCCCATACAAGGTAATCAAATTCAAAGGTAAAGATAGGTATGACGTGCAGAAGATGGGTTTCGGAGAAGGTTCTAAATTTACTACCACCTCAGCAGATATGATGAAGCCGTGGTTAACCGAATCATCGGGGACCGAAGATTTCTAGGATGGCCGTGTGAGATAGCTGGCAACTCCTTGTCAATTTTAGAAGTTAAAAATGATTTTACTATACCTGGTAACAAAAAAAAAGAGAAGAAGAAGAATATAAGAGGAGGAAGAAGTGGTTTTGTAAGCTGTGTTAAGATGTGAAGAAGTACGTATATAAGAAGCTGGAAATAATTTCAGAAATTAAATAAGAAGATAAAATGAAGTTTATATTTAAAATAAGAAGTGTAATTGATAAAATAAAGTGTATATAAAATATAAATAAATAAAACAATAAGAACTAAAAAGAAGAAGTAGTGTTTTTTTTTATTCAATAAAGAAATAAAAACCTACATATATTCAAAAGTCGTCTCATGATGAATTTCAAGCCTCGATGTCACTTGATCTGACATCAACATCAACATCAACTGTTGATAATAGTGTAACCAAGACCAAGATCGTGAATTTGCAACCCACTATAGAAAATTCTGTCCAAAATATTACGCATTATGCAGATGGTAATGAATTGTGTTACAATTTATTATAAATAATTGTTTTTTAATTATGTTTTAAACAGATAATGGAGAATATTTTCAAGGGTGTATAAATTCAATCCTGTACTTTCTCGCGGAAGAAAACCTTCCTTATAATACAATTGAAAAAGAATCTTTTCATCACATGATAAGGACCATTAATACCAAATTTCGCACAGAGAAACTGCCATCCCGCAATACAATGAAATCTAAAATGACTGATAAATATATATCATTATCAACTTTAATGAAACTTAAATTAGAAAAAATTGAATTTATTTCTGTAACCACAGACGTTTGGACTCATAGTTTTACTACTAAATCCTATATGGGAATTACAGTCCACTATTTTGAAAATTATTGTTTCAAAAGTATATGTATAGGTGCAATAGAATTAGACAGTAATCATATTGGTAAATATTTATCAGAAAATTTGAAAAACGTTCTAGAAGAATGGAGTATAACTGAAAACAAAGTTACCGCAGTCACAACAGATAATGATGCTAATATAGTAAGTGCAATAAATTTGTTGAAGTTTAATCATCTTAGATGTTTTGCACACATAATAAATTTACTGGTTGCTAATGATGGAATCAACATGACTGACTCATTGAAATTGTTGCTGGATAAAATAAAACATATTGTAACTTTTTTCAAATCAAATGTTAATGCTGCAGATGAACTTAAAAGAGTTTCATCGTTATTCTTAATACAAAGTGTTCCCACTCGTTGGAACTCCACATATGAAATGATACTCAGATTTAAAGAATTATCAGACAAATTAAATGTAATTTTATTTAAATTTCAAGGACCACAAATGTTGTGTCATTCTGAGCTAGAAAATCTATACCTATATTACATTTGTTAAAACCGTGGTTTGAGGCTACCAAAGAAATATGTTCTGAAAAGAACATCACATCAAGTAAAATAATTCCGATTTCATATTGCCTTCGCAAATCAATAGACAATGTTCGAATACCAAGTTCAAATTTTATTGCTATGGAGTTAAAGAAAAATTTTGAAAAATCCATTGAAAAACGCTTTAAAGATTTTGAAAATAATTACATATTAAGTGTTTGTACTATTTTGGATCCGAGATACAAATGTGACTATTTCATTGATACTATTAAATTGTGTAAACGTATGGATAAACTTAAATGTGAAATGGGACAAATAAAAATATATGATTGCAATGGAGACGAAGCAAATGTTGCGAAACCTCGTGAAGCGGAAGGTATATGGATATACTCGAAAGAACTGCTTCAGCAAAAAAACAAATATCGTAATGAAAACTTAAGCATTTCTCAGGAACTTAATAACTATAAAAATCAGACTACTAGTAACGATATTAATCCACTAAAGTATTGGGAGATAAAAGGTAATCAATTTCCCAGGCTAAAACAATTAGCACTTAAATATTTAATAATTCAAGGAACTTCAGTTCCATCCGAGAGACTTTTTTCGAAGGCTGGAGAAATACATACTTTCCCAAACTCGATCTAGAATTAAGCCAAAACGTGTAAAAGAACTATTATTCTTAAACTCTTCCAACTTGAACCAATGGCGAGGAGAAATTTAATATAATTATTAAATTTTTTTATTTTATTTTATTTTTATTTTTTTATTGTTATATTATTAAGTTTTTTTTATGTTTTTATATTAATAAAATGAAGTATTAATGTTTTCTTTTTTTTTCTAATTCATATAGACTTCAATAATAAAGAAGACCTTTTTCATAAAAATGTATTTTTTTCCAATTCCACCTATACTACCTGGTACCTATTCTCTACTTCATAATATTAAAAAAAGCGTTTAAACCAATGTATTGTTTTCATCTTATTTTTTTACTTGTTACTTTTCTTCAAGTGAAAGCTTAAAACCATTATATCGATTATCGCTGTATTTTTTTCCGATATTTTGATTATCGATGGTTCTGAATTTCAAAAGATATTTACAAGAAAAATATCGAGGGTTCATCGTCGTTGACATCCCTATGTCGAAGAAATGTTCAAGGAAAGAACGGTATGACATTTTATATGAAATAATGAAATTATTTTTATTTACTTTAAAGAATTTTATTTCATTCTTTCAGGATACTGATGCTGCTGTTGCAACTTCTACGGTGATAGCGGACGTGGAGGAAACAGCAGTCATTGTTAACGTAGAGGGAACCACGGCAACAATAACTGCAGAAACTGCAGCAACGGCGAGCTCTAGCCGTTTTAGAAAAAAAAAGAGCGCCTTCCGCGAGAACACCGATAACAGACACGTTTGAGGAGAAAATCCTCAAAATAGAGGAGAAAAAACTAAATCTGTTGAAAACAAATATTGAAATTAAAGAAAAAAAATTGAATTTAAATATAAAATTAAAAGAAATTGTTGTTTATATTATTGCTTTTGTTAATTAATTAACAAATCAATGCTAATATGCATAAATGTGTTCTACAAAACAAAATCGTTTGTTGACAAGGGTTTGTATCATTATCCGGTACTACGATATCCGGGATAACAAAATCCGGGATATCATAATCCGGCAATTTCAAAATCCTGGAAGTACGAAATCCGGGAAGTACATAAGCCGGGAAGTTCAAAATCCGGCAGGTACAAAATCCTGCAAAAATTCGGCAAAAATCCGGCAGATAACTAAGCCGCGCGGCCGGATTTTTAGTCATTAAAAAATATATACTTTTAACACAATTAAAAAACCTTGAACTTGCTTGAACAATTTTTTTTAAAAAGTTTTATTATAAAAAATATTTGAAAATGAAGAAAATTTTTGCAAATACATATTTTTTTTTAAAAGACTAAGTTACAGCTTCCATTTCGAAAAAGTATTAAAATTTAATTAAATATCACATATAACTGTTATTTATTAAAAATGCAATAAATTATTCCTTTAAAATAAAAAGTAAAAAGTGTATGAAAATATTCGATACAAATTTAATAAAGTCTGAGATTTTTTGCTATACATTCTAACAGCTGATTTTTTTCATATGATTTTATAGAATTTAAGATACATTGTATTTTTTTTTCTATTCTTATATATTTAGTTTTTTTCTTTACTGGTTCACCGCCAAAGATTGAGTCTATCATATTTGAAACAAAAACGTGTTCACATTTTATCTCTTTCAATAGATTGTAGAGTCCAGTGTGGTTCTTCCCAATCAAATAGCCCAGTCGTCTATGCCAAAACTCAACTTTGTTCTGCGTCCTTGGTAGGCCAAGTTGAACATTTTCGTTTACAGACCAAAAAGTCGGCGGATATGATGGTTGCTTCTGCTTTCCTTTTTTTTTATTTTTTCCAAATATATAATTCTCCTCAATAAATTTTGCTATCTTTAGAAAATCTTCGTCGTTATTTTCAATTGCTTTGTAATAATTAGGAATTTCTGTAGGTGGCAAAAAGGCCAGTGCTTTTAATTTTCTAATTGACAAAGCAAATGTTTCATCCGTACCATATCTGCGATCTAGTTTTTCTTTTCGTCGCCATAAAATTTGCCCGAAGTGGAAAAAACAACCTTTAAATGTTGTGTCTTTAAAAAATCCTGACATTGAATTTATTGACGCCTTCTCAAAGTCAGATAGTATAAAATCTGGCTTCAAATTCAAATCATTACTGCAAGCAAATTTTAACAGCTTATATACCATCTCGTCATAACACTTTTTATTTTTTCTTGTCATTAAACAATAGATAAGGGGTAATATTTCACTATTTTGTGGTGTTCCAACAATACCATGTATTGTATATAGTTGTTTAAAAATTGTTGGAACAACTTTAAATGTTCCATCTATCAACCACATTGTGGATGTAGATAGATGTCTGACACTCGACAATGTCCCGAGCAGAATTATGGCGTCTTCTCCAAAATTCTTAAAAGATATAATAAATTCCTCACCATCTATAGATTTTAAAGGCTCAGGAATTTTAATATCTTCTAAGCTGGTTGGCTCTTGTGCGCAAATATTTTTTCTTCGTCGAATGACTTTTAATCTTTGAGCATCCTTTGATGGTAAATATGGACGGCTTGCTTTATCGCAGCGGAAAATCGATTCCGAAATTCTTTTACATGGATGCGTGTCCCTGGTCTCAGCTTGTTCTTTGACAAATCTATTAACTTCTGCTATTTTCGAACTTGAGGCTACAGGATCGTGGTTCTCCTCTGTAGGACCATTTTTTATTTTGTTGTGACTTATGTACGTTGTAACCCTTGAACGACATTTGTCATATTTTCTTCTTTCACATTCCCAATTTATAGTTGTTATATTTTTCCTTTCCATTAGATATATGTAGCCGTTTATTTCAATTTTGTCCTTTCCTTTGTTAGACTTAAGAAATTGTATATCCAAATCTTCCATCTTGAATATATATCACTTTAAAATTTTTTAAACTCAATTTAAAATTTAAAAGAACTCAATAATATGTAATATATTAAGCGGGTTTGTAAAAAATTAATTTATAATTATTTATTTTACAATTTGTGCTCTTTTATACCTTTTTTGATACAGTGATTTTGTGTGTTACTTTGATGTTGCTTTGTTACTACAGTGATTTTGTGTGCTACTAAAATGTGGCTTTGTTACTACAGTGATTTTGTGTGTTACTTTGATGTTGCTGAGCTAAACTAAATGAGTGATAACTAAAAACATCCCGGATTTTGAACCTCCCGGATTTTGAACTTCCAGGATTTTGAACTTCCCGGATTCCATACTTGTCGGATTTTAAACTTCCTACATTTTTTTAGTTTTCCCGGATTTTGTTACTCCGGGATTTTGAAAATCCGGATTTTGCTACGATCCCGTTGACAATTGACATTTCAATAAATGTCAAATCATTCAGCAAAAAACAAAACGCATTCAGCACCTAAAAATTCACCATCGCTTGCGGAATCGGGTAAACTACAAGCGGTGCACACAACAACTTTTAGTGAATTTTTTCTCCAGTGTGCACTGATGAAAAACTCACTGTTGCGGAATCTAGGCTCAGATAGCTATTTTTGAGAATTACTTTTCACACATTTATACTTTTACTATTAATTTACAATTACTATATATGTATAGTATATTTAATTTTCCAAATTATTTAACTATTAATTTTAGGATATATTGAGTTGTTAGTTTGAAGAATTTAATTAATTTATTAAAATATTGAATTTTTAATAAATAGAGTATAAATAAAATTTATTATTCATAACCTTAACGACGTTAAACTTCACACTGACTGGAGCGACTGAGGTATTCGCAATTAATGTCATTATAAAAGAATAAGGTGTCGACTTTTCAAAGTCGATTGAAGAAAGTCACGGTATTACGGAAGTCGTTAAAATTTCTCAACTGTGAATATGTCAACTGCACAATAACCTCAAAATTTTGAAAGTCGACCAGAAAAAAATGAGAGACTTGTATCGAAAAAATCGAAAAATTTCTTCCAATAGATATTCATAATACCAAAAGTCGATTTTTAAGTAGATTCTATCAACTATAGAAAATCATAATTGACATCTAAGGCCCTTATTATGTAAGTCGATGCGAATAGAATCGACTCGTCTTTTTCAAGTCTATTGAAATAAGTCATGGTATTATGTAAGCCTATAGACTTTTTAAAAAAGAGTTACCGTTTGAAAGGAAAATTTTCTACTAGACATCTGTCAAATCACGTTTGTTTTTGTTGTTTATAACTAATTTTCAATATTTGCAAGTGAATAGTCTATATACATACACCTAATTCTGGTTTTACACGGTAGATACGTTCCAGACAAAACTGTTTAAAAAGAAACCGTGTAAAAAAAAATTAAGTACATACATAGAAAAAAAGGGGATTAGTTCCATATCCTTCAACCCTGTAAAAACCAGTTAAAATAAATGATTCATACAAAAAAAAAACATTATTAGAGTCTTAAATGAAAATATTTTTCTTCAAAATTTCAATCAAATAGCTTTTTTTAATCGTGCTAAATCGAATAAAATCGTGTAAAAACGGAATCAATTTTTTTTTCTAGACCGTGTTAAATCAAAACCGTGTTTAAAAAGACCGTGTAAAAACAGAATTGGGTGTATTTTGCTATTTTTTACATCTAAATTTATAAAATAAAAACGGACAAAATATAAAATCATGAGTTTTTTTATTTGGTTTGATGTTTTTGAAAATGAGATTAATGAAGATCGTCGAGCTGAGATTTTGTTAACAATTCGGAAAAGAAGGCGCTTGAGAGTAAATTCAAATCCTCTGGATATGGATAAAATCATGTAAATTTTCTGTTTTCGGTATAAAAAATACTTATTATTATTAAAGTTTGTCATAAATATTTCAGATTTAAGAAAAATTTTAGATTGACAAAAGAGATTTTTCTAAAATTATTAGAAGATATAGAACGATAACCTTATTTGAGAAGGTCACAAAGATCCTCATCTATACCAAACATTTTAAAACTTGCGTGCTTATTAAGATTTATTTTATATAATTTATTTTATAAATGTTCTATTCACAATATAGGGTAAAAAGCCAGTAATCGGCACCAACGCCAGTGATCGGCACATGCTACAAAAATCACTAAATAACTAAGCTCCTAACTGTTTTTTTCAATATACAAATTTTTTCCAATAAATATTTGCTCTTCTCGTTACTCATCAGAATATAAATTTACATTGTGTAGAATCAGTTGACGTTCAAATGTGCAAGTGAAAGTTTGTATATCATTGCGCAGTTAAAAAATAGTGAAAATAAGCAAAGTTCTTAAGGAAGATTGTAAGTAAAATCCATATTTTTGTTATTTCAAAAAGTATTTTAGTACAGTAATTTATTGAATAGTATAAATAAACGTTGATATTTAAGAATTTTATAAAAACTTTAGAGAATTTAATATAAAAATAATTAATAATAAGGGTGTTTAACATTGGGTTCTAAAACTGATACCTTTTATTGATCGGCATCAGTGCCGATCATTGATTTAAACATTCATTGATTGTTCAGTCAGTGATCATCACTCTGCCGATCTCTAGTTTTCATATGGTGCCGATTATTAAAATTTGTTTATTTTCATCTGATAGATTTATAATGCCAAATGCAAATAAAGGATTGTATGTGAAGAAATATACAGAACAAGAAGTCCAACAGGCTATAGATGCTGTAAAAAATGGAATGCCAAAAAAACAAGCTGCCAAAGTATTTAAGGTTCCCCGTTCAACAATTCAGTCAAGAATGTGTGGTAAAGCAAAAAAGTCAACGTTTGGCCCACCGACTGCTTTAAAAACAGAAGAAGAGGAGAAGATTGTGCAATGGGTTTTAAACAATTATGCCAGAGGATTCCTTCGACGTAAAGATGACATCATAGGAGCTGTTACCGACTTCCTCAACACGTCTGGCAGAAAAACACCTTTCAAAGAAAACAAACCAGGTGAAACTTGGTATAAAGCATTTTTACGAAGGCATCCAAACATTGTTTCCAGAACATCAGAAGCTGTTACAGATGCAAGTGCTAAAGTATCTGAAAAAAATTTGCGTAGCTGGTTTACAAAGATACAAGCATACGTTGAAGAAAATCATTTTGAAGATATTTTTAATGATGCTTCTAGAATTTTTAATAGCGACGAAACCAGTTTTCTATTATGCCCAAAAGCAGGAAAAGTATTGGCACCCAAAGGAGCAAAAAATGTTTACGAAATAGACAGAGGTCAAGCAAAAGAAAATTTGACTGTTTTGTTCACATTTTCTGCTGCTGGGGATATTGTACCTCCTTTAATTGTTTATCCATATAAAAGATTACCATCTTGTGTTGGGCAATCAGTACCAAATGAGTGGAGTATAAGATTGACTGAAAATGGTTGGATGAAAGGAGATCTGTTCCACAATTATATTAAAAATACATTTCATCCATATCTTGTAAAAAACAAGGTACAATTTCCAATTTTACTCTTTGTTGATGGTCATAGAAGTCATCTTACATTGAACATATCTGAACTTTGCACAGAGCTCAAAATAATTTTAATATGTTTGTACCCGAATGCCACTAGAATCATTCAGCCTGCTGATGTATCAGCTTTCAAACCAATTAAATGTGGCTGGAAAAAAACAGTTTTAGAATGGCGAAGAAAAAATCCTAACTGTTTAATGACGAAAGCGCATGTAGCACCAATATTAAAAATTGTGGTTGATTCAATAGAAAGAAAGATAATAGTTAATGGATTTCGTGCAACTGGATTGTTTCCTCTTAATGTGAATGCGATTGACTTTTCCAAATGTCTTGGGAAAAACAATGATACCTTTGAGGACTCTTTAAATTTCAAAACGACAACAAGCATTGATTATGTAAAGTTTAAGAATATAATCGGTAGAGAAAAGCTAACTCAGCTTAAAAATGATGATAAATCTAATCAGACTTTTTCTGAAGATTTTTCTTTACTTCATAAAATTTATGATTTGCTGAAACCTGAAAAGAAAAATATAGAAGAAAATGATCAGGATTTAAGTATTGAAATATCCGAATGTCCTGACAGTCCCAATAACCAGGACGTTGAACAAAGTTATTTAGACACTATAGAAGATTTAAACATTTTAGAAATGCCAGTAATTTTTGAAACAAATGAAAAAAATAAAGACGTTGAAGAAGCTGTAAACATAGAATCCTTCCTGAAGAGTCCAAAAACTCCAGAAAAAAAACATGTTGGAAAAAACAAATCATTTCAATCATTTGTTATTACTTCAGATTCCTGGAAGAAAATAGAAACAGAAAAACTAAAAAAAAAGGAAGATAAAGAACATGTAAAACAAATAAGAAAAAAACAACGGGAGGAAAATAAGAAGATTAAGGAGGAGAAAGAAAATTTAAAGCGTAAAGCTAAAAAAATCAACAGAACTCAAAAAAAAGTAAGAAAAGAAAATAAAGTTGAAAATATTGCCAATGCCACAACTGCTGAAAACGGTGTGGAAATTTTAAATGAAATTCAGAATGAAAACACCTTTTTAGAAGAATCAATTTCAATGGCATTAATAGACATTCCACTTCCGAAAAATTTCAATGAAATAAGTGATGAAACATTGAATCAGCTTCAAAATTATTTTGATGACGAAAATTAGGACACAAAATTGAATTAAATTATAAAACATATTTAGCCATGAAGGCAGTTTATTTATTTATTATTAGTTGAACTTTTTTTTCAATTGTGGAGATTATATTTTTTTAAACATACATACATATTTTGTTATTTTTTTTATTATTAGTTGAACTTTTTGTTATTTTTTTTTAATTCTGGAGATTATATTTTTTTAAAAATATTTTGTTATTTTTTTTTATTATTCTAATAAAAATGAAATTTTTTCAGTTAAAAATTTGTCTTTTTTTTGATTCCACTGAAGTGCCGATAACTGAAATTTATTTGTGTCGATCACTAAAATTATTGTGCCGATCATTGGAAAAAGGTAGTACATCTAAATTTATTCATATATTATTAAATTTTAATATATTTAAACCAACCGGTTAATAAAATATGAAGGAGAATATTCCACTTAATCACTTTAATTTGTATTTCAACATTCTGGACTATTATATTCTCCAGCAAAAGAATTTTACATGAAAAATTTTCTTAAGAGTGCCGATCACTAGGTTATTTACCCTAACTATTTAAAAAAACTCTCATAAATTGTGTATATAACCAAAAACCATATAACTACAAAGATGAACAATTGCCATATATCCTTATGTCACCATTAATTTTTACTTCTACACCTGATATCAGGTGGCTACATGTTTACTGAATGTTATCAACATTTTATGCTTATGCAACAATTTTAAAATCCAGAGCAAACCAAAAATACGTTGATGTTGCTAAACATTATATGTACCCGATAATGTGTCTGTTTACCAAATATAAATAATGGTTGTTGCTACGGCAACATAAATTACGATTTATACTTTTGAATTTATTTTCATTTTGAATAAAAATACATATTTGCTTTAAAAAAAAGAATTTTTAATACTAAAATATTTTTGACTTGAAAATCAGAGTTTGCTTAGATTAAATTTTAATGAATAAACATTATAGTATTTCTAAAACTAGCATTAGATATTCTATAGTATAATGTAAAAGAAAATGAAATAACGTGCCTATTGATTCTGATCTCCTGATTCATTACGAATAAAATTTTCATATTTCTCAATGAAGATGAAAAATATTAAAATATATTTTTAAAATTTGAAAAATAAAATGTATTTTATATATAGTATTTGATATATAATAGAAATAATATTTCATATTTTTTGCTACACATTCTAACAGCTGATTTTTTTCATATGATTTTATAGAATTTAAGATACATTGTATTTTTTTTTCTATTCTTATATATTTAGTTTTTTTCTTTACTGGTTCACCGCCAAAGATTGAGTCTATCATATTTGAAACAAAAACGTGTTCACATTTTATCTCTTTCAATAGATTGTAGAGTCCAGTGTGGTTCTTCCCAATCAAATAGCCCAGTCGTCTATGCCAAAACTCAACTTTGTTCTGCGTCCTTGGTAGGCCAAGTTGAACATTTTCGTTTACAGACCAAAAAGTCGGCGGATATGATGGTTGCTTCTGCTTTCCTTTTTTTTTATTTTTTCCAAATATATAATTCTCCTCAATAAATTTTGCTATCTTTAGAAAATCTTCGTCGTTATTTTCAATTGCTTTGTAATAATTAGGAATTTCTGTAGGTGGCAAAAAGGCCAGTGCTTTTAATTTTCTAATTGACAAAGCAAATGTTTCATCCGTACCATATCTGCGATCTAGTTTTTCTTTTCGTCGCCATAAAATTTGCCCGAAGTGGAAAAAACAACCTTTAAATGTTGTGTCTTTAAAAAATCCTGACATTGAATTTATTGACGCCTTCTCAAAGTCAGATAGTATAAAATCTGGCTTCAAATTCAAATCATTACTGCAAGCAAATTTTAACAGCTTATATACCATCTCGTCATAACACTTTTTATTTTTTCTTGTCATTAAACAATAGATAAGGGGTAATATTTCACTATTTTGTGGTGTTCCAACAATACCATGTATTGTATATAGTTGTTTAAAAATTGTTGGAACAACTTTAAATGTTCCATCTATCAACCACATTGTGGATGTAGATAGATGTCTGACACTCGACAATGTCCCGAGCAGAATTATGGCGTCTTCTCCAAAATTCTTAAAAGATATAATAAATTCCTCACCATCTATAGATTTTAAAGGCTCAGGAATTTTAATATCTTCTAAGCTGGTTGGCTCTTGTGCGCAAATATTTTTTCTTCGTCGAATGACTTTTAATCTTTGAGCATCCTTTGATGGTAAATATGGACGGCTTGCTTTATCGCAGCGGAAAATCGATTCCGAAATTCTTTTACATGGATGCGTGTCCCTGGTCTCAGCTTGTTCTTTGACAAATCTATTAACTTCTGCTATTTTCGAACTTGAGGCTACAGGATCGTGGTTCTCCTCTGTAGGACCATTTTTTATTTTGTTGTGACTTATGTACGTTGTAACCCTTGAACGACATTTGTCATATTTTCTTCTTTCACATTCCCAATTTATAGTTGTTATATTTTTCCTTTCCATTAGATATATGTAGCCGTTTATTTCAATTTTGTCCTTTCCTTTGTTAGACTTAAGAAATTGTATATCCAAATCTTCCATCTTGAATATATATCACTTTAAAATTTTTTAAACTCAATTTAAAATTTAAAAGAACTCAATAATATGTAATATATTAAGCGGGTTTGTAAAAAATTAATTTATAATTATTTATTTTACAATTTGTGCTCTTTTATACCTTTTTTGATACAGTGATTTTGTGTGTTACTTTGATGTTGCTTTGTTACTACAGTGATTTTGTGTGTTACTAAAATGTGGCTTTGTTACTACAGTGATTTTGTGTGTTACTTTGATGTTGCTGAGCTAAACTAAATGAGTGATAACTAAAAACATCCCGGATTTTGAACCTCCCGGATTTTGAACTTCCAGGATTTTGAACTTCCCGGATTCCATACTTGTCGGATTTTAAACTTCCTACATTTTTTTAGTTTTCCCGGATTTTGTTACTCCGGGATTTTGAAAATCCGGATTTTGCTACGATCCCGTTGACAATTGACATTTCAATAAATGTCAAATCATTCAGCAAAAAACAAAACGCATTCAGCACCTAAAAATTCACCATCGCTTGCGGAATCGGGTAAACTACAAGCGGTGCACACAACAACTTTTAGTGAATTTTTTCTCCAGTGTGCACTGATGAAAAACTCACTGTTGCGGAATCTAGGCCCAGATAGCTATTTTTGAGAATTACTTTTCACACATTTATACTTTTACTATTAATTTACAATTACTATATATGTATAGTATATTTAATTTTCCAAATTATTTAACTATTAATTTTAGGATATATTGAGTTGTTAGTTTGAAGAATTTAATTAATTTATTAAAATATTGAATTTTTAATAAATAGAGTATAAATAAAATTTATTATTCATAACCTTAACGACGTTAAACTTCACACTGACTGGAGCGACTGAGGTATTCGCAATTAATGTCATTATAAAAGAATAAGGTGTCGACTTTTCAAAGTCGATTGAAGAAAGTCACGGTATTACGGAAGTCGTTAAAATTTCTCAACTGTGAATATGTCAACTGCACAATAACCTCAAAATTTTGAAAGTCGACCAGAAAAAAATGAGAGACTTGTATCGAAAAAATCGAAAAATTTCTTCCAATAGATATTCATAATACCAAAAGTCGATTTTTAAGTAGATTCTATCAACTATAGAAAATCATAATTGACACCTAAGGCCCTTATTATGTAAGTCGATGCGAATAGAATCGACTCGTCTTTTTCAAGTCTATTGAAATAAGTCATGGTATTATGTAAGCCTATAGACTTTTTAAAAAAGAGTTACCGTTTGAAAGGAAAATTTTCTACTAGACATCTGTCAAATCACGTTTGTTTTTGTTGTTTATAACTAATTTTCAATATTTGCAAGTGAATAGTCTATATACATACACCTAATTCTGGTTTTACACGGTAGATACGTTCCAGACAAAACTGTTTAAAAAGAAACCGTGTAAAAAAAAATTAAGTACATACATAGAAAAAAAGGGGATTAGTTCCATATCCTTCAACCCTGTAAAAACCAGTTAAAATAAATGATTCATACAAAAAAAAAACATTATTAGAGTCTTAAATGAAAATATTTTTCTTCAAAATTTCAATCAAATAGCTTTTTTTAATCGTGCTAAATCGAATAAAATCGTGTAAAAACGGAATCAATTTTTTTTTCTAGACCGTGTTAAATCAAAACCGTGTTTAAAAAGACCGTGTAAAAACAGAATTGGGTGTATTTTGCTATTTTTTACATCTAAATTTATAAAATAAAAACGGACAAAATATAAAATCATGAGTTTTTTTATTTGGTTTGATGTTTTTGAAAATGAGATTAATGAAGATCGTCGAGCTGAGATTTTGTTAACAATTCGGAAAAGAAGGCGCTTGAGAGTAAATTCAAATCCTCTGGATATGGATAAAATCATGTAAATTTTCTGTTTTCGGTATAAAAAATACTTATTATTATTAAAGTTTGTCATAAATATTTCAGATTTAAGAAAAATTTTAGATTGACAAAAGAGATTTTTCTAAAATTATTAGAAGATATAGAACGATAACCTTATTTGAGAAGGTCACAAAGATCCTCATCTATACCAAACATTTTAAAACTTGCGTGCTTATTAAGATTTATTTTATATAATTTATTTTATAAATGTTCTATTCACAATATAGGGTAAAAAGCCAGTAATCGGCACCAACGCCAGTGATCGGCACATGCTACAAAAATCACTAAATAACTAAGCTCCTAACTGTTTTTTTCAATATACAAATTTTTTCCAATAAATATTTGCTCTTCTCGTTACTCATCAGAATATAAATTTACATTGTGTAGAATCAGTTGACGTTCAAATGTGCAAGTGAAAGTTTGTATATCATTGCGCAGTTAAAAAATAGTGAAAATAAGCAAAGTTCTTAAGGAAGATTGTAAGTAAAATCCATATTTTTGTTATTTCAAAAAGTATTTTAGTACAGTAATTTATTGAATAGTATAAATAAACGTTGATATTTAAGAATTTTATAAAAACTTTAGAGAATTTAATATAAAAATAATTAATAATAAGGGTGTTTAACATTGGGTTCTAAAACTGATACCTTTTATTGATCGGCATCAGTGCCGATCATTGATTTAAACATTCATTGATTGTTCAGTCAGTGATCATCACTCTGCCGATCTCTAGTTTTCATATGGTGCCGATTATTAAAATTTGTTTATTTTCATCTGATAGATTTATAATGCCAAATGCAAATAAAGGATTGTATGTGAAGAAATATACAGAACAAGAAGTCCAACAGGCTATAGATGCTGTAAAAAATGGAATGCCAAAAAAACAAGCTGCCAAAGTATTTAAGGTTCCCCGTTCAACAATTCAGTCAAGAATGTGTGGTAAAGCAAAAAAGTCAACGTTTGGCCCACCGACTGCTTTAAAAACAGAAGAAGAGGAGAAGATTGTGCAATGGGTTTTAAACAATTATGCCAGAGGATTCCTTCGACGTAAAGATGACATCATAGGAGCTGTTACCGACTTCCTCAACACGTCTGGCAGAAAAACACCTTTCAAAGAAAACAAACCAGGTGAAACTTGGTATAAAGCATTTTTACGAAGGCATCCAAACATTGTTTCCAGAACATCAGAAGCTGTTACAGATGCAAGTGCTAAAGTATCTGAAAAAAATTTGCGTAGCTGGTTTACAAAGATACAAGCATACGTTGAAGAAAATCATTTTGAAGATATTTTTAATGATGCTTCTAGAATTTTTAATAGCGACGAAACCAGTTTTCTATTATGCCCAAAAGCAGGAAAAGTATTGGCACCCAAAGGAGCAAAAAATGTTTACGAAATAGACAGAGGTCAAGCAAAAGAAAATTTGACTGTTTTGTTCACATTTTCTGCTGCTGGGGATATTGTACCTCCTTTAATTGTTTATCCATATAAAAGATTACCATCTTGTGTTGGGCAATCAGTACCAAATGAGTGGAGTATAAGATTGACTGAAAATGGTTGGATGAAAGGAGATCTGTTCCACAATTATATTAAAAATACATTTCATCCATATCTTGTAAAAAACAAGGTACAATTTCCAATTTTACTCTTTGTTGATGGTCATAGAAGTCATCTTACATTGAACATATCTGAACTTTGCACAGAGCTCAAAATAATTTTAATATGTTTGTACCCGAATGCCACTAGAATCATTCAGCCTGCTGATGTATCAGCTTTCAAACCAATTAAATATGGCTGGAAAAAAGCAGTTTTAGAATGGCGAAGAAAAAATCCTAACTGTTTAATGACGAAAGCGCATGTAGCACCAATATTAAAAATTGTGGTTGATTCAATAGAAAGAAAGATAATAGTTAATGGATTTCGTGCAACTGGATTGTTTCCTCTTAATGTGAATGCGATTGACTTTTCCAAATGTCTTGGGAAAAACAATGATACCTTTGAGGACTCTTTAAATTTCAAAACGACAACAAGCATTGATTATGTAAAGTTTAAGAATATAATCGGTAGAGAAAAGCTAACTCAGCTTAAAAATGATGATAAATCTAATCAGACTTTTTCTGAAGATTTTTCTTTACTTCATAAAATTTATGATTTGCTGAAACCTGAAAAGAAAAATATAGAAGAAAATGATCAGGATTTAAGTATTGAAATATCCGAATGTCCTGACAGTCCCAATAACCAGGACGTTGAACAAAGTTATTTAGACACTATAGAAGATTTAAACATTTTAGAAATGCCAGTAATTTTTGAAACAAATGAAAAAAATAAAGACGTTGAAGAAGCTGTAAACATAGAATCCTTCCTGAAGAGTCCAAAAACTCCAGAAAAAAAACATGTTGGAAAAAACAAATCATTTCAATCATTTGTTATTACTTCAGATTCCTGGAAGAAAATAGAAACAGAAAAACTAAAAAAAAAGGAAGATAAAGAACATGTAAAACAAATAAGAAAAAAACAACGGGAGGAAAATAAGAAGATTAAGGAGGAGAAAGAAAATTTAAAGCGTAAAGCTAAAAAAATCAACAGAACTCAAAAAAAAGTAAGAAAAGAAAATAAAGTTGAAAATATTGCCAATGCCACAACTGCTGAAAACGGTGTGGAAATTTTAAATGAAATTCAGAATGAAAACACCTTTTTAGAAGAATCAATTTCAATGGCATTAATAGACATTCCACTTCCGAAAAATTTCAATGAAATAAGTGATGAAACATTGAATCAGCTTCAAAATTATTTTGATGACGAAAATTAGGACACAAAATTGAATTAAATTATAAAACATATTTAGCCATGAAGGCAGTTTATTTATTTATTATTAGTTGAACTTTTTTTTCAATTGTGGAGATTATATTTTTTTAAACATACATACATATTTTGTTATTTTTTTTATTATTAGTTGAACTTTTTGTTATTTTTTTTTAATTCTGGAGATTATATTTTTTTAAAAATATTTTGTTATTTTTTTTTATTATTCTAATAAAAATGAAATTTTTTCAGTTAAAAATTTGTCTTTTTTTTGATTCCACTGAAGTGCCGATAACTGAAATTTATTTGTGTCGATCACTAAAATTATTGTGCCGATCATTGGAAAAAGGTAGTACATCTAAATTTATTCATATATTATTAAATTTTAATATATTTAAACCAACCGGTTAATAAAATATGAAGGAGAATATTCCACTTAATCACTTTAATTTGTATTTCAACATTCTGGACTATTATATTCTCCAGCAAAAGAATTTTACATGAAAAATTTTCTTAAGAGTGCCGATCACTAGGTTATTTACCCTAACTATTTAAAAAAACTCTCATAAATTGTGTATATAACCAAAAACCATATAACTACAAAGATGAACAATTGCCATATATCCTTATGTCACCATTAATTTTTACTTCTACACCTGATATCAGGTGGCTACATGTTTACTGAATGTTATCAACATTTTATGCTTATGCAACAATTTTAAAATCCAGAGCAAACCAAAAATACGTTGATGTTGCTAAACATTATATGTACCCGATAATGTGTCTGTTTACCAAATATAAATAATGGTTGTTGCTACGGCAACATAAATTACGATTTATACTTTTGAATTTATTTTCATTTTGAATAAAAATACATATTTGCTTTAAAAAAAAGAATTTTTAATACTAAAATATTTTTGACTTGAAAATCAGAGTTTGCTTAGATTAAATTTTAATGAATAAACATTATAGTATTTCTAAAACTAGCATTAGATATTCTATAGTATAATGTAAAAGAAAATGAAATAACGTGCCTATTGATTCTGATCTCCTGATTCATTACGAATAAAATTTTCATATTTCTCAATGAAGATGAAAAATATTAAAATATATTTTTAAAATTTGAAAAATAAAATGTATTTTATATATAGTATTTGATATATAATAGAAATAATATTTCATATTTAAAAAAAAAATTTTTTTTTAAAGCAAATATGTATTTTTATTCAAAATGAAAATAAATTCAAAAGTATAAATCGTAATTTATGTTGCCGTAGCAACAATGCAACCATTATTTATATCTGGTAAACAGACACATTATCGGGTACATATAATGTTTAGCAACATCAACGTATTTTTGGTTTGCTCTGGATTTTAAAATTGTTGCATAAGCATAAAATGTTGATAACATTCAGTAAACATGTAGCCACCTGATATCAGGTGTAGAAGTAAAAATTAATGGTGACAAGAGGATATATGCAAAAACCATATAACTACAAAGATAAACAATTGCCATATATCCTTATGTCACCATTATATTTTACTTCTACACCTGATATCAGGTGGGTACATGTTTACAGATTCTTATCAACATTTTATGCTTATGCAACATTTTAAAATCCAGTACAAATCAGTATATAGTAAAAAAAGACGTTGATGTTGCTAAACATTACATATGTACCCAATAATGTGTCTGTTTACCAAATATAAATAATGGTTGCTACGGCAACATAAATTACGATTTATACTTTTGAATTTATTTTCATTTTGAATAAAAATACATATTTGCTTTAAAAAAAATTTTTTTTAATATAAAATATTATTTTTATTATACCTCTAAATACTACTTATATGTATACATACTCGTATATAGGTACATATACTATATACAAAATACATTTTATTTTTCAAATTTTAAAAATATATTTTAATATTTTTCATCTTCATTGAGAAATATGAAAATTTTAATCGTAATGAATCAGGAGATCAGAATCAATAGGCACGTTATTTCATTTTCTTTTACATTAAAGAATATCTAATGCTAGTTTTCAACCTTAGGATCAAAATAAACATTAATGTTAAAGAATTACGGTTTTTGGTCCACGGGATGCTGATATACATTTTTTCTTGGAAAAAATTTCTAAACTTCCATTTACATACATACAATGTATGGTATGCATGGTTTATTAGATAAAAGAGAAGATTTTACTAAATATATGGTTTTTGTGTATGTCCAGTCACATAAAGGTTAAAATTGTTAAATTGTTTCACAAAAATGGTGATTCTGCCGTGGCCACACGGTTGAAATTATTGGTATAAAAGATAAAATTACTTATGTCATGAAAAGTATAAAATGCGCTTATTAAAAAATTCATATGAAATTTTATAATTTGGGATGTAGAGTTTGTTAAAAATTAAAAGCGAATGGTATAATTGCACAGAGTTAATGATATAATTTTTAGAGAATTTTTACACTAGTAGTGGTTTTTTTCTTCTGTTAAAGAGAGAAAAACACTAATACACATATAAACATTTTGTGTATAGTATATTATAGTATGCGCAGATCATTCGCTTTTAATTTTTAACAAACTCTATTAATATTTTTAATACCGAAATACTACTAGAGTTAATTCAAAAATTATAGATAAACTCTAAAGTTATCTAAAAGCTTATAAAGTCAATAAAAAAATGCATAAATACATACTTTAATATTCTTAATAGAATTAATTTCAAATTCTTCTATAATTAGAACAACAAACCACAATTGGATAAACATTATACTATATAGGGTAGATGTAGATGAATATTTTCATATCATATTGATATGAAAATGCTTGATTTTAAATATTATATAATTTATTCCACTACCTACTTTTTTCTCTTTGATTAACTCGTATGATTTTTTTCTAGTACATACCTATATCTTCTTTTTGAGATAAAGTGAAAAACAAGGTATTAAGGGTATTGAGCAAACTTTAAATGCAACAATTAGGCTTATGAACTCTATTGAAGAAGAAAATATCGAGACTAACTTTATCCTTCCAAAAAGACTTCTCCAAGATGTTATCGAAAATTTCTTCGGAATTTTAAAATCAAAAGAAGGTAACAATAATAATCCATCTGTTCATGAATTTGCAGTATTGGTAACAAGAATAGTTTCCACAAATGTAGTTCAATTTAGAGTAAATAGTAATTGTGAAGTTGATAAAGATGATATGATACTTTTTAATGACAATTCATAAATTTTATTGCAACAGGATAATGAAAATGAAAATATTGAGATAGAAAAAGAACAACTAGTCGGCTTAGAAACGCTTGAACTAGAATATAAGGATATATTTATAGAAGATGTCCTTGGTGATGATATTAAAGTAGAATTAACTTCTATGAGATATTTTGTCGGTTACCAGGTGTGAAGAAAGTTTAAAAAAAAAGGATGAAATTATAGCTTGTCCATACGAATTTTTTATATTTGCAGGAAATTATGCCAGATATTCAGATTTTGGAAATTTATTTGCTCCAATATCGAATAATCTTTTTGATGCCAGCAAAATACACTGCTCAGCTTTTGAAACTATTTTTAAAATTTTTTTTTTGTTTATGAATAATATTTTTGAAAGAAGAAATAAACAAATGAATAAAAAAATTCTTCAAGTGGTACTACATTTTCAGAGGTGGCTGTTAAAAATGAGAAATGAGAGAGATAATTGTGATTTTAATAAAAAATTATCATTTTTCTTTAATAACTCAATTTCTATTAATTTTATAATATAACAATGTTTGGGAAAAATGTTTATTTAATAAAAATCTACAAATTTGTAGAGCATTATAATTTGATATTTAAATAATTTGGGAGATTTAAGGAAAAATTGATTTTCAGTTTTATGTTACTAAATATTTATCACGTTTTTTCTTTGATTTACGTTGCTCATAGATATTTAATATATTCGGTGAAAATAAAGCTAAGGATCTTCTCTACATTTCATTTGAACATAATTTTCATGTAACTTTAATCACAACTTAGTTATAATTGATTAAAAACAATAAATTGTAATGTTAATTTGGTACTTCCAACACATATAAACAATAAAATAAAATTGAGCATTGAGTCTTTGTACTATAAGAGTCGTTGATCAGACGATCCTAAGGTTGAAAACTAGCATTAGATATTCTTTAATGTAAAAGAAAATGAAATAACGTGCCTATTGATTCTGATCTCCTGATTCATTACGAATAAAATTTTCATATTTCTCAATGAAGATGAAAAATATTAAAATACCTATATTTTTAAAATTTGAAAAATAAAATGTATTTTGTATATAGTATATGTACCTATATAAGAGTATGTATATAGTATTTAGAGGTATAATAAAAATAATATTTCATATTAAAAAAAATTTTTTTTTAAAGCAAATATGTATTTTTATTCAAAATGAAAATAAATTCAAAAGTATAAATCGTAATTTATGTTGCCGTAGCAACCATTATTTATATTTGGTAAACAGACACATTATTGGGTACATATGTAATGTTTAGCAACATCAACGTCTTTTTTTACTATATACTGATTTGTACTGGATTTTAAAATGTTGCATAAGCATAAAATGTTGATAAGAATCTGTAAACATGTACCCACCTGATATCAGGTGTAGAAGTAAAAATTAATGGTTTTTGGTTAAACCATTTAACTACAAAGATAAACAATTGCCATATATCCTTATGTCACCATTAACCAAAAACCATATAACTACAAAGATAAACAAATGCCATATATCCTTATGTCACCATTAATTTTTACTCCTACACCTGATATCAGGTGGCTACATGTTTACTGAATGTTATCAACATTTTATGCTTATGCAACAATTTTAAAATCCAGAGCAAACCAAAAATACGTTGATGTTGCTAAACATTATATGTACCCAATAATGTGTCTGTTTACCAGATATAAATAATGGTTGCATTGTTGCTACGGCAACATAAATTACGATTTATACTTTTGAATTTATTTTCATTTTGAATAAAAATACATATTTGCTTTAAAAAAAAATCTTTTTTTTAATATGAAATATTATTTCTATTATACCTCTAAATACTACATATATGTATACATACTCGTATATAGGTACATATACTATATACAAAATACATTTTATTTTTCAAATTTTAAAAATATATTTTAATATTTTTCATCTTCATTGAGAAATATGAAAATTTTATTCGTAATGAATCAGGAGATCAGAATCAATAGGCACGTTATTTCATTTTCTTTTACATTATAGAATATCTAATGCTAGTTTTAGAAATACTATAATGTTTATTCATTAAAATTTAATCTAAGCAAACTCTGATTTTCAAGTCAAAAATATTTTAGTATTAAAAATTCTTTTTTTTAAAGCAAATATGTATTTTTATTCAAAATGAAAATAAATTCAAAAGTATAAATCGTAATTTATGTTGCCGTAGCAACAACCATTATTTATATTTGGTAAACAGACACATTATCGGGTACATATAATGTTTAGCAACATCAACGTATTTTTGGTTTGCTCTGGATTTTAAAATTGTTGCATAAGCATAAAATGTTGATAACATTCAGTAAACATGTAGCCACCTGATATCAGGTGTAGAAGTAAAAATTAATGGTGACATAAGGATATATGGCAATTGTTTATCTTTGTAGTTATATGGTTTTTGATATAACTTAAATCACATACAATAGACTCGAAGTCGCTGGCAAAATTGCTGTCGACTTGACAAGTCTATGGAATAGAAAAAAGTCTACAGTGATAGAAACTTATAATACTGTGACTCGACTTTAAGTCTACCGCGAATCGACTTACATAATAAGGGCCTAAGACAGAAGACGAAAATAAAGAAAATATTGCTTCTAGTTAAAGCTCCGTATTGTGTTCGAAGCGAAAAAATTTTTCATGTTTTGCTATTTATTTCTACACGAAAAAATTTTTTTCAAAATGACGTATAATATTTGGAGAAACGTAAATTAAATTTAAATTTGAAGTTAGTTTGTCTTTTGTTTTTTTCTATTTTCACGTAGATACCTTTGGATTTTTTCTCTGTATTTTTTTTTTTTTTACAACTGTCAAATTTACCACACGGAATAAATGTATTTACATTTCTTTTGTTTCATGGCGTCGGAAAATTAGTGGAGACTGATCGTCAACGCCATCTCTTGGACATTATTTAAAAATGTTAGCAAAGACAGTTTTAACTTATTTTCCGTCACGAACTCAGTACTGCAAAACAAAAAGTGAACGGAATATTTTCTTGACGGAATTGCGCCACCTTTGTTTTACATGTATTTTATATGGGAAACGAAATTTCGCTTCGAACACAATACTTAGCTTTAAGCAGAAATAGAGGCCGAAAGGAATACAATAATATGGACAAATCCTCCGCAGGAAAATTTAAGCTGAGACTTTAGTTAACTGCAGCACGAGAAGAATTGTTATGTTATTGTTATGCGAATATTCAAGGAATTTTTCTGAAAATGGTGCCGGAAAGTTTTATTTATCATATTGCCAACTGTACAAATCAGATAATTGAAATACACAACGCACAAAAAAACACCAAAAAGAGCTTACACCGAAAGCAGAACAAATCAAGTTTGTAAGGCTTGTGACATGGCATTTTGCAAACGATGTTTTTTTTCTTTTCACATAATAGTAGTACTCACAATCGGTAGA
Organism: Bombylius major; assembly: GCA_932526495.1. Taxonomy (NCBI): domain Eukaryota; kingdom Metazoa; phylum Arthropoda; class Insecta; order Diptera; family Bombyliidae; genus Bombylius; species Bombylius major. Next base: position 20,139,134 of record OW052043.1, read on the forward strand.
AGTTGACCGTAGAAGTCGAAATTATGGAACATCAAACACTTTGAAGTGAGTCAGATCATGAAGGACTCTTTTCGAATATGTAGAAGTCGAAGTGGAAAAAATCGAAAAATCTGAAACTGTCAGCAATCTGTCAAGTAACATACACGAATTGACATTTGCTATAATGCAGATCAGCTGACTTTTTTTATATTTGTCGATTTTTCGATTAAAAACATGGTGTAACCAATGGAAATTGTAGAAGAATGGAGAAGTGTCAAAATCATAGAAATTAATTTCGAGGTGGAAGTTTTTTTTTCGATTTTCTCCACTCTCCTACTATTTCCACAATTTCTATCAACTTCCACACATTGTGAGTACATATAAGAAATTTAATTTTTATATTTTAAAGCAGATAAAAATAAAACGTTTGAAAGAATTCTGTCTTTCATTATTTATGCAATTAACATTAATATGGGATGATTTCATCCCACTGCACTGAAGAATACGTTAGGCACATTTTCATCCCATGTCCTTTTTAGGTGGGAGAAAAATTAAACTGAGAAATTATTTTTTTTAAAATAACATATAAATGATGATTAAATTTGATGTAATTTCTACGCTCTAAAACAAATAAGACATAATCACCCATGTTCCAGAATCCACTTTCACTAGCGTTTTGCGAATTAAATTCGTAAAAATGAATTTTGGTTGTTCCACAATTCATTTTGCGTTTTGTATTTTCCAAAACGAAATATTAGGTGTTCAAGAATTCATTTTTCACTAAATTTTTGCGAATTGAAATTGGTTACAAGAAAAGTGATAAATTAAATTTAAAACATACATATATCAATTGCAATCTATCGATTATAAATGTTTTGTTATTTTCGTGAATTTTATTTATTAATATTTATTTCAATAAATAAATTTTATCTAAAAATATGTAAGTACATACATATATTGTAATAAATAAATAATATTTTTAAATTTTATGTGAATATTTAATAACAATAATTAAATGAATTTTTAAAGGGGCGGCAAAAACATAAAAATAGCTCAGAAGAAAAAGCAATAATCAATTTTATGGAAAAAAAATCTAGATGTAGGTATCATTTCATCAAATCATTTTGCCTAATAGTTGGTTTATATACAACCATCTCTACCATCTCTACTATAATTCGACGTGTGTCATAAGTGTATAGTTAGAGGAGTATTTGCAAAAAGATTTTGAAACAGCAATTGAATAAATTGATAAAGCAATAACTGTTACAGGTCACATAAAATTATGGTTAAAAAATTAAAGAATTTTTTGTGAGTAAAAATGCCCCAGTTGGAAAAGTCGGAAGGCCTTCCTTAGGAAGGCATTAAGAAGGTTTGAAAATATAAAGTAAATTGTAATAAAATTCCTGGGAAGGTATAAATGATGGTATTAGAAGTTTTAAAAATTTTTCTAACAAAAAAAAAATCTGTCGAATATGACTCGACAGAAACCGAAATAACCAAATTCTTTGGAATGCTAATACGATGCTATTAGAAGTTTTAAAAATATTTCCTAAACCAAAAAATATCTGTTGAGTATGACTCGACCGAAGTCGAAGCAATGAAATTCTTTGGAAGGCATAAATGATGCAATAAGAAGAAATAAAAATTTATCGTTGCAAATACCGTTATACACGTGCCGATTGTATCGAGTGTTCTAAGAAACATTATGAAATTCATTTATTCTTTCATTAGTTGTTAACAAGTGCAGGTGTTTATTTCGAAAAATTTAAATTAGGATTTAAAAAAAATAAAAAAGTGTTAAAATTTCATCAAATTTTAATTTATTTGTTAGAAGTGATTACAATATAAGTTTTTTTTTTAGAATTTTTATAAGGTAAGTTTTAATATCTCTTAGTATTAAAATTATTACATATTTGAAACAAACCACTTGAAATTCAATTTTCAATTTTGATTTAGTTTCATAATTTTTTAATATAATTTTTGGTATTATAATACTGAAAATTATAATAATTATTTTCTAAAGAATGAAACGAACATATTATGGTGTGTCTAAAAGACATCTAAGGCGCCTTGTTGTCAAGGAAATTGATAACTGCACGAATACACAAGATAATGTTTTCTTGGAAAATAACGAAAATGTTGAGCGTTCCGAAAATATGGAAAATATTGTGAGAGAAGAAAATCATTCAGTACTTACAACCCCACCTGAAGAACAAAATCTAACTTTAACGAAAGATTTGGCAAATTGGGCTATTAAACATAGAATAAGTAGAACAGCTTGTGATGACATCTTGAATATTCTGTCCAATCACAGTATGGACATTCCAAAATCTTCAAAAACTCTTTTAGAAATTAAATATAAAGAAATTCCAACCCGAAATGTATTACCAGGAATTTATTATCATTTTGGTTTAAAAAATGCATTAAAATTGTTGAATATTTCATGCACCGAACAAGTCGATATTTTATGGATAGACATTTTTGTTGATGGCTTACCTTTGTTTAAAAGCTCTGGGCAGACATTGTGGCCAATATTAGGAGCAATTACAAAATGTGTGGAAATAAAACCTTTTTTAATTGGATGCTATATCGGTCGTAAAAAACCAGGAAATCCCAATGATTACTTAGCGGATTTTGTGTCTGAAGTACATACTCTTCAAAAAGATGGAATTATGATTAATGGAAGAAAAATAAATACACAAATAAAAAACTTCATAGCAGACACTCCAGCAAGAGCATTTTTAACTGGCACAGTAGGACACACATCAAGTAATGGATGCTCAAAATGTACACAAAAGGCCAAAAGAATTAATAGAAGATTAGCGTATAGTACAACTGCATCAGCTCTAAGAACAGACGAAGATTTCAAAAATCGTACCGATAACACCTACCATAGTAATAGCTTTTTGAATAACCTACATATTTTAGAAACACTCAATGTTAAAATGGTAACACAGTTTCCACTAGACGTCATGCACTTAATTGATTTGGGAGTAACAAAAAAAATAACAACTTTTATTTGGCAGGGAAAACATAATATGAAGAAATTGAACGAAAATGAAAAAATAAATATAGATTCAAAATTCTGCCATATGAAGAAATATATACCGTCTGAATTTTGTAGAAAGCCCAGAACCTTCGAAGAACTTTGCAGATGGAAAGCAACAGAATTTCGTCAATTAATATTGTATTACAGGAGTAGTTCTATTTAAAGATGCAATCGATGAAAATTTGTATTATAATTTTTTATTACTACATTCCTCATATAGACTAATTTCATGTCCATCAAATTGTCAAAATAATCTCGATTGCGTACAACAAATGTTAGAACAATTTATTATTGACTTTGCTACTATATACGGAAGAGACAAAGTAAGCTATAATGTTCACAACTTACTTCATCTGTCAGAATATGTAAAACTTTACGGAAATGTCGACAATTTTTCAGCATATAAATTTGAAAACTTCATGCAATCACTTAAAAAAGATTGTCGACGACCGTCTAAAATATTAGAGCAGTTACACTACAGAACAATTGAAAGAGGTAAATTAAGGCCAATTGAACGAAAACTAGGTCCAGGACAGCGATCACAGTCACAAACAAATATAAGTGCATCATCAACATATCGAAATTTTAATTTTGGGGAATTTCAATTAAGTACATCAACACCTAATAATTATTGTTATGTTAAAGGGATGACACCTATAGCAATTAAAACATTTTATACAGATATCGACCAAGAAAATTATGTTGTCGGTTATACATTCCAAATCATGGGAAATTTCTTTGAGGAACCATTTGAATCCATGAAAACATTGGGTATATGTGTTGCTAGAAAAAGCACCAGAGAAATAAAATGTAACATCAAAGATATTATTTGTAAATTATGCTTACCGTACAAGAACGAAAACGTAATATTGCCAATTTTACACCATTGCGATTTATAGAAAAAGTAATTTTTTTAAAAATATTTCTTGTCTTTTTACACAATTTTTTTACTCATTTTAGGAATAATGGAGTCAGAATACGTTCCAGCTCCTCTACAAAGATGCAACGCTGCTTTTGGAAGTGATTTATATGGAAATAATAAAGAAAATAAAGGTATAATATTTGAAAAATACTTGATTTAAGTCCATAGATAATTTTCGAAATTTTTCATTTGCATTTTTGTAGACACGGATTCAAATAAGGAAATCTTTAAAAAATTAGAAGAACAAGACCGAGAAATAAAAGATTTAAAAAAAATAATTGCAAAGCAGACAGTTTTACTGGAAAGAATTGCTAATAAAATATTCCCAACTACAAATACATTTAAAATATTCCCTCTGAAAAGTCTAGAAGAACTGAATGAAATTGATTCAGAAGTGGCGAAAATTCCAGAACACGAAATTGTGAGTTTGAAAAGCATACATGTTAGTTATTGTAAACAATGGTTTTTTTATATTGTATTTCAGATTTTATACATTAAACAGCTGTTAGGCCAAGCACCCATATAAAAATGTATAAATCTATTTACTTCTCCAGAATTAATTTTGAAAACAAATTGGAATGGATGCAGAAAGCTGTTTCCATTAAATTCTCTTAGACTCTTCAATACAATTGTTTTTGGTAAATTTTATTTAATTTTCTTTAACTTTGGTTTCATTTTTTTAAAATAATGCATACTTTTTTTTTTACAGAGGCTGTTAAAACAGAAAGCTTTGGGTATATCCAATATGAAGAGCAAATGAAGAAAGGGCTGCACTTAACTAAAAACAGATTTTACAAAGAAACATTTAAATTAAAATCCGCCAATTAAAAATTAAAATAATATACATACATATAATTAATATACATATTGAATTGTTTTTTTTTACTTTATTTTGTTTCTTGTTTATGTACATAATATTGAATTGTTTTATTTTTACTTTATTTTGTTTTTTGTTTATATATTTTTTTAAATTTTTATATAATTTTTTTCAATTTTTTTGCCAAACTGAACTATTTTTTTAAATATTGTGTTTTTGTTTTTTTGTTAATAAAAGTAATTGTTTTATAGAAAAATCACTTTGTTTAAAATCACATTTCTTCACATTTATACATAGAATGCATATTAGCTTTACCAAAATTTTGCAGCATTTTATATTATTTTTAATAATAAGTAAATATTTAATAAAATACTGCAAAATCTTGGTAAAGCAAATATAGCAAGAGTATTTCATATTTACTTCTTCAGAATGCGTTTGGAAGGTTTCTTTAGGAAGCATGTAGAAGTATTCCCCTTTACTGCTTCATAATGTGTTCGGAAGGTTTCTTTAGGAAGCATGTAGAAGTATTCCCCTTTACTGCTTCAGAATGTGTTTGGAAGGTTTCTTTAGAAAGCATGAAGAAGTATTCCCCTTTACTGCTTCAGAATGTGTTTGGAAGGTTTCTTTAGGAAGCATGTAGAAGTATTCCCCTTTACTGCTTCATAATGTGTTCGGAAGGTTTCTTTAGGAAGCATGTAGAAGTATTCCCCTTTACTGCTTCAGAATGTGTTTGGAAGGTTTCTTTAGAAAGCATGAAGAAGTATTCCCCTTTACTGCTTCAGAATGTGTTTGGAAGGTTTCTTTAGGAAGCATGTAGAAGTATTCTCTTTTACTTCTTCAGAAGGTTTCTTTATACTTTCCCAGGAAGGAAATAAGAAGAATACGAAGAAAAACCGAACATATACCTTCCCATCCTAGGACATGCCCATGTAAAAAAGATATTATGTGGGATACGGAAAGGAAGGCTTCTGACCTTCCAAAGAAGGCTTCTGCATGCATGGTGGAAGGCTTCCATTTCCAACTGGGGCTATACAAAAAAGCCTTGAACATAATGTTAGTAATGAAACAACAAAACAGAATCATTGACTTCAGAGTACAATTAAACTTCCTAAACTTCATGGTGGAAAGATATATAAGGTGAGCTCTTACCAACTGGGAACTTTGTAGTGACGTCACAGTTTGTACCAGACAGAAAAGCTTTATATTGTAATACCGGTGAAATTTTAAAAATTGTTATGATTTCAAGTTATAAACTTTTTTATTTTCTTGTTCTTTACAAATAAATTAGTATGCATATTTCTGTTTCATTCTTTAAGTAAGAAATAAATTCTACTCCTAAATTTAAAACTGTTCCAATAGATTTTTCAAACTGTTTGTTTTCCTATAATGTGTGTTTGTTCTGATAATTTATTCTTCATGTTTTTAAGTTCTTGTTTTAAATCATAAATTTCTAATTGAGCCGAGCAATCTAAATCACCTGTGTCGTATATATGTAAGCAAATATATTACACATTATTATAGAGTTAAATTGTATAATAAAACAACAAAAATGTACGCACTCTGTTTGAATTCAAATATTAATGCCAGATGTTGATGGTTCCAAATCTTCAGGACTTTCTTCAATATTTTCACAATTTTCAGAACTAGAAAAGTGCGTTAGAGAAATGAACAGAACACACTTTGGCACTCAAATTTGTATTTTTTTATCGCATTTTTAAATCCATTGTTTATTTAATTCTACACTACACTTGATGAAAACTATTGAAATTTAATATGTTCATCTTTTACCTTTTTTCAAATTATTTCTACAACCACTAACACTACACCAAACCATATTTTTTGATATTACAAAAATATAATAATTAAAACAAATGAAAATCCCTAACATGCACAGTGGTCCCAAACTCCAAAAAAGTGGCCAAAATTATAAAAATGAAAAACAATTTAGTTATTTAAAAAAATGATAAATATGATTAAAAAACTAAAATTCGTCTTAAAAAAAGTCATATAAATTTAAAAAGAAAAAAATACAGAGTGTTTCACTAAATTTGTACATATGTTTTTTTGCACTTTTTTCAAAAAATGCCCTATAACTTTTAAAGGGTACATTATGTGCCTTTGACTTTCTAGAATAAAGTTAAGGAAACTTTTTGTCCTTTTATTATAATTGCCATGCATTAGCTCTGTATCTTTAACGGTTCAGGAGTTATAAGTGTTCAGATGCAAAAATTTGTAAATTTTTACCCAATTTTTTGGGTTCAACCTTGTTTGGCTAGAAAAAATCCTGAATTAAGTACTACTTTTTATTTCGGAAGATTAAAGCCTAATCGATTTTCTATCAATTTTTTTATTATTTTTACTGAAAAGAGAATAGTTTTCGAGTTATAAAGCATTTAATGGTGATGAATGTGCGCAAAACTGGACATTTTTCAATAAATATATAGAAAAATTCCCATTTTGATGGATTTTTAGACTTCTTTTTACTATAATATGCCTGAAATCTCGAAATTTTATAGTGCCAGTAATTCTAAATTTAAAAAAAAAAAGTAGCCCAAGTTGAAAAAAAATTAAAAACAATTGATTGTTCTTCTGGAAAATGATAGACATAATTAAAAAACCAAAATTCAGCTTAAAAAATGTTTATTACAAGTCATACGAACTTTTAAAAAAAACATAACATAATGCAAATATATTAATAGTGAGTTATTTAGTAAATGATTACAGCTCTTCTCCGAAAGCAGGATGGGGGCGTCCAGCTAATAAAGAGAGCAATCGACCAGATTTTCCTATAACTAGTTCCAGTTGTAGCCAGTCTTTGAATTTTTTTTGGAAATTTTCAAAGTTTCTGTTTGCATTCTTCCATTTGGACTCTGAATGAACATAAAAAAATCGAATTTTTTTTTAAATATCCTCAATGTACGCTTTTGGCAGTTCCTGGTTTTCTATATTTTCCAAAACATATATCAAAATCGATGAAAACTTTTTTTTTGCCTGTCGCTTGGAATGCCAAATTTCAAATAGTACCGCATACTTGAAACGATATGTTTCTGAAAAAAGAGAATATTTTTAAAACGGGCAAAAACGGGCAGGTAAAATAAAAACGGGCTTCTAGAAAACCTCAAGCCCAACCAAATATAAAAAATTCAAAGATGTCAAATGACGGCTTTTTTTTAAAAGTCTAGTCAAATTTTTCATAAGGAAAATTACTGCTATAAAAGGCCCTTTTACAAAGATTGTAACAACAAGATATTTTCTAGCGCATATATAACTCCAAAAATACTTATTTTTAAAATACATACCTGAATTATCAATTTCCATTTTTAATCACTTTACTTTATGAAACTTTTTTTAATAAAAAAAATTTGTTAAAATCAGGAGTACTCTTAACACAACACAAACCAAATAATGAATAATTACAAAACTGCAAGTTTAAATACTTGTATGTTGAAAACATGATATTACAGGTACAAATTATGATGGGTTTTTCTAATTTTAGGATGTTTACCTCTAAATAGATAACATGAATCATCATTCTGAACAAATTGGAAAATTCAATTTTGGCCACTTTTTTTGAATTTGAGACCACTGTGACATGGTACAAACGTCTACGTCACAAACTTTCAAAATGGCGATTCAAGAAGAAGATAAGAGCTCACCTTATATATCTTTCCACCATGCTAAACTTAATTTATGTACACTGACTTTTTTGGAAGCAATATAAGAGCCTGTGTGGAATTGAGTAAATTTTACTACAATAGTAAATTTTGACAGTACAACTGTCAAAATATACACTAGCTCTGGAGCTAGTATAAATTTTGACAGTTAAATTCACGTTTTATGTCAAAATTTACTATTGTAGTAAAAATTTACTCAATTCCACACACACTCTAAGATAGTTGTGAACTGTGAAACTGTAGGTATGTGAAAACAAGAATTTGACTATTGCTAAGAAATTTAAATATACTATTTCTACATTTGGAAGTCAGTACAGGCAAAATAGACATGCTTTTCCATATTCTTCCACAAATTGATTGTATAAATTTGTCTCGTGTGTGGGTTATCAGATCTCAATTTCAATCCAGGGAAATATTTTAAATTGAATATTACCAAGGGCTGCCGCCAGATTGAAAAAAAAATTTGTTCCGATTTTACAAAAAGAAACAGGTCATTGTGAGAAATTTTATTAAAAATATGAAATTAATAATAAGCATAAAAAAATTAATTCACTTGAGTATATTATAAGCACTAAATTCATTTTGCTTCACTCACCCACTCTCACTTACTTAATTCACTTGAAACACTTAGATATTCACAATAAAAATATTTTAATAATACGATATTAAAGAAAGCTGTTTTAATCAAGGATATTTATGTATGTTTTAATTTAACGATAGATTGATTTTGCCTTGTAATTATTATTGTAATGAATAATTGAATTTTTGATTTTGCAAAATCTAAAAAACTATATCCTTTGTCTTTTGATATTATTTTGATATTCAATACATATTTCAATTGCATTATCCAATAAAATAAAATTTGTTTTAATTTTTTTTTTTTCACAATTTACACAATTTTATGTAAAGACCCAAAAGATGTTTTTTATAAAAAAAAATGATTAAAATTTTGTTTGATTAAGAATTTCGAAAATATTCAAATTTAAATTACAATTATCTTGTTTATGCGAAGCGTTACTTCGCATTAACTCACTCCGTCTTGACTTAATACGGATGCATAAAAAAAAATATCAAGTGTTTATTTACAAATAAACAAGTATGTGTTCAAAGTGCGTGCGGCTTTAAATTAAGTAGGTATAATAAATTTATTTATAAAGTACTAGCGGGCCCCGCAGACGTTGTTCTGCCCTTTCCGGTAGGTGGCGGGATGAGTTTTATTTGTACTCAAACTATCGATTTCTGGAAATATACTTCATGCATACATACGACAAAAATTCAAATTATTTTTTTAGTTGTCATCCTAATTAAAATAATGTGTTCATATAAATTTTTAATAATTTTTCTTAAAAAAATGTTTATTGTAAAGCTTTTTGGTATACAACATTTTTTTTTTTCCATCTTTCGTGTAAACAAATAATGCCGATGGTTTGCCTACTCGTGAGCATGCAACATAGAGCTGTCCATGTGAAAAGCATGGAAATTCCAAATTTATACCGCAGACTTCCAAAGACTGGCCTTGTGCCTTATTGATGGTGATCGCAAAAGCAAGACGAACAGGAAATTGAAGTCGTTTAAAGTCAAATGGCAAGTCGGATGGAATCATTGGAATTCGGGGAATCAAAACGTCTTCGCCTTTGTATTTTCCTTTCAAAATAGTTGCTTCGATGACGTTTTTCATTAGCTTTTTCACTGCAAGTCTGGTGCCATTACAAAGTCGTGGTTGATTTATATTGCGAAGCATAATAATTGGTGCTCCAACTTTTAATTGTAGATTATGTGGTGGCATTCCTGGCAAATCAAGTGAATTCAAAAATTCTGTGGGATAATTCACCACGTCATCTTGATTCATAACAGTGTCTACTGACTTGTATGTAACTAACATACCTGTTATGTCATTTTGAATAGCCGTGTTAAGATCATTGACATCTTTGTTTTTTGCTGCCAATATTGCTCGTTCGCTCAACCAAACATGATTTTTGTGTTGCTGTGCTATATTTGGGAACACACTTTGAATCAATTCTTCTTTTGATTGTGTTTTATTACAAAAATTGTTTGGTAGTGTTATGAATCCATCTAAATTATTGATTGGAATTTTCCCATTTCCAATGTCCAACAATTGTTTTGAAAATTCATTTTCTGATGTATCGTTTTGCAATTGAACACGCATGTTTGTACTGAGGGTAAGTGTTTTTACATGTCTCCACAAATTTGAAGATTTCAAACACGCATTCAGTTCATCGGCAGGAGTAGATCGAGGAATAACAGGTAATGTTTGTCGAAAATCACCTGCTAACAATATGACGGCACCACCAAACAGTTCTTGGTTTCCTCGTAGATCTTGTAATGTTCTATCTAATGCTTCTAATGATTTTTTATGGGCTATAGTACACTCATCCCATACGATTATTTTGCATTGTTGCAAAACTTTTGCCATTCCAGATGTCTTAGGTATATTGCATGTAAGGTTTTCGGCGAACTGCATGTTCAATGGCAGCTTTAGTGCAGAGTGTGCTGTTCGACCGCCATCCAATAGATTTGCAGCAATTCCAGTAGAAGCGAGTGCCAATGCTATTTTATTTTGCGATCGTATGGCTGCTAGAATTAACGAAATCAAAAATGTTTTTCCAGTTCCTCCAGGCGCATCTAAAAAATATATTCCACCACTTTCGTCGTTAACAACTTGCATGATTGAATCGTAGGCATGTTTTTGTTGATTATTCAATTTTTTAGTATTTTTTTGTACAAATGTTCTGAATTCATTGCAATCAAATTGTTTTTCATGTTTGAAATCTCGATTAAATATGTCGTGCATTGTACGATCTGGCGATATCATGCCTAATTGTGTTAATGCTTTATTTGCGATCGCTAAACACATGTCTTCAATCATAATCAATGCTTCATTATACATGTCCGTTGTGATAAGTAATTCTACATTTGAAGTGGTGCGACGCATTCTATGTAAAATATCATCTGTCATGTAATCTCGATATTTCATCCACAATTCTAGTGGATTTGATGGGAAACATGTTGATATTATTATTGAAAATAATGTTCGTATTTGATGCGGATGAGCTGAAATTGATGCGTCGGCAAGTGTAAAATCCCAATGCGTGTCATCCTCAAGTAAATGCAATCGTTGACATGCTTCACGATACGTTGTAGACAATCGGCCATCAATTGTTCTTAAGTTTTGAAATGATATTGGTCCACGAACGTTAATCAACAACAAACGCAAGTAAAAACATTCAGCATTGTTGGGGTGAATTGTGTAAATTCGTCCTAAAGCATCTGTTGAAAACACATTTGGATAACCTTCAACTGGTTTTCCTTGTTTGCGTCGTTGGAAAACTTTCGAAGACTTATTCCAAGTGTAATATTGTGGTATTTCGGAGTATAGCAATGTTGTTGCAAATGTATCAGTTTGACACAACGTAAAAAAGGCAGTCAGTGTTGTAGATGGTGGTTGCGCTGCTCTTTGCAATACATTTTCATTTGTAAAATAAACACGTTGACCATTTTCAAGATGAACTGCTAAATGAATAACTGTTGGATGTCTTTCATGTATTGAGAATGAAAAAATCCGCCATATTGCTTCGTTACTGCTGATGTAACGCCCCATTTGGTATTGAGTGATTTCATCGTTTCTATTTTCATCAGCTACTTCAAAAACGGCCATATCACTTCCTTTGTTGACGTATTTGCAAATGTATTTTATCGATTTTACTGAATTACAATACTCAACGTTTATGTGGGCTTTGTACGTTTTTGACAATAATGGTGAATATGGCACGATCCAACGATTATCAACTTCAATGTCTTGATTTCTAATTTTGACAGTTGTCGATTTGCCGTTGTCTTCAGTTGATCGACGACGATATAACGGATATCCGTCGTTTCCTGTAACAGTGTCTGAAACCAATGCTCTTGGGTAATGTTTTGAACATTTTCCATCAATCATGCATGGTGAATTGATGTTAAATGCACCACATGGGCCGTGTATCATATTCTTTGTTACAACTTCAAACAATTCTGGATCCATTGATTGATCTGGAATTTCAGCTGAGATAACATTATCAATTTCGTCCGTAGTTATTCTGTTAATCAACCAAACCAAAATGTGTGCATGAGGTAATCCTCTTTTCTGCCATTCAACAGAATACATCCAGCAACGTGTCTCTCCAAATACATTAAGTTTAACAATGAAATTCATAAGTGATTTCAATTTTTGTTTGAATACACGTGCCGTTATGTCGTGACGATCTGTTTGCGATTGACCGGTCAATAAATTATCTCTTATTTCTGTCCATTGTGGATTACATGTGAAAGTTATGAACAAATCTGGCCGACCATAATGACGAACATATGACATTGCATCCTGAGCATATTCATGCATATGTCGTGGACTTCCAGTATATGTTGCTGGTAATATTGTTATTTTCCCAATGTCGTTTACATTGCCATCATTATTAATCGCATCACGCAGATGTATGTATTCCTCAGAACGTAATTTTGTTTGATTAAATCTAATAAAATTCAAACGCTCAGTTTCAATCTTCGCGTACATATCAACAGCATATTGATGGTAAAGTCTTCGACATTTCAAAATGTGATTGTCTTCATTTTCGCGTACCATAAATCTGTACGCATAATAGTTCATCGCACTAACCTTTTTGTTTGTTTCCTCACCTGCGATTAATATAAATTGATATTTTTTTTACATTTTTGAGAATTGTTTTTAATATACCATTTGACGGGTTTATCATTTTTATGTTAAAATGATAGCCGTCTTCTCCTTGCCAAAACAATATCGGGTATTGCAAAGCATCGTAAGAGCGATGAGTTTCTGAGACACGTTGAAGTTGGTCATTCCTGCGATGAAGTACAATATCGCGTGATTGAAATTCATCTCCAACAATTACTATCGCTACATCGTCAATTGTCGGTGCATTGAATCTTCTTGTGTGTTCCCCAGCAGGTGCTTTGTCAGCTCGAATCACAATTTTATAATTGTCTGACGGCATTCGATCAAGTGCTGTTTGAAACAATCGAACCAATTCGTTTTGCTGATGTAATAGATTTTGTAGTTGTTCAACTAATTCTCTTCTTGTGTTGGAACCAATTGCACAACGTTGATTTACTTCATCATTTGAGTTGCCAATGAAATATATTTGCAGAAATCTATAGTTCGAATCCGGCAATGGCAACAATGAGCCTGTTTTGTGGTAAATCTGACCTTGAACCTGTAATGTATATGTAAAATAATCAGATGTTTTTTTCAGAATTTGTTAAAATTTCACAAACTGTACTATTGAAGAAATTTTCTAAATTGTTTAAATCGATATTCGTTACGCCGTACGGACGAAATTACCTTAAAAGTTGGCATGAAGTTGTCTCTGATTATATTCGTTGCACCAAAAGAAGTCATTTGAAAACACGAATTGTATGTTTGGATATTCGTTAAAAAATGCTTTGATTGTGGTGCTGTTCCAGAAACCAATGATAGTAATGGTTCTGGTGGAGAGTTTATTACCGGTAATTTAACTTTCCCATTTACACAGCACATTCCTGGTGCTTCATTATTGAATTTTAATGCTTTACAGTGTTGGCATATTTTGTTCATTGTGTTAATCATCACTGATGTATGGAAACTATAATCGATTGTGTTATTGTACTCGAACGCAGCACGGTGTAGATTTTCTGTAGCACGTGTTTGTCTGCGTATTCGTTTATTCAAATTTTGTAGTGAATTATTTTCATCTGCTTTATATTGAACAGCCCGATTGCGTTTCATTCTTAATCGATCGTCAGTGTTGCTTGCTTCTCTTTCTTCTTCTGTATGGGCAGAACGTGATCTTGAAGTTAGTTGTCGGTTCAACTCATTTCGTTGTTTGTGCTGCTCATCGCTTTCAGTTCTTCTCTTAGTCGCTTGTCGATTGCTTTTAATTGTACGTCGACTAAGGTTACTTTTTTTTGGCGGCATTTTTTTCAATTATCAATCTAAAATTTGTCAAAAAATCATGATAGAAATATTTATGTTTTACACTTTTTATGAATACTGAAGCACACTTATAGAAAAATACCTTTTTGTCTATTAAATCCAATAAAAGTATGAAAAATATTCTTTTCACATGCAAAACGTATAAACGCAATTTTAGCCAATTGCAAACTGTCAATAATGAATAAAAATTTGCAATCTAAAATGTACAAAAAATTAACTAAAGTTCACATATTTTCAGTTGGTTTTCAAAACTTACTTGAAAAAAATTCACTGCACTTCAATTCAATCCAAATTCACAAAAAAAACTATGAAACATAAATTATTTTTACTAAACCCGCACTTAAATTCAATTAAAATTCACAAAAAACATAAATATTTTTGCAATTGTGAAACATAAATATTTTTAAATTGATTTTTTATTTATACGCCTGCTTCGTTAAAAAAATTTTTTTTTTCAATGTATATGCGATATTCTAAATGGCATTCAATACAAAAATTCATGTATTTCCAAATTTCTTTAATTTTGAACAACACCAACCACCGTAAATAAATCAAACCATGCCTAAAACCTTCCTCACAATATAAGCAACACACACACAAAATTTCATCAAAATCCGTCGAGGGGTTCGCGAGTCTATTGGCTACACACGAACGGACATTTGAGTTTTATATATATAGATTTATTTATTTTTGTGTGCCATATATCTATGTAATAGTGGTTTCTTTTAAAAGTTTTTTTTTGATAAAAAAGTTTTAAATATTAAGTAAAAAAGGATAATGGAAAAAAATAAAAGAATAATTTGGAAAGATAGCGAAATATATGCTATGTTAACGTGTATTAAAGAGAAAAATATAATGAGTTTGTTAGATGGGAAGAAAACAAGAAATACAACAATTTATAAAATAATAGAAAATGATTTAAAAGAACAACATATTTATAAAAGTGCCGAACTAAGAACAAAATTTAAATCAATTAAGTGTGAATATTTTAAAACTAAAAGAAATAACCAAAAAAGCGGTTCAAATGCATTGACATGTGTATATTATGAACTATTGGATGAAATATTAGGCACTCGACCTGTTATTGCAACTGATGGAATAGATACTTCTGAATATATTGAAATGGAAATCAATTTTCCAGAAGGTAAGTAAAGGTGGCTTTACACCATATGATTTATCATATGACTTTTTTCATGACTAATGTAATTTTTCACGGTTGTGGTTAAAAGCGAATGGTATAACTGCGCAGAGAGGTATGGTATAATTTTTAGAGAATAGTTGCATTAGTAGTGCTTTTTTACTTTTAAAGATTAAAAAGAAATTCTATTCACTTCAAGAGAATTTTATTTTTCATTCGCTCATGAATTTTATAGTTTTGTTCTCAATAGTTGCTTTCGATTTGCCACTTTCAAGTACTTGCGAGTAGATAAGGTGGAAGTCTGTGCTAAATCATCTACACGTAGCTACTCATGTAAAATTTTTCAAGTAGATACAAGTAGTTACGCACAATTTTTACAACAGAGGGCTTTATAGTTTAAAACTAAGAGCACTAGATGTGTTTTTCTTTTTTGTATGTAATATATGACAAAAGCTGCTATTCTTTGGTCGCTGTGATCAGATCTTTCTCAGTTTAACATCTCACTTAAATCAGTTGTCTTATTCTTCTTACTTAACTTAGCAATCGATCCAAAGAAACGTACTTTGCTTGTTTGGTTCTCATATCTCATTTGGTAATCACATTAACATCAACTATTAGAAATTTAACTTAAGATATCAACTTACTTTGAATTACCACTTCGTATTCCATGTTGTCTGTTTTTAAAAAAAGCTATTTATCAATTGTCAAATATCAAATACGTTTCTTCTTCTTATTTCTCAGTTCCTTACATCATTTGAGCAAAAATATTTTTCTTCACTAGGATCTGATAAATATCAAAAGGATGCTGCTGCCAGCTACAGTGCAATAGAAAAAGTACGGAGCAAAGAAATGCTCATCTCACCTGAGAACTGAGAATTATCAGATCACAGCGACCAAAGAATAGCAGCTAAAATAAAAATTATTTTTAGGTTTTGACACCTATCAAAATTTTGGTGTCGTTCGATTTACCCATTTATCCAAGACACATTTTAGTACTCGCAAGTACTTGGAAATGGCAAATTGAAAGCAGCTAATATCGTTTCATTTGATTCGTGAGTGAGCATGAAACAATTGAGAATAAAAAATAATTATCATATCACTATTCACTACAGTGAATTTTCAGGTTAAAAAGAGAGAACACTAATACACATATAAGCTTTTTGTATATATGTAGCATGCCCAGATCATTCGCTTTTAGTTTTTAACAAACTCTAATATACTCACACAATCGTTACAACTGGACGTGCCACTTTCAGATGTAATTTAAGCAGTCGTAACAACAGGTTTTGATTCGGTTGTTACAATCACCTAATGTGTACTTGGTGAATGACAGTAAATAAAAAAAATATATGTGGTAACACTGTATGAACAACAACACCAGAACAAAAAGTGACATTACTCAAAACGTCTTGAGTCCTTGAGTGGGAACGAAATGTTGTACTATGCATAGACATCAATCAAAGTGTATTATCTCAAAACGATGTTCAAAACGTTTTAGCGTTAAAACGTTTTAACCGTTGTGCATAAACAAGATAAATGAAAAGTATTCAGGTTGAATTAAAGCAATGTCACGTAATTCTTGGAATTTATTTATAATTGTGAATCTTGATCGAAAAAAAAGTTTTTGTGCAATTCTCTTCTACTCCTTGTTAGCTAATGGTACTTATTTGCTACGGTAATCCTAAAGAAAATCATTTTCTTTTACACTCATCTGCCCGTTGACACGAATCAAACAACATTTACTACTTTAGGCGGACATCGGCTGCCCAACAAGTTTATATTTTATACTTTGCTTTCTTTATTTTTCATAAATCAGGGCCGGGTTCTTGTATGGTGATTGGTGATTGTCACCAGCAATTTCTGTTCACGTATGGTGACTGTCACCAAAAAAAATCACCAAAAACTGTCATTTTCTTGGTAACAGCCTGTCACTTTTATATATCGTCGGTTAAGTAGTGACACCTCGTAAGTGCAGTTTTCCGAAAAATCATTTTTTTTTACTAATCAATTTAAAATTGGAAAATACATAATTTAAAATTATTAAAATAAATATATTTCCACTAATAATTTTTTTAAATTCATAATAGTGACTACTCGTAACTCATTGTGTAAGTAAATTCAAAAAAGTGACATCTCTTAAGATCACTTACGTAGTTTCACGAATGTGAATTTTTTACCATTTGCAGTGACATCTCGTAACATCACATACGTGGTTTCACATTTCGTTACTTTTCACTGTGAATAGTACATTTTATGACATTTTACGAGCTGTCACAGTAGTCTGTTATTTGTGCAAAAAAAAATTCGTATTATCTGTGTTTATTTATTTATGTATGTATATAATATTTATATTTATTTATATATTTTTATAATATTTATTTAGTCCTTTTATAAAGTTAGTTTTGTATGTTATTTAGTTGTTTGCTTTTATTATATGTGCATATATTAGGTACTGAAAATGGAAGAAATTTACAAAGAAATTTTTGGTGACGATTTAGAAACTGAAATGTGTGAAATAGTAGATCAATCAGTTGAAATTATAGATTTGGACTTATATAACTCACCTTTATTAATAAAGAATAAAAATTCAATTAAACTTGAAAAAAGCGTTGGAAGTTGACTCAGTCCACGCTTGCATTGAAAGTAAATTAAAAAATAAGTCTATTTACGTTCCGGATGATTTGTGTAAAAACACTTTAACGGCAAGAAAGAAAAAAGAGTATGAAGTCAAACGATTGTCTTTTGATTTTGTTAGAAATTATGATGACAAAAATAAGATATATTCGTCAATTAGGCCAGGTAAAAGTTCTTCGGATCCTACAGTTAATAACATTAAAGTAATTAAATATACTCCGAATGGTATCGAAGTAAAAACATCATTTAATGGTGAGTGGATCAAGTTGCCGTTAAAACGAGGAAGCTCAAATCGTATGGATTCAGCTATATTATCAAACTTCACTCAACTACGTACAGAACCGATAAAACTTAAACAACAAAAATGGGTTCATTTACAACAACTGAAGTCCGTAATTCCAAAAGACTATCATATGTTTTATGATAGTCTTCCACATGAAAAATGATTTTTAATTTATTCTTTTATATTTTAATTAGTTTTAAGATGAAACAAAGTGAATTTAAAGCCAAAAGTGTCCTGTTTTTTAGTTTTAAGATAAACGCAATGAACTAATTTTTATTTTTTAGTTAGTTTTAAGATGAAACAAAGTGAATTTAAAGCCAAAAGTGTCCTTTTTTTATTTTTTATTTAATCTTTAGTTAACTCAAGAACTAATTTCTGGTTTGTCCAGTGAAACCTCGTAACAACATACTAAATTTTAACAAATATAGTTGTGACAACACGTATATCCATTCTTTTTAAAACTATTTGACAAAATTGAAAAAAAATACTTAAATCTTATTTATTTCTAATAATTGAAAACAGTTTTTTAAATTTTTTGGAAAAGTCGTTAAAATTGTAGAAATAATTAAGTTTTTTCCTTCTCCTGAAAAAAATCATTTTTGTTAGTTACGAGGTGTCACTACTTAACCGACGATATTTTGTATGGTGTTTGCAGTTCACATTTCATAAAATTGAAATTCCTAGAGTGTTTTTAAAATAATTTAAGTAAATAAATATATTAATTAGTAGTTTAATATATTAATTAGTAATTTAATATATTAATTATAAAATATTTTATGATAATTTGTAGATAGCAATGGATAGTACACAGAAGACTGTAAAAAAACAATATTATTGTTGTTAATAATCAAAAAATTGTATTAAAATTTTATTAATGACTTTGGATTACTATTATCTCTCATTCTTCTCCTTATTACTTTCATTTCTACAAAAAAAAAAAGACAAGAAAAAGACAACAAACACACCTGACAGTTACAAATTCGCTACTACACTTCAAAATATTATCACTTTTTTGGTGATCACCATACAGGAACAATCACTATTTGGTGATCACTTTTTTACTATCACCATAGTGACAATCACCAATCACCATACAAGAACCCGGCCCAGTCTTCACGCGATGTGATAGACAACATTCAATATTCCAATGCGACATACGAGGATGTACTACTTTTTGCCAAAATTTAAAAAAAATAAATAAAAACTTTAAAACAGGAAAATTTTTTATGATGTTTCCAATTTAAGTTACTTTTTTATCAAATATAAATAATATTTTTTAGAATTTCCCACAAAAAATTATATGTGAAGCTATCAAATGTAAAAGTACATATATCATACTTACTTACAATCGCTTTTGAAACGTGCTGCTTCCTGCTTCTGTGTGAAGAATTTGATGATAGCAAACAGGTCATGGGTCTTACAGGAGGATAGTTAAAAGATCATAGAAAAGTTTGAGTACAGATTACGCAGAGCAACTTGTTTTAAGTACGTATGCCAAAAAGATATCAAATCAAGAGTTTATATTTATTTAATAAGGGTGATTTTACATGTTACGATGTTACTAAAGCTATAGAGAAAATTAGAAAATTAAACTTCTATACATATAAAAAAAAAATAATTTGAGTTTTATTTGTAGTTTGTGGCGCACGTTCTTCTCTCGTACACTGTAAGTGACACATTAAAATGTTCTAATTGTCCATAATAACTGATCAATTACTGTGTACAATCGTTTGTACATACACACATATATTATGCTAAGGATATATGCTTTAAGGGCGTTTTTAACTAAACTAATTCAGAACCAAATAAATTTTACTTGTATGATACATACATAATATAGTTATGGTAGTTTTAATGGAATATGACTAAAACATTATTAAAACGGATAATATTTATATATATATATATATATATTTTTAAATTTTTGAAATAAGTAGGTAGGTACATTTTAAAGTTTAACGTTATTTTGAAAAACAAAAAAAAACAAAAAAATAATTTAATTTTTGTATTTAAAATTTACACAGTAAAAACAAAGGAAAATTATTGTAAATTAATTCAATATGGAATAAATAAAATGTAACGATAATTATGTTTTATATCTGCTTTACACACACGCTTTGGTAATAAATTGTTTATATATGTATGTATTTACAAAGAAAAAAAAAAAAAAAATTCCTTTCATTTTTATGATGAACACACGATCATCATTTTTATAAATAAAATTTTTTCTTTTTAAATTATAGATATTCCTATTCTTATTCTTAAACACTATTTACCTATGTATCTATGTATGTATATACATTTATTATCATTAAATTTATAATTGAAAGTCTTATAAACTAATTTTTTCAATATAATAAAAAATTAAAGAAAAAAAAAAGTGGTACATACTTTTATCTCTTTTTCGTTTTCTCTTTGTATTTCAAACTTTTAAAAACAGCCATTTTTTTTTTAAATTCCTTTTTCTCAATCATCTATTCTAATCACATTATCACAACTCACAGGAAATTTATTATCTTTCTTATCATTTGATATTTTACGTTTTCTGTTTGATATAATAAATGATGGATCGATGACATCAACTGATACAAATTCAACATCGTCTGATTCAACATTTTTATTATCTTTTATTGATTCTGTATCAATTTCAATTATACGTTTTTTCATACCTGTATTCAAACATTTTATATTACGTTTTAAATTTCCACCAATTGATGGTTTCCAATTAACATCATTTTTATCATCACAATCATTATTATCATCATCATCATCAAATCTATCTGTATAACAAACAGCTGCAACTGATTTTCTTCTTTTTATTAATTTCTTAATTGGTTTTGTTTCCATTTTTGATTTTAAGATTTCTTCAACATTTTGTAATATTGATTTTTCTATAGAAATTGATGTTGAAGGATTTGTTCTGTTTGAAATAACTAGATTACTAGAAGAATAAGATGATAATGATCCAAGCATATCATTAAATTTTGATTTTCGTTTAATATTTGTATTTGTACTTTCATTTTTAGTGATATTTGTTTGTAAAGTATCTAATTCTTTTGTAATTTCCATACTTCCATATTCTGTTAACTGTGCTTGATGTTTCTCTATCAAATATCCATTCGGAAATATAATTTTCATTTTTGTAAAAAGTTTTGAATTACTATTATGATAAGTTGTCATGTAATTTAAATAAGAACCTTTATCTGAATGATGTGTTTTAAAATGAATTTCAAGTGACGGAGATTTTTCCATACATAAAGGACATGTATATAAATGAAATTGATTATGTGTAGTTATATGTAAGTATTGTTCATTTTCATTTAATGTTGTATAATTACAATTTGGACAATGATATAAAATTGTATTTTTTATTGTTTCATATTTTCTTGAAATTTTTTTATGTTGCTGACTATGATGATGAATATAATTAAAACTGTCCGCAAATGTTGTACAGCATAAAAGACAACAAATATAACGTTGAGTTTGACCATATTTAAGAATATTATTGAGAAATTCTGTATTTATATTTTTAATTGGATTATCAAACATTTTATGAGAATCTTTAAAATGTGCTGATAAAGAATTTAAATTTCCATATTCAAATGAACAATGACTACATTCATTACGTTTCTTAATATCAATAAAAGCTTGTGTCATTTCAGAATGATGGATTGTATGATGTTTAATTGCTTCTGAATAGTTGCCTTGATAATTGCATCGTGCACATCCAATTTGTGATGAAACCTAAATTAACGAAATAAATATTTTTGTAGTAATGAAAATAGTATGTATGTGTATGGAAAGTAATACTTTTAATAAGAATGTTAAATGAAATTACTAAATAAAAATATTTGTCGAACACAAAAAAGAAGACAATTCTTCATTTTTCTTATTTGTTTTGAATTTAAATAAAATTATTAAAAGTGGAATATTTCTTCAATTAGTTTTATCTTTTCTTTGACAAACACATATCGATGTTTTCAAAGCTAAACATTTTTGTAATTTAGATTGAGAAGGACATCAGTTGGGTTTTAAAAAGAATAAACTTGAATATTAAAAAAAAAAAACTTTTAAAACAAATATAATACTTTTAATAAATAAAGTGCAGAAGTAAAAAATTGATTATAAAGCCTCTGTAACTACGATGATATTCGAGTAAAGAGTCGTTCGAAATATTCATATTGTTCGAATACTCCATTTCATTTTAACAGTTTATACGGTGAAAAAATAATCCGAATTTTGGATTAAATTGGGAGTAGCGTAGAAACGGTAAAATTGGGATTAAAAAAGTACATGCAAACGTTGATATTTTTATACACTTATAGTATACATATTATTCTTCTTCCACATAAAAAAAAGAAAAAGAACGTGACAGCTTCACTTTCACCATAAAAATTAGAATCCGCCATATTGCATTTTATCTCACACATACATATACAAAAATTGGGATTAAACCCAAATAAATTGGGCTTAAGCCAAAATCCGAATTATCGAGTTTATACCACAAAAAATTGGGAGTAAACCAAAATCCGTATTAAAAGCGAAGCAGGCATAAACTCGTACATTATATTTAATCATTTTCACGAAAGGATCGATTCTAGATAGTAAGTTTTCTATTCACTCATCCTAAATTCGAAAACCCCATGTAAATCCGTTCACGTTTGTTACCCTAAAACTCTTCTCAAAATTTCACAATTACGTCACGGACATCGCCCTTACCCACAAAGTTATTTAGTCAAAGGTTAGTGAGTGGATAAAAAATATAGTTGATGCAATGCTGATGCTTGTCACAAATTCGAAAATGCAACGCAGCTTTTATGATGCATATCACATATTCAAAAAAGCATCGCATCAAATTAAGTATTCAAAAATGCAGTTCAGTGATATATGAGCCAAAATACATTGGTTGTAATGCGCTAGTTGTAACAATTTTTTTCCTACTTGGTATAATAAGAATAGTCTAAAATAATTTTAGCTGACGGTTGTAATACACTCACGCTCGTTACAACTTGGTCGTGCCACCATCAAGTGTATTTTCAGGAGTTGTTAAACCCGGTTATAAACTCATTTGCGACGGTCTCAGCAGTCATAGTATATTTTACCCCTGATGCGTCAAAGTCAAACAAAAATCAAGTATTGCATCAGCATCAGCTGTCATGTAATAGCATTGCATCTGATCCCCCACTTGAAACATTGCATTGTCATCGCAACACGCACGGTAGTGTTTTCACATCACTTATCTTGTTTATGCACAACAGTTAAAACGTTTTAACGCTAAAACGTTTTAAACATCGTTTTGAGATAATACACTTTGATTGATGTTTATGCATAGTATAACATTTCGTTCCCACTCAAGACGTTTAGAGTAATGTCATTTGTTGTTCTGGTGTTGTTGTTCATACAGTGTTACCACATCTATTTTTTTTATTCACTGTCATTCAAGTGAATTAACTGAGTTATTTTTTTAATCCAGTTAAATTTTTTATTATTCGTGCGATGGAGCAATATCAAGTTATCCTTAATGTTCCATTGTTAATTTTGTTGAAAAAAATAAGAATAAGAAGAATAAAATTAAGCTTTTGCAATATTTTTACACGGAAAGACGAAGACTTTATCAAAATTATATAAAAAAGAGAAAACTTTTACGGTATAATTTTATTACTCAGTTAGATGTACCTACAAAGTTTTTTAATGTTACTGTACCACGATTCACATCAATTTGCAAGAAATCTAGAACTGAAGATTTTTGGAAAAATTTTGTTTTGGGATTTGGTACAGATGTAGAGTTTTTTTAAATGTTTCGAATGAAAAAAAATACATTTTTCATGATCTGTGAAAAATTAAAATCTCATTTGGAACCTTCACCAAACTTCATTACCACACCTGTTTCTATAGAAAAAAAAGTGGCTATTACATTGTATAAATTAGCAAGTTGTGCTGAATATCGTGTTGTAGGTGATGTTTTTGGTGTACACAAAAGCACAGTACATAAATGTTTGTAACAGGTGGTGAGAGCAAAAAAATAAATAAATACTTTATAAATAAATTTATTGTACTTAATTTAAAGCCGCACGCACTTTGAACACTTATACTTGTTTATTTGTAAAGAAACACTTGATAATAAAAATAACCGCCCATCAAATGTCATTTGAAATTTTAAAGTGACGTTACTAACACTAAAGTTTATATTGATTTTCAGTGTGTTACCAACACTATTTTGAAATGTCAAATATGACAATTCACTTAAAACGAAGTAAGTGTTTATGCACATTTTAAAAACGAAATGAAATTTTAAATGCGGATTTAATAGTGTATTAACTCAAAACGACGTAGAGCTTTAATGCGTTTTGAAATTTGGTTTATGTATCCGTATTAAGTCAAGACGGAGTGAGTGAATGCGAAGTAACGCTTCGCATAAACAAGATAACTGTCAGAAAAGCATTAGCATCACCAATTTGAAACAATCATTACAACAATTTTGTAAAATCAAAATCGAACCTTATTTTTTTTTTGTGTTAGAAAATTTTAAATCTATATTCCACAAATCCTAATAAGCTAGCTAGCATAATACTTCTTTAAGTGAGGTACACATTATCATTTAAACTGACAGGTTTTTGCATAACTGTCAGTTGAAATGATAATGTATACGTGTAACACTGTAACTGATGGAAAAACTGATGCTAACAAAATGATTTCGTGGTTCAGTTTTTTTCATCAGTCGCTGACTGTCAGTTTAAATGATAATGTGTACCTCACTTTAGATCTGAGATATAAAATTAGTTAATTATTTTATGAATGTTCATATCTATATTGAAAAACTCAAACGATATTTTCACATACCTTGAACCAAAATGGATGATCTGGTGTTAAAATGTTATCACCTTCTACAATTTTAGTACTGCAATGTTTAGCTTTCCAATGTTCATGTAAATTTTCAATATTTTTTGATGAATATGAACATTGAAAACAAATAAATATCAATGTTTTATCCATTTTCATTAAATGTGATAAATGATCAAATGTTTTAATATGATTTTCTAAATCATATTCAGTTTCACCAATAAATGAACAACGTTCACAATTATATAATGGCTCTTTAAATATTTTCACAATAGACTCTTCTTTATTAGTCGATGATGATAATTTTGTTTTTGTTACAGTTGCAGGAAGAGGAGGAGCCATCATTGATGTTATATTTGTTTCGGATAACGTTTTTGATGATGATTGAGATGTTGATGTTGATACCGATAAAGGTAGTGTTGGTTGTTTAAAAGAAGTGAATAAAGTGGAAGTTGCATGACTTGAAGAAGATAATCCTGTTGTCATCGTTGTTGTTGGTGACGAAATTTTCGAATGTGACATATATGGTGTAGCTATTGATTTTCGTCGTGCTAATGTTATTGATTTAGCTTTAAGAGGATTAGATTTTTTTTGTGTTGTTGTTTTTGTAATTGTGTTTTTCTTATTGACTTTTTTAATTATATCATTTTCAAAATCATCACATGGTATCGCTTCATAATTAAAATCATTATTATTTTGTTGTTGTTCAATATAATCATCTTCTTCCATTAATATTCCACGTATATTTTTTACTTTTGTTGGATCACGTTTCCATAATGGAGTTGTATCATTTTGTTTTGGCTGTTCAATTGAATTTATTTTATAAAACATAACTTTTGCTTCACCAACACTAGTTGGATGACGTGATGAAACATGATCTGTAATTTGTTTCATTGTATTTGAACCAAAATTGCAACGTGTACACATTATACGATATTTTATACCATGGATTTTATTAGCATGGGAAGTCATTTGATTATATGTTCCAGTTCGTGTTTTACATATAGAACATTCCCATTTTAAATCAGAATTTGTTTGTTTTAAATCTTGAATAGAAGATGAATTTGATGTAGATGCTAATGGATATGCTCTACCTGGAATTGTTAATAGCGATCTTGAAATATTTGTTTCTGTACGTTCATAATAAACACATTGAACGTCTTCCATTGGATGTTTATCTGAAATATGACGTTCAACGACATTTTTTTGATAATGCATATGTTGACATTTATTACATACATACAATTTAATATCATGATATTTTAAATGTTGTATTATTTTATCAACAATCATACCACGTTTACAAATTTCATATGAACAATGTGGACACATATATGTTTTTTCCGTTGTATGTAATGCATTTAAATGAAATTTTAACATACTTTCATTTATTGTTAAATATGTACATTCTGGTACACCACAAACATAACGTTTACATTCTGGAACAAATTCTGGTAATTTAATATCATCAGATGTTATAATTGTTGTTGAAATTTTACCATCTTTATTATAAACATTTGAACTTAATGCTAAATTAACCATTTTATCAAAATGTTTTTCATTACTATTTAAACATGGTACTGGATTAACTGGATCAACATTTGTTACATTCAATGCATTTTTATGATCATCTAAATGACGTATCATATTTGTACGTACTTTTGTTTTATAATTACAAATCGTACAATATAATTCTTCAAAAAATATCGGTTGACGTGGTAATTTATCAATTTCATCAGGTGTAAAATTACGTTTTTCTAGAGATTTTTTACGTTCAACTGTACGTATCATACGTTCACCATATTGAATAATTTCAATTGGTTGTGTATTACGTGGACAAATAACAAAAAAATCTTTTGCTTGATCATTTCTTCCACTTATTAATGGATATGTTAAAAAATTCATTTTTGAATGTGATGAATTCATATGTTTTGTTAAATCATTTGGAATTGATGATGTATAATTACAAAAATAACAAAAATATCTATGAATTGCATGTATACGAATATGAGATTTTAATTCAACAACTGATTTTGAAATTTTTTTGCAATGATAACATTTAAAATCTGTATTAGCTGATGAATGTTGAAAAATATGATCACTAAATCTATTTGAATCCATAACTGAAGTATTACATCCAATAAATGAACATTTATATAATTTATCACCTTCAACACCAGTATCTTTAACCATTTCTTTAGCTGCTTTTTCAATACGTTCCATTAATGTTTTACCAGATATTTCTGTATTGAAATAAAATGTTGATGACATTGTTTCCATTTCCATTGCTTTATTTTGATTTAATAAATTATCTGAAACATTTTCATAAGATTCATTTGAATTTTCTGTATTTATTTCGGATAATGATGATGTGGATGAATTTTTATTATTATCATAAATATTATTTTCTATAATGTTGCTTGCATTTGATATCATTGATATTGAATTATTTTTACTAAAAATAATATTTTCTGCTTGAGGTGCTAATGATTGAACAGAAGTAATTTCAATATTTAATGGCTTTTGATTATTATTATCAAAACAAATTGTTGTAGGTTTTGTTATTGTTGCTGTTGTTGTTTTTAATTTATTAACATATGTAGCAACTGGATTTGTATTTGTTTGTTTTATTGTTAAATTAGTTCCAATATCATCAAGTTCAGCTTCAGTAAAACGACATGGACGTAAAATATTTTCATTGTTTACATGACCAAAATTTGCTAGAACAACTTTCTTAGTACCACGCTAAAAAAAGAAGAAAAAAAAAAACAAACAAAAAACAAAAATAATTATTTATTAATCTAAGGTTCGTATTTACTATTGTGGTTTAAACTACGATTAAATCTAAACAAAAAAAAAGTTTAACTTCACTTCGAAAATCCCGTATTCATCAAAGCAATTTAAATTACATTTTTTTCCCCCATGGCGACGCAATTTTTTTTCGAAATTTGATTTTGATGTTTAATTAACATAATATCATAGCATAAAGAAGAATAGCAAAATCACATTTCAATTTTCCATACAAAATTTGATAAGAAATTTTGAAAAACTTCAATGTATGTGTAAAATGCAAGTGTATTTTGCTAGAAATAGTCCAAAAGATAAATCATTAGGGAGCAACAAACATAAAAAATTTAAATTTTCTATATACGTAGTTATTCAATATATGTATAGAGTAAACCATACTCTTATTGCCATATTGGGTAAAATGGAAGCAAAAACGTAATTTCAAACTCAATATATGGAAATTTACTGGAAATTCATTTAAATTATAATTGATTAATTACCTTTTTACTTAAACTCAACAATATGTATCTATTACATTTCCTTCACTACAAATAATAATGAACAAAATAAATATTAGTGATTCAATATTACTACGCTTTACCTTATAAAAAGTATAGAACCAATACAGATAAGTTATTGAGGGAGGCATTTTTCCCAGTTAACCATCAAGGATATATATTCCACCTATCTAACCTTAGATATATCACTTCGTTACCTTCTCGGGTCTCACGATCAAATTTTTTATGCATAAAAATCTATTAGATATATTTTAGACATATCATTTATGTATCCCAGTGGATATATATCTTATCTGTCTATTTTCTGATACATTGTTTCGTCACGTAGTCGTGTTTCCCGATTAAATTTGTTTCCATACATCTTTTGGATGTATTCCTGATACATCATTCATATATCATAATAGATATATACTTATTTCAGTTCGCTTCTCACTTTCCCACTTAACCAATAATATATCATTGATATATGTGTCTATTGGGATCAAAACCTATTCTTTTCCATTTTTTGACTTTTTCTAAAAACGCATTGAATTTGTAATATAGGCTATTATCTACATTTGCAAATATCTATACATAGTAAAATATCATTATTTCCTTAATAAATTTAATTCTAAAATTAAGGGTGTATACCAAAATACAAGCATTTCTATGAATATGTTCGCATTAAAAAATGAATTACTCAAAAACATCATCGGAGGAAAAGAACAGGTTTTGATCCCAATAGACACATAATATGAAAGACATATCTAACTGATATAAAGAATATATCCTTTAGATGCATCTTTGATATACGAATGATATATGTTTTTACAAGGGAGAGTATCGCTTTTTTCGGCAGAATTCAATAAAATTCGGCAAAGCACGATTGTATGTATCGAAAACGTATCATTATGATATATCAATAACATATACTTTTAGATATCTTTTAGACATACAAAAATTATATTCAAGTGGTAATATATGGTGGATTAGTTGGCCATTGATTTTGATTAATTAATCAAAAATTCTTTTGAAAGTTATAAGTTTGTGAAATAAAATAGTGAAAGATATCTTTTCATATCAAGAATTAAGAAAATATTTAAATAAAATTAAAAGAATGTCGGAAAAAAAGGTAAGTGGTATTAGCGATGTACAGGATGTGCTTCCTTACAAAAGCAGTGTAATTTTTTTTTAAATTTTTAATTGTTTTAAATGTTTATATCAAATATTATTTTCAGTTTCAGAGCCAAAGATATGGTTATGAAGATTTTGAGGAAAAGCTGGAAGAAAAATTAATATTTCTGATGATTTCGTTAATTTCAATATTTGTACAGCTATAGTGATATGAAATAACTTTTTAATTGGGGCGGTCATAAAGGAAAAAAGGACATTAAAATTAATTAATTTTTTTAAAATACCTACCTAGTTTTAGATACAATTTTAAATGTAAATATTTTTATTTTATTTTTCCATATTTTTAATAATTCTTAATATTTTTATTATATGTATTATTATTTTTGTTAAACTGATTGTTTTTGTGTTACTTGTTACTTTGTTTGTTGAAATTTAAATAAAATTATAATTGAAATTTTAAATTGAAATTTTATAAATAAATAGAAAAAAAGGTAATACATTTGTTATTAGTTATGAATACTACTCAGCTAATTATAAATTTTCATTACATAGCTTTGAAAAATGTTATTCAACCATGCAATGAAAATTTTTTAAAAGTTAGTGAGTATATTCATAAATAATAACAAATGTATTGACCATTTTCTGTTCCATTTCCATTTTTGCTCCTATTCCATATATATCTAAAAGTATGTATAAATGATATCTAAAAGTATGTCTAAAAGATATCTAAAAGTATATGTTATTGATATATCATAATGATACGTTTTCGATACATACAATCGTGCTTTGCCGAATTTTATTGAATTCTGCCGAAAAAAGCGATACTCTCCTTTGTAAAAACATATATCATTCGTATATCAAAGATGCATCTAAAGGATATATTCTTTATATCAGTTAGATATGTCTTTCATATATCAATGATATATTATTGGTTAAGTGGGTTATTCTCATTTTTTACGTGTATGCGTAAAACATGTGTAGGTGAGAATATACCCAGCAAGCAAATGGACAATAGAACGAGCGGGCAATAATTGGGCAAGAACTTGTGGCAATAACTTGGCAATAAATGGGCAATAGAACGATTGGGCAATAATATGGCAATAATATTACTATTGCAGATTATACAACTGAGCGATAAATAGGCAATAGAACGAGTGGTCAATAATATGGCAGTAATATTTCTATTGCAGATTATACGACTGAGCGATAAGTGGGCAATAATATTTGTGACCAAACGGAATTGAGTGAATCATCATCGTTTTTTATTCTTTATAATATCGTTCAGTTTGTGTTTAAAAGTGAAGTTATTTAGTCGAAGACTTTCAAAAATGTTATGTTATTCACTTTTATGTTGAAGAAAAATAATGAGAAAATCACATAAATGTAAACTCGACAATCGAGTGTTTCCCATGTATTTCTATAGGTGTATCTTCGAAAACATAAGATGATGAATTGATGAAATTCAGCAATTCAAAGTTTTAAGCTGACTTTCATCAATTGACGACCATTTGACGTTTTCCATTTTCATTACTTTGTAATCGATAAAGTATCATAATTTCGGCTTGCTTTCTTATCGTAATGGAGATAAGAATGCGACACTACAAGGCAATAAGAATTCGAATCATCACTTTTATTGCCCTTTAATTACATTCATTGCTATTGCTTTTTTAACGAAAAAGTATCATAATTTCGGCTCGCTTTCTTATCATAATGGAGATAAGAATGCAATAGCTCACAGCAATACGAATGTCTGTCAACCTTTTCTCAAGCAAACCTTATTGCCCTCGATAAGAAAACTGCTATTGCCGCAATAGGCAACACTTGCACTGTAATAAGAAAACACTATTGCATTCTTATTGCCATGCTTGCTGGGTAAAGTTATGTAAAATATATTGTGATACACACATTGATATAGTTGAGGGAGGTACAATATAATTGTGTAGAAATTTAGTTTTTTTTTTCTTAGAAATGAAGAAGAAAGATATGTTTTTCTTTCCATATAAAATCATGTAAATTTTTAAGGTACATACTACAAGTCTCTCTCCGTCTTATAGGAAGTTTTTTTCATTTTTTATTACTGATAACGTTCTTCATTATGATTGGATATCATTTTTTATTTACCGTTATGCAGAAGTAATTTTATTTGTCTTCTTTGTACTATGATAATATGTCTCGTTTCAAAAAAAAAAAAAAATTTAAAAAAAAGAAAAAAAGCAGCTCGATTTAATTTGAGACAGCTTTTACTTTGTCGTAACTTAAAACTCGATTTATGACAATTTTAAGATAAATTACTTTAGTGAATATCGTCCTAAATGTAATTGTTTTTTTTTTTTTCATTAAAAGAAAGACAAAAACATTAGAAGAATAAAAAAAAAACTTACCGATGTCCGAACACAAGCTAACATTAAACATGATGGATGTTCTTGTGATAAATGATTTTTCATATCTGTACTATTTGGAACAGCATAATAACAGTATAGACATTCATTTATTGATATTGAATGATTATTTAATAAATGCTCTTCAGCTTTAATTATTTCAATAAATGCTTTACAAAATCCGCACATATAATGTGTTTTATTTTCATCGTGTTTTTTTACATGATCTAGAAATTCTTCAATAAGGTAAAAAGTTTCCGGACAATCTGTAAATTGATAAAATTTATGTAAGTAAGTAAGTACGTAAGTAAGTACATACACAACAATTTTTTTTTTTAGATTTTATATGAAAATTTTTTGTTGTTGCTACTGTTCGAATAAATTATATTTTAGTAATTTCTAATTGATACTAGTCACAATAAAAAATTAAACTAATAACACTAAGGTGCTTATTATGATTTTCGTCAAATGATCGAACAGCGTTCGATTTCATATTTTGGTATTATGATTTTCGATTTTTTTCTTTTTGTTCGATTAAATCGAACAGCTGTTTCGATCACTTTTTTACTGACGAAACGCAATTTGAAATACGAAAAATATGAAAAAAAGATGAATATTTCAAAGAAAATGTAACTTTCAATATTTTAAATGTAATAATAATACTAATTAAATGTGTTTTTGTTAATTACTGCATACATTATTTATTATTTTAATAGGAAAAATACGGTAATAAGAAGCAATTAGAAGAGCTTGTGAATATCATGAAAATTCTGACATAAATTAATTTTTCTCACAGAAATCATAAAAATTGTTCTAAAACAATAAAACAGTTGTTTAAAGTCGAATTTAACAAATGTCGACTCTAAAAACTGAGTATGCATTGAAGTTCTGTACACGAATACATACTTGTAAAAATAAAATCTTCAACATATTTTGTAAAATAGTATACTCAGTTTTTAAAGTCGATTTTTGTTAAACTCGACTTTAAAAAAATGTTATTAGTAACTTAAAACAATTTATTCAAATATGTATCTTCAGATTTTAACAGCTGAAAATAAGTTTAAAGAAGAAAATATTTACAATAATTCACGATAATTTCGTTTGTATCCAATGTGTATAATGCAACACTTTTTGGTTCGATCGATTGAGTTACATAATACCGAAATTAAATTCAGTCGAATCGAAGAAGATTCTTCGATCAACCTACGAATCGAAAATCATCTATTTTCAAACTATCCATAAATCGTTTAGTCGGAGTTTCTCTTTCTTTTAAATAAGGTCGTACTCAGCAAAGTGGAGATTGTCTCTTCCTCGTAGTTATAGATAATGCATTAAAAGAAAGGCAGCATTACCTATGCAATTTTTTCAGAAATTTTTAAATTCACTTTTTATTTAAACACTGATAAATTTCCACTGAACTAAATTAAATGTTTAAATGATATGCACGCTATGTTTCCGCACACAATGTGGGAAACAAGGAAACTTGTGCGCGCACACGAAGTATGTGTCCCCATCAATAATAAAGTTCAGACACTGTGCTCGCACAGTGCACTCAATGTTTCCACCAATGTTGACAAACATGAAAAACATATATTTGGTGGAAACACCTAGAGAAACATGTGCGGTCACAATGCGGTTAAAATTTTTTTTGTCTTTCAAATTTTTGTGCGCGCACAGTGCGGTCACCGCAGTGGAAACGCACCTTAAGAGACACAGATACAAAAAGTTATAAAAAAATCTAAAATAGTTCATGTTTCATTTTTATTCATAGTTTTGTACCTATTTTTCTTTCTAACCAAAAACAATAAATATTTTTAAAATGTGACATGTTGAACTTGTTTTTTTACTATTTCTTTGAAACTCAGAAAACCCCAATCACTAAGAAAAATACTTTTCATTTGAAGGACAAAATCCTTGTAAACTAGTGTAATTACAAAAAATATTTTAAGTCAGTAATTTTGTTAGTTATCCAATATATTTTGGATTAAAGCAAAGCTGATGACTTGAGATGAACTGATCTTATCTCCTAAGTTCTATTGTAAGAGTTTTTCTAGAGTTTGATAAGTGCAACACACTTTAAAAAATTAGATTTTTATTTTGAAAAGAGAAAAAACTTAAAAGAAATATTTCTATTTACTTGTTCTTGTAATAGAAACCTACATACGTTTATACGTTAAATTTTATCCTACAATCCTACATACACTATGTAAAAAAAGTATTGGCACCTAAGCATTTCCAGTAAATAAACTCGATTTTAAAGAGTACTATGCAAGATATCAAAATTATGATTTATGGTATGTAATGCTCTCTTTATCACCTTTAATTTAATATACAATATCATAGTAAATTAATAATTACAACAACAAAAATAAATAATATTATTCAAATAACTAGTAAACTAACGCAAAAAGAGTATTGGCACCTATTATTATAATTTCGGTTATCACGTATGTACCGTTATTAAAATTGAAAAAGCTGCATTATTTTTTTATTATGAGTTTATTATTAAGTCCTGTTATCATTTGATATAATTATTTGTAGAAAATTTTTTAAAATGGCGCCTAAAAACAAAGAAATTAGTGTTGTTATTCGGAATTTGGTTACTTCTTTAAAAAATCATGGAAAATCTTATAAAAACATAAGTGATATTGTTAGAAAATGAAATCAAGTGTTAGGAATATAATAAAACATTTTTTGCTAACGTTCTGGACGACCTATAGCATTAAATGTTAGGGAAAAGAGGTGAATTCTTAATCAGATCCGTATTAATCTGTAAACTAGCGCTCCATTTTTGAAAATTAAAGTTAAAAAAATGTTTGATAAGAAAGTATCTGATCAAACTATTATAGATATTTATTTGCAAATAACGACACACACACGCTCAAATTTTACTTATTTGTTAACAAACTTGAAAATATGATAAATTTGACCAAGTCTGGGTTAACATTTTTCAATTCGTGACTGAGTCCTACTTTTCCATACGCTAAAGTATTTTGTGACTTGAAAAAAAGTAATGCTTCAAAAATGATTTCCAACTAAGATTTGTTAAATTGAATACAAATAAAATCATTTTTTTTTTTGTCAACTTAGCTCATAAAACATTAGTTTTCGTTTTGAACTCACAAAATTATAAAAAATTATTTGTCTGTATTACTACTTAAAAAAAAAAAATAATGAAAAATAACAGTAAAAAGAAAAAAAAAAAATAGATACTCACCAATACATGGTATAGCTTTAACATTTTGAGTTCTTTTAATTGCCATCTGCCTAACTTCATCAAAATCTCTTGGTTTACCAATGCATAGTAATATTTTTAATTCTTTATTCGGATGATATTTAAAGAAATGAATTATAACATTTAAAGTAACACAACTTCGATAAAAACATTTTGGACATTGATAAATATCTTTAGAATGCAAACTCATATGAATTAAATAATCGTTACGATCACATGAAATTACATTACAATAAGGACATTCTAAATATGCATTTGTTTTATCAGATTTTTCATGTGCCATTAAATGAAGTTTCATTTTAGTTGTTGTTTGTGCACGAAAATCACAATTAATTTCCATACATTTATAAAGACAATATAATGATTTCTCTTCTAGTAATGTATCTATAATTAGATTTGATTTAATACTTATACTTTCCTTTAACCATGGTTTCAATGAATCCAATAGAATTTTATTAGAAATTTTTGTTTTTGATATTTTTTCCATAAATATTGTAGATTTTAAAGAATTATTATTTTGTGTAGAAGATTCTTCAGATCCTAAACTAACAACTTCAGATATTTTTAAAAATGGTATTTCATTTATTTTTGATGATTCTTTATCATTTTCACATAAATTATTATCAACTATTTTTGAGATAGATACAAAATCATTTATATTTGTTGTTTGTCTTAATGTTGGTGAAATTAGATTTTTACCAATTGGTAATTTATCAATTGATGATAATTTATTTTGTGATGATGATGATGATGATGATGATGCTAATTCAGATGGTGTTATTGTAAATTCTTTCTGTGTTATTTGTTTAAGTCGAAAATGAGATATATTTTGTGATTCAGGCTGTTTATATAATTGATTATGAATTATTGGTTTATTATTATTATTACTTTGTTGTTGATCAGATGAAATTTGTTGTTGTATATCATCATTAAATTTAGATGATAATTTATCACCAGAAAAACGTCGTATTTTAATAAGACCACGACTATCAGAACTTTTTGATGAATTTGAATTTTCATCAGATGGTGATAATGATCTAATAGATTGTGAAATTTTCAAATGTACTTCAAGCATATGATTAATTTCTCGTGATATTAGCATATTAGAATCTTCAGAAACACTTGCTTCACAATTATAACAATAACCATCCCATTTTATATTAGGATGTTCAGTTTTAAAATGTATTTCGATTCCAGCTGGTAAATTTGAATATAAAAATGAACAATTATCTATTAAACAATAATATAAAATTTGATTATTAGATAATTTTCTAAATCCAATATTAAAAATTTTTTGAATTTTTATTGATAAATCATCATTTGTATTATCAATAATATCATTTTTTTCATTATTATTATCTTGAACATTATCTGAAAGTTTTAATTTTTTTCCATTATCGGAATTTATTAGATCAACTGATTGATCTGAACGATCAGAATCAGGTAATGGACTATAACTTAATAAATCTGCCATTGTTTTATTTGAATTATTTGATTCATCGGGATCAGCTTCATCACTAAGTAAAATATCAGGAAGTGTTGGATCAATTTCCATTGATGATAAAAATCTTAGATCTGATGATGATGATGTTGATGGGATACCAGAATTTTCCTTCTGTTTTTGTATTATTGTCTTATCTATAACAAAAATATTTGGTTTCGATTGCAAAGGTGGCTTAATGGATTTTTTTATTTCTGTAGATTTTTGATCTTTTTTCAGTGATGATTTTGTTGATACTGATGGAACAATAGAAGTATATAAACGACTTAAAGTTTCAAACATAGTTTTATTTTTTGATTTTACTGAAGTTGATTTTTCTGATGTAATAATTTCTTCAATGTCTTCCCAATTATCATCATCATCATCAGCTCCATCACCATCATCATCATCATCATTATCACTGCCGACCTGATTCTGACTTAATGGATCTTCTTGTTTTTCTTTATTTATTTCTTCTGTACCAGATTCTTTTTGATTGTCTTCCTTTGAAATACTAACTGAATTTGAATCATCACTTTCATCAATAACAAGACGATCCTCAAATGAAGTGTCAAGATCTTCTGTTTCAGATAATTCTTCTTCTAAAGATGATGTTTTCTTATCAATCACTACTGAGTTTAATTCATTTTCTGGTGTAGTTTTACTGTCTGATGGTATTTTTTCTTCAAAATATTTTTCTAGATTCGAAGAATTATTATCTAAAATTGATTCTGAATTATTGCATGTTATGTCTTTACTTCCAATTTTTAAACGTTCAGATATTCTTTCTGCTATCGATATTCGACGTGGAAATAATACATTTGATCTTTTTTCTAATGAAAAAATTTTATCTGGACTTGTACCATCACTATTTTTTTCTGGACTAGATTCATTACTTCGTCTAATACGTTGTGATATTTGATCAAAAAGATTTAAAGATTTACAAATATTTGAATTTGAGTTATCACTTGTTATACTTTGATTAAATTTATCTGCTAGTGATAAACCACCATCAGAAATTTGTTGACTAAAACGTTTCTCCCATGATTCAAGTGATTGAGTATCATTATCACCTGCATTATTATCACTACAATGAATTTGAATCGTTTTATTTGTAATAATATTTGAATTTATTTCTAATGGATCTTTTTCTTGTTCAAAATTTGATATTCCATTTGATTGTTGTTGTTGTTGTGGATTTTCTAATAATTCACATTTTTCAAAATTTGTTACTTGTTCAATTTTTTCATTTTGTTGATTATTATTTTTTACTCTTTCTTCAAGTTTTTCAGATAATTGATTTACCATTGACATATCAGAAAATATTGAATGTTGAAATAAATCATCTACTAAACTATTAGATGTTGTTGTTGTTGTACTATTTTGATTTGAGTTATTAAATTTCATACTTAATTGATCAATAATTGATGTTGATTGTGATGATTTATGTGATGAAAATGTGGATGAATCATCATCATAAGTTTTAAATGATATTTCATTCATGTAATCTAATAGATTTTTATCTAAATCTAAATCAACATTTTCTTTTGGTAAAAATGCTTCAATATTTTTTTCAATAAGATTTTCGGAATTTTTAGTATCATTTTTTGATGGAATCGTTGTTTTCTTTTTTCCTTTTTTAATATTTGAATTTTTTGAATTATCTAAAAATTCAATTAAAATTAATTGACTCATATTTCTTTCAATTAAATTCATATCTAATATTTCATGTTGTGTTTGTAAATGCTTTAATATATTATCTTTATCAATTTGTATGTAATTACATAAATCACAAATATATGTAATAATATTTTTAGGATTTTCTAAATTTAAATTACGTAAATTTATTGTTGTTGCTTGTTTACAATGATTTTTTTTATGTGATCGAATTGCTGGTAAAACACTAAATTTTTTCTTACAATCCGAACATTGATAACTATATTCACCAGTATGTACTGCAATATGATTTAACCACATTTTTTTAGTTAATGATTGTATATTATCACAAAATGGACATTGATGTTGATATGTTACTGCTTTATTTGTTCTACAACATATTGAAAGTTTATTAATTTGATTTTGTTTTAATGAAATCATTGTATCTGGTGGTAAACGTGATATATATACTTCAGAATCTGGATGTATAGTAACATAATGATTTGTTTTACCACTACTCGTTTCACAAATAACACATTTTTGTGTAAAAATACTTTGTATATGCATATTTGAATTTGTATTTTTAATTAAAGATGTTACTACTGATGATGATTTTATGATTGATTTACCTTTACCTTTCTTTTTTGATGATTTTTTAATTACGGTTATTTTTTTCTTTGGTAATAAAGTTTCTTGTTCATTATCTTTTTCATAATTAACATTTTTATTGATTGGTGATAATGGTTCAGGTAAATACATTTCAGAATCATAATCTTCATTATTCTCATCATCATCTGATTCTTTATAAAATCGTTTTTTACTTTTTGGACATGGTTTATCATTATTGAATTTTTCCGACAATTTACTTGATTGTTTAGGTGGTGTATTTGGTTCTAATACAGGCATCTTATCATCTGTTTCATCATTATCATTATCAATAATTTTTTTCTCATTTTCCTTGGATGTCATATTTTCTTTTATTAATTTTTTAAAAATTGCTTTATTTATTGAAATTTTCGGTTGTTTGATTTTTAAATTTTTATATTTTTGATTAATATTAACTATTTTATTAACATTATTGACGGCTTTCTTTTGATTTTGAAGACGATTTAATTTTTTCATTTTTGATTTTGGTCCAATTTTACGTTTTGGTTTAACAGTTATTTTTCGTATTGCTTCATGTTGTTTCTTTTCAGCATTTATAGCACTAACACGTCGTCCAGTTGCTGTAATTACTTCTTTACTAATGAACATGTCACGAATATCTTCATTAAGTCGATCCAATTCGGTTTTATGTGGTTTCGATTTAGCTTGTTGCTGCTGCTGCTGCTGGGATCTCAAGTTTTCTTCTTCTACAGCAGCATCTTTTTCAATATTTTTTTCCACTACATTTTCATCAGCATTATCTTTTTCATCATTTTCAATTTTATCTTTTTCTAATATTAAATCATTTGATTTTTTATTATTTTCGTTTTTCTCAATAATTTCTTTTATTGGTAAAAATTTTTCTCTAGCTAATACTTTTTCTAACAGACCAAGTACACTTTTTTCATTCAATAAACTTGGGTTTAATAAATCTACTAAGGATGCTTTTTGTTCAGTATTAGCAGCTGTACTACATTTTGATGAAGATGATTCTTCAGGTGTAGTGGTACTTGTTGTTGTACTACTAACAACGCAAATTTGATCAGTTTCTATTATTTCTGGAATAGGAGAATTGTCTGCTGCAGCTGATGTTGTTGTTGTTAATGTAGTAGGTTTCTTTGATTGTTTTTTACTTTTTGGTGTAGGATTATTATTATTTTTTTTTGGTTGAGTTTTATTCGTTTTTGGTAAACTAGTATTCGATTCTGGAGATGGTGATAAAGTTAAAGATAAAGACTTAACGGATGATGGAGATTTAGATTTGGCTGGTGAAGGAGTTTGTTTCCTTTCCGTAGGCGTAGAAATCCTAGATTTTCGTTCTCTTTTACCTGCGATTATATTTTTCATTGAAATAGCACTTTTATCATCATCAATTTCATTGTCTGGTATTTCAATGTAAACATATGTTGCAACAGATTGTCTTCTCTGACGAATTCTTGATATTCTAGTTAGATTTTCATCTTCATCATGCTTTTTAGTGTTTTCAATATCTGGATCTTTATGTTCTTGTTCTTGTTCCTTTTCCAAAATTTCTTTGATTTCACTATCATGATGTTCAAAATATTTTTCTTTTTCTTTGTTTAACAATTTCTTATTTTCATCTGTTATCTCTGCTTTTTCCTCAAATTCAACTTCGGAATCTTCATCTAGTTCAACAATATCCTGATTTTCTTTTTTATCTTCACAAATTGAATTTTCTTTTAACTGCTTAGCAACAACTTTCTCAGTACATTCAGTAGTACATAATTTTTCATCTTCATCTTTGGCTTTTGAATTCAAACTAACATTTTCAGATTTCTCTCTTTCTTCTCCTTTCACTTTTTTTTCTTTATGCTCTTTCGAATGATGTTTATATTTTTTCTCTTCATCGTTACGTTTTTCTTTGATTTCCTTCTTATTTTTGGATTTTGTTTCACCACAATCAATATCATCCCAATTATCTTCATCATCATCTACTATTATTTTCTTTTCTATTTTTTTGTTTTCTTCTTTTCTTTGTTTGTCTTTATCATTTAACACAATTTTTCCTGATGATGATGATGATTTTCCTTCAGATTTTGAATTTCCACTTTCCTTCTGTTTTCCACTTAATTTTGGTATTTTAAAACTTGCTGAAACATGTGATAATTCTCCCCGCCAATCAGAATTTCTATACATTGAATCAAGTACATTCTTTTGTCCTGCTGTTGTTGAATTTATATTCCCAACTTCAGTACTATTTTTATCTAATCCACCACTGTCATTTTGACTCACAACAAATTCTTTCTGTTTTTCAGCTTGAAGTTTCGCTTTACGGTATTCTCTATATGTTTGTGGTTCAGCTTTATTTCGTTTTGATTCCATGTATTTAATTCTTTCTACTTGATCATTTAACACTGCGCGAAATTTGCCGTAAGTTATTCGTGGAGGTTCCATAGAATGTGATAACAATGATGTAGTAGGTTTGGAAAAAGATTGCAAATTTATTGAATTTGTTTTTGGAATAATTGGTGGAGGTACAGGTAATGGTGCAATTTTTACAATTGGCGGAGGAACAGGCAGAGGTATACTGTTAGTGACACCTGTGATAGGTGTCGGAGCGGACATTTGTGATATATTTTTCATGAAAAAATTTCGTTCAACATCTTTTGATGGTAATGACATTGATGAATTTGAGAAAGAACTTCTTGATGAATCTCGTATTGTTGTTGTAAACGGATTGTGTACAGGAATATCTAGCAAGTTTTGAATTGGTTTATGAGAAGTATTTGAAAGAGAGTCAAAAGCACGATACTTTAAACGAGGATCTGAAGGATTCACGTTTGGTAATGTATTATGTGAAGGAAGACTTATTCTTGTATCAGTTGGATTCCACAGTTGCCTATCCAATAATTTATTATTATCTGATGAATTTTTGTCAGTCTTCTGTAGGGATTCAATACTTTTACGAGGATGAGGATTGTATTTATATGCTAAACGTATATTATTCGCATCACTTTGAGTTTCTGAAGATTTATTGGTTTCATTGGAATACCTTTGTGATTCAGACTTATTTTTCAACGATTTATCTTTTTCTGTGTGCATTCCATGTTTGTCTTTTATAGATTTTGTTTCATTTCTTAACTGTTCAGACTTTTCTTTAAGTTTATACAAGGATCCACTTTCTACGGGGTCTTGATTTTTAGCTCCACTTAGACTGCTCGGCGTAGGACTATCTTTTCTTTTAGGTGAATCTGATGTTATATCAATTTTTATTAATTTCTTTCTTGCTACTTCTAAATTCCTTCTTGAGTCTTTAGATTTTTTTTCAGAACGATTTTTTTCATATTTATCATATCTTTCACTGCTAACACCGCCTTCATTCATTAAATCGTTAATATCATTTAAACTTAATGGAGGACTTTTTAATACATCAGCGATTGGTTGAGGAGGTACAGCTATACGATTTCGATCATTTGATACTTTAATTTGAAAATTTTCATATGAATCCTTCGAGGTTACATCAAATTTCTCACCGAGCCTATTAAAAATTGACTGAGAAGAAGTATTCGTAGTTCCTCTTGATTTATCGTAAGTTTTTTCATTATGACGATAATCATCATCAATTGATATCATATGTCTATCAGACTCTGAAGATGATTCCCATCTAGTTCGATGAATGTCATCTGAATTGGAATATTGATCATACATACTGTTGTATCGACTACTTTGATGATTATTGTATCTGGAAGGTGATCTTCTCTTATATAATTCTTTATTATCTCTTGAACTATCCGTTTTCTTGTATTCGTAGTCACGTGAATTATTACGACTACGATCGGGAAAATCGTATTTTAAAGATTCTTTTCTTTCTGTTGGAATCACTATTGGCTTATGATTTTCGTAAGTTTTATCAAAATTCTCCTGTGGACTTTCAGGTGCAGATAATTCACGATAATCACTACTTTTTGAATTAGCTTTAGAATCATTGCCATTTTTATCATGATCAGTATTCTGAAATAGAAAAATTTTTTATTTTATTTATCATTAACGTTACACATATTTATTCATATAAAAATTATTATTAAAATATATTTTA
The DNA here is from genome assembly GCA_932526495.1 of Bombylius major. Taxonomy (NCBI): domain Eukaryota; kingdom Metazoa; phylum Arthropoda; class Insecta; order Diptera; family Bombyliidae; genus Bombylius; species Bombylius major. The sequence continues at coordinate 20,182,337 of OW052043.1, forward strand.
TACAAGACAAATAACATCACATCTATTTATTAATTTATTATTATTGTTACTAAGTAGGAGTACAATTTAAATTTTATGAGACTGTCAGTATGACTGACTATTGACTAATCAATCGATAGTCACTAAGTCACGGCTCACGCCTATGCTGAATGCTGATACCTGTTAGTCAAATAACTTCTCGTAGTCAAAGTCGTTGTTGTTGTCGCCTTTTTTTGTTTTTGGTATGATGGTTAGGGACGTCAAAATTTTGAAAAGTATCGATACTGGGTATCAGTATCGGTATCGAATGTATAGTATCGATACCTCAAGAGTATCGGGACAAAAGTATTGATTTTCGATAGTATCGGCCGATACTACTCAAAGAAATAGGGAAAATTAAATAAAAACAAGATGTTTTTTTTGTTTTTGTTTTTTTTTCGTTTTAAGGAAGTAGTCTCGAAATTAATAACTTTGTTGTTGTCTACAACGTTTCCTGGTGACTCCTTTATTTTATATAGCTTTTGCTTTTGCAACACTATTTCGAAAACTTAACACTGCTGTTATCGGGTATCGGCCCAAAAGTATCGATACCGGTAAAAGTATGGGAGACTGAGTATTGAGTACTCAGTATCGTAGTATCGGATCAAAAGCATCGATACCTCTATAGTATCGGTGGTATTGTGACGTCCCTAATGATGATAGTCTTGCAAGGTGTTAAGTAACAACGACAATCTAGCGATTTTTGTTCGAGTATTGGGAAATTGGTGTGTAATTGGCATGAATTTCTAAATTATTTATTCAATATAACATTAATATTTGTTATCTGATATACTTCAGAACTCTATTGGATTTTTTTTTGCCTTTTCGCCACGGTTAGATATTTTCCCAATATTTCAATTGAAATTTTAAAATTATTTGTTTATTTGTAAAATTACCAAATTTTGTTTATTATGATTAAATAATTTAAAGTAAATACATAAAAATTGAAAGATTGAAGTTTAACTTCTTTGTTATCATTTGTTTTTTTTCAGTTTTTGTACAGCATCGTTATTCCTTGGCATACCTACAAAATTTTCATCTAATTCGACAAAATGCCGCTTCAGACGAATATCAGGATAACAAAAACAAAATTGTCACTTTCAATAAGAATCAATACTTCGTCGACGAAATCGACTGTCAGATCAGAATATGTATGTACGATTTTGTAAATGTCGACTCAAAAACGTTAACATTTTTTAAAAATGAAATTTTTCAAACGTTATGCATTCAAGAAAATCTCAAATTTATTTAATTGAGATAACGCGAAACATTCAAAACTGAAAAATCGCTACCGCCTGCGAAGTAATTATTAAATGTTAATTTCAAAATCTTTGGTGGTAAATATATAAAGGAATAGTATAATTTTGTATACATTATACCCATTTTCTAGAACAAGGACAGTAATAGCCAGTTCCACAGTCAAAGTTTAAACGGAGTTTAAGTTAAACCTAAACCATGGTTTAAACTTCTCTTAAATTTTTTTTCGTTCCTCAGTCAATTTATATTTGTAGTTTAACTATATTTACTTAAACCTATCATTGTGAATGAATTTAGGTTGAAACCTGAGAAACTTGTAGATGTCATTATATAGCCACTAGATGGCAGTGGCAATTATTGTGACATTTTAAATTTTTTCATATAAATTTCAATTTATAATAAATTTAGGGACAAAACAGATAGATCGATGGCAGTTGTTTTTTTATTTTATTTTTGGTTTTTACTTAAACCTCAAATAGAGTTTAAACTCGCAATTCGTACGAATTAAGTTAAACTCAGTTTAACACTTAAGCATTCATTGTGAAACTAAATAAAAGTGCTTAAACTTAGTTTAAGAGTTAAACTCCGTTTAAACTTTGACTGTGGAACTGGCCATAAGAGTATTTTTTGTTGTTGTTATTTTGCTGAGTTTTATTGAACGAGTATAATTTTTGATTATTAAATGGTTGATTGGTTGGCGTGGCGATTCTCGGATTAATTCTCAAGACTCAAATAGCATGAGTGCCGTTTTGATACCACACCTCGCAGTTGTCGAGTTAGAGGGTTGTTGCCCTTCTGTCATACATGCACCCACAGTTTTTTAAAGTTGAGTGGAATGCGAACCACTAAATTAGTTGGTAGAGAAAGACTTTTTATTCGTATGACGGGGCTGGTACTAATATTCTTTTTTTTGTAGTTGGTTTGTGGACTAGTTTATGGTCTGTAAGTGAGAGACCTTCAGCATCAGAATCTGATTATAGCTGAAATTATTTCAGTTGAAGGTTCATTGCCCATGTTTTACATGTGGTAGTGACAACGACTCCTATAGTACCAAGACTGAATGCTCAATTTTATTTTATTGTTTATATGTGTTGGAAGTACCAAATTATTCAAGTGATACCACATTTTCAGAGGTGACTGTTAAAAATGAGAAATGAGAGAGATAATTGTGATTTTAATAAAAAAATTATCATTTTTCTTTAATAACTTAATTTCTATTAATTTTATGATATAACAATGTTTGGGAAAAATGTTTATTTAATAAAAATCTACAAATTTGTAGATCATTATAATTTGATAATTTTAGTAATTTGGGAGATTTAAGGAAAAATTGATTCTCAGTTTTATGTTACTTAATATTTATCACGTTTTTTCTTTGATTTATGTTGCTCATAGATATTTAATATATTCGGTGAAAATAAAGCTAAGGATCTTCTCTACATTTAATTTGAACATAATTTTCATGTAACTTTAATCATAACTTAGTTATAATTGATTAAAAACAATAAATTGTAATGTTAATTTGGTATTTCCAACTAGTGATGTCTGGAATCTTTGTAGTTAGTCGATTAATCGACTAACATTACGAAAACTGTTAGTTTAGTCGTCGACTAAAAATAATCGGACTGAAATCAATCGATTAATCAAATTAGTCAAAACTTATCAAGCTACTTTTAGTCGATTAATCGAAATTAGTCGATCGAAAATTAATCGATTGATTTCATAGATTTTCCTTAAAATAGGAGAGCATGTGTAATTTAAACACTTTATTTAAGTTAACATTTTGTATTTTAGAATTTAAAATTAAATTAGATATAAAAAAGTTAGAAACTTTAAAAACACACTTCATAACAAATTCATCAGATTAAGAAAAACACGCTACTGTTGACACTTGACAAATAATATGGTCTGGTTATTGATGGGATGGATATGGAATATGGATTATGGATGGTATAAATAGTAAAAGCAAATGAAGTTGGCAATTATTATCAATTAAGTATCATAGTAGAAGGCGAAAAAGTTGAGGTTTCGTATTGTACTACACATACAAAATTGAAGAAAAATTACAATTAGTCAAAAGCGACTAAATTAAAGTTAAATTAGTCATTTAGTCGCTTAGTCGTGTACAATATTAATCGACTAAAATCCGACTAAAAGTATCAAGAATTAATCGACTAATTCGATTAATCGATTAATTAGTCGCAATCACTACTTCCAACACATACACAAAATGAGCATTAAGGCTTGGTACTATAGGAGTCGTTGGAAGTGATCTTCTTGTGTATACATATACGAAAGAAGAAACCTGTTTTGTTTATTAGAATTCACAACAACAGAAACCCATGTTTTCAAGTATCTTTTCTTCTGCGCATGCCAACGTAATACAATATGAAACTTCATCTCTTTTGGTTCAAGCTATATTAAATAGTAATCATAATTTTTGCCTTATCCCTATTATATTGCCTTCGCTTGTACATAGTTTCTAATTATTAGAACAATTTTTAAAAGTATAAATGTTAGGTTGTTTGGAAAATAATAATTGCAACAACTGTTATGATTTTTTATTCAACAATTTCATTCGATCAGAAAGAATATGAAAATAATTTTCAATCAAAGCAATCAAATAAAACATTAAACGTATATGTATTATTTGATTGATAATGATATAAAATATTGTGAATATTTTATTTGATTCGATAGAACTTTGATCGAATTTAACAACAGGGCCACAAAATATACTTCTCAAAATAACATATTAAATGAGCACGATAAACCCAAGAATCTGCAGATCAAAAGAAAAAAAAGGAGTAATGGCGCCTGCACAATGAACCAAGAACCAATCATGGATGGTAATGACGTCACGACCATCTACCAAAATGAACAAAAATTTATCACAATTCATTCTCATTATTTATTTATATCAAATTTTTTTTATAGCTCAAACACATATTTTCAATAATTTATTTTTTTAAGCATACGAAAAAAAAATCTAATTCGAACTGTTATGGTAAATAGGAGATTTGCGAAGTTAATTTATAAACTTGTTTTAGATTTAATCGTAGTTTTAACAACAACGACGAATAAGACCCTAATAAATTATGTATATTATTATTAAATCCTTTTCTTAGTTCTGGTTTTTAAGTAAAAACTATAATACTAAATAATAAAAAAGTAATTTAAAAAATAAAAATATTATATTCACCCTTTTCTCCCAATTACTGTGTAGTTTCATTAAAACAGACTCACATTTATTCAATGTTTCAATTTTACACCTATTAGAAATAATATAAAAAAAGAAAAAGAAAAAAAAATATATTTTTAGAAAAATAATATTCAAATTCTTTTTTTTTTTGAAGTAGAAATAAAATTTTAATCTAAACTTTACTTGTGGTTTTTGTTTGTAAGTATATTATAAAGCATTTGAATTCTTTCAATTTCAGCTTCTCTTGGTTTGGCATCCTTTTTTAATTTTACAATCATCTGTTTTAAAAATGGAACATATTTTTCTAGATCCGATAATTTTTTTTCGTATTCTTCCATTTTTTTTTTTGTTAATCAATTAAACTGAAAATAAAACATACAAAATAAAAATAAGAATAAATTTATCAAAATAAACTGAAATTGTATTTTTTTTTTGGTTTAAAAAAAATATATATGTATATGTTTAATAACTAATAATAGAATGAAACAAGACAGAGTAGAAAATTCGAAAAATTAAACTTATAAAGAATCGAATTTAATTCAATTTAATTATTTATAAGATTTAGAATTTGTGTTCCGAAAAAAAGGATTTTTTTTTATTTGAGAATTGAAAATAAAATTCGGAAGTGATCCTTAACTCAACAGGATGATTTTAGGATAAAAAAAATACGTTTGAATTTGGAATAAAAGTGTTTTAATTATTTTAGATGAATTTAAATATGTAACAATTTATTTTGTCTTTTGATTTCCATCTGTTTTTTTTTGTTCAACAGGACGAAATGTAGAATATTCAATTAGAATTTAATAATAATTATTCTTATTCATTCTTTTTCCACTTAGTGGAACAAGAATGCTGAGTTTCGTCAATTGAAGACCATTTGACGTTTTTGAAAATTCACATACATGCATATCTTAACATAACCGGAGTAGAAACATAAATTTGTAACAGAAGATTTGATTCGAGACTTATTTAATTTGAGACAACACATAAGTTGTTTCGACCAAATTAAAATTATGTTTCGATTAAACTGGTAACATGTAAATCTTGTTAATTAAAGCCTTAGAAGCAGTAGATAGTTGGAATATGAGTTTTATTATTGGCAATATTTAATAGCTATCTCTGGAAAGTAAGTTCGAAGTTTTTTTTAATTTAAATACTCGAGAAATGACAATATCACTTCTTGTATGAATATGAATAGTTTTCACCATTGCATTATCGTGAAATAAAAAATCGTAAAAATTATTTGCCCGGCTTTGTTCCTAGCTGACATTTCAGAGTCATGTATATTTTATTCAGTAAAATAAAGTGAACCCTCAAGCAAAAATAATAGACCATTAAGATATCCCAACAATACAAAAATTACAAAATAAAGCTTTTAGATAAAGGACCAAGCTCTATTGCAAAGCTTTAATAAAATTTCTCTAAACTTTTACGTCATTGATTTTGAGAATATTTTAGACGTCATACATTATGATTGCTTTGATCATGTTTTGCAATTTTTTTGTTAAAAATTTTTATTTTTTACAAATGAATAACAAAAATTAATTATAATTGCATTGTTGTCGTAATTTATGCTTTTGAATTTTTTTTTGCTTTGAACAAAAATGCATATATTTGCTTTGAAAAAAAAGTTTTTAAATATAAAATTTTATTTTTATCATTATTTTGCGAATTAATAAAGGAACATGAAGATATATACAGGGTGTTTCCGTTATCTCCGACCAAAAGGATACCATAGATAGGGCTCATCAAGACAAACAAAAAATCGTATTGAAGGGGGGGGAGGGGAAATCCCAACGGTTTGGCCGCTAGAGGGCGTTGAAATTTTTTTGCACTTTTTCCACCAAATATCCCATAACTTTTTGCAGGGCTACTCTAGGGTCACTTTGTATTGAAAGAAAATATAGAGAACCTTTTGTCCTTTCTAACGATGCCTTAATTATTTCTCTATTCCTAACTTTTAAAAAGATATACGCCCTCAAAATAAAAATTTTGTGAATTTTTACCCATATTTTGTGTTTAACCCTGCTTTACTCAAAAAAGGCTTAAATTAACCCTCATTTTTAATTGCAGAAAAAGAAGGCTCAATTGATTCTGCATCGATTTGGGAATAGAGGAATAATTAAGGCATCGTTAGAAAGGACAAAGGGTCTTCTACATTTTTTCTTAATACAAGGTGACCCTAGAGTGGCCCTGCAAAAAGTTATGGAATATTTGGTGGAAAAAGTGCAAAAAAAATTCAACGCCATAAAGTGCAGAAGTAAAAAATTGATCATAAAGCCTCTGTAACTACGATGATATTCGAGTAAAGAGTTGTTGGAAAAAGTACTGGAAGTTTCTCAGTACATAACAGCTTCTTCTTTAGATTCATATTGTTCGAATATTCCATTATATTTAATCATTTTCACGAAAGGATCGATTCTAGATAGTAAGTTTTCTATTCGCTCATCCTAAATCCGAAAACCCCATGTAAATCCGTTCACATTTACTACCCTAAAACACTTTCCAAAATTTCACACTTTCGTCACGAACATCGCTCTTACCCACAAAGTTATTTAGTCAAGGGTTAGTGAGTGGATAAAAAGTATATAATAATACATAATAATAGTTGCTTTCGATTTGCCACTTTCAAGTACTTGCGAGTAGATAAGGTGGAAGTCTGTGCTAAATATATTCCTATAGTACCTATAGTTTAGATTTTTATAAATTTGAAATTTATGAAATTTATATATTTTTTTATAAAATAAGCACATCAGTTTTATCAACAGTTGGTGGAAATTTGTTACCGATATTTCTCATGAATTTAGCCAAGACATATAATAAAAAAAACACTCTTTTTTGATCAAAAATCATTTATTTTTAATATATTTTATTATTATATTATACCTATTACATAAAATACTTATTACCTAATTTATACCACTCTCACAATAATTATTGCAAACTTAAATTTATAAAACTATTTCATTATCACATCACAATGTCACAGGTGCATACGTTGCTTATTTTTTCACTTATTTTCTAACAAATTACCACTATCTGTATTATTTTTATTATTATTTAAATTTTAAGTAACAATTTTATCACTTTTTTATACAAATTAAATTAATAATTCCACTTTAACTACTACAAGTTTTTCTAGAAAAAAACAATTTTTCTTTGTTCGACTGAATTTTTACTTTCACCATTTAAAAATAACAAGTTAGAACATGTTCCACTTTTATGTCGACATTACCTGTAAACAATGATCTCTCAATACTCAAAAAAGGATTAAAATTATAAAAAGAATTTATAAAATAGATTTTCAGTTGTTTTTAAAACATTTGATAAGTTCAAGTTTATAAAAAATATGTACAGATTTATAAAAATGATAAATTAACTTATAAATTCTATATAAAAATCTTATTAACTTTGTTTTTATATATAAAATGAGTAAAAATTAACTTTTTCTGTGTCAAAAAGATCTATACTTTTGAATTTTATAAATTTTATAAAATTTTTCAATAAAAAGTACGTTATAAATTACTGGGTGTAAATATTTTATAAAATTTACACCTAAATTTTTAACCGTGTATGTATTTGATGTTAATATTTTTTACATGTCTAGCGATTATGCTGAGCGGTACGTGTGTACTGAATCGTAGCTTTACAGATTTTTATGTTCAAATTTGTTGTTTGTTTTTAAGATATACATACTATAATATAAAGTATTGGTGCCTATTGCGAATATCACCAATCGATCGATGAAATGTCAATCGAAAAATTTGGTATTGCGAATATCGATTGCAGTCGAAGCAAGTTCGATTACAGTCGAGCCCGTTTCGATTGCACTTTTCTTCACGAATGTTATTCGATTTGCAGCAATTGTTTTATTTTCGTGGTGTATCTTTTGGTTTAAAATCTTTTTTGTAAGTTGTTGTTAATTTTTTGGTTTTAAAATGATGTAAGTATAATTATTATTATTTATTAATTTTAATTTAGTTCTAGTATAAGAAATTAATAAATATTACTTGTTTTTTTTTCGATTAAACTGAAATTTTTATTTTAATTTATACCTTTTATGAAATGTTATTTGTTTTTTCTTTTCTATCTAGAACAATATTTAATATTATTTTATTTTTAAAAAATATAAAAAAATTAAAATCAAACATTTATACAATATCAATATTCATATGAGTTCATGAAATGTCAAAACGAATCATTCACAGTAATTTAGAAAATTAATATGCAATCTAAATTCACATGAGGCAATGCTTTTAGGTCTATTCGATCGCGTTACCATTACCAAAAGTAAGTTCAATCGAATCGAAAAGAGTTCTTCGATCGATTGTCGAATCGATGACCGCAATAGACATCATTGTCTTATTCTAATCCATATGGTTTAAAGTATCACGAGTTTTATCACTTTCGTCTCTTTGTAGCATTTTAATGAAGCAGATTGATTCATTCGATTTTTGCAATTTCCTGAGGATTACATATTATCAAATTCTCATATACCTTATTTATGCACAAAGGTTAGAATGTTTTAACGATATATATTTATTTATGTACATATGTACATGAAAGGGTCAAACTTTCGCAAACAAAATTTATAAACGTCAGTTTATTTCTCTAAAAAGTAATAAATTCTTTGGCAAAAAGATTCTACGAGAAAAAATAGCGGAGAAATTAAAATTTCTATATACTTAATACATTTTGATTGGTGTTTATGCATAGTACAATATTTCGTTCTTACTCAAAACATTACTCTTCTTAAAAACTGTTTTTTTTTTTTTTTTAATTTTCCCCCCAATTCTACATAAGTCTCTTATTTCTCTTACTTCTCTAAACTTTTTATCATAAGAGATTTATTAGCAGAAATTGGTATTCTACATAGCAGACGTGTGGTGATAATAATGTGTAAGAGACTAAGAGGTTTTGAATTCACCAAAATCAGCTGATTATCATGACATTTGTTTGAATTTGAATGTACGAGTTTATGCCTGATTCGCTTTTAATACGGATTTTAGTTTACTCCCAATTTTATCTGCTATAAACTCGCTAATTCGGATTTTGGCTTAAGCCCAAATTATTGAAATGGTGAAAGTGAAGCTGTCACGTTCTTCTTCTTTTTTTTATGTGTAAGAAGAAGAATATGTATACTTTAAGTGTATAAAAGTATCAACGTTTGCATGTATTATTTTAATCCCAATTTACAGTTTATAGCGTACTCCCAATTTAATCCAAAATTCGGATTATTTTTGTTAAATAAAAATTTGAAATCATAGGTTACTAGATGTTTTAAATGTTATTCATATAGCATAGTTTTTACTGATTTTTGATTAAACGGTTTTTAATTAACTTTAAACAGTATAACTCAACTTTTAAATAATTTGTAAAAAAAGAAAAAGTGAAAGATTTACTTTTTTATTCCCGCGTATTTAGAAAATATATAATATATATAATATAAAATATAATACTATATTCATTTAAAATGAATAATAGTATTTCTTCCATTTTATTTATTATTTTTATATTATTTTTATTTTATATTATTATTTTTATTTTCTTTTATTAATTTTTTTTTTTAAATTTTGAATTTCTTCACTTTTTAAAAATTCCACTTCTACACAATAACAATAAGAGGACCTCACCAATGACCTGCTAAGTTAATAGACTTTCGAGGTTAGAAACGTCTCTTATCTTCTTATCCAGAATACCAAATTCTCTTAACTAAACTCACCACAATTTTTAAGAGATCAGCTGATTGGTGACATCTCTTACCTCTTACCTAGAATAGCAATTTCTGCTAAGTGTCTGCTAATTGCATTTAAGAGGCTAAGAGTCTCTTAGTCTCTTATGTAGAATTGGGGGGTTTATCTTTTTATGCCTCTAAATAACACTTGCTTACTTGATTCTACAATTAATAATAACCGCACATCAAATGTTATTTGAAATTTTAACTTAACGTTACTAATACTACTCTAAAAGTTCATATTGATGTTTTGTGGCTTACCAACACTATTTTGAAATGTCAAATATGACAATTCACTTAAAACGAAGAAAGTGTTTATGCACATTTTCAAAACGCAATGAGTTTTAATCAGGGCCGGCCCAACTTAATTTTTCGCCCTGTTCGAAGAACAAAATTTCGCCCTTATTTTGTTCAAATTTTTAATGAATATTAAAATGTTCAAGCCGTTTCCACACCACCCTTAAGGTAGACATTAAACCCTAGGATTGCCTGGCCTGGTATACAAATGTATACACTCCGACTTTGACCCTTAAATTGAATATGATCTTTTTGAGCTAGGACCTTGAAACTCCACCAACTCCTCCATTGAAGGGTCCTCCCTATACACCTAAATTCGATTCAAGGTCCTAGCTCAAAATCGGTAGAACAAAATTACCTTTTTTGTGCAAAAACACAAAATTGGCAGTGAGTATACAAATATACAGGGTGATTCCGTTACGGTGTCCGACCGGGACACTACGGATAGTTCTCGGCGAGGGGAACAAAAAATCGTATTGGTGGGGGGGGGGCAATCTCAACGGTTTCGGAGTTAGAGGGGGTTAAAGATTTTTGGTACTTTTTTCATATTTTACCCTATAACTTTTCACAAGGGCACGCTAGGCTCACCAACTCTTTTAAATAATTGTGAAGGACTCCTGTGCCTTTCCATCAACATCTTACCTGCTGCTGTAATTCTGACCATTCAGAAGTTATAAGGCCTCAAATCCATAATTTTCTCATTTTTTCACAGATTTTTGGACTTTAACCCTGCTTTACTCAAAAAAGGTTTAAATTAAGCCTCATTTTTTATTGCAGAAAATGAAGGCTCAATTAATTCTACATCGATTTACTATCTTCATTTATTTCGAAAAATAATTTCCATATCCATTTTTCGAAATAAATGAAGAAGGTAAGATGTTGATGGAAAGGCACAGGAGTCCTTCACAATTATTTAAAAGAGTTGGTGAGCCTAGCGTGCCCTTGTGAAAAGTTATAGGGTATAAATATGAAAAAAGTACCAAAAATCTTTAACCCCCTCTAACTCCGAAACCGTTGAGATTGCGCCCCCCCACCAATACGATTTTTTGTTCCCCTCGCCGAGACCTATCCGTAGTTTCCCGGTCGGACACCGTAACGGAATCACCCTGTATACCATACAATTTATATGAAAATTTAAATATTTTTTCCCCAAGAAACGATATCTCAGCATCCCGTACACCAAAAACCGTAATTTTTTGACCTAATTATTTGCTGAAGTGTCCTCTTTGATTAACTTGTTCGATTTTTTTCAAGTATTTTTACTTTTTGAGATAAATAGGAAAACAAGTTAAAGAGACGACAAATGCCTATACATTTTCAAGACCAAACACAAATTTGACGCAAATTTCAACTTCAAGATCTGTGTCTCAGCATCCCGTAAACTGAAAACTAATATTTTTATACAAAAACATTTATCAAAGTGTTCTCTTTAGTACTGTCTTTTATAGTATTGTTCTAATTTTTTTAGTTTTCAAGATAAAATACAAAACAACATGAAAAGTTTGAATATTTCATACATTTTTCTACATTCATAAAGGCAATAAACATACTATACGAGCAAGATTTTATTTTGAACTTTTTGCTATATATTGTTGTTTTTGTAGCGCCCATACGAAACACATAGAATGATAAAGCAAAGACTGTGCAAGATTTGAAATTGAACCTAATACTGTGTGTATAGTATTTTTGTTGTTGTTTGTTTTTCTGAAGATCGAATACTATAGGAGCAAGATTTTATTTTGAACAGTTTACTGTACATTGTTGTTTTTGTGGCATTCACACGAGACTCATGTGCATATGTATGTAACTTAACTGCTGTACACAATTCTGTGGTCACAAGCACTAACCGCTTAAGTCGACATTCGACTTAAATGGTTTGAACATGTGACCACAGAATTGGTTCGCACAAAAATAAAAATGTATATAAAATTTTAATATTATGTACATTGTTTTAATGGCGCGCCTATAATTTTGTCGGCCTGCAGCTGCTCTGGTTTTAATGCGTTTTGAAATTTGGTTTATGCATCTGTATTTAGTCAAGACGGAGTGAGTTAATGCGAATTAACGCTTCGCATAAACAAGGTAATATTTAACTTTTATATTGAATTACAATTGTGTCAACTAATCATTAGCTATTGACTTGAAATTTTTCCCTTCCAGCACACTTATGTTCCTTAATTACATGAAAACGGATGGCTCTATTGAACTGAATTTTTTTTTCATTATACACAATATTAGCTTTCAAAATATATATAAAAAAAATTTTCGGTAGTGAATTTTTTTTTAAGGAGCCCAATTAATTGAGAAATTTTTGGAAAACAAAATCATAAATTTCAAGTTTATGACCTCTTTTCTTGAAAGTGAAACTATTACATACATACAATAACTAATACATCAAATGAAAGGTAATTTTAATAGACATTCATAATAAAAAGAAAAATGTCGATACATGGGGTGCAAAAGAAGTTACAGGCGATTTCGTGTTAAAAGGTCTTGCATAAAACGTAAGTAAATATACAGGGTGTTTTGTTTCTACGTACCAGGGGTCGGATTCAGTAACTTGGAGAGTTGTGGAATAAGGGAAGAGAGACCAATTCGTTTTTCACATCCATAACTCTCCAATTCTCATACTGCTATTCTTTAATTTTTTGAGAGAGTTGGGGAAAATAATCGAGATTGAGAAATGTACTTATTCGAGTCTCGAATTTTCGAATACTATTTCAAACAAATGAAATTGGGAAAACCGTCTTTTGTTTACTTCGTTTACTATATTTTGTTCGTGCTTCGTGCAAAAATAATTTTTTTTTGTGTAATGTTTTTGATAGCTTATAAAATTAGTTTGATAAAATTCTACAAAATTAAAAAATAAAATTTTAAAGTTCAATAAATAATCAATATGTTTCTTTTTCAAATGTTCCCTATATGTATAAAATTAAAATTCATTATTTTTTTTTTTTTAATTACATATTAAAATTTACTTTAGATCAAGCCAATAACGCTTCCATCGAACACTTGTTTTATTTGATCCTCCAAGACCATTTAGTATTTTGGTAAGTTCATCATATTTCTGCCGTATTAACCCCACTCCATTAATAGATTCAAATCTAAAAGAATGAATATGTAAATATATAGAATGTAATTCTTATAGTTTACCAAAAAAATTCAAACTTTTCATGGGCGAAATCTATATTATTTTCCATGTATTGCACAAGTGCCTCCTTTTGTTTGTTGTTTTGTTTAATTTTTAAAACAATATGATCATATAAATGATTTAATTTAGTTTTATTATTAATAAAAATATTTTAAATAACTAATAAACGTAAATAATATTACTTATTACTCACTTTGGTTGACTGCATTTTTTACTCACACTTCACTACAACAACACGCGCAAACAACTGACTGACTCAATAAATAATGATTTTCCACTACTCCACCGAACATTTAACTGAGAGTTGGAATTGAGAGTTTCAAAACTCTCCACCGTCATTTTTCACTTACAGAATTCCATTCGGAGAATTATATGTCAAAATTTCTCTCTTTTCCCTTATTCCACAACTCTCCAAGTTACTGAATCCGACCCCAGGAGTGGTACCACGATATTTCCTGGACTATGTATTTCATGAAAAAAATTGTAACAGTAAAAGTAATGAAGATCGTCGAGCTGAGATTTTGTTAACAATTCGGAAAAGAAGACGCTTGAAAGTAAATTCAAATCCTCTGGATATGGATGAAATCATGTAAATTTTCTGTTTTAAGTATAACAAATACTTATTATTATTAAAGTTTGTCATAAATATTTCAGATTTAAGAAAAATTTTAGATTGACGAAAGAGATTTTTCTAAAATTATTAGAAGATATAGAACCTTATTTGAGAAGGTCACAAAGTTCCTCATCTATACCAAACATTTTGAAACTTGCGTGCTTATTAAGATTTATTTTATATAATTTATTTTATAAATGTTCTATTTACAATATAACTATTAAAAAAAACTCTCATAAATTGTGTGTATAATTTAAATCACATACAATAGACTCGAAGTCGCTGGCAAAATTGCTGTCGACTTGACAACTCTATGAAATAGAAAAAAATCTACAGTGATAGAAACTTATAATACTGTGACTCGACTTTAAGTCTACCTCGAATCGACTTACATAATAAGGGCCTATGTGACAAGAGAGGTGACAATTGTCTACAAGTGACGCGACTTCGCCGATAAGGACCAATATTAATATTTTGTTTGAAAGCCATTTTGAGTTAAAACGGCTTCACAACGTGATTTTATAGATTTTAGTATTTAGTACATAGTATTGTTCGTGGCTGTAGTTCTAATAAATATGATAAGCCGTTTTTTTTTACGGCGATAGCGTAAGTATTCAACTTCCAACTTTTGACAGCAATGGGCAATCATATTCAGGCCTTTTTTATTACAATGGCTATTCGGCTTCTTGTTAAATTTCTTTATTAGTTTATCCGTAAAAAACCCAATGTAAATGGAGCTTAAGGCGATGTAGAGAAAGTTTAAAGAAATAATTTTTAACAATTAAAAATTATGTATTTGATTTCTATTTATAACTTTTTTAAAATCTTCGTGACAATTAACGAAACAATTTTGGAAAACACGAAACAAATAGGCATTTGTCTATATTATTATTTCATACAAACACACAATGTAACACTAGTCACTTTTTTTTATTGATAATGGGTTCAGGTTTGTTATAAATGCAAAAATAATAAGCTACCTTATATTTTGATTGATAAAAGTACTGAACAGTTGTACACTACCTATACGAGCAATGGGTTCGTAACGAAATCCAGAAAGACAAAATCCAGAAAGACAAAATCCAGAAAAGACAAAATCCAGAAACGACAAAATCTAGAAACGACAAAATCTAGAAACGACATAATCCAGAACGACAAAATCCAGAAGAAATTAGTTGGCGCCGCCAGTTGGATTTTTTTATAAACTCATTAAGGTACATATTTTGTGTTCTACTCAATTTTTTATACATATCAAATCAATAAAATTATTTTCAAAAAGGATCAGAGCAGTTAAAAACAAAAGCAGTACCCAAAATATTTTTGTATTTCTATCCTTTTGTTTTAAAAACAGTGCGAATATCGACAATGCAACTGGTAATCAACATCTTCAAAAGGATTTTTCCACTGTTAAATTTATTTAAAAATTTATTGCAACAGCTTTCAAATAAAAAAAGAACAATATATTATGAATAAGATATAACACATTCATACACAAAAATTCTTAAAATAAACTGTACAGCGGAAAAATACTTTAGACGATGATTACCAGTTGTAATAAGGTTATTTGCACTATTTTTGAAACAAAGGGAAAGATATACAGAAATAACTTAAATTACAAAGTACCTACCACTTGCTTTTGTTTATATCTGCACTCATTCTTTTCTAAAAAAAATTTTCATTTTAACAAAGTTTTTTGTTTGTCGTTTCTGGATTTTTTCGTTTCTGAATTTTGTCGTTTCTGGATTTTGTCTTTCTGGATTTTTTAAAAAGTTCTGAATTTTTTCGTTTCTGGATTTTGTAAATCTGGAATTTGTATGGATCCCACGAGCAACTCCATGCGTCACTGACTGACATTTTTTAGCGATTTTTAGATTTTTTTTAGCGAAATTTCCATATCACTTTTTATAAAAATTTAAAATTTTTTGTAACTTTTAAATAATTTTAAAATTGATTTTGAATTCAAATACGAATTTTTCAATACACAGTAATATCTTAGAAACTGGTCACCAATGACTTTATATTATATATATCTAGACTGTCTGTACAACTTCTTGGCCCTGTTTGAAAACGTCAATTGACTATCATTCTACTTTGGCAGCACGTTTTTTATTGCAAGCTGCAATTGTCAAATGTATTAAAATGTCAATTCAGCATAATTGACAGTCATTTGATCGGCAGATTGGCAGTCTAAAATTTGTACTTGCAGGTAGATCGGTTTTGTTCTTTAAAATAATGATTTGTGAGAAAAATGGAGTTTGAGTAAGTAAATTAATAGGTTCTTTTTTTTTATTTATCAAACAGTTTTTCTAAAATTATAATTTACAGGGAAAATGAAAAAATTTCATATTTAAAAATGTGTTTTTGACAATTATCTTTATTTTTGATAGTCAATTGATGTTTTCAAACAGGGCCCTTGTTTCATGTGGGCTCAAGACAAATTTCGTTAATTCCCTAAGAGTGAGACATATATATGCATTATTTACGTTCATTCAATTGAATGAACCCATCTCACTTTCACTCATTGATTGTCAAAGCTGTCAAATTTAAATATATTCAAATTTAAAAATATTGGAAAATCCCCCATTGAAATAATGTGTTAACAAGTTACTGATTTATTTAAGGACAATTTGATTTTTACCGAATTTAAATTTAATTTTAATTCAAATCCAGTTAGTTTGAATTTAATTTAAATAAAAATTGTGCCTCCATCTATCTATTAAACATACATATCAAATGTTCAATTTAATCTTCGTCCATTAAGACATGGCGGATTCCCTAAGAGTGAGACAACAATATAAATTTAGTCCCATTTTTACAGTATGGTGTTTATTAGCGAAGTTCTATCCAAATATATATGATATCATTGCTGGTCACTAACTGAAAAAGATGCACACCTCGATTGTTGATTACGTTCAAAAGTTGCTTTCAGTCAAACGAGTATTCACAATATTTTGCAACTTTATTAAATGAATGCAAATAAATGGTAGGTATAGTCTAAATCATAGTGATGACATAAACTGTGATTTTCAAAGAGCAGAGCAAACTGTGATTGCTCTTTTTAAATCACAGTGATTGAAACCTGTGATTTAATCACAGACTGCTAATTGCTATTTTATATTTTATAGTGATTGCTCTTTTTCTGTGACTGTGATTTGTGAATACTCTGTATAATTCACTAATCAGTAATCACTACTATACTAGTATACTAATTTGAAATCGTGATAGATATAATAGCAGATGAGCAGACTGCGATTTTATTTCTCTTTCTTTTTTTTTTATTCTTTAGATTTTTTTTAACCAGAACATGTTTGGTACGTATACATGCGATATTCATTTATCTTCGAAATTACTTTTGACTCGAAATTTAAATTTTGCGGGCAATATTATTATAAACAGATGATACACATATGTATGTATTACAAAAATTTCTGTCTGCTTTTTATTTCAAACCAGGTTCGAATCAAATACAAACCGACTAACGTATGTATACTTATATGTATATTTCAAAAATCGCAGTCATTTCTCTGCTCTTTATATCTAAGTATAAATACTTTTTAAAAATAAAATCACAATAGCAGCCATGAGCATGAATCGCAATCACAACCATGAATCACAATCACTGCTCTTTTTTTAAAGAGCAGTCGACTGTGATTGCTCTTTTAACAAACCTGTGATTTAATCACAGGTTTCAAAATCACATAACATCACTACTAAATCATAAAAGTTGAGATATTCTCGCGCATGTTTTATATACATGCCGTAGTGATCTTCTTGTATATACATATACAAAAGAAGAAACCTGTTTCTTAGAATTTACAACAACAAAAATGCATATGTGTAAGTATCTTCTCTTCTGCGCATGTGTTTCTAGTATAATATGATTACTCTACTTTTTTGATTGAAGCTATATGTAAATTTCATAGCAAATTTTCTTAGCAATCGAATAAGACATTAATAAATTATATTTAAAAAACTTTTAAAATAAATAACTTTTACAAATAAAATGCATTAAAAAGTAACAAATATTTTTTTCTTTCTCAGTGAGACACACAAGAAAAGTTTCATTGCAAAGTAAGAAGTGCTAGAACTCAGATTAAATCTTAAAATTAAATGTATTAACTATTAAGAATATTTTAAAAATATATTGTAGGCCTGGCAATTCTTAATGTACTATAAAATTATAGGTCGATAAAATGTATTTTTAAAAATAACAATTAACTATTGATGTACTTGAAAAATAAAAAATAATTATATTTCTCTTTCTTCAATAAACCACCAAACTGAAAAGATCAAAAAGTTGTTTTTAATATAAAATATCAAGCTTATAATATTATCTCGTTTGATTTTGAATGTTTGAACTCTTATCAATGAATTGTGTAAATTTACATCCTTCAGGTGAGACTTCCATTTCACAAACACAAAATAATTAACAAAATTCAGAAAATTTTAAAAAAATAACTTTTATATATAAAATGCACTGTAAAATACTAAATATAAAGCCACCACAACTACGATGATATTCGAGTAGAGTTGTTCAAGGAAGTACAGTAACAGCCTGTCCTTTAAATCCATATTGTATGAATATTCCATCATATTTTATCACTTTCACTGAAGAATCGATTCTAAACAGTGAGCTTCCCACTCATTCATTCTAAATCAGAAAACTCCATGTAAATTCATCCACGTTTACTATCCTAAAACACTTTCCAAAATTTACACGTCGCTCTGAGACACAAAGTTATTTAGCAAGGGTTAGAGAGTTAATAAAAGGTACTTAATAATAATATGTAATAAAAAAAGCAAACATTGCTAGATATTTTAAATGACGTTTATTTGCATTCATTTGAAAGACACAAAATATTATAGAGTGACTTTAGACTATTAATTGTACTTTATTGGAACTGATGATGCTGTTATGATACTTACTTTTTTTCCATCTTAATTTTTCAAATATTTTTAAGCAATGGGTGAATGAGACAGTTGCTTTGGAATAAGAAGATAAGATATAGACAAGCAACTAATAAACAATTGATTTGTTGGTAAATTAAGTCTGTACAACATTAAGATGAAGAAAAAGAATGTGTTTTGAATTCTATTCAGCTAATGTTTCTCTAGTGTGCGCGCACAGTGCTCGCAAAACTGATTTAGGTACAGACGATTATTTCATTTTTGTGCGGTCACTGTGCGCGCACATGGTTTCGGTGGAAACGCACCTTATAGCTGTATGACACGGTATTAATTTCATGATTAATTTAGTTATTAAAAAGAGAAAACAAGTATGTTTTACGGAAAAAGCAACTAGAAATAAAGAGAGATATGACTAACACTTATTTCAGTATTAATATTGAAAATGTCAAAAACAAATTCTCCAAATGTATACATTTTTCATAGTTTAATATGTATTATATTTAAACGAGTGTGACGTGTCTAATTATTCATTTCTAATTTTTTTCAGTGAGTGCAAACAAAATGAATAGAAAAGAAATAATAATCGCGAACATTCATTTACTAAGTTATTTAATTGCCATTTACTACAGAGATACCGGCAAAACAACTTTAAGAAAATGTCAGCTGATTTTGATAGTGTGTCTCTGTTTCTCAAATCTGTTGTCTCTTTCTTTAAGTACTTAAAATTTCCAATAGTATTAATACCGTGTCAAAACAGCATCACCTAATACATGCAGGTATAGCCAAAACCAAAAAAGTTGAGGAATCGTTTTATATAATTTAAGAAACAGGTTTCGTCTTTTGTATATGTATACACAAGAAGATCACTACCGCATGTATCACATGCATGCGCAAGAATTTGCTTCTTCAAAAATGAATCGTAGTTTGGTGATGCTGCTTTAGTGATGCTAATGTTCTTCTGTTCGTGATGCGTAAACATTACTTATTGCTATGACAACGCAAAGTTTTTAGTTAGCGATGCAATGCTATTACATGACAGCTGAATATTACAAGGAATTTCGAATACTTGATTTGATGCGATGCTTTTTCGAATATGTGACAACGCATCATAAAAGTTGCATTGCATTTTCGAATTTGTGACAAGCATCAGCATCGCATCAACAAAGCAACGATTCATTTTTGAAGATACACATACCTATAAAAAAAACGAGAGCACAGGTTGAGCACATGGAATCGGTTATTTATACGTCTTCCAGACGAGACTTTTTTATGTCAGGACATTGTTTATGGCTTGCCATTTCAAATAAGTGAATATAAAGTGTAAAATTTTTGAAATACATATATTTTTGTGAAATTTTGTCGAATATGATAAAACTGATACATTTGCACAAAACATCTGAAACCGCCATTGTTTTTTCATGTCAGGACTCAGGCAGACATCGCATCGTAGCAAAGACAAGTCTTGACATCGATGTCTTGCCATTTATGTCTGCAAGACATAAGCGGTCTATATGAGACATATTCGATGTCAAGACATAAGTCTTGACATAAAAAAGTCTCGTCTGGACTGCGTATTATATATATGTACATATCTGTATGTATGTATATATGTATGTAGGTATGTACATTTTTACGATAAGTATAAAAATATCTAATTTCCGGTGTTTTATTCTTTTTTGAATGTAGTCCACTAATGCAAAAGAATATCTTATTTAAAAATTTAGTTTTATATCGCACTACATTTATTAAAATATTAGTTTTTCATTACGTAAACTGCAATATGTAGGTATTAAGTACATACGACATACCTACATATATCAAAAACTATAATTGCTATACAAATACAGTGAATGAAATTTAAAATCTCAGAAATTATTGATTTTAGATGAAAAATGCTATAATCAAAATTATCGAAATACATACCATGAACAGAAATTAATAATTATGTATGTACATTCATACATCCATATACATACATATGTATGTATAATTGAATTACTACTATACCTATATGTACCTATGTATGTATACTCAGAATAGGTTCAGGTTCAAAACAAGATGAAAGATGATTTTTTATTTTATCGGTGCATTTAAAACAAGAAATTTGACCCCTTTTAGGCACATTAAAAACGCTCCCAAAGTTATGTACTCCGTATAAAATTATCATTATGTATTGACTTTTGTAATACGGTTTTCTTTCCTTTTTTTCAACACAAAATAATTTGATAAAAATTCTAAAACAGCTAAACGATCTTACATAGCTCTTATCTTTTAAATATGTAGCAAGAAAAGAAACTGAATGTAAAAAATTATGTCACCCTATATGCTCTAGATAGAGCATTAAAGGCATTATTAATTTACTCTCCACATAAATTACATAAATTACATAAAAACAAAAATATTCTTGTTTAAATAATTAGAAAATTTAATCACAAATATTCAAAAAAAAAAATCCTTAATAAGTCTTTAAAAAAATGAAAAAGACAGAAGATCACAGGCCTTTTTTTTAATTTCTAGAAATAATTTCACACTTTTATGTACGTACATATTTTTTTTTAAATTTATCACCAAAATGTTAAATATTCTTTAAACAACACTTTCTTTAAAATTTTACAAACAACACTTTTTTCTTAACAATTTTTTTTTAGCTAGAATCATGGAATGGTCGTACACGTACTTTCTGGATCTATGAAAAGAAAAAAAGAATTAAAATGGAGTCTAAAAACTTTCATTCATTTGTTTTCTTCATTTCTGTGATACAAGGAAAAATGTGACTACTGAGGTAAAAAATTTTGCACAAAGTTGAAAAACACTTCGCTTTTTGGTGTAGATAATATTTACTTTAACTGTTAATTCTTTTGTTTTTCAATCAATTTGATGAAAATTGTTTTTTTACAACTTCTTTATCCTTTTTTTCCCGTAAAATTTTTCTTTGCTTCTAAGATATAACTAATAAATTTAATGAAGACGTACATATGTTGTATGTATGTACACAGTTCACACATCACATGTTCAAATAAATACGAAAATAAATACTTTAGTCAGTCACACACTAGATGTCTGAAGTGATATTTGAATAAAATACATCATTGTACCACCAGGCACCAATGACCGTATTTCACAAGTGTACCAATATTGACAAATATTTTCGTTCCCGTGAATTTTGGTACACTTTGTAAAAATGAAGGAAGTAGAAAATGAAAAGGTAGAAGAAAAATTCATCAAGATGTTGGCGTTGAAGAGTTAAGTGTGAGAACTGGGAATTGGAGATGGTAGAGTGAAGCTCCAATTTAATGATTAATAAAAAGATAAAGTCTACTTACTAATATAATAAAAATAAAAAGGAAAAAGGAATTTTCTAATTCTAAATTTAAACAAATTTTTATAAATATGTAAATATGTACAATTTCTTTAAAAATTGAAATTTGTACAAATAAATTTTGTTTGTTTTCTCGACGTGATTACCTTTTTTAATTTATAGTAGGTACCTACCTAGTTTTAAGAATTTTAGTTTTTGTATAGTTTGTATAAAAAAAAGAAGATGTAGGTATGTATGTATTTTATTATGTACAATATTCACCAATCACCACTGAAAAGTGAATAAAGTTGTTAGATAATTTGTTTAAGTTTAAAATTATTCAATTTGTTTTCGTAACATCATTAAACTATGTATGTAATGTACATTATTTCATTGTAAAGTAGTTATTTGCCTTTTTTTTTTTTTCAAATATACAAAATACTTATAGTCACTGGGCACAACCGTAGAGATTATTAATAATAATAATAATTTAATTTTACGAGTTCACTTAACACTTACAATGGCCGCCTTCTAGTGCCACATTGATTTTTTTTAATGGAGTAGAGAAATGTGTGTAATGTAATCACGTTATATGAAGAAGCCATAGGGTGATTCATAGAAAAAAAAAAAAAAGTTTGTACTTTTTTCTTTTGCTAAAATTCTTGTTGTGCTTTGTATTAATTAAAAAGCTTAAATTAATACACTAGTTCGAGATTAGCATTTCATACTACTGAGTTTAAAAAGGTTTCATTAGTTTTTAAATTATTATTAACGAGATTACATAATGGAAAAGTGGAAAAATGTTAACGAAATTTCCAATGGTCTAATGTAATGTATCATCCAAGCCACACTAGGTGGTTAAACCAGTTATTTAACGCTAGTTGTATAGCAAAAACCAAAAAAGTTGAGGTATTCTCGCCCATGTCTTACATGTGTTAATGATCTTCCTGTGTATACATATACGAAAGAAAAAACCTTTTTCTTAGAATTTACAACAACAAAAGTGCATTTGTGTAAGTATCTTTTTTTCTGCGCATAGTTTTCTAGTATAATACGATTCGTCATCTTTTTGAATCAGGGTACCTATATAAATTTTTTTCCAACTTGGTATAATAAGAATCATCTAAAATAATTTGAACTGACGGTTGTAATACACTCACACTCCTGACAACTTGGTTGTGCCACCTTCAAATGTATTTTTAGCAGTTGTAAAAATCGGTTTTTAAACTAGTTTGCGACGGTTGTAACTTAGTACCTAGTGTGTGATCAACGACTCCTATAGTACCAAGACTGAATGCTCAATTTTATTTTATTGTTTTTATGTGTTGAAAGTACCAAATTAACATTACAATTTATTGTTTTTAATCAATTATAACTAAGTTGTGATTAAAGTTACATGAAAATTATGTTCGAATGAAATGTAGAGAAGATCCTTAGCTTTATTTTCACCGAATATATTAAATATCTATGATCAACGTAAATCAAATAAAAAACGTGATAAATATTAAGTAACATAAAACTGAGAATCAATTTTCCCTGAAATCTCCCAAATTACTAAAAATATCAAATTATAATGTTCTACAAATTTGTAGATTTTTATTGAATAAACATTTTTTCCAAACATTGTTATATCATAAAATTAACAGAAATTGAGTTGTTGAAGAAAAAAGATAATTTTTAATTAAAATCACAATTATCTCTCTCATTTCTCATTTTTAACAGTCACCTCTGAAAATGTAGTACCACTTGAAGAATTTTTTTTTGTTTATGAATAATATTTTTGAAAGAAGAAATAAACAAATGAATAAAAAAATTCTTCAAGTTCAAAATTCTTCAAATTCTTTACATTGCAAAATTATAGAAGACCCCTGTGTCTCTTTATCAACATCTTACATGCCGCTGTACCTCTTACCGTATAGAAGATACAAGGCCTCAAAACCAAAATTTTGTTATTTTTTCACCCATTTTTTGACTTTAACCCTAATTTTCTCGAAAAGTGCGCGATATTAAAAGAATGCTCAATTGGTTTTGTATTTATTTGCTATCTTCATTTTTTTCGAAAATGTTATTAGGACTGAAATAAATTTTTATTTTTGACTAATTTTTATGTCTTTTCTTGCTTCTTATTCGTACTTTGACTTTGCAAAGTTCGCCTTATCCAAGCTGTCGCAACAAAACTCGCCTTGTGACTTTTTCTTTCGCTTATTTCTTTTGAAATTTAATTAATTTTTTTATTTTTTCGATAAAAATAGTTTGGAGAGATAAAATAAAATCTAAAAAATAATACAGATCTTTATTTCTTACTAAGAATAAGATTTAAAAAGTTTTTTGTGTTTATTGGAAAATCACTTATCAAGGATAAGGCAAGTTTTGATATGGAACGCCTCATTTGTATAATTTGTATAATAAGCTGTGCTTAATTAAAATTGATCACTTCAGTTTGACTCAAATCACTTATTTTCTTCTTGGGAAAGCTTCACTTCAAATACTAATTTATTAATACTATTATTTCAAATTACTTTATTCAATCCACTCAAATAAAAAACCCAAATATTACGAAGTCAAACGAAAATACGAATTAGAAAATTACATAATAGCTCCAAACTGAAATTCATATGATATTTTGACACCAAAACAGCTGGTAAACTGATACTGGGGAAGTGAACAAATAAAATTTTGGCTAATTCGCTCACTGAGGAAGTGACATTTTTCGTAGCGACCCCTACTGTCGAATAGAGAAAACGAGTGCCAACAATAAGTGAGAAATCTCAGAATTATCATTTCCTCAGTTATGTTATAAATAAAATTTCATATCGATAATCAGTTTTTTTTTGTAAACTCAAAATTTGAGTTTAATTTGTAAACTTCTCTTGAAAATATTTATCGCTAAGTTATTAAAAAATACCGGTTGCAGGATTTATTTATTGTTTAAAAATCGTTGAAGCCAAAGGATGTAATGATTAAACTTTTTGGAAAAGTTTTCGATTCTTGAATAAAATTAAAATTTGGTCAGAATATTTCTTGAAGGTTTCTCTACCAAAAAAACTTTGAATGGTACAATCTGTCAACTAAGGCAAAATCTAAAAAATCATTTTTTAAAAAATTACCATTATTTCCCCTATAAAGCGAGCCCCGTAATTTTTGCACTTATCTTGAAAACATTACCGTTGCAATTAAATTAAAATATTTTTTAATCTAGTGCTTTTTATCTGACTTAAAATGATGCATCAAAGGTCAAAGTTCACAAATGTAAATACGTCCCTAAATTTATTATTTTTAATAACTCGCGTAAGTAATAAGTGATAATAGTGTGTTTTACTGGACCTGAGGAAGTAATGACATTTCTCACCTGATTAGGCGCGTTTTTGGGCACTCATTTTCTTTATTCGGTAGCAGAGGGCGCTACAAAAATTTCACTTCCTCAATGAAAGTTTCATATGGAATTTAGGAAGTTTAAAGTTATTAGGTGATTTTGTAATTTGTTTTTTATGTTTCTTATTTATTCGTATCATAATATTGGATTTTATCTGTGAAATTTGTTACAGTAAGTATGTAATTTTTTTTAAACATGTTTTTTTGGACACTTAAAGTGAGACTATTTTTAAAGGGAAATCTATTTTTCAACTGCTCCACAATTCATTATTAACAATTTTTACACTGAATATTAATAAAAGAAACAAATTACGTTTACACAACTACGTACATTAAAATAAAAAAACTAGCTTTTCTCACGATTTAGTTCAATATGTCAATTCACCATTGCCTTGGCAATCGCCCAAAAATGAACATATTACAGCCAAAATAGACTAGATAGCAATGCGCTAGTTGTAACAATTTTTTTCCTACTTGGTATAATGAGAATAGTCTAAAATAATTTTAGCTGACGGTTGTAATACACTCACGCTCGTTACAACTTGCTCGTGCCACCATAAGGTGTATTTTCAGCAGTTGTTAAAACCGATTATAAACTCGTTTGCGACGGTGGCACTGCTACCTAGTCTATTTTGGCCCTTAGAAATAATAATCCACTGCAATCTGTTCTCTACTGAGCGACTCTTATGTTATAGATCCGCCTACCCTGATGTAAAATCTGTCTATGGTCTCACAATTCACAATTAATGTAACACGTCTAACTATATTAAAGGATGCTTTTATGAATGCATCGTCGACGCATCGAATGCGCTGGAATTGTAATCAGAGTCGTCAACTGTGCACGCAGGCATTTGTTAATATTTTAACATGAACATAATTCGTTATCTTCAAATACGACGTCACAATGTTTATGAAATTTATAGTATTTTTATTAATGGATGTCAGTACAGGCAAGATAGGCATACTTTTCTATATTCTTTTACATTTCGTTTGTATAAATCTGTCTCGTGTGTGGGGTGATCAGATCTCAATTTCAATCGAGGGAAATTTTTAAATTAAAAATTACCGAGGGCTGCCAAATGAAATTTTTTATTTTTTTTCAATTTTACAAAAAAGCAGGTAATTGTGGGAAATTTAAAATAAAATAAAATTAATAATATATACAACAAAATTATTTACTTGAATACGTTATTAGCTTTAAAATCACTTTAATTCACCCACTTTTACTTACTTAATTTACTTGAAACACTTGGAATTTTACAATAAAAATACCTTAGTGAAACGAAAATAAATTAAGAATAACAATAAAAAACCAATAACAAAGTATTTAAATCGAAAATTCATACAAAATTAATGGAAATTTCTGTATAAGAGATCAAAAATATCTACGGTGTTGATGAAAGTAGTTTTAATCAAGGATTTTTATGTTTTCATTTAACGATAGATTGATTTTGCCTTGTAACTACTGAGTTATTGAATTTTTACTTTTTGCTACTTTTTTGGTATTTTGATAACATAACAAACAACAACAACCAATTTCATTAGTCAAATGATAAATCGTTAAGTGTTAAGTACACTTAATAAAATATATCTTTTGTCGTTTGATATTATTTTGATATTCAATATTCTAATTGTATTATCTCAATAAATAAAATTTATTTCTAACTATTTTTGTTTTTTTTTTCACAATTTACACAATTTATATAAAGATCCAAAAGCAAATTACGTTTTTTTTAAAATAATGATAAAAATATTGTTTGATTAAGAGTTTCGAAAAAATTCAAATTTAAATAAAGAAATACAAGTATATTATTATTATATGTACTTATGTATGCATACATTTAAGTCAAAATCAAATTTATATTGAAAACATAATTTTATAAATCAAACATAAAAAAAATATTTATTAAAAATAAAATATAAAATAACAATTACGTAGGAATATTAAAAATAATAAATTTAAATTTTACGATAAAATTAAAAATACTGAATATCAATTATCATAAATTAATTTTTTATTAATCAAGGCAATACTTTCAATAGCTACGGCAATCCTGAAATTTTATCATTTTCTTTTATACTCATCTTCCCGCTGGCACGAATCAAACAACATTTACCAAGGAATATAGACTAAAAAGGAATGACCGATTGAACATTGCTGTAAGCTTTTAGAGGTGTGACGTCACTAGACTGAAATATCTATAGCTTTTGAGTAAAGCTTTCGTGTATTATCTGAGTAAATGCATGTAGCATGTAAAATATATGTGAAGATTATCATACAAAATAATAAGGAAATAAAAACTAAAAATCATATTTATGTGAATGTTTTTTTATTTTTTTTGCTTAACACATTTTATTTAAAAATTTTATATGAAAATATATCCTACACCTAAAAAATAATTCTTTGATTTTGGGGGACATCTTCGATCGGCTAGCAAGCAAGCAAGTAAGACTTGCTAGCTGAAATGATAGAATTGGTATCCTCGATTGTTTTTGCTCTCGCAAAAAATCACGAAAAAATATCCTTGTGTCATTGGCAACGAAATTTGCAATCAATTTTTCAAATAATATTTTCAAATTTAAGAATGAAGAATTTATTCTGACTAGTAAAAGTTACGCGTTAGTTTATTCTCCACATCGTGAACATTTGAAAACTTTATTTACGGACAATTTAGACAAAGTATTATGTTACGAATCTGTAGAGTTCCTAGGAACTTTATATAAAAAGGATTATACTGTTTGTTCTACCAAAGTAAAATTATCTGCTTACAAAATAAAAGAAATTTTCCTAAATGAAAAAAAAATATTATTATTTTGTCAAGAAATTCAAACTATTAAATATAAAAAGCATTTTTGTAGCTATTATGTAGGAGAAAATACAAGAAAATTTATTTTAAAAAACATTAAATTTTATGAAAATTCACCAGTACATCTGTATTATTTACCTTCAGGGGATAAAGTAATAAGAGTGAAAAATGCATTCTAACAAGTTGTGTAAAATATTATTATTTTTAATTTTTTTTATATTATGGGTACTATTTAATACATAAGTATATGTACTAATTTGCTGAATTTTATTTAAATTGAATTACATAAAATAATAAGTCCAAAAAAATGAATGTGTTTATTATTTAACCTTATTTAATTACCCTGAATATATTTTCCAAAATGTTTACTTGATTTAAACAAAGGAAAATGATAATTTGAAAAATGAAAAATTTTTCAAGTGGTACTACATTTTCAGAGGTGACTGTTAAAAATGAGAAATGAGAGATAATTGTGATTTTAATAAAAAATTATCATTTTTCTTTAATAACTCAATTTCCATTAATTTTATGATATAAGAATGTTTTGGAAAAATGTTTATTTAATAAAAATCCACAAATTTGTAGAACATTATAATTTAATATTTTTAGTAATTTAGGAGATTTCAGGGAAAATTGATTCTCAGTTTTATGTTACTTAATATTTATCACGTTTTTTATTTGATTTACGTTGATCATAGATATTTAATATATTCGGTGAAAATAAAGCTAAGGATCTTCTCTACATTTCATTCGAACATAATTTTCATGTAACTTTAATCACAACTTAGTTATAATTGATTAAAAACAATAAGTTCTCATTTTAATTTGGAACGTCCAACACATACACAAAATGAGCATTGAGGCTTGGTACTATAGGAGTCGTTGGCCCAACATATATAAACAATAAAATAAAATTGAGCATTCCGAAACCATCTACAATAACAAGCCTCGAACTGGAGTTTTGTATGTATTAGTAAGAAGTGCCATGTTTTGTTTTGGCATTTTAGTTTCTTACGGTTTCTTAATAAGAGGGGTGGAATATTAGTGTAAAGAAACAGTGTTTTAGTTGAATATTTTTGGTTTTTTAAATAAAATACGGTTTATAAAAGTTTTAAAATATAATAAATTAACAGTGTTATAATTTTTAAAGTGCACAATAGTCAAAAAATTAAATAAAAAGGTGGAAAATATTGTGCGTTCTTACCTACTTGTAAGAGAAAAAAATTGAAGCATGACTACATACCTATGGTGAGGTTATATTATAAAAGTGAATAAATTGATTTGATTTAGTCAAAAAAGAAAATAATGGTCAGAGTTTCTGCACTGTTTCTGAAAAAATACTTTCAAACCACTTTGGTGTATTAAAAAAGCATGAAGAATCACCTTTTCATATTAAAACAACTGAACAAAAAAAGAAACAGATAAAAATTGAAGAATTTATAGACAAAAAGAACCTTTCCATTCATAAGCAAGTTAGATATGCTGACACTTGTAATGTTTTGTATCAGTCACAATTTACCATTTATTTTAATGGATTTCTTGGGATCCGGAAAATTCATCGCCAGCAATTCTTCGCCAGCAATTCACCGCCAGCAATTCTTCGCCAGCAATTCATCGCCTCAACAATTCATCGCCACAGCAATTCACCGCCAGCAATTCTTTGCCAGCAACTCGGCGGTGAATTGCTGTAGCGATGAATTGTTGAGGCGATGAATTGCTGGCGAAGAATTGCTGGCGGTGAATTGCTGGCGAAGAATTGCTGGCGATGAATTTTCCTAGACCCGGATTTCTTACCCAATCTTTTAAAGGAATGCTGTCCAGACTCCCAAGTTGCAAAGTTAATTGAATGTGGCACAACAAAAGCGACTGATATTGCAGAAACTTTAGCAAACAAAGCTAGAGAGAAAGTTATTGCTTCTTTACAAAAGCACAAATTTTCATTAATTGTTGATGAAACCACAGATTTATCAACGAAAACATCTTTGGTACTAGTAGTGCGATATGTGGACAAATTGTCGAAAGTAGTAAATGACAAGTTCTTAGCTCTACTTGAATTAACTGGATCGGATTCTGAATCAATATATCAAGCAATAAAAGATTGTCTCAAAAAGTATCAAATTCCTTTAAAAAATTTAATAGGATTAGCGACTGACGGAGCAAATGTTATGGCCCGCGAAATAAGTGGTCTTCAAGCAAAATTAAAACAAAATGTGAATTTATTTTATATCAAATGAACCTGTCATTCATTACATTACATTACATTACAAGTCGAAAAGTTGTGCAGGAATATTTACAATTTTTTCGCGTACAGTCCAAAGAGAATAAATGATTTTAAAGAATTTCAAACTTATTGTGAGGTTAAGCCACACAAAATTTTGGGAATTTCACAGACAAGATGGCTTGCGTTGAAAAATGTTATAAATTGCTTGCTTGAACAATGGGATGCGTTGAAATTATATTTCGTGTCATGACTGTCATGCTACTTGGAAGTGAATGGAATAAATGCAGCAGATTTAGCACATGATATGGATAAGGCAGAAAGTAAGATTTATTGCCAGTTTTTAGCATACATTTTAAAAATTATTAATAATCTTAATAAAGAGTTTCAGTCTGACAAAGTTCGATTGCCATATTTATATGGCCAAATGGAAACTAATTTCAAATTGATTGCTATCAACTTTATGAAACAGTCTTATGTGAAAAATTTAGATAATTTAAATTCTATTAATCTTCACGATAAAAATCAGTATTTACCAATTCATGATACATTCATTGGAGTAAAGGCTGAAGAGTTAATTAAAGGCTGTTCTCTTTCAGAATCGGAAATTGTTAATATAAAAACAACTATTCGATATTTTTATATTGAATTATTGGATCAAATACTAAGAAGATTTGACTTTAGTAAATCTGAAATTAGCGAGTTTTTAATAATCACTCCTCAAAAGTTTTTTTCTGATTTCACAAAATGGCGATTTTAGCCATTTTACCCTATAACTTTTGCCCTAGTTAACAAATTTTTTTCGTTCAAACTTTGTTTAGAAAAGAACCCTTCAAGGAATATCCTGGTCACAACTCAATTTCCTACTGCTCTGGGAAGATAATTTTTTAAGGGCACGAAAAGATCTATAAAAATTTCCTTAACATAGATGGAAGGAGTTTTTTTCTTTGGTGCCTTGTAGCTCGCTCCCTTTTGCAGGGATCATTTTTGTTCGAAAGAAAAATTTATAGGAAATGACAAGAAGAATGCCCTGCAGAAATTTCAAGATTGTCGGATCACGAGGTTCAGAGATATTCAAATTTGAAATCTGATTTTTGAAGAAAACGTGCTAACATACTAACATATCATGTATGTTTAGTTTTATTATATAAGGGGACATCTTCGATCGGCTAGCAAGCAAGCAAGTAAGACTTGCTAGCTGAAATGATAGAATTGGTATCCTCGATTGTTTTTGCTCTCGCAAGTAAGCAAATTAACCGTAAAAATTTGCGATCGCAAAGTTGGTGTCGCAAACTCAGTTAACAGAACACATAACCTCAAATTTTTTATAAATAAGTAGAAACTCAAACCCAAATACTTATGTTATCAATATAATTTGAATATTTTTTTCTTGTAATGGATAGAATTGGTTAGTGAGACCATTGTATATGAATTTATAAATTTATACACAATTATGAGACTGTAGAAGTTTGAAAATTGAAAAAAAAATAGTTCATAATAAACAAAATAATTTCGGTTATAATTTAAAATTTTAAAATTTCAAAAATTTGAATAAAAAAAACGAATTTTTAACGTAATATAATAGAAAATTATAGGTTATGTATGTAAAAACTTATTCAGCAAAAGTGCTTACAAAATAAAAATGGTTCGCTCTTAGAAATTAAAAAATTAGCGAACAAAAATTGGAATATCTCATTGAAAATCGAAAATTTTTATGATATTTCCAATTTGAATTACTTCTTTATAAAATATAAAGATACAGGAATGTGAAATTCGTACAGAAAATGCTTTTTTAAAAAAATTTTTCTGAACAAAAAAAGTTGAAATGATATCTGTACAACTTGAAACACCCCGTTAGCATATTTTAAATTTAAAAAGTACATTTGTTAGGGTTGACAGAAATATGATTTTTAGAATTTCCTACAAACAATTATATGTAAAATTATCACAAACTCATCGGGTACTGCCTCCATAAGCACAACAATGACTTCCATAAATAAAAATACTATAATTAATTTTTATTTAATTTAAATCTTATTTTAAATTTAAAATCGAACTACAGAAAAATATTTAAATGTCATAATGAACTTTTCACAACACTATTCCTTATTTTTATTGAAAATAAATATCGCAGTCGTCTGAAAACGATTGAGCATGCAAGCTTGAATTAATGAACCAAGCTGGAATTTTCACATACATTTTTGCGATGACTCATAAAATTAAAAATTATTCAGTCACCTATACCATACCAGACCTTTCTTCTTTCAGCTTCAACAACCGGTTTTTCAGAAGAGAGAAGGCGCGGTGAAGTAAATTTTATCCAGAAGTGGGGAGAAATGGATAGAAATTTTGTTGACAAGAAATTTCTGTCTTCACTGATCTTCAAACTAATACATACAAATTTTACTATGTTATGTTTACCACTACGATAGCTTATGTCCTACACGTATATGATTGACGACAAGTAATAACGACTACGTGTGGTACTGTAGTATCAGCTCGAAGACAGAAAAAACCTGTTTATGGAAAGAAATTGCTGAAACTGACACTGTCAATTTGGTATGGGCCAGTACTTTACATTTTTAACAGCCGAACGAATTACGGTGCAATTTAATCGAAAGTATAGTATAAAATCACATGCATGTCATGTGCTCTGTGGATCACGTATGTATGTATGTCAATACACACAGGGTGTTTTTGTTAACACCCGAAAAAAGGAAACCATAGATAACATTTTTGGATAACATTCTGTGTTTTCATTTTCGCTTATTGTATAGCAATAGTTCGTATATCTAACAAAGATAAACCCTTTACTCCTACAACTTGTAATACTGGCATATCACCATCTCTTCATCCTCCTTACCGAAGAAGTTATTAGCGATCAAAGTCCAAAAATTTGCAATTTTTTACCTCAATTTATGGTAAAACCCATTAATAGCATACACTTTTTTTAAAATAAATATAAACACAATTCTTTCTCCATAAATTAGTTTCCTACGATATGGCCCTGCCTGCCTTAGTTCAGAAGCCACAAATTTTTGAATAAAATCATCCTTTCACATTTTAGTGCAAAATGTAAGGATCAAGCGAACATACCTATAGTTTTCAATGAAAAAAGGTCAAAAATGTTTTTTGGATTCTTTATAATTTTTTAGTTTTTTAAGATAGACCCTTGTTTTATTTGACAATTTCATAAAAAATTAATTGGGCATTCCGAATCTGTAATAAGAAATGAGGATCAATCAGGGGTTTTTTCAAACAAAGCAGAGTTCAAACAAACACAAAAAATTGACAAAAAAACACAAAATTTTGTACGTGTATATCTTTTTAATAGTTGGAAATAGAAAAATAGATAAAGTATCGTTGAGGACGACAAAGGGTTTGCTACATTTTTTCTCATACAAAGTGTCCCTAGAGTGCCCCTGTAGAAATTTATGGGGTGCTTTGTGAGAAAAGTGCAAAAAACTTTTAACGCCCTCTAGCACCCAAACGACTCAGATTCCCTCCAACCTCCCATACGAGGTTTTTTGTTTGTCTCAATAAGCCCTATCTTCTATCTATGATATTCTTTCGTCGGGTGTTGACGGAAACACCCTATATAATGTGGGCGTTAGCCCAAACACGATATTTTTAATTATCCCAAATTAATTGATAATCACACCATATACACACCTATTATTTATTTTGCCGCATCGGGGTATTATATGCACTTTGATATAAATTGGTACTTATATATTAAGAAAGACTTTTCAATTCAATAAAAAAACTCATACTTACTTTTTCAACTGTTTGCATTGAAAATTCTGGACTTGATGATTCTAGAAATTTCTGTAATTAAAATAAAAAAGAAAATATATAGGTATGTATAAAAAAACCAATAAGTATTTTGTAATAGCATTAGCTGGAGAAAAAAAGTGACAAAATAAATTTACTACAAAATGTATAGCTAAACACTAAAAATTTATGAGCACCCTGCGTATTATTCGCAGGATCAAAAAAAGAAAGAAAAGAGGCCCCGGGCCCGTCATGCCCGTCGTCATGAATTATCATATGAGGAAATTTTGAGAATCAAATTTTATAATTACCACCTTCCTCATTATTTTCGCATTAATATTTAGTTATTTTATACATAATTCTTATATTTCATACTTTTATGTCATAGCATATTTCAAGAAAATTAATAATTGAAGGTGGATACCTGAAACTTATTTTTCTACAAAATGGCTGAGTCTTGAAAATTTTTTATTTCTAACTATGTAGGTAGTTCACTCGATTTTTTCTTCTTATTTGAAGCTACTTTTCTTTCGTACACTTATTTTTTTATATTGGACAAAATTTTCCACAATCTTTTAAAATATCAACTTTATAAGTTCCTTTTTTTTCGATTTGAAATAATTTTAAATTTTTAAATATGTATGTAATTTTTTCCACAGAATTTTTTCTTAAATTACTGATATTTGCTGAACAATGAACATTCAACAATATAAAAAATTGAATGAAAACAGATGAAGAAAAAAGAACGAAGATTATGAAATTAATACATATAGCTTGAGTTCGTTTTCTCGTATGTTGCTGTTTTGTTGGCTTTTTATATTTATTTCCCGTCTTCCTCCGTCCATCCTGATAATAATTTACGTTTATATTTCTTGTTCTTATGTCAGACGGTAGATGGCTGGAACGACGTTAAGAGTCGATTAAATAAAAATTGGCATGCTGTCAAAAATGTACCAACTATCAATAAAGTAAGGAAAATTATGTAGCTCGTCGTATCGTATGGTTTGCGTGGAAGAAAAAAGAGTGCAAAAGAAAATGTTCATATTCATAATTATTAATTAATTGATGTTTTATTTTTTTTATTATTGCACTTTAAACAGGTATAATTTTTCACGTTTTTTATTTTTTACTTTAACCAATTAAAAAAAAAAAAATTAGAAAAACAAAGGTGAAGGAAAGTTGGTTTCAATGTAATAAAAAAGTATTTTTCTGTAACATTCCTGGATGGGGTAAGGTGAGGCTCCTTTGTAGGTGTAGGCTCATAAGTGAACAAAGACTTCTCGATTACATTAGGATAATATACTTTCTTATGATTATGTTATTTTTTTTCAATTATTTCATTATCAATTTCATATAGGTAAATATGTAAGTACATGTTATAATTTTTGTATATGATAAGTTTATGACTTTTATGAGTCGATGCGGTATTTTAAGTGCTTTTATTTTTGATTTATCAGGTTAAATGGCATACATACTAACATACAATGGTCTGTAGATAAGATTTATTCAAATTTACATAGTAAATTTTTTTCTTTACTTAAAACACTTGTAATTATGTAATTGGTAAATGTAGATAGTTATTTTAAGATTTTTCTCTATTTTTAGTACATATCTTGAATTTTAATAATTTAAGAAAATGTACAAAATTATTAATAAATTCTATAAAAATTTATGTATGTACCTACTTTAGTAGCAGACAGGGATAAATTTCTAATATAAATTTTATAGCACAAAATTGAATTTAATCTTTAATTTGCACTCTACATAATTCTAATATTATTATTTTTAAATAGGTACCTATTTATTTATTTTTCTTAATATGTAACTTTATTTTAATTTTATATATTTACATACATATATGTATATATATATATATATATGTATTTATTAAATTTAGAATTCCTTCAACTTTGTTATTATCTAGGTACCTATTCCATAGCATATAGAATAATAGCAGACAAAGTATGAACAAAGACTATATAAATTACCACCAGACATTTTATCGCAGTACATTGAAATAACAAATTTTAAAACAGCAAAAATACCTCCAATGTTGAAAGCTTACCTCCAATCTTATCACTGTTTAAGCTCTTTCTTATTCTCAGGGTTTTTTCTTAATTTCTCTGATTTTAAAGTATATTCTCTTTTCTATATATTTTCCATGCAATACATACAAAATTTTTTTAAAAATTTGAGAAATTTTAACATTTTTAACTCAATCATTCTCATGTATCAAGCATTACAATATACAGAATCATATGGAAACAGCTTTTCCTTTTCTCCATATATTCAGTATACATACCATTTGGTTCAGTATAAAAATTTGTATGAGAAATTGAAAATATAGGATTTGAGAGTATATTTCAAGTATTTCAAGAAGAAGAAGTATAGAAGTAGCTAATTTGCATATGATCTGCACACTTATAAATTCTGTTGATAATTTACATATCAAATTTGATCGTTTATCAGGCCAAATATAATGTTGATATCATATTGATAATAATTTTATTGAAAAAAAATAATTTTATTGAAAAACTCGATCAAAAAATCTTAATTTTCTAACATTAAAAATTATTTTTACACCAGGCAATCAGGCTTTGAATTCTCAAAGCAGTTCAAATTATACACAAATTGCTCTACAATATAAGAGGATAAGAAATTGTTGTAATTTTCTTTAGTGATTCTAAAGGATTTCAAATTCAGTATATGTACATACACATGTATATTTAATGTATTTTTTAATGGGAATTTTATAGTATTTGTGAAAGCAGGTTTTTTTTTATATTTTGTTATAATAATATTCATTGATATACAAAATAATATACAAAATTGAGTATAGGAATGGGCATGGGAATGTACATTGTATGTATGTAGGTGCATATGTATATGAGAAGTTAAAGTGAACGATTCTTTTTCTTTTTTTTAAATTTAATATAGGATCTGGTGATACATAGTTATAAAAAAACATTCATGATCATGTACATACATTAAAAGACTGCTAATTTGCATATTACCACTTTTAAAATTCCTAATAATGATTTTTATTTAACATTTATTAATTTGCATATGGTTTATCAGGTCGAATATCAAAATGATACTTTTAGAAAATAATTTTATTCATAAATTCGATCAAAAATCCTAAATTTTACAGTACTAAAAATCGTTTTTGTAATAGGAAATCATAATTCTTAGCAAACAAAAATTTCAACAAAATCATCTCTAATAGGCAATAGTATCAATTTGTCATTTGTGTGATTTACGTATAGCCAATATAGGATTGCTTGAAATTATATAATGACGACATATACATATAAAAAACAATTGGAAGTATGTATTATAAATAATAATAATAAAAATAATAAAAAAAAACATTCTTTTTCCTTATTACCCTTCTTCCTTTACCTCTATACATTTTTCAATGCAAAAGACCAAAAATATATATGTAGGTATAGCTCGATTTAAAAAAGATGCCTAATCGTATTATATTGTACTAGAAAACTATGCGCAGAAGAAAAGATACTTACAAACATGCATTTTTGTTGTAGTAAATTCTAAGAAAGTAGGTTTCTTCCTTCGTATATGTATACACAAGAAGATCAGTAACACATGTAAGACATGCGCGAGATTCGCCAACTCATATTATTAAAATGTTTTTATTAGCTTGGTTTCTTGTCTGTCTGTTCGGTACAAATTTGGAAATTGATTTTTAATTTTTAACCAACTTTTTGATGAGATAGAGACTTGAAACTTTCAACATAGCTCAGAACTGCATGACAATGCAATATTACATCGCTAATGAAAGTTTTAAGATTTTACTTTTTATGATATTCGATCCTCAAATTTGGTCTAAAACAAATAAAATATTAATTTTTCTTTACTAAAATTTAATCTAAGCAAACTCTGATTTTCAAGCCAAAAATATTTTAGTATGCTTCATTTCTCATTTTTAACAGCCACCTCTGAAAATGTAGTACCACTTGAAAAATTTTTGTTTGTTTATGAATAATATTTTTGAAAGAAAAATAAACAAATGAATAAAAAAATTCTTCAAGTGGTACTACTTTTTTAGTTTTACTTATATTGTTTTTTAATGTAAAATAATATCAATAAAATCGATTGACAAATTTCACATAAGACTAAAAAGCAAAAAATAATTAA
Source organism: Bombylius major (assembly GCA_932526495.1). Classification (NCBI taxonomy): domain Eukaryota; kingdom Metazoa; phylum Arthropoda; class Insecta; order Diptera; family Bombyliidae; genus Bombylius; species Bombylius major. The sequence goes on from OW052043.1 coordinate 20,221,144, forward strand.
AATAAAAAAAATTTTTTAATATAAAACGTTTTTAAAACGGACTCAAAAGTATAAAATAATTTTTCCTAGCCACATACACATTCTCAACCCCATACAGATAATCCTGAAAATTTGTGATTGCGAATTTTTAATAGCTATAAAAATACTTGTAAGATTAAAAACGAAAAACATGGGGCGGAAGATAAAATAGTAAGAAGTGTAAAGAATAGTGCAAGTTAATAGTAAGAAGTGTAAAGAATAGCGCCCCATGTTTTTCGTTTTTAATCTTACAAGTATTTTTATAGCTATTAAAAATTCGCAATCACAAATTTTCAGGATTATCTGTATGGGGTTGAGAATGTGTATGTGGCTAGGAAAAATTATTTTATACTTTTGAGTCCGTTTTAAAAACGTTTTATATTAAAAAATTTTTTTTATTTTAATTATTTTTAATATAATCACCGACCACCGTACAAAAAAATGTGTATATGTGTTTGAGAAAAATTTTACAAAAAATATATCACACTAAATATTTTTTATTTTTCTTGAAGGAAGAAATTGAATACAATGCGTATAGTTAAAACGTAATATGTCGTCAACACATACATAATTATTTACGATCGTGTACATTTTTTTCTTTTTTTTTTCACTTTATTGGTATATTTTTGTGTTTTGTTGGTTTTTAGAAGGGATATATGAGAAATGTATACATGAAATTTTGTTTTTGTTTGCTTGTGTGTATATTTTAAAATGTATTAAAAACTAGCATTAGATATTTTATAATGTACCTAAAAGAAAATAAAACAACATGCTTATTGATTATTCTGATCTCCTGATCCTTCACGAATAAAATTTTCATATTTGTCAATGAAGATGAACAAACTACGAAAATTTTCTGGATATAGAAATTTAGAAAAATATAAAAATATATTTTTAAAATGATTTTTAAAATTTGAAAAAAGAAAAAAAAATTTCGGAAGGGATAGATATTTGCTTTCTCAAACAGCAAAATATATACACACGTATGTACATACATATTCAGTAAAGGAGTGGGTATAATTTTTTGTTCGAATCGAGAAAATAAATGTACCTACAAGTTGAATATTTTTTTTCTTTATATCTTTATGCGTATATTTCAATGTATACATAAAAAATTTTTTTAGAACGCAACGATATGAATAAGGAATTAGGTATACATGTATATGTTTATCTTATCCCAGCAGGAAATGGTAAGCGATGGTAAGTGAAGAGGTAAGTTATAGAATGGATAAGCTATTGGTTACAGCATCGATGAAATTTAACATGGCGATGTCATTGAAAAGTAATGCATCCTCCTATAGATTACCAAGTAAGCGATGAGGTAACCGATGTTCAAATCATCGAAGATTTCTTCACTTACCAAGTAATATATGAAGTGTATAATTACCAGGTAATAAAAGAAATAATCGATGAAATATTATGCAATCATGGTAAAAGTAGGGCAGTGGAAGAATAAAATGGGATACAAATTTCTGCGATACTTTCTCGTTATAGGAGTTCTTTTCTTGTTAACATTTTTGTAATAAAACACATAAATATTAAAATTCACTTATTTAGAATTCACTTATTTAAAATTCAAATATTTGACAAAAGAACTTTTAAAAGAGAAAGTATAGCAGGAATTTTTGGATGTATAAAATGATCGAAGTCATACCTTAAAAAATTAAGAACAAAGAAAAAATAAAACAAAATTGAAATAAACATAAAATACATTTTTATTTAAATTTTTTTTACAAAAAACCTTTTTATTAAAATTTTTTTTACAATAAACATTTATATTTTATATATTTTTTTTCAATAAATGTACTACAATAATTAATATAATTAATAACAATTAAATTTCACTCACTGCACTCACAATAAATTTATACTTGGAAATAATTAATGTTCACTTTTTACTAAACTAAACTAAACTAAAATGTGAATACAAAACGCAAAACGAAATACGGAAATTTTATGAAGTCGCGAAAATGACGCATAATTTCATAACAAATGTACAATATGAATATGCTACACATTACACATTCGTTTACCTGGTAATGTATCTTTTCATCGATGTAAATTTCATCGTAGAATTCATCGATTACCAATGTAATGCATCGGCTATTTTCCTGCTGGGATATGAATAAAAATAATATTTTGTGTAAGAAGCAACTGAGTAATAAACGAAAGTTTTCTCATATATTTTTTCGTGAGAGATAGAAGTTTTTCGTCCCTCACACTTCCCGCACAGGTCAACAAATTTTAAAAATTTTGCCTAAATTCGAGCCAGTACTAAGTGTTCCTCTATATATATTGCTCGGTGGTATGAATATCCAACCAAAGTAAAGCAGGAGGTATATATACACTCATGAAATAAAAAACTGAATTTTTTTTATTTTTTTTAAATTCAATTAGTGGAAATGAAATGTAAATATTTCACATTTTTCTAAACGGAAATTTCAATTAGTTAAAATGAGACAGACTGACATACACAAACGACAATATTTTTTGTTTTATTTTTCAGGTCACTGAATTAAATGTACATGTTAAATTGCTGATAAACAATAGGTCACTGAATATAATTTAACCAAATTTAACATATGTTCATAACATATGTTTTTTTTAGGGTAGCCATACACAAGAATTATGAAATAAAATTTTTTGAAATGTTTGTCCGTTAGATGGTGTTGTTATTATTATACTCTATATAATTATATAGTATATATTTTTACAAATATAATTATATATTTTATATATTAATATTCACATTATATGAGTAGTATAATTTACAGAACAATGTAAAACGTAAATTACAAATTTCAATGTTTGAATTTTTTAATGTACTACCCACAAATGTATTCATTTGGTAGCACTAAATTATTAATTTTAAACTGCTGAATTCATACAATCATTCAACTTCATTGTTAATAAATTCAAATTCGAATTTAAAAACGGCGGAAAAATTTTTTTATAAAAAATTATGATTATACATATGTACCTACTTTCTATTAATAAATAAAAATTAAGGAGAGATTTTTATTATATAAAACTTCTAATAAATATTATTAATTTTATTTTGAGTTTTTTTTACGTTGAAAAAAGTTTTAAAGTATACTTTCAGATTATAGATATTAGATATTTATTTCAATTCAATCTAGAACTCAAGTTTGTATAAATAAAAAACAAAACTTTGAATTCTAGATCAAGGTGGTGTGGAAATAGCTTCCTTTAAAATAAAATTTTCATTATTTATCTTTAAAAAGCATCACCAGATTTGTTACAAGTTACAAGAAAAGTAACAAGAAATTTGTTATTTTCAACCCTTTCTATAAAAGGTTAAACTTGTATAAAATATAAGTCTTATTTCATTTCCTAAAATAATATTTTTAGAAAAAATGACGTTATTATTATGATTTAATAAATATTCCTTAATACTTGTACCACAATCAATTGAATGTCGTTTTTCAGTTTTTTTTTTCACATTATTATTAACAAGATTTAATTTTTGTAAATAAAATTTATTAATGAATTATAATTTAAATTATCATCTTTTTTTATATTATTATTATTATGATTTTGTACTGATTGTGATGATATTGATGATAAATTATTATTTTTATTCACTTTGTTCAATATTATTTATTATTGTTATTAAAATTTACATACCTACCCTACCTATAATCATGGTCAGTTTGACGTTTAACATCTGATTCATAGAACGCTGAATGCTGAATTGAAAAAAAAAATTGAAAATTGAAGTGGGAATAATTTTATGTTTTATCTCTTTTCAGCTTTAATAATTCCTATTTCTATTTATTAAAGTGAAAGACAGACTCATCTCATATTTTTCTTTTCACTCACACCAATAAGAAAAACAACAATTTTCACAGAATCGGGAACACAATTTGTTCTACAGTTAGTATTCTATATTTCTATATTCTATGCCTATTCACATTGGCGATGAAGAAAATGGCTGTCTGGTCTGGCTTAGTGATGGCTGCTAATAGCAATAGCAGCTAAAAATTAGCTGCTAATGGTATTTAGCAACTGCTTACTGCTATTCATTTTAAAAAATAGCTGCTACTGCTAATTTTGAATCAGAATGAGACAAATATATGTAACATGCTGCTAGCTGCTAACTTGGAACTTGCTTTGCTTGCTTGCAGAAACTGCTATTTCTAATACTAATATCTTTTTTTTTATTGATGGGAATTGGGTGATGCTGATGCATCAACTCCTGTAAATTTGTACCTGCATAAGTAATATGAAGGACAGGTAGGTATAGTACAAAAATTTGGGTATGCTAATTGGTAAATGCTAATATTTTTTTTTGATAAGTTAATTTGTACCTACAAATCTGCAACGTTACATATTTTGAAATTAGAATGATATCAATTATTTAAAATTGAATGAAATTTGACTACATCTGCCGTACAAAGGACAATCGCGTCAATTACATTTTCACTCATTTTGACTTAGATATATTTATGATATAATATATAGTTATACATATGAACTAGTGGAAAAATTAAATTATATATATAATATATAATATATAGACATATTTTTTAATAGAGAATTTTTCCTTCAGTTCATATATATAACTATATATTATATCATAAATATATTTAACTCAAAATGAGTGAAAATGTAATTGACGCGATTGTCCTTTGTACGGCAGACATGACCTGTATGTTGTTTTTATGGGTGTTTAAAATTGTGAGTGAAAAAATAGCTGCGTGTACTATATGTAAAACACACGTATCATATAAAACATCAGTAACGAATTTAAAATCACACATTATAAGAAAACATCCTTCAATTCAAATTGAACCCATTAAGAACAATAAAGTGCAAAATAATGCAACAGAATTGAATCATGGTGCGGAAAATTTAACTCAAAATGAATTATCACAAGCATCATCATCATCTTTTAACCAGACTGAAACAGATTTGGTTTCAAGTGTTTCAAGTGTAAAAGCAACGAAACAAGAAACAATTCAAAAAAAGTATGCATTTAGAAGTTAGCAGCATATTACATAATAAATATATTTGTTATACTCTGATTCAAAATTAGCAGTTACTGCTAATTTTGGCTGCTAATTTTAGCTACTAATTGAAATTAGCTGTTTTCGACATCACTAGTCTGGCTGTGTCTGATGATATAGCTGAAATTATTTCAGTTGAAGGTTCATTGCGCATGTTTTACATGGTGTAGTGATCTTCTTGTGTATACATATACGAAAGAAGAAACCTGTTTATTAGAATTTGCAACAATAAAAACGCATGTGTGTAAGTATCTTTTCTTCTGCGCATGCCAACGTAGTACAATACGAAACTTCAACTTTTTTGGGACAAGCTATATTATAAACATGAAAATAGTGAAGTAGAGTAAGTTGATGTAGCCATAGGGTGTTTCTAATAAAAATGTACATACATATTTTTATAAAAGTTTGTTTTGTTCGTAGAGCCTGTGTGGAATTGAGTAAATTTTACTACAATAGTAAATTTATACAGCACTGGAGCTAGTATAAATTTTGACAGTTAAATTCGCAACGTTTTATGTCAAAATTTACTATTGTAGTAAAAATTTACTCAATTCCACACACACTCTTATACATGAAAATAAATTGCTGATTATTATTTAATATTTACTGGTTGAGATGTTCGGAATTTTAGGTAGTTATGTAGATTGTTTCTGTATTATTAGTTCAGAAATTTCTCAATTATGTGACGTCACAATATTCTCAACGGTCGATTCGATACCACTTTGACAGTGTACAGATTTATACGTAATTCGCTTTTAATACGGATTTTGGTTTACTCCCAATTTTATCTGCTATAAACTCGCTAATTCGGATTTTGGCTTAAGCCCAATTTATTTGGGTTTTATCAACGACTCCTATAGTACGAAGACTGAATGCTCAATTTTATTTTATTGTTTATATATGTTGAAAGTACCAAATTAACATTACAATTTATTGTTTTTAATCAATTATAACTAAATTGTGATTAAAGTTACATGAAAATTATGTTAAAATGAAATGTAGAGAAGATCCTTAGCTTTATTTTCACCGAATATATTAAATATTTATGAGCAACGTAAATCAAAGAAAAAACGTGATAAATATTTAGTAACATAAAACTGAAAATCAATTTTCCCTGAAATCTCCCAAATTACTACAAATATTAAATTATAATGTTCTACAAATTTGAAAGAAGAAATAAACAAATGAATAAAAAAATTCTTCAAGTGATTTTAATTAAAAATTATCTTTTTTCTTCAATAACTCAATTTCTGTTAATTTTATGATATAACAATGTTTGGAAAAAATTTTCACTCAATAAAAATCTACAAATTTGTAGAACATTATAATTTGATATTTTTAGTAATTTGGGAGATTTTCCAATTCCAATTCCAATTTCCAATGCAAGAGTTACAAAAACACAACGATTGAGAATGACGTCAAAATGACTTGAAATTGAGAATTGAAGTAGGGAATTTCTCAATTTCAAAATTATAGAAACGGGACAATGGTCTTAACCCGGTTGAGAATTTTATAGTAGAAATATGAATATTTATTCTCTCCCTAGTTTCTTAACGAGTCATGCGATGGTAATATAGTATTTGATACACAAATAAATTAAAACACTCAGTTCTCTTTTTACGCGTGGATGCGTACTAACTACTAGCAAAGTTTATATTATAGAACAGTGTAGTGTCTAGTGAATCGTCTTTTGCATAACAGTAAATAAAAAAGGACTCACCATAAAGAAGAGTCCAAATATATATGAAAAGTAATAAAAAAAATAAAATAAAAATATTCTAATACATATCGCGACCTTAGAATAACCAGGTTCTAATTGCTCAAGACATCATTTTGTGAAAAATGGCTTTAAATATTACATTGTGTGTAAACATTCACATATTGAATCAATGGTCTCCAAACTCTTCATGAGTTATCTTCGAAAAAATTTGAGGACTGTACAAATTTTTGTTGAAACTTTTAAGTCCTTTGCAAGATAAATAGACTACAGAGGTATGACAGAGCCGTGTATGGCAGCAAATTTTTTTTGTTTATGAAAGCTATTTTCCGCTCATATTCTCTCTCAATCAAAATTTATACTACTCTCTTACGTCATCGGGTCCATTTGATGTGACAATTTAGTTGTGTTGAGTTGTGTTTACAAGTGAATAAAATTAGTTTTGTGTTTTTAATAAAAATTTTAATAATTATATTTTAATTTCTAAAAATGAAGTGTTCAGTTACTAACTGTAAGAATAATACGAGTGGAAAAAATAAAAGTGAACATATAAAATATTTTCGTTTTCCGAAAAATAAGGACGTTTTAAAAAAATGGATAAGTGCGTGCAATTTGACAAAAGACACTAGTATAAATACAAAAAGAATATGTTCTGATCATTTTGAAAACGAAGACTACTTATTGAAAGACCAATTATTGAATACTTGTTTTAAAAAACGTCATTTAAAAGAAGATTCTATACCAACAAAAAATCTTCCTTCACTAACACATACATCTGTTAGGTCCATAAGATATAAGAAAAGGGTTCGTTTATCCAAGAGGAATGAGTAGCCAGTCAATGTACACATGGATTGATGAAGTGAGTGAAGGAGGACTGAAAAAACCAACAGAGGAATTTTTAATAAAACTGAAAAAATTAGAAGATATATTTAATTTTATAAATAAGGAAACAATTAATGAGAGCGCAAATTATTTAAGTAATCTCATAAACATTGCAAAACACATTGATTTAGATACAAAAATTAAAACATTATTTTTTAGGTGCAGAATGTTCTTTAGAATTAGAGAATTAAATAAAAAATTTATATTTAATAATTTAAATAAAAAACACAAAAAAACGTTCACTTAAATATGCTTTTTATTTCTAAATAAAATTCCCTCATGAACATTCCTAATGATTCCTATATGGGTACTGACACATCATGCTGAATCTGAAACTGAATTTTCCAGTTTCAGATTCAGATTGTATTTTTGAGTCAATCTGAATCTGAAACTGAATAGTCAGCTGTTGCTTGACTTTTCATTATTTCATATGATTTCATTTGTTTATAAAATTGTGTTGATTGTTCAAGTGTTGATTTTTAGTTTAAAAATCAAATTAAAAAACAACAACACAGCCTTCAAAATTTCATATTCAGAATTCAGATTCAGTTTCATTTGACAGTAGTCATTTAAATTACATTGTTTAGAAGCATTTCTGAATCAGAGTGCTGAGAATTTTAAGAAATCAAAACGTAAGTACAAACCTGAAAATTTTCATATGCTGAAATTTTCAGTGTTATGTGACAGGTGTCATTTAAAACTGTGGGTTTAAGATATGAGTCTGAAAAATTCAGTTTCAGATTCAGCATGATGTGTCAGTACCCTATATGTACACCAAACACATGGACCCGGTGACGTCACAAACTCAGCTGAGAATTTAGCTGGCTCTATCATACCTCTGTAGTCTATTTATCTTGGTCCTTTGTGTTTCTGTAATCATGTTTATTTTTCAGATAGAACTTCTAGCCAAATTGAAGTCACATAATCTTATCTAATATAGCTCTAAGTGACAGTTAGAACCTTGTTTTATAAATATATTGGTTTCACAAAAATCATGTGGTTCTAACTGATTCTTCTAGCTTCTTCTTCTTAACCTTTAGAACAAACTTACTGTCAAACATCAAGAATACATTAGGTAGTATTACAATCGTCAGAATCCAATTAAAAACCGGTTATTACAACTGCTCAAAATACACCTGATGGTGGCACGACTCACTAGCAAGTTGTAACGAGCGTGAGTGTATTACAACCGTCAGCTTAAATTATTTTAGACCATTCTTATTATACCAAGTTGGAAAAAAATTGTTACAACTAGCGTATTACTACCTGATGTATTTTACCACAAATAATGCAAATTTTTCGACGAATTCAAGAGTAGTAAAGTTCTAACTGCATTCAAAAATATTTCGCATAGTTCTAACTAAATCTTAACGTGGTACAAAGTTCTATTTGAAAACTGTCCTTAGAGTTCATGCACAATAGAGTTCTAATTAACAAAAATTAGTAGATACAACTATATTTTACCAAATTTTTCTCATTTGTTAAGGTAGATAAAACTAGGTAAATCCCAAATCTTTTAAACGATTCTTTCGCAAGAGCACAATTAAATTAGTATATTAGCATATAGGTACATATAACTCAAAATACTCAAAAATGTCAGTAAGAACCTGGTGATTCTAATACAGAGTCCAGACGAGACTTTTTTATGTCAAGACTTATGTCTTGACATTGTCCATGTCTTGCCATATTTTTCATGTCTGGGCATTTCATGTCTTGCCATTTCAAATAAGTGAATATAAAGTGTAAAATTTTTGAAATATATTTTTGTGAAATTTTGTCCAAATAACTTTGTAAATTTAAAAATTAATTTAAATTTATTAAAAAATTCACATTTGCAATTTTTCTCTCGATGAAAGTCTGATAAATCTGATACATTTGCACAAAACAAATGAAACCGCCATTTTGTTTGCTCATGTCTGCAAGACATCGTAGCAAAGACAAAAGTCTTGACATCCATGTCTTGCCATTTATACATAGTCCAGACGAGACTTTTTTATGTCATGACATTGTTCATGTCTTGCCATATTTTTCATGTCTGGGCATTTCATGTCTTGACATTTCAAATAAGTGAATATAAAGTTTAAAATTTTTGAAATATATTTTTGTGAAATTTTTGTCTAAATAACTTTGTAAATTTAAAAATTAATTTAAATTTATTAAAAAGTTCACATTTGCAATTTTTTCTGTCGATGAAAGTCTGATAAATCTGATACATTAGCAAAAACATCTGCAATCGCCATTTTGTTTGCTCATGTCTGCAAGACATCGTAGCAAAGACATAAGTCTTGACATCCATGTCTTGCCATTTATGTCTGCAAGACATAAGCGGTCTATACGAGACATATTCGATGTCAAGACATAAGTCTTGGCATAAAAAAGTCTCGTATGGACCCTGTATTATGTCTGCAAGACATAAGCGGTCTATGCGAGACATATTCGATGTCAAGACATAAGTCTTGACATAAAAAAGTCTCGTCTGGACCCTGTATAAGGTCGCTATATGTTGAAGAGAGATATTCTTTTATCAATTACTTCTAATGAAAACTTCACAAAAAAGTAAAGCAGACAAAAAATCCTAACACAAGCCAGTTATGTATTCTATTTTCTATACATATATCCATGATGCAAATAAAATAAGGTGACTTACTTAAAACTGGCTTCTCTCTCTCTCTCTCAACAATGTGACGTCACGTACTGTCAGATTTGCTAATTGCGATTTTTAATTAGTAAATAGTGAATTTTAATTGATAGTGGAAATGCGTTACATAATACATTCGGAAGTAAAATAATAATAATAACAATAATAACAATAACAACAATAATAAAATAATAATAATACATAATAATAATAATAATATACAATTACTAATACCAAAAATAGTATACATATAGGAAAAGATAAACATTTTCATATGTCGAAATGGAAGCAATTTTATTTTTGCCATTACCTGATATCAGGTGGCAACATGTTGAAAATTTTCATTAAACATTCTGCATACACTTCGCATCACTTGGATACATAATCAAAAATCTTTATCAACAATTTTCGAATTTTTGCAACACTTGATCATCGTCTATTAAATAGTAGCAGTGTAGGAATTTAGAAAAGACGGACAAAATTTTGAGGGGATAAGACAGCACAAAAAAAAGGAAATGTTGCTGTTGTGTGAAGCAGTATATTATATATTATCAAAGTTGTATAAGTAGAAGATGCTCAAAGTCCATATATGCTCATGGCACTCAAAATTTTTGATCTGGGGCGTGATATCACACCCCACAACATGTTGCTTCAGTGATGCTAACTGGCGGGAATTTTACCGAAATCCGGTAATTTTCATTCATAGTGGGAATTCGGTAATTTTCACTGAAAAAAGGGAATTTTCAACAATAAAGGAATTTCAGAAAAAATACATGTTTTGATACACAAATTAAAGAGAATCACCTAAAATTATTTAACTAAATTTCGTTAAGCTTAAGCTAACACTTTATTTAATTGAATAGCAATTGAATAATTATTTTTTTTTTGTTTTCTTGTTGAATTTTGATGTTTTGTTCTTTTTTGTTGTTTACACAATGAAATTGTAAACAGTTGAATACATAATACATAATACAGTAGTACGATACATAACATAAAATGACTAAATTACAAGGCGGGAATTTTGGTTCGATTTCGGGAATTTTTTGGGACCAAAGCGGGAATTTTCCTTTTAACTAGTTAGCATCACTGTGTTGCTTATACGTTTGTTTCTAATAATCATGTTTATAATGATATTCAGTAGCAATTATCAACAATTTTACTCATCGTATCAACATCAACATTTTAATCATGAACGCAAGGCAGTAGAAGCGAGAAAGTTTAGAACAGACGCACAAGTAAAGTGCGGTAAAGTACAAATAAATTCTATACACAAATGTTGCTTAGTTTTTAATTTTTTTTCTATACCTATATTAAAATTAAAAACAATAAGTAACAATTATATGAATTGTTGGTATTCTCGCTACATAGCTATAGCTATTATACATACATAATTCTAATCATACACACATTCGAGCCATACTTTGCGTTGTTTTCAAATTATGAGTAAAATTTTTTAAAACCATATATATAATAATATCGATTTCCTATCAATTGTTTTATTATTTTTACTGAAAAGAGAATAGTTGTCGAATTATAAAGCCTTTTATGGTGATGAATGTGCGCAAAACTGGACATTTTTCAATAAATATATAGAAAAATTCCCATTTTGATGGATTTTCAGGCATTTTTTACTGTAATATGCCTGATATCTCAAAATTTTATAGTGCCAGTAATTCCAAATTTAAAAAAAAAAAAGTGGCCCAAGTTGAAAAAGATTAAAAACAATTGATTGTTCTTCTGGAAAATGATAGATATAATTAAAAAACCAAAATTTAGCTTAAAAAATGTTTATCACAAGTCATACGAACTTTTAAAAAAACATAACATAATGCAAATATTTTAATAGTGAGTTATTTAGTAAAAGATTACAGCTCTTCTCCGAAAGCAAGATGAAGGCGTCCAGCTAATAAAGAGAGTAATCGACCAGATTTTCCTATAACTAGTTCCAGTTGTAGCAATATCTTTGAATCCTTTTTGGAAATTTTTAAAGGTTCTGTTTGCATTCTTCCATTTGGACTCTGAATGAACACAAAAAAATCGTATATTTTTTTTAAATTTCTTCAATGTACGCTTTTGGCAGTTCCTGCTTTTCTATATTTCCCAGAACATATGTTAAAACCGATGAAAACTTTTTTTTTTGCCTGTCGCTCGGAATGCCAAATTTCAAATAGTACCGCATACTTGAAACGATATGTTTCTGAAAAAAAGACAATATTTTTAAAACGGGCAAAAACAAGCAGCTAAAATAAAAACGGGCTTCTAGAAAACCTCAAGCCCAACCAAATTTTGGTTTTTTAATTATATCTATCATTTTCCAGAAGAACAATCAATTGTTTTTAATCTTTTTCAACTTGGGCCACTTTTTTTTTTTTAATTTGGAATTACTGGCACTATAAAATTTTTTAGATATCAGGCATATTACAGTAAAAAATGCCTGAAAATCCATCAAAATTGGAATTTTTCTACATATTTATTGAAAAATGTCCAGTTTTGCGCACATTCATCACCATAAAAGGCTTTATAATTCGACAACTATTCTCTTTTCAGTAAAAATAATAAAAGAATTGATAGGAAATCGATTAGGCTTTAATTTTCCAGAATAAAAAGTAGTAGTTAATTCAGGATTTTTTCTAGCCAAACAAGGTTGAACCCAAAAAATTGGGTAAAAGTTCACAAATTTTTGCATCTGAACACTTATAACTCCTGAACCGTTAAAGATACAGAGCTAATACATGGCAATTATAAAAGGACAAAAAGTTTCCTTAACTATATTTTAGAAAGTCAAGGGCACGTAATGTACCCTTCAAAAGTTATAGGGCATTTTTCGAAAAAAGTGCAAAAAAACAGATGTACAAATTTGGTGAAACACCCTGTATTTTTTTCTTTTTTAAATTTATATGACTTTTTTTAAGACGAATTTTAGTTTTTTAATCATTTATCATTTTTTTAAATAACTCAATTGTTTTTCATTTTTATAATTTTGGCCACTTTTTTGGAGTTTGGGACCACTGTGCTTTGTAAAGATCAGTTCATGATTAATTTCATGATTAATGGAAGGATATTGGAATTTGGAGAATTGGGAGAGTTATTTTTTGACATTTTCAGTATTAATACTGAAATTATTGTTAGTTCATATCTGTCTTTTGTTTCTAGTTGTTATCTATTTTTAATAACGAAATTAATCATGAAATTAATACCGTGTCATACAGCTATTAACAGAAAAAAAATCTAAATAAACAAATGTCAAAATAAACCAGCTGACATTATGTCTGTCACTTATTTTGGTTAATGAGTTGGTTAAATGTTAACAGTTTATGCGGTGAAAAGTAATCCGAATTTTGGATTAAATTGGGAGTAGCGTAGAAACGGTAAAATTGGGATTAAAAAAGTACATGCAAACGTTGATATTTTTATACACTTATAGCACAAGACAATTAATAACAGATACACAATTTCATATAAGCAAATTGTTGTACATTTGCTTGGCTATTGAAAATCTGATAGCCAAGTAAAAGCTTTTGTGTTTTGTTACTTGCCGTTCTTGTTCACCTAAAAGTTTGAAAATTCAAAATTTATATGATTTCACCACAGAACAAAGAATTACTTGGCTTATGATTCACCACTACTCGTGTTTCAGGCTGAAATTTTTTTCATGTACCACATATGTATGTATGTATGGATGTTTATTTAATATTTAGTTTTTGTTGTTGGTCATTCATAAATAAGTTATTTAATTTTTTTTTGTGAAGCAACTATACCTAGACCTACGTAATGTTGAAAATATATCGTCGGCCTAGTGCTTATTTGTTCAATAGATAATGCATCAAGTTTTGAGAAAAACGAAATTTTAGTTTGAAACAGTAAAATTCCTTACAAAATAAAAAATAACAGAAATTATTTTTTGGGAAAAACAATAGGTTAGCTTCATCCTAGTTCGTTTTTTTAAATTTTAATTTCCGTTTTTCTAAAAGTTATTCATTAATATATAGAGAGATATACGTTTGGATATTGAACAAACTTCTATGAGCAACAAATACTTTTTTTAGTAGTGGGATATAGAACAAAATTGAATTGAATTAACACCATTCTTATAAAAAAATAGTCGCAATAAAAAAAAAGATAACAAAAACTAAAATAATAGATATTGAATAAATAAGCACTAGGCCAACGATATGTTCTTTTTTTCTACTTAATTAATGTTTGAATTTGTAAAATGTAAATCTATGATAATTCGAGGTTTTTTTACCGTGTTGCACTTTATCTCAAAAAGTATGAGAAATACAAGAATTACGGTTTTTGGTCCACGGGATGCTGACATGATAATAAATTAATTTATACAATTTTTATTTTAAAGTATTTTTATTATGCTTATTATGTAGATTATTTATAGTATTTTTATTGTTTGAATAAATCTGTCTCGTGTGTGTGTGTGGGAGGGGGGGGGGGGGGGTGATCAGATCTCAATTTCAAACGAGGGAAAGCAGGTAATTGTGGGGAATTTGGAAAATTTTATAATATATGTTCATTTCCACACCACCTTGCGGTAGAACAAATGGCGCGTGTCATCTGCTATATTTATTATAAAGCAGAATTTTCAATTCAATGTTTAATTTATAATTAATAGAATTTTAATCAAAGTTCATTCAAGATTACATAAGGGCACAAATTCAATGTAAAAACAAATTCACAAATTCAAAGTAATTTTTAAATATTTAATTTACAGATCACTTGAAAATAATTTTCCGAATAACAACAAATAGCACTTGATCAAAAGCAGCAAACTAAAGTGTACTTCACACTTAACGACTTATCTTATGATTTATCATTTGTTTTTGTAACAACAACAAATTACATTAGTCAAATAATAAATCATAAGATAGATCGTCAAGTATGAAGTACACTTAAATAAACATGCATATATGTAGGTAGTCGATTCTCTGTAAAATGAAACCAAAATATTCGCATTCTTCAGAAAAGGTTTTGAAAGGAATAACTAAATATAAAAAATTTTGTTTTTTATAGGCAGCTGACCTGTTATCGGCTTTGATTTTTAGTATATTATTACAAGTACATTTTAATTTTTGATTTTAATTTCTTCATAATGTCTTCTGCGTTACCTGTGATTTTTCTTCCGCGTTACCTGGAATTTCCTCATAAATTTTGATTGTTTATTGTAAAAGATCAATTATATAGATTTTCTATTGAGTACTTTTTTAAAGGACATGAGTTACAATAAAACTATATAAGTGATAGTTCTTAAATACTTAACATTTCACAGAATTCTTAAAGGAAATATTAAACATGTATTATAAGGTTGTGTGTGATTTTTCTGCGTTACCACATTTTTTTTTGATAAATTTAAGACGTAAGGTCAAATAAATAGGAATATGCTATGTAGTTTTATCCAACAATTTTTCAATAAAATTTCTCATAAAAATGTCTTCTATGTTACTAGAGAATCAACCATATGCATAATGATGTAACTGTAAAATTTAAATACACACAAAACGACATGAACATGAACAAATAAGCACTAGGCCGACGATATATTTTCAACATTACGTAGGTCTAGGTATAGTTGCTTCACAAAAAAAAATTAAATAACTTATTTATGAATGACCAACAACAAAAACTAAATATTAAATAAACATCCATACATACATACATATGTGGTACATGAAAAAAATTTCAGCCTGAAACACGAGTAGTGGTGAATCATAAGCCAAGTAATTCTTTGTTCTGTGGTGAAATCATATAAATTTTGAATTTTCAAACTTTTAGGTGAACAAGAACGGCAAGTAACAAAACACAAAAGCTTTTACTTGGCTATCAGATTTTCAATAGCCAAGCAAATGTACAACAATTTGCTTATATGAAATTGTGTATCTGTTATTAATTGTCTTGTGCTTATAGTATACATATTATTCTTTTTCCACATAAAAAAAAAAAGAAGAAAATGACAGCTTCACTTTCACCATAAAAATTAGAATCCGCCATATTGCATTTTACCTCACACATACATATACAAAAATTGGGATTAAACCCAAATAAATTGGGCTTAAGCCAAAATCCGAATTATCGAGTTTATACCACAAAAAATTGGGAGTAAACCAAAATCCGTATTAAAAGCGAAGCAGGCATAAACTCGTACATGGATGAGTTGGTTAACCAAGTTATGTCTGTCTATACTATTTTAAACCGAAAAGGAAGATGTTTCCAAGAATTTTTGTTTTAGTTTAAAAGGCGATAAGTGACTATAACGGACGGGACAAAAATTGACACTTGTTTTCACAGTCATAAATTCAACATTATTTTTCTTTAAAGTATAGATATAACTTACTTAACACCTCCTGTTTCATGGTAAATTTTTAGGTGGTATTCTTAGCAAACTACGACAGAAATTTGTTATTTCTCCAACTCGCCTAAGCTAAGATATAACAAATTGACGGGAAAATTGAAAAGTCCCAAATGCATTTAATAAAAAAAGAAGAAAATGATAAAATTAAACACTGAAATTAATTTTTTTTAATTTTCTATTTTTATTTCTTTTTGATAATACATATTGTAAAGCTAAAACAACACTGTACTATTTGTCATAAAATGCATTTGGTAACTAGTTATTTCAGCTCAAAAACAGCCTCTGAAAACATACTTAAGGTCGGTGTATGTTATATTTATGTAAATATCTGATTTTTTTTTAAAACAAGCATTAGTAACAAAACAAACGTACAGTAGTGAAATATATACCTGGTGAACCTATTTACCTTATTTATTAAAAAAAAATTGAAAAAAATTTGTTAGGTTTGATGTAAGAATCCGCGTGGAATGGGCGACATATAGGTAATTTTTGTGATAAGGTATGATGAAACTAAGGTATAAAGTATAGTGTTGCAAAAATGGTTAATTGTCAGATTAGAGATTTTAAGAATAACAATAATTTAAAGAATTTTGATAAAAGCATTCGTTTTTTCTACATTCCAAAAAATGCAAAAATTAGTTTACAATAATGGTTTAAATATCGTTCAAGTAAGATCTTTTTTGCTATGTATACTATTTTTATTTTTGGATGTCAGTACAGGCAAGATAGGCATACTTTTCTATATTCTTTCACAAATTGTTTGAATAAATCTGTCTCGTGTGTGGGGTGATCATCTTTTAAATTAAATATTACCAAGGCAAAAAACTCATCGGGTAATGCCACCATAAGCACAATACTGACTTCCAAAAATAAAAATACTATAGATAAAAACAATTAAATACTAAATTATATGTGTTGTGTTATGTTTGTCTAATGTTTCTATATATACCTACGTTATGTTGTATGTCTCATATATGTAATTACCTTATAATTTACAATAATATTAATGGTATTATTAATATAATTTTAAATTTCATTAGGACGGAGCGAAATCCTATCAAATAGTACAAGTGTTGTATGTGATGGTATGGTATGGTATGGTATGAAGGGCTGTTCGCTTCGGGAGAAACGATTTCACTCGGAGGCCTAAAGGCCCATTGTGAATACCCTTTTTGTTTTGGATGTGGGAGTTGGCTTATCCTGAAAACCATTTCGATTTTTGTATGAATCTATTTAAGTCTTTTAGTGCTATCTCAGCTATGTCGTCCAGACCGTCGAAGAACCTTGCTCCCAAACAAGCGAGTCTTGGTTCTTTTAGAGCTGGACATTCGCAGAGTAAATGCACTATTGACTCTATTTCTTCTTCATCTCTACAACTTCGGCAGAAATCGTTCGATGGTATGCCGAGTTTATTGGCCATAGCCCCTATAAGGCAGTGTCCAGTAATCACACCGACAAGTTCTCGAACTTGTTTTCTTTGAAACGTTAGTAGAGCTGCGGTCTTTTTTCCGTTTATTTCCGGCCACATGCTACGGGTTATGGAGCAACCACCAGTAGTCTTCCATTGTTCCGCAGCCATGTGTTCGAAATAGCAATCAATAAGGTATTTTGCCTTGCTGAGAGGAGGGTCTATCTCTACAGCAAATGGGTCAAAGTTTGTGTCGTATCCTTTTCTAGCAAGTTCGTCAGCCTTTTCATTTCCCTCCACGCCGACGTGACCAGGAACCCAGCAAAGTCGAACCCTGTGCTGTGTAAGGACTTTTAAGGCTTTGACGCATTTTTCGACACATCTTGAATTTATCTCATTGGAGTTTAACGCTCTTAGTGCTGCTTGGCTGTCCATGCAAATTGTGATTTCGGCGGGCGAAATCTGCATTTCATGAACAGCCTGTGCAGCTTTCATCACCGCGTATACTTCTGCTTGGAAAATACTGCAGTCTTTAAGTCTAAAAGACTTCTTGATCTGCAATATTTCTGAGAAGACTCCTGCTCCCGTGCTTTCTCCTGTTTTCGATCCGTCAGTGAAGATGGCGAATCCCCTAATAATGTTATTAGGAGTTGTCCATTCTTCTCTTTTAGGTATGAGAACAGTGTATGGTTTTTCAAAGTCATATTTGGTTTTCCTGTAATCGGTTTTGGGTGGTAATCCAATTTGACTGAAGGTGTCCAAAATGACTGAATGTCCTTTGTTCTGTGGTTTCCAAAAGCCGTTCTCTCTTAGTCTAAGAGCTGCTTTGGCCGCCACGCTTTTTATAAATAGCTCTATGGGTTGCAGGTGTAAAATAGTTTCCAAACCTAATTGTGGTGTGGATTTAAGTGCACCTGTGGTACCCAAACACGCTAGTCTTTGTACTTTTCTTAAACTGTTGAGGTAGGATTTTGTATTTGCGGTTTCCCACCAGATCAGTGCCCCATATGTAAGAATTGGTCTAACAATCGCTAAGTACATCCAGTGTACTATATGCGGTTGCATGCCCCAGTTCTTGCCGAAAGTTCTTTTGCATGCATAAAGTGCATTTAGTGCTTTCCTTGTTCTCTCTTCCGTATTCCGTTTCCAACTTAGTTTGGAGTCGAATATTATGCCAAGATATTTGGCTTCAGGAGAGAGTTTAAGGGTGATACCTTGGAGTCTAGGAAGATCCCATTTAGGTATTTTGTACTTTCTTGTGAAGAGGACTAGTTCTGTTTTATCAGAATTGACTTTAAGGCCACTAGTCTCTGCCCATAACGCAACTTCTTTTAGCGCAGAGTTCATAATTTCACTAATAACTGGTAAGAATTTACCTGTTATTAGTATGACTATGTCATCCGCATAGGCCACTACTTTGATGCCCTTCTGTGCTAGGGAGTTGTATGTGATAGAGATAAGGCATTTAAATTGAATTGGACAAGAACAGAAAATGTTGTATTACAATTTACAATCCACTCTATAGTATTTTTTTTTTGGAAGTCAAGTCAGTATTGTAGGGGATTTGAGTAACAATGTTTATTAAGTAGTAACTAAGAGCAGTGAACGGCATGACATTCGGTGGCGCATTGGTAAGCGCACTATCCCGGCAAGATAGAGGACTGCGGTTCGATTCCCAGTCGAGTCGAATGTCGTTTTTTCTGTTCTTAGCTACTACAGTATTGTGCTTATTTATGGAGGCAGTACCCGATGAGTTTGTGATAACTTCACATATAATTGTTTAAAGGAAATTCTAAAAATCATATGTATGTCAACCCTAACAAAGGTACTTTTTAAATGTTTAAATTTTTTAAAAAAGCATTTTCTGTACGAATTTCACATTCCTGTATTTGATAAAGAAGTAATTTAAATTGGAAATATCATAGAAATTTTCGATTTTCAATGAGATATTCCAATTTTTGTTCGCTAATTTTTGAATTTCTAAGAACGAATCATCCTGTACTTTTTAAGTTTTTATTTTTTTTTATAATGAAAAAAGAAGTACATCCTCCCGTTCGATGTTGTCTGTCACACCGCGTGAAGACAACTGAACTGAACTGATTAATTTTATTCAGTTGTCGCCATTTGTTTTTATGAAAAATAAAAAACCGAAGCAAAAATTATAAATTCGTTGCGCAGCCGATTTCCACTCAAAAAACCAAAATACATTGGTACGAATGCGCTAGTTGTAACAATTTTTCTCCTACTTGGTATAATAAGAATAGTCTAAAATAATTTTAGCTGACGGTTGTAATACACTCACGCTCGTTAAACTTGGTCGTGCCACCATCAGCTGTATTTTCAGAAGTTGTTAAAACCGGTTATAAACTCATTTGCGACGGTGGCAGTAGTCCTAGTCTATTTTCAGTCAAAGTGATAAATGTTGTTTGATTCGTGAATCGTGTCAGCGGGAAGATGAGTATAAAAGAAAATGATTAAATTTCAGGATTGCCGTAGCTATTGGAAGTATTGCCTTGATAAATAAAAAATTAATTTATAATAATAATGATATTCAGTATTTTTAATTTTATTGTAAAATTTAAATCTATTATTTTTAATATTCCTACGTAATTTTTATTTTATATTTTATTTTTAATAAATATTTTTTTTATGTTTGATTTATAAAATTATGTTTTCAATATAAATTTGATTTCGAATTAAATGTATGCATATACATAAGTATAATAATAATATAATACTTCGTATTATTATTTAAATTTGAATTTTTTCGAAATTCTTAATAAAACAATATTTTTATCATTATTTAAAAAAAAACGTAATTTGCTTTTGGATCTTTATATAAATTGTGTAAATTGTGAAAAAAAAACAATAATAGTTAGAAATAAATTTTATTTATTGAGATAATGCAATTAGAATATTGAATATCAAAATAATATCAAAAGACAAAAGATATATTTTATTAAGTGTACTTAACACTTAACGATTTATCATTTGATTTATCATTTGACTAATGAAATTTGTTGTTGTTGTTTGTTATGTTATCGAAATACCAAAAAAATAACAAAAAGTAAAAACTCAATAACTCAGTAGTTACAAGGCAAAATCAATGTATCGTTAAATGAAAACATAAAAATGTTTAATTAAAACTACTTTCATCAACGCCGTAGATATTTTTGATCTCTTATAGAGAAATTTCCATTAATTTTGTATGAATTTTCAATTTAAATACTTTGTTATTGGTTTTTTATTGTTATTTTTAATTTATTTTCGTTTCACTAAGGTATTTTTATTGTAAAAATCCAACTGTTTCAAGTAAATTAAGTAAGTAAAAGTGGGTGATATAAAGTGTTTTTTAAGCTAATGATGTATTCGTGGATAATTTTGTTGTATATATTATTAATTTCATTTTTATTTTAAATTTCCCACAATTACCTGCTTTTTTGTAAAATTGAAAAAAAATAAAAAAAATTCATCTGGCAGCCCTTGGTAATTTTTAATTTAAAAATTTCCCTCGATTGAAATTGAGATCTGATCACCCCACACACGAGACAGATTTATACAAACGAAATGTAAAAGAATATAGAAAAGTATGCCTATCTTGCCTGTACTGACATCCAAAAATAAAAATAGTATAGACATAAATAAAATAACAGAAAAAAAACATAAAAATAGATACCAAAGATTTAAATGAATTAAAAGTAGATGCCATTTATCTTGTTTATGCTAAGCGTTACTTCGCATTAACTCACTCCGTCTTGACTTAATACGAATGCATAAACAAAATTTCAAAACGCATTAAAGCTCTACGTCGTTTTGAGTTAATACACTATTAAATCCGCATTTAAAATTTCATTTCGTTTTTAAAATGTGCATAAACACTTACTTCGTTTTAAGTGAATTGTCATATTTGACATTTCAAAATAGTGTTGGTAAGCCTCAAAACATCGATATGAGGTTTCAGAGTAGTGTTAGTAACGTTACATAAATTTTCAAATAACATTTAATGTGCGGTTATTATTAATTGTAGAATCAAGTAAACAAGTGTTATTTAGAGGCATAAAAAGATAAAATTTAAAAAAAAAACATTTTTTTCTGGGTTTGAAAAAAACAAGATATTTTCAAGAAGAGAGAAGTTACTGGCATTCGAAATAAACCACAAAAATTTATGGTGATAACACTGTATGAACAACAACACCAGAACAACCAGGTGACATTACTCAAAACGTTTTGAGTAAGAACGAAATGTTGTACTATGCATAAACACCAATCAAAGTGTATTATCTCAAAACGATGTTTAAAACGTTTTAGCGTTAAAACGTTTTAACTGTTGTGCATAAACAAGATAATTGAATATCTTGCTGGCTATGTTTTGAAGAAACGTAGAAATAAAATAATTATAAATAATTACTAAGCAAAAGAAAATAGTTCTTCATGCTCCAGGATATTAGTGAAGCCGAGTACAATGACTTTGGACGAATTTTGGAAATTAGAAAAAAATTTTGAAACTATAAATAACGAGAAAATTTCATTACAATCTGGTATTTTAAGTGAATGTATACAAAACTCTAAAGAAGTCAATCTACCTAGAGAGTATAAAGAATAATGTATATTTCAAATGTAGAATATATTTTAGAATTAAGAATTTAAATAGAAAACTTTATAAAAATTGTAAATGAAAAAAAAAAAAAATGATAAAAAAATTTAAAAAATCATACTATAAACTTCATTTTTTTTTTTCAACCATCAAACCTATTCATATGGGAAATGTTTAAGAACATTGAAAATCTGACTGAACCTGACGCACTGATATAAATAGACTGGATGAAACAACTGTAGTAAACACCATACTGTAAAAATGGGACTAAATTTATATTGTTGTCTCATTCTTAGGGAATCCGCCATGTCTCAATGAACGAAGATTGATTTAAAGATTTGATATTTTTAATAGATAGATGAAGGCACAACTTTCATTTAAATTAAAATTAAATTAACTGAATTTGAATTAAAATTAAATTTAAATTCGATAAAAATCAAATTGTCCTTAAATAAATCACTAACTTACTCGTTAACACATTGGCCCCCATCGTGATTGTCGTGACGTTGTCGACACAGAGTCGATTCTCGAATTTGGTATTGTGAGTGTCGATTTGAGTCGATTGAATCGTCATTTTTAGACGATGACATTTACATTGACTATTCAAGTGTTTACTTCATACATTAGATTGTTTATTTGTTATTTTGTTATTTATTTTTTCACAAATGTAAGTAATAATTTTTATTTAAAAGCCCAATTTAGTGAAATGGCCTGCAAAGTGACCGCCTACAGCCTACATTTCTCAACCGATTTTCATGAAAATTCGTATATAGATAGCTGGAAGGGAATTGTGGTCCTTAAATGGAACACATTTTTAAATTTTGATCCTTAAATTTTTTTATATTCGATTTACCAAGGTACAGACAAAACAGAAATTCACCCAAATTTTCACACGTTTTTCATGTATTAAAACATTTAGATATTGTGATTTATTCTTATAAGAATTAAATTTAACCTTTTCCAAAAAGTTTAAAAAAAAATTCAAAGAAATTGGTTACGTAGTTAAATTATTATAAATAAAACAAATTGTTAATTTTTCATAAAATTTTATTACTAATTTTTCTCATCACAGGATTTTTTTTGCATACCTTTAGGATTGAATAAGAATTATACAGATAGTATATAAACTCTATAAACGCGATGCTTAAAATTGCGATTGTAGGGTAGTATGTGTGATGATAAAAAGTAACGTAAGCAGCATGTAAAACTTCAGTACTTTCATGAATGCGTCGACGGCGCTGACGGCGTAAAAATCATGTTCATAAATGACTTTCCAGTGCAGTCGTGGAATGGTATCATGTTCATTAATTCAAGCATGCAGCGCAGTCGGCTGAAATTACTCAATCGTTTTCAGGCGACTGCGATGTTTATTTTCAATTAAAACGAATAGTGTTGTTCATTTTGTTTCTGATATTTCTTTAGTTCGATTTTAAATTTAAAATAAGATTTAAATTAATTAAAAATTATTAAATTTTTTAAACATTTTGACGTCATATTTGAAGATGGCGAATCATGTTCATTTATTCTAACTGCTTGCATGCACAGTTGACGACTCTGATTACTATTCCAGTGCATTCGAGTCGTCGACGTAGGTTGACGACGCATTAATGAAAGTACCGCTTATGTTGTTTACTTAGGCTGCACATTGTATTGTATATAAATATACGAAAAAAATTTTATGTAAAATTCAAAAATTTCGAGTTATTTTATTTTTTTAAATTTTTACATGGAAGGATATGTGACTTTCTAACTTTGAACTATGTATTATATATCAGGCTGTATTGCATCGATTTGAGTCAAATAAAATGCACTAGGTCATAAAATAGTTCAAGAATTGAAATTTTTTACTTTTTTCAAGGATCAAGGTATAAACCTAGGAGGGCCCCATTGAGGTGAAAAAAAAGTTGTTTGTCGAAGGGAGTTTTGTAGGTGTTTTTATTTCAAATGTTTGCTACCGGAAATTATAGATCCCCAAAATACAATCTGTTTCTTAATTTATCTTTTCATCTAATTGAATTTCCGTTTATATTGCATGAATATAATTTTCTATATGATATGATATATTAATACAGTCTGTTCAAAATAATTGTGTTGTCAGTTTTACAAAGTGCATAGCGTTTATTTAAAAATTATTTAGCAAATTAGTCAAAAATTAGGCAACAGCAAAGATTTCATAAAAGAATGAAAACTATTCAACGTAGATAAAATTCTACGTATACTGCCCGTGCAACCTGTCGTGAAGTAACTTTGTCCAGCTATATAGATGTTTATAGATATTGCACGATTTTCAAAGACATACAAAGAAGCTTCACGTTCTTTATAGATCTTTATAGATATCTAAATCCTGCTCTCAGGAGAATTATATTGCAGAGAGAGAAGAGAATTATAAAAATATTATGATATAGATCTATATCGATCCTTAACGAAGATTAAAGGGGAATATAGTGCAATAAAGGGGAATAAAGATATCGACGATAACGAGATTCAAAGACAAAATCTATATTGATCGTTATCGATTTTCAAAGTATTTCAAAGACGGACAACGATCTATAAAAAATCGTCAAGAATCGTTATCGGTCTTTAAAAGAACAATTTATATTTACAATAAGCTCTATAGTCGGCACAGTGATGAATGGTGCAATGCAAAGAGGATGGCTTTACACACGAAGGTCCGTGGTTCGAATCTCAAGAGTAAATTTTTCAAATTGAATTGTTTTTATATAATATAAATAAATATAAAAAAAAGCAAGAAAAAAAATGAAAAAAAAAAAGGAAAAAAAAATTTTATGGTCTATAAATTCCGATAAAGATCTTTATCGAAATCTTTTATAGCTGACGTCGAATTTCGTGATTAAAATCGATGTCGATCTTAATCAAAACCTTGGTTTTTTCTATAAAGAGCTTCACGCAAATCTTTATAGTTCTTTATAGCTAGCTATATAGCTTGGTTGCACGGGTGTGTGGAAAATAATGATTGAGAAGAAACAGTAACAACTTCAGCATAGCATAGCATAACAGCTGTATTCTAGCTGTAACCTGTATAACAAAAGAAAAGATGTACACATTTTACCATGCAATATGATCACTACCCAGTTAACCTAGAACATATTTTTGATATATCAAGTTTGTATTCTTAGAGCACGAGAATATATTCTGTTGACATTAAGATTAGATAGGTCATAGGTGGAATATACATATATCATCGATGGTGAACTGGGAGAAATTTATTTGTTTGTGTTGACCATTGATGAAGACACAAATACATTTCAGACGATGTTGTTGTTGTTTTCGAAAAAAATTTTCACTAAATTTGACTCTTAATTAGTTTTAAACATTTTATGCATAATTTAATGTTTTCTCAATTAATAAATATGCACCAAATGCAATATATTCACACGAATAAGAAAAAAACATTTTAAAATCAAAGCTGTCAAACTATAAAATGAATCACAATAGCTGCGTTCCTTTTTGATTTCAGGCGTAGATGAATCTACTCCCATCCACACTCAACTACCCCTATTCATATTCAGGTGTAGAAAGCAAGCGTAGTTTGGCGTAGTTGATATATTTCACCACTAAAATTCACCACAGCAGGTTTTTAGTTATTCTAGTATCCGATAGATGGATTTTTCATTTTAGAGGTTATAAAATTTGTTTACATTTTCTAAATTTTAGGTTATTGGTAATAAATATAAATAAAATATGAATTAATTATTATTTAAATTGTTAAATTGTGATAAATATAAATAAAATTAATTAATTAAATTATTAAAATTAATAAAATTGTAATTAGTGATAAATATAAATAAAATATAAACTAGGTAATTAATTAATAATTAAACTGGTTATTAGTGAATAGAGATAAATATAAATAAAATATAAATTAATTAAATTACATAATTAATTCTGTATTTAAATACATATTAGTGATAAATATAAATAAAATAATTAAATCAATTAAATATTAATTAATTATCTACTTTTCTGCGCAATTAACAGTGTTTTTTTCAGATATTATTAATTTTGTCAGAAAACAGCTGCAGAAGCAGTCAAAAAATAGAAATTTATTTTTTGATGTTCAAATTTACAGGTTAGAATTTGAACCAAATGTAAAAATTAGCGTTCCATTAAAAATTACGCCCAACTACCCTTATCTACTCCGGAGTAGCCCAAAGGAACGCAGCTAATATAACACTTATAACACTTATTGGCCCAAACCAGACCAGTCTTCTTTCAGCTCAACAACCGGTTTTTTATCCCCACTTTTGGATAAAATGTACTACAATTCGCCTTCTCTCTTTAAAAAAATGGTCTGGTTTGGGCCATTGATGATACATCTTCTGAATCTTCTGATATGTATATGGCAGTACAAATACAGGTTGTCGATAGTGTTCAATAATAAGTGCGTTCGAATCACACGATTTATCTGATAATTATCACTTCCACAGTTCCACATTTGTTCTACATATGTTCCACTCACCTAGTTTTCCATTCTTTTCAGTAGATGTCGCTAGCTTTTAACTAATCTTAAAGTGAAAAAAGTAATAAAAATTTTTTTGGTTCACTTGCTGTGTGGAACTAATCAAAAAAGAAGAAGACATGTTCAAAAAGTTGACTGTTTATGAATTCTAAATTTTCAAGATGGAATATGAAGTAGAAGTACTTACTCACTAAATTTAATTAAGTTTTCCACTAAAAATCAACTGCCTATGTACATAAAAGAACTCGAAACTTCAACTGACAGTCAAAAATCAGCTAGCTGATAATTTTGACATTCCAGTCATCCAAATTTTTCAGTTTAATATCAATTTGTACAAGTTGAAGCTAGTTATATAAGTTGCAGGATTTAAATAAGAAAAATTCTTTTTCTCCTTTTTTTATTTAATATATGTAAATTTCTTTTTTATTTTATTTTTATTTCAAGAAAAACTTCACAATTTTGTAAAAAATTAGAATTTATATTTCTACACAAAAATGATTATTTAATTTCTTTTTAATTAACAATTTCAAAAACTAGTTAAATTTCTTTCTTTAAATTTTTTATTTCAATAAACAAATTTAATAACTTTAATATTTAAAAAATTTAATGTTAACTTAAAGACCGTCTTAATCAGAATGAATTTATTAGAACCTTCTTTTTAAAATCTAGACATTTGTTATTATTTTAACTAAAGAATTTTTATGATATAACACCTACGCAAAATAAATTTTATACAATAGAAAATGCAATGGAATGCAATTTTGAAACAACATGAAAATTAATGAGAAATGTAATTAGAATACTATAAAATGCTGATCTAGTGTCTGTTCCCATGAATAAATGTGTTAATATGCGTAGTATATATAACTCCTCCCGCCGTAGAAGGACCGCAACGTGAGGAATTTTATTCGTCCTCGAGTTGTGTGTCCTGGCGTAAAGTAGTTGGAATTGACTTATCTTGCGCTCTAGTAGACCTTTGTTGTTGTGTCGAATTTCGGCTCGATTTGATGAATTTAATTGTGTAGATGAATATTATTACGAATAGAATGGATATTGTTACAGAAGCTATCATAACTATCCAAGTAGTATTTGAATGCCCTTGAAGATTTTTCAAGCTTACTTCTTCTATTGTTTGTTGTTGTTTATATAGGTGGTGGATTTTATCCAAAGAGATGTCTTTTAATGTTAATTGCTGTATGTTGCTCATTGAAGCCACAGGAACGGTCACTGAGGGTAATAATAAAGGCTGCCCTGTGATGATGGTTTTATCGTTAATAAAAAGATTTTGGCTGGTCTGGAAACTACATCCTGTTGGGAGCTCTATTAAATACACTCCTTTTAATGTAGTGAAATCGGTTTTTTGACAATTCATTTTGATCTTGGTGTTGTTTGGAAATATAGTTATGTAGTATCCTGTTATTGCTTCTTCTATGATTTCTGTATAAATTGTTATTTGATGTATTTTACATTCGGTTGTTGTGTGAGTTTTCAGCTGTAATAATTCGCTTATACAATCAGCATTTTTTTGTTGAATTGGTCTTTCAGCGTTATTGCAGTAGAACATGTTGTGAATTTTCTTACATTCGTCTTTTTCGTAGTAAAAATTTGAATTTCCAAGTGCCAGAAAAGGTTTTTCAGGAATAATAACTGTATTGTTTTTTGTTGGTACAGGATATAAATGATAAAAGGTATATATTTCAGGATGCATGATTGGGAAATAAATAACAAAAACTATTTTTTCGTTTGAAAAATATGCTTCAACTTCTAATATTTCATAGAATTTGTGAATACTTGAAGGCTCAGTTTTAAAAAACAATTCATCTTGTGAATGGTGCTCGAGAACTTTATTGACAACAAACTCCAAGTCCCTTAACTTCAATATACTGTTGTGCAAAATTTTGAGTTTAGCAAAAGTAATGGCATTTTCTAAATTATCGAGTATTTGTATAATTATATTAATTAAACCAGTGACTTCATCGAAAGCATTTTTTACTATCAGAAAGTTTTCCATGTCTAGGGATTTTAATTTTATTATTTCATTAATTTTAGCTGTTAGACGAGCTTCGTTTTGTTGAACTATATTTAAAGTACTGTTGTAGTCTTCGATTATTTTCTTGGTTAATGAGATTTGTTTGTTTAATGTAGATACAATATTGTTTTGATTTGAATTTAAAGTATTTATTAATTCATCGAACTTCTTACCGTCTTCAGCATCTAGATTTCCGGTTATGCTTTTAAACACCGTGCCTAGCCCATTGAATATACCTCTTTTCGTTCTATTGGTCGTGTGATACAGAGAATTGAGTTTTTCTTTAGCAAGATTCAACTGAAAATTTATGAAATTGCTGAAAGATTTGATTGCAGTTATATAAGGTTCGGTTTCGACATGAGTTAATTGAATGTTTTTGTACTGTCTTGACAAAGAGTCTACTTGTATTTTGATAAGTTTGAGGTCGAAATAGTGGATAAATATATGTGAACTAGATCTCAACTTGGCATTTCCCAATTTGAAAGGAAGTATGCCTGGGTTTGATTCAAGATTTGTTACTTTTATTTCTTGAGCAATTGCCGTTGCTGCGATGGCAAGAAGGATCCTGTAAGGAAATAGTTTTTTGATTAGTAAGAGGTCTTTTAAAATTGTTTTTGTGATAAATATTTTCTGATGTATTAATTTTTTCTATGTTATCGGAATTTACAATATGAGCTCGAAACCGTGGACTTGTTTTATCTCGAGCGCGAATTTTGTGATACCCTATAGTGTTTGGTTCGTATGTCAAGGGGTCGTGCCTAGATTCATTTCTCTTTTCTAAAATGGTTTCTTTGTTTATTGACATTTGTTCATTTAGATGTTTATACATTTCTAGAGTTTTTCCTTTGTGTTGATTCACATAATTTGAGTAGAGTATTTTGTTTATATCTAAGTCAAAGACGTTATTTACGTCGAGATGTCCGTTGATTACGTCGATTGGTCGTTGCTTTGTAGTGGAGTGAATAGAATGGTTATAGCCAAGAACTGCGTATGGCATTAGGTCAATAATATTTAAATCTTTTTTCTTTTCTATCAATATGCGTAGATGCTCGATAATAGTAGAATGAAATCTTTCTACAGTACTGTTTGAGTTAGGATTTAGTGGTGTTGTATAGTGTAGTCCGATTTTATGTAGTGAGGACAAATCGCAAATGATATTGTTTTTTTAGTTCTGATCCATTATCTAAAATTAGCAATTTAGGTATACCATGGTGTGTAATAAAATTCATGAAGGTTTTTGCTACATGGATTGCTGTTAAGCTATCCAAAGGATATGCTTGACCGTATTTTGAAAATTTATCGACTAACGTTAGAAATTTCTGTTTTTTCACAGTGAAAGTGTCAATGTGGACAATTTCGAATGGTTTTTTTGGTGTTGGTGTGAGACTGTATTTTTGTTGAGGTGGATGTCTATCATATTTCATTCTTTGACATAGAGAGCAGTTGTTTATATAATTTGTTACGCTATTACGGATATTAGGCCAATAATATTGGCGTTTTATTTCACACTCAATTTCCATAATACCTCGATGATTTGTTCGTCCTTCGTGATGTAATTTGATTATTTCTTCTTGCCGTTCAGATGTTTTAACGTCTTCCAGAACTTTATTACATAGTAAAAGCTTAAATGAAGGGGTTTTGAAAGTGTTTTGGAGTGTTCTACAAAATCGGGGGATAAGTTTTGCGTCTTCTAGATGTATTGCGAAGAGTTTATTTGTGACCGAAAATTTTTTGAAAATATTTATTACGTCTTCCTCAAAATTTATTTCTGAGATTTCTATGATGGTTCTTATTTTATTAGTAAAAAGCCGAATAATCTTCGGTACTTTGGGGGAATATTTAACAGATTTTATGAAAATTTGGTTTTTAAAGTAGTTTATTGGTGTTTCCGAAATCGGTATTTCAAAAATTGGGTTCTCAACACTTGTATGTACTGTATCATTTTCATCTTCTTC
This sequence comes from Bombylius major, assembly GCA_932526495.1. Taxonomy (NCBI): domain Eukaryota; kingdom Metazoa; phylum Arthropoda; class Insecta; order Diptera; family Bombyliidae; genus Bombylius; species Bombylius major. Next base: position 20,252,253 of record OW052043.1, read on the forward strand.
GAAGTCTGCAACATTTGGAATTTCGTTCACATTTCCAACAATTGAAAAATTATCTTCATTGTTTGGTTTTTCTACGTGTGTGGTATTATTATTAATTTCGCTAATTTTTATTCTAGAAAGCGCGTCGGCGTTTGAATTCATTGACCCTTTCTTATATTCAATGTTGAAGTCGAACTCCTCAAGCTTTAATCTCCAACGCAGAAGTTTACTATTAGGTTCTTTAATAGAAAACAGCCAATTTAGCGGTCTATGGTCTGTATATATGGAAAATTTTCGTCCATACAAATACGGACGAAAATATTTGGTTGCCCAAATAATGGCCAGCAACTCTCTTTCTATAACGCTATAATTTTGTTCTGTGTTATTTAAAGTTCGTGAAGCAAAAGCGATGGGTTTATCTTGGCCTATACGTCCTTGGGATAAGACAGCTCCTATAGCAATTTGGCTTGCATCTGTAGTGAGGTTAAAAGGTTTTGAAAAGTCAGGGTATGCAAGGATGGGCTCGTTAGTAAGCAATTCTTTACAAGTCTCAAAACATTGAATAAATTCGGTGGTATGTTTTACTATTGCGCCTTTTTTTAAACAAGAAGTCATAGGTTTTGTTATTTTTGAAAAATTTGGGATAAATTTTCTGTAGTATCCCAAAAGGCCTAGAAAGCTTTTTATTTCTTTCGCAGTTTTTGGGATTGGAAATTTTTGAATACACTGGATTTTGTCTGGGTTTGGCTTTATGCCTTCGGGGGTTATTATATGTCCTAAATAGGCCGTTTGTTTTTTTAAAAACTCAGTTTTGTCTAATTGTATTTTAAGGTTTGCCTCGCGGAGACGTTGAAATACTTGTTTAAGGATCACCATATGTTCTTGTAACGATGTAGAGAATACAATAATATCATCAAGATATACTAGGACATTTTGAAGTCCTTTCAGGACGTTGTCCATTACTCTCTGAAAGGTAGCGGGAGAGTTTTTTAAGCCAAAAGGCATTCTCAAGAACTCGTAATGCCCGTTGTCGACATTAAACGCAGTTTTCTCCACATCGTCAGGGTGCATTTCGATTTGGTGGAAACCACTAGCCAAATCGATTGTCGAAAAATAGTTGCATTTGCCAAGCTTATCCAGTACTTCGTTTATATTAGGTATGGGGTAGCGATCATCGATCGTTTTTTTATTTAACTTACGAAAATCTACAACAATACGCCACTTCTTTTTACCAGAAGAATCGGCTTTCTTTGGTACTACCCAAATTGGTGAAGACCAGGGTGAAATGCTAGGTCTGATAATGTTTTGGTTTAACATTTTCGAAATTTGTTTCTGAATTTCTTCTTTATGTATATATGGGTAGCGATAACTTTTTTGATGCACAGGAATTTCGTCGGTTGTTCTTATACGGTGTTTTATTGTGTTAGAAAAGGTGAGGGGACTATCTTCATTATGAAAAATGTCTGAAAACTTTTTACAAAGAGAGAGGATTTGGAATTTTTCTTCCTCGTTCATGTGATCGCATCTTATGAAATTTTCATCAAGTTTTTTACTTCGTTCTTGAGTTTCTTTAAAGTTGACATGGTAAAGGTCAAATTTATTTTCAACGTTTATGGTTCGTACTGGATATAACAGGGTAAAATTAGTGTTGTCTTCAGATTTGTTATGTATTTCTACAACTGCCCATCCATTTATAGCTGTAGTCAGAGTTTCTGGTATAATACAATTGTGGATTGTTTGAAGAGGAACAATAATTTGTCCTGACTTAGATGTCACGGGTATTTGAATTTTAGAGATACTGTTTTTTGGAAGTATGGTATCAACAAGTATTTTGGGATTACTTTCTAAAAATTTTATTGGGATTGTGGTATTTGGAGTTACAAATTGTAAGCTTGGAAAATCGAGACTTGCTTCTAGATTTTGAATAAGGTCAATGCCAATTAATCCATCGAAGATGTTATGAAATTTGTAGATATAAAACTTGAAGTTTATTGGTTCATTAAATTCTTCGAATGCTGGTATAGTTATTGAAAAATTATGTGTTGAGGAAATAAAAGAAGATGATACAGTGAATGGATCATATGTTTTATATTGTGTGTAATAATTATCTGCTATAGACGGATCAATGAATGATTTTGTTGATCCCGTATCTATTAACAATTTTAGGGGAGGGTTTTTTATTGTAATGTAGGGTAGTTGTTTTTTATTACAAAGATTATTAATGTCTATCACAACTGTGGGTTGTACTGCTGGGTAAGTGGAAAATTTGCGCACGCTGTATTGTAGTCACCTTCAACATATTCATAATCAGTATTATTTTCGGTCATAAATAAATCTTGATTGTCATCAATTGCATCTGTGTGTTCTGTATTATGTAATTGTTCTTGAGACCATTTTGGAGTTGACTGTTGAAATTTTTGAGAAGTTGATGGTTGTCTTGATGTAATGCTCATGGGTATGGGTTTTGGTTGATGTAGGGTTTGACTTGGGTTTTGTTTCCATACGTTTTTGGGCCTACCGAAAACTTGAGTATGGGTAGGAAATTTTTGTTGTGGTAAATTTTGTCTTTGCTGTATGCTGACTGGTCCTGTTGGAAATGGTAAATTTTCTTGAGGATTTTGATTTGTTTGACGTGCGTCAGTTGCAATCGTGTTTGATCTATTTGCATACGCTGCATATGGGAAGACAGAATTTTCGCGTGTAGATTGATAATCTTGGTGAAAGTAATTTGGATTCAAGGTTCGCTGAAAAAGATTTTTTGATTGTTGGGATTTTTTAAATTTATTAAAATTTGGATCTTGCTTTTGCACATTGTGTTGATTGAAATTATAATTAGACTGGTAATTTTGTAGGTATTTGATATTATCTTCTTTTTTTATAAAATTTATGGCTTCTAACATTGTTTTTGGTTCTTTTGTTCGAACCATAATTCCATATGGATTTTTCAAACCTGCTAAAAATACTTCTAAAGCTTGATCGTTGTATAAATTTTGTTTAAATTTCCGAACATTCGCGTCCTTTTCATGAATTGCAAGATAGTTTGAAATTGTGTTTAATAATTTTCTCACTCTATCATGAAATTCATAAGGAGTTTCTTCACGTTTTTGTTTTAAATTGTTCAAATCGAATGCCAAACAGTTCTCATTTCTAGGGTCACTAAAATTTCGAATAAGTTCGTTTTTTATCTCATCTATTGTATTGACACAGCTAATATTAATTACCTCTCTAGCAGCACCTTTTAATTTACTTATTATTGTTCTATAAATAACATTATTTTGGTAGACGTCTAAATTTTTTTTGTCATAGAAATGGCTAACAATAGTATCGATGCTTTCGATAAAAAAATTTAATTCATTTACATCACCATCAAACTCCGGAATGGTTTCTGCGTGAACTTTTAAAAAACTTGGGACTGTTGTCATATTTTCTTCACTTTCACTGACAGTAATTTTACTTAAATCACTAATTAAATTTTCCAAACTTGAGCTTAAGTTTTCGTTATTATTATTTAGGGGGGAGATATTACAAAAGGATTCTGACATAAATGAAAATTACTTACAGTTCAACTTTCGTCTTCATCGAATTTGATCTGATGTAACTCACTTGATGACGGCCTTTACTACTCCTGTACTTTTGCTTGATCTCCCAAAAATGTTGTGTATGTTGGATTTTCCACAATGGAACTCCAATAATTTTTTTTTTTTTAAGGTTCTTTTTTTTTTGTCTTTAAACTATTAAAAATAGACGGATTTTCTACTATAGAATTCCGAAGACAAACTACAAGACTGCGCCAGTTATATAAGTTGCAGGATTTAAATAAGAAAAATTCTTTTTCTCCTTTTTTTATTTAATATATGTAAATTTCTTTTTTATTTTATTTTTATTTCAAGAAAAACTTCACAATTTTGTAAAAAATTAGAATTTATATTTCTACACAAAAATGATTATTTAATTTCTTTTTAATTAACAATTTCAAAAACTAGTTAAATTTCTTTCTTTAAATTTTTTATTTCAATAAACAAATTTAATAACTTTAATATTTAAAAAATTTAATGTTAACTTAAAGACCGTCTTAATCAGAATGAATTTATTAGAACCTTCTTTTTAAAATCTAGACATTTGTTATTATTTTAACTAAAGAATTTTTATGATATAACACCTACGCAAAATAAATTTTATACAATAGAAAATGCAATGGAATGCAATTTTGAAACAACATGAAAATTAATGAGAAATGTAATTAGAATACTATAAAATGCTGATCTAGTGTCTGTTCCCATGAATAAATGTGTTAATATACGTAGTATATATAACTAGCTTCGCTTATTTTAAATCAGAACCGAACTGATAATATCAGATAAATCGTGTGATTCGAACGCACTTAATATCGTGACAAATTTTCATCGACGAAATCATCGACTTCATGTCGACGACGTCACGACAATTACAATGGGGCCCATTATTTCAATGGGAGATTTTCCAATGTTTTTAAATTTGAATATGTGAAAGTGAGATGGGTAATTGAATGAACGAAAATAATGCATATATATGTCACACTCTTAGGGAATTAACGAAATTTGTCTTGAGCCCACATGAAACGAAAAGTTGTACATACAGTCCAGTACTATATAAGTCATTGGCCTGACGTCATAAATTCTCTCAGAGCGGGAATAAGTTATTTTATTTGCATCATCATGGGTCAGTAATTTTTTTTATTTATTCATCAGAATTTCCTCTTTCAACTTCAACCTACTTTCAAAGTAGGTATCTAAATTGATCTTGAAAAAATAAAATTTGTAAAAATATGTATTACATACCACAAAATAGTGAATTAATAAATAATAGAAGTGATTGTATAAAACCTATAAAGTCAACAATAAATAATAATAATAATAATATAATTGGTGATGATGGTGGTTCAAGTACATTTAAAGATTCTGATTATAATGATGAAGAATCATCAAGAATCATATACATACATACATTTAACTCATTTAAATATGCTTTCTCCACATTTTCCAAAAAGTTAAAATTGCTTGTATTGTTCATGCTTAAAAACATGTGATAGAAGATTTCATAGTCAAAGTTGTGTATATACATTAGTTACAGAAGCACCAAAAAGAAATATTAGCATTTAAAATTATAAACTCTACAGGTACATAATTAATACCTAATGCACCTTAATAATTTGTTAATATTAATTAATTATACATATATTATAATAATAAATTATTACTAAAGTATAGTATAAGTATTTGTTATTATTAGTAAGAAATACAATATTTTTATTATAAAAATCATTCTGTATTAATGAAATAAATAAATTATCATATAATTATTGTGAACGTACAACAGTTTATATTTCTAAAAATTCAAAAATTCTTCGCAGCTACGTCATCTGTAACTGATATTTTTATTTTAGGTTAAAACCCCCTTTTCAGCACACCTTCCTATTCTATTTACCATGTCACAAGTCACAATTAATGTATAGCTGAAATTATTTCAGTTGAAGGTTCATTGCGCATGTTTTATATGGCGTAGTGATCTTATTGTGTATACATATACGAAAGAAGAAACCTGTTTATTAGAATTTACAACAACAAAAACGCATGTGTGTAAGTATCTTTTCTTCTGCGCATGTCAACGTAGTACAATACGAAACTTCAACTCTTTTGGGACAAGCTATACTAATTTACTATCTGCCTTGTTCTACATCAAGTCATAACTTGTGACCAGTCATAAGTATATTCACCAAACTAGTTTTATGACCAGGAAGTTTTTTAAGGCAGTATATTAAAGGATGATTTTATGAATGTGTCGTCTACAAATCGAATGCGCTGGAATGGAATTGTAATCAGAGTCGTCAACTGTGCACGCAGACATTTGTTAAAATAAATGAACATAGTTCGTCATCTTCAAATATGACGTCACAATGTTTATGAAATTTAATTAATTTTTATTTAATTTAAATCTTATTTTAAATTTAAAATCGAACTACAGAAAAATATTTAAATGTCATAATGAAATATTCACAACACAATTCCTTATTTTTATTGAAAATAAATATCGCAGTCGTCTGAAAACAATTGAGCATGCGCTTGAATTAATGAACTAAGCTGGAATTTTCACATACACATACATTTTTGTGATGACTCATAAAATGGAAAATTACCATGGTGTAATGATTTATAAATATGATAAGGTGTGCTTTAGAAACGTCGAGTTGGCATTTGGTAATTCAGTGCTGCCATATATTATTAAATAAAACAAAAAAATTTAAGTTATAAATTTTTGTATTTTGTTATTTTTGAATTTTAAATTTTAAATTTTTTTTTTATTTCTTTCTTTTATAAAAAAGTATATAAAAAATATATAAATAGAATTTTCACGTCAATATCTATATTTACATTAGTCGAGATATTTATCAAATATTTTAACACATGTTTTTTTGCAATGATCTTTGATGTATTTTGTACAAATATATTTTCAAGATTTTTTATAATCGTCATTAATTCTTCATATGGCTTCAATAGTCCTCCTTCGGACACTTCATCAACCCATGACCATTTTGATGTTGATTGAATATATCTTCGTATCTCTTATTTTAAAATATTAAAATATTAAAATTTAAAATATTTATATTAGCTTGGTTTCTTGTCTGTCTGTTCGGTACAAATTTAGAAATTGATTTTTAACCAACTTTTTGATGAGATAGAGACTTGAAACTTTCAACATAGCTCAGAACTGCATGACAATGCAATATTACATCGCTAATGAAAGTTTTAAGATTTTACTTTTTATGATATTCGATCCTCAAATTTGGTCTAAAACAAATAAAATATTAATTTTTCTTTACTAAAATTTAATCTAAGCAAACTCTGATTTTCAAGTCAAAAATATTTTAATATTAAAAATTCTTTCTTATTTGATTAATTATTTAGATTCATTCTTCTCACTTTTTCATAGTTATTTTTACAGTCTTTTACTACACAGCGCACCATTGTTTATTTAATTAAAAAATAATCACAGCATAAAAATTATTTTCTCACAAGTCACAACACAAACTGATGTTAAATATGAATATAATCATTCCACCATAATGGGAAATAAAATGCTAGTTGCAACTCTTTTTTTCAAGTTCAATTGTCAAATTCCTTTACTAGCAAGCTGTGTTCTGATTGGCCAGTTCGATTCGAGATTTGATTACGTTTAAAGCACACACCTTATTATAAATCATTACACCATGGAAAATTACTAAGTATTTTTGAAGAAAACTCTTAAAATACCTTCAGAAACTGATTATGATAAATACCTATACCATTTTTATTTTTGAAAGTCAGTATTGTGCTTATGGAGGCAGTACCCGATGAGCTTCTTGCCTTGGTAATATTTAATTTAAAAGATTTCCCTCGATTGAAATTGAGATCTGATCACACGAGACAGATTTATTCAAACCACAAATAATATAATAATACAGATGGGTATTGTAAATGAACTGAAATGTTATTCAGTGGTAATAAAGAAGAAGAACAAACAATTTTTATGTTTGCGTCTTAACTATAGTTTTTTTAAAAACTTAAAAGAACAACAACATTACCAAACAACTTTGAGTTTTTTTATTTATGTTTCCACTTTTCATTTCATCATGATTTTTTGATTTTTTCCATTTCTAACTTGTAGCTGACATTTACCTTGTTTATGCACAAAGATTAAAACGTATTAACTATAAAACGTTTTAAGCATCGTTTTGAGATAATACATTTTAATTAGTGTTTATGCGTAATACAACATTTCGTTCTCACTCAAAACGTTAACCATCTGCGTGTGTAATAACAATTACTTAAAACGAATAAAATGTATATGCAAGTCATATATCCAGAAAATTCTACTCTAAAGAATGTCATTACTTCGACTTCCGTTCCCATAAAATTGTAGAGCTTGCATCGCAAACTTGCTTCATATTTCATACATGAATTCTTTCTTTCGATTCACATGTTAACTCTTCTAACGCGTAAAATAATTTCTGATGATCTTGCAAATTTACTTTTGCACACGAATGTTTTATAGTCGGAAATTGTCTGGTCTTTCTTTTTCATAATCATCGTTATTAAAATCTTAATTATTAAGTTTTAGTTTTTCTTTAGCTACAAGTAAGTACGGTTGTAACAACGTAAAATAATAAAAATAAAGTTATATCTTAATTTGGTCTTTTATTATAACCCGTGCTAAACAATCTTGTGTGTTTCTCTTGTGGTTTATAAGGTTAATCGATTAACAAAGTAGACAATAAAATAAGGATTTAATTTTATTTCGTTGTCGATTACATGTTTGGCGCAGTCGGTAGGATTGCCAAACTAGTGTCGTGAAAAATAAATAAATATATCTTTAAAAAAAAAAAAAAAAAAAAAAAAATTATTAATAATAATAATAATAATTGTGAACTTTTTGACGACTACTAGGATCCTTTTTAGGATTTATTGGCAACCAGAATTTTATGAAACCTTACCAGAAACCACAAGCTAAGTTAACAATAAGCAAAGAAAAACTCAACCCTATCGCAGAGGAGGAATATAATTCAGTTTTGTCTTCAATACAACTCTCAATTGGTAACATGGCAGTGAATAACAACAACAATACTCTGACTAGTAGAGATTTAATTAAAGAGGCAAGAGCTGTACCAATTTTTCGAGGAGATGGTACTTTTGAATTGGCTCACTTTATAAGGGAAGTAGAAACCATCACCGGATTAGCTGCTGCAGAGAAGAATCTCAAGGCATATTTGCAGAATATTTTGTTAACAAAAATTCAAGGTCCAGCCGCAATATCTATACGGAGATTGGAAAACGCAACCTGGTCGGATATTAAAAAACAGCTAAAGAAATCATTTGGAGTTCAACAGTCCTATCTTAAACTAAAGGAAGAGGCAGATTCTGTTAAATTTATTAATGTAAGTCAATATTATAATGATTTGTCAAAAATTTTAGATAAGTTAAATCTTAAGTATAGGTTAGATGACGAATCCCCTACAGAATTTAATACAATTAATAATGAGAAAAGTATATTAGAAAAATTTTTGAATAAACTCCCTAGATCAGATAGTATGTTTTTAAGAATAAAAAATGTTGCTACCCTAGAGGAAGCTTTTTTTGAACTACTACAAACCGGAATCAATAATAATCCTTCATCCTTACAAAAAATTAATAATTACAAACATAACAATGGAAAATACAACAATAATACAAATTTTAGGCAAAACTACTCTAATAATGATGAACGCAAGTATAATTATAATCGAATTAATCAGCAAAAAGTGAATTACAATAATAATTTTCCTAATCAAAATTTTAGAAATCAAAGTGCTAATTTAAGAAATCAAAGTGCTAATTTTAGAAATCAAAGTGCTAATTTTAGAAAACAAAGTGCTAACTTTAGAGATCAGATGAATAATTTTAACCAAAATAGGTACCCAAATTCTAGAATATCTCATAACAATAATAATAATAGACCTGTCGAACCCATGGATGTGGATGAAAATTTTCATTTACAGCCTCGGGAAGTACATTTCCTATAGTTGAGTTTACAATTCATAACAAAAAGATACCTTGCCTTATAGATACAGGTGCGTCAATTTCCCTTATAAATAATAACGTTTTCCCATTTGCAAAGCGACTAAAATTAAATAAACCTATAGAAATTGTTAGTTTATTTGGTAAAAATATAATCTTGCATGAAATAATCACTGAAGTCCCAAAAGAATTTAATCATGAAGCTACAATGACATGGAAAGTGTTAAACTTCAATAATAAAAAATTTGATGCTATACTAGGACAAAATATTTTAAGAGCAATTGGGGCAAAAATAAATTTAGAGGAAGGATTTATCGAAATAATGAATAAAGTGACTAGATTCAAAGATTCTTGTCCTTTTGACGATACTCATGAACTAAATCCCTTAAATATAGATAACAAAAATATATTTGAATGTATTAAAACTGACCATCTCAATAAAGAAGAATATAATGCCTTAAAGAAGATTATTTTAGAAAATAGAGATTTATTCTATCAGGAAGGCCAACAACTAACCCATATAAATGAAATTAAACACCAGATAATTACAAAACATAGTCAACCAATATATTCAAAAATTTATAGATTCCCTAAAATTCATGAACAAGAAGTTGAAAAGCAGATATCAGAAATGTTGAAACAAGGTATAATAAAGCCTAGCAATTCTCCATACAATTCTCCCATCTGGGTAGTTCCCAAAAAAATGGACCATTCAGATGTAAAGAAGTGGAGAATTGTCATAGACTACAGAAAACTCAACGAAATAACCGTAGACGATAAATTCCCTATACCTAACATCGAATCACTTTTTGATAAATTGGGAAGAGCCCAATATTTTACTACCCTCGATCTTGCCAAAGGATTTCATCAAATTCTTGTAGATGAAAAAGATCAACCAAAAACTGCTTTCTCAACTCCACAAGGTCATTTTGAATACGTCAGGATGCCATTCGGCTTGAAGAATGCTCCTGCTACGTTTCAAAGAATGATTAATTATGTTTTAAAGAAATTTATCAATTTTAATTGTGTAGTATATCTGGACGACATACTGATCTTTAGCACTTCACTGCAAGAGCACATTAACGCCATTATAAAAATTTTTCAAAAACTTCGAGAATTTAACCTAAAAATCCAACCTGACAAATGTATGTTCCTTTCGAAAGAGTCTGAATATCTTGGTCATTTACTGACTAGCGAGGGGATCAAACCGAACCCTAATAAAATTAAAGTCATTCAAACACTGAAACTTCCCTCAACTAGAAAAGCGATAAAAAGCTTTCTAGGAATTACTGGTTACTACCGGAAATTTATAAGAGACTAAGCGAAAATAGCACAACCTCTTACTCAGTGTCTTAAGAAAAATAGGAAAATCGATATAAATGATCCCAAATACATAGAAGCATTCACGAAATTAAAAGAAATAATAACTAAAGACCCTATTCTAAAATATCCGAATTTTAATCAGAGATTTACTCTGACAACGGATGCTAGTCATTACGCTGTAGGGGCAGTATTATCACAAAACGGTCATCCTATATCCTTCGCTAGTCGAACTCTCAATGAACATGAGATTCGATATAGCACCATTGAAAAGGAATTATTAGCCATTATCTGGGCTACTAAGTATTTCAGACCCTATTTATTTGGAGTAAAATTTACAATCAAAACGGACCATCAGCCCCTAGTCTGGTTAAACTCCCTAAAAGAACCTAACGCAAAACTTCAACGGTGGAAAATAAAATTGAACGAATTTGATTTCGACATAGAATATGTGAAGGGCAAAGAAAATAAAGTCGCCGATTTTCTTAGTCGAATAAATATAAATAAACATGAAATCAATAATTTGGAAGAAGGGAATGATAATGAAAATGAAAGTAATTTAGCTACGATTCATAGTGGTGTAGAAAACCTAGGAGATCATATTCCTATTGTAGATAATATTATCAATAAATACCTGACCCAAATTCATTTAGTAAAAAATAAACAAGAAGAGTTAGTTACATTATATAAAAGATATAGGATAATATATATTTCTAAAAGCGATTTAAAAGATGAAAACTATTTGAATGACCTTTTAAGAAGAGTAATAAAAAAAGGAACTACTGCCGTCTATTCTGAATTGGATTACAATGAATATGCAATCCTTCAAAACAAATTAATTCAATTATTTAGCAATGAACAAAAAATTAGATTTGTCAAATGTAATAAGCTAGCGACTAATATAAAAAGTGAAGGTGAGCTGATCGAAATAATAAAAGAAACACATGAAAACACAAACCATAGAGGTATTTTAGAAAATTTCCTTGAAATTAAAGATAAATATTATTTTCCTAAATTAAAAGATTTCATATACAAATACATAAATAATTGCGATGTATGTAACTTATCTAAATATGACAGAAAACCCATTCAGTATAAATACAATTTGTCAGAAACTCCTTCTAAACCGAATGAGATCGTTCACGCAGATATTTTCTATTTGAAAAAGGAAATATTTTTAACAACAATTGATAGATTTACTAAACATTTAACTGTGCTTAAATTTGTAGTATCAACGACAATTTCATATAACTTAATTATTATAATGTAAATTATGTATATGCATATATATAGTTATGAAATCAGTCATTTACATTTATTTGTACAATGGATTAATATTATGAATTTTGATTGTATAAAATTGTTCAGTTAGGTAAAACGACCTTTGTATTGAATTGGGTATATGTATATCAGATGATCAAATGATATTGTAATTCATTATATTATATTTAGTCTGTAACTAATCTTCAATGAATTAAGTAATGTAATTTTTGCATTTAATAAAAATTATAACAAATGGTTATGGGCCCAGGTTTGTTCGCTGGCACGTGGTGATAAAAATTTAAAATCTTAAAATTTTTAAACAATCGGTGAATAAAACTTAAAAGAAAGTTTAAGGTTAAGTAGTGCATTGAATTTAAAGTTGATTTGTGGTTGAATTTTATTTATTATTTATATGATGGCTTACCAAAACATAGTTAAAATAGACCAACTTAACACCGACAATTACGACACATGGAAGGTGCAAGTTGAATCGCTTTTAATAAAGAACGATTTATGGGGTTACGTCGCAGGTGAAATTCCAAAGCCAACAGATGATAAAAAATTAGATTGGATAAAAAATGATAAAAAGGCTAAAGCGGATTTGATGCTATCCATCTCACCATCACTACTTAAAGATGTTAGAGATTGTTCTACGTCACGAGATGCATGGCTGAAACTTAAACGAATCTTCGATTCTAAAGGTCCAGCAAGGAAGGCCACATTATTGAAAAGACTCATCTTAAGTAAAATGAAAAGTGATGACAACGTGGTTGATCACATTTCAAATTTTTTTGATATAGTTGATAAGTTAAAATCAATTGAAATTGAAGTTGATGATGATCTTCTCTCAATCTTACTTTTATATAGTTTACCTGAACAATTTGAAAATTTTCGTGTAGCTATCGAATCTCGTGATACTTTACCGAAGCCATCAGACTTAAAGGTAAAAATAATTGAAGAATACAATGCTAGAAAGTCGCAGCAGGTACCAAATTCTGAAGTTCTGATTGTGAACCAAAAGGAGAAAGAAAAGGAGGTAAATACCCATCCACGTTTTTTGAAAGGTAAGAGATTGCATGCTAAGAATAAAATTATTTGTTATACCTGTAAGAAACCCGGTCATAAGTCGTTCAATTGTAAAAATAAATCACAAAATAGAGAAAAAACTTCATATGCTAACGAATCAACATTCTTAGCTAATGAAAGCAAAAGTAATTCAGGTCAAACAGTAAAATGGGTTTTAGATAGTGGTGCCACTTCCCACATGTGCGCGAATTTGAGAAAATTTGTTAAAATTGATAAAGTTGAAAATAGAGAGCTAAAACTAGCAAATAATGAAGTAACCGAAATTAAAGGTAAAGGTATAGTTTATTTGAATACTGAAAATGGTAGTGTAAAACTTCAAGAAGTACTATATGTGCCAGACTTACGAGCAAATCTGCTTTCAGTGACAAGAATCACAGCGAATAATCACTCTGTTAAATTTATTAAAAATAATGCATTGATCTTAAATGATAAAGATGAAGTAATATTAAAAGCAAAGAAAACACATGGTTTGTATGAAGTAACTGAAAATAACATACCAGAAGTTAATATGGTTAGTAAAGTAAATGATCTAGATTTGTGGCATAGTCGATATGGTCACTTAAATTTCCAAACATTGAAGGAAATGATAAAGCAAAATAAAGTAAATGGTATTAAAAAGGATATATTAAAACAGAAAACTGACCAAAAATGTGAAATTTGTATTCAAGCCAAGCAAACTAAATTGCCATTTAATAAAATAATCACAAAGAGGTGTAGAGAACCATTGGACTTAATTCACAGTGATATTTGTGGACCAATGAGAACGCAATCGCAAGGGGGTGGAAGATATTTTATAACTTTTATCGACGATGCAACCAGATGGTGTACTGTTTTTATAATTAAACATAAAAACGAAGCTTTAGAAATGTTTAAAATTTTTAAAGCAAAAGTCGAAAACTTTCATAATAAAAAAATTAAATCACTTCGTACTGATAACGGAAAAGAATACGTAAACTTAAATTTTTCAGATTATCTAAAAAAGGAGGGTATTCAACATCAATTATCTGCAGAATATACACCTGAGCAAAACGGCTTAGCTGAGAGAATGAATCGTACATTAGTTGAAATGGCGAGATGCATGGTGATTCAATCCAAATTACCAACAAGTTTATGGGCAGAAGCAATAACTACAGCATGCTATATTCGGAACAGATCTGCAACAACATCTTTAAAAAATGAAACACCCTATAGATTCTGGTATGGTAGAAATCCAACAGTAAGTTATTTTAGAACATTTGGTTCATTAGCTTATGTTTTACAGAAAGGTTCAAAAGGTGAAAAATTTAGTCCTAAATCAAAACTATACTATTTAGTAGGTTATTGCGAAAACTCGAAGGCTTACCGATTATGGAACAAAGAGACAAAGAATTTGATTAAAAGTAGAGATGTGATTTTCGCTAGAGAATATGAAAATGATATTGGTAAAAATAAAATTTTAGTAAAAAATGAAATAAATGATGAAGAATGTAAAGAAAATGAAGATGACACTGAAGATAATAAAGATCAAGAACTAGATGAAAAATTGAATGAAGAATTAGAAAAAGAAGAAGAAATCATTGAAGAAAGAAGCCAAAAGGGAAATACAAATCAGAAAAATGCTGAACAAGATAAAAAAATGAATAAAAATACAAAGGATGTTAAATCAGAAAATAAAAGAACCAGAGGTCGACCAAAAATTTTAAGAGAAGGTAAACGAGGAAGACCAAAGAAACTATTTAATATAGAAAATAAAATGAAGAATGAAGAAAGGAATGAAACTGAAGAAAATAATAAGAATGAAGAAGAAGATGAAGATAATAAAATTAATAGTACTGACACATCAGAAAGTTATGATACACCTGACGAAGAAAATGATTTGAGAAATGTTTTTCTTACATGTGAGAGTGATCCAGAAAATATAGAAGATATTATGAAAAGTCCTTGGAAAAAAGAGTGGGAAGAAGCAATAAGAAAAGAGTTATTGGCACATGAAAAGAATGAAACTTGGAAAGTGATAAAAAGACCTGAAAATGTAAAAGCTATAAAATGTAGATGGGTATTTGCTACAAAGACTGATGCAAAGAATAATATCATAAAAAGAAAAGCAAGATTAGTTGCAAAAGGATGCAGTCAAAGACCTGGCATCGATTACACTGAAATTTATGCTCCAGTAGCCAAATATCGCTCAATTAGACTTTTAGTTGCTATTGCAGTAGAATTAGACCTAGAATTATTTCAATTTGACGTTGTAACAGCATTTTTAAATGGTTCACTTAAAGAAAACATATATATGGAGTTACCAGAATATTATGAGAAATTACAAAATAAAAATGAAACTTATGAAGGAAAAATCTGTAAGTTACAAAAGGCAATTTATGGTTTAAAACAAAGCGGTAGAATGTGGTATATTGAACTCGACAAATACTTAAAATTAATGTCATTCCGACAACTAAAAAATGAATATTGTATGTATATGCTAAAACAAAATAAAGATATCATATTATTAACCGTATATGTTGATGATATCATTATTGCAACGAATAACAAAAACAAAGTTACATGGTTCAAACAAGAAATGATGAAGAAATTTGAAATCAAAGACTTAGGTCAATTAAAGCATTGTCTTGGCATACAATTTGAGAAGATTGCTAATGGTATAGTATTGAGTCAAGAAAAATTTATTAAAAAATTACTACATAAATTTGGAATGGAAAATGCAAATCCAGTAAAGTTACCTGTAGAAGTAAATGCAAAGATTTCAAAAGATATGTGCAGAAAAATGAACGATGAAGTATCGACGATTCCTTACCAGAATCTCATTGGCTCTATTTTATACTTAGCTATAACAACAAGACCTGACATAAGCTACATCGTTAGTGTTTTAAGTCAATATAATCATAATTTTGGAAAGGCTCATTGGATTTCAGCAAAAAGGGTTCTCAGATATCTTAAACATTCTATTAATTATTGCCTTATTTTCAGAAAAACAGGTGAAGACTTGAAAGGATATGTGGATGCAGATTGGGGTTCCAATCTAGATGACAGACGATCTTATAGCGGATTTTATTTCAAACTTGCTGGTGGAGCTATATATTGGGAAGTAAAAAAGCAAAAAACAGTGGCACTTTCAACAGCAGAGGCAGAATATATGGCGATCTCCGAATGTACGAAAGAAGCTATCTACCTCAAAAGTCTACTAAATGAATTACAGTTTAGACCAGCAAATATTCCAGTTAAAATTTTTAATGATAATCAAAGCGCCCAAACAATTGCAGAAAATCCATTGATCAGTAACCGCAGTAAACATATTGATATTAGACATCACTTTATAAGAGATGCAATCAATAATAAAGAAGTCATTTTAAAATATCTTGAGTCAAAGAAAATGCCAGCTGATATATTAACTAAAGGTTTACCTGTCCAGAAATTTGAATTTTGTATTGAAGAATTAGGCATCAAAGAAAATAGAAATTATCATTGATGGGGGTGTATTGTAGTATCAACGACAATTTCATATAACTTAATTATTATAATGTAAATTATGTATATGCATATATATAGTTATGAAATCAGTCATTTACATTTATTTGTACAATGGATTAATATTATGAATTTTGATTGTATAAAATTGTTCAGTTAGGTAAAACGACCTTTGTATTGAATTGGGTATATGTATATCAGATGATCAAATGATATTGTAATTCATTATATTATATTTAGTCTGTAACTAATCTTCAATGAATTAAGTAATGTAATTTTTGCATTTAATAAAAATTATAACAAAATTAAATGATAGAAACAGTGTAACGATAGTTCAAGCATTAAAACTTAGAAATTCGTTATTCGGTAAACCTACAAAATATATATTTGATAACGAATTTGATAGTTTAAACCTGAAAGATTTTTGTCGTTTAGAAAACATAGAAATTCATTTTACCTCTCCTAGAAGTCATACAGGTAATTCTGATATTGAAAGGGCTCATGGAACAATAAATGAACATATTCGTATCCTTCACCTGACAGAGCCAGATTTAGACACTGAAAGTAGAATCTTAAAAGCTGTAGAAAAATATAACAATACAATCCATTCTACTACTGAAGTTAAACCTGTTGATTTCCTGAGTGGTAAAATCACAAACTTTGAAAGCATAAGAAAAACAATGCTAGAGAAGAAAGAGAAACTTATTACGAAATTAAATAAACACAGAAAAGACTTTAATTTACCAAGTACCCAAGATATTCTCATTAAGAACCCCACTGCCTTAAGATACAAAGACCTACCTAGATATAAAAAGATTTCATACTCAAAATTTAATAATAACATAATTGATAAACAAAAACGAAAAATTCATCCAACTCGTATCAAAAGAAACTTTAAAATTTTTTTCAGAAAATCATAAAATTCCTGATAATGATAACAACAATGCTGCTGAATCCGTCCCAAGTACAAGCAATGATCCACGTTGAAAAACTAGACACTGAAGCCGGATATGCTATCATCCAACAAAACACCATACCGATAATTGAATCCTACAACAAAATCATCCACGTAGTTGATCTTAAAGATATAGAGACTACAATACTAACAATAGAAACACAAGTAAACGAAACTTTCTATCAACCAAAAGAAAGAAATTCATTTGATACATTGCAAATCAAACTCAATAAAGTGAAACATACTTTCAAAACATTATTACCGTTTAGACAAAAGAGAGCCCTAATTAATATTGGTGGATCCTTTCTAAAATGGATTTTTGACACCATGGACGAAGATGATAAAGTAGAAATAGAAAATTGTTTAAAGGCAGGTAAGGAAAACATTCATAATCTCGTAGTAAATTCAAATAAACAAATAAGAATTAATAACATTCTCGAACAAAACATAAAGAATCTTCAAAATAATATACAAAAAAGTCATGAAGAAATAAATAAACTTTTCGATTTTGTTACATATAATACAAAAGATATGCTGAAACAAATACAATATCTGCAAATGTTAACTAGTATAAACCTCCTAAACGAAGAGATTGAAAAGATACAAGAAAATATTATGTCATCAAAATACCAGATTATGACTAGAACAATTCTTACACCTGAAGAAATTGACACCTACGACATAGACGTTTTTAAACTACAAGAATTAAAAAGCTCTCTTGCATCATTTAATTCTAAATTATTCTTTATTGTATTGGTTCCGGAAGTAAGTAAAACAAAAGCAACTCAACATAAAATTTTACCGCTACCAAATTCAAATTATGAAGAAATAAATATGAAAAGTATAGATATTATTCTTTTCGAAAATAAAACATACTATCTTGACAATGAGAGATATAGAAAAAAATTAAAACCGGTTTTAGGTTGTATTTTAAACTTAGTAAATAATTCTTATGGTGAATGTTCAAAAATCATTAATAAAAAACCAGAAATAATAGAAATAGGTTTAGGCTTAATTTTTGTGAAAAATGTAAAAAATATAAAATTAACCAGTAATTGTAGTAATGTTGAATATAATTTGAATAAAAACTATCTAATATCATTTAATAATTGTACAACAAAATTAAACGATATACAATTTACTAGTAAAGAGAAGGAGTTCAAACATAACATTGTCTTACCTAGATATTCAAAAATAGAAAGCATTAATGTTACAGTGAATGTAAATGATCTATATTTAAAACAAATCCAAAATAATAAAGAAATTGTAGAAATAGAATATAAAAGAAAACAAAACACAATAATTTCATATACTAATTGTAGCTTTTTATTGATAAGTATTTTATTATTCATTATATCTATGTTAGTAAAATTGTATTCGAAAAAGAAAGATCAAACAAAACATAATACTAATAATTTTGCTCAGGAGTGCAAAAATCTTGGGGAAAGGGGAGTCATATATCCAGAAAATTCTACTCTAAAGAATGTCATTACTTCGACTTCCGTTCCCATAAAATTGTAGAGCTTGCATCGCAAACTTGCTTCATATTTCATACATGAATTCTTTCTTTCGATTCACATGTTAACTCTTCTAACGCGTAAAATAATTTCTGATGATCTTGCAAATTTACTTTTGCACACGAATGTTTTATAGTCGGAAATTGTCTGGTCTTTCTTTTTCATAATCATCGTTATTAAAATCTTAATTATTAAGTTTTAGTTTTTCTTTAGCTACAAGTAAGTACGGTTGTAACAACGTAAAATAATAAAAATAAAGTTATATCTTAATTTGGTCTTTTATTATAACCCGTGCTAAACAATCTTGTGTGTTTCTCTTGTGGTTTATAAGGTTAATCGATTAACAAAGTAGACAATAAAATAAGGATTTAATTTTATTTCGTTGTCGATTACATGTTTTGCACACTTTAAATGCGCATTGAAATTTTGTTTATGCATCCGTATTTAGTCAAGACGGAGTGAGTTAATGCGAATTAATGTGTCGCATAAACAAGGTAATTGTTTATGATTTGTTATAAACATTGGTTTAGAAAGTGGGGCATCCAATTATCAAAAAAGTGAATAAAGTAGAATCTCGATAATTTTACTACCTGATAATTTCCTATATTTACAGCGAAAGAAATTTTGCTTACTCTATAATTTCAACAGCCATAATTTATACATGAATTTACACATAAAATACATGTTTGAACATGTTAAATCGCAAAAAATCTAAATTTGATTTTATTTGTGAAAGGCTTTTTTTTTGATTTTTTTTTTTGTGTTAATTAAAAATTGAGAAATAAATAAACTAATCTTTTTTTAATTTCATGTGTGTGTTTTACTTCCATACATATGTACATATTTAGTTTAAATTTTGTATTCAATAATTTCTACTATCCCGTAATTTCAACGAGGGTAGTTTTAATTAGTTAAAATTATCGAGATTCTACTGTACATAAATCTAAAATACCTAATTCTTTAAACCATACAATGTCGGTTGAACTGAACAGTTACTTGTGCGTCAGCAAAAGTAAAATACAATATTGTATGTGTATAATATACCTACATACAATAATAATGGCTTTTATTTGCTTGTCACATATTTTTGTTGTTGTCGGTTAACAATTATTGTACCTAAAGGAAAAGTGTTAAGTAATGAAAATGAATATTGAGATTATATTATATCAATACAATTTACATAGCAACACAAATTGTGTATAGTATATGGTACTATGTAAGAGGTATATGTATAATAGTTCAAACTGTAAATTATAAGATTAGGCTTTGAATTGTAATTGAATTAGAATTGATAGTCAGTCTCTTCTTCAACTTCAACAAGTGAAGTAGTCAATACATTACAGCAATCAACCACCATAAACCTAACAGGTTATGGGCCCAGTACCGCAAAACACGTGGCGAGTTGAATAAAGTACCCAGCAGGTAAATTAATATTTTTTATTAGTTGAAATATATAAAAATCTTTAGTGAAAAATTAAAAAATGAATGTGCCAAATACCAACATTGAGAAATTAGATGACGAAAATTACGAAACGTGGAAAATGCAAGTCAAAAGTGTACTAACACTGAATGACTTGTGGAAGTATGCATCTGGTGAAGAAAAGATTCCAAGTGATACCACAAAAAAGGCTGAATGGGAGGTTAAAGATTCCAAAGCGTTATCTTTAATTACATTGACAATCAAAGGTAATCAAATTAACTATATCAAAAGGGCAAGTACATCAAATGAAGCATGGAAACTTCTCGAAAAATTACACATGTCTAAAGGACCAGCAAAGAAGGTAATGCTGTACAAGCAGTTGTTTCAGATGAAAAAGAATGTAGACCAAACAATGGTACAACATATACGTAACTTTCAAAGTAAAGTTGATCAAATGGAAGAGATTGGGGTAATTATACCTAAAGAATTGTTATCTACAATGTTATTGAACACGCTACCTGCTGAATATGAAAACTTTTGTATTGCTGTAGAAAGTAGAGATGAGTTGCCTGATGTAGAAATGTTGAAAATTAAGTTGATTGAAGAAGAAACTCGAAGAAATCAGAATAAATGTAATGAAAATGAAAATTCACAGAATGCATTACTATCAAATGAAGAAAATAAGGTTAAAAGTAAGAAGAATATATTGAATAATGGTCACAAGAAAGGAAATGAAAGACAAGAAAATACTTCACGTTTCAAGGGAAAATGTTTTAATTGTGGTAAAATTGGGCACAGATCAGAAAAATGTTGGTTAAAAATGAAAAATAAAGCTAAAAATGAAGCTATGGTTACTGTCTTAAGTACAGAATTGATATCTAATAATGAATGGTGTATTGATAGTGGTGCCAGTGCGCACATGTGTCGTGATAAGAATTTATTTGTAAAATGGAATTCAAATGCACATTCTATGATAGAAACAGCTGGAAATGAAAAGATTGATGCATATGGGGTTGGATCAGTTGTGTTGAATTTGCCAAAAATTAGAGGTTATGTAGACAAAGTGACTTTAGAAAACGTGATTTATGCACCGAAGTTGAAACATAATTTGCTATCTGTATCTAAAGCTACCGAAAAAGGTTACAAATTTATTTTCAATAAAAATTGTGTGATTGCAAAAAGAAGTGATAATTCAAATGTTTTTAATGCTCAAAAGAAAGGGAAATTATATATTCTACAGTTGAATGAAGAAAGTTTAATGTTATCTATGCATAAATTAGACTATGATTTAGTGAAATGGCATCAACGTTTTGGTCACTTAAACTTTAAAGATGTTCAAAATTTAAGACGCAAAAATATGGTTACTGGTCTAAAGGAAGATTTAAAATCCAGTGAAATAAAATGTATGATTTGTAACAAGGGTAAAATTACTCAAATGCCTTATACGAATTCTGAAATAAAAGAAAACGATTTACTAGAGACCATACACTCAGATATTTGCGGTCCATTTAATCAAGAATCATTAGGTGGTTCAAAATATTTTGTAACATTCGTAGATGGTAAATCAAGGTTTGTGGAAGTAGCATTTTTGAAGCATAGATCTGAAGTATTTAACGCCTTTAAAAATTATCAAAAGTACGCCGAACGATATACTGGTAAGAAAATTAAATGTTTGAGAACGGACAATGCAAAGGAATATAAGTCCAAAGAATTTAATGAGTATTTGGAAAAACAAGGTATTAGAAGACAATTTTCGATTGAATATACACCCCAACAAAATGGTGTCGCTGAAAGAATGAATAGAACGTTGTTAGACATGGCAAGGTGTATGTTAATAGAGTCAGAATTACCAAAAAGTTTATGGGCTGAAGCCATTAATACAGCTGCTTTTATAAGAAACAGATGTCCAACAACAAGTTCAAAAATCCAGAAAACACCATATGAAATTTGGACAAATAGAAAACCAGACGTATCATTCTTAAAGGGTTTTGGTAGTAAAGCTATTGCATTGAAGAAAGGTCCACATAAATCGAAATTAAATCCAAGAGGTGAAGAATACATATTCGTAGGATATTCAAAAGAATCAAAGGGATATAGACTGTGGGATGGCAGGTCAAAATCTATTGTAAATCGGCGTGATGTAAAAATATTTGAGAAAACGGATCCGAAGCACTATCTTTGGTTAAATGAAATTGTAAATTGTGAGAATGAAAACGATAATAAAATGCTGGAAATAGAAGAAAATGATATCCAGAAAAGTGAAATTGAGCATGAATATAAACAAGAGATAGAAGAAGATTTTATAACACCAGAAAGTTCACCGTTGAAAAGTGAATCGTCAAGTTCGGATGATGTATTCGAAGAATCGAATGTTGATGACACAGATACCTCCACACCTATAAGACGGAGACAAGGACGACCCAGAATTGTTAGAACCGGTGCGAGAGGAAGGCCAAGAAAAGTTTTTATAGGGAACGAAAAGGTAAATTTTGCAATTGATAAAGAAATTAATAATCCTGTTTCATTTGAGGAAGCTGTAATGAGACATGATCGAATAAAATGGATTGAAGCGATGAAATTAGAATTAGAATCCTTGAAGAAAAACGAAACATGGGAATTGGTCGAACGTCCAAAAGGAAAGAAAGTTTTGACGAACAGATGGGTTTACTCTATTAAAAATGCAAATGATGGTTCTATAGAAAAATACAAAGCTCGATTGGTTGTCAGAGGATGTGAACAAGAAAGTGGAGTCGATTATGAAGAAGTTTTTGCTCCAGTTGCAAGATCTGAATCGGTGAAGATATTATTTGCTGTATGTGCTGAAATGGAAATGCATTTGCACCAAATGGATGTGACATGTGCTTATGTACAGGGCGAATTAAATGATGAAGTTTATATGGAACAACCTTTGTATCCAGACGGAAGACATAATGAAAATAAAGTATGTAAGTTGATGAAACCTCTTTACGGATTGAAACAAGCAGGAAGACAATGGTACAAAAAGTTGAGTGAATATCTGAAAAGTATAAAAATGAAACAAATGTCCAGTGATCCTTGTTTATATGTGAAAAATGAAAATGGAAAGAAAATCATTATTTTGGTTTACGTTGATGATTTATTATTGGCATCAAACTGTATTAAATTGTTAGAAGAAACAAAGAAACAACTTTCAATGAAATTTGAGATGAAAGATCTTGGCAAAGTCAAACATATCTTAGGAATTTCAGTAACACGTGAAGAAGATACTGGTGAAATAGAAATAAATCAAGTCCAATATATTCAAAAACTATTGAAATGGTTTAAAATGGAGGAAGCTAATCCTGTATCAACGCCAATAGATATGAGCCAAAAATTATCGCTAAATTGTGATGAAATCTCAGAAGAAGAACGCAAAGACATGACGCGACGACCATATAGAGAATTGATTGGTGCATTAATGTATATTGCTAATACGACAAGACCTGATATTTCATTTGCAACTAACATGTTAAGCAGATATTGTGTACAACCAAGAATAATACATTGGAAAATGGCGAAGCGAGTCTTAAGATATTTGAAAGGTACCATGAATTACTCGTTAAAGTACAGAAAAACTGGACAAAATTTGAAATGCTACGTTGATTCTGATTGGGCAAGTGATGTTCAAGATAGAAAATCATGTTCAGGTTACGTTATTTTTATGGCAGAAGGACCTATTTGTTGGAAATCTAAGAAGCAAAAATCTGTAGCATTATCTACTATGGAGGCTGAATATATAGCATTGTCAGAAATAACTAAGGAAATTGTTTATGTAAGAAGGCTTTTAAATGAACTGAATTTTAAGGTATATTGTGAAGAACCGACCACAGTGTTATGCGATAACCAAATTGCCATTAAGGTTTCGAAAGAGAATGTTCATTATGAGAGATCAAAGCATATTGACATTAGGTATCATTTCTGCAGAGAAAAACAAGAGGAAGGTATTATTAACGTCACATATGTTTCAACAAGTGATATGGCAGCAGATATTATGACAAAAGGGTTGCAGAAGAATAAGCACGAAAAATGTATTGAATTATTAGGCTTAGATAATTGATATTTGAATTTTTTTTTGAATTGTATAGTTGAATTTTTGATATGTAGATATGTACATGTAAATTGCATTGATAGGGGGAGTGTTAAGTAATGAAAATGAATATTGAGATTATATTATATCAATACAATTTACATAGCAACACAAATTGTGTATAGTATATGGTACTATGTAAGAGGTATATGTATAATAGTTCAAACTGTAAATTATAAGATTAGGCTTTGAATTGTAATTGAATTAGAATTGATAGTCAGTCTCTTCTTCAACTTCAACAAGTGAAGTAGTCAATACATTACAGCAATCAACCACCATAAACCTAACAAAAAGGAAACAACAAAAAAAACTGAAAACTTTGTCAGTTTATTATTATTTTATTATATAACATCATGATAGGTTTATGTCTTTGCTAATCATATCACATTTGTCAGTTAATCGATGTCAGTTAACCAAAATTCATATGCAACATTTTGTACAACAGTTTTTATATATCTGTATTATTATATTGTTTGTGTTCAAACGAAATGTACAAAAGACTATAGAAAGTATGCCTATCTTGCCTGTACTGACATCCAAAAGTAAAAATAGCAATTAGCATAGGTACTTCATATTGCTTTTAGGGGCACTACAATATTCGTATTACCGTGGAAAGTATATATTAATCGAAAGTATAGGGGTAATACGCACTTAGATAAATTGGTACTTATATTATATCAAGGAAGACTTTTCAATTCAATAAAAAAACTCATACTTACTTTTTCAACTGTTTGCATTGAAAATTCTGGACTTGATGATTCTAGAAATTTCTGTAATTAAAATAAAAAAGAAAATATATAGGTATGTATAAAAAAACCAATAAGTATTTTGTAATAGCATTAGCTGGAGAAAAAAAGTGACAAAATAAATTTACTACAAAATGTATAGCTAAACACTAAAAATTTATGAGCACCCTGCGTATTATTCGCAGGATCAAAAAAAGAAAGAAAAGAGGCCCCGGGCCCGTCATGCCCGTCGTCATGAATTATCATATGAGGAAATTTTGAGAATCAAATTTTATAATTACCACCTTCCTCATTATTTTCGCATTAATATTTAGTTATTTTATACATAATTCTTATATTTCATACTTTTATGTCATAGCATATTTCAAGAAAATTAATAATTGAAGGTGGATACCTGAAACTTATTTTTCTACAAAATGGCTGAGTCTTGAAAATTTTTTATTTCTAACTATGTAGGTAGTTCACTCGATTTTTTCTTCTTATTTGAAGCTACTTTTCTTTCGTACACTTATTTTTTTATATTGGACAAAATTTTCCACAATCTTTTAAAATATCAACTTTATAAGTTCCTTTTTTTTCGATTTGAAATAATTTTAAATTTTTAAATATGTATGTAATTTTTTCCACAGAATTTTTTCTTAAATTACTGATATTTGCTAAACAATGAACATTCAACAATACAAAAAATTGAATGAAAACAGATGAAGAAAAAAGAACGAAGATTATGAAATTAATACATATAGCTTGAGTTCGTTTTCTCGTATGTTGCTGTTTTGTTGGCTTTTTATATTTATTTCCCGTCTTCCTCCGTCCATCCTGATAATAATTTACGTTTATATTTCTTGTTCTTATGTCAGACGGTAGATGGCTGGAACGACGTTAAGAGTCGATTAAATAAAAATTGGCATGCTGTCAAAAATGTACCAACTATCAATAAAGTAATAGCCTAGACAGACACGTAGTATGGATACCATGGTACCAATACCATGGTTTCAACAATACCACGAAAATTCCGACCCCTGACAGACATGTAGTATCTTTACCATGTATGGTTAGATGACATTTGTTTAAATAATATTCAAACAATTAAAAAATTAGAAAACTATAATGTTGCTTTGCGTGCTTTATCCATAGCGAATGAGTGTTCACACAGTTCTAATTTAAAATTGTGAAATGCAATTATTAATTATTTTCCACTTCTAAAAACAAAACAAAAAAAATTGAGAAAAAAAAACATTATGGCTGTCATTAATGTCAAGAATTTAGGTTTTAGCTATTCACGCATGGCGCTAACAACCGTTTTCACTTTGGTTTTAACATCTAGATGGCGGTGATTTCACTAAATTCTTGCAATACCAGAGTAATACTACGAAAAATAACGTAGTATCAATATCCTCTATATACCACGTATTTATCGTGGTTTATAATGAAAATTTGGTGACACACACGTAGTATTTACGTGGTATTGAAATTTCGTAGTATCAGAAACCTATGTCTGTCTCCCCTATAAGGAAAATTATGTAGCTCGTCGTATCGTATGGTTTGCGTGGAAGAAAAAAGAGTGCAAAAGAAAATGTTCATATTCATAATTATTAATTAATTGATGTTTTATTTTTTTTATTATTGCACTTTAAACAGGTATAATTTTTCACGTTTTTTATTTTTTACTTTAACTAATTAAAAAAAAAAAAATTAGAAAAACAAAGGTGAAGGAAAGTTGGTTTCAATGTAATAAAAAAGTATTTTTCTGTAACATTCCTGGATGGGGTAAGGCTCCTATGTGGCTGTAGGCTTCATATTTTAGATGCATATTATGAATTTACGTTTGTTTTCATATATTAATCTTCAAATATGTGTTAGATAAATTAATACCTGATGATGATTGAATACAGCAATTATTGCAGAAATTTCCTTTTTTCTACTGTGTGTAATATGTGTACCTGCCAACGCTATTAATGATATCGAAATCGAGCCCGATTTATGCGGTAGAGCAAAACCCTCTACAATAAAAGCCTCCTGCTGGTGTTGTGTATGTATTAGTAAGAAGTGCCATGTTTTGTTTTGACATTTTAGTTTCTTATGGTTTCTTAATAAGAGGGGTGGAATATTAGTGTAAAGAAATAGTGTTTTAGCTGAATATTTTTGGTTTTTTAAATAAAATATTGTTTATAAAAGTTTTAAAATATAATAAATTAACAGTGTTATAATTTTTAAAGTGCACAATAGTCAAAAAAATTAAATAAAAAGGTGGAAAATGTTGTGCGTTCTTACCTACTTGTAATACAGGGTCCATACGAGACTTTTTTATGCCAAGACTTATGTCTTGACATCGAATATGTCTCGTATAGACCGCTTATGTCTTGCAGACATAAATGGCAAGACATGGATGTCAAGACTTATGTCTTTGCTACGATGTCTTGCAGACATGAGCAAACAAAATGGCGATTGCAGATGTTTTTGCTAATGTATCAGATTTATCAGACTTTCATCGACAGAAAAAATTGCAAATGTGAACTTTTTAATAAATTTAAATTAATTTTTAAATTTACAAAGTTATTTAGACAAAAATTTCACAAAAATATATTTCAAAAATTTTAAACTTTATATTCACTTATTTGAAATGTCAAGACATGAAATGCCCAGACATGAAAAATATGGCAAGACATGAACAATGTCATGACATAAAAAAGTCTCGTCTGGACTATGTATAAGAGAAAAAATTAAAGTATGACTACATAGTACATACCTATCTATGGTGAGGTTATATTATTTATATGTAATAAAATGAATAAATTGATTTGATTTAATAGAATTTAATTTATTAGTTATCACAAATTAAGTGTCTATTTGCCTTCATTACACAATAAGGATTATGTACCAAATTATTTACTTTTTCATAGACTTTTTTTATATAAATTTTTGTGATTATGTTATGATGTGAGAAATTGATTTGATTCAATAATTTAACAATTAATACAAACTTATAAATAAAATTTTATTAAATTAAATGAATTTGTTCTGTATTTCGTTCACTTTATTTATTTTTTTCATATATGTATTTGTGTTTACATTTCATTTCAATTTATTCACTTTTATAATATAACCTCACCATAGGTAATGTAGTCATTAGTCACATGTCAATATATATGTATAGAAGAAAAAAGCTTATATTATTTATTATTCTTTAAACTTTAATTATTCATATAAATACATATATGTATCAGAATTATTATAAATTAAATTTTATTAAATCAAATCAATTTATTCACTTTATTACATATAAATAATACATATAACCTCACCATACTTTAATTTTTTCTCTTAAAAGTAGGTAAGAAGGCACAATATTTTTCACCTTTTTATTTAACTTTTTGACTATTGTGCACTTTAAAAATTATAACACTGTTAATTTATTATATTTCAAAACTTCTATAAACCATATTTTATTTAAAAAGCCAAAAATATTCAACTAAAACACATTTTCTTTACATCACTATTTGTACTACCAGCATTGAATGTTTTGATGTTTCAACACTTTTATCGTGTTTGATTGTGTTAGTGCAGAAAGCCACAACTCGGCTTGTGATATAGAGGGTTTTGGGTAGAGTAATCGAAAATTGAAACCTCTCGTATACGTGGACGTGCAGCGAAGCCGCAGCGGCCACTTGTACGATGTCATGGGCCATGGCCCCTATTCTGCTATTCGTATCACTTTTTGATCACTGTCACGAGATGTGTCACTTAAATTCAAAAAAGGTATTACAGTATTCATGTGATATGTATAATATATGTAAGTGGTGTGATGAAATTCTAAATAAAAACGTTAACACTGTTAGTTGACGTTTAATTCGTTTGAATATTTTTATTTATTCAAAGTTTAAGAGACGTTTAAGTGTGATTTAAAAATAAAATTTACTAAAGTTTTAAACTGCTTTCTGTTAGGAATTTTCTTGCTTTTGTAAAAAAAAGTTTATATTATCATAAAAAGAAGTAAAATTTAGTCTGAATGTATTTTTTTTTCTTACTTTTTGTTAAGGTGACCAGATTTTTATTGAGACAATTCGGGACATTCCAT
The DNA here is from genome assembly GCA_932526495.1 of Bombylius major. NCBI lineage: Eukaryota > Metazoa > Arthropoda > Insecta > Diptera > Bombyliidae > Bombylius > Bombylius major. The sequence continues at coordinate 20,281,744 of OW052043.1, forward strand.
TGTCTGCTGCGAACCAAAAAAAAAAAAAACAATGGGTACTTTCATTAATGCGTCGTCAACTCGAATGCACTGGAATTATAATCAGAGTCGTCAACTGTGCATGCAAGCGGTTATGCAAAATGTTTACAAAATTTAATAATTTTTAATTAATTTAAATCTTATTTAAAATTGAAATAAAGAAATATCAGAAAAAAAATGTAAAAAGTGTTTGTTTGTTTGAATAGTGATTCATTTTAATTGAAAATAAACATCGCAGTCGTCTGAAAACGATTGAGTAATTTCAGCCGACTGCGCTGCATGCTTGAATTAATGAACATGATACCATTCCACGACTGTACTAGAAAGTCATTTATGAACATGATTTTTACGCCGTCATTGCCGTCGACGCATTCATGAAAGTACTGTATGTTTTTTATTTATACTTTTCTGAAGCGTGAATCTGCTGCTCTGCTTTCTTGCCCTAAAATCTAAAACTTTGAATAATGCGAGATAAAATTTGAAATGCAGGACGAATCCGGGACACAATTACAAATGCGGGACATTTCGCGGGACGTTCTGTAATGCGGGACAGACGTCTAAAATCCGGGACTCTCCCGCCTAATCCGGGACGTCTGGTCACCTTACTTTTTGTTTAAACTCATCATCTTCACTTTAATTTTTTCCGTGATTAAATAATCATCTGAAACCGATAAAATGACAGTTCTATGTGAATACCAGAATAGCAAAAATAATCGATTTTGTGATATTCACCACTTTTCGATGTTTATCACTTAAATCGAATACGGTAATACCATATTTGTAAGTTCACATCACATAACAAGTGAAACGACTATCAGAATAAGGGGAAGGGCCATTATTTATTGTTATGCTTTACATTCTATTCGTTAAAGTAAGTGTCAAATTTCGTCTGAACGTAATTTACTTAATCATGAAAATTCTTGATTTTTTATGCTGTTTATGCTCAATAATATGCAAATAAATAAATTTGCATTAGAAATTACATATCAATGTATTATTATTAATTATTATAAATTAATTATTAGGAAAAATTTTGTATATAAGCAAGGAAAATTTCAATAAAAATCACTTATTATTCAACTTTGAACCAAGCCTTTTCTTTTCTCTTGGTGAGGCTGCCAAGAGCATTGTTTGAATAGTTATAATTGAACAAATTGTGTACTTGGTTGTTTTTACTAAATCATTGTTTTTCAGCGTTATCATACAAGTTAAGTAGGTACTTGTGTGATATTTATTCAACAGAATATACAGATTAAGGCCCATATTTACGAAAGCACTTGCGATCGCAAATCGCCACTTACCATCGCAAGTACGTAATTTGGTATTTACAAACATTTTACAATCGCAAATTTGACATACTGCTGTGGTAAAAATGTCAAATTTGCGATCGCAAAAGTTGCGATTAGTAAATTCCACTGTAAGTATCTGGGCCTCTATTCTCGAAATCACTCGTAAAGTTACGCATACGTATCTTTACGAGTACTTTGTTTTGAATGGTTTATGTCAGACGTATTCTGAAATCAATCGAATATTTATATTCATTCACCATTCGAATAGAATTACAAAGAGAATTACGAGTGTGGTAAAAGTTCTAAAGTTCAAAGCAGTGCTGGGAACTAATTTTGGCTGGAATTCCCTCATTTTTCAACGAAAACTCCCTTTTTTCCCACAATGAAATATTGAAATTCCTTTGAATTTCCCACGACAGAAATAAGTGTGGGGATGGGTGGAAAAGGCAAATTATCGGACCCTGGACTGGATTCTGGAATGGCCAAATACATTTTTACAGGATATTTTGATTGTTTTGATAGAGAGTATAAAAGTAAAGTTATACATATTATACAAGAAAACTAGTTTGTCGTATGTGGTTTTAAGAAAATAGAAAAAGAAATTTAAACCTTAAATATAAATTCTAAGGCAAACGAATTCACGTGCCACGATATGTAAAAATACACAAATTTTCAAAAATTAATAAAATTCACTTTATTTATTTTCCTGTTATTAGTTTTATTGGTATTCCTTGGTTCACTCATCTGTTGTTTTATGCAAATACATAATAATACAATTTAATAATTAATAATGCTTATAAAGGAATTTATTTTACTTACCTTTATTTCCTCAATAAATAATGTTTTTGTTTTATACGCACCAAACACAACCAATACCGATACAAACAAATTTCAGTTTAAATTGAAAGTCACTGAACTGTTAATCTCACAATGTGTGAAAAAATAATGAAGTAGACGGAAAAAGCAAAAATATTAGTAAAGTCATTGCAGAAAACAAGATAAAGATTTTGGGAATTTTTAAAAATTGAATCTTTCTTTTGATAAATTAAGAAAAAATTAAATTTCTGATATGGATTATTTTTCCCACAATTTGTTCTACACAATAAATGTTTTTCCCTTTTTCCCACACCGCAAATTTTAGGTTGAAAATTACCACAAAAAGGTATTTTTCCCACAAGTTCCCAACACTGGTTCAAAGTGGTTTGTGTATCAGATATTTAGACGAGAGAAATGAGGATTAATGAATCACGCAATTTACACGATACGTCAATTGCTCTATCCATCAACCATCAAGCAACGATTCCTACGCGATCGGGGTGAGGCAAATTGAGGGGTAGCACATCACTTGTGTACCAAAAATTTCATCGAGCAATTGCCATTTCTTCTATTCCTTTTTCGTAATTTTTTCAACTCTGCTTTATTTCTTCTTCGACTTTGTGAAAGCAGTATTAAAAATAATACTTGATTAATGATGATTGCTCGACCGTGTAAATGCAAGAGTACATCACGCAGCAAGTTCAAAGCAAAACGCCAAAAACTCGTCCAGCAATTGCTGTATCGTGTAAATTACCCCAATAATGACAGAAGAAATATATATGACGTATCGACGTATGTCATTTAATAATTATTTTGAGAATATCGAAGAGAAATTTGTAAAATTACTCAGATTAAAAAAATGTGTATGGTGGATGGAGTAAAACAAAGGATTGTATCAATAATTTTTATTTTTATTATTAATATAATATTTTTAATTCATAAATTTACTTTTATAGTTTTTTAATGTAATATACAATATATAGTATGAGTATATACATACATACATTATATTTAATAACTATAGGTATATTTATTTTAGACAGTATTAACTTAGTACTCGTAAGTAGTTACGAGTAGGCACTCACATCTTTACGAATGGTTTTCATTCGAATATTTACGTATGCGGATCTCGAGAATAAGCCATATGTCAAAACCACTCGTAAATGGTGAATTTACGTATGCGTAACTTTACGAGTGATTTCGAGAATAGCGGCCCTGGATATTCACACTTGAAAATACAACAACAGTTTTAGTAGCTGCATGGATGAAAGAATAATAAGGAGTGTGCTTTAAAAATGATTAGTTCAAGCAGCATTGCCAGATACTTTTAAAAGGGATTTCGAATTTCTCAAGATTAAAACACAATTGTACGTTATAAATTTACGGATTTTTGTATTTTTATTTCTTTTATCTAATATGTTTTTATTTTTATTTTTAATAAAAAAAATAAATTCTCGATCTAAAAAATAATTTCACCACTTCTATATTTACATTTAAATGTTGTGTATTAAGTATTAGTTTTTTAAGTATATTTTTATTTTTTCACCACTTCTATATTTACATTTAAATGTTGTGTATTATGTATTATTAGTTTTTTAAGTATATTTTTATTTTTTATAAGTTGTGATTTGTGTGCAATAAAGAAGCTTTCTAGTTTTCGAATTACTTCCATAAATTCTTCGGAGGGCTTAATAAATCCTCCTTCAGAAACTTCATCTACCCATGACCATGAAGACGTCGATTGAACGAATTTTCTTAATTCGGTAATATGTTTTAATTTATTTAAAATATAGCCTGCAAAATATTCTAAGCCGTCGAAATATAAATCGTTAATTTTCATATTCTCATCATCATATCATGGTCAAGAGTATGTGAAGATATACTTCTCACATCGACGTTATCAGCGTCATTTGCTATATTTTGAAAAATGTCTCTACTTATAACTATTTCTTCATTTTCGTTTGAATCACTTTCTATATTAGACGAAGTGAAAATGTTTTTCTTGCCACCTATAAAATTAAGAATTAAGGTTTGTTAAAATTATAAATAATTTAATATTAATAATAGATATTTTACCAATCCATACTTCGTTTGCTATTTTGGTAGGGTTTGACGACACAAACACAAGGATGTTCATAATGTACAGTACAATGTATTAGTACAAAATTGAATACTAATTAAATTTAATTATATAGATATTAGTAACAATATAGAAATATCAATATAAGCTATTCGTTATTTTTTCTGCTTTATATTGTTTTGCTCTTACCTATTAAATAAGAACGCAGTCTGTATTTAAAATCAAGAGCTGTCGGATGATCATTGAAGCCGCCTTTACCGCGCATTGTACTAAAAAAAATTTCTAGAACATCTTGATTGAGCCTACTTGTTAATATGAAAGTTACATTGTATTTTTGATTAACGTAACTATAAAGGCTTCTTAATGAGGAATTGTTTACGAGAATCCCTTTTTGGAAAGGAAGTAAAACTCTTTTCTTAGGTGTTCTTAAATTTAAAATTAAATCATCCATTTCATTTAAAATTTTATTTTGTTTAGCCAGCGCTAATCCATATGCCCACATTCGTGAACGTTTATCCTTTTTAGGAACTCTTGAATTAAATATGTCAAACGAGTCGTTGACTAGTTTGACAAAATCAGCACTCTGTAGAGTATTTTTGGATTCTAAATGAGTGGCTAGTTTTACCTTTTGACGCAATGGACCCTTTACAGAAAGATGCAAATCTGTCAACTTATGTGTAAGTTTAATATCATCAGGTTTTTGTAATTCAACCAATTTCTGAATAGGTTCTTTTGTAATAAGGTTTTCCTTAATTACAAATCCATCGTCCAAATAATGATTTCTCAAGAGTTTTAATAAATGTGGAGCATCTGAAAATACATATATTTTTTTCTCCGGGTCAAGAGGATGACTAAACCACGTTTTCATTATTCCAATTGCCAAGTCTTTCCAAAGTCTCTGATTTTTTGTACTTAAATCACATACCATAGCTACTACAATAAATCCTACTTTATCTAATTCTATTATAATGTTTTTTAACATATTTACATCCATTGAAAAATCATAATCATAAAATATAGGCTGCTTCCAGTTCTCTATTAAACCACGAACTAAAGCTACTTGAACATTTTTACTAGGAGCTAACACCATATCATTTTTTCTGTCATATTCATAATTAAATTTAATGGACATTTCGTCGAAAGATAAAACGCACAACCGTTGAAATTCACTTAAATTTTCTGAATCCAACAACCTTATAATATTTTTTTAAATTGCAGGTTGAATATATCAATTTTTAGAGCCCATTTCCTTAAAACAGATGGATCTGGTAGAGGATAAAATTTTTTCCGTAGAAATTTATATGATCGTGGACCAGAAACATAATGCTGCATTGCAAGTGTAATATCATCTTCATTCCACCGCCGACGTTGGTTCCCAGATTTTAATTTCTGTATTTGTCCGTTGGTCATGAATTTTTTAAAATTTGTTTTCAGTTGGTGATAATTTTCCAATTCACGTTCTTGTTGTTTTAATTGTGATTGTTGTAATGTAATTGTGTTTTGCAACTCTAGTGTTGCCGAACATTCCCCGCAACCTCTGTAAAATTTATTTAAAATCTTGAGCATATTTTGAATAAAATTTTCTCAAATAAAGCGTCAACTGCAAAAAATGTAATTTATACAAGAACAAGAGAAATAATTATTTAAATAAAAAAGAATTTTTAATATACCGTTTGTCTTTTCGAACATATAAAAAAACTATTGATTTAAAAAAGAAAAAATAAAACAATCGGTTTCAATAGAACTCATTTTTATTTCTCTGTTTTAATTTAATTACTTTTGCTTAAAAAAAGTAATAGTAATACTCCTAAACAAATCAGGTTAGAAAAACACCATCAGGCACCAAATTCTTCTTATCATTAAAGTGAAAAGTGTGTGTTCAATGAAGAGCACTTTGATATTATAATATACCTACTTACTCTTTTTTAATGCATTCATCAGTTGTTATTTGTTAAAAAATTTGGTTCTGTTGCCATTTCTTCCGCACATAAGGCTCTAAAATTATATGATTACAGTCGAACCCGCTTAGTAGCACATTGAAAATTCCAAAGCATTTAGCTCAGTTATCCGGGTTGTGCAACTATCAGGAGCCCGGATACGTGCACAAAAAGTGCAGATAAGCGGTGATGTACTATTTTCTTGAAGAAAAAGTATAATTCATACAATATATAAAGCACACATCGAATGGAATCGATGAAATCGATATTATGTAATATAGTAAAACAATTATGCACATATTTAAAGTCAATTTCTTACCTTGAAATTTCCAAAATTAAATTTTTTTATGACAGTTTTTCTTGCATATGTGCATATAAGCGGGTGAAAAAGTACGATAATTTTAAAATTACGTTTGACTTAAGTCTTAAGACAGCAGGTAAACGGGTTGTTCAGCTAAGCGGGGTGCAGTTAAGAGGATCGGATTATATTGAAATGATGTAGAACGTACGTGGTACATTTGACTTGTATGCACGTAAGCGATTTTTGCAGTTAAGCGGGGTGCAGATATGCGGGTTTTACTGTAATTTGTATACAGTAAAACCCACTTACCTGCACACCGCATAGCTGCAAAAACCGCTTATGTGCATGCATTTCTAATGTCCCATGTAATCTATGAAAATTTAACTCGCTTACCTGCACACCCGGTTATCTGAACAAACCGGTTATGAGCACTTTGAAATTGTACGCGATTTTATGATTTTAGTACATTTCTACCCGCTTATTTGCACATACCCAAAAATTGGGAGCAGAAAAATTTAATTAACTAATTATTTAATAATTTAATTAATTAATTTACATAATGTATGTATATTAAACGCTTATGAAAAATTCGAAAGTTTTTTTTTTAAACTTTTATTTTTGGTTGTTTATGTACAACATTTTTGCACAAAATTCGGAGCCCTCTTAGGTGCATATTTTGTGCACTTACCGGGCTTCTGTTAACTGCAAAAACCGGATATTTGCACAAAGTTTCATGGCATTTTCAATGTGTAGCTAAGCGGGTTTTACTGTACATACAATATTTAACAATAAGTACTATAAAAATAACATACGGTAAAATATATGAATAGTGTAGGAATAGCGTCTTCTCTCAATCTGTTTCCATTGAAGCAATTTTCAACAAAATGTATAGAGCATATTCGTGCTGAGTTAAACATAAAAATGTTTGTTGTTTTACATTTTTCAATCCATTCACTTAAAATATCATTGTTTTTAGGAAATCTATGAAACTTAATATTAAAACTCATGCCTTGTTTCCTGTAATAATTATTATAATTTAGTACACTACACCGCGACATGTTTTTTTTTATATAGTATATTATATGTAATTATATATTTTGTTTTTTTCTTCAATAAATATAAAAAAATAAATAAAATAAATAAAAATCTTGCACTCAAATCACTACACTTCAAGAGGATAAAATTGAAATTAAATTTCATATAATGCCCAAGCCTGAAGCCATCAAATATAAAACCAAAGGCAGCAAGTTAGTCAACATATTATAAAAATTATTTGGGATGGTAATATCACAACTGTCATTTCTCTTTGTAATTGAAATGCTCTCTGATTGTTCAGGATGAACTTGGATGATGATAATGGCGAAGCACACTCCTTATTATTCTTTCCTCCATGAGTAGCTGGGTGTTGTTAACGATATACACAGATTTTAATATCTTTTGAAATATGCCATCTCATAAACTTTAAGTTCAGTACTTTAAATAAGAAAACGTCAAAAAAAACAACATAAATTTGATCACTTTAGAAATATTGTTGCTTTTGTACTTTCGACTTCTTCAACCAAGAAAAAAAAATTGAAGACAAAAAGTTATTTTTCGAGTTATGAAGACCGCTAATGTTTACATACGTACATACATATGTGTACGTTTAAAAAAATATAATACTAATATTAAATTTGTATTCTTCGAATTTAATGATTTTATTTTTATTTATTTATTTGTTTCGATTGTACACAAGACAAACAGTCTTTTGAAAAGTACAAATTAATATTAAACTAAAATAAGCAAGCCATGCAAATTCGTATAAGTACAAAAACGAGAATAACTAATATTAATTAGAAAGTTACAAAAAAACTATTAAAGATATTAAAAATAAAATGAAATAGAAAAATAAACTAATTTTAATTAAATTACTTACAAAATAATAATAGAAATAAATAAATAAATAAATTTTACAATTCAAATACCTCTTCTATATTCCAGGTGAAGTGATTTCACGCAGCTGGTAGGGTAGAAAATTCCAAATACGAATCGCCTGAACAAAGTAAGAACGCTCGCCATACTTACTGAAATGCACAGGAGCATGAAGAATTGAAGATACATATGCATGACGTTGAAAATGCAAAAAAGAGACCTTTTCGAACAGTTAACGCGGTTGCGTATGCAATAAAATCTTGTGTAAGTGCATAACTGTTCTGTTGCGAATATATAGGCCTTTTTCAATTATCCAAGTTTGACTTCGCCATCTGGAGATTAGATGTACCTACAAACTTGTCGTCAGATGTAAAAGGTGTTTATAGACCTTGTCAGTCTTGCTGACAGATGATGACAAGCTTGACTAAGTGAACACTTGGTATTGACAAGCTTCATTAATTGAAGTCTATGGAAAATCAAGATTGAGACAAGCTTGAATAATTGAAAAAGGCCATACTCGTCAAGCGAGTAGCCAAGCACACTGCTAACAACACCAAAAACATGATCAGATATACTATATTTAGATTGTACACAAAACGAACACAGTCATTGAATGCGTTTTCGACCTTCCTATGACAAATTTGATGATCCAAAAATGTGATAATTATAAAAGTATGTAAAAATGTGGTTATTGAGAATTTTGTCGTGATTGATTAATGTTTTAATTAAATTTGATATGAAAAAAAGAAGAAGAAAAACAACAACAAAAAATTGTTAATTATCATAATTTTATTAATGTTTACAATTTTTAACAATTTTTATTTTATCTTGAATTTAAATAAATGAACATATTACATTATTTAATTAAACTACTATTTTTCGGATTAGGTTTATAATGAATTTTGTTGACTTCTTTTGTACTCTACACACTAGAAAAAAAAAAAATTTATTTTAATAATTTCTACTACATATTTATTTTTCTCTCTTTCTCTCTTATTTTACTATCAATCATTTTTTTGCTTTGTTCTTGTAATTTATTTTTATTTTATTATTTTTTTCGTTTTTTTTTTACAAAGTACCTATCTAAATTACATTAAATACACTAAAAACACTTATTATCTATGTACATAATAATTTTATTTACAGTTTTAAAGAAAAAAGAAAATAATAATAATTAAGAGAATATGTGGATCTTCAAAAACGTGAGATGATCGTCAATTGATGATGATATTCAGAAATTTAAAGTTTTAAGCTGAATTTCATCAATTAACGATAATTAATTTGACGTTTTTGAAGATGCACTATCAATGAACTATGTGTCTGATAAGACGTGACACTTAATGAAATAATAAGAAATTTCATTGATAAACAGTTGTAAAATACATTTTACAAAATTTAATTGATATTACTAAAAGATAAATAGTGAATCTTGTTTTTATTTTATCGTTGCCAGTGTAAAAATGTGGAAATGTGTTTGTGATTGAATATTGGAAATGATCATGGTGGTGCAATGGATAATTGAAAATTTTTGGTAAGATATTATTTTCAAAGGTAGAATTTTTTCTTTATATTTTTTAACATTTTTAGTATACATATATCCATGTGTATGTATATTATATATATAGTATATTTTGTGAAGAAAAAAAAAACACATCACAGTCTACTATTTTCCACAGTTTTATATGTTGGAGAATTTGGTTTTGTGTAACCATTAACTGATGATAAATGAGGCATTCCTTTTTCATCAGCAAATGTTGCATTATCATGACCATAATCATTACGTGTGCCATTTAAATTATTACTATTTACTACTGTTGTGGGTTCAACAACATCTGTTGATGGTTTTCCTTCTAACATGAAACAAGTTATGAAGAACATAATAGAGCCTGTGAATAATGAAAATAAAATTTATTTTATTTTTTATTTTTTATTTTTTTTTTTTTTTGAATAACAATAAAGAAAAAAAAAGAAAGAAAAAAAATACTTACTTATTCCATAGAATCCTGCATAAAAAATCATAATTGATCCCCGATAACCAATTAATTTAGCTACTGGATCAACTAAAATTGGTAAATTTCCACCAATATTATTCATAACGAATAAGAAGACACCAATTGTTGTTGATCGTACTTGAACTGGTACAATTTCAACAACAATAGCAAATACAATACCAAACCACATTTCGGCAAAGAAATAGCTTAAGCCTAATGTAATCATAGCCCAAAGTGGATCAAAATAAACAGATCCAAACGCTGGTAATGTTGCAATTAATTGACTTAATGCTAAAACAGCAGCTCTTGAACGTATTCCCATTTTTGCAACAATTTTATCTGATACAACTCCACCACATACAACACCAACACTTCCAATACCAATTGTAACAGCAAATAACCACCATCCTAGATCGACATCAGGAAAATAAATATTATAATATAAATCTGCATTATATGCAAATGTCATTCCACCAGAATGACGTATTGATGCAGCCAACATTAATAAAATCATACGTGGTTGTAATAATACATTCCAAATTGTTAATTTTTTTCCATTACTTCCAATATTTTGTTCACCAATAGATTTACGTTCTGGTTCTTTTAATGAAACTCCTGTTAATACTGCAATAAGAACAGCTAAAATTCCAGTACCATAATAACAAACTCTCCATCCTAAATCCCATAAATTTAATTTAGTTATGTATCTACCAACTGGGAATGCAATACCGTATCCACCATAAATACCCCAATTAAATATCGCCATAACAAGAGCTCTTTTATCTTCTGGGAATATGTCAGACATAATACCTTGAGATAAAGGATTACATCCAGATTCTCTATATGTACATATATATTCGAAATTATAAATGAATATATGAAATTAATACGTAAGTATATGTTTTTACTACAATAATAAAATCTTTATCTTAAACTTACCCAAGAGCCATAACCATTCTCAATAAAATTAATTGCCAGTATGCTTTAACAGATCCTTGAATAATAATTGCTACACCAAATACAAATGTACATATTGTAAGTAATCTGACACGATTGTATCTATCTGCAGCTATTCCCATAAATATTCCAGCAATTGTAAAAATTGCTATAAAACTTGGACCAGCTAATAATTGATAATCAATACCCAGTCCATTATAATTCCATTCACAATAAAGAGTTCCGTTTATATTTAAATTCATACATCTTTAAATTATTTTTTACAAAAAGAAAAAAAAATAAGAAAAGAAAAAAGATTGAATTTTGTATTATTATTATTTTTTATTTAAGTATTTAAATTTTAAAACATACTCAGTTTCATTTAAAACATCTCCGCATTGTATTGGAAGTTCTGTACGTCCAAAACTTGTACTATTTAATTGACATGCATGATCACCATAACCTAATTCAATAGCAGTTTGTTTTGATGTTACACCAATTAAATAATGTCCTAATTCTCCAAGAATATAACCAACTGTTAATACTCCTAGAACATATGAATTGTATAAAAAACCTAATTTTTTGAATACCGAAATCATTTTCGTTTGTTTTTTGAAAAATATTTATCCTGAAAAAAAAAACAGAAAAAGGAATTAAAATTAAACATTGTTTTACATGTTTGAGTTATATTTTATTTTAATAATGAAAAAAAAAGTGGGAATTGCGATGTTTGTCCATTGCCAAAACTGGCTTTTACATCATACCAAGTTTTTCATTGACACCCATACATATTGTTTCATTTAGTACGCAGATTTAGAAAAGGGAAGGATGGATGTGCATTTGTGCTTCTTATCTTACTCTTTTTCTGCCTTTAAGGCTTCAACTTATGAAACTGTATTTTGTACTACTTTCTGAAATACTATTTCAATTACTAATACTAATTTCAAAGGAAAAATTGTCCTTGCTATGTAATACATAGTTATAAATAAATTAGACAAATGTTCAATAAACTTTTAGCATATGTATGTAGCGTAAGAGATACAATTATTGACACCCTTAAGACATATACTTACTTAATACTTTTCCAGCTACATTTGTGTCGTCTGTTTTGACTATTTTACAATGTTTAAAATGTTTTTTAACTGTTCTTTTAAAAAAAAACATTAATTGGCATGGGCGGCAATTACTGTTATCTAAGTAAAGTATATAGGTATTGACACAAAAATAAAAGTACAAAATTTTTAGTTCAATAGATGCATATCATAATAGCTGCGTTTTCTTTGCTTTTGATCTGATCCAGATCCAGATTTCCAAGTCGAAACTATTTTAGTTTTAAAACTAAAAAATGTTTATAAGTAAGGCCAATATATTTATATCAATTCTTATCACGAATTTATCACTAGAGATAAATATCACGAATGATAATTATTTTTGATTCTCAATTTGTTTATGCTCACTCACGAATGAAAAGAAACAATATTGAGAACAAAATTATAAAATTCATGAGTGAATGAAAAATAAAATTCTTTTTCCTTTCTATCATTCGTGAGTGAATAGAATTTTTTTCATTCTTCCTACTCTGCTTTTTTAACTTCAAGAAAAACAAAATTAAACAAAAAATTTTACATTTTACTTCAATTGTAAATTATTATCTTTGAAATTTTTCTGACGAATGAATTTGATTCAAAATGGTTGCATCTTGTTTTGACAAAAAATCTTTAAATTCAGTATAACTCATTTTAAAATTATGTTTTGTTATTAAAAGAGATTTTACGGTTTCTATTTGCAATTGAGATTTTTCAGTTGTCCACAAATTATTCATTAATGAAAAGACTCTTTCAGTGGGAGCATTCGAAGCTGGAAGACATGAAATAAATTCAACTAACGTTAAAATATTTTTATGCGGAATTAATTTTTCACCAAATTGAGAAAATATTTTCACCCACTTTTCATCCACTCTTCTGTTAATTATGAATTAAAGTTCACAATAATTTTAAAAATTATAAGGCAGTAATCACAAGGAAGTTGATTTCTAACGCGTAAGCAAAATAAGGGACAAATACAGGACAAGTTTGAAAAAACAAGACAATGTTCTGTCCTGTATTTTAAAAAAAATTACCCAGGACAACTTGATAAAACACAGGACTGTCCTCCTAAATACAGGACGGATGGTCACCGTACTCATACAACATAATTATTGGCACGAGCCATAGAAATACAATAATATAACAAGAAAGATTTTTTATTACAATTATTGACACCCCAACTTAATAATTATTTAGTTTCACGTTATCCCTCGCGGCGTTAGTTTCTTGACTGAAGCCGATATGTTTCATAAATTCACTTTACTACTACACACAAAACAAATTGAAGTTTTCATTGATATAGTTGTTATTCTGTGAATATTAGTAGGTACACATTGCACAAATTTCTAATGAACTGTATGGTGTCAATAACTGCATCGAAATTTCAGGGTGACAATAGTTGTATCGCTTATACGCTATGTAATTTAATATTTTTTATGCTTTTTAGGGCATTATTTCACACAACATTCTAAACGTTTTCTTAAGGACTCACATGTACTTGTAAAATTCAAAAAATAGTTGGTTTTATTATGTAAAATTCCATACATTGGTCACCCTGCACCTGCACTAGAAAATTCCATAGAAATTCGAAAATCTTTAAATAAATATCAAATTACAACAAATACATATTTGCTTTCTTCATAATAATTCCTGGATAAATTTTTACACGCACTTAAATAAATGCTTTATAGCTTTATAGTTAACATTATATTGCATATTTTGAAATAATTTACACGAGTTTGAATAAAAATGCTGTGATAAACAGACTACGTGTCAAATATCCATCTAACCCTGGAGGATCTGGAGCTTTAAAACAATTGGTACAACTCATGGTTGTGGGTTGTATGGGAGTTATTCATTAGGACCGGCCTAATAATTATGCTTATATTTGTAGGTATGTATCTCGTTTTCAAAAAGATGAAAACAACAATAATAATGATTTACCAATTAAGTAATGCTTTATAAAAAAAAGTCTTTTTATGGGTAATTTATTAATGTTTTTTTTTCTTCACATTTTTAATTTGATGGAGTGCGATAACAAATAAGAAGAATAATTGTAATGTAAAAATTAACAATTAATGTTTAACTTTTTCTTCTTATTGTTTTTCGCAAAAATTATAATTAATCTGCAATCGGGTAAAATCAACATTATGCGCGTACAAAATAAATAATATAACTGAATTATACTGTAGTTGGAACAAAAAAGTACCAGAAAAACTAATCAGAATAATAAAATCCATCTACAAAAATGCAAAAAGTGCAGTACTATACAAGTCAACTATAAGCTCCAATTTCAAAGTCACAAGAGGAGTAAGACAAGGCTGTCCCCTATCACCACTGCTATTCACACTGGTGCTAGATGACATAATGTTGAAAGTTCAAGAAGAAACACAAAATGCAGGTCTACAGTGGTCACTAAACAGAAAAATTAGTCATTTAGATTATGCAGACGATATATGCCTGATGACACACACAATAAAAGACATGCGTGCAAAATTAGCTAGCCTAATTAAAAATGCAGAACACGCAGGAATGAAGATTAACACAAAGAAAACTGTTGCTATGAAAATTAATAGCAAAACATCAGATGACGAGATAATAATTAATGAACAAAGTATCCAATACGTAGACTCATTCTGTTACTTTGGAAGTATGGTAAATAACACAGGAGATGTCAACATGGATATCGATAATAGAATTACTAAAGCTAGAACAGCAATAGGACAATTGAAAAAGTTGTGGCAATCAAAGCATATATCGGAACATACAAAAATCAACATATTCAACGCCTGTGTAAAGTCAATACTGCTATATGGATGTAAAACATGGTGCTTGAACAAGAAATCCATACAGAAGATCCAAGTATTTGTAAATAAGACATTAAGGAGAATTCTTAAGATCTTCTGGCCAGCCAAAATATCAAATGTTGAATTATAGAAAAAATGTAACCAGAAAGCAATAATTCAACAAATCAAGATGAGAAGATGGAGCTGGATAGGTCATACGTTGAGAAGACCAATAAATAGTATTACACGTATGGCCTTAGAGTGGAACCCACAAGGACAAATAGGTAGAGGCAGACCTAAACTTACATGGAGAAGAATGATCCTGAAAGAAGCTGAAGAGTCTAACGAAACTTGGTCACAAATAAAGCAGATGGCGATAAACAAAGTCAGATGGAAGAGTTATGTGGAGGCGCTATGTTCCCTCGAGGAATGAATTAGCACAAAAAAAAAAAATAAAAAAAATACTGTAGTTGGTTATCAAAATTTATTTATTGGTTAACAATAAATCGAGTGGTTCCCCATATATTCACTTTAAGCTAAGTATGCTAATCAAAAAAACGGTAGTCAAGAAATATTTTCTCTATCTATAAACTATGTAAAAAAACGCTACAGAAAACGGTCAAGTACTGGCTCAACAAAATTTTATTTATTTTTTTCTCTAGGCTACATGATGATGTTCAGAAAAACAAATAATTTAAGAATTGGTCAAAAGAATGCGCTGTTTGCAAAACTTCAAACTTTACTTAGGAAAAAATTGTCCA
Organism: Bombylius major; assembly: GCA_932526495.1. Classification (NCBI taxonomy): domain Eukaryota; kingdom Metazoa; phylum Arthropoda; class Insecta; order Diptera; family Bombyliidae; genus Bombylius; species Bombylius major. The sequence goes on from OW052043.1 coordinate 20,297,655, forward strand.
GATAGTTTTTTTCTGGAAGAAATTTTGACATTTTTCGTTGTTGGGTAAATAACACATGTTTGCATTTTGACGTTTAATTTGAGCGAACAGTTGCTTGTTGTATTTTTATCCTACTTTTTCAATTATTTTTTAAAATTCAAGCATACTTAGCTTTAGTCAGTATCGACAGAAAAATTGAGTGGTTAATTAGTTAATTAAAGTCGAATCGAACCATCGAATATTCTTCCAAAATGTGTATACGAGTATATAGATCGTATTCTCGAACTTTCTGTCAAACATTAAATTAACAGTAGCGCCCAGCGCTCATGAAAATCTCGACATTTTTCATTTTTTTTGAAAATAATTTTTATATTGAGCTTTATCACAGAAATATCTAAAGTTTTTAATTTCTTATAGAACAGTAGAGTCCTTGCAAAAACACATAGCTAGTTTGAAGAAAACTATCATCCATCCCCCCCACCAACACTTAAAGATAGTGAAGCCATTTTCATAACCGCTACTGTATGACTAAAGAAAAAACATTCGAATGAAATAAATTTGACAAATAAATATTTCTCTGTAAAAAAAATATTTTCTTCGATTTGCGGTGAAGTTATTTTTTTCTTATTATTTTTCCGCTCGATTAAAAAATATTTTAATTATTGTTTTGAAAAAAAAAAAAAAAAAAAACATTATTTCATTATAATTCATAATCTCACTAATTTTGACATTATTAGTTAACTTTAACTAGAATAGGTCAGAAATAATGACCAAAGTTGTTGCTTTTAGTTGAATACATATCTCTGTGTGTCTGCAGTATAACGTGATAAACACTATTAATTGACGACAAACGTGTAAAAAATAAAATTTGCATAAAAATAAAAAAATATAGTATTTAGAGATATTTATCTATCATGAATGTAATTGAGAAAATTAAATATGTATGTAATTGTGAATTGTATGAACGAAAAAAAAAAAAATATAAAATATAATTGCATTAAAAATCAATTAACACTTCTTTTTTTGAATTTATAATTATATTATAAAAATATAAATTACTATATGCAGTCTCATGAATTTTTAATAAATTAAGTTTTATTTTAATAATAATTTTAATACAGTCTGTTCAAAATAAACGTGTTGTCTGTTTTACAAAGTGCACAGGGTTTATTTAAAAAGTATTTAGCAATATGGAAACTACATTAAATTGCGAGTTGCGCAGGCAAACTAATATGGAGTCCAGTCTCCTTCATTGTCTATAAAGCCTGAGCGAGAATGTGTAGGTGTAGTATATGTAATACCTGTAGTAATACGAGCTGTCAAAGTACTACACCTTATTTGGCAAATGACGCATCGTTTTTATGGCCGTGACAACTGTTTTGTGGTAGTTATTCCTTTTTTTTATGAAAGGATCGATTCTAGAAAGTATGCTTCCCACTCACTCATTCTATTGTAAATCAGAAAACTCCATGTAAATTCATCCGCGTTTACTACCCTTAAAACTCTTGTTAAAATTTCACACTTTCGTTCGTCAAGAACGTAGCTCTCAGATACAAAGTTATTTAGTCAAGGGCTAGTGAGTTGATAAAAGTTATTTAATAATTATTTAATAATAATAATAAAAAAATTTTAATTTCACTTGCTATTGTAAGTAGGGATTTTCGAACTTCAGTTAAACTCGTTTTGAATTTAATCGTATTTTAAGCCACAATGATGAATACCACCCTTAAAGTAATAGATCTATGAATTGTGAAAATAATATGTACATAATTAATTTAATTGATAAATGATTTTACAACTTTTTGAATTCCTCTTTTTTTTTTTTTTAAATTTTACTACTTTACAAATCTTAACTTTTTATATACATTTGTGTATGTTTTTGTTTTTTTTTATGAGGTGATTATTTTGTTGTTACCATTTTTTTTCAATTGTTTCGAGTGTTGGAAAAACTTAATTCAATATTTTTTTTATTTGTGATCTGATTTGTTTATTTGTTGTAGTTCAACTATTATTGAATGTCTTTCACTTAGAATTAAAATTAATTAATTATACGTTATTCTAGATTTATCTATGTAAAAAAAAATAATCATAATATTATTTATATAAAATTTACTATGCACACAAAATGTTATGTCATCATGAATGAATAAAAAAAATTCATTAAATCTAAAAAGTTGAAAAATAAAAAATTAATGAATAAAAGCGATAAAATTTAAATAAAAAATAAAAACTTCGTTTAAATTTCAATAAAAAAAAATTAGGTACATACATACTTATTTTTTTCTTTTCTTCAAATTAAAATCATAGTTTTTTTCCTACAAACATTGTAAATCACAATTATTTGATCAATTTTTTTTTCCTCAGAAAAAAATAGTCATTAAATTATGAATTTTAATTGTGGCAAACTAATGCATCTAATTAAAAATAAAAATAATGAAAATTCGATCAATAAAAATGAGAGAGAAAATAAATAAAAAAATAAACAACAAATTATAAATTTTAATGGAAATAAAAAGTTATTATTTAGGTGAAAAAACATGTTCGTGTTAAAATAAAAAAAAAATTATTATTAATATGTATAATGATATAAAAAGGAAGAACAAAATAAAAACAATATAAAGTAGAATTAAAAAAAAATATATATTGAAATAAAAAATCGAAATAAAGGAAAAATTTTACATGATTCACACGTTTTTAGTTCAGTATAATTATTATTTTTGTTTTTATTATTTTAATTATTATTTCTGGTTTTTAAATTATTTATAGATATTTAATTTGTGGATTCTATAAATGCGCATCTTAAATATATGATATTGAGATGATGTCTATTAGGTTACATACATACATATGTATACATAATAATATGGGTGCGATAAAAAATTAAAAAATAATATAAAAATAATTCTTTTTTTTTTTTCTATGGAAAAATTTAAAAATTTTTTAAAAAAGGAGTGTAATGCATTTTGAAAAGTGTAATTGAACTTTCTTTGAAAATGGAAAATTTTGAATTTAATGGAAAAAAATTAAAACACCATTTGAATGAAAAAAAAATGAAAAAGCACATTAATACCATAGGAAACTTTCGAAAATTCATCATAAATATGCACCATTTTGATCCTAATACTAAGTATATGTTGTCTTTTTTTTATTGTTTCTGTTTGTTTTCGACTATAGTGCTCCATATAAATGTACAAATGTAAACTTACTTCTAATTAAGTTCTAATCATATGATCATATTTTGGCACACTAGAGTACATAATATGTATGTACATACATATTATGTATATAAGTGTGAAGAGTGAAGTGAAGTGTATATTCGATTAAAAGGATTGTTTAGCGTAATTTTTGGTTTAAACAAAATCATAAAAGTTCAAGAATCGTATTATATAGTCAAAATAATATGAGTTGGCGAATCTCGCGCATGTCTTACATGTGTTAGTGATCTTCTTGTGTATAAATATACGAAGAAAGAAACCTCTTTCTTAGAATTCATAACAACAAAAATGCATGTGTGTAAGTATCTTTTCTTCTGCGCATAGTTTTCTAGTATAATACGATTTGGCAACTTTTTTAAATCGAGCTATACCAGAAAAACATGCGCAGAAAAAAATATACTTGACACATGCATTTTTGTTGTTGTGAATTCTAAGAAAGAGGTTTCTTCTTTCGTATATGCGTATACAAGAAGATCACTAACCCATGTAAGACATGCGCAAGATTCGTCAACTCTTATTATTTTGACCATAGTGTATTACATAGTGTTCCTACTGAGAGCCGATGTTTTTTTTTTTATTTATAAATTTTTCTCTGAAAACAAAAACAAAATCCCATATGACTGAAGGAGGTAAAAATAATGCGTATTTCTCTAATGGAAAATTTCCGTATATATAAGCGAAAGCACAATATGATTATTCATACTAATACCTCTCCAACATAGTTTTTTATAAACGCATTTTTCAAAATAGTCACCTAAATGTGCATTATTAGTGTTCGTGTTTTTTTTTTATATAAGCTAAAACCATATAAGATATATGAAACGCATAAAAGCATAGCATATAGAAACAGGTTTGTTTACATTTATTTATAATGGGAATTTTCCTTTCTTACTTAAAATTGTGAATGTGTTCGTGTTTTATTTTTTATTTGTAAATATTTACGTTGCATTTCTTTTCAGTCAATGAAAAAATATTCCTATCACCTTTTAGCATTTTCTCAAAAAATGTGAGAGAAATAAATAAAAAAGAAAATCTTCGGCTCTCAGTAATCCTACTATGTAAGTTCTTCTTTATACTCTGATTTTGACTATATCTCCCCAGATTTTTGACGAATTTAGTATACGATAAAATAAAAGTGTTTCAGATTGCATGGACAGCTCTTTTTCAGTTAAAATTTTTGAAAGAATTAAGAATATGCTATGAAGAATTTATATTTGAAAACAAAATTTACCCTAATAGGTATATGATAACTTTTTTTTTTTTAAATTTTTATATAACGGCAGTATAATAATAATAACTTTATTCTTGTTGTGAAAATAAATTTTATTTTCATAGTACATTGCGTGTAATAATGTAATTAAATAATATAAAAAAAAAGTATAGAAGAAAAAACGTTATAGATTATTCTCACTCAATAAAATTATGATGCCAATCAATTTTTGTTCAAATAATGGCACTTTAATGATCCATAAATGACAATGTTTTTATTTATTTCATTGAATTTAATTGATTGGAAAATCCAAAATAACTAAATAAGTCATATTTCATATTCATACATCACCATAAGTAATTCATTTTAATGTGAGTAAATATTAGTTCAATGACACTTTTTTTTTTCTACATATGTATGTACATATTACTAGAATATAAGACAAAATAGTTGTTAAATTTTAAAAATTTATTTTAAGGCAAAAATATTACGATCATGACAATGAATTTTTATTTATGAAAGCAATAATTATGGTATATGACATTGTGTTAATTTAACTTTATTCAACAAAAAAAAAAAAATGCTTTAAAATTCATGTTGTAACGATAAAAGTAGGAATTTATATTATTTGGTATATTCATATACAGTCTGTTCAAAATAAACGTGTTGTCTGTTTTACAAAGTGTACAGCGTTTATTTAAAAAGTATTTATGTATGTATGAAAACCGCATTAAATTGCGAATTGCTCAGGCAAACAAATATCGAGTCCAGTTTCCTTCACTGTCTATAACGGACTCGCATCTTTTGAGCAACTTTCGACCAATTTTTTAGCGTATTCTGTGAGAAGACATGACCTCACCATATCGTTTTTATGGCTGTGGCACCTGTTTTGTAGTAGTTATTCCCTTTTTTTCAAAGCTTCTGTTTCATGTAAGACCACACATTTTCAATTGGATTGGCATCTGGTCTTTTCAATTTTTCCATTGAATTCATAACGGGAAGCAACGAATAATATAATTTCGATTTGTTGGCAGCATATACATTTTTGGTTGCATACATTTAAATTTTGAAATTATTTTGGACAAAAAAATAGTCCATACGAATGATATGTATTATTTTAGATGATAGTCAGTCTTACAGGCTTATTCTCATGATAGTCAATGACTAGTCACAACGCAAAAGAGTCATAACTTGTGATTTGTAGAAATTATTTGTGACTTTTTGTATTCTGCAAAATAGTCACAATTTTGACAGATCAGAAAAATGTCATAAGCTATGATTGACAGTTTAGGCAATCATAACAATTTATGTGATGCAATCATAATTCATACATCAGGTCACAAAAAAAATTCGTACAATATTGTTTGCAAATTACAACACAAACCTCTGGTTTAAAATTCTTGGACACATATTTAAAAATTCTAATCTTTGACTAAGAGACAATAATTTTTTTTTCTTAATTAAGAATTTTCTAGATAAATAAAAATACATTATACATATGTACGCCAAACAAAATTACTTAGGTAGCAAAACAAAAATGGAGTTGTTTTTGCTTATTTTATTAACATTATTGGAAGAAGAAGAGAAAAAGTAAGTATTTTTGTATTTTTGATGAATTTATTTCCGAGTGTCATAAAATTCTACAAAGTGATGTGTAGATTTTCTTATGACACTTTACTTATGACTGTGCTACCAGACTATAAATTAAAGGGAAAGTCATAAGAATAGTCATAAATTTGAAGTCACAACATTTTGTGACTAATGACGTAATGACAGATCATAACATCAGAATAGGCCTGAGTATGTCGATCCACACTATTATCGTCACACATACAAGATAGTTAACAATTATAGTCAATGCGTCAACATTCAACAACAACAAAAAATCTCATGTGAGTCTGTTATATCGCGTACACATGTGTTATCGTAAAATTCTTGATTTTTCACAAAGATTTATTTTAAAAGTGTCAAAAAGCGCATTTGGAGCCATAAGTGGCTTTTGCGAAGAAATGCTGAAGGAAGACGAGCAGCAGCCCTTCTTTTGAAAAAAATAAGACTCATTTCTTTTCAAAAATTATTGCAGAATGTCGTTTGAGCTCCTCAACATTTTATTACAAAAAATTGGACCGAAAATCAAATATGAAAACACTCATTTAACCTCAATTTTATTTCTTTCTTAAGATTGAATCATACCAAAATTACTTTCGAGCGATAATGGTTTGACTTGTTAACGAACTCATACATAGCATATAGAATAATAGCAGACAAAGTATGAATATCCAACCAAAGTAAAGCAGGAGGTATATATACACTCATGAAATAAAAAACTCCATTTTTTTTTATTTTTCTTAGTTCCAGTTAGTGGAAATAAAATGTAAATATTTTACATTTTTCTAAACGGAAATTTCAATTAGTTAAAATGAGACAGACTGACATACACAAACGACAATATTTTTTGTTTTATTTTTCAGGTCGCTGAATTAAATGTACATGTTAAATTGCTTATAAACAAAAGGTCGCTGAATATAATTTAACCAAATTTAACATATGTTTATAACATATGGTTTTTTTAGAGTAGCCATACACAAGAATTATGAAATGAAATTTTTTGAAATGTTTGTCCGTTAGATGGTGTTGTTATTTTCATACCCTATATAATTATATAGTATATATTTTTATAAATATATAATTGTATATTTTATATAATTATATAATCATATACATATATGTATATATCATATATAGTTTGGAAGCAATTCTATGTATCGTCGGCCTAGTGCTTATTTGTTCAACAGACAATTTTTTACGAAATTGAGTTATTGATGCAGACATACTAATTTCGAATTTTTCTTTCGATTGGTGTAATCAGAATTTCTCTAGGTTCCGTTCTGGAGATACAGAGTTGTTGTTTTGTGCTAAAAACCAATTTTGTAGATTTAATTTATTCGTTTATCTATTACATATCAACGTAAATATTTGTTCATATATATGTACATATATGTAACATATAATATTTCATTTCAAATATCTTCTGTTTTTGAATATTTCGTGTATGGCTATTTTTATCTACATACACTTTTCGGAAATGAACTCCTCAGTTTTAGCTAGATGTATATTAGGATTTTTGATGTATTCGTATGTAGGAACATTAAGGCAGTGGCGGAGCTAGGTGCTGCGGCGCCTGGTGCATTTTTAGAAAATTGCGCCCTCGATTATTTATTTATTAGAAAAAAAGTTAAAAAAATATTTACAAAAAGTAAGGTGAACATATTTTAATTACATCTTTAAATTGAATAAGAGCAAAAAAAACTGCATCATTAGATAACCTATTTCTACACTCTGTTTTTACTAAATTTCCTAAAATTTACAAAATAGTTTTGATATTGAAGGTACATACTGAAAATTAATAAATAGTACTTAGGTACTTTTAGTTTCTTCAAAGTAATGAAGTATCTATACTATATATAGTACTGAAAATTCCATCCCTGAATTTTAAATTTCGGTTTTGTATGCAATAAATAAACATCAACCAAAACAATGCGTCCAGCGTCACAGAATAAAACCAAAGTTGAAAGTTGTACTTTAATTTGGTTCATTTGCAAAAAGTGAACGAAAGTGAAGTTCACATTGTTAAATTATTGTAAGTGTAGCAATATACATATATCTATATACTCAGCGACGTGCGGTCTAACGCGCAGAACGCGCAGAGCACACCCTGAAAATTTGCCAGAAATAATCTCCAAACTTTATAAATTAACTTTTTTAAATTTAATATATTTTTGTAAATAATAAATCAAAATCTATCAATAAAAAAATCGTTATAAGAAATGTACCAGAACATTTTAAAATGTTTTGTTGCTTGCAAGCGCAAAAATATTTCTGCGCCTAGCTAATGTATTAAAAAAAGCAATAAACCAATAACCGTCAAGTTTTATTCTATAATACATTTCCTATACATTTGATGGTGCTGAAAAATTTCTGCGCTAGCAAGCAACAAAAAAGCATTTTAAAATGTTGTGGTACATTTCTCATTTCTCTTTTACATCAAGTCATGAGCGCTGATTTTTCTCTGCGCTGATTGTTGATATACTTTATATAGCGTAGTATATCTATATTTTTGTGTTGCTCTATACAAACATTTTGTACATAGTTATGTAGTGTGTACAGTATGATGTATGAGTATGATGTTACAAGTCACCCATATAAAATTTGTTGCTACAGAAAAAGCGCAGAAAATTTTCAGCACCATCAAATGTATAGGAAATGTATTATAGAATAAAACTTGACGGTTATTGGTTTATTGCTTTTTTTAATATATTAGCTAGGCGCAGAAATATTTTTGCGCTTGCAAGCAACAAAACATTATAAAATGTTGTGGAACATTTCTTTTTTGTTGTTTTTTTTGTTATAATTTTTTTGTATGTGTAAATACACGTAAAAATTAATTGATTTATTTCAAGAGAACTTTATTTTAACATTTTTAACTTTCAATGATTTTTAAATAATACCTTCTTTTCTAAAAAAAAACTTTATATTTATATTTTTCTAAGTAAAATTGAAAACATAAAAAGCAATATTAAAAGGTATAGGTACAGGGTAGTTCGAAAGGATCACATGTCTGCACACCTATATATCAGAACCACTGCACGTCGCTGTATATACTACACACAATATAAAGTATGGTTGATTCTTATATAAGTGAACCAAAATATAAAGTAGGTACAACTTTCAAGTTTCAACTTTGGTTTTATTCTGTGACGGTGGGCGCATTATTTTGGTTGAAGTTTTTTTATTCCAAATCTAAACTTTGAATGCGTTAGCGTTAGTTATGAATTAAAATTATGATAAGAGAAATTGCGTCAACTTATAAAATTACGTTATAAAAAATATGAAAGAAGGTTGACACTTTTAAGAGTGAACCAAAGTGCACACACAGTTGTAGCTTTTGTTGTTTTTGTTGTTTGTTATTGACGTTATTGTATATTAAAAGAATACAATAAAAAATGAAAATGTGTGAAATAAGGCTATTAAACAATGGCGCCCCTAAAATATAGCGCCCGGTTGCATTCAACCATCTGCACCAATAGAAGCTCCGGCCCTGCATTAAGGTATATTTAGGATGGTGGAAAGTTAAATTTATACTGCAATTTTCTTGCTTAAGCGAACTTTATCTAGGTAACTCAAACAAGACACGATAATAAAGTAGCTAGAAAAGGTAGTTTCATTACCATGTTCTGTCTAAGCTACTTGAATAAAGTATGCTTGTACAAAAAAAGCTTAGAAGTATAATTTTAACTAAATAGGCCTATCGGGGATACCACCAAGAAAAAAATCCGGTAACGCGCCAGATGCTTACCTCTAATCTAGAACTCAAGTTTGTATAAATAAAAAACATAACTTTGAATTCTAGATCAAGGTGGTGTGGAAATAGCTTCCTTTAAAATAAAATTTTCATTATTTATCTTTAAAAAGCATCACCAGATTTGTTACAAGTTACAAGAAAAGTAACAAGAAATTTGTTATTTTCAACCTTTTCTATAAAAGGTTAAACTTGAATAAAATTTAAGTCTTTTTTCATTTCCTAAAATAATAATTTTAGAAAAAATGACGTTATTATTTGTTGACGATTATTATTATGATTTAATAAATATTCTTTAATACTTGTACCACAATCAATTGAATGTCGTTTTTCAGTTTTTTTCACATTATTATTATTAACAAGATTTAATTTTTGTAAATAAAATTTATGAATGAATTATAAGTAATTTAAATTATCATCTTTTTTTATATTATTATTATTATTTATTATCTATTTATTAAAGTGAAAGACAGACTCATCTCATTTTTTTTTTCACTCACACCAATAAGAAAAACAACAATTTTCACAGAATCGGGAACACAATTTGTTCTACAGTTACAGTTAGTATTCTATATTTTTAAGTAAGAAAGGAAAATTCCCATTATAAATAAATGTAAACAAACTTGTTTCTATATGCTATGCTTGTATGCGTTTTATATATCTTATATATGGTTTTAGCTTATATAAAAAAAATTACGAACACTAATTCATATTTAGGTGACTATTTTGAAAAATGCGTTTATAAATAACTATGTTGGGGAGGGATTAGTATGAATAATCATATTGTGCTTTCGCTCATATATACAGAAATTTTCCATTAGAGAAATACGCATTATTTTTACCTCCTTCAGTCATATGGGATTTTGTTTTTGTTTTCAGAGAAAAATTTATAAATTTAAAAAAAAAAAAATCGGCTCTCAGTAGCAACACTATGTAATACACAATATGTTATTAACCGTCTCGTGTGTGTGACGATAATAGTGTGGATCGACTTTTAAACTTCTATCAGTTGTGTTATTTATTTTAGTATACATTTTTTCAATATAATACCTAGTTCAAATAAAAACTATTTGCTATATTAAGTGCGTTCGAATCACACGATTTATCTGAATATTATCAGTTCCACAGTTCCACATTTGTTCTACATTTGTTCCACTCACTTAGTTTTCCATTCTTTTCAGTAGATGTCGCTAGCTTTTAACTAATCTTAAAGTGAAAAAAGTGATAAAAATTTTTTTGGTTCACTTGCTGTGTGGAACTAATCAAAAAAGAAGAAGACATGTTTAAAAAGTTGACTGTTTATGAATTCTAAATTGTCAAGATGGAATATGAAGTAGAAGTACTTACTCACTAAATTTAATTAAGTTTTTCACTAAAAATCAACTGCCTATGTACATAAAAGAACTCGAAACTTCGACTGACAGTCAAAAATCAGCTAGCTGATATTTTTGACGTTCCAGTCATCCAAATTTTTCAGTTTAATATCAATTTGTACAATTTGAAGCTTCGCTTATTTTAAATCAGAACCGAACTGATAATATCAGATAAATCGTGTGATTCCAACGCACTTATTGTAATAAAATTTTCTTACTCAGACCATCTTTTGTTCTAAACGTCTCAAAATACTTTTCACATTATATTATCCACATACTCGTGGCATTATGATTATGATATGACAATATTCCCATATTAAAGTATGATATTTTTTTAGAAGTTAGTAGAACATTAATTAATTACAGTCGAGTAAGTTATCGATTATTATGCATACATACATATACGAGTATGTATGATACATTGACGAATTTTTAATTGAGATCATTCAACTGTAACAATAAAAAACTTTATGAATTCGATGATTTGACAATAACCTTCAAACATTATATTATTTTTCTCCTTTTTTATAGAAAAAAATTTGCATGATTACACACGCGTATAGAGGAAATAAAATATCATACTTTGTATAAAAATTGAATAATTAACAAAGGCCCTCTTTCAAAATGTCGTAACAATGTATTATAATATAATCGAATTCTAAAATATCAAATTCATGACATAAATTCATTGATTCCAAAACGTCTTGCAACAGTATCCGCTGTGTAAAACTAGAGCAAAACAATGCAATGAAAATTTTCTCGAATACATAAAAAAAAAAGAAATAAAGGAAAAAAAGAACTTCATGTAAGTCAAAGTTGACATGCTTCTTCTCAATTTTTATTTTAAAAACTTTGCAAGTGTAATTTTTTCTATTTTTCTATATTTATGCAATGATTTCACAGCCTTAATTAAATTCAGTTCGTCAGGAAGGGCAAAAAGATATCAATTAAATTATTTAATAAAATGTTACATATTAAAAACTGTTTTCCATTTTGTGTTACACAAAGTACAGAAATACTGCAATTGCAATGTATCACAAAAATAGTCTTTGACGTTTTGGAAGAGCGCCGTAAGTATTCGTACATATATGTATTGATGAAATATGATTTTAAAGGTGTTTTAAAGCTTTCTTTTTCTTATTTTATTTTTTTCAAATTTAAAAAACAAAAAATGAAACAAAACAAGGAAATATGAATAAAAAATTCGAATTTAGAAGAATGAACTTTTAGCAAATATAGAAAAAAAAGTATTATCACAATCATCGATTTTAGAATTTTATATAATTCCTTGTAATTTATTGTTATGATGAATTTAATAAATTTAATATTTTGTTCCAACGTTGTCATAGCTAATAGAAAAAAATTAAATAATCGATTTTAATGGAAATTTTTAGTTCAAAATTAATTTTGATTCTAAAATCTATAAATAAATAATTGGGTTTTTTAATTTTTTTTGCGCCATTTTTGCATCTTTTTTTAGCAAGATATTTTAAAATATTTTCAAATTTGGAGAAAATAATTTTGTTTTTTTAAATTTTAACGTCAAAGTATAATATACTCTTAATATCTATCTCTACATAATATAGAATTTACGTCTTGAGCCCCAAAGATTTAAACAATTGAATTAAAGTATTATTTTATAGTAGAATTGACGACTGAAATACAAACTAAGTTTTGGTCTTATTTCTGTAGCTTGATAGGTACGTCGTGACAAATTTCATTGGGGCACATTGAAATATGGGTCAATCATTCAATACTACTTAGAACATAGAACTCTCAAATTGTGGAATACTCTTCCATCCTATACGTGAAGCTCAAGTAGAGCATCTATCGTCATCGACATTTCCTTCGTCTTCGCCCCGTAACATCCTCATAAATCTTTTTCATTCTTCATGTGACAGCGCTGCAATATTATAATTTTAGTATGGTATCCTTCCGACATGGCTCATTAAATGAAAAATAAAAAATAAATTCTCGAGAACTCATGTTTCTCATTTTCAATAAAAGGAATTTTTAATTATATGATACACCTCTTATTATTATTATTACTTCTTTTTATTATCATTGATACTATTAATGAAAACATACATATGTCATGTGTTAAATTTACCTTGATATAATAGCGGGCTACTTTCAACGTCACGCCTAATAAATTTCAATATCGCTATTGATAATTTTTGTCACGTCAAAATACACAAATATGTATATTAATAAGAACAGGAAAGTAAGTCATTAGTCATGATTACTTGCAATGCCAATGTTAAAAAAACATTTATTTTTATTCCAGAACCCTTGAATCTTGATATACCTACACTGTAAGTATTTTATCTAGTAAAATTCCACTAGACATATTCTAGTGAGTTTTTTTACTAGAATCCTAACAGTTTTGTGGACAAAAATTTGAATTCTAGTTAGTTACACTAGAAGTTTTAAATATTTTAACGATGAAGCTTGTTTCGCTAGATAGTATACGCAAAATTTGCTTAATTTCTAGTGAAACCAAAAATTTATTGAAATTATAGTGAGTTTTAATAGAATATTGACTAATTTTACTGATGTACCTATTAAAAAGTCTTTTCTAAAATTTCTTGTAACGGAATATTCATAACATGTTTGAACATGTTTAAACATTTCAATTTAAATCCAGTGAAAATCACTAGATTATCGTTAAAGGTTACTAGAAAATCGGCTCGTGTATAATATGCGTGTATCAATTTGTATTAAGTCTGTCATTCAGTTTCGAGTGTTTGAATCAATAAGTCAAGTTAAATTAATCCTAAGTGTTTAGATTTCCTAATTTCAAATATTTCATATTTATCTATAATTCTATTCTCATTTAAGTTATGTAACAATTCCAAGTTATTCATGTTTGTCATATGATTATTGTCAATTAAATGTGTAGATATACCGCATAATGATTTATCTATTATTTTTTGCGTAGGATAAATGCTCCTTGAATCTTGTTACCAAATTTCTTCTTGTTTTTCCCATATAAACAGCTGAACAATCATTACATTTAATTTTCATTAAAAAGTAGTGGAATTCCAGTGAATTTTGCGAAAAATGCTATAAAAAATAGAATGGAATTTCATTTAATTATACTAGAATACCAGCAAAATAAAATGAATTGACTAGGAAAAGAAAAACAGTATATCATTAGAAAAATCTGTAAATTCATTTAAAACAACTAGAAATATAGTGGAAAGGTTTGCTAGAATATTATACAAATTGTACAGCGATTTCAGTTGACAAAACTAGATATATAGGAAATGAATGAACTAGTAATCTATTGATTCATTTTTCACTAGAATCATAACTAGATAATCTAGGAGTTCCGATCTAGTTGTATTTTACTAGAATCTAGTTGAAAAAAACTTACAGTGTACATATATTTCTAGAAAATTATTACGTATTTTTGCCGTATTTTGAAATTGTTCTGAAAAAAAAAAAAAAAAGTCGCCTTGTTCAGAAAAAGTTCCTAATATAAAATTTTCTTTTAAATGGAATTACGGAATAATTTCAAAATATACATTATATTGAAAATTTCACAAACTAAAGGATATTTTTTGTGTTGTGTCAAAACTCATGGCGCTGGCGAAAATAAAAAGAAGAAATAAGTTTTAAAGAACGATATTATTGAGCGCGTATACTCCGTAGTACCAAACCGGTACTAGTACTGTTTTGGTCCCGACCATTTTGGTGCGAACCAACTAATTTGGTCCTCCTTTCTTTTTTCATTTCCAATTAATTTTGCACAAAAACAAAAAAATTATTGATAATTAACACTATACACAAATAGAAATTATGAAATCAATTAACAATAAATGAAATATTTGAGTTTGACAAGTATTTTTTTCTTTCTTTTTCTTGTATTTGCTCTTACGGTATAATTACGGTGACCATATTTTGTAAAGAAAAATACAGGACAAAGCTAAGCCTTAGCCCGTGATGTAACAAGCAAAAAAAAAAAAAACAAAAAAAAAACCCTTATTATTTATATAACATATTGAGAACAAAATTATAAAATTCATGAGTGAATGAAAAATAAAATTCTTTTTCTTTTCTATCATTCGTGAGTGAATATGTAGTATTTTTTTCATTCTTCCTACTCTGCTTTTTTAACTTCAAGAAAAACAAAATTAAACAAAAAATTTTACATTTTACTTCAATTGTAAATTATTATCTTTGAAATTTTTCTGACGAATGAATTTGATTCAAAATGGTTGCATCTTGTTTTGACAAAAAATCTTTAAATTCAGTACAACTCATTTTAAAATTATGTTTTGTTATTAAAAGAGATTTTACGGTTTCTATTTGCAATTAAGATTTTTCAGTTGTCCACAAATAATTCATTAATGAAAAGACTCTTTCAGTGGGAGCATTCGAAGCTGGAAGACATGAAATAAATTCAACTAACGTTAAAATATTTTTATGCGGAATTAATTTTTCACCAAATTGAGAAAATATTTTCACTCACTTTTCATCCACTCTTTTGTTAATTATGAATTAAAGTTCACAATAATTTTAAAAAATTATAAGGCAGTGATCACAAGGAAGATGATTTCTAACACGTAAGCAAAATAAGGGACAAATACAGGACAAGTTTGAAAAAACAGGACAATGTTCTGTCCTGTATTTTAAAAAAAATTACCCAGGACAACTTGATAAAATACAGGACTGTCCTCCTAAATACAGGACGGATGGTCACCGTGTATAATATACTATACAGGCAGTACTAAAATGGTTTAGTCGTACCAAAATAGTACTAGACCGGTTTGGTACTGCGGAGTATACGCGCTCATTGATGAATTCTATACATGCCTATATGTATGTCATATACATATGTAAAAATGGATGTAGTATGTATGTGCCAGAATTTGTCATTACATTTATTTTATGATGGTAGCACTCACTTACAAGTGAGTTATTCGAAATTCAACCCTTAAAGGGGGGTAAAGAATGTTTAAAATTTGTATGGAGACAACTGAGAAATTGTATTTTTTAGCCAGAAATAATTAAATACGTATTTTCTATATTTAAGAGTAATCAAACTTTAGAGAGGTTGAAAGAGAGATCTTTATAAAAAAATTATGAAATATGCAAATTACTACAAGGTAAGGTTGCCTTCAGATTTGGGTACAGTACGTAGTTACATCCCTATAAAAGAGATAAGTTCAAAAAATATCTTACAAAAATAAATAGAAAATCCTATACACTAAAATATCGTTTTGTGAACGTATGACAATATTTAAATAAATAATTCATATAATGTCATGTTCGATAATATATAATTATTTATTGTTAATTCAATTTAATGTCATCTGTTACAATTTATGCCAATTTATTCTGAATTCTTTATGTTTATTCTAAAACACTATGACAATACATGATTATTTTGTGTTACGATTTGTAATACGAAAAAAAAACAACTAAAATAAATATATATTATGAACAATTCCATGCGTCACTGACTGACATTTCAGAAGATTTCTTATATTTTTGCGAAATTTGTCATATGGTTTTTTTATGAAAATTTATAACTATTTTTGTAGATTTTAAATATGTATATAATTTTATTTTAATTTTAATTATGAATTTTCTACTACACGCAGTATATCTTAGAAATTGGCTTAACTGATTAACAAAAATACAACTTCGTGTTGCGTGTACTAACTAGTACTTTGGTTGGTAATTCAGAAAAAATATTTCTAAAAATTAGCCAAAAAATATGAAACAAAAATAAGCACAACGAAAGGGATAAATAATTTCTCTAAAAAAATTTCTTTACTTGATTTCTAACAAGAAATTGTTTTTTTTACAGAAAATTTCATTTTTGACTGACATTTATTTTGTTACTGACAGACACCCATCGCCATCATACATCGTGTTTTATATAAAAATGATTTAAAATGAAATCGATTCACAATAATAATCTTCTTTAAACAGTTTCAGGTAATTAATTTACAAGTAAGACTTAAAAAAAAGAAACACAAACAAAGTAATAGACCAAACTAATACATATGTATAAAGAAGTTGAAAATGAAAAGACAGGTTGACGTTTTAATGGAGTCGCTCATATACGTAATCCAATAATAAATAATTAATAATCATGTACATACATATTAATATTAATAATATCCTGCTATTTTACTTCATAACATCTGTTTGAATTGCGGTAGTAATTGGATCTGATTTAAAAGGAATTGACTTTTGACAACAATTTAAGAGAAAAATAAATAAATAATTCAATTTACACACTTTTTTTTTTCTTTCTATAGGTATATAATAAAAAATTCTATAGGTATATGTACACACCTGTCCAACGTTATAATTAAAAAAAAATAAAAATAAAATTACAGGTGTAATAATGTTGTATAAAATTTTTAAAAGTGAGGGGCGTCGTAACATGTTATATTGTGTAGAATGACAAGATTAGTAATTTATATTAATAATAAATAGACTATACTTTATTTAACAATTAAAGTCATTACAGGCAAGATAGGCATACTTTTCTATACTCTTTTACATTTCGTTTGTATAAATCTGTCTCGTGTGTGGGGTGATCAGATCTCAATTTCAATCGAGGAGAATCTTTTAAATTAAATATTACCAAAGGCAAAAAACTCATCGGGTACTGTCTCCATAGGCACAATACTGACTTTAATTGTTAAATAAGGTATAGTAATACAAATGTACATGTATGGTATGTACAGTATTTCGTAGTATTTTTTGGTATATAGAATTTTGTAGAATATCTCTATTTTAACTGGGAAAAATCCAAATAAAATTAATGACGCACATGACGCACGGGATTTTGTTTTTCCATAATTTTTTTCTTTAGAATTTATTATAAATTATAAGAATCCCGGTGTTTGGACAAAAAGTAATGTAGTTCACCTTGATGGATAATAGCGAATTTTTAATGGATCTCGATATACATAACATATGTACTTCAAACGTATGTATGTACATACAGACATACTACATACATACATGCATAAATAACAGGTACATATTTTATATGTAAGTATAAAGTGATTGCATTCAAGAAATTTTGCGGTTTTATACATATTCATGCAATGGAAAACTAATATGGTCATGTGATAAAATGCAGAAAAGCTGTAATTAAACTCGAAAAAAGAAAGAAAAGAAAAATACACTTGAATATTATTTTTATGAACATTTTTTTGCCAGTCAGTATTGTGGTATTAAAACTTGGTGTTTTGTGTATTATTTTACTAGTGGGTGAGCCAAAAATCATTAATATTATTTGGAAAAAGTTTAGTATGTTCCGACAATTTTTTTAAGCCTTTTTCAGTTGATAATACTCGTAGTGTACAAAAAAAAAATGTATTATAAAAGGAGTACCAATAGAAAAATAAAATGACATTTTTTGAGACATACAGTACTTTTGCCAATTAATTTGTAAATTTATTTAAGATGACTCGTGTTACTTTTCAGTCGTCGTAATTTTTCACGACAAACGTTTCAACTCAACGTCAAATTAGTCTTTCAATTGTGAGAGACAACTACCTTGAAAGCCAGGGAAATATGTAATTTAAAAATAAAATTTAAAAATTTTTGAAATAACAAGAATTTATCGTATCGTGATATCTGCGCTAAAGTGCAGACTAAAAGATTAGGCAAATTACAATAATTTTTAATCAGTACAATGAAAATATTGAGACCTTCTTGATGTTATACGGTATTAGATCAAACACAGAAATACCTACTTAATTTTTAAAATTGCAACCGACGTGCCGTGCAGTTAATGTGTTGAAAAAGAAACTATTTTTGACCTACCACCCAACAAAAAACTAAAATTTATAAATGTATCACGCCAAGAAACATGGGTATTCATTCCCTTTTATGCTGATTGCCGCAACTGCAGAGATGTCAATGAAAGAGAAACTCTTACTCACTATCTCTGTAGCTGTCCAGCACTTGACAGTCAAATTCATAATTATTAATACCTACGTTCTGTATTGAAATTTTGTATGTGAAAAAGTTCTTTGAACTTGGCATTAATGCAGATTTCATTACTTTTGCTGGCCCAACAGTTAACGAATAGGAACTTGGCCCCCTTTTAACATTTATGTTTTTGGTAAAGAGAACACTTTAATAAATGTTCTAGACTTCTAGTATAATAATATTAGTTATCAGTTTACGGGATGCTAAGATATACATATATCTTTGTAGTTGAAATTTAAATGAAATTTATGTTTGATCTTGAAAATGTATGGGAATTTTTCGTCTCTTTACTTTGTTTTCCAATTTATCTCAAAAAGTTAAAATAGTACAAAAAATCGCACGGGATAATCAAAGAGGACACTTTTACAAATATTATGGTCAAGGAATTCGGTTTTTGGTCTACGGGATAACACCTTTTGAAAAAAAAAATTTTTTAAATTTCCATATAAAATGTACGATATTTTTTGTTCTACCGATTTTGATTTTGAAAATTAGGGTGTATATGAAGGACCCTCTAATGAAGGAATTAGTTAAGTTTCAAGGTCCTAGCTCAAAGGGATCATATTCAAGTTAAGGTTCAAAGTCCGAATGTATACATTTGTATACGATCAGGCAATCCTAGGTTTAAAGAATTAAGTTTTCTTTTATATTCAAGTATATAAATTTGTTTTTTGTTTTTTATATTCAACAGCATATGCGTGATGAATAGCGAAACAATATTATAATTTATTATTGAAGCTTCAATCAACACTTTTTCTACTTATTAAAAAAAAAAAGTTAACACATTAAATTGCTATTTTAAATATTTTTATAATTTTCACATGATCTTTCATGCTTATTTTAAATCTGAATATAGGTGCTCATCACGAAATATCATCTTCTTATGAATTCAAAAAAAAAAAAATTATTTCAAATATTTTTTAATTAAGACTTTTAAGTATAATGCGCAGGTGTGTTTTTTTATTTTGTTTTTATCATTAATAAGAAAAATAATAAAAACATATTAATATATATTTTTATATAATAATTAATTTTTTGTTTTATAAAAAATTACGATAATTATTATTGCATGTAAAAAAAAAAAAATTAAAATTAACTACATATCTACATAATATGTATACATTGTACATACTATATGTATAGGTACAATATGAAGGTTATTTTTATATAGATATTTCGAAAATCAATCAACAAAACCATGGAATTTTATGTCTTATAAAATGTGTGTTAAAGTCCATTACGCATATTTTTGTACGAGAATTATTTGTTTATTATTATTAAAATCTTTTTTGTTTTTGTTCTAAACAAGATAACACCATACTGTTATTATTTATAGTGGGTTGCCATGACCAAAAGCCTAAACAATTAACATTAAGTGCGTTCGAATCACACGATTTATCTGATATTATCAGTTCGGTTCTGATTTAAAATAAGCGAAGCTTCAAATTGTACAAATTGATATTAAACTGAAAAATTTGGATGACTGGAACGTCAAAAATATCAGCTAGCTGATTTTTGACAGTCAGTTGAAGTTTCGAGTTCTTTTATGTACATAGGCAGTTGATTTTTAGTGAAAAACATAATTAAATTTAGTGAGTAAGAACTTCTACTTCATATTCCATCTTGACAATTTAGAATTTATAAACAGTCAACTTTTTAAACATGTCTTCTTCTTTTTTGATTAGTTCCACACAGCAAGTGAACCAAAAAAAATTTTATCACTTTTTTCACTTTAAGATTAGTTAAAAGCTAGCGACATCTACTGAAAAGAATGGAAAACTAAGTGAGTGGAACAAATGTAGAACAAATGTGGAACTGTGGAACTGATAATTATCAGATAAATCGTGTAATTCGAACGCACTTATTATAATATTTTCTTTACGTGTTTAATTATATTATTTTTTTATTTCTTATTAATAATCCGATAAAATAATTGTAATGACTTCGTTATATCTTGGTTTAATTGTAATTTTCAATGTTTTTTAGTTTAAAAAAATCAAAATTCATTAAAATTAATTTATTTTGTATTTTTTATATAAATGGATTCCATATACATATTTATTTTTACAGGGTGTGAATTTTAAACTTTATTGAGATTTAGAATCTAAATTAATCAATACATATGGCACTGGATAGCAGGATTAAAAACTGTAGGAGTTTGATTATCATCAATGTTTACGTAGTAACTAAGAACAGCAATCGACATATATGACATTCGATAGCTCAATGGTAAGAGCATTACCCCGCCCCGGCAAGGCCATGGTCTGTGATTCGATTCCCAGCCGTTTTTTCTGTTTTTAGTCTACCACAAGACCTATGAAACTTTCAAATAAAAATGTAGTGAAATTTTTGGTAAATACCCGTAAATTCAAATCAAGTAAGAATGGATGATATGTACAATAAATTGATTAGCTTCAGTGTCAGAGAACTGAAGTTCTAGCCATTCTTTCTTTTTGAAAAAAAAAAAAAAAATAGGTACATGTACTTTTTTTCTGAGTAACTTACGAGAATTAGTTTTATGAGTTATGAGACTTATCAGCCTTAATATGAAATTAGTACCTACATATACATATAAACACCAAAAATTGTAAAATGAGATAAACCACATAATTAGTTATCGTATTCAAACATTGACATAATTTTAAAACTGATTTTCATAAACAAAAAATTTGGATTAATCCCATAATTCAATTCGACTTAGTTCAAAATTTTAATGTTGATGTTTGTTTATTTGTCTGTGGGCGCAACAGCTCAATCCCAAGAAACAATATGTAAGCTAAGGCCTACCTAAGTTAACTGGAGTTTTAACAGTTTTAAGTGAAATGAGAATCATTAAATTGGTAGAGAACAAATTAATTCGTATGACAGAATTATTTTTATCCGTATTTACTTGTAGTAAGCAAATGTACGAACGACTTAGGAACTTGTTCTTATAATCAAACCAAATTACAAGCAAGATTATTTAAATTTATAAAGGTTTTTTTCGTTATTTCACAAATTTTGAAAGGAAATCAGAGCTACAAACATTGTTTGTATACTAAGTACTAACTCATTGCTGGTATAAACTAATATTTTATTAACAGTCAAAATTAAAAATAGTAATAAATAAGGAAAATAAATTTTATTTAAGAATTAGGTATTTGCTAAATGTCAAAAATTGTTAACTTTAAGCATTCACATGGTAACATATAATTTTCTTCTTTTTCAAAATTTAGTTCAAAATGCTTGCAGGACTTGCGCAAGATTTCCTTGCAAGCTTGATTTTATAAAATCATTTTTTTAAAACGGCCCATGATATCATAGCTTGAAAATTTAAAAAATTTAAAGTTAAATGCTCACAACATATTTATAAGACATTCTTTGATAGAAATTAAGAAAAAATAATTTACATTATAAAAATATTTTTTCTTCCAATGGTTTTTATTGATCAAATAACACTTTAAATGGAATTTAAAATTAATTAGAATTAATTGATTCACAATTATGTAGCAGTCATTTTTCCAGAACACCTGTCAATAAATTTTCTCGTTGAAGGCTGATAGTATAAAGATAAAGAAAACAGAACATTAACATAAATCAGATTTTCAATGTCAATGGTTTTTCATTAAAAACCAAGAAAAAAATATGTATAATATTTATTTATAAAGTTGTCTAACACACCCTGTATATACATATGTATGAACATATTATGTATATTGAACAGATGGACAGTGAGTCTAGTTAGGCAACAGATGGGAAATTTTATTTGATTTTTGCATTTTGTTTTTGAAAAGAACAGGCAAACAAATGATATGATTTGTTAAAATTATTGGTAATGAAAATATTATGACTTGTGTGCATTCTTTCCGGTTTATGTAAAACCTAAGGTGTGTCTGGTTCTGGTACTACTTTTTTTTTTTTTGTGTTAACAAGTGTCAGATATTTATCATATCATTATCACTTTATTTTCTGATTTAGAAAAAAAAAGTTAATTACTTCATTTTTTTTCCGAGGTTGTTAATTACAGTCCTAGTGGTCAAGTTTTTAGTTCTAGTTTTAATTTACATATCGTCGGCCTAGTGCTTATTTGTTCAACAGACCATTTTTTTTACGAAATTGAGTTATTGATGCAGACATACTAATTTCGAATTTGTCTTTCGATTAGTGTAATCAGAATTTCTCTAGGTTCCGTTCTGGAGATACAGAGTTGCTGTTTTGTGCTAAAAACCAATTTTGTAGATATTTTCCGTGCTTATTTGTTCAATAATGCGAACTTAGTATTGTATTCCAGGGCCGTCTTATGCTGTAAGCACAATAGGCACTGTGCCTAGGGCCTACGATTCTACAAAGGCCTACGAAAGTATAATTGACATTTTTTTTTTTTGCTCGTTAGAAAATTTATTAGACAACTGTAGGGGCCCCGTGCATAGATAACAAATTGACGTTTTTTTTTTTTTTTTGCTCTTCTTAATCAAAAGTGGCTACAGCCTCCGACAACCTTAAAACGGCCCTGATTGTATCTTATTTGTTATTGAACAAAATATATGTATGTTTTATTTTATGCTTTTTTGTTCAATATCCATTATTTTCTAGCATTTTCTAAATCTATACAGGGTGTTTCACAGTTCATGTGTCAAACTGAGCTGGATGGTAGATCTCGGTGAGAAACGAAAAAAATCGTATGGGACGGGGGGGGGGGGGGGTCTATTTTCAATAGTTACCGAGATATTCAAGGTCAAAGACAATTTTTTTGGAAAAGTAACGAGTTTCACTTTTTGCAACATATTTCAGCGTTCGCTGAGTGTAGATAGATAAATGAAAATTATTTCTAAAGAGAATCTTTAGGCCTTTTAAAAAATGTCTTTTATAAAGTTTTATGTTAAGTGGTTTAAAAGTTATTGTAACTCAAAGTCAACAAATTTTGAAAAAAATTTGTCATTTTTATTTTCAAGGTCGAATATCTCGAAAACAACCCTTATTATTTTTTAAATTTTTTATTTTTTTTTAGCTTAAATGAAAGCTTATTTTGTTCACTCTAACATGGCTTTTGTTTTATTACATTATCTTCAATTTTTCTTAATTTATGAATCATAATTAAAGAGCAGTTTTTTCAAAATCAATTAAATTTGTTGTTGTTTACAAATGTCAATGTCCACAATTTTGTTCTATATCCAACCTAAAAAACAAAAATATTTGTTGCTCATAGAAGTTTGTTCTATATCCAAATGCATATCTCTCTAAATATTGATGAATAACTTGTAGAAAAATGCAAATTAAAATAAAAAAAATGAACTAGGATGAAGCTAACCAAATGTTTTTCCATTTACCAAAAAAATAATTTCTGTTGTTTTTTATTTTGTAAGGAATTTTATTGTTTGAAACTAAAATTTCGTTTTTCTCAAAACTTGATGCTTGGTCTGTTGAACAAATAAGCACTAGGCCGACGATATGTATATATTATTAATACTAAGGGGATTCATTTCAAAAGTCCATGAAAAATTGAAAAATCTCATAATTTTACCACAGAGTACTTATCTGCCGTACAATGGCTAATCAATAACATATTATTAGTTTTGAGAAAAACTCAGTTGAAATTTTTGATACTTCAACGGTCAACCATTCATATTTCGAACGTTAAAAAATATATGCTCATAATGAGACAATAGGTATGTTCAGTAGACACAAAGATATGTTATACATATTTTTTTTCTGAATAGATACGAATATTTTTTGAGATTTTAAAGAGAAATTCATTTCGTCGTGCGTTGTAAAGTTGAAGGAATTTATACGACTTATACAAAGGAAAAAAAAGGTATACGATCTTACGCTTTTTAACCATTGTAATTTTGTTTGTTTTCTTAAAGGATATTTTTTTAAAAATGCAATGGCTATTTAGAGTAAAATCCTTTACGCTTAAACACCATTGGAAAATGAATGATAATGTCTATGGTTTTTCGGTTTAAGATCATATATCCTTGTTTTGCTGAAATAATTCAAACAAAATTACAATGGTTAAAAAGCGTAAGATCGTTTGCTTCTTTTTTCCTTTGTATAAATCGTATAATTTCCGTGGGAGTGCAAGTGCTCTGAATTTCCAACCTTTATTACTCTACAACCAAACTTCGTACAGTTACATGGTTTTCAAAAATTTGAAGATAAACAAATACTTTATTTGAAAATGTTATTAACTCAAAATCACCAAAAATGCAATTGCCTCGATTAGCCATTGTACGGCAGTTATTAAAAAATTACATTGTCATTGCTCTTACTTTCACCCCTATGCTGCGCTGATTGATAGTCAAGTCAAATAACTTTTCCTAGTCGAAGTCGTTGTTGTTGCTTTTTTGTTTGTTTTTGGTATGATGATAGTCATTCAAAGTGACAAAGACAATCTAGTCTAGTACAAATACATAAAAATTGAAAAATTGAGGTTTAACTTCTTCGTTATTATTTTTTTAATGTTTCTGCAGCAGTCGTTATTCTTCAACATACCGACTAAAATTGTCACCTAATTCGACAAAATGTTGCGTCACTTTCAATACGAATCGATACGTATCGACGAAATCGGCTGTCAGAATATGTACCTTTTTGTAAATGTCGACTCGCGAGTCGCGTGGCACCGGCTATACATAATATACCGGTCATACAATAATGATAAACACTACCTTATACCATATGTACTTTTAATGTTCCTTAATCACTATTCACATACGTGTAAACATGAAAGTTTCTAAACAGGTCTTATTTTTATTTAATTTGTTTTAAAAATTTAACATACATACGAGAGTATGTACGAGTATGTACTTAGTGAAAGAAACCTCGAATAAATAAGTATGTATAACTTTTTTACTAGGCGGCTGACCAAAAATTTCATAAGTATTATTACAACAAAACAAAACAAATTATTAAACAGTTCGCAATTTTCAAAGAGATTGAAATATCACATGTCCATGTCCTCTGCGTTACCATCAAATTTCTCCAAATTTCAGATAAACGAGTACCTACCTTTTAGTTTAATGAATCTTTCTTTTATTACTTTTATTTTTTAACAAAATATCAAATATCATTATTATGAACGAATTCTTAAGAGTTATGTATTTTACGAGAGGCTAATTACGAGATTTATTACAAGGTGGTATACATTTCATTACAGTTAAATTAATAAATGTTATGCATTGAAATAAATTCCCTTAGCGTATTATTCATTGTTATTGAAAAATTTTAAGAAATAAGAATATTTTATTTAATTAGCTATAAGATGAGTAATTAAAATATAATTATAATTAAGTTAAAACAAACAAAAAAATATTCTATAATATTTTGTTTTTGTTGTTATTGTTGTTTATTGTTGATTTTTATAAATGGTGTACATAATATCTACTTTATAACACAAATGCATTAATGGCATTTATTAGATTTACTTAATCTGCATGATTTTACATTTGATAAATTAGATGTAATTAAAGAATCTAAATATTATTAGGTATATGAATATATTTTTTTTAAATTTACCTTAAACGTAATATGTAGGCGTAGTATTTATTGAAAATGTTAATTTATTGAAATTGAAGAGAAAAAAAAACAACAACTATTTATGTATGATAATATAATTGAATGTAAATTACTTAAAATAGTCATAAAATGAATATAAGTAAAAACAAAATGTTCCACACTTTTTGTAATTTCATTGTAAATACTAATAATAAAATAATTATAATAATGTTTTTTTCTAGTTATCGATCAAATAAATTTTAGAATTTATAAAAATTGCAACAAAAAAAGTAATATGTATTTGCATTTTTTTTTTTATTTATATTGGATATAGATATAATATTAAAACTATAAGTCCATTTAAATTCTTTCTAGTTACACGGTTTGTTATCCGTGAACAAGGTGATCAAGTTTTAGCACAAGTATGCATTTATAATTTTTTGTTTTTTAAATTAATGTTGATGCTATTGTTAATTATGTAAATTTTAATATAAAATGAGGTTATATCATATGTACATTATATCATGTCACCGTTAAACTATAAAAATATTAAAATTTAGCTGTGAACCATAATGTACTGTGTGCCAAAAGTGATCAAAGGTATTAAGAACTACTAAATTCTTAATACCTTTGCAAAAACCAAAAAAAAAGTCGAAGGAAAATAAAACATCAGATATTAAAATATTATTTGTGGTCAACAGATGAAATAGTGGGGTGGGAGTATGATATTTTCTGAGTCTGACATTTAAAGTCAACCCTCTGCATAAGCGAGTAAATTACCACAAAATTACAAAAATGTAAGTTAAGTATAATAATGGTCCACTTTCCACGTAAAACTGTCGATGCACATTTGACGGTATAAAAATTTATTTAATTAAATTCTAGCTTTAAAGATTTTGGAATATGTATTGAATATTTGATAAAAAAAACAGAACTAACTCATTAAGCTAGCGGCTAGCCCAGCCTTCTCTAGGATAAGACTACGTACATGGAACTCCGGTATAATGAAAATGGAAAACGAGAAGATTTTACTAGAGACAGGATGATGAGTACAATGGACTCTTCTGTCTGAGTACTCGTGAGTCGTGGTCCGTGGATACCTCATCCGCAACCCCTCCACCCACATAAATAACAACAACAACTCATTAACCCATTCGAGATCGAATATAAACCTCACCGTCACCGACCATGTGTGTGATGATATGCTTTTAGTTGGTAGTGGAAAAAAAGTATTTAAGACAATAATTGTATTATCTTTGTAGTGGAGAATAAATCGTCGAAATAAAATCGTGCCATTTAAAGTTAAAATTAAAGTTACATATGTGAAAATTGCAACTTTTGGCTGTTTCAATTTAATCTAAGATTTTAAAATGAATAATCCAACACCAGCATCAACGAAACTACAAAAAATAGAACAATTATGATTTTTGCTTGAAAATTATTATTATTTTCTCCTGGGACCATTGTTTTGTCAAAACTGCATGGAATCACCCTTTAAAATCCCTGCATATAGACGATAAAAACGTTTAAAATCGTTTCTTTTTTAAACAAAAAATATCTTTTTCACTCCGATTTATGTTAGCACGTTTTCGTCAAAAATCAGATTTCAAATTTGAATATCTTTGGACCTTCTCGTCATTCTCTACAAATATTCCTTTAAAATAGAAAAGATTACTGCAAAAAGAAGCGAGCTACAAGGCTCCAAAGAAAACAACTCCTACCATCTAAGTATGTTAGAGGAATTTTTGTAGATCTTTTCGTCCCTTTAGAAAAGTATGTTCCCGGAAGGAGTAAGAAGTTGAAATTTGGCCAGGATATTTCTTTAAAAGTTCTCTTCTAAACAAATTTTAAACGAAAAAAAACTGTCACTTTTCAAAAATTAACGTTTTTTCCTCTTTACTGCGATCCCCGTTATTTTTAGTACTAAAATTCAACACAGATCGGTGTGTTAAGAAAGTTAATATCAGTTTTACTTTTTTCTTGAATTAAAAAAAAAATAATTTAGAATTCACTTGATTAAATATTTAAACCACTAATTTTTTATTTAAAAAAGCTTGGAAAATTTTTAATAAAAAAAAAATTGTACAGTTAAATTTAGTTGATACAAAAAAAAAAAAAAAAAAGATGGTACAAATAACTCTAGAAAAATTAAATAAAGTCTAGACGACGACTATATTTTTTTTATATTGAATTTAATTTTATTCATTTATTTTAATACAAGAATTACATTCTTTCGATTTTATTGTAAGAACGTAGAAAACCAATGCATCAAATTCGATTTTATTTGTTCCGTTCTTTATTCAAGGACATCAGGAATTGTCAAGAAACATTATGTTCCAATGTAATCTGAAAAGTATGATTTTTTTAAGGTTCATTTCAGTTTGCAAGATATGTTTTTTTTTGGTTTCCACATACCGGAAGATGATAAGTCAGATTGAGACTTGTAAAAAGTCTTGTGTTATAAAAAAAAAAGTATAATAGCTATATTTTTGAATATAAATTTGCTTTCGCTTTTTATAACTCAGGGTTTTTCAGCAGCTCAAATAAAAAATATTGATTTGGACAGATTTGGTTTTGTTTTTTAAATAATTACGTTAATTATATAGGATGTTGAAACACATGGTACTTGGATATGTTTTTTTCTTTGTGAGTGTTAGAACGGAAAATATATTTTTGCAAAACATGTTACTTTTTTTTTTAAACCGGTTTAAAAGTTTCTCATAACAAAAATTATGATTCTGACAAAGGCTAGGGGTATTTTGATTTTAATTAGTAAGAAATATATACATTTTTTATTTTCACAAGTGCGGAAGTAAGTGTCTGAAAAAAATAATACTTGAAAAAGTTGATTTTACAGTTTTAAAAAAGTTTGTTAATTAAATGTACAGTAAATACATAAATGGCGATTAAAAAATGAAATATGACGCGTGAAAAAGATTCATTTAATATACAAGAATTAAGAAATATAATGTCATGAGTCATGACAAAATGAGGGTGTTCGAATAAATTCAAAAATGTTTAATTATTTTGTATAGCTATGCGGCATCACTGATTTGTTGCCATGACTTATGTATACTATGACATTACATGACAGATTACAGATGCTAATGCATTTAATTAATTTTTGAATATTGTTTTTGTTCAGAAAGTTGTAAATTGCAAAAACTTCTTATGAATATTCTTATAAATACTGTTTAATAACATACATATTCTATTTCCGACGTAAAAAAAATAAGTTTAAAGTTCTTGTTTTACTACGTGTCAAATGTCATAATCAAGCATATATCGCGAAAATTGGTAATTCCAAAATTATTCAATCTTTGCACATCGTATACACAGTATGTACATATTTGCGTTTTGGATTTTCAGTGTGATGCTAGAGACTGATGCTTTTTTTAATTCATGACAACTTCCTTCCTTCCAAAGCAGCCTTGCATTTTGGAATTTACCCGATGTTTCACTTTTTGAATTATTTAAAATAATAATAATAAACTCTGATATAAAATGTGATTTTTTTGTGCTAACATTCAGCGGCACTATAATAATGAGCTAACAATTATATAATGATGTCATATTGTATTTGTTAGAATGATATAAAGGGTCTTTCTATAATTTTTTTAAAGCAAAATTCAAATGTATTTAAAATGAAATAAAAATCGGAATGAAAACTTATGAAAATGTATTTTTTTTTATAAATTATGCATTTTCTTTTTAATTTCATTAATTAATTTACAATTTGATAAAACAAACACTTAAGTTCATCTTTCTGTTATTACATCATTAAGTAATTAAAGTTAAGATTGAATTTAATAATGATTAATCATAATTCATAATTTAATTGAATATGTGTTCCTTTAAAAATGCATCGCTGCTTTTTTGTGATGACAATGCAAATTTTTAAGTTGGCAATGCAATGGTATTTTATGACAGCTAATGCTGATGCAATATTTGATATTTGTTTGACTTTGACGCATCATATACCACTGAACTGAATTTTTGAATACTTAATTTGATACGAATCTATCTGAATATGTGACAACGCATCATAAAGGTTGCGTTGCATTATTGAATTTGTGACAAGCATCAGGATTGCATCAACTGTGCAGCGGTGCATTTTTGAAGAACCACTATACTACGACGACTTCAGATAATCTTTCAATCAGAAAAAAATTGAAAAGGAAAAAAAAAGTTAAGTAAATCAAAATGAATTTATTTTATGATTAGTACATACTTATGTAATAATAATAATTGTTTTATGTAATTAATATTTTTTTTTGAGGGATTTACTGATGAAACAAATCAACTTGTTGTGAAACTTTTGAAAAATTAAAGTAAATTTTTTTTTCTCAAAAACTGAAATTTTTCCTGTCACTTTGAATTTCTCTTGGTACAGTTTTTGTTCTTTTTTTTTTATAGATGTGTTATAACGTAGATATACTTTTTAATACATTTTCCTTGACGTAGCAATGACGCATGAAGAAAAAAAAATGTTTGTGGAGGTTAATAGAACCCTTACCATGAAAATTTCCAAGTAACACTTTTAAAATATATTGGAAGTGTACCATCGGTTTTTACCATTAGAAAAACTACAAAAAGTATCGATACTTATGAATAAAAAAATGTGTAAGATATTTTGAATATTTAAATTGATCTTAGCCTGCGTTGTTTCAAATTTAATTTTTCCATTTTTGAACAGACAAATGTGTTTAAATGTTAATGTCGTTAATAAAATATTTGAAATATCGAATTAATGTAGATTTGCAAAAATTTTTATGTTTAAAGAAATTGAATAAAACATTCAAAGGAAAGAAAAAAGACTTGTTTTTTACTTTTTAAATTTTTATCTCAGTAAAATCTTTATTTTTTTAATAATAAAATAACCTGTTTTTAGAATAAATTATGCATCTTCAGAGATAAATAATTAATATCAACTTTCTTCATTTAAGTACATGTAAGATGTAAGTCTCATTTATTTATGAAACCATTAGCTACATTTTTTAAAATGGATATGTGAATGTGTTGTGTTCTTATATCGGTTTTTTTTGTACTAAGATTTTATTTTCATTTGTAATTTATTCGTGGAATTTCCTTTCGTGAACATATTTTTTTCCTTTTTTACAATTTCAAATTTCGGTTTTTTTTTTCCATATGATAAGAAGCTTCCATTATGACAGTTTTTTTTTAAAAGTTTAATTCCAGAAAAAAAGTAAAATTTTGCCTGTTTTAGTCATGTGTTGGGGTAAATAATTTTATTCACGAAAAAAAAACACTATGCAAAATTATGGAAATGTAAAAAGCCTTTTTTATTACGTTTAAAACAATAATAATGTTGTATGCACACACTGTCGTTAAAATTTCATTACTTTATGCAGTTACACCCATATTCACCAACTTGTTGGTAATAAACTTATGACGGTCATAACTTATCACTTGAAATCGGTATTCACCGAAAAACTTTTTTTGGCATGATTTTAATAATCTTTGAAAAACTATCAAATAAATCCAAATAAAATTCACTTTTTCCATGTTCATATTTTGTCCCAATTCTATATTTTAATTATATATTTTTATTATATTATATTTCTATTTAATTATATATATGGGTGGTCATAACCTGGTCATAACTTGATTATGACGGTCATGAACTAGGATGGTGAATAGAGTTATGACTGTCATAAGTTATGACTTGATAGTGAATATGGCCGTTAGAGTGAGTGAGTTGTTTTTAGGTATATTTTTCACTAAAAATAGGCTTTTAATTATTAATTAAGCCTATAAATAAAGATTATCTCTAGGACTACTCAGTACACACATTACTACAAGTCTGTAAAATAAAAATTTCGATTCCGCCTTAAAAAAGTCTAAATTTTTTGATTTTTATTCACTGTCAGTCAGACTTGAAAATTTGTCTGTCAACTTCTCTACACACACATTACGATCTGCTGTTCAACTTGGTCGTGTTGGATGACATATCGTGAAGTTTGTATGTATCCTACATAAGAAAGATTTTATATTATCCTTTTTTCTCTTGTAAAAATTTATTCTCTTTTAATGTTGAAAAAATGAAACAGGTTTGTGGCTTTTATGTCTTATGAAATCAAAATGGACCTTAAATTAATTAGTAATTAATTTGAAAAAAAAAAATTCTTATATCTAATTTATTCAGTTAAATTCTTTTATTCTATGCTAATTTTAGTTTATTGCGTCGATAAAAAAAAACTTCACATTATATTTTGGTATTAAAAAATTTCAATTTTGAAAAAAAAAAAAGTAAAAATCTTTTTGTTTAATTAAAATTTAACTCGAATATAAAATGAAATTCCTGCTGAGCTTTAAATAATCAAGAATAAGAAAACAAAGACTTTTCTAAAGATTTTTAGTACATATTTTATTTGTATAACGTAACGACACATTTGTATGTTTTTTTTAACAGGTAAAAGATTTTCTTGATTCTCATTCATTTTATATCTTTTTTTGATAAAACACTTGAAATTTGCAAGAATAATTGAATTAAAAATTGAACTGATTTAAAACTATCTTTAAAATTCTTTTGTATTTTCAACATTTCGAAAGTTTTAAAAAAAAATAATATTTTTTTCGTTAAATTAGTGAAAAACATAATGATAAGAGGTGTTTAAAATACACTTTGGTTACAAAGAAGAAATAAAAACCATTATTAACCATGAGAGTAATGACTTAGAATTAAAACAAAAAAATCTATTTTTAATTTAAAAGTATCACACTACTTATAACAAAAAATTAATTAAAAAAATTTATAATTTACATTTTTCACATACCTTAATTAAATTTTATTTAAAAAAAAATTCTTATGTATTTTCACACAAATTTTTTTTTTAAAAACTGCACAAATACTTGTTTTATTTTTTTAAATTTCTTAAAAATTCCTTTTTGTTCACACTTAATAATTTTTTTGTTCTACTGAACTTAAAAAAAAAATTTCGAATTTATTCTCAGCTTAACACGATTAATGTAATTTTGTTTTATTAAAATAAAAGAAAAATAAAGAGCTACTGTAGATTCCTTTTTTTCTTTCTTATTCTTAATACTTTTATTATTTTTGTATTATTAAAAACTGAGCTCTTTTATTCCATTCAACCGTCCGATTCCGGCATTCAAACAGAACTAATCAAAGAAAATGAAAGCGAACCATTGAATTAACTTAGCTTTTTTACCATTTTTATAGATTCAAACTTAGTAGTAGAGTCTGGTTATGTATGGTTTTTTTCTTTTGATTTTTGTTAGTTAACTTAAACAATGTGCTGCTGGATAATACTAGATAATATATCAATTTAAAGTTGTAATACCTACATCGTATATCTATCAATATATAATTACAGATAGTACCTATATTACGTATCTATAGATACAAGATACTCGTATATAATAAGCACAAGCAGGCTTCTAAATAAAATCAACTAAAACTATACAAAAAGTAACAAAAGAAAAAAAAAGTGTGAGAAAAAAAAATAATACTAGCACTAATTTATAAAACAAGAATATCAAAATAATTTTGCTTGTTTTTTTTGTTTTTGTTTTATAGTTTTGTTTTTCATAAATAATAATTTAATCGAAGAGGGTTGTTGTTTTGTTTCGTGTTCTATAAAATCACGTGAATTTGAGAAGAATAAAAAAAAATTATAAATTGTGAGGGTAAACACCTTTTTTATAATAATATTAAATTTAATTAATGAATTCAAAAATGAATGAATCTAATTTAAATTCTCGTGTAAGGCAAATTGATTAGAAATCCTCCGAATTAATTTTGAGAATAATAAAAATATATATGTATGTACATATGTATCTATGTATTTTTTTTTCACTTTTTAAAGATTTTTAAAATTTTGCGTGTTTTGAATTTTTTTTTTAACAATTAAAATTATTTATGTGAAAGTTATTGTATTTAATTTTTTTTTTCATTATTTTTGTTGCTTGTTATTTGCCTCTTTTCTTTCAGAGTGAAATACATAATTCTTTAGTTTCCAATTGTATCTTTTGCTGAAGCCAAGATAATGGTAATGTGGTCTGTATGGTGGGTGCTTATCCAGTGCTGGATTTAGGCTTAGGCAAGTGAGGCAATTGCCTAGGGCGGCAAAAGTTTAGGGGCGGCAAATTTTACCTAACAAGCAAAAAAAAAAAAAAAACTCTTTTCATTGCTGTGAATAGAGTAAATAAACTTCTATATCTAACAAGCAAAAAAAAAAAAAAAAAAAAACGCCATATGAGAAATTGCCTAGGGCGGCATCACACTTAAATCCGCCACTGTGTTTATCTCAATTTACTTTTCTTCATATTGATGTCAAATGTAACAAAATGAAGTAAACAACAGTATTTTGGATATTTGATTTATTTTTGGAAATTTGTTATTATCAAATAGAAATATGTAAACAAAAAAAAATTAGCAATGGAAAATTTCCATAGTTTCCTTGTTACATTAAGGCTTATAAATTTTTATTAGTCTTAGGAGTCATAACTAAGTATATGCACAGAACGGATGTATTGTATGACATTGATGACTTTGTAAAAATATGAAAATGTACGAGCAAATGTACTCGCTTTCAATATAAGCGGGTTACTGAATTTTAAATAATTAATTTTTTATTCTTGTCATGACTAGAATTTTATTCAGGTATGCTAAACAGTAAATCTATAGATATACATACGAGTATATGAATATACATATAGGTAAATTAATATGCGGAAAATTGAAAAGATTCAGAGTAGAAATTATTCAAAATTTTTTGTTGTTGACTTGTTGTTAACTATTAAATTTTTTTTAAATTAATATTTTCCTTGAGTTGCACCGTTTAGACATTTTGTTTTTATACTTATTTCGTTCAAAAACTAAGGGATTTCATACCTGTCGCATACCACGAATTTTGAAATCGAAATTTTTAAATTCTTTTGTATCTAATATTTTTATATTAAAATTTAGGTGTTTGAACTTGAAATGTGGTAAAATAATTCTGCAATTTTAATCTTGTTTTATATTTTATCTTGATTACCATTTAAAAAAAATTTCAAAGAGAATCCTTCAATAGGTTGGTTGACGTGTCGATTCTTTGGATTACTTCCGAAGACCCTAATAGCACTAACCGTGCCGTTTTGGTACCACACACCTCGCAGTTGTTGAGTGAAAGGGTTGTAAGCCCTTCTGTCAACCAACCAATCAATCCTTTAATAAATATTTAATTTAAAAAATATCGGTTTTTGGTGTTAAGATACAAATATGTCATTCTTCAAAAAAAAAAAAAAAATTAATAAATTCTCATACAAAATGTTTGGTTTACAATTATGCGTAAATGATAATCTGCTAAAACTGAGTTTTTCGAAAAAAAAAACATTTATTATGTTGTTCTGATTTTAAGTTAGGACTTTGGAAAACTTTGGTTTGTGTAGATTCAATATAGAAGAAATTGATTGCCTCTGTGGAAAAAAAAAAATTGGTTAGGATTTTCCGTGCTCTTTTTATTACTATTATTTTTGTTGTTGTTCTCTGGGTCCTTATAAATATGATTGATCACTTTAGCACTACTATCCTATACTATCTAATCTTTTTCAATTTTACTATTGGAATATCCTTCTTCTTCAATATATTATCCAATTTCTTTACTAAGAAGATGTTTTTGTTTGCATTAAGATCTAAAATTTGATGAAAAAAGTATCCTACATAAAACTTTTAGGACATCTTCAATGCAAAAGGATTAAAAATTTCAATAGTTCAATATTGGAGGATCATATAAAAATTTTTAATTTAAAGTATTTTTTCGCAAAAACGAATGATATAAAGTACGTACATAAGTAGTTCATAATATTGCTACTTTGAGTAAATTCAAAAATGTTTTTTATGACAATCGTATAAACAGCTTTATTAAAAAAAAATAAAAAAAAAATGTTTTTTTTCCAAAAGAACTCTATTATTTATTATTATTATTATTATTATGATTTGTCTTAAAACAAATTGAGTTTATTGAATATTTTCAAAATCTATCAAACTCTAAATACATATTTTTTTTCCCAATTGTTAAAATCACACAGAAAATCTACTATCAACAATCAAACAATAAAATTCCAGTTGCTTTATTTAATTGCCTTCCATTAAGAATATTCAATTTTTTAAAGTATTTCACAGTTCTAGTTAATATTGTTCAATTAAACGTTATGCTTTTGAATATTAAAATGTATCATCTTATCTAGTAAATTTATCTAAAAATATTTTCAAGCATTAATTTTTTAAAATAATTTATTTGACATACAACGCAATTCAATAAAAAAATTGACAAACATCCATGTTACATCATAATATATGAATTAGTTTAATAAATAAATAAATAAACACATTTCATGCTTAGTAAGTATCTGAAGATATATGTATGTATACATATGTATGTATGTTTTAATTAGGTGTAAAAATACTTTTAAATTTTTTTGTTAATTGAAACACTTTGAATTACTTATAAAGATCTCAACGATAGAATGTTTGCCGCCCATTATATTTATTCAATCACATATTCATATATACGTCGTCTCCTTTCTCTTTATTTTTTTTTCTCTTCTAAATTTTCATAAATTATTCTAGTTAACCTTAGAATTAAAGTACGTTGAAAAAAGTCTATTAATCATGAATTTTAGAATTTTTTTTTAATTAAGTACATTCATCATTTCAAAAGAATAATTGTCAATTAAAACTTAAAAATAATTCAGTTTTTTTTTCTTTCGAATGCTAACTAAATGCATAAATTCTATAATAATATATTTTTTTTACTACTGAGAATGACTATGAAAAAAAAAATATAACACACGTAAACACCAATCACAAAAAAAAAATTTACCCTGTTGGTTTGGAGAAATTTAAAAAAAAAAAGAATACAAAAATTTATTAAATCATGATAAACATTTTTTTTACCATTTTAATTTGGAGACAAAACGATTTTTTTCCAAAAACATCTGAAATAATTCTTAAAACATGAGAACAAAAAATAGAAATAATATTGTACTATACATAGGTATATACATATTTTTAAAATTATGTTATGATACGTCCATACATACATACACTGCGTAACACATAATTGACCTCTACTCCATAATGTTTCATATTTCTGCGAAAGAGTTACTGTACTATAGTATTTTTCTTTTTGGAAGTCAGTATTGTGCTTATGGAGGCAGTACCCGATTAGTTTTTTGCCTTGGTAATATTTAATTTAAAAGATTTCTCTCGATTGAAATTGAGATCTGATCACTCCACACACGAGACAGATTTATTCAAACAATTTGTGAAAGAATATAGAAAAGTATGCCTATCTTGCCTGTACTGACATCCAAAAAGAAAAATAGTATAGTGGAATATCAGGTTTAGGACTCTTTAGGACAAAGTGCGCGACACTTGCTTGCCCTCACTATTTAAAAAAATAAATAAGCTACAATAAGTAAAATGGCAAGACATGACATCCCAAAAATAAAAAAAAATGGCAAGACATGAACAATGGCTCGTCTCGTCTGGACTGCGTATTAGAGTAAGTGTGAAAATTCATGAATTTTGGCAAATTTATTTGTTTTTAGTATTTTTAAAACGTTTTCAACAAATTTTCATTAAAAATTAAGTGGGCATCAGTGGCAGATATAAATATGATCGTTAAGATCTTCTTCAGCTGAGTGTATAGTTTGCATGTTTACTGATTCTGTGTTTTCCATTTTATTAGCTGCTATTTTTTGGTCGCTGTGATCTGATAATTCTCAGTTCTCAATTGAGATGAGCATTTCTTTGCTCCATACTTTTTCTATTGCACTGTAGTTGGCAGCAGCATCCTTTTGATATTTATCAGATCCTAGTGAGGAAAAATATTTTTGCTCAAATGATGTAAGGAATTGAGAAATAAGAAGAAGAAACGTATTTGATATTTGACAATTGATAAATAACTTTTTTTAAAAACAGACAACATGGAATACGAAGTGGTAATTCAAAGTAAGTTGATATGTTAAGTTAAATTTCTAATATGTAGTTGATGTTAATGTGATTACCAAATGAGATATGAGAACCAAATAAGCAAAGTACGTTTCTTTGGATCGATTGCTAAGTTAAGTAAGAAGAATAAGACAACTGATTTAAGTGAGATGTTGAACTGAGAAAGATCTGATCACAGCGACCAAAGAATACCAGCTATCAAATAATTCATTTATTTCTTTGTCTTTCGCTGAAGAATTTTCAATTTAAAGTTTGGCTATATTTTCTGAAACATAATTTATTTCATTGTTATCTGTATTAATTCTACTTGAAAAATCTGCGGCTTTATTTTCTTTTCCTTTCACATACTCCATTTCTTTTAGTTGTTTCCTTCTTCATGAACCTGAGGAAATTTGTAAGATTTAGCATTAATTTGTTGGTTCGAGGTTGAAATAATTTCATTTTGAATTTCGTCAGTTGCAGTTAATTTATCACCCTCTTTGAAGAATAAGTCTTGATATTGTTCAATTACATTCATTATTTCAAATTTTTCTTCATCATTAAGATTATTTAAATTAAATTCTTTAAAAATTGGATTCTCAATTGGTTCGATATTAACAACTTTTTCGATTTCATATAGTAATATAATAGTAATTTAATCCCATCATCACATGCAAAAGTTGTTTACTTCAACGTGATGTTCATTTTCTAACAAAATTTTAAGATTCCATATTTCCCACAAAAAGTTTCTCACAAAAATCCAAAATTCTATCTTTCCCCCAAAAAGTCAAAATTCGCATTTCCTCTTTCAAATAAATTTTAGTAAACTGAAACCTAATTCATGTTAAGTAAATTCTGGAAAATAGAAAGCGAGGTTTCTTTAAGAAATAACAAAAATCAAAAATTTAGTCTTAGAGTGAACAGTGATCCAGTTAAGATCAAAATTGTAATTTAAAAAATTATAATTAAAGTAAAAATAAAGTTAACTTAAAAGTGAAATTAGTGTTTGATTTCTAGTTCAACTTACATTCACTAAAAATAAGGCTCATTTATTTTACTGGCGCAGTCGGTAGGATTTCTGAAAAGGAAATCCCCGGTCGAAGAAAACAACAGTATTTTTCCTGAAAAAGGACTTAAATAAATTAACAATAGTGTTTTTAATACAATTTTATTTTGTCTGAAAAAGACTAAAATAAATTAACAGTTTCATAATTCAAATTTATTTTGTCTGAAAAAGACTAAAATAAAATTAACAGTTTCATAATTCAAATTTATTTTGTCTGAAAAAGACTAAAATAAATTTAGAGTGTTTAAACTCAATTCTATTTTGTCGAAAAAGAAAAAAAAACAATTCGAAAAAAAAGAGACTAAAATAAAATAATAGTGTTTAAATACGATCTAATTGTACCTTAAAAAGATTAAAATAAATTAATACCGATATATTCGATTTTTCGTTCGAAAAAGATTACACTAACGTGATAGCGCTATTTCTCTCTATAAATAAGTAAATAGAAAGATTAACAAGAAAATAAGGTTAAGAAAAGCAAGTAAAATTAAAGCATATTCGAAAAAAAAAAGAAAAGAAAACCGAATGATCCCCGATAATCATCAAATTATTGACTGCAACACTCCAGAAGAATACAATATAGCATCATTACCAGAAAAGGCTAAACTACCACAGAACTACGACGTCGACGACTACAACGACGACGAAGATACCCAGGATTTCATTGAATATATACGTGCATTGGGTCAACACCAAAGAGCCGAACAACTTCTACAACAGCGTCAAAAGAACAAGAACAACAACAACAACAACAGCAGCAATAACAATTCAGCATTCCAAGTACAATTAGTTAGCCCCTAAGAAACCAAATAAAGGTAGGAATATTATTTTCAAATACAAAAAAAAAAAAAAAAAAAAAAAATAATAATAATAATAATAAAATTAAATTCTTATTTTTCTAAATAAATAAATAAATAAATTCTTAAAATTAATTAGCAAACTAACAACTAAAATTATTTAAATAAATAATAATAAATAGGTAGTTAAGTAAATAAATAACAATTAAAACTTAAAGCTTAAATTAAAAATTGTACTCTATTTTTGAACGCATATATTTGTTCTCAATAATGGCGTAAAATGGATGCAGAAAATCGACCGATCCTAGAATATTGTTACAAAATTGGCCTTTGTGAGCGAAGAGTAAAAATAAAATGGATTCAAAAAATGTAAAAAGAAGAGAAATAAGGCGTCCGAGAGGGATTTTTAGAAGAGAAAGAAACGTAGAAAAAAAATAGGGGCCAAAGTCTGAAGAAATGGGAAATAATGAAATAAAAGACAGTTTTGCAATTTTATAAAAAAAATTCTAGTATTTATTATAAAAAAACAGAATTTACAAATTTAGGGTCTATTACTAAAAAGTAAAAAAAAATCTAATTACAATGTAACACAAAAAAAAGTAAAATTTAAATGGCAATAATCAAAAAAAAATTATCTAAAAAAAAATTTGTCTAAAAGAAAAAAAATGGCTATGGTAATAAAAAAAGATGTCCGCAAGTGAAGTGAAGTAAACCAACTATTAACTGAATGAAGTGAGTTAAGCTTACAACTGAATCTGGTTTACACGAAAGTGAGGAAAATCAGATCGAAACTGAGTTTGACTCACTGAATCAAACTGAGTTTGGGTTAAGAAAAATTTACTAGTCGGCAACCCCGATAGTCTTAATCAAAGTCAATTTTTTAATTCAGACACTGTGGCAACACTTGTTGTTTTGACAGATGTCTAACTAAATTGTACTTAGGTGAATCAAATGTAAACAAACGAAATGAAGATTTCGTTTGTTTCTTGATTTGATTAATTTAAAAGTTTGAGGGTTCGCGAAATATAAATTATTTAATGAAATCGCGTCGCGGGTGAATTAGAAACAAAAAAAGGATATGTGTAAAAAAAAATAATAAAAAACAAGTGGAAAGTGAGAAAAAGAAAGTGCAGTGATATACTAGTATAAAGTTGTTATTGTGATTAAAAAAAAACAAAAAAAAAAAAGGAAATGTGAGTGGAAGAAAAAAAAGAGGTTATGTTAAAAAATGTGTTGAAAATAAAATGTGTGTAAAATTAAAGTGGTAAAAAAAGAAGGTAAGTAAATGTGAAAGTAATTAACTTAATTAAATTAGATTAAATAAAGTTAAAAGTGTTAAAAAGGAAAAAAAAATTAGAATCCAGTAGAAGAAAGAAAGAAAAGAATGTGCAAGTGAAAGTGGGTGGAAATTTGTAATAAAATTTATTTAAAAGAAATAGAAAAGAAAAAGAATTTGAAGTGATAAAAAATGTACGTACCTTGTGGTTGAAATTAAAAAAAATTAAGAAAAAAAAATGATTGTGAGAATTAAATAAAAAAACTGTGGTAAAAAAAAATGGACTTAAAAAAA
The DNA here is from genome assembly GCA_932526495.1 of Bombylius major. Taxonomy (NCBI): domain Eukaryota; kingdom Metazoa; phylum Arthropoda; class Insecta; order Diptera; family Bombyliidae; genus Bombylius; species Bombylius major. Next base: position 20,339,627 of record OW052043.1, read on the forward strand.
AACTACTTTTAACAATTGGGAAAAAATTAACTAAAAAAATGTGTAAAATAAACTGGAGAAAATTAAAGAAAACACCTCGAGAGCAAATCACCAACTGAACTGAACTAAAACTTTTTTCTTTTTTGTGGGTGCTTGTTTTTATAGTGTTTAGTGAAATTTCTCGAATCTTCTTTTTGGAAGGTCATTGTTACTTTCCAATATGAGAGAAGTTATTTTCTATCTCATATTGGAGTTTCAAAGAAGATTCGAGATATTCGAAATTTTTGTGTGAATTGTGTGTGTTTGTGTTGTGTTGTGTTGTTGTTGTGAAAAAGAATTTGGATGTGTTCTTTGTTGTTTTTATTTTAAGTGTTTGTTTCTTGTGCTGTCCTTTTTCCTTTCTTATTTTATTTATTTTATTCTTTATTTCATTTATTTTTCAGGATTCGGCTGTATTTTAATAGGGACTTCTGGTTTGGGCACTATTTCATTGAAATGTAGTGTTCAATTGGAAGTTTCTTTTATTTACAGCCAACATCAACATTTATTTACATTTTAAGTTTATATTACTAAAGTAAATTTTGTTGATTCAATTTTTTAATCAATTTTCTTATCTTTTCAGGAAACTAGGAGACGATTGGATGGTGTGTTGATCCGGCTTTCTAAGGTAACTTTATTTTAAAAATGATTTTATTCAAATTCATTAATAAAGTTCTTTTTTATTTTTCAGATTTGTAACACTGCCCCCCGCGAAGAATGCTCAAAGTTCCGACTGAGCATTAATCTCATACTCATCGAACTTATTATTAACAACAAACATAAAATTTCTAGTTAGTATTTGTGGTGTATTCGTTCTCCATTTTCCTTCAACTTTACGCTTGGTATTCTTTTGACACGTTGTCATTGGTGCTAAGCCTGTTTGTGAGTCTTTGCTTTTGCAAATTTACTCAGTTTCACTTGCGTTTGTTCTCTCAGAGAATATAGAGACATGAACCGCAATGGACTTGTAAAAGAATAACAATTGTGCACTTAACAGACGTGTCTTTCTCTTGAACACTGCTAACAACACTACCGACTTTGTTAGGTAATTGCAACGAGAGCAGGGTTACGTTTTCCTTGAGCATTTTCCTGAAAAGACGATATTGATTGCTTCAGATTTGGTGGATGTTGTTGTAAATAAAAGAAACTTTGGTTTGATTTGTTGAGTGTAGTAGTTGAAATGTAATAGAAAAAAGAAAGAGAGGCAAAAGAGAGAAAGAACAAAGAAAAAAGAAAACACAAAAAAAATAAAAATAGCGAACTGAGCATCTTTCTCACAACAGCATTCATAGGAGCACGTTGTCACCGACCATCCTGATGTTCTTCTTGTCGTCTCATTATGTGCAATGAAACGATGGAACCAGGCTGTTGACGTGCTGTACCTAAGAAGCTTCTGTAAATAATCTTAAAAATTGTAATTTAAATATCTGGTGTTAAAAAAGTAAGGTTAGGTATCAGGAAATACTGTGTTAGTTTTTAACAAGCGCTAATCGGTCACGATGCACCACGGATTTACGACTAGTGACGGTACTGCGAATACGATACACGACATCTGTAATTTTCTCTAGAATATCGTACGGACCATCTCAGTTTGTCTGAGGTTTCGTCTGGTAGCTTGAGCATAATAGAAATTGACAAGTTCTGATAAGCTAGGGGCGATGTTGAAAAACAGAGTAACTCGGTCGTCTGGTTGTCCAAAACTTCGGCGAGATGCAGGAATTATAGGGCTATTCGAACTTTCCACAAACTTGGTAGGTTGAGAAGTATAGTCAGACTTAGCCAGTTCGGTGGAGAGACGGAAGAGGAGAACTGGTATAAGTCTTCGTCAGACGGAACGGAGGCTGCGTGCTCCTTCAGACCGGAAGGGACGGCATGGTCTGGGGAGCATTCCCATTTTCCACAGGTTTCTTCGTAACAGAGAGTAGAAGAAGTAGGGTTGAACTTTTCCAGTTCGGTAAGAAAGAGGTAGGAGTGAGCTGGAACAAGTTCGGGTTGCGGAAGAATTGAGCTTTCCCAGATCGAAAGGAGAAAGGTAGGCATGATCTGGGCAGGGTTCAATTTCTTCGGCGATGCTGGCGTGGAAAATGATGGAATTTGAGAGGTGTGGAGAGCTCGAATTGGGTTCTTGGCAGAAGTTCATGGACAACGGGTCTTCACAAAAAGGATTTCAACATTTGTTGCTATTAGAAAGGCGTTTTTGCTTGAAGCAGGGTTACAATTAAATTGCTGCAAGAAATCCATTCCTAGTGTACACGTGGATGTCAGCTACACAGACGGAGTGTTCGAAAGAAAGAAAAACGTGGTTGCAAAAGACCTTTTTGAAAAAAAAAAGAAAAAAAATCTTGTTTGGGGTCGGCAGATACAGTAATCGTTAGTGATGAGGGTGAAGCTATTTTTGATGAAAGACGGGCTGTGGTGCCTGTATCGATTTGGAAAACAAGCACCTTTTCTCCACTGACCAAAGCCCTATTTGGTCAGTTGTGGCTTATTTGCGAACTGTACTTAAATAGAACGGCCTGCAAGGGGAGGAGGTTCAGCAGGGAGTGAAACGACAGCAGGTGAGGTGATAGTTTCGAGTGGTGGTGGGCTTGTAAGTTTTGAGCTGAAAAACAGATGGACCTTCAACGCTCGAGGTCCCTTTTCCGTTACCGGAACGTTTAATGCCACCCTATCCTCTTGGTGAACGAAAACTTCGCCATCGCTCCGAATGATAAATCTTAAAGTTCTGGACTGGTGGTGACGTATCGCCCAGTCGGTGACCTGGACCGTTGACTTCGGGATTGTAGGAACCTTGTCAACACAGTCGGTGGCCCGAATGGACCGTGGTGGAAGATCAAGCTCAGTTGGCCGTGCCAATTCAGCTCTGCCGTCTCCAGGAGGATCTTGGTTCGCTAAGGTAGGGGGTGCAGAAGAAGATGTAACCAGATTGGAGGATGCAGGAGGGCTAGTAACCAGATTGGGCCGTGAAGGAGGCTCGAATCTGGTTGTCTGGGCCCACTCAGTCTCGACATTTTGAGGAGGGTCCTGGTTTCCTAAGGTAGGGGACGTAGATCTATTATGAGCGAAATTTGAGGGAACCAAGGTGGGTTGCGACTGAGTGTGCATGACATTAGTTGAGCCGTCAACACTTTTAAGGTCCAATGGTTGCGCGAAGCTACTAGGGGGCTGTAGGCCATCACTCGTGCTAGCACAAACTATTGGGGGTGGTGTAGGCAAATCTGCAAGGTGTGAGAAGTTATTTGCTTCCGGGCTCGCAGTAACTGGGTTGCTAGGCAATCTGCTGCTCTCTAGGAAAGCAATCCGCGGCAACAAGGTTTCGTTGATCAGCTTTTGTGTATCTTGATGCTGCTGTCTCATTTCTTGCAACTGCTCCATTATGATAGTCAGTGCTCTGCTAAGATCTGGAGCAGCACCAGATTCAGTATTAGAGGGATTGTTACTTCCCGTGCTAGACATTTTCGATTTATTAATAACAAGAAAAGAAAATATTTGTGGTAAGGTCTTATTTCAAAGACCGATCGGACCCCACACACCTGACACCAATGTTACAAAATTGGCCTTTGTGAGCGAAGAGTAAAAATAAAATGGATTCAAAAAATGTAAAAAGAAGAGAAATAAGGCGTCCGAGAGGGATTTTTAGAAGAGAAAGAAACGTAGAAAAAAAATAGGGGCCAAAGTTTGAAGAAATGGGAAATAATGAAATAAAAGACAGTTTTGCAATTTTATAAAAAAAATTCTAGTATTTATTATAAAAAAACAGAATTCACAAATTTAGGGTCTATTACTAAAAAGTAAAAAAAAATCTAATTACAATGTAACACAAAAAAAAGTAAAATTTAAATGGCAATAATCAAAAAAAAATTATCTAAAAAAAAATTTGTCTAAAAGAAAAAAAATGGCTATGGTAATAAAAAAAGATGTCCGCAAGTGAAGTGAAGTAAACCAACTATTAACTGAATGAAGTGAGTTAAGCTTACAACTGAATCTGGTTTACACGAAAGTGAGGAAAATCAGATCGAAACTGAGTTTGACTCACTGAATCAAACTGAGTTTGGGTTAAGAAAAATTTACTAGTCGGCAACCCCGATAGTCTTTAATCAAAGTCAATTTTTTAATTCAGACACTGTGGCAACACTTGTTGTTTTGACAGATGTCTAACTAAATTGTACTTAGGTGAATCAAATGTAAACAAACGAAATGAAGATTTCGTTTGTTTCTTGATTTGATTAATTTAAAAGTTTAAGGGTTCGCGAAATATAAATTATTTAATGAAATCGCGTCGCGGGTGAATTAGAAACAAAAAAAGGATATGTGTAAAAAAAAATAATAAAAAACAAGTGGAAAGTGAGAAAAAGAAAGTGCAGTGATATACTATGTATAGAGTTGTTATTGTGATTAAAAAAAAAAAAAAAAAAAAAATGTGAGTGGAAGAAAAAAAAGAGGTTATGTTAAAAAATGTGTTGAAAATAAAATGTGTGTAAAATTAAAGTGGTAAAAAAAGAAGGTAAGTAAATGTGAAAGTAATTAACTTAATTAAATTAGATTAAATAAAGTTAAAAGTGTTAAAAAGGAAAAAAAAATTAGAATCCAGTAGAAGAAAGAAAGAAAAGAATGTGCAAGTGAAAGTGGGTGGAAATTTGTAATAAAATTTATTTAAAAGAAATAGAAAAGAAAAAGAATTTGAAGTGATAAAAAATGTACGTACCTTGTGGTTGAAATTAAAAAAAATTAAGAAAAAAAAATGATTGTGAGAATTAAATAAAAAAACTGTGGTAAAAAAAAATGGACTTAAAAAAAAACTACTTTTAACAATTGGGAAAAAATTAACTAAAAAAATGTGTAAAATAAACTGGAGAAAATTAAAGAAAAAACCTCGAGAGCAAATCACCAACTGAACTGAACTAAAACTTTTTTCTTTTTTGTGGGTGCTTGTTTTTATAGTGTTTAGTGAAATTTCTCGAATCTTCTTTTTGGAAGGTCATTGTTACTTTCCAATATGAGAGAAGTTATTTTCTATCTCATATTGGAGTTTCAAAGAAGATTCGAGATATTCGAAATTTTTGTGTGAATTGTGTGTGTTTGTGTTGTGTTGTGTTGTTGTTGTGAAAAAGAATTTGGATGTGTTCTTTGTTGTTTTTATTTTAAGTGTTTGTTTCTTGTGCTGTCCTTTTTCCTTTCTTATTTTATTTATTTTATTCTTTATTTCATTTATTTTTCAGGATTCGGCTGTATTTTAATAGGGACTTCTGGTTTGGGCACTATTTCATTGAAATGTAGTGTTCAATTGGAAGTTTCTTTTATTTACAGCCAACATCAACATTTATTTACATTTTAAGTTTATATTACTAAAGTAAATTTTGTTGATTCAATTTTTTAATCAATTTTCTTATCTTTTCAGGAAACTAGGAGACGATTGGATGGTGTGTTGATCCGGCTTTCTAAGGTAACTTTATTTTAAAAATGATTTTATTCAAATTCATTAATAAAGTTCTTTTTTATTTTTTAGATTTGTAACAATATCTTGCAAAGAATATCAGCTTTATAACACCTTTCGACGGTAATAAATACAATTTATCTGGATTCCTATCTAGAATTGAATCATATATCCCAATTATAGAACCATTAGATAATCAGAGCAAAATAATTGTACTAGGGTATATTTTGGACAAAATCGTAGGCAAAGCAAAAGAAAGTTTAATTAAAACAGGTGTTATCACAACATGGTTAGAATTGAAAAATACCCTTATAAGAAATCACAGTGAACGAACGCCTGTCAATGATTTAATTGATGAACTTAGGTTTTGTCGGTGTGATTCTACGGTTGAAATATTTTATAACAAAATAGTAGCACTTCTATGTAGAATTAATAACGCACATATACTAATGGGTGAAGGTAATGCCGTACAGATTGCTGGAAATCAGAGATTAGCCCTTAGACAATTCACGCAAGGATTGCCTCCTTTACCGAAAAATCTTATTGGTTGTCACAATCCACAAACGTTAGACGATGCTTTCGATTTATTGACACGGTTTGGCTATCTCTCATCCACTCACGACAATCTAAACAGAAATACTCCTGGTTCTAATAAAAATGTAAATTCGTCAAGAAATAATCGATTAAATAATATCAGACCTAACTTTCAAAATAATTACAACAATAATCAGAATTTCATTCGTAACCATAACAATAGCAACAACAACCCAAATCGTAGTAATAATACTAATCGCTACAACTATAACAACAATTATAACGCCAATAATTATAACAACAATGGCTTGAACGACAATAACAATCGTAATGTAAATAATAACCCTAGGTACCCTAACTATCAAAACCATGGTCAAGAGCAATCCCAAAACAACCCAAGAAATAATCAAGCAATAAATGCACAACCACAAAGACCAAATAATAATAACTTTCAGCGGCAAGGCCAACTAAGAAACCAATCACCCCCAGAACCCATGGATATATCTACAAACGAAACTGGCAATCTAAATAACGATCAAAACCAAAATTTTCAATTCGATACCATAAGCAATTACCCTATATAGTCATCAAAACTAAACTTCGAAATTTGAAGTTCATAATCGACAGTGGCGCCGAAAATAGTATTATTAACCCCGGTCTATGCAATCCCAAATGGAAGGTATCCCTACCTGAACGATCAATTAAAGTGCTTGATAGAATTATTACTATTAATACCTGCTATCAATTTCCCATTTTCAAAGAATTTAATAAATCAGAAAGGTATCACGTAAAATTTTTAGAATATTTCTTTCACAAAAATTTTGATGGGCTAATTGGCAACAACATCCTTGTTGACTTAGATGCTATTATAAATTTCAAGGATCGACTTTTGATCACTCGTAAAGCGAAAATACCATTTTTTCTTAATGAAGAAGAAGAATTGTACACAAGAAATTGTCCAAAAGAATCCCCCAATATTTTTAGTAACGAACATAATAATAATAATAATATTCCAGATACATGTTTCGCTACACATTTGAATAAAACAGATTTAAATAAATTGTAGTCTTCTATAATGTCTTTTAAAGACGTATTTTTCAAAGAAGGGGACAACCTCACATTCACTAATCACATCAAGCACGAAATAAAAACGCGTAACGACATTCCTATTTTTAGTAGACTATACAGGTATCCTGAAATACATAGAAAAGAGGTCGACCGACAAATAGATGAGATGCTAAAACAAAAAATTATTCAGCCGAGTAATAGTCCATACAATTCTCCCATCTGGGTTGTACCCAAAAAAATCGACAACTCAGGCTAACAGAAATGGAGAATCGTAGTGGATTATCGAAAACTAAATGAACAAACTATTGATGATAAGTTCCCTATACCAGTTATGGAGGAACTTTTCGATAAAATTGGGAAATGTAACTATTTTACAACCCTAGATCTGGCCAAAGGTTTTCACCAGATCGAAGTTATACCCTAAGATAGACCTAAAACCGCTTTTTCCACAGCAAGTGGACATTTCGAGTTCCTCAGAATGCCTTTCGGGTTGAAAAATGCCCCCGCTACGTTTCAGAGATTGATGAATGAGGTCCTTAGAGAATTTATCAATAAAATTTGCGTGGTCTATCTGGACGATATTCTCATATTTTCCACAAGTTTTGAAGAACATCTGGTTAGCATCAAAAAAATCCTACAACGTTTACGCGAAACCAATTTGAAGGTACAAATCGATAAATGCGTTTTTGCAAAAGAAACGACAAACTATCTGGGGCATATAATTACTAAGGATGGTATTAAACCAGATAATAAAAAAATCGAAGCAATACAAAAACTACATTTGCCTACAACTATTAAAGAAATTCGCCTATTCTTAGGAATTACTGGGTTTTATCGAAAATTTATTAAAGATTATGCTCGCGTAGCATACCCAATAATAAAATACCTCAAGAAAGATACTAAAATAAACACCACTGACGAAGAATATGTCAACGCTTTCAATAAACTTAAAACTCTTTTAATTCATGACCCAATTCTTAAAAGCCCAGATTTCAATAAGCCATTCGTACTTACAACTGACGCCTCTAATTACGCAATTGGAGCTGTCTTAAGTCAAAATCATCACCCCGTCTGTTACGCGTCACGAACACTGAATGACCACGAAATCAAATATTCCACTATAGAAAAGGAATTACTTGCCATCGTATGGGCTGTAAAATATTTTAGGATATATCTTTACGGACGAAAATTCACAATCCTTACTGATCATAAACCATTAGTGTGGCTGGACAGTATTAAAGAACCAAACATGAAGTTGCAACGTTGGAAAATTCAACTTAACGAATATGATTTTAACATTTGTTACCTAAAAGGGAAGGAAAATTTAGTGGCTGATGGGCTAAGTAGATTTACACCCCTCGAAATTAAAAACGAAAACGAGACTGAAAATGTTGAAGTAGTACTTAACAATAATAATGATGATTCTGATGAAGAATTAGGATCAAAAACCACCCCAACCTACAATACTAGTGAGGAAACTACCACTCATATTAACATAACAGAAAAACCTATAAACAACTATAAAAATCAAATTTACATCTCATCAGGCGAAAAAGAAAAAAATTTTCTAAAAATTATCCATAATAAAGTCCAAAATCATGTAATCGTCGATCAAAATAGTAATTTAATTGAAGTTTTAAAGAAAACGTTGAAAGACAAAGGAACTATGTGTATTTACTGTGACGAAGAAGAATTATTTGAAAAGATTAACAAAATCTATAGCATGTATTTTTCAAATAATAAAAATTTAAGACTTATTAAATCAAATAAAAAATTGGTAGATATTACAGACGAAGCAGTGATGTTGTCCCTTATCAAAGAGGAGCACCTTCGAAATAACCACCGTGGCATTTTAGAAATATTTAACGAATTAAAATTAAAATACTATTATTCGAATGTTTTTGATCTTATAACAAAATTTATAAATAATTGTGAGGTATGTTTACTAGCGAAACATGACCGACATCCCATTAAAATACCATTTAAAGTAACTGAATCTCCTCATCGTTTCAATGAAATCGTACACGTAGATATATGGTATCCAAAGAGAAATACTATGTTTTTAACATCTATCGATAAATTTTCAAAATACGCAACAATCCACAAGCTCGAAGATCGCACTTGGGTATCGATTATAAAAGCTTTAAAAGAGAGAATACATTATTTAGGTAAAATGGAAAAAATAATCTTCGATAATGAAAGGTGCATTATCCATAACTCTGTCGAAATTTTCTTAAAAGAAAACGAAATCGAATTTCATACAACTACCGCTCATAATAAAACAGGGAATTCCGATGTCGAAAGACTTCATGGAACTCTGAACGAACATTTACGCATTTTAGCTATTGAAAATCCCAAAATGGAAACAAATGAACAAATCTATAAAGCCATTACCTGCTACAATAATACCATACACACAACGACAAAATTAAAACCATAAGATTTCATTAACAAAAACCTCGACCGTATTGAAATCGAAAGGTTAGCAAAAAAATTTGAAGAAGATAAAATAAATAAAATAGATCAAATTAATAAAAATCGACACAAACATTTTGAGGTATGTCATAGCATCGTTTGCAATAGAGAAATAGCCAAAAACACACCAAAATACAAAAGATTAACGAAATACGCGAAGAATGGTGACTATACCATCGATACTAATACAAAACGTAGAACCAGATATTATTTAAACCAACAAAAACGAAAATTTAAACACCAAAATTTATAACGAAATTTCTTCTTATTATTTTATTCCCCCTATTTTTCTTCTCTTTTTTGTTTTTTTTTCAGATGATCATAATTATAATTTTCATATATCATTTCACTTATGTACTGGGACAATCTCTAGAAATTATACCAGCCAATAACGATAATGGGTTCGTTATGTACCAACTAGATCAAAAACTCATAGTTGGTCACTATCTAAAATTACTACACATCATTGACCTACAAAAATACAACGAAACTTTAAACATAATAAATAAAAACATCGATTCACTTGACCTTGATACTAATACTGGCGACTACCAACTACTCTACAGAGAATTACTTCAGGCAAAACATACGTTAACGACAATTATCCCAGACACTTACAGTAACAAACAAAGACGTAAAAGAGGACTAATAAACATTTTGGGTAAAGGTATGAAAATTCTATTCGGAACTATGGACCACGATGACGCTGTAGAAATCGCTGACCACTTGAAAAAATCTCTGACATAATTTTAATGAGCAGACTGAATATTCTATCTCACGACATATTAACTAATGAAGAAATACAAAAATTTAATGTAACAGTATCCACCTTACCTTTCATAAGAAACACTGTAATGTTAAAAAATTATCTCTTAATATTTGTTATTAGCATACCAGTCTTTACGAAAGAGAAATACTATAATGCATTAATAATCCCAGTCCCTAATACCCAGTATGAAGAACTTGATAGCGAAATCACACAAATCATCCTTAATAATGACAAAATCTACGATAACAATGACAAAACAATTTCAAAAAAGCAATTAAATCCCCATAAAAACACTTGCATTAAGAACGCACTAGAAAAAAATAATGTATGTAATTTAAGAATAAACAATGAAACATCTATAACAGAAATCTATAATGGACTAATAATCACAAAAAACTTACCCTCTACAGAAATCTTTCAGAACTGCATTCATTACAAAGTTACAATTAAAAACAATAGCATAATTAAATTTGAAAATTGTAAAATAATCATAAGAAATATAACGTTCAAAAATAGAATTGAGAATTTTAAAGATAGTGTTATTATTCCAATTAGTAATACAAATGTTACGAAAGTTTTTAATTATAAGATAAATTTAAAGAAATTGCATGAAACAAATATTGAAAACAGAGAAATAATAAATTATAGTTGTTATAATACTGTACAAGGAACTATAGTATTTTTCTTTTTGGAAGTCAGTATTGTGCTTATGGAGGCAGTACCCGATTAGTTTTTTGCCTTGGTAATATTTAATTTAAAAGATTTCTCTCGATTGAAATTGAGATCTGATCACCCCACACACGAGACAGATTTATTCAAACAATTTGTGAAAGAATATAGAAAAGTATGCCTATCTTGCCTGTACTGACATCCAAAAAGAAAAATAGTATAGTGGAATATCAGGTTTAGGACTCTTTAGGACAAAGTGCGCGACACTTGCTTGCCCTCACTATTTAAAAAAATAAATAAGCTACAATAAGTAAAATGGCAAGACATGAAATCCCAAAAATAAAAAAAAATGGCAAGACATGAACAATAGCTCGTCTCGTCTGGACTGCGTATTAGAGTAAGTGTGAAAATTCATGAATTTTGGCAAATTTATTTGTTTTTAGTATTTTTAAAACGTTTTCAACAAATTAATATTTCCCACAAAAAGTTTCTCACAAAAATCCAAAATTCTATCTTTCCCACAAAAAGTGCAAAATTCGCATTTCCTCTTTCAAGTAAATTTTAGTAAACTGAAACCTAATTCATGTTAAGTAAATTCTGGAAAATAGAAAGCGAGGTTTCTTTAAGAAATAACAAAAATCAAAAATTTAGTCTTAGAGTGAACAGTGATCCAGTTAAGATCAAAATTGTAATTTAAAAAATTATAATTAAAGTAAAAATAAAGTTAACTCAAAAGTGAAATTAGTGTTTGATTTCTAGTTCAACTTACATTCACTAAAAATAAGGCTCATTTATTTTACTATATGGATAATCGCTATCTATAAATTTTATTTTATTCTTGTTTATTTCTAGATATTTTTCTTCTAAATTAATTTTCGCTTTTAAATTACTCAATATATGTATATTGTCCTATAATTGCATCATATGTTCTATTAGATAAATGTATTATTTTCCAATGAATATAACCACTTTGTATGAATTTTTTTGGAAAATGATCAACTAATTTATTTATTACTTTACTTGTTTCACTAATAGTTGAATATATAATAGGTTTTTCTAATTCTTGTTCAGGATAATTTAAAGTTTCTGGATGAACTAGATCGTATCGTAGTCGTAGATCCTGTATCAATTAAACATTCGATTTGTTTATTTTCAATATTTAAATTTATTTAACTTTTGATATCGATCTATATTTTTTATAAACCTTTGTGCTATGCCTTCTATCGTTCTTTTAATGGCTAAAATTAACATATGGCCTATTATCTATAGCCAATCTTCTGAATAATAATATAATTCATGTGCCTGACATGATTACATATACCTACAACTACATATTAAAAGATCTTTCTGAAATATCGGTGAGTTGGAACTTTGGTTTGAACTGATTTTTTAGACATTCTTTAATCATTTTCCAATCACTCCTGTTATCGATGTCTAATATTCTGCTTTTTGCTGATCCTTGAATTTTTTCATTGTATATTATCCTGATGATCTGTTTATAGAAGTCTGATTGGTTGTTTACTTAATTAGTGATATTCTCCATTGTTATTATAAATGAGGTGATTGTGTATTCATCTTCTACGCTGAAAGTCTTTATACAATAAATTTCCTTAAATATACTTATAATATACTTTATTGTAAAAACATAACAGAATCTTTGTGGTTAACTAAAGTACTGATTTTTACATTATTGTTTTGATTTTAATACAATAATTTTCTTTGTTAATATATTATTTATTTAGTTTTTGTTTTTGACAAAATTCTTAGTTATCTATTTTTAGATTTTTATGTACTTAGGTTTTATTTTCAAAAGTTTCTTATCTTATTTTATTTAAATCTTTATATATACTGAATTATGCCATATTTATTGTGCTGAAAAATTCTTTGTCTTAATTATTTTAGTAATTAAATATTTATTTTATTGATTTAGTATTTCATTAACTTTATCAAATGATGAAGGGCAAACATGGAATTTGAATATATTATCGTTATATAGTAAATAATTGTTTTGAAATACATACATAACTCGCATATTTATTATTTTTCATGCCGTAGTGAATGTAGCGATCTTCTTGTGTATACATATACGAAAGAAGAAACCTGTTTCTTAAAAGTTACAACAACAAAAATGCATGTATGTAAGTATCTTTTTTTCTGCACATGTTTTTCTAGTATAATATGATTCCTCAACTTTCTTGGTTTTGCCTATATATCACTGAAGTAGCGATTTATTTTCGAATTAACCCTTTAATAATTATGTAATTATTATTTTCTTTTGTTTAAAAGACAATTTTTGTAGTGGATTTTAATTTTTTTTTTTGTATGAAAACAAAAGCAATAAATTTTGAAATGGTTTAAAAAAGGCGATTATGTTATATTGTTTTTTTATTTTAGCAAATTTAAGTTTTTATATATCGTCGATTTGCAAGAAAAGTGGCACAACTCAAAATCGTAATTTTCCACAATCGAAGTTTTAAAATAATAATTCAGTTCAATAGTGTATAATATTATATAATTAATTGTGTTCAATTTAACAACTGATGTTATAGTCAAAATAATATGAGTTGACAAATCTCTCGCATGTCTTACATGTGTTAGTGATCTTCTTGTGTATACATATAAGAAGGAAGAAACCTCTTTCTTAGAATTTACAACAACAAAAATGCATGTGTGTAAGTATCTTTTCTTCTGCGCATAGTTTTCTAGTATAATACGATTTGGCATCTTTTTTAAATCGAGCTATATAGAGTATAATGTTAACCAAAAAAATATCACACTGTTTAACCAGACACAGCGCCTCTTTTTCCTTTGCATCCTCGAAAATTCACGTTTTTGAGTTGTGCCACTTTTCTTGCAAACTGACGATACATATGTATAAGTTTGAGAGAAACAAATATTTTTTTTTATTCTATTACATGAAAACTTATTTATGGAAAAGAACTGGTACATTTAATGGTAGAAAGTTTAAAAACGCAGGGACATGACAAGCTAACAGAGTAGGAAATATGAAAAGAAAGTTTAAAAAAAAATGGTGAAGACGTCACTAGAAATAAGACTGATTAAACGTTTAATTTGAAGAAGAATAACAAGTATTCATGAAGAAAACCGCTACTTAATTATGAACATACAAATATGTACTCGTAATTCATTATAAATTCTTACATGACTTATGCCGAATTTCTTCAGTCTCAACTTTCTTGTCCCTAACTTTAGCAGTAAGATAATAAAGAGATTTGCATTTCTTCACCTCTGATTAGCACTTAGCTGCCACCTAAGTTTAGGTGGCAGATGAAGTACTGATTATTTATTTAGGTGTTACCTAAGTAGATAGTAACGCATTCTGTGTACAGAAAATTAAAAAAAAAAATTAATTAAACTGAAATTAAAAACAAAATAATTCATCGAATATCAATTAAAAAAAGGACCTTAAAAATAAAAAAATTAACGAAAGTATAACAATTGAATATATCATTTAAGTAAATAAATTTAAAAAAAAGAATATTTAATTTAATTAATTAATGGAACAGCGTTGTAATTGAATGAAAGATTAAACAAAGGAAAGTAAAAGATGTATTATTTAATGAGTACAAGGTACCTGTTTGTTATATAGGCATATACATACACAATGTATGAATATTAGTCGGAACAATTTTTTAATTGTTACTTCAATTGTTTGATAACACTCATCATTGTAAACGTATGCATGAGATTCAAATTCTAAACAAAATTTCCAACCTTTTGAGACGCCAGATGTTGTCGAATTCAATTCAATTCAAATTCTGTTGTTAAACAAAGAAAATATCGTGAATATTTGTCGCCAGTTATTGAGTTTTAATATGAGGCATCTTATAAAATTTATTTTAGGAGAAAAGGAAGCATGAAAAATATCTAGCATAAAATTCTCATTAATTAATAAATATATGTACATACATTTCTTTTTTAAATATGTAGGTCCTAGGATTACAATGAATTGATAATAAAAATACAAAAATTGAATTAATTTGATTTATTTTGTATCAAATTAATACAAAATAATAAGTTACAGCTTGACAGCTATTCAAATAATACGTTACAACTTGAAAAATACTTAAAAAATAACAGCTGACATCAATTTGACATTAAAAAGCTTTAGAGTCTCGATTAAAATTTCATGCTTTCAGGTTTGGGAATTAGAAATGTAGCTGACAGCTATAAGTTAGCAGAATTTTTTAATGAAGAAATCCAAACCTCTAGCTAGGTGTCACCTACATTTAGGTGACACCCAGCTAGTTGAGACTTCTGAAGAAATCCAGCATTAGTACCTACTTGCTAACTCTTTTAAAATCTCATGAATACACATTGCTACACACCACACCACATCATTTTAATACTTTAATGAGTTTTTATATAATTTAATTTTTCGCAATTTGCAAAAAATAAAAAATAAATAAAAGTTATAAATGAATACACATAGGTACTTTCTCCTTTGAAGGTTCTTCTTTCATTGTATTCAAGGCGAATTAATTAACAAAATTTTTGGTTTATGTATTATACGGAAGTTTATTTAAATTTGAAAAAAAAAAAGTTTAATAAACCAAATTTAAAAAAATTAATATAAATTGATTTATGGATTTATCTAGTTATATTAGGTAAATACTAGCTTTTAACATTCATATTTATTAAATTTATGATTTTTTTAAATTTGTATTTTTTTAAATTTTTTATTGTTGGTTTCCAAAACAAAGAAATCAATTTACTATAGCCAACCAAAATTTTATATACTTATGTAAGTACCTATATTTTATTCATCTACATACCTACTTTAAATTTTGTGAACAATATTTGTGGGAATTCCCTGTTTGACTTTCATATGGTAAAATAAAATCATGAAATTAAATTATACATACTTTTTTTCTTAGTAGAGAGGATTATTAAAGCAATTCCATGCGTCACTGACTGACATTTCGAATAATTTTTTAGGTCATTTTATTTTTTAGCGAAATTTCCATATGATTTTTTATAAAAATTTTTTTTGTAACTTTTAAATGTACAGTGTACATACTTTCATTCCAAAATTCATTTTGAGTTCAACTATGAATTTTTCACTACATAGTACCTGTATGTAGATGTAATGTACCTACATATATACAGGGTGTCCCGTTTGGTTTGCTTAACCTTGATACCATAGATAGGTCTTATCGAGACAAACAAAAAATCGTATCGGAGGGGGGGGGGGGAAATTCCAACGGTTTCGCCGCTAGAGGGCGTTGAAGTTTTTTTGCTCTTATTTCACGATGCACCCTATAACTTTTTACAGGAGCACTCTAGGGTCACAGACTTATTTTTTCAGTTTTTTCAAAAGGTCTTCCTTAATATCTCGAAAACTATGAGTTTTCTGAAAAAAATGAAGATGGCAAATCGGTGCAGAATCAATCGAGCACTCTTTTTCTGTAATAAAAACTTGGGGTTAATTTAAGCCTTTTTTGAGAAATACAGGGTTAAACACAAAAATTTGGGAAAAATTTCCAAAATTTTGATTTTGAATGCGTGTAACTTTTCAACAGTTGGAAGAAGAGGAACAAGTAAGGTATTGTTGAAAAGGGCAAAGGGTCTTCTACATTTTTTCTTCAAAGTGACCCTAGAGTGCTCCTGTAAAAAGTTATAGGGTGCATCGTGAAATAAGAGCAAAAAAACTTCAACGCCCTCTAGCGGCGAAACCGTTGGGATTTCCCCCCCCCCCCCCCCTCCGATACGATTTTTTGTTTGTCTCGATAAGACCTATCTATGGTATCAAGGTTAAGCAAACCAAACGGGACACCCTGTATATGTAAGTATCTTAGAAACTGGCGTCCCAAAATTTTTTTAAAAATTTGCCAAAAAATATTAAGCAAACGCAAGTAAAATGAAAAAAGGAATCACATAATGCCTTTAAAAATTTTCTATGCTCAACTTCTAACAGGAATTTTTTTTTTTTATAAAAAATGTCATCGTCACTGACTGGATATCTCTTTTCATCACCAACGAAGGCCCATAATTATATCGTGTTTTAGATAAAAAAAGAATTATGGTAAAATCGATGCAATTAAAATTTTCTACAAACTCTTTCAAATAATTAATGCACGCAAGTAAAACTTAAAAGTAAAAAATAATCACAAAATAATAAAATATTAAAATAAAGAAATTAAAAATGAGAGCTCAGATTGACATATTTTCATGGAATCGCTTTAATAATGTGTGTATGGATGGATAGCGAATTTAAGATGATCATGAGAGTTGAAACTCTTGAAGTTTTTTGTTTTTTTTTTTTGTAAATAGCAATTGATATTGCAAATTCTTAAGAATTTTCAAACTGAATTGTTTCTCATGATTTAACAATATGTTATTTTTTTCTTTTCTTTTTGGATTTTTCTTAACTCTTTGAGTTCAAACTAAACAAAGAAGTAAAAAACATTTTATGAGTGTTTAGTTCAAAGCAATAAGGCAATAATAATATTCAATATGTTTTATTACAACTTGTAAGTTTCAAGAACCATCAAAATAACTAGTTATAAAGGTAGTTTTACTTTCTTATTTACTATTTTATTTTATTTTTCTTAAGTTGCCAAATAAGAGTTTTTCAGTTTTAAATTTATTTAATTTTGATTTTTAGAAAATTAGTTTGTTGTAATTTAAAAAAAAACATTTCCTAATTTTGTGATTTTCTACTCGTTTTGCATCGATGCAACAATTTTTAACAATTTTTTTTGAAAAAATATTGTTTCCTAAACATACTTTGTTACCTATAATTAATGCTACCTTAAAATTCGAAGTTCTTTCCTGAACATATTGTTCTTGTGAAATAAGGTGATTTTTATCAGTGACTTTTGCATAGATGAACCATGTTTAAATTATGTGTAGATTATTTTATGATTTATAAGTGAAGTGCGGAAAGCTCAGAAAGTGTTAAAATCCTTATAGAAAATAAGAATAAAAGTTACAACAAAAATTGTTCTTTAATATGTAGAATTAAAGATACACATGCTCTTGTATGTATAAAATTATGTATCTTGTATTAATGAGCTTGTGGCTCAATTTGAACCATGCAATAGCTAAGCTATGACAAATCATTGAAAAAAAAGAAGAAGATAGTTTAAACACTGTACTGCAGCTAGTATGTAAAAGTAGTTTGGTTTAGCTTAAAATAAGATCAAAATTCTTATATTTTTTCAACATGCTATGCTGGTGATGCTTTTCAGTTTTTATATTAGAAAAGGATTTTTTTACTAGAAGGATGTCTAAATTTACTTTGAAAAAAAATTTATTTGAAAATATTAATAACACCAGGTTTTTTATCTACTAAGAATTTTTAATCTAACGAATTAGATTTGGTGCAAAAAAATTGTGAAAGATTTATAAATGAAGATGCAGAAAAAAAAGAACTTAAGGAATTTACTTTTAGCAAATTTCTATGGTAACTCCGTAATGTTATAATGAAACCAGTAATGCCAATTCTTGAATGAGGGTCGTAGCTAAATTGAACAGTTGGTAGCTAAAATTGGAAAAATGATAGTTAAATTTTTAAAGTTTGGCACTTGGCAGTGTGGTATGAATACTCTATAAATTTTAACATACTTTTTTTTATTATTTGCAGAAAAACAAGTAATAACAAAAAGAAAACAATTTAACATTTCATTAAAAAAAAATTAAAATAACAAACAAAAATAAATAAAAAGTCTTATTAGTCCTCTTAATTAATCATTTTTAAAATTTAATTAATATCAACGTACTCATTTGTTTCATAGTCGTAGTCCCTATTTTTTTGAATTACACTGTTCGGCAAGTCATATTCTTTATAGCATTTATTATGTCTTTGCAAGCCAAATTTAACTGATAAAATCGAATCTAATGTTTTTAATTTCATTTTATTCCTTATTTTGTTTTTTGCAATATTCATAACACTGAATATTCTTTCTGTATCAGCATTGGAATGAGGAAGCGACAATAATTTTTTTGCAAATAAACAAAGATCTGCAAATGGATTCTTTCTAGCTGCATCCTTATATTCATAAATTTCTGACCATATATCAATGGTGGTTTAAGAAGTCCATTTTAAATCACAAATGTGAACAAATTTTAGCTACCGTTTCGTAGCTTAAAAATACAGTTGGTAGCTAAATTGCTACCGGTAGCTAAATGAAAAATTTCGTAGCTAAAATTGTTTTGTGGTAGCTAAATCTAGCTACCGCGTAGCTAAATTGGCATCACTGAATGAAACTTAAGATTCGACCATTAAAATAACCACAACCTAAACCAGTTTGAAAGATTCATTATTATATCGTTTTTTATTTTTTGCGGTCTCGGTCATGGATTTTAAGTTTTTTTTTTTTTGCATCTTTTGTTTTGATTAATTGAAAAATAAAAATAAAAGAGTAAGTTACATACTACACTGTTTATAAAGGTGGAATGTATGTATATCTTCAATATTACGGGTATGTATCATACATACCTACATATGTTCAGGCAACAGGTATAAATAGACAAACATGAACACATTATCCATGTGCATAACTAGCACGTACATAATATGTAGGTACATACATATATGTTTGTCCATATACATATATTGGATAAATAATTAAAAAGTAATAAAAGTTGATGGCGTTAGTGCATAAATTTATTTAAACACAGGTAAATTAAATGTACAAGTAGGCTGTTTTCGGGTATTCCCCAAAAAAAGATACAAATATATGTAATTACATATATGTGTGTAATTTAAATTCTTTGACTTGGAAAATAAATATTAAACTTTCGATCGAAATATGTGTAATAATGTGTAAAAATGAAAATAATTTAAACCAGTTTTTACTCTAAAAAAAAAAAATAAAAAATTTTAAAAGTGTACACTTGTACGTTTGGTGTTAGGTATATATATATACATATTATCTACAATACGTATTTAATGTATCTTTTTTTTTATTAAACATGTGATAAAATCATGCATATTAATATTTTATAGTTTTTTGGAAAATCTGGTTTTTCAAATGACATAAAAATATTAACAGAAAAAAGTTTTTTTCTTTTTCCTTTGACGTAGGTAGGTATTTTATATTTCTTACGTTGCGAATTTTATGATATAATCAGGTATTATTTGACACATACATAATATTTTTTTTCAAATTTTATTTGTAAGGAATATAAAATTTTGATTGAATTAGGCAAAAAATCACAAATTTTTAAAAGATTTTTACGAGTTAAAAAAGCAAGTTTTGGTGATAGTTTATAGTTTCCATATTTTTTTATTTGAATAATTAATAAGAATTATGTTTAATTTTAGTCGAAAATATAAAGATACTCTACGACTAGATTGAATTGTGATAAAATATAATTTGATTTTCTTAATAATATTGTCAGGTTCTAGGCTTGAATATTTGAGTTGATTTTTAATTTTTAACATTAAAAAAGTTAGTAAGTTTTTATTTGAAATAGTACCAGTTTGTTAAATTGAGGACACCTTGAAAGCTAGAAAACTAGCAAGAACAAATCAGAATTTTAAAAATATTTCATATTGCTTTCTTGGATAATAAATAGACTTAATCATCAGCATAACAGCTCGAAATGAGCTAAGGGCTTACATAAATTAGTTTAAGCTAGATTATTTTTCTTCCTGTCTTACATACACTTACGGTTTTAAGTGGAATACGAACCAGTCAGTGGAAGGAAGGGACTCATATTTCCTATGTGGCGACCGTTGACACCTGAATAAATTAATTAGTTGGCATTGCGCTGTGTGATGGGCACCATGGAATACCATCAGGTATTTCTTTTTATAAAAAAAAACTTCAGAAGTACAGAATGATTCACTCTTAGAAACAAACAAAATTAGCAAACAAAAATTAGAATATGATATTTTCAATTTAAGTTACTTTTTTACCAAATATAAATTTACAGGAATGTGAAATTCGTACCGAAACTCCCTTGTTGAATTTCCTACAACAAATCTATGTCAAGTTATTACTATACTGCCACTCCATAAGCACAATACTGACTTGGAGTTATAAAAATACTATGTATAATTAATTTTAATTAGTTAATTTTAAAATTAAAGAAAATAAAAAAGTAAAAATAAAATAAAAGGACTTTTCAGTAAAATAAAAATAAGAAAAATTTAATTTGAATTGATAAAATTGTGCATTATTACCCGTCTTTTATCGTTTCTCCCAATATATCAGTTCCGCAAATAAAGCTTCTCTTTCCCAATGTTTTTATTTTTTCTTCATATGGGTTAACTTATTTTTTAAAATTGATTTTGGGTTGTAAATTTGTCAACTTGAAAAATGTTTTAGTAATAAATTTACATTTTACATTACACATTTTTACATGAAAGGATTTTGTAACTATTTTCTGTTTTTTTTTTTGTCCTATATTCAATTCTGTACTTCTTATTTCTACATAAATATTGTTTTGGGTAATTTCTAAAACATCTTTAACTTGATGAATCTATTTGTATATAAATCTGATAATACAAAAAAAAACTGAGACCAATCTTACAAAGTTCTTTAAGTATACTTACCTTAAATTTGTTGGCCGAATAGTGAAGTTGATTCGACGGAAAAGTATACTTTTTCTAATACTTATATTAGGTTTTGGATAAAATTGGCTTTTATGTGCAAAAGTAGAGGAAACGACATGTATCTGTAATAAAAATTTGGCATTAATTAACAAATAATTTTTTGTGATAGTTTTTGCTTTGCGTAAAACTAAATTTTTCAATTACTTATTAAAGTTAAAAAAGTCAAAACTCTAAACACTTTTTTACGTATGTATTAGGTATTTTTGGCAAACCAATGAACGAAAATAAAAATTTCATTCACGTAGATAATGGTTTTTGTAAATTTTCATTTAGAAATTTTTTAGAGCATTTTTTCAATTATTTTATTTCAAAATTCATGATTTCCTAAACAAATTATTTTATATGTCAAGAGACAAAATAATAAAACATAATAAGGGGATTCACTCTTTGGTGCAAATAGGTATTGCATCGTTGCATTCGGTGTATCGTTTGAAATTCGTGCTACGATACACCGAACGCAACGATGCAATACCTATTTGCACCAAAGAGTGAATCCCCTTAATATAAAAAACAATAAGAAAAGAAAATATAATAATTGCATATTTTATTTTTTGCATTATTTCATATTATGTGCATAGATTACATGTGATAAGTGATAACTAAAAGTTTTCAACATGTAAAATTGCAGCAATATAATCAATATACATGGTTTTTTCCCTTTTATTTTGGCTAACATTCATAATTGTCTTTGAACATAAGTTTTCTTCAAGGTAAATGGGTGTTGTATGGCATTAAATATAGGTAAGACAATACATAAAAAACAGAAAACAAAACTTGTCTAAAGATTAATATATTATAAATTTCTTAAATTTCTTATAGTTGAATACTTTGTGAATTTTTGGCCCTATTCCAAAACGTCAAAATTTACACAGCGAATACAGCATGATAACTGTTGTAATACACATTTTTGTGACAATAATAAACAATGCAGTGGTGTAGGGACGTCACGATACCACCGATACTATCGAGGTATCGATACTTTTGATCCGATACTACGATACTGAGTACTCGATACTCAGTCTCCGATACTTTTACTGGTATCGATACTTTTGGGCCGATACCCGATACCAGCAGTGCTAAATTTTCGAATTGGTGGCACAAAAGCTATAAAACATAAAGGAGCCACCAAGAAACGAGAACGAGTACGTTGTAGATAACAACAAAGTTATTAATTTCGAGACTAATTCCTCAAAAAAAAACAACCTTATTTTCATATTTTCATCGAATTTTCCCTTTTTCTTTGTTATTTCTATTATCGGATTTTATAGTATCGGTCGATACTATCGGGTATCGATACTTTTGTCCTGATACTATCGAGGTATTGATACCATAGATTCGATACCGATACCGATACCCAGTATCGATACTTTTCAAAATTTCGACGTCCCTAGCCGTGAGTGGCTGTGGTATACATAGTAGGTATTTGTATGCTTTTGACATTCTGAAATACTTTTTGCGATACGCATTGAACAAAATTATTAACAGTATTAAGTACCTAGAAACAGTGCCGTATTTAGGATCTGTAGACCATTAGGCTAGACCTGATGGTGCGGGCTCTACCGGGGGGTTTTTTTTTAAAGTTAACCTGCAAAAATCGCATTATAGAAAATTTTTTTTTACTAAAAACCTAAAAAGTGGCAGACAAGTTTATTATTAAATTGTAGAAATTTTTTTACTACACAATATTTAGAAGATATAATGAATTGATGAGAAGATAATAAAATAAAAATGGTAAGAACAAAAAATACAAATGCTTACATTTAAAACAATGGATACCGTCGTAATACATTTTCGGAATTGATATTTTCATCACTAATTCGGAATTTTTCGCTATAGAACTTAATACATTGCACTAATATCATATACGGTATTACTGCTTTTGTTTTTCTTAAAATGATTAGATTTAATCCAATAAAATAAAAATACAAAAAATGCAGAAAAAGATTTTAAATCATTATTTCATAGTTTGTTATTTGTTATTTTTCCGTTTCAATAAATAACATTTAGTATATTTTATTGAATGAATGTTTATGTTGTTAAAGTAAATGTTCTATGCTTGACAAATTGATTTAGAATTGAAGAAAAATTAAAAACAATAGATATAAATTTCGGTTTGTTTTACGTGAACCTTTTGCAGAGAAGTTATGAAACCAATAATGGTTATGAATCTATTTAAAATACATAATAAGTAATTGAAATAAACTAATTGTAAGTGAAATTGGCATAAATACAATATTTTGATGATATCAGTTAAATTTTATTTTGTTTATTTGTAAAATTTTATATGTATTAAGGTGCTGTTAAACAATCTGGTGAAATGGCAGATATCTGCCCATTTTCGTAAACAAATGTTTAGGTGCTCTTACAAATGCTGTTTTTATCTTCCTAAAATAATATATATAAAAAAATTTGATATTGGTTTGGCTAGCGTCCTTGGTAGTCCTCATTTGTCTCCATCTTTTGTTTTTTCCAATTCATATAATATGTCATCTTAAAATGTAACGTTATTTTTAAAATACCTGTTTAAGTATGTATGAGCGCGTATACTCCGCAGTACCGAACCGGTACTAGTACTGTTTTGGTCCCGGTATATACGCATGGTACCGAACCATTTTAGGCCGACCATTTTGGTGCGAACCAACTAATTTGGTCCTCCTTTCTTTGTTTATTTCCAATTAATTTTGCACAAAAAAAAAAATTATTGATAATTGACACTATACACAAATAGAAATTATTAAATCAATTAACAATTAATGAAATATTTGAGTTTGACAAGTATTTTTTTCTTTCTTTTTTCGTTATTTGCACCTACGGTATATACAGGCAGTACTATGGTTTAGTCGTACCAAAATAGTACTAGACCGGTTTGGTACTGCGGAGTATACGCGCTCTATGTTTACCGTGTTTACATTAATTTTTGAATTGATGTTTGGTTCAATTTGAAGGATATTTCATGAAAAAAAAAATTATTTCATAAAAATTTAGTAATTTTTAGCGTAGGAAATAACTAACACAAAAAATATACAAATCCTTCAATTTCCAAGTATTTAAAGGGAGAAAACTGTTAAGCTAATTAATATCTGTTTTGAATCTATGTATGTATTTTTTTTCATTAATAAGTTGGTACTCGTATACGTATATAAATTTAATAACATTGCTTTTATTTTTTTAACTACTAAACAACATTACAAATTTTAATTGATATTTTTTGTTTTGCATTTTCAAATAAATTTTACATCTGGAAGTGATTGTAGCCTTAAGGTTTGTATTTCTTCGATTTCAAAAATAAATTTAAATAAAAAATTGATTCTATTGAGACATTAAGAAAGTACCGTTTTATAAACATTGAATATTTGTTTTTACTATTTTTAAATACATTTTAAACATGTTATTTTTAATATTAATTAATAAGTATTTATATAATTACAATATTTATTGCTTATGAATAATAAAGTTTATTATAGCTATGATTTTTTTCAAATTAAAATAGGGTGATTGTATCATTTTGTACACTTTATGAAAGGTTAATAACCTATGTTAATGGAAGATTTGTAGATCTGAGTATAGTTTACTGTACCAGGATATGTTATACATATTTTTAGATTAATTAAAATTTTAACGAAATTCTTACAATTTAAAAAAAAAAATTTAACGAAAATATCCTAAAGGCGAAAAAGACTATTTGCACATTAAGTGATTGAACCGGTTATTTAACACTGGTTGTAACAATAATGGTATAATTTTTTTCCAACTTGGTATAATAAGAATCATCTAAAATAATTTTAGCTTCACTGTTGTAATATAATCACACTCTCGTTACAAGTGGTCGTGCTCTTCAGATGTAATTTGAGCTGTTGTAAAAACAGGTTTGCGACGGTTGTTACAACCGCACCTAATGTATACTTTACATGCTATAAGACTATAACATTTAAAAACCCGAACAGTACATTTAGGTTGCGAAGAAGTCTTGATGTGGGTTTGATGTTTTGAAGTAATGTGACTCTATATTTCATAATAGTCAGGACGTACATATTCGAGGCAACTCTTATGGGACAAAGTGGGGAATTTATTAGACATCCTATAAAGATGTTATTATGTCCGCTTCTTCAAGCCTCAATTCTAACTATGTATGTGTATTATAACCATTTTAAAGCATTTGTTTATATTTGTGGAAAGCTTACAGATAGATGTATATATATAATGATTGCAAATAAACATACACATTGCTATCGAAAAATTTTCAAGTGTTTGAGAACATATTTTCGATGGCTTATTTTGACATGAATATAATATACATATATGTATAAATTTTTTATATATAAAGGAAATAATTTACGAACAAATAGTGAATGTTAGTAAATTTTAAATAGTAAATAAGACTATGAATTACAACTCAAAGTTACCAAGTTTTAACATAGTTGTATAAAATAAATTATAAAAGTTTAATTACGACCACATAGATAGCATTTATATATAGTAGTAGTTTTAACGTAGTCCTTGAATTTGTTTATCCAACTATACTTAAAATTTACATGTTTTGAGTTGTATAGCGTGTTTGATGACTCATTTTATAACAACATTATAACTAATGATTGTGACCATTGTATGATGCTTACACGATTTCTAAAAATGTGTAACTATATTAATTATTATTATATTATATAAAGTTTTTTATAGGACGACTTCACAAGGTCTTATATACTTCTTAAGTAGCTTATACTTGGGAATATTTTGGTGGTTCAGGATTATTTGTTTTTCCAAGATTTAGTAATTGCAAGAAAATATCTTCATACATGTACATTAAGTTGTTATATTATATTAATATATTATTTTAATAAAAAATATCCCTTCCGATAAAATGTTAATTTTTATAAGCAATAAATTTAATATGCCAGAACAATTTTATTCGAACAATTTTCTAATCAAACGGTTGCAACCGTACAAACTGACGCTCAATATTTCCAACATTTCATGACATGACTCTCATTCAATGGAAAGTTTACAAGAGTATACTAAAAGAGCGGTTTTGAGAGAAATATCGAATTTCGAATACCGACATTTCGTCAGCAAAAGCAGTTGAAAGACTTGGCTTAGATTGAGTTAGAAAATGGTTGGCTGCTTCACCACATCATAAATATTTGAGGTGGAAAATTGAACCACCTTTAACATCTTATCATAAACAGCTTCGAGTAAAATTTGCAGAAAAAATGCTTCAAAAGCCTATTTTATTATTTATTATTTACTCAAAGTACCTTAAATTCTGCATACTTTTCAAATTTTATCTACTACAGTTTTGACAACGAAGTTTAATTTTCGAATATAGTACATACTTCACATAAGTGGCAACAAACTAAAAATTAGAACCCAATTCTCAAAAACACCCAGAAATTATTTTAAGTTGTTCCTTAGAAATGCACAAATGCGTGCCATATGATCTTATAGATCATTTGACATCTTGGTTAAAATTATTATCATTGTGCATTCAACTTGATCGTTTTCTTTTAAAACTACACAAGTTTTAAAGGATTTATAAGATTGGTGGCTTTTAAAGGTAATAAAGTTCATAATTATGTGTATCTTCAAAAATGAATCGCTGCTTTGGTGATGCTAATGTTCTTTTGTTCGTGATGCGAAAACATTACTTGTTGCTATGACAACGCAAAGTTTTTAGTTGGCGATGCAACGCTATTACATGACAGCTGAATATTACAAGGAATTTCGAATACTTGATTTGATGCGATGCTTTTTTGAATATGTGACAAGGCATCATAAAAGTTGCGTTGCATTTTTGAATTTGTGACAAGCATCAGCATCGCATCAACAAAGCAACGATTCATTTTTGAAGATACTCTATATCTTATATATCATTCGTCTGTGCTGTGTTTATGTAAAAAATTCTTTGGGTGGCCCATAACTTTTTTTTTTTAACCTATATACTAATCATAATTCTGTAATAAATGAAATTAATGGACAGAAAAAATTACGATCAAGAAAGAAATACAAAGAAATTCTGAAATGTTATTATTTTTCTTTCTTAAAAAATATTTATAATATTTTGATATTAAATATACTATACATATGTATGTACGTGTATGTATTTCTGCATTCATTTTTATACATATAAAATAGAATGCACCTGTCAAAGTAAATACATGTCATTTTGTATTACTGTTTTTATTCATTTTAACATAATTTTAGTGGTAATTATATCAAGGTGAAATATTTCAAGAATGAATAATTTATTATCTACTTGTAATTAAAATATCTGTAATGAGTTTCATGTATTGTGTGTATTTTGTGTTTTTCTCTTATGTTCGTTTTTAAACTTCTATTCGTGTTACCTAGAGGACAAATATGATAAATAAAAGATTTTTATACTGTTCATTGTTATAATTGTCTAATAAAAATTATTAAAAAAATGAAAAAAAAAAAAAAACATATTCTATCGTATTTTAAGTTATTTTCTTAAAGATGTGTAGTTTTAGAATAAGAAAAGTAGATACATAAATAAAAGTAAGTATTAAATTAAGAAAAGAAAAAAAAATAATGAATGACTAATTTTATATAAAATAAAGATAAAAGAAAATAATTTTAGCAAATATGGGCACTTTCGAGAATTAACTATTGTAGTTAGCATATTAAGCAATAATAAATCTAACATATTCAATAATTCACCAGTTATCAACAATAACCAGTTATCACATTCGAGTATTTATTTTTTCGGTAAAAATTATATTACTATAGTGATCAAATAGCGGAAATTTGAAAATTAACCATGGTAGCTATACCATAATAGCTAAAAGTAAATCTACTTATCATATTCCATAACTCATCAGTTACCAATAATATAACCATAGTTACTATATTAGAATATTTATCCCTTCGGTAAAGGTTATCAAATACTTTCAATAATGATTAAATAACCACACTTACCATATTGGTTAGCTTATCGTTTATGGTAACATCATCAAAATATGGTGCATACCTATGGTGAATTTTCGAAAATACCCTATGTAAATGTTTTCATTTTATATACATATATATGTACATATTATAGATATGACAGCAACTGTGATGATAATCAATCATCAGTTTGATAGTGTGGGCGAATTAAATTAAATGAACAGAACAACAGGAGATGTATGTCAAGCTTGAAAGTAAAAGTTCAATGCTAAAGGAAGTAAACGTACATTAATATTAAAATACAGCAAAAGTAAATAGCCAGCATAAATGCAATATGTGCATTTTATGGATATTCTTATCGTATAATGTTTTGTGTTCTTTCTACACTATTTTATTGTATAATAAATTTTTCATTATTTTTTTTTTTTTTTACTTTTTGATATTCTTGATAGAAAACATGAACGTAGTATCAAGTTAAAGATATTGAGAAAATTTTTAATTTAATGAATTGATTTTTTTTTCACGTTTTATATGCATTTTTATTTGTATATTCTTATATCTTCACATTTAGGTATATATTTATGAATATGTATTAATTTCCAGATATGATATGGTCAATATAGGAGTGACTAAAGCTGTAAAAGTTATTACCACTAGTTTTTTAACGCTAGAATGGTTTTTCTTTATTGTTTATCTTTACAATATACGAGTATATGATCAAATCAATAAGGTGATGCTATATGAAATAGATAAAAGAAAAATAAGAACAAAAATTTAAAAAAATATATATAGGTACATATATAGGTATCTTTTTTAGTAAAGTTCTTAAAAGTAAATGTATATAAAATAGTATTAAAGACACTAAAAGGTTAAGGTTTTTATGATTACTTAATAACTTACTTAAGTACGTGAAAAGTTTATATTATATAAGCAAATATTTTACAATACAACTTACAGATATATTATTGTTTCATTCTATCATTCAGTGGATTGTAAAACACATTTATTATTTTTATTATTTTTTCGTCATATTCGAGTATGTACATATGTAAGAGTTAGAGCACGTGTTTTCACATTTTCTTAAGGGTATAGTCAAATCTGTGAGGTGTTTTTAATTTTCATTTTAATGCATAATTTAGAAGTTTGATTTCTTTTACTTCTTTTCGAATCATGAAATAAATAGGATTTAAAATTTATTCTTGCATATAATATTTATATTCATGTAGGTATACTCTAACCATAAGTTCTTAATCAGTTCTTATTCTCCATCATGTTGAAATTTTCTACAAGAAATTGTTTTCTATTTTTTAACTTCTCATTTAAAAATTACACTGTAACTTTTTTCTTCTAAACCAGTTTGTTTTCCCTTCTTTTAAAACGTATGATGGTTTAGAACAGTTTTTCAAAATTTCTTTGCATATGGATTTTAAGCTACAACCGTTTCAAAGATCATTATGGCGATACAGTTCAAATGAAGTTTAGTCTACTCACGTTTAATTTAAGTTTTCTAGAATTATTTTCTATCATACATGAAGTTTTTAGCGGAATGCTAACCACTAAATTTGTTAATAACCGCAATATACATTGTATGACAGGACTGGTATCATGATCAGGGCCGGAGCTTCTATTGGTGCAGATGGTTGAATGCAACCGGGCGCTATATTTTAGGGGCGCCATTTTTTAATAGCCTTATTTCACACATTTTCATTTTTTATTGTATTCTTTTAATATACAATAACGTCAATAACAAACAGCAAAAACAACAAAAGCTACAACTGTGTATGCACTTTGGTTCACTCTTAAAGTGTCAACCTTCTTTCATATTTTTTATAACGTAATTTTATAAGTTGACGCAATTTCTCTTATCATAATTTTAATTCATAACTAACGCTAACGCATTCAAATTTTAGATTTGGAATAAAAAAACTTCAACCAAAATAATGCGCCCACCGTCACAGAATAAAACCAAAGTTGAAACTTGAAAGTTGTACTTTATATTTTGGTTCACTTATATAAGAATCAACCATACTTTATAAGTTTATATTGTGTGTAGTATATAGTATATGTAGTATATATATGTATATAGATATATATTGCTACACTTACAATAATTTAACAATGTGAACTTTGGTTTTATTCTGTGACGCTGGACGCATTGTTTTGGTTGATGTTTATTTATTGCATACAAAACCGAAATTTGAAATTCAGGGATGGAATTTTCAGTACTATATATAGTATAGATACTTTATTACTTTGAAGAAACTAAAAGTACCTAAGTACTATTTATTAATTTTCAGTATGTACCTTCAATATCAAAACTATTTTGTAAATTTTAGAAAATTTAGTAAAAACAAAGTGTAGAAATAGGTTATCTAATGATGCAGTTTTTTTTGCTTTTATTCAATTTAAAGATGTAATTAAAATATGTTCACCTTACTTTTTGTAAATATTTTTTTAATTTTTTTTCTAATAAATAAATAATCGAGGGCGCAATTTTCTAAAAATGCACCGGGCGCCGCAGCACCTAGCTCCGCCACTGATCATGATGTTTGTGCAGTTGTGTGTTGTAGTTGTACTTCGTTATGGTCAGTAACCAAAGACACCAACTACAACTATACTTCAGTAAGTAAAGAGCACTTTACTTATACTCAACTCTAATTAATACATAGTATAGACAGACATAGCTTGGTTAACCAACTCATTCATTTAACCAACTTATTAACCAAAATAAGTGTCAGACATAATGTCAGCTGGTTTATTTTGACATTTGTTTATTTAGATTTTTTTCTGTTAAGAGTTTGTACTTGATTTCTTTAAAATTTTCTGAATTTTGTTAGTTATTTTGTGTTTGTGAAATGGAAGACTCAAATATTTTTGATAAAGACGTTCTTTTATTCCTTTCTATAAACATAAATTTCAACTCAATTCAAAAAAACAAAAACGAACAACAAGAAAAAACAAAATTTGAAGTAAGTCATATGATAGCAAATGAAAAGTAACTGGAAAGTTTGACGTTTGTTCATTGGAAAGTACTTAGTTAACTCATAAACCAAGCACATTTTGCTTGGTTAATGATGGTTTTTAACCATTTCATTTATATGGTAAACCAAATCATAACCACTCGATTCGAGTTGGTTACATACTTAACCAAGAAGCAGCTTGGTTAACCACGATATCTGTCAGTACTATAATTGGTACTTATTCGAAACTTAGTGGATTTGAGAGAATTTGAACTCGATACTACAAGTTTCAGAAGCCACTGACCCCTTCGGCCTAAGTTTGTACCCCTTCAACCATTGATCGATACAAGCCATTTAAAAAACTTTAAACCACATTTTGAAAAAAAAAACATTTCAAGAATTTCTTTTTTAAAAAAAGAAAACAAAAATCGGCAAATCAAAAGTTAAAATGTTATTTTTATATTTTTAATATGAAAGCCCTATTTGTTAGCAACAATTTAGGCCTATACTTTGGGAGATAAAGTCATATTTACCTTGACAATTCAAAATAATTTTCTACCATTTTTCATACAGAAAAAATTTATAGTACTTCCACTCGCATAATCAAGTTGATACAAGTATTACATTTAAAATTTCAAAATCATTTTGAGTTTTCAAAGTGTCAACATTATTTACAGAAAACATGAAATGAAAGATTATCATAGATATAATATTTAATTGAGTAGGTTTGAATAGGTCATCATTAAACAATTTTTTTCGTATTTGTTGTGGTTAAATTTTAAAAAAATGGTAATAAATTTTAGTATTGTTGTATTTATTATCTACTAAGTGCAAAAGGGATATCAAGGATTTTTCACGTTATAAAATTTACAATATACCTAGGAAAATAAATACTAATTGATTTTTGATCGATATTCTTAAATATAATTTTTTATTTTACTATTCAATTTTGCTTGTTTGAAAATCATAAAATGATTACATTTTAATTAATTCTAAATCTATAATGTAAAAAATTCTAACACAAGATTAAATTATGAGATATGCGAATTTAAAACCGCAAATATTGATTAATATTTGGTTTAATAATTTATGAAGAATAAATGTTTATTTAGGGCGGTATTCACTAAAGTGATTTATTTTTAGCTTATCGTTACTTCATTCACTAGCAAAGTTTAGGTTCGATTTTTAAATCAAGTGTTTTAGGTTACGACAAAACGCATGTCTTACATTGTGTTAGTGATCTTCTTGTATATACATATACAAAAGATGAAACGTATAGCTGTTTCTTACAATTTATTATAAGAACAAAAATGCATGCGTGTAAGTATCTTTTTTTCTGCGCATGTTTATATAGCATAATTTGATTCCTCAACTTTTTTGGTTTTAACTATAATAGCTGTTTTAACTTAAATCGAGCTTGTTTGTTTTAAATATGGTAATTGAACATCAATATTTTTGTGTTACCATAAGGAAAAAAAAATTGCTAATTTAAATTGCCATAGTGAATAGGGATTTTCAAAGTTCAGTTACACTCGTTTGAAATTTAATCGCATAAAACTATGATAAAATGGTGAATACCACCCTTAGTATTCATATTTGTGTAATACGCATTTGTGTATTATTATGTTGATTCAATACACAAAAAACCATTGCTTATGTTATATTGATTAAAAACCACTTTATACATATATAAATTTGTGGTGTTTTCCACATGATCGAACTATTGTGGTAAAAAGATGATAATTATAATTATAATATTATTTTTTAGAACAAGAAATTCATCCGTAAAATTAAATAAACAAGAAATTCATCATATTTTGAAGGTTAATCAAATTAAATATTGTTTCAAAAAGATTCAATGTACAATACATCTTTTTATCGATTTACTACATGTAGTACATTTCAACTACTAAGTTCTGTATTTCTGTGTATATGTATGCATATATTGTACATGTACATACAATGTCTTAGATTATAATTTTCCCTTTTAAAGAAAAACAGGAATTTGAAGAAAAATTTATATATTGTAACATAAAAGAGTTATTAAAGGTACAAAAAACTAGTTTGAAAAAAAAAAGTGGTTTATCTGGTTATACAAAAATACAAAAAGTAAAATTTAAAAAAAAAATTGATTTTTAAATTATTGTTTTCATAAAAATTTACACAAAATTATGGTATACAGAAGATCTATCTACATATAGAATATTCCTAAAAGTTCGATAAAATTTTTACGTTTGAATTATTTTTAATTTCTTATACAGTCTTGAAAAAATTTGTAAATTAGTTGATTTTTTGTATCAATAGGCTTCCAATAGGTAACATTTTAAAAAGAAAGTTACACATATTCCCATTAAGTTTTCGATGACAGATGGTCTTTTTGTCCTTTGTTACTTATGTCTTGTTAAATCGATAAACTTAAAGTGGACATGAGAATCTGCTTTTTTTCACAAGATTTCGACTGTAACTAAGTCTAAACTATTTTTCTTTTTGAATGTCAGTACAGGCAAGATAGGCATACTTTTCTATATTCTTTCACAAATTATTTGAATAAATCTGTCTCGTGTGTGGGGTGATCAGATCTTAATTTTAGTCGAGGGAAATATTTTAAATTAAATATTACCAAGGCAAAAAACTCATCGGGTACTGCATCCATAAGCACAATACTGACTTCCAAAAAGAAAAATAGTATAGTCGGGATCATACACGGCAAATGTGTATTTACAAACTGCAGTGAAAGTAAAATTTAAAAAAAATCAATTTTTTTAGTAAGAGAAGCATTGAGTTAACTTTGGATTTAACTATGCGAACTTTTGCTTAGTTTTTTTTCTTCATTCAAGGTTTTTAGCAAAATTGAATAAATTTGATCGATGAATTTTGGGTGCGGAAAAATAAATTAAAAAAATATTTGGTTTTTTTTAGTCAAATTTATTTGATTTCGTATTTAAAAGTGTGCGTGGAAAAATTATACCATGTATAATTTGCTTATGGTTCACATTTTTTTCTGAAAAAAATCTTCATGAATTCTGTAGAAATTGTATGTTTTAGCGATTTCCTATGACTGAGTTGCATTTGCTATATGATTTTTATTCAAAAATTCTCCACAGATAAAAACTATAGAATTCAATTTTTTGTGTGCTAAGAATTACTCACTATAGATAGATGTGTAATGGGCTATGATTGCACTTCGACCAATAAAGATCTTTTGTACAGCCCGTGCTTCTTATAGATTTCGGGTTTTTACAAATCCTAAAATTCTATTGGAAGGTGCGCACCAGATTTCCTCTGGTTTGAGAAAATACTGATGCATGTAGCACATTCTTTTAGAGGCCAACGCCTCGCATTCACACAGAATGTGTTTTGAAGTTTCTTTGGCCTCCCTGCAGAATCTGCACTTGTCTTCCTCCTGTAGTCCTATCCTGCTTAGATGGTAATTTAGAGGACAGTGTCCAGTTAAGAGACCCGTAATGGTTCTTAGCTCTCTCCTACTGAGGTTGAGTAGTTTCCTGGAAATACTAGCCGAAGGTAAGATGAATTCCTTCGCCTGTAGATTTCCAGGGGTTTTCTTCCATCGGGAGATGCATTTTTCCATTTCCCATTTTTTGATGTTGTTTTTTGTGTGGCTTCTGGGCAGGCCGCAGACAGGTTCTGGACCAAGGAAATTGAGGTTGGCACCTTTTTTTGCTAGGGAGTCTGCCAGCTCGTTACCCTTGAATCCTTCGTGTCCCGGAATCCACATTAGATATACTTTATTGTTCCTAGCTAAAGATTTAACAGTTCTTAAGCACTCCAAGACCAATCCAGATACTACTTTGTATGAGTTAATTGCCTTGAGTGCTGCTTGGCTGTCTGAAATTATGTAGACTGTGGCTTTGTTGAAGCCTTTTTTTAGGCATTCAGTAGCGCACATGTCGATAGCCATAATTTCAGCTTGAAAAACTGATGGATATTTTCCCAGGGATTTATATAGGCTCCTCTTTGGGCCCGCTACCCCTGATCCGACCCCCAATTCAGTTTTTGAACCATCTGTGTACCACACAGACGCACCTTTATCAAAGGTTATTTTGCTGTCGCACCAAGATTCTCGATCTGGAAACAGTACTTTGAACGGCTTTTCAAAGTCATATACCGTTTCTATATCGTCAGTCACTTGGCTGATTTGATAATTCTTAAATTCCTCAAGAATTTTAAGATTATGAGTAAGATTACCCGGTTTTAATTCTCTATTTCTTTGAAATTTTAGTGCCTCTTTCTTAATTTGTATATTAAGAGGTGGCAGGTTGAGCATGGCTTTCATCGACGCCGTTGAAGTGGTCCTAAGAGCTCCTGTAATACTAAGACAAGCTAGTCTTTGTATTTTATTGAGTCTGCTTTGGACCGTTGTTTGGTTTGTCTTTGGCCACCATATGGCTGAAGCATATGTAAGTATGGGCTGTATAAGACCAATGTACCATTTTTGGTCTTAGTCCCCATGTTTTGCCAAGAAGTCTGTTGCAATTCCATAAAGCTATTGTGGCTTTTTGTATGGAATTATTTATATGTTTGTTCCAAGTGAGTTTGCTATCCAGGATGACTCCTAAATATTTGACCTCACTTGAAAATTGAATTTGTGTTCCTTTAAGAGAAGGTTTCCTCAGGTTGAGTTTCCTTCTTCTTGTGAAAGGAACTATAACTGTTTTGTTAGGGTTAATTGTCAGCCCTTCCTCATTGCACCAGTTGTTGATTGTTACTAGTGCTTTTTGTAGTTGCATGGATATTATTGCATCGTCTATGCCCCTAGCCATTATCACCAGGTCATCTGCATATCCCTGTGCTTCGAATCCAAGAGAGTCAAGCTTGCATAGAAGATCGTCAATGACAATAGACCATAACAGAGGTGATAATACCCCTCCTTGTGGGCATCCTTTGATGGCCTTAACTGTCATCGATATATCTCCTAACGTAGCCTCGATTTCTCTTTGATTTAGCATGGCTTTTATCCATTTATTCTTGGCCGCCCTTTCAATTGATGTAAACGAGGTATTGTCAAAAGCTCCCTCGATATCTATGAATGCACTTAGTGCAATCTGTTTTGTATCCATCGTCTTGTTTAGTTTATAAACTAGACTTTGGAGAGCAGTCAATGTTGATTTTCCTGCTTGATAAGCGTGTTGATTTGCATTTAGAGGCTTTTTTATTAAAACGCTGTCTCTAATATGCTGATCAACTATTTTCTCCATTGTTTTAAGGAGAAAAGAGCTTAGGCTTATTGGTCTATAAGACTTTGGGTGCGCGTCAGGTCTTCTGCCCGCTTTGGGTATAAAGATGACTTTCGTCTTCCTCCATGATTTGGGAATATGTCCCAATCTGAAGCTTGCTTTAAATAGATTTTCCAGGTTTGAGATGATCTGCCTGGCCCCTTTTTGTAGGAGCACTGGGTAGATGCCATCGCCACCTGGTGCTTTGTATGGTTTAAAATGATTTAAGGCCCATAATATTTTTTCTTTAGTGAATATTTTGCTAGCTAGACTGTGTTCTCTGCACGAGACTATAGTGTGAGTCTCTTGCAAAGTTAGCTCGCTCTCTACATTTGTCGAACCAGGGAAATGTGTGCTTAAAAGTAGTTTTAAGGTTTCCCCTTGATCCGAAGTGTACTCCCCATTAGGTTTTTCTAATAAACCTAATCCGTTAGAGTGTGTTTTTGAAAGAACCTTGTGAAGTCTTGCTGTTTGAGGTAGTTCCGTTACACTCTCGCAGAAGCTTCTCCAGGTTTTTCTTTTCGATTTCCTTAGTGTTCTGTTGTATTCTGTTAAAGCTTTTTTGTACTCAGTCCGATCACCGGTACGTTTAGCTTTGTTGAATAATTTCCTAACCGAAGCTCTTAATTTTTCCAGCTCCTGATTCCACCAAGGAACGTCTCTGTTGATCCGTTTTGGTTTTATAGGGCAGCTTTCGTTAAAAGAGCTTACCAGAGATTGTTGCAGTCTGGCTGCTGCAAGGTCCAGTTCATCCCTGGTGTCTATTGTGTTCTCTTGATCTACTCGACAGCTCAAGAGATCGGTATATAGTGCCCAGTTTGCCCGTCTGGGATTTTGATTGTGCTGGATGCGGGAGATGTCGACTTTTATGTTAAATCTTATGTGCAAATGATCTGACATAGAAGTCTCCCCCGATACATGCCAATCAATAATTTTTTCACTTATAATTGGAGTGGATAGGGTTAGGTCTATTACTTCCTGCCTATCAATAGTTTTAAAAGTGGGTTTGTTGCCTATATTATTTATCGTAATATTGTTAATATTAATAAATTCTAAAAGGCACTCACCTCTTTTGTTAATATCCGAGCTTCCCCATATTATGTGATGCGCATTAGCATCACAGCCCAGAATTATTTGTTGGTTTGTCTCCTTGCAGTACTGTACTAGTTTTTGAGTTGTAAAGGGTGGAGGTTCAGCTACCGTGATGTCGAAGTAAGCTGAGGCTATTATAACCTTTTGCTTCCCCGACTGTGTTGGCAGCTCCACCAGTACTGCAACCAGATCCTGTGTAATGAATTCTGGAATTGGAGAAAAGTGGAGTGAATTTTTCAATAACAAGGCTGTTCTAGGCCTGTTGGACTTATTGTCGTAAATTAACTTACAACTTTGTGTGTTGAGTCCTTTAATTTGTCCTCTCAATGTCCATGGTTCTTGTATTAGTCCCATGTCCATATTATCCTTGATAAACCTTCAGCAAAGCACATCCAAAGCAGCTTTGGAATGGTGAAGGTTTATCTGCAGACATTTGATGTTGGTAGACATCTAGGATTTACCAAGATTAGAGTTAGGACCTTTGCCCTTTGCCCCTTTCTTGGGTTTTTTTAATGTTTACCATCGTTTTTGGCTGCTGTTTTGACCTTGCTCGTAGAAGCTTTAGAGGTCGAAGCGGCTGGCTCGGTGAGGACCTTGGAACCCTCACTTTCTACTGGCTTTTTCATCCCTCCGTCACCTCTACGACGAAGAATGACTTCCCCGAACTTGTAGCTCACTTTGAAGTCATTCTTCTTCAAGGCCTCCATAGACTTATGGTCCACGGACAAGGTGACCAACGCGGATGTTTTCTCATTGGCCCTTCTAATAATACGCCAATCATCCACGCTGTATTCATTTTGCCCTTTGATGAGTCCTACAATGTCCTCATTTTTATCTTTAGCACTGTTTGGGAAGTGACCAATCAGAATCTGAGTACGAGGAATATCTTTTTCCTCGACCATCACTAGATCAGCCCCATCCCATGGCTTTAAGTCTACTATCAGCTCTTGAAGCCACTTTTTAGTGCTCTCATTTGCATTATCTTTTCCAGAATTTTCTTTTGAATGGCACTCATTTGCTCAGTGTCAAAAGAGTTTCTGGAAAAGATTTAGCCAAGATACCTATTGGGACGCTTTCTACAGCTTGTTTAAAGCTTGCTGTAGACGGTAAATCTTTTTCTTTTTGTGGAGATTTATTCTTGTCTTTCTGGGGTTGTCTGGCTTTTTTAGAGCCAGAAGCCCAGTGGCGGAGCCAGTAGTATTTTTCCGGGTGTTCAGATTTCTAAAAGAAATGAAAGTTATATTTTGTTTCTATTCAAAATAATTTAAAACACGAGTTTTCACTCCACCCAAGAGGTATCGCTGTCAGAGCGTTAACCGATATAAAGTGGTCGGTTTCCATAAAGAGAAAAATGTGTAAAAAATAGAAAGACAAACTCAAAAATCCGTTTAAAATTTCCAATTTTTTCATTAGGCCTATCCCACGTAAACAACTCAATAAAAATATAACAAAAAAAAAAAAAAAATAACAAAAACAAAGCATAAAAAAATATAAAATAATAATATACATAAATGTATAAAAAATAAAATAAACGAAAATATTACTTTTTTTGCACTTCAATGTTCATCTCAAATTCAATTTTTCTTGTCCTTTCGCAAAATTTCTCAATAACTTTAAACATTCTTAATACCACTTAAATAAACTCAATAAAAAATAACAAAAAAAAAAAAAAAATAGAAAAAAAAATAAATAAATAAAAAAAATAAACAAATATAAAATACTATAAATAAAGGAAAATAAAAAAAATATCACTTTTATTGCACTTTTTCAATGGATATCAAAGCTAACCCCGTCAACCTATTTTGTGCCATCGAATTTCGCAAATATGTTTTAATTCTCTTTGAACAAGAAAAAGATCTCTCAGCGCTAGCTGTAGTTACCGGAATAGTTGTAATTAAACAACTTAATTTGAAAACTTCGGATAACGTAGCTTTGAGATTGTTGCGTAAAATATTTTTTACAATTTCAGGTACTGGCTGGTTAGAAAAAAAGGAATTTTTATTATAAATGGCAGTAAGTTTATTTTGCAATTTTAAAAAATCAAATTGTTCTGGGTTTGCAGCTTTTAACGCATGTAATTCAGTTATTGGGAAGATTTCAGAATACTTATGAAATTTTTGAGCGTCTAACAACTCAATAAAAATTAAATCTTTCATATTTTCAAAGCGTACTTCCAGTTGCATTATAATAGTGTCTAAAATTTCATTGAAAAGCTGCCTTTAAATTTTCCATAATAGGCGTGGGTCTACCGTTTTTAATTATCAACGATTTTTCTTCTATGTTTTGTCTTGAAAAAGACATACATAAAAGATTTTCAATGACGCAATTACAAGGACAAGCATTTTCCGCGTTCTTATCCATCTTTACAAAATTTAAAAAAAAACTCTTTAATTTTTAATGTGAAATATTAAATATTGGACAACCCTTTATTTAAATTTACAGTTCAAAATTTTAAACAACCAACGACAAAAAATTCCGTTTCAAATTCGAACTATTTTTTTAAATTTTTACCCCGAGAAAAACAATCTATTTATTTCTTACCTTCCAGCTTCAACTAAAAGAAATTTTTCACCACGACACACACAATTTGAATTATTATCTAATAAAAAAGTTGTATTAATTGAAATTTAAATGAAATTGAATTTATTAATTTTAATTTTCTTCAAATAAAAAAGTTAACATCATAAGGAAAATAACAACGTTCATTTCAAAATATGAACACATTGGGCCTTACTTATAAACATTTTTTAATTTTAAAAATAAAATAGTTTCGACTTGGAAATCAAAGTGTGCTTTGAAACTCTATAAAAAATATGTTAAGTTAATATGTTATCTCTCCAATTTATAAAGAATTTGAAAGCATACTCTGATTTACAAGTCGAAACTATTTTAGTTTTAAAATTAAAAAATGTTTATAAGTAACGCCCAATGCATTACTATTTGAAGCTTTAAAGGATAAAATAGAAAGGAAACGAAAAGTAAAAAAAAAATATATTCTGATAATATTCTACTATGGTGTTCACTTTAAAATATGAACACCTTCCATATAAAATTATATAAAGAAAAAAAGAGAAACGAAACGAAAATGAAAAAAAAATATTTTCTCATAATATTCTACTATGGTGTTCACTTTAAAATATGAACACCTTCTATATAAAATTATATGAAGAAAAAAAGAGAAACGAAACGAAAATGAAAAAAAATATTTTCTCATAATATTCTACTATGGATGGTGTTCACTTTAAAATATGAACCTGACTGATGTATGAAAAAACGAGTTTGAAAAGAGAAAAATATTATTGCTTTATATGGTATACTATGATTTTCCTAGTGTTCACTTTAAAATGTGAACACCTTGCATATAAAATTCTATGAAGAAAAAAAGAGAAACGAAATGAAGAAACCAAATATTATTCTCTTGTAATTTTCTGTGGATACTGTATTGTACATTTTGTACTGGGTTCATTTTTAAATATGAACCTGCCTGACTGATGTATGAAAAAACGAATTTGAAAAGAGAAAAATATAAACGAATATAATAGTGTAGTGTAGTAGGATTTTTCTAATGTTCACTTTGAAATGTGAACACCTTGCATACAAAATTCTATGAAGAAAAAAAGAAAAACGAAAAGTAAAAAAATATTTTTGATAATTTTGATATATGTATTATGATGATTTTACTAATACATATATTAAAAAATTACTTTTCTTGTTACAAAAAAAAATTGTTTTCGAATGTAATTAGAAAATTTTAATGATCAGGTTCATAACAATTTTAGGGTATTCACTGAACACCCTGAACCATACCACCCTCCGCCGTTGCGAGAAGCCTCAGAATTAGAGTCGTCAGAGCGGCCTCTTTTGAGATTTTCTCCCGGTTTTTTTGAAAAAGGTTGAAGGGCTTTCAAACGTGCCTCGTCAACGCCAAGGCCTTGTTGAATCAGCCTTTTCATCCTTTTTCTCCCCGCTCCGCTGAGTTTTACCCTTTTTTCAGAGTCTTTCAGCTTCAACTTCTGTAAGGAAGTCTCCACTCCAGCCTCTTGAAATTGGATAGACCCGGCTTCGCTGTCTGTTGCCGATGATACGTTTGTAATTGTATCATCGTCGCTACCATAAGATTCACTTAAGC
This sequence comes from Bombylius major, assembly GCA_932526495.1. Lineage (NCBI taxonomy): Eukaryota > Metazoa > Arthropoda > Insecta > Diptera > Bombyliidae > Bombylius > Bombylius major. The sequence continues at coordinate 20,381,500 of OW052043.1, forward strand.
TGTCAAAGCTTTTAGCTTCTCTTATAGTGTTGTCAACCAGAGGAACTTCTCCCTCTGTTGAAGTTGTTGCTATTGATGCTATTGGAGATGCATCGGCCTCTTTTTTGTTTTTTTTACTTTGTGTTTCCATGAGTGGTCCCACGAGTAGCACGGGAAAGTACGGTCACCTATGGCAGAGCCCTGCATTACCATAGGAAGGCTTTATTGAAACTGGAGGTCGCCTGGTATCCAGAGTTCGCATATTAACGACTAGGCTCTTCCCTAGCCACGCATCCCTGGGCATATGCTGTTCCACCCTTGAAATGGACGCCCAATCTATTGTTGGCCAGACTCTCAGCAGAGACATGACCGTACTGAGAGTCTGTTACCAGTGGCACCGCGTGGAGGTCATAGTTGGACTTCCGACAATTCAATAGTTACGGCATGTTCCATCGGTCTTTTACGATTTCACATGTTAATCCCCCTATTGAAAGGTCAGCTGCCACCCCTCACTCACTATATTGTATGACAGAAGGGTTTTCAACCTTCTGACTTGACAAATGCGAGATGTGTGGGTATACCAAAATGGCACGGTTAGTGCTATTTGGGTCTTCGGAAGTAATCAAAAGAACTGCCATGTCAACCAACCATGAATATTCAGTCCTTTTAATATAATAATTTCTATTTTGGCAATACATATTTCAAATCAAAAATATTGTTAAGTAGAAAAGTTGTATGTATATGCAACTGTATATGTATGTTGGACTTTAAAGAAATTATTCTGAGTATCAATAATAGATACCTTGATATCAATAGATATAGATATCTATCCGTAAAATTAAATTATAAAAAATTTCAAGATAATCACTAAAAGTCTAAAATAATAAATTCAAAAATTTTTCAAAGAATATCTACAATTTTTCTCTTTTCAAAATTATCTGTCTATGTACGTTATATCTATCCTTTTTTCCTAATGAAATAATATGTATTATGGATTAAGAAATTCAGTAGATACGAGTATATACATATTGTTACAAAATTGGCCTTTGTGAGCGAAGAGTAAAAATAAAATGGATTCAAAAAATGTAAAAAGAAGAGAAATAAGGCGTCCGAGAGGGATTTTTAGAAGAGAAAGAAACGTAGAAAAAAAATAGGGGCCAAAGTCTGAAGAAATGGGAAATAATGAAATAAAAGACAGTTTTGCAATTTTATAAAAAAAATTCTAGTATTTATTATAAAAAAACAGAATTTACAAATTTAGGGTCTATTACTAAAAAGTAAAAAAAAATCTAATTACAATGTAACACAAAAAAAAGTAAAATTTAAATGGCAATAATCAAAAAAAAATTATCTAAAAAAAATTTGTCTAAAAGAAAAAAAATGGCTATGGTAATAAAAAAAGATGTCCGCAAGTGAAGTGAAGTAAACCAACTATTAACTGAGTGAAGTGAGTTAAGCTTACAACTGAATCTGGTTTACACGAAAGTGAGGAAAATCAGATCGAAACTGAGTTTGACTCACTGAATCAAACTAAGTTTGGGTTAAGAAAAATTTACTAGTCGGCAACCCCGATAGTTTTTAATCAAAGTCAATTTTTTAATTCAGACACTGTGGCAACACTTGTTGTTTTGACAGATGTCTAACTAAATTGTACTTAGGTGAATCAAATGTAAACAAACGAAATGAACCCCCCAATTCTACATAAGAGACTAAGAGACTCTTAGCCTCTTAAATGCAATTAGCAGACACTTAGCAGAAATTGCTATTCTAGGTAAGAGGTAAGAGATGTCACCAATCAGCTGATCTCTTAAAAATTGTGGTGAGTTTAGTTAAGAGAATTTGGTATTCTGGATAAGAAGATAAGAGACGTTTCTAACCTCGAAAGTCTATTAACTTAGCAGGTCATTGGTGAGGTCCTCTTATTGTTATTGTGTAGAAGTGGAGTTTTTAAAAAGTGAAGAAATTAAAAATTTAAAAAAAAAAATTAATAAAAGAAAATAAAAATAATAATAAAAAATAAAAATAATATAAAAATAATAAATAAAATGGAAGAAATACTATTATTAATTTTAAATGAATATAGTATTATATTTTATATTATATATATTATATATTTTCCTAATACGCGGGAATAAAAATGTGAATCTTTCACTTTTTCTTTTTTTACAAATTATTTAAAAGTTGAGTTATACTGTTTAAAGTTAATTAAAAACCGTTTAATCAAAAATCAGTAAAAACTATGCTATATGAATAACATTTAAAATATCTAGTAACCTATGATTTCAAATTTTTATTTAACAAAAATAATTCAAATTTTGGATTAAATTGGGAGTACGCTATAAACTGTAAATTGGGATTAAAATAATACATGCAAACGTTGATACTTTTATACACTTAAAGTATACATATTCTTCTTCTTACACATAAAAAGAAGAAGAAGATTGTGACAGCTTCACTTTCACCATTTCAATAATTTGGGCTTAAGCCAAAATCCGAATTAGTGAGTTTATAGCAGATAAAATTGGGAGTAAACCAAAATCCGTATTAAAAGCGAATCAGGCATAAACTCGTACATTCAAATTCAAACAAATGTCATGATAATCAGCTGATTTTGGTGAATTCAAAACCTCTTAGTCTCTTACACATTATTATCACCACACGTCTGCTATGTAGAATACCAATTTCTGCTAATAAATCTCTTATGATAAAAAGTTTAGAGAAGTAAGAGAAATAAGAGACTCTTATGTAGAATTGGGGGGGAAGATTCCGTTTGTTTCTTGATTTGATTAATTTAAAAGTTTAAGGGTTCGCGAAATATAAATTATTTAATGAAATCGCGTCGCGGGTGAATTAGAAACAAAAAAAGGATATGTGTAAAAAAAAATAATAAAAAACAAGTGGAAAGTGAGAAAAAGAAAGTGCAGTGATATACTAGTATAGAGTTGTTATTGTGATTAAAAAAACAAAAAAAAAAAGAAAATGTGAGTGGAAGAAAAAAAAGAGGTTATGTTAAAAAATGTGTTGAAAATAAAATGTGTGTAAAATTAAAGTGGTAAAAAAAGAAGGTAAGTAAATGTGAAAGTAATTAACTTAATTAAATTAGATTAAATAAAGTTAAAAGTGTTAAAAAGGAAAAAAAAATTAGAATCCAGTAGAAGAAAGAAAGAAAAGAATGTGCAAGTGAAAGTGGGTGGAAATTTGTAATACAATTTATTTAAAAGAAATAGAAAAGAAAAAGAATTTGAAGTGATAAAAAACGTACGTACCTTGTGGTTGAAATTGAAAAAAATTAAGAAAAAAAAATGATTGTGAGAATTAAATAAAAAAACTGTGGTAAAAAAAAATGGACTTAAAAAAAACTACTTTTAACAATTGGGAAAAAATTAACTAAAAAAAATGTGTAAAATAAACTGGAGAAAATTAAAGAAAACACCTCGAGAGCAAATCACCAACTGAACTGAACTAAAACTTTTTTCTTTTTTGTGGGTGCTTGTTTTTATAGTGTTTAGTGAAATTTCTCGAATCTTCTTTTTGGAAGGTCATTGTTACTTTCCAATATGAGAGAAGTTATTTTCTATCTCATATTGGAGTTTCAAAGAAGATTCGAGATATTCGAAATTTTTGTGTGAATTGTGTGTGTTTGTGTTGTGTTGTGTTGTTGTTGTGAAAAAGAATTTGGATGTGTTCTTTGTTGTTTTTATTTTAAGTGTTTGTTTCTTGTGCTGTCCTTTTTCCTTTCTTATTTTATTTATTTTATTCTTTATTTCATTTATTTTTCAGGATTCGGCTGTATTTTAATAGGGACTTCTGGTTTGGGCACTATTTCATTGAAATGTAGTGTTCAATTGGAAGTTTCTTTTATTTACAGCCAACATCAACATTTATTTACATTTTAAGTTTATATTACTAAAGTAAATTTTGTTGATTCAATTTTTTAATCAATTTTCTTATCTTTTCAGGAAACTAGGAGACGATTGGATGGTGTGTTGATCCGGCTTTCTAAGGTAACTTTATTTTAAAAATGATTTTATTCAAATTCATTAATAAAGTTCTTTTTTATTTTTCAGATTTGTAACAATATATATATTTTTTTTCTTATAAACTAAATAGAATTTATGAATCTATTTCAGTTTTATAAATAAATTTCCATTACATTTATACTTAAATCCTTATATTTTTTTATTCGATCATAATTCATCATTTTCACATTGGATTGATATTTTCTGTATTTTGTTTTCCAATTTCCTTGTCCATTAAATGTGACTGACATTATTTTGTACTCAATAAAGGAAAATGCCTGTGTTGTAGATATTATATCGTAGATATGTACATATTTACAAATAACAAACAAAATACAAATACAAAAAAAAAAATACATACATTTTTTTTATTTCTTTAATGTTGAGAGATTTGAAAAAAAAAAAAGAAAAAACAACATAAAAATGGATTATTTCTGTTGAGCCTAAGAATCTAAGATCTAAGAATGAAGAGGTCAGAAAATGAAAAATAAGATCTTGAAAGCTAAATCTAATTTTTTTTTTTTTTTTTTGGAAAATTTTATTTTGTTTAATGGATGTGTAACATTTAAATAGTATTTTATTTTGGATTTTCTAAACACGTTAATTTGTAAAACGTGTTTATTGGAATTTACAAAATTAGATGATACATTTTTAAATTTGAATAGTTTGGTTATGTAATTTTTATGAAAGCTTTTTCATTTATGTTTATTTTAGATTTGGTATTCCCAATCGGAACTAGAATCACCATCAATGCCTTCCGCGTTCCATTCGAATGAAATTCATTTTTGAGAAGAAAAAAACAAATGAACAATTAAAAGTAATAACAAGGCTTAGTAAGTATAGTAATTAATTAATTGTATTTTCATTAAAAAGTTTTTTGAATTATTAAATTTAATTATAAATGATAAATAATTGTTTATATTAAAGTAGCTCAATAATTGATTTAATTTTTGTATGGTTTTTTATTTTCAAATATTTATATAACGTACTTGATTCTATTTTTATTTTATTTATTTATAAAAATTTTTAAAATATAGAAAAAAAATTTTTTTCCCGTTTTTTTCGATAATGATTTCCACTTTTTAAATAATATTCTATTCTTATTGTAACAATGAATTTAAATCAAAAATAAAAGGGGAGTACTTCCTCTTTCTTACTCCTTATTAGTGAGCTATTCCATACGTCACTGACTGACATTTCGAATGGTTTTTTAGGTAATTTTATTTTTTAGGGAAATTTCTCATATGATTTTTTATAACAACTTATTACTTTTTTTTAACTTTTAAATGCACAGTGTACTTTCATTCCAAAATTACAAAGACCAAAAATCATTTTCATGTTGGAAACTTTTTGGTAATTCGTGATAACAGTATCAAAATTTTCATTTCATTTTAACAGTTTTTCAAGTAGCGCTGCTATTTTTTCGAACTTAGCTGTATGTAAGTATCTTAGAAATTGGCATCACTGACTATCAAAAATGCAACCTCGTGTTGCGCTTTCTTTGATAAATCACAAAAATTTTCTAAAAATTAGCCAAAAACTATATTACACAACAACAAGTAAAATGAAGAAAGGAATCACCTATACTTTATTTAACAATTAAAGTCAGTGTTGTGCTTATGGAGGCAGTACCCGATGAGATTGTTGGGATCCGGAAAATTCATCGCCAACAATTCTTCGCCAGCAATTCATCGCCTCAACAATTCATCGCTACAGCAATTCACCGCCGAGTTGCTGACAAAGAATTGCTGGCGGTGAATTGCTGTGGCGATGAATTGTTGAGGCGATGAATTGCTGGCGAAGAATTGCTGGCGGTGAATTGCTGGCGAAGAATTGCTGGCGATGAATTTTCCTAGACCCGAGATTGTTGCCTTTGGTAATATTTAATTTAAAAGATTCTCCTCGATTGAAATTGAGATCTGATCACCCCACATACGAGACAGATTTATACAAACGAAATGTAAAAGAGTATATAGAAAAGTATGCCTATCTTGCCTGTACTGACTTTAATTGTTAAATAAAGTATAGTTGGTTGGTTGGTTGGTTGACGTGGTGGTTCTTTGGATCATTTCCGAAGACCCAAATAGCACTAACCGTGTAACTCCTTCGGCCATACATGCACCCACAGTTTAAAGTGGAATGCGAACCACTAAATTCGTTGGTAGAGAACGAATTTTATTCGTATGACAGGACTTGGTACTAATATTTCTTGTACTTTTTTGTGGACTAAGTTTATGGTCTCTAAGCAAAGCCACCAAACTACTTAAGTACAAAGTGAATTGATACTCACTAAGCTGAGTGAACTTAGGCGGACTCGTTCACGAGACCTTCAGCATCAGAAACCAACACTCTACCGCTTTGTCCATTGCCCGCCCCATCGTCACTGACTGATATTTCTTTTCGTTACATAACGAACGCCCATATATCGTGTTTTAGATAAAATATGCAATTAAAATTTTCTATAAAATCTTTCAAATGCACAAGTAAAACTTAAAGATAAAAAATAATAAACACAAAATTATAAAATATTAAAATAAAGAGATTAAAACGAGAGCTTAGGTTGATAAAACGAGAAGAATTTGTTTAAAAATATGTGGAAATTTTTATTTTAAGTAAAAATCTTGAAATATTCCATGAATGTCCAGATAATTTCCTGAATAGAAAGTATTACATCTTAAATTTTCGTATTTGTCTTTGGAAAAACTTACCATAGAAGTGATGTTTAGTATAGTGGAATACAGAAATCATGTGCATTTTTTTACTGCAGATTTAGCCAATATTAGAATAAAATCAATAATTTAAGTGTGAAAAGTAAGTTAACAGATCATTTTAGTTTTAATTGTTAAATTCGAAAACAATCTACAAAAACAAAGGAACTTTGACTTTTGTCTAATTCTTACTGGGTTCTTTGTTTTGAATACATGTATATTCGGTAATAAAAAAAAAGCAGAAAAAAATTATTTAGAACTAAGTACGTATATCTATATATATATAAAGTGTATCTTTTTTGAATTATAAACGATTTTTTGTGACAAAACTTCGTTTAAATAACACTTTTGACTCTTTTCGCACACCTATGATCCTTAATTACATGATAACGTATAGCGGTATTGAACTGAAATTTTTTTTGTTTTATTATACATAATATTAGCTTTCAAAATAAATATAAAAAAAATTTTCGTTAGTGTAATTTTAATAGCCATTCATAATGAAAAGAAAAATTTTGTACATAGGGTGCAAAAAAAGTTACAGGTGATTTTGTGTTGGGAGGTCTTGCATAAAACTCATAATTTTGAACGCCCTCTAGAGGCGAAAATAGACATGATCGAAAGTTTCGCTAGTACAATTTTTTTCATGAAATAGTCCAGCGAATATCGTAGTACCAAATAATGTACGTAGAAACGGAACACCCTGTATAGTATAAGAAATTGAAATCAAAATTGAAATAGAATGAGAAGTACTTAAATATCATAAGACTATAAGAAATTTTTTTATACATATAACATTCATTTTAATTAAGGATATAATACGCATCCATATTAATATGAAATGGAAATAGAAAACGAAAATGAAAGCCTAAGGGAAATTGTATTGAGTGATTACAAAAGTATACATATATTTGTTCAGTTTAATATGAATTCTTTTAATGTTATATTTGAATGTGTAATGAATCTATCTATATACATACTCGTATATACGATTCCATTTACTAAAGTAATTGAATTGGTCAGTAAAAAGCATTAAAATATCATTCCATGAATCAATTTACTGAAAATTAAATATTGATGAAAATGTAAGAAGAAAGATAATGAAATTTTTTCTATATGATATTTGTTTATAGTTTTTATACGAGTATGTGGTTCTAAGTATATGATACGTAACTAATGCATAGGATGTTCTTTTTTGTTTTCTAAGAAAGAAAAAGCTATTTATTCAATATTCTTTATATCATTAAAATCGCATTAAAAGGAAATAACAAATGAAAAATGGCTTTTCCGGAAAGGTGTTCATAATATTTAGAAGTGGAATTAACAGGGTTGTTATATAATCCTGATATATGAGTGGTACAAAAATTTTATTGTGTACAGATATTACGCTTAATTCTTAATTTTCATCTATCATCTCAATTGGTGCAATATAATCCGAGATATGGTATGGTAGCTCGGGCTAGAAGCAAGTCGACACGGACACATTTTTTCAATATCGACTTTGTTGTCTTCGTCTTTCAACTTTAGTCCTTGTGAATAGATTTTTACCTTTTTATTTTCAGTTTTCTATTCTCCTGGAAACATATCTTTTTCAAACATAAGAATGATCTACATCTTACGGGTTATCTAGTGAGAACACTAGAATTTGTAAGATTCTTTCTTATATCAAGAAAAAGAAGAAGAAAAGAAGTGTAAAAGGAAAAGGATTCTGAGATATTTGAATTTGAAATCGATTTTATTTTATTTTATAATTTTAATTAATAAAAAAAATTGCTTCCTATAAGTTATGTACAAACGTACATATTATGTATGTTCTTATTTCTTATATTCGAGGGATAGAGCTAGAAAAATCATTTTATTTCATGCTTGAAATGAACAATGATATGCTATTTATTAAATATTTTGACAAACATTAGGACAAATAAGACAAATTTTGATTCGAAAATTTAAAAAATTGTATAAGATTTCTTAAAAACTAAAGTATACGAGTATGTCTAAAAACTTTGACATTTTTGTCGATATATAGTTCGAAATTATTACTTTTCCATAAACGTGATATTTTATGATTTCGGTATAAAAAAATGTTAAAGGTCGATTCTCTGATAACGCAGAAGACATTTTTGTGAGGAATTTATTAAAAAATTGTTGAATAATAAAAGTGTAGACCTTATGTTTTAAATTTATCTGAAATAGAGAAGACTCGTACACAGTACCTTATTAATACATTCATAATATTTTCTTTAAGAATTCTGTGAATTGTTAAGTATTTAAGAATTATCACTTTTATAGTTTTGTTGTAACACATGTCCTTTAAAGAAGTTTTCAATAGAAAACCTATATAATTGATCTTTTATAATAAGCAATAAAAATTTATGAGAACATTCAGTGTAACGCAGAAGACAAAATAGGTAACGCAGAAGACATTATGGAGTAATTAAAATAAAAAATTAAAATGTATATTGTATTTGTAATAATATACTTAAAATCAATTCTGATATCATGTCAGCTGCTCATAAAAACAAAGAATTTTTTTATATTTAATTATTCTTTTCAACACTTTTACTGAAGAAAGTGAAAATTTTGTTTCATTTTAAAGAGAATTGACCTTAATTAAAGGGAACTCCCTGTATGAATATCGTAGAAGTATCTTAGATGTTTTTATAAAACAATAAAATTTTTACTGATAGATTTCTAATAATAAAAAGAACAATAGAACAATAATATTCGCAATCGAAGTCATAAAAATAATTTTCTTAATTGGAATATTTTCTTTTAAGTATTACGCACAGAAATGAGGAAAATAAACGTTGCATTCACACAAAAATTGAAAATAAGTCGATTATAATGTATGATTTTTTTTTTCTGTTTACCATCTCGCAGTAAAATAAAATTGGTTGCGGAAGAAAATTTCAAAACGGAAATGATAACTTAACATTGAAATTGTAATTTATGAATGTTCTTCAAAATATATACGTACGTCGTACATACATAATATGTATGTACTATGTATGCATATTACCTATATGTATAAAAAACTAGATATTCGTTATAAATGAATTTCTAGATTTTTGTAATTTTTCTGAAACTCTAATTAAGTGTACTTCACACTTAATGATCTATCATATGTTTTTGTAACAACAACAAATTACACTAGTCATATGTATGTATAGAAAATCATATGATAAATCGTTAAGTGTGAAGTACACATTAGAAAGAGAAAATAAAGGTCAAATTAAAAAAAAAGGATACATTTATCAGTATGTGTATCCAAAATTTTTTAAAAATTCAAATTAGTTAGGGTTTGTACTTCCGTATTGTTGTGAAAAGTAAAGAAACAGATCTTTTTGGCATCTGAATGTTATCACATATGGAAGACTCTCCGATTCAATTCGGATAAATGATAATGGTCTATCCCAAACCTGTCAGCGTCAATGTCATTAAACTGTTTTTTTAGAAGTGAGAAGACGAAATTACTAAAACTGACACTCTCAGTGTGGTCTCAACAATAATTAGCATATAAAAATGAACTTTTTCCCAAAAATCTCCAAACAATTCTTAGGAGTTTTGATTAGAAAAAATTGAATTAGGTTTTTAAATTTTTAATTTTTATTAATAACATATTATATCGTAGTTGAGGAATTTATTTATCTTATACAGGGTGGCCCACATAGGGACCTCTCGATACCACCGATACTATCGAGCATTTTTTGGAGATTTAGGATGGCTACGTACAGTGTACAACAACGTGTGAAAATTATTGAATTTTTCTATTCTTCTGAAAAATCGATTATTTTAATTCAACGAAAATACCGCCAGCAATCTTATTATGAGCGATGAAGCTTATTTTCATTTAAATGGTTATGTCCTGACTTCTTTTTGTGGGGCTATTTGAAGGGACTGGTTTATGTGAACAAGCCTTAGACAATCCAGCAACTTAAAAGAAACATTCAAGCAGAAATAAGAAATTTGCAGCCCCAAACTTTACGTTTAGTAATGGAAAATGTTCTTAAAAGAGCCAATATGGTGCAACAAGAGAATGGAGGGCATTTGAGGGATACAAGATTTCATATTTAGATGTAAAAAATTTCCAGGAATTATATTTTCATGAAAAGCAAAAAAAATTAAAAAATAATAATTATTGAAAAAGTTATTTGTATTTTACCTCATTTAGTCTTATGTGGGACTAGGGACGTCGAAATTTTTTTAAAAGTGTCTATACTGGGTATCGGTATCGGTATCGGATCTATGGTATGGCATGCAAAAAAGAAAAACACAAAAAAATTAAAAATACAAAAGTTATAAATTTTTTAAATACATAATTTAGTCTTATTTGGGCCACCTTGTAGATTAATTTGTATTCAAAGAATAAGGAAATATGTATTTAAAAAAAAAACTAAAGTGAAAATCACATCTGTATCACACGATTAAAACTTGTTTTTTTTTTTAATTTTTTTATTTATTTATTTTTTTAATAAATTCCTTCATATTTGAAAATATTGCACATGTTTCTGTTGCGGTTACAAAATGACATATGGTCTTAAACATAAAATATCAGTAGCTTTAAGTATAGTATCGTAGAGATATGATCACATTCCGGAATACAAAAAAAAAATTAATTTAGAAATCGAAAGTTTTTTATTATCTTGTAAATAATTTGCAGCACATTAAAAAAAAACATCTCAAGGTGACATCCGTACATGATTAAATGATTTTGCATATCAATGATTTTTATACTATGTTTTTTTCTTGTAATAATTATTATTTATATGGATAATTTATAATTTTTATTATTAGTTTGTGTATAAAATGCATATATAATTTGAAAATTGTCATCATGACCGCAGTCAATTAGCAATTTACATATACATACCTATCATATAATCGTTTTATTTCAGGTTGATTGAAAACCGAAATAAGAAATAAAAAAGTGTGTATAATTTGTATTTAACGTTTTTATTTATTCATTTACCTTTATGTTTTTTGTTTTGTTTTATTGATTTGTATTTTTTTGTTTATTGGTTTTTTTATTTTTTTTTTTTGCAAGGTAATATCTACTTCATCTCATGTAATAATCATCGCAATAATAAAATAATTTAATTTCTTTATTATTTTATTATGATTGTAGATTTTATGATAACTTTAATTTTCTTGTTTTTCACGCGTGCCCAATCGGATTACTGGTGGCCGTCTTCCATAACGTCGTAACTGGACGATTCTCTATGTAAAGCAGACTACATCGTACGACGTTTTAACGTGTGTTTCATTAGCATGTACTAAGAAAAGATTATTTTTCAATATTTTAGATCAATATCTTAATGTCTTAATATAACATACATAAAATAAAACTGAATGTTTATTAAACTGCTTTTGTGTTATTAACTTTAACAGATGTAACGCAGACTGCATCGCACGAAAACAGAAAATGTACCTTTTTACTTTCCATTGAAATTTTGTGCTAACTGAATGCAATAAATATTTTGAAACGTATATGATTTTATGGTATAGCTTGTCCCAAAAGAGTTGAAGTTTCGTATTGTACTACGCTGGCATGCGCAGAAGAAAAGATACTTACACACATGCATTTTTGTTGTTGTGAATTCTAATAAACAGATTTCTTCTTTCGTATATGTACCTTTCGCAATGAACCTTCAACTGAAATAATTTCAGCTATAGTAGCAGGTATATTCTTTGATTGGTATTCAATGTAGTATCTTAAATAGATTTGTATATTATTAGAAAACAAAAAAATTTCTGGTAACGCAGGCTACAAAATTAAATGTAACGCAGACTATAACAGACAGGTAATAAGTTTATTATGTATTCTAGTGAATCATTTAGTTGTAAATTGACTGAATCATTTAGATATATATTTTCTCTTATGTTTAAAAGAATTATCAAAATTAGATTTCTTGTCTACAATCAGTTAGAACTTATTTAAATTTTCTAATTTTGACTAAAGAGGTTTCACTTCCCAGAGAATTGCCTACCTACATATTGACTGCAATATGTATCGAATCTAAAATACAAAAATTCGTGACAAAGTTATATTAATTCCAAAACGTCTGGCAACAGTATCCGCTGTGTAAAATTAGAGCAAAATAATGCAATGGAAATTTTCTCGAACATCACTGAAACATCAAAAAAAAAAAAAAAAAAAAATAATAAAATAAAGGAAGAAAAGAACTTCATGTACTTTGACATGCTTCTTCTCAATTTTTTTTTTAAATTTTTGCAGGTGTCATTTTTCTATGTTTCTGCTGCAATAATTTCACGGCCTTAATTAAATTCAATCCGTCAGAAAGAGCAAGATTTCAATTAAATTATTCATTAAAATGTTATTAAAAATTTTTTCCATTTTGTGACACAAAAAGTATTTCAAAACACCAAAAGTAAACTAAGACAGTAATATTGCAGTGCAGTTATTAAAATGACAGAAATGTGTATCACAAAAGTATTCATAGTGTATTCGCTGTGTAAATATTTACGTTTTAGAAGAGGGCCTCTTGTACATATTTAATTGTTTAAAAAAATAATAAAAAAAATAAATAAACAACATACAAAGAATTCCTGTTTTGAAAAATCTTCACTTATCACAATATAAAAGTTAATTTATTATTTTTTTTTTGATATATAACCAATTAAATACTTATTCAATGATCTATGTTTATTTATATATTTAATTTTTTTTCGTGTGTGGTTGAATATATCTACTATTATTATTAACATATTATGTATACATAATTGTTGGTACCTGTAACGTGTGTTCGTATTTTCGTACATATACGATATTAATAACTTTTGCTTTTCAATTTATTAAACCATGAAATTATAAAATTATTTATTATCTACATACATTAAATATACATAATACATACTTACAATCATTCATAATAATATAAAAAAACATGAGTATGTACTATAAAACACATCAGCAAGAATTATAAGTCGTGATTATTTAGAGAACAAAAAAAAAAATTTAAAAAAAATATTTAAATTAATTTTTTTTCTTCATAATTTTCTTTTTTACGTTTTGATTTTTTTATTTATTTCGTTTTTTAAGTATGAGAGATAGAATTATAATTAGTTTTTTTTTTATAATGGTTATTATTTTTTAAACAAAGAAGGTGACTTTAAAGTTACAAATAAGAAGAAAAGAAATATTTAAGTCGGGAATATTGAAAATATAAGATGCAGATGTACATATGTATATGTAGTATATGTATATTATTACTATGTACTTATTATACCAACACTATCTATGTAAGAGTAAATTCCTTTTAATCGCTGATCCTGGTTCGTAATCTAAAAGTTATTCCTTTTTGGACTTCTGAAGTTTTGTCGCGAATCCAAGGGACATGCTTCTTTTTGAAGCAAATTTACTGAAATACCTACTTAATTTTTACAAAATCCATTTTTTATTTAACATCTTTTACAGAATAAGATACAAAATTTAAAACTCACAAGCTCACTTCTTGCTCATTCAATTTTTGTTGAGGAGTGGTGCATTCTTTATAACAAAATTTTTTTGGTTTTGAATAAACAATTTCGTTTTTCTTCTTCTATAAACTATACCATATAATTTTTCATAACGGCAGAACGTCTTTTATTGTCAGTTATAGGTTATTTGTATACATATAAGTATTTCTTGATAGTATTTGGGTTATTTTGTCGAACTATTCAATTTGGGTCGCTTGATATTAAAACAATGAAATTCTATTAAGAGTATTAAGGTTGTTTAAAAAAGGAAATTAGCAAAGTCGAATTACAGATAAATCGATCAAAAACAATACTTATGACGAATTCCCATAAGATACTATTTTAGTTGGTGACTCTAGACTCTAGAGTATGCAGAGAATATCATATAACTTGGTCAAACCCTATCACTTAATAATCGCCTTGAGAAAGAACTATATAGGAGAATAACTAATTCCTGGAAACAATTTTGGAACTTATGAGAAATCCTAAAAGCTAAATGTGTGTAAAGTTAATAATAATAATAAACTATATAAAAATAATTAATCAAATAAAAAAGAATTTTTAATACTAAAATATTTTTGATTTGAAAATCAGAGTTTGCTTAGATTAAATTTTAGTGAATAAACATTATAGTATTTTATTTGTGTTAGACCAAATTTGAGAATCGAATATCATAAAAAGTAAAATCTTAAAACTTTCATTAGTGATGTAATATTGCATTGTCATGCAGTTCTGAGCTATGTTGAAAGTTTCAAGTCTCTATCTTATCAAAAAGTTGGTTAAAAATCAATTTCTAAATTTGTATCGAACAGACAGACAAGAAACCAAGCTAATATAAATATTTTAATAATATTTTAATATTTTAATATTTTAATTACTGAAAATACATGTAATAATACATAGTTTTTAATGATGATTCTACGAATATTTTCATCTTTAATTTGAAAAAATTGAGTGGTACCAAAATTACAACTACTAATCCAAGCACAATAATAATGTCTTTAACAGAATATTTTTTGTGAAGTGTGATTTCAATACGTTGGGTTGTCTTAGTCTAAAACAGCAAAAAATTTACACATTTTTTTAAATAATGATTTATGTATGTATAGTATCATGGGGATCAAATCAATTTTTTGTACAATTGAGACAATGTTTCTCTTTGTATTTCTTGGAGTTTTCAAAAAATAAGCTGAAAAATTCATCCAGTTGATAGATCAATCAATCAAATCAACTGACATTTTTATTTTTGTTTTGTTTTTTTTTTCTTTAAATTTTCATGTTTTGTTGTTGGAATGTTTCAAGTACATTTCCTTTGATTATCGATTCTTATTTCAGGGAATATACATAATAAGTTTTCTAGATTATAAAAAAGTTCTTATGATTCAATTATTCACGTAAAATAAAAACTATTCTGAAGAATAACAAAAAACCAATAAATAACTTGAAAAAAAACTTGTAAAACGTGAACTGAATAATTGAACTTTAACACTTGATTCAATTTTAAAACTTTTCGTCAAAAATCCGTTTTTAAATTTTCTTGTCCCACTGATTTCAAATTTTTTTTCTTTTGTCATTTTATAAAAAAAATCTCTTGCTTTTGAAAACATGACATGAGTATTGAGTTACAAGGCGGTGGAAAAAACAATACGTGTAAGATATATGTATTTTGTTTATTTTGGTTAATTTTAGCCAACAAAGGCATGAAGGACTACGATGTTGGAATTTAGCCAGAATATTTATTAAAGGGTATGCAGAGTATAGATTTTAAATGATGGAGAATTGTTAATTAGAGCAAAAGGTAGAGGGTAAAATACACAGAATAGTCGAATTTTTTCAAAACATTTTTTGTCCCCCACTTTGACGTGAAACATTATTTCATATACGTTATCAAATTTACACAGCTTCAGAATTACAGAACCATAATACATATATGTAACCGTGGAAATATTTCTCATTTTACCACTTTATAGACTATGAATCGTAATCAATTTGAGGTAATTGTTCCTACTAAGAAAATAAATAAATTCATTCAAAGTCAAATTTCGAAACTTACCCCCCAATTCTACATAATAGTCTCTTATTTCTCTTACTTCTCTAAACTTTTTATCATAAGAGATTTATTAGCAGAAATTGTTATTCTACATAGCAGACGTGTGGTGATAATCAGGCGTAAGAGGCTAAGAGATTTTAAACTCACCAAAATCAGCTGATTGTCATTTGACATTCGTATAATTTTAAATTTGTTGTTTTAAATAAGTTGTTTTTTATTGTTAAAAGTTTTAAAAAAAAGTAAATTATGGAAAATTCTGGTAAGTTTATTTTATATAGGTATTTATATAAAATTATACAAACATTTCATACGAATGAAGTATGAAGTACAGATTCCTTAATGGGATTCGCTGCGAATTTCTATATTGAAAAATATGTATTTAGCTTTTATTTTGTAAATTGGAAAAATAATTTTATCTACCTCCTTTTTAGCCTTTTTGCTATTTCATTTAAAATTAACAACATCAACTCTTCCATAATCTTTTATTATTTTTTTTTTAAAATTTTTAATTTCTTCACTTTTTAAAAACTCTACTTTTACACAATAACAATATAAGCACCTCACCAATGACCTGCTAAGTTAATAGATTTTTGACGTTAGAAAAGTCTCTTATCCTCTTATCCAGAATACCAAATTCTCTTAACTAAATTCACCACAAACTTTAAGAGATCAGCTGATTGGTGACATCTCTTACCTCTTACCTAGAATAGCAATTTCTGCTAACTGTCTGCTAATTGCATTTAAGAGGCTAAGAGTCTCTTAGTCTCTTATGTAGAATTGGGGGGTTAATGTGTTAAAAGTATGAAATTCGAATAATTGAGACGTTTATTTTGAAAGTGAGGTATGTAAGTCCACTTTTGGTAAAAATGAAATACATTAATTTTCAGATGAAGATCAATATGCCCTTTCAACTATTTATAATATTGAAGTTATTATGTAATATTATGGCCTATAATTTTTCAGCAGAAATTAAGCTCTTGTATGAAACTTCTATGGTAGCTTAGATATAAAACCTTGAATATCTCGAAACAAAACCAAATGGACTTACCCAACTTCCAAAATAAACGGATGAATTATTACTTAAGACATGACCACTTTCTGATTTTTTTTAGAATTTTCAATTTTCTATTACTTTTTCTAATAAAGTATTTTGAAAAAATGTTAGAAAAAATGCGTAATGGAAAATGTCCGAGTTCTTGCCAACAAAATAACGTTTGTGGTATGAGTATTAATGTTTTACATATTTGCAGTTAAAACTTTTTTTTTGCATCGATACATCGAATTTTAATGATGATAAAAAGAAGATCCATTACAATAATCCTAAACACAAAAAAGTGTGGACAAGCAATGGCAACCATTATCATTCACGTCAACATTCATGTCTCAAAGAATCGGAAGAGTGTACTGTATTATGATCAGCTAAAACCAGGCGAAACAAATACGTGTACAGGTTATCGATACCGTCAACAGTCAATTGATTTGAACCGAGTAAAAATTGTCCATAATACGGCAAGAATAACAGTAAAGTGATTTTCCAGAAATGACCAACACTCGTTCTCATAATGACAAATTCGGTCACATAAACGTTGGAAGTGCTTAGATGGAATGTTCCATTTCTCTCACTGTACTCACTAGATTCTCGAACTACCACTTGTTTCGATTGATAGCCCACTCGATGGACACGAAATATGATGATGATCTCTTTTGTGGTGGAACGATTTTTCGTCCGAGAAATCGACAGAAATAATAGCTAACGAAGGCCAATACTTTCAATAATATTTAATAAGCCTTTGTATTTTTATATTATATGATATTTAAATTTTTTTTACATAAAAAACAATGGAAATTAATTCAACTACCCAATATAATCAATATGTACGATTATATTAATATATAAATTCAACATGAATTCTATAGTCATATGAATATCAAAAAATTTCCTTATAAATCGCCTTGTATTACTATAATGAAGTTTAAAGAGAAAAATCAAAAATTTCAGAAAAAAAATAAATTAGAAGGTGGTGGTGGTGTTTAATGTCTGTCTAGTCATTATCTAGTCAAATTGTTTTTTTTCCTCTTCTTTTTGTAAATAAAGTATGAAGAAAAGAAAATCTATACTTAAAATATGTAAGTTCGTGATTATCGTGCATGATTTGAATATCACATCAAGTCAAGTTCGGAGATTATTTTGTATCTTTTTAAATATGTAGTTTTAAATATGACGCGACGCGACCACATCTAATTCAAAGTTAATTCTACAATAAAAATGTAGTTTTTTTTGTTGTTTCTTTTCTTTTCATTTATAAAATTCAAGTGCTTTTTTTTATATTTATTATTTATTATTCATTTGTTTATGTAATTATGTTTTTTCGATCATGACCTTGATTGACTTTCTTCCTTCATTCACCTGAAAAATGTGAAATAATAAAATTTTATAAATGAAAAAAAATAATAATAATAATAATAGTAATAATGTTTTTTTCCTCTTTTAATCATGTTTTATGTTTTTTCTGAGCTTATGTGGTTTTTTTTTGTTTTTGTATTATATTGATAGTTGTCATCAGATGGTATTATGTAAGAACTAGTTTCTGTTGTAAAATAATAAAGCATAATTTGTAAGTCATATTTGACAGTATGATAATTAGTACCGGAACTTTAATAGGTTTTCAATTCGAACAATTAAAAAAACGAACATCTTTTTAATCCTTTCAATGCCGACTTTTTTTAGAAGTAAAAAAGAATTAATTTTTTTAAAAATATTCTTGTGTTGAATAAAATATTATTTATTGCAATTATGTGAAAGCAAAACATTTTAAAAGAATGAGAAGTTGCCCTAGGATACACGGTCACATTTACATATGTACATGTCTACTAATTAAAAACATTTAGGTGCTAAAACTTCAATTCGATTTTCAATCACTTAAATTATTCCGAATTTTTTAATATTTGATATGAAGAATTATAATTATTTTCCCAAAGAAAGAACCTTTGTTCAATAACATTCACGCTCTTAGGGACCACATGGTGGACAATATTTGAAGAATTTGATTTGCAGAATCCGTCCGTTTCCATGTGATACTAATGCAGGATGGGGCAAGAACTCTTATTGATTTAATTACCAACAAATCCATTTATAAGCCCTTTTTCAATGTCAATGGACTAGTCAGATTCGCCAGACCTTAATCCAATTGAAAGACAATGCCCTCGGCTAACTTGTGCATATAAAACAGAAAAAGAGAGCAGTTTACCCGTGTGTCGAAGAAGAGTGAGATGTGAGATGCTTTAACGAATGTACATAGCCTTGTTGAATTTGTGTAAATATTTTAAAAGTATATTTTAAAAATGTATAGAAAGTAAGGAATTTTATCAAATGATTAAATTTAATGTAATGTTTTATTTGTTATATTGTATTAGTTTAAAAAATAACCTTTTTTTGAAAAAGCTTTCTTTTTTATTTTTGTTTCGAAAAGTATCGTGTCAGAAACTTTTGGGCCACCCTGTATTTAATAAAAATATAAATTGAGATATTGTTTTTAAAACTTAGCTATTTTTTTCCTGAATTTCTTTGAAGTGTTCAACTTTTTTAAATAAATAATAAAAATAAATAAAACATTATGGTGAACATTTAAAAGTAAACTTTAAAAAAAAAAATTAAAATCTTTTGCATAAAAACTTTTATTAAGATTATAAAACTTCATTAAATTTATCTTGTTTATCTGTAAATAAACTTTTCAAAAATATAAATTATTATTTTTGTTTTGGTTATTGTTATTTATTTTCTTTTAAATATTTATTTCTTGCTCATCAAAATATATAATCTCTATTGTATGAAAATAAAGTATTTATTTTTTTGAAATTTGAATTATGTATGTATTTTTTCTTATCAGATTAACTAAAATTGTTCTTATAAAGATATTAGTATTTATTTTATACTAAATTCATTATTATCAGCGGCGCTACAGCTCACGTGAGCCAGTCCTACCCAAGTTAATTTGAGTTTTTAGGACTATTTATTACATACACTTTTAAAGTGGAATAAGAACCACTAAATTTATTGGTAGAGAATGGTTCGTAATTTATTTAATGCATCTACGCATTACCCATAACTGACTGTTGTTCTTTTTTCATAGACAGATATTATGATATCTAATAAGCGTTCAGTGGGTGAAGTGTTAAAGTGCTGGCCTCTTAAACTGGAAGTTTGGAGTTCGAATCCGCCTAAGATTATTCAGCTTCGAATGAGTACAAATTTATTTAAATTGAGTATAACTTCTTGGTACTGAAGAATGTAGTTGTAGTTAGTGACTCTGCCTACTGAGCAAGTACACGGAACCAACTACATATGTATATACAAGTATCGCAGTTTCAACTGTAAATTCATTCTCTACCAACGAATTGAGTGGTTTGCATTCTGCTAAATACTTTAAGTGCATGTATGACAGAAAAAAAATGGTCAAGAAACCTCAACGTAAAACTGAAACCTTAAAATAAAAAATAATGTGAGGGGAAAATTTTATTCTCAGCAAATCAGTTTTTTTTTTTTTGTTAAGGTGAGAATCGTTGTTTAATTTTTGGAAAAATTATAAACATGGATAGATATAGCCACAAAAAATATATTATTGTTACAAATCTGAAAAATAAAAAAGAACTTTATTAATAAATTTAAATAAAATTATTTTAAGACGAAATTACCTTTAAATCAGGACCTTTGCACCACCCTGTTACCTCACACTTTTCCTGAAAAGACAAGAAAATTAATTAAAAAATTGAATAAACAAAGTTTACTTTAAATGCATGAACTCGTTGTTGTTGGCTGTAAATAAAAGAAACTTCCGATTGAACACCAAATTTTTTTATGAATTGGTGCCCAAACCAGAAGTCCCTATTAAAATACAGCCGAATCCTGAAAAATAAATGAAATAAAGAATAAAATAAATAAAATCAAAAAGGAAAAAGGACAACACAAGAAACAAGCACTTACAACAAAAACAACAAAGAACACATCCAAATTCTTTTTCACAACAACAACACAACACATTACAAATACACACAACCAACACACAAAATTTCGAAGATCTCGAATCTTCTTTAAAACTCCAATATGAGATAGAAAATAACTTCTCTCATATTGGAAAGTAACAATGACTTTCCAGAGAAGATTCGAGAAATTTCACTAAACACTATAAAAACAAGCACACACAAAAAGAAAAAAGTTCAGTCTAGTTTTCAGTTTCAGTTGGTGATTTGCTCTCGAGGTGTTTTCTTAAATTTTCTCCAGTTTATTTTAAATCTTTATTTTCAAGTTTAATTTAACTTTCTTGTACATAACTTTTAACACAGTTTTTTTTCAACACAATCATTTTCTTATTTTCATAACACTTTTTACATTTAAAACACAGGTACGTACGTTTTTTTAAATTCTTTTCTCAAATTTCCACCCACTTCCACTTGCACATTATTTTCTTTCTTTCTTCTGTACTTGATTCTAATTTTTTTTTCCTTTTTAACACTTTTAACTTTATTTAACCTAATTTAATTAAGTTAATCACTTTCACATTTACTTACCTTCTTTTTTTTACCACCTTAATTTTACACACATTTTATTTTAACACATTTTTTAACATAACCTTTTTTTTTTGTTTTCTTCCACTCACATTTTCTTTTTTTTTTTTTGTTTTCTTAATCACAATAACAACTCTATACTAGTATATCACTGCACTTTCTTTTTCTCACTTTCCACTTGTTTTTTTTTTATTATTTTTCTGTACACATATATTTTTTCTTTTATTTCTTATTCTAATTCACTCGCGGCGCGATTTCATTTAAAAAACTTATTGCGCGAACCCTTAAACATTTAAATTAATCAAATCAAGAAACAAACGGAATCTCCATTTCGTTTGTTTACATTTGATTCACCTAAGTACAATTTAGTTAGACACCTGTCAAAACAACAAGTGTTGCCACAGGGTCTGAATTGAAAAATTGACTTTGATTAAAAACTATCGGGGTTGCCGACTAGTAAATTTTTCTTAACCCAAACTCAGTTTGATTCAGTGAGTCAAACTCAGTTTCGATCTGATTTTCCTCACTTCCGTTTAAACCAGATTCAGTTGTAAGCGTAACTCACTTCTCTCAGTTGATAGTTGGTTTACTTCACTTCACTTGCGGACATCTTTCTTTATTACCATAGCCATTCTTTTTTTTTCTTTTAGACAATTTTTTTTAGATAATTTTTTTTTATTATTACCATTTAAATTTTACTTTTTTTTGTGTTACATTGTAATTAGATTTTTTTTTTACTCTTCAGTAATAGACCCTAAATTTGTAAATTCTTTTTTTTTGTATAATAAATATCAGAACTTTCTATAAAATTGTAAAGCCGTCTTTTATTTCATTATTTCCCATTTTTTCAGACTTTGGCCCCTATTTTTTCTTTTTCTACGTTTCTTTCTCATCTAAAAATCCCTCTCGGACGCCTTATATTTCTTTTAACATTTTTTTTCTTCTTTTGAATCCATTTTTTTTTACTTTTCGCTCACAAAGGCCAATTTTGTAACATTGGTGTCAGTTGTGTGAGGTCCGATCGGTCCTTGAAATAAGACCTCTCCACAAATATTCATATTTGTCAGCCATTTTTTCTCACTTGTTTTTTTATCTTTTCATTGATTTATCGCGTTTTGACCAAAATGTCAAATCCTGGCAATGAATCGAACGCGGCAAGCTTTTCACTCGACATGATTGGCGCTGCACTATTGAATCTAAACCAACAGGTTAGGATCCTGTCGGAGCATTTTCTGCAACACCAACAGTTCAGTAACACGTTAGTGCCCCGAATTTGTGCCTTGGAGGGAAGCAACCAGACCGCGGAAAATATAGCAGAACCAGCGGCACCTATTTTGCACAACGTTACCCTATTAGCGAGCTTACCTACACCACCTCCAATGGTTCGTTCTAGCACGAGTGGTGGCCTACAACCTCCTAGTAGCTTCGCGCAACCATTAAATCTTATACATGTCCGCGACCCAACTAGTACCATGCACACTCAGCTGCAACCCACTCCGGACGCCCTGAATCTCGCTCACGATATATCTGCGTCCCCTACCTTAGGAAACCAGGACCCTCCTCAAAATGTCGAGACTGAGTGGGCCCAGACAACCAGATTCGAGCCTCCTTCACGGCCCAATCTGGTTACTAGCCCTCCTGCATCCTCCAATCTGGTTACATCTTCTTCTGTGCCCCCTACCTTAACGAACCAGGATCCTCCTGGAGACGGCAGAGCTGAATTGGCACGGACAACTGAGCTCGATCTTCCACCACGGTCCATTCAGGCCGCCGACTCTGTTGACAAGGTTCCTACAATCCCGAAGTCAACGGTCCAGGTCACCGGCCGGGCGATACCTCACCACCAGTCCAGAACTTTAAGATTTATCATTCGGAGCGATGGCGAAGTTTTCGTTCACCAAGAGGATAGGGTGGCATTAAACGTTCCGGTAACGGAAAAGGGACCTCGAGCGTTGAAGGTCCATCTGTTTTTCAGCTCAAAACTTACAAGCCCACCACCACTCGAAACTATCACCTCACCTGCTGTCGTTTCACTCCCTGCTGAACCTCCTCCCCTTGCAGGCCGTTCTATTTAAGTACAGTTCGCAAATAAGCCACAACTGACCAAATAGGGCTTTGGTCAGTGGAGAAAAGGTGCTTGTTTTCCAAATCGATACAGGCACCACAGCCCGTCACTTACCAAAAGTTGCTTCACCCTCATCACAAACCTTGACTGTTTCCGCCGACCGCAAACAAGATTTTTCTTATTCCAAAAAGGTCTTTTGCAACCACGTTTTTGTTCTCTAACACTCCGTCTATGTAGCTGACATCCACGCGTACATTAGGAATGCATTTCTTGCAGCAATTTAATTGTACCCCTGCTTTAAGAAAAAGCGTCTCCCTCGCAACAAATGTTGAAGTTCTTTTAAAAAATCGTGACGGCCCGTTGTCCATAAGCTTCTGCAAAGAAACCAATTCGAACTCTTCACACACTCCAAACTCCAACATTTTCCACACCACCATTACCAAGGAAATGGAGCGGTTCCCAGATCATGCCAACCCTACCTCCACCGATCTGGAAAAGCCCAATTTCTCCACCCAACCTGAACTTTCTCCAGCTCATCCATACCCCTTTCTTACCGAACTGGAAAAGTTCAACCCTAATTCTTCTACCTTCCTTTATGAAGAAACCTGTGGAAAATGAGAATGCTCCCCAGACCATGCCATCCCTTCCGGTCTGGAGGAGCACGCAGCCTCCGTTCCGTCTGACGAAAGACTTACACCAGTTCTCCACTTCCGTCCCCCTTCCGAACTGGCTAAGTCCAACCATACTTTTCGATGTACCAAGATTGTGGAAAGTTCGACTACCATTATGGTTCCTGCGTCGAAGTTTTCGACAACCAGTCGACCGAGTTACTCTGTTTTTCAACATCGCTCCTAGCTTATCAGAACTTGTCCATTTCTAATATGCTCAAGCTACCAGACGAAACCTCAGACAAACTAAAATGGTCCGTACGAAATTTTAGAGAAAATCACAGATGTCGTGTATCGTATCCGAAGTACCGTCACTAGTCGTAAATCCGTGGTGCATCGTGACCGATTAGCGCTTGTAAGAAACTAACACAATTTCCCGATACTAAACCTTCTACTACTTCTTTTTAACATCAGATATTTTAATAACAATTTTGAAGTCTATTTACAGAAGTTTCTTAGGTGCAGCACGCCAACTAGCCTGGTTCCATTGGACGTAGGGAACGATAAGAAGAACAGGATATTTGGTGCCAATGCGTTTTTACAAACATTGTTGTGGAAAAGCTGCTCAGTTCGCTATTTTTTTTTATGTTGTTTCCGTTGTCCTTTGTTCTTTCCTTCTTTCGCCTCCATTTCTTGTCTCTATTTCACCCCAACATCTACACTCAATAAACCAAAACAAAGTTTCTTCTACTTACAACAACATCAACCAAATCTGAAACAACCGATATCCTCTTTTCAGGAAAATGCTCAAGAAAAACGTAACCTTGCTCTCATTGCAATCACCAAACAAAGTCGGTAGTGTTGTAAACAGTATTCAAGGAAAAGACACGACTGTTAAGTGCACAGTTTTTATTTTTTTTAAGTCCATTGCGGTTCATGTCTCGATATTCTCTGAGAGAACGAACGCAAGTGAAACTGAGTAAATTTGCAAAAGCAAATACTCACAAACAAGCTTAGCACCAATGACAACGTGTCAAAAGAATACCAGGCGTAAAGCTGAAGAGAAATTGGGAATGAGTACAACATAAATACTGACTAGAAGCATTTTTGTTTGTTAACAATAAGTTCGATGAGTATGAGATTAATGCTCAGTCGGAACTTTGAGCATTCTTCGCGGGGGGCAGTGTTACAAATCTGAAAAATAAAAAAGAACTTTATTAATAAATTTAAATAAAATTATTTTAAGACGAAATTACCTTTAAATCAGGACCTTTGCACCACCCTGTTACCTCACACTTTTCCTGAAAAGACAAGAAAATTAATTAAAAAATTGAATAAACAAAGTTTACTTTAAATGCATGAACTCGTTGTTGTTGGCTGTAAATAAAAGAAACTTCCGATTGAACACCAAATTTTTTTATGAATTGGTGCCCAAACCAGAAGTCCCTATTAAAATACAGCCGAATCCTGAAAAATAAATGAAATAAAGAATAAAATAAATAAAATCAAAAAGGAAAAAGGACAACACAAGAAACAAGCACTTACAACAAAAACAACAAAGAACACATCCAAATTCTTTTTCACAACAACAACACAACACATTACAAATACACACAACCAACACACAAAATTTCGAAGATCTCGAATCTTCTTTAAAACTCCAATATGAGATAGAAAATAACTTCTCTCATATTGGAAAGTAACAATGACTTTCCAGAGAAGATTCGAGAAATTTCACTAAACACTATAAAAACAAGCACACACAAAAAGAAAAAAGTTCAGTCTAGTTTTCAGTTTCAGTTGGTGATTTGCTCTCGAGGTGTTTTCTTAAATTTTCTCCAGTTTATTTTAAATCTTTATTTTCAAGTTTAATTTAACTTTCTTGTACATAACTTTTAACACAGTTTTTTTTCAACACAATCATTTTCTTATTTTCATAACACTTTTTACATTTAAAACACAGGTACGTACGTTTTTTTTAATTCTTTTCTCAAATTTCCACCCACTTCCACTTGCACATTATTTTCTTTCTTTCTTCTGTACTTGATTCTAATTTTTTTTTCCTTTTTAACACTTTTAACTTTATTTAACCTAATTTAATTAAGTTAATCACTTTCACATTTACTTACCTTCTTTTTTTTACCACCTTAATTTTACACACATTTTATTTTAACACATTTTTTAACATAACCTTTTTTTTTTGTTTTCTTCCACTCACATTTTCTTTTTTTTTTTTGTTTTCTTAATCACAATAACAACTCTATACTAGTATATCACTGCACTTTCTTTTTCTCACTTTCCACTTGTTTTTTTTTTATTATTTTTCTGTACACATATATTTTTTCTTTTATTTCTTATTCTAATTCACTCGCGGCGCGATTTTATTTAAAAAACTTATTGCGCGAACCCTTAAACATTTAAATTAATCTAATCAAGAAACAAACGAAATCTCCATTTCGTTCGTTTACATTTGATTCACCTAAGTACAATTTAGTTAGACACCTGTCAAAACAACAAGTGTTGCCACAGGGTCTGAATTGAAAAATTGACTTTGATTAAAAACTATCGGGGTTGCCGACTAGTAAATTTTTCTTAACCCAAACTCAGTTTGATTCAGTGAGTCAAACTCAGTTTCGATCTGATTTTCCTCACTTCCGTTTAATACTATGGGCACATTATACTTCATTATGAAGTAAAACGTCATTATTAAGTAGAAACCAATGAAGTATAGACACACTACATTTACTTCATTGTATTTACTTCATTGAATCTGGTTGCGAAGCAAGTGTTTTTATTTAATTTAGTTTACTAAAGTTTTAAGTTTAAAAATGGAAAATTGGCATTTTATTGGAATTGTTAATTATTTAAATGTTATGATAAAACACATTAAGACGAAAAGAGCATTGAGAAAAAAACAACAATTCCATCTACGTAATGCTCTTATCCAAAAAAACAAAATAGAAAATTTATCAGTTCTTTTCAATAATACAATTGGGCGAAACATTTGGATGCAGGTGGTATTTTCACATCATTCTTTTTCTTTAAAAAAATTATCTATAGCTAATATTACAGAAAAGAACTCAATCATTTTGGGAAGTTGATGTATTTCGAATGAATGATAATAAATTCAAAGAGAATTTCCGTATGTCAAGGTCCACTTTTAAAATATTATGTAATAAATTGGAATGCTTGAGAAAAGAAGATACTATTTTGAGAAAAGCAATTCCGCTGGATAAAAGAATTGCGATCGCGTTATATGCATTAGGTTCTTCGGCGGAATATAGAAGTATAGGGAATCTTTTCGGCGTAGGGCGTACAACAGTTGGTCAAATTGTAATTGAATTTTGTGATGCAGTATGGCAGATATTGAAACCGGAAAATATTAATTTCTTCGAGTCATTAACAACACAAACACTTGAAGAATGTATAAATGGTTTCGATAATCTTGGTTTCCCACAGTGTTTTGGAGCAATAGGTAAGCTATATTCATCAAACGATAAGGTGAAGTGAAACTTAAAAGGGTTTTTCTCTAGATGGGTGTCACATAGAATTGAGTCCTCCAAAAGAAGAAGCTTTTGATTTCTATAATTTTAAAGGCTGGTACTCCACAGTTCTGCTTGCTGTAGTTGATTATCGGTAAGAAATTAAATTGAAAGTAAGAAGAAATAAAAAAATGAAATTTATTATTACAGATACCGTTTCACATATATACATGTGGGAGCTCCAGGTCGTGTTCGAGATTGTTACTTGTATGATATATGCGCGCTGAAGAAAATGCAGGAAACCAATCAAATATTTCGTGAAGTGGCAAAGAATATGAATGGTTGCAATATTCCAGCTGTATTAATTGGAGATTCTGCTTTTGCTTTGACTAAAAATATGATGAAGCCTTATCCATTTAATAGTAAATTATCTCCACAACAAATACTATATAATACAAATTTATCTGCTACTCGTCGCGTCGTTGAAAATGCTTTTGGACATATGAAAGCCAGATTTCGAAAAGTTGGCAAAGGTTTAGAGATCCACATTAATAACGCTATTAAAGTAATCAAGTCAACTTGCGTTTTGCATAATTTTCTTAATAATCATAACGACAAAATAAATGCAAAATGGGTTACTGATATGAAGTCATATGAAATGGCTAGGTTTCGAAACCCTCCTAATCAAACAACTGAACGAGAGCAACCAGATGGCACAAAAATTCGAAATGCAATTGCGAAATTTCTTTTTGAAAAAAATCAACAATAAAGTGAATAAAAAAATTATTAAAGATAACAATATTTGTATTACAAAATGACTTTTAATTTTAGTTTTAATAAAAAATTTTTATTGATGTATTTGTTTTAGTTTTTTTCATTTCAATTTTTCTTTCAAAATATTTAAAAATTCTTTTTGGAAACTAATCATTTCACTATTAAAATTCTCTTCCATTTCAACTAACTTTTGTGTTGTTTTTCTGTGTTCTTTAAGTTCTTCCTTCAAAATTTTATTACTTTCTTTTATTTCATTTAAAATTTCAGATTTAATATTGCAAACTGATTTAATTTTTCTTTTTCTTGATGATGATGATGTTGATAGTATAGCTGGTTCTGGTGTTGCTATTGTTGATGATGATGATGATGTTGATGGTATATGTGGTTCTGGTGTTGCTATTGCTGATGATGATGATGATGGTGTGGCTGAAGAATATAATGGGTCCTCCTCAAAATCAAAAACGGTGCTTTCCCACAATGGAGGGGACATGAGAGCATCATCAGTAGTGTTCTGAAATGTAAAAAGAAGTGTTGCATTGAAATTTGAAATGTAAAACTTATGGTATAAATAAGTATACTATAAAAACAATTTAATTTTTCTATTTTAAATAAACTTACAAAACTATCTTCAAGTATTTCCAAATTGTTGCACTTATATCCACCTATAATCTGGTGCACTTTTTCATAGTGAATCCATTCGCTTGGCGATGCTCCCGTTACTAATTTCTTCTTTTCCTCTCTAGAAAACAAAATAGTTCTTAATTTATTAGTTTGAAAGAAAATAAAAATAATCCTCAACCTCACCTGTATTTTTGAGTAAAGTTGTTCACTTTTACTTTCAATTCTTTTGGAGAAACAACAACTCCATGTGGACCATGTGTGCCCATTTCGCTTTCCATTTTAGTAAAAACATGAAAGTTTTTTTTTAAGCCACGAAGTTTCATTGCGTTCGTCTGCCAAACATCTAAAAATATATTTGTTTTTTCACTATCCCACCGCATTTTATTATATCTGAAATAATTAATAATTATAATTTATTTAATACACATTACAAAAATATTTTACTTACTTCACCCATAACCACAATTCACAAAATGACATCTAAACATAAACATTTTTGACACTAAAATTTTCCAGTAGATGGCATAAAATCAAGTTATTAGATGTGTCTATGGTGAGAATGAAGTAGCTTCTACTTCATTGGTGGTACTTCATAATGAATACTTTTTACTTAATAATGACGTTTTACTTCATAATGAAGTATAATGTGCCCATAGTATAAACCAGATTCAGTTGTAAGCCTAACTCACTTCTCTCAGTTGATAGTTGGTTTACTTCACTTCACTTGCGGACATCTTTCTTTATTACCATAGCCATTCTTTTTTTTTCTTTTAGACAATTTTTTTTAGATAATTTTTTTTTATTATTACCATTTAAATTTTACTTTTTTTTGTGTTACATTGTAATTAGATTTTTTTTTTACTCTTCAGTAATAGACCCTAAATTTGTAAATTCTTTTTTTTTGTATAATAAATATCAGAACTTTCTATAAAATTGTAAAACCGTCTTTTATTTCATTATTTCCCATTTTTTCAGACTTTGGCCCCTATTTTTTCTTTTTCTACGTTTCTTTCTCATCTAAAAATCCCTCTCGGACGCCTTATTTTTCTTTTAACATTTTTTTTCTTCTTTTGAATCCATTTTTTTTTACTTTTCGCTCACAAAGGCCAATTTTGTAACATTATTTAAAAATGTGAAATGGAAAAATGCATCTCTCTCGCTTGAAATAAAACTTCTTGAAATTTACAAGCAAAGGAGTTTATCAAACCTTCAGCTAAAATTTCCAGAAAACTGGATACTCAACTTCAACCAACAGGATTGAGTTAAAGACCATCACAGGTCTTCTCTGGGCACTGTCCATCTAACTAATCATTAAAGTAGTATAGGGCCACTAGTGGATGACAAGTGCAGATTCTGCAAAGAAGCCAAGGAAATTTCAAAACACAAATGTGTGATATTGACCACTAAAAGAGTGCGATATATGCCTCTAATTTTCCTTAAACCTGAAGTCTAAATCTATTAGAAGCACAGGCGTCACAAAAGATCTGTACAGATTATGAAGTTCTACGATAACCCTTATTTATTTATCGCAAGTAAAATGTTTCAGCATATAAACACTTTTAAAAGTAAATATGTATTTAAAATATTCTACACTTCGATCTATTATTAATATTATTATATATGTAGACTAAGAAAAATACATAAAAATAAATTATTTAGCTACCATGGCATTTAATGAAAGAAAAAAACATCCTCTATATAATATATATCAACAAAGTTAAATTAAATCAAAGAGCTTAAAAAATCAATTTATATTTATTATTTCATTATAAAGATAAATTTTCCTTTTTCATTTTTTTTTTTTTCTCTCCAAATGAACATGTTAACAATATCAAAGTGTATATTTTTTTATATACAAGTATTATTGATCAATGAAAAAAAAAAACAACCCCCTACATGACAAATTTATTTTACAAATATCATTTTCCTTGAAAAAAAAATATACATATGAATGTATATAACATTGCTCAATGATTATGTTTAATGAAATGAAAAGTATTAGCTAAAAAAATAAAAAACGAATACGAAAAAAATTCCTGCATTTTTATTTTATCCTTTAAGAACATATTTCTTGATGAGAAAAATACATTAAAAAAATATATTAAAATAAAAAAAAAATTCAAATAAGAAAAAAACTTCAAAAAAGAGAAAAATAATGATTGATAAGGAAAATTCGTTTGAGAAATCATATCGCCTTTAATATTTTTCAAATAATACACTTTTTTCAGAAATTTTCAGAAACAAATGATAAATTCCTAGTATTTTGGAAATTTGTGTTATTTTCTTATTTTCTTTTATCTTTTTAACCTTATCGCCTAATCGACATTGTTAAAATTTTAGCCGTGCGTATACAAATGTATACCATACCATTTTATATGGAAATTTAGAATTACGGTTTTTTGTTTACGGAATGGTGAGATATAGATCTTCAAAGTTAACACTAGATGTTTCCCTTTATGAATGTGGAAAATGTACAACACGTTTTTCATGTTGTTTCGTATTTTATCTTGAAAACTAGAAAAATTAGAACAATAATATAAAGGACAACACTAAAGAAAACACTTTGATAAATATTTTAGTATAAAAATATTAGTTTTATATCTACGGGATGCTGAGATACAGATCTTCTTTATCTCAAAAAGTAAAAACACATACTAGAAAAAAACCGTACAGGATAATCAAAGAGGACACTTTAAAAATTTAATTAGGTTAAAGAATTACGGTTTTTGGTCCACTGGATTCTAAGTTATCGTTTTTTGAAAAAAAAATTGCAAAATTTTCATATAAAATGTATGGTATACATTTGTATACTCACTGCCAATTTTGTGTTTTTGTAAAAAACATGATATTTTGTTCTACCGATTTTAAGCTATAACTTTGAAAATTGGGGTGTATATATGGAGGACCCTCAAATTGAGAAATTGGTGAAGTTTCAATGTCCTAGCTCAAAGGGATCATATTCAAATTAAGGCTCAAAGTCCGAATGTCCTATACATTTGTATACGATCAGGCAATCCTAGCGGTAAAGTAAAATGTTGATAGCAACTCTCTAGAAACATGCGCTTTATGAATTTCATAAATAAAAATGAAAAAGAATTTTGTATACTAGATGAAAATGTTTCTGATTCAAAATCATAATATCGTAATATTTTGTCATTTTATACAGTTTTGTACGTTTTGTTTTGTTTTTGTATAAGTATCACATTTATATATCCTTTTTTACACATCCACACATGAAGAAGATGAAAAAATAATATTGTATATAAAAATTCTCTCTCGTATTATCAAATCAGTTCCAATACTGACGTTCCTGTGTGCAAAATTCATCGGGAGTGTTAATAATATTCTGCGTTTGAACTTTAACATAATAAACGCGGTATACCTATATGTATATGTTTAACAAAAAATAAAATATATAAAATTAAAATGCAAAAAAAAAATAATAATAATATACATTTTCCAAAATACAAATGATTTTTGTAATTTTTTAAATTAAAAATAAAATAGTTCAATTGTTTTTTTTTTTAAATAAAATGTGTGTTAAATAAGAATAATATTTCTTATTGTTGAAAATTTTGTAGTAATTTTTAAGTAAAATAAAAAAAATTAAAGAAAAAAAAACTTTTGTATAATTTTTTACATTTGAAAAAAAAAAAAAAAAAATAGGTAGGTATGTATGTATATGAAAATATAGAAAAAATAAAATAGGTTAGATTACAAAAAAAAGGAAATGTGTTGTTTTTCTGAAAGTGTATGTGTTTTAATAATGTGTTTTTTTCCACACAAACATGAAATGAGGTAAAACAAAAGTGTATTTTTATGCGAGAAAAAAAAAGTTATTAGTTAAGTTAAGGACAGTCATATTTAAATTTTTATTTTTTTAATTTTTCTTCTGTTTTTCTTAGACTTTTTTTCATAACCCTACTTTTTTATTTTATTTATTTATTGATTTTTTGTTTTTTTTTTATGTAAAAATAACTCAAAGGAGTTTGTTTACATTTAGAAAAACCATGATAAAAATTCAAAATGTCTTTAGTGCATTCATTCCTTAAAAAAATTGTTTTGCAAAAACAGTAAGCAGAGAAAATAAAAGAAACAATAAATATGTACTAAATAATTGTGCCTACACCCACACATTAAACAATAAATAATTAAAAAAGTGAAATACTCGTATGAACAAAACTTTTTCAATCTTTTTTTTTTTTAAGTAGAAAGTGTTTCATACAGAAATGTTCTAAATTACAAATGTTTACGAAACAAGAGTCCTTTAATAAGAAATATATAAGCAAGCACAAAGTAATAAAAAATAAAGAATTAAAAAACTAAAATCCTTTTTTTCCTTTGTAAATTCTATAATCTAAATAGCTCAAAAAAACAATTAAAAAAAAGGCGAAAACTGCGAACCTGAGAATAAATTTATTGAATTTTTTTGTTTTAAATTTTTATTGAGTATTTTTTATTTTTTTACAATTTGTAGAATGCGAAATCAAAAAACACAGAAATTGTTTATTGGAAAATTTGTTATAAATAATAAATTTTTTTTGTGTTATATGATTTAAAATTGTTTCAGTTATTTTTGTGAGGTAAGAAAAAGGTTTTAATAAAAAGAAAAACACCTACACAATTTTTTAGAAATACAAATTTTATTGTATTTTTTTTCTATATTAAAACATACCAACAACAACAACAAATTAAAAAACAAAACGTAAATAAATAACGAATAAAATCTATAACAAAACACAGTTATGTATATTATTGTCGTGGAAGCATGTACATAGTGTTTTTTTAATATAATATGCTTAAAGGACATTGTCGTTAAAATAAATGTGTGTATATTTTTTTTTATACTCAAATTTAAAATTTGATGTTGTTTTTATTGTTTTATCGTTCTTCTTTTTTTTGTAATTGTGGTGGAAAATATAATGTTTCCAGGAATGAAGTGAAGGGAGTGTTAAAACAAAAGTTTAAAAAAGAATAATAAAGAAAAATCTAAGAAATTAAAAGAAGCATGAACGTTGAACGAATTTGAAAAATTTATCCTCAGTATATTGACGTGGTATTGACAGGTAATTAGGATTTTTTTTATTGTAAAAATGAAAAAAACAAATTCAGTGACAGTATTTTGCTACTTTTTTTAATGTTTTTTTTTGTTTTTGATAAAAATAATTTGAATTGATTTTCTTTTTTTTTTCTTCTCATTTTCAATTTATTTAATTCTTTTTCCATTTTTCTCCTGGACAAATGAATCAGTAATTACTTTTTTTTTTTTTTTTTTTTTTTGGTTTTTTTTAGCGTAAAAAAAGGTTCAAAAATATCAAGGGGCAAACATTGAATGGAAAAAAAATGTTTTAAATTATTTTAATGAGAAAAATGATGATGAACGCTAAAAGAAAGGAAAATAATTGAAAGAATAAGTAAAATTAAGAATAAAATTTAATACTAAGAAAAAAGGGCGACGTTGTCAGGACAACATTATTGATGTTATACGAGTTGTATACATAATTGGAGAATACTTAACTTAAGATTAAAATGTTAATCAAGTTTTTGTTTTTAGTTTTTCGGTTTTGTCCTTTTTTTGTTTGGGAATTCACAAAAAAAAATCTTTTTTTCTACATGTTTTACTTTCTTAAATGATGATAACCTATAAAAAAAAATATGTTTGTTCTTTTGAAAAAAAAATTAAAATTAAAAAAAAAGATCATTTTAACGTATAAATTTTGTATAAACTTAGGGTTGAGATATAAATTTTTTTGTTTTTTCTAAATAAAAAATATACATACAATTGCTTTAGGGAGTACGCTGAAATATGTGTTGCTGAGGGTATTTGAAGTAAAATAAATACATAAAGGTAC
Organism: Bombylius major; assembly: GCA_932526495.1. NCBI lineage: Eukaryota > Metazoa > Arthropoda > Insecta > Diptera > Bombyliidae > Bombylius > Bombylius major. The sequence continues at coordinate 20,416,696 of OW052043.1, forward strand.
GAGTATATGCGTATAAGTTTAAATAATTTTAGTTATTATTTTATAGTCCGTAATTAGGGTGAATACTTAATTTAAAGACAGTATATAGAAAACTTAATTTCTCCGCTATTTTTTCTCGTAGAATCTTTTTGCCAAAGAATTTATTACTTTTAAGAGAAATAAACTGACGTTTATAAATTTTGTTTGCGAAAGTTTGACCCTTTTCATGTATGTACATAAATAAATATGTATATTATTCTAGGAAAGCAAAAAAAAAAAAAAAAAGAAAAAGGTAAATTGTAAAATTATTAATAAGGATAAAAAGGATTCTATTTTATATTTTTAAAATTTGAACAAACATATTTTATTATGTTGCTGTAGTTTCAAGAAGCATATAAGATTGTTGTCTTCAATAGCCCAACAGCTCGAATTTTAACTTGAGAATTACCTCAATTAAATTGACTTAAGATTTTCTTGATCGTATTTTCATACTGCCGCACAAACATATGTTTACAGGTTTTAAAGAGAGTGTCAAACATTGAGTTCATTAGTAAAGAACAAGTCTCGTGCATATGACAGTATTGGGGACTGATATTTGAGTATTCGGTTTATATATCTTTGCTTATGATCAGTAAGAAGCGACGTCATTGTCGCCAAACCAAATGTTTGTACTATTCTTGTATCCAATTCAATAGATATTCATCCCAATTTTAGAGATCAGTACTACACCACTGACTGGGCGCGTGACTTTATTCAACATGCTGAAAACTACCAATAAATTTGGTGTCAACATAACCTTATAAGTGTTGGATGGATCTGGTCTTTAACCTAGCTGTTTTTTTGAATTGTGAATAAAATCACAAGTACCATTAAAATTGTGTTAGTTTGTATTTGAATTTAAGACATAAAATATTTATTTTATTTTTATGTTCAAATTTACTGCTTTCTTCGTTGTTTCATCCATTTTACACTTTTCCATTTTTATTAGCACTGACTGGTGTAAATCACCACAAATCAGCATGTTAAATTTATACCGTAACCACAATTAACGCAATGGCGACTATCAGAATTTATCGCCAATGGATAATTTAATCTATACACAGCGATGGCGATTTTTGGAAAGCGCTTTTTTCGTCATCGTTAAGTTATAATTTTTAATTTTATCGCCATCGCTTAACTTGACAGTTGCTTTTTCTTTGTATTTGAAATGAACTTAAAGTTGTGTGTGTGTTTTTACTATTTAAAAAAAAAGAAAAAAAAAGATTTTGAAGAGCAAGTGATTGAAAGGCTAAAAAACCATGAAATAATTTTTAATCTGGAAACAGGATATAAAAGAATATAGCAATTTAGAGAAAAAAATGTTGTCAGCTATTACAAAAACATTAAACACAACTGGTAATATAGTTTTAAAGTAAACTTTTAATAAACTTTTCCATTGTTTTATGTTTCATGAGAATGATATACAGTCGCGATCAGAAGTATTCGTACCCCTAGGTATCATAAGGTTTTTTTTAAAATAAATCCAAATATAATAGAGACATTTTTATGAAATTTACTATGATTGATCCTTTATTTGTCCTTGATATACTCACAAAATTTCATATCAATACAATAATTATTTCTTAAGTTTTTGTTGAAACAAAAATTGGAATATTTCAACTAATATTGAGTCTAAGGTTCTTGTACCTAGACTTTGATGAAAGTGTACAATTGATTCTATGTATCAATGTACTTAAATGGTTGAAGGTTTCTGAAGAAAGTAACTACACAACTTGATTGTTAAGTAAAAACTGTGTCTTTATTCAGTAAATCGATTTCCTTTTATACAAAAAAATAAGCAATTTCAACAATAAAATAATTATTCATTAATATGTAAAGAAAAAATGCAATTATTCAAAAATAATAATAAAATTATATATTACATATAAAAGAACAATATTTAATGCAAGCCAGGCAAAAAACAATATAATTCTTTTATTGTATAATGCGAGCTAAGCAAATAACATACTTATTTTAATATTTAGTGTGAACTAAAATAACATAATTGAAGAAGCATTTAAATGAATTGAATTATGTAAAATTTATTTGGTTATTAAAACTGCTGTGACAGCATGAGAACGGAAGTGAACATTTTCCCCCGCCTTGAACCTGTGGTTCAAATTAATTAGACATTGACTGTGAATTCCGCTTGTGTTGCTGAACTTCTTCTGGGAATAAACATGACTGTACGATTGTGTTTTAATTTGTAAAGTGTATACCCTGCTATTATGAGTATCAATCCAACAGCGATATAACTTACGGAGAAATTGTGTATCAAATGAGGTTCTATAGTTCGTGAGAAGTGAAGATTGGCATGTTCCTTAAGATCTTCTTTTAGTTTGTCCAACTCTTCGAGATGCGGTGTGTAACTAGTTTCCTTGCTTGTGTTGAAATTTCATTTTACTTGCTCCCTAAGTATGGCTTCACTAATATTTCCCAATCTAGGATATGAAAGATGGACCTTACTAGTATAAACTTGATGACCATCAAGCGCAATAAATCCTTGTCTAAGCCTATAGAAAATCCATTCATTTGCTGTTGGAAGCTGTATCCATCTAGGGTCGGTGATTGATCGAGCAAACTGTCATGATTTTTGGAATTTAGATTCGAAGAATAGTGTGATTTCACACGAATGGATAGACGAGCCTCTTGCATATATTGGATGTGATTGCTTGCATAAGATATCTTGGTTGTTAGTGCTGCTACAGGAAGCGTATTGATATTCTGTTAAGGGATAATACCGTTCTCTCTGAGTGTCAATGGCCAGGTACTTCGTTGTAGGTGTAAGTTCGATAAGGTCTTCATTATGAATCATAGGTATCGGCAACAAGTGAAGTAGAATAAAGTTCTCTGCTTTGAGAATTGGTAATCTTAATTCGAAAATTATAAAATTTGATGTTATTCCTGCTTTTACCGACATTAGTTTGTAAAATTGTGAAATATTTTCTTGATCGGCCGGTAAACGTAGAGACTGTGGTAGATGTGTTTTTATTCTTATTATTTCTTCATGAAGTTGTTGTGGCGATAGTAATAAAGGATTAAAATTTCCGTGATGGCCGTCTGTTATTACTTGAACAATTATCGTTTGTATTCGCTGAATGTTAATTAACATTAGTGTCATCTGCGTAGAAATAGAATTAAATAATTCGATTAATCGACTCTGTTGTAATTCATCTTCAACTACTCGTAACTGATTGTAGACCTGTGCAAACTGTTGGTCAATGTTGTCAAGTTTTGTTTTAATGTTTTGTTGATTTCCCTTTATGATGTTGGTTGTTGTATCAATAATACTGGTCTGGTTATGTATTAAATTAAGTAGATATTCATCATTGTCTTTCATTGACTTGATATTGTCTTCAAGTGTCCTTGCATAATCGGCATCTAATATTCCAAAAGCCCAGTTAGCTCCTCGGCCAACGATATCTATAAGTCTTCTTTTAGATCTGTTATGAGTATTATTGCTCAATAAGTCGTTGTCTATCTGAATCTCTCTAATAAGATGGCTGAAATGATTGATTGTTTGACTGCAAGAGGTCTTAGTTTTAGTTATCTCGTTGCATAGATGTTGTAATGCCCTAGTTCCATTGACCAGTGTTGATAGTTCTCTCCAAAATGGTTTTAGATCGTAAAAGGAAATAATCTTCCATTGTTGTTTGTAAGCTCATGCTTCCTATATTTTCAAAATAAATGCCCGGATTGGAATCGAATTTGGAGATTTGAAACAAACTGTTTGTTGTCGATGCAGTAGCGATGGGTAGCGTAAGACAAATTACGAGAAGTGTTGTTAAGAAGGACATTTCTCTTCTTTTCTTAGTTGGTGTCTCGTCTAAATGGTGATTTGAATTCTGATTTACTACTTGACTGTTGCTATCTTGAGATGGTTGGTGCGAATCTGGTGCTGTTTTCTCATTGTCATTTTCATGTGGTAAGGGAGCGAGTCTAGTTACTGGTCGTTTGAGTATATCTCCTGACGTTTTGATGTCAGCGACGCGAACCATTCCATCATTTCCTTTGTAAACATTCATGACCCTGCCAAGCGATCATTTCATAATTGGTAGATTGTCTTCTTTTATTAATACTAGTAGCACAGGTTGAAGATTTTGAGATGTTTCTTTCCATTTATACCTGTGTTGTAATGTGTTTAGGTATTCACACGACTATCGCTTCCAAAAGTCCTGTTTTACATGCGTTACTAGCTTCAATCTAGTTAACAAATTCGCCTTATTTGGTTGCGTTTCAGGATCTATGGTTGAAACTAATGGCTCGCCTATTAAAAAATGTCCTGGGGTTAGTGCTGACAAGTCGTTGGGATCTGAAGATAGAGGAGTTATAGGCCTTGAATTTAGGATTGCTTCGATTTCAATGACTACGGTTTCCATTTCTTCATACGACAAATTTGCTGATTGAACCATTTTTACCATCATGTGCTTAGCAGATTTTACCGCTGCCTCCCATAGTCCACCAAAGTGAGGTGACCTAGGAGGAATAAAACGAAATTCTACTCCCTTTGATGCGCAAGTGCTGACAATTGTTTCTTGGGCTCTTGCATTGTAAACGGAGTTCGACAATTCCATTAGTTGATTTTTAGCGCCTACAAAGTTTGTAGCGTTGTCGCAGTATAGATGTTTACAACTTCCTCCTCGTCCCATGAATCTTTTTAGAGCTCCTATAAATGCATCGGTTGTAAGATCAGTCACGAGTTCTAGATGGACCTGCTTTGTTGCAAAGCAGCAGAATACAGCCACATAACTTTTCTGCGGTTTGCGTCCTCTTATATGAAAATGCACCCATATAGGTCCACAAAAATCTACCCCTGAGTTCAAAAATGGACGAGCTGGTTCTATTCTGTCAGATGGTAAATTGCCCATTATTTGATTCAGAGTTTTAGGTTTTGACTTAAAACATATAACACAGTTTTGAGTAATTGACCTTGCAACTGTTTTTCCTTTCATCGGCCAAAAATGTTGTCGAGTAATAGAAAGTAATCCTTGCGGTCCAATATGTCCATTTTCCTTGTGAAGTCATGAGCATTTTTGTGAACTCATGAGGATATGGAAGAAGCATCTGGTGCCTAGCACCAAGTGGTAATGATGCTGCTTCCAGTCTGCCCCCCACCCGAATAATGCCACGATTGTCCAAATATGTAGCTAAGGAGCTCATTGAACTTTGTTTTTCAACATTTCCATTTGTGTGTAGTTGCCTTAATTCATCAGCGAATGATTCTTGCTGCATGAATTTTACTATGATGTATAGTGCTTCTTGCATTTCACTATGAGTGATTGCCTTGTGATCAGGTTGACGAGATTTTGATCTAGTATTTTTTGCAAAACGTAATAAATAGCCTATAATTCTTTGTAATTTGCGGAAGGAGTTTCCATGGTTGATTTTTTGAATTATGTTTTTGTTTTCTTCTGGAGAGATAATTAATGTAGTAGCCTTACGTTTTCTTTCTAAAGAGCATTGTCTTTTGTTATTAAATTCAGCAAGCCAAGAATCTTTGGTTCCATAAAGAAAGATTGGACCGTATATCCAAATGTTACATTGATGCAATTTTTAGGTTCCATTCCTCTAGAAAGAATGTCTGCAGGGTTGTTTTTTGAAGACACGCGCCGCCATTGTTCTGGAACTGATGATCTGTGGATGTTGCTGATTCGATTTGCTACAAAGGTATGATACTGTGATGGTGACGAGTGTATCCATGACAGTACTATTTCAGAATCAGTCCAAAAATATGAAGGTGCCTGCTGCATTTCTAAAATTTTTATTACTCGTTCTGTCAGTTCCACAGCCAATTCACATGCACAGAGTTCTAGGCGTGGCAGTGTAATTTTCTTGATTGGAGCTACTCTTGTTTTTGAACATAGCAATCTGACACTAACTTGTCCGTCTTTGTCTACAGATCGTATCTATTCGTAAATCTATTGGAAGCTCGTCATCCCATTCTAGTTTTAGTTGCCATAACTCTTGTAAAAAAATTTTTGCACTAACAATGACCGGACTAAGTATCCCCAATGGATCAAATAATTTTGCTATGTCTGATGCAACCGTGCGTTTTGTGACACGTGTTTTTTCATTGTGGTTGATTTTTACTGAAAAATTATCACTTTTTGGATGCCATGTTAATCCCAAAGTTTTTATTTGTTGATCTTCGCAATCATTGAAGTTGATTTGAACTTCCTGACTTTCGGGTGGTATGTGCGCCAATAATTTAGGATGATTTCCACACCATTTTCTTAGTTCAAATCCTCCTTCCTTTAAAAGTTTTGTTAATTGTTGTTGTATTTCAAGTATATCTGTAAGACTGTCAGCCCCTGTGATGACATCGTCAACGTAGAAGTCCTTTGCTAAAATCTGCACCTAATGGGTATTTTACTTCTCCTTCTTGAGCCAATTTTTGCAAGCATTTTGTTGCTAGGTATGGTGCTGGTCTGGTACCATATGTTACTGTTTTTAACTGAAAACATTTAATAGATTCTTCTGTATTTCTTCTCCAAAAAATCAACTGAAATTTTCGGTCATCCTTGTGAACAAGTATTTGACGATACATTTTTTGAATATCTGCCGTGAACACAAATTTTTTCATACGAAATCTTAACAAAATTGAAAATAGATCATCTTGAATCACTGGACCAATGTGAAGAATGTCATGTATTTGTAGTCGTTTTTGACGAGGCGTCAAAAACAACTCTTAGTTTTGTTGATGTACTATCGGGCTTAAAAGTTGAGAAATCGAATTAAAAGGATAATAAAAAAAATAATTTAAAACACAAAACACAAATTTCAATTGAGAAATTATCTATTTATTCATTTAATTATACTTCACAAATTACACAAATTATAACTTTTGAATTTTGATTACACTTTCTTAAATTTTCACTTAAAAATGTAACACTTACTATTATAAAAAAAGATATATTATAATTATAATAACTTCGATCGGTGACCTCAAACTTCGTAATTCAAACTTCAGACTGACTCTTCTTTAATTATTCATCTTTTATCACAACTCGGTTTTCAATCAATTTCTTATTTTCTTTTTGCTGATTTCATGTTTATTGCACCGGAAACTTGTGTTAAGAATTAGGTGCAATAATCATGCGTTTTGTAGTTGATTACTTTTGCAAAAATTTAATTTACACGCGCTGTGATTTTTATTTTGTTAATTTAGCAAAATTGAATTGAATAAATAATTTTGATTTTATGATAACTTAAGTTTTAATTATTTTGTTAATTTAGCAAAATTGAATTGGATAAATAATTTTAATTTTATTGTAATTTAAATTTTTAATAATTTTTGTTAATTTAGCAAAATAAATGTAATTAACTTATTGGATGCAAATACTAGATAGACAGGGTGTTTTGTTTATATAATGTGTACAGGGTTTTCATTCATAACACTTAAGCACGCAGTGGTGCGGAAGAAAGTATTTTGGTCCTTTAATTTCTTGTAAATTTACGTAATCCATATGATTAAGCTGTAAATATTCATCCATAAATTGGACATATTGTTTTCGTAGGAATTCATCTTTTTCTAGTCGTTTTTCTAATGCCATAAAACGTCTGTATGCCACTGCCGTTTAATCTCCTAATTGTGACTGAGTGTCTTTAAATGGTAGTTTAACTACAAAACGTCCTTCATGATTCCGTTGGGTAGTTGTTAAAAAGTATTTTTCGCATTGCTTTTCTGCATCTGACATTGGTGCAGGTTGTTCCTTGACAGCTTCAATTTTCCAGAAGTTTTCAATTGTACGTTCGAGTGATTCCTTTTCAGTGCATATGTTGCATGTAGCAATTGCTGATGTCACCTGTTTTACACCTCCTGAAAGTATCCAACCTAATTGGGTGTTTTGTATTATTGGAAGATCATTACTCATTTTATGTTGTCCTGGTGTTAATAATTCATAGTATATTTCAGATCCTAATAGCATGTCGATTCTTTTTGGAATATTGAATGAAGAATCTGCAAGTTTGATGTTTTGTGGTATGTTCCAATGTGTGGTGTCGATTTTGACCGTTGGTTGTAGTGTGGTTATTTGTGGTAAAACGAGCGCTTCAATGTGGGTCGAATATGCGGTGCAGGTTGATTGTATGTGGACATTGATTCTTTGTTGCACCTTGTGGGTTTTGTTTCCTACTCCTTCGATGAAAAACGTGTCAAAAGTCGTGTTTAGATCTAATTGTTTCACTATTCTTGAAGTAATTAAGTTTACGTGTGATCCAGAATCCAACACAGCGCGGCATTCTACTGTTCCATTCGGACCACTTAATTTGATATTAGCTGTTCCTAATAAGATGTATTTTTGGTTTGGTTTTGCTGAAATTGTATTTACTGTAATTGTTTCAGGTTGCTTGATTGTATGATTACTGATTGGACTCGATGATGAGGGTGTTGTTGATGAGTTGAGTTTTTGTGATTTTTTGTTGTCCTCATAATGCAATAACGTATTATGTTTTTTCTCACAAAATTTACAGGTTCTTGATGTGCATTTTGATAGTTGATGACCAGATTTTAAGCAATTTATGCAACGATGATGCTTTTGAACCAATTTGGTTATGTTTTCTGGTGAAAGTTGTAAAAATGATTTGCATGCATATAACGGATGTTTGTCCTTGCATGCAATACATTTGGGAGATTCTGTGCTTACAACAGAAGTTAATATTTTTGCAGTACCATTATTTCGACGTTGAAGGTCGTTGGGTTTAGGTTTATTTAAGATTTCTAATGAGTGATAACTATTTTCTAAAAATTGTGAGAATTTTTTTAATGATTCTAGTTCTTTGGGGTTTTCTAACAATTGTTAATATAAATTTAAAGAAATTCGATCTAATTTCTTTGTCAAAATATACAACAAAAGTTGATCCCAGTTTTCGGTATTTACCCCCAAATTTTGTAATCCCATGAGACATTGTTCAGTAGTGTCTCTCAAATTTTTTATGGAAACGAACTTACTTGAACCCTTAGGTTTGTATATCTATTTTTTAAAGTTTCCCATGCTGCTATGTAGTTATTGTCTGATAACATGAAATTCCTCAACAGCCTTTCAGCATCTCCTGTTAGACTAGTTTTTAAGTACCATAATTTTTGACAATTACTCATAGCTGTTGAATTATGTATCATCTTGCAAAATAAATCATGAAATGATTGCCATTTCATGTAATCGCCATCAAATTTTGGAAGCACTATTCTAGGTAGTTTAATCATAGATTGATTTTCGTGCATGCTTGATGGTGTAGACATTCTGTTATTTACACTATGATCGATTTGTGTTGAGAATTGCACTATAAGTAAGTCAAAGTAAGTTGACCTACTTTGTCTTCTAGCTCATCATAATCATAAGTAAGTATGGGATTTTCTGTTAGTTCCCACATTTCGTGCTTAATATTCTCCATTTGATTCGAATAATTATTTAATGCCTTGATTTTTAATTGATAATATTGAGCTGGGTGATGTCCTTGGTCGTTCTCCAAGGATTGTAGTAATTTGCGAAGAGACGATGCTATACTGCTTTGTCTGCGCTGAAGTCGTATCATCTCTGTATCAGGATTTTTATCGTAAAATTGATTGCTATTTATCGATGCGTTGTGTATTGATTGATGATATTGTTGACCGTTTGTTTGATCTGGTGGTGCTGGCAAATTCTCTTTGCGACTAGCACCTGTTTTCAATGCACTTATTTGATCTGTAATTTGTTTTTGATAGTTGTGGTACATTGCGCTTATTTTGTCGTAGTAGTCTGTTGTAAAATACGCATGTTCTATTGGAGGGTTGGCATCACTACGAATTTTTGTATCAGTAGTTTCAAATAAGTCCCATGCTGCCTCTAAACGTTCCAAAAAATCCTTTAATGATTCCAATGTTATAGATTTTGATGTAACATCCTCTTTAAACTGGTTAATTATTCCCTGAAGAATTTGGCCAGTTTCATTTTGTTGATTCATAAGGTTAGGATTTACCATTATGAACAAGTTTTGAATTTATTTGTACTGAAAAAAAGAAAAAATTTGTTGTTGTTGTTGTTGTTAGACGTGTATCACGTCGGGGTCATCAAATGTTGAAACAAAAGTTGGAATATTTCAACTAATATTGAGTCTAAGGTTCTTGTACCTAGACTTTGATGAAAGTGTACAATTGATTCTATGTATCAATGTACTTAAATGGTTGAAGGTTTCTGAAGAAAGTAACTACACAACTTGATTGTTAAGTAAAAACTGTGTCTTTATTCAGTAAATCGATTTCCTTTTATACAAAAAATTAAGCAATTTCAACAATAAAATAATTATTCATTAATATGTAAAGAAAAAATGCAATTATTCAAAAATAATAATAAAATTATATATTACATATAAAAGAACAATATTTAATGCAAGCCAGGCAAAAAACAATATAATTCTTTTATTGTATAATGCGAGCTAAGCAAATAACATACTTATTTTAATATTTAGTGTGAACTAAAATAACATAATTGAAGAAGCATTTAAATGAATTGAATTATGTAAAATTTATTTGGTTATTAAAACTGCTGTGACAGCATGAGAACGGAAGTGAACAGTTTTAAATAATTAAATAAAAAAATGGCATAAATTTACGCTCATAAGTATTCGTACACTTTGTAATCATTCTTCATATGAGTTTTCAATTTAACGTTTAGATTTTCTTCAACAAACTTTTATTGATTTATGCTATTACTTATAAGTTCTAGGTAAAATGTACTAGCGTATTAGCATATAATTAATTAATTAAGTAATTAATTTTCTATTAAAAAATAATATTAAAAAAAAATTAAATCTTAAATAACAAATAATGAGACGCAAAGGCAAAGAAATGACTTTAGAAATTAGAAAATTAATTGTTGATTTGAAAAATGAAGATAAAACACTACAAAACATCAGTAAAGTTCTAAAAATACCAAACCAAAGCAACCGTTCTCGACAAATCTTTGCATATTTACTTCGGATCCTCATCATATTGCAATGTCCACGGTCTTTGAAGTTGAATTTTACGGACACTTTATAAAATATTTTCTAAAAAATCTTCAAATAACCATGAGTAGTCATTGTGGACTGCTTCACAATTAGCACCATTAGCACTCTATACCACTTCAGTTCCTGATTATTCCTCTTTGGTTGAAAAAGCAAAACTCTGAAATGGTGTCAGATGCTTTAAAATATTGAAACAGCCAGTGCTGGATTTAGGCTTAGGCAAGTGAGGCAAAATTTTTGGGGCGGCAAATTTTGCTAATATCAAGCAAAAAAAAAAAAAACCTCACAACTTTGCTGTGAATAAACTAAATAAACTTCTACCTAACAAGCAAAAAAAAAGACCTCTTTTCGTTTTAAACTTCTACCTAACAAGCAAAAAAAAAAAAAAACAACCTCACAACTTTGCTACTAAGGGCGCCATATGGGACACTGCCTAGGGCGGCATCACACTTAAATCCGCCACTGGAAACAGCATTAATAAATCAAAAACATAGGAATAAATAGAGATCCAAGAAAAATTACAGACACAAAAGCAATCATTCTATAATGAAAAAGAGTCCAGACAGAACTTCTCTAATTTTCACAGAGATCTGTTCTTTAGAATGAATTTAGTTAAGATGTACATTTAGATATAGACACAAATAAATGTCAGAATATGAAAAAATCCTTTGTGGAAGAGAAATTAGCAATTAACAATATTGAAAACAGTAAAAAAAGGCATTTTCCGTATCATATTTCAATGGAGTGAATTACCTTAAAGAATGAAAAAACCAAGAAAATTTTTTTGCTCAGGCGTTTCTATTTAGGTGAGCGTAGCTGTAAATATGAATTGTGTCTATTGGGATCAAAACCTGCTCTCCGATGATGTTTTTGAGTAATTTATTTTTTGTTGCGAACATATGCATGGAAATGGTTGTATTTTGGTATACACCCTTAATTTTGAAATTAAATTTATTAAGGAAATAATGATATTTTATTATGTATAGATATTTGCAAATGTAGATAATAGCCAATATTTGGCGTTTTTAGAAAAAGTCAAAAAATGGAAAAGAACGGGTTCATTATCCCAATAGACGCAATTCATATATGAAAAATAAATCTAAACTCTATAATGTATAATGTAATTGCTAGTTTGCTTCATTACTACATCCTTCACTTACCTCATCCAAAAACCTTATTATTCCAAACTTTAGGCTCAAACCAAAAGATGCAGATTTGGTTGTAAAAGTATAAAATTTTTTTCATTCTCGTTTTCATTCTATCCATGGCCTTAGGACATTCAATAATCTCTATATACATATGTACATACAGTACAGCTAAATAAGATTGGCAAATGGGAAGTATGCGCAGTAGGATCTGAGTTTTCCTTCCACTGAAATTTCACTGTGATGTAAGCATCACATTTTACAAAAATCCTTCTTGAAAAGAGAAATTCTCATTTTGTTACTTTAGTAGGAATTTATTATACACATATATTTTCATTTTCTTATTCATAATAATTTCCTATTTTAAAAGGATACTTATCATCACTGATCATTCATATTGTTTTTGTTCTTCTGTATTTTCTTCACTTTCCTTTAAATATTTTTTCAGTATTATGATATGATGGCGTTCGTCATACAAACAACATCGGATGGAAAAATGTTGTTATTTTTTTCAGCTAAAAAGAGGATATGCCTTGTGTGTGCGATAGGTGATCGCTAGTCATTATACTTACTGAGTGGAAGATTTAATCTTTATTTTCTTTTGCTGTTTTCTTCAAAAAAGGGGAAATGAGAGGATATTTTTAATATTTTTAAAATTTCTCCCCACCTGCGCGACTTTTTGCCAATCTTATTTAGCTGTACTGTACATACATATTTACATAGTTTTTATAATTTTGTAAATTTTATAAAAAGACTACAGGCATATTTATTTAACAGTTGAAATACGAGTAGAACTCAAAATTATTTAGAATAAGACGTATACCCTTGTTCGAAAGAATATCAAATATTGTTGAATAATTTTGCTTCTGTTCTTCTTAATTATTGATTAATTGATTATTTTCTTTTACTTTTTTTTATTTTTTTGTTTTTAAGTTTTAAAATCAAGTTATTTAACGTGAAAAAGAATTTAAAAAAACATAAAAGCCACCAATCTCAATATTTTTACTTCACTAACATATTTATTTTATTTTTATTTTTTTGTCAAAGTATTCTTTACTATAAATTTTGAAGTCTTTAAATTTTGTATAACTTATTAAATACATTACTTTCCTTTCAATTTCGAACTAAAAAAAATTTTTTTTTAAAACTTTTATCATCTTTTATCAAAGAATACCGTATTAGAAGAAAGTGTAGGCATCATTTGGTGTTATACCAAAGCGTAAAGATCTAATAAAGCGAGTTCACTTTCGCATAACGGTACTGCAAAAAACAACCACCAATAGAATTGCTTAAAAATCAATTAAATCATTTCCCCAAAAAATGACGTCACAAATTTCCATATGTCCAAAAGAGATATTTCTACGAACCACCTTTCTAATGTAAAATTACATATGACAGCAAAAGATAAAAAGTGTGTTTAAAACTGCACACAATTTCATTCGATTTCCCCAGTATATACCTACATGATATTTTATTATTGTATAGGTTTTTGATATGCATGGAGTTTAAGATAGCTACCTTTTTTTCGAGAATGTATTAGTTCATGTTAATTTGTATTCTTCAGTTTTATTACTTTACTTTCACACGTACGTGTCTTTTCTTCTTCTTCGTATGTAAATCATTGCTACCTTTTTTTTTTTAGGTGTATTTGTACCATATAAATTTTGTTTACCACATTGTTTGTATAGGGGATAGATGACAAAGATTGATCTACCTATGTAATTTATTTTAAATTTTGTCTCAGTTAGTGAAGTTGAATTAATAAAAAATATTAAAAAATTAAGATTTTCAAGATTGTACTGGACTTAAAATTTAAAATTTTTATAAGTGAAGAAGTAAGGTACAGTTTTTAGTTTGTATTACTTTATTTTCTTATTCGAAAATACTATACATATGTATATTTTTATTTTATTCCAATAATTTTTAGCAAGCCGCTATACCCTAAATTCTCGACATTAGAGTAGTTGTGTCCCCACGCACATGTGGAATTTTGCATCTCGCTTGGTGAAATAGATTTTATTATTTGGACTATTTCTAGCAAAATACACTTGCATTTTACACATACATTGAAGTTTTTCAAAATTTCTTATCAAATTTTGTATGGAAAATTAAAAAGTGATTTTACTAGATTTCTCTATACTATGGTTATACATTTACATATAAACATTTTCTTTTTTTTTTTCATTTGAATTATACAATGTATTATGTTGTGTATCTTTTAATCTTTTTTTTTGTATAGCTATAGCTATAGATATATGTATGTAATATGTATTATGTATGTACTATTATATAAACATATATGAATATATACATTTCAATTTCGTATATACCAAAAAATTTATGTATAATCAGGAAGAAAAGAGAACAAAAGAATCATATAAAATTTATATAATATGAGGGATACGGCTATAAATTGAATGTCCTGGGGAATTTCATGATGGGTGTTAAAATAAAGTTCTTTGTTTGACTTGCTATTTTTTATTTCAAATAAAAATCTTTCAACGCACGTTTCTACACGCAAAACAAAAAAATAAATGATTCAAAAAAAAAAGTGTATAAAATAACATGCATATTAACACGCAATATTATCACCTGTGACAGGAGAGTATATTAAAGGATTATCAAATAATAAAAAAAAGAAAATTCTTTAAATTCTATAAAAGAAAAAAATGTGATATCTTTTTTTTTTTTTTTTTTCATTTGCATGTGTAGATAATTTTTTTATGTGATAGGATATTGTGTGTATTTTTCTTTTTGAAATGAAAAAAAAAAGAAAAAAAAATTTAATGTAAAATTAATTTAATATAAATTTGAGTTTTTTGTGTGTGATTTTTTCTTTTTCAAATTAACGTAATTTTAATATTAAATTTATTTAATTCATTTAAATTTTTAATAATGAATTTAAAGTATACTCTGGAATAACATTGAATTAATTAATATTTTCAATAAAAATTTTTATCCTTGAAATATGTAATGAATTATGAATGTACTTATACAGGGTGTTTCACGAAGCGTGGCCAAACTGAGCTGTATTGTAGATCTCAACGAGAAACAAAGCAAATATATATTATATAGTATATAGCAGGGCGAGGTGGGGTGAGGGGTTTGCATTCATGCTGGTTTCCGAGATATTCAATGTAAAAGACAGTTTTGTTTTTGGAAAAGTGACTATATGTACATAGTTTCCCTTTTTACAACATATGTATATGTATATTTCAACGTTTACACAACGTAGGGGGCCAATTATTTCTACTCAGTTTGGCACACGTTCCGTGAAACGCCCTACATAAAAAACATGTAGACTATTCAAAAAAATGAAAAAAAAGATGAAATGATTGCAGTACTTCACCATTAGAATAGATAAATAAATACAAAAAGCTATACCTACGTAAAATAGAAATAAAAGTATCTTTTAAAGTTTCAAGCAAATTAATAGCAAGTGGTGTTTTCAAAGTAAAAAAAAAATTTACTACTTAAATCATCCAACAAGTATTTTATAATTATGTGAATTCGAATTATGTATGAATTTATAAAGAATGCACAGTTGCTAGGTAAAGAATCAATTTTTTAATTTAAATGCATTCAATATCAATTAATATAATAAAATAAATAAGATGTTGTGTGCTTGTATTTAAAATTGTCATTGTAAGTATGTACGTACGTATATATATGTATGTATGTATATAAAATGAATCTTTTGCAAATGAAATCAAATTAAATTCAGTTATGTATTTATCATTATTTGAACAGTACATAATTATTAAAAAAATATTTTATTCATGTAGGTACTATTTGTATTTATTTATTTATTAAACTTTAATGTACCTATATACATAATAATATGTGTGTAACTACCTATTTGTGTACGTATGTGTACACTATATAATATAAATTAATTTATTGATCAAAATAAATTTTATCTTATGTATATTTTAATTCAATTTATCAATTTAATTTTTCAATTATTAAACAGAATTTGATTACATAATAAGTTTATATACATACATACCTAGGTGTGTATATACATAGGTAAATATATTTAAAGAATCCAATACATACATACATACTATTTTGTCATGTGATGTAAAAATATTCACATAGATACTTATTTATCCGCAACTAATAAATTTAAATGTATGTATGTTAAAGTGTCCCTTATTTTTTAAACTTTCAGATTCTCAGTGTCCTACCCCCTAATTTTTTTCGTTCTTCAATTTAAAGTAGAAATACCAAAAAAACAGGTAAATTTAACATAATTTAATCGTGCCGATTTTACTGTGATATTTTTTTTTTCGAAAAATGACGGTTTTGTGCACTTTACCCTATAACTTTTGCCCTAGTCAACAAAATTTTTTCGTTTAAACTTTGTTTATAAGAGAATCCTTCAAGAAATATTCTGACTACATCTCAACTTCCTACAACTCTGGGAACATATTTTTTTAAAGAGACGAAAAGGTCTACAAAAATTTCCTTAACATAGATGGAAGGAGGTTTTTTCTTTGGTGCCTTGTAGCTCGCTCCCTGTTACAGGGATCTTTTTTATTATTTTATAGGGAATGGAAAGAAGAACGCCCTGCAGAAATTTTAAGATTTTCGGATCACGAGGTCCAGATATATTCAAATTTGAAATCTGATTTTTGACGAAAACGTGCTAACATACGAACTTATATTTTCAGTACATTTTCTTAGGTAAAAGGAACATTTTGTCGACACATGTAAATAACTTCCAAAAGTTATGAAATTTTAGGATTTTAATTATTTTGTAATAAGTGAACAAATTGAGTGGTAGAAGGCGAGTTTCCAAAAAAGGCGAGTTTTTTGTAGAACAAATAAGGGACAGTCTAATGTATGTACATAAAAAGGATATTGTGACATTGACATATAATTAATGTTTACTCATTGTATCTATTCTATTTGTATACTCCTTCTCATATATATTTCAAATTAAATGGCATATCTTGTTAGGAAATGATTTAGTAAATTTTTGCAAATGATTAACACGATTACCTTCATACATACATACATAATCGTATGTAGTAACATGTTAAAAATGTAATTTAAAAAATAAATGACAGTATGATTTGTTGAAATTGCAGATAAATTATACTTTTTTTTTTAAATGTAGGTAATTCGAAAAATATGATGTTAAAGAAAAATGTATATAATGACATGAAATAAATTTTGATGTAAAAAATGTCAAAATCATGATTTTGCTGTAATTTAATATATTTTCATTATTTATTTATTTTTTTTTTTGGTTGGAATTGGAAATCAAATAAAACTATAAAAAAAAAATAAGAGAAATGAGTAAGAAGTGGAAGGATAAAGGCGAATGAATAGCTTCAAAAATACATATAAAATAGAAATACAAATTATTGATATAAATTTTGTAGTGTGAGCCGTTGAAAAGTACCGTAAAAATTTTTGTGACAAAATGACATGTTTAAAAAAAACCGTTATTTCTCCATTCCAGGATATTTCAGGATAACAGTTAACAACGTAATCTAAAGAGAATTCCTTCTTTCTAATACACTTTATTTCGTTTCGATCGAATCAATTATCTTGTTTATGCTAAGCGTTACTTCGCATTAACTCACTCCGTCTTGACTTAATACGGATGCATAAACAAAATTTCAAAACGCATTAAAGCTCTACGTCGTTTTGAGTTAATACACTATTAAATCCGCATTTAAAATTTCATTTCGTTTTTAAAATGTGCATAAACACTTACTTCGTTTTAAGTGAATTGTCATATTTGACATTTCAAAATAGTGTTGGTAACACACTGAAAATCAATATAAACTTTAGTGTTAGTAACGTCACTTTAAAATTTCAAATGACATTTGATGGGCGGTTATTTTTATTATCAAGTGTTTCTTTACAAATAAACAAGTATAAGTGTTCAAAGTGCGTGCGGCTTTAAATTAAGTAGGTACAATAAATTTATTTATAAAGTATTATATTAATTAATTTTTTTGCTCTCACCACCTGGTACAAATATTTATGTACTGGGCTTTTGTGTACACCAAAAACATCACCTACAACACGATATTCAGCACAACTTGCTAATTTATACAATGTAATAGCCACTTTTTTTTCTATAAAAACAGGTGTGGTAATGAAGTTTGGTGAAGGTTCCAAATGAGATTTTAATTTTTCACAGATCATGAAAAATGTATTTTTTTTCATTCGAAACATTTCAAAAAACTCTACATCTGTACCAAATCCCAAAACAAAATTTTTCCAAAAATCTTCAGTTCTAGATTTCTTGCAAATTGATGTGAATCGTGGTACAGTAACATTAAAAAACTTTGTAGGTACATCTAACTGAGTAATAAAATTATACCGTAAAAGTTTTCTCTTTTTTATATAATTTTGATAAAGGCTTCGTCTTTCCGTGTAAAAATATTGCAAAAGCTTAATATTCTTCTTATTCTTATTTTTTTCAACAAAATTAATAATGGAACATTAAGGATAACTTGATATTGCTCCATCGCATCGCACGAATAATAAAAAATTTAACTGGATTTAAAAAATAACACAGTTAGTTCACTTGAATGACAGTGAATAAAAAAAATATATGTGGTAACACTGTATGAACAACAACACCAGAACAACAAATGACATTACTTAAAACGTCTTGAGTGGGAACGAAATGTTATACTATGCATAAACACCAATCAAAGTGTATTATCTCAAAACGATGTTTAAAACGTTTTAGCGTTAAAACGTTTTAACTGTTGTGCATAAACAAGATAAATGATTCTTAAGATAGAGGGTCTTTGAATCAAAATTTCGGGTTTCTTTAAAATTGATTTATCAACTTCTCTTGATAACGGTATATCGCTGAACCTTTAAAAAGGACATGCATGTTTTTGGTATCATATGAAGGACCATTTTGTATTTTGTTCTCTTTATAACGGTGTACTTCATATGTTCATATATGTAAACCCTAAACATTGAAAAATAAATTAAAAAAAGGATAAAAAAATGCGCATAAAGGTTTTTGTAAAACATGTCAATTTTGTACAGTTCAAAAAAAAGCTCACACTCGCTGAGTCGAAATTTCGCCTATTTGACCTTATACCATGTCTACCGGAGGGTTACACCCCTTAGATCGGTCTGCCTTTTTAAATAGTGTCATAGAATTGTTGTTTGAATAACATTTATATAAATTTCAGCTTTTATACAATGACTTAGGTAAGCCCTGTTTTTTTAGTACCTTTGGGACCTGATACGTGCCAAAGTCACCCTGAGTAAAAATTTTTAACCCACAAACGTTTACATCTACAATAGTGACAAGCCACTCAAAAATGTTTAGCCCTTATACTCTTAGACTATTAGGGATATGTCGTTTGTGAGGATATTTTATTTAAAACTTTACTTTTCCGCCAAATCAACTTCATTATTTCACTTCAACGTAACCTTTACATGTAAATACGAGTAAATATTTGAATATGGTAACTTGTTACTTTTAATTAACAAAACAAATTGCATTTATTGATGTTTTATAATTTATAAAAAAATAATATTACAAAAATTATAATTTTTTAAAAATACAAATCAACAATTTATAAAATTAAAAAAAAAACAAAAATAAACAAATTCAGAAATATGTATATTTTCTTTTTTTTACAAAAAATAAATAAAAAATCATAAATTTTGATATACAATACATGAGATTTTAAATATTTTTTGTATGAAAAATAAAATATTTTATTTGAAATTATTACACATTAATTTGAATTTAATTTAATTATATAAATATAGGATTAATTAACAATTGAGAATGTTATTGGGCAGGCATTATTACAAAATATAAGTAAATAAAATGATACGAAATGAATATATTGAAATGTTTTACTGGTATGAAATATTGATCTCATACGACTTATAAACGTATTATTCAGTTCATACTGTAAATCTTTAAAGTTTTCTTGAAGATTTTGAATTGTTTTCCGATGAATAATATCATAACATTGATATTCTATTAACTCAAATTTTGTGCTTTAACAAAAAAAAAAAAAAAAAAAAAAAAAAAAAAAAAAAAAAAAAAAAAATGTGATAAAATTTCAATTAAGATAAATTACACCAACTAGTCTAAAAATTTTGTAGTTTCAAAGGACATTATTCATATTTTAAGGTGTAGAAACATACTAATTTCTTTTATCAGAAAACCTACATTAGTTCAATTTTTTATTGTTAGAAGACGTTTATGTTTTTCCATTTTTTCTTGTATTGTAAAAATTTGTGTAAGGCCAAAGAAACCTCAAAACACATTCTGTGTGAATGGCTACATGAATCAGTTTTTTCTCAACCCAGAGGAAATCTGGTATGCATCTTTTAATAGAATATTAGGATTTATCAATAGCCTAAATCTATAAGAAGCACGGGTTGCACAAAAGCTCTCTACTGGTTGAAGTGCCCAATAATCTATTTATCTACCTTGTGTAACTTTTCCCTGCTTGAACCGTTCTGGATAGCACTTTCCTAAACTTTTGGAATTGATAAAATGTCGTTCTATGGCAAGCGTTCTCAAAATAAAACCCTTCATAGTCAATTCTTTGTGAAATTCTGTCTTATTCAGCTTAAAACATTCTAACATTCTACATCATAGGTAAAAGCTCTATTTGTTGACAAAAATCCTGTTTTTCACACAAAGGCTCTATTTTGCAAAAAAAAAAAAAAAACAAAAAAAAAGCGCAATTTGTTCTGTATGCGCGGGGCCGGTAGCATTTGCTACCTTTGTTATATGGTTAATCCGGCCCTGTTTCAAGTTACTATTTACTATTTACTATTTATTATTTACTATTGACTATTTATACCAATTCAGCAAAAAATACTGAATTTCTACGTTAAAAATAGAAACTATTTAAATTAGAACTAATGAAGATTTTGTGTTATCAAATTCAAAATCAACAAATGAAAATATTGGTCTTCAAAGAAAAAATCATTGTAGACTAGCTTTATCAAATAATTCCATACCTTTCTAATGTATTCAATTTTTTTTCAAATGCGTCCAATTTGTCTTTGTAGAAAGAAATCATTTTATCTTTTTGAGCAACTGAATATTCGTATGCTGATTCTTTTGTTTTTAAATCTGATTCCAAATTGCTTATCTGAAGAAAAAAAAAGTCAATTAGGAGGTTGGTTTCAACTTGTTCAATTTGTGCGGTTCTTTTAATAAATTTCACAAGTAAGAAGTGTGAAAAATTAACTTAGGAAGTTAAAAATTATTGTAAAAAATATCTCTACAGGCACCACATGTTATTTTCCAACTACACAATTGTCATTGTGCTTCTTTGTACATATTTTGAAGGATCTTCGAGAAAATTTCATGTGTGAAGAGTTCACAGTACTTCACTCATAATTTGTTAGCAAAGTTCAAAAAGTTCATCAACGAGACTTTTGACCTACTTTCAATATTCAAAGTAGAGTAAAACAGTTAGTCCTCAGAACACTGCCCAATGATTGTCATCTCTTAAAAAAAAAGATTATAAACCAAGTCACATTTTTATTATCTTTAGCTACTCTTTACACTTCTTCTATTATTTTGCGCCCCACGTTTTTCGTTTATAATCTTACAAGTGTTTCCATAGCTATTGAAATTCGCAATCACAAATTTTCAGGATTATCTGTAGATATAGGGTTAAAAATCTGTATGGGGCTATTATTATTATTTTATACTTTTTCGTCCATCTTAAAAACGTAGTATATTAAATATATATATTTAAGTATATACATATATTTTTATTTAAATAGTTATTCCTAATGACGATTTAAATTAAACGAAAAATAATGATTATAAAACTTTCTTGTATTTAAATACTAGTTTTTAACTTTAACATATTTTTCGATAATTAATTTGCAAAATTTACCATTTTGTGTTATCAGCTTTCCGGTTCCGATAAGTGATGTAAAACTTATTTTTTTCAAAGTTAAATATCTGCTCTATGCCGATCAATAAATAATTTTAAACCTATATGTACGAGTACAAATCGTCGGTTTGCAAGAAAAGTGGCACAACTCAAAAACGTGAGTTTTCGAGGATGCAAAAGAAAAAGAGACATGGTATCTGGTAAAACAGTCTGATATTTTTTTTGTTAACATTATACTCTACCAATAACATAAGTTGTTAAATTGAACACAATATCTTTATAGGTATATATAATCGTTGTGTGCGATGTTTGTTATCGTGTAACTTCTGAACGACTTGACCGATTGTTAAGACACACTGCGATGTTCTCATTACAAAGCATTGAATGATTCAATATATGCCGGCATTTCAATCTAAGTAACCTATTTCAAAAACAATAAACGACACATAAACGAAAGGGCAGAACATCGTCTGCCGAGCCAGCTAGTATTATACATATATTATTATACAATATTGAACTGAATCATTATTTTAAAACTTCGATTGTAAAAAATTTCGATTTTGAGTTGTGCCACTTTTCTTGCAAACCGACGATATGTGTTCCTTAACAAATGCACCGCTGCACAGTTGATGCACTGCTGATGCTTGTCACAAATTCAAAAATGCAACGCAACCTTTATGATGCATTGTCACATATTCAAAAAAGCATCGTATCAAATCAAGCATTCAAAAACGCAGTTCAGTGGTATATGAAGCGTCAAAGTCAAACAAATATCAAGTATTGCATCAGGAATGCTGATTCAGCATCATATCTTTCATGTGATAGCATTGCATCGCCAACTTAAAACATTGCATTGTCATCGCAATACAGTAGTGTTTACGCATTACTGTCAGAAGAGCATTAGCATCACCAAAGCAGTGATGCATTTTTGAATGTATGTCGTTAACTGAAAAACCATTTTTAAATATGATAAAATATTTGAATATAATTAATTTCCATTTTTATGTGAATGTGAACCACATTTTAAATGACTCTGTGAAGCTACAAAAGTCAAATTAAAATTTAATTATGGTATATTTTGTTAAATTAGCAGTACATCATTGATTTTATGGTTCAGATTTAATTATAACATAAATATATTATATGTATATACATATATGGGCCTTACTAATAAACATTTTTTAGTTTTAAAACTAAAATAGTTTCGGCTTGAGAATCAGAGTATGCTTTAAAATTCTTTATAAAATGGAGAAATAAAATATAAACTTAACATATATTTTGTATAGAGTTTCAAAGCACACTCTGATTCTCAAGCCGAAACTATTTTAGTTTTAAAACTAAAAAATGTTTATTAGTAAGGCCCATATGTATAATATATAACTTGTTAAAAACAATGGAAGACAAAAATCTATGCGAATATATAATATATATATATTTTATTTTTGAGGAATTGGCAGACCTCAGTGTCATAATTTATCTTGTGAAAAATGTCATTTATCTTGTTTATGCACAAAGGTTAAAACGTATTAACGATAAAACGTTTTAAACATCGTTTTGAGATAATACATTTTGATTGGTGTTTATGCGTAATACAACATTTCGTTCTCACTCAAAACGTTGAACACCTGCGTGTGTAATAACAACTACTTAAAACGAAGTAAGTGTTTATGCACATTTTAAAAACGAAATGAAATTTTAAATGCGGATTTAATAGTGTATTAACTCAAAACGACGTAGAGCTTTAATGCGTTTTGAAATTTTGTTTATGCATCCGTATTAAGTCAAGACGGAGTGAGTTAATGCGAAGTAACGCTGAGCATAAACAAGATAATTGTCATTTGACTAAGATTCACCTTGTGAAATCAAATAAAATTTAAACTTTTAAATAATAAATGCTCATAAATGTGATTTTTATTATATTCTCCATTAGAAGACAGGAGTAGGTATACATATATTACTTACTTTCTCAACGAGTGTCTTATTTTCATTTTGTAATTCCACAGCTCGTTGTTGTTTCAAATTTATCAATTCTTTTAATTCAATTTGATAGTTTGTTGCTTTTAACAGTTCAGTTTTACTTTCTTCAAAAGTCAAAATTAATTCTTCGTTTATTTTATATTGAAATTCAAGATTCTTTTCCATAATTGATTCTAATTTTTTTAATTCAGAATAGAATATATTTAATTTATCATATTTGTTTTGAACTTTATCTTTATCATTATTGGCTTTCTTTAAATGATCATTTAAATCTTTATTTTGTTTTTGTTCAATTTTAAGCAAAGCATTCAATACATGAATTTGATTTTTAGTTTTAATATCCTAGAAAATAATGAATCATGAATTGTGAAAAAAATATTAAAAATGTTTTAAAAAAATTTTATTTTTACCTTTTTCTTCATTCTGGTTATTTCTTCATGTAAATGTTTAATATCATCACGTTTTCGACGCCATGCATTCAGCATAATTGCACCGAAAATTTTCATTCCAGCTATTTGTGAATTATATTGTTCATGGGTAGATGATGCATTACTTCTAACAAAATCATAAAATTCTTCACCAATTTGAATAGATTCTTCCATTTTATCATGTGGTATTGTTTCATCTTTTGCTAATAATGTTTCTTCTGTAGAAGATAATATTGATATTGAACTTAAAGTTTTCCTTAAGGTATTAAGGAAATTCATTTTGAATATCCAAAACACTCGTTTTCGATAATTATATGATTTTTTTATTATTCCTTTTTGCAATTACGTTTTATTTGTATATTTTTTGTTCTTGATGATAAATCAAATTTCAATATTTAAATTTTTCAGATTTCTAAATTTCTTAATTAAAACTGAATAATTTTTATAGAACAAGAAAAAAGATCCAAGTTTTTCAGAAAAATTTAGTTTTTTTTTTTTTTTGAAAAAGCTTGTTACTGTTCAACTTTGATAATTTTGTTGAAAATTCGTCATGTGAAACATTTATCAAAACTAATTAGTATTTTTTTTTTAAATTAATTTGTAAAAAACATGTAAAAAATAAATTATATAATTTTTATATTAATTCATAACTATTAGAATTTCATTTTGAAGTTCACAAGAATATTAAGTGTGTTTAATGAGTGCCTCGGATATGAAAAAAAAAGTTGTTAGTCCCAATAGAATTTTAATTTTCAACGGAAGAGTTTTTTTTATTATTCTCTTTGTAGTTTGAAGCTAAGGTGTTTGTCACAGTGGCGGAGCCAGTAGTATTTTTCCGGGTGTTCAGATTTCTAAAAGAAATGAAAGTTATATTTTGTTTCTATTCAAAATAATTTAAAATACGAGTTTCCACTCCACCCAAGAGGTATCGCTGTCAGAGCGTTAACCGATATAAAGTGATCGGTTTCCCTAAAGAGAAAAATGGGTAAAAAATAGAAAGAAAAACTCAAAAATCCGTTTAAAATTTTCAATTTTTTCATTAGGCCTATCCCACTTAAACAGCTCAATGAAAATATAACAAAAACAAAGCATAAAAAAATATAAAATAATAATATACATAAATGTATAAAAAATAAAATAAACGAAAATATCACTTTTTTTGCACTTCAATGTTCATCTCAAATTCAATTTTTCAGGTTTTTTCGCAAAATTTCTTAATATTTTGTGCCATCGAATTTCGCAAATGTTTTAATTCTCTTTGAACAAGAAAAAGGTCTCTCAGCACTAGCTGTAGTTACCGGAATAGTTGTAATTAAACAACTTAATTTGAAAACTTCGGATAACGTAGCTTTGAGATTGTTGCGTAAAATATTTTTTAAAATTTCAGGTACTGGCAGGTTAGAAAAAAAGGAATTTTTATTATAAATGACAGTAAGTTCATTTTGCAATTTTAAAAAATCAAATTGTTCTGGGTATGCAGCTATTAACGCATTTAATTCAGTTATTGGGAAGATTTCAGAATACTTATGAAATTTTTGAGCGTCTAACAACTCAATAAAAATTAAATCTTTCATATTTTCAAAGCGTACTTCCAGTTGCATTATAATAGTGTCTAAAATTTCATTGAAAAGCTGCCTTTAAATTTTCCATAATAGGCGTGGGTCTACCGTTTTTAATTATCAACGATTTTTCTTCTATGTTTTGTCTTGAATTTTCAATGACGCAATTACAAGGACAAGCATTTTCCGCGTTCTTATCCATCTTTACAAAATTTTTAAAAAAACTGTTTAATTTTTTATGTGCAATATTTAATATTAGACAACCCTTTATTTAAATTTACCAGTTCAAAATTTTAAACTACCAACGACAAAAAATTCCGTTTCAAATTCTTCAAAGCTTCAACTAAAAGAAATTTTTCACAACG
Source organism: Bombylius major (assembly GCA_932526495.1). Lineage (NCBI taxonomy): Eukaryota > Metazoa > Arthropoda > Insecta > Diptera > Bombyliidae > Bombylius > Bombylius major. The sequence continues at coordinate 20,443,046 of OW052043.1, forward strand.
AAACACACAATTTGAATTATTATCTAATAAAAAAGTTGTACTAATTGAAATTTAAATGAAATTGAATTTATTAATTTTAATTTTCTTCAAATAAAAAAGTTTACATCTGGTAAGGAAAATAACGTTCATTTCAAAATATGAACACAATGCATAATGCATTACTATTTGAAGGATAAAGTAGAAAGGAAACGAAAAGTAAAAAAATATATTTTCTCATAATATTCTACTATGGTGTTCACTTTAAAATATGAACACCTTCTATATAAAATTATATGAAGAAAAAAAGAGAAACGAAACGAAAATGAAAAAAAAATATTTTCTCATAATATTCTACTATGGTGTTCACTTTAAAATATGAACACCTTCCATATAAAATTATATGAAGAAAAAAAGAGAAACGAAACGAAAATGAAAAAAAATATTTTCTCATAATATTCTATTATGGTGTTTACTTTAAAATATGAACCTGTTACCTGACTGATACTGATTACTGATGTATGAAAAAACGAGTTTGAAAAGAGAAAAATATTATTGCTTTATATGAATATGGTGTACTAAGATTTTCCTAATGTTCACTTTAAAATGTGAACACCTTGCATATAAAATTCTATGAAGAAAAAAAGAGAAACGAAATGAAGTAACCAAATATTATTCTCTTGTAATTTTCTGTGGATACTGTATTGTACATTTTGTACTGGGTTCATTTTTAAATATGAACCTGCCTGACTGATGTATGAAAAAACGAATTTGAAAAGAGAAAAATATAAACGAATATAATGGTGTAGTACGATTTTCTAATGTTCACTTTGAAATGTGAACATCTTGCATACAAAATTCTATGAAGAAAAAAAGAGAAACGAAAAGTAAAAAAATATTTTTAATAATTTTGATATATTATGATGATTTTACTAATACATATATTAAAAAATTACTTTTCTTGTTACAAAAAAAAAATTTTTTTCGAATGTAATTAGAAAATTTTAATGATCAGGTTCATAACAATTTTAGGGTGTTCACTGAACACCCTGAACCATACCACCCTCCGCCGTTGGTTTGTCAGAATACTTTTTGTATTGTGTGTTGTACATAGGTACCATGATATAAAGAATACTAGATATGCTGGATAAAAAATGTTATTTTTGTGAAACGTAATTTGTTATCCGTAGACCTATCCGTAGTTTCCGGGTTGGACACCTCAACTAAATCAGCCTATATATGTTCCAGCATAACATCTGGAACGCCTGTAGTAATTAACATGAAATTTTATTATTAGATTTACTTTATGTATCGACGAACACAATGAAGCGATTTACGAAATGGTACAACTGACTTGAAAGTTGGTAAAAATGCATTAAGATAAATTATTAAAAAATCACATTGATTGGAAAGAGGATCCAATTCAAAGGTGATAATTCTGCTAAGCTTTTAGCTGTAATGCTGCTTAAAATATCAAATGGAAGTTACTTTATACTGAAAGGTGCAGTAGTTATATTCCTTATAGAGTAAGAGATAATTGCTTGAATTGCAAAAACTTCCAAAAAATGAACTAAGGACACTTGTGGGACTTTTCACTGGACACTGTCCTCTAAGATACTATCTAACAAAGATGGGAATAGAGGAAAATCAAAGTTGCAGATTCTGTAAAGAGGAAGTGGAAACGTCAGAGCACATCTTGTGCCGGTTTAAGGCATAATAGGCCCTAGGCTTGAGCATGTGGACCAAATGTACCTAACACCGGACGAAGTGTGGCACTTACCACCTAAAAAAGTCTTGGGTTTTGTCAAAGCCCTAAAACTTTAGGTCAAAGCCAGCAGTAGGGTATTACAAAAGATCCAAACGGGTCGCAGTAACAAGGGAACAAATCCCACCTCTAGGCTGGTTCTTTAATCTAATCTAATCTAATCTAAGAGATAATTGCTGCAAAGTATTAAGGAAAAATCCAAATTCAATGATGGCTATAGTATTGAATAAAAGTTACAATTAATTTATAACTTTTTTTGATATTTCCATCATACTATGTAAATATAATAAAATACAATGAACAAACACACTTAAAATAGTTTTAAAAAATTTCATCAAAGAGAAAAAATGTCTAGGTCTTTAGTCCCTGACACTGGAGCTAGTAAGCCCAATGATGCATCCATTCTTGCCTGATCTAAGTAGTTGGAAGGTTTGGATTGTCGGATTCGGCTCATCAAAACTTTTACTAGATTTTTATTTGAAAGTTTCGTAGGTTTGTGATTGTCTATGATTTCAAAACCAAGTCTCCAGTTGCATTCGTTGATTAGATGAAGTTCCGTTTTTATAAATTTTTTGTGAGTTCTTTTCATTTGATATTTATTTATTGTTCTTAGATTATCCAGAGATGATTTTTATTATTATTAATTTCATTTTAAAATTCAAATTAAAACAACAATTTTCATGAATGTAATAAATTCTATAAAATTAAATTTGTTCTGACAACTTTCCTACACGTAGAAATAAAAATATTAAATATTCGTACTGTATACATTTTTTTTTCTTTTCAAAAATAACGTTAATGATATTTTAAAAATTGTATTCACGTAGTAGTAGGTGTGTAAGAATTCTATAGAACATTATTCGACCTATTTTTATGTGTTTGTTATTATTATGTTTTGCAAAAGATTATCTCAATTGTTAACGTATATCCAACAGCTTATTTACATAGATAATATGAGATCATCAATCAACAGAAAGTATATAGGTACTTTTACAATATAAAATCTGAAAACTTACGTTATGTAATTCATTGCGTTATTCGTATGATATTTTTTGTTTGAAAAAAAAACAATACTAATTTTTAATCACACCGTAATCAACGTATTGAATTTGTAAAAAAAAAATTACATACATACTCGTATGTATATAGCTATAATATAAACATGAAGAAAACATACTTTTTTACCAAAGGTCAACCTAATATAAATAAATTTTAGAAACGAACTCAAACCTTTCAAAATATTTTATGTTTTCGATACAAAAGTTACTAATTTTTTTTAAACTTTTGATAACTTAATTAAACACACACATACATACATATAAAAGGCCATTTCCGCATAAGTAGAATAGAAAAAAAAATTAAAAGTCATTCAATGACGTAAGGAAAGGGTTCAAGTTTATACATAATGTATGTACATATGTATGACGTACATGAGTATGTGATTTATATTAATAAAATTTCCCGGATATTGATGTAGGTACATAATATGAGTGTTCTTATATTTTGCCTTTTGCCCTTTTTTTTTTCTATAATTTTAGTTTTGAAAATAATTTCTAGAATTTTCTTAATAGAAAAAGGACAATTTTTTTTTAAAACAAAAAATAAACAAACTATTTTAATTTAAAATATAATTTGAAATATATTTTGTAATATTTCTATGAAATTTTATGATTTTTTAAAAATTGTAGAAGAGTTATTTGGTTTATTTAAACTTAACATGATGAAAAATTATTTCAAAATTTTGTCATGGAAAAATTAAATAATTTTTTACATTTCAATCCATCTTTTTTTTTTTTTTTAATTCTAGGAAACTTTCTTAAAAGTTTTATCTGGAAATGTATTATTTGTAGGAAAACTTAATTTTTAAAATTAGTCAAATAAAAGTTATGTAAGCAATTTATTCTATTGCAATGAAAACTGTATTTTAAAATGTCTAATTTTCTTTTTGCTTTAGTTATTTTTTTTTTATAATAAACTATAAAACTAACTTTAAAATATGATTTGTGAAGAAAATAAAATACCAATTAGAAATTTTGAAAAATAGCTTTATCATTTAATTTTTATATGTTATATTGTAAACGTTCCATAAAAATGATCTGATTATGACCTATTTAGTATATTTATCTAATGAGGGTATAAAGAAACAAAATCAATTATTATCTAAATCTAAATTTTTATGTGTATCACAAATACTCAATTATCATTACTTTTGCATCGCCCCTCGTACAATCCTGCCACAGATATTTAGGTACAGCCAAATTTTGAAATTTCCCACAAATAATAAAATCCTGGTTTGCACAATCCACAAATAAATACATATTACTCACACTTCTTTTTGAAATCCTAAACACCTTTCACGAATTCAAGCATATCTATGCATGCAAAATTAATACACCTTTTGAATTGACTTAAACAAGAACTCTTATTCATATAAAATTTCTTCAAATAAAAATTTTTATTCTGAGCTTTTTTTGAGAAAGACAGGGTTAAACACAAAAATTTTGGAAAAATTCAAAAAATTTTGATTTTGAATGCGTGTAACTTTTTAACAGTTAGAAGAAGAGGAACAAGTAAGGTATCGTTGAAAAGGGCAAAAGGTTCTTTATATTTTGTCTCAACACAATGTGACCTTTGATTGCCCCTGTAAAAAGTTATAGGGTACATCGTAAAATAAGAGTAAAAAAATTCAACGCCCTCTAGTGGCGAAACCGTTGGGAAAATTTGATAATTCTGAAAAAAAATTATTATTTAAATCTAATGATCAAATAAAATGTTTTATCTGTAAAGAACCTGGTCATTATAGTAGATACTGTCCTAAAAAAAAAAACATTTTAAATCAAAAAATCCACCATCATCAACCGGAAATGCAACGTCATTACAGCAATCCTCTAATTCTAATCAATGTAATTTAATAATTAATGAAAATATCAATGAAACAGCTGATCAAAATATAAAACATTCAATCAATAAATTTGAACATGTGCTTTCTTACACATTTTACAACAAAACTTCAGAATGTATGTCATCTCTCTTATCATTACTGGATTCAGGTAGCCCAATAAGCTTTGTACAACAAAAATACATACCTGATTATATAATGAACAATAATATACCTACAGTATCATCATTCTATGGGATAAACGGAAGTACATTATCTATAATAGGAACAGCTGATTGTAAAATTAATTTTGAAAATTCATTGATAAAATTAAAAATATTTGTAGTAAAAAATAACAGTATGTTTCATTGTGTAATTTTAGGTCGTGACTTCATCGAAAAATGTGACTTATCACTACAAAAAAATAAAAGTAGAGTAGACACGGGCACAAATGTACATAGTGTAAATCCTCTGATTCATGCAAGACATTCAACAAACACAACAAACATTGACGATGAAAACAATGATGATAATGATCATGTAAATAAAAAAGATTATAAGTACGATGAAAATTTCGCTCATCAAATATTAAATATAAATGTAAGTAACAAAATTTCTGAAATGAATTTTAACATAAATTAAAACTTACCTTTTTGCACAAAAACTCAAATTAAGAATATTGTTCAACAGGCTTGTTTACCGAATTCTGTGATACCTTGTACAAATTTTGAAATGAAAATTCGTGTGTCAAAAGAAGATCCTTTTTTTTGTGCACCCCGTAGATTACCATACGTACACAAAATAGAACTCCAAAAAATTTTAGATAATTTGATTAAAAATGGTACAATACGTGAAAGTACTTCTCCTTTCGCGTCTCCAATTGTCCTTGTGAAGAAGAAAAATGGTGAGTTTCGACTTTGCATTGATTATCGTGAACTAAATAAAGTAACAATCAGAGATAATTATCCTTTACCTCTTATTGAGGATCATTTAGATCGTTTGCGTGAAAAAAGATACTTTACCACGTTAGATTTAAAAAATGGGTTTCATCATGTGAAAATTTCAAACGATTCAATAAAATACACATCTTTCATTACGCCGCTAGGACAATTTGAATATACGCGAATGCCGTTTGGCTTAAAAAACGCACCGTCGGTTTTTGAAAGATTCATGAAACATATTTTTGGTAAATTATTACAGGATGGCAAAGTTCTTTCATTTATTGATGATATCTTGGTCGCAACAGAAACTATTGATGAACATATCGATATTTTGAAACAGGTTATGGAAACAGTAAGGAAAAATGGTTTACAGCTCAGATTGGATAAATGTTCATTTTTACAAAATGAGATCATTTATCTTGGTTATAAAATAAATTTTGACGGAGTACGTCCAAGTGAGGACCATTTACGAGCTGTAATGGATTTTCCGGTTCCATTTTGTACAAAAGATATACATAGTTTTCTTGGACTTTGTTCTTATTTTAGGAAATTTATAAAGGACTTTGCCATAATCGCTAAACCGTTGTACGATCTGATTCGAAAAGATGTTCCTTTCGTATTTGGAAAAAAAGAATTTCAAGTTTTTGAAATGTTGAAGTCGAAACTCATAGATTCTCCAGTCTTATGCATATACAATCCAAAAAGCGAAACCGAATTACACTGTGATGCCAGTTCTATAGGCTTTGGAGCTGTTCTGTTGCAAAGGCAGACCGATGGGAAATTTCACCCCATATTTTATTTTTCAAAAAGAGCTACTGATGTAGAAAGTCGATATCACAGTTTTGAATTGGAGGCACTGGCGATTGTATATGCTCTAAGAAGATTTAGAATCTATCTTTTAGGCATCACTTTCAAAATAGTAACCGATTGTCAATCACTGTCCTTGACGTTGAATAAAAAGTTATTGAATCCAAGGATCTCGCGTTGGGCATTGGAGATGCAGGAATATAATTATGTTTTAGAACATCGAAAAGGGGAAAGAATGATTCACGCGGATGCACTTAGTAGGGCGATAAATGTACTCAATGTAGTAGATGAATCCTTTGAATATGTTTTAGCTGCATCTCAACGGCAGGATAAGAAAATTGACATTATAGCTTCCGAATTAGAGAAAAGTGAAAGTTCGGACTACGAAATGATAGATGGTTTGATATACCGTAAATGGAAGGGAAAAATCCTTTTTTATGTTCCATCTCACATGGAAATACAGGTGATTCGAACCCATCACGATGCAATGGGACATTTGGGTGTTGAAAAATGCTACGATTTTCTTATGCGCACATATTGGTTTCCAAAAATGAAGGAAAAGATAAGACAATACGTACAAAATTGTCTCAAGTGTATCTTTTTCTCATGCATGGGGTCACTCCACAATATACCCAAAGGGACCTTACCATTTGATACCGTCCATATTGACCATTATGGTCCTCTGGCTTGTTCAAACACAAAGAAAAAACATATTTTGGTAATCGTTGATGCATTTACAAAATTTGTTAAACTTTATCCTGTTAAAAGCACACAAAGCAGCGAAGCTATAGAATGTTTAGAGTCCTATTTTCAAAACTATTCTAGACCACGCCGTATAGTATCAGACAGAGGCACATGTTTTACATCAACAGAATTTTCTGAGTTTCTATTTTCAAACAATGTAAAACATATTAAAATCGCATCACAATGCCCTCAAGCAAATGGTCAAGTAGAACGTGTTAATCGTGTTGTAACACCAATGCTTTCGAAACTCTGTGATCCAGATACCACTTTAGGTTGGTATAAGTATCTTGCAAAGATTGAGTATGCGCTGAACAATACAACCAACAGAAGTACAGGGTTTTCACCATCAATGCTTCTGTTTGGCATTAATCAAAAAGGGGATCTTTGTGATAGAGTTTTAGAGTATCTTGAACAATACGCTACGGTAACACGTGAAGACATAGATAAGATAAGATTAGAAGTCAGGCTTGTCAAAAAATAGAAAAATGTGCCAGATACAATAAATCCCATTATGACAAATCACATAAAAGTCCAACAATATACAAAGAAGGAGATTATGTGATGCTGAAAAACGTAGCTAATATACCTGGTGTGAATAAAAAGCTCTTTGCCAAATATAGAGGTCCATATCAAATTGACAAGGTATTACCGAACGATAGGTATTTAGTAGAAGATATTGACGGTTTACAGCTTTCACGTAAACCATTTAGAACTGTTTGTGCATCGTGCAATATGAAATCATTTATGATAAAGTTTGATGAAAGTATGCATGAATCGAAGGAGAATGAAGATAAAATTTAAACTTTAAATAAATATGTACCTGAAAAAAAAATATTTTTTTTATACTAAAAATAATAATAATGTTAATTATAATCAGGGCTGCAAAATGGGTTCCCTTCGGAGCATTTTGCTACTTTTAGTTCAGTCGTGCTACCATGCTCCCTTGACAAGAAAAATGTTCCCTTTTACTCAAACGATTAAAATTTATTGAAATAATATTCTATTTTACTACTTTTAAAGTTTTTACTATTACCTACATTTACATCCACTATGTTTTCTATAAGTTGAAGTTTACATCACTGGTTGTTATTTTCATGTCCCACTTCCACTTGTCATTGGTATCCCTTGTCACTTTGTCAGCTTGTCAATTTCAGTTCAGTGGCTTTATTTTTGAATTCATATAAAAAATTAAATGCGTAAGTGTAACGTACTAATGTCGGTAAGCAAGCAAGCAGAAATTTGTTAAAAAAAATTTTCTATAATAAAACTCATAACATAATAATGAATATAGAAAGGTTTGTACAATTGTTGAAATCGTGTGTATATAGATATATTACTTATGGTTTTACTTATTTTAGATATTTAATTAAATCATCTGAAAGTACATGTAACAATGTGGAAAATACGGATAAAACAGTACAAACAAATATGGTTATGACTAATAAAAATTCAGATTGCACGGTGATTGAAGGCGAAAGTGAAAATGTTCCCTTTTTTATGAAAATGCTCCCTATCTAAATGAAAATTTGCTACCTTTGGAAAAAAGATTTTTGCAGCCCTGATTATAATATAGCACACTAATGTTCTAGTATACATGAATTTAGTATTCATAATATGTACATGTAAAATTTCTTTTTTTTTGTTTGTTAAAATATGTTTGTCACAAACATGTTATTTAAATAAGTATTCTTATTCTTTTCTAAGTCATCGTTTTAAAATACGATTTAAAAAAAAAAAATATAATATTCTTCTAATTTATATTATAAATGTAAAAAATGTATGTTTGGTTTTCAAGACCGTTCATTTTAAAGTTTTAGCTTTAACTTTCAATTCAAAAAAAAGGGAACAAAACAAAATTGTATCGTGTTTCCAGATATAAATGAAAAAAAATTTATTTTTTAAACATTTTTTTTAAATGTAAAAAAATGATTTTATTGTCATAAAAGCGCTTTCTTATATATGTGAATGAAAAAAAACAGTCACTATGAAATTCATTCTTATTGGAATATTCTATTAATGTATTAGATATATTCATTTTATATATTTATTTCTATTTATTTGTTTTATTTCATGAGAGAATTTGATCTATAAATGTATTTTAATATGTATTGTAATCGGGTCGATTACTAGTCAGTTTGGCCGATTTGTAGGCGTAGTGTAATGTACTAGCTAAATATTGTATTTTATTAAAAGAATGTGTAAATGTACCATGCTTATATAAGTTATGTATTTAAATTAACTAAATATGATAAAAAGAGAAGAATAGCTCATTCTGTGTAATGTTAATCACACTAATTGTATGATAAAATATTTTAAGAAGTCAGTCTCTACTAGCCCGTGATTGTAATTAGAATAATTAAATAAAGTGACCTTTAAAGTAAAGTTAAGCCACGTGTTTGATTTTAATTAAGAGTGTTAAGGTTAAGAAAAACCTCTTACACTTTGGATTCCTCATCCAAAGAAATTTCATTTGAGCTTTTAATGCATAATTTTAGTTGTCCTGATTTGAGTGAAATATTTTGTTTAGTCAAATTTTGGAAAACATTTTCCAATTTTTTAAAATTATCTAAAATATTTTTTGTTGCTTTATTAAACCACCCTCAGATAGTTCATCTACTTAAGTAAATGAATTATTTTCTCTACAAATATAATTTTTTATGTCGATTTTGTTTTTAAGTTTATACAAAACATAACTATATTTCATTTAGTTTCCTTTTTTTTTAAGGAATATTTAAAAGTTTATCTTTCAACGAAAAATCGTCTTCAGAGAAATGGAGGGAGCAAACAAATGCATTTTCTATATTCTGCACTTTTTGTTTACATACTTTTAACCATTCGACGCTTCAAATCTTTAGGGAATCGGAAAAACCGAATGTTTTTATCAAAATATTTTAAATTATTATTGCTCTTGCAATCTTTAATTTTACAACACACCATTTTAAAACTTTTTAGATATATTTTAACACAATTCTACACTTTTTAACTTTTTTTTAAACACAATTCTATACTTCTATAACTATAACCGCCAACAATAATAGCTTTTGAATACTTCGAAATTTTAAGTTCAAATTTAAATAAATTTCGAAAAAAAACTTTTATCGTTACATTTTTTACATGAAAGTTCTTAAAAAAACTTTCGTTCCAAGTGGAACGAAATTTTTTTTAACCAGTGGGAACTAATTTTTCGAACATCCAGATTGAAAAGTAGAAGTAGAGCCTAATCTGACGCTGACTCTGCAATCTCACTCCGAGGTATGAATGCGAAAGCGATATATACTCTGACGAATAGAAGAAAGAAATGCATCAAAATCTACGTTTCAATCTGTTATGTAAACTTAGCATTATACTTTTGAATTTATTTTCGTTTTACATTTTGAAAAAAGAATTTTTTTTTTGAATATGAAATATTATTTTTTTTCTATTATTTTTACATAAAAAACAAATGAAGTGCACATGACAACGCTACTTTTCTCTGACTGTTATATTTTGTATACAATATAATGTATATACCTACAATGTACTTTCATATGTATAAGTATGTATATAATATATTCCTTTGTATATATAATTTTTTGCATATTTTTTATTTTCGAAATAATTTTTGTAAAACAGTTTCCATAATTCTTGTTTTCAATTGCAATTCATATTATATGGGACATTTTGTTTATTGCAAAAAAATTAATTAGAAATTATAGAAGAAAAAAAAATGTTATTTTTTTTACTAACAATTATTTAAAAAAAAAAAACAATAAAGAAAAATTGACAATATCATTTGTTTATTTATTTGTAAAATGAAAAATGACTGCGAAAGAAAAAAAAGAAATTTGTGAATAAAAGTGGATAAAATATGAAAGAAAAAGTGATGTACAAAATAATATTCCTTTTTTCACATATGATAGTCCTCTTACATCAATGATATTTTATTAACATAAAAAAATAATACAAAAATGTCAACAATCAGTAAATAATACAATATGCACAAAATATGTACATGCAGACGCATAACAAATGTTACTATGGTAACATAAATATAAATATACATATGACATAATATATATGTTTATGTACTATCTGTGATTCATATTCATTCATCAGAAAATAAAACGCTCTTTTATTTTTTTTCTCTCCAAGAACAATTTATGAATGGAAAGCTTTTGAAAAGTGGATTTTCCGAAAATCCACCTGAAATTTTACTGAAAACATACTACACTACTTGCACCATCTGTATAGATATTACCGTCTGTGCTATAAGAGTTCTTCTTATTACATATTACTCAGTGAACGTGCAGGAACCTGTCCTATTATTTTAAGTACGAGTATTTTCTCTGTACTTCTTTCGAGAAAAAGACGAACTGGCCGTAAACCGGATGGTAGACACAGATTATAAAGTTGCTGCTACCATATACGCATACAACATACCTATATATGAAACAAAAATAAAAATTTGACTTTTTTTTCCCCAGAAAAAAGCATGTCCACAAAAAGGATTGAAATATAATAGAGATCCGAAAAGGAAATGAAACAAAACCGTAAACAGGCCCTGTGCGGGCAGAGAAGGAGGTATCACATTTGTCTTTTTTATGAAAAAGAAAAAGCTTTCAATAGTTAATTTTGTGTTCTATACATATGAATTATGACTTAAATTTTATTTTACATAATATATATGCTGAAGATTAAATGCACACATACAAGCGAAAACATTATTTGTTTATTTTTATACTATATATTATAATATGTACATATATATATATTATATATAGGGTAAAAGACCCATATACCGGACACTTAAGAGACTTTGCCAAATGAATTTCTTATTACACAAAGAAATATGATTGTATTCGAAAATTTTCTTTTCAAATCGATAGAAAAGCCTTTGAATTTTCAATTTCAATAAATCTTTTTTCAAATTACATTCCTATTTTTTTAATAATAGTACTTAAAGTCAAAAATTCACATTTCACCTATTATCGGACAGTTGGTGCCTATTGCCGGACGAAATGGTTCCTAATACCGGACAGTACTGAAATGAAGTGTTTAAACTTGAAAGTTGATAATATTGATAAAGAAAACAGATAGAAAAGTGTTAATAATAAGAAATTATACATTTATTTAACAAAAAGATTTAAAAAACATTTTTATGAAACTTAAATTGAAAAAAATTTAAAAAAAAATATATGTACCCTATATATTATGTATTAACAAAAAGTAGGATTCAATAAAAAAAAAAGACCTATATTATTGATTATGAAACTAATTAAAAATAAAATATAATAGGTCTTATTTTAATGTTTCTTGCAAATAAAGCACTTAAAACTACTTCCGAATACATTGAAGTATAGGTTTTGAAATCGGTACATTTTAAATGATACTAGCTAGGACATCAATCGCATCCTTTATTTTATAGTTCTTCATTTTTCTTTTGTTATATCAAAAATAGCTTTTTGTAAATCGGCTTCGATATAGTTTTGTTTTTTTTTCTTTTCATTTTCAAAATACATTCAGGATATAATTTTCTGAAAAATCGGCAGAAATCGAACTTAAAATAGGGATAAAAGTATGTGTCCGGTAAATGAATTGCTGGAGCCTAATACCGGACACCAGTGTCCGATAATAAGAAATTACACAAAAGAATGCTACTTTCACCGGACACCATAATATTATTGTAAAAATTAAAATTTTTGAGTTATTTTTTAAATTTTCTGCTTACATAATTGCACTAAATCACTATTTTAATCAAAATATCTTGAAAATTTTATTTTAAAACACTACAAAGCTTATTTTCCAAACCACCGTTTCTTAAGAAAAAAATAAGAATTTAGACTATGACATGAAACGTTTTCATTTATCAACATGCAGAACATAAGTGACAAATTCTACATAAAAAGTAAATACATCAAAATAAAGTAGAGGATTTTGGCTATATTATAGACCTTTTTTCTTTCTACGAGTTAATACAGAAGTACACAAATTTTTTGTTTTTATTTCATAGTGTCCGGCAACAGGAGCTGTCCGGTATATGGTTCCACTACCCTATACATATTATTCTTCTTCCACATAAAAAATAGAAGAAGAACGTGACAGCTTCACTTTCACCATAAAAATTAGAATCCGCCATATTGCATTTTACCTCACACATACATATAAAAAAATTGGGATTAAACCGAAATAAATTGGGCTTAAGCCAAAATCCGAATTATCGAGTTTATACGACAAAAAATTGGGAGTAAACCAATATCCGTATTAAATTCGGAGCAGGCATAAACACGTAGAATGTAAAACAGATTTGTAGAGGTAGGTCAAGAATAGGATCGAAATAAGCAAACAAAAATAGAAAATGCTTGAAAAAAGAAAAAACATAAAAGCAAAGAAAAAATCAAGCCAAAAAATACCAACAACAAATATCATTTACTTCAGCTGCAAAAAAATTACACAGAACTATAAAGAAAAAAAACACAACACCTAAAATCATTTGTTCTATATAAGCATAATGTATACATATAATATTGTTACAAATCTGAAAAATAAAAAAGAACTTTATTAATAAATTTAAATAAAATTATTTTAAGACGAAATTACCTTTAAATCAGGACCATTGCACCACCCTGTTACCTCACACTTTTCCTGAAAAGACAAGAAAATTAATTAAAAAATTGAATAAACAAAATTTACTTTAAATGCATGAACTTGTTGTTGTTGGCTGTAAATAAAAGAAACTTCCAATTGAACACCAAATTTTTATAAATTGGTGCCCAAACCAGAAGTCCCTATTAAAATACAGCCGAATCCTGAAAAATAAATGAAATAAAGAATAAAATAAATAAAATAAAAAAGGATAAAGGACAACACAAGAAACAAACACTTAAAATAAAAACAACAAAGAACACATCCAAATTCTTTTTCACAACAACAACACAACACATTACAAATACACACAACCAACACACAAAATTTCGAAGATCTCGAATCTTCTTTAAAACTCCAATATGAGATAGAAAATAACTTCTCTCATATTGGAAAGTAACAATGACTTTCCAGAGAAGATTCGAGAAATTTCACTAAACACTATAAAAACAAGCACACACAAAAAGAAAAAAGTTCAGTCTAGTTTTCAGTTTCAGTTGGTGATTTGCTCTCGAGGTGTTTTCTTAAATTTTCTCCAGTTTATTTTAAATCTTTATTTTCAAGTTTAATTTAACTTTCTTGTACATAACTTTTAACACAGTTTTTTTTTCAACACAATCATTTTCTTATTTTCATAACACTTTTTACATTTAAAACACAGGTACGTACGTTTTTTTTAATTCTTTTCTCAAATTTCCACCCACTTCCACTTGCACATTATTTTCTTTCTTTCTTCTGTACTTGATTCTAATTTTTTTTCCTTTTTAACACTTTTAACTTTATTTAACCTAATTTAATTAAGTTAATCACTTTCACATTTACTTACCTTCTTTTTTTTACCACTTTAATTTTACACACATTTTATTTTAACACATTTTTTAACATAACCTTTTTTTTTGTTTTCTTCCACTCACATTTTCTTTTTTTTTTTTTTTGTTTTGTTTTCTTAATCACAATAACAACTCTATACTAGTATATCACTGCACTTTCTTTTTCTCACTTTCCACTTGTTTTTTTTTTATTATTTTTCTGCACATATATATTTTTTCTTTTATTTCTTATTCTAATTCACTCGCGGCGCGATTTCATTTAAAAAACTTATTGCGCGAACCCTTAAACATTTAAATTAATCTAATCAAGAAACAAACGAAATCTCCATTTCGTTTGTTTACATTTGATTCACCTAAGTACAATTTAGTTAGACACCTGTCAAAACAACAAGTGTTGCCACAGGGTCTGAATTGAAAAATTGACTTTGATTAGAAACTATCGGGGTTGCCGACTAGTAAATTTTTCTTAACCCAAACTCAGTTTGATTCAGTGAGTCAAACTCAGTTTCGATCTGATTTTCCTCACTTTCGTGTAAACCAGATTCAGTTGTAAGCTTAACTCACTTCATTCAGTTAATAGTTGGTTTACTTCACTTCACTTGCGGACATCTTTTTTTATTACCATAGCCATTTTTTTTCTTTTAGACAAATTTTTTTTTAGATAATTTTTTTTTGATTATTGCCATTTAAATTTTACTTTTTTTTGTGTTACATTGTAATTAGATTTTTTTTTACTTTTTAGTAATAGACCCTAAATTTGTAAATTCTGTTTTTTTATAATAAATACTAGAATTTTTTTTATAAAATTGCAAAACTGTCTTTTATTTCATTATTTCCCATTTCTTCAGACTTTGGCCCCTATTTTTTTTCTACGTTTCTTTCTCTTCTAAAAATCCCTCTCGGACGCCTTATTTCTCTTCTTTTTACATTTTTTGAATCCATTTTATTTTTACTCTTCGCTCACAAAGGCCAATTTTGTAACATTGGTGTCAGGTGTGTGGGGTCCGATCGGTCTTTGAAATAAGACCTCTCCACAAATATTTTCTTTTCTTGTTATTAATAAATCGAAAATGTCTAGCACGGGAAGTAACAATCCCTCTAATACTGAGTCTGGTGCTGCTCCAGATCTTAGCAGAGCACTGACTATCATAATGGAGCAGTTGCAAGAAATGAGACAGCAGCATCAAGATACACAAAAGCTGATCAACGAAACCTTGTTGCCGCGGATTGCTTTCCTAGAGAGCAGCAGATTGCCTAGCAACCCAGTCACTGCGAGTCCGGAAGCAAATAACTTCTCACACCTTGCAGATTTGCCTACACCACCCCCAATAGTTTGTGCTAGCACGAGTGATGGCCTACAGCCCCCTAGTAGCTTCGCGCAACCATTGGACCTTAAAAGTGTTGACGGCTCAACTAATGTCATGCACACTCAGTCGCAACCCACCTTGGTTCCCTCAAATTTCGCTCATAATAGATCTATGTCCCCTACCTTAGGAAACCAGGACCCTCCTCAAAATGTCGAGACTGAGTGGGCCCAGACAACCAGATTCAAGCCTCCTTCACGGCCCAATCTGATTACTAGCCCTCCTGCATCCTCCAATCTGGTTACATCTTCTTCTGCACCCCCTACCTTAGCGAACCAAGATCCTCCTCGAGATGTCAGAGCTGAATTGGCACGGCCAACTGAGCTTGATCTTCCACCACGGTCCATTCGGGCCACCGACTGTGTTGACAAGGTTCCTACAATCCCGAAGTCAACGGTCCAGGTCACCGACTGGGCGATACGTCACCACCAGTCCAGAACTTTAAGATTTATCATTCGGAGCGATGGCGAAGTTTTCGTTCACCAAGAGGATAGGGTGGCATTAAACGTTCCGGTAACGGAAAAGGGACCTCGAGCGTTGAAGGTCCATCTGTTTTTCAGCTCAAAACTTACAAGCCCACCACCACTCGAAACTATCACCTCACCTGCTGTCGTTTCACTCCCTGCTGAACCTCCTCCCCTTGCAGGCCGTTCTATTTAAGTACAGTTCGCAAATAAGCCACAACTGACCAAATAGGGCTTTGGTCAGTGGAGAAAAGGTGCTTGTTTTCCAAATCGATACAGGCACCACAGCCCGTCTTTCATCAAAAATAGCTTCACCCTCATCACTAACGATTACTGTATCTGCCGACCCCAAACAAATTTTTTTTTTTTTTTTTTTTCAAAAAGGTCTTTTGCAACCACGTTTTTCTTTCTTTCGAACACTCCGTCTGTGTAGCTGACATCCACGTGTACACTAGGAATGGATTTCTTGCAGCAATTTAATTGTAACCCTGCTTCAAGCAAAAACGCCTTTCTAATAGCAACAAATGTTGAAATCCTTTTTGTGAAGACCCGTTGTCCATGAACTTCTGCCAAGAACCCAATTCGAGCTCTCCACACCTCTCAAATTCCATCATTTTCCACGCCAGCATCGCCGAAGAAGTTGAACCCTGCCCAGATCATGCCTACCTTTCTCCGTTCGATCTGGGAAAGCTCAATTCTTCCGCAACCCGAACTTGTTCCAGCTCACTCCTACCTCTTTCTTACCGAACTGGAAAAGTTCAACCCTACTTCTTCTACTCTCTTTTACGAAGAAACTTGTGGAAAATGGGAATGCTCCCCAGACCATGCCGTCCCTTCCGGTCTGAAGGAGCACGCAGCCTCCGTTCCGTCTGACGAAGACTCATACCAGTTCTCCTCTTTCGTCTCTCCACCGAACTGGCTAAGTCTGACTATACTTATCAACCTACCAAGTTTGTGGAAAGTTCGAATAGCCCTATAATTCCTGCATCTCGCCGAAGTTTTGGACAACCAGTCGACCGAGTTACTCTGTTTTTCAACATCGCCCCTAGCTTATCAGAACTTGTCCATTTCTAATATGCTCAAGCTACCAGACGAAACCTCAGACAAACTGAGATGGTCCGTACGATATTCTAGAGAAAATTACAGATGTCGTGTATCGTATTCGCAGTATCATCACTAGTCGTAAATCCGTGGTGCATCGTGACCGATTAGCGCTTGTCAGAAACTAACACAGTATTTCCTGATACCTAACCTTACTTTTTAAACACCAGATATTTTAATTACAATTTTTAAGATTATTTACAGAAGCTTCTTAGGTACAGCACGTCAACAGCCAGGTCCCATCTTTCCATTGCACATAGCGAGGCGACAAGAAGAACATCAAGATGGTCGGTGACAACGTGCTCCTATGTATGCTGTTGTGAGAAAGATGCTCAGTTCGCTATTTTTTTTAAATTTTTTTTGTGTTTTCTTTTTTCTTTGCTCTTTCTCTCTTTTGCCTCTCTTTTTTTCTATTACATTTCAACTACTAAACTCAACAAATCAAACCAAAGTTTCTTTTATTTACAACAACATCCACCAAATCTGAAGCAATCAATATCGTCTTTTCAGGAAAATGCTCAAGGAAAACTTAACCCCGCTCTCGTGGCAGTTACCAAACAAAGTCGGTAGTGTTGTTAGCAGTGTTCAAGAAAAAGACACGTCTGTTAAGTGCACAATTGTTATTATTTTACAAGTCCATTGCGGTTCATGTCTCTATATTCTCTGAGAGAACGAACGCAAGTGAAACTGAGTAAATTTGCAAAAGCAAATACTCACAAACAAGCTTAGCACCAATGACAACGTGTCAAAAGAATACCAGGCGTAAAGCCGAAGAGAAATTGGGAATGAGTACAACATAAATACTGACTAGAAGCATTTTTGTTTGTTAACAATAAGTTCGATGAGTATGAGATTAATGCTCAGTCGGAACTTTGAGCATTCTTCGCGGGGGGCAGTGTTACAAATCTGAAAAATAAAAAAGAACTTTATTAATAAATTTAAATAAAATTATTTTAAGACGAAATTACCTTTAAATCAGGACCATTGCACCACCCTGTTACCTCACACTTTTCCTGAAAAGACAAGAAAATTAATTAAAAAATTGAATAAACAAAATTTACTTTAAATGCATGAACTTGTTGTTGTTGGCTGTAAATAAAAGAAACTTCCAATTGAACACCAAATTTTTATAAATTGGTGCCCAAACCAGAAGTCCCTATTAAAATACAGCCGAATCCTGAAAAATAAATGAAATAAAGAATAAAATAAATAAAATAAAAAAGGATAAAGGACAACACAAGAAACAAACACTTAAAATAAAAACAACAAAGAACACATCCAAATTCTTTTTCACAACAACAACACAACACATTACAAATACACACAACCAACACACAAAATTTCGAAGATCTCGAATCTTCTTTAAAACTCCAATATGAGATAGAAAATAACTTCTCTCATATTGGAAAGTAACAATGACTTTCCAGAGAAGATTCGAGAAATTTCACTAAACACTATAAAAACAAGCACACACAAAAAGAAAAAAGTTCAGTCTAGTTTTCAGTTTCAGTTGGTGATTTGCTCTCGAGGTGTTTTCTTAAATTTTCTCCAGTTTATTTTAAATCTTTATTTTCAAGTTTAATTTAACTTTCTTGTACATAACTTTTAACACAGTTTTTTTTTCAACACAATCATTTTCTTATTTTCATAACACTTTTTACATTTAAAACACAGGTACGTACGTTTTTTTTAATTCTTTTCTCAAATTTCCACCCACTTCCACTTGCACATTATTTTCTTTCTTTCTTCTGTACTTGATTCTAATTTTTTTTCCTTTTTAACACTTTTAACTTTATTTAACCTAATTTAATTAAGTTAATCACTTTCACATTTACTTACCTTCTTTTTTTTACCACTTTAATTTTACACACATTTTATTTTAACACATTTTTTAACATAACCTTTTTTTTTGTTTTCTTCTTGTTTGATTCAGTGAGTCAAACTCAGTTTCGATCTGATTTTCCTCACTTTCGTGTAAACCAGATTCAGTTGTAAGCTTAACTCACTTCATTCAGTTAATAGTTGGTTTACTTCACTTCACTTGCGGACATCTTTTTTTATTACCATAGCCATTTTTTTTCTTTTAGACAAATTTTTTTTTAGATAATTTTTTTTTGATTATTGCCATTTAAATTTTACTTTTTTTTGTGTTACATTGTAATTAGATTTTTTTTTACTTTTTAGTAATAGACCCTAAATTTGTAAATTCTGTTTTTTTATAATAAATACTAGAATTTTTTTTATAAAATTGCAAAACTGTCTTTTATTTCATTATTTCCCATTTCTTCAGACTTTGGCCCCTATTTTTTTTCTACGTTTCTTTCTCTTCTAAAAATCCCTCTCGGACGCCTTATTTCTCTTCTTTTTACATTTTTTGAATCCATTTTATTTTTACTCTTCGCTCACAAAGGCCAATTTTGTAACAATATGTATAACAACATATATGTATATACAATACACATTAAAAATCTCGAAAAGGGAGAAGAAAGAAATATTTTAATACTTTTTGTGTATATATAATATATATATATGTACATATTATAATATATAGTATAAAAATAAACAAATAATGTTTTCGCTTGTATGTGTGCATTTAATCTTCAGCATATATATTATGTAAAATAAAATTTAAGTCATAATTCATATGTATAGAACACAAAATTAACTATTGAAAGCTTTTTCTTTTTCATAAAAAAGACAAATGTGATACCTCCTTCTCTGCCCGCACAGGGCCTGTTTACGGTTTTGTTTCATTTCCTTTTCGGATCTCTATTATATTTCAATCCTTTTTGAGTACAGAAGAAAAAAAATTGAAAATGAAACATGACATTTGTAAATTTTCATAGAATTTTATGACTTATCTTATCTAATCAAACATTCATTTATTATTTTCAAAATTGTTTTGCACAATGAAAAAACAAAAAAATAAGATAAAATGAAACGAAATAACTGTTTTGAGAAGGATAAATTTGTTTTTTGTTTATTTATTTATTATTATATTTTTTTTTTGTAAATATTTCTTTTCTGTTTTCTTTTTGTAATATTTGCTTTTTATATAAATGATAATGATATTACGCATCCTTTTTTTTTGTTTTGTTTCATGACTCTTACCTCGTAAAAATATAATAATATATATGTATATAAAAAGATAAAAATGAGAAAAAAGTAAGAAAAATAAATAAAAATGAATAAATAAATGCAATATCTAAGACTAAAAAAAAAATTAAACAAAAAAAGAATCTATAAAGTTTTATTTTTTAGCCGTATTTTCTTTAGTTTTTTTGTGTAGTTTTTAGTAAATTTTCTGTGTCCTTGCTTTTTTTTCATGAAAAATGAAAGTTAGGTTAAAGTTGTATATAGGTATAATGTATAATACAATATTTTTTGTTTATATAATATGAGAACCTGATTGCTGTGTGTTATATTTATCATCAATATTTTATGAAAATTTTACATACATATATCATAAGTATATGATGAATATATACGAGTATGCGGATGTTTAATGTATATACATACATATATATATATATGATTGTTATGTTATACTAACCAAAAAACTTTATGTAGTAGAATGGTAAAATATTATTATTATTTTATATGAAAACTTAGAAATGAAAATGAATTTACATTATGTATTTTCCTTTTTTTTTATTTTGCTACTATGAATTGTGTCATAAAATAAGGATAAAATGAAAAGTAAAAGAAAAAAAAAGTTGTTGTTGCTGTTTTTGTTTGGAATTCACATTCATTATTACCATGTATATACCCTCTCTTAAATCGACATAAAAGATATGTCGATTTAAAATTGGTTTTATTCTGAACCCATCTCTATGTGTTTATACCCTTTGTAACAACCATAAGAATCGTTTGAACCGGTTATTTAAATCGGTTTATTTTATATCGATTTAAACTTTAATTCGATTTAAAGAAGCGTTTATACCATGGGTCTATTTTGTGTCGACACATTTTATGTCGATTTAAGTGAGGGTATATACATGGTAAATGTGGGCTTGTGTTACTGCAAGATATGTATGTGATGAAAAACAATTTGGTTTTTATCGTCATTTATGTTTTGTTTTTCTCTGGCATTCATTGTTCTAAATAATATAGTGTGTGTACTTATGTGAATGTGGAAAATGTCAAATGTATTTTTTAGGAAATAAGAAGAAAGAAAAAAACTGTTTCTCTCTATTAGCTGCTTTTGATTTGCCATTTTCAAGTGCGAGTACTAAAATCAGTGTCTTTGCTCTTTGATAAATCGGTAAACCGAACGACACAAAAATTTTGACAGCTGTCGAAACCTAAAAATAATTGTTATTTACCAAATTAGTATTTTTTTTTAAATTTAAATTAATTTACATACATACATACAAAAAAGAAAACACATATAGTGCTCTTAGTTTTTAACTATAAAGCCATCTGTTGTTAAAATTGTGCGTAACTATGTACTTGCATCTACTTGAAAAATTTCACATGAGTAGCTACGAGTAGATGATTTAGCACAGACTTTCACCTTATCTTCTCGCAAGTACTTAAAAATGGCAAATCGAAAGCAGCTATCACTAGGCTTTTTTCCTTGAATTTTCATTTTCATTTTCATTTACTTTCTATCATAATATTTTGTTACACTATGTATGTACGTATATGTATATTCACATATGATGGGATAATATCATTATCAGGGTAAAAAGATCGATAAAAATTGATTCGCTTACTATAGGGAACAGATCTCAGGTTAATTCGTGAGAGAATTGAAATTAAAAGGAATAAAAAAACGGGAAAATATTACTCACGGTAGCAGTAGTACATCCATTGGGTTCATTGGGTGTCACGGGAGCGTTGAGGTCATGCCCGACGGATGCACTGAATGTGATCCTACACCTTCTTCCTCCAGATATTCACATCAGATACGTTGTCTCGTGCAGTGCTGTTAGACTCAGAGAATCTGGGCTGCGGTCCGCAAGACTGTACGGCCAAAGCTGTATTCTAGAGAAATTATCAATCAAATGGGCTATGAAACCTACGGACTACTTCATCCCAAGCTAAACCTTGCTTTAAGGTAAAGTTTCCCACAAGAAGTGGATGGAGACGAGGTGAGGGGATGGGGGAATACGATATCGCAATTTTCACGGATGGATCTAAGACGAACGAGGTTGTGGGAACGGAAATGTTCTCAGACAACCTCTCTTCATCTATCGGACTACCAAACCATGCAAGGGTCTTCCAAACACTTCCACTTCCAAACAGCAGGCCACAATATAGGTATTTTCACCGACAGCCAAGCCGCGATCAAAGCCTTGAACTCGGCGAACATTTTCTCTAAACTAGTGGCACAGTGCAGAGAAGAGCTAATTTCAAGGAAGGCCAGTGTGACACTCCTCTGGGTTCCAAACCATAGGAACATTGAGGGGAATGAGAGAGCCGACCTTTTGGCGAAACAGGGGTTGGAATTGCCCGAAGCTAACGCAAAGGATGTGCATCTTCTTTTTGGTTGTGAGAAGTGAGTTCTCTTCCAGCACTTTCTAGCTGGAAATGTCTTCCGAGGTATACAACTTTAAAAAGTAACTGGCCATTTTCCCAATTAACCAAATAATGTGGTTTCAGACACTAAGAAGTTGCAAATTAGTTTCTGCAACGTTGTTGAATCGTTGTCGAACCGTTTCTACAACTGTATTTGGTAGATCATACAAAATCTCAATATGATTGACCTAAAAACAAAACAAAAATCACATATTATATGCACATATTATGTAGCACATATGTATATACATATTGTGTTGTGGATATGTAGTTTTACTATACATATATTCATTTCTTATTTATTGTTTTTTCTCTTTTTTGTTTTTTTTTTAGCAATATTTAAAAAAATATGTTGGTGGGATTTTTCAAATATAAATCCATTTTCTGAGACATCGTAGGCATCAACAAGGGAATAATTTTCATACCTTTATAAATAAAATCTATTCAGAGTGGAAAATTTGTTGTTTTTTTTATATACCTACACACATACGTATACATATTTTAGTTTATTTTTTATTCTTTTATATTTTTTTTTATTCACATGACATTTTTGTTTAGAATAATGCGGCGTTAGAGATATTCTTTGTTTTCAAATAAGTCGCAAAATAAAAAAAATATGAAGAGATGGGGCTGAATAATAATGAAACAAAAAAAAAAGAAGAATAAAAAATAGAAAAATGGAAAAACATAAAGAAAAACAAAAAAAAAAAAACAAGTAAAATTTCAATTTTTTTTTATTTCTATAAATAATTCTAACCATGTAACGAGAACAATAAGATGTTTTTTATATTGATGGGTTGTGTATATATGTTTACACTTTCAATAATATTTTATGTCATTCAGGTGAGATGAAATAACAAGAAAAGAGTAGCTATAAAGTTTGGAGAAGAAAAACAACAATTTTGTTGGATAAAACTTATTTATAGGTATATTATTTATGTTAAATATGATTCATTCTTTAATACGTACATATATATAGCACATATGTATGTGTGCATGTTATGTTTTTCTTTCTTTCTATATTTATAGTTATAAGAACGCACTATGGTATAGAAATTAAAATTTCTGGACAAAATTAAAAACACATTGAGGGTATTCACGATGTGGTGTATTTGTTAGGTGTACTGTTGTTAAATTATACAAATTTATATATAATTTAACAACAGTACAACAGTACACCTAACAATACACCACATCGTGAATACCCCCATTATTTTTAAAATTTTTAAGTATGATAATTTATTTTTTTGATATTACATCACATATGTTTATAGAAAATGCGTAATTGTATCAAATTTCGAATGTATCTTCTAAAAATCTTATTAAGTTCTTAAACTGACAAATATGAAATAATTAGAGCAAAAGCAAATTAAATTTTGTCGCTATGTGTAAAAGACTTGGTGTATTACTTTATAAAAATATTATATTTAACTGTATCATATAAACCTTAAAAAGGATATCTATATCACTTTTACCGCTCTTTTTTTAATGCCATTTTTGTACGTATCTCCCATTTCAACATCGTCTTTATAATTTCCACTTTACATTTTAATTTGTATTTTTCCTTCTCTATAGAATTTTTTTTGCCTTTATAACCTTGTTCAACATAATTTTAATTTTGCTGCTATATGATTGTGTGGAAATGTTTAAATCATCCTCAATCTTAAGCATTATATAACATTTAAGTGAATTTTAGCACATTTTCGTCAAAAATATGTTTCCAAGTTTGAACATCTCTGGACTTTGGCTGTGGTCCGAAATAATTTGAAATTTCTGCATGCAATTTTTCTCCTCCATCTCTACAAAATTCTTTTTCAAACAGGAAGAATTCCTGCAACCGGGAACGAGTTACAGCTTCAAAGAAAAATACTACAAGCATCAATGTTGTGGAAGTTTTTGTAGACTTTTTCGTCCCTTTTAAAAAAGTATATTTCCGGAGTAGTAGAAAGTTGAAATTTGACCAGAATATTTTTCAAAAGGTTCTTTAATAAAAAAAAAAAAACTTTAAAATGTTATATGAAAAATTAAAAATAATTTTTGTCATACATTACATTCAAGCACAAAAAATAATATACCATACATCACTTTTTTTTGAAGAATTTTATACTAAACTAGGATCCTTCAAATTTGAACTGTTATATCTCGGACTGTATTGCATCAATTTTTGTCAAGTAAGAAACAATAGAATAGGTCAGAAAATATTTCAGATTTGTCGAAAAATAATGTTTTGGAGAGAAGCCAGGCAGAAATTTGACCAGAATATTCCTTAAATGGTTCTCTATCAAATAAACTTTTAATGGTATAAATTTATATCGACTATGGCAAAAGTTATACCAAATTTTCCCCCCAATTCTACATAAGAGTCTCTTATTTCTCTTACTTCTCTAAACTTTTTATCATAAGAGATTTATTAGCAGAAATTGGTATTCTACATAGCAGACGTGTGGTGATAATAATGTGTAAGAGACTAAGAGGTTTTGAATTCACCAAAATCAGCTGATTATCATGACATTTGTTTGAATTTGAATGTACGAGTTTATGCCTGATTCGCTTTTAATACGGATTTTGGTTTACTCCCAATTTTATCTGCTATAAACTGGCTAATTCGGATTTTGGCTTAAGCCCAAATTGTTGAAATGGTGAAAGTGAAGTTGTCACTTTAGTGAAGTTGTATACTTTAAGTGTATAAAAGTATCAACGTTTGCATGTATTATTTTAATCCCAATTTACAGTTTATAGCGTACTCCCAATTTAATCCAAAATTTGAATTATTTTTGTTAAATAAAAATTTGAAATCATAGGTTACTAGATATTTTAAATGTTATTCATATAGCATAGTTTTTACTGATTTTTGATTAAACGGTTTTTAATTAACTTTAAACAGTATAACTCAACTTTTAAATAATTTGTAAAAAAAGAAAAAGTGAAAGATTTACATTTTTATTCCCGCGTATTTAGAAAATATATAATATATATAATATAAAATATAATACTATATTCATTTAAAATTAATAATAGTATTTCTTCCATTTTATTTATTATTTTTATATTATTTTTATTTTATATTATTATTTTTATTTTCTTTTATTAATTTTTTTTTTAAATTTTTAATTTCTTCACTTTTTAAAAACTCCACTTCTACACAATAACAATAAGAGGACCTCACCAATGACCTGCTAAGTTAATAGACTTTCGAGGTTAGAAACGTCTCTTATCTTCTTATCCAGAATACCAAATTCTCTTAACTAAACTCACCACAATTTTTAAGAGATCAGCTGATTGGTGACATCTCTTACCTCTTACCTAGAATAGCAATTTCTGCTAAGTGTCTGCTAATTGCATTTAAGAGGCTAAGAGTCTCTTAGTCTCTTATGTAGAATTGGGGGGATTAAAAATGTTGAAATAATAAAATTTTTCTAATATTTTGAAAATATGTATATTAATGAAAATATGACATTTTATTATTAAAAAAGGTACGTACATAATATCACTTTTTTCTAAGATCCTTCATAATAAAACAAATAAGAAAATAAACGAATATTAAAATGTGGAGAAGCATTTTCTTCGGAAGCACTCAACACATGATTCAGTACAGCAGTTTTTTTTTCCGCCTTTCCAAATATTGAATAGGTCGTTATCTTAAAATGTGTGTTTTCTTGAAAAAAACAAAAAATTAATTGAGGAGGCAGGTAGGGGCAGGCAAAAATAGATGATTCTAATGCAGGAGAGTCAGTAGTATAATTATCAATCATTACTTTCTCTACCATATGCTAGCGTTTTTTTAAAAGTTTAAATACTTTTTACTTTTATGAAATTTATATTGGAAATTTCAACTCCATTTTAAAACACACATTGATGGCAGAAATTATAGCATTTTAAAATTTTAACATTATTAATTTAAATTCATACCTTCGTTATTAGCATCCATATTTCAAACAAAAATATTCCACCACTCACTTTGAAAATATCCATTTTAGAACTTAGTGTCGACTTTTCAACAGTATTACAAATGTGATACACTCATCATGAGCAACCTTTGTGACGTCATTTCTGCTAGGAGCAGTGATGCGATTTTAAAAAAAAGTTGAATGTATATGATTTTTTATGTTCTTAACACTTTCCAATATAATTTCACGGGATATTTTAGACTTGAAAAAATCATTTTTGGCCAGAAATTTTGATTTCTATACCATAGTGAAACGGTTGTTTTGTTTTTATATTTACTACTGTAATGGAAATAAAATTTTTAACTTAAATTAAATTAGTGTAATTCGGGTTTAACTATGTATGTAGTAGGTTTTATTTAATTAAATTAAAACTTTATATTAAAGTAAAATTAAAACTCAATATTCACTTATAAATTTTCTTTATTAAAACCAAAAATTATATACACCTACATATGTATATTTCAGGTACCTATACCTTCTTTAAGTTTTATACTTTTCACTAATAGGTCGACCTATCGACTGACTTTTTATTTTTTAAAAACTGGAATATTAACAAATAATCGAATGATGAAACAGTTACATTACATTGAAATCACAATTAATGCTTATATATTTTACAGGGTGAACCTTATATGTAACTTTTTTAAAGAAAATTGACTACAACTATTTTGTACATAAAGGATCAAAATAAAAGAAATAAAAATGACCATTTTCTTCTCTTACTTCTTTCGTCATAATTGACTTTTTCTTGTTCCTGTTTGTTGATATTTCAAGTGAAATTTTCACTAGAAAATCGAATAAAATTTTCCAGCAAAAATAACTTAAAATATAATATGTACAACTCAACCATTAATTTATCTTGAAACACATAACGTGTCTGTAGTTCTATTCATAGAGTAGAAAATGTAAAGGTTAAATGTAGCTGAAAAAATAGTTTGTTGAATTTTTTTATCGTCTTCTGTTGTCTGATACTTGTAAAAATTGAACAAGCTAACAGAGAAATAAAGAAAAATATATATGTGTCGGGTTAAAGGTAAAGGGGGACATGAGATATAGAAAAAATTGCTTTCCATTCACATGATTCCATCCAAAGTATTAACAAAATGTTATTATACTTGAAAGTAATGAATAACGAAAAATAAAACCCAGAAAATAAAAAAGATCTTGGATAAATTGAAGATTACAAGTCCAAAAAAGATTAGAGGCCAAAATTACAAAACAAAAATTTTCATTTCTGCATGTCCCAAATTTTTTCAACATTTGAATACAAAAAAAAGAGTTACATAAAAAAAACTACGAAAATACTCCGTGAACTGTTTTCAGTGTTTCATTCGAAAATGTTATCGTCGATACAAACAAATTGTGTATTATGAGGCAGAGAAATCTGTATTACCGATGCTTTCAGTATACCATTATATTGTAAGGACAATAAGACTATCTTTAAAAACAAAAATAAATTATTGAGTGAAAGCCAAGTAGAAATAGTGTGGAACTGGAAAGTGAAACTAACTAACTATTATTAATTTTTATTAATTTTAAATTGAATATAATGTCGAACATAGTTTTTTTGATTTATTTTCAAAAATTGACTCTCCAAATGACATTCATTCATACCTTTCCGTTTCTTATATACTTTATCAATATTGACATGCATAATGTGTTGTATTACGATTGCAATACATATTTTCATTACCTTATTTTTAAATGAGTTGTTGTTTGATTCCAATCGGAGTACATATTTGTGAAATATTTGTTTTATGTTTCAAATACATAATAGGTTTATATAGTCAAAATCATAAAAGTTGAGCGATTTTCGTGCATATTTTACATGTGTTAGTGATCTTCTTGTGTATACATATAGGAAAAAAACTATCGTTTCTTAAAATTTACAACAACAAAAATGCATGTGTGTAAGTATCTTTTTTTCTGTGCATGTTTTTCTAGTATAATACGAATTCCTCAATTTTTTTGGTTTTGCCTATACTAGATTGTTCAACTGTAGTATAAAAATTATATTGATTGACAAACATGTGGTATATTCGAATACCATAGTATGAATACTAGATGTCTGTCTAGGTTTTAAGGAACAAAAATTTAAAAAAAAATTATAAATTAAATTTGGTAGCAAATATTTTTCGTCCTATTTACATAGTACAATTTTTTCATGGTTCTTTATATCTATCTTCCAGATAAAGTTATTTGACCAATAGGGTACTGACACATCATGCTGAATCTGAAACTGAATTTTTCAGACTCATATCTTAAACCCACAGTTTTAAATGACACCTGTCACATAACACTGGAAATTTCAGCACATGAAAATTTTCAGGTTTGTACTTACGCAAAAAGGATTGAAATATAATAGAGATCCGAAAAGGAAATGAAACAAAACCGTAAACAGGCCCTGTGCGGGCAGAGAAGGAGGTATCACATTTGTCTTTTTTATGAAAAAGAAAAAGCTTTCAATAGTTAATTTTGTGTTCTATACATATGAATTATGACTTAAATTTTATTTTACATAATATATATGTTGAAGATTAAATGCACACATACAAGCGAAAACATTATTTGTTTATTTTTATACTATATATTATAATATGTACATATATATATATTATATATACACAAAAAGTATTAAAATATTTCTTTCTTCTCCCTTTTCGAGATTTTTAATGTATATTGTATATACATATATGTTGTTATACATATTATATGTATACATTATGCTTATATAGAACAAATGATTTTAGGTGTTGTGTTTTTTTTCTTTATAGGTAGTTCTGTGTAATTTTTTTGCAGCTGAAGTAAATGATATTTGTTGTTGGTATTTTTTGGCTTGATTTTTTCTTTGCTTTTATGTTTTTTCTTTTTTCAAGCATTTTTTATTTTTGTTTGCTTATTTCGATCCTATTCTTGACCTACCTCTACAAATCTGTTTTACATTGATATTTAATTTTATGGAATTATTAAATGAATTTATAATTATAATATTTTTCGTTGGTCAGTAAAATTTGGTAATATAAAAAGATAATTTTGAAGGGGCATTTTTAAAATTATCCTTTACGCTTTTCTTGTATTTTTTGTTTGTTTTGAAAATAAATTTTAAAACAAGACAAGAAATCTAAAAACATTTAAATTAACACTTCATTCTATTTTTGATCGTTTTCGTAGTTTTTTACGGATTTTTATCCGACTTGAAAACTTTTATATTACCAAATTTTACTGACCAACGAAAAATATTATAATTATAAATTCATTTAATAATTCCATAAAATTAAATATCAATGTAAAACAGATTTGTAGAGGTAGGTCAAGAATAGGATCGAAATAAGCAAACAAAAATAAAAAATGCTTGAAAAAATAAAAAACATAAAAGCAAAGAAAAAATCAAGCCAAAAAATACCAACAACAAATATCATTTACTTCAGCTGCAAAAAAATTACACAGAACTATAAAGAAAAAAACACAACACCTACAATCATTTATTCTATATAAGCATAATGTATACAT
Source organism: Bombylius major (assembly GCA_932526495.1). Lineage (NCBI taxonomy): Eukaryota > Metazoa > Arthropoda > Insecta > Diptera > Bombyliidae > Bombylius > Bombylius major. Next base: position 20,473,517 of record OW052043.1, read on the forward strand.
ATAATATGTATAACAACATATAAATACATACATACATATGTATAGTTTCATTTACAATGGTTTTGTTTTTTCTTATTTTTCATATTGATCATATAAAGCAATTTACAAACACATTCATCAATCCCCATTCATTCTATTCAATTCGAAAGAGCTTCAGACTAGAGCTTTCTCAGACCAGTTTTTGAGCTTTCTCAGATAAATTTTTATAAAAATGTAAAAATTATGAATTTCGTACGTTCCTCGTGAAGGAATCTCTTTTATATTTCAATCCTCATTGCTTACGTTTTGATTTCTTAAAATTCTCAGCACTCTGATTCAGAAATGCTTCTAAACAATGTAATTTAAATGACTACTGTCAAATGAAACTGAATCTGAATTCTGAATATGAAATTTTGAAGGCTGTGTTGTTGTTTTTTAATTTGATTTTTAAACTAAAAATCAACACTTGAACAATCAACACAATTTTATAAACAAATGAAATCATATGAAATAATGAAAAGTCAAGCAACAGCTGACTATTCAGTTTCAGATTCAGATTGACTCAAAAATACAATCTGAATCTGAAACTGGAAAATTCAGTTTCAGATTCAGCATGATGTGTCAGTACCCATAAGTACTAAATTGTTTTTCTTCATATATCCTACAGATAACTTAGTACATACATATGACAGAAAAACTCATCCCAGCCCTAAAAATGTAAATGAATAATATTGAATGATTTAAAAGCTCCAAGTTTGACGTTGTTATTAAACCATATTATTATTATTATTAATTTTTTTTTAAATTTTAAAATACTTTTGCAAAATGTAAATACTCGTAGGTAAAAAAAAGAGAAAAAAAGAGTAGTACTTTCACAAAAAGTGAAATAGTTTTTAAATATTAATTAAATTAAACATTAATATGTAATATGTATAGATTTATTCAATTATTATTTCTCTCTATTCTTTGAAATCATATACAATAACGTTGCAGTTGAAATATATATGAATGCATATACTCTAATTTTATCTGCATGATAAGTCTGATCTGTCAGTAAAGACACTCAAATGTTCGACCCTCAGGATTAGATAATCATCACAAGCACTTTTTAAAAGTAAAACAGATATTAATTGTTATTTGTCGTCATAACAATGGAGACCCCTTCCCCAATTTACAGCTCTCTAAATCAAAAATATGTATTCGATCAAATGATTTTTTATGACTTTAAATGTCTCTTTTTATATCATAGCTTCAAATTGAAAATTGAGTACCTACTAACTTTTGAAACAAAAAAAATGAAATTTCAAAAACTGCTATTATTTCGAACACTTGAAATATAATTTTCTATTCATTAAATCAAATTAGAATGAGAGAGGTAATAATCAAGGACATCTGTGCACATATGTAATTTTGCAATAAGGAAGAAACTTTATACAAATCATGTGAATTTCCATACATTATGGCCTTAAATTATATATCACGAGGTTAATATTTTCTAAACTAAACACTGTTTTTTTTTTTTTTTTGAACGAAGGTGTAACAAGTATACATACATACATATTTCATTTTACAAGAAAGTTCCATATTTTCCTGTTTACATTATTTATACTGCCTACTTATTTTAATTTCAGTGTTACATTTAAAAAAAATAAATTTGTTTTTTGCTTTTTACAAAAACACTTTTAAAAAATGTTATACACTAAAAATAAGAAATATTTAATATAAACATCATGTTAAAAAAAAAAACTATATAAAAACAGTCGTAAATAAATAAATTAAAATTAAAGCAAATTAGAATAAAATAAAACAGAATAAGAAAAAACTACACGAAATCTTATCAAAAGAAACTTTGTAACAACAAACATGTTCAACACTCGAATTAATTTTAGGACATTTTTGTCAAAAATCAGTTTTCAAATATAAAATATCTCTGGAGACTGTGATCTGAAATAATTTGAAATTTCTGCACGGAATTCTTCTCTTCATTCTCTAAAAATTCATAACAAAAGTTGATATTTGACCAAAATATTCTTTGAAAATTTCTTTAATAAAAAAAACTTTAAAAAGTTATATGAAAAATAAAAAATATTTTTTTTCATACATTACATTTATTTACAAAAAATAATACATATTATGTACCTATGTATATTACTTTTTTTTTGCTGAAAAATTTTATACCAGAAAACTAGGATCCTTCAAATTTGAGCTGTTAATCTCGGACTGTATTGTATCGATTTGTGTCAAGTAAGAAACAATAGAATAGGTCAGAAAATATTTCACTTCAATTGGAAAGTGTTTCTTTCAAGATAAGTTTAAAAATAAAGATTTTCGCATTTAAATGAAAAAAAGCGTTGTTTTGTCGAAAAATGACGTTTTTATGCGTTTTTTTTGAAATATTCTGATCGAATTTCAACTTTCTACTATTCAAGGAATATACAATACATACATAATATTTAGTTTTTCAAAATGATGAAAATGTGTAAAAATTGTCCCCAAGATTAATGCGGGTATATAAAGTATTAAACGAGAGCGGACTGTTAAGTGCTAGACAGACACAGAGAAAAATTGTCATGCAAAACGTGTAAAAAAAAAAGACAACAAAATAAACACGAACTTCACATTCAAAATATTCAAATTTTATTTATTTATTTTTTTTTTTCTAAACTTATTTGCAAATCTTATATTATTATTCTATGAATAATTTTTAAGAGTTCATTTAAATATATTCATATAAAAGGATAATCTATATACATATGTATATATTTTTTTTTTGTATATGTGTGATTTTTTTTCCTTGTAAACGAAAAAGAAGGGATCCATACAAAATCCAGATTTACAAAATCCAGAAACGACAAAATTCAGAATTTTTTTAAAAATCCAGAAAGACAAACAAAAAATTTTGTTAAAATGAAAATTTTTTTTTAGAAAAGAATGAGTGCAGATCAGTGTTGGATTTAGGCTTAGGCAAGTGAGGCAATTGCCTAGGGCGGCAAAATTTTAGGGGCGGCAAATTTTAGCCTAACAAGCAAAAAAAAAAAAAAACCTCTTTTCATTGCTGTGAATAGAGTAAATAAACTTCTATATCTAACAAGCAAAAAAAAAAAAAAAAAGGCAGGGCGCCATATGAGACAGTGCCTAGGGCGGCATCACACTTAAATCCGCCACTGGTGCAGATATAAACAAAAGTAAGTGGTAGGTACTTTGTAATTTAAATTATTTCTGTATATCTTTCCCTTTGTCTCAAAAATGGAGCAAATAACCTTATTACAACTGGTAATCATCTTCAAAAGGATTTTTCCGCTGTACAGTTTATTTTAATAATTTTTGTGAATGAATGTTTTATATCTTATTCATTAGATATTTTTCTTTTTTCAGTTGAAAGCCATATTGCAAAATTTTTTTAAATAAATTTTACATTTTTATCTAGAACTTGCTTTTGTTTATAACTGCTCTGATCCTTTTTTAAAAAATTGTTATTAATTTGATATATGTATATAAAAAGAGGTAGATATGTACATGAATTTACAAAAAAATCTAGAAAAAAAAACAGAAAAAAATAGATGGCGGCGCCGAATTTTTATGAATGAATGTGTTACATCTTATTCATAATATATTGTTCTTTTTTTATTTGAAAGCCGTTGCAATAAATTTTTAAATAAATTTAACAGTGGAAAAATCCTTTTGAAGATGTTGATTACCAGTTGCATTGTCGATATTCGCACTGTTTTTAAAACAAAAGGATAGAAATACAAAAATATTTTAAAGTACTGCTGTTGTTTTTAACTGCTCCGATCCTTTTTGAAAATAATTTGATTGATTTGATATGTATAAAAAATTGAGTAGAACACAAAATATGTACCTTAATGTTTATAAAAAAATCTGGATTTTTTCTGGATTTTGTCGTTCTAGATTTTGTCGTTCTGGAATATGTCGTTTCTGGATTTTGTCGTTTCTGGATATTGTCGTTTCTGGATTATCTCGTTTCTGGATTTTGTCTTTTCTGGATTTTGTCTTTCTAGATTTTGTCTTTCTGGATTTTGTCTTTCTGGATTTCGTTACGAACCCAATTTCTTCTGGATTTTTTCTGGATTTTGTCGTTCTAGATTTTGTCGTTCTGGATTATGTCGTTTCTGGATTTTGTCGTTTCTGGAATTTGTCGTTTCTGGATATTGTCGTTTCTGGATTATGTCGTTTCTGGATTTTGTCTTTTCTGGATTTTGTCTTGTCTAGATTCTATCTTGTCTGGATTATGTCTTGTCTGGATTCTATCTTGTCTGGATTTTGTCTTTCTGGATTTTTTAAAAAAGTCTGGATTTTGTCCACTCTGGATTATGGATTTCGTGATTTTGTACCGATACCAAATAGAATTGGGTACGAAATCCCGAAATCCATAATCCAGAAATACAAAATCCAGAATTCCAAAATCCAGACAAGACAAAATCCAGACGAGACATAATCCAGACAAGATAAAATCCAGACAAGACATAATCTAGACAAGACAAAATCCAGACAAGACAGAATCCAGATAAGACAAAATCCTGACCGAAAATCCAGACTGAAAATCCAGATGAAATAAGTTTGCGCAAACTTATTTCATCTGGATTTTCAGTCTGGATTTCTTTCATATATTATACTTTTCTTAGAAAATAATTACATATATGGAAAACGTAATAAATCTGGAAAACAAAAACTACCTACTTTTCCACCAGCGTTTTGGTCGGTATATGATAATGTAGTAAATGGTTTTCCCCGAACACAAAATGAAGTAGAATCTTGGCATAGGAGATTGTCTTCTTTAATTGGAACAAACAACACAAATATCTACCATTTAATCAAAAATCTCCAAAATGAACAGATTATGGTGGAAACAACCATCCAAAAATAAATGCAGGTCAGAATAAGTCAATCAAAAAATCCACCCAAAAGAAAGAAGACAGAATTAGAATTATTATAAATGAGCGGGCAAACTACACAAACGCTGAATTCCTGACAAGTTTGGCCACAAATTTTTCTTTAATTTAAGTTAATTGTATTGTTTTTTTTACGTTATTGTTTTTGAATTCCTTTTATTTATTTATTTTTTTTTAGAATGAATAAATTATTTAATTTACAGTATTATTTTTTTATTACACGTTAAATTTGTATTATTGAAAATGAAATAAAATTTTATGTTGTTTTTGTCATGAAAATTTATGTTTATTTATTTATTTTTTTTTTTGTTTTTCTCTTGAAAATTCTGCATTTTGTCTTCTCTGGATTTTGTCTTGTCTATATTCTGTCTTGTCTGGATTTTGTCTTGTCTATATTCTGTCTTGTCTGGATTTTGTCTTGTCTAGATTCTATCTTGTCTGGATTATGTCTTGTCTGGATTCTATCTTGTCTGGATTTTGTCTTTCTGGATTTTTTAAAAAAGTCTGGATTTTGTCCACTCTGGATTATGGATTTCGTGATTTTGTACCGATACCCTTTGTTCCCATGAAAATAAACATATTATAAAAATCTTTTATTCTTCAAAAACAAATATGTATCTTTATTCTTATTAGTTAGTTTGGAAAAAAAAAGCCAAAAAGAAAAACTAGAGAGAAAAACAAAAAGTGAACAGACTAATAATAATATAATAATAAAATAAAAAAAAGGATCATTTTAGATCATATTTATAAACCCTTTAAAAAAAGAAATAAAATATGAAAAAAAAATAATAATAATAAGAAAAATTAGCCTCTTGACAACGTTCCTATATATTTTCAAGAATGTTTAATATTGAGTACGATGTACATACATACTTCAATAAAAAAAAAATCATAATTCCTCATTGGCATTATTATTCTTCTTTTTTACATTTGAAGTGTATATTTATGTAATGTGTGAATATGTATGCACAAGAGAGACACTGTACATAGTTTTGATGATGATATATTAAAAAGATGCCCTTTTTATGTGCCACTCCTTCGGGTAAAATCATATTGTGAGATAATAATTTTTCATAAAAATTGACCCAAAAAAGGGTTTTTCTAGTAAATGGTATGAGAATTGAACAGGATGTCTTGGAATAATTTTTTTGAGAAATTTTCAAAATAAATTTGTATTTTTCGATGGTAAATACAGAAAATGTTATATGTATATTTTGTTGTCCATTTCGTAAAGAAAATGCTTCAACCCGCCATTTTTTCTTCGAAAAAACCTATGTACCTACATACATTACATACATTATTTCTGGATTTCTTCGTCCAACCAACATTTTTTAGTCTTGCGATGCAGATGTCCAGCTTTCTTGCCATCGTTGGGGAGGTCCTCCCGGTAATCTAGAATTTTCAGGCTCTCGATTTTCGGTCATCGGTCATTATTTCCACATGATCTTTCCAGGCCCTTCTTCTCCTGATATCCAGAATCTGACATGTTTATCTTATTTCCTCACTTCTTTTTCGACCTTGTAGTGTATGTCCTGTCTTATCTGTTATCGACCTGAGATTCACATTTCGATCATTCCCAAAAGGCATTTAGTGGACATGTTTTCCGCTCTTGTTTCAATTTCGCGAATGTGATCACAGGTCTGATATACTTACATACATCTTTTGAATTTACACTTTATCTTCCGTACGAGTACTCTTGTTCTTGGGATCCGAAAAATTCATCGCCAGCAATTCACCGCCAGCAATTCGGCGGTGAATTGCTGTGGCGATGAATTGTTGAGGCGATGAATTGCTGGCGAAGAATTGCTGGCGAAGAATTGCTGGCGGTGAATTTTCCTAGACCCCTTGTTCTTGTTTATCCACATTCCGGAAGTTTCCCGATATTACGGTTACTTTCGATGTTTGCTTACTCCGAGGTATTAAAAGTTCATTAGCTGCTCTACAATTTTGCATCTTCGTAAGGGATTTCATTTTCTGTATGAATATCAGCCATTTATTGAAATTTGTACTGGTTATCTTCATTTCTGGATTTTATTAACGTTTACACGTCCACTCGTGTATTTTAGATCAATGATTCACAAAATAACTACATACCTATTCAAATTTTAAACAACTCAATTTACTTGACTTTTGTTAACTGTACCAGTTGATTAAAAAACTGGTCCTAGTATAATAGTGTTACATAATGGAAATTTGGTCTGATTATTTTTTTGAAGGTTAAAACACATATGTACTTATGTATATCCTAAAGGCCTAACAAAATATCGTTATACTTTTTAAGTGATTTTGTGTATCATCATAAATATTTTCTTCTCAATACTCTGTGTACATGTATATAACGAAAATACGGTCACATTATGTATAAAATACATTATTATTTTTTAAAAGAATGAGAATGAAGAGAGAAAAAAATGACTAAATTATAAAAATTTTAAATAGAAATTCTAGAAAATGAAAAGTATAAAATAAATGAAAGAGGGGATACAAAAAATTCTAAAAAAAAAAAGGAAATAAAATTTAACAAACCAAAAAATAAAGAAAATTGTAAAAAATGTGAAAATATACATACTTACATATATTATTATTGACTTATTGGTGGTTAAAAAACTTTAATTAAAAGTTAAAATCGAACGATAAATAAGCTCCTTTCTTATGGTTTCTTAAATTTTAACACTCTGTTCACATTTAAGTACATATAATATATCGAATCAATGTTGGGAATATTTTTATATAACTTTTCGTCCATTTAAAAAAGTATGATTCCCAAAGAAGTAGAAAGTTGAAATAATTCTTATTCGACTCAAATCATTACAATACAGCCCGAGATATACCAGCTAAAATTTGGTATAACTTTTGCCATAGTCGATATAAATTTATACCATTAAAAGTTTATTTGATAGAGAACCATTTAAGGAATATTCTGGTCAAATTTCTGCCTGGCTTCTCTCCAAAACATTATTTTTCGACAAATCTGAAATATTTTCTGACCTATTCTATTGTTTCTTACTTGACAAAAATTGATGCAATACAGTCCGAGATATAACAGTTCAAATTTGAAGGATCCTAGTTTAGTATAAAATTCTTCAAAAAAAAGTGATGTATGGTATATTATTTTTTGTGCTTGAATGTAATGTATGACAAAAATTATTTTTAATTTTTCATATAACATTTTAAAGTTTTTTTTTTTTTATTAAAGAACCTTTTGAAAAATATTCTGGTCAAATTTCAACTTTCTACTACTCCGGAAATATACTTTTTTAAAAGGGACGAAAAAGTCTACAAAAACTTCCACAACATTGATGCTTGTAGTATTTTTCTTTGAAGCTGTAACTCGTTCCCGGTTGCAGGAATTCTTCCTGTTTGAAAAAGAATTTTGTAGAGATGGAGGAGAAAAATTGCATGCAGAAATTTCAAATTATTTCGGACCACAGCCAAAGTCCAGAGATGTTCAAACTTGGAAACATATTTTTGACGAAAATGTGCTAAAATTCACTTAAATGTTATATAATGCTTAAGATTGAGGATGATTTAAACATTTCCACACAATCATATAGCAGCAAAATTAAAATTATGTTGAACAAGGTTATAAAGGCAAAAAAAATTCTATAGAGAAGGAAAAATACAAATTAAAATGTAAAGTGGAAATTATAAAGACGATGTTGAAATGGGAGATACGTACAAAAATGGCATTAAAAAAAGAGCGGTAAAAGTGATATAGATATCCTTTTTAAGGTTTATATGATACAGTTAAATATAATATTTTTATAAAGTAATACACCAAGTCTTTTACACATAGCGACAAAATTTAATTTGCTTTTGCTCTAATTATTTCATATTTGTCAGTTTAAGAACTTAATAAGATTTTTAGAAGATACATTCGAAATTTGATACAATTACGCATTTTCTATAAACATATGTGATGTAATACAAAATACACGTATAGCGTTCTACATGTATAAATTTCTACATGAAAAAGTGAAGAAGAGAATATATTGAAATACTGATTAATTTAAATTTAATATGTAGAAAATTTAAATAATTCTAATAATTTCCTAAGAGTTTGATTTTTTATAAACTGAGTGTGTGATTGTTACAAAAATAGTATGTATGTCTAATATATTTAGGGTATGTGTCACATTGGTTTCTCGGATTTTATTTTATTTTATTTTTTATTTTTGGAATAAAATGTCAACCAAAAGAATAAACAAAAAATCAATATTAAAGTTGACCTTCTAATTAAAAAAGTTGGCTTTTCAAGTGAACAGTTGATATTAACACAGCTTAAAGTAAAATGCGAACCACTAAATCATTGGCAGAAAATGAGATTAAATGTTTCAGCATTGAGCATTTATACCTAAATTCAGAATCCAGCACTCTGTTTGGCTTCTGACCGCCCTTCAAGGGTTTGACAGTCTTAAACTATTCCCAGATTAGCTCCGATTTTATTTTATTATTATTATTATTTATTTTATGTCTTTAAAGTACCTTTACACTACTTGATTTGTCATATCACTTCATATACTATATGTCACTGGTAAAAGTTTGACAGCGTTTACACTGTCTGATTTTGTTGAGAAACTTTGTGATACGATTTTACACTCGACATACATATCATTAGAATAGATTTTTTCTATTTTCGTATGACATTTGACTTGACTTTGTAATATCATATTTGAATTTTTTTATTTCAGTGGATTATCAGCATTATGAGAAGTCGTATGACAATACATATGTAAAATACCATACATAAAGTGATATGACAAATCAAGTAGTGTAAAGGTACTTTTAATGATGTACATAAGTTCCATTTTACAGCCGAAAAATACCGTTAAAAAATTGTGAAGATTTTGTGAAAAAATTGGCATGTTTTACCATAGTTTTACAGTGTATTTCCCCATTTCAGGACATTCGAGGACAACTGATAATAATGTCAATTTTTATCACAAAATTTTCAACGGCACTTTTCAGCTGTAGAATAGAACATGGAGGAGACACTCTAAAGCTTTTATATTAAAAGTATTCATTTCGATATCTCACGGAATCAGCTAATCGGAAGTTTGAGCAAGTAAATTTTTATTGTACTATGGTAAAATGGTAATTTGCAAAAAAAAAAAAAATTTTTTTTTAACGTTTAATTAAATTAACATTTTTTTTCTATTCAAAATTGAATGTCAACGAAAATTTTTTATAAACATAAACTTTCAAAAAAGAAAAAAAAAAAGAAGGCTAAATTAGTTTCTGCCTAAATTATTATTGATTCGTGGATCTCATTATAATACCGGGAGATTTGAATTTCATTGATGAGAACACAAAAAAAAATAAATAAATAAAAATAAAACCAACACAAGAAATATTTTATTCGTATTTTTGTATGTAAATTGTATCCATATACTTACTTATGTATATTTATGTAGATACTTTTTCACATGTACGTACCATATATTTATATGTAATTGTATACTTTTTTAAAAAACTAGTTTTTTTTTCTCCTTTGTCCTCTTCAAATCTTTTCTTGAGAGCCAAATTTAGTGAAAAATTTTTTCGAAAACAACAACAACATCGTCTGAAATGTATTTATGTGTCTTCATCAACACAAGCAAATAAATTTCTTCTAAGTGTTGGTGTACATGATTTGAAAAAATTTCAAACCCAGTTCACCATTTAGTCTTAATGTCAACAGAATATGTTCTCGTGCTCTAAGAATACAAACTTAATAAATCCAAAATATGTTCTAAGTTAACTGGGTAGCGATCATATATGAATTTATAAATTTATACACAATTATGAGACTGTAGAAGTTTGAAAATTGAAAAAAAAATAGTTCATAATAAACAAAATAATTTCGGTTATGATTTAAAATTTTAAAATTTCAAAAATTTGAATAAAAAAAACGAATTTTTAACGTAATATAATAGAAAATTATAGGTTATGTATGTAAAAACTTATTCAGCAAAAGTGCTTACAAAATAAAAATGGTTAACTTGCGATTACAATCGAGGATGTGATTTTTTGTAATCGCAATTAGCAATCGCAAATCCGCCATATTTGCTAGTCGCAATTTGCTTAATTGCTAGCTGATCGAAGATGTCCCCCTATATCATATAAAAAATTATACTCATGCAATATAAACGGAAATTCAATTAGATGAAGAGGTAAATTAAGAAACAGATTGTATTTTGGGGATCTATAATTTCCGGTAGCAAACATTCGAAATAAAAACACCTACAACACCTCTACAAAACTCCCTTCGACAAACAACTTTTCTTTCACCTCAATGGGGCCCTCCTTGGTTCATACCTTGATCCTTGAAAAAAGTAAACATTTTAATTCTTGAACTATTTTCTGACTTATTGCATTTTATTGTATTTTCGAAATAAAGAACTTTTTCAAAAATCTGTTTCGCTTAAGCACCACAATTCCCTTGCACCTATCTATATTCGAAATTTCATAAAAATCGGTTGAGAAATGTAGGCTGTAGGCGGTCACTTTGCAGGCCATTTCACTAAATTTGGCTCTTAAGTCTTTTCTACTTTAAATTTCAATCTACTCACGACATATTGAGGTTGATTATTTTGATATGATATTGTTGATAGTCATGATTAAGGATAATAGCCTAACCAAAATAGAACATTACGAGACGAAACGGTAAGAGCGAAAGTACATTAATAAATGATTAAACCATAATAGACGGTAACTCACGTTCGTTGAATTTCGTTAAAATTGAAATGTCATTTTTTCGTACGTTAGCTGCCATAAGAATCGTATTATTTAATGGAAGACGCCGTTGGTTAATGTTGTATTTTGGGTGAATCAATTAATTTGTATAGTTTCGAACGATAAAGTAATTACAGTTTTTTATTGAAATTAATCGGTTTTTTTTATTCCTTATTTTTCTTTCCCTTCATTGATTTTTTATTGAATTTGGAATATTTTGGAGTATATATAAATCTATGATATTTTCCAAATTTTCTATAAGTTTTTTTTTATTTATTTTTCAAAAAAAAAATCACAATATTTAACAAAATTGAAAATAGTATTTCACACAGTATAAACTGAAAATGTATACAAAAGCAAACGTTTTGTTACGTTTTCATTGTGGGCAAAATGTCAAAATTACAGCACTTTTGCTTACGTTCGTTCAGTTTCTAACGTCTCTTTATGTTCTATTTTGGTTAGGCTATAAGTATGAAACTTTTTAGTATTGTATTACATATACAATATATGATAGCATATATAATATAGTGATTGTATTCGTATGTATGTATGTTATGTTCATGTTTATATACATATATATTTTAGAAAGGAAAACTTTGATCCTTTTTTATTCATCTCTCTCTTGTATTTTTTTTATCAAAACACAATATTTTTTGGTGTGGAATTGATTTTTCTTTCTTATATTTTTTTATTAATATTTTTTTTTTTTGTATAATGTTTTGTTATCTGTCCTATTTATTTCATATATATGTATGTATAATACTACTTGTATTAATAAGACATCTTTATGATAGAAATATCAGTGGAAAAAAATGGATAAAATAGTGTCATGTATACAAGAAACGGATGGAAACAGCCAAAAGTAAAAATATACTATATATTGTTGTTGTTATTTGTATGCATTTTTTTCATTATTATTGTAATTTTTTTTAAAAAACAATTTCAGGGACTTTTTTTCATATTATGTATTTATTTTTATATTGATTTTTTTGTACATACATACCTATAATACATTCATTGGTGAAATTTTACTAAACATTAATTTTTTGGGCAATATGATCAACACTCGCAACAAATGTGAATATACATACATATGTATGTATGTACGTTTTATAAAACATTCCTAAGAATATGGGGCTTATTGTGATTTTCGATTCGTAGGTTGATCGAAGAATCTTCTTCGATTCGATTGAATTTAATTTCGGTATTGTCTAACTCAATCGAACGAACCAAAAAGCGTTGCATCAAACACATTGGTTACAAGCGTCATTATCGTGAATTATTGTGAATATTTTCTTCGTTAAACGATTTTTCAGCTGTTAAAATTTGAAGATATTTGAATATTTATTCAAAACAATTTTGTTTTAAGTTACTAATAACATTTTTTTAAAGTCGAATTTAGCAAAAGTCGACTTTAAAAACTGAGTATGCTATTTTACAAAATATGTTGAAGATTTTAATTTTTCAAGTATGTATTCGTGTACAGAACTTCAATGCATACTCAGTTTTTAGAGTCGACATTTGTTAAATTCGACTTTAAAAAAATGTTATTAGTAAGGCAAGTATTTTATTGTTTTGTAACAATTTTGGGGATTTCTGTGAGAAAAGTTAATTTATGTCAGAATTTTCATGATATTCACAAGCTCTTCTAATTGCTTCTTATTACCGTATTTTTCCTATTAAAATAATAATTAATGTATGTAGTAAATAATAAAAACACATTTAATTAGTATTATTATTACATTTAAAACATTGAAAGTTACATTTTCTTTGAAATATCCATCTTTTTTTCATATTTTTCGTATTACAAATTTCGATTTAATCGAACAAAAAGAAAAAAATCGAAAATCATAATACCAAAATATGAAATTGAACGCTGTTCGATCATTTGACGAAAATCACAATAAGGGCCTATATCTTAATTATTTTCAGATTTTACGATTTGTTTTATTTTTTTATTTGAGCAACAAATATCTACATATTTACATAATTAAAATCGTGCATATAGGTTTTTTTTTAACAAGGAAGAAATGTTTTTTCAGAAGGATATCCAGAGTTACAAAATAAAATAACAAATTCCTCACACATAAATACATATTATGTATAATGTGTCATTAAAATGGACACACGTTTTTTTTTCTCTCTATGAAAAAGTATGATTTTTTTTTTTTTGGGAGTAAGCGAACTAGGAAGTTGATATGTCAACAGAAGTTTTCTTCAATGGACTTTTCCAACGACTACTTTAGTACCAATACAGAATGCTCAATTTTATTTTATTATTTATACTATTTATACTCGTATGTGTTGGGCGTGCCAAATTAACATGACAACTTATTGCTTTTTATCAATTATAAATAAGTTGTAATTAAAGTTACATGAAAATTAAGTATGTTCTAATGAAATGTAGAGAAGATCCTTAGCTTTATTTTCACCGAATATATATTAAATATGTATGAGCGACGTAAGTAAAATAAAAAACGTGATAAAAATTGTGATATTCATTAAAAATTATCATTTTTCTTCAATAACTTAATTTCTATTAATTTTATGATATAACAATGTTTGGGAAAACTGTTTATTTAATAAAAATCTACAAATTTGTAGAACATTATAATTTGATAGTTTTAGTAATTTGGGAGATTTAAGGAAAATTGATTCTCAATTTTATGTTACTTAAAGAAAAGTTCATAACAGTTTCTTAAATTTTCACAACCGAATTTTTCATCATACCTTATAATTTACCTACATAATTATGTACTAGTATGTACTCGTATTATGATTATTCTTTCACTTTTTCCTTCAAAAATTACGCGCAAAGTTTACAAAAAAATGTAAAAGATAGTTTTAAAGTTTTTGATAAAGTTCTAAGTAAGTGTATTAAGTATGTATATTGTGTATGTAAATAAGGTGCATAAAAAATAAGTGTATATTATCCTGCTAGGTTATAACTTAATATATGGTATGTATAAAAAAAATTACAATTGAAAATATATGCTTCGCTACATTTTTAATACAAGATACTTATAAACGAAAACTCGTGTAATAAGTATCTTATAGTTAACATATACAGTCTGTTGTTGACACTAATGGTTCTTGTCGTATTATACGTGATGTATGTACATACATATTTATCCCATCTCCCATCAAATTTATCGGTTTTTCGTCGTATTTTTTTCATCAAGTACATAATATATTCATAACAAACAAAAAACAAAAAAAAACATTAAAAAAATGATACTGATAACTTCAGGGTTTATATTCAGTTTAGAATAATTTCATTTAATCTTATTTAAAATTTATTTACACATAAATAATAATATGTAATAAGGTAAAATGAAAATAATATAGGAGTATCTGTTTTTGTATATACATAAGTATAATATATATTACATTATATAAGTACATATATAAAAAAAACTGTACGTAGTATGTAGGTAATAAAATATATCGGGTCATCCCATAAGTAATGTCAGATTTTTACATAAGTACTATATATATATTGAATAAATACTATAATTGAAATAAAAAACGCACAGTTTTCGGGTTAATCTAATATACTCGTATATTTACCATTATTATTTACAACCTATTCCCATTTTAATTCTAGTTTTTCAATGCCTTCTTTAAAAATTTTTTTAAATTTTGATTGAAAAAAGTGCTGCAACTCCTTTTTCACATTATCTGTTTCGAATTGTTTTCCATTTAAATGGTTCTGGAATCTGGAGGTTGCGGAATCTGCGGTTACGATGCGGTTCAAAACGGATCCTTTTTTAGCCTGCAAAGGTGTGCTGTGCAAATTTTCATCTTTTGTTTCATATTTGTCTGGGACAGTTCATGGGGAACCCACTCGAATCGCAGGAACCGTTGGCGTGCCTGACGGTAACTAATGGTCCTTGAGCCATATGTTTCACACAGTTGAGATGCTGCAGTTGCTGCGTTTTCGCCTCTTTTGAAGAGCCAAAATAAAACATGTCGAAAGTGCTGCAACTTCTTTGTTTTGAGTTATGCACTTGTACAAATAATGAAACTGAATAATACAAGTGTCAGATCGTTCCAAAATTCTGACATTACTTATACGATGACCTAATACATAAAAAATCACGAGATGAGTGAAATTATCATAATATGTAGATATATATATACAATAGACATATACATATCTATTTTAATATACATACATATAACATAAAGTTAACAAAAGCATGATAATATGTTAATAATATGTCTTATACAGTTCAATGAAAATATTCATCTTATATCTGTAAAAATTATCAACACAGCATCTTCAGTATTATAAGTTGTTGTCAACATCATCAGCATTGAAATTTTTTCTTGTCCTTAATACTCTACTGTATATGTAATTTTTAATTTATATACCCACATTGCATATGTAAGCACATACGCACATAAATAGATATGTATGTATGTATATATACATATTTAACGGAAAAAAAGATAAGAAAAATATAGGTATATTTATCGTTAAATATTTTCTTTTTTTTCCTTATATAAGTCATGTACAAAAGGCAGTGGATGATACATACATAATATTATGTATGTAGAATTGACGCCGTTGTACTTCAATATTATAACGTAAACTACCTATGTATAATGTCCTTATTTTGAGATTTTAAGAAGTTTTATTCATGAAAAAACAATATAGAATTGTGTCTTCAAAGAAGAAGATCCTTTATGAAGCTATGTTTGTGTACCCACACCCATATACAGGGTGATTCCGTTACGGTGTCCGACCGGGAAACTACGGATAGGTCTCGGCGAGGGGAACAAAAAATCGTATTGGTGGGGGGGCGCAAACTCAACGGTTTAGGAGTTAGAGGGGGTTAAAGATTTTTGGTACTTTTTTCATATTTTACCCTATAACTTTTTACAAGGGCACGCTAGGCTCACCAACTCTTTTACGTAATTGTGAACGACTCTTGTGCCTTTCCATCAACATCTTACCTGCTGCTGTGTATCCGACCATTCAGAAGTTATAAGGCCTCAAAACCATAATTTTGTCATTTTTTCACAGATTTTTGGACTTTAACCCTTTACTCAAAAAAGGCTTAAATTAACCCTCATTTTTTATTGCAGCAAATGAAGGCTCAATTAATTCTACATCGATTTGCTATGTTCATATGTTATATGGACAATTGAAAAAGACATTTTCAAGAAAAAATTACTCGGCACTAATATGAATGTTTGTTTGTTGTTTTTTTATATAACAAATACCTAATTTATTTAAAAAAAATTTTATAATTGTTTGTTCTATTTTTTTTTATGATTTCAAATATTTAGATTTTAAATTACATTTTGCATGTGCAAAATTATTTAGTTTTAGAGCCCAACTGCCCAAAGAAATATAATTTTTAAATTAGAGATATTCTAAAGCTGTAGCGTTGTAGTATAAAATAATTAATTCTTATTTGTATAATAAATTAAAAAGTAAAAAAGTTCAAGCAATTGAAAATTAGCATTTTTTTTTTGTTTTTAGCGAAATTGATGGCTTCTTTTTTTCTATTTTTAACTATGTTCTGTGAGGAGTGAGTAGTAAGTTTAACATTCAGTTCTATTCAAAGGCTATTATGTACATAAGTACATCTATAAGTATATGTACATACCAGTGCGTGGCGGAGCCAGTAGTTTTTTTCCGGATGTTCAGTTTTTAAATATGAACCTGACTGATGTATAAGAAAACGAATTTGAAAAGAGAAAAATATAAACGAATATATGGTGTACAAGGATTTTTCTAATGTTCACTTTAAAATGTGAACATCTTGCATATAAAATTATATGAAGAAGAAAAGAGAAACGAAACAAGGTAACCAAATAATGTTCTCTTGTAATTTTCGGTGGGTCCATTTTTAAATTAAAAAGAGTTTAAATTGTATTGTTTTCATTTACTCTTCTTGTTAACAAAAAAAATTTGTTGTTGAATTTGGTTAGAAAATTTTATGATCACGTTCATAATAATTTTAGGGTGTTCACTTGACGCCCTGAACAATACCACCCTCCGCCGTTGATACATACATATATAATTGTGTAAAAGTATTTAAATAATCCTTTATTCTTAAGAAATCACTAAATTTTGACCTTTAACGGAAATGAAGAAGTGAATTACATATTA
This sequence comes from Bombylius major, assembly GCA_932526495.1. Classification (NCBI taxonomy): domain Eukaryota; kingdom Metazoa; phylum Arthropoda; class Insecta; order Diptera; family Bombyliidae; genus Bombylius; species Bombylius major. The sequence continues at coordinate 20,491,247 of OW052043.1, forward strand.
TAAGGCAGTTTGATAACTAATTTTCTTTCCTTTTTTTTTCGTTTCTCCAGAAAGTCAGGTAAAATGAGCGTAAATAAACTTTGACAACCTTTGGGCGCTTGAATTGAGTCATTGTCTCATAGTGTTTTAGTTGTTTCCTTAGTACGTATATTTTTATGAGAAGCTCCCGTTTTTGAATTTTCAAAAATACTACAAAAACTGATCAATTTAAAATTACTTTTATGAAGCACAAAATTTTTACTTTTATTTGTTTTTGTTCTAATTCAATTTTTTTCTGGTTCGAAGAAATTCTTTAAATTGAATTTAAAAAATTTGAAAACTAAAACTTAGAACAATTAAGTGATTTGGGATGTTTACAAAGTTTTTGATTTTAAATAATTAATTAAAATTCGTACTTTTTAATTAATTTTCTAAAAGTTGAAAATCGATATTTTGTTTTATTTCACTATATGCGAATACCTACCTACATATATTATATCATACATATATTAATATGTATATTATACGTATATATAGGTACATATGTATGTAGGATAATTGAATCACCCTATACTGATGGATTATTCTAGAATCATTTATTATAATAGTTTTATTGTTATCAAAGTAAATTTCACTGTTACGTAGCATCAGCAGGTAGTACCGCTAAACTAAATTCTTTTAATTTTCATTATCATCATAATTGTAAAAAGAAGTTTTATACAAGTAGTCAGTGGATTAACGTGGAAGTAGGTAGTTTTTCTTACGAAAGTAAAGTAGAACGTGGTGATTAAATTCAGTTTGTTATTTCTTTATTAATATTACTTCTATATTTGTAAATTTCATATAGTCTTTTTTTAGTAAACTTTAGTCTACCTTTCATTTAAGAAATATAGTAAAATTTATAAAATTGTACATTAAATTCAAATATACTTTATATTGAAATAAATATAGTGAACTTTGTAAATGAAAACTTGAATTTCTTATTTTCCACAATTGGGGGCTCAACCGGGATATGAACAGTTTATTAGTAAAATTAATAGTATAAAATTATTAAAGGAAAGTTATTTATAATTCTAAAGTGAATTATAGAATTGAATTTTAATTTAGTAAAAGTATAAAAAAAGTGTATTTGTGTTTGAAACGGAAATGGGTAGAAAACGCAAACAATCAAATGCCGCATGCACCAGCTCAAACGGACGGCGTACAAGTGAACATAATACCAGTATCAATGATCAAAGCAAGAGTTTAGAAAATCCTATCTTCCCTGATACTCTATTGCGTGATATCGACGTTTTGTTAGCGCCATTTTCCGGTTCCGAAAAAAGAAATGTAACCACGTGGCTTGCTGAATTTGAAAATTACGCTAACATGTTCCATTGGGATAATGTTCGAAAATTAATATATTGCAAAAAGCTGCTCAGAGGACCGGCAAAAGCTTTTATCGATTTTTCGGTAAAACCATATGATTACGAAACATTAAAATTTAGATTATTACAGGAATTTGAACCTAAAATAAGCAGTGCTGAAGTTCATGAACAGTTGAAACAAAGGAAAAAATTAAAATCTGAGACTTACCAAGAATACCTATATCACATGCTAGATATTGGAGCACAAGCATCTGTCGATCAGAGATCAATTATTCAATATACAATTGCAGGTATACCGGATGATGAGGTAAGCAAACTTATGTTATATGATGCTCAAACATTGGATCAATTTAAATGTAAAATAAAAATATATGAAGAATTTAAAAAAAATCTGTCGAAAAATGTGAATTTAAAAAAACAAGACGATAGTAAAAATTTAAAAGACAGTGAAAAAAATAAAACGAAAACAAAACGTTGTTATAATTGCGGTTCCGTAGATCATGCGTGTTATGAATGTCCACATAAAGACAAAGAACCAAAGTGTTTCAAGTGCGACAAATTCGGACATCAAAGTCGTAATTGTCCAAATCGCGTTCAAAAAAACATTGAAAAATCAAATGAAGAAAAATCTAAAGCCAAAATAATGCTCCTTTCGAATCCGGATTTTAAAAATTATTGTAGGGTCATTCTATACAGTAGCGAATTTCAAGCGTTAATAGATACAGGAAGTGACATTTGCCTTATAAAAGAAAGTGAATTTTATAAACTAGGTTTAGAGATAAATGAACTTGATTCAGTTGGTTTTAAAGTATCGGGACTTGGTAGTGAAGTTCAAAGAAAAGGTTCTTTCACATGTAATATAACTGTAGATAGCAATGAATTCAAAAATATATCCATTTACGTTGTACCAGACAATGTAATGCAACCTTCATTACTAATAGGCATGAGTCTTCTTAGACAAGCTGAAATTCTAATAAATCAGAACGGTATTAAAATAAAGCGAAATTCAAATAGCGATGATACTGAGTTCAACTCTAACGAATTTAAATTCGCACAATCTTTTGTGGTCGAAATAAATGACTGTCTAGAAACAAATCACATAAAAAATAAACAAATTGAAAAGCAAGTCAAAGATGTTATAATGAACTATGTGCCGGAAAAAACTCGTGGCTCACCTACTAAAATGATAATTACAATCCTTGATAATACTCCAGTTTATTATCCTCCACGTAGACTAGCGCCAAAAGAAAAGCAGTTCGTCGAAAATCAGATTGAAGAGTGGCTAAAAGATGGTATTATTAGACCAAGTTTTTCCAGCTATGCAAGTCCTATCGTAGTGGTGAAGAAAAAGGACGATACATTCCGTTTATGCGTTGACTACCGCTCTCTAAATAAAAAAGTATATAGAGATCGATTTCCCATCCCTAACATCGAAGAGCAGATAGACGAACTATACAACGCCAATTATTTTAGCACACTAGATCTAACAAATGGTTTTTTTCACGTTCCTGTAGACGAAGAAAGCATAAGGTACACTGCTTTTATAACACCATTTGGGCATTTCGAATTTTTAAAAATGCCATTTGGCCTGTGTAACTCACCATCAACTTTTCAGCGATTTATCAATTCTATTTTTCAACCGTTGATACAAAGTAAAAAATTGCTTATTTATATTGACGATTTGATAATACCATCTAAATCAGAAGAAGAAGGTTTCAATGTCTTTTTACAAGTCATCCAAATAGCTTCAGAGCATGGTCTTCAAATAAAATGGAAAAAATGTCAAATTTTGAAACCAAAAATTGAATTTCTAGGCTATGTGATATCGAATGAAAAAATTGAACCGTCGCCAAACAAAGTTAAAGCTGTCCTTAATTTTCCAGAACCAAAAACCACACACCAACTACAACGGTTTTTGGGACTAGCAGGATATTTTCGAAAATTCATCGAAAACTTTTCTTTAAAAGCTTTTCCTCTATATAAATTATTAAAAAGTAACGCTAAATTTGTTTTTGATTTTAATTGTAAAAGATCTTTTCAGATACTAAAGGAAAGCCTGTCAACACAACCTGTACTATCCATTTTTCATCCTGGTGCACCAACAGAGCTACATACTGATGCATGTTCAGTAGGATATGGGGCAGTGCTCCTACAAAAGAATGCAAATGATAATCAACTACATCCAGTTTACTATATGAGTCGTAAGACATCTGTGCATGAGGAAAAGTACAGCAGTTATGAGCTAGAGATCCTGGCAGTCGTAGAAGCTGTTAAAAAATTTCGTTTTTATTTACTGGGACATCCATTCAAACTAGTTACCGACTGTAAAGCCTTCGAACAAACGCTAAAAAAGAAGGATGTGTGCACAAAAGTCGCCAGATGGATTATGCTGCTTGAAGATTTTGAATATACAGTTGAACATCGAAAAGCACATCAACTTAAACATGCAGATGCATTGAGTCGAAACCCAGTTTCAATGATTATACAAGTAAACGAAACAGTTTTACATCAATTAAAACAAGCACAAAACGATGATGAGAACATCCAAACAATTACCAAAGTATTAGAATACGGACCACATAAAAATTATACGTTAGAAAACGGCATATTATGTAAAAACGAAAATGGTTTACTTTTGTATGTAGTTCCTCAGGCAATGGAAGATAACATTATTAAAAAAATACACGATCAAGGACACTTCAACTTACGAAAAATGAAAGAAGTAATAGAAAAAGAATTTTACATAAAAAATTTGCAAAAGAAAGTAGAAAAATGTGTGAAAAATTGTATCCAATGCATATTAGCAACAAGAAAAGAAGGCCGTCAAGAAGGTTTCCTACACCCATTAGATAAAGATGTTTTACCACTAGATACTTTTCACATCGACCATTTGGGACCACTGTCTGCAACGACGAAAGGCTATAAACACATTTTCAGCATTATTGACAGTTTCACTAAATTTATTTGGCTCTTTCCTGTTAAAAATTTATCTGCAGAAGAATCAATAAGAAAACTTAAAATTATATCAGGTACTTTTGGTAACCCTCGTAGAATAATTGCAGACCAAGGTGGAGCTTTTATATCCAAATCGTTTCGTGATTACTGTATGGAAGAAAAAACTGAAATTGTATACATTACAACTGGTGTACCCAGAGGAAATGGCCAAATAGAACGCATACACCGTACTGTAATAGCAACTTTAACGAAATTATCCATTAACGAACCCGAAAATTGGTACAAACATGTGGAGAAGGTCCAAACATACTTGAATAGTACTTTCCAAAGGTCAATTGCAACAACACCATTTAAGTTATTGACGGGAGTTGAAATGAAACTTAAAAACTACATAATGCTTAAAAACATTATAGAAGAAGAGATGGTCCAAATTTTTCAAGATTCAAGAAATGAGTTGCGCGAAAAAGCTAAAGTAGCTCTGCTGCGAATGCAAGAAGAAAATCGTAGAACATTCAACAAGAAAAGAAAACCACCATATCAGTATCGCATTGGAGATATAGTTGCCATAGAAAGAACACAGTTTGGCACGGGGCTGAAGACTAAAGCAAAGTTTTTAGGACCTTATAAAATTGTTAAAGTTAAAGAAAACGACCGATTTGATGTAACAAAATTAGGCTATCATGAAGGACCAGGAGCAACAAGTAGATAAAATGAAACCATGGACAACGCTCAACGACGATGACGGCACCGAAGTTCAATTGGAACAAGCATCATCTGGGTCAGATGATAGAGCAGATGGCCGAGTGTAGGATAATTGAATCACCCTATGTTGTTGTTTTTGTTTTTGTGGGTGGGGGGGATGCGAGTTAGGCATCCACGAGCACTCAGACAGAAGAGTCCATTGTACTCAGCACCCCGACTTCTGTCATACATGCACCTACAGTTTAAAGTGGAATGCGAACCACTAAATTCGTTGGTAGAGAACGAAGTTTTTTATTCGTATGACAGGGCTTGGTACTAATATTTCTTAGTTTTTGTGGACTTGGCTTTTTTATGAAGCAAAAGCCACTAAACTAATTAGTACCGAGCACTTATACCCAACTCAAAGTGAATTGGTACTCATTCAGAGCTGAGTGAACTCAGGCGGACTCGAACCCGAGACCTTCAGCATCAGAAGCCAACACTCTACCGCTTCGTCCACTGCCCGCCCACGGAAATGAAGAAGTGAATTACATATTATAAGGCAGTTTGATAACTAATTTTCTTTCCTTTTTTTTTTCGTTTCTCCAGAAAGTCAGGTAAAATGAGCGTAAATAAACTTTGACAACCTTTGGGCGCTTGAATTGAGTCATTGTCTCATAGTGTTTTAGTTGTTTCCTTAGTACGTATATTTTTATGAGAAGCTCCCGTTTTTGAATTTTCAAAAATACTACAAAAACTGATCAATTTAAAATTACTTTTATGAAGCACAAAATTTTTACTTTTATTTGTTTTTGTTCTAATTCAATTTTTTTCTGGTTCGAAGAAATTCTCTAAATTGAATTTAAAAAATTTTAAAACTAAAACTTAGAACAATTAAGTGATTTGGGATGTTTACAAAGTTTTTGATTTTAAATAATTAATTAAAATTCGTACTTTTTAATTAATTTTCTAAAAGTTGAAAATCGATATTTTGTTTTATTTCACTATATGCGAATACCTACCTACATATATTATATCATACATATATTATATGTATATTATACGTATATATAGGTACATATGTATGTAGGATAATTGAATCACCCTATACTGATGGATTATTCTAGAATCATTTATTATAATAGTTTTATTGTTATCAAAGTAAATTTCACTGTTACGTAGCATCAGCAGGTAGTACCGCTAAACTAAATTCTTTTAATTTTCATTATCATCATAATTGTAAAAAGTAGTTTTATACAAGTAGTCAGTGGATTAACGTGGAAGTAGGTAGTTTTTCTTACGAAAGTAAATTCTGTAGAAAAGTAGAACGTGGTGATTAAATTCAGTTTGTTATTTCTTTATTAATATTATTTCTATATTTGTAAATTTCATATAGTCTTTTTTTAGTAAACTTTAGTCTACCTTTCATTTAAGAAATATAGTAAAATTTATAAAATTGTACATTAAATTCAAATATACTTTATATTGAAATAAATATAGTGAACTTTGTAAATGAAAACTTGAATTTCTTATTTTCCACATGTATATGTATATTTTTATAACTTCAACAATTTGTTTTAAGTACTTCCTTTTTTTCAGCGAATTTTTAAATAAAAATGGAATATCCTTTTTTTTTATTTAAAAGCATAATTCATGTATTCATTTAGAAAAGAAAAATTTTTAAAAGTAATTCACCAGAAAAAAAAGAATTTCTAAAATAAAAATAATAATAAATTTATTTCAGATACATTAACATTATACTACAGATACGTTACTAATGCCCAATTTCTTCAGGTCAAGATATCTTCATGATAATCTTAAACTGGGGATAAATGAAGAATTTGGTTTTCTTCACTATCAGATAAGACTTATTAGGAGGATAAAGTTATCTGGTCATGATAGTACCGATTATCTCAAGATTAAAAATATTTTGACTATACAGCTTTGAAAGCTAAAGTTTTGTAAAGCTGTTTTTAATGTTTAAATTTTTTTTATTAGGATTTTATTTTATTAGAAGTGGTTATGGATATTTTTATTAATAATATTATTATTATTTTTTAAATATTTTATTTTAACTTTAACTAGCAACTTCACTGGTCACTGATAATAATAAAAATAATGAAACGGTTACTTAACTACTTAAAAATTATTCAAAATTAATCATGAAGTTGAACCTCATTTAGTATTCGGAAATTCGGAAACAACATTTTCAGGGATGTGATTAGTATTTATATTTCGATGATAACTTATCTGTGCTTTGGATGAAGAAAACCAACATAGCATATATGTATCAGTTTAACTTTATCTAGAAGTTCATTATTAAGAACCATGAAGAAATTGGACATAAAAGATACATAAATATATTTTTTATTGAGTAGGTATTATTGAAATAAAATACCCACACACATATTATATACACATACATATATGTATATTGTATATGTTTATGTACCTACTCGTAATTCGTATATCTGAAAAAAAAAGTATTCTACATTTTAATTATGTACAGGTAACCCTCCTACAACGCGGTACTTCTATAACGCGGTTTCACTACAACGCGGTTCACAAAATGCGGAATTTTTCCCACAACGCGGTATTCCTACAACGCGATTTTTACAGAAATTTTCTTAAAACGCAAGTTTTTTGAAAATTTACTATTTTTATTTAAAAAAAGGTTTTTCCCCGTAATAGTCGTTTTTGAATTTTATGTTTTTCACGTCATTCATTCACAACAAAGAAGTCTTAAGAATCACATCACTAAATTTTAAATTATAAAAAATTTGTGGAACAATTTTTATTTTATTCGTAAAAAAGTTTTTATAAAAATATTTTACAAATTTAAAAGATACAAAAGAGTTTTTATCTTTTAGTTTTTATTTAACAAATTTAATTTATGAAAATCAAGGTGAATACATTACACACTCAGTAGGTTTTTTTTTTGATTTATTAAATCTTTCAACTTTTTATTAAATATGTTAAGTAGATTTGAAATTCTATTTTTATTTTATTTTGTTTTGTTTAAATAAATGAAGTGTTATTAAATTATGTTGTTATGGCTCAATAAATAAATACAAAAATATATTAAGTATATACCGTAAAAAAACCAATTTTGCGATTTGGAACCAAACTCTGATTTTTGTATGGAGTTAATGTCTCCTACAACGCGGCATTTTTTAGGAACCTATTTACCGCGTTGTAGGAGGGTTACCTGTACATATACATATGTACATACATATATAGAAACAAGGAGCTTTGTTGGAATTTATGCGATATTTATTTATTCTCTAATATAACTACACATTTCATATATTTATACATATGAACACAAGACCCAAATATTTACCTAATTTTTGTTTTACGAAGTATGCTACATATTTTATTTTTCATATTTGAAAATATTAATTTCATTTTTATCTTTGTTTGTTTCTATTTTCCTTTTTTCTTCTCAAGAAAAAAAAAACAACAGTTATAAAGATATTTTCAATCAAATGTCAACATAATAAGCTTAACAAATGTTCAACTTTATGCTTAAAATAATTTTGAACTTTGATATTTCCTGAAAATGACCCTGGAATCAAGCTATTTTAATACTTATATACATGAAACTTTTATAAAAGATACTATATGATATTGTACCAGAAATATATATATATGTATATATATATGTACTTATGTATCTATTACCTATGTATGTATAGGTAATAATGATAGAAAAGGATTTATTTAACTTTGCCATTTATATAGTTTATATTTTTTACTAAGTTATAGGAAAAAAGACAGAGAGGACTTTGATAAAAACATTTATTGTACATACATATACATAAATACCAAGAAAAAAAATTTGTTTTTTTGTTTAGAAGTATAGAAAAGAATAAAAATATAAAAAACCACAGGGTTAAATACTTTTTATTAATTTAGGAAAAAATTTCACAGATTCAAATATTAAAGGTTACCATAAATACTTATGGGTTAAAAAAGAAATTTAGTTAAATATACTTATATATATTGACATTTATGTACACATATCTTAAATAATAATGATAAGTACCTAGTTTATCTTTTTTTTATTTTTCAATTTAGAAGCAAATTAGATACACACACACACATAAAATGCAAATTTTTTAAATCATTAAATAACCATGAACTATTTAAGTTTAAATAAATTGTTTGGCTCTTAATTTATAATTTAAATGTACAATGGCCGAAAGGATGAATATTTTCTATTAAAATAAAAAGGCCAAGTAATAAAATGGACATCATCAAAGTTTAATGTGAATTCAAGTGCATGATGGTATTTAAATATTAAATTTTCTACAATAGTCTGTAGATTTATGATTATATATGATTGTGATTGTGGGCTTGCTCATAAAAACAAAAGAAAAAAAATCAACTTCCATGAAATTCTATATGTAGATTTTCAATGAAACTTGCCAAATATACTGTAGTAACTAGTAGACTAAGAACAGAAAAAACCACATTCGACGCGGCTGGGAAAAAAAATAGATTTTTCATATGATTTCTTTCATGCATAATTTTTTTTTTTTAGTTTTTATCGAAAATTAAAAAATGAATTACAGAATGATGCTGAATAAAAACTCTAAATACTTACTATTAATTAAATTTAGAAATTTCAATCTGTAACATTCGTTATTAAAATTTTCAATGAAAATACGAAAATCATAGAAAAAATCAATTAAAAATCATGATAGGTACTACTTTCAGATTTTTAAAGTTCATCCTTTAGAATTCTACAATCAGTACATTTTTTTTTTCAAACCCATACTTAAAAATGATGTACATAATATTAAGCATATATAGAGAACCTATGTTTTATGATTCAAGTATGTACTCTAAAAAAATAAATAAAAATTTAAAAAAAATAAAAGTGTAAAATAACTTTAATTCATTCATATAAAAATACACAGCTTTCATTTATAGCATAGAATATATTTTCTTTTCCAATCATTACATCTCACGAATCTTGAAATAAAAACTGACGCAATGTCACAAAAATGAGGTTATTTTTCTTTATAAATTTCTAAACTTTGCACTTGGCCATGAAAAATATAATCTAGAACAAGGAAAATGAATTCTTTTTGCATCATAATAAACATCGTTATCATTAACAGATTCTTTCTCTCAACATAATCCTTTAAAAAAATCAAGGAAAAAAAATATGCAAGGAAAAAAGTTCTTCAGTGTTGATATACATATGTATGTATGTATGTACATTAGACTGTCCCTTATTTTGTAAACTTTCAGATTCTCAGTAGACCAAAAAAACAGGTAAATTGAACATCATTTACCCGTGCTGATTTCAATGTGATTTTTTTGTTTTTATCAAAAAATTACGATTTTGTGCACTTTACCCTCTACCTTTTGCCCTAGTTAACGATTTTTTTTCATTCGTTTCATTTGTGTGGAAGAAAACCTTTCAAGGAATATACTGACCAACTTTCAACTTCCTACTACTTCGGAAACATATTTTTTTAAGGCACTAAATGGTTTTCAAAAATTGTAATTGTATGTATTTAGTTTGAAATAAAAATGTGAAATAAATGGTCAAGAGTCATATTTTGTATTAATATTATTTATTTTGTGTTTTCCATTTCAAAGTCACCATAAATGAAGTAGATAAGAGTAAGGACAAGAGAAAAAGTTGACAGGAATTTAAAAAAAAAGTGAAAAAACAAGCATCTTGTAATTGAGTTTAAGTTTTTTTTTTCCGTTTTACTAAAATAAAGGCTACTTTTTGGTTTTTGTTTCAATGACTTTTTTTCCTATATATATATTTTGATAAAGGTGAAATAAATGAAAAAGAGATGACATTGACCTTGTTCAATTAATAGTTGAACTCATTTTATTTTTATACACATAGGTACATATGTGACCTTTATTATGTAGGTTAATAATATATACATATATATATACAGTGCTGTGACTAATTATAAACTCACTTACATTTTCTGTAAATTTTGAATAGAAGCTGTGAATGAAAATTATGTGTTGCAATAGATAAATACCTTCGATCAAAGCAAATTTCCTGTGTAAAACTGAGATCTCAATTTATAACGGTTCTTGAGATAACACAAATTATTTTAAAAATACAAAGAAACACTTGTGACTAATTATAAACTAATTATAAATTTATATTGTTTATTCATTTTTACGGTGGTTTTATCAGAGGTCAGAGCATATTTCATATACATATATAGAAATTTTATTTTATACTTATTCTAGTTCAGTTATCAAGTATTAGATTATTTAAAAAGTTAAGCAAAAAAATTAAACATAAAATTGTTGAAATGCCGCGTGGTACAGAATTAAATGAAATTGAAAAACAAAGAATTTTGGATTTTCACGAAATTGGATTAAGTCAAAGACAAATTGCGGACAAAATTAATCTTTCCCAATGTGTTATTAAAAACTTTTTAAAAAAAGGTTTGGAGAATTATGGCCAAAATAAACGTTCCGGAAGTAAATCAAAAATATCCTCAACTATAAAAGAGCAGTTTTGCGAGAAATATCGAATACAGGCATTTCGTCAGCAAAACTAGTTGAAAGATTTAGCTTGAATTGTAGTTCCAGTTGGGTTAGAAAATGGTTGGCTGCTTCACCACATCATAAATATTTGAAATGTAAAATTGAACCACCATTAACATCATGTCATAAAGAAGCTCGAGTAAGATTTGCAGAAAATGTGATTCAAAAGCCTAGTATTTGGCGTCATATCATATTTAGTGATGAAAAGAAATTCAATTTAGACGGTCCTGATGGCTTAAATTATTATTGGCATGATTTGCGCAAAGATCCTAAGATTTTTTCCAGAAGAAGATCGGAAGGTGGTTCAGAATGATTTGGGCTGCATTCAAAAGCAAATTCAAGACAGAAATTGCCTTCATTAAAGGAAGAATTAATGCGTCAGGATATCAAAAAATACTTGAGGAATATCTTTTACCATTTATAACCATAACTGAGGATGATAAATTTATATATCAGCAAGACAATGCCCCGATCCATTCTGCTCGAACCACGAAAACATGGTTTGAGGATTTTGGTATTCCGGTAATGCAATGACCAGCCTTGAGTACCGATCTTAACCCGATTGAGAACCATTGGGGAATAATAGCAAGAGACGTCTATGACAAAGAAAAGCCAGAAATTAAAGATGTTGATGAACTAAAAAGAAGAATAATATTAGCTTGGGCCAATATATCGGATAGTACATTGAAGTCATTGATTCAAAGTATGCCTAAACGTATGTTAGAAGTAACTAGAAGTAGTGGTAATAAAACAAAATATTAACTTGTTCTATTTTTTTATTTTCTGAAAATAAAAATGTAATTAAGAATTTAAAAAAAAAAACTGAGTTTATAATTAGTCACAAAAGTGTTTTTTTGTATTTTTAAAATAATTTGTGTTATTTCAAGAACCGTTATAAATTGAGATCTCACTTTTACACAGGAAATTTGCTTTGATCGAAGGTATTTATCTATTGCAACACATAATTTTTATTCACAGCTTTTTCTTTTTAGGGCTAAAATAACTCCTAACCAGGACTAGAATAAGTCCTTTTCAGACATACAAAGTAATTAACACAGAGAGTCAACTAAAACATACCAAAAGGCAATTGAATAATTCTTTAGAACAACAAATTTACCTAATTTTGAAAAAACTTCCCTTAAATTATGATTTATTATATATAATAATAATTTTTATTTATCTCTCTACATTGAGTGAATGCTGAAATATGTTGCGAAAAGTAGAACTAGTTACTTTTCGACATAAATTGTCTTCGACCTTGAATATATCGGTAACCATTGAGAATAGACCCTCCCCTCCCATACGATTTTTTTCGTTTTTCACCGAGATCTACCTACCACCCATTTCAGTTTGGCACGGCACACAATGTGTGAAACACCCTGTATATATACAGTCGGGATCAAAATTGAGAGGACACTTGTTTAAAATAAGGTTTTAGAAAAGAATTTAAAAAAAAAATGTTTATTATAAATATTATTATGGAAAATAAAAATACAAAGATTGACCAATATTTATGATCAATAATAATTAAATTCATTAACCGTTAGTAATTTAAAAAAATAATTGTTTTGAATTGATAAAATCCAAATGTTCTCTCAATTTTGATCCCGACTGTATATATATCGTCGGCCTAGTGCTTATTTGTTCAACAGACCAAGCATCAAGTTTTGAGAAAAACGAAATTTCCTTAACAATAAAATTCCTTACAAAATAAAAAACAACAGAAATTATTTTTTTGGTAAATGGAAAAACATTTGGTTAGCTTCATCCTAGTTCATTTTTTTTATTTTAATTTGCATTTTTCTACAAGTTATTCATCAATATTTAGAGAGATATGCATTTGGATATAGAACAAACTTCTATGAGCAACAAATATTTTTGTTTTTTAGGTTGGATATAGAACAAAATTGTGGACATTGACATTTGTAAACAACAACAAATTTAATTGATTTTGAAAAAACTGCTCTTTAATTATGATTCATAAATTAAGAAAAATTGAAGATAATGTAATAAAACAAAAGCCATGTTAGAGTGAACAAAATAAGCTTTCATTTAAGCTAAAAAAAAATAAAAAATTTAAAAAATAATAAGGGTTATTTTCGAGATATTCGACCTTGAAAATAAAAATGACAAATTTTTTTCAAAATTTGTTGACTTTGAGTTACAATAACTTTTAAACCACTTAACATAAAACTTTATAAAAGACATTTCTTAAAAGGCCTGAAGGTTCTCTTTAGAAATAATTTTCATTTATCTATCTACACTCAGCGAACGCTGAAATATGTTGCAAAAAGTGAAACTCGTTACTTTTCCAAAAAAATTGTCTTTGACCTTGAATATCTCGGTAACTATTGAAAATAGAACCCCCCCCCCCCCCTCCCATACGATTTTTTTCGTTTCTCACCGAGATCTACCATCCAGCTCAGTTTGACACATGAACTGTGAAACACCCTGTATAGATATAGAAAATGCTAGAAAATAATGGATATTGAACAAAAAAGCATAAAATAAAACATACATATATTTTGTTCAATAACAAATAAGATACAATCAGGGCCGTTTTAAGGTTGTCGGAGGCTGTAGCCACTTTTGATTAAGAAGAGCAAAAAAAAAAAAAAAAAAAAACGTCAATTTGTTGTCTATGCACGGGGCCCCTACAGTTGTCTAATAAATTTTCTAACGAGCAAAAAAAAAAAAAATGTCAATTATACTTTCGTAGGCCTTTGTAGAATCGTAGGCCCTAGGCACAGTGCCTATTGTGCCTACAGCATAAGACGGCCCTGGAATACAATACTAAGTTCGCATTATTGAACAAATAAGCACGGAAAATATCTACAAAATTGGTTTTTAGCACAAAACAGCAACTCTGTATCTCCAGAACGGAAGCACCTAGAGAAATTCTGATTACACTAATCGAAAGACAAATTCGAAATTAGTATGTCTGCATCAATAACTCAATTTCGTAAAAAATGGTCTGTTGAACAAATAAGTACTAGGCCGACGATATGTACAGTACAGCCCAATAAGATTGGCGAAGGGGAAGTATGCGCAGTAGGATCTGCGTATCCTTTCCACTTAAATTTCACTGTGATGTAAGCATCACATTTTACAAAAATCCTTCTTGAAAAGAGAAATTCTCATTTTGTTACTTTAGTATAGGAATTTATTATATACATATATTTTCATTTTCTTATTCATAATAATTTCCTATTTTAAAAGGATACTTATCTTCACTGATCACTCATATTGTTTTTGTTATTCTATATTTTCTTCACTTTCCTTTAAATTTTTTTTCAGTAGTATGGCGTTCGTCATACAAACAACATCGGATGGAAGGATGTTGTTATTTTTTTCAGCTAAAACGAGGATATGCCTTGTGTGTGCGATAGATGATCGCTAGTCATTATACTTACTGAGTGGAAGATTTAATCTATTTTCTTTTGCTGAAAACTTCAAAAAAGGGGAAATGAAAGGATATTTTTAATATTTTTAAAATTTCTCCCACCTGCGCAACTTTTCGCCAATCTTATTGGGCTGTACTGTATATGTATTGTATGTTTACATTTTGACTGTGTTTCAATTTAATAAGGATTTTTTGATAATACAGAATTTCTATTTTAATATTCGCGTGAAGGAAAAGGAGAATACTTCAATATACTATTCGCAGTCATCTTTTTAGGGAAAAATTAGTTAGGTACACCAACAAAAAAACCAAAACTTTAAATTAATTTCTTTAAAACTAGTCGATTGTTAAAAAATTAATAATAAATTAAAAATTGAAAAAAAACTGAAATACGAGTACAATTAAAGGATATTCTTCACTTTTCAGTTTGTTGTAATTTTTCAGTTTTGAAATTTCGTATTACTTCAATTGACATGAACGATCATTTCAAATTTTTTCGTACTTCACCTTTTCTTATTTTTTCTAAACTGTCATCTTGCATAAAAAACTTAGTCCTTAATCTATATATAACTGTAAAATATAAACTACGAAACTATGAAAGAAAAAAATTAGAAAGTGCAAAACATATTCTAGCTTTGCAGTTTTTCAAAACTTACATAACTCACAAATAAAAAACTATGAAGACTACAAAATTTACGACAAACTGAAGAAACGTGAAGTGAATCCCTAAATTGAATTATGACATGAAACTAAAACTTATACAGAGTCCAGACGAGACTTTTTTATGTCAAGACATAGACATCGAATGCGTCTCCTATAGACCGCTTATGTCTTGCAGACATAAATGGCAAGACATCGATATCAAGACTTATGTCTTTGCTACAATGTCTTGCAGACATGAGCAAACAAAATGGCGGTTTCATTTGTTTTGTGCAAATGTATCAGATTTATCAGACTTTCATCGAGAGAAAAATTTCAAATGTGAATTTTTTAATAAATTTAAATTAATTTTTAAATTTACAAAGTTATTTGAACAAAATTTCACAAAAATATATTCCAAAAATTTTACACTTTATATTCACTTATTTGAAATGGCAAGACATGAAATGCCCAGACATGAAAAATATGGCAAGACATGAACAATGTCCTGACCTGACATAAGTCTTGACATAAAAAAGTCTCGTCTGGACTCTGTATTTTAAAAGCTCTTTATCTCAAAAGTATCGTTTTGCACCTAAATGATTGTTTACAGAACGACGATAATGCAATAAAATTTTAAAAGACTTTTTTTAAAAAATTTTTTTTAACATGTGTTTGCCGTTTGGACAGTCATGCATTCAGCATTCTCTAAACAGAACAAACATTTTCAAATATTCAAGAGAACTAAAATTTTAATATCATATAGTGCTTTCGAAAATTAAGCAAAGCACATCACATGCAAATTTCAAGTCAATTTACGCCTAACTCTACAGTTTTTCTTCAATCTCCTTCATTTGATTTTTTACTGTATTCTTTCAGTTTTCTACACCAAGTAAAATATTGTAGTATTTTTTCAGATTATCAAAACATCTACATAATAATATGTACACTTCATCTACAGTATATTCTTCGCGACATTCATTCCCTGTAGGTAGATCTAATTTGTGAATTATCTTCCTCATTTACGAACAATTTTCATCACACTAAAAGTTTTTCTTTCCAGAAACAAAACATAAGATATAGTATAGATGATACTACAATATAATTATGTATGTGTGTATTGTAGATGTACCCTGTTGGCAAGTTGTTTCATGTCCCTTCAAAAGTTTTGAAAATATAGTGAAAGAAAAATCCTGTTTCTATTATATGTACGAGTATGTATAAAATGGTCTGTGGTGAAAGTCTTTCTTCGCAAACATTAAACTTTTCGTCAAAGTTTCAAAGAAGTTAGTATTTTTTTTTAATGAGTTGAGTCGGGAAAGTTTAATTTTGTATTCCTTAATAACGTGGGTGAAAAATTTTGCTGCGAAAAATTGATTTAATGTTTTTTTTTTCTCAAATTTCAATTTCACAATTTCAAAAGATATTGAAGAATCAAATTTTTTTTCAGTTAAATTTTGTTTGTTTTTTTCTCCAATGAATACATTAGGTACTATAAATTCACTGAATTGAAATATTTGTTTTGTTTAGCTTTTTTGTACTTTTATTTTCAAATAAAAGGCAAAATAATAAAACAGAGAGCAAAAAAATATATGAAAACAAATAATATTTATAACATTGTGATCATATTCAATTTCCTCTTATTTAACAATTGGTCCTGATATAAACAGAAGACTTACAAAAAATTTCAATTTATTGTTTCCTACAAAAAAAAAATTCTTGTTATAATGAATGTATACATTCATATCCCGTACAACCAAACGTTGAAAATCTTTAAAAATCTCTTTAAGTATTTAGATGTCATTCGTTAATCGTGAGCCATGTTAAAGGGCAATGTTATGTCAAGCTTTTGTTGAAGATCGAAGTCAATCCTTAAAACTCGCGATACATCGTGGAAGTTCTTTGACGTTATATACCTTCAAGCGACTTCGTACAGGTTTTTATAGCGTAAAAAATAATACGAATTAAAACCTAATTTTGGATTAAATTGGGAGTGGGATATAAACGTTAAAATTGGGAATTAGGATTAAAATAATACATGCTAGATACGTTTATACACGTAGGTATATCATACATGTTTTTCTTCTTTCTAATTCACTCTATAATTCGTACTATAAAAATCAGAATCCCCCATATTGCATTTTACGTTACACATAAGTATGTATGTACATAGTGCATACAAAAATTGGGTTTAAGCTAAAATCCGTATTAGCGAGTTTCAATTGAAATTCTACACTTGAAAATAAATTTATTAAAAAAATCAAAAACAAAAGATTATCTGTTTTAAAGTTGCATCTAACACTCGGGTCAATTCTAGCATAATTCGTCAAAAATCAGTTTACATATTTTTATCGTTTAAAGTTGTTTGTAATACGAGTATATTTGGAGAATTCCTCGCAAATCGACCACTTTTGACCTTAAAATGAATATAAATGAAGCTAGTTTGGATAGGTATACATATATGAATAGTGTAAATTATTTACAATATCACTATGGAGAACAGTATTAAAAAAAATGTTGCTACTTATCAGTAGAAACTCGTTTCGCTGTCACGCCCGTTACAAAATATGTTAACCCGTTACATTTCTTTTTTTTAATTATGAAAACAGTATTGCATTGTTCCTCGTCAAATTTTCCAAAATATTCTTTCAAGTGTATACAGTATAATTAAAAATAATTTTTGGAATTGTTCAAATGAAAATTTTAGGATATTCAGTAAAATATACGGAAATCCGTGAAATTCGAAATCGTCCGCGTCACACCCGTTACGCTACTAAAATGACGATTCTGATTAGAAATATTTGAAGTTTTCTGTTTTAACGCAACCGTCGTTTGCTTTCCTAGAAGGGATATAAGAAACTTAAAAATATAATCAGAATGCAATTGCTGTACGAGCTTTTCAATATTAAAGAGTCAGAGGATGTAACATCCGTTAAAAATGGAATTTCCCATTTGTATTTGTGAATTTCACATGCGACTTTTAAAATTAAAAAAATATTTATCCGTTTTTTCATATTATTTTTGTTTTAAATAACAGTTTTTTCCTGTCTATACTTTAAGTTAGTTTAAGTTCATTTCACTAGATACAAATTCATTGCAGTATTTTAATGGTTGGTTGGTTGGTTGACTTGTCGGTTTTTTGGATTACTTCCGAAGACCCAAATAGCATTAACCGTATCGCTTTGATACCACACACCCCACAGTTTACCAGTCAAAGGGTTGTACACCCTTCTGTCTTACATGCACCTACAGTTTAAAGTGGAATGCGAACCACTAAATTCGTTGGTAGAGAACGTTTGATAGGGCTTGGTACTAATATTTCTTGTAGTTTTTTGTGGACTCAATTTATGGTCTCTAAGCAGAGCTATCAAACTACTTTAGTACCGAGCACTTATACTCAACTCAAAGTGATCACGTACCTTATAATCGCAAAATATATAAGCGAATGAAAAATAATGAAAAAAATAATAAATAATAGTGATAAATTTATCTAAAAGTAAAATTTATTTGAAATTAGACAAAAATAAATTAAATTATGCGTAATCAATTCAAAGTGATATCTTTTTATTTTGGCACATAATTTAAAAAGTGATAATTCACCCTTGTAATTTTTAATATTCATTGAGCATTTATTTTTTGTCAATCAAATACAAAAAAGTAAAAAAAAAAATCCTTGTTGAAAAAAAATAACATGGAAGTAAACGTGATATTGTCTCCTCAATTCTCATTTAAAAGGAAAACTTTTTAAATAATTTTTTTTTTTGAAATTATTATAAAACTGAATGTCAATCATTCTAATTTTTTCTTTTTTTAATGTTCTTGAAGAGTATACTTGGAATTTAAAGAAATAAGAAATTTATATTTAAAAACTTTTCAATATCTGTTCAAGTTTTCACTTCATTAAAATTTTATTTACGAGTAGGTACTAGTATATACATATATATGTTGCATGACAGGCAAATAAACAATAAAAATAAAAAAATGATTTTCTGTACTAAAACGTTCTTATCAGGGAAATATAAATTTGAAAAGATACTTTTTTGACATTTTTTATTATTATATTTTTTTTTAACAAAAAAAAAAAAAATTTAAAAATATGACAGAAAGAGAAAATAAAACTTTTTAGATTATTTTCTAAAATTAAAAATATTAAAATACAATGTTTGTAATGCGAAAAAAAAAATTAAACAAATGAAATAAAAACAAAAAAAAAAAAAAATGTTTCGAAAACTTTTTTAATATCATTTTAAAAAACAAATTAGTAGCTATGTATGTACATATGTATTTTTTAATTTTGTTTTAATTTTTATCATTATTTAACAATTATTATATGAGTTCTCATATTAGGAGTAGTATAAGAACACGAAAATTACAGAAAAAATGAAAAAGCAGAAATTTCATTAAAGTCATGAATATTTGAATATTAAGTTTCATAAAAGTTTTCCTCATTTTGTTGTTGGTCGATTCTCTGTAAAATGAAACCAAAATCTTCACTTTTTTCAGTAAAAGTGCTGAAAAGAATAACTAAATATAAAAAAATTCTTTGTTTTTCTACGCAGCTGACCAGATATTGGCATTGATTTTTAGTATATTATTACAAATACATATAATATATATTTTAATTTTTTAATTTATTTACTTCATAATGTCTTCTGCGTCACCTTCTTTTGTCTTCTGCGTTACCTGGAACGGTCTCATAAATTTCAATTGCTTGTTGTAAAAGACCAATTATATGGGTCTTCTGCGTTGCCGCCTTTATTTCAAATAAATTAAAAACATAATATGTATCTACACTTTTATTATCCAACAATTTTTTAGTAAAATTCCTCATGAAAATGTCTTCTACGTTACTAGAGAATCGACCTGTTATTTTTCTTCTATGTTTTTTAAAAGAAAAACCAACAACACCAACAACAACAAATAAAAACGAAATTCTTCATAAATTGAATTTATCTATATTTAAAAAAACAATAATAAAAGGAAAAAAAAGTGTGTGTATTAAAGAATAGATGAAATTACGCTTTGTCGACCATCCTTTTAATATGTCATTTCATTATTATAGTTTTTTTTATTATGTATTATATTTATGGTATTATTAAACAAAATTATAAAAGTATTCGTTAAATTATAAAAGTTATCATTTTCCACGTAGTTTCAAACTTTTTTTATTACTTTTTTCTCTTATGTATACGTTTTTTTTTTTATTTTGTTTATTATTGCCGAATAATTGCAATATTCAATTGGCATTGAATAACACTGCGATTGAAGAAAAGTGTGAAAAAACCAAAAAATTTATATAAATTCCGAATTTACCATATACATATACATATATGTATATGTAATGCCCTTGATAATTTTGCTTTTTTTTTGTTTTGGTTTTCTTCATTATTTCTATTAATTTTGACAAGATTTCGTTCTGAAAATTTACTTCGTGAATTGCAATCTATAGAGAAAAAAAATAATGAAAAATAAAAAATAAAAATCTCGTATATCCTTGAAGTTTAGTACTAAGGTTATTTATTTTTCTAAAGAAAAGTCAATTTATTGGCAGATATTTAGTTTATTTGTATAGTAACGCCATTATGCACTGTGTTGTTACAATTTAACTGTACATATGTATATGGACTATGGTTTATTTTATATATTGGTTAGATGTTATAAACAGAAAACTTTTATAAAAGTTTTTGATTGGAAATTGGTGAAAAAAGCAAGGAAACAAAACAAAAAAGCAAAGAGAAAAAAAAACAAAGTACCTATAGGGGACTAAAGACTTTGCAAAATTCAAAGTTAAAAAGTATTTGTGGGAAGTAAAATTAAATTATTGTTACATTTTATATTATTTCTTTTTTTTTTATTTTCTGAAAAAAAAGAACAACAAAAATTGATGAAAATAAGGATAAAGATTTTTCCAGAAAAAAGATAAACACAATAGAAGAAAAAGTGTTGAACAAAAAATAATGTACTTAGAATAAAAAAAAAAAACAAAATAAAAATATTTTCGGCGCGTCTAGTAAATTAAATTTTTGAACAGAAAAAAAACATATTCTGAGGATATTTTAAAGGTCACGTGCATAGGGTTTTATTTTATCTCTTATAACTAAATTATAAACGAATACCTACTTACGTCAAGAATTTCAAATTTTCAAATTACTAGTTGTTTGTTTGAATATAAGTAATTGGATTCTTACAAAAAAATGATTCAATTATTTTTTCAATTTTTTTTTTATTTGTTGCGGATTGTAATATTTTAGAAGACAAAAAGATTCATCATCATTGGCGGTACTACTCGTGCTGGGTCTTGGGCTGCAATAAAATTAGTTTCTATGCCTTGTCTGTCCTTCATTTTCTCCTTTCAGTTTTTTATGTTCATTGTCTTTGAAGTATGTACTCACGTTGTTTATTCGATATTACATACCTATATTATGTCAGTATACCGATGTGTTTTACCTGTAAATGCCAATTAAAAAATGACAAATCGTTCAAAAAAAAAAAGTTCCCATTTTTAATAAACATTATTTACACAAGTTTCAACAATTATTTAAATACCTACATAGGTCATTAATTCGTTATCCCTTTAGTTTTTATCATGTTATTTTTTGAATTTTTGAATTTTAAAACTAATTTTGTATCGCCCTTTTCAAAAAATTCAATAAATTATATAAATTTGGCTCAACATTTTATGTACAACTATAAGTTTTTGCTCGGCACTTTAATAGGGTTAGCCAGTACTCTTTCGCTTTGGCCACTGTCCGCTATACTTTTTGCCTTTTGGTATAGTATTCCATTCAATTCTTATTTTATGTTTCTAGGGTCATTTTTTTTTGAAAATACCCATCAGAGATTTTGCAAATATGATTCATTGAAAACATTAAAGGAACCATTTTTGCTATCGTTGAATCCCGTTGAATCCCTTAATCGACTGTATATTTTCAAACATTCTGAATTCACATACTATCCTCGATTATTAAATTATTCATCATGTCGACTTTGAGGAAACATTGTATTATTGGTTTTTTTTTTATTTTTTCACCTTTTATACTTAAAAATGCCATAAACTTGATTTCATCATAGAAAAAGTGGAAAAATTGGGAAAAAAGTCGATAAAAACGAAAGAATAAGAAAAAATGAAACAAGTAAAATTTCTATTACTTGAAATATCAAAAAATAAAAAAATTTATTCTTTGTCAACTTTGTCTAGTAATCTCATTCGTATGCTATGTATTTAAGGGAAATAAGCTAAGACAAAGGGATTATGAATCGGATAAAAATCACCAGAAAAGTAATTTTTTTGAAAAAAAAAGAATTGTTTGTTAGAGATAAGTAAAATAGTAACATGACACTTTTATTCAATATTATATACTTAAAAGAAAAGGTATAAAAAGTTTATTTTCAACTTTGGTACACTTAAGTTATGACAATTGAAGTCTCATTTATTGTTTTCTGCAATTTAAATGGATGATTTTGAATTAAATTAATACATTTCTTTGATATATTTTTTTATATCAGCATATAAAAGAAATTGGATTATAAAATAAGAATTTTAGTATTTTATTATATTCTTAAGATTATTTTTCTGAACATTAAACGGAAATAACATACAATTAAACCATAAAATAAAATAAAAACCAAGAAAAAAAAACAATAACTAATAAATGATCGAAAACATTTATCCTTTATTTATTTAAATATGTATGTACTTTGAGCATACATAAATAAAAACACAATTTTTAGTATACGCATATACAATGCATATAAATACACATGTATGTATACATATTATAATATCTAAATAAGATAGGTACATAATATGTAAAGTTATGTATATTCTCAAATTATATTTTTAAAATAAAAAACAAAAATATTACCGCAATTTGTCAAATTTTATCTGTCAAATAAAAAACAAACAAATTTTATACAATCGTCGTCATTTTATTTACGAATAAAGATTTTTCTGTTTGTCGCATTTTTACGATCTTTAAAAATACCGCAATTTTGGCGTCTTTACAAGTAATAATATACAGGGTGTTTCCGTTATCCGGGACCAAAAGGATACCATGGATAGGGCTCACCGAAACAAACAAAAAATCGTATTGGAGGGGGGGGGGAAATCCCAACGGTTTGGCCGCTAGAGGGCGTTGAAGTTTTTTCGCACTTTTTCCACCAAACACCCCATACCTTTTTGCAGGGGCACTCTAGGGTCATCTTGTATTAAGAAAAAATGTAGAAGACCCTTTGCCCTTTTTAACGATACCTTACTTGTTCCTCTTTTCCTAACTGTTAAAAAGCTAGAGTAGTTTAAAATCAAAATTTTGTGAATTTTTACCCATTTTTTGTGTTTAACCCTGCTTTACTCAAAAAATTAAGGAATACATTTTGAAAAAACTGAAAAAATAAGTCTGAAATTCATTGGATTATTGGACACGTGTTTTTATTGCAGTGTAAATTGAAAATAGAAGCTAGAAGTGCTAATTTTCAAATGCAAATATCTCGAAAACTATAAGTTTTGTGCAAAAGTTGAAGATAGCAAATCGATGCAGAATCAATTGAGCCTTCTTTTTCTGAAATAAAAAATGAGGGTTAATTTAAGCCTTTTTTGACAGTAAGGTATCGTTGAAAAGGGCAAAGGGTCTTCTACATTTTTTCTTAATACAAGATGACCCTAGAATGCCCCTGCAAAAAGGTATGGGGTGTTTGGTGGAAAAAGTGCGAAAAAACTTCAACGACCTCTAGCGGCCAAACCGTTGGGATTTCCCCCCCCCCCTCCAATACGATTTTTTGTTTGTCTCGGTGAGCCCTATCTATGGTATCCTTTTGGTCCTGGATAACGGAAACACCCTGTATAAACAACAATTTTCCAACGTATAACAATATCATTCAAGGTTATATAGAATATCCTTTTCCAAAATCATCATACATCTTATTTTTTCTTCTCTATTTGTTTTTGGTAATTTTTTTTTTCTTACGTAACTATAATCAAAGTTTTTATAATAAAACATTATCATTTGTTTTTTTTTTTTTTCATTTAGTGAAAAAAAAAATGTATGTAATAATACGAAAGAAAAATAACAACATAAATATCTTAAATAGAAAATTTTAATAAATATTTCGTATTTTCATTTGTATTTTCAGATTAAAAAAAAAAAAAATGACTATGAAGATGACTACAAACAAGAAAGAAAAGGTTTGGGATTTAAAAAAATAATATATGTGTATTTTTTTATTTTATCTTCATTTCATCATTATCATAGTTCAACGACGCAACAATATAATAATATCAAATAAAATGTCCTTGTCTTCATGTTTTATGTTACAAAAATTCTAAATGTGTACTTGACAGGATTGTGTCAGAAAAGTTTGCCAACCAAAGTCAGACAAACCAACATCACACCATCATCATCATCATTATCGGCATATCATTGTTAACATAGCTTTTATAATAATATATATACATCATAAAATGGATGTCACAATCAACCTTAAAAAGAATAAAATATAGATACATAACAAAATTGTCATTGCAAGGATAGTAAAATTTTTTCTCAAAACTGTTAAAGATACAATTTTTACTTGATATATTGTCTTAAAAATATTTAGAATCCTTTTTGTATCAGCAACATGAATGTTTATAAACATTTATTATATTTTGATTTGTTGTTTACAACAAATACTTAAACAAGGATAATAATAATAATAATAATAATAATAAATTGTATATGAAATACATATAGTAAAATACTAATGCATACAAATAAAAATATGGGAAGTTTACCCAATCTTCATGAATTAGAACGTATACGGCGCAAGCTTGAGAATGAACGTGAAGAGGCACGTAGAGAGCAACGTGCACGTGAACAACGTGAATCAAGCCGTGAAAGAGACAGCAGAATGCCCATATTTTTGCATTCATCACATCAGGTGTGTTAACATGAATATTTTATAACCTTTTATCATAATTTTAACAAATTATTCAGTTTATTTACATTTTAAGAAACTTTATCCTTATTTTTTTCTTATTCTACTACAACCTCCTTTTTTTCACTTTTTTCTACATACAATTTTGAATTTACATGTTTTTATTTGAAGAACTTGGTTTTGTTATCAAAAATCCTACACATTTTTGTTACAAGACCCTTCGTAAGCTCGTAATATGATGTTTAATAATGATTCACTTTTCTTCTTTTTCTTCTTCTTCATTTACCTATTTTGTATTTTTCTGTTTTTTAATTCATTTTTTTTCTTGCGACACAACAGCAACAGCTGTCGTATAATCAACAATTTTTGGCACATCAAACTTTTAGTGCTGGTGGTACAAGTGTTGGTGTTGGTGTTACAGTAGCCTATAGTGGAGGTACACCAGGTCAAATACCCAAGCATCATCATCGTCATTCCTTAACAACGAGACGTGTACTAAGAACAAGAAGTTCGGGTGGTACTTATAATATTTGGGATGATCCCATGATTGAGGTATGTTATAATAATATTACTATTATTCCACTGAGATTTTAAATTAAATAAAAATGTTTTTTTTAAGTGCATTTACATATATACATAACATAAAAAAGTATAACAATTCCCATGGTATATGTTTATTTTTTATTTCATTTATTTATGTAAGGGTTACTCTACACATAATTACATCGTTTTCATGTACATATGTATACATATGTATATGTATGTACGTAGTACATAAATAAATTTTTTCTTGCTGATTTAATGCTTTTTTATTGTTTCACTTTTATTATTTCAACTTTTGTCTGACACAAAGCATGGTCTGAGGGCATCCTTTTTATAAATTTCGTAACATTTATCCATTATCCGTTATTATTTTTTTATATACGAGTGCATATATCTACAAACTTTTAGTTTTCTTCTTACCTTTGTCGTTGTAAGGACATGATGTTGTTTACTTTTCGTCTGGACGTACATATTTATATATCCATTCCAACGAAATTAAATCAACACAAAAACGTGTTGGACGTTTTTGTATCATAACATATCTTTTATTATACTAGATACTTTCATGATAGATAAACAGCATTTTCATTTTACATATAGTGAAAAGGGGTTAACAGATGGCAAATAATTACAATGATGAGGTTTTATTATGATCCTTTTTTTATTAGGATGTTAATTATAATGCCATTTGGAAAAGTCATGACTTTTACGTTTCGGATAATAATACGTTTTTGTTTTTTTTTTTTTCGTTTGTGTTTTTTGTTTTGTTTTTTTTTCATTTATTTTAACCCTAGAATTGTCTGATTTTATAAGGTTTCGGGTAAACACCATAATTTTCAAAGCACTAGCTCAAATCCGGTAGAAAAAAATATTCTTTTACTTGCAAAAACAATTCCGTATATAAATGTACACCACTTTTCCATAATTCTTTGATCCAAATATTTGTTAAAGTGTCTTATTCAAAACATGTCCTCTACAGACATATTTATACATATGTATGTACATAATACATATATACATTTGTATATGTTTAGGCAATCTTATGGTTAAATTTTATTAAGAAAGAGCAAATAATTTCAAAATAATATTAAAAGGTAATGAGAGAATTTTGATTGTTCAGATTTTTAATATGATTCAGCTCATTAACTTAAATTATTTGTTTAAGAATTAAATATCTTTTAATTTTTTTCTACGTCCACTTTAAAAAATTTTTTGTTCATTTGTAGTGGTAAGATGATACTATATTATTTTAGCCCTGTCTTATTACAAAATTTTCAAGCAAAATAGAAATTCAATATCCAGAACCGTAAAATTAGTGTGGTTAACCCCTATTGACATTTCATTTTTTGCACTTACATACAAGTATACATTTGTTTTTAAGCTCTATTTTTTAGATACACACATACATATGTACGTACATATATGTACATATCTTGTTTATTACAATCAATTAGTTTTTGTTACAATGTTTGGGATAAAATGTGCAAATTATCTTTAACCTTTCAACTTTCTATAATAGGTGTCATGTCTGCTTTTGTTTTAATTTTTTGCTAATACTCATCAATTTTATCTCATCTCTTGAAAATATAATAACACATTAACTTTTTTATTTTTTCTAAAAGTTATGTCTTATGTTAAAAGAAATTCTTATTAGAAAAGTAGGGAAAAAAATTAAATAATGGACAAAAAAAAGTCCCTGCCAACATGTTCTTTATCTTCCGTAAATTGTGAAAGGTAAGAATACATTAGAGAAAAATACGTTTCAAATTGCAATTGTGATTGATGAATAGTCAAAGTATACTTGAAAAACATAATTTCAGATAAAAATACTCTTGGATTTTATAAGATTCCAATTATTTGAGTAGTATAAGAGCTTTAATATTGTCTTTAATTTAATCTAATAAGAAAGTTTTATTTTAAGTATGATTATTTCTTGAAAATTCTTTTCTCGAGAAGTTAAATCAAAGAACTTAAAAGTAGTTTCTACGCAACTATTTTCTATTTCTAGATTCTGGTTAAAAATCAGAAAAATAAATACATTTAAGACAATTAAAAGGTACACATACCTATTATTCCGAGCCTTGCTATCGTATCTCAGCTATTGAAATAAAATAATCAATATATTATTTTGCGTAAAAATAAAACTAATGTTTTTCGTACGAACTTTTTTAAAATTATTATTTTTTTTTTGAATTGATTTTTTACGTTTTCATTCCAAAATATAACCTGAATCTAAAAAATAATACCACAACACTACAAAATTTCAACTAACACGCCATACAAATTTCAATCAAATGACGCATATAATCATTTATTTTCAAGAAAATTATAATTTGAGGTTTGTTTTGATTTGGTTTGTGGGTTGGATGTTGGATGCACGAGTACTCAGATAGGAGAGTTCATTGTACTCAGCGTTAGCAGTTAGCAGCACCCCGTCTCTAGTAAAATCTTCTTGTTTATTATTTAAGGACTGAGAACAGATTTCTTCCATCTCATTACGTCAGAATTCCATGTACCCATCCTTATCCTAGAAAATACCATCACATTCTGTTGTTTGACTGTTTTATTTTGTAATTAATTTTATCATAAAAGTAAACCAAATATTTATGTACATATATATTGAACTAAACAATATCATTTTTCTTATCTTTTTCTATTGTTTCATTATACAAAATATTAAAATTTAAACCAAAATTATTTATTCAGTTGAATTAACGAAATAATTAAATACAAAAACCTATATTACAAGTTGATTATAATCTTTAACTTGTTGAAGTAGGATTTAAGTTCCATTTTTTTTCGTAACCTGATAACATTAAAGATTTCTGTAAATTTTATACAAAATTTAAAAGGATAACGTAGGTTTCATGAATATTCATAAACTTACTCAATTTTCGTTCTATATTTTCCACTTAGTTTTTTTTTTTATTTTCTTTTGAAATTCGACGTTTATTTCAATTTTTTTTATTGTTATAGCATATGACTGCATATTCACCAATATCATCACGAGCACATCGTGTTAATGTTGTACCATCATATCAAATTCAGGCTGCATTAGCTGCAAGTCGTCGTCGTGAATCAATAAATAGTTCCATTGGAGCTAACTCAATACGTCGTTTGTTAACAATAAATAATCGAAGCTGCCGACATAAAATACCTCCACAGGTTAAAGCAAAAATTTATACAAATTTTACATTTTTATCAATAGCTCATGGTCTATTATGTGCCATATTAATACCATTAATTGGAATTCAAGCATCAAATTCAATATGGCATCATCGTGAAAAATGGATTCATGTCGGACCAAATATTGGTTCAATGTTATTAAGTATATCGTTTTTAATATCATCTGGTATGTGTTTTTTAACAACAAGACTTATTAAAAAATTCGGATATAAAACTTTAATTGTATCAAATTATATTGGATTTTGTATATTTTTATTATCACATTTATATCCTTTAATTTATACATTAATACCAGCATATGTAATATTAGGTATAACATTAGGTCCATCATGGATATCAAAAATTGCATCAGTTGTATTTTTTGCTGGTAAATTAAGTTGTAATCAACAAGAATGTAATTTAACGAATGCTGTTGATGCACTTGATGAACATAGAATTATATGTGAAAGAGATCAAAAAGTAAGACGATTAGGAAGAATATATCAAGCAGCACAAGATATTGGAATTATAATTGGTGCAATAATTGCTACATTTATATTGACATGTACATCATTGGATACAGATTGTTTTAATTTACGAAATAATAATAATAATAATAATAATAATAATAATAATAACGATAACAATAATAATGGAATGTCAATTATGATGGATGTTCAAACAACAACAAATGAATTCAATATAACAACTTCTATACCATTGAGATCAAAAGAAAATTTTTATGTATCATCATCTATAATATCATCATATCCGACAGATGCTGCATTAATAATAATGGAAGATATGTACAATCACAATGAACATGGACACAGGATATGTGGTGCTGATTTATGCCCTGTTTGGACGATAACCGAAGATCAAGCGATAAATGGAACATTTTATGATGGTTTCATTGATGAGGGTATAGGAACTGGTGGAATGGCCTTAATTATTGTCTATACAATTTTTGCAATAATATCACTTACCTTAGCTTGTTTTACTGGTCAAATTGATAGAACATTCAGAAATGAACGAGTGAAAGGTATGACTGATACTTTATTATTTGCTGGTCCCATGGCATATTTCATTGGAACTGAACAAGCATATATGCTTGGAGATTTTACAAGGGTAAGAAGAATAAAAAAAACACAGTAGCATATTTATGTACAAAATATATCATCAAATCGAAGAAAAAAGAATGCATTGATTAATTGTTTTTCTTTATGTACAGTCTTTTGTTTCATGTTCGTTAGGCCTCCAAATGGTAGCAGGAGCTTTAGTTGGTATGGGTCTTATGCAGTCGATTGTTTCATGTACTTTAAGCATGTTATTGAGACATACAAAGAGGATTGTTGTAATTGGTAAGATTTTGATGCATAAAAAAGATAATTTAAAAATCTGAAATAATAACTTTTGTTCTTTTTGTTTTTTGTTTTTCATTTAGCTGCTGGATTTTTCTTTCATGCATGTCTACTTTTGGTTCTATCACGATGGAAACCATCAAAAGATGATAGCGCATTGTTTTATGTTATTGCAGCTGCATGGGGTGCATGTAATGCAATGTGGGAAACACTTTTATTTGCTCTTGTTACATTAACACATACAAATCATGTAACTGAAGTTATTGCTCCATTACAAGCATTACGTTTTCTTGGACTTGGTGTTACATTTGCTGCTCATGGTTTCCTATGTGAAAATCCAAAAATTTTAATATTAGTTATTGTTTTAGTTGTAAGTGTACCACCATATACAATGCTTGAAATCCGTTTAGAAGGTCAACGTAAAGCTAATCTTGTGAATTTATGACGAAGTATTTTTAGTTAGTCAAGACGTTCAAAGGGACGTCGTAGACGTACCCTTTGAGAAAGTGTTGTCGCATAGCATTGAACGGTAAGTGAACTAAATAAGTCTAGTTGGGAAAATTTAGTAAAAAATTTGTTAAAATTTTTACTTGCTTTTTTTTTTTAATTAAAAAATTTAGTATTTTTGTTAATTTATGGTAATTAAGAACAAAAAACTTATTGTTGATGGTCAGTTTGATTTTAACAGAATTTTTTTTTCTAAATTTTATTTAAGAACGCATAATTTAAAAAGATTTTAAAAAAAATTCAGTATTATGTATTTTATAAATTTACTAAAAAGCGAATAATGAAAATTTATTATGCATAAGAAAAAATTGAAAGTTTTAATAACATTTTTTTATTAAAAGAGGAGTTTTACGCAAAAGGAAAAAATTTAGAATTTTATTTAAAAAAAAAAGTTGGACAAAAACAAAAAAAAAAAAATAAAATAAAGTAACTAAAATGCAAAATAAATTCATGCTTCCATTAATCATAACCTCAAATTATAAAGAGATTGATAATAAATTATATGCATTTTCATATACAAAAAAAAAAAAAACAAGTTACTAAAAATAATTAATAAATAATTATAGTAAATAAAAATAGCTTTTTTTTGTTTTGTTTTCATATTATATTCAAAATTATACAACAACAACAACATCAACAAAAATATTATAATACATATACCTACATATATATATGCATATAACAAATTCATAAAATTTGCATATAAATTGATCTTTAGATTTATGTATTTTTGTATAACTGAAAAATAAAAAAAGAAGAAGTAAATAAACACAAATAAAAACACATTATACAACAAAATGAAAAATATATACATACATATAATTATATAAGTACATATGTATATACATAAATATAAATCAATATTAGGTGAAGAAAAAAATAAACAAAAGGATAATTTAGAATCTGATATCAGAATTATAATATGTAGCTAGAATTTAAAATAGAGAGTATTGGAAAATTAAAATGAAAAAAAAAGTTAAAAATTTTCATATACGAGTATGGAAAAAATGTTCCGAAAACAAAAAAATAATAATGATAAGAATAACATAAGTATATAAGATTTATATTGAAACGCAGGATACAATATGGTGCCATGATGTTTAAAGTTTGTTAAAATTGTGTATTTAAATTGTTATGAAGAATAGAATCGTATATTATATTGTAGGTTAGATGAACGAAATTATTTAAGTAAAGTTGAAAGAAAAATGAGAGAAAAATAAAACAAAAACACATCAGTGTTTTTAAATGAAAGATAAATATTTATATATTGAAAAATTGATTACAAAAAAAAATTCATTTAAAATATGTTTAAATTAATTGAAAATCTTGAAAATAAGAAAATAAATTTGTTAAAAAAGAAAACAAATGTGGTGCACTTTAGATATATGGTATTATGTATGTACAATGTACATACATACATATAATGTACATCTAACTTTTTTTCTGTGCAATCATTTTTTTATACGATTTTGAAATAACCAGTCAAAGGAAAAAACTTCCTTTGTTTTTTATGTGACTTTTTAAAACGGTCTTTCGAATTAAATACAGGGTGTTACGTTTGGTTTGCTTTGGATTGATACCAGTGATGGCCGCTAGAGGACGTTAAAGTTTTTTCGCTCTTATTTCACGGTATACCTTATAACATTTTACAAAGGCACTCTACGGTCGCCTCTTTTGACAAAGAATGTATAGCACCCTCTGCCCTTTTAAACAGTATTCAACACGTCTTTATACTCTAAACCCTACTAAAGTTAAACGTCTTTTTCCCAAATGTTGGTGTTTAACCCTGTTTTGCTCAAAAAAGGCTTAAATTAATCCACACTTTTTATTACAGAATCAGAAATGCCAATCGATTTCCAACAAAATTGCCAAAAAAAATAAGGCTCTATTTCTAAAAATAGAAAAGGTATAGAGAATCAAAAAAAAACATTTTTGACTTTTTTTTTTATTGAAAACCATGTGTTCGCTTGATTCGTACAAAAAAGTAAAAAGATGACTTAATTCAAAGGCTGTAGCTTCTGAACCAGGGCAGACATAGTCATACCGTAGAAAACTGATTTTTAGAGAAACAATTGTGTTTTTTATTTATTGTAAAAAAAAGTGTATGTTAGTAATGTGTTTTTTTGAGAAATCACTGGGTTTTTCCAAAAATTTAGTTCAAAAATTGCATATTTTCGACTTTGATCGCTAATAACTTCTGCAGTAAGGGGGATGCAGAGATGGTGATATGTTAGTTGAAATCATTGTTATATAATAGGTGAAAACGATAAAACAGGGTGTTTCAAAAAAAGCCGCACCCCGTACCCCGGAAACCGTTGAAATTTATCCTCCCCCCTAGGGACGTCGAAATATTAAAAAGTATCGATACTGGGTATTGGTATCGGTATCGGATCTATGCTATCGATGCCTCGATAGTATCGGGGCAGAAGTATCGATACCCGATAGTATCGGCCGATACCATAAAATCCGATACTATGCAAAGAAAAAGGGAAAATTACAAGAAAATAAGGTGTTTTTTTTTTTTTTTTTTTTGAGGAAGTAATTTTGAAATTAATAACTTTGATGTTGTCTACAACGTACTCGTTCTCGTTTCTTGGCGGCTCCTTTATTTTATATAGCTTTTGTACCACTTTTTCAAAAATTTAGCACTGCTGGTATCGGGTATCGGCCCAAAAGTATCGATACCGGTAAAGGTATCGGAGACTGAGTATCGAGTACTCAGTATCGTAGTTTTGGATCAAAAGTACCGATACTTCGATAGTATCGGTGATATCGCGATGTCCCTACTCCCCCCGCCAATACGATTTTTTGTTTGCCTCGATGAGGCCTGTCACTGGTATCAATCCAACTATCTACTACTTTTTATCTATATCTATCTATCTACTATTTTTTACAAGATTTCTTGAGAAACGTATCTTTCTTATAAAAAAGAGTTGAGTGATTGTGTTTCCCAATCGGATTAAGCTGTCATATAAAATAAGCATCGGGTAATTTTTAATTTTAAGTTTAAGATTTATTTAAAAAAATAACGATGTCTAAATCTTATTCTGTTAATTGTTACCGCTCGCGCTGTATACAAATCACTGCTGGAAAGACGAAAAAAAAATTGATGATAATAAATGTGCACCACATTCTTTATAAGGAATCCTAATTAGTTTGAAAGATTATTATTATCGCTTATATTTATGATTGTCAATTAATCAAAATTGTAAAGAGATACACATTCATAATAACATTGACAATCGCAAAAAATAATTGCAATAAAATAGGTAATATTTTGATTTATTCATGAACATAATGAGCTTCAGTTGAACATAATGATTAATTTAACTATGTTTTTCTCACTAATTCCAAATGAATTTTTCTATGAAAATACGGACACATATCGCATACATGAGAAAAAGGGTATGTATGGAAAAAAATTCATATTTTTGTATTGGTTTTATAAAATAGAGTTTTATCGTTACAGGTATGTAGATAAAACTCTAGAAAAAATACTTCACTTTTCCGTAAATAAAAACTTTCCATATGATAGGTTACTTTAAAAAAAAAACGATTTTGGGTTGCCATCTTGAGAAATATGATAAAAAATGTATAAACCTTAAATTTCTTTTTAACCTTGCTTTAATTTACCATTCTTCTCTTTTTTCATTTTTTGTCGATAGTGACAATAAAATTTTTTATTTAAATCTGATAACACTAAACAACAACTGAAACTACTCTCCGCTACCTTCTTTTTCAAAATTTATAAAGTATTAGCCGAAATTTGTTAGCAGAAAAGTGATGTTGATTTGGCTGGAAAAGTGAACTAGGTCTTAGGCATACCCCTTTGAAACATAATGAATCTTAAAAAATTACTACAGAAATTAAAGTCATTATTATTTAACGCTCTTGAAGTGTTTTTTTTTTTTTTTTTTTTTTTTTCAAAGTACTTTTGAGAAGAAAAATAATTGAAAGTACTCAAATAAATTAAGAGAAATAAGTAATAATTTTATAAAACATTATAATTGAAAAAAGAAAAAAAAAATTGCAACTAAAAAGTATTTTTAATTGTATTATTATAGAAAAAAATCATTTAGAGAAATTTTAGAAAAAATAAACTAAAATTGAAATGTAACACTTATAATTTAGTGAAAATATTAAATATTAAGAAATTTTAAACAAATAAAATGAAAATGTTAACATTATTACGTGAAAATATATAAAATTTTATTATGTAAGTAAAATTACAAGAGAAAAAAAAACTAGTATTGCACAATTTGCGAATAAAGAGTGTTTATTATTATTTATTTGACTTTGTTTCAATAATAATTTCGATCTTTGAAAAAGAGAAAGTAAAGTAGGAAAGAAAATCGAAGAACCAATTTAAAGTTTATTGTGTGTTATTGCTTAAAATTTTGCGATTCTTTAATCTTATTTTTAAAGAAAGGCCATGCATATTAGTGCATTATCAAAAAGAAATAAAAATAAACTAGGTATTTAAAAAAAATAATTTCAGTGTTTAATTTTATCACTTTCTTCTTTTTTTTATGAAATCCATTTGGAACTTTTCAATTGTCTCGTCCGTCATCATAACACCTGGTAAACATAATAGTAGTACTCACAATGTGTGGAAGTTGATCGAAATTGTGGAAATAGTAGAAGAGTGGAGAAAATCGAAAAAAAAACTTCCACCTCGAAATTAATTTCTATGATTTTGACACTTCTCCATTCTTCTACAATTTCCATTGGTTACACCATGTTTTTAATCGAAAAATCGAAAAATAGAAAAAAGTCAGCTGATCTGCATTATAGCAAATGTCAATTCGTATATGTTACTTGACAGATTGCTGACAGTTTCAGATTTTTCGATTTTTTACACTTCGACTTCTACATATTCGAAAAGAGTCCTTCATGATCTGACTCACTTCGAAGTGTTTGATGTTCCACAATTTCAACTTCTACGGTCAACTTCTACCGATTGTGAGTACTACTAATGTGTTATTATATCTTAGCTTGGGCGAGTTTGAGAAATAACAAATTTCTGCCGTAGTTTGCTAAGGCTACCACCTAAAAATTTACCATGAAACAGGAGGTGTGAAGTTAAAAAAAAAATAATAATAATAATACTTTAAAGAAAAATAATGTTGAATTTATGACTGTAAAAACGAGTGTCATTTCATGTCCCGTCCGTCATAGTCACTTATCGCCTTATAAAATTAAAACAAAAATTCTTGGAAACATATCTTCCTTTTCGGTTTAGTAGGTTTTTGGGTGGATCATTATTCTACCTCTACCTTTTGCCCTAGTTAACGATTTTTTTTCATTCGTTTCGTTTGTGTGGAAGAGAACTTTTCAAGAAATATACTGACCAAATTTCAACTTCCTACTACTTCGGGAACATATTTTATTGTACACGTATACTATAGAATTAAAAGAAAACATAGATTTCAATTACATTTTATTTATATACTTTTTAGATTTACAGCCATTTTTCTTATTAATTATTTTTACGTTTTTTAATTATTGTTTTTTTTTTTTTTTTTTTTTTTTAAATATTTCATTATTCAAACTGACTAATATTTTAAATTTTCTTGTGATTTAATCACAAATTGTGATTTAATATTTCATTTTTAACTTCCTGTTTTCGTTAAATTATTATTTTCATTATTGAACTGACCATTATGTATAATAAATTTAACTGCACAGACAATATAATATAGATATATAATAATATAACTAATATAATCAATTTTACAAATACAAACATTATACAAGTACAATACAATGTAATTTTTAAATTTATATAAATTTTAATCCTTTAATATTAATTTTAATTTAATTTCTTACACTTTCCTTGTTTTTTTTTCTAATGAATTGACAAAATTATGAATTAAATGTTATTTTCATGAAAACATCAGTTTTAGTGAAATTTGTATTCAAAATTTTAGAATGTATTCGATCAAATATTTAAGAATTAAAAATTGAGTTTTTTTCTTGTGTTTGGTACAAAGTTCATTTTTTTTTATTGAAATTCTTATGTGTGAAAATTTGAAAAAAAAAGGGGCAAAAGTCTACCCCTATGCTAATGACTTATCTTAGTCGAAGCCATATTGTCGCTTTTTATTGAATTTTTCCGTATGTTTTTGCCTTTTGGCCACGTTTAGATATTTTTCCAATATTTCAATTAAAATTTTATATTTTACTTCATTGTGATGTTTTTTTTATTTGTGATGTTTATCCTGTAAATAATGTAAATTATTTTTATCTTGTAAATGTGGATAAAAACTGAAGTTTAACTTCTTCGTTATCTTTTTTTTTTTCAGTTTTTGTACAGCATTCGTTATTCCTTAGCATACGGAATAAAATTGCCACTTAATTAGAAAAATATCGCGTCAGACGAATATCAGCAATTGAGAATAATAAAAAAAAATATGACTGTCAATACTCTTCAATATTTGTCTACGAAACCGACTCTTACAGCCATATTCACCATCAAGTCATAACTTTATAACCGCCATAAGTCTATACACCAACACCATACTATTTTATTACCGTGATAATCAAGTTATGATTAGTTTATGACCGTCATAATGTTATTATCAACTTATTACATGGTGGTGAATATGGCTGTTAGAATATCGATGTTGTATTATGTCGATTCACGTGACACCGACTACGAATATGAGCATAGGGGTGATCAATTGGACAAGAAATAATTCTTAATTTTTATTTTTATTTGTTTTATTAGTTCAAGTGAATAATGGTTAAAAGACGATAATTTATAACATGAGCATTTTTATTATTTTACCCTTTTTTATACTGAGAGCATACCCATATATGTATGTATGTATATCCTATCAGCTGAATTCGTTTTGTTAACGAACTTATTTGAAATGTAAGTTAATTTTTAAACCGTTAGAGTATTCCGATAATTTTGGAATTAGATATTTAATATTATTATTGTCAATTTTGAATATCAGTCATAAAATAATGTTCATTTTCTGATCCTAAGATCCAGTATCCAAAGATGCAATTGAACAAAGGCTTTTCCTTTATACAACTAATTACGAACGGCATACATATTGTGATCAGAAAAGATTTGTTTACTGCACTGAACATTTTCCATCATTTGGCAAAACATGTCAAAACACTTCATAGAACGTTATTTCGAAAACATGACTGCGAAACGGTGAAACAACATCCATAACTTGCAGCATATGGACGGAGATAAACGTCAAAAAAACCGAAACTTTATTATCGTTTTAAAGGAAACAATTTCGAAAACTCTTCGGGATTATTACTGGATATTGCTAAATTGGGGTTATGGTCCATAAACTCGCCATACTATCGAATGACTTCTATAGAAATGAAAAAGAAATAGAGTCAATAGTGTATTTACTCTACAAATGTCCAGCTCTAAAAGAACGAATGTATCGTTTGATGGTCTAGGCGACATAGCTGAGATAGCACTAGGGGACTTAAATAAATTCATTGAAAAATCGGAATGGTTTTCAGAATAGGCCAAGTTTACTCCCATTCAAAAGGCATTTAAAATGTGCCTTTAGGCTTCTTAGTTAACTTGCTCTTTATAAGCAAATAGCCCGACATACCATACCATAGTACATACGTACATATGTAACACAAGGACTTCAATCAAAGAAAAATGTTGTCTTTTGAAGACTTTAAAGGGTAAAAGTAATTTTTCCTTATATGGTTTAGCTTAATCGAAATATTCAAATCTCCTTAAAGTTTTACAGTAAGTAAAAATATTCTAGCCTATGCTGTATACAACATTTTAATAACAACAAACAAAATTGATAAATAAATAATAAATTTTACCCTCTATGATAATTTCAAAATAAACATCTATAAAATTTAAATTAAATTACAGTTAATTTATTATCTTTCCACCAACTTTTTTTATCAATAATATAATCCTGTATTATTTTTCAGGCATCAAAAATTACTAAGGGGCCATTTACATTTGCGATTAATTCCTATTGTGAAAGTCGGATGGGTTTACACTGTACTAAATACAATATTTCATGGAATTTTTTCCAGCATTGTTTACATTATATGACACAATTTAAAAGCAATCTCTTGCTTGAATATTTTGAAAATGTCATGAATAATAATCTTCACGACAGAAAACATTAGGAATAAATCGCAAATGTAAACGTTCCCTTATATTCATCCTTTTTTCAAGATATTTTTTTAATATTTTCAACATTTTTGTTTCATAACATTCTACTTTCTTTTAATATTTATGTTTTTTATAAAACTAATTCATTAATTTTTTTTTAAATATTTAAAATTATTTTCAATGCCAATTACACAATATTTAATTATTTTCTTGTTTTCTTGCTAAATTATTGTCTTTCAAATAGTTTAAGCTTATTTCGTAATTTTATCTTATTTTTCTCTAATTTTTTTTTTTAAATTTAATATTTGTATAATTTTTTTATTTGTTTAAAGTGAAGGTGACAAAAAATATATATATTAAGGGCACTTTCGAAAATTCACTATGGTAGTTAACAGATAAACCGGAAATAGATCTATCATATTTGATAATTTGGTTATAAATAAACACACTGACCATATTTATTAGCATTACCGTATAGTAGCAGCACCGAAACTGCTCTATGATGAATTTTCGAAAGACCCAAAATAAAATTAATTTTCTTCCTTTATTTTCAAATTCATAATAATTATTTTGTATGATAAATATTATTTTGTTTTTTTTTTTTTTGGACTTTATCCTGATTTAGATTTTAAATTAAAATTGGATATGAATTTTATTTTGTATGAATTTTGTAATTATTTATGTAATTCCCTAATTTCTATAATTTAAAAAAAAAGTATTTGCGTATAACTCTCGAATGCTGAAATAAAAATTAATGAATTTTATTTAAGCAAAAACAAACCTACACCCACATTAATTGAGTGTATTAATTTTAAAATAATGGAAAGATTTAGGAAAAAAAAAAAAGGTGAGATAAATAAAGAAAAAAAGAAAATATTTTCATAAAAAAATGTGTAAAAGACATGTGATTGTTAATTAATTCGAAAATACAATTAATGTAGTCATTATGAGAAATTTTGTTTGTTTTTTTTTTTTTTTTTTGAATTTAACGAAATTGTTAAATTGTTTGGCTGTGTTTCGAAACGTCAAAAAATGGGTATCGAATACAATAGCAATAGGTACAGTATTGATACAAATGTGATATATAGCGTGATACAACATTATTTGTGTATCCGAAAAATGTGGATGCGCTAGTTGCTTAAGGGATGCGTCAAATATACATTTTCGATACATTATGAAACTTATGACAATGCCAATGTACTAGTTTATGCGTAATTCGCTTTTAATATGGATTTTGGTTTACTCCCAATTTTATGTGGTATAAACTCGATAATTCGGATTTTGGCTTAAGCCCAATTTATTTGGGTTTAATCCCAATTTTTTTATATGTATGTGTGAGGTAAAATGCAATATGGCGGATTCTAATTTTTATGGTGAAAGTGAAGCTGTCACGTTCTTCTTCTTTTTTTTATGTGGAAGAAGAAGAATATGTATACTATACGTGTATAAAAGTATCAACGTTTGCATGTATTATTTTATTCCCAATTTACCGTTTATAGTGTACTCCCAATTTAATCCAAAATTGGTTTTAATTCGAATTATTTTTTCCCGGTCTAAATGTAACCGTTTTACCTTAGACGTTTTGAAACTTGTGACATTGTATTAATACGGTATTAATACGTTTCGAAACACAGCATTTTTCACTAGCCAGAGGATATTAATTAAGAATTCTGAATTGATTTTTTCGGTTCTAGGAGGCACCTAAGAAATTCAGATTTTGTAGTGAGAATTGTATTTGTGTGCTGTTTTTTGAAAAACCTAATTAAGTTTATTAGTAAGGTCCGTTTACTAGTTTTTTTTTTAAGTTTCAATTAAAATTTAAAATTGTTAGTTTTTTATTTACACCATTCTTCTCCGTCCATTTTGAATAAGATGTAGATTGGATGAATGCATTAATCAGAAGAAGTAAAACGGAACCGTTAACAGTTTAAAAAATTTGTAATAGGGAATTGAATAGCAGAT
Source organism: Bombylius major (assembly GCA_932526495.1). Classification (NCBI taxonomy): domain Eukaryota; kingdom Metazoa; phylum Arthropoda; class Insecta; order Diptera; family Bombyliidae; genus Bombylius; species Bombylius major. The sequence goes on from OW052043.1 coordinate 20,532,389, forward strand.
ATTAATTACGATTTTAATTTTCTACAACTAGAGAATGAGATTAAAATTTTCTGTTTAGAGGAATAGCATATAACTAAAATTTCAAGAAAGTACATATCATGTAATATAACGGATTTTATTGAAATATATATTAAACAAAGACAAGGTTTTCTTATGAAAGTATTAAATAAATGTGACGACTCTTTCGGTACGTTTTTTTTTATCTAAATATTTCTGTGTTCATGAGGGAAAGCTCATATATAGAAAGTTCTAAAATGATGGTATAAAAGAGGCATATTTAGGGCGGTATTCACCGATATGACTTATCTTAAACTTGTCGTACGTAAATAAAGATTTACCAACAAAATTTAGCTTATATTTTTAAATCGTGTTTTAAGTTACGACAAGATAACATCTGTCTCAAGTTAAAAGTTAAATTGAGCTTTTCATTTTTTTTATTGTGATACACATTAATTAAACGTCAAAATGAAATTTCGAATAAGTATTGGGTTATTGCCATATAGAAAAAAAAAATTTTAATTTAAATTGTTATAGTTTCGAACTTCAGTTAAAATAATTTTAGATTTATACGACCCTTAAATTGATAAATATTGAAATTTATCTTACATGTAAGCTTTACATTGTACATAATCACTCTAAAATTTTCACTTTTCACAAAAAAAAAAAAAAAAAATATGTAAATGAATAAAGTGTTTTTTTTTGTGGTTTCACGGAATCGTTTTTAGTTTTTCGCACGATATGTTTACATAATACTTGTATCTTAAAATCAAATTATCGTTTGTTTTATGGAATTAAATTTATCATTGAAGTGAAACCAAGAAAAAATTGCATTTTAAGTCATTTCATGGTAAGATATTCAAAGATATAGCTGAAATTATTTCAATTGAAGGTTCATTGCGCATGTTTTACATGTCGTAATGATCTTCTTGGGATCCGGAAAATTCATCGCCAGCAATTCTTCGCCAGCAATTCACCGCCAGCAATTCTTCGCCAGCAATTCATCGCCTCAACAATCATCGCCACAGCAATTCACCGCCAGCAATTCTTTGCCAGCAACTCGGCGGTGAATTGCTGTAGCGATGAATTGTTGAGGCGATGAATTGCTGGCGATGAATTTTCCTAGACCCGATCTTCTTGTGTATACATATACGAAAGAAGAAGCCTGTTTCTTAGAGTTTACAACAACAAAAATGCATGTGTGTAAGTATCTTTTCTTCTGCGCATGCCAACGTAGTACAATACGAAACTTCAACTCTTTTGGGACAAGCCATACATGGAATTTAACAGTCAGTTAAATATTTTTTAAGCTTTACAATTTTTGACTATAGGCTTTTTTGTTACATACATACATATGTGACACTTTTTTCTATATTTGTTTTAATTGAAAAAAAAAACTACTCCTATGTTTGAATTATTGTACTGAAATTATTCGTCTGAATTTTTTTTTAACAAGGACCTACTCATGGCTGGTTGAACATAACTAATTTACATACATATTACAAATATTTTTTTTATGTCTTCAAGATTTGTGTATTTTGCTAAAAATAATAAGAAAAGCTTTAAATATTTAGCCTTAGTATCCTAAAGTTTGATTTTGTAGTTCATCGTAATAATTAAAAATTAATAACAGATTTCAATAAATGAAATAAAAATTAAATAATAATAAAAAAACCCCAATTTAAGTGTTAAAAGTTGATTTTTTTTTTATTTGATGTTTTTGTGTTTTTTTTTTGCATTACTTTCAATTATTTTTTTCAATTTTTAGAAATCATTATTTGTTGTTGTTTTTTTTTGCATTTCCTGTAAATTTTCATTAATAAAATTTGAAACATAGACAAAATATGTAAAAAATAAAATAAAAATAAAAAGTTTAATGAAAAACTACAATTTTTTCATAATTTTCTAAAAACAATGTTTTTTCTTTTTTTTTTACAATTGGTTTTTAATTTTATTTTGAATTTTAGTTTTTTTTTTTTTTTAATATAATAATGTTCAACATTAAAATTAAAATAAAATTGACAAACATACATATATATTTTTTATATTAGTTGTTGTTGTTTCTTTTGTAATTCAAAAATAAAACCACAACAAAAACAAAGAATTAATAATTTTGTCTCAGACAAAAAATTATATTAATTTTTGATTTTTTTTATCTACTTATTTTTGAAAAAATAAATACAATAAGAATAACACGACATTGTAGTACAATTAAAAAAAAAAAAAGAATTATAAATAAAAATGATCTAAAAAAAAAATAAACTAAATAATATTTAAATCATAATTTTGATTTTTTTTTGTTTGTTTGTTTATTTTTGTTTTTTATTTTATAAGAGATTCTTAAAGATTCATTTTATGAACTAGACACAATTAATGTTTTTTTTCCTCTATTTTTTTGTTTTTTTTATTTTTCAACTAAATAAAATCAAAACAAAACTTAGACATTTAATTTATTTAAATTTAAAAACTACAATTTTTTAAGATATCCTATTTGTTTTTTTTTTTAATTTAACACTTTTGTTAGTTGTTTTTCTGTACTAGAAAAAAAAATCGGACACACAAACATATTCGTTTAATTCTTTCTCATTTCGATTCTGTTATGTTTTTTTTTAAATGTAAGTTTAGCGATTAAAATGCCTCATGAAAATTTAAAATCTGGAGAAATTTAAATTTTTTACGTACATTTAACAGAAACTGTTTTAAGAATTCTACTGTTTTTAAAATTAATAACAAAAAACAAAATAAAATTTAAAACCTAGTATGCTGCTTGGTATAAATTTATTCACTTAAAAATAACAATTTCCGTGGATGAATTCAACTCTCTATGGAGATTTTGTAGACTAGTGTAGAGTATATTTTCTTTACATTTCATAATTTTTTACAAAAACACTTTAAGAAGCAGAAAATTAATGAAATTTCCAGACACACAATACCAAAAAATGACGCCACATGATAAATGTCAATTTTCATCCACCGAAAAATTGAAATTCTTATTCTAGGTGAATGAAAAAAAACTTCATCTAAACTTCAAATAAGAACGTAAAAAATTTAAATTTTCAGTCCAATTTTCAGACCGAGCAGCATACTATTTTGATATGAATATAGACCACGATTTATCCATCATTTACTTCTTTTAAAAAGTTTTTAAATGAGTGGATAAATTTATACCGAGTAGCATACTAGGCTTAATTCACTATTATCAGATTTTCGAGAATTATACACATTTTTAAGAAGCAGTATCTGTACTGTACGTCTTCTTGTCTTATTTTTATTTTTTTTTAACATATTTTTTTTAGATGATAGGTACCATAATGAGTATGTGTGATATTTTTTTCTTAGTGTCTTCTTCTTTAAATTTCAATTTTACTAATTTTTTTCTTTTTTTATGTTATTACTTTTTTTTATATTTTTGTTTTCGCATTAATAATACATTCAATTTTTTTAACATTCAGTAATTAATTTAATAATTAAGAAGAAAAAAAATATATTTCTTGGTAATTTAAATTAATTAATTTAGTTTTACAATAATTGTTTTTTTTTTTTTTTAATTTTAAATAAATAATTTAAATTGGAACATAATTGCCTTTAGGTTTATAAAATAATTGTCCACGAATCAATCGTCGACGTATTTCAGCTAATAAAAGACGTTTTTCTTTTTTAATTTTCTTTAGGACACCTTTATTCTCTTGAGCTCGCCGTGATAAATATGGTAAAACTTCTTGTACTGGACCATATGGGATATATTTATATGCTGAATATCCTGCTTGACCTATATTAGAAATAATTTTTTTTTTTTTTTTTAAAAAAAGGAATGTTAGAAATCGTGTGATTACTGTATTGAAAAAACTTATTTAATAGTAAGAGGAATTTTCTAAAAAAATTATAATTTTAAATTTGAAAAATTTTAAGTTTATTTGTCAAAAGCTTTCTTGTTTTCAGAAAAAATATCTTTAGAATTGTTAATAGATACGTAGTACGTTCCAAGTATTCGCGAATTCACGTAATTCATATTAAAAATTATTCATTATTCAAATTATTTAGTCACAAAAAAAAAAAAAAAAATGAGAATTTTCGAAAACGTATCATTGCTTTGTTGATGCAACAGAATTATCGTTGTTTATAGTTTAAAAATGAATCATACGTTGCATGACTGATTGAATCAAAAATTCAATTATGCATAACGATGACGTATCATCTAATGCGTTAAAGTGTCAAAGTTAGACAAATATGGTCCTATTTCAAAACGTAATAATACCGTATTATAACGATTTATTAAGTTCTAATAAACCGTAAAATTACAAATCTGTGTCAAAATCTAATACCAAAACGTCTTGTAACGGTATCCGCTATGTAAAATGAGAGCAAACAGGCAGTGCAGTGAAAATTTTTTCGATACAACGTTTCTGAATAATTTCATTTTTTATTGTGTTACCAAAATTTATATTTCCGAATTTTTCAAAAGTTTTAATTTCGATATTAAACAATTTTTAGAATCTTACCTAATGGGAATGTAATATAATCACACATTCCAAGTAATTGACCAAAACATATGACCTTATCTTCAGGTTCAATTCCGATTTCTTTCATTTTTTCAATTGCAAATCTAACAGTATCTTCATTGTGTGATGCAACCATTATACCAATTTTTTTAGCATCTTCTCCAGCATCTTTAAGGAGCTATATTTAAACAAATTTCAACATTATTAAATTCATCTTCTAATCATACAGACATACATACATATACATAAATATGTAGGTATATAAAATTTCAAAAAAAAAACCAAACCAAATACATACCTTAATTCGTCTCAAGCATTCAACTAATGTCTTATGATACATTTCAGTAGTTGCATCGAATGTTGGATTTGTTGGATCTTCATAATTTAAGGCTGCTGCTCTAGCTCTTTCTTGTTCAATATATGCTCCTCGTACTAATTTACATCCAAAATAGAAATTCTGTCGTTTTGCTTGTTCTAGATCAGTACAGACCTAAAATTGAATAAAATATATAGGTATATATATTTTTTTAAACCAAAAAAAAACAACAAAGGGAAAAAATCTTTAGCATTTTCATGTAGGTACCTCTCCATATGCATCTTTTAAATAGCATTGATAAGTATTAAATACGATTGCTTTTTCTTTATTGTATTTTCTCATCATTTCCAATGTGATACGTGAAATTGCTGGTTGAAAATATGTTTGTTCCGCATCAATCATAATACGTACATCAAGTTCAGCGGCAGTCTAAAAATTAAATTTAAAAAAAAAATCAAAATACATAAAAAATAAATTTAACAAAATTTTTACCTTTGCAATTGTATTCAATCTTCGAATCATATTACGAAACATTTCTTCCTCTTTGGGTGGAATTTGAGAGATTAAACGTCTCATTTGACCAGTTTTTGGATCTGGTACACGGAAAGTATCACTTAATTGAGCATCATCATTAACTATTCCAGACCATGGGAACAAATGCAAAATACTAAAAAAAAAAAAATCAAATAATTTGATAAGACAATTTATTAAATTTAAAAATTCATACTAGCAAACAAACGTATTGAATTTTTTAGAGCATAAAATTATACCAGTGCAGTGTATGAGGAGCTGTTTGATTTTATTTTTTTTACAGTATATAAAGCATGTTTGCTTGCATTCCATTTTTTTTTTACTTGCCATTCACATTGATTTTAAAAAGGGTATACAACAACCAGTAGAGAAAACTAGCTGACATTCTATGAAAAAGTAGTGCTCTTGAAAAACATCAAATTTAAATAATGATGGAATTTTAGCGCGAATGAAAGTGGTAAATATTAGATTTTTCTAGTTTCTACACTTTTCTTAAAATGAAATGAAGAGTGTTAGTTTGAATATCCAATAGAAATTAGATTTTTCGCTTTTTTATATAAAAGTTAGCAAAGCAATAAACTAAGCGATAATAATAATAATCAACAAGAGTATTTAAAATCCAAAAAAAAAAAAAAAAAAAATTATAGAAAACGTTTGCTTTTATTTTACGCACATTCCATTCTTTGTACTGCATTTTGTTTTTGATGATTTTTCCCTACAAGTTTTGTATACACCTGTTTCTTAATTAATGTGAAATATTTTGAAAAGAAAAACGATAATACAATTTTTTAAAATAATAAATGAAATTTTAATAATTAAGGGTCGTATTCACCATTGTGGTTTAAACTACGATTAAATCTAAAACAATTGTTTAACTGAACTTCGAAAATCTGTGTGTCTAATTCTGTTACTTGCATTTCTTTCGTCATAGAACCGCTTTTCAACATATTCGTTCCATCCTGTGTTTCTTAAATCGTTGCTTGTGACAGTTCTGTTACCTTGTTGTAACTTACTGCCTTATTCTACATCAAGTCATAACTTGTGACAGTCATAAGTCTATTCACATTGTTCGTGATGCGAAAACATTACTTGTTGCTATGACAACGCAAAGTTTTTAGTTGGCGATGCAACGCTATTACATGACAGCTGAATATTACAAGGAATTTCGAATACTTGATTTGATGCGATGCTTTTTTGAATATGTGACAACGCATCATAAAAGTTGCGTTGCATTTTTGAATTTGTGACAAGCATCAGCATCGCATCAACAAAGCAACGATTCATTTTTGAAGATACACATAGTTTTAAAGGATGATGCACGTTACTTTCGTTGCCTTGAGTTTTTATGGCTTTTTACTAAAACATTCAACGAAACGATTGGCAGTTTGGCGTCGAAATACAAGTAAATTTTTAGTTCTTCAGAATGAGATGCTTTCATAGCCTTAATAGGACAGATAATATAAAGAATAGAGATACCTATATTACCACGAAACTGAGTAGCAGGAAGATTCAATACTTCATCGAAAACATTTTGTAAAATACGACTTCAAATAATGATAATTGAAAATGGGATTAATAAATATTCTAAAATTAATATTAAATAATTTTCTAACCCTTCTTTGTCCTCAGTAACATTTTGAAGGAACTCTTTAACATCACGATTTTCACCAACATTTGTATAATATCTTTCTAAATCCTTAACAGTTTTATGATGAGTTAAAACATTACCATGACCACCAACTAATTCTTCCATGTATTTACGTGTGCGCATAATAACTTCTGATAATTGAAGCTGCAAAAAAAAAAAAAAAAATGTATAAATTTAATTTTAACATTCTTATTGTTTGTAGGATTTATTATGTTAAAAACAATCATAAATAAGAAGACTTACAAGCAATTGTGGACGACCAAGAGCTGTAAGTTTGATTGCTGTAATGCCAGTACCAAATGTTGCTCCTAAATTTTTAAGAAATAAAAAAGAAAGAAAAGTAAAAATTTTCCCCCCAAAAAAAGAGGTGAAAAATATAGAAAAAAAATTAGTTAGTAATCAAATTAAACTTTTTTTTTTTCATTTATAAATTTGACTAAAGACTAGGTACAATAAAACGTACTAGAACAGAACAAAAATAACACACAAAACATTAATTGAAAAGAAAAAAAGACAACCAAAAATCTAATGTGTGATAAAACAAAAAAAGTGTCTGAATGATGTTTTTCTTGACAAAACGCTTTTTTTTTTTTTTTTTTTTTTTTAGAGAAGGAAGGAAATAATTTGGCTAAATTTGATATTTGAAATTTATACCTAATAATTTTTTCTTTTGGAATAAAAACCAAATATGATGCTTAATTTTAAGATTTTTATGTCTTTTATCAGATTCAGACTTCTATAAGCCTAAAAAAGTAGATCACAAGAAAAGAACAAAGATTTAAAAAATAATTCCTTAAATATTCTACGGGAGTATTTCTGTCAATTTTAGATTCCCATGTAAAAATTTGTTTATTTCTTTGTTGTTTTTTTTAGACCAAGTAGAAAAATAAACTGTAATAATAATAAAATAATAATAATACGTAATAAAAACAACATGCAGAAAATACTAATGCCCAGTTTCATAGTGGAAGCTTACACAGAGTTTAACTCTTAAACTAAGTTTGAGCACTTTTTTCAGTTGCACAGTGAAGGCTCAACTGTTGAATTAAGTTTATCTTAAGCCTTTAGAATTGCGAGCTTCAACTCTATATAAGATTTGAGTAAAAGTCAAAAAGAAAAAAAAAGAAAACAACTGCCTTATATCTATCTGTTTTGTCCCTAAATTTATTATAAATTGAAATTTATAAGAAAAAGTGTTAAAATGTCACAACAATTTCCACTGCCATCTAGCAGCTATACAATGATATCTACAAGTTTTATAGGTTCCAACATAAATTCATTCACAATAACAAGTTTAACTGAATTTAAGTGAAGCTTAAACCATTTTTGGGTTTAATTTAAACTTAGATCAAGCTTCGACTGTGGAACTGGGCATGAGTATAATAAAAGACATGCTCAAATAACAATACTACATTACATATGAACAAAATAATAAAAATAAAAATTAATTTAAAATAAAATAAAAAAAGCAAAATTAAAAATTATGATGATTTTTGACTAGCTTACCCTCAGAAACAAGCCTAGGGTCTTGTTTAGCATCATAATCTTATTTATTTTTTTTCATTTTCATAATTTTTTTTGATTTTTCATTACCAAAAATCATAATTTGATTTTTTTTTCATTTTTACAAAGATTGTTTTTTTTTAAATTTGAATGCCAAATTGTAATTATTAAAAAATTTTGAGGTCAAATAAGGACAATATAATTATTAGTTTGTGTTTGTGTGTGTGTTATTCACAATTGCATAAATAATTATTTAAGTTAGCAATTTTTGAACAAAATATATTATTATTAAATTAAATATTTAATTATTTAATGTTAAAGTAAATCAATTAAAATTTTCAGCAACAAACATGATGGTGTGATGATGATTATTCATGATATAATTTTTTTTTTTTTTTTTGTATTAATTTATTAGTTGTAATTAATTATTTGTTTATTTTTCAATTATTTTTCAATTGTATTTTTGTTTATTAATTAAATGTTCAATATCATTAACCCATGTTAAATTTGATCGTTTTTTTTGTTGTTAATTTTGATTGTTGATTAGTTGGTTAGGTTTTCAAAATAACGAAAAAAAAAAAAAAATTAGAATTAAATTAAAAATGAAATTGAGCATAAAAATATTTAATGAGCATTGCATATTAAAAGTGACAAAAGAAAATAATACAAAAATACAAAAAGTTATAATAAAATAGTGATAAAATATTTACTTAAGTTGTTAAAAAATCAGTAATAAAAATTAACTGAAATCGAATAATGCAAATTTCATTAATGACTTCTATTCAAAGTAGTTTTTAAAAAAAAAAAAAAAAAATTCTATTACAGTTGAAAAAAAAAATGAATGAAAAAATTATTCAATTAGAATTTAAACGATATTGTACTTAAGAGAACTATAGAATATTTAAATAAAAGGTAATTTTTAAATTTTTCATATGAAAATCACATGACAAATTTTCATTTTTTTCCCTCACGTTTGGATGAAACTTATAGCGGATCGGTACATTGAAACAAAATCGTGATCTGAAGTGATTTTAAACGAAAAATATCATATTTGAAAGAAAACTGACTGAATATCGTGAGCATAAGAGCATAACTTTGAAGTAAATTATAATAGTCTTGCAGCTTTGGAGGAACCTTTCATCAATAGGTTCAATAGGAACATAATACATACATAGGTATATAAAGAAACATGTACTGATTGACTAACTGATCCATCATTTATTCATTAGCTAAAACTATGAAATTTGGACAGTAGTTGCGTTTTATGTCGTAAATAGCCATTAAGAAGATATTTTTCAAAATTTAACCCCTAAAGAGGTCATAAATTAGTTCAAATTTTATATATGTATATATATATAGATAAAAACTATTTAACGTTTCTATTGACTTAAAACTTGTGAATGTGTGAACGTATGTATAATTTTACACTGTATAGTATTTTTCTTTTTGGAAGTCAGTATTATGCTTATGGAGGCAGTACCCGATGAGTTTTTTGCCTTGGTAATATTTAATTTAAAAGATTTCCCTCGATTGAAATTGAGATCTGATCACCCCACACACGAGACAGATTTATTCCAACAATTTGTGAAAGAATATAGAAAAGTATGCCTATCTTGCCTTGCCTGTACTGACATCCAAAAAGAAAAATAGTATAGATAGAATTTATTATTTTTGCTGTCAAAATAGGAGATGAATAAATAAATATAGTTATTGGTAAAAATATACTTATGAATTCTAGTTTAGAAGAAAAAGTTATAGATATCTTATTACTGTTGGACATCAAAATCAATAACTTTTGCAGTCTTCAATCATTATTTTAAATATTGATTTATTTTTAATAAAATTTTCATATTTTTAAAAATGATAGGCAATCTAAAACTTGACAAGATAAACGGCAAAAATCAATAGAAAAAGTGCAAATGTTGGTTGAGCCACTGAGCCATATAGGTTTTTCACCAGTTTTGTGCAATTACACGTAAACTATTAAAGTCTACGTTTTGATGTAAAGTATAACGTATACAACGTAAACAATGTAGACAAAGGGTAAACAAAGTAGAAAATGTAGACAAAAAGTTGTCATTATACTCATTTCATTAGTCATAGTCATTCATTGGATTTTCGCTTCGGCATTCGGTTGGATTTTTTTTTATTTCAGTGAGGTAAAATTTATCTTTGATAATTTAAAATGTCCAAGAAAGGACACCCAAAAAATAGAACGTTTATTTTCTAGCTGGGGCTACGTTCACAGTTCTAATCGTAACAGATTGACTTTTGAGTGCTCTAAAAGATTATTACACAGCTGTCTATATTATTCTTTGCGTATACAGGATAAATCAAATAATAATGATGTAGATGATGATGAATAATGATGAGATTATTTGATAATGATGTAAATGGAAATTAGAGATTTTAATAAATATAAAAATTGTTGTATGCTATAAAATTAATAAAGCACATCCTTTTTTAAATTAATTGAATTGAATTTAATTGTTTTTATTTTATTGGTGTCCCATTTCTTCGGTTTTTACACTGTTTACTTTGTTTACATTATTTACGTCAAAAAATCTGTAGTTGTCTACATACGTACTCTACGCGAATACAACTGCATAAAATACATAAAATCCTAGATGCATGATGTTAAGGGGTTTAGGTACTTGGAAAATTCCTTAGGGTTCTTATTTTGCTTTGTGCAGCTAAGAGCTACGGAAAAATAGGTAGGACCCCTCAAATTTAAAAAAAAGCATTAATTGCTGTAAGTGAGGAGAATAAAACTTGCGAAAAGGTCAAAATGAAAAACAGGCATAGTTGTTAGGCAAACGGAGGGCTGTCTGATGGGTTAAATCTATTAAAATTAAGCAAGCACAATTAGACATTATTTCTCTAAAAACCATCTTCATTGTAGAGTAACTAGAAAAAACCACTGGTTTCCATGACAAATCGAAAAAAAAAGAAAACGGTTCCCGAGAACCCATCAAAACTGGACGGAAAATCAGGGGAAATTTTTTATTCTTTGGAGTGATGAAACCAAAATAAATCGTATCAGATCATATGGAAGAAAGAATGTACGGCGTCCTCAGAAAAAAAAGTCAGCTTTTACTTATGTAATATGGCATTTCTTTATCATTAACATACTTTTGTATAAAATGTTGGAATTAGAATTATAAAATTGAATAAAACTGGATATTAGATACTCAAAATGTAATTGAAAATAAAAAGATTTGTAAAAGTTAATTATGAAAACAAAGTCAATTAAATTAAACAAAAAAAATCTAAAATAGAACAAGTTTTCACTTTTAAATTCATTTAAAAATATTTTAATGATTTTTTAAAATCTATTTTTAAGAAAACAAGTTTTTTTTTTTTTTAATTTTCTAAATACATATTTATAACTCAGGCATAACTGAATTTTGTTTATTTCAATTAATTTAACTTAATTAAAGTGGTGGTCATTGTCCTTTAGTATAGAAGTAAAATTTATGTATGTATTTTATAATTTATTTTCATTTCAAAATCAAAATGCAGAATTTCAAATTGGCACTAATTTGCTACTTATTATTATTTTTTTTAAATTTTCTTGTGTTAGCAGAAGGATGATTTTTTTTTAACAGAAAAACACGTTTTTCATTTTTTGAATAAATAATTTATTTATTTACTTCTTAAATTTGCTATGTACTATAGGTATATGTATATTTTTGTTGACTTTCACCTCAGAAGAATCTTCTGATTCATCATCAGTCATCACAAAAATATAAATACGAAAAATAACGAAGCGAAATAAACATTGTTAAATGAGATGTCTGTATTTTTAAAAATAGATTATTATAAAAATTGAAGAAAAAAACAAATAAGACAAAGTAGAAAAATATTTAAAATGAACTGTAAAAAATGTGAAGAACAAAAAGTAAAATGTTAAAAATTTGGCTTTTTTTCGCGTTTTTTAAAAATGAACTCAACATAAAAATCAATTTTCTATCCTCCTACATGTCTAATATTGTGTTTAAATGCGTTTTAATACACATATTATAATTTATCATATGTCAATTGAAATAAAATTGAATTTTTAAATCACGCGATAATGGTTGATTTTAAATTTAATTTCTTTTTTTTTTAAATTATTGTTCAATGAAATATGTAATAATTTTGAAAATTTTCACTTGAAATAAAAATATACATAAATGTAAGTATTTAAAATTGAATAACAGAATTGCAAATAGAAATCATATAGCAGCTGTTCAGTTTGCTCTAAAAATAACTTTGAAAATGTTCATTTCATTAAATAAAATTGCTTCTTTTTAATAATTTCAATTTTCTTTATTTTTTCAAATAAAATTATTGGAAGGGAAGAGAGGAGGTTTAGGTCTGTACTAAAAAAAAAAGACACTCATACTCATGAAAGGGCACATAAATGAATATGCCAAATTTTAATCAACTAATCTTATTCGTCATGTAAGCAAGTCATTCAGTGAGAAACAATGAACAATTGAGCAAATCGAATATGGAGCTGTTATTTAATTTCTTACAAAGCAAGGAAAAACTCCTGAAACCATTACGAATAAAATTCCATTTTATCTTGTGATGATAACACTTAGTTTAAGATGGATGCCAAGAATGCTCATTCATGTCGTACCAAAAGAAACAATTTGTGGTGAAAGCGTTCAAACACTTTTGAGCTGAGTGGGGAAGAGCCTATCCCAATTTAAGAGTGAGTTGTAACGGAAGATGAAACTTGAGTTATCACTTTAAATTTTTTACAATTACAATATAACGCCAAGGTAAATAGAATACAATAGGTATGATTGAGCCAGTATGAAACGAAACTTCTCTCTCTTTGTCAGCAGTTTTTATACATCACTCAGTGAAATTATTTAAAAGGCTATATGTGTTTATGGTTAATGGTAGTGCGAGTAGTTTGTTTTTGTTATACAATATTATTTTTTTCTAAATATAAATTTTAAAAATAATATAATGGTTAATTGTGCAGTAGAAAGTTGTAAAAATTACACTAATAAAAAAAAAAAAAACAATAAAAGTGAAATATTTTAATTTTCCAAATGAAAACTGGCATGTAAATAGAAAAATAAATAGAAAATATAAAAAAATTTCAACATAATATATTAAAATATGTATTTTTACTTTTAAATTGAATTCCTTAAATTAAATTTATGACCATAATACCATATACTTTTCTATATACCATGACTTAAAAATTTCACTGAGTGACGTCACATATTGAGAAAAGAGAGTATACTGGCTCAATCATACCTATTGTATTCTATTTACCTTGATATAACGCAACGTTTTGATTTTGGATTTTGGATAAATTAAAGGACACTATCAAAGAAAACAGATGAGAAAAATAGTCAAAATGTGCACTGCTTCTTCAAAACAATGCATCGCTTCACACGATTCAAATTGCGATACATGCTCTATACGCAGGTGTGACTTCGAATCTTTGATCCATTCACCTTATAGTAATTATTATTTGTTTCCAAGTTTGGAGAAATAATTAAGAGAAAAAAATGATGATAAAATCAAATCTATTGAACCTAAAAGTAATTATATTGTCTGTGTGTCTAGAAAAAGGGCTGTGGAGATAATAATAATTATTAGAAAGCCTTGTTTCGTCTACAAACCTCTTTTGAAATTAATATTATCATCCTCTCTTTAATTGATTGGTGGTTGAAATTACCATTTATATGCTCGTAGAAAAAAAAATCTTGACTAGATTACTTTGAAGAACAAATCTAATTTTCTTCCACTCTCTCTTACATTTTTAATTCCAATTTAAATGTTAATTTACTTTCCTTCGTATACTCACACCCTTTTATTGATTTTTATAAAATATATGTATTAAATTTTCAATTAAATGCAAAACATCAGAAACTACATATAGGTACATAATATATATATACATATACATATATATATAGATATAAATACATATGTTCTTTAACCCTTTTCAATTACTTTTACTTTAAGTAATTACTTGGATTAGATTAAAAAAAAAACACGAAAAAAAATTGTTACGCAATATTAAATTTACAAAAAAGAAAATGCTTTTTTTTTCTTTTTGCGTACATGTTAAAATTAAATTTTACGTAAGAATGCTTCTTTAGTATATTGTGAAAATTTGATTTTCATTTTTTTATATGCTTATTCAAAAAAATAAGTAGATACTCATTAGTCTAAGTACATAAATTTATTTTTGAAACTAAATACAACATTGTTTAGTTAAATTGAAAAAAAAAAAAATATTTGAAAAGAAGAAAAACAATTACTTATTATTTTCTTAAATGTTATGAATTTATTACTTGGCACAAAATTTTATGTAATTTTTTTTTTTTCGTTTTTTTTTTTCAAAAGAAAAGTACGTGATACTTATTAAAGAATAATATTCACATTAAGTGAAAATTATGAAAATTTTATAGTACACAGACATTATGTATATGTATGAATACTTATATGTATGTTTATTTAAAATGTTCCTGTCTCAAGAGAAAATCTTTAGCATGTTTAAACAAAACAAAAAATTATATGCCAAATGTTTTTGTTTTTATAAATAATTTTTTTTATCTCACATCATGTAAAATAAAAAAAAAAAGTTGAAAAAAAAGGTATAAAATTAATTTTACTGTCTCGAAATACATTAAGATTATAAATATATGTATTTTATTAGATAGGGAAAAAAAGTTAATTTACGTGAGATTAAAATTTGATTACTGTATTGTGTAAGATAAGAAAATATCAACAATTTAATTATGTATTTCACTTTTTCTCTCTGTATCACGTAGATCAACAACCAAGAGAATTTCAAACTGAAACGACTAGATTACAGTTTTCAAGGCTATACCTATATAGTACTAATTAACATTGACAAATAAATCTTCATCCACTATCTCTGCAATTGTCCGCGCAACTTGCCAGAGCAAGATTCCAGACAATGTGGAGCATCCTTTTCAAGGACCTTCATAAAATAGCAAAAGTCACGATCATAGACATGATACGCCTCTTGAATGAAACAGGTTAATTTATTATAAAGATCTCCTACGTGTTATGTATGTTATTTTCTAAGGTTAACGAGAGATGTGCTATCAAAACGTCACTCTCAGTGCTAATTGGGTTTTCGAAAGCTTTAACAACTAACCTAACAAATTTTAGTTAAATTTAGATTATTTCAAAAGAAATTTCCAAGTAAATGAAGGTTATATATTTTATTTAATCGAGCATGGTTTTTTTTTATCATTAGGAATTAAATATCGTAAATCGGCCATAGCTATTGTTTGAACCTGCAATTTTGTTATGTACATGTACAAGGCCCTAAAACTAAATAAGTTCTTCATCTATTATCACGAAGAAAGACCTTAGGATATTACTCTTTTTTTCTTTAAAAATACCAATAAAGATGTATGTAAATGTTTTGAAGCAATACACGCTTTGAAATGTTTTAAATTTACAAAAAAAAACAATCTCAAAGCTTGACTAACAGTCCAGATTTATTAAAAGTTCAAAATCAAGATTATTGGTCGTCAAAGAACGAATCATACCATAAGATTCAAACATCTGGAAATATCAACCTAAAATCTTATATACACAAGAGTGTTCTGCTACACGGTCACATATTCAAGTATTTTTTACGAAAAATTACCATGAGTATATAATATACACGGTTGTGAAAAGATTTGTTATTCATGATTATGTTGAACTAATTTTTATCAGTTTGTTAATATGTATTCAAACACTAACTAATGTATAATTTTTTTCTTTTTCTCAAAAGTTAATTTTTAATTATTTTCTTTACAAGTTTTTTTTTTTTTAATTTAAAAAAAAATTCTATTACATAAATCACGTTCCTCGTGCTTTTATATGCGTCATGTCTAGTTTACAACACAGGTAAATAGATATTTCAAATATCGAAGGTTACATTGTCAACTAATTTTATTACATTTTTTTATTGTAACATAATATGTGAATAGAATAGCCATACGCGAGTACAATACATTTATGCAAGCAAGCATATATTCGTATAATATTTTGCCAAAATAAATTAAATAGAAAAAATGTAAACTATTATAAAAACAACAATATAAGAAAAACGAAAAAAAAAAAAAGTTGGTTCTAATGAAATACGATAAAGTGTTAAGTGTTACATCAAGTCAGCAGATAAATTAATATCAAATGATGACGACGAATATCCCGTAGGTCGAGAGAAGTGAAATGAAATAAAAGCAAAAAATAAAAAAATAGAAAAACAGATTTTAATGAAACAAGTCAATAGATGAAAATTGAATTGAAAAGTGAAAGGAAAGAATGAAATCTTTTGATATTTTATAATCTAATCACTTGACTAAATGTTTCAGAAGAGACGATGTATCAAAAATAGAACAGACGACACTAATAATAGAATAAAGTAACTAAATTCAATTCAAATACATATAGAATAAGAATTTTATACAAAAATGATTATAGTATTCCTGAGATACTATCTGTGGTTCAATATTTACGGCTTATATATACATACATATAGAAGAGGAAAATAAGGACTTCATCGTAATTAATTAGAAATATTATTATCATCTAGTGGCACAATAGTTCGATATAAGTCAAGGTCTATTCAAGTTAACTACAGTTTTCCATACTAAGTATTTTTCTCATTGGTACTCATTTATGTAAAACTACTCAGTTTTTAAAAGAACTCAGATGAATTTGAATCAGAGATCTCCAACTTTAGAAGCTATCAAAGTAATTTCTCTAAATTTTGAAATTAAAATTTGCAAACATTAAGGGTTGAGAGTAAACATAAGGATATTATCAGAGTTGCCGCCCTACTACTATATATATTAGTAAGTATGATATTTCTACAGAAAACTTTATTTTTCAATCTACTATCTTCAAATAATGCTAAATTCTGATACTATCCATTTTTGAAAGAGGGCAACACTGGATATTATATCTTATACAATTTTTTTTTTTTGAGATAAAGAAAATTGAATAACAAAATCATTTTGTCGTTGTGTTAATTTTTGTTGAAAATTGTTTAAATGAAACGACATTGACTTTGCATTATTCGAAAATATTTCTATATAAAATTCATGCTCTAAATTAGGGAAATATAACTAGATATATATTATATTATGTATGTACTTATTTTTTCTTAAACTCACCAGAAACAGCTTCTAAGCATTCAATAAATGTTTCCATGTTACGTTCACATGTTGCTTCATTCAGGTAAAAATATGTTCTTGCACTACTGACTTTATATCGTCGATCAGCGAATGTTTTATCGACATGATACTGTGGTAAAGCATCTTCAGCTTCAACGTTATCTCCCAAACTTGAAACTGAAGATCTAAAAAAAGAAAAATTATAAATTTTCAATAAACAGTTTTATATAATTTCTAATCTAAGTAGTTTTGTGTGTGTTAATTAATTAATGCTGTGTTATTACTGAAAATAAAAGTACATATCTATTGACTTTTTTAATGATTTTTACTCTTACAGGAAATACATACATACAAGTATAAAGTCTTACAAGTTACAAAAGATAAATTTTAATTTCAAATATGTGCTTAATTAAGAGTAACGGTTCTATGTTGAATTGGACATTAAACCTGAGACAGAATGTGTAAAGGTACCTTTACATTATTATTGTCACGCGTTAGTATAGTCAAAATAATATTAGTTGCGAATCTCGCGCATGTCTTATATGGGTTAGTGATCTTCTTGTGTATACATATACGAAGGAAGAAACCTTTTCCTTAGAATTTACAACAACAAAAATGCATGTGTGTAAGTATCTTTTCTTCTGCGCATAGTTTTCTAGTATAATACGATTTGGCAATTTTTTTAAATCGAGCTATAATAGATAACAATTTCGCTAAAGAGTGGAGTCAAAAAGCTTTTCACTTTCGCTAATGTGTTAGATAATGATATAGCTCGATTTAAAAAAGTTGCCAAATCGTATTATACTAGAAAACTATGCGCAGAAGAAAAGATACTTACACACATGCATTTTTGTTGTTGTAAATTCTAAGGAAGAGGTTTCTTCCTTCGTATATGTATACACAAGAAGATCACTAACACATGTAAGACATGCGCGAGATTCGCCAACTCATATTATTTTGACTATATTTAATTGACATTTACATTGAAAAGTGAAAAAGTGCAATCAGCAATGGATACTTCAGTTTCAAAATTATTGATAAGTGCTGCAACAATGATGATTGCTGCATATGAACATTTAAAATAAAAAAAAAAAGAAATTAAATTAATTATAATCAAGTATTTTAATCAATAAAATATATTCCTTCTCATCTTTGAAAAATATGACTAAACTCGCACCATTTCACAAATGTCAAAAAATAATGTACGTACAACAACAAAATACACGTATTGATAAAGTGTGGCTAGTAGCAAAAAGAACCATATCGATAAAAGCCGGTTTACACTATGATCAAAATGATAAAGTATGGACAGTTTGAATTATCAATGACAATTTGTATAAATGATAAAGCGTTTTGAATCTTTGTGTTTACACTTTTAGCTATAGTGATAAAGTGTTGAAAGGAGAATATAAAAAAAAATTCAGATTAAAAAGGAAGTTGTATAATGAATTCTTCTGAAATCCTTGGTCTAACAGCATCAGAAATTGGTGTTCTTGTAGCCGGAATTATAAAGCAATGCATAAATTTAAGAAAAAAAAATAAAAATAAAAAAAAGATTATAGGCACCACTATTATTATTATGGCTTATTCGGCCAAGTTTATAAACTGAAAATAATTTATTTGTAATTGAAAATCCATACTTATTTTGCTTATTCCACTCATATTTATACAAATCCACTAGTGAACTAAACACAATTGATAAAGTGCACACATAGCAAAATAGAAACTGTTCTATTCTCTTTATCGGCTATGTTTGGTACTTTATCATTTAACTTTATCAATTTGATAATAGTGTAAACAAAAAATTTCTCATTTTATCTGTACTTTATCAATACACTTTATCATTTTGATCATAGTGTAAACCGGCTATAATGAAAAATCTTGTTAGCGAACTTGTTATCTGACTCTTTATCCAAACACATTTAGGTTTACATTTTCTGAGTCACACATTAGCTGACTCTTTATTAATTGATATCTCGTGACAATAATAATGTAAAAGTAACTTAACATTTGTAGCGCGACATCAATATCGGCTGACACAATGACGTAGTAGGTATTTGAATTTGTTATGATATTTGGCACTTTCAAAATTTAAATACCAACTGTCAAACATCAGTTATCTAGTTGTAGCTGTAGTATGAAGTAGAAAAATTGCTACTTCCAGCTTCAGCTACTACTACAACTTCTACTACAACTAAGGTATTACTTTTGACAGGTCGTAGTACTACAAGTACTACATACTACAGATACACATTTTGGCTCAGGCTTTTTCAGCTTACCACGCTTAATAAAGCTCCAAACACAGCATTAATGAAACAATGGTTTTTTTTTTGTTTTTTAATTGTGATTATAACTTACTCAACTTCTCGTTTTTCAGCCTCCTCCTGCGATATATCTTCTTCTACAGAATAATCTAGAATTGGCTTGACACCAAATGAACGAAGTCTAAAATATTTATATTGTAAGATAAAAGAGAAAATTAGATATTAGCTATAATACGAGTAAAAGAAAAAAAATTGATTTTACATGACACTGTACATAGTTTATTTTGATGAATTTGTAAGTACATGTACATACGACGTTTAGATTTGTCGAAAATTTGCTCGTTATAAGGGATTTTTCAATAGGAATGATATGTTTTTATAGTGGCAACACTAAACATTTACAAATATCAAGTGTCGCACATATTGACATATGTATGTATCTTCAGTATGCTCTGACAATTCATCATGGCAAAGTATACGCTTCAACAACGTCTGGAAATTATTCAAAAGTTTTACGAAAATAAACGTTCTTTTATGAACACTTGAGAAAATTATAGTCCACATAAGCGACCATCAGAGCTTGATGTACGTCGTATAGTTAAAAAATTTGAAAAGAAAAAAAATTTCTTTTTGTTGGGCTATTTAAAACAAATTGTTTACGCGAACAAACCAGAAACAATTGAAAAATTAAAACTGAATATCGAACACTGCATTTACAAAATAAGACCAGATTTATTGTAGAAAGTTATTCAGAATTGGGTTCACCGTATTCGCTCCTGTCAACGAAGCCGAAGTTTTATTTAAAACATAATGTAATGCCTTGTACTTGAAAAAAAAATAAAAAAATTGCTTGTATCTAATAGGCCTATGTTTTATTTCATTTTCACATCATATCATTCCTATTTAAGAACCCTTTATTTTACGAAAAATTGAAAATTTCATTGCGCCTTGACAAGCAAATAAAAAAATTAACAAAATTACGAACATATTTTTCTTCAAATCCTCCACAACAAAATAAATGAAAATTTAATCAAAATGTTAGTTATGATTTTGCTATGAATTTATAAAAAGTTTTATTTTATCAAAAGATACATATACATAAAATTGTTATGTTAGTTTTAGTTTTTCTTGAAACAACGTTAAAAAGATCAAAAGAATGTTTTTGTGTATTGTATTAAATTTGTTCTTCAATGAAGTCATGTTTGTTTTTAATTAATTCAAAATATTCGTTGAAGGTTATACAACAAATTTTCTAATAAAATGTTTGTTTTTTTTTCTGTACATATACATACATATATTATGTCCTGTATTAATGTTTGTTTTTTTGTATGTTTATTATTAGAAAATGAATTCAAATTAAAATGATTTTTTAATTATGAAAAATTTTCTAAAATAATAAATCGAAAATTTAATTTATTTAAAAAAAAAAAATCGTAAACGAAATCAAAATAATAAAAAACAAAAATTCAAATGAAAAACCATTTTCGAAATAAAAGGATCAAATCAAAAAAACTAAAATGAAAACAATAAATCACATGCATAAAAAAATGCAATTATGCATACAAATCTGTTATTTCATAACAAATTAAATAATGATTTTGATAAAAACAAAAATCATTAAAAAAATAAAATAAAATAAATTTAAAAAAAAAAAAAACAGATAAAGAAAAAAACCTTTCTAATGTCGGAATAATTTTATAACGATCCTCTCCGGCTACAAAATGTCCATAAAATGTAGACTTCATTACTATTTCGAATAGTCTTCCACCCAAAAGTGCTTTGGTGACTTTCATCAACTTTTTTTATTTAAAAAAAATTTTTTTTTTTGTTTTCGATGAATTTTTTCAAATCAATAATTTTTGTCGGTTGGTGTTGCAATCAAGGATAGTTTTTGTATATATTTTGGAATAATGCATGGAAAAGGTATGGGTGGGATATTTAAAAAAAAAAAATTACAATTCAAAATACATATAATATGCGTACGTACACATAGAGAATATAATTAGTATAGAAAAATTAAGTAGCCAAGAAGAAAATGATATGTGTTAGAAATTATTAGTAAAGAGATATTTTCCAATTAAGGATTGGTTATTATTATTATTAAGCAATTAATGATCAATGAGGATGTTATTAAAGTTATTAAATAGAAAAGAAGAAAAAATTGTTATGTAAGAAAAATAATCAATTAATTGAAGGTAGAGTTTATTAATTAAGTGATTGAATGAAGAAAGAGAGCACAAATATGGTTTATTTATAGAGTGAACATACGCATATTCCGACAATATACATATACAAATATATAAGGATATTTTTTACAATTTATTTGTTAAAACGAAATACCATCACACCATTTTAAAACCAAGCCACGTAAAAAAAACATATATGTATAATTAAAAATTTAATTTATAAGTAAATTAAGAGGATAAAATTTATGCAAACACCAAAAAAATACAAAAGGAAAATATAATACATTGTTTTTTGTTTTTTTGAAGGAATAAAATAAAAGCACGAATTTTTAAAAATTCACAGCCCAAGAATAATAGGTTGATTTTTGTTTGTTTGTTTGTTTTTATTTTTTTTTTTATATATTTTGGATCAACACACACGCATCATATATATAAAAATTTTATATGAAGTAGAAATAATATATGAAAATAAACAAAGAAAAAAAAAAGAAAAAAGAAAAAAAATACATTAATAAAATTTTGAAATTTATTTAAAAAAATTACCTTTCTAAGGTGGGAATTATTTTGACTTGATCTTCGCCGGCGACAAAATGTCCATAAAATGTTGCTTTCATTAGAAGTGTAAATAATTTTTTTCCCATAATTGCTTGTGTTACTTTCATTAGCTGTAAAATTATTATTTTCAATTGAAAAATATTTTTTTTTTTTGTTGAAAACAAAAACAAAAAATTAATTAAATAGGTATGTTCTTTTTGTTTTTAGTCTTAAATTTTTTTTTGTTGGTGATATCGAAATATATATTTTTTTTTTAATCTAAATTTTTTGTTTTGTTTTAAAAAAGTGAAATTTTTTGTCATTCACGTACATACACATGTATAAAAAATATTGAAATATTTGCTACTTAATCATCAAAATGTTTTGAATTGTTTATGCTGAGAAAATGAACTTATTTTTAAAATTTGAATAAAAAGCTAGGTACACATTCTCTATCCAACAAATTTCTTCACTGCAGGTCTTATGGACATATTTTGTCTTGTTTCTTCTTTGAGTAATTACATAAATGTGTTTCTGATTTTCATCGCCGGCACTTTTATCCAGCGTCTCATTGCACATATAATAGATTGGGGTATGGTATGAGTAGCTTATAGTATACTACTATTAAAAGTATTAGGTGTAATGACACTGGATAAAAATGAACTTTTCCATAAGACCTGCAGTGAAGAAATTTGTTGGATAGAGTATAGTTCTTTTTTACTGATAAAAGCAAATTGTTTTCAATTAAGAAAATTTAAAATTTGCTTAAAATTTTCACATTTCATGAATTTCCAATAGTTCAATTAGTGATGAGTTTCTAAGATTCAAGCTGTAGGCGATTTGAATATCAACGATGTTTAGGTAGTGACTAGGAACAGTATAAGCGACATGACATTCAACGCGGCCGGGAATCGAATCACACATCTCTGTCTTGCCGGGACAGTGCGCTTACCAATGCGCTACCGAATACCATGTCGTTCTTCACTGTTCTTAGTAAAAGTAGCTTTACACTACTTGATTTCTCATATCACTTTACCTTTCAGTGGATTATCAGCATTATGAAAAGTCGTATGACAATACATATGTAAAATACCATACATAATCAAGTAGTGTAAAGCAACTTTAACTACGTAAACATTTTTGATATTTAAATCTCCTAAAAAGTGAATTTATTTCATCAACTTTTCTTGAATAATAAACTTATACCAATTACCAGTGAAAATGATTTTTACAATAAAAGCTCTAAAAACTAAACAATAATAACAACAAAACAACTACATATCGACATTTAACAGACAGACATTTTTGTAATACTTTTTGGAATAACATGAATACATACATAGATGATATTATGGAAAGGAAAGATACTAAGCATTCATTATCATAATGTTTATATTAAAAAGATACGCTTACTGTTAACAGAATTCTAATAAATACTATAATACTTCTATCATTCTTTCACATACGGTGACTTTTTTAATTATTTCGATTTGATTTATTCTATTATAATTGGGTATTATGTAGGTCTTTTAATAATATTGTTGCGAATCACTGGTATAGTGTGCGAAATGGCTACTTTAAAATTAAATTTTATTTTTGTATTTTAATCAAAAATGGTTATACGGTTATAGAACTACTATATTTTAATTTTTATCTCAATAATAAAATCTGCCTAATCGGCATTCTAGTGTTTTTTCTTAAGAATTTAGACACTGTTTCCATCGTCTCTAAAGTTTGTTGATAAATCAAACAGAGAAATAAAAACAAACACTACTCTCATTAATTTTACTATATGTTGGCAAAAAATTAATGGTCGATTTTCTGTAAAATGAAACCAACATTTTCATTTTTTCAGTAAAAGTTTTGAAAAAAATAACTAAATATAAAAAACAGGCTGTGCTTTTATAGGCAGCTGACCTCGGAATTGATTTTTAGTATATTACTACAAATACAATATATGTAGGTACCTACATACATATTAATTTTTTTTAAATTACTCCATAATGTCTTCTGCGTTACCTTCTTTTGTCTTCTGCGTTACATGGAATGTCCTGATAAATTCTTATTGCTTATTGTGATAGATCAATTATATGGGTTTTCTACTGGTTTTTATAAAGGACATGTGTTACAATAAAACTATAAAAGTGACAATTCTTAAGTACTTATAACAATTCACAGAATTCTTAAAGGGAATATTAAGAATATATTAATATGGTTGTGTGCGAGTTTTCTGCGTTGCCGCCTTTTTTTCAGATAAAGTTAAAATATGAGGTCGAAAAAAGAGGAATGTGCTATATAGTTGTAAAAGTGAAAGTAAATTGTAATAAATGTAGAAGTATCAAGTCTCTACACTTTTATTATCCAACAATTTTTTTAATAAAATTCCTCATAAAAATGTCTTTAGTATTACCAGAGAATCGACCTAATATATTTTATCTTCAAATTTAGTACTTTCAAACTCTTAGCAAACTGCTTAGGGTATGGTATTCACCAACAAGATTTAAACTTTAATTGAAGTTAACATGAGTTTAAGTGAACTGCAAAATTTTTCACTTTTACATATTTCTTTAAAATGCCCGTTACATTAACATGCGATAGCATGTACTTCAATAGTTAGCTGCAACTTATAGGTAATTCAATTTAATAATGCAAGCTATATTTTGTTGATGAATAAGTTTAATAAACTTTATTATGGTGAATACGACCTTCAGAATTGAACAATTTACAATCAAAAATTGTATTGTAAGTGATTTTTCGAGACAAATTATATGTAGTCCAATTTAAAAAAAAAAAGCAAAGTATACAAAACATAATTTAATTATATTTAAAAATAAATTATTTGAAAAGGAAAAAAAAGTTAAGTGTCAATTTTTCATTGGCTTAAAGCTTTTTTTCTTTTTTCTTTTTGAAGAATAGATATTTTATTTGCATTGTAGTTACATAAATAAGAAAAAAGCACCTATTCAGCACTTTCTAATATTCTAAATGGTGAATTACATGAACAAAAAGTATATAGACGCTACAAAAAGAGAGAAAAAAATTTTTTTTAAATTGGTGCTCGCTTTACATACACAAAAATTTTAAGTAGAAAATTTTATCGTAAGCTTCTTTAAGTATAAAAAGAATTTTGCTAATGAATAAGTGACACAATTCTCAAGATGAAAATGAAAGATTTTGAAGTGATGTCTTGAACAAGACTGAAAAGGTAAACCTTTTAAGAATGAGATTATTAAAATATCTTAAGCGTTTCTTTTTATTTTGTTTTGTAGTTTTTTTATATTAATAAATGTTGGGAGTGATTGTGTGACTATGAAAGTAAAAACAAAAGATGTTAGCTATCCCCGAACAAAGGCGCAGTAACGATGAAGATCTTAAGTAAAATCGAAATTTTTTGTTGAGGATTTCTTAAAAGCTCATGGAATATTAATATTATATAATATATGTATATAATAAATAATTAACAAATTTAATGACCTAAATTCAGACCTTTGCGAGTTTTTCACCTTTTTTGAATTTGATTTTAGATAAAAAACGTCAATTATTTGAATAATGTCAGTTCGTATTGTACAAATTATTTTAAGGAAATCATATTTTTCCAAGGAAATCATATGTTTGCATAAAATGTACATACATACACACAGTATACATGTATCTGGGCGCTACAACACAAACTTATTGAAATATTATATTTTATGTTTCATTCAATTTATTTGTAAAATATATATACATATTTTTTTATACTGCAAACAATGCATTATGTAACAATTAACTACCTACTGAATTAAAATATTCATTTCGCATAAAAATAACATGAATATTTAGTTTTAATGTATCTAGTACATACATATTATTTATTTTATTGTTTGACCATGACTTCTCAACTAAATTATTTATCGATTTATTTAAAATTGCATAATTATTTTAAATAATAATTTTACATGTAAACTTTGAAAATTTTCCGTATCTGGGAAATAATTGTAGAAAAAAAGAATGAGAAAGAATTTGAAAGATAAATTATTATCTATACATACATACATATTATGTATATGTATATAAAAATGGATGTATGTATGTGTGTATGTTCCAGAATAACTCTCAAACGTCTGTAGCAATAAACACGAAATTTTGTCATTAATTTATTTTATGATGGTAGCGCTCACGATTTATATGAAATTCACTCCCTAAAGGAATTAAGAGGGTGTTCAGAGTTTGTATGGAAAAAAAATTATGATCCCATACTGATTTGAAATTTAGTAGAAATGGCCTAAGCCAGAGGGTACTTATTGCGCATGTCGATCGATCAAGAAAAATCGTCTTTAAAATCGTTTTTGGTTTGCGCAACTCGATTTTTCTTTTTTCATCGTCAGCTGAAAACGATTTGTCTAACGATAGTGAAATTGTGATCGAGAGTGTATAAACACTCTAAACATAAGTTTTTCTGAATATTAGATATTTTCATAGTGTACGTATAAATATTGTTAGCTATTTTTTTAAATATTTTATTATATTACAATTTTACTTATTGTTTAAATGTATTTTTAATATTATAATAAAAATATATTATAAGAAAATTAATAAATTGAAGCAACAACATTTTTATGTTATAGTTAGGTTGATATATGTATATACATATGTACATAATTTCTTTTAAAATTATACAATAATATTTTTTAAAGGCTACTAAGCTTAAACATTCCAATGCGTCTTAAATGCGAATTGAATTTTATGGAAGAGAATGAAAATTTAGCGTCCAAAAAAATATATAAAACAACGTTATTAGAACAAACAAAAAATTTTGTTGAAAAAACTGAAAGACTCGTCCAATGCAAATGAACCACCAACATAATGAAAAATAAAAAGTAAGAATAGATAAGAAAAATTACTGTACTTCTTCAAAAAATTTATTAATTATTTATTTACTTTTTTTTTTTAAATTTTTATCACACACGAAACACAAGTTTTTTAAGTTATATAAACTTCAAAATATTTGTTTATATTGCATGAGAACTGGATTGAACGATATTCAAAACGATTTCCCAATGATCGAATTACAAAAAGCAAAAACGATATTGGAATTTCCTTCATCGTTTTCAATATCGTTCGACGATGACTCGATTGATCGACTTGCGCAATTAGTACCCCAGAAAAAACTAACCATGTATTTTGTATTTTTTTTTTAAATCTAACTCTAAGGGAGTTGAAACGAGGTTGAAATTCTGTAGGGAAAAAATTACGAAATGGTACCATCAACTTGAAAGTTGTTAGAAATGCTTTGAGCTATAGATAATTACCGAACAAAGCCGCCGGGTAATCAGTTAAGCCACCATACGGTAATGCTAATCAATATGGTAAGTCTTGACCTGGTTATTTATAACAAAATCAACCATACTGAAAATTTTTGATCACTATGGTAACATAACCTTCACCGAAAAGCTAAATATTCGAATAATGTTGGAGACTGTTACTTTTGAAAACTGGTGAATTATAAGTAGATTTATTTTGGGTTATTATGGTCACTAATATGGTGAATTTTCGAAAATATCTTTAGTGGTATTTAAAAGTTGTTCCTGGTACTTACTGAATAAAGATAGGTTTATGTAAAATTTTAAAAGTGTGTATTTATTGTTTTATTGAAATTTAAAATAAAAATGTTATATTCACATAAAAAAAGCTAGAAGCTAGCTTTATGTTTTTTTCTTTTTCGGAGAAGTTTTTTGTGGATACACGTGCATATTTTTTTTTTTTTTTTTTTTTTTTTTTTTTTAGAAACTAGAAAACTTAGACTCGAACTTCGGCTTTAAATTGATATCATTTTTTTTTTAAGCTAAAACAAACTTAATAACATTTTATGATTATACTAATAAAATAATAATCATTACAAACATGCAATGTGAAATACGATAGTAAAATTGTTTAATTTTCATTTAATGAGAACCATAATTATCCAAATTATAAATTCATTTCGTGTATATATGTATGTATACGTACATATATAAAAATTAAATATGAAAAAAAAAACACATGTATTTCTCATAAAAACTATTCAATTCTTTGAAATGTTTTCAAAATAGAATTAATAAAAACTCCAATAATTTTACTTAAATTTTTTTTTTTACATATTTATAAGTTATGATAGCGTAAAAGCAAAAAAAAAAATCTAAAAATGTAATCGTTAAAATGCAACAGAAAATAAAATGCGGTAAAAACTTTAGAATATTTTTAGAGTTAAAATTCTTTTGAAACTATAAATTTAAAATCTCTAAGCCGAACTTAAAAAAAAATACATTAATTTTATTTTTATCGGCTAATAAATAATGTTGCTTTTTTTAATGGAAAAAAAAACGTGATTCCAATCACCTTCAAAAAATGCACGATTAACAACTTTTAAGATTTTTTTTTTTTAATTTTTCAAAATTCCCCTTCGGACAACACAATAGTAATTAACACTTTAAAAAAAACCATTGGACTTTGACTTAAAAAATTTACAACATTTATAAATTAAAAATTAGCACAGTTTGTGACAAATGTTGTGTATTAGTCGCATATGCTAATTAAAATTAATAGGGAAAGTAATTAACATGTATTTGTAATTTTCGAAATTATCTAAAACATTTTCGTTTTGATTTTTTTGTGGTTCTTTATAACGAGAATTCTCAGAATGAATATTTTAACCCTTGTTTCGGGGTTATATACTATTTTTTTAACAGTTATTAAACCGTTAATCTGATACTTTTTGTAAGGCTAGGCTAGCGCAATAAAATCACTAGTACGCAATGTACTAAAAAATGTACATATTATGATGTCTTTGTTTCATGATAGTAGAATCTGTCCTATAAAATATAGATTTTACATATCATGTGATGTTACTTTATAGAGAAATTCATATTTAAAGAAAAACATCTATTTCAAATGTGAAGCATAAAAAATATTGAAGTTCAAATGAAAATCTAAAATTTTCATCATTGACGTCGATATCTAATGTAATAAATGTACATATGTACATTATACCTACATGATACAAACCTCCCACAACATCTATGTAGCACGTTTTCGTAGTTGTATTTTTTTCATTTGTGTTATATCACTTCCGATTTTAACATTTATCTTGTTTATGCACAACAGTTAAAACGTTTTAACGCTAAAACGTTTTAAACATCGTTTTGAGATAATACACTTTGATTGGTGTTTATGCATAGTATAACATTTCGTTCCCATTCAAGACGTTTTAAGTAATGTCATTTGTTGTTCTGGTGTTGTTGTTCATACAGTGTTACCACATATATTTTTTTTATTCACTGTCATTCAAGTGAACTAACTGTGTTATTTTTTAAATCCAGTTAAATTTTTTATTATTCGTGCGATGCGATGGAGCAATATCAAGTTATCCTTAATGTTCCATTGTTAATTTTGTTGAAAAAAATAAGAATAAGAAGAATATTAAGCTTTTGCAATATTTTTACACGGAAAGACGAAGCCTTTATCAAAATTATATAAAAAAGAGAAAACTTTTACGGTATAATTTTATTACTCAGTTAGATGTACCTACAAAGTTTTTTAATGTTACTGTACCACGATTCACATCAATTTGCAAGAAATCTAGAACTGAAGATTTTTTGGAAAAATTTTGTTTTGGGATTTGGTACAGATGTAGAGTTTTTTGAAATGTTTCGAATGAAAAAAAATACATTTTTCATGATCTGTGAAAAATTAAAATCTCATTTGGAACCTTCACCAAACTTCATTACCACACCTGTTTCTATAGAAAAAAAAGTGGCTATTACATTGTATAAATTAGCAAGTTGTGCTGAATATCGTGTTGTAGGTGATGTTTTTGGTGTACACAAAAGCCCAGTACATAAATATTTGTACCAGGTGGTGAGAGCAAAAAAATTAATTAATATAATACTTTATAAATAAATTTATTGTACTTAATTTAAAGCCGCACGCACTTTGAACACTTATACTTGTTTATTTGTAAAGAAACACTTGATAATAAAAATAACCGCCCATCAAATGTCATTTGAAATTTTAAAGTGACGTTACTAACACTAAAGTTTATATTGATTTTCAGTGTGTTACCAACACTATTTTGAAATGTCAAATATGACAATTCACTTAAAACGAAGTAAGTGTTTATGCACATTTTAAAAACGAAATGAAATTTTAAATGCGGATTTAATAGTGTATTAACTCAAAACGACGTAGAGCTTTAATGCGTTTTGAAATTTTGTTTATGCATCCGTATTAAGTCAAGACGGAGTGAGTTAATGCGAAGTAACGCTTAGCATAAACAAGATAATTGTTTTTAATATCATCTATCTAATTTGTTTTTCTCTTTTTTTTTTTTAAATTTCTAATTATATTCTATTATAGTAATGACATACATGACACACCCCCACACATTGTTATTACACATTTTAATTTTCTTAATAGCTATGTAAACACATCTCGTCTCTTTCATTACACAATCTTTGTCTTCATTTTATGAAAAATATATAATTATAATTTTTCTCATATTTTTCAGTTATTTAAAAGCAAAAGTTAAATATTTTTATTTTATGATAAATTAAACATTTGGTAGGCGCATTTTAATAAACGGTAAATACAACGAACACCTTTTTAATTTTATTTTTGAGGTAAATAATATATTTATTTTCAATTTATGTCGTAATGGAAATAGAAACATGAATGGTCCAGGGTATAAGCTTCATTTAATCACTGATATTGCCATTTATTCAAGCAACGTTTATTACACGATTGTTTTTTAAATAATTAATTAATTAAAGGCGGCCGGTTTGCTAGTTATACCTATATACTTAATTGATG
Organism: Bombylius major; assembly: GCA_932526495.1. NCBI lineage: Eukaryota > Metazoa > Arthropoda > Insecta > Diptera > Bombyliidae > Bombylius > Bombylius major. Next base: position 20,563,854 of record OW052043.1, read on the forward strand.
AAGTGCTATGCGTGCTGCAGTAGTAATGTATGTATGTGTGTTGAAGAATAATAATTTACATATTATAATATTTAACAATTTTATTACGTAGAATGTATAGCTTCATAAATCATATACATACATACATATGTATGTATATACCTATATATAGAAGCAATTTGAGTTATACAATTATTCAATTTGTAATCAATTTAAATCATCTTTTGTTTTAAAAAAAAAATTGTGAAAATTTAGTGAAATTTTTTTTCGAAAACAACAACAACATCGTCTGAAATGTATTTGTGTCTTCATCAACACAAGCAAATAAATTTCTTCTAAGTGTTGGTGTACATGATTTGAAAAAATTTCAAACCCAGTTAACCATCGATGATTATATTCCACCTATCTAATCTTAATGTCAACAGAATATGTTCTCGTGCTCTAAAAATCCAAACTTGATATATCAAAAATATGTTCTAGGTTAACTGGGTAGTGATCATATTGCATGGTAAAATGTGTACATCTTTTCTTTTGTTATACAGGTTACAGCTAGCATACAGCTGTTATGCTATGCTATGCTGACGTTGTTATTGTTTCTTCTCAATGGCCAGTACCAAACCTGTCTTCTTTCAGCTTCCCCACTTTTGGATAAAATGTACTACAACTCGCCTTCTGTCTTCAGAAAAAACCGGTTATTGAAGCTGAAAGAAGACAGGTCTGGTACTGGCCAATCATTATTTTCCACACAGTACGTACAATTTAATTTATGAAATCTTTGCTGTTGCCTAATTTTTGACTAATTTGCTAAATAATTTTTAAATAAACGCTATAGACTTTGTAAAACTGACAACACAATTATTTTGAACAGACTGTATGAATATATCATATCATATAAAAAATAAACGGAAATTCAATTAGATGAAAACGTAAATTAAGAAACAGATTGTATTTTGGGGATCTATAATTTCCGGTAGCAAACATATAAAATAAAAACACCTACAACACGTCTACAAAACTCCCTTCGACAAACAACTTTTTTTTCACCTCAATGGGGCCCTCCTTGGTTCATACCTTGATCCTTGAAAAAAGTAAACAATTCAATTCTTGAACTATTTTCTGACCTAGTGCATTTTATTTGACTCAAATCGATGCAATACAGCCTGAGATATAATAGTTCAAAGTTAGAAAGTCACATATCCTACCATGTAAAAATTTAAAAAAATAAAATAACTCAAAATTTTTGAATTTTACATAAAAATTTTTTCGTATATTTATATACAATACAATGTGCAGCCTAAGTAAACAACAAAAGTTTCACATGCTGCTTACGTACTTTTTATCATCACTCATACTACCTTACAATCGCAATCTTTATTGCATCGCGTTTATAGAGTTTATACTATCTGTGTCATTCTTATTCCAGCCTAAAGGTATGCAAAAAAAATCCTGTGATTAGAAAAATTAGTAATAAAATTTTATGAAAAATTGACAATTTGTTTTATTTATAATAATAAAACTACGTAACCAATTTCCTTGAAATTTATTTTAAACTTTTTGGAAAAGGTTAAATTTAAATCTTATAAAAAGAAATCACAATATCTAAACGTTTTAATACATGAAAAATGTGTGAAAAGTTGAGTGAATTTTTGTTTTGTCTGTACCTTGGTAAATCGAATATAAAAAAATTTAAGGATCAAAATTTAAAAATGTGTTTCGCTTAAGCACCACAATTCCCTTGCACCTATCTATATTCGAAATTTCATTAAAATCGGTTGAGAAATGTAGGCTGTAGGCGGTCACTTTGCAGGCCATTTCACTAAATTTGGCTCTTAAGTACTTAAAATTTCCAACAATATTAATACCGTGTCATACAGTGTGGCCACAAACAATATAATAATACAGATATATAAAAACTGTTGTACAAAATGTTGCATATGAATTTTGGTTAACTGACAACGATTAACTGACAAATGTGATATGATTAGCAAAGACATAAACCTATCATGATGTTATATAATAAAATAAAATGACAAAGTTTTCAGTTTTTTGTTTCCTTTTCCTTTAGGTACAATAATTGTTATTCGACAACAACAAAAATATGTGACAAGCAAATAAAAGCCATTATTATTGTATGTAGGTATATTAAGTGCGTTCGAATCACACGATTTATCTGATAATTATCACTTCCACAGTTCCACATTTGTTCTACATATGTTCCACTCACCTAGTTTTCCATTCTTTTCAGTAGATGTCGCTAGCTTTTAACTAATCTTAAAGTGAAAAAAGTGATAAAAATTTTTTTGGTTCACTTGCTGTGTGGAACTAATCAAAAAAGAAGAAGACATGTTTAAAAAGTTGACTGTTTATGAATTCTAAATTGTCAAGATGGAAAATAAAGTAGAAGTACTTACTCACTAAATTTAATTAAGTTTTTCACTAAAAATCAACTGCCTATGTACATAAAAGAACTCGAAACTTCAACTGACAGTCAAAAATCAGCAAAAATTTTTATCACTTTTTTCAATTTAAGATTGGTTAAAAGCTAGCGACATCTACTGAAAAGAATGGAAAACTAGGTGAGTGGAACATATGTAGAACAAATGTGGAACTGTGGAAGTGATAATTATCAGATAAATCGTGTGATTCGAACGCACTTATTGTATTTTACTTTTGCTGACGCACAAGTAACTGTTCAGTTCAACCGACATTGTATGGTTTAAAGAATTATAAATATTTTATAGGTATTTTAGATTTATGTACAGTAGAATCTCGATAATTTTACCTAATTAAAACTACCCTCGTTGAAATTACGGGATAGTAGAAATTATTGAATACAAAATTTAAACTAAATATGTACATATGTATGGAAGTAAAACGCACACATGAAATTAAAAAAAGATTAGTTTATTTATTTCATATTTCTCAATTTTTAATTAACACAAAAAGAAAATCAAAAATAAAGCCTTTCACAAATCAAATCAAACTTACATTTTTTGCGATTTACATGTTCAAATATGTATTTTATGTGTAAATTCATGTATAAATTATGGCTGTTGAAATTATAGAGTAGGCAAAATTTCTTTCGCTGTAAATATATGGAAAGTATCAGGTAGTAAAATTATCGAGATTCTACTGTATTCACTTTTTTGATAATTGGATGCCCCACTTTCTTAACCTATGTTTATAACAAATCATAAAAAATTACCTTGTTTATGCGACACATTAATTCGCATTAACTCACTCCGTCTTGACTAAATACGGATGCATAAACCAAATTTCAATGCGCATTTAAAGTGTGCATATACATTTTATTCGTTTTAAGTATGTAATTGTTATTACACACGCAGATGGTTAACGTTTTGAGTGAGAACGAAATGTTGTATTACGCATAAACACTAATTAAAATGTATTATCTCAAAACGATGCTTAAAACGTTTTATAGTTAATACGTTTCAATCTTTGTGCATAAACAAGGTAAATGTCAACTACAAGTTAGAAATGGAAAAAATCAAAAAATCATGATGAAATGAAAAGTGGAAACATAAATAAAAAAACTCAAAGTTGTTCGGTAATGTTGTTGTTGTTTTAAGTTTTTAAAAAAACTATAGTTAAGACGCAAACATAAAAATTGTTTGTTCTTCTTCTTTATTACCCCTGAATAACATTTCAGTTCATTTACAATACCCATCTGTATTATTATATTATTTGTGGTGTGGCGGTATGCAATCACGCAATTTACACGATACGTCAATTGCTCTATCCATCAACCATCAAGCAACGATTCCTTGGCGATCGGGGTGAGGCAAATTGAGGGGTAGCACATCACTTGTGTACCAAAAATTTCATCGAGCAATTTGCCATTTCCTCTATTCCTTTTTCGTAATTTTTCAACTCTGCTTTATTTCTTCTTCGACTTTGTGGAAGCAGTATTAAAAATATAATAATACTTGCTTAATGAAGAAGAATACTCGAACAAAAGAAAATGGATGAAAATTTTAAAGAAGAAGCATTTGCTGTCATTTTGCTGCATGGATCATTGCTCGACTGTGTAAATGCAAGAGTACATCACGCAGCAAGTTCAAAGCAAAACGCCAAAAACTCGTCCAGCAATTGCTGTATCGTGTAAATTACCCCAATTACATAAACAACCATATACAGTATATACTCATTCAGCATCTCTTATCGTTGATAAGAAATGAGAGTGAGCTGATACCTAAATATCATTCCCATCCCATCAACCTGTGGAGTAGCCCATACCAGTCTAGATAAGACAATAAAGACATTATTTAAAAAGATTATTGATTTTTCTTTCAAAAAACATAAAAGTAAAACGTGGCACCATAGCCACCCCGACTTAGCTTTTATAGCTAAAATTTCAGAAATTATTTTTTTTCTATAAACTAAAAAAAAATATAGATTTAATATAAAAAACAATAAAAAAGATTTAAGTGAAAAATCTTGTGTATAAAAAAAAAACCGTAATTTTATTGTGTAAAAAAATTTATTTTAGAATTTTCAAATATTCAAAAATGTATTAAAAAATTATATCATTTTTATTTTAAATTCATATAATAAAATTCTAAACCAAAAATTTAATTAAAAATTTAGAATATAAGATAAATTTCTGTCCCAAAATTAAAAAATTGTAAGTTAAGGCAAGATAGAACTGGGGTGACGAATTGTACATCATACCGGCATTTCGTCTACAAGAATCATCAAAAGCAATTTTACGAATCTTAGGAATAAATCTACAAAAACAATTACCAGAAGAAAAACCATCGACAATTAAAGCAGAAAACCAACAATTAATCCAAAGTTCGTTTTTATTTCTGTAATAAAAGTGGATTATCAGCAGACAGGTGAAGAATTCATACAGGAAAAACCCGCATACGTGTACACGGATCATCCAGATAATTCTCAATCTTTTCTTTTCATCTAAATATTAAAATTGTTTTCTATATATTCTAATATTTTTCTATTATAATGTATACTAAAATTTACAATTCCATTTTTTTTTAGCATTGTACATATTAAATAAATTGTAATATGTACATATTATGTATATGAAAGATAGTTTATACAGACACATGTACAACAAAAATTATAAATTTATACACAACCACAGTCATAGAACAAAAAGCTAAAGTATAAAATCGGTGATTTGTAAATACACAACAAACAGCTAAATTGTAAGTACATTTTCGTTTAAAAGTATTAAAAGACATAATTAAAATTAAATAAAATATAGACAGAGTACATTATACTCAAATGCGGCATAATACACAGATACACATGCAATTATTTCTACCTTGAATATCTCGAAAACTGTTAAATTTTTTTTATACTTAAATCTTTAAACTTTAACCAAAAATAATAATCACATATTTACAACTACAATAATTTCTACACAGTATATATACATATACATATTATATTTACAAACAGTTTCTTGTGCATTTTCACCCCTTTTACTTCTCTACGCTGCAGTGTTACCCCATTTTTTTTTTCCAAAATGCCTAAAAGCGATTCAACTGAACAATCGAAGAACGAGGCTGATGAAACACAATCAAATCTAGCTACCGTCAAAATACCCCCATTTTGGCATAACAGACCTGGCTTATGGTTCTTGCAGGTCGAAAGCCAGTTCAAGATAAAAAATATAACTGCATCGGGTACCAAATATGATTACCTTTTAACGGCCTTATCGGCAGAAATTATGGAACTAGTTTCGGACGCTTTACTAAATCCCCCCGCGCAAAGTAAATACGAAAATTTGAAACAACTTATTATAAACAGAAGTCAGGACTCGGAAGAGCGTAGGCTTGACGCAATCTTGCACAGAATCGAGCTAGGAGATTCGAAACCTTCGGAAATGTTCAGGAAAATGGAATCTCCAGCCTCAAGCAACAGTCTGATTAACACATCGCTTTTAAAGAAACTGTGGTTCACAAAACCCCCCACTGCTATACAATCGTGTCTTTTCGCAATAGAAAAATCACATACCGACGACGAGTTGTTAGGTATTGCTGACAAAATTTTCGATAACATGACAACATCCAATTCGAAAGTATCAGCAATACAACACACTCCTCCTCACAACAATATTCCAGATACAATACAAAAATTGGAAAATCGTATAAAGCAATTGGAAATTAGGCATTCTAGAGCTAGAAATAGATTAGAACATAGAGCAAAAAGTTTTAGTAGGGATAGAAAACCAACTCCTGCGAGAACTAAACAAAATCAATGTTGGTACCATAGAAAGTACGGTAAAAACGCGAAAAAATGTACGCCTCCTTGCAGCACCGCTTCTTCGAAATCTAAAAAGATAGCAAAAAACGATTAACTACGGTTTCGCCCGCGGCAACGAAACCTAATAAATCACCTTGCCGTTTATTTATATACGATAAATTATCTAAAATTCAATTTTTGATCGGCACTGGAGCAGAAATATCTGTCATTCCTAAAAAATATTGTCCTAAAAACAATTCCAGAGCTTCCGATTTCAATCTAATCGCTGCAAATGGCTCAATCATTCCTACTTTTGGATATAAAGCTATGACGTTGAATTTAAGTCTTCGTCGCAACTTTGACCATCTCTTCGTAGTAGCTCCAGTCGATCATGCAATATTAGGTGCAGATTTTCTACACAAACATAAACTTCTAGTTGACATTCGAAATAAAAAACTTTTAGATGAACAAATTATGTACCTCTCGGTTAATTGTACCACATGCAAAGGAAGCTCAATTTCACCGAAATTATGTCCTCTTACAGGTGAATATAGTTCCATTTTAAGCGATTTTCCGTCACTTATTACTCCACCAGATTTCAATCAAGAAGTCCGTCATGATGTAGTACATCGTATAATTACTAAAGGGCCCCTTCCATCTGCTCGTGCGCGTCGTCTCGACACACAAAAATTTAAAATAGCAAAAGCTGAATTCGACCTCATGATACGTTTAGGCATTTGCCGCCCCTCATCTTCGCCTGTCGCTTCACCACTTCACATGGTGGCTAAAAAATCTCCCAACGAGTGGAGACCTTGCCGGGATTACCAGCAGCTAAATGCAGTCACAGAATTCGATAAATATCCCCTCCGAAATATACAGGACTGCAATCTAAACATACACGAATGTGAACTATTTACAAAAATTGATCTGGTGCGAGCATATCATCAGATTCCCGTCGCACCCGAAGATGTCTACAAAACAGCTGTTATAACACCGTTTGGGCTTTTTGAATTCATGCGAATGCCTTTTGGTGTTAAAAACGGAGGTCAAACTTTCCAGAGATTTATCGACAACATTTTGTCAGATCTCGATGTCGTTTTTCCTTATATAGACGATCTTCTAGTAGCGAGTAGAAATGCCGGAGAACACAAGACACATCTGCGTCTACTTTTTGCAAGGTTAGAAAAGTATGGGATCAAAATTAACCCCACCAAGTGCATTTTTGGAAAAAAAGAGGTGAACTTTTTAGGTCATAATATATCTTCCAAAGGAATATCTCCTTCAGAGGAACGAGTACAATCAATCAAAGATTTTCCTACTCCTGACTCTTTCAAGAAATTACAACGGTTTTTGGGTATGGTAAATTTTTACCATCGGTTTATACCCAACATCGCTAAATTAGCAATTCCTCTTTACGAAACACTAAAAAATACTAATACTAAAAAAAGACCTAAAAAATAATTCATATGGTCCGAAAATCTCGAGAAAGCTTTTCAAAATATCAAGCAATGTTTTCAAAACCATTTGCTACTAGTTCACCCTGACCCAAACGTAGAGTAGTTTGAATCCACCTTACAAAGGTCCTGTCAAAGTTTTATCCAAAAAAGATAAATTTTTCAAAATACTCATTGACAACAAGGAAGAAATAATTTCTATCGACAGATTGAAACCTGCCTATATTTTATGCCCACAAGTACTTACAAACACCGATTTTAAAGAAACAAGCAATTTAGAAAAAAAATAAAATAACATTTAAACGTTAATTAACAAACGTAAATTGCATTATTTCAAAAATAGTTTAATTTTGCAAACAAATACATGTTTTAAATAATGGAATAAACATAAAGTAATGTATACAACCCATATATAAAATAGTTTATCAAAATGTTTTGTACTAGATAGACTGTATAGTCAAGTAACATTATTTGTTTTTTATGTAATCATTGAATTTAAAAGAAATTGAAATACATAATTAAGTTAAGTTATTATTAAATTACAAATACGAGTATGTAAACAAATTTTGTATGACGGGGGAGTGATGTGGCGGTATGCAATTACCTAAACAACCATATACAGTATATACTCATTCAGCATCTCTTATCGTTGATAAGAAATGAGAGTGAGCTGATACCTAAATATCATTCCCACCCCATCAACCTGTGAATTTTTATATACTTTAGTTTTTACCAGTCTGGAGTAGCGATAAGACAATAAAGACATTATTTAAAAAGATTATTGATTTTTCTTTCAAAAAACATAAAAGTAAAACGTGGCACCATAGCCACATACAGCTATAACTTAAGAGCCAAATTTAGTGAAATGGCCTGCAAAGTGACCGCCTACAGCCTACATTTCTCAACCGATTTTAATGAAATTTTGAATATAGATAGGTGCAAGGGAATTGTGGTCCTTAAATGGAACACATTTTTGAAAAAGTCCCTTGTTTCAAAAATATAAGGGTTCAAAGTGAGTCAGTTTCGCGATTTTGGGCCTTCAAAGTGACCACCTACAGCCTACATTTCTCAACCGATTTTCATGAAATTTTGAATATAGATAGGTGCAAGGGAATTGTGGTCCTTAAATGGAACACATTTTTAAATTTTGATCCTTAAATTTTTTTATATTCGATTTACCAAGGTACAGACAAAACAAAAATTCACTCAACTTTTCACACATTTTTCATGTATTAAAACGTTTAGATATTGTGATTTCTTTTTATAAGATTTAAATTTAACCTTTTCCAAAAAGTTTAAAATAAATTTCAAGGAAATTGGTTACGTAGTTTTATTATTATAAATAAAACAAATTGTCAATTTTTCATAAAATTTTATTACTAATTTTTCTAATCACAGGATTTTTTTTGCATACCTTTAGGCTGGAATAAGAATGACACAGATAGTATAAACTCTATAAACGCGATGCAATAAAGATTGCGATTGTAGGGTAGTATGAGTGATGATAAAAAGTACGTAAGCAGCATGTGAAACTTTTGTTGTTTACTTAGGCTGCACATTGTATTGTATATAAATATACGAAAAAATTTTTATGTAAAATTCAAAAATTTTGAGTTATTTTATTTTTTTAAATTTTTACATGGTAGGATATGTGACTTTCTAACTTTGAACTATTATATCTCAGGCTGTATTGCATCGATTTGAGTCAAATAAAATGCACTAGGTCAGAAAATAGTTCAAGAATTGAATTGTTTACTTTTTTCAAGGATCAAGGTATGAACCAAGGAGGGCTCCATTGAGGTGAAAAAAAAGTTGTTTGTCGAAGGGAGTTTTGTAGACGTGTTGTAGGTGTTTTTATTTTATATGTTTGCTACCGGAAATTATAGATCCCCAAAATACAATCTGTTTCTTAATTTACGTTTTCATCTAATTGAATTTCCGTTTATTTTTTATATGATATGATATATTCATACAGTCTGTTCAAAATAATTGTGTTGTCAGTTTTACAAAGTCTATAGCGTTTATTTAAAAATTATTTAGCAAATTAGTCAAAAATTAGGCAACAGCAAAGATTTCATAAAAGAATGAAAACTATTCAACGTAGGTAAAATTGTACGTACTGTGTGGAAAATAATGATTGGCCAGTACCAGACCTGTCTTCTTTCAGCTTCAATAATCGGTTTTTTCTGAAGACAGAAGGCGAGTTGTAGTACATTTTATTCAAAAGTGGGGAAGCTGAAAGAAGACAGGTCTGGTACTGGCCATTGAGAAGAAACAATAACAACGTCAGCATAGCATAGCATAACAGCTGTATGCTAGCTGTAACCTGTATAACAAAAGAAAAGATGTACACATTTTACCATGCAATATGATCACTACCCAGTTAACCTAGAACATATTTTTGATATATCAAGTTTGGATTTTTAGAGCACGAGAACATATTCTGTTGACATTAAGATTAGATAGGTGGAATATAATCATCGATGGTTAACTGGGTTTGAAATTTTTTCAAATCATGTACACCAACACTTAGAAGAAATTTATTTGCTTGTGTTGATGAAGACACAAATACATTTCAGACGATGTTGTTGTTGTTTTCGAAAAAAAATTTCACTAAATTTTCACAATTTTTTTTTTAAAACAAAAGATGATTTAAATTGATTACAAATTGAATAATTGTATAACTCAAATTGCTTCTATATATAGGTATATACATACATATGTATGTATGTATATGATTTATGAAGCTATACATTCTACGTAATAAAATTGTTAAATATTATAATATGTAAATTATTATTCTTCAACACACATACATACATTACTACTGCAGCACGCATAGCACTTCATCAATTAAGTATATAGGTATAACTAGCAAACCGGCCGCCTTTAATTAATTAATTATTTAAAAAACAATCGTGTAATAAACGTTGCTTGAATAAATGGCAATATCAGTGATTAAATGAAGCTTATACCCTGGACCATTCATGTTTCTATTTCCATTACGACATAAATTGAAAATAAATATATTATTTACCTCAAAAATAAAATTAAAAAGGTGTTCGTTGTATTTACCGTTTATTAAAATGCGCCTACCAAATGTTTAATTTATCATAAAATAAAAATATTTAACTTTTGCTTTTAAATAACTGAAAAATATGAGAAAAATTATAATTATATATTTTTCATAAAATGAAGACAAAGATTGTGTAATGAAAGAGACGAGATGTGTTTACATAGCTATTAAGAAAATTAAAATGTGTAATAACAATGTGTGGGGGTGTGTCATGTATGTCATTACTATAATAGAATATAATTAGAAATTTAAAAAAAAAAAAGAGAAAAACAAATTAGATAGATGATATTAAAAACAATTATCTTGTTTATGCTAAGCGTTACTTCGCATTAACTCACTCCGTCTTGACTTAATACGGATGCATAAACAAAATTTCAAAACGCATTAAAGCTCTACGTCGTTTTGAGTTAATACACTATTAAATCCGCATTTAAAATTTCATTTCGTTTTTAAAATGTGCATAAACACTTACTTCGTTTTAAGTGAATTGTCATATTTGACATTTCAAAATAGTTTTGGTAACACACTGAAAATCAATATAAACTTTAGTGTTAGTAACGTCACTTTAAAATTTCAAATGACATTTGATGGGCGGTTATTTTTATTATCAAGTGTTTCTTTACAAATAAACAAGTATAAGTGTTCAAAGTGCGTGCGGCTTTAAATTAAGTACAATAAATTTATTTATAAAGTATTATATTAATTAATTTTTTTGCTCTCACCACCTGGTACAAATATTTATGTACTGGGCTTTTGTGTACACCAAAAACATCACCTACAACACGATATTCAGCACAACTTGCTAATTTATACAATGTAATAGCCACTTTTTTTTTCTATAGAAACAGGTGTGGTAATGAAGTTTGGTGAAGGTTCCAAATGAGATTTTAATTTTTCACAGATCATGAAAAATGTATTTTTTTTCATTCGAAACATTTCAAAAAACTCTACATCTGTACCAAATCCCAAAACAAAATTTTTCCAAAAAATCTTCAGTTCTAGATTTCTTGCAAATTGATGTGAATCGTGGTACAGTAACATTAAAAAACTTTGTAGGTACATCTAACTGAGTAATAAAATTATACCGTAAAAGTTTTCTCTTTTTTATATAATTTTGATAAAGGCTTCGTCTTTCCGTGTAAAAATATTGCAAAAGCTTAATATTCTTCTTATTCTTATTTTTTTCAACAAAATTAACAATGGAACATTAAGGATAACTTGATATTGCTCCATCGCATCGCACGAATAATAAAAAATTTAACTGGATTTAAAAAATAACACAGTTAGTTCACTTGAATGACAGTGAATAAAAAAAATATATGTGGTAACACTGTATGAACAACAACACCAGAACAACAAATGACATTACTTAAAACGTCTTGAATGGGAACGAAATGTTATACTATGCATAAACACCAATCAAAGTGTATTATCTCAAAACGATGTTTAAAACGTTTTAGCGTTAAAACGTTTTAACTGTTGTGCATAAACAAGATAAATGTTAAAATCGGAAGTGATATAACACAAATGAAAAAAATACAACTACGAAAACGTGCTACATAGATGTTGTGGGAGGTTTGTATCATGTAGGTATAATGTACATATGTACATTTATTACATTAGATATCGACGTCAATGATGAAAATAAATAAAATGCACTAGGTCAGAAAATAGTTCAAGAATTGAATTGTTTACTTTTTTCAAGGATCAAGGTATGAACCAAGGAGGGCCCCATTGAGGTGAAAAAAAAGTTGTTTGTCGAAGGGAGTTTTGTAGACGTGTTGTAGGTGTTTTTATTTTATATGTTTGCTACCGGAAATTATAGATCCCCAAAATACAATCTGTTTCTTAAATTACGTTTTCATCTAATTGAATTTCCGTTTATTTTTTATATGATATGATATATTCATACAGTCTGTTCAAAATAATTGTGTTGTCAGTTTTACAAAGTCTATAGCGTTTATTTAAAAATTATTTAGCAAATTAGTCAAAAATTAGGCAACAGCAAAGATTTCATAAATTAAATTGTACGTACTGTGTGGAAAATAATGATTGGCCAGTACCAGACCTGTCTTCTTTCAGCTTCAATAACCGGTTTTTTCTGAAGACAGAAGGCGAGTTGTAGTACATTTTATCCAAAAGTTGGGAAGCTGAAAGAAGACAGGTCTGGTACTGGCCATTGAGAAGAAACAATAACAACTTCAGCATAGCATAGCATAACAGCATCTGCCGTACAAAGGCTAATCGCGTCAATTACATTTTCACTCATTTTGAGTTAAATATATTTATGATATAATAATATATAGTTATATATAATATGAACTGAAGGAAAAATTCTCTATTAAAAAATATGTCTATATATTATATATTATATATATAATTTAATTTTTCCACTAGTTCATATGTATAACTATATTATATCATAAATATATCTAAGTCAAAATGAGTGAAAATATAATTGACGCGATTAGCCTTTGTACGGTAGAGCTGTATGCTAGCTCTGCCGTACAAAGGCTAATCGCGTCAATTACATTTTTACTCATTTTGAGCTAGATATATGTATTTATGATATAATATATAGTTATATATATGAACTAGAGGAAAAATTCTCTATTAAAAAATATGTCTATATATTATATATATAATTTAATTTTTCCACTAGTTCATATGTATAACTATATATTATATCATAAATATATCTAGCTCAAAATGAGTGAAAATGTAATTGACGCGATTAGCATTTGTACGGCAGAGCTCTACCGTACAAAGGACAATCGCGTCAATTACATTTTCACTCATTTTGACTTAGATATATTTATGATATAATATATAGTTATACATATGAACTAGTGAAAAAATTAAATTATATATATAATATATAATATATAGACATATTTTTTAATAGAGAATTTTTCCTTCAGTTCATATATATACATATATATTATATCATAAATATATTTAACTCAAAATGAGTGAAAATGTAATTGACGCGATTGTCCTTTGTACGGCAGAGCTGTAGCCTGTAGAACAAAAGAAAAGATGTACACATTTTACCATGCAATATGATCGCTACCCAGTTAACCTAGAACGTATATTTGATATATCAAGTTTGGATTTTTAGAGCACGAGAACAAATTCTGTTGACATTAAGATTAGATAGGTCTGCCGTACAAAGAACAATCGCGTCAATTACATTTTCACTCATTTTGACTTAGATATATTTATGATAAAATATATAGTTATAAATATGAACTAGTGGAAAAATTAAATTATATATATAATATATAATATATAGACATATTTTTTAATAGAGAATTTTTCCTTCAGTTCATATATATAACTATATATTATATCATAAATATATTTAACTCAAAATGAGTGAAAATGTAATTGACGCGATTGTCCTTTGTACGGCAGAGGTGGAATATGTATGTATCATCGATGGTTAACTGGGTTTGAAATTTTTTCAAATCATGTACACCAACACTTAGAAGAAATTTATTTGCTTGTGTTGATGAAGACACAAATACATTTCAGACGATGTTGTTGTTGTTTTCGAAAAAAATTTTCACTAAATTTGGCTCTTAAAGAAAAATACGACAGATTTGAGAAACAGAGACACACTATAAAAAACAGTTTATATTTTCTTAAAGTTGTGTTGCTGTTTAAAGTAAATGAAAATTAAATAATTTAGTAAATGAATGTTCGCGATTATTATTTTTTTCTATTCATTTTGTTTGCACTCTTAAAGAAAAAAATTAGAAACAAATAATTAGACACGTCACACTCGTTTAAACATAATATTTTGATATTATTATCAAAAATGTCTAAACACGATGGCAACACAAAAATAATATTAATATTCAAATTTCATGTTTATAATTTCATAATTATTAATAGAGAATATTGAAATTTGCAGAATTGGGAGAGTTATTTTTTGACATTTTCAGTATTAATACTGAATTAATTCTTAGTTCATATCTCTCTTTCTTTCTTGTTGCTTTTTCCGTAAAACATACTTGTTATAGATTTATTGCTTTTATTTATGAATTAAACCAACTGTTAAATACTTTACATTAAAATTAGGTCTGAAATTCATTGGATTATTGGACACGTGTTTTTATTGCAGTGTAAATTGAAAATAGGAGCTAGAAGTGCAAATTTTTCAGTTTTTTCAAAAGATCTTCCTTAATATCTAGAAAATTATCCATTTTTCGAAAAAATGAAGATAGTTATCGACGTAAAATCGATTGAGCTTTTATTTTCTGCAATAAAAATTGAGGGTTAAATTAAGCCTTTTTTGAGAAAGACAGGGTTAAATTTGAAAAAAATTCACAAAATTTTGATTTTAAACGAGTCTTACTTTTTAACAGTTAGGAATAGAGGTATTGCTACAAAGGGCAAAGGGTCCTCTATGTTTTTTGCCAACACAAAATTACCCTTAAGTGCCCTTGTAAAAAGTTATAGGGTACATCGTGAAATAAGAGCAAAAAAAACTTCAACGCCCTCTAGCGGCCAAACCGTTGGGATTTCACCCCTCCCCTTCCGATACGATTTTTTGCTTGTCTCGACGAGATACCAGTGTATTAATTCTAAGCAAACGAAACGGAACATCCTGGGGTGAGTTTTTGTAAAGTGATAGTGATGATCACCTGTCACCACTTCCATATAAAATTCTGAAAGCTTTTGAAAGCTTTTGAAATTTTACATGGAAGTGGTGACAGGTAATCATCACCATCACTTTACAAAAACTCACCCCTGTATTTACACTTTTTTTTACTGCACAAATAATTTTTGGCACAAACATAATTATATGCACAAATAATTTCTTGCACAGTTCTTTGGTTTATTTAATTAATATTCTATGAATTTTTTTTTCTTATTTTGATTGAAATGTATATATAAGTGTATAAGCAACATGAAACAAGAAATTATTAAACAATTAGTTAACTAAGAAAAAACTAAAAGTTCTTTTTTAAATGGTTGAGTGTGAAATATACTCATGCACAAATATTTTTGTCATCACTGTATGTATAATATTGGAGCAAGGAGACTAAATTCAAAATTTGTATAAATAATTCACGCATAAAGGCAGAAGCAAATAAGTTAAGCAATTTAGTTACTGCAGGGACCACATATTTTCTAACACACTTTTTATTCCAGCACATTGAAATGGTAAAAGTCAGTGGGCCTTCAATTCAATGTGAAAGTTTGGCCTTCAATATTAAAGCTGTTTCAAGCTCTTTCTTATTCTCACGATTTCTTGTCTTACCTATCTATTTTTCAAAAATTCTAATACATATTTTTAATAATACTTAAGTAATCTCTGGTTACTGTTTCATTTCAACTTTGTTTTTTCGACAAAGGTGCAGTACATGAAAGAATTTGAAACACGTTTGAAGATCAAACATTAACAATATAAAAACTTTCACTGCATCCATTTTTAAAACAATTCACAAAATTTTCTTTTTGACAAAGTTTATTTCAATTACTATATCTGAAGCTTTAGACATAAGGTGGATTTACATTAATGCGAGAGTCCGATGCGAGATCTCGTATTTGTCTCGTTGAAGCTGTCAAACTATTTTCACTGAACATAATATACATTGGTCCGAGATGCGAGAATACAATACGAGAGAATTTCGAAAAATTGAAAATTTCTCGTTGCGAGATGCGATGACAGCTGTCAGAAGTCTCATTTATGTAGAAAACATATTCTGTGGCTGTGGTTTCAAAATACATATTACTAATAAATAAAATATTATTAATAAATAAAATATTATAATCATCAAGTTATTATAATTATATCAAATAAATAACAAAATTACTTTGTAGAAGTAAGTACAATAATTTTACTTGAAAAGGAATATTTTTTATTAACTTTCCGTATCGTTCTCGTTTCATTGTAAATTGCTCTCCGATTTTCATCCGAAATCGACGTTAGAACGAGATCTCGTACCGTTCTTGTATCGGACTCTCGCATTAATGTAAATCCACCTATATACATATACGTTCACATCTAGTTATCTGCGTTTCCTGAAAAAATCATGGTTTCAAAAGATATTCAATATGAAATGCTTTTGTTCTGTTTCAAAATAGCTTTTTCTTAAATTATGTGTTAGATTTATTTTATAAATATAAACTTGAAAAATTTGAAAAAAAAAAAAAAAACCAAGAAGTTATAAAAATTGAAAACTGTAAAACATAACAAATGTGTTTTAATTAAAACAGCAGTAACTTGCTTCAGATATATTTTCACTTGTTTTTAAGTTTTTCTTTTCTTTCTTTTTTATTTCCTTTTTTAAACGCTAGACATCGTTAATAAGACACAAGTTCTGTAATATCAACTTTACTATTATTTTTGAAAGTTTTCATTTCAATGTATTCTTTTTTTTTTTTTAAATCGTACATATACGAACACTATACATACATACGAATATGTACATACTATTCTTTTTACGCTATGCATACATAATTATTAATATCCTGAGAATATATTCGGGTATAAGATACAATCATGTAAAGCATATTAATTTCACTTTCATTCTAGTACATGAACGAGTCTACTAATATCGTTACGAATAAAAAAACATGGACTTTACAAGTGTTTTAAAATCCTATACTCATCGTATACACAAGTATCCTTTTTATGTATTCCTTAAAAAAGTCAATAGAATTTTTTTTGTATTATGGAAAATTTACCAATACAACTATAATATAGCACATACATATTTTTTTAAAAAGAATGTTTTCGAACTTGTAGTAAACTGCGTACAGAAAGAAGAATTTTCAAGTAAAAGTGTTGTTTTTTGCTATGTTTACTTCAGAGTTTTCTTATTAATTCTGAATTGTTGTTTTTCTGTCACAAATAACGATTTTTACTATATGTATGTACATATATTCTTATTAATGTGCCAAAGTGTTCGAGAACTCTTTACTGCACTTGTCCCATTAATGAAATCGACTTTGTTAAACATTTTCTATGTCAGTGTTTCTAATTGACACAAATTTTTTGAAATTGCTACACCCGATATGGAGATATGTATAGTAGAAGCAGATACAGTTATGGTTCTTTATCTTTCACTACCCCTGGGATTCAAATTTCGAAAATTGATTTAATTGTTAGTCACTTTGAAATAATACACATGACAAAAAAGATTCAGTATTTTGCTGAATTTCTTAAGAAGTTATTTAAAATATTCGTTAAAGCGTTTAGGGTTAAAAAGAAAAAAAATAGAAAGTAAACTGTATTCTCTTTTGATTGTATTTGCAAGGTTATCGTCATGAACATTCACAACCTTGACCTTGTGTTGTGTAAAAATATTCAATGTATTTGTTAAACAAATAAAAACAAGAGAAAAACAAAATCTAAATTGTTCTACTGAATTCTTTTCAAAACAAACCATGCTTCAAAAACAAAATCCAATCCTGTTTTACATAGCTCGTGCTATTTATTCCTCTCTTTTTCGCACCTAATATTTCATCTTTACTCAATATCTCGATAAAACGAATCGATAACAGATCAGGTAACAGATTTAATTACAATAAACTAAACCTAAATATGTTATTTCCCATTTCAGAGAAATCTACAATTTGAAGGCATTTCTTACCTTTTTGCTTGCAGAGTGTTAATAAAAATAAAAAATATAGGTGATGAGGGTGGTTATGAGAGGAAAAACTGTGTATTGTGAGATGGGAAACACATAAATTAATAATATACATACATATGTATGTATGTATGTACATACGTTGTTTTTAGATCAAACTGAAAAGTCTCAGTTGAAAACTTTTCTATTTCAAGATACAGAAACCACAAATTGTTTTTAAAAAATTGTACAGAGTGGGCCAACTTCGACTGACTGATTTAAAAAAATTGTAACTTTTGAGTTTTTAACTTTTTTTAATTTTTTTTTTTTTTGCAAAATATAAAAAATTTCATAAAATTTTATAATGCCTACATAAATTATGTACATAGTGCAAGAACGGGTCAAAATTATTGAAGTTTATCATTTTTCCCGACGATCTATTGTCACAATGCAAAGTAAATACCGTAATCATTTTAATACTGCAACAGCTCCCAATGCAAACATAATTAAAAACTTATTAGTGACCCGTTTTGAGGAGAGGAGTACAGTATGTGATCAACCACGACCAAATTTATATCGACCTCTTCGAAATGGAGAAGCTGTACAGGTTGTACTACAGGGTGTCAACGATGATCGCTTTGTCGACGTGTTACTCAATTGAGCATCTCCAGAACATCGCTAAGACGATTTTTGAAACTTGATCTCAAGGTATTTCCACATAAGATTCAATTTTTACAAGAATTATTACCATGGCGAGGGTAACAATGGAGATTCTTCGAAGCTTTTCGGTGACCGAATTATTTCAAAAAATGCAGATTGGCTTGGTCTCGCCGTTCTCCAGATTTGACGGCTCTTGATTTATTTTTGTGGGGCTACTCAAAAAGACGGGTTTACACGAATAAGCCACAAGCAATTCAGGAACTTAAGCAAAATATTCGGGCAGAAATAGCAAATTTAAAGCCCGAAACAAATGCAAAATGCTTTAAAAAAGCAATTTATTGTTAGGAAGAAAATAGAGGTCATTTGAATGATATTATTTTTCACAAATATAATCAAAAAAAAATTTAAGAAATTACACTTTCATTTAAAAAAAAAAAAATTATAATAAAAGTTTAAAACTTCAAAAGTTATTAAAGTTTTAAATCAGTCAGTCGAACTTGGCCCACCCTGTACATATGTATATCAGATGGTATACGTTTATAAGATGGTGTCTCCAAATACATTTCATGAATTTTATAAAATCAATTTTATTTTTTTAAAAATGGTGTAGAGTTTATTTTTGGAACATAAATTTAGTGAAATGTGTATGTTAAACGGGTCTATTGAACTTCTACTTTATATTCAGTGAAAATATTAGGAATATACTGAGAGTCTATAAATTTAAAAGTGAGAACTATATTGAAGTTTTTATGAGTTAGAAAACTATTAATAGAAGAAGAAAAAAACACTCGTATACCTCATCGTAATAGCTTTCAATATTGAATGCAAATTTTATGCTAAGTTTACCTAACAGATTGAAACGTAGATTTTGTTGCATTTCTTTCTTCTATTCTTCAGAGTATATATCGCTTTCGCATTCATACCTCGAAGTGAGATTGCAGAGTCAGCGTCAGATTAGGCTCCACTTCTACTTTTCAATCTGGATGTTCGAAAAACGAAAGTTTTTTTAAGAAGTTTCATGTAAAAACTGTAGCGATAAAACAATTTTTTTCGAAATTTATTTAAATTTGAACTTAAAATTTCGAAGTATTCAAAAGCTATTAGCTGCGTTTTCTTTGTGATCTGATCCGGATCAGATCATAGTTTTACATGTAATACAACAACAACTCGAAATCCAAAAAGGTTCTTTGATTATATTTCTAGATATGGTTTTTAGTTTCGATACTCAAATCTAGGGGCAGTAATTTGTTGAACTTTTAGTTCCTAAAGTTGGCGACTATGAAAAATAAATTATTTCCAGTAACTGACAATTTGTTGTTTTTGTATTTTTATTATTAGCTGCGTTCAATTCGGCTACGCCGGAGTAGATAAGCGTTAGTTAGGCGTAGTTGGTGAATGGAACGCTATTTTGACCGTAGATGGGAGTAGATTCATCTACGCCTAAAATCCCAATGGAACGCAGCTATTTTTTTTTTTTTTTAATATTTGACAAATTGTCAGTTATACAAACTTTAGAAAAAAAAATTTAGAGATCCGAATCGTTTTCTTTGATTTTGATCTGATCCAGATCAGATCTTGGCAAAGAAAACGCAGCTATTGTTGACGGTTATAGTTTTTACAAAAAAGGATAATTACAATGTTTTTCAATGAAAACTTAAAAAAACACAGAAAAAGATAAATTATTATTATTATCATTTTGGAAGTGTTCACAGTGAAGATTTGTTACGAAATATTTCAAACAAAGAATAAAAAGATATGTCAGTTTGAATTTGAATTTTCAAATGTGCTTTATGAGTTCGAAAACATCCGAAAATCGAACTTACTAAACTTCACTCTACGCTGAATTTTAAACAGGTAAAATTTTCCACGTTAAGCATAGTACTTAGATCGACCTGAATTCAGTTTCTTATTTTTACTATTTATTTCTACACGGAAAAATTTTGTGTATAGTGACGTAGAAATATTTGGAGAAACGTAAATTAAACGACATTTTTGTTTTAATTTAAATTTAAAAATTAAAAAAGCATCCATAAAAAATGAAGCAGGTGTTGTTTTTTAAATTGTTGTTGACAAGAACTGTCAAATTTACCACATCGCTTGAACGGAATAAATGTCTGTACATTTATTTTGTTTCAATGGTTGCGGAAAAGTAGTGGAGAGTGATCGTCAGCGCCACCTCTTGAAAAGTTTTAGAAATTTTAGCAAAGACAATTTAAACTTATTTTCCGTCTCGAACTCAGTACTGCAAAACAAAAAGGGAACGGAATATTTTCTTGACGGAATTCAGTCACCTTTTTTTACATGTATTTTGAATAGGAAACTGAATTCAGGTCGATCTGAGTACTATGCTTTATGTTGTAAACGCTCCATACTCTTAGCATACTTACGAAGGATTAAAAAATAAAACTAAGAACAAAAAGAAGAAAAGACAGATAAACAATAAACTTGCCAGTTGAAATTTAAGGAAATTTTTAAATTTTCATATTAAAAATTACAATCTAAACTTCTATAGCTGAAATTATTTCAGTTGAAGGTTCATTGCGCATGTTTTACATGGCGTAGTGATCTACTTGTGTATACATATACGAAAGAAGAAACCTGTTTATTAAAATTCACAACAACAAAAATGCATGTGTGTAAGTATCTTTTCTTCTGCGCATGCCAACGTAGTACAATACGAAACTTCAACTCTTTTGGGACAAGCTATACAAGCTTCAGTTTTATTTTGTAAATAATACACTTCTACACCCTGTTGATATATATGACTGGATTATAATAGGAATTGTGTGTTATTGTCATTTTCATTCTCGTAACAAGAAAAAAAAAACAATTACCACATAGGTACACACTTTTTTTTTTGTAGATAAATTATGATAATGATGATTTATTGAAAATGTCATAAAATATTTTAACAACAATTGTTTAATTTCAATATTACATTACAATAGAAAGTTTTTTTTTCTACTGTCATGACGTATGAAAGCACAGACAACAAATAAATAAAATAGTTTTTATTCTTTTTCATGACTTAGGAGAAATTAGAAAAAAAAGAACAATATGTAGGTACGTTGTAATACAATAAAATATAGAAATTTTATTATTAACGTACACGATATTATTGAAATATTGAGCACATTTCAATTATTTAAAAAAAAAAACGGATATACAAACTTTTAAAATATCTTTAGAATGATGAAAAATACAAATTAGAATAGAAAATACGACTGATTCAATGTTATCGTTTTATAGGTATACATAATTATACATAAATATAATATATGTATACACAATGACTTGTATTGTGTAAAAATTTTGGGCAATGACAACATAATGTAGTACTCGTAAGTATGTACAAACAACTTTTTAAAAATTTAAGAATAAAAGCTAATAAAAAAAAATAATATGTATTACTTATGTATGTGAGTTTAATCGATATTATCGTTAGTTTTAGTTTGTTATTTTTTTCAATTAATTTGACGTTCTTGTGCAAATTAAAAACATAAAGTCAATATATAATATTTCTAAAAGTATTATTCTAAAACGTAATGAACAGTTGATTCAATTCATAAATAATTTAATTTATTCTTTCAAAATATAATTTTATTGCTAACTTAAGCAATTTTTTTTCTATAATAAAACAAAAGATGTTTTAAATTGATTACAAATTGGATAATTGTACATATAACTGAATTTACTTGTACAGTGTATAAAGGTACGTCTTCTTTTATACACTTTAGTGTATGAAAATAGGTGTAGAACTCCACAAAAGTGGAGAGTCAGTTTAGACTTGTACAGTAATGGAGTACTACATTCGAAAAAAAGTGTAGGTTTCCATATTTTGACCTCCACTTTTTCGAGTGTATACATTAAAGTGGAGTATGTGTTTACATTTATAAATTAAAGTGGTCAAATAAAATTTATAATACACTTTGTGATTTTGTCGCGTGTGTTTATTTAGAGAAGTTAAATAAGTAAGAAAATAATATTTAAACAAAATGTCATTATCTTTAACAAAAATTGCTGCATATGAACTAATTGCGATTTTACTTCGCAAAAGAATTAGAAAAAAACAGATACAAAGACAAAAAAGAAAGTGTTGGGTTAATTTGATCTTTGTAATATGGGGATGTAACGTTCTATAATATATTTTCATTTTCCAATAATTCTATTAATTTAATTGTCATTTCTTTTGACCACATTGTAGACATTTTTTTTGTTTAATTTTTGCAATTTTTTTACTCACTAAAACACAAGAACTGCTGTTGAAAACAAACCAAAATGTAGTCATACACCTAAAAGTGAATTGTCAGATTCTGTCCACTTTTCCACTTGTCTACATTTATCTCCACTTCTTTAGAATTGTGATTAGACATATACACTTTTAAGTGGAGGATTTCACAAAAAATGTAACACTCCACTAAGTGTACGGTTACATTTTGCAGTTTATATTTATACACTTGTCTACATTTAGTGGATAGCTACATTTCCACTCGAAAAGTGTATAAGTGAAGACGTACCTTAAGTATATCAGTTCTTAAATTTTTGGCAAAAGTTGAAAATATTCTTCTCAACTGACATTTCGACGGAACACAACTAATTCTGCTTGTTCAACAGCAGATTGAGCAATCAAAAAACGAAACTCATATAATACTGCTATTTCGAAAAAAAAATATATATATATATATACCTAGGTATATTTAAAAACCAAGAAACCAGTTATTTGAACTTTGAAATTTTTACTATACTCGTAATTCTATCCGGTATGGTGAGAAAATATTCGAATGATTTCAAGAATATACGTCTAACATAAACTATTCGAAACAAAGTACGAGTGATTTCAAGAATAGGATCCCAAGACTAAATGATTGATTGTCTCTGAAATTTGAATGAAATTAGGTCGGAAACTAATAAATGAAAAAATAAACAAGAAACGGAAATTCGTTGGGAACAATCCTATTGTACCAAAAATATTAAATTTAGCCTAATTCGACCAACAACCAAGAAATAGTTGTTGATTACGCCAAATTACACGATTGAAAACTTGAATTTTTTCTCCCGGTTATAACTTTGATTGGTGTCAATTGAGTATGTATATTTTTTCTTGCCAACACTGCACTGGATGCAATATACAGGATGTCCCGTTTGGTTTGCTTTGGATTGATATCAGTGTCATCAGTGATAAGTCTCATCGAGACAAACAAAAAATCGTTTGGGGGGGGGGGGGTTTATTTCAATGGTTTCCGGGGTACGAAGGGTTGAAGATTTTTTCGACTTCTTTTGTGAAACACCCTGTTTTATCGTTTTCACTTATTGTATAGCAATGATTTGTGTTTTCAGAACAAAAACTCTTCGAATTTCTCAAAAGTGACCTTATTATAAGTCATACTGGTCATTTTTTATTATGAATTTTTGAGCATTCAAATGATCTTAAAATGAAGAATTTTAGCATTCAAGTTATTGTAAATAATGACCAATAAATCGAAAAACCCAATAAAGTTCGGTTTAATCTATACAGACTGAGTTTAAGCTTTCACTATAAATCAGACATATTATGTATATATTATGTATGTACATACCTATTATTATTAGTTAGATATGAGATTCACACATACATACATAAATGGACAATTTTCGTGGCCTGCACTAGTATTATAATAAAAAAAATTTAATAAGAAAATTACTCATGTTTTTTTTAATTCATTCATTTTTTCATGCAAATTAAATGCTAACAATATTTCATAAAATTATTAAAGTTCTTGAAAATCAAACTATTTTTAGAACTTCAATTGAAAATTTGTTTACTCAAAAAATTTTTATAAAACTCTGTAAATTAATGTTTTATGTACATATACCATTTTTCTTTTTGGATGTCAGTACAGGCAAGATAGGCATACTTTTCTATATTCTTTCACATTGCGTTTGAATAAATCTGTCTCGTGTGTGGGGTGATCAGATCTCAATTTCAATCGAGGGAAATATTTTAAATTAAATATTACCAAGGCAAAAAACTCATCGGGTACTGCCTCCATAAGCACAATACTGACTTCCAAAAAGAAAAATACTATAATAAGAATCGTCAGAAGAAAATTGAATAGAAGCAAGTGTATTGAAAGTACATTAAATGTATACCTGTGTGTTTTATAGCCGGTTTCACAGTGAGACTTAAGCGAAGCTGAGTTTATTCACTTTTTTCAGTTCCACAGTGGAAGTTAAACTGAGTTTAACTTGAAATCTAGTAGTCTTTATCTGAGGCTTAAGCTATCTACAAAAGCTTATCTAAGCTTTGGCTTAAGCTTCCACTGTGAAACTGGCTATTAGATACACAAATTAACTTTGTTCCAATATAGTGTCAAAATTTTCATATTCATATGTTCATACATATTCGTATGTATGTACATATATCGAAATTCGATTATGTCAGCATATCTGTTTTAATGTTTACACAGGTTTGGTGTATTTTAATGTTTTCTACTTTGTTAATGTATTTTTATTTATTTCACTTTTTTTAACTGTATAACCAAACTTTTAAAAGAAAATGTAACACAAAATTAGTCCATATATCATTATTTACTCTTTTGTTTAAAAAAACCGACAATAAATATATTTTAATTTATATTTAAGAAAAATACGTGTGAAATTTGATGAAAATAAAATTAAATTTATAGAAAAAATTAATTTCCAGTGTAACTTTATTTTGTCCAATAAAATAAGATTCAATAAGAAATGTCTTATGCAATTTCGAAAATTCACCATGGTAGCTACCAGATTGATTAACCGAAAAAATAGATCTATCATATTCGATAATTCACCAGTTACCATATTCGAATATTTACCGTTTCGGTAAAGGTAAAATGGTGCATGGTGGTTGGTTGAATACTTCCGAAGACCCTAATAGTACTAACCGTGTTCTTTTGTTACCACACACCGACACACCTCGCAGTTGTCAGTCAAAGGGTTGTAAGCTCTTCTGTCATACATTGCACCTACAGTTTAAAGTGGAATGCTAACAACTAAATTCGTTGGTAGAGAACATATGACAGGGCTTGGTACTAATATTTCTTGTAGTTTTTTGTGGACTTAGCTTATGGTCTCTAAGCAGAGCCACCAAACTACTTAAGACCGAGCACTTATACCCAACTCAAAGTGAATTGGTATTCATTCAAAGCTGAGTGAACTTAGGCGGACTCGAACCCGAGACTTTCAGCATCAGAAGCCAACACTCTACCGCTTCGTCCACTGCCCGCCAAAATGGTGCATACCTATGATAAGTTTTCGAAAGTACCCAAATTATGAAAGGTTTATTAGATTAGAAATTAATTCACAACACTGCCATTTTCTGATAAAAAATCTATATTACTTAACTTTTTTACTTTATTCAAGCATTTAAAACTAACAATTTATGTACAATTTATAATTTATCTTTAAAAATGTTACTAATCACATCTTTATACTCTGAATAATCCTCTGATATGACTTGCCACCACTTTTAGATTCTCAGTACGCTATAATCCCTATAAAACAAGCTGGCACAATTTAAGTTTCTTATATGAACTTATTAACCTAGCTTTTAACAGTTTTTTGAGTTAAGAATGTTTAAAATAAAATTATTGCACTATTTTAAAGGTCTGTAAAATATTTTGTATAATGTGAATGTCCTGCTTAAGCTTGGACCTTTAATTCGATAGGAATATGTATGAAAAAAACAATTTCGAGTACCGTTGCTTTGAATTAAAAATTCATTTTCTAATATAAGTTAAATAATATACATATGTACATATAATATGTTCACCTTTTTTAAGAATTAGAAAAATTCAACGTACACACAGTCCAACTTAATTGGTACAACATCGTTGAGTTGGATTAAGGTTGTTCAATGTGTGAGCTGATTGGCAGATCAATTTTAAAGTTTGTCAAACGGTTGAATTAAATTAAAAATTTTTGATTATTCGGAGACGTGACAAAGGTTGTACAACCAAGTTGGACCGTGTGTGAGTAGTATAACACAATTTATTGTTCTGAATAACCACGAAGCATTTTTCCACTTTCAGACCGTCCTGTATTATTTTCTCTCGAATTAGGTAAAAATCTTGTGATATAAGGTATTCACGTCATTTTCTAAAAAGTTTAATTTACAACAATTTTAACAATTTTGCAATTTTATAGATTTCATTTGAAAATCATATTAGCACATATGTTTTTTGGTTTTGTTTTTTCATATTCTGTTTTTATATTATATGTGAAAATCGTGATATTTAGTTATTTAATTTCAAAATTATTACTAGTAATTTAGATAAATAAAATAAATTTTCAGACAAAAACTGAAATAAAATTGAATCATCATATAGTTAACACATGAGACTATACATACATATGTATATGTATACGAATTATTTAACAAAATAAGATTTTTTTCGTTTTTATTGTATTTTGGCGTTGAATATTTGTCTTATTATTTTTAGATTGTAAATGTTTTATGTATTCATCAATTTTTGATTTATTATATAATAAAAATATCATCGTAATATTGAAATAAAAGGGGGGAGGGGATTGTATAATTACATTCATGTTCTAGTAGTAAAGAACACAAGCTAATTACTTAGTATTATTTTAGGTCTCAAGTTGATGGCGCATGGTAATGATTAAAATTTCGAATCAAATTGCGCATTATCCTACTAAAAAGACATACTCATTTATAAAAATCGATTTCTTGGCTCAAGTGTTCTCGTTTAATTTGTTAATTATTTTTTCATTGAAATCAGTATGATATTGATAAAACAAGTATGAAACAAGAAGAGGAAAACTTGACAAAAAAGTGTTTTTCTTGTCTTTAAAAACCGTATTTGTCAATTTTTGAGGATTATACCATAGAAAAAAAGATATTATGTAGAAAAACAATTCTTATGAGCGAATGTAATGTATCAAACAAAAATAGTGGAGACACCTATTGAGCAGAAATAACAAACTATGTATCACTACCATTTCTATATGAAAAACTATATTTTAAAAAAAAACACAGTTTGAAGAAAACTTTGTTTTTAGCTTATGTAACCAGATCAAGTGTCGGTGAAAGCTGTCATCATGTTACAATATAGTCGCTGTTTCTCTGGAGTCTGGACTGTTTCTTTGTGATTATACAGTGTAGCAGTTGTTCTGTTGAGATACTCATCATCATTTACAAGACAACGTTAGCTTGTTTTGGTGTCTTCTTTGAAGGAAAACGCACTATACTATTTTTATTTTTGGATGTCAGTACAGGCATGATAGGCATACTTTTCTATATTCTTTTACATTGCGTTTGAATAAATCTGTCTCGTGTGTGGGGTGATCAGATCTCAATTTCAATCGAGGGAAATCTTTTAAATTAAATATTACCAAGGCAAAAAACTCATCGGGTACTGCCTCCATAAGCACAACACTGACTTTAATTGTTAAAAATACTATAGTCAAAAAGACAATATTATTGCCCAATAAAAATCCAGGATAGAGTACACATTTTCCTACGATTAACAGTTACTTCACAGTCACATTATACATATGATTTTGACATACCTACATGCTTTTGTTGTGTTTGAATTTTATTTCGGATGATAGATAGAACGCTTGTCATAGAATAAGAAACAGTAGTATAAAGGAGTGTTGGTCCTATCGCAACTGCTACTATTGTACCTATCACTTCTAAGTCTAATCTCTATAGATATCCACGAGATCCCCTCAGATGTCTGCAAAATGCTCATATGATCTTTAAATGTTCACAGGATGCCAAGGACCGACACTAATCTATACTACTAGAATTATGTTATAGAAAATAATTTTCGTGTGACTGCACATAGTTTGAATGATACTAATCATTCAATTGAGTATTACAAGCGTGTAAACACACAAATTGAAAGTCATGTGTCACATGCAGAAATCATAGAAACATAACATATGTATGTATGTATACATATACACAGAATAATCATGTGAAGTATGTTCAAGTTTGGTAATAAAGATTTCGAAATTTTCACTGAGGTTTGAAAGATTTCCTATCAAAAAATCACTAAGTACTGTCTTGATTTAAATTATGTCTTAATTTAAATACTTATGTTCCATTAAAAAAAAACCTATTGTCTCAACAAAAACTAAAATTTTCTCATATTTATTTTAAAAACTAAATAAACCCAAATTAATGTGAATACTTTGTAGATTCTTTACAACATAACATACCAATCACAAAAATAAATTGAACCCATGAACTTGAAAATTTTACATAAAAGGGCAAAATCTTTTCAGACTTGACTGGTTTTATAATGAATATATAATTATACTTCATTAATAAAAAAAAAAATAAAAAAATGTTGAAAATAAATTAAGAGAAAAAAGACAAAGATAGAATTAATGCAAAAATTCATATTCTATTCAGCCAGTCTTTTAAAAAGCACGTGATTATGTTTTTATATGTATTCACAATGACGGTCTATAAATTCATTTTATTTTATTAAATTTATGTAGGTATGTACCTATTTCAACAAAGTTTTATAACGACAATGACGACTTCAAACAAGTTTTCTTCATCTTAACATACTCTACCTACTAAAAAGTAATTCACATTCATTTTTCTTTTCATATTGTAGCTATTGTACTCGTATGTGCATATACCCAGCAAGCAAATGGGCAATAGAACGAACGGGCAATAATTGGGCAAGAACTTGCGGCAATAACTTGGCAATAAATGGGCAATAGAACTATAGAGCAATAATATGGCAATAATATTCCTATTGCAGATTTTACGACTGAGCGATAAGTGGGCAATAATAACTATTTTCATTGCAGATTATACGACTGAACGATAAATGGGCAATCATATTTGTGACCTAACGGAATTGAGTGTACATTCGTTTTTTGTTCTTGATAATATCGTTCAGTTTGTGTTTAGAAGTGAAGTTATTCAGTCGAAGACTTTAAAAAATGTTATATGTTATTCACTTTTATGTTGAAGAAAAATAATGAGAAAATCACATAAACGTAAACTCGACAATCGAGTGTTTCCCATGTATTTTTATAAGTGTATCTTCGAAAACATAAGATGATCGTCAATTGATGAAATTCAGCAATTCAAAGTTTTAAGCTGACTTTCAGCAATTGACAATCATTTGACGTTTTCCATTTCCATTATTTTGTAATCGATAAAGTATTATAATTTCGGCTTGCTTTCTTATCGTAATGTCGATAAGAATGCGACACTACAAGGCAATAAGAATTCGAATCATCACTTTTATTGCCCTTTAATTACATTCTAAACGTATTTTACTTGCATTCCTATTGCTTTTTTAACGAAAAAGTATCATAATTTCGGCTCGCTTTCTTATCGTAATGGAGATAAGAATGCAATAGCTCACAGCAATACGAATGTCTGTCAACCTTTTCTCAAGCAAACCTTATTGCCCTCGATAAGAAAACTGCTATTGCCGCAATAGGCAACACTTGCCACTGTAATACGAAAACACTATTGCATTCTTATTGCCATGCTTGCTGGGTAATATGTATACATACATATATACTTATATACATACAAATATTTCATACCTTGTCATGTTTGGAGTTGTGTACCTGAACCGCGTGTTTTTCAAGTACATACTATACTGCGATTCAAAAAAGATTGCATTTCGTATTATACTAGAGAAACATGCGCAGAAGAAAAGATACTTACACACGCGCATTTTTGTTTTTGTAAATTCTAAGAAAGAGGTTTCCTCCTTCGTATATGTATACACAAGAAGATCACTAACACATGTAAGACATGCGCGAGATTGCGCCAACTCATATTATTTTGACTATACCTACATATATGTAGCTATTAGCTATACCTATTTACTATTCATCAGAATTTTGAATTTTAAGATGAAATTGAAGCATAAAAAATTATTAAAAACGGGTTTTTAAATTGATCCATCGACTGGTATACCCACGAACATAATATATGTACCTACATACATACATACATATGCATATGACATACATATACATTATGTAGGTATTTATGTACATTAATTCGAATGTTTGACGTTCACTCACTTGTTCGATAAATCATCATTTTCATATATAAAGGTATGTGTGTATGAATGTCTAAATTCCAGAACAAGCCCCCTTTTTAATGCCTCAAGATATACATTTTTATTTTTGTTTACTTTGTGTGTAACGTGTAAATTGTGCATCTACTATCTAGTGCCATTTTGCTGTCATTTTAACCCTAGGATTGCCTGATCGAGAATGTATACCATACATTTTATATGGAAATTTTGAAACTTTTTTTTCAAAGAGCGTGGACCAAAAACCGTAATTCTTATTGAAAACCTTAATATTTATTGAAGTGTCCTCTTTAAAACTGTCCTGTACAGTTTTCTTGTTTTTCTTTTATTTTTCGAGATAAAGTGCAAAATAGGGTAAAAAACGTGAAATTTTCATACATTTACAAATTCGACCATAATTAAGACCTAAAGTTGACTTTGAAGGTCTAGATCTCAGCATCCTGTGAACTAAAAACTATTATTTTCATATTGAAATCTTTATTAAAGTGTTCTCTTTAATTTTGTTGCTATTGCAGTTTCATATTTGTTCTAGTTTCTGAGATAAAATGGAAAATAAGGTTAAAAATGTTGAACTTCTTAATGGTTTTTCGCATATTTTGTCCTTTTGGTTGAAAACTATGGCACTTACAGAATTACTGTATAAAACAGCTTTTAAGCAACACTTCATCAAATATTTTAATCCAAAAATATTAGTTTTTGGTTCAGAGGATGATAAGATATAGAACTTCAAAGCCAGCAATAGATGTTTGCTTTTATGAATGTACAAGAATGTATGGAACATCCACGTTTTTCATGTTATTATGCACTTTATCTTGAAAACTAAAAAAATTACAACAATATTGAAAAGGAAAATACTAAAGAGAATACTTTGATAAATGTTTTAATATAAAAATATTAGTTTTTGGTCTACGGGATGCTGAGATGCATATCTTTCAAGTAAAATTTGTGTTTGGTCTCAAAAATGTATGGGAATTTTTCGTCTCTTTACTTTTTTTTGCAATTTATCTCAAAAAGTAAGAATGCTAGAAAAAAAATCGTACTGGGTAGTCAAAAAGAACAATTCAATAAATAATAACGTCAAAGAATTACGGTTTTTAGTCCATAGGATGCTGAGATATCTTTTTTTGAAAAAAAAATTTTAAAATTTCCATATAAAATGTATGGTATACATTTGTATACTCACGGCTAAGTTTGTGTTTTTGCATAAAAAAGGACATTTTGTTCTACCGATTTTGAGCTAGGAAATTGGGATGTATAGAAAAAACTCTCTAATGGAGAAATTGGTGAAGGTTTCAAGGTCCTAG
This sequence comes from Bombylius major, assembly GCA_932526495.1. NCBI lineage: Eukaryota > Metazoa > Arthropoda > Insecta > Diptera > Bombyliidae > Bombylius > Bombylius major. The sequence goes on from OW052043.1 coordinate 20,596,212, forward strand.
CTCAAAGGGATCGTATTTTATTGAGGGTCAAAGTCCGCGTGTATACGTTTGTATACGATCAGGCAATCCCAGGGTTAAAATCATTTTTCTTTAACGACAATAAAATAAGCTATACTATTTTTCTTTTTGGATGTCAGTACAGGCAAGATAGGCATACTTTTCTATATTCTTTCACATTGCGTTTGAATAAATCTGTCTCGTGTGTGGGGTGATCAGATCTCAATTTCAATCGAGGGAAATCTTTTAAATTAAATATTACCAAGGCAAAAAAACTCATCGGGTACTGCCTCCATAAGCACAATACTGACTTCCAAAAAGAAAAATACTATAAAATATCTGAATCTGAACGATAATAAAAACAAGTTAAAATATTTCAGGTGACATTAAAAAGATAATAATTTTAAAATAAAAATGAAATATATGCCATTATTTATTTTATTCTACACTACATAAGTATGTGTAGTACTATGTACCTATATTGGTATAGATACGAGTAAATCGGTAACAAAAAATCAAAATTATTATAATGAAATGGAACGTACAATAATATAATATGTAATTAAAATTTAAAAAAAAACAAAACTACAATGCACCATGAATATAATTCAATCGCCAATTTATTTTTAGTAAAAACGAAAATTTTTCTCAATATCATCGAATTGATTTGTGGAATTTAACACAACAATCATTTTGCATTGCGTTACGGTTACGGTGTGATGGTGGTAAAACAAAAAAAAAAACAAAAAAATATTTTTTGACGTCAGCATTTTATAGGTAGAGGTATAAGTTGTGATTTTTTTTGTAGGAATTAGAAAAAAAGTATAAAACACCGGTCCCCACATTAACCCCCAGGCCACAATCTATTGAAGTTCGAGACAATAGTGTTATAATCACAGCAGGTTGTAAACTTTTATTGGGGCTTTTTGTTTTAAAACTTGGAGGCCTGTTTTAAAACCAACGTGTATATTTAGTATATCTACAACATTTGTTTATTTGTAATATTCGTCAGTATATGTATAGGTATAAATTTATATACATGTCACACACAATAGCTACCTGTTCAGTTTATCAAGTAAAGAAAAAAAACTGACGTGTAATATGGGGTTATTAATGATTATGATAACGTGACAGTTATTATTAATTCACGTGTAAAAATTAGACTACGTATGGAAAATTTTTTTGAAAGATTCATACTTGTGTGAAAAACTCGATATCAATAAGCCACCCACGTAGTACATATACATACAATTGATTTATACATAGGTATACATACATTATCACCATACGAATAAATATGTGATGATATCGTCTTTTATTTATGAAGAAAATTTCTAAAACAAAACAAAAAAAATTCAAGAGGAATGTTGTGTGGTTGACCAACCGTTTAATGTGCAAAAAGTGCGTTAACCTTACAAAACAAAATTTATACAATTTTTTAAAAACTCGATGGTGCCTTATTCTATTTTCGTAATTGTTACGTCGTCGAAATCATCGTTCCATAATAAATTTTAATAGAAACACAAAAAAAAAAAAGAAAAGAAACAAAAATTATTTCGAATTGATCACAACCACAATTAAATCAATTTTTTTATTTCAGAGAAAAAAGCAAAATCATGAATTAATGATATTTTTATTGATACTTGTATACCACTGGTTTACCTTGATATTGAATTATGGAATTAAAATGAATTTTTTTTTTATGTTAGTTTGTTTAGTCAATAGAATGAGAACAAGAATAACAATAAAAAAATGCAAAGTAACATGTAACTGTGAAATTCTATTGAAAGATAAATTATAAAATTCCATTTACCTAGTTTTCTACAAGTCGAAATTTAATATAGATATATCAGACAAACGAGCAACCAATAAGGCCTAAAATAAAAGCCATGGGGAATTCACGTGTAAATATAAAATTTATTTAAACTTTTGCCTAATATCTAATGCAAAAATTTCTTCTATGTAAGCAGTTAACATTTAATTATCAAATTATTGATTACAAAAAAGTGACGTTAATAAGTGCTAATTCATCATTTTCAGTGAATTTTTCACATGCTTAGTTTTTTTTTCAGTGCAATTAAAAATCCATACGTTTTGTCTATTTATGAATTATTGAATTATTTAAAAAAAATATATACATATATCAAGATTTTAATTTCTTTTTTTTTTGTTTTTTAAAAAATAATAAAGGATATAATAATTATAATTATAATATTATAATTATTATAAAGGGTGATTCAGTTTAGGTGTCCGGCCCGGAAACTATGGATAAGTAGAAAGTACCTACCAAATATCATTTCCCCTCTAACTTCGTAACGGTTCAGATTGCCACCCTTCTATCCGTAGCTTCCGTGTCGGACACTCAAACTGAATCACCTTGACAATCCACTCATTCTAAAAGTTAGACAATTTGTTTTTTTTTTACAAAAGGAAATTTTCCATTCGTAATAAAAGTTGTATTCGGAAAATTTCCGTTCATTTAAAATTAAAATAAAATGCCGCATAAAAAAATAATTAATTTTTATCTTATTTAAGAAATTATATTAAAATCATCTTTGGTAAAAAATGAAACATAAAATTATATAAAAATTATCTAGACCAAAAATATGAAAACGAAGATGAGTAGCAAATTTTTTATATTTGTATGCCGCAAATAAGAAAGTTTTATTTCAATAATTATAATAATGATAACTAAGGGGATGAAAAATAAAAAAAAAACTAAAGAGTTAAATATTAATTTTTATTCATTACGTAAGAATTTTTTATGCTATCTCATATGTATATTTTATAATTATGATATTATATTTCCACAGTTTCATGTGTGTACACTACACCGCAGATACTTAATAAACTCATAAAAGAAAAGAGAAAATAAAATTAGAGAAAACAAACGCAAAATTAAGAAAAGAAAGAAAAAAAGTATGTATATAATATATGTACACCTTTGGAGGCAAAAAAGGGGTGTGTGTGCATTAGATATGTGTTACGTCACAGTCGAGAAAGCACGAACATGGGTTAGGTTAGGGTCATCAACTTCACATAACATTTCCTTTATAATTTTTTTTTATTAAAAATTATTTTTTCAGGTTAAAAAAAAACTTTACTAGGTGTGTGTAGTATGTGGTGCTCCTGTGTATTTTCACGAATTCATTAAAAAACAACGGAAATATAATTAAACTTTTTTTTTGAGGATATATAATTATTTATATACAATACATATACATATACATAGATATTTTTTTTTATAATTTATAAAATCTATACAATATATATGACATACAAATACAAACTAAAATTTTACTCTATTCTATTCTATATCCTTTTTAAATTGTGGCAAAACTTTGATACTTTATTGAAAGTATTCTTAATTCATAAATAAGTGGAATGAAAAGAAAAATAAAAAAAGGATATTTTAACGAGAATGAATTGTTGCATGAAATAAGAAAAATTATTAAATGAGAATTTAGGACAGACAAAAAGCCAACAAAAGGTTGGAGGAATTGCTGAATCATTTATCGACAAATATAACTAAAATGGAAAAATTTTTCTTTTTTTAATTCATTATTATAAAACCACTAGTTTTGTTGTTATCCTTTTTTCATTTAAATTTAAAAGCAAACATCAAATAATCCCAAGAACTGCGCAATCTCCCAATACACCACCTTTTAACCACCTTCCACCATTTCACTAAAAACAAGAGGGGGTTGAAGGGAGAAAAACGATAATATAAAACTTATACATATATAGATATTAAGTAGCAAACCTTTTAACAGTGCAATAGTATAATGATTCATTTCCCCTTAGGGGGGAATTTAATGTGTATAAAAAAGAATGGAACTTTCACTGATTATATGATGATGGCTGACGGCGCCATGGGTATGAAAATTTTTTTTTCTTTCTTTGAAATAAATCCGATTCATATTGATTATGTAATGTGACATTTTTTCGCCGCCGTTAATATTTTTTTTTCAAGCAAAATACTAAAAAGGATATTAAAATCATCACTATAAATTATTTATTAACCGATTTTACTTGAAAATCACTGAAATATATCTACATCAACAAAATGTTTAAATTTTAGATTTCAGTAACACGTGAATTGTTACTGAATTGTTTTTCAAAATGTAAACTGATCCTATTTTAGTTTTTTGTTGAAATATTTTTTTTTTAAATTTTTTTTCTACTTACTTACTTCCCTTACTCTTTTTTCAAATGTGATATCATTAAAACTAACCTACCTTCATATTGTTTTCCACCAGAAAACTGCTGGAGCACATCAGATAAACCACATATGCCCGAACTAATTCCCATGTTGTTTTACTTTTGAATGCAGCTAAAGGGTCATTGAAACTTAAATCCAATGGATCTTTTTGTGGTGTATCAGGATTAGCTTCATATGCTTTTGAACTACGTCTTATTGTTGTTGATGATGATGATGATGCTGTAACAGCTTCAGAACGTTTTCGAGATTGTATTAATTGTAGAAATTTCTCATCACCTTTTAAATTCTGCAATAAATATTGACGAAATGAATTAAAATATTCTCGACGTTGTTGCTGGTAATACTGCTGTTGCCGTTTTTGTTGTCGCTGACGACTGCTACTGTTAACGTTTTTGTTGTTGTTGTTGCTAATAATTGAAGAACCAGAACCTAAAATTCTTTGTTGACCACCAAATTTATTAGAAAAATCTCTAAATATCAAAATTGATGACCAATTTGAATTATTATTTAAATAATTAATACTATTTCTGCTGCTACTGCTGCTGCTGTAAACTAAATTCGTTCTGTGACGGTAAATCGAACGCAAAAACGCCATTACACAATTTCCGGCTGAGTACAAAAATCAATTTTTTTGTCTTTACTCTTATTTCGTTGTCGTTTCTTCGTTCACTTAGGAAGTAAGAAATTTATTTATTTTTTTTATTTCTTTTTAAATAAAATTTTTTTTCTTTTTGCGGGGGATGTGTATTATTCAACCGGCAACTCCACTTTAAATTTATCCAAAGATTGATTATTTTTTTTATTTCAAACAAAAAAATTTACTATAGATACGAAGAAACAAAAAAAAAATCGAATTCCACCCCAAATTGAATAAAATTAAAATTATAATATCTACACTGAGAATATGGAAAAACTATCAGTTTTTCTTTTGATAATTTGAAAAAAAAAAATCTTTCTCACAAATGAAAAATATTATCGAAAAACACGAGACACAGCACACACAACCGGCTTACTCAAAAGTCCAGGGCGAATTAATATTTAATTTTGTTCACTTCTATGAAAATTATTCACTTTTTATACAGGTTTGATTTGATCTTTTTGACTTATGTGTGTAGTTGTGTTATTATACTTATTTAGTCGTCGTCGATATTCAAAAGCTTTTTAATTTGCCATTTTCCACAATTCATTTGGATAAAAAAAAAATCACTACATTGACATGTATGTATTTTTAAATAAAATTCTGTTTTTTTTTCCTATATTCACAACACAAATATAAGTGGGTGATGTGTTTAATGAACAGCGGGAGGAAATTAGTTCCCACAAAAATATTATTTCTACTGCCAAACGCTAGTACATTAATTGAATTAATCTGAAAAAGAGAATGAAAAAAGAAAAATTGAAGAAAAAAAAAGTGATTAGAAAAACAAATACTGTTCAAATGGACCATAATTTACTTATGTATATTAGAAAATTGAGAAATCTGTAATTCTTCTTTATTGAGTTTTTGAAATTTTATTTTGATGAATATGAATTTTTTTTATATTCAAAGTTTTATGTAATCCACTCACTTGCTTCATTCAACCTAAAAGCTTTTCTAGAAGAAAAACTTAAAATAAAATTATGTCAAAAGACGAAAAGAAACACGTTAAAACGATAAGAAATATGTAACTTATTTCAACTGAATTTTCAATAATTTGTGCTTTTTATCTTTAAGGGTAACAATTTTTGTATACATATTAAATATGGGGTGGGGTGGTGGTAAATATGATTATGTAATTTTTTCTCTTCGATTTATTCGTTTAATTTAATGTCTTTCGTTGAATAATAACAACAACACGTTTTAAAATGAACATTATTCAAATTGATTGTAAGAATATTGAAGAGTAAATTTTATAAAATAGGGGTTGAATTCTCATCTCACCCTTTTTTCTGCACTGTATTTGTCATATAAAACATACAAATATGTACATATATAGTATGTAGATTGAGAGATTGCGCTATTATTTTCGTTAACTTTTGTTTCTTTTCTTTTTTTCCAGCCCTTAAACCACCGTGAAAAAAAAGTAACAAATATAAAATGTATTATTTTTCTTTGACAATCTGATAATTTTTTATACCTTTTTTTTCTGTAGAAAATTTTTTTACATAATTCAATATTCCTTCACGAAATATACAATTTAGTTCCAACAACTTTGGTTTTTTTTTTTACTAATTAGAAATTAAATAACCTTTCTTACTTTTTTGATGATAGTTATGTTGTCGCTCGTCAGCAAAAATTAAACAAAAAAAAAATAAATTCTATTTTGACAATTATTTTTTATTTAAATGAAAATTTTTTAAATAACCTACTACCACACGATTTAAAGTTATCTTGACAACTGTCTGCTATGTTTAAATTTGGATTTCATATACTTATTAGAACAAAATGAATATAGAACAAAGTAAAATGGAATACATACTTTGAGTAATTTTCCCCCTATGTATTTCGAAAAATAAAGCAACAAAAAAACAATTTGAAAATTAAACAATTTACTGAGTTTAAGAAGGAAAAGAGAAAATTATATCTTAATTTAAGTTGTGGATGTGGATATAAAATTGTGTGCAATGAACATTGTATAAAAGTATTGATTGTATCTAATTAAAGTTTTTATATGGTCAGAATCAGATTCTTTTATAGTTTATGTATTTTCGAATATAGGTTCCCTCGATATTGAAATGAAAAAAACAATACGAGAAATAAAAGCTTTTAAGCAAAATTAACAGGTAAATTTTTATACGCAACAAAATAGAAGTCAGAAACGGAAGAATGATTTTCTAATGATTCGAAAACAATTCTATGTATGTACTAAGTACATACTTTTATTATTGTTGTAAAAAATCAATGTTCTTATTATTATAACAAAGATATCTGTTTCTTTTTTTTTGTTTTTTAATTTCGAATGCTTTCCTGAAATCCAACCGTTTTTTCGTTTTGACAAGATAAAATTTTAAAATATAAAATAATGTATGCCAGAGTAACAGCTCTTCTGTTTCAAATTTCAATTCCAAATAATGTCGTTTTCATTTCATTAGCTAAACGTTTGCATACTTTTAGGAGTACATTGTAATATGTTTGTATCTATCTCCAAAAACTGTATTGTAGTAGTGTATCCCATGGTAGATAGAATAGGAAGGTATGCTGAAAAGGGGGTTTTAACCTAAAATAAAAAATATCAGTTACAGATGACGTAGCTGCGACGACTTTTTGAATTTTTAGAAATAAAAACTGTTGTATATGCTATTGTAAGTTCACAATAATTATATATGTATACATTTTTAGTTTGCAATTCTTCAAATTTTTTTCATTTTCTGTTCAGATTGTTTTCAATTAATTAATTGTATAAAATTTATACAAATATTTTTCTCATCATTTCTGTGAAATATCGAAAGTATACATTTTTTTGCTACCTAAAAATTGATATACATTTTATCAGAACCACATCCTCATATCCCATACTTTATAAGCTCATATTATAAAAAATCTAAAAATAAAATATTTGTTTTAATTGTGTAAATTTTTTTCTTTTTCATTTAATTTTATCGTTTTTATTGTACCATCACGACCGCTTGTCTTCAAATGCAAACAATCATTTATATTATCTGAGTAATTGATTTGCATTAAATGTGTCACACCAAAATGATTATGAAGATTTTTTAAAGTATATTTCAATTCCACAATATTATTTTTTAATGAATATAAATAAACATGTCCTTGACGGTTACATATTAAAAACCAACGATTTTTTATAATTCCTGCCGTTGTAAACCATTTTTCTTTAATTGATGATGGTAATTGAAAATTAATATGATACAATGGATTTTCAGTATTTTCATATGAATTTATATAAATACAATTACCATTATCATCACATAATAATATTTCTTTAGTTTCATCACATATAAAAATTGATTTAATATAACTTTTTGTAATTTCAATCCACTTCTCAAACATATTTTTTTCAGATGGAAATCTGAAAAATTTAACTTTTTCTTTTGTTTTTCCTGTATAATTTTTACAGGACATAACCACACATTTAACCATTTTAATAGATTATTTTTTCAATAATATATAGTCAATTATAGTTTTTAAATATATTTAAATTCACTTTATTTATAAAATAATACAATTTTATCACTAGCCACTATGCAAACTACATATAAAAAAAAATGTAAACAAAAACTTTTACGTCGCAGCTACGTCATCAACTTATTGTAATGTCACTAAAAAACGAAAAAAAATCTCCGCCATATTGCTTTTCAGCATACCTTCCTATTCTATTTACCATGGTGTATCCCACAACGAAACAGTGTTTAAACACTACTGTTGTTTTAAGTCCAAAAACGGTGTTGGTTCAGGATGATATTTGAACTGCGGACCTTAGCTTTTGTGGGTTTAAAATCACAATGGTACAGAGAGAGCAATGACGGAGCGCTGAGTACAATAGCCGCCCATCCCATGTCCGACCATAAATTAGATCAAGATTCCATTTTTACAGGATCAGTCTAATTTCCAGTAGAATGGACCATATAGCCTTCATTTACGTCGACGTGTTAAGGTATTCTTAATTCGTTATTAGTTTAGTTAGTTTTTAATGTTTAAGCTTTTCGGGCATACTTTACTGCCTTTAACTGCTGATCCAAAATTATATTTTTTTAAATTTTATCACTTCACAGAAAACAGAATAAACTTTTTGTTATTTCTTAATTTTGGCCTATAATAATATAAATTAAAAATAAACTGATATACATTACATATACATACTTAGAAAATGATGAATTCTCTGTATGAATGTATGATATATAAAATAAATATGATAGTACATCAGTTGAACAGAAAAAAGTATACAATTTTTAACTACACACTATACTGCGGTACGCTCTTACAGTAAACCTGAGTGTATTAAATTAAATTAACAATAACAAAAAATCAGAATAATTATTAAGCTACAGAGAAAAAAATTATATAAAAATTATTTTGAAAAAGATAAAAGTTAATTGAATTCAATAAACTTTTACTTTTTCAATTTAAGATAAGTAAAATTCATATATTTGAAAGCCATTTTAACAAAAGTCATGCAATGGGAAAGTCAAGAAGTTATTAATTAATTAACTCAAAATTAATTAATTTCAATTCATTCACTTTTAATAATTATTTTAAACGCAAGTAACTTCATTTTTCTTCTTTCACCTAGCATTATCTTTGCATTAACTGGAATCTGATTTTCTAGTTCTGAGTCGCCATTCTACATGATTGAACGATATCTCACTGCTCAAACAATTTTTAAAAATACTTTGATTTCTTTTTTGGATTTTTGGATGACAAAAGGAATATTTTTCACAGTAAAATTGAATTCAAATAGGTTTATACAGGGTGTTCGGTTTAAGGTGTTACAAAATTTAACAACAGATAGATCTCGTCGAGACAAGCAAAAAAATCGTACGGGAGGAGTGTGGTGGGATTGTAATATCAACGGTTCCGAAAGAAGTTGAAGATTTTTGTGATTTTTTTTTGTGAATCATTAAATTTTTGCGTTTCAATTTTACGCCACTGTAAAATTTTTCGACTTTGCACAGCCAAATTTAAAAAAAATTTGAATATAGAAATTATTTTCTAGGTTTATATACCTAACATAACAGTATTGACAAAATTTAGCTTCCTTATTTTTCTTATTATTTTTTTTATAAAATATTCTTTGAAATTTGTACAGAATTTAAATAAATTCTTTAAGCAACTACTAATAATCGCTTCAGATATTTTTTTTAATTACAAGTTTGTATATAGCTATACATAACTACTTTTGCTTAATAAGCCATTCATCATAATATTCATAATTCATCCCTCCATCTAAAAGAGTTAACTTTAATCAATATACGAGTACATTATTATTATTTTCCACTTCTGAAACTTTTCACATTGTTTATATAGATGCAATCGCGTTTGTGCAGTCTTCATATTCACATATCCAATTTTATTTTATAAGAAAAAATCGTGTTTACTTCATTTCTTATTTTTTTTAAAGTTTTGTTTACACTTCAATTATTCAATTCCGTGTTTTTATAATCAACAAAAACATACATATACGTATGTACATAAATATTATTCTACATAATATTTAGCGCATTATCAAAAATAATACTCTTATATTTATTTGAATATACACGCTACATAAAATTTTAGCATAATGTTAAATTTAATTAAATATTTCATAATAATTTTTACAATTACATTTACAAATTTACCAATGATCTGTGACAGTACAATTATAACAAATGTGAATTTTTTATTTGAAACATTTTCACCATCAAATTTAATACGGTTTTTTGAATTCAGTGATAAAGAATGGAATATTAATGAAATTTGTATAAAGGATATGTATCAATATTTAGAAGGATTACAAAAAGGTTTATTTTGGGCAATTAAATGTAAGGTTAATAAATTAAAATCTATGATTATTATTTTAGTTTTTTTTGAATGAAATAAATGGTTTAGTTTATATGAAATAAATGGAACTTATAGTGGGTACCTATACATACATATATGTATAGTAATTAGTAAGTGTGTTTGAATTATTAATAATAAAAGTGAAAGGGAAATATATTAAAATATTTTCTTTACTTTTTTTCATTTAAACAATTAATTAAAAAAGTAAATGTAAATTAATCGAAAAAATATGACTTAACAAATGAGTATTCTTCACACAGGATTATAAAACAAAAATTATTATAAAATTGTGATTATACAAATTAAATTTGTGAATTAGACTTAATAATATACATGGTGATTCAGTTTAGGTGTCCGACCCGGAAACAACGGATACAAAAAAAGTTATCTTAAATAAAAATAATATAAAAAATGAAAAAATTAAAAGCATAATGATAAAAAATGTAAAAATAAAAAAAATAAAAAAAGTGTATGAGATAAAAATTTTTTTTTCATCGTCCGTGGTGGAAAAATATTTGTTTTCTTATTGTATCTTTCAAAAACTATATTAAACTGTTCTTGTACACTGCGCTGACGATATTTATAGATAAATTACTATAAAACAAAATATGTAACAGGAAAAAAAAAAGAAAATTTTTTAATGTTTTTTTTTTCATTTGTTGAAAAAGTTTCGAGTTATCATAATGTGAATATAGGTCATAGGATGTTTTACTATACGAGTACATAACGGTTTTTATACCTATATTATACGAGTATATGGTAAAATTCAACAAACTTATAAAGTTCAAAAATAAGTTGTTTGAGATGATCAAAAATTCTCCTAGTACAATTTAGTAGTTAGTTGAAATAAATGATAACAACGATAATGTTAAATCTTTATTTTTTTACTAATGCCTTCTAAACTTCAAATATTTTCTCTGTTGCAATAACGTTGTATATAGTACATACAAATTTTAACGACATATTATCTTATATGAAAGGCAGTACATATTGGTATGTATGCCATTCATCATACATTTAATTCTTATTCTATTTTAGTTAAGTTAAGTTCTAATAAAAATTCAAGATAATATGGGAACATGAAAAATCTCATAAAAAACAGTACAATTTCTGATTCTACATACTTCTATAGCAAACTGAACAACTGCCTCTTATTCAGATTGTTAAAGAAACTTGGTTATTTTTAACAGAATTTAATTACCCCTTAGAAACTCAGCCTCTCGCTTTTATTTTCAAAGTTACTCATTAGTCTATATCAACTAGCTGATCTTGTAAATACAGCACTTACACTTTGTACCATGGCGTAGACAAAAATTGTGGCTTTCTGGATTTCGATCCCATATGCCATACACTTTTTTCATAAATTGTTTATGAAAATTAGAAAATGTAATAAAATTTAATCAAATAAAGATAAAAACTGAACGGAAAATAAGAAGTTTTATTGAAGTACATAGTAAAATTTTTACTAACATGTAGCATGATTTCAAAAATTAAAAAAAAAAAAAAAGAGTAATATGAATCAAAATATAGTAGATAAAATATTGAATGATCTATCAATATTTTCAATACACTTTAGCTTTATTGAATAGTTTAACATCGTATTAGCAAAGAGTAGATACTAATACACCTTACACTATGGTATTAGGCTCAAATTTTCAATCGTCTAGCAATTAAGCAAACTACGACTCGATTACAATCGCAAGTTTTTACTTTTGTACAAGGAATTTGAGGTTATGTTCTCTGGTTAACTCAGTATATGCGATACCAATTTTTAATGGTTAATTTGCATACCTACAAGAACAACAACAATCGATGATACAATTTCTATCATTTCAGCTAACAAGTATTGCTTGCCTGCTTGCTAGACGACTGAAGATCTGTGTCCCGTTTCTATAACTTGGGTAGAAAATTTTCTACTAATTGTGACGACACATGTATGTATTTTCTATTTCAAATTCAACTAGTCAATGTCAAATTCCACTGTTTCTATATGAGTGATTGAAAATTTTTTGGTGGGATAGAAAAGGTGAAGAGGAATTATGGAAATTGAACAATAAATTCAATTGTCAATTCAAAAAAGAGACAATTTGAATTAAATTAAATTTTGTTTTTACATTTTTATTGATAAATATTTTAAATATTTAGAAAAATTAATTATTTATATTAATAATAGAAGACAACATACAAAAAAATAAACTTTGAAAAATAAAAATTAGAAATAAAATTTAATTAAAAATTTACTTACATATTTGTTTACTCATTTTACTTTTTTCTGTATTTTAAATATTTTTTCTTGATATGACATTTTTTTAATCAATACAAAACACAACATTTCACCGATTGAAATCTTTTTCACAAGCTATGTAAATAGCTGTTGAAAAAAAATTCTATCGATAGAAAATATTCCATCGTTCAAAAACCATACAGAAACATTTGAGAATTGAAAATTTCACAGTGTTGAATTCCATTTTCTAGTGTTTCTTTTCTACTACTACTTTTCGTTTCTTACAGAAACACTTCGTTAGAAAATTACGTCAATTTGACGTCAAATTGAATATTTTCTACTGTGAAATCTATTTTCTATCCTTACAGAAACGGGACACTGACCCTCAGTTACAAACAAGTTTTCAGAAGCTATTATCATAAGGAGATCATCTTTATCTTCTATCTTCTTATTGAATGGATATAGGTACATACATATTATATATAACCCGCATATACATAGCTATATGTATATGATAACAAATAATATTGTTTAAAGCCATTTTTTAATTATACGCAAGGTCCTATATTCTATTATTTTCAAAAACTCATAATTAAAATTGAAATTTTCACTATCAAACTCATCCAAAGTCAATAAACTCGAAAATAAAAAAAATGACTACTATAGAAAAAATAATCATTAATCATAAATGCACCTACTTTCCTCATGTGCTCGTATTATACTATTATTATATGAGAATAAATACCGATTTATTATTTTCTATGGTCGATTGATATTAAAAATGAAATTTTTTCTTTTTAATGCGTATATAGCTAAAACTGTATTTATGTACGATTTTATTGTGCTTATAAATTTCTATACATATCAATATCTTTCTCATTTAGATATTCCATTTTTTTTATGTTGTTTAATTTTAAAAAATACGTGCGCTTTTCACGCTCAAAGTCATTAATTTTACTACATATTTTTTTTTTAAAAAAATCATAATTAAGAAAAATAAAACTTAAGAAGAAAAATAACTTATCATATTTTCAGTGTTTTAACACGCATACGAAATTTCAATAGTTGTAATGCGATCATTTACACATATGTATGTAATTATACAGGAAAAATGTGGAAAAATAAAATGCATGAGAAAATCAAAACAAAAATAACGACAACAACAAAAAATATGAAAAAAAAATAATAATAAAAACGTTAAAAGAGAAAAAAAAAACGTTTTAAAATAAATTCAAACTTTAATGTTTTCAATTTTCTTTTCTTCAGTATACGACTCATCAGGATATTATGGAGGTGCAAATTTTGGTGGACATCAACTTCGAATTTCAAATCCTGAACAGTGCAGGCAATTACAATATGAATATTTTAAAGCTCTACGAAATCATTGGACATTCAAATTGAACAGTAGTACAGTTATATCGTTTCCTGTACATTTAATATCTGCAAAATATGAAATCGAATTGGCAACAAAACTATCTGAGGTTAGTTTGATTTATTTATAGTAGACTCATAAAAATCGTTTAATCTTTAAATAATAAATCTATTTTTGTTTTTATATATTTTAGGTTTATACTGTTCAACAATCAATTTGTTTTCCAAAATCATGTAAAAATGAGGATTTTAAAGAGATTCTTTCAACAAATTTCTTTCGAAGTAATCATATTGTGAAAAATATGACTTTAATGAATTTTCGAATTATCAATGAAAATTATAATATTTTTGATGATGGTGAATTATATATTTTAATATCGATTTTAAGTATTTCAATAATATTTTTAATTTGTGCACATTTTTCCGAATTTTGGTCATTTACGGATGAAGAAATAATATGTGATGGAAATAATTGTAAAATGATAAAAAATGAAAATGATGATAATTCATCAAAATTTTCAGTTCCAAGTGATTTAGTTGACACGAAAAATATGAATTGTACAATTTTAGATACTTGTACAAAATTGAGTAAAAGTATTAATCAAAATGGTAAAGAAGATGATAAAAATTCAATTACAAAATTGAATATGCATCCGTTAGCTGAAAGTATGACAATTAACAATATCAATTCTAATAGTCATGTGAATATGGTGAAAGTTAAAAAAGTTAAAATGAAAAATACAGCAACAATTAGTTTGGATATATTGGCTGGAAATTGTGATTATGGTAAGGAAATGAGGTTTTAGAAAACAAAAACTTAGTTAATTTAATTTTTGTAAATCGAGTTTTTTAAAAACTAAAGAGTAAAGCATATTATGTCACGAAAAAAAGAAAAAAAACACACGAGATGCTCTTAAACGATTTGGCGTAAGATTGAACTATTGAACTTTTTAAGATTTAAAACTATACTTTCGAACTTGATGTCAGTGACTTCTACAATATTGTTGACTTTATCTATAGTAGTTTAAACATACTACTTATTGTGTGTTACGTACATATGTTAGTATTTTAAAAACATCCGCTTTTTGGATTAGTTAAATACTAGTGACAAAAAATACAGGTCAATTCTATGTAAAATGAAACCAAAATTTTCACTTTCTTTGGTAAAAGTTTTGAAAAGAATAGCTAAAGATAAAAAAATTCTTTGTTTTTATTGGCTGCTACAATATACATTTTCTTTTTTTTAACTACTTCATAATATCTCCTGCGTTATTTTTTTGTCTTCTGCGTTACATGGAATGTCCTCATAAATTTTTATTGCTTATTGTGAAAGATCAATTATATGGGTTTTCTATAGAATACTTTTTTAAAGGACATGTGTTACAACAAAACTATAAAAGTGACAATTATTAAATACTTAACAATTCACAGAATTCTTAAAGGAAATACATATTAAGAATGTATTAATAAGCTGTTGTTCGAGTCTTCTGCGTTACCGCCTTTTTGTCAGATAAATTTAAGACATAAGGTCCAAAAAATAGGAATGTGTTACCTATATAGTTTTAAAAGTGAAGGTAAATTGTAATAAATGTATAAGTATCAAGTCTCTACACTTTCATTATCCAACAATTTTTTAATATAATTTATCACAAAATGTCTTCTAAGTTACCAGAGAATCGACCTACGGTTAGACTAAATTCTAAACTCGCTAAGGCGAAAAAAATGCAGTATTTTCAAAAAGATGTAAATTAAAATCAATTCAGAACACAGTGGATTAAAGTTCAAAGTTATTGTAAGTTAACAAGAGAAAAATACAAAGTGAATTTTAAGTATAAGGTTGCAAAAAAACACGAACTAAAAAAAAAATGAATTTTACTGAATATCTTTCTTATAAAAATTAAATTTAAAGATAGCTTTCATTGTTTGGAAACATAAAATTAAATCATTGATGTCAATTTTATTTCAATATTTTCAAAATCTCAATAATTTTAAATTTTATTTTCAGCTAAATCATTACCAAAATCATTATTTGATAAAAATAATCTTATTCAAGAAATTCTGAGTGCATTTTCATTACAATCAAATTATGATAATCTCACAAAGCGTACATCAGAAGAAAATGAAATTGCAACTGTACGAGGTGTTCAATTTATTTGTTCGATTCTAATGATTTTAGCAAATACTTGTGTCACAATGGATTATATTTCGAATAATCAAATAATCAAACAAAAAAATTTACTTGATTTTATCACAATGAGTCGAAAATATGCCAGCTTTTTAATTGATACATTTTTCTTTTTAAGGTAAGAGTAAACAAAACAAATACAAAAATTCAAACAATTGAACATTTTTAGCAAAAATTCAAATAAAAAAACAAATTTTTTTTTTTTTTTTTTTTCAGTGGAGCAAATCTTACACTTCTTTATTTTAAAACAAATTGTAAAAATACGTTAGAAACTGTGGAACAACTTTTACATTTTGTTGGAATGATTGCGCATAAAATTTGCAGGTGCGTTCGAATCACACGATTTATCTGATAATTATCAGTTCCACAGTTCCACATTTGTTCTACATTTGTTCCACTCACCTAGTTTTCCATTCTTTTCAGTAGATGTCGCTAGCTTTTAACTAATCTTAAAGTGAAAAAAGTGATAAAAATTTTTTTGGTTCACTTGCTGTGTGGAACTAATCAAAAAAGAATAAGACATGTTTAAAAAGTTGACTGTTTATAAATTCTAAATTGTCAAGATGCAATATGAAGTAGAAGTTCTTACTCACTAAATTTAATTATGTTTTTCACTAAAAATCAACTGCCTATGTACATAGAAGAACTCGAAACTTCGACTGACAGTCAAAAATCAGCTAGCTGATATTTTTGACGTTCCAGTCATCCAAATTTTTCAGTTTAATATCAATTTGTACGATTTGAAGCTTCGCTTATTTTAAATCAGAACCGAACTGATAATATCAGATAAATCGTGTGATTCGAACGCACTTAATATAACATAACTGTTTTAAATTCCTATAAATATGCAAAATAATATGTAATACATTTTTATTTTTAAATTTACAGTTTGATTATTCCTTACATAATCGTTATGATTTGTTTGGAATTATTTTCAAAATATTCTTATGAAAATATAACAATTGAAATTCCATCCATTGATTATAAAACATGTGAAATAACAAAATGGAGAAATATTCTATTTATCGACACATTTTTTCCAATTGATCAAAGAGTAAGAGTCCGATATTTTCTAAAATTTATCACTTAAAAAACAGAAAAAATAAAAATACTAAATCTTGTTAAAAAAAACCATTTTTTTCTTCTTCTTTCAAGTGCATGGCATGGACATGGTTTATATCTTTTGAGGTTCAATTCTTTTTTGCTGCATGTCTTGTACTTTTATTGGCACAAATCCATCCAAAATATGCTGGTGCAATTTGTACTGGATTATTTATGACATGTATAATGGCATCGATTATTGTTGAAATGGAAATACCAACAAAAATAAATTTATGGTAAATTTGAACCAAGAATGAAAAAAAAATTAAAATGGACTATCTTGTCCACACAAGAAAAAAAAATAAAAAAACAAACTATAAAATTCCTATTTTCACAGGAAAAACTTTGAAAATGAATTGGCTGATTTCAATTTAATTTTCGATAAAGTTTGGCTAAGGATTCCATCTTATTTGTTGGGAATGTGTTTAGGATATATTCTATATAAGACAAGAGGAAAACTTGAAATTAATATTTTTGTAATTGTTTTTGGTAAGCATACATTTTTATCTTAAAAGTAGACAAACAGAATATTTTATCTTAAAAATCATATATTCAATTTAAAAAAAAAAAAATAATAATTTCATGCAGGTTGGATAGCATGTTTTTTGATTTTTATTGGATTTACTTTTGGATTTCAATTTGTATTTTGGCAATTAAATCCTTGGTTAAAAGCTACAATAATAACATTGGCTCATACCATTTGGAGTATGATTCTCTTTTGGATGATAGTTGCAAGTATTTCTCAATACGGAGGTAAGTGTTTGCATTTTAAATTGAACAATTTAAAAAGTCATTAAATTTTATGATAATCATCACTTTTCAAGTTATTTTTTTCAGTGCGATCATTTTAATTCAATGAATCTTAAAATATCTTAAAAACTAACGGTCCATTAATAATAGTGTGCGTTTTATTTATCTTTTAGATAAGTATATTTTTCGCATTATGCACGCTTAGTTTTCATTTATCTTTGTACATATAAATATTTCGATTATTATGGTAATGTTACATGAATTTATTTTTTCATGTTTCTGTTTAAAAACTAATTTTTTATTGTGTAATCAAATTTAGTGTGCTTTTTTTTAAAATTAAATAATAACAAAGAAAGCGTATTATTTTTCATTTATTTATTTATTTATATATTAATTTATTTCATTTATCTGAAAAACTATAATTGATTGAAAGTTTCAATTGTTTAATTATAAGATTTCTTAAAAGAAAAAAAAAATTATTTCGATAATCAGATTTTCATTTTAAAGATTAATTTTCGCTACATTAATTGAATGTACATTTCGCATAGAATTTTGGAACTTTCGATATCAAAAATCGAAACCAACATCCTGACTCCTAATTATTCATACTTCATTTTCAAACTTTTTAGAAGTGTTCAATAGCCTATACAAAACGTGTCAGTGTCAGTAAACCGGTTTTTTTTTTTAGAAGAGAGAATGCGAAGTACATTAATTTTATTAAGAGTGAAGAGAAGTGGATAGAAATTTTATTGAAAGCCCCCGACGTTTTAAGAAATATTCAAAATTATCAATTCAATAAAAAAAACATTTTTTTTTTATTTTAAATTTATGGTACAAAGTATTTATTTTTTTTTTAATGGAAAAGAATTTAAATAAAATCGATTGACAAATTTCACACACATAAGACTGAAAAGCAGAAAATAATTATTCAAATAAAAAATAATTTTTAATATAGCACGTTTTTAAGACGGACTAAAAGGTATAAACAAATTTTTCCTAGCCCCATACAGTTTCTTAACCCCATACAGATAATCCTGAAAATTTATGATTGCGAATTTCAATAGCTATGGAAACACTTGTAAGATTAAAAACGAAAAACGTGGGAAGCTACTCTTTTTTTACATTTCTTACTATTATTTTGCAGCCCACATTTTTCATTTTTAATCTTACAAGTGTTTCCATAGACATTAAGAAACTGTATGGGGCTAGGAAAAATTTTTTTATACCTTTGAGTCCGTTTTAAAAACGTGCTATATTAAAAATTATTTTTTATTTGAATAATTATTTTTTTAATGCTCGCGACTATTAATTACCGATTCCCATAATAAAACGAAACAAAATTTTGTAATCAAATTCTTATATTTTATTACAATGGCAGTGTAGTAGAGTGTTGGAACTTTAGCCTCCGTAATTATTTTCCTCCAGAGATCACATATACCTACGGTGATCATCCGTCCTATATTTTAGAGGACAGTCCTTTATTTTAAATCGTTGTCCTCTGAATTTATTAAGTTTTGAAAAAGTCGTTTCTGTCCTTTATTTCGACCACTGTCCTCTAGAAGCCCTATATTTCCATTAGAAATTATGGTTTGGCAATTACTTATACTAATAACATTTTATTTCTGTCTTCTTTTTTTTGTTAAGTTTGAAGTTTACCTTTGTATAGAATAAAGTCAATTAGGGGATTCATTTCAAATTGCGTAAGTCTTGTATTTCGCGTAAGTCGCGTATTCTTCGTATTTGTACGAGACTTCGTAAATTTTTCCTTTTGTTTTGAGAATTACGAACTCTGCGTAAATGTACGCAACTTTTAAGTCGCGCAGATAAACTTCGTAAACAAATTTTGTGTAAACCAAGATTTTGACAGCTTGTCATTTTTACCAACTGGAGTTTAATAAGTGAATTTGTGGGTTTGTTTTGAAAAGATTGTCAAATAAATCATTAAACTAACCTTTAAAAAGAATTTTTGAATAGTTAAGTTACAATTACGATTAGTGTTTTACGAGGTGCTTTCACGTCACTTTGACTTACGCGTTGCGTACTTTTACGATTTCAAATGAATACCCTAAATATACATAAATAATTTGCTTGTTATTTTACTTCACATTAATGTTGCTTTATTCTTGACTTAAAATTGTCACCGTACATATACCTGATTAACTTCATACAATTCTCCTTTGCTTGACCCTTCATCATTTCTTCAAAGCTTTTCAACTATTTCTTGTTTTTGGTCTTTTTTTTTTTCCTTCTTCTTCTGGACAATCTTTGAATACTTTTTTCAGCATCTTCTTATTATTTACTAAAATAATAATATGTCCTAACAATGTAGTATGCACCTAACCAATAGGTACTTGTACTGTACCTCATTCAATTCTATCATACATTCATCTTGTAGGCACTTTAATCTATAGGTATGGTATCATCAAAGATAATAATAGACTACCTATTCTATTATCTTTGGTATCATCCTCACATTTTTCGGCCACTTTCAAAGGGCGTTCATTTTAGCAACATAAATATCTAATATGTTATAAAAAATGATTTCATTAACTTCAAAATTAACCAAATTCAAGAATTAAAAGCTCAATCTAACTTGAACGATGCGACAAAAAAATAATGAATGCAATCAAATTATGTATTTATTAGGAATTGCCCACGCAAGCATACATATTAATGTAATTAAAGTACTTACATATACGTCAAAGATTACCTGCAGAATTAAATCAGGATTTGTAGTATGGTTCTGTAAGGATAGAAAATAGATTTCAGAGTGAATTTAGTAAAACAGTTTAGGTACCTACCTAGTTAAAATGGCAAATATCGCGAGTTACATATGGTTCCCATATGTTGTAACATAATGTAATGTAATGTATTACACCTTTCATTTATTATATACTAAAATGTGTCAACGCGAAAGTAGGAAAAAAAAAAAAATAAATAAAACAAAAATATTTGTTGTGTAGAAAATAAAATTCAGGTGGAAAAATAAAACACAGTGTTATTCTTTAAAATTTCTAACACTTTATTTTAACACTTTAACTTTGCACTTAAAACTATTTTACAAACTGATTTTACAAATTGAACTTAACGATTTGAGACACTACTTCCGACTGAACTCTAATTCTAATTTTTTAAAACGTTCTTACTTTCTTAATTAATTATCTAAAATGATGAGAAAGTTATCTTTATTGGTTCTATGTTATTAAAAAATAAAATTTAAATTTGCTGATATGCAGAAATTGTGTGAAAAGATTTTATGGGAACAAATTATTAAGTTAATTGTTATAGTATCAGCAATATTTTCATGGGAAAGGTAAATTCACCTGTGGAGATGTAACCCCTCCCTCCTTTTGTACCGACTCCTGGCGGTAATTCTTAAGGTGAATGCTAACTTCTGCTTTTTGTTTCTTGTCGCGCATTTGTAAGCAGAAGTATAATGCAATTATTAATATGATTATTAAGATAAGTAAATCTGTGATCAAACTTACATGCCACCTTTTTGTTGCTTTAAATTTAATGTTTTCAATGTGTTTAGTATTATTGATGCTATTGTAAAAAAGGTGTTGTAAGTGGATTTTGTTTACTACTTGTGCTACAGTGATATTACGTTCTGTATACGGCCATATTTTGCTATGATATTCTTTTACACTATTTTCTCTGCGAAATTCCCCGATTGAAATTTTGCAGTTCGTAAACTTAATAATATTGTTGCCTCTGATTTTGATTCCCATTTGCTGTCCACAATTGTTAACCAATAAAGATTCTTTCAAATTTTTTGTTATTACAATGTTACTTGATATGGATTCAATATTTTCTGTAATGTTTTTGTGAAATTTACACTTTATTTCCTTATTATTTAACAAATTTGAAATGCACTGATCATTAAAGGCAATAAGTTCCTTTTTTAAAATATTTCGTTTTTCTAAATTGATAAAAATTTCTTGATTACATACAATAATTTTCTTTACATCAGTATCTAATTCTAAGTGATCTTTTTTATTTGGAATTTTTTCAATTATCATTCTAAAACAATTATTTTTTATAAAGTTGGGTATCGAAATTGTAAAAATTATAACGTTTTCTTTGAAAAATACACAATTTCTTATGAAAGGTAGTGTCTCAATTGTAATATTATAATCTCTAATTTCTTCTTCTGTTAAAACATCTTTCGCTAAGATTCCTAATTTACTAGCTAAAATAATTTCCTTAATGTTTGAAATTTGTCTTGATAGAATGTTTATGTTTTCATTTATTTCTGTCATAATAATAAAAACTTTTAATTCTTTGTCTATTTTATTTACGTGGTTTTCAAATTCATTAATCTTTTCTTTAATTTGATCTTGAATTACATTTACATGATTCGTAATGTTTTCTACTTGGTCTGAAATTTGCCTGTTTATTATTACTTGTTCATTTAAGTTTTTAGTCATTTGTCTGGTATTCAGTTCTATTGTGTTGAAATAGTTTTTAATTTCTTCGCGTTCGTCATTGTCCATTACGCCAGTAAGGAATCGAAGCCCTTTGCCTGCAATGTTAATAAGACCGCGTTTACTCACATGGTGGGGGATGATATTATTAAAACTTTCCTTCAGGTGTTTCAGATTATTCAACAGAGTAGCTGGAATTTGAGTTTTATTGTGAAGTTGAATAATGTTTGCTTCTATCTTATTAATGTTGCTTTCATATTGGGCTAAGTCTATTACGTGTAGGATTCTTTTGTAATTTTGAAGTATTTTGAGTTCAGATTCGTGGACTAAAATGTACCCGTTTCCGGAATGTATTTCATCTATTTCTAACGATGACTGGGCTAAGGCGAGGGGTGTTGTTAGTAAGAGAAAAAGAATAATTCCTAAAAGAGAAAAACACAGATTATTAATTTTGATATTTTTGTTTTCTTTTGAATTGGTTAATGTATCTCGGTAATTTTTCATTATTAATTATAAAACGCTCCCCGTCTGATTCTTTAATAATAGCTTTTTTATGATAGGGTTGAAGTTTAGTGATTCGATGAAGTTTTAAGTAGTCTGAAGCTTTATTTTTAAATCTGCTTTTATTATGGTATTTAATTCTTTTTTCCTTATTTTTTTGTAAAGTTTGGCTTATTGAGGGGTATTCCTTAGGGTTAATTGTGCCATTTAAAAAGTCTCTGGGTTTTTTTCCCGTGGACGAATGTGTTGTTTCGTTGTAAATTTTCACACTTTTTGTCACCAGATCGTCGTCTGAAGGTACTCCTTCTTCTTTTTCTATAGTACTTAGAATTCTAATATGTTCATTTAGAGTGTTATGAAATCTTTCGATGTCACTATTACTTGTGTGGTTGTCAGGGGTAGTAAAATGTACCTCAATACCTTCGTTTTTTAGGAAGTTAATGAAATTCAAACTGTTAAAGCCCTTCTCTCGATCTGTAACAATTTTTTTTGGTTTCCCTAAAGAAGCAATGTATTGCATAAGCCCATTTTTCAAGTCTGACCAGTTTCTTGATTTCACAGGTATTACTTGAGCATGTTTAGTGAATTTGTCGATTAGAGTCAAATAAGGGTTGCCCTTATTTTTGAACCAAATGTCCATATGAATTATCTCTAAAGGTTTACTAGGGGTTTCTGTCATTTTAAAGGGTAGTTTTAGGGGATGTCTGTCATACTTGGCGACGTTACAAATGTGACAATTGTTTATTATCTTTTGTATTTCAATTTTAAGTTTCGGGAAGTAAATTTTAGTCTTTAACTCGAAGTAAACGTCGTTAATACCTCTATGGTTTGTTATGCTGTGTTGTTGTAATATTCTTTCTTGTAGCTCATCTCGTGTTTTAATATCTTCTAAAACGAATGAGCATTTATTCAGTTTTAATGATTTATTTTTTGAAAAGTGTTTTAAGTAGGTATTTTGAAATAGGTTGTAAACAGAAATGTCTTGTATCATTATGCCTACTATTCCTTTGCATGGAAAGTGGTCTTTTAGCATGGTAATAAAATAGTTTTCATCGAAATCAGAATGAATAAACGTTTTCCTTGTTCTACCAAAAATTTTTTCGAGGTTTATTTTTGACGGTGAACCCTTTTCTACCACAATTTGTGTTTTATAAAAATTTAAGGGTGATTCTGAAATAGGTATGTGCTCGGTGCTGTCCTCATCAGCTGAGTGTATGGTTGCATTTGTTGAGTTAATATCATCTAATTCTGGTTCGTTAGCGTGAATTTCTATTCTTGAAAGAGCATCAGCAACTTTATTTTCTCTGCCGTTCACATACTGAATGTCAAAATTAAACTCTTCTAATTTTATTTTCCAACGTTGTAACTTAGCATTTGGTTCCTTTAAGTTATGGAGCCATTGTAAAGGTTTATGGTCGGTTTTAATGGTAAATTTTCTGCCGTAAAGATATGGGCGAAAATACTTAGTGGCCCAAACTATCGCTAACAGCTCTTTTTCGATGGTTGAGTATCTGCACTCATGCTCATTGAGTGTGCGTGATGCGTAGCATACCGGATGGTTGTTCTGTGACAACACTGCTCCGATTGCAAAGTTACTAGCATCGGTAGTTAACGTAAAGGTTTTCGAAAAATCTGGGTATGCTAATATCGGATCTGTAGTAATTAGAAATTTTAGTTTGTTAAAAGAATCTTTGTACTCTTGGTTATTAATGTCTATACGTTTATCCTTTTTTAAATACGAGGTCATTGGTTTGGCAATTTTTGCAAAATCTTTTATGAATTTTCGATAATAACCTACTAGTCCAAGAAAGGATTTTATTTGTTTCGATGTCTTGGGAATTGGGAATTTATTGATAGCTTCTATTTTGTTGGGGTTAGGTTTTATCCCATTTGGTGTCACAATATGACCCAAAAATTCTGTTTCTTGCTTCATGAATTCACTTTTGTCAAGTTGTATTTTTAAGTTAGCATCTTGCAATTTCTTTAAGATTTTTCTTAGAGAATCAAAATGCTCTTCTTTGCTTGTACTGAAAATGACAATGTCATCGAGGTACACATAGCAAATTTTACCGATATATTCTTTTAGCACAGAATTCATAAGTCGTTGAAATGTGGCAGGAGCATTCTTGAGCCCGAATGGCATCCTGACAAACTCGAAATGCCCATTATCTGTACTAAACGCAGTTTTTTTTATATCTTCTTCAGCGATTTCAATTTGGTGAAAACCTTTCGCAAGGTCAAGCGTTGTAAAATACATCGCCTTGCCTAACTTATCTAATATGCTATCAATGTTGGGAATGGGGTACTTATCGTCGATCGTTACATTGTTTAATTTTCTGTAATCGATCACAATACGCCATTTTTTCTCGCCACTTGCATCGATTTTTTTTTGGTACTACCCAGATGGGAGCTGAGTATGGAGAGTCACTGGGCCTAATTATGCCTTGGCTCAACATTTCTTCGATTTGTTTTTGGACTTCTCGACGATGAACTTCAGGATATCTGTAGAGCTTGGTATGAATTGGAATTTCATTTATGGTATTAATTTTATGGGTGATTTCATGGGTAAAACTTAGATTATCACCTTTGTGGTAAAAGGCTTTGTTAAAAGTTTTTATTAATTTTAAAAGCTCCTTTTTTGTGACATCATCTAAATGATTGCATCGAATTTCACTTTCTACATTAAATATTTCGTTTTGGAAGGTTTCAATTTCTTTAAAAGGGACAGGAATTTTGTACTCGTTTTCTTCGTTTTCGTTGAAGTAAAGAGGAATTTCATTACCTGTTTTAAGTTTTAGGGCTTTATTTTTATAATTGACCTCAGCTTCAAGGGGTAGCAATATGTTGTTACCTATCAATCCGTCGAACTTCTCGTGAAATTTTTTTTCCAAAAATTCTAGCTTTTCCTGTGAATCGAATTCTAAAAATGGGTCGATTGTTATTTTGGTGTCACATGGTATAGTATTTGTCAAAGTTTTAATGTTAATGGGAGTAATTTTAGTTGCAAATTTCGGATTACAAATTCCCGAATTAATTATGCTCATGGTTGCTCCAGTATCGATAATAAATTTTAAAGGCCTACCATTGGATTGTATTTTTATATAAGGTAATTGTGCTCCGAGGCTGGAAAGTGAAAATTTTCCACTTGATTTTCAGTTTCGATTGAATGAACTCTAGAATTGATCGATCCATCGACATCCATGGGTTCTGGTAGATTTTTATTTTGATTATTGTTGTTTTGATTGCTATTGTTTTGATAGTTAAAATTGTTATAACCGTTACTGTTATTAGAGTATGGATTGTGTTGATTTTGTCTAAAGTTTTGTGATCTGTTGAAATGAGGTTGTCTAGAATAATAATTTTGTTGATTATTATGAGAATTTTGTTTAGGATTTGCACGGTTGTCATTTAAGCGTGATGGTTGTATCGTATTATTCTTTTGAGGATTTATTCTGTTTGGTTCTTGATTACGAAAATTTCTATTTCTTGGGATATTCATGCCGGTTCTACAAGGATTGTAATAAGCATAATTTCCTTCAACTAAAATATCAAGGGCTGATTCAAGGGTTTGTGGATTCCTACTAAATAAAATCGAACGCATTGGTTCTGGAAGTTTGTCCTTAAATATTCTCAAGGCTGTTTGGATATTCGATTGGATTAAAACGTTTGAATCTGGTTCATCTTTGACCTTGTTATTCAATCTCCTTAAGATGTTCATTATTTGGTTATAAAAGTCGATACTGTTTGAAGTAAAAGTTACGCTTCTTAATTCGTCAAAAATTTGTAATGGGGTTCTTTTGTCGCCAAAATTGTCGATTAATGTCTTTTTAATTTCAGGCCAAGTTTTCAAGTGACTGTTTATCTCTATGATTTCCCTAGCTCTACCACTAAGCTTACTTTTTATTTTATTTAACAAAATATTTTGACTACTCGCGTTGTATTTAGATATGACAGGACTTATCTGATCTACTAAATCTAAAAATGTAAATAAATCATTACCTTTGCCGTTGTACTCTTGTATACCTGCAATGTATTTCATCGGGTCGATGGTTAATTCCAAAGTATTATTTGAATCTGGCATGTTGTTGCTTTGCAGGTTCTGTGATGATAGATCTAAGTTGTGTTCTGGTTGTAGGTCCTGCTCTGTTCCCTCTTCCGTTGTGAGCGGGTATGGTATGTAGCGTGTCTCGAATCGCCTATTTTTCCTTAAAAGGTTATCCACTTTGACTTTTTAATTAAAAAAAAAAAATTTTTCTCTTTACTTTTTTAAAATTTTTCCTTTCAAAGAAGAATTTTAAAATTTATTTTCTTTTCACAAAACAAAAAAAAATTTTCCTATTTTTCTTTTATTTATTTTTGTTATTATTTCACAAAACAAAAAAAAATTTGTTCTATTTTACTTTTATTTATTTATTTTTTTTTGTTATTATTATTTGAATTTTTTTTTTTTTTTTTTTTTTTTTTTTTTATTTATTATTTAAAATAATAAAATGATAATAATTAATTTTTTGTTTTATTTAACCACAAGAATCTATTTTAATTTTTTCAGTTTCGTACACAAATCTGTTTTATTTTGTCACTTCCTTTCTTTATTGTAATCACAAACTTGTTCTATTTTGTCACAGGTTTACTTTTGTTATTTTTTTTTTTTCAATCACAATTTATCTCCCTTTTTATTTTCAGAGAAATGAATTTTATCTTCTTAATTATTTTATAGAAGTTTCACAAAAATTATTTCGCGTTTTTATCCTGGACTCCTTTATTGGAATCCTACCGACTGCGCCACTAAAATGTGTCAACGCGAAAGTAGGAAAAAAAAAATAAATAAAACAAAAATATTTGTTGTGTAGAAAATAAAATTCAGGTGGAAAAATAAAACACAGTGTTATTCTTTAAAATTTCTAACACTTTATTTTAACACTTTAACTTTGCACTTAAAACTATTTTACAAACTGATTTTACAAATTGAACTTAACGATTTGAGACACTACTTCCGACTGAACTCTAATTCTAATTTTTTAAAACGTTCTTACTTTCTTAATTAATTATCTAAAATGATGAGAAAGTTATCTTTATTGGTTCTATGTTATTAAAAAATAAAATTTAAATTTGCTGATATGCAGAAATTGTGTGAAAAGATTTTATGGGAACAAATTATTAAGTTAATTGTTATAGTATCAGCAATATTTTCATGGGAAAGGTAAATTCACCTGTGGAGATGTAACCATATACTTCACACAAATGGTCATTAACAAATCAGCATTTTTGATGAGAACTATCTACAATATGATTTTCCACCTGCAATAAAACACCTTATTTCTTACATCTAAATAATAAGTTAGCAATTACATTATGAGAAAGTTTTTAGTCAATTCATGATCAATTTTAATAAATAAATTATTATATTTGAAATTAAGAAGTGAGATTTCAATAAAAATTCTAATTAGTATTTTAGTCTGATCAATCAATTAAGTACAAAATTTTAATCGGTCTTCAAAATTTTAAAAATTGTAAAGTTCAGTAAAGAATTAATAAAGTATTCAGTAAAATTTTAAATTTTGTTTCTTTTATTTTTAATATATAATAAACACGTATAACTGGCGCAGTCGAAAAACTTGCTACCGAGAATCTATTAAAGATAACTCGTCCTTCGTTCGTTCGTAGCAAGATAAAGAACCGAAACAAATGTCGTTGTTTTACCTACAAATCTATAAAATATAAATTACGAGAAATAATCTATCGAAGATAACTCGTTCAAATTAAATAATATAGGTACAAAAAGTGAATAAATAGTTAAATAGTTTCAAAAAAAAAAAAAAATTAATAATAATACAAAATAACAGTTCCTAAATTAAAAGTTGTTTTACATTGTGCAAAAAAAAAAAAAAAAAATTTAATAATAATACAAAATAACAGTTCATAAATTAAAAGTTGTTTTACATTGTGCAAAAAAAAAAAAAAAAATTAATAATAATACAAAATAACAGTTCATAAATTAAAAGTTGTTTTACATTGTGCAAAAAAAAAAAAAAAAAAAAACCAATTATTACATAAAATACCTAATGTCTAAATAAAAAAAAAAGAAGAAAAATGTGCATTGTGCAAAAAGAAAAAGAAAATAAAAAAAAAAAAAAAGAAAGAAAAGATACATATAATATACATATACACATAAATAAATAAAAATTAATTATAACGCGTAGTGAAAACAAAGAAAGTTGTTATAAAATACTATATATTATATATATGTATATTTACAAAAAGAAGGAACTAATAATCATAATCAAGAAGACCAAAACAACACCATCCATGCACTCAAGGATTGTACTGTAAGTACATAAAATTTTAATTTTTCATGTCAGACTCCTCTAGTACCACCTCCTTTTGCGATAGTGAAAAACTAGAGCCAAATATTGAAGATTTAGTTCAAAAATTTAATTATATCTCGGTAAATGAAAGCACCTTAAACGAAAATTTGAATAGTGAAAACTTTACCACAAAAAACAGTAATAACTTTGCTTTTGCAAGTAATTCAAATAGTGAAAATATTTCAAGTAATTATAAATTAAAAAGAATGTTTTTCTAAAGTACATGCAGAAACAATACCCGATTTTGACGGGAATGTTAACGAGTTACAATTCTTTATCGAGAGTATTAACAGTATAGAAGAAAATTTTTATGATAAAGTAAACATTTCAAACTATCAAAACGTGGTTATTTTTCGTACTATCATTAGTAAACTTGAAGGCCCTGCAAGAGAAGTAGTTAACATAAGCGCTGCAAGTACAATTGAAGAAATAAAAAATGAACTAATTACGAATTTTAACGACCCACGTAACGAAAACTGTCTTTCTTTTGACCTTAATAATTTGAAACAACTTTATAATGAAACACCGTTTGAATTTTATGACAGAGTAAGAAAACTTTTAAATACTATATCAAATTACCTAGGTCTTCACGAAAAAGACATCAATATTCGAAAATTCAAACAAAACATGTACAATAATCAAGCTCTTGAAGTTTTCTTAGCAGGATTAAGAAATTCTTACGGTTTCATGGTCCGTACAAAAGAACCGAAATCCATGCTGGAAGCAATAAACTTTATAAAAAAAGAAGTAAATATAAAATATTTTCAAAACTCCCATAATAATTATCCCAAAACTCAACAAAATCAAAGAAAACCTCAACATACTTATTACAACAACGATTTCAAGCACCCTTTATATACACCGAGCTCACAGAATAACATATACCCTCATACTTTAAAAAATAATGAATCTAAATTGTATTTCCCACCATCAGTGCAGCAAGACAATCCTAGTTACACTCAATATCATACAAACCAAATACTTTCTAACAATCGAATTCTTGGCCCAAAACAAGCATTTCCTACAGGTCCAGTAAATATAACACCAAAACAAAACCAAGCATATCAAAAATTACCAACACATACGCAAGTTTTTGGCAAATCAAAAAACGTTTGGAAACCAAATCCTAATCAAGTTTCTACCCAAAATAAACCCACACCAATGAGTTTAACATCCCGTTTAACAAATCACTCAAAAAATTCACAACCCTTAACTCCTAAAATGGATATAGACGAACTGTACAATACAGAACATACAGACGACTCAAAAAATCTGATTGAATTTCCAGAAATCATTTTATATATATTCATATATAACACAGACGAATACGAATATTTAGAACAAACAAACGACTATGAATATCAAAATTTTTGCCAGGATCTGAAGAGCTCAGCACCAATATAATAGACTTTAATTCTTCTTTTGACAAACGACAACTGCCTTTTATTACCATAAAAGAACCCTATTTGAAATTACTAATAGACACAGGTTCAACAAAATCATTTTTATGTCCACATGTCATTGAAAAATACTACTCAACCTATAAAAAATACGATCCTTTCACAGTAACCACATCCTTCACTTCATCAAAACATAATTTTTCAGTAACCATACCCGCTTTTAAGGAATTTAATGAAAACTCAATGATAAAATTTTACTCATATAAATTTCATAATCACTTCGATGGTCTTATTGGTATAGACATTATAAATTCTCTCAAAATAGTGCTAGATTTTTCAAATTTAAAACTAATTTCACCACATTCAGAAATTGAAATAGAACTAATGAATACAAGCAAAACAATTTTGGTAGAAAAACTACTTACACCAAATTCTTTTTCATTATTAAAAATTCCAGTAACAGTTAAAAATGGGGAAATCATAGTTCCAAAACAAATTATAAATAACTGTATCATACCAGAAACTCTAACAATTTCTTACGATGGATGGGCAAATGTTGAAATTCATAACTTTTCAAACGAAGAAGTAAACCTCACAATACTGTATCCTATCAAAACTATACCAATAAAAAATGATTTCGAACTTTACCACATGGATATCGAAGAATCAGAAAACCAATGTCATAAAAACGACGTTACAACACTTTTAAGAACCGATCATATGAATGAACAAGAAAGAATGTCTATTACTTCCTTATGCAAGCAATACGCAGATATTTTTTATACCGATAATATTCCACTTTCATTTTCTAATCAAATCAAACATAGAATTCTAACAACTGATGAAATACCTATATACCAGAAAAGTTATCGTTATCCATTCGTTCACAAACAAGAAGTACACAACCAAATACAAAAAATGTTACAACAAAATATTATCAGACCAAGTAATTCTCCATGGTCATCACCAATTTGGGTAGTCCCAAAGAAGGCAGATGCGTCTGGAAAAAAAAATGGAGAATTGTTGTCGACTACAGAAAACTAGATCAAAAAACTGTAGATGACAGATACCCAATTCCTAACATTAATGACGTTCTCGATAAATTAGGAAAGTGTAACTATTTTTCTACAATTGACCTAGCGAGTGGTTTTCACCAAATAGAGATGCATCCCGAAGATATAGCAAAAACAGCATTTAACGTAGAAAACGGACACTATGAGTTCCTCAGAATGCCTTTTGGTCTAAAAAATTCTCCAGCCACATTCCAAAGAGTAATGGATAACGTACTTAAAGGTCTACAAAATGAAATTTGTCTGGTATATGTCGATGATATTATCGTTTATTCAACATCTCTACAAGAACACCTTGTAAATCTTAAGAAAGTATTTCAGCGTCTCCGTGATGCTAATCTTAAGATTCAATTAGACAAATCCGAATTTTTAAAAAAAGAAACTGCTTATCTTGGACACATTATTACACCCGAAGGCATAAGACCCAATCCAGACAAAATAAAATGTATAAAAAACTACCCATTACCAAAAACAAGTAAAGAAAAAAAAGGACTCCTTGGCTTACTAGGCTAATACCGCAAATTTATTCCAAATCTGGCAAAAATTACAAAGCCCATGACAGTCTGTAAAATGGTAAGAAAATAGATTTTAATTCTGAATACATTCGCTGTTTCGAAATATGTAAAGAACTTTTAACAAACGAGCCAATCCTTCAATATCCAGACTTTTCCCAACCTTTTAACCTATCAACTGACAGTAGTCAATTCGCTATCGGAGCAGTACTTTCACAGGGCGTACCAGGTCAAGACAAGCCAATAGCATACGCATCACGTACATTAAATGATTCAGAACAAAAGTTTAGTACAATCGAACGCGAGTTACTCGCTATTGTCTGGGCTACCAAATATTTTCGCCCCTATTTGTATGGTCAAAAATTCTTTATTTTTACAGACCACAAACCACTTAATTGGCTTTTCTCAATAAAAGACCCTAGTGCAAAGTTAACAAGATGGAGACTAAAGTTAGAAGAATTTGATTACACAATTATGTACAAAAAAGGCTCAGTCAACTCCAACGCTGATGCTCTTTCCCGAATAAAAATCAACGAAGTAAACATTAATACAGTTAGTCCTAAAAACGACTTACAGAATAATAATCTTGACAATGTATCTGTTATTGGAAACATTGACGAAAATCCAGACACAGATGACCCTGCACTCGATGACCAAGAAGATTGTAACACTATACATACAAGCGAGGAGAATCCAATCTTTGAGATCCCAATTTCAGAGATTCCAATTAACTACTTCAAAAATCAAATTTTAATAAAAATCGTTCTAGTACCATTGAAGGCACCGAAGATCATTCAATTATTCCACAACAAGCTTCGAACAATCATTGAGGTTTCCGAAAATAACTTCGAAAAAGAAATTATTGATATTTTCAAAGAATTATCTCTTACAAATAAAAATTACGCCATACATTTAGACAAAGAAGAATTTATACCCAAAATGTGTAATGTGCTACGAAAAACATTTAAAAACCCTACTTTTAAACTATTCCTTTGCAAACAGATACTTGAGGATGTCAAATTAGCCCCCCAACAAGAAAACATTGTAAAACAATATCATGATAGTATAACTAATCACCCTGGAATTCAAGAAACAGAGTCCGAAATAAAACGTAATTATTACTGGCCAAATATAAAAAAAAACTGTAACAAATATCATTAATAATTGTACGCTATGCCAAATAACAAAATATGAACGCCATCCTCCAAAACAAAAATTCAGCGTCACCCCGACACCTACCAGACCCTTTGAAATCGTTCACTTAGACACATTTTCTATAAAAAAGCAGAAATTCCTCACAATAATAGACAAATTTTCAAAATATGCACAAGCTTATCCTCTAGATGGACAAACCGCAATATATGTTTCAAGGGCTTTTATTAATTTCATGAACCATCATGGTGTGCCAAAACTTTTAGTTCTCGATAATGGCTCTGAACTAAAAAATAATATTATCAAAGACCTGGCAAATCTCTACAAAATAGACGTGCATTACATTACACCCTTAAATCCAAATTCTAACAGTATAATTGAACGATTTCACTACACAATTACTGAACATCTGAGAATATTGAGCCAAACAAAGAAAGATCTTAACATTATTGATCAAATGCCTTATGCAATTCTTGGATACAACAATTCAATACACTCTGCAACTAATCAAAAGCCCATTGACATTATAAACGGTCATTTAAATACTAAAAGTCCCCTAAATATAGACGTAAACAAACGGTTATATACAAATTATATCAATAAGCACAAAGAGAAAACTGCCGAAATATACAAACACCTACACCAAAAAATGGCCAAACAAAAAGAAAATGTCATTGACAAGTTAAACGAAAATCGGGAAGAGCCCCTAACATACGCCACAAATACCTTAGCTTATCACAAAACCAGAGCAAGAGATAAATCAGCTCGTCGATTTAAAGCACATGTTGTCAATTCTGATTCAAAACTAACCATTAAAACTAAAACAAATTCCTACCATAAAAGTAACCTAAGAAGACCCTTAACTAACCAAGATACTGTTTCTTTACAGGACGTTACTCGCTCTAATAGCGACAACAGCTACAACTGACATTAAACTTACAAATTTAGAATCCAACCCCGGAATTTTACCATTCAAACTGGGACATGCTAAGCTTAGAGCATCACACCACACATTTATACACTATTTCGACATAAAACCGATTGAAATCGAACTTAAATCTATTTTACAACACTACAGTAGCATAAAAACAGTTGATGTAACGGACAAACCATATTCAACGCGAATAAAAAATTTAAAAAATATTGTAGAATTTCAACTCAATCTTGCTGATGAAAAACTAAAATCCCTTAATCATTTTTCAAACGAAAGAGTAAGAAGAGTCGTATTTAATGGTTTAGGAACAGTATTTAAAAGCATAACAGGAAATTTAGATGCCGAAGATGATAGAAAATTCGACGAGGCAATAAATACTTTAAAATTTAATCAAAATAATTTAGTAAAAACCCTAAACAAACAAATTTCATTAACTACAAAAATAATCGATGACTATAATAAAACTATTAGTCTCATTAAACAAAATGAAATCAATTTAGCTGCAAAAATTAATGATATCACGAAAATAACCACCGTCAATTTTGATAATTTTCTACAGGTCAAAACTTGTCTCGACGAAGTTATAACAGTCGTAAATTCAATTTTACAGATTCTTAACAATTTAGAAAACACCGTAACATTTGCTAAATTAAAAATCTTACATAACAGCATTTTAAAACCAAAAGACTTGGAATACATGATTCAAAAACTTCTGCAGCATTATTCTCCAAACGCATTGTTTTTCGGTGGTGAAGTTTCCAATATTCATAAATATTACGAAATTTTAGAAGTCGAAGCATACATTTCGAATTATAAACTAGTTTTTATTATCCATTTCCCATATGGAGAGAAAGAGTGCAAAAATATTTATTCAACATACTACTGCGAAAATTCGATGCCATTTAGTCAACCACAACAAGAAGAGTGCATCCATGAAATTCTCCAACTAAAATACAACACATCAAGTATATGTAATACAGTACCAGTAACAATTAAAGCAGAAATCATCGAACCAATTTCATCAAGCTATTACATTGGAATATTTCCCAACAATACAAAAATAAAACTTGAATGCAGAACTTGCGATTTTACAACAATCCACGGCACGTATCTTATAGAATTACCTTCAAATTGTAGTTTCCAGACGGCAGAATGCACATATTTCAACAATGAAAACGCCATTAAGGGCCAACCTTTACTTCTTCCACAAATTGAAATACCAAAATCAACAGTCAGAAGCTCACAAAAACTTATTTTGAATAACTTGTCGCTGGATAAATTACACCAGATATATAAAGAACAACAAACAATACAAGAAGTTAGTCTAAGAAGTTTTCCGGAGAGTTTTAGTTACAACTGGATCCTACTAATATGCTGTTGCATTACGATCAAAGTTTTAGTCACGATAAACTGCATCAAAAACTTCAAAAACATTTTACCAAAACAAAAAGATCAATCGCAATCAAAATCAACTACCAGTACTAAAATTCAAGTAGGAACGTTGCCATTCGAACAGGATATGGAACCTTGATAACGTCCTCTAGGGACTCTTCTGGTGAGGGAGGAGTTACATATGGTTCCCATATGTTACATTACACCTTTCATTTATTATATACTTCACACAAATGGTCATAAACAAATCAGCATTTTTGATGAGAACTATCTACAATATGATTTTCCACCTGCAATAAAACACCTTATTTCTTACATCTAAATAATAAGTTAGCAATTACATTATGAGAAAGTTTTTAGTCAATTCATGATCAATTTTAATAAATAAATTATTATATTTGAAATTAAGAAGTTAGATTTCAATAAAAATTCTAATTAGTATTTTAGTCTGATCAATCAATTAAGTACAAAATTTTAATCGGTCTTCAAAATTTTAAAAATTGTAAAGTTCAGTAAAGAATTAATAAAGTATTCAGTAAAATTTTAAATTTTGTTTCTTTTATTTTTAATATATAATAAACACGTATAACTCGCGCAGTGAATGAAGTATACTATAGCACAGTTAATGAAGTACTCAGAAAATCATGGGAAAAAGGAGTTAACAGGGTGACCATACGTGATGTTCATGTTAGTGACGATGTGAAACTGCGACATTATTTGTGAGAAAATGTAGTTTTCTCCGGAATTTCGCCATATGTATATCAATAAAAATAATTTTTTAAAGTCTAATTTCTAACTTCTTCGTAGAGTGTAAGAATAAGCTGCTAAATCTTTAACCTGAACCAGAATCTCTTGTGTGCCAATATAACAACAACTGTTTTATATTGAACCAAATATTTTGTGTTTGAGGCACTCTGGCTTATAATGTAGAAATATTGAAGGCTTGTAAAGTTATGGATTTATGAAAATATTAACTTTTCTATAAACTATTATATTTGAATTTGAATTGATGAAAATTTGAAAGTAAAGATTAAGCCATTTACAAGCCAAATCGATTAACTCAAGCAAAAGATAAACAAAAAGTAGAGAAATAAACAATAAAGTTCATCCTGATGGAATGGAATACCCGATATACATACATATGTACTTGTATACATACATACATATATACATATATATTTTGATACCCGAAAATATTCTTTCCATTTGATAATATAAAAAACTAAGAAATAGGTAATTGAATTTTTACACTAAAATTAAAACAAAAATTCAAAAAGTATGGTGTTAATCGATTTAACTTATGATAGGCTGAATTTTAACACAAAAAGTCGATAAATAAACAAACAGAAATAAAAAAAATATAAGGATATCTACTTATTTCTGATATTTTTGTTTTATTTTGTAATTTTATACAGTTACATTATTTATTTACTGTCATAACCTGTTAATTTATTTAATAATTTTATTATGTATTATGTAATTTCTTCATTCGTAATAAATTTTATAAACAAAATTAGCAATTCATTTTTCGTGTTTATAATCACGTGCCAGTAACACAGTTACGCATCATATTAAAACTTTTCCAATAAACTTTTCCTCTTCTCTTTTTCATATTCATGGAAGAGCATTGAAAAACGAGATCATGCCAAATGAATTTCCAACTCGTTTCATTTTGATCTTATTAATGAATAATTAATTAATTAATTTTTTTTTTTTTTAATTTTAGGGTTATTATTTAAAGTTTTGACTTCAAACTGTTTTAACATTCTGGGAAAATTATCAAATTGTACATTTTTACTCAGCCCTCTTTTAATCCGGATTGTCATATTGAATGGAGAAAATGGAATTTACTCTTCAAATATTTACACAGTAAGAAGAAGAAACAGAAAACTTTATTTTTCAAATAAAAAAATAATATTTCTTTCTTATTTTTCAGATCGTAATATTTTTGGGAATTTCAGTTTTATGCTTCGCTTTTTCACTTCTTTTACATTTACTTTTTGAAGCTCCACTTATGGCACTATTGAAAATTGTATACAAATATAAAAATAATTTAGAGTATTGAAAAAAAAAAAAAAATTATGATTGTGAAATTTATTAAATGAGAAATTTATAATATAGTTTATTGTTTTGTTATTTTAATGTACTGTAGACATAATTTAGAAATAAAATTTTTTTATCTATTTGGATTTTATTCATATGTATTGAAGATAATTTAAAAAATGAAAAATAAATGAAACTGTAACATGAAAATGTAACATGTGTGTCAGTATTTGGTAATATTCTCAAATAAATGTTTTTCAATAACCTTTTTTTAATACTCTGTTCAAGTTTATACGCGCATCAGTGTTAGTAAGACTTTTGTAGACCTTTCCGTTACTTTAAAAAACTATGTTCTCGGATAGACAGGATGCTTCTTGAAGGGTTCTCTTCATCTGTTATTTTTCCACTTATTGTAAAAATTCAGTTGCAAATAAATTAAATTGTTTTCTGTTTTAGTGCTCTTTATTTGACTCAAATCGGTATGATAAAGTTCGAGATATAACTGCTCAAAGTTGGCAAGTTTCAATCTTCCCATATATTTTTTTTAAAAAAATTTTATTGCGAATTTTTGAGAATGAATGAAAAATGAAAAATGTATGAAAAAATTATTTTTAATTTTCTATATAATTTTTTTTTTTAAATTTTTAAAGTGACGAAAAGGTCTACAAAAATTTCCCCAACATTGATGAACATAGTTTCTTTTTTGGAGTCTTCTCACTCCGCTTCCTATTACAGGGATCTAAAGAGAATGTAGAGAATACCGTGCAGAAATTTCAAATTAATCGGATCACAGGATTCAGAGATATTCAAATTTTAAAACTAATTTTTGAAGAAAATGTACTAGAATTTATTGTACAGAGTGTTAAAAGTAGTAGTATTTGAACAAATATTTGGCAAAGTGGTATTGATTTTTTTTATTCAACTTGATTAAATTCATTTAGAAGACAAGTTGAAGTTCAAGGATAAACTGAATATACATAAATAACAAGTTTCAAAAACGTATTATTTTATTTTGTTTCTATTATTAGTTAATTCAATTTGAAAGCAAAGACAGTTTTTCTTGCGATATCGTAGTTCTGTAGATGCCTAGATATTTTAAATGAAATTCTCATAGCATATATTAGCATTTATTTGATAAAGACCAAAAATACCGTGAATATTCATTAGATTTGATAGAATTTCGACCAAATTACATAATAGAGTCCTTAAACTTTTTTGTACATGATTTTTAATTATTGCAAACTGGTACTGAATGTTGGTGAAGATTTTTATTTATGAAATCTTCTTCAAAAATGCACAGGTGAATTGGAAAATGGCTGAAGTCGCCACAAATGCGAAAAAAACGATCAGTCCGAGAATTTTTTAAAATTCATCGAGAAGAATATTCCTTTTACATTTGAAGGCTTTAGGAAATGAAGTTCAAAATACCGGTAGTTCACTATAGCCATCCTGTTCCATTCGGGAATCGTACAATGTCTCTGACCGTACTTTTGCTATTTCTCCAAGGTACTTGAGGAAGAAGCTCCTTAATATCTGGAACCTTGCTCTGGTAAGTGCCGGACAGTGTGTGAGTTTTCCCGATTCTATTAATTAGAATTTTTTAGAAATATGAAATAACAGTTTCAATTTCATAATTAAAAAATCAACTACAAAAATTGTACTGACAAAAAAAACATTCTAATGAATATAAGTTCCGATGATAATAAGTCAGGTATAATGAACTATCAATCACATACATACATATGTATGTAATACATTACCGTTAATTTATTGTAGAAATAAAATCAATATTAAGTAATTATAATTATATAATTTTCTAAACAGGAAAAATTCTGAGGAAATTTAAATTTAAAAAAAGTAGTTTTATTATTATTTTAATTATATAATGAATCAATCAAATGAAAGGTAATAAAATGATGTGCAAAATTACTTACTTTATTACATTTTAATAAAATCAATCTGATTAAGTAATGCACATTAAATGTTTAATTTTATATAATATGATTATAAATAATAATTAAATTTTGTAAATAAAATAAAATAAGAAATTAATTTTTATACTTTTATAAAATTGTATTTCTCAAATGTTTTTTTTTACTTCATGTTTTACTTGGGTAAAAATTTAACCCTGTCACTATATGGTAAGTACATAGATTCATTTATAATGACTCTACAAAGTTTTGTTTTTAAAAATCAACAGTTAGAATAATCGATTACTAAGAGGAAAATACATAAATATTACTTTTTTTTATAGAGGTTTCTGAGTTGTGATAGAAAGTTAAAAAAATAACTCCATGTTAGAAAAAATTCAAAAATACTTCATAACACCACATACATATCCTTAGTTTTTTCAGGTTTCATAGTGATTTGACGGCTTGAAAACAAGCATGTTTAAATTTGTAAATTCCAAAACTTCTTCTTCTGGATTTGTTTAAAATTTTTAAAATAAACAATAATGTTTAAAAAAATATTTATTACTTTTTTCATAAAATTTTTACTTGAATTTGGCCATTTTGGCTATAAAGTGGAATATTTGAAACTCTCGAACAGAAGTAACGTTTTCTTCAAAATTCAACATTGTTGAGCATCACTGTCACATCATAATGTTAAGTTCACATATGGTTGCATGGTTGTGTCTATTGGTGTTGTTTTGATCGAGTTTCCTATTAGCTGCCGTTTACTCCGGAGTAGTTCAAGTTAAATGCAACTTGTAGTAAATTTCTGTGAATTTACAGTGAAATGGTGATTATTGAAACATCGAAATGAGGTTTTGGTGGAGAAGTTGTGCAACGTGTTGAATTTTGGAACGAGCAAATGTACTTGAGATAAGTGCCAACTGCTCTGGAGTAGCTTAAATTACCAACAAACAACACCAACAACAAAACTCGCAACCATGCAACCAAGGTGTATTCACCATATTATGGTGTGGTGCTAAATAACGTAGAATTTTGAAACGAGCTTTTTATTTGCTAATTTTTGTTCATCTCTATTGTACAATCTGTTGTTAAAGGGTTATAACATTGCAATATTAAACCATATGGCATATGCGTCTTTATCGTTATCACAATAAAATTTGTTACATGTATAACATTATATAGAATGCAATTTTACTGAAAAAAAAACAAAAAAGCAATCCAATCGTTTATTATACGTTTTATGTTATGTGTTTCTAACTAATGAATTCTTCACGCATTGTTAAGAAAATTAATTTTATATATGTTTTTATTATTATACCTACTAAATAAACGTATATGTTATCTAATACTTATGTATTGGTACGTAAATTACGGATACTTTTATTTATTCATTCTATGATATTTGAAAAAAAAAATTAATAAAAGTCAAATACAAAACATACAATTCGATCATTTTAATTTCCTTAAAATAATAAAAAATCATTAAAAACATTTAAAAGCTTCTTTCTTAATAAGTTTATTTGAATTTTTGTTTTTGTATCTATAAAATGCATTAAAGATACTTTATATAATATATCAAGTAATTTGGTTTTATAATGAAAAAAAAAAGTATGCATTTATAGAATTGTAATATACGGTAATAAATAGTTTAAAAAGAAAGACAGGAAACCTATTTTTTGTCTTACATAAAAAATGAAATTTAATGCATTTATGAAAATAATGGACATAAAAAAAAATAATAGTAGGTAGAAAATAAATATCTTTATTCAAATAATGTAGAACAAGACAACATAATATAAAAGAAATCAAAATATGTATTTTTAACGGGTTAATTTTTAAATTAAATTTGTATAAGTTGTGACGGTTTATCTTGCATAGTCATCATTGTCACGGTGAAGATTATACACTTTGAAGACAAAAAATTATGTATCTATTTGCAATTTATTTTACAAAAATGCTTTTTGTTGAAGAAAAAAAATTTGTATTTTTTTTAAATGAAAAATTTCACTTTCATTTTGCGATCATCATCATCATCATGATATTTGAAATACATAAGATTTTTTTTTTTTTCCAAAAAGCTTATTAGGTAATAAAATGATAATAATTTATGTACACAAATATGAACTTATAAGCATAAATATACATAATATATCAAACACATATGTACTACATAATAAATGTATATACAGTAAATGTAAACAGTTTTTTTTTCAATTTATTTTCAAAGATGTTCAGGAGACTTTACGCGAAAACAAAAATATATGTAAATAATTTAGAGAACTGATATTTTGCTTTATTTTCTCCTAAAATAAAAATTTTAGTCAATAGATTTCGTTGATGAATATCGGCTCTTTTCAGAATGTCCAGATATTAGACTTTGTAAAATATGTAGCTATATGTATGTATTACTGGTATTAACCCTGTGGTTTATGGAAAAAACACTGAAATTTACAAAATGCTTATTAAAAAATAAGGTTCATATTTTAGAATAGAAGGCACAATATAGTGCTTCTTCAAAAGTGAATTGCTGCTTTGGTGATGATAAGGTTCTTCTGTTCGTGATGCGTAAACATTACTTGTTGCTATGACAACGCAAAGTTTTTAGTTGGCGATGCAATGCTTTTACATTACAGCTGAATATTACAAGGAATTTCGAGTACCTACTTGATTTGATGCGATGCTTTTTTGAATATGTGACAACGCATCAGCATCGCATCACCAAAGCAACGATTCATTTTTGAAGAAGCACATACAAACATAACGTTTAATTAAAGCTTCAATGCCGGTATAATAATACCCTGAATCTTTAAAATCAAAATGGTCGTAGACAGCCTGTTTGATTTCATCATATCCTCGTCTTTTTTCAGCAAGTTTTTGGCGTAACTGCTGCAATAATTTAGAATACTATGTTGAGTTAAC
Source organism: Bombylius major (assembly GCA_932526495.1). Classification (NCBI taxonomy): domain Eukaryota; kingdom Metazoa; phylum Arthropoda; class Insecta; order Diptera; family Bombyliidae; genus Bombylius; species Bombylius major. The sequence goes on from OW052043.1 coordinate 20,639,174, forward strand.
GACTGTTGAAAATATTCCCTTGCAGTCGCCTTTTTTTGGGTGCAGGTTCTCCCTTTCGGTGCTACTCATTGAACTCCTTTTAGATGTCGGATCATAATAAAGATTCATAGTTTTATCCCCCGTCACAATCGATTCAATAACTCCCTTTGGGTTTGTATATAATGTTTCAAAAATTCCTCACAACATTCAGAACGTTGCTGTTTTTGAACTGCACTCAAAAATTGCTTAACTATAACGTCTTTTTACTAGGTACTATCACAACTCAACTGATTATCTCAATATGTTGAAACTTCACACAATACTTGTTGAAACTTGTTTTAAACTCATGCATAAAAGTATTTCGGGAATAGCTGCTTTTTAATATATGAGGCTAAGAACTTATGAACCGCACTACGTATGTTTGAAATTAATATTGACAATATGAAATTAATAATTTTTAATAGGAACAAATAGTTCAAATAATGAATTGAACTTTTATTAAAATAAAGTAAGCACAAAAATAACTGAAAATAATCAAAAAGATTAGAAAAGGATCCAAAAATTATGGAAAATAAGGTGAAAAAGTACATGAAAATAATTAATTTTAGTATTGCTTTATTTTGAATTAGAAATTTCTTTAAATATTCCGAATCTGATAAATTATTTGAATATCATACCACTATTTGACATTATCAAAGATTTTCGAAACACATGCAGCAACATTATATGATTTTGATATGTGAATTTTTGTATGTACATATGTGAAAGAATGTCAGTTTAATAAAGATGAAGAAAGTACTGATGAGGACGAAGAGGTTGATGATGATGGTCTAAATGAAGGTATAATAACTGTAAGAGGATCAGATGACTTTGACTTTAATGATGACGATGAAGAGGAGGTTTGTGAAAATGATTCTTTAGAACTATTTTCAAAAGATCTACCAAATGCAGTTGTACAAGATGAACTTGATAAAGAACTCAAAATTGTTGGTTGAGTTGAAATACTTTTTATTTCATCGTTTGTTTGTTTTACTGGTCTTTCATCTTTGTCACCACTAATCTTATCTTTCAAATGAAGATTTTCAATGGATTCTTGAAAGTTATCTTCACTAATAATTGGTTGTTCTGGATTGTTTTCCAGCCACCATTTTGCTAATTCTTGTATTGGCTCTTGTAATTTTTCTTCATTTGATTTTGTTGCGATTTTATATAGCCCTTCGAATAGTAATCCCATTATATTTGTTTTACAACAAAGATTTTCAGCATCTTTAGTAGAAATTGGTTCTATAATAACTAAAAATAATATTATTTTAAATTTAAAAAAAAAAAAAAATATCAAAATTTTACAATTGGGAAAAAAGAAATGAATTTCTCGAATAGCATCTCTATGACAACGACTTCCATGCACTGCATTTTGTAAATCATTAGTTTTGTTACCATAAATTGCTCTCAGACTTTCAGGAAAATAGTATCTTGCTTGACTTGGCCTATATACAAATAATTCATTATTAAAACTGTAAAATTGAGATTTTTTGAAAAAAAAAAAAAAAAAAAAAAAAAATTACCTTTCAGGACCAATTAAACAAGCCAAATCTTCAAGACAATTATCTTTTGAGAGTAACATCACTTCAATTGGTCCATTCGATAAATTATATACTAAAATCATGAAATGTTTCAATTTTTCATAATCTTTTAAAAATTCAGCTGCTTGTTCAGGGAATAATTGAAATTTTTTACAACTCAAAATATAAAATCCTTCTTTTAATAATTTTTGAATAATTTCTTCTTTACAAATTATAGCATCAGGTTTTATGATGAAAAGTGCATATTCTAGAGTGTCAGTGATTTCTCGACAATGTTTCAAAGATCTAATTTTTCCCTTACTCATTATGTTTTCGTATACAAGTATAAAACATTTAACGATTGAAAAGAATTACATTTTTTTTTTTTTTGAAAAATCAAAAAAACTGCTACTTTGATTTGATTTACGTTGAGAATTTTATAAAATTCAAAGCATTATCGCAGTTTTTTGAATTGTAGGAGAGAAAAACTCTTAATTTTATAACAATATAGAGTCAAAAACAGAACCAAAAAACGATTTACTAACTTAAATGTCGCTTCCTTTGTTATACACTTTTGCAGTGATTTACAAAATGCGCTTTTTGTATTCTGTTGACTTCTAAAAAATGAAGCTGATCAGTAGACTTAAAGAATATGAATGAACAGTCAAGCTCAAAATATGTATCGCTTTAAAGTTTTCATTGAATGAAATTGTACATTTACGGTCTTTTATACTAATTGGTTAAAATATTCAAATTTTGACAGTTTAGAATAAAATTCTAACATTTAAAGTAAGACTGTTTTTCTGATGAGATCAGTTTTAATAAAATTGAATTCTTAAAATATCTCAATTTATGCAGAATTGAAATAAATGTCACACATAAATTTTTTTTAAAAATTATATCCATTTTGCCAAATTTGATGAATATTATTCGTTTGAATATAAGTACTTGTCAAAATTCCAACTAATTAGCACAGCAAAATGTACGTGTACCTACTTAAATACTATATTTTTTTACCATGCAAAAATATTGTATTTTATTTCACAAATTTCATTTTTTAACTAAATAGAAGAGGTCCTTCATAACAAAAAACTTAAATTACAACATAATAATGCAATTCAAAAAAAAAAAAAAAAATTACTTAGAAGGAAACAAAAAAAATATAATAAAAATAAAAATTCTAAATTGATTTAATGAAGAAAAAAACTGTTACAATTATTTTTTCAAATATTAATGAACTCATAATTTAAATCACCCTAGAATTGTGTCAAAGTTTTGGCCGTGCGTATATCTCAGCTATTCTCCATGGGATCCAAAAATTTTAAATCTTTAATATAATTATTTGTTGAAGTGTTTTCTTTAAAATTACCTTTACCGGTTATTCTGTAACTATCTGTAACAAAAATACGTAAAAACACGTGAAGACACAAATTTGGCCGTGAGTATATAAATACATAAATGTATACTACACATTTTATGTGAAAATTTTGAATTTTTTTCTTCAAGAAGCGATATCTCAACATCCCGTGGACCAAAACCCGTACTCTGATATTTGTACACTTGTCCTCTTTAAAACTGTTCTGTACAGTTTTCTTGTATTTCTTTTATTTTTCGAGATAAAATGCAAAATAGGGTAAAAAACGGTAAATTTTTATACATTTACAAACTCAAACATAATTAAGACCTAAATTTGATTTTGAAAGTCTGTATCTTAGCATACCCTAAACCAAAAACTAATATAGGTGTATAAGGAGGTCCCTCTCTATAGTTGGTGAAGTTTCAAGGTCCTAGCTCAAAATAATCATATTCAAATTAAGGCTTAAAGTCCGAATGTATACATTTTGTATACGATCAGGCAATCCTTAGGGTTAAAAGGAAACTGAAATAAGAAAAGTTTCTTTAAAAATGTGCACTCGTACCTTGAACTTGAATATTAGAGAAGAAAATCACAACACTCTCTTACATCATCATTATCACAATGATATTTATACTAATTTGATAATGTAATATCGACCTTTAAAAATTAACTGACATCATTACTATCTGGCTATATGTGTAAGGCGTTACCCTAATTTATATATGAAAAAAAAAAGGTGAAAATAATCAAAATTAATTCATATGCGTAGGAGAAACAATTTTTATTTCTTCAAAATTTAAGTATAATCGGAAGACATTAAAAATCTCCTACAATACAAATTTGTACAAAATATTAGAAAAATATGTTATTTTCACTTTTTTAAAAAGTTTTTACATGCATAATTTTGGTTCAGTTCTTTTTTTTTTCTTCAAACATGATAAAATAACGTCGCTACACCACTTTTTTCATAATAATTTTGAAATTTACTCTTGATCTCATTCTTATGTAAACATTTAAACCCTTTTATGCCCATTCAATCAATCAATTATCTCCGTTATACGTGCACGCCGCACGTCTTAAAATGCAATTTTTTTTCATTTTCTAAGTAAGTTTAACAAATCAATCACCAAGTTTATATGTAAATATTAACCCTTTTTTTTTTTTAATCGGATAGTCAATTGTTAAAAGCCTACACGGTTTCTCAAGAAAAAAAAAAATAAAATTAAAATTGTGAACATACAATTTTTTTTATGTTTTTCGAAAAAAATGATTTGTAAATAAATTTCTTAATTTGTGTTTTTTTCTTTTTTTTTTTTTAAAAAACGAACTAGACCCCAAATTGAAAAAAAAAAAAAACAAAAGTATAAGTAAGCCCTTCAATTTATAAATTAATAAACCAATAATTTTCACCCACATTATGACCTAGATATTGAATGATATCTTTTACTCTTTTTTTTTTGGGTTTACAATAAAAGTGATGTGTATAATAATTCATATTTACTTATTCCTAGAGGTCAAGTAATCAATTCAAATATACTTTTTCCCTTTTATAGTATACTTATTGTTCATTTAAAAAAAGAAGAAAAAAAAACTGATAAAGGTAATAATAATGTTTAAGAAAAAACCACTAAACTACTGAAATGTATCTTCCTACTACTATAACTGACCTGTTGATTTGTTGTGCGGTATATTTGATTTCATCTTTATCACTAATTTTAATTTTATCGGCGTCTTAATACATATTTATGTATGTATGTATGTTAGATTTACATATGTACAATGTACATACATATGTACACATAAAATTGACGCAATTTTGCTAAGATCAAGGTGCTTGCATCATTTTGTTTAATTGTATATATGTACATACATAAATGTATGCGTATGGTGATGTTGTTGCGGTTTTGAAAATTTTAATCGTATTACATCTTAATGGAATAAAAAATTGAAATTTTTACATACATATGTAATTTAGTTGTTACATAAATGTAAAAAAATATTTTAAAAATTTCTACCGCATTTTGACATCTTTCATCTTAAAAACTAATTAAAAATTGCTGATAAGACAAAAGCAACAGGGAATTATTAAAAGTAAAACAAAACAACAAACAAAAAAAACGGTCATTTACTGAGAGTTAGAGTAAAAATTTTGAAGGTCACAGATAGATACGCAAGAAATACCACTGTAAAATTCGTTTTCTTAATCATTTCTATTGGGTTTTGTTTTTAATTTATTTTTTGTTTTTTATTTTTATTTTTTTTTTTTTGATTTGTCATTCCCAAATCACTTTCACTTCCTCGTGATGTATATAAAAAGACGACTTGAGAAAGAGTTTGTTTGAAAAAATGAAAGAAAAAAAAGAAAATAAGAGTAATTTTTGTTGTACTTCTTAAAATTGAATTGTGGTGGTGGATGGGTGATACTATGATGATGATTATCTTCGGTATCTTGTAAGATCTGTTTTTTTTTGTGTTTGTTTTTTTTTCTGAGCTTTTATCACTTTTTATCTTATTTCTAATAAATCTTTTTGAATCTTTTTCAAACCAAATGTAAGTATATGATCGTTGTTTTGCAAATTTTGTTTTTAATATACCACTGAGGGGTACACAATAATGAAAACTCCCATTTGTTTATTTTTTAACTTTTTTTTTTTAATTTGTTGATCATTATTTAATTGCACTTTGAAGTAACTGTAGTATATTTTTTTTTAAACGAAAAGAAAAAGATACAATAATGACGAGACAAATTTCAGGTATTAAGTACTTATTTGAACTTTAAGACTTTAATAGTCGCCAGCATAACACACATAATGTATAGTGTTTTTATGTAACAAAAAATATAAATATGAATAAAATAGTATATTGTAATGAATTAAAGAAAGTTAGTGTTGTTTTGTTTGATCATTTCGTTTTTTATTATTTTTTTTCTTTTAAATTTCTTTTAGTTTTTGTTTGCTGTTAGGCTTTATTGTTTATTCATTCATGTAAAATTTGTTTGCTGTGAATAAAAGCTAACTGAAATATTTAAAATAAAATGATTTAAATTAAAAGATGAAAAAAAAAGAAACTAATTTTTAATAAAAAAAAATGAAGCTTACACAGACAAACGAAAAGTTGGTACGCCAAAAAAAAAAAAAAATATATATGTAGGTACTCCTTTTTAAAAACACCTCATTTATTTTCTTATGCTAAAAATTTTTTTATATATTTTACATTTTACATATTAGACATTTTAGACAAGGTTTATTATATTGAAATAATTGAATTTATATAATTGAATTTAATGAACATCATAATTTATTAAGGACATTTTAAACTTAATGTTCCTTCAAAAATGCATCACTGCTTTGCGTTGACAATGCAATGTTTTAAGTTGGCGATGCAATGCTATGACAGCTGATGCTGATAGAATACTTGATATTTGTTTGACTTTGACGTATGCATCATATACCACTGAACTGCATTTTTGAATACTTGATTTGATACGATGCTTTTTTGAATAATATGTGACAACGTATCATAAAAGTTATGTTGCATTTTTAAATTTGTGACAAACATCAGCATTGCATTAACTGTGCAGCGATGCATTTTTGAAGAAACAATAATTATTGTGAAAAATTAAACAAAAATTAATAATTATGTTCAAATTTAAAATTCGTCGATTAAAAGGACTAAATTGTCTAAATTACAAGAATGTTAGTTCAATTGAGATTTATAACTAACTCTAACTATTCGCATTTTAATAATAATAATAATTTTAATAATTTTAATAGGTGATGGTTGATGTAATTCATGAATTTAAAATAAAGGGGAAAAAAAGGAGAAGTAGGAAGAACTTTAGAGAAAGTATAATGTGAGAGGAATATTTGAATTTATTCGGTTTGAAAATTCTTTTTTTCTTTTTATTAGGAAAACTCAAAAACTTTAAATGAAATTTGCATCTGTTGTTGCATCTAAAATAAAAAACATATTAAAGGGAAAATAATCAAAACTTATTGGAAAAAGAAAAGAAACAAGAATTTCCTCTTTTTTCCGATATTTTAAACACAAAGGGTAGGTTGAGTTTTATCGAAATTTATAGCTTCAGTGGTTGGTTTAGTTCAATAGAATGCAAATTACTAATACTATATAATTACTAATAATAATTAGAAATATTATTTAATTAAAAAATAACAAAACTTATCGAATGCAGTAATTTATTTAAGGCTACTTCAAAAAAAGTTTCAAACAATTTATGCGCATTTTGAAAAATTAAACTTTATAATCTGAAATTTTGATTTGTATTTCAAATTTTCACTTAATTGTTTGATAGAAAAAAATACATTCATTCTTGAAATTGTGAAAACGAGCAATAAAATCCATCACGTATAACTTTTATGATATTTATGATTAAAATTGAACATAAATTATTCCAAACGCCATTACATAAATTACATAAATCAAAATCAATGAAAAATATTGCAGAAAAGAAAATTAACTTACAAATTTAAATATCTTTTTAAAAAGAAACAAAAAAAAAAAAAACAATTGAAAATAGTGTGTTAAAATATTCCTTGTGACTTTCTTAGGACAAAAAAAAAACATAAAAATTTTGCATTTTTGTTTACGATGAATTAATTTTTCTAATTTTTTTGGAATATCCTGTTTTAAGTTTTCAGTTCTTAATTTTATTTTATTGGATCAACATGTTCTGCATTTAGTGAACGCTGAAATGTTGCGAAAAGTGGAACTAATTACTTTTCGAAAAAAATTGTCTTTGGCTTTGAATATCTCGGTAACTATTAAAAATAGCCCGCCCCTCCTCTCATATGATTTTTCCATTTCTCATCAAGATCTACCAACCTATTCAGTTTGGCACACGAACTGTGAAACACCATGTATACACTGCAGCATAACATGACAAGTGCAGACTTGTAAGCGCCTATCCAAATATAAACATTATTTTCGAGACCGTGTCAAATAATGATTTATAAGTAATGATATTTTCGAACGACAAAAAAAATATTTTACTTTTGTGATTTAGAAATTTCGAAGTTTTAGTAGCATCATTTTACCATTATTTATTTATATATTAGAATTATTTTATTTGAGACCTAAAATTATTCTTCAGGTTAGTTTACATAACAGATTGAAACGTAGATTTTGCTGCATTTCTTTCTTCTATACGTCAGAGTAAACGAGTATATCGCTTTCGCATTCATACCTCAGACTCAGATGGATATTGCAGAGTCAGCGTCATATTAGAGTCTATTTCTTCTAAGTATTTTTCAATCTAGATGTTCAAAAAATTAGTTCCCACTAGTTAAAAAAAACGTTCGTTCCATTTTAACGTCGGTTTTTTAAAGTTTAAAAAAGTTTTATAATGGAAAAAAAATGTAACGACAAAATTAAAAAAAGCCGTTTTTTCCGAAATTTATAATTAAAATTTAGGGTGAATTTAAGCCTTTTTCGAGAAAGACAGGGTCTTCTACATTTTTTCTTAACACAAAGTGACCCTTGAGTGCCCCTGCAAAAAGTTATAGGAAATACCGTGAAATAAGAGCAAAAAACTTCAACGCCCTCTAGCGGCCAAACCGTTGGGATTTCAACACCCCCCCTCCCTCCACCCTGTATAATACCACTTTTTAATGAGTGGGTAAGTCGATTTAGAATATGAATATTAACCGTATTAAGAGTGATTTTTTAAAAATATCCTATCCTATAATATAGTCTGATTCATCGTATCTACGAATCTGTCTATATACCCCCACCTCCCATCCACAAACCATTCTATCCTTTAGTAGAATATTTTTGTTTCTATGAATTTATTAAATGTTCATATACCTGCATAGATATATAGCACCAATATTCAAAAATAATATAATTATAGAACACCTACTTTTTATGTTCTAAAATCAATATAACACAATCCAATATCTTGTTAATTAACGTTAAAATTAAAAATAATTATCAAAAATAACAATAGTCTTTTTTTTTCTCCCAAAAATAAACAGAAAATAATTGAAATATATTTCCTGATGCATATTACAGTTAATATTTCTTTTTCAACATTATAGTTATAATTGAAAAAAATAATAATAATTCAGTTTATATCTAAAATTTAACACAACATACAATAATAAAATCTATAACATAAAATTATGCCAAAAGATACATATTTCGTTTCATTTCATTAAAAAAAAAAAAAAAAACAATTTGGTAGTTATTTTTGGGGAAAAAACAAATCAACAAACAAAAACATTAAAAAAATAATAGCACCTGTAAATTAGGCCAAAAAATTAAATTTTAATCATGATAACCATTCATTCAAAGCATACATTAAATTAGATTACGTCAATTATATAACAACTCATCATTAAATTATACACTTTTGTAATAGACGAAAAATGTTAAATTTTCCAACTGCGCATGAAAAATAAAATTGATTACATTTTTAATTGTGAAAAAAATTTGAAAATTTGAACAAAATTAAAATAAAATTGCAATACAAAAATTTATAATTTATATCATATTCCACTAATTTTCATTTTATTAGGACGTAATAACTCAAATTCGAGCTTTGGCAAATCTCAAGTTAACTTGATACTTTCTCGATTATATATTATGGTACTCCATTTTCATTTTTAAAATGGAATGTGAACCACTAAAACTACCTTTACACTACTTGATTTGTCATATCACTTTATGTATGGTATTTTACTTTAAGTATTGTCATACGACTTTTCATAATGCTGATAATTCACTGAAATAAAAAAATTCAAATATTACGAAGTCAAATCAAATGTCATACGAAAATAGAAAAAATCTATTTTAATGATATGTCGAGTGTAAAGTCGTATGACGAAGTTTCTCAATAAAATCAGACAGTGTAAACGCTGTCAAACTTTTACCAGTGACATATAGCATGTAAAGTGATATGGCAAATCAAGTAGTGTAAAGGTGCTTTAAATAATCAATTCAATTGAATTTTCACTCAAAACCGATGTAGATTTGAAAGGATTTACACTGGAAACTTTCAATTTTTAAGGCACCTGACAGCCTCTGTCTGATTTGGTTCTACATATATGTACGTATGAGTACATACGAGTATATGTAGAGATTAATCAACACAGAAATTAAAGCTATGTACACTAGTATCAATGTCATATGTATTTTTGTCATACGAATAAATTCGTTCGACGAACGAAGTATTATGAATTTTCCATTTTTTGCGCGAGTTATGTGCACAGTCAACACCTCATACAAATGTATAAATTTATAACTATTGTCACGGGATGGCGTCCGGATGGTGGTATATAAATGATTGATCAGCACAATAAAACTCGATTTTTATATAATACCAATTCGTTCTTATTTTTATTAATAATCAATAAACTTATAACTAATATATGAATTATAAACTTCCACTTATAATTATATTATTAAATGGCACGGCGGAAAATAGATCTATATCTAGATTAACGGCGGCAGCAGTGTGTTGCTGAGAACTTCTTTATTTCCATGCTCGGTAACAACAACTGACTAACTGACTCAGTTATTCTTATTATTCTGCGGCGGCATTGCCAGGTCCGTGACATTCGGCCACTCCTGACATGAAATCGTCTCGATTTCTTCATTATCATCACTACTTTCGTCATCTTGCTGAAGATCGAGTTCTGGACTTGAGAAACACCATGGCTTCAACTTGTCGCTGCTGAACACAGAGCTGAATCTACGTTGCTTACGCGGTGCTTCATCGATGTCCTCTATTAGATATCGGTCATATCTTAATATTTTCTTAACGACGTATGGTCCTCTGTATTTTGGTTCTAATTTTCTTGATTCACCGGTTGCTGCTGGTGAGTTTTCTATAACAACCAAATCTTCTTCCTCGTACTGATGTGGTTTACGGTGTTTTCTATCGAATCTTTCTTTCCATTTTTCACGAGCGATGTTAATATTTTCCTTGGCGATGTTACGTCGTTGACTGATGTCCATTTCTTGTTCAGATTCATCGTCCTGATGAATCGCTCTAACTAATTGATTTCCTATAATATTTTGCAACTTGAAATCAAAAACTAATTCTGCTGGACTAAATCCAGTAGTGGAATTGCGTGTGGTATTAAGGGTCCACTGCAAATGACGTAAATGTTGGTCCCAATGTAATGGTTTTTCAACTGTCGTGCGTAAGTATGAGAGCACAGATTGGTTAACTCTTTCAATCTGCCCATTCGATCGCGGTGTGCGAACTGCAACTTTAATGTGACGTATGGTGTTGTTTCGACAATAACCTTCAAATGTTGTTGATGTAAATGCAGTACCACGATCACTGACGATGATCGTTGGCAAACCAAAATAAGTTGATAACTCGTTCAATTTTGCAATCACAGGCTTAGTTTTAGTGGTTTTCACCGGCGCGAGAATAACATATTTTGTGAATGCATCACAAATTCCAAATATATATAAATTTCCCTGTGTGCTTTTTGGAAATGGTCCTAAATGATCGATGTGCAATACTCTGAATGGGACGGGATTTATGTCCATTCCATATAAAACTCCTTCTGATGAACCTACTGAACGTTTGTTGTAGCAGCATTCTACACACGCATTAATAAATGATTTAATATAGTTTCTCATTCGTGGAAACCAGAAAAGTTTTCCAATTTCGTCGATCGTTCTATTAATTCCGGGATGACCAGCGTCATCATGATACAATTTGACTACTCTCCATCTAACCGATGAAGGTACAACAAATTTTAATTTGTCATCAGATTTTCGATATAAACGGTGATGATGTAAAACATATTCTTTTTCAATCTGCTTCAGTTGATCTGATACTCTTTTCCTTTTTAGAACGTCAATTATTGCAGCAAGTTTAGGATCCTTCATTTGCATGGTGTACAACCAATCTTCAAAAGTTATTTCGATCTTAATTATGTTATCAACGGTAAGGCTAACTGGTTCTGTTGTAATTACTGCTGGAGCTCGGCTTAATGCGTCAACGTGTTTCATGCGCTCGGCGAGTCTGTGCATAATCGTATAGTCGTACTCAGCTAGTTTAAGTAGCCAGCGGGCTAACTTTGGTGGCATTGGTTTAGAATTTTTCATCGTACTTATCGCTTGACAATCGGTGACGATGGTGAAATGTTTTCCCAGTAAGTACAACCGAAAACGTTGCAATATTTCGACAATAGCAAGAACTTCAAGTTCAAAGCTGTGTGATTTCGATTCGGAGCTATTACATAATCTGCTGAAGTAGAAAACAGGTTTCCATTTACCGTCGTCGGCTTGTTGTAATAATATACCTGCAATACCTTCAGAACTGGCGTCTGTATGAACTTCATGTTTTCGTTGTGGATCGTGTACAACTAGAATTGGATCGTTACATAGACAGTTTTTGAGTCGATCAAAAGCTTTTACACAATTTTCATTCCATATGAACTGGTTTGATCCCGATTTTGTTTTCAGCAATTCTGTGAGTGGTTTAGCGATCAAAGAATATTTTTCCACAAATTTACGAAAAAATCCTGACAAGCCTAAGAATCTTCTGACTTCTGTTACAGTTGTCGGTGTAGGAAAATTGTAAACTGCAATTATTTTTCCGTGACCTGGTTTTAAACCATTTTGATCTACTCGGTGTCCTAGAAAATTTATTTCGTCTGCCAGAAAAACACATTTTGAAAGTCGAAGAGTTAGTCCTGCGTTTTTTATCAGCTTCAAAAACTCTTTTAATAGTGATAAACCTTCAGCGACTGTTTTACTTGGTATAACAACTTCGTCAACATAGCTAAATATACGACCATTCAAAGTTTCAGTTAATTTGGCTATCATGTTTTGAAAGGTGCTTGGTGCATTCACCAGCCCAAATGGCATTCGATTAAATTCGAAATGTCCATTGTGCGTTACGAATCCGGTGTATTGCCTTGATGGTTCCTCTATCTCGATTTGATGATACCCAGACATTAAGTCTAAAGTCGTAAATAAACAATTTCCAGACAACATTGATAAAATTTCTTCAACTGTCGGCATAGGCCATGGCATTTTTTCAGTGATAGCATTCAGTTCTCTGAAGTCGATACACATTCTGTCTTCTCCATTTTGTTTTTTTACTAAAACAATGGGTGATGCGTAAGATGATGTGCTATGTCTGATGATATCCTGTTCCAGGAGTTCTTTTGTTATATTATTAACGATCTCTCTTTTTGCGAACGGAATTCTATATGGTTTCTTCATAATAAATTTGTTACAGGTCAGTTTTATTTCCATTTTGATCGTATTGCAGTTCTTCAAATGTCTTAAATTTTCACCAAAACAATCGTTGTAGTCCTCGATGAGATTCAATATTGCTTGTTTTTCAATTTCAGTTATCGTTTTTCCAGTTTTAATATTCTTAAAATCTGCCGATTCTAGACGACATATTCCTTTTTCAATTATTAATCGTTGGTCTTGTCTGCATAAGATATCGGTTCCCAATAAAACATCTTTCGAGATCATGTGATCATCTACAACCAGCAAATCTGTGTTGAACATATTATCATCGATTTCTAATTCAACCTTGATTGATAATTTACAAATAAATTCGCCTCCAGCGAAACCTTTTAGCTTAATCGGCATGCGTTCGTATACATCACCTAATATCTCTGCTAGCGATTTTCTGATGATCGATCTGTCACTTCCTGTGTCGATGAAAACTTCAACTATCCTCTTGAGCATGTTCATGATGATTACCAGTTGAATCCTTCATGGCCTTCAAAATTTCCATAATTTCGTGAATATTTGTGTTGATTTTTGTCACCTCTGCTCTTAACTCTTCTACTTCGGTTGTCATGTCTTCATGATCTGATGAGTCTTCGATCTCTTCAATTTCTTTGCCAACACTGTTGATTAATCGTTGCTGGAGTTCAGCCTTTGATCCAGATGATTTTAAATTCTTTTTTCAAAGTTGTGTTTTTAATTGTTTAACGCTCAATGAATCGACGCGGATAACCATCTTGTTTTATTCGACCATATATTTATATATAAAAAAATAATTACAATTTCGTTTTTTTTTTTTTTTTTTTTTTTTTTTGTTTACAAATTTTTCCTTTTCTTTTTTTTCAATGTTATTATAATATTGATTATTATTGTAAGATACACTAAAATTTTTTTTTTTTTTTTAGTTTACAAAATTTCTCATTAATATATATAATATGTATACAAATCAAAATTTGAGATAACAATTTTTTCTTTTTAGGTTACAATTTTTTTCTCAGGGTTATGTTATAACTTTTTTTTTCTTTAGGGTTATAATTACAATATTCTTACAATTGGCGTTATACACATGTACAATATTGTTTATTGTTTTATTTATTCTATTATTTTTTTTAAATAACAAAAGATACATATAATTCTTGTTATTTGTTTTTTTTTTTTTTTGTATGCTAAAAAAAATATTTACTGAAATAATTAATTAAATTGATCAAACTATTGTGATCAACTTGTTTGTTTACCTTTTGTTGTTTTTTTTTCCGTTTCGTTTCGTTCTTTTTTTTTTTCGTTTCGTTTCAAAAAAAAGATCGTTATTTTCGTTCATGTAGAGTTTGCTAAATCAGTTTTGCACTCTACTATAATTTTTTGTTTTTTTTTTTGTTTTTGACGTTTCTATTTACTTCGTGGTGAAGGTGAATTTCGTTGTAAACGTTTTTTTTTTCCTTTGTATGTAAATGACGCTATCGCACCGCCATTACATGTCATGTATCTTGCACGTTTTATGATGACTTCCCTTTTTCGTTCTTCTCAGCACTTTTTCTTATTCGAAGATCACTAATGTTCCAATAAAATCATTAATTATAAATATACCTTTTTTGTTTTTTTCCCTCGAATAATCTCTAATACATAAATAAGACCTTTATCAGTCGAATGTGGCTAATGGCTTCTTATCCCACTTCTGATAATGTCACGGGATGGCGTCCGGATGGTGGTATATAAATGATTGATCAGCACAATAAAACTCGATTTTTATATAATACCAATTCGTTCTTATTTTTATTAATAATCAATAAACTTATAACTAATATATGAATTATAAACTTCCACTTATAATTATATTATTAAATGGCACGGCGGAAAATAGATCTATATCTAGATTAACGGCGGCAGCAGTGTGTTGCTGAGAACTTCCTTATTCCCATGCTCGGTAACAACAACTGACTAACTGACTCAGTTATTCTTATTATTCTGCGGCGGCATTGCCAGGTCCGTGACACTATATACATATAATGCAACATTGTTGTATTATAAACATTATTTTATTATCAATAATTTCGTTCAGTAAATGCAACATTGTTATATTATAAACATTATTTTATTATAAATAATTTTGTCCATTTATATTTAATTTGTAACTTTAAAATTGTCAAATAAGCATAACATCATTTCAAATAGCTAAAATTCTCTTCCCACAAAATTGTAATGTACACCTTTTTTCCTTCTCATAAAATAGCCAAATCAGCAAATTCCAGCCTTATCATAAATTGTAATTATAACTTCTTGCAACATAAAATCTTAATAGTAAGTTCAGTTTAAGAAGAATTGTCGAATAGTAAACTCACTCTAAAAAATCTTGTGCTAAATAAATTGTATTTTAATAAAAGTTTAATCATTTAAAATTTTTATTTTTTTTATTTTAATCAAACACCTTTCTGAATATCCTAACTGGCGCAGTCGGACCGGATTGTAAACATTTTTTCTCAAAATAATTCTGTTATTGCACATAGTGACAACGGTTTATTGTCAATAACTTATTACCAATAACGGAAATTTTGAAAAAAACATTAATATAACATCAGTGAAAACAATCGAAAACAGAAAGATTTTTTTTTCTTTTTATCTGACAACGGCTTATTGTCAACAAAATATTTAACTTTCGAGAAGATATCGGTAGTTAAATAGAATAATAATAAAAGAAAAAAAAAAATAAAAATAAAAAAAAAAAACAATAAAATCATATAGTGGTTCCAAAAATACTTTAACACAAGAGAAAGTGGAAAAAAGGACAACAAGACAATTCAACGAAGGTTCATCGTTTATACATCTTAAACTCTGGAGGAAAAATGGAAAAAGTATTTCTACTTTCAATGTAAGTCGAATTCAAATTTCCTATATTTTTCCAAAATCCCAGTATCCTAGTAATATTAATAATTTTTTTTTCTTCTGAAATTTAAATAAACTCTTAATAAATCTTATTTAAACTAAAAATTTTATATAAAGAAAAATAAATAAATAAAATATATGTATTTGTATTTGAAAATAAAAATAATAAAAATAACAAAAATTAATAAATTTGTTTTTGATTAATGCACAAATAAAAATAAAATCTGAAGAAATTAAAAACAATTTCTAAATTATAAATAATAAATTTAATAAAAAATAATAATAATAATTTTAAAAAAAAATTTTACTCTATCATTTCATTTAATTTAAAGTGATTCTTGCATTGTGTTTAATAAATACGTGTACATATCTCAATATTTTAATTATATAATACCTTAATCGATAAATCAAGAAATTCAAATTCGAAATTTATAAAAATAAAGATTTGTTTAAAATACTTAGTTTCGTATATTCTATCTACTCTTATATGCCTTTTAAGTTCAAGGTATTAAATAAAAAACATCAAAATAAAAATAATCCTTATAACAGTGTAGAAAAAGAAAGTTCAAAGAATAATTTATTGAGTGAATCTAGTAGTGACGAAAGTGATTCTGATTCAAACAAAAACATAATTAAAATCAACTTTAATAAATTAAACAACAAACTTAACACAATGACAGAAACTGGTTTAAACAATACCATACCCCTTACCAATACAACGACTGGTAAAGGAAATTCCATCATAATTACCCCAATTGATGTATTCAACAACTGTAGAATACCTGATATAATTTAAGATCTACCCAAATTTAACGGTAACCCAAGACTCCTCTTTGATTTTATAAATAATGTAGAGGAAATTTTAACCTTACTTACTGTAATTGAGGGAAATCCATACTATAAAATTATACTAAGGGCTATAAGAAATAAAATTGAAGGACCAGCAAACGAAGTACTTGATATGTACGGGACCCCACTTAACTGGGAAGACATTAAAAACAACTTAATCCTGCATTATTCTGACAAACGTAATGAAACTTCGTTAATAAGAGATCTACACACTTTACGCCAAAATTCTAAAACTATCGAGCAATTTTACAGTGAAATAATAGAAATTCTTTCAACTATAAGTAATCATTTACAAATACACGAAAAAGATTCAAATGTTATAAAAGCAAAAAGAAATCTTTATACAGAAATGTGTTTGAATGTATTTCTTATTGGTTTAAAAGAACCTCTTGGTAGTACTATAAGAGCAATGAAACCTTCTTCATTAGCTGAGGCATTTTCTTTTTGTATTAAAGAACAAAACGTTTTCTATATAAAACCAAATATAATCAATCTTCAAATAATAATACTGTACAGAGATTAAATTTCACTCACAATAACGGACCCAAAACTCAACCATTCATAAGTCCACGCCTCTTAAAAAAAATTCAACAACATAAATCACAAACCCCAATTCAATACTTTACCCCTTAAGCAACCAATACCTTTAGGACACCAAACATGTTTCAACCACCAACCCAAAGAACAAATTTCTTTTCTCCTCAACCAAATAAACCACCAACCGCTGTACAACAACCCTTTTTCCGTAATCAACAAAACAAGCCACCACCACCACAACCTATGAATGTAGATTCTGGACTTTCCCGTTATAGGTCTTCATCAGGAAATTTCCCTAAAGCAAATAATTTCCAGAATTATAAAAAAGGAGAATTTCATAATATTTCGGAACAATCACCTTCTGAAAATTACGATCATGAAATTTATAATGAACAACCCGAACACTACCTATTCGACCATTCATACCAACAACTCGATCAATATTATAATTACGAACACGAAAGTCTACATTCAAATAGCGATCCAAAAATCAACTCAAATTACGAAATTGATGATTCAAATTTTCCAGAAGCTGCCTCGGAGAACAAATCGGATACATAGGCATTAACAAACATGGTTTTATACTTCCTTATATACACATTTCATCACCTTTTGGTAGACCCTTAAAATTCCTGATAGACACTGGAGCTTCCTCATCATTTATCAATCCAGAATTTGTTCATAGAAATTACATTAAAAAAATAAACCCCATTCTTATCACAACAATTTTACACACTCATAAATTGGATAAAGAAGTAATCTTATCAAATTTTATCGAGTTCAACGACCCGAGAGAATTAAGGTTCCTGGTTTTTAAATTTCATGGATATTTTGATGGTTTACTAGGTTTAGATACCCTCTCTCTACTTGAAGCTAA
The DNA here is from genome assembly GCA_932526495.1 of Bombylius major. Lineage (NCBI taxonomy): Eukaryota > Metazoa > Arthropoda > Insecta > Diptera > Bombyliidae > Bombylius > Bombylius major. Next base: position 20,657,445 of record OW052043.1, read on the forward strand.
AGTTGATTTAGCAAATAAAGTATTAGTCACAAAAAATTCTTCAATACCCCTTCACTTTAAACCAAACTTTTCATCAGCTAAATACACTGTACCTAGCAACTCGAAATTTATAGCAAGATTACCAGTAGATGTTCAAAACGGTGATATCTATTTACAAAAAACACAAATAGATAATAATCTGTTCGTATCTGAAGAATATATAAAGCCAATAACTGGTATAGTACAGTCGAAATAATCAACGAATCATATGATGATAAAATCCTATTCCTTGATCAACCATTAAAAGTACAACCATGTATTAAACAAAATTTTTGCGAATTAAATAATTTCAACATTAATTATAACGACCCTCATCCAGTAAATTCATATGAAATTGAAAACCTTATTCGAGTTTCACATCTTAACGAAGAAGAGAAACAACATATCTTTAAAATCTGTAAAGAATACGAAGATATATTCTTTAAAGAAGGACAAAATTTAAGCTTCACTAATGCAATAAAACACTGTATAAAAACCACCGACGATATTCCAATTTTCACCAAATCATACAGATACCCACACATCCACAAAACAGAAGTGCAGTCACAAATACAACAAATGTTAGACCAAGGCATAATTAGACCGAGTTATTCACCATGGAGCTCCCCCATCTGGATAGTTCCAAAGAAAAAAGATGCCAGTGAAAAACAGAAATGGAGATTGGTGATCGACTACCGAAAATTGAACGAGAAAACTATTAGTGACAAGTACCCAATACCAAACATAAACGACATTTTGGATAAACTTGGTAAGTGTTTGTACTTTTCCACCATTGATCTAGCTAGTGGGTTTCATCAAATTGAAATTAACCCCCAAGATGTTGAAAAAACCGCCTTCACGGTCGAAAGTGGTCATTACGAATACATCCGTATGCCATTCGGGTTGAAGAACGCCCCATCAACATTCCAAAGGGTCATGGACTATGTACTAAAGGACATTCAAGGCAAAATTTGCTTAGTATACCTCGACGATATTATAGTGTTCTCTACTTCTCTCCAAGAACACATTGAAAATCTTAAAAAAGTGTTCGACAGATTACGAGAAGCCAATTTGAAAGTACAATTGGATAAATCTGAATTCCTCTGTAAAGAAGTAGCCTTTTTAGGACACATAGTTACAAACCAAGGTGTGAAACCAAACCCCGAAAAAATTATCCGATTCCAAAAAATCCAAAAGAAATAAAAGCATTTTTAGGACTCCTCGGTTATTACCGTAAATTCATTAAGGACTTTGCACATATCACAAAACCCATGACAGAATGTCTAAAAAAACAAGAAAATTGATTTTAGCAGTAGTTATATTAATGCCTTTAAAATGTGTAAAGATATAAGTACTAATTAACGAACCTATCCTTGAGTACCCAGACTTCACCAAACCATTCATATAAACCACCGACGCAAGTAATTTCGCTCTAGGAGCCATACTATCACAAGGACCTATCGGTAGAGACAAACCCATTTGCTATGCTAGCCGAACACTGACTGATTCCGAAATTAATTACTCCACCATTGAAAAAGAATTGTTGGCTATAGTATGGGCCACAAAATACTTTCGTCCCTATTTATTTGGCCGCAAGTTTCAAATCATAACTGATCACAAGCCCCTTCTTTGGTTAATGAGTCTTAAAGATCCCAACTCCAGATTAATACGTTGGCGACTTAAACTCGAAGAATTTGAATATGAAGTTATCTACAAAAAAGGAAAATTAAATGCCAATGCAGATGCTTTAAGTCGCATTAAATTAACAAATGAAAATGAACATTCAAATGTAGAGCTGAACACAAATGAACATACTAATAATACTAATAACATGGATGAAATCTCCACTTGTGCCACAATTCACACTACCGCAGAAAATTTTGACGATCATATTCATATATCAGAACGTCCCTTGAATGAATTCAACTTACAAATTATATTCGAAGATTCAAATACACCTGTATCTTCAACAATTGAGATTCCATTCAAAAACAAACAACGTCGTACAATTCGAATGCAAAATTTTTCTGAAGAAAACGTAACCGAAACCCTAAAAAATTATTTAGCCCCAAATAAAACTACAGCTATTTTCACAAATGACCGAATATTTAAAATCATTCAATCAGTTTATTCCAAATTTTTTTCAAAGAACAAACTTGTCAAATTATTACGATGCACAGAATTATTGATAGATGTAAAAGAAAGCGACGAACAAGATAGAATAATTCGAGAGTATCATGAAAAAACTAACCATAGAGGAATCAATGAAACCTTGTCACACTTAAAAAGAACGTACTACTTTCCTTTCATGAAAAATAAAATTACACAAACTATAAACAATTGCGAAAAATGTCAAACACTAAAATATGATAGGAACCCACCTAAATTAGTATTTCAAAAACCAGAAATCCCTTCAAAACCACTGGATGTCCTTCACATAAATATCTATTCAATAAATAAGAAACAAATGCTTACAATAATAGATAAATTTTCAAAATTCGCTGCAGCATATATTCTAACTGCTAGAAATAGTTTAACAATAGTCAAGTCACTCAAACACTTTATGAGTATTCATGGCATCCCAAAAACAATAATTGTAGATCAAGGCGTAGAATTTACATCCAATATATTCAGAGACTTCTGTAACCAATATGACATTCATCTACACATAACTTCATTCCAACAAAGTAGTAGTATAATGCTCTAGTAGAACGTCTCCATTCCACTTTAACTGAAATTTATCGTATTATCTACTTAAAACAAAAAGACAAGGAACACGAAGATATTCTTAATGAAGCTATAATCACATACAATAATGCTATCCATTCTGCAACTAACTTAACTCCGTACGAACTTTTCTTTGGAAAAACACATACATTTTTAAAAATTGTAAAATTCAATAGTGAACATGAATTTCTCCAAAAACTAAATGAATTCCAGAAAACCTTATACCCTTTAATAAAAGCAAAAACCCAAGAAGCCGTGAACAAGAATATAGACAAATTAAACCAAACTAGAGAACCTCCATCGAATTACGAAGAAAATAAGATAGTGTTCAGGAAAGAAAATAGACGAAATAAACTAACACCTCGGTTTAGTAAACAAAAAGTAAAAGAAAATAATGAAATTTCAATCCTCACTTCCAAAAACCAAAAAATACACAAATCTAAATTTAAAAAACAACGTAAATTACAGGTTGACGATAGTCCTGAGCCACAAAATGGAGATCCTGGATCTGAACAATCACCACGGAATATTACCAATGAGATTAGGCCCAGCGAGACTCATTCAAACCCATAGGAAATTGATACATGTGGTAAAACTTTCAGACTACAAAGACAATATCGACAAAATAAGACATTTCATAAAATTAATTCAAAATAATAACAATCTTAAAGATACAACCCAAATAATTGAACTTAAATTTAAAGAACTTGAAAGAAAACTTTAAACACTCCTACCTGTACGAAGAAACAAGAGAGGAGCCATCAACCTCCTAGGTTCAGTAATAAAAGCAATTTCTGGAAACATGGACAACGACGATGCTATACAACTGAATAATGAAATACAAACACTTACATTAAATCAACACAACTTACAAGACGGTATCAAAAACCAAATACAAATTAACAACCAAATGATCGAAAGATTTCGTAACATAACTGACCATATAAACCAACAGCAAAAATCAATACAAATATTTTTTGACAACTATAATAAAGGAATAAATAATAGAATAAAATCAGAAAACGAAGACCTCAAATACTCACAATATATGAATCAGATCAGTTTCAACATAGATTTACTCAATAATCAATAATGTCTAATATAGCAGAATCAATCATGTTAGCCAAACTAAACATAATTTCGAAACAAATCCTCAATCCAACAGAGCTAGATGAAATATATGAAATTTTTCGACGTCAAAGCTTAAATTTACATTCTGATGAACAAATTTATGAACTTCTTGGTTTACAAGCATATTACAATGACACAAATATCATATTTTATTTACAAATACCTATATTATCAAACCAAACATTTTCATTTTTCCATTTGATACCTTTACCTATCAATAAAACCTTATCAATAATCACTACACCTTACATTATCCACAATGAATTCGACACACAATTTTTCGATGATATATGTCAGCTGATAGAGCAAACCTACTATTGCAAAAAAACCTAGAAAAGCATTTAAAATAAACGAGCCAGAATGTATACCCAACATCATCAAGGACATTTCAGCAAAATGTAAACTATTGAATGGAACCGAAGTCAGCACTATTTTTCAACCTGAACCAAACTACATCCTCCTAATTAATGTACCAACGACTACTCTACAATCAACATGCAATATTTCACAAAATCAAATAAAAGGAACAACTTTAATTCACTTTCAAAATTGCAACATTGAAATAAACGGAATAAGTTATGAAAGCAAGGAAAATATTTATTGGGAGAGTATAGTTATACATCCAACACTACTCAGAGAAATCAAATCAACACAGACAATAGAAAGCTTAAACTTAGAAAAACTAAAATCATTTCACTTCAAAAATCAAAATGCCATAGAATTACTGAAAGTACAAACAAACCAAACAAACTACGTAATAATTGGATTTTTTATAACTCTCAGCATCCTGTTCATATTATTCTCCATTAAATATTTTCGAAACTTGGCTACAACAAATCAACAACACATTATTCATCTGAAACAACAAAGTTTAAAAACAGAAGCAATTCCTGATGACCCACCGAAACTTCAGTTCCTTTGGTCATCGTTTCCTCTAAGGGAGGAGGAGTTATGTGCACAGTCAACACCTCATACAAATGTATAAATTTATAACTATATACATATAATACAACATTGTTGTATTGTAAACATTATTTTATCAATAATTTCGTTCAGTAAATGCAACATTGTTATATTATAAACATTATTTTATTATAAATAATTTTGTCCATTTATATTTAATTTGTAACTTTAAAATTGTCAAATAAGCATAACCCTTCAATGCATGACTTTTTTTTTTAAATTGAAAAAATTATTTTTAGGGTAATTGATGCTCAATAAATTCAAATTTTCACTTAAAAATGTAATATTTTCAGTAATTTTCCGGGAAAACCAGAATTTTCAATGATATCATATATGATATTTCATGCATTAAGCAATTAAAAAAAAAATATTTTTTTGACTAAAGTTAAAACTTTATATTATTTTTGTAACCAAAATTTTTTACAAATTCATTTTCAAAACTACATTTTTCAAATTTTTGGAAATAATATTGCATTTTTTTATGAATAAAATTTTTCAAAACACTACAGGTGCCATGAGCACCTGCCCCACAGGAGCTATAGAGGCGCTGCTCAACTTACGTCCCCTATATATATATGTATATATATTAGGAAAGAGGCTGTAAGATCTGTCCTCAAGCTACAGGGTACTAAAGACCTGAAACCCGGAGATCTTAAAGGTCACCTAAGCATACTGGAAACAATATATATGGGTGAATATTATAAGATCTCTGATGGTATGCCAGTTGGAATGAACCTTGGTATTAATTACAACATTCTACTGACACAACGACAAAAATGGAAAATTGGCGAACCAGTTTTCGAGGAAGGCTCGGTTATTTGTAATACTGACGGATCCAAAACTGAGCAAGAAAATGGAGTTGGACTTGTAGGTCCAGGGGCTAAAATGCATAAAGCACTAAGGAAAACTCCAACGATCTTTCAAGCAGAGATAAAATGCTATAAAACTATGTGCCAGGAAATGTTACGATAAGGGATATAGAACTGGCTGGAATTGCTAAAACTTTTGAAAAATGAACTAAGGACACTTGTGGGACTTTTCACTGGACACTGTCCCATCTAACAAAGATGGGAATCGGGGAAAATCAAAATTGTAGATTCTGTGAAGAGGAAGCGGAAACCTCGAGCACATCTTGTTCCGGCGTAAAGGCATAATACGTCCTAGGCTTGAGCGTATGGACCAAATGTACCTAACACCGGACGAAGTGTGGCACATACCACCTAAAAAAGTCTTGGGTTTTGTCAAGGCCCTAGAACTTTAGGTCAAAACCAGCAGTAGGGTATTACAAAAGATCCAAACGGGTCGCCGAAACACAGGAAAAACATCCCACCTCTAGGCTGGTTCTCTAATCTAATGTAATTCCTCAAGAATGTTTTCATTTGTGTTTGAATTCATATTAAATTCATAAAATACATATGTTTTCTACTATATTTTCTGCTTCATTTTCTTTGTCAGTAGATTCATCTGGTGTTTCGTTGAATACTCGCTGGGCTAAAACATCATCATATAAATCGTCGAATTCATTTGCTTTCCCAAACTTATCATTACTTTCATCCAATTCATCAATAATTTTCAATATATCAATATCTGACAGCCCTTTTTTATAACTAGACATTGTAGTCTGTAATGCATGATATATCATATTTGATAGTATATCATATATGATATATATTAATAATTGTAGAGCAAATGCATGATACATCATATATGATATGTATTTTTTATTGATAATTTAACGTGAAATTTACAAAAATATTTAGTTAACAATAGGTTAAATGAATACTAAACATCATTATCTTTTTAAAAATAACTTACTTTATATGTAATATCAGATGTTTAAACTAAAAAGTGCAATAAATTGAACGATTGCGCTACACACAGTAGAAACTTTTCACCAACCATCACCTATTCAAATACAGCGAATGCTTTTAACGATTATTTAAACTGCTGTCAATCTTAAAAATCAAAAAGTCCGAAGTACATTGAACATGCTAAAACTTACAAAACGAAAATCCCTAATTCAAACGTAAAAATATTTAAAAAATAAAGAGACATATCATATATGATAAACTATGCACTAAAGGGATAACATCATTTCAAATAGCTAAAATTCTATTCCCACAAAATTGTAATGTACACCTTTTTTCCTTCTAATAAAATAGCCAAATCAGCAAATTCCAGCCTTATCATAAATTGTAATTATAACTTCTTGCAACATAAAATCTTAATAGTAAGTTCAGTTTAAGAAGAATTGTCGAATAGTAAACTCACTCTAAAAAATCTTGTGCTAAATAAATTGTATTTTAATAAAAGTTTAATTATTTAAAATTTTTATTTTTTTTATTTTAATCAAACACCTTTCTGAATATCCTAACTCGCGACTATACGTATGCACTATGCACACTTTTGTAAAAATTTTCATTACTCATATATACAAACATACATATTTGGAAAAATTAATTTTTGTGATTGTGGTAGAAAATACAACGTTAATAAAAATAATTTCCATAATTCATAATTCATATTGTACAAGATATGATTAGCTTCATTCATCACATAAAATACATATTATGTAGATCCAATTGCACTTGTTAGTATTTCGCTTAAGTAACGTTCATATTTTAATCTCGGAACAGAAAAAATCTCTTTAATGCTGACCAAATTTAATTATTATCTTTCAGATTGATTTTTTTTTCTTAGTTTGGTAAAATTACAAAAATTTTAATTTTGTTTTTCACATTCTAGTGGAACTTGTAATGTTTTTTCACTTTTTTTTTCAATACCGTAGCGTCATCCTTTAATCTTATCCTGAAGAAGAAATTAATTTTTGCTTATTGATTGGGCCTAACTTATAAACATTTTTTAGTTTTAAAACTAAAATAGTTTCGACTTGGAGATCAAAGTGTGCTTTGAAACTCTATACAAAATATATTAAGTTAATATGTTATCTCTTCATTTTATAAAGAATTTGAAAGCACTTACAAGTCGAAACTATTTTAGTTTTAAAATTAAAAAATGTTTATAAGTAAGGCCCAATGTAATTAGCTGCGATTATTCATGTAGGCAACTTATAAGTTAGCTATATCTATATGTGTATGTATATAGTTATTGCATTTTTTTATTGCAAGTTTAAAGAAAAAAATCTACTGACACGAAAACTAATAATAAAACTTTATTTGCAATTTTTACAATGGAATCTGTCAATCTTCTGACAAAATAGGGGGTGGTTGTGTAAAGAGAATTGTCTTTCATCTTCCAGCATTTTCTAGCACTTTCTAACACACGCTGGACATATATAGTACATATGTTTAATTTTTTTCCGAAATAAATGATTTTTGAAACATTTTTTTTTTAATCGCGAAACTAATTAGGTTTTGACAAACTTTTAACCACACACCTGTGATCTATACTGGGTATTCCTTTTGATTATGCGAAAAATTCACGATAGATAGTTCTAATAAACAAGATCATGTTGGATTGTTAATTTTTTTAGTTTCTCAAAGTACTTATAATACAGACAGCCCCAATACTCTGAAGGATTGAACATAGGGAACATATATTTGTAGTTTTTGAAGTAAGAAGCGCTGTAATTTTAGAGGATAACTTGCATCAGAAACATACACTTTCATATAGTATATGTATGTATATTATATTTTCTGCTTGTTTCCATGGAACAAATTTTTTGTGGTGTCATTTTTTGAATAACAAATTCAAACAATCTAATATGTATATATGTACCTAATTTAACATGATGAATTTTCAAGTTATAAATTGAAAATTAAAAATTCGATAGATTATAATGTACCAGCATGTGTATATATATACATAAGCATGTATGATATATTCGATGACAAAAACTAGGATAACTATATGAGTTTGCAAGAATTTTAAAAACATAAAAAATCAATTTTGTTATATTTTTATTATTATTTTTTTTTTAAATTCTTTTACATAATTTTAATTTCCAGGATGACCATGAAAAAAACAAGAAATTAATTTATTAATCTATGACATATATGTTATCATCCTATATCAACTATATTTTATATGTTGAATGTCTTCCGTAATAAATTTTAAAACAACTGGATTTGGCTGGATGTCGCATTATAATTAGTATATATCCATTTTATAAAATTTTTTTATGATTTAAAATACAACAACTTGAAAGCATTGAAAAATTCAATTCAAAAAAATATCTTTTTTTATATAAAATTTTATTTAACATTAATTTGAAAAATAGTATCTTTTTTTTCTTCTCCATATTATGAAATCAATATGTAGATAAATTCCTTTATAATTTCTATTGAAAATCATTAAACATGCGAAACATTTTCCTAATTTATTCAAATTATATGCAAATTTTTTAATTTTTCAAAATTCAAAACAAACACAACAACAATAAATTCATAATGAATAACTCTTAAGTTTTACTCTCTATAGTTTTAATTTTATTCTCTTCGAATGAAAATGTAAATTGTTTTCTCTTAATTTTAATGAAGAAAAGTGAAAGAAAATATTATTTTTTTCAATTGTACTTTTTGTACACTTGTACATTGTGTGCGACAGCTCACATCAAACAACATTTACCTGTATAGTACATCGTATATTTTTACTTGTGTTACTTGTGTACCTTCTTCATGCTAACAATTTTTTCTATTTTATTTTTAGAAGAAAAATATGGTCTTCTTTTTCCCTTACATCCGTATTAATTGATCGTGTTTTATGAAACTTTTTTTTTGTTATTGTATTGGTTGTTATATTTCAATAAATTTTTTTTTCAGCCTCATTATAAACAACTATCATAATATCATTATCATCATAATACTCGTATAATAATAAATAATCGTATATATAGTCGATCATGTAATGATGCAGAGACCCCCGAAATTGTTACGCATTGTTTGAGGGTTCCACTATAAACATTATCATCACCTAGTAAGCCAGTAATGTCAGTCAATGAAAGTAACTGCCAAAGACGCATTCAATAACGGTCTTTCGGTCTTAACAGTCGCGTTTCTTTTTTACTTTTCTCTTTTCGTTTTTCGTGTACCAGCAGCAGTAAAACAACACAGAGACTAAATTAAAACGGTTTTATATTGATTTTTTTTAAAATTTTGTAATTTAATTTTTTTTTTTAATTAAAAAAAATTGTCACTTTTATAAATTTTGGTGAAAAATTGCTAATTTTTGGATTTTTTTTTTTGTAAAAAGAAAAAAACCGTAATAAAATTTTTTTGATTTTTCTGGAAAATGTGAAGAAATTTTTTTGTTTGGTAAAAAAAAAATAATTAAAATATCTTTCAAAATTTACATCAAGTTTTGTTTATTTTTTTAAATTTCTATGATAAATTTGTTGATTGGACCTTCTTATTGGAAATTACGGTTTTTATTTTCTCCTGGAAAAAAAGAGTTAAATAAAAAAAACTAATAAATAAACGATCGATTTGATGATTGATTTGGAGGAAATGTAATGTATTAATAAACTTGTTTTACTTATGTGTTTTTTGTTTTGTTTTCCAATTTTTGTCTTCTATTTTAAACAATTCACTTTCATTTTTAAGTAAAAATATCTATAAGACATTTTTATTTGTAAAATCGTTAAATCATCATCATTATTTCTTAACCGAGAAGATTATTATTAAAGTATTAAGACAAAAAAAGAAAAAAAAAACGAAGCATTTTTACAGGTAAAAGACCTTAATGTGGATTTAAATTGTTTTGATTATTATTAAATTGTGAAATTTCAAAATAACGTAATAGTAAATTGAGATTGCATTTTATTGTTTTATTTGAAGAAATATTATAATTACTAAAGTTGAAAATAAATTGTGTGCAAAAAAAAAAAAAAAAAAAAAAAAATTACAAGTGTATTACAACAAAACGTACTTTATAATAATCACTTTTTTGTAATGTGAATTGTAAAATAAAAAAACAACAGAAAATGATACAAAATAATAGTTATTAAAAAAAATGAAATTAAATTAAAATAAAAGACAAAATAAAAATAATAACGAAAACATAAAAAGAAATTACAAGAAAACAAAACTTTAAAAAGAAAAAAAAAAAAAAACGAGAATACCTACCATAAAATTACCACAGGTTTCACAAAAAAGTTAAAAGTAAAAGTGAACAACACAATAAATAGATAGAGTGGATTGTGCATATTGCAAATCTTTTATAGGAAGGAAGTTAAAAAAAAAAGCAAAATAACCACAAAGATACAAAGATTTGCGTTTTACCTAGCTATACCATTTTTTTTTTCTTTTTCTGCTTCTTCTTATTTTGTATTTTTATGTAATTCAATCATTTTAAGAAGTTACATTGTACATTTTTTGCAAACATAATAATTATTTTCTTTTTTATACAAATACAAAAATAAAAAACTCATTTTGTGCTCATTTATTGTGCAAAATTATTTCCGCGAATTTTTATATTTTCATTTCTTCGTTTTGTTTTATTTAAATCTGCAACATCTCAAACTGTAACCGATTTTTTTTCTTTTGAATTTTGTAATAACTGAAACGTGCAATAAAAATTGATATCTGTTATATTGGCTTAATTTTTTATTTAAAAAAAAAATAAGAAAAACCAATTTTTCCAAAAAAAAGAAAAACAGGAAAATAAACAAGTTTAAAAAATGACTTAAATTTTTTATACAAAGTGACAAAACATATTTCTTTAAAAATCGAAAGTTATTGGTTTCGAGGAACGAAAAATTAACCAAAATATAAAAAAATAAAAACAAGAGATTTTTTTTTTTTTTAAATAAAAAAAAAACAATAATTGCATAACGTTTACAATCAGTGGCTCTTTTAATAATTTAACGAGAAAAAAAAATTTACATGTATAGATATACATACAATATACATATATAATTTTTTGTACATTTAAAAAAAAACATGAAAATTTTAAGTTGTGAAAAATAGAACAACATTAAAAAAAAAACATATGAAAGCAAATTTTTTTTTTTTAAATTAATCATATTTTTATCTTTTAATTAAATTCGCGAAAAATATAGAAAAATATTGATTAAAAATGTCTAATTCAACTAGAAAAATGATTTTTATGACAATATTTTTAATAACAATTCAATTAAAAAATGTTTTTAGTGAAATTGATAGTGGTGGGGGTGGTGGTGTAAGTGATAGTAGTAACAGTAATGAAACACGTAAATTACAACAAGCAAATTTAAGTGATATTTTAACACAATTAAATTCAAAAAAATTATTAAATTTAAAATTAAATGATGCTGATGATGATAATTTAAATCATAATAATGATAATTCATCAAAAAATAATAATAATAATAATAACTATGATATATCAGATAATAATTTAAATGATTTCACAATTAAAAGTGATTTATCAGATAATTATGATAAATTCATGAGAATTAGTGATTTATTAGATGTTTTTAATATTGAACAATTATCACAAATATGGGGTAAATTTGGTGAAGAGATAACATCGAATTGTTCAAATGATATGTTGAAATATTTAAAAGGATTGAAATATGGAAAAATATGGGCAATGAGAAGTAAGTTTATTTGCAAAATATATAATATAAAATATTTTATAGATATTAAACTTATTAAAAATGACTTTGGAAAAATTAATTCTGTGTACATTCAAAAAAATTGTACAAAATTTTTGAAAAGGTTAAAGCCACCTACAAGATATTTAAACAAAGATTTTTTTTTTTTTTTTGTAAAGGTAACTTCAATTCAAATTTTCAAGAAACTGAATGAAAAATTCAATTTTAATAAATAAAACATGCTGTGGGCGATTAAAAACCGTTTCATTTAAAATACTTAACAATTTCTAAAAATATTTTCAACTGAAAAACTGTAAATTTGAACAAAGTTAATATGAAGTAGATATGAAAAGTTTTAGAAAAATTATATCATTTAAAATGAATGTTACTTAACATGTTGAAAATTATAAAGAAAATTAAACGATATTAAGTACTCCTAACAAAATCAAGTAATTATTGCGGTCGATTCTTATGTAACGCAAAAGACATTTTTATGAGGAATTTTATTAAAAAATTTTGTTGGATAAAAAAAGCGTAGAGAATTGATACTTCTACATTTATTACAATTTACCTTCGCCTTTAAAACTATATAGCACATTTCTATTTTTTGACCTTTTATTTTAAATTTATCTGAAAAAAAGTGGCAACGCAGAAGACGCGTACACAACCTTATTATTACATTCTAAATATTCCCTTTAAGAATTTTGTGAATTTTCAAGTATTTAATAATTGTCACTTTTATAGTTTTGTTGTAGCACATGAAAATTTATAAGGATATTACAGGTAACGCAGAAAATAAAAGAAGGTAACGCAGAAGACATTATGAAGTAATTTAAAAAAAAGAAAATGTAGGTATATTGTATTTTTAATTATATACTAAAAATCAATGCCGATATCAGGTCAGCTGCTAATAAAAACAAAGAATTTTTTAATATTTTTACATCTTAAAATATCTGTAATTTTTTAATGACTGATGGCTCTTTCGAATTTAGGACTTTTTTTCTTTTTCTAACGTCGCATCTTTTTACGTATTAAAGGTGATGTCCACTTACATAAGTTTAGAAAGTTCTTAGTTTTTATATTAACTTTATAATGGAAAATTTAGAGGCAATTTAAACAGGATAACAAGTAATTTCAGTGGAAAAGTATAAATTTTTCATACATATTTTCACTCTATGCTAAAGAATTGAAATGTTCTTTTAATTAACGATTTTCAAAAATAAATAAAACGTCATTATTTTTCACATTTTTATGAAAAAGATATGAGCTAATAAAATAAAAAATAAATAAAATTTTAAATAGACAATTTAGTTAAAGCGTGTGTACAAAAATGATTTATTAAATCAACCAACCAAGGAAACATAATTATTGTACATACGACCTATTAGGAACTTTTTTTTTTAACCCATAACGATAAAAAATTACATGCAAATACATTTTTCTGATTCGCTACATAATTTTAAATGAAAAAAACAAATAATAATAATAATAAAAAAATTAAATTAAAGAAAATTAAGTACTTAATTTAATTTTTATAAATAAATCGAAAATTTTACTGTTTTTCTAAAATCTCGAACATTTTGCAAATGAATAAATTTTCGTATTTAATACTATTAGACTTTCACCTAATTGGGATTTCGAAATAAAATATTTTGAAACCTAACTTGCAGAACTAACTAAGTCACTAGAGACTACCATCAGTAATGTTCTCAATTAAATCAATTTTTCCACCTTAAACTTGAATTTTACCTTAATTTAAATTTATATTTTTGAGCATAAATGATTTGTAACGATATTTTCGTGAAAATTATGTCTTCTGATAAATAAATAAATATGTAGTTTAAAAATAATAAAAATGTCATTATTATACTAAATATGTATACTAAATTAATGAATCGTGTACTACGTACAAGAGAAAATTTGAAAAAGAAAATACAAAACAAAATGCTTCCTATTATTATATAAATTTTCATTTGTATTTTACATTAATTTTTTTTTTATTTGAAAACAACGTTTTTTATTCATAGTTTTCATTAATAACTATAATTTATTAATTTGATCTATCAAAATAAATCTAATAACATTATAATAGCCAATTTACAGGTGTCTATATACATAACACTTGACTGTAACAAAAAAGATACAAATGATGATGTGATCATCGCGTAATCATAATCATTATATTACATCGGAATCGAATACCATCATCATTATTATCATTTAAATTCTCTTTTCTTTTTTAACACTTTTCCGATTTTATAATTTGAAGAAAAAAAATAAAACCGTCAAAATTTTCATTTTTCATCATTAATAAAAACTGAATAATTCAGTTTATCACATCATTTATTCAATTTCAAATTTATGCACATTCATTTTAATACACATAATTTAAATATCCATTTAATAGTGATAATTTTCATTTTACGCATAATGTATTAATTCAAAAAATGCCTAAATTATGCATCGCTGTGCATGAAAAGAAAATTATTTCGGTGATTTTTTTGTTCGTTTAAAATGTTGATTATATAAGAAATCATTTGAAAACAAAATTACAAAGAAATTTAGTGGAACAGCAACTCAATAAGTTTATTCAATTTTTGTCTTTAGTCTTCACTTGGTATAATAGCTTCAAACTTTAACTGCGTGCAAGTTTTTTCCGATAAAAAATAACACTATACTTTATTTAACAATTAAAGTCAGTATTGTGCTTATGGAGGCAGTACCCGATGAGTTTTTTGCCTTGGTAATATTTAATTTAAAAGATTTCTCTCGATTGAAATTGAGATCTGATCACCCCACACACGAGACAGATTTATACAAACGAAATGTAAAAGAGTATAGAAAAGTATGCCTATCTTGCCTGTACTGACTTTAATTGTTAAATAAAGTATAGTTTTATTCGTTAGGAAAGAGAGGTTAAAACTCGATAAGTGGAGAATACCGCTTCCCATTATTGCTCTCCTGAAATTAAGTATTAGCTGTTAAGCCCACTTTATTTATTTATCCCAATATTCTATTAGAAAGAAAAACGAATTAATTCTATTTATCTTCTCCTTAATCTTACTTTTTTTATACAGTTAGCTCTTATAGGGATGTAACTACTATACCCAACCCGAAGGCGACCTTACCTTCCAGTGTAACTTTGTAAGGTAACTTTGCAACCTTATAATACAAAATTTTCAAATCAAGTCAAGTAATTTTTCTTTATACAAATTTTAATCATCCCTTAAATCTTCTTAGAGGGTGAATTTCAAAAAAATCATATAATATAGAATATAGATAATTATTGGATTGTAACAGGAATTCCAGTTAGAAGGTTCAAAGAGAAACAAAATTCAATAGCATAATAATTAAATAAAAATTAAGCGATTAACGAATAGTGTAGTCTAAACGATGATATTCTTCTCATGTCGAGCCAGATTAGCCAGAGATTCCTTCTAATTGAGGTTTCCAGACGGTATTTCTATGTCATACATGCACTTACAGTTCAAAGTGTAATGTGAATCACTAAATTCGTTGGTTTGGTAGAGAACCAAACAAAACGATAACATAGTGTTGCATAGTATAGCTGAAATTATTTCAGTTGAAGGTTCATTGCGCATGTTTTACATGGCGTAGTGATCTTCTTGTGTATACATATACGAAAGAAGAAACCTGTTTGTTAGAATTCACAACAACAAAAATGCATGTGTGTAAGTATCTTTTCTTCTGCGCATGCCAACGTAGTACAATACGAAACTTCAACTCTTTTGGGACAAGCTATATCAAATTTTTGATTCAGTCAGTCATGCAACGTATGATACATTTTTGAATTATGTGAACAACGATTATGCTGCATCAAAAAGGCAAATATGCATTTTTGAAAATATCCTTATTTAATACAATCAAGTGTTGGTTTTCAGAGTTTCTTTCTTTTTAAATTTATATTTAAAATTTCTTAAAGTATTTTCGATTAAATAATTTGATAACTTTGAGATTTTCTTACAAAAATCTTTTTTTTTTTTAATTTTTCAACATTTCTAAATAAAAGCTGCTTTTCATTTTCGCTGAATTAGTAGTTCAATGATAATACTATATAATATAATGTATGTATTAGTATGAGCAATATGAAATACATATACATACATACATGCAAGAGTTTGTAATTAAATTAGATCATTTATAATTGCAAACAATTTTCACTGAATTTTCTTTTGTTTTTATTTTTTTTTCTTTTTCTTTCAAACCACATTGCTTAAAAAATTTTTGTTTTATTAATCACACTTAATTTTTTTGTTGTTATTGTTTCATTTATTTTTATTAAATTAAAATTGAATAATGACACGTAATCGCATATGATTACAATGTTTTCTTAAAATTTGAGATGTTCATATCTTGCTTTTTTTTTTTTCAATTGTAAACAAGAAAGATTTGTAAGAAAGAAAAAAAAAACAGCTACAACATGAAAAATGCAAAATTTTTAACTTTCAAATTTTTCTTTGAATTAAAAAAAAAACTATATGTAGGTATGTTATTGTTACGAAAGTTTTTGGTTTCATTTGTGTTTTTTCTTTTTTTTTTTTATATTATTTTTGTATATAATCGAGCGATAAATATTTCATATTATGTTTTTCTTTTGTATTATAATCTTTTAAAATGTCATTTTTGATTTATTATTATTATTTATTATTTTTTGAAAGACAAAAAAAAAAAACAAAAGTATTAAAGAAATAATAAGTCACGTGTGGAAAATTTTCAAGCAAAACATGTTTTTAATTTCTTTTCTTCTTGATTTTGTTTATTAATACATAGCTATATATTTTTTTTTATCTGATTACTCATTTTCAATTTAAAGTGAAGTGATTACCTACCTTGATTTTTAGATACAAAAATTTTTGTTCTAATTATATCGTCAACAATTGATTATTTTCGAATTTTCAAGTAATGCACGTTTGATGCACTTTTGTTGAATTGAAAAAAAAAAAGAAAAATCATAACATATCATCATGTCACATCTATCACCTTCATTGTTTTTGGCTTTGATTGTTACATGCAAAAACCATATAAATACCACATAGACAGACCAAAATGAAAATTTCTTGAAAAAAAATATTTTTCTCCCTGCAGATGGCCAGCCAAGGAGGCTCTGATAGAAAGAATAATTTTTGTATGAATTGAAATCAACAGTATGAGTGGTTAAGTGTATAAACATATACAATAATAATAACGTGGATGTTAAGAGCCATAGAGCCAATATGGAAATTGCGTATACAAAAAAAAAAACAAAAGAAAAATACAGATAGCAAAAACGAAAAACGTACAGAAACAATATGTATAAGCGCATATATAAAAAATGAGTCAATTCATTCAAAAATTATATAGGTATACAACTTGTCCGTTAAAATAATGATCATTAAATAATATGACATATAGATATATTATACTGTATAGTGTATACAGAATAGATAATGTACGTATTTCATAGGATTTTGCAATTATATATATTATATCCTATAATTATACATACATACATATATTGCTGGTATGGTTTTTTCTTTTTGTCCACATGCATATAGTTATGTATACCTATTTGATACAGCATTCTTTAAAGCTGAAATAAATGGTTATTGTTGTTGTTTTTTTTCTGGTTTGATTTTTCTGTTTCTTGTTGTTGTTGTACTTTTGCTACAAATAAATATGCTCGCGTAAATAAATATTTTTTGGAATAAGAATTTTATTTCAAATTACAGTGTACGCTCAATAATTTTTCCCTTCCTATTTTCAACTTTTGGTTTTTTCAATACCAAAATTTCAATAGGTACTTTGAAGGTTTTTCGATGATTTTTATTTTATAAAATAGAATAAAGTTTGAATAAGCTAAACATGTACTGCCTAATTTAAATCACCGATTTTTGTAGAAATAATTCATTATATAATTATCATAATCGCTTTTCATAATAACAAAACTAATTTTATTACAAAACTATTTATTGTTTTTTCAAAAATAGCGTTGAAAGTTGCAAATTGGTTTCCATCCAATAATTTCAACTATTTTAAAATTTAAACAAGGCCTATTTTAATCAGTCCAAATTATCGAGCTCATACTGTATGTATGTGTAATTTTTGCTTCTTTTCTTTCAAATGAATATTAACATTAAAATACAAGTGCAAGTTAACACTTCGTTCTATTTCAAATTTTATACCCTCGAATCAACTTTAAGTAACAAAATGTAACATTTTTTGATTCTTTAGAAAAGTTTGTTCCCGTGGAGCTAGGGAGCTGGAATTTGGCCAAGATATTCCTTGAACGGTCTAATATTGCATGATTGCGGTTTAATTCCGTTCACTAGGGCAAAAGTTTAAATTTAAAAAATTAAATATGTAATTCAATATTTTTGAATTTTTACATAAAAACCTTTCAACCTTCAAACCTTTAGACCTTTCAAAGTTAATGCAATATTAGATCGTTCAAGGAATATCCTAGCCAAATCTCAATTTCCTAGCTCCACAGGAACATTCTTTTCTAAAGAATCAAAAAATGTTACATTTTGTTACTTAAAATTGATTCGGGGGTATAAAATTTAAAATAGAACGAAGTGTTAACTTACACTTGGTACTGTTAAAAATTATAGAACAAGAAAAAAATGCTAACGAAAAAGCAAAGATCGATTCTCTGTAAAATTAAACCAAAATTTTCACTTTCTTCAGTAAAAGTGTTGAAAAGAATAGCTACATATTAAAAAATTCTTTGTTTTTATAGGCAGCTGACCTGATATCGACATTGATTTTTCGTATAATATTACATACAAAATACATTTTTATTTTTTTTAATTACTTCAAAATGTCTTCTACGTTGCCTGAAATGTCCTCATACATTTTAATTGCTTATTGTAAAAGATCAATTATATGAGTTTTCTATAAAATACTTTTTTAAATGACATGTGTTACAATAAAACTATAAATGAGACAATTATTAAATACTTTACAATTCACAGAATTCTTAAAGAAAATATTAAGAATGTATTAACAAGGTTGTGTACGAGTCTTACGAGATAAGTTTAAAACATAAGGTCAGAAAAATAGGAATGCGCTATATAGTTTTAAAAGTGATGTATAGAAAAATGTACAAGTATTAAGTCTCTACACTTTTATTATCCAACAATTTTTTAATAAAATTCCTCACAAAGTGTTTTCGTCGTTAGCAGAGAATCGACCTAAAACAAAAATACACACATGCTCAAGAAAATAATTTCACACGTACAGTATATTATTATATATGATTGTATACGTATTGTAATGTAAAAACACAAACACAAAAATTTTAGTTCTATGTTCAACCACTTGGGGACAAGGAGAAATCGCTAAAATGACAAAAGTTATGCTGATTTGAAATGTAACTGTCAGTAACGGACAAGGTGGCTGTCTTTATGATGTAATTATATAGTCATTGTTACATGTTAGTGGAGTAATTAAAAATAAAGTACATTATTATGTACTATGTATTATGTACAGTATTATGTATAGTGTTTTCAACATTATTGTGGTCACTAAATTTGTTATTGATTATGTCGTAATTACTTAGAGCAATAATTATGCAATTGCTTAGACAAATAAAAACCCACGAAGTATTAAAAGTATAATCCCAAGCCGCATGAGCACGTGCGCGCATGGTTTTTTTATATAATGTATTTTAAATTTTATATGAGTCATATAAAATGGGTTGTTGACCATCAGCAGAATGTATGATTTTAAAAATAATTTTTCGAGTAGTTGTATAATTACTTTCTTGAAACTACTTCATAATTGGGTCGTATCGTTGTTTCTTCAAAACATGTTCAATGCTATGCAATCTGAAAAAGGCAGATATAAATATTGAAGTTATTAAATTTTAAATGTTTTCATAGAGTCATATAAGAGTCACTCTTATTAATTAATTTCATTTAAAATAGAAAACCAATCATATAGGCAAAATAATAAAAATTGAGGAATCGTATTATACTAGAACAACATGCACAGAAAAAAAATACTTACACACATGCATTTTTGTTGTTGGAAATTCTAAGAAATAGGTTTCTTTTTTCGTATATGTATGTATATACACAAGAAGCCATGTAAAACATGCGCTAAAAAACCTCAACTTATATATTATTTTGCCTATATAATGTTTTTTATGGAAAATCCATTACAACATCAGGAATACTGAGTCATTTTTATTATTTATAGTAGGTATATACAAAGTTATCACATCGAGTTACAATAACTATTTTATAATCACTTCATGACCAAAATATGCTACTTGGGATTCCATTCAATTTTTTTTATCCAAAAGTAATTTACAGCACTTTACCAAAACAACAAATTGTAATTGCATAAGATTTTTTTTGTTCTTCTTCTTCTGTAATCCATTCAGGTACCAAAATATTTTTATTTATAAAAACAAAAAGTAATTAATTTGATAGACAAAATATGGTTAACTAACAAAATGTATGTACCTACATACAATAATAATTAATATAAACATGTACAATGTACATAATATTAGGTATGTACATACTCGTATGTATCTTTTGAAATTACCACATAAAGATTTTTCTAATACCTACCAAAAAAAAAAAACAATTTTTTTTTCATGTTAAAATTTAATAACGAAATACAATTCAATAAAAATCTTTAGTAATACTCGATAATGCAATGCATAATTACAGGTTTACACGTGCATTATACATTTAATATTTAAAAAAAAAAACAGTTGAAAATTATTTAATAAAAAAAAAATTATTATAAGTTGATTAACTTGATACATATATTGATATACCGGTTCAGTCTGTAATAAGTCAGATACATTATTTTTTTGTATCTAAGTATGTACGAGTATTTGAATTCTTGTATATATGTATCTGTATGTACATAACGCAATGTATTAGCCGGTAAAAAAAAAAATTAACCGTTAACATGTTATGAATTAGATAGATTATGTCAAGGTAAATTACATTAATTAAAAAAAAAACATAAATAAACAGAAAGAAAAATAAAAATTTGTAAAAATAATTTTATCCGATATATTAGAATTCACATTTTATTCCAAGTTCGTGATATTTTTTTGTTTTTCATTGACCACGAAGTACGAAAATGTTTTTAATTATTATGTCTTTATGATTTATTTTCTTGTTTTATAGTATGTATTTATTTTCTGTAAATATCAATTTTACATTGAACATTAATTTGCAAATGCAAAGTCAAGATCATGAGAAGCAATTACGAAAAAATATCAGAATATGTAATTTTGCAAAGTTTTTGCAACTAAAAAGTGATATGTATCTGTAAAAAAATGGTAAGTTAGAGCAATAAAGATTTTTGATCAATTTTTATAATTTTGAATTACATAATTGGTACACGTGTTTTTTTTTTTTTTTGTTTTCGCCTTATTCTAAGTTTTATATAATATATAATATCAGGTTTAACACTCCGATCTACATATGTTCAAATTTACACCCGCCGATCAATGTTAAGGAAATTTCTGTAGACATTTTCGTCCTTGAAAAAAGTATGTTTCCTCAGGAGTAGGAGGTTGAAATTTGGCCAGAATGTTCTTTGAAGGGTTCTCTTTGAAACATAAATTCGAAGATTTCGAAACTGAATTTTTTTTTGAAAAAGTGCAAAAATAAAGGAGGTCGCAATAGAGGGGATAAAACGTTGATTTTAAGAAAAATCACGATTTTTTATATTTTATCCTATAACTTTTGCACTAGTAAACAGATTTATTTTATTTAAAGTTTGTTTGGAGGAAAATCTATTAGGGAATATACTGGCCAAATTTCAACTTCCTACTCCTCCGAGAACATACTTTTTTCAAGGACGAAGATGTCTACAAAAATTTCCTTAACATTGATCTACGTAACTTTTTTTTTGGAGCCCTGTAGCTTACTCCCTGTTGCAGGGATCTTTTTTTTTTCAAAAAAATCGTTTGTACAAAATGACGAAAAGAGTACACTGCAGAAAATTTCAAGTTATTCGGATGATAGGGTCTAGAGATATTCAAATTTGAAAACTGATTTTTGAAGAAATTGTGCCAGAATTGACTTGACTGTTAATTGCTTTTTGTGGTATACAAGATGTCATTGAATTGGAAGTTTTAATGAACCATGAAGATTTTAATCCTAATTTGTCATATGTATGTATATATTTGTCCTACTTACAACAATAATGTATAATTATGTAGTTTGTTGTCCTTATATAGTAAAAGATAAAAATCACATTAAAATATAGTGTATTTTATAAGAGAAAAAGTAAAACATACAAGTCAAGGTCCGTTTAAATATTAAATAATAGAATTTTGAAATTTTGCAAATTATTTTTATTTTTAAATGAAAAAATATCTTATTTGTTTTTGTTTTTAAAAAAAAACATGTTTT
This sequence comes from Bombylius major, assembly GCA_932526495.1. Lineage (NCBI taxonomy): Eukaryota > Metazoa > Arthropoda > Insecta > Diptera > Bombyliidae > Bombylius > Bombylius major. The sequence continues at coordinate 20,680,209 of OW052043.1, forward strand.
TATAATTTTAATTTAAAATCCTTCTATAAATCCATAAGATGTATATTAGCATACATTTGCTAATTAAACATTGAATATTAAAAAGAAAAAAAAAGGTATTAAAAATAATAAGACTTTAAAAAGTATTTTAAATTTAGTGAATGTACTCGTACATAATAAATTTTGTATTTACTTAAGTTTTGATTCTCCGCTATTAAAGAAAAATATTATGTATTAAGTCGAAACAGTGGATACAATACAACTATAAATAAAAATTTTAACCTTTTTGTTTCTTATAATAAAAAACAAAATCCTCATTTATACCTTCTTGTTTTTAATCAATCACCTTCACCCCCCTTGTATTAAAATTGTTTTACAATTTCTTATATAAAAGCCCAAAAAAATTTTCAACTATTAATGTTTACTTTTATTATTAGCAAGCTCTAAACAAATTTTTTGTTTTTCAACATGAATGAAAAATATAAATTTTTGTTTGTAATTCTTCAATTTTTTGTACAGCTATTACTACCTGTGTTTTTATATATGTACATATGTAGGTACCTACATATATTTTTGTTTTTACATAAATACTAGTACCTACTTTTTTTTGTTGTTAAAAAAAGTCAAACAAATCAAACCGGAAAAACAAACATTTAAATACATATTTTTATTTTAGATCCGGAATACTTTACATCCCTTTATTTTACATAGTTTGTAGAATCATCATAGAAATATGTACATATGTATCTATGTATGTATGTTAGACTGTCCCTTATTTTAAAAATTTTCAAATTCTCAGGGTGCTACCCCCTAATTTTTTTCGTTCTTCAATTTAAAGTAAAAATACCAAAAAAACAGGTAAATTTAATATAATTTACCCGTGCCGATTTCACTGTTTTTTTTTTTTTTCAAAAAATGACGATTTTGTGTACTTTACCCTCTACCTTTTGCCCTAGTTAACGATTTTTTTTCATTCGTTTCATTTTTGTGGAAGAGAACCTTTCAAGGAATATACTGCCCAAATTCCAACTTCCTACTAATCCGGGAACATATTTTTTTAAGGCACGAATGGTCTTCAAAAATTTTTCAACATATTATATTATAACATTTATGTTTAATTTTACTACCTCCCATATACATATGTACATATAATATGTTGAAAAATTTTTGAAGACCATTCGTGCCTTAAAAAAATATGTTCCCGGATTAGTAGGAAGTTGAAATTTGGGCAGTATATTCCTTGAAAGGTTCTCTTCCACACAAATGAAACGAATGAAAAAAAATCGTTAACTAGGGCAAAAGGTAGAGGGTAAAGTACACAAAATCGTCATTTTTTTGAAAAAAAAAATCACATTAAAATCGGCACGGGTAAATGATATTAAATTTACCTGTTTTTTTGGTATTTCTACTTTAAATTGAAGAACGAAAAAAATTAGGGGGTAGCACCCTAAGAATTTGAAGTTTTTAAAATAAGGGACAGTCTAATGTATGTACATAATTTAAAATTTATAAATATGTACATTTTTGAAAACGTCGAATGATCGTCATTTGATGAAATTCAAGCTTAAAACTTTGAATTGCTGAATTTCATCAATTGACGATCATCTGACGTTTTCGAAGATGCACTATCTCTGGTAATTTTTTTTAATATACACACAAAATAATAATAATTGTGACAAATACAAAACATGTAAATTCAATAATAATTTAATATAGTACATAATTTGTTTTTTTTACAAAAACAAAAATAGCAATATCGTGAGTACATAGTATGACGACACTCGCACTCGTAGTAGTTTTAAAGATTCAATTGATATATCGTCGGCTTACAAGAAAAACTGACTATCTGAAAAAATGAAATTTTTAGGAAACAGAAAAGAAAATCTTTTAGCGTAAAAAATATGTAAATAAAATCAGATAATCAAATTGGATCCGAACGAATTATGCTTTTTATATACAGTAATGAGATAGTCAATTATTTCGGACGATAAAGAAAGTGCTTACGGTATGTTCTATGTATATACTTATGTATATAAGTCTAAACGGTCAATTTTTCAGATAGTCAATTCTTCTTGTATGCCGACGATATGTATGTATATTATACAAATTAACTCGTAGCAAAGTGAGAAGAAGAAGAAAAAAATACAAAAATTATAAGCTATTAAACAATCGCTTAAAAAAATTATTATAATTATCTTTTTTTTTTTATACTTAACATTATTATTACACTTTTTTTTTATTATGTTAATATGTACATTCTTCAATTTGTTTACTAATTTTTTTTTAACTTGACTTAATTGATATAATCTGCATAATTTTTTGTTCGATATAGGGTAGTGGACCCATATACCGGACAGCTCATATTACCGGAAACTATGAAATAAAAATGAAAATTTGTGTACTTCTGTACTAACCGTTAGAAAGAAAAAAGTCTATAATGTAGCCAAAATCCTCTACTTTATTTTGATATATTTACGTTTTATGTAGAATTTGTCATTTATGTAATAAAGAATTTATTTGGCAAAGTATCTTAAGTGTCCGGTATACGGGTCCACTACCCTATCTGAAATTTAAAAGAAAATTCTTATAGTTAAGCACATGAACATAAGTATATACTATGTATTGTACTTGTATATCGTATAATTGAACAAAAAATTTTTATTTTCAATTATGATTGAATAATGGAACACTCACTTTATTTATATAGAAAAAGAAATAACAATGCTGTTCAAATGCACTATTATCTCTTATCCTGGAATATCCTGAAACGGAGAAATACCTAACTGTTTTTGTAAAACATGTCATTTTTGTTACCAGATTTTAAACAGTACTTTTTGGCTGTAAAATTAAATTTGATCTAATAAAAACATGTATAGGTATATATAAGCATAAGCAAAATCATAAAAGTTGAGATTTTTTCGCGCATGTTTTTTGTTCGTTTTTGTTGATTTTTATTAATTATTAATTATATTAATAAATTAATTAAACACTTTTTATTCACTCACTAACCCTCTTGACTCAGAGCGACGTTCATGACGAAAGTGTGAAATTTTGGGCAGAATTTTAGGGTAGTAAACGTGAATATATTTACATGAGGTTTTCTGATTTAGAATACGTCAATGCCAATGGGGAAGCTTAGTTCCTGGAAGAAAAAAGTTTGGGCATCCATAACTATAATCTCAATTGCATAACTGCAACTCATACCCAAACTTTTATTAATGCAGTTGAAAAGATGTAAATTTACACAATTTATTGATAAGAGTTCAAACATTTGAAGTCAAACGAGATAACATAACTGTAAAATATTCTTAATACATTTAAAATTTAAGATTCTATACTTTATTTAACAATTAAAGTCAGTACAGGCAAGATAGGCATACATTTCTATACTCTTTTACATTTCGTTTGTATAAATCTGTCTCGTGTGTGGGGTGATCAGATCTCAATTTCAATCGAGAAAAATCTTTTAAATTAAATATTACCAAGGCAAAAAACTCATCGGGTACTGCCTCCATAAGCACAATACTGACTTTAATTGTTAAATAGAGTATAGTTGAGTTGAGTTCTAGCGCTCTAGCACTTTTCTTGTGTGTATCACTGAGAAAGAAAAAAATTAGTTTTTACTTTTTAGTGCATTTTATTTATAAAAGTTATTTATTTTAAAAGTTTTTCTAATATAGGTACATATTTTATTATTGTCTCTTAAAATTTACCTTTTCACCTCATTTGAAATCAAATTGAGAAATTCATCACATTCACTGGCACCGTTTACTTGGCAATTATAAAATCATGAAGAAACAATCAATACTTTGCATACGCTTAAACGCCTTTCGAATTTTTTTCTAAATGATCATTTTAACATTTTAATTAGCCTTAATTTTTCTTCTTAAAATTCTTGACACAAAATATGTATTTTAGCACTTATGCATTAAACAAAATGACTGATTAATTATGATTGCAATGTAAAAATTATTTGTACATTTATGTTCTTCATATGTAAAAATTGTTTATGAATTCATAATTGTTTGTTAGATTTGTTTATCATTTATGCTCGTCTATAAAGGCAAAAGTGGTATAGTTTAGCCCGTTCTTTATACAATAATTTCACGTGCTGTAATTTCATGTTTTACATTTTAAATTGTGAATTGAGTAGTTTTACTTTTTCATGTTATACTTTTTTTTTCTTCAATCGGTTCAAGTATTTCTAGTGATAATACAATGTTAAATCTAAAATTACTTTCCCTTTCAAAAATATTTCAAATAAGTACGAGTATGTGCTTTATTTTACATTATTTTTAAGTTGGTGCAGTAATTTTGTTTTGAAGTTTAAATTAAGTACAAAATGATTTTTATTATTATTTATTCATTACATTGCACTGCACCGGTGTTTTTCTATTCATATGACTATTAACAGTGATTTTTAGTCAATGTTTAAAATTTATTACACTTAACTTATGTACCTGAGCTAATTATCTACCTCATGGTATTATGAGGTATACGACGCGTAAACGTACCTTAAATATTTCTTAATAATTTATTTTTTAAATATCCATAATTAATGTCAGATATTTATTGAAAAGTTCATGTACTTAATGACATTTTTTTTTGTTAACTTAATTTAACAATTTAGGGAAGAAAAAAAACCTTTCATATAATTGCAATGTGCATTTAGCAGTTTGTTTTTCTACTTCGTTTCGCACTAGTTCTTTTATCCTTGACAAATTGCATAGGTACTGCAATTATTTCTGTTGCATTCCTTTAATATTTTTTGTAACTATTCAAAAAAAAAAAATTTATAATGTGCATTTCCTTGAAACTTATAATTAACTTTAATAACGGTATTGCGACTATATACATTTTATTGTTATACCCACAATTTACCTTAATTAAATAATGTTTATATTGTTTAATCTTTTGAAAAAAGAATTTTACTTATATTTATAATCTGGGCCGCTATTCTCGAAACCACTCGTAAAGTTAAGTATACGTAAATCCACCATTTACGAGTGGTTTTGACATATGGCTTATTCTCGAGATCCGCATACGTAAATATTCGAATGAAAACCATTCGTAAAGATACGAGTGCCTATTTGCACTCGTAACTACTTACGAGTACTAAGTTAATACTGTCTAAAATAAATAAATAGTTATTTAATATAATGTATGTATGTATATACTCATACTATATATTATATATTACATTAAAAAACTATAAAAGTAAAATTATGAATTAAAAATATTATATTAATAATAAAAATAAAAATTATTGATACAATCCTTTGTTTAATGTCATCCACCATACACATTTTTTTAATTTGAGTAATTTTAGAAATTTCTCTTGGATATTCTCAAAATGACATACGTCATATATATTTCTTCTCTCATTATTCATTAAACCTCATCCCCCTTGTCTAAATCATCCGATACACAAACCAGTTTTGAACTTTAGAACTTTCACCATACTCGTAATCTATTCGAATGGTAAATAAATATTCGATTGATTTCAAGAATACGTGTAACATAAACCATTCGAAAAAAAGTACTCGTAAAGATACGTATGCGTAACTTTACGAGTGATCTCGAGAATAGCGGCCCTGGTACCTACAATTGAATAAAAGAGTTTTAATTTTCAAAAGAAAAACAAAAAATATTACCATAATGGTTTCTTTTGAGTAGTTTTAAATTATGCGTAATCATCATCACTCTCACTTTCTTTCCAGACATACGTATACTACATACTTTTTTTTTTCTTTTTTGTGTAACCATGTTTATTTGTTTGTAATTATAACACAAACCTTTTTTTTTTTTTTGTTATATTATAGTCACCGAATAAAAAAGAGAAGTTGAAAATGTTTTGAATTTTATTTTGGAGGTGAAATTAATGTTTAGTTTAGTAAATATGTAGTTTAACGTTCTGATATACATATGTATTATGTACGTAACGTACATATAAGGAATCATGCGTCTACCAAATTTGAGTATAATGAATAGACAGACATTCCTAATTTCGAATCGAATTGGAAAAAGTAAATCGTCTATTTCAAAACAATTAACTTCAGTCTTATAAGTACGTAACATTGGTAAAATGCCATCAGCATTAGTATAGCTTTGAACGTTTTTAGAATTTTCATCTTCATGATTGTTATTTGTTCGGAATTCCAAGCTGCTTTTATCGATCATTCGATAAAACTCAAGAAAATGGCTCACAAAAAAAATTAAACTAATTCATAATTACATATATGTGTGAAATCATCAACAAAACATGTCAAAGTTAATTTAAGGTTAAGGGCACTGTCCACTTAACTATCACTTAAGCAAGATGACGCTACAAGAGGATGACAAATGCAAGTTCTGCAAAAAGGTCAGAGACTTTAAAACACATTTTGCATGAATCCGAGGCGTTGGTTTCAAAAAGAATGCGACACTGTTAAGAAACAATAAACTAAAGAAAAATTCGTAAAAAAAAATTCACAATACCTGAACATTTTCTGGTTGTAGACAAACATGGGAGGTTAATAAACTATGAAAATTCAATTACTTCTTAATTTTTTTTTATATTGTTATTATGTACCTATATTGATTTTTTTTCAAAAGTATTTTTCTTCTATCCAAGAAGTACATAAATCGATATCTCTTATAATGTTTTTTCATCGCGTCGCGTCAAATTATCTTTGTTTTTTCTACAACTTAAAAGATCAATCTTTTTTTTTTTTTAATTAAAAACCAAAAACAATAAAAACAACAAATAAGTAGAAAAAAAATAATTTTCAGCTTTAAACTCGAATTATGTATGATTACAAATGATTAAATGAATGATCACGCTTAAAAAAAAAACTTAATTTTTGTAGTGTAAACAACAAAAAAAAAATGTAAAATTGGAAAAATAAGGTAGAAAATAGAAAAAATTGTTTTTATTTTATGTACCAGCGTGATATTACTCATAAAAAAGAGTTTAATATACCCAAAGAAAAAGTACATACGTAGTTATTTAACAAAATTGACACTTTGTGCTATAACCGTGTTAACCTAAAAACAAATCAATACCCATAGACATGTAGTACGACATAAATAAATTTATTTATCTCGATTATTTTGATTATCTTAAGGTTATATAAGTAGTTCTTCCTGAAACACAGATGAATAATATATAAAAAGTATTTTAATGTGCGGATGTTGTATACCGATAATTTATTTTCTGTCAATTAGAATATGTCAAGAAGATAAAAATAGCAAAAACGATCAATTTTAGGGTATGCAATAAGTTTCATCATTGAAAGCTCTTTTTTAAAACTTGACTTAAGACTTAGGGAAATTACCAAAATCGGAAACAGTACTCTGAAATGAAATTACAATTTTAATTCTATTAAATTGTTGTGATTAAATTCAATGTTTTATTGAAATTCAAACTCTTTAACTATATAGTATTTTTATTTTTGGAAGTCAGTACAGGCAAGATAGGCATACTTTTCTATATTCTTTCACATTTCGTTTGTATTATATAAATCTGTCTCGTGTGTGGGGTGATCAGATCTCAATTTCAATCGAGGGAAATCTTTAAAATTAAATATTACGAAGGCAAAAATATTCATCGGGTACTGCCTCCATAAGCACAATACTGACTTCCAAAAATAAAAATACTATAGATCAGGTAAAGCTGGACGATACACTCTGCTTATTAGCTTTAGTATCAGAAAACCGAAGCTACGGAGAAATCAAAAAAAAACTACAGACTTTAAAATACATATTCAAAATATGCAAACAATAAATACCTATTTGAGTTTCTTTTAATAATATCCACTCTACTTATATGTCAGTGGTTGTAGCCTGTAGGCAATAACACAAGAACGTTTTCTTGTCAGCTTGGATTAAATCCAAATACAAATTTTGTATCCAATCATACAAAAACTCTAAGGAAGTACAAAATTACAGCATAGACACATGATTATGGTTATTGAATAAAATATTATTTATTTCTGTTGGTGATCATAAAAAAATTATAATACACTAAAAATTATCAAAACACAAAATCCAGCGGTGAAATGATTTAAAGCTAAATTATGATGAACATATACATATTATTAAATTTGTAACAATTTAATTGATAAAATTTTGTAATGTCTTACATTATACTGTTATTTAATATAATTTCGTTTTTTGTTTATTTTTGTTTATTATGAGATGTGTTTTTCATTGTTTTCTGCGTAATCATTAAATTTTCTGATAATATCATCTTGGAATTTGGTAAAAAAAAAATAATAACATCAGTCAGATGATGTGTTATATATTGTAGATATGTACATAGTGTACATACATACATACATATACATACACACATATTTTTTTATTATTACTGATGCGAGAAAAGTAGGTTAAATAAATTCCTATAAAAAAAGAGAGGAAAAAAATAAAAGTAAAATATTTCTTCGTAATTGTTAATTGGCCAATGTTAATTTTCAGACAACACTGTAGGTACACATGGGAAATTCCATGCAGATTATTCATAAGGAAACATCCAGAAATACTAAATGCATTCCAGTTAAGTTGCACTCTTTTTGGAATTTTTCTAGAAAAACTAGTCTTCATGAGAAATCCACTTTTGTATATTATGATAAGTTCAATCAACAAACCTTTTCATTGGCTGCACAATTAAGACAGACGAGTCAAAATCAGTTGAAAAATAATATACAACATATACATTTATGTATAGTTAGTAAAAAATTTTCCATTTAAAAATGATTTCGAAAGAAAATTTTTTACGAAAGTCAATTTTAAATTTGACATCATAGATATTATCACATATTGTCTATATGTGCTGTATGTACATAAATATCAAGTGTTAACTTTTCTCTAAGTATTTAAAAAAAAAAACAAAAAAAACATTTAACATGAAGATGTTATTATTTTTTTTTATTTACGACATTCTTGTAAAACTATCTGTTGTCAATCAATAAACATTTTTTTTTCTAAATTTTAAATTGATTATAAAAGAAACAAAAATAAATTTCATCTTCATCTTCTCATATTTTCATAACTTAGGATTCTTAGAGTATTTCTAATTTTTTTTTCTCTAATTATGCATGTGGTTGGATTACAAGCCGCGTCGAATGTCGTTTTTTTTGTTCTTAGCTACTACAATATCAGAAGTGGGATGAAGAATTCAGGTGATTTGGCATTAGAAAGCTATCATACTTAGGTGAAGCTAGAAAGCTTCAGACCAGAACCAGAAGGTTATGATAGACGTCTGGGGCAGATGTGCTGTCAAGTTGGCCGAACTGTAGGAGATTTCAATATCAAAAATGTTTACGTAGTAACTAAGAACAGTAAGAAGCCACGTGGCATTTGGTAGCTCATTGCCCTCATTGGCATTGGTAAGAGCACTATCTCGGCAAGACAAAGGTCTTCGATTCCCAGCCGCGTCTAATGTTGTTTTTACTGTTCTTAGCTACTACATGTCAAAGATAATTAATAATGTGTTAATCTATAATCATTGTACATGTACTTAGTATGAAAAGCTCAATATATATAGAACAAAATTTATATGTATTATGATTTTAAAATGGCATTTTTGGGAAAATGAAAATTTATCATTTTGAAAATATATTTTTAAATTTAAAAAAAAATTAAAAAAGCATAAAATCGGCGAATTTTACATATTTCAGTTAAATTGTCCCACAAAAAGAAAATTCTACATAATGTGTTAGATTTTCAAGTACTTACCTACCAAATTATTTTTTGTAAAACAACTAGAAAACTCATGTCACTTTTTAGTTTGTAATAAGTTTTTAATTTTGAAGTTTTGTAGTTCAATTAACATTAATGACCATTTTAAGTTTTTTCATAGTTCAACTTTTTGTGAACTGTCAACTGTCAAATATCAGCTACGAAACTATATGTACAGAAGAAAGAAGTAAGAAACTGCGAAACAGTTTTTCCACAATTCTTGTAATTTTTGTAATCCTTATAGCTTCATACATTGTTATTATTTCATATATCTTATCTTCACATTTTTCGACACTGGATTGTATTCTGGTGTTTTTAAACTTTTTGATTATTATAAACAGCAAAACTGTTAAAATATTTAATCTGTTCTTCTATAGATACTATACGATGTTTCAATATTTAAGAATTCCTAATGGAATTAATTGTGTTATAGAAGTTATCAGAAGAAATTATCCTTGAACTAAATTATATTGTGTCAATGAATTTATTTATAATTATTTTGCAGTTTTTTTTTCCTTATACATATTTAGATTCATTATAAATTTATTTTCCTGTTGTTTTCCTTGAAATAGTTTTCATGATCGTCAACTTTACAACAACTTTTTCTTTCACACTTAACTTACATTACATAGTACATAAGTTAATATATGTATATTTTTTCTCCAATTTTTCGTAAATTTATATTCTTTTTGTTCTTATCAAACATTGTCATACATAAGTTACGTATGTACATACATATACTTGTATATCTTGAATTTAATTCATTACGAAGGTTATTTTTCTATAATTGAAAAAAAATAAAAAATAAAAAGAAAATATCTATCACTTTCAATTTATTAGAAGTCCATAAGATATTTTTTTATCACAATTATTTTATGCTGTCATCAAAAACAGACATTACATAGATATATAAGAAAAACCCCACTAAAGAAAGTACATACCTATGTATGTACATATGTATGTATATAAATTTATTTTGTTCATGTCATTTTATATTAACATCGCTTGCGGTGATTAAAAAATAATATAAAACAAAAATATGATATAAAAAAAAAGTGAATTAAGATACATACAAACATACTTAATACTTATATCAAGATACCTGTTTTAGCATTCATAATCTGCAATAACCGCTGCTGCGGTAATCTTTATTTTATGTACAGTTTGACTTTATTGACGTGTTTTTTTTTGCTTTTGTTTTTTTCATTCTGTTTTGAATGGTAGCTCTTGTAAGAAGAGAAAGTATTGTGTAACATATTGTACATATGTTAACTTGCAGAAATATATGTACATACATATATATACAAACACACAAGTTGGCTGAGTTCCAGACCAGCTTTTCATAACAAAAGACAAAGAAAAAAGAGTATTTCGAAAAGAAAACAAAAATCTTTAAAATGTGTAATCAATCATGATTAATAACCAACATATGTTTTTTATTTTTTTTTTTTTAGTTTTTTCTTCTATTTTTTATAAAAATTACGAGTAAGTTTAAGAAAATTCAGGAAATATTCAAGAAGCAAGAGTAGATCCTAAGATCTAAATGAATACGAACAACAAATATTAATCTAAAACTTTTGATTAATTTTATGGAAAAACAAATTATGTACCTATATTTAATTTACATAAAAGTGCTTTTTAATTTGTGTAAATTTTATCAGAAAACCGTTATTATCTTTTTTGCTTTCAGCAAAGAAAAAAAATATGAATAGGTGACCTAATTTAACATTTAAATTTAAAAAAAAGAAAAAAAACTACTTTTTTATAAGTTTTTATTTTTTTCTCATACATTACGTGAACTTTTTGAATACCTAATATGTATGCAATGTGTGTGTAATGTGATTGCATTCAATAAAAAATATAGTGTAATTACGTATTATTCCCTTCATGTGTGTTGTGTATGGTTTTCATTTAAATTATACATATTTTGTTTTTTTAATTCAAATTATGTATGTATTTACTTACGGTAAATAGAAAAAAAAAAGAAAATTAAATGCATACGAGCAATAGAAATTATATGTAAAGTATAGTATTCGTATACATATACATAGCTATTGTTACTTGTTTTTTTTTTTTTTTTTAATGGTCAAGAAAAAGATACATTTGAAGTTCATACATATGTATTTGTATAATAGAATGTGAATAGGAAATGTAAACAATAATGCACTTAAAACAAATGCATAAATCGTTTTCAAGACATAATTGTTGAAATTTGTAAAAAGAAACACAATGTTTGAAATATCGTTTGCTTATGAATGATACTTGATTTGAAAAGAAGCTATAAGTTCAAAGTCCTTACTAATAAAATAAATAATTTTATTATCATTTTTAATTTAAAATTACAGATTAAAAAAATTTTAAAGGAATTATGTATGTACTTAGTTTTTTTGAAGGTAGACTATGTATAATGTAACTTTCGAAAAATTGTTCAGATGGTTTAAATTTTCTGTAATTTCAAGGGTAATTTTAAAAACTTCAATAATCGAAAAAATGTGAAGTGTTTTATTGATTTGCATTGAAAAATCTTTTTTATTATTCATTAATTATGAATGCCATATTCTACGATGTACATGTCAAATATGTATACGTAAAACATCTGAAAGTCCAAAACTTCCAATTAAACACAACATAACTTGTTATTTACTAAAACAATAATTAGTTACTGAAAGAATGAGAATTTAAAAATTTATAATTCCCGTAGACCGATTTCAATCAAATAGAAACTAATAGGTACCTACATGTGAAATTTTGTCTAAAAATATGTATACATAGCCCCATAAACCGATCACTTCAATTGTAACACTTACCTTCATCATGTGTGGCCTCCACCTGTGAAAGTTCAAATAGATAAGGTATTTAATACTATCTTTCTTTCTTCCTTCTATTTTATCTTTTATACGCACCACCAGCATTGTTAGAGGTGAAGGTCTCGGATTCAAGACTCCCCAAATTCACCCTGCTTTAAATTAGTACCAGTTGTGTATACCTTCTTTTAAATAAGTACTGGAAATTGTTCATTCAACTCGATTTATGATAGCGAAATATCAAGCGAAATTGCTTCTGGAAAACAGAAACGTTTGAAGAAAAATTTTCGCCATAAAAGTCCAGATTTGTGAAAAAACAAAATTTGGACCTCTCACAATGGTAATCCAGCATCTAAACTATTAAAAGGAACACAGCAAATATCAAAAATGTGCGAATAAAACAAAACTTTAAAAAAATTGTAAATGCCCTTGGATGCTCTGCTAAAATGATTTTATACAGTTAAAGTAGAAAAAAATAGTAGAAAAAAAAAGCAACATAAACATGATCGCTACATTGTAAACATGGTGAAACAGAACCTATTCGTGTCATCGATAAAAATTATAAGTGTATTAGATTTGCCTATATTTCACCTAAAATTGTAAAAAAACGTTCAATAGAAGCGAATTTGCCAGACAGACACAATGTGTCTTTTGTTCAGCAATGGAACTTCGGCTGATCTTCCGGCTGCCAAACTCGCTTTTATTAAACGTTTTCTTACACTTTTAGGTGAAATAGGTAAATCTAATACGCTATGCGCCTATGCACACATGCAATATTGCAATAGAGAAGAAACTTCACAAGTCACGTGAATTTCCACACACTCTAGCTTTAAATTATTTGAAAATCAGCAAAATTTTGTGCGTTTTTTCACAATCCTTGTTATTTTGTTCTCTATAACAAATCTAGTTTGCAAATTTCTATAAACAGTATAAACACCACATCACATCTATACATATACTTAGTTGCATACTCTATTATTAATTTGCAAGTTTTGTTTACTTTCATACGGCATCTTGTATGTATAAGTATTAAAAATATATAATCATCAATCAATTTTCACTTTCACACCTTTAAAAAAAAGCCAAATCATTTCACGTGCACAGTAGATCGTAGACTTACAGCACCTAACATCAGTATACTGTAATAGTGTATTACCTATTCATTATATATGAAAATCCAATAATAAATAAACACTTCATAAGACCCAAAACAATTTTCAAGTGTTGATTTATATTTTCTTTAGTGTATCGTAATGCTTTTACAAAAATTATTAAAGTGTTTAGTCACTTAATTAACAGGTGAAAGTTTCGTTCACATGCGACTTTAAACTTTAGCCTCTTTTTTTTCTTTCTGTCTTGTATTTTTAGTTTACACTCCACACACAAATTAACTAAACCCGCTTAATAGATAAAATTTATTAAAAAAGATAAAAAGAAGAGAAAAAAAATTAAATTTACAAATAATGTGTGATTAGCACATCATTTGGTGCAAATCACATAATCATGGATTTCATTATATTGTTATCATCTTTTACACCTTACAGTTTATTATTTTTAATATTTTGAAATGGTTTAGCGCTGGTTTTTGTGAAAGACTCGTAATTTAAAAAAAAAAAAAAAGCTTCCAATTTGCGTTATTAACGTAAAGTTAAATGTTTCTTCCGGATTCTGTTCCATTCCAAGTAGAGATCATTTCAATTACTTTATTGCATGATTTTTGCAACAATTAAGTCAATTTTCCACTCTTTTCTTAATAATTTTCGAAAATGGAAAACTTACAAGCACTAAACTTTAAATGCCTGGTTGTTCTATATATTCATATTCGGAATTTATCTACAGATTTATGGGTATCCACCTAGACTATAGCAGATTCATTGAAGAGTTTTCTAATTTCTCACATGAGATTTATTTAACGTTAGTAAAAAATAGAAAAAGTACATATTTTAGTGAGAGTAAAATATTAACAAAATTTTTATAAGCAAACATTTTGTATTTTTTTTTTTACAAAGATTTAAAATTTGAATTAATTATGCAATATAGGAATTTCGAAATTTTCGTTGTTAAAAAATTTTTTTTATTTTTAAAATTTAAATAAGTACTTTATTTATGTCTTTTTTTGTTCAATATTTTGCTTTAATTTTTGCAATTTTTTATAAATATTAACTTTTTTTTTTTTTTTTTTTTTTTTGAATGTACTATACTCAACGTATGACACTCATTTCTCGACTCAATCAGACTCCTTTTATCATGTGTTATTTAATTTCAATCAAGTGTTGTGTAGAATTTGTGACCTACTTTGGTGATGTGATTGAACAACATTTTTTTTTTTGTCTTGATCATTTTATTTAATTATTATTTTTACTTTCTATAGTTTTTGTTGCTTTCCTTATACATTAATAAAGACTTCAATATAACCCACCTGATGACAGTATAAAAAGAATAAATTCAGAAGAATAAGAACATAATAGGTCGATTCTCTATAAAATTAAACCAAAATTTTCACTTTCTTCGGTAAAAGTTTTGAAAATAATAACTAAATAAAAAAAAGTTCTTTGTTTTTATACGCAGTGTCCTGATATCGGAATTGATTTTTAGTATATTATTACAAATACAATATACATTTTCATTTTTTTAATTACATGCTTCAAAATGTCTTCTGGGTTACCTGGAATGTCTTCATAAATTTTTATTGCTTATTGAATAAAGATGGGTTTATTTATTTTGTATTTTATTAGCTCATATCTTTTTCATAAAAATGTGAAAAATAATGACGTTTTATTTATTTTTGAAAATCGTTAATTAAAAGAACATTTCAATTCTTTAGCATAGAGTGAAAATATGTATGAAAAATTTCTATTTTTCCACTGAAATTACTTGTTATCCTGTTTAAATTGCCTCTAAATTTTCCATTACAAAGTTAATATAAAAACTAAGAACTTTCTAAACTTATGTAAGTGGACATCACCTTTAATACACCGTATAAGTAATATACAAAGCTACTGATCAATTCATAATGTTGTTTTTTAAAAAAAAAAAAAAAAAAGATGCGAAGTTAGAAAGAGCCAGTCTTAAAAAATTACAGATATTTTAAGATGTAAAAATATTAAAAAATTCTTTGTTTTTATAGGCAGCTGACCTGATATCGGCATTGATTTTTAGTATATTAATAAAAATACAACATACATTTTCTTTTTTTTAAATTACTTCATAATGTCTTCTGCGTTACCTTCTTTTATTTTTTGCGTTACCTGTAATATCCTTATAAATTTCCATGTTGAAAATTAAAACTATAAAAGTGACAATTCTTGAATACTCAAAAATTAACAGATTTATTAAAGAAAATATTAAGAATGTAATGCTACGGGAAATTATAGATCCCCAAAATACAATCTGTTTCTTAATTTATCTTTTCATCTAATTGAATTTCCGTTTATATTGCATGAGTATAATTTTTTATATGATATGATATATTCATACAGTTTGTTCAAAATAATTGTGTTGTCAGTTTTATAAAGTGCATAGCGTTTATTTAAAAATTATTTAGCAAATTAGTCAAAAATTAGGCAACAGCAAAGATTTCATAAAAGAATGAAATCAATTCAACGTAGGTAAAATTTTACGTACTGTGTGGAAAATAATGATTGGCCAGTACCAGACCTGTCTTCTTTCAGCTTCAATAACCGGTTTTTTCTGAAGACAGAAGGCGAGTTGTAGTACATTTTATCCAAAAGTGTGAAGCTGAAAGAAGACAGGTCTGGTACTGGCCATTGAGAAGAAACAATATGTAACAACTTCAGCATAGCATAGTATAACAGCTGAATGCTAGCTGTAGCCTGTAGAACAAAAGAAAATATGTACACATTTTACCATACAATATGATCGCTACCCAGTTAACTTAGAACATATTTTTGATATATTATTAAGTTTGTATTCTTAGAGCACGAGAACATATTCTGTTGATATTAAGATTAAATGGTGAACTGGGTTTGAAATTTTTTCAAATCATGTACACCAACACTTAGAAAAAATTTATTTGCTTGTGTTGATGAAGACACAAATACATTTCAGACGATGTTGTTGTTCTTTTCGAAAAAATTTTTCACTAAATTTGGCTCTTAATAAGGTTGTGCACGGGTCTTCTGCGTTACCGCCTTTTTTTTCAGATAAATTTAAAACATAAGGTGAAAAAAATAGGAATGTGCTATATATAGTTTTAAAAGTGAAGGTAAATTGTAATAAATGTAGAAGTATCAAGTCTCTACACTTTTATTATCCAACAATTTTTTAAATAAAACTCCTTATAAAAATGTCTTCTGCATTACCAGAGAATCGACTAATAATTTGTGACAACAAGATAAACCAGCATAATCAAAAATGTGCTATCTTTCTTTTTAAAAAGAAAATTATTTTTTCAATTGAAAATTATTAATTTATGTATCTTTATATAAATATATGTAACTGATATTCTACGTGATATTCAGCTTTAATACTTCATCTTCATTCTGTGTAGAACTTAGAAAAATATAGAGTTATGCTGTTAATGTTATTGACAGAGATATTGTGTACATATCATGTGATGTATTTGAACTATGTAGATGGCTAATTCTAAAATTGGCGACATACAGTTTGAAGATAAAGAACGAGTTATAACTTAATAACATCCCTATAATTATTTTAACTTTTGTGATTATTTCAAAGTAGAAGTCCTTGTGAATAATTACCAAAAGTCTTGGACCAAAATTTTTTTAATCAAAAAAGATATGAAAGAATAAAGTCCGTTTGCGACATACACTGAAGAAATTAGACCAAATTGACAACTTAATAAAAATTCTAAATTTCTTCGAAGTTTTAAGTCGTAAATTCAAATGGTTTTTATCAATTATTTTCATAAGTAATAAACAGACATTCCATATATTATTTTAGAAAAATTTTAATTTCAAAAATTTTAAACTGAATTTACAAAACTGTTGGCGACATACAGTAAAATGTTGGCGACATACATCCTTCAAAATCTATAGGAATTTTTATTGCGAATTTTCGAATATTCTGAACTATCTTAAGAAAAATTTCAAAAAAGAGAACGCCAAAGAAGAAAAAGCTTTTTTTTCTCTAAAATATTATATATTTCAATACACAAAAAGAGTCTTAAATATAATTAATAATAACGCAAAATTAGTTACATAATAAATTATTTTAAATTTATAACTTTTTTCCTGAATGAAAATTAAATTTTATTATTTCAGAAACACAGTCAGATGTCATAGAATACTTTATTATTCCTTCCCCACAACTTTTGAAATAGTGCATTTTTCTTAAATCTGGTATACCATATATTGCTGTGCCATTATTAGAAAAAATTGTTTTCTCCATTACTTCTTTGATATTTTCAATTGTCTCTTTTTTGACAAATTCAATATTTATTGAAGGACATTGTTGTTTTGCTACTTCTGCTAGTTGTTGCGCTGTACGAATATCAACTCTGCGTGATAAAATATTGTCTCTAATTCGTCTTTTCACAGTTCCTCCAATACCATCAATGCTGCTTTTCCCGTGAGCAGTAGCAGTAAAATTCCATTCAGTAGGAATATGGCTTTTTGTTATAGAGTAAAGCGAATATTTTTGTTTAAAATGCTGTGCTGCTCCATCAAAAATAATTTTAATTGATTGCAAATTAAAATTTTCATATTTTTGTTTAAAAATATTTAAAATGACATCATTGAATACATGAACAGCAAATTTATCATGATGAGGATAATCAGATATGATCACAAATGATTCCCTTCCAATTTTTTTATCGGTATTTCTGAAGTAAATCATTGCAGTATAAATTGTGCTTTGTATATTATGCCAATGAGCCGTTTGAACCTCATCTTGGTTTAAGTGTAAATAATTTTCGCTAAAATCAATATGTAAAACAATAGATTCTTCTTCTATGTTTTCTTTCAAATCAGACAGCAGCAAGTTTATATTTTCGTGGTATAGGCACAGAGCTAAATTCGCTCGTGTATTTTTACGTAAACATACATGTTTTGGACGGAAAGAGCTAAAGTATGAAAATGATATATTTTCATTTGGAAAATCCTGCTTGAATAATATATAAGCTTCTTTCAATGTCATTGTCAGATATCGTTTTTGAATCTTAGTCTTTGTTCCATCATTATTTTTTTGAGTATAATAATCTCCCATTCCAGCCGTAGGAAATGAAATAATGTCATTTACAAAGAAATTCTGAACCTTCAGTTTAATTTCAGAAATATTTTCTACAGCTTCTTCATGTTGTATTACACCAAATTCTTTATTTAGCTTTTTTATAATAGCTAATGCTTTAGCGCGATCTGAAGGTAGCATACTTTTCACCTTATTGTATGCTTTACTGTTTATTTGAGAACGGTTGACTTTGCTGTTGCCGACTTTGTTGACATTGCTGGTCATTTTGTTCTACCAAAATTTCTCCTTTCCTTTTTCTTGATTGTGCTACTTGTTTTCCCAGTTTTTGTAGTCTTGTTCTTTTCTGTGACATATTTTCTCGTTCCTGAGCTTTTAATCGTTGTTGTCGCCTTTGTTCTGTTTTTTTCTTTTTATAGTCTTCATAAGTGCCACTTGCTTTAATTAAAAAGGACACTTCAACAAATATCAGTGTCAAAAAATTACGGTTTTTGGTCCATGGGATGCTGAGATACAGCTCTTTAAAAAAAAAATTTCAAAATTTCCATATAAAATGTATGGTATACATTTGTATACTCACGGCCAGATTTGTGACATTCTCGATCAGGCAATCCTAGGGTTAATTAAGCCGTGCTATAAAATCTTCTCTTCGTTCTTTTGCAGTTTTACCCATTTTTTTTTTTTTAAATTTTGGAAAAAATTCAATTTTGTAATTTAACACACTAACCACTTTGAAACTAGAAACTTGAATAATAACGAATGTTTCCCATACTTTGTATTTATACTATTTTTTTAAAAACTAAAAAATAACAAGCAATATTATAAAATATTTCATTCATAAATGCATTCACTTATATGTACCTATTTTAATTTCTAATTGCCACAATAAAATTGTATTACCTATTTTTCAAAGTATGTAGTATAATAGTCGTATTCTTGTTGGCGACATACATACAGTGTTGTTAAAAAAATTTTTAAATAAAAAAGATAGATTTTTTTCTTTGTTACTTTATTAAATAGGTCTTCTTGAATATTGAAACACCTCAAAATATTTTAGTTCGTTTTTCATTTATAAAGGTTTAATTAAATATTTTCAATTTTTTCTGTTGGCGACATAAAATTTCAAAGACATATTTCCATCGATTGAAATTTCTTTAATTACTTTGTACCCAAACTTCTTACCTACTCTAAAATAAACTACAAGATGAGGAATTACCTACTATTAAAGACAGCCGGTAAAGTATTTTATCCGAAGTAAAAAAATTAAAGTAAAACTACAGCATTATATTACAATAAAAACAGCCAAAACAGGTAGCTCAACCTTTTCATATGTGAAAATATTTAAAAAAAAAAGATGAATATTATTTTATAATTGAAAATAAATATTTTGAATTATCTTCTTTAATTGTATAAATGTAGATTTGGAAAAAAATAATATCTAAAAAATGTCATCCAGGTTGACCTTTTATTAGAATTAGCCAGATATAAATGAACAATTGCAAGTACATAATAGATAATTCTTTAATAATTATAACACAGGTCGACAAAAAAAATAATTTTAATTTTTTCTTTTTATTTTTCTACGATTTTTGGCTTATTTTAGTGTGCTGATTTTAAATGTTACATTAGTTTTTTTCTAACAGCTCTTATTTTTTATATTTCGAGACTACCCGTACTTACATACATATAGCATTATTTTTCTTAGCAAAAGGACTCGAAATGTGAAATTTGTTTCTATTAATAAAAAGGTAAAATTATATCCGTACATGTGTTTTGTATGGAAAAACCAGAAATACTTTATTTTTTCATCTATTTTAAGAAAAATAGTGAGATGCACGTTTTCTTTTACAATATTTGCTACCTCAGATCTGTCTTTAAATATTCAAGTATGTTTAACATTATGCAGAATAATGTAAAAATTATATTCATATCCATCAAATCCTTTCAAGTAAGATATTTTGTTACAGGTAATTAAATTTTTAAAATATAAAAAAGGCTAAAAATTATAAAATTAATATTATTATTGTTTTAAATTTCGATATATCTACGACTCGAATACATAATCCATATAGTTTTTGTTATATACGTTTTTGTTTAAAATATCGAAAACCTATCTCGAACTTTGTTAAAACTATACTTATTTTAACTATTTTCAAAGAAAATTAAGCAGCTTGAAATGTGTTCTACTTATTACCTACCTATTGCACACTCGACTACTATGAAAGAAGAATATAAAGATATTTCTTCAGTAATGGAAAGAATTAAGTATCGATATCACAACTGGTTAATTTGTGTAGACTTGAAAATGGTTAACTTTAAAGCGGGTATTTTTAATGGCCCACAAAATATACAACTTGTAGAAGACCCCAACTTTGTGAATTCAATGAATGAAGTCGAGTGCAAACCTTGGAAATCGTTTGTTTTGGAGATTGAAAATTTTCTCGGAAACAATAAGTCAGACAACTATTCTGAGTTGGTTGAGTGCATGCTATCCAATTTAAAAGATCTGAGCTGCAACATGAGTATCAAGCTTCATTATTTGAACTCTCATTTAGATCGAGATCAGTGACGAGCAGGCCGCAGGGTGAAAGATTTTACCAAGATATACGAACAATGGAAGAGGGTTATCACGGAAGATGGAATATCCATATGATGGCCAATTACTGCTGGAGTTTAAAAGAGATAAACCTCAAGCCGTACATTCAAGAAAATCGCGTAAAAGAACATTTCATAGAGATAAATAATATTGGAACTTATGAAAAGTATTGTATTTTTAAAGAAAATCGTAATTTCATATAAATAAAAAATTTGAGCTTATACAATGAAACTAATATTTTTTTTACAATCACGGCCTTAGATATACTCTATAATGAATGAAAGATTTCAGAAAAAAATTTCAGTATTGACTAGTCTAATCGATCACAAATTTTCACATTCTGTTCGTTTTTTTTTATGAATATATACTATCATATATATTTTTTTTATTGAGAACTTATTGTGTGTAAAAAGCTATTTTTAACAGAATAATCAACTATTAACGAATATTTACAGTTGATTGGAACCTTGAAAACATTTAATTAAAAAGTAAAATAGTTGTTTTAGAAGAAATAGGTATTAACAAATAAAAAAAACAATTCATAAAAAAATGCTCAGAAAAAAAGTTTTCAAAATGTATCAGATACAGCGCCTATGATAAAAAAAAAAATGATTCTTTTAAATTTGGATTTTAATAATACACTAATTTTATTTTTAATTGAAAGTTAATTTGACAATTTGTTATGCAAAGTAAAGTAATGTTTTTTTCTGTATTTTATTTTAAGTGCTTTTTGTGTTTATAAAGGATATAATCCAAAAAAAACGTTTACATTATTTACTTTTAAATTTCAATTTTGCTGTAGATGGCTTGTGTCATTTTCTAGTCTTATAGTTTTCAAACTACATAGAATAATGTGAGACTTTAGATAATAAAGTAACACGAAACAGAAAAGTTAAATTCAAAATTGCATCGCTGCTTCATACTATGAAGTTCATAGTGATGCGATGTTCACGGATGTCATAAATTCAAAAAAAAAATCACACTGAAAATATGGCATTCAACATTAATTGGTGTTATGGGTTTATATAGCGTACACAGTTTCAGAAACTATTCTTTAATATCGAAAAATGGTAATAGTCATCAAAATTATGTTTTTCCAAAAATCCAAAAATCTATTTTGAATAATCCTGTATGTATGTATTTATATAGAAGATTTATGAGGAAATAATTGTAATTGAAACTTGGCTTAAATGTTCTTTTTTTTTATTCAGAGTAAAACTTCTACAACAGAAATCTCGTAATGAAATAAGATGTGTTTCGATTAATAGAGAATGAATGTGTAAGAGATTTGAATATCAACAATGTTTACGTAGTAACTAAGAACAGTAAGAGACATGACATTCGGTAACGCATTGGTAAAAGCATTGTCCCGGTAAGACAGAGGTCTATGGTTCGATTCCCAGTCGCGTCGAATGTCGTTTTTATATACTTTTTATCCACTTACTAACCCTTAACTTATTAACTTTGTGGGTAAGAATGAAATTTTTAGGAAGAGTTTAAGGGTAGTAAACATTAACGAATTTACATGGGGTTTTCGGATTTATAGGATGAGTGAATAGAACGCTTCCTGTCTAGAATCGATCCTTTCGTGAAAATGATTAAATATGATGGAATATTCGGAAAATATAAACTTAAAGAACAGCTGTTACTGAGAAACTTCCGAAACGTCCTCGAACAACTCTTTACTCGAATATCATCGTAGTTACAGAGGCTTTATAATCAATTTTTAATTTTGCATTTTACAGTGCATTTTATTTATAAAAAGTATTGGTTTTAACATTTTTTTTTAGTATTCAAGCTTATTTTAGTATAGACACCCTCCATACATCTGACTACGAGATGGAAGAGATCTATTAACAAAAGATTGGTCATATTTCAATGTGAGCTCAGATGAAATTCATGGGTTTTTCTGGAATATCAGTTTTATAGCTCTATTTTGAAAGTAATCCAATGTATGTATGTATGTATGTAAGTGTTATAGCTTGTCCCAAAAGAGTTGAAGTTTCGTATTGTACTACGTTGGCATGCGCAGAAGAAAAGATACTTACACACATGCATTTTTGTTGTTGTGAATTCTAACAAACAGGTTTCTTCTTTCGTATATGTATACACAAGAAGATCACTACGCCATGTAAAACATGCGCAATGAACCTTCAACTGAAATAATTTCAGCTATATTTCATAATCACCCGCCCAAATACTTATGTGTTCCTTTTTTTTGAAAAGATATTACATCAACTTTATTTGGGTCAGTTATAGGTTATTTTTCTAAATTTCTCTCTCTACTATTTTTCTTTTGAACAATAATAAACTTGAATATTCACGTAATCCAAAAAAAAACATATCTCTATCAACAATTTCTCGAGATGTAATAAATAAATTTAACATTTATTTTAACAAATGAAATACTGATGTTTATTACATAACCGAACATGACTTACTATACACTAACATCCTGTGGATTTATTTTATTATTTTCCCAAATTTCTTCATATTTTCCACATAAAATATTTATTATATGAAAATTTCAATTTATTTTATCTTAGATATCTGACAGATATTGCAACATATTGTACCTATAAGGCATTCCCATAGAATTTTTTAATTTGACAAAATATTATTAAATAAGAAAGAGCTTTTTTAAAGGAAAGAAAAAAAAATAATACCTTTAACCTAATTTCTTAGGTCATGTTCAAGTAATTATTATTATTACCTGTCCAAAAACAAAAATATATACATATATATGTAGAAGCAAAAAAATTTGAAACAGAAAATAGGAGAAATCTGATAATATTCGTTTATATTATTGTTATTTTTTTTTTAATTTGAAGAAAAAATATTTTGATATCATGTTTCAATATTATTTCAACAACATCAACAAATTCAGGAAATATGAGATGTATAATTGTTTATTTTATTGGTTGATTTTATGGTTATTATATAATCATAATTGAAATTACAAAAATATAATTTACGAGTATATTGTTCGACTATAAACTCTGTTAATGTTATTAATATTGAATTTTTAAATATGTATGAAACTCTTCTTTTTATATTATTACAGTATTTCTTTGAATTTTCAAGTTATTGTTAAACTCATCATGTATAATTGTTTGGATAACAAAAACTACATTTTTTTTTCTTTAAATATTCTCGCTTTCTTCGGTAGATACATAGTTAGTTCGTAAGAAAGCAGAAAAAAAATCTACATAATATGTATGTATGACGTATAAATGATGTATATAAGTAATAAAATGATAAATAAATAAAGTATCGTATTAGGAAAGAGTAATGCAATGGATTAAACAAATTTAATGAAGTCAATATTGTAGATACATACATATGTACATTCATACATACGGTATGTATGTATGAATGTACTTATAATGCTTAATGCGCATACAAAATTGATTGGAAACATAACAAGGGCTTGCATTTTTTATTGCAAATAATATCAATGACATAATATTAATGTTATTTTCGATATTGCAGCATTTTAAACATAATAACACTCCAAGAATGGTAAAAAATAACATTTTGAAGAGAAATTATTAAAAAAAAAAAGCCGATGATTGATGTTTTAAACATGAAATTCGAATGTGGCGAAAATTTTTCTAAAATATTATATATACATATGTATATACATATATACATAATGGGTTAAAAAAGAAAATATTTTATCTCCATGCAATAACCACAAGATCATATAAGTATTTTGCCTATATGCATTTTTTGTAAATTTTAACCAATAGTTTGTTTCAAAGAAGGTTAGCTTTGAAATTTTATCAGTTCAGTTGCAAATTGCAAAGGCACTGAAAATATCCTATGGATTAGTTTTTAAAAATGCCGGGCAGTGGACGAAGCGGTAGAGTGCTGGCTTTTGATGTTGAAAGTCTCGGGTTCGAGTCCGCCTAAGATCACTCAGCTTTGAATGAATACCAATTCACTTTGAGTTGAGTATAAGTGCTCGGTACTAAAGTAGTTCGGTGGCTCTGCTTAGAGACCATGAGCTAAGTCCACAAAAAACTACAAGATATATTAGTAACAAGCCCTGTCATATGTTCTCTACCAACGAATTTAGTGGTTCGCATTCCACTTTAAAAACTGTAGGTGCATGTATGACAAAAGGGTTTAAACTCCTTTGACTCGACAAAGGCGAGGTGTGTCGGTGTGAGGTATCAAAACAGCACGGTTAGTACTATTTGGGTCTTCGGAAGTAACCAAAGAACTGCCACGTCAACCAACCAACCAACTTCTTTAAAATAAGTGGTAAAGATCCAATCAAAGTTTCTTTATGTCACGTACATAAATATAATATACTTATTACTTATCATGGTGGATATCATTCAAGTCAATGGATTTTTAAATTATACTTTCACTGATTTCATGTGCTTCTTACATTTCCTTAATTTATTATTAATATTATAGTGCTTCATAAGAATATGATCATTCAATGAAAAAAGTATGATTATTCTTTAATTTTCCTATTGAATTAAAAAAAAAAAATCAATTTCTAATGTTCAAAAATATGAGCACATTATTTCCATAAGTTTTTCTAATTTTTGTTGTTGTTTCAATAATATTTGCTATTGTAACTAACATTTTATGTTTGTCATAAAAAATATTTTATATATACTAAATTATTTACATGGGTGTTCGTTTAATTTACTTTTAATTTCTCTAACCATAAATTCCATTAATTAAATTTTTTTGTTTTTCACTTTTACTTTTTTTTTAAATCTTTTATTAACCAGAAAAATAGCGAAACACAAAGTAAAAATAAAAATGAAAATTTTTAATTAACATTCATGATGACGTTTAAATTGGGTATATTGCAAAATTTTTATGATTATTTAAGAGCTATGAAAAATGAGTAATGTACTGCATGTGGAACGTAATAAAATTGTTAAAATTTTATAATAAAAAAAAATAAATAAAAAATTGTATGGTATTTTGTTAAATTGGGTTTTTACACTCACGAATTGCAGTTAGTTTGAAGAATTTTTGGTAAAAAATTATACAATAATTTACTTACTTTTTACAATTTTTGTTGTTGTAAATATTATTAATTACATAATTTTTAACATAATTATCGCAAAATTTTATCGAAAGTAAAATAAAAGTTGAAAAAAAAAAATGTTTACATAACATGTGGTTAAAATGATAAAATGCACTACTTATTTTGTGATTGACAAATAAAATCTGTGTGGTAAAAAACAATAAACAAAGTTTATCAATAACATTGATCCAACTGAATTAATTTTATTTGTTTTTTAAGATACATTTTATAATAGGAAAGAAAAAGACATTGTTTGTTCACCACAATTGTTACGATTATTCGTGTTGAAGAACATTTGTTAGCGAATTTGGAATTTCGGAAATATCTTATTTATCAATAGGAAATAATAATTATATGTATGGATGTCGTTGTAAATATAAAAAGTAGGAAAGTGGTAACGAATTCTCAGCACTTTAAACGAGCATTCTAAATTTTTTTTTCTTTTTTTTTTTTTAAAGTTAAATGAATATCATTAGACAAATCTATATCCAATATGAACTAAGGACACTGCACTGGTGGGACTTCTCATTGGACACTGCCCTCTAAAATACCATACATACCATAGATGGGAATGGAGGAAAATCAAAATTATAGATTCTGTGAAGAGGAACCAAAAACCTTAAAGCACATCTTGTGCCTGTGTAAAGGCATAACACGTACTAGGCTTGAGCATATGGACCAAGTGTACCTAACACCGGACTAAGTGTGGCACCTACCATCTAAAAAAGTCTTGGGCTCTGTCAAAGCCCTGAAATTTTAAGTCAAAACCAGCAGTAGGGTATTACAAAAGATCCAAACGGGCCGCAGTAATAATGGAACAACCCTACCTCTGGCTGGTCCTCTAATCTAATCTAATTAACTAATCTGAATATCCAATATGGACCAAAATTTAAAAACTTAAATTTAAATATTATTGCTCTTATTGACACTTGTGCTAGCTGAGAAATTAGTCGAATTCGCTAAAAGCTTAGAATAGGGTCGTTTCTAACTATTTAAGTATATAACCAGTAACGGGACTACTTAATTTAATTAATTAATAATTTAATTTTTACTTTCTGATTAAACCTTTTAATTATCCATGATCTAGCTTAACACTCCGACCTTGTTTGAATTTCACATATGAGAAACAAAGTTCAAAAGTGGCAAATCCTATTACACCAAAACTTAAAAAAATTCTCTTATATATCTCATAAAAAATTTCGATATTTTTAATTTTTATAAAATTTTATATACATATATGTAAATATAGAAATAACTTACCAACTTTGGGCTTTTAATATCTCAGTCTATATTGCAACAATTTATATACTTCAAAGAAAAGAAAATACATACTTCAAAGGGAGTAACAATGGGAAAAAAGTTATTTAGAAAGAAATACTTTTCTGAGCATTTTACCTTTATCGTAAATCAAATAATTTCTATTATTCTAATAAATTGATTTCAAAACTTATGCTAAAATTGTCAAATAATTAGTTTTTTCTTTTGAAAATGCAGTAAAGTCACTTTTATGCATTTCCATGATTAAAGTATTGAATTTCCTTGCAACTACAATATTTAGTTAGATAATTTGGTGGTCATAATATAAAATTTGGGATTAAGTATTTGAAATAATTGAAAAAAAAACATTAATCTGCTTCTATTACTTGGTTGGTTGGTTGACATGGCGGTTCTTTGGATTACTTCCGAATACCCAACCGTGCTATTTTGATACCACACACTGACGCACCTCGCCGTTGTCGAGTCAAAGGGTTGTAAGCCCTTCTGTCATACATGCACATACAGTTTAAAGTGGAATGCGAACCACTAAATTCGTTGGTAGAGAACATATGACAGGGCTTGTTACTAATATATCTTGTAGTTTTTTGTGGACTTAGCTCATGGTCTCTAAGCAGAGCCACCGAACTACTTTAGTACCGAGCACTTATACTCAACTCAAAGTGAATTGGTACTCATTCAAAGCTGAGTGACCAAGACTTTCAGCATCATAAGCCAACACTCTACCGCTTCGTCCACTGCTCCGCCCTACTCCTATTACTTATTCTATACTTTATTTAACAATTAAAGTCAGTACAGGCAAGATAGGCATACTTTTCTATACTCTTTTACATTTCGTTTGTATAAATCTGTCTCGTGTGTGGGGTGATCAGATCTCAATTTCAATCGAAGGAAATCTTTTAAATTAAATATTACCAAGGCAAAAAACTCATCGGGTACTGCCTCCAAAAGCACAATACTGACTTTAATTGTTAAATAAAGTATAATTAATTTTTCCGAAATGTTATTTATGTTAATTTCAAAATAAACAGCTCAAATGTGTACCAAAATATTAAAACGATTTTTCATATCTAAAATTTCTTATTTTTTAGCAAATGTCGGATGTAACATTATACGATGTATGAATTTTATTTTTTCTAAATAAAAAAAAATTTAATTTTAAATTTGAGATATTTGTGTTAAAAATTCTTTTTAAAAATTCTAGAAGGAAGTAAATACTTGTATTTTCAATTTGTGTGACTTCATAAGACACTATCAAATATTGTTTTCAATGAAATAAATAAAAAAAATATATATTATTAGAAAAGTAAAAATATACAATTTAATATGTATGTGTATGTATGTATTAATAAATTTGTAAAAAATAATAACACGTTAAATTTACTTTTTCAATTTGAAGACTGATAGGTGTGGTATTATTACGTTATATGCCTAAAATTGCTAATAAATTGTTATGAAGTAATTTTATAAATCGCAATAGGCTAATCTCCTATTAGATTGAAAATAGCAACAACTCGATCAAAGAAACCAACACATGCCTCGGACTAGGTTGGAAAATACCAACGAAGACTATGCTAAGATTAGGCCAATGGGTCACAAATAGCAGATGGTACAAAGTCAGATGGAAAGAGTTATGTGGAGGCGCTATGTTCCCTCGTGGAATGAATAAGCAAAAAAAAAAAAAAAAAAAAAAAAAAATTTATAAATATGAAGTAATAATAAAATTTAAATAAATATGAATATCCATATATGAATATACATGAAGAAAAAAAAATTCCACCAGGATTGAATCAATCATTTTCGTACTTATGAACTTATTTCAAGTATAATTGCATTATGATAACCTTGCATGTACATATAATTTGCAATTCAAACTGTTTATACCTGTTTAAAAAATTAAAAATGTGTATGTAAATGCAACTACAAAAAAAAACATAGTACAAGATCATAATTCAGCGAGAGAATTAATAATAAAAGAAAAAAAAACACGAATCAATTCAATTAATATATAATAATTCATGAGAAATATTGCATTAATTTCATTTTATCTGAATTATCAATAAGTTTATATGTACATGTATTCCTCCTATGAATATAATCAATCCTATCTTCAAAGTTCGTGTATGGAGTACACTAAATATTATTTAGGAACTCTTTGCGTATCTATGCGCTGTGCATAGAGGTTTAAAAGAAAAATTAATACATACAGTACAGCCAAATAAGATTGGCGAAGGGGAAGTGTGCGCAGTAGGATCTGCGTATCCTTTCCACTTAAATTTCACTGTGATGTAAGCATCACATTTTACAAAAATCCTTCAGGAATT
This sequence comes from Bombylius major, assembly GCA_932526495.1. Lineage (NCBI taxonomy): Eukaryota > Metazoa > Arthropoda > Insecta > Diptera > Bombyliidae > Bombylius > Bombylius major. The sequence goes on from OW052043.1 coordinate 20,710,131, forward strand.
TATTATTTACACGATCTTACATATATTTCCATTTTCTTATTCATAAGAATTTCCTATTTTAAAAGGATAATTGTCATTACTGATCACTCATATTGTTTTTGTTATTCTATATTTACTTCACTTTTCTTTAAATTTTTTTTCAGTAGTATGGTATTCGTCATACAAACAACATCGGATGGTAGGATGTTGTTATTTTTTTCAGCTAAAAAGAGGATATGCGTTGTGTGTGCGATAGATGATCGCTAGTCATTATACTTACTGAGTGGAAGATTTAATCTTTATTTTCTTTTGCTGTTTTCTTCAAAAAAGGGGAAATGAAAGGATATTTTTAATATTTTTAAAATTTCCCCCACCTGCGCGACTTTTCGCCAATCTTATTTGGCTGTACTGTATTTTCATTCTCTTTTTAAATTCAGTTAACTAAACGACCTTGTGTCCAATTTCACTTAACCAAAAACAAAACATAAAAGAAAAAAAAAACATTTCTTTAAAAAAAAATATGCACATATTACTCCATTATTATTATTGGTGTAATTGTAAATAAACCACAAAAAAAAATAATTTTTTTTTTAAAAAAAACACACATTCACACTCTTTCATTCAATTCCAAAACAAAAAGTGGTCAATCATCATTATAATTATATGTAATAATTTCTGTCGATTTGATGGATAGGTAATTATTGTATATATTATCTATTGGCATGAAATAAAATACATATTGAGATACTTTTTTTTATCGATTCAAAGTAACAATTTTATCATTTACTTACATACAAATAACAAAATACAGTTATTTTTAAATATAAAAGAAATTCTTTTAGATTGATATACACATACGAGTACTTTTCGAATTGGAAATGAAAAAGAAACAAATAGATAAAAATTGAATTTTGTAATGAAACGTGAGTTACATTTTTAAAATGTAATTAGTGATATTATGATTTTTGCCATGGGTGGGCTACTTGAAAATTCAAATTGAACTCATTGAAATGCATACAATTTTTTATCTTTTTAATGTAATTATTTTTCAAATATTGTAAAATTTAAAGGAAAATGCTTAAATACATATTTCTAAATTTTTTAATTAATTCAATGAAAAATTGTTCTTGCATAAATACAATTTTTGTTTAAAACAAACAAAAAAACAGATATCTATTTTGAAATTTTATGGGAATCTTCAAGGTTCTATTTTGATAAAAATATTATATTTCTTTCCTGTCAAATTTGGAAATTCAAATTAATAATTGCGTTGATATATTGAATTCACTGTATTCATTTCAGTAAGACATGTATTTTATGTATTTACATACCTCTATACTTTAATAGAAGGAGATTCATTTTAATGCGTAAATTTTCGAAATTTGCAAATTTGTAGAAGTACTTTTACACTACTTGAGTTGTCATATCACTTTATATACTATATATCACTGGTAAAAGTTTGACAGCGTTACACTATCTGATTTTGTTGAGAAACTTTCTCATACGACTTTACACTCGACATATCATGAAAATAGATTTTTTCTATTTTCGTATGACATTTGATTTGACTTCGTAATACTTGAATTTTTTTATTTTAGTGGATTATCAGCATTATGAAAAGTCGTACGACAATACATATGTAAAATAACATACATAAAGTGATATGACAAATCAAGAAGTGTAAAGGTACTTTAAGGCTTGTATTTGAGATGACATGGTTGGTTGGTTGGTTGACGTGGCGGTCCGAAGACCCAATTAGCATATAGTGCCGTTTTGATACCACACACCGACACACCTCTCAGTTGTCAGTCAAAGGGTTGTAAGCCTTCCTGTCATACATTCACCTACAGTTTAAAGTGGAATGCGAACCATTAAATTCGTTGGTAGAGAACGAATTTTTATTCGTATGACAGGGCTTGGTACTAATATTCCTTGTAGTTTTTGTGGTCTTAGCTTACAGTCTCGAAGCAAAGCCACCAAACTAATTAGTACCGAGCACTTATACCCAACTTAAAGTGAATTGGTACTCATTCAAAGCTGAGTGAACTTAGGCGGACTCGAACCCGAGACCTTCAGTATCAGAAGCCAACACTCTACCGCTTCGTCCACTGCCCGCCGAGATGACATGAATGATAACATTTTCGAATTAACCTCGTAAACAGTGTCATGAGTATAGAAAGCTTATATACCAATATTTGTGAATTAAATAGCAAATATGGCATGAAAGTCATGAACTAAGTATTATTAGGCTGATCATATAGTATACAAGTATAACAAATGGTGTAGCTTATTAATTCAATAATTTTATATAATAATTTTATCTTACTTTTCTAATATACTACTACATATGTGTATTTGTGTGTATACATGTGTAAGTACAAAGAAATTTCACATCATTGAAAGATGATAAAATAATTAAGCTTGTGAGATTGTTTTTTTTACGAATGAACTTCATATTACTTAATTTTTTTTTTCATTGTAAGACGTTCTTGTAATACGGCATGAATTACAAGGTACCAAATAAAACTACATATTTCAAGGAAATAAATATATGTGGACATATTTTTTTAATTTGAAAAAGTATATTCCCGAATGAATGTCAGGATAAAAGGACATATCTCTGAAAAGTCTAAAATAACGTTTTTTTATGGAGAGTATAAAAATAGTTTTGTACATTAAGGGTATTTTCAAAAAATAAATGATTCTAAAACTAAATTTTTTTAAACATTTGAAATAAAACTATCGACAGAAGTTTGTCTTTAATTTTTCATCTTGGTTATGAATAAATTAGCCTTTTTTTTTGTTAAGGAATTTGAAAAAAAAAATAATAATAATTGGTGATTTTTAAAAATTAAATATTTATGTACATATTTAAATTTCAGTGGATGATGCTTCCGGTCATTATAGTTCAGGATTTTTCTATGGCAATAATTATTGGATGGGTTCATTATCAGCATGTCAAAGTGTAATACGTAAAACCGATGAGAATATTACTCCTATTATCTATAATAAATATAAAAATTCTGCTTTACCATTTGCAAAAAAAGAAAATTCACATTTTTCACCAGCAAAACATGAAAATCCACCATTCGTACCAGGATTTTATGTAATAAAAATAATGATTAATGAATCAACAATTACACCAATTGTAAGTGTAAATATTTTATTTTTTTAATTCACAATAAATTAATAATATTTTTTTTTTACATACATAATTTATTTCTATAGCCACGAACAATTCATATTGGAGTTTGCCTTCCTTCCATTTGTGCTTTAGATGACATCAAAAAATTAACAGAATTTTCACAGAGATCATTACCGAATCGTGAAATTTCAATTTTAGATGTAAGATCTCCAACACACAATAAATATGATATGTGGGCCGATAGGACATTCATAATTCTTATGTAAATATTATTTGTTTTAATTGTTTAGTTAGATCACAGAATGTAGATAATATCTTAAAAAATATAATTTACTTGAATAGAACAATTATTGTCGCATACACGCGCAAGCCCTAAACTTATTAAAATTTTCGGATTTTTTGTTCTAACATCTATGAACGAAAATTCTCTGGTTTTTGTTTTAAAGCTTGCGGCTGATTACGAGAATTCCCAGATTGTTTATTTTATTATGTATACTTGTTAACGATCACAAGAATTCTCTAGTTATGTTCTGCATACTTTTGTAACGTTTCAACAGTTATTAAGCTGGTACTTGTTATAAAGTCAAGAATAAAGCTGGTAGGTGCTAGGTAGGTATCCATTCTCAAAAATATTCTTCAGAGAAAAGAAATTTATACTTCAAACGCGCTAAATCGTTAAAATATTTGTTTAGGATAATACAATCTGTGGTCAAACTTTTTGTATATTTTTGATTACTGTTTTTATTATCATTTTTTTTATTTGTTTTTAATTTTTTAGGACTGTAAGTTGTCTTGTATTCATTCTTCTTGTAACTGGAACAGTATATGATGTTTATTTAACGTATCGTTTTAAAAAAACACTTAAATCAAGCCATAAAGAATTAGCGAATAGTGAAACATCATCTGGAATCGGTTGTACAACATATGATCTTACAGATGCTGTTCCTCATAATTTAAAAAAAGAGGAATTAACTGTTGATATACAACTTCCGCATAATGTTAACAATAATAATTCGGATGAACATTTAGCCGGAAGTGATATTCAAGAACCAGAAAAATTAAGTGTATATTCTGAACTTTTATTATCATTTTCAATTATAACCAATTTCAATGCAATTTGTGATCGAAGTGTTGGTTCTGATACAATACCATCAATTCATGGTTTACGTGCATTTTCAATGGCATGGGTTATACTTGGACATACATGTATTGTTGCATTCAAATATTCAGATAATATGGAAGTTCGAAAAGTCGTCGAAAAAGAATTCTTATTTCAAATAATTGCAAATGGTGCATTCAGTGTAGATACATTTTTCTTTATTAGCGGTTTTCTAGTTGCATATATTTACTTTAGGACAAATGCAAAAGGTAAATTGAATAAATTGAGTAAAGGTAGTGAAGTAACTGCTGGAACATTTCATTTTCTTGGTTTGGTCGGTTATCGATTTGTAAGGTAATAGAAAAAGAGTTCGTTTTTATTTTTAAATACACTTATTTTTTGTTTTATTTATTTTCTCTTAAAGATTAACCTCACCTTATTTGTTTGTTTTGGGCGTTGTTGAAATAAGCATGAAATATTTAGAAAGTACTTCAGTTTTTGATCCACCTACAATGGATCATGTAAATTGTCCAAAATATTGGTGGAGAAATATTTTATATGTTAATACTTTATTTCCAGTAGATGATATGGTGAGTTTTTTCTAACTGAAACTGTAAATTTACGTTATGTTTAAATTATGTATATAAATTATAATTTCAGTGTATGTTATGGAGTTGGTATCTATCAAATGATACACAATTTTATATCATCGGTGCAATAATTTTGATAATAGGTGTTAGACGTTTAAAATTGGCAACAATTATTATGATGGTTTTTCTAGTTTCTTCTTGGATAACAACAGCTATAATTGCATATAAACATAATCATATGCCAAATACAGATGATCCTTTAGCACTTTTTGATAAAATTTATGATAAACCATGGACAAGAATTGGACCATATCTTGTTGGAATGGCAGTTGGATGGATTTTATTTAAAACAAATTGTAAAATACGAATGAATCGTTTAACAGTTATAATTGGTTGGGCATCAACAGTAGCTTGTTTATTAGCATTAATTTTTGGATTATACAATGCAAAATTATCATTGGTAACAGCATCAGCATATAGTTCATTAAGTCATACTGCATGGGCTATATCATTGGCATGGATAACTATTGCATGTTCAGCTGGTTATGGTGGTTTTATAAATACAATTTTATCTGCATCATGTATTTATCCATTTTCAAGAGTCACATATTGTGCATATCTGGTACATCCGATTGTAATTCGTATGTTAGCTTTAAATTCAGATTCTCCACTTCATCTTGGAACTGATTCAATGGTAAGGATTGGAAATAAAAAAAATTCAAAAAAAAAAATATCTTTATACAATTTTATATTTATTTATTTTATTGTATTTTTTAAATAGGCAATAGTATTCTTTGGTCTCGTTGTTACATCTTACATCTTCTCGTTTATTATATCATTATCGTTTGAAGCACCAGTTGTAACAATGTTAAAAATTCTCACACCAAACAGAAAAAAACGAATATCTTAAACATAATTACTTAAAATCTAGAAACTAGTCTTTATTTAAAATTAAGAAAAAAAAAGATTATTATTAATAAAAAAATGATGCTTGAATAAGTAAATTGAGAAATAAAAACGAAACATTTGTACAATATTTTGTGTTTTTTTTTTACAAATAACAAGAGAATTTATAAAACAAAGGAATTTTATTAAAAATTAAATAATAAAGTTCATGAAAGCTACGATTATTGTTATAAAAAATTTATGTAAATTGATTTTCTAGAATTTTTTGTTAATTTAATATTAATTTAGACTTTTTGTCATTTGTAAATTATAATAATAGATTGATTTATGTTATTTCTTTAAAAAATTTTTATTGTGTAATAACGTTTTTTTTAAATAATTTTAATAAATTTAGGTTTTTAAATAATATCTAAACATGAATAAATAAGAAAAATAAAATATTGTCATTTCTATTTTCACGTTTTTATAAGTTATTTAAATTTAAAATAAAAATAAAACTTTTTTAGTTTAACTGCATTTTTTCATATTCAATCAGTGTAAATGAAGATGAAATATGTATTGAAAAGCAATTGTTTTCAATTACACTGACTTAAAATGATATGTCGATTTCTAATTTTTGTAAGCATAAGCAAAAACATTCAGTACACAGTGTATTCTGAATCTAACAACACGCGAAGAAACGCATGTAGTTTGAGGAATTTATTTCTAAATAGTGCGGTGTATTCGAAAAAAGCCAATCAAAATTACACAATGGAATTTAATTTTACAGAATCTTTTCGTTAATAATATTTCTAACTTGTTTTTCAAAAAAAAGAATTTAGATATTTTTATCAAAAAATGGCAATGTCACGAGTTTTAATACTTATTGAAAAATGTATTCATAAAAGTAGTAGTATTTCATTCAACACTTTTTTTAATATTTAAAGGCTACACTCGCGCGTTTAGAGTTAAGCGTGGTATGTTTAAAAACATTTAAAGAAAAGTTGAAATACCTAAGAAAAATTTTATAAAAGAAAATTCTAAAGTAAATAAGAAATTTTGTGAAATTATTTAAGAACTATGTAGGAGACTCTTTAAAATTATTACTATTTTATTTTCATGTTTCCATGTATAGGTAAACTAAAATCTCATGATTATACAACAGGATGATTCAAATAAGGTGTCCGACCCGGAAACTCTGGGTAGGTCACGGCAAGGCGAGAAATTATCCATTTTTCAAAAAACTGAAGATAGCAAATCGATCCATAATCAGTTAAACATTCTTTTTCTGCAATAAAAAATAAGGGATAATATCGAGCACTTTTGGAGAAAATTAGGGTTAAAGAAAAAAAATAGGTGAAAAACGGAAGAAGTACAGCGCCATGTAAAATGTTGATGGAAAGACACAGGGGTCTTCTACAATTTTGCAAAAGGATAGATAAGCTTGGCGCGTCTCTGTAAAAAGTTATAGGGTAAAATAAAGAAAAAGTACCAAAAATCTTTCCCCTCCTCTAACTCCGTAACGGTTGAGATAGATGCTCCCACCCATACGAATTTATGTTCGACTCGCCGAGAGCTATCCATAGTTTCCGGGTCGGACACCTTAATTGAATCACTTTGTGTAGTAATATGCTTAAAATCTACTTCAGTAACAAAAGTAAGTTTTTCATTATTGTTTATGTTTTTTTACTAATCATTTATACTTTATTGGAGGTAAAAAAAATAACTTATCTAGTAGTAATACTACTAGAGCTTTAGAGTTTAAACCTTGGCTTTGTTTAAGGAAAATTTTTGTGAGAATAATAAATAAAATTTTTAAATTAAGAAAAAGTTTACTAGTATAAAATAATAAATTTGATGGTGAAATTCATAAAAGTATGACAACCGCAGCTTTATTATCGGATTTTTGAAAATTAAGAATATTTAAAATGATATTTTTTCATAATTTCATTTGTTTAATTCTTCCGCGAAAAATATTACAGAGTCAATCACAAAAAACTCTCAACTCAACTGAAAAAGTTTAAAAGACCTCATTACATTTTGTTTTTTTGAATTTATTCTACAACATTATTTTTATTGTACGTACCACTGTGAAAGAAGAAGAAAACTTATTATTAATCTATAGATACTATACGTTAAAATTTATTTAAATTAGGTAAAATTCAAATATACATATATATATATATATATATATATATACACACATACATATTAATTTTTCTATATTTTTATAATGTATTACATTAAATTAGAATAAAATTGAATAAATCATTTTATTTACTCTTATTGATTAACTGTAGATAATAATTTGTAAATTTATTAGTTATTTTTAAATAATTAAGAAAAATCTTCATGTAAATATACTCTTTTATTATATTATTCTACATCTTTAAAACTAAATTTGAAAAAAAAAGAGATGTAAAAAACTTTTGTTAACTATAGTAAAATTATATTGTAAAGACAAATTGAATAATATAGTGAAATAAAGTTATGTAGAAAAAATACTGTTTATTTTTATTTTAATAGATAATTTATTTTGAAACTATTATACAATTTTTTTCAGAGTAATCTATTGTTTTTAATGTATATCTGATTTTATCCTTATACTAATAGACTATCTATCCAAATTATAATTTTGGTCATTGTCAATTTTCTGTAATTTGATTATTATTGATTATTATTTATGGAGTAGGGATAAATTTTTAAAAGTACAGCAAAAAAATTAGCTACAGTTTTCTGAAAATCAAGAAGAAGACTAGAATTTGATACTTTTGGCAGTTACTTATTAAAAGTAAACTGGCTGGATCTGTAAATAAAAATATTAAATAAATAAATTTAGTTATGTACTTTCTGTAACCATCTTCGATGTTCCAGGCGAACATTGAATAATCATATTTCTTGACATTTTTTTCTTCCTAAAAATTTGTTCAAAATAATAAAATATTTTTTAATAAACTATTATTTTTTAACTTTAAACAACTAATCACTTTATCTAAAAATTTGTTTTTAATAAAATATTTTTCGTCAAATCCGGCAATTGTCAAGTCAATTCAAAAAAAACAAAAAAAACAGAAAAGTAAGAAAAATGCAGCTGTAAAATTTTAAAACATTTATTAAAAGGAGAAACAGTCAGCTGATTACAAATCTTACAGAAAAACTTTTACGGGAACAGTAATTGTGTAATTTTCCGTAAAACTCTTCAATAAAGTTTTTTAAGTACGGGAACATAGCTACTAAGCTACCTAAGGTCTTTCAAAAAAATCCCAGAATACCTCTCTTGTTCAAATCTTAACCTCCCGAGATTCTCAGTTCACTTCACTCTATTATTTTTGAATTTTGATTTAATTAATTTTTGTTCTACTAAAGTATTTTTTTTGTGAAAATCCAAGTATTTCAAGTAAATCAAGAGTGTCAAAGAGTGAAGTGAACTGATTGCTAATAATCTACTCGAGTAAATTAGTTTTTTTATATTTATTATTAATTTTAATTGTTTTTTAAATTCCCCAAAATTACCTTTTTTTTTTTGTAAAATCGAAAAAGAAAAAAAATTTTAATCTGGCAGACCTTGGTTGTAAAGAGTATTAAGGTGAGCTACAGTCTTCTTCTTAAATCGCCATATTGGCTGTCAAATGCGGTAATGTGAGGTAATAAGTTGTACCAAAACCAAAGTTGTACTTAGTATTGTGTAATCAAAAAAAAAAGTATTGTGTGTTTTTATTTTTTTGTAAAAGTAATTTTTTATAGGGAAACAAGCGGACCCGACAGACGTTGCCCTGTACACACGTCTTTAATTCAAAAATTTCAAACTTTTTTGAATAAACTGTAACAATCTGGACCGTTTTGATGAAAATTTGTATTAAAAAGTTATTACAATATCTAACGTCATTACATGTACATTTATCACAATTCGACCAATCGATAGCGTGTGAATATGTGTATACTATGAGTGAAGTGAAATGTAGAGGTTCTGTTAAATAAAAACTTAAACTTATTTTAATTTAAGGTAAAAAAGTTGAAACTTAAACTATTTTATAACAGGTATATTTTTTCAATTTACAAAAAATTAATTTATCGTAATGCCATTGGATGTACAATCTTTTTTTTTAATCCTTCAGGAGGATACACAAACAAATTCGATGGTTTTCCAACCCTGGAACACGCAACATATAATTGGCCGTGAGAAAAGCACGGATTTTCTAAATCTAAGCCACAAATTGTCATTGTTTGACCTTGTGACTTATTAATAGTCATAGCAAATGCCAAGCGTATTGGAAATTGCAAACGTTTGAATGGTATAGGCGAATCTGAAGGAATCATTGGGATCCGTGGTAGAAGTACAACTTCACCTTGAAATTTTCCCATCAAAATAGTGGCTTCAAGAATGTTGCCCATGATTTTTTTATGACCAGTCTCGTGCCATTACACAATTTCGGGGCATTCAAATTTCTAAGCAAAATTATAGGTGAACCAATCTTCAATCGCAAATTATGTGGTGGCATTCCAGGTAAATCCAGTGAATTTAAAAACTCTACAGGATAGTTGACAGCTTCATCAGGATCAACAACAGTGTCAATCGATTTGAATGTAATTTCGTTACCAGGCAATGATTGTTGTATTTTAAAATTGATTGCGTCAACATCTAAATTTGTTGCGGCTAAAATAGCTCGCTCACGTAGCCATGCATGATTAGAATAATTATGTCGCAAATCTGGAAAGATACTTTTTATTAACTCATCTTTGGTAGCCATCATGTTTCAAAAATTCTCTGGGAGTCGAATATATTGTGTATCTTCATACAATTGAATTTTACCATTGCCAATGTCTAACAATTGTTCAGAGAATCCTGACGCTAATGAATCATTTTGAAGTTGAACGCGCATATTAAGAGTAAGGCATAATTTACCGATACTTCGCCATAAATAAGATTCTTTCAAACATGCGTTTATTTCGTCCGCATAATGTCGCACGAGTTATGTTACCCAACATAAGCCACGATACAAATAAAAACGATGATATACAGCATAACAACGTGACTTATGTTGATAACAAACAAAATACAAACCTATGGGAAAAGTTAACCATTGGATTGTAATAACGCATATTAAAAATGCTTATCGTTGCACTTTTGCTTTTAAATTTCTGAAAAACCATAATTTTAATAAAATGCATAATTTTAATAAAATGATTTTTTTTTTTGTATAAAATGAACAAAAATTATTGTCAACAGGAAATGTTGACAAAAGCAGTTTTTCGTGAGAAAAACTTACTTTTGTACATTTCGTACTTAGAATTTAGTAATTTTAATTAAGATAGAAAGTTAGTCTTAAGACCAAACATATAGTGAAAAGACCTATTCTGAAGAATAGATTTAATATTGTAATTGTGTTATAAAGTAACTTGTGTAATTAAGTATCTTAATTTGAATTTTTGTTTAAACAATAAAGATTTGTGAAATTGAAAATAAAGTGTTTTTTTTGTGAAAATTTATTTTTTTTGAAAAAAAAGAAAAGTAAAAACAAAACTGGCGCAGTCGGTAGGATTCTTTTCTAAAGTATAAGGATCCAGTGATTCGAACGTCTAAAAATAACACAAATTAACTTATCGGAAAAGATACGAAGCAGTGTTGAAAAAAAAAAAAAAAAAAATATAAAAATAAAAATAATAAATAAAAATAAATAAATAAAATTTTTTTTTGTAACAACTGTGAAGAAACGACAAATCCGAGTTGAAGTTAAAGTGTATGAGAGAAAATAGACATCTATCCTTTGATTTAAATCGAGGAATTAGTGAAGAAAATATGGCATCCGCAGAAGAAGTCCAAGCTTTAAGGCAAGCCTTACAACAAATACAACAGCAACATGCTCAAGAAATAGCAGGACTAAGACAGCAGTTAGACCAAGCAAATGTAAATGGATTATTTCAACTAACCCCCGACAATATCCTAAATAAATTTCAACGGATTAAGACATTTTCCGGAAACAACGATTATCCTCTACAAGAATTTATAAATGCAGTAGAAAATGCTGCAACTCTATGTAATGGAAATGAAGCGTTAATACGACATGGACTTATAATAGTTATCAAAGAGAAAATACAAGGAGAGGCGAAAATGTGTGTTCAACAATTAGGAGATGGTGCAACGTGGGACATCGTAAAGGCAGAATTGAAGGCTCACTTTCGACCCAGGAAAAGTTACAAAAAGCTCATGGATGAAAGTCGCAGTATAAAGGTAAATAATTTAAGAAAATTGCTTAATATTATTAGATCTATCAATTACCAATTAAACGAATTGTATGAATTTGACGACAACAAACCTACAAATTACAGTCCTGATAATACCGATAAAAATTTGGTAGACATAATAAAAGATATGTTAACAGGAAGTTATAGAATAAACATTAGAAATAATATGACAATTAATGATGTTTTTAATGTATTTAATGATTTAGGGCTGTTAGAAGAAAGTGATGTGATTCATTACAGTTACAGAAGGAATAGTAGGGATATTAAGCATAGTAACATATACCGTAAGGACTTTAAACGAGACGATAGGGATAGACAAGTGAATAATTTTTCAAATAACAATAATCTTAACAAAAATTCCGGTAACAAACATAATAACGTTGGGAATAATTCAGGAAACTTCAGACAAGACAGAAATTACTTTAACGGTAATAACAATAATTCGGGACAATATAGACGAAATGACAGTTCTGGTCAGAGACATTTTGGTAACAGACAAAGTTTTAATAACCCTTCAGGACAATTTAGACAAGGACATAATTATAACAATAACAATGTAGTCCCAATGGAAATAGATAACATTCAGCGCGAAAATGACGTAAATTTTTCAAACGAGCCTCGGACGGACAATTACCAATAACTTCTTTAACTATCGATAACATAAAATTTACGTGTTTAATTGATACTGGATCTGAGACAAGTATTTTAAAACCAAAACTTTTTATAAATTATCCTGAGGAAAAACTTGAAAAACCGCTTTATTTTTCAACTCTTAATGGAATTTCTAAAGTAGAAAACAAAATTATTACCCCTATTCCACTTGAATTTAATAAGACAGGTACCTTGTGTTGGAAAGTTATGAATTTATCAGGTCGAAAATATGATGCAATCATAGGACAAAATTTCTTAGCCCCTTTAAAAGCAAAAATAGATCTAGGACATAAAAATATTGAAGTTTCAGGTAATAAAATTAATTTTGTAAATAACGACCATCATTTCATTTTAAATGAAATATGCAACTTTGAGACGAGTAATATCGACAAACTTAATCTTGAAAATTTAAATGCTAAGAAAAGAAGAAGTTAACTAGAATTTTAACAGAGTATGAAGAGCTATTTTATAAAGAGGGTGATAAATTAACGTTCACTCACGAGATACAACACGAAATCATTACTACCACAGATAATCCTATATATTCAAAAATTTATCGATACCCCCGCATTCACGAACAGGAGATTGAAAAACAAATCAAAAAAATGTTAGAACAGAACATCATAACACACAGTAATTCCCCTTACAACAGCCCACTTTGGATAGTTCCAAAGAAGTTAGATAACTCTGGTCAACAAAAATGGCGAATAGTGATAGATTACCGTAGGTTAAATGAAGTCACAATAAGTAACAAATTTCCCATCCCAAACATAGAGAGTATCTTAGACAAACTTGGAAGGGCACAATATTTTACGACACTGGACCTTGCAAAAGGGTTCCATCAAATTTTGGTGAAATCCGAAGATAGAAAGAAAACGGCTTTTTCAACTCCATTTGGGCATTATGAGTACATCAGAATGCCATTTGGCCTGAAAAACGCCCCCGCTACTTTCCAAAGTTTAATAAATTCTGTGCTAAGAGACCTAATAAATAAAATTTGCGTTGTATATCTCGACGACATCTTAATATTTAGTACCTCCCTAGAAGAACATCTAAATAATATAAGAAAGGTTTTTGATAAATTGCGAAGAGCTGGGTTAAAGATACAAATAGACAAGTGCAATTTCATGAAGAAGGAAACTGAATTTTTAGGACATATCCTGACTCCAGAAGGCGTTAAGCCAAACCCCAATAAAATTAAAATCATTCAAGAGTTAAAGTTACCTACCACTACAACACAAATAAAAGGGTTTTTAGGAATAACAGGGTATTACAGAAAGTTTATTAAGGATTACGCCAAGGTAGCCTATCCCATAACAAGGTATCTTAAGAAAGGTATGAAAATAAATCAAAACGATCCTAATTATATTAGTGCCTTCGAAAAATTAAAAGAAATTATCACTAACCACCCTATTCTGAAATACCCAGATTTCAATAAAAAGTTCAAATTAGTTACAGACGCAAGTAACTTTGCTCTTGGAGCAGTTCTACTACAAGATGGCCATCCAATTTGTTATGCGTCTAGGACCTTAAATGACCATGAAAAAAATTATTCTACCATTGAAAAAGAATTATTAGCAATTGTGTGGTCAACAAAATATTTTAGACCTTATTTATTTGGAAAACAATTCGATTTACAAACTGACCATCAACCTATCAAATGGCTTCATGCGAAATATTCAGGTAAAGATATAAATCCCAGACTTCAGAGGTGGCTCATATCCTTAGGAGAGTATGATGTAAAAATAGATTACATCAAAGGCAAAGACAACAAAATTGCAGATTTTTTAAGTAGGATAAATACTGAAACTAACGAAATAAATTTATTACAGAATGAAACTGAAAATTTGAGTTTCATTCCGAACAAAATACATTGCGAAATTAAAAATGAAACAAATATGCATCCGCTGCACAACGAAAAAACTATTCAAGAAACTGAAAATTTGAGTTTCAATTCAAACGATAAAATCATTGAAGGTAATATGGAAAATTTAAACAAAAACGAAATGAATGCTATAGATGCAACATCAGATGATGCAACTACCCACTCACAAGAAGAGAATTTTGATAACTATGCACCAATATTAGAAACTGTAGTGAATAGATTTAGAACACAAATTATATTAAAAGAGGTAAAAGAAAAAGAATTTGAGACCGTTTTTTGGAATAGGCGAATCTATATTGATGTCCAAGATTTAGAGAATGGGAATACTAGAGAAATACTTCGAAGATACATTACGAAAGGAAAAATAGGAATTTATTCAGAGTTAAACGACCATGAATATAACAAATTACAACAAATAATTATTGATTTATTCCCAGGAAATAATGACGTAAAATTTGTTAGGTGTAGTTTTAAGGCAACAGATGTAGAGGACGAAGAACAACTTAATAAACAAATATCGCTTTTCCACAAAAATGAAGTAGGGCATTCAGGTATTGTTGCTACGTATGAAGGGATAAAAAATAAAATCTATAATCCGAATCTCAAAATTTCAATACATAAAATCATTAACAATTGTGAAATTTGTGCAGCAGGAAAGTACGATAGGAATCCAATTAAAAAGAAATTTCATTTAACAGAAACCCCATCCACTATTAACGAAATAATTCATGTTGACACATACGTCAACAGTAAACATTCTTTTATCAATTTTATTGACAAATTTTCCAAACATGTTATTAGTTTTTACTTAGACGACCGTAATTCCTTAACAATAATTGAGAAACTTAGGCAATATTTAGCTATTAGAGGTAAACCGAAAAAGTTTGTCTTTGACAATGAATTTGATAGAATAGATATCAAAGATTTTTGCACAAGAGAAAATATCGAATACCATACAACGAAGCCAAATAGCCACACAGGTAATTCTGATATCGAACGTTTCCACAACACAATCACGGAAAGAATTAGGGTTCTAAATCTTGAAGAAAAACTCCCAATTAAAACCCAAATGTTAAAGGCAGTTAGGTTTTATAATAATACCTTCCATTCAACGATAAAAGCAACTCCTTTAGAAGTCCAAGAAAACAAAGTAGATTATAAAACAATTCGTGCAAGATTAGAAATTACAAAGAAAAATGCTATAAATAAAAGGAATAAAACTAGGGAAGATTATATTGAAAGAAGAAAGAAAGGTTTTATTAAAAACTACCTATCAGTCAGACACAAGGAACAACCTAAGTTCAGAAAACATAGCCTTAGGAATGTTCATGAAAACAATATAAAGCGACCTTTTAAATTTTCAGCTCACGATGACGATAGGAATCCTATTCCTGATGATCCCACTAACTAAACAATCGTTAACAATTGAGAAAATTAATACAGAATTAGGTTATCCAAAAATTAAATTGGACAGTGTAGAATTTGCAAGTAAATTTGACATCGTTTTACATATCATAAACCTAAAAGAAATTTTAACAATAGTTGACAAACTAGAACAAACAGTAAAAGCACTAGACATTGGTATAAATAAGAACATCGCAATCCATCAAATAGAAAATATAAAAAATCAGGTCAATACGCTCATTCCACATAGACACAGACGGGGATTAATAAACATTGGTGGAACTATTTTGAATTGGATATTTGGTACTATGGACAATGAAGATAGACTGGACATAGAACAACACTTAAATACTATTGACAAAAACAATCATAAAACCATTGAAAACGTAAATCAACAGGTAAAAATCAACGAAAACTTTAATAAAACTTTCACTCTAATCAAAAACACTATAGAAACAGATCGACAAAAACTGGTTTCCAGGGTAAACGGGATTGAAAAAACAATTTATACAGACGGTTTATTTCTAGAACAGATGATAAAAATTGATTTTATAAAAAGACAAGTAGAAAATATACAAGACAACTTTGTAACAGCTAGATTAGGTATTTTACACCCGAGTATCCTGACGGACGAAGAAATTAAAACATACGACATTGACTCTAAAAAGTTAGAACATATAAGACTAGGAGTAGCCAGATACTATAATGAATCAATCATATTTGCAATAAAAATTCCAAAAGAATTTAAAATTTTTGATAAAAAACTTTTAGTACCAATAGTAAATTCACAAAATAAACAAATTGATCAAGACATAGAATATATTATTGAAGCAAATAACAAAACTTACACTTATGAAAAGGGAAAAACTTTAAAAGAACTAAGATTAAGTAGAAATTGTATACTGAAAAGTAATTGTATGTTTATTACGAAAAATAAAGAAGAATATATAGAAATTGAAGATGATACTCTGATCTTGAATAACATAAAAAATAAATATTTTAATAGTTCATGTGATGAAAGGAAGCTAGTTTTAAAAGGAAATTATCTCTTAAAATTCAAAATTGTAGTATACTTATTGACAATAAAATATACAGTAGTAATGTAAACAAATTTGTAAGCAAATTTACTCTTCCAGTAAATAATGTATTTGACATGAACATAACAAAATTAACTTTTGAAGATATTATGTTAAAGCAAATAGAGAATATAAAAGAAATTAAAGAACTAAAGTATCAAAAAAAGATTAACATTGGTCTTAGTTTATTTTCAGTAATTTTAACTATAGGATTTATAGTTTTTTGTGTCTTTATAAAAAAAAAACAGAAATGTAAAGGTAAAGGTCATCAATAAGATTCAGGAGAATCCCAAATCTAATGGGGGAATCATCCCATATAATAATTTTACATTTTTTCAAAACTTCAGCCATGCCTGAATGCTTCTTTATGTTACACATTGCTTCGGGATTTGTATGAATATTCAAATGTAATTAAAGTGCTGAATGCGCAGTCTGTCCACCATCAAGTAAGTTTGCTGCAATTCCTGATGAAGCAATTGCCAATGCAATATGATTTTTTGATCGAATGCGCGCAAGTATCAGTGAGATGAGGAATGTTTTACCAGTGCCACCTGGTGCGTCCAAAAAAAATAATCCACCTTGTTGTGCTGCAATTGATACGTTAATTTGATCATATACATTTCGTTGCTCAGCAGTAAGCAATCTTTCATTATTAGCAACAAAAGTAGCCAAAGAATTCATATCTAACTGTTGTTCACGTTGAACATAGCTGTTGATGATATCTGCTGCTGGGCGGTTCGGCGCTGGCATGTCGAAATGGATAAACGGCATGTTCGAAATAAGAATACAAATATCCTCAATCATTATTAATGCCTCGTTATATATTTCTGCTGAGAATTTAATATTGATATTTTGATTAGTAATTCTAATCCGATGCAAAATATCCTCACTAATTGAGTCTTTATATTTGTTCCACAGAGCAGATGCTTCAGACGGAAAACACTTTGTCAATATTATTGAAAATAATTGACGAATTTGCTGTGGAGATGAGCTCATGAGATGACTAGTTTGATTAAATCAGCGCATTCAATGACATTCTGTGAGTTTAATCTTTATATATATATTTCTTCTGTGCGTTTATATGTCACTGAACTCCTCCTAAACGGCTGGACCGATTTTAGTGAAATTTTTTGTGTGTGTTCAAGTGAATCCGAGAATGGTTTAGATTCACAATTCGGTCTAATTACTCATATGCATGGGCAGTATTTCTTGAATTTTTAGTTCCTAAAGATTTGAATGACTACTAGATTTAGATTTTTTTTTTTTTTTTTAATTAATTTGTCAAATTGTCAAATAACTATAATTATACATCCGTATCGCAGCTAATAATGTAATAATAAATATTATAAATTTAAATTAATTAAAAAATAATTATTATTTATTAAATATTAATAATTTGAATTCAAGTTTTTAAATAAAGTTGGTGTGTTAATTGAAATATTAATTAATAATAATTAATAATTGTAATTAGTGTTTGAATAGTTTCGAAGTGTGTATAAAAAATATATATTTTGCAAATTTAGTGCGGAATTTAAGTGAGTATTTTATATAATTTTAGTGTATAAAAAACTATATATTTTGCAAATTTATTGAGGAATTGAAGTGAGTATTTTATATAATTTTTTACACGTGCGTTGATTAACAACTACCCTAACCTACAAATTTATTTGTGTATCTAATTGATTTTATAACAAATTTTTTCAAGTGTTATTTAAAATTATTTCTTTTTGGCAATATTAAATAAATAAATATTGTAAGAGTAGACATTGATAATCGCTGGGTGGTTCCATATTCACCATTGCTGTGCAAAACCTATAAAACACACATTAACGTTGAGTTATGCAGTTCGGTGAAGTCTATCAAGTACATTTGTAAGTACGTTCATAAGGGCAATGATAAAGCTATATTTGCTGTTCAAAATGTAAACGATAATAACGAAATAACACGTTATCAAATGAGCCGATACATAAGTAGTAACGAAGCTATTTGGCGCATTTTTACGTTTCCTATACATGAAAGGGATCCTGCTGTTGTACATTTGGCTGTGCACCTTGAAAATGGACAACGTGTTTATTTTACAGAACAGACTGCACTACAACAAGCTTTAATAGCTCCAAAAACCACTCTTACTGAATTTTTCAACCTTTGTTATCGACAAAATGTTGTTGGTCAATTCGCAAAGACATTAATGTATACTGATGTTCCTAAATATTTTACATGGATATTTTAGATATGAATTCTTTGGCTACTTTTGTTGCTAATAATGAAAGAATGGAAGAGGTGATACAAAAGTTAGAAGTGATTGCAGACATGTTTGGATATCCTCGAAGAATTATTTCGGATAAAGGTGGGGCCTTCACGTCAAATGCTTTTAATAGTTTTTGCAAGGATCATGACATAGAGCTGCACTTCACGACTACTGGCGTTCCAAGAGGAAATGGTCAAATCGAGAGGCTACATTCAACAGTGATATCAGCGCTAACAAAATTGTCATTATCTGATAGTGAAAGATGGTACATCCAAGTTAGACCACTACAAAGAGTATTAAATACGACTTCTCAAAGAGCTATTGGTACTACACCATTCCAGTTACTAGTGGACACCAAGATGAAATCTGAAAAGAACATAGCAATAACAGAAATTATAGAAGAAGAAATACGTAAATCGTTCGAAGAAGCCAGACAACAAATGCGAGATGAAGCAAGATTAGAAATTGCAAAAATTCAAGAAGAAAATCGAAAAAATTTTAATAGAAAAAGAAAGAAGGCAATTCAGTATGACATCGGAGATCTTGTAGCTATAGAAAAAACACATTTCGGAGTAGGACAAAAAATAAGACCTAAATTTCAGGGTCCTTACAAAATTATAGCAGTCAAGGGTCTCGACAGGTACAAAGTAGAAAAAGTGGGCGAACAGGAAGGTCCGAAGTTAACAGACGTGAGCGCTGACAAGATGAAAAAATGGCCACATGGAAACGAGGTGGACTCAGACAATGAAACAGAGGATGATGAAGAAATAACAGCAAGTGCAGTCGAACTAACCTCTTTGGAGGCCAAAGAATAATCAGGAATGGCCGAATGTGGGATACAAAAAATAAGTAAATGAATAAGTTGTAGGTATTAGGTTTATGGCTTTAATATTATATTTATTACTTTTTTTTTTGTAATATGGCAACTCTCCAATTTTTGATTAAACAATCTGTAAATTGTTAAAACTAGTTTCAAGTTTTTTTTTAGCCTCTTTCTTTTAATGGCAGAACGTTGAACGAGGAAGAAATACATCAGGTGTTCAGGTGGAAGAAGTTTTTTTGTAATTAGGTAGAAGAATTTTAATTAAATTCTAAATTGTAAAGCTTGTAATCGGGTGAAAGTATACTAAGTAGGATATATTGGACTTTTTTTTTAAAAATTACGCGATTAAATGTAAATTGTGAATCGAATTAAATAAAAGCTGAAATAAGAAAAAAACCACGTGAGTTCTTATTCCAAACCTACATATATGTATAGTTACAAAGTGTTTCGTTATTTTACTTATACTTCTATTTATAAATGTACAAAGTTCTTACCCTAACAACAGTCAGCCATCAAGTGACCACTATTATGTTTCTTTCTCATTAATCATTATCCACAATATTTTAAGTGTTACCACTGTACTATAATTATTAGGTTTAATCATACTCCACAACCTTTCCCTTTTTTATTTTAAATTACCAAATGCATACATAATTTATTTTTTTAATACATATGTATATATAATTTTTTTATTTAATTTAATTTTTTGTCGTCAAAATTCAGGTTGCGGATAACCTGGTTGGTGTTGGTTGTTTTCTTATTCTATTTGAACAACGTTTGCCCTTATTTTCTTTTCTAGGTGACATATTTATACTTTTGTTACTTCTTTGGTTCCTTAACTCTATATCATTGTTTGAAGCATCTTTATATGAATCATTTCTTTGATATACAATTCACTTTGAACTTCCAATTTTAAACGATGGATGATATTTATAATGTAATTTAGAAACGCGTAACTGAGTTGTATGCACATACCGAATATAATTGTTTACCTTTACCAGATATCTTAACGGACTCAAAACTTTAATAACCATTGCTGGTATCCCACGAGTTAAAGAATTATAATGATTCCTATATAGAACCTTCTCCCCTTTTTTAAATTTGCTTTCAACATTATGTTTACTATACTTTCCAATACATTTTTTAGAACTTTCCTTTAACATATTGTTTACTTCATTTTTCTTAAAATTAACATTTTCATTTTTATTAACTTTAATTAAATCAAAACTTGTTCTTGGTTTAAAAGAAAATATTATTTCAGAAGGAGACTTGGAACTATTTGTACGTGGTGTTTTTCTATAATCATACAGAAATCTATCCATTTTACTTTGCAATTCGAAATTATGTTGATTGTCAAGACAAAACTTCTTCAAAGATTTTTTTATTGTTTGTATTATCCGTTCAACTAACCCATTTGATTGAGGATGATAAGCTGGGCTGTGTAATAATTGAATTCCCTGTGCCTCACAAAATTTCCTGAAAATACTTGACTGAAATGGTGGACCGTTATCTGTAACGATTTTCTCTGGTAGACCAATAACCAAAAATAATAACTTCAATTTTTTTATTACTGCAAACACATTTGTTTTATTCATTACCCAAATTTCACAGTATTTACTATAACTATCTATTGCAACTAATAACGTTTTACCTCCAAAATGGCAAAAATCTAAATGCATTCTTTCAAAAGGAGAATTTGACTGTACCCAAGTTGTATCTACTTTTTCTCTTTTAATATTTTGTGTTTTTTGACAAATTATACAACTATTTACGAAATTTCCAACATCTTTATCACATAATGGCCACCAAAAATGTGATCGCAAAATTTTTTTCATAAGGACTATACCATGGTGAGACTCATGTAAATTTTATAAAACTTTTTCTTGTAAACTTTTTGGTACCACAATTCTGTGATTATAAAAGACTAAATTGTTTTCACTTGCTAGTACGTTTTTGTTTTTACATACTTTTGAAGATAGTTATCGACATTATTTGGCCAACCATTTTTTATAAATTTAAAAACTTGCTTCAACATTTTATCACGTTTCGTTTCTTCAATTAGATCTTTCGCATTTATCAATTTCTGTTCATTTACATTAAAATAATTTATTAAATCAGACTCAATTTGAGTTTCTTCACTCAAAGAAAGACAAGAAAATGCATCCGCATGACTCATTTTATTGGATTTTCTATACTCAATTTCATAATCATATGTTGACAAAATAACAGACCACCTTTGAAGTCGAGCTGTGGCTACAGCAGTGGCGGCTCGTGAAGAAATCACTTGGTGGGGCTCCTTAAAGTTTCAAGGATGCTAACACTCGAATCAATGTTAACACGTTTTTCTCAAAAACTTGTTTTTTCAATTTGAAAATATCCGAACTCTATTATCCGACTGATTTGAAATTTCTGGAAGGTATTTTGTTTATTATTCTCTACAAAACTCCCTTGACGCGAAAAAGATCCTATCAATAGGATGCGAGTTATAGTGTACCAAAAAAACTACACGCATCAATGCTTAGGTTCCGAAAGTTGTGCAGAAAAAATGTTTTTTCTGAAGACAATTTATTTGAACTTCTGTTCTGTTTTCAACACTTTTAAATATTTAAAAAGCTGTATGTTTTTTTTTATTTAGGAATTGATTTTAAAAATTCGTTTTTTAATTTTATTTTTTAACTTTATTTTAAAACTTAAATAGTTGTGTCAATCTAAAGTTACGTTTAAATCCTTTTAAAAAAAAAAATTTATTAAGAGAAAAATAATATTGAAGATTTTTTAAACAAAATATGTATTATTTCCTCAATTTACGGTTGGAAATTTGCATTATGTATTTTTAAAAGCCTAATAAATACACGGGTGAAATGTTTCCTTGAATAATGCTTTTTATTTGACTTAAATTGATAAAACATAGCCCAAGATATAATATCTCAAAGTTGCCTAGTCGAAAATCGCAATCATTCCATATAAAAATTTAAAAAAAAATGCAACAACAAAATGTATGCAAAAAAAAAGCAACAAAATTTAAACATTATGTTGTATTGAAAAAAAAACTAGATGAGAACGAACATTATGTTGAATTGATAGGAAAGAAGAAATGTACTTTATTTGTTGGTTTACAACATTGGGCAATCAACCAACTGCCCCGTAGTATAAAATGATCATACACTATTGTATAGATGAAACGAAAAAAAAACGAATATGTATTATTAGAACATTTACGTACATGGTAAAAAATTTTTATGTGAAATATTAATTCATCACTGAGCTGTAACAAAATTCATGAAAAATTGATTTAAAATGTTTATAAAATTTAACAAATTATTTCAAAATTATATTTTCTTACTGTATGAATTTCATAAATGGTGTAAAATTGGTAATTTAAAATGAAAAAAAAAGTTTAATTATAATAGGTAATACAATACATAATTATAAAATAAATATCATGAATAAATAAAAATAATATGAATATCTATTGTTTTTAGAATTTATAGCAATTTTTACAAAAATAATTTTAAAATGACAAATTTATTATGAGAGGAACATTTTTAACCATGTAGAATCCTATGAGAAAAAAAATTAAGAGAAAAATTTGTGTTGTATTGTTATGTATAAGACAAAACATTTTCTCTCTTTAGGGGCAGAATTGAAACTGCCCTTCGAACATAAATTTCTTCAGTACAAAATGAATAAAGAGAGAGAATGATTCATACACAAAATATATGAAATTTTACTCTTTTATGGGGCAGTTGTTGAACTGCCCCATAGAGTATCAGTATGATCTTATTGATTATACAAAAAAAATTTAAACGTAAAACCTATCAATACCTATAGCTATAGTCCATACAAAGAGAATTTGAAATTTGTTTAATCATGTATATTGTATGTACATATAAATTGTTATATATTTATATATATAGTATATATTATATTATCACTTCTCTTTCCATATTGCATGTAATGTACATTGAAAAATAATTTACACCAAATTATTTTCGATTTTTTTCAAATTTTTTTTACAATTAATTTTAAATTTATTATAATGAAATTATGCAATTTAGGCTGAAATTCTTGGTGGGGCAGTGCCCCATTAGCCCTCAAGGACGAGCCGCGTCTGCTACAGCAAATGTACCCTTTTTCGGATTGAAAATTTCTTTTAATGCTTGATGATCTGTACAGATTTTAAAATGATTTCCATAAATATATAACAGCGAATATAATTGCTAATGCTTCACGATGAATTTGAGAATACTCTTTTTCTGCTGGTGATAATGAACTTGACGCGAAAATAACTGGTTTTTCAATACCCTCAACCACGTGTGATAATACTGCACCAATTCCATATGGACTAGCATCAGTTGCTATAACTATGGTTTTATTTGGATCATAATATTCTAATATATTAATTTTTAATATAAGTTGTTTAGATTTTTCAAATGTTTCTTGACACAACTTTGACCAAATAAATTCTTTATCTTTATGCAGTAATAGATATAAATCTTTTAAGTCACTTGAAAAATTAGGTATAAACCGACGATAGTAATTTATAAGACCAAGAAAAGACTGTAATTGTGTTATATTTTTTGGTGATGGAGCATTTACTAAAGCATCAACTTTTTTAGAATCTGGACTAATACCAGATTGAGATAAAATATGACCCAAAAAATTTATAGATGACTGTAAAAATTTACATTTATTTAAAGGAATTATTACATTATGTTTCTCAAGACGACTTAATACTTCGAACAATCTTTGTTTACATTCACTTTTAGATGACCCTCCAATAAGAATATATTCCAAAGTAAATCCCTTAAATTACCTAATATTTGGTCCATCACTGATTGAAAAATAGATGGAGCACTTTTAACCCCAAATGGTAATCGATTAAAAGTGAATAACCCTTTCGAAGTGTTAATTGTTAAAAGTTCTTTTGAAGTATCATTGACTTTCAATTGTTGATATGCTCCAGTGAGATCAATAACACAAAAAATTTACATGACGCTAGACTTGCAAAAATATCCTCTATGAGAGGTAGTGGATAATGTTC
Source organism: Bombylius major (assembly GCA_932526495.1). NCBI lineage: Eukaryota > Metazoa > Arthropoda > Insecta > Diptera > Bombyliidae > Bombylius > Bombylius major. The sequence continues at coordinate 20,735,203 of OW052043.1, forward strand.
GCTTTCTATGTATTTGTTAATAGTAACTTTACAATCGATACAAATACGGATATCCCCTTGTGATTTTGGTACTATACAACTATTGGGACTTGCCCATCTACTGTATTTAACAGGCACTAGTATGTTATTTTTACACAACTTTTCTAACTCCAACTCTACTTTTTCTCCTCATTGTATACGCAGCATGAAAAATAGGAGTACAATCCTTTTTCAACACAATATCAGCTTCAAAACCATCATCGGTAGACTTAAATCTTTATTTAATATTTTGTTGTATTTACTTTTAATTTCATCAATTATTTCTGTTGACGAATTAACACATTGAATTTTTCCTTTAACAGGGCTAACTTTCTTGAAGTTTTGTCTCCACAATGGAAATAATACATCCAACCATGCGCGACCTAACAATGCTTTAAATTTTTTGGATGAATTTACCACGAAAATTTCAAGTTTTTCACAAATATTTCCAAACTCCACTTCTACTTTTATTTTCCCGACTACTTTTATATTTTCTCCTGAAATAGTGAATAAATTTGTTATTATATTTTTTTCAAACTTACAATTTTTTAATTTTTCATTAAACTCTTGAACAGATATTAATGTTACACTTGCTCCTGTATCAACTTCAAACTTAATTTGCTGTTGCTGCACTGACAATAACAATTCTGCTGCTACATGTACACAATTTATGCTGTTTACTGCTTTGACTTTTTTCTTTCTGCATACTATAGATGTATGACCTTTTTTTCCACAAATAAAACAATTCCAATTTTTTGCTGGACAAGAATTTTCGTCATGTTTCCTACTGCATCGTCTGCATTGTAATCCACTTGCATTGTTTTGTTTTTGACCATATTGAACACTTTTATTAAATTTCCCATTATTAAAATGTTTTTATTAGCTTGGTTTCTTGTTGGTGTAAGATTAAAAACGAAAAACATGGGGCGCAAGATAAAGTAGTAAGAAGTGTAAAGAGTAGTGCAAGTTAATAGTAAGAAGTGTAAAGAATAGCGCAAATTAATAGTAAGAAGTGCAAAGAATAGCGCCCCACGTTTTTCGTTTTTAATCTTACAAGTATTTTTATAGCTATTAAAAATTCGCAATCACAAATTTTCAGGATTATCTGTATGGGGTTGAGAATGTGTATGTGGCTAGGAAAAACTATTTTATACTTTTGAGTCCGTTTTAAAAACGTTTTATATTAAAAATTTTTTTTTATTTTAATTATTTTTTTATTACTATAGATAATGTACATTTTGTTTATGACTTTTACTTTGACTTGATGTTCGTGCATATGACTGTATTGCATGAGAGTGTATGAGTTGACTAGCACGAGACTCTTTTTTAGCTAACTCCATGTTTTGTGCTTTATTACAAATTTCTTCAAATGATAATTTATTATCATCTAACATCACTCTTTGTATTCTTTCATTTTTTATGCCCGTAATGAATCTATCTGTTAAGGCATCTTCTAAAATTTTCAACTTAAAACTTGACACATGTTTCCTCACTATTTCTTTTTCTGCTTCATTTTCAATGTCTTCGAAAACTAAAATTTCACCAAATTTACATTCTTGTGACATTGCTTTTAGCCGCACAATATATTCTGATATAGATTCACCATCCTCTTGAAAAGCCTTATAAAATCTTAATCTTTCTGCTCTTTTATTGGTTTTTGGAGCAAAATGTTGTCTCAAAATTGAAATTAATTCTTCGAAAGATTCTGTACTAGGTAATTCTGGTACTGTTAATGTCATTAACAGTTCATAAATTTCTGAACCTGCTATAGTTATAAATAAATGCGTTTTCGCTTCATTTTGTACATCATTTACTAAAAAAAACTGTTTTAGTCGATATTCATATGCACTAAAATTTGCACCTGGCACAAATGGTTCAATGCTACCAACAAGATTCACCATTTTGAAAAATGTGCACGTTTTTTATTACACAAAGTTTTTTCTTTGTTTGTTTTATCCTTTTTTTGTTGTGTCTGTTAATCAATTCTGTTATTAATTTATTTCACAAATATATATGTAGTTACAAAGTGTTTCGTTATTTTACTTATACTTCTATTTATAAATGTACACAGTTCTTACTCTAACAACCATCAGCCATCAAGTGACCACTATTATGTTTCTTTCTCATTATCCATAATATTGTAAGTGTTACCAGAGTACTACAATTATTATGTTTAATCATATTCCACAAATACGAACAAATTAAAATTGAAGAAAAGAACATGGAACCAAAAAACGACAATAGACCACAACGCTATAATCCACTTTTACATGAAATAAAAGTTTACAATAGAGCAGAATTTTGTTGGAAATGCGGAAATTTGAAAAAGAAAACAAAAATGAGCTTATAAAACAAAAAATTAAAAATAAAATTGACATTTGATTTATTGAAATTGATTGAATTTAATGAAAATGAAGAAGAAGAAAAACAAAATATACCACATACCTACACACAATTTACTTTTCAAGAAAAGAAAAAAAAATTAATTAATTAATTATTAAATTTCAAGATTAAATTTTTATAAAATTAATAAATGAAGCAAAAAAAAAAAAAAGAAGAAGAAGGAAGGAAATTTTTTTCATAATTAATAATGTTCTACAACATATGTATCATCTTTAATAATTAATATTAATATTAATTGTGCCATTTCATGTCCCGCCCGTCATAGTCACTTATCGCCTTATAAAATCAAAACAAGAATTCTTGAAAAAATTCCTTTTTGGTTTGGTAATTGGTAGGTTTTTAAGTGCATCATTATTATTTACATTTAACTGGAATACATTTGAACTATATGAAGGTAAAAAAGAAAAAAGATTAAAAAAATGTACTTCAATGTCCCGTCCGTCATGATGGAATGGGCGATACTCAGCAATATTTATATTATTCTTTCTTGAATATTCTTGATTATTGTAATAAGTAAAATATTGCTTACTGTGTAATTTACTTGTAATGTAATTTATAAATATTATAAATTTACCCATATGAGTAAATATGCTTAATTTGTAACTTACCTTTAATTCAATATACATAATTAACTTTGACCATATAAATGAAATTGCTAACTTACCTTCAATCCAATGTAATTTAATTAATATAAATAGGTATAAATCGATTGTATCAATCAGTTCCAGTAAAGCTCACTAGTCAATTCAATAATTATTGGCGCTCTTGTTTAACTAAACATTTTGGTCCTTCGACTATACAAGGAAGCAGTCAATTGAGACTACAGTATATAAACAAAATAAAAAACTCAATCACTTACGGAAAAATTATACTTGATTTTTCAAAAACAAAAACAAAAAAAAAATAAACTTAAATTAAGTTTCAAACTTCTGAAACTTTAAAATCAATAACTGAGTCAAAAACTTAAAAAAAATCATGTCAAACTTAGACGAACTTGCCACCAAACAAAAAAAACTTGGAGAAACTATAATTCAAGTATACACAAGTTTCCAAACGGATGGCGAAGAACGTTAATCTAAAAGTTACATAGAAAAGAAACTTCAAAAACTAGACTTAGCATGGGATGAGTTTGAAGAAAATCATGACCAAATGGAATCAATCGATTTTTATTTATTTATTTATTTATTTATTAGTCTAAAAGAAAAAGACTTTACAATTAACTTGAAATTAATTTAACAAAATTCAACCATTTTACAATGTAATTACTTATTGATTTTATATATTCTTTTAATTTAGGCTTAAATACATTAATTCTCATTTCATCCTTTAATTCATGAGGTAACTTATTATAAAAATCTATACCTTTGTTCATAATATTTTTTTTTTATTTTCATTATTTCATTAAACTGGTTACATATTTAATACATATTCAAAAATTTTTTAATTCTAAAACTTTCTAAGTGCATTTGGTGGTATAATAAATACCAGTGTTAAAATACACTATCTAGCTAAATTGCAGTACAACCAAAATATACAATTTTACTTAACTTAACTATAATCAAAGTTGTATAAGTAGAAGATGCCCAACGTCCATATATCCTCATGGCACTCAAAATTTTTGATCTGGGGCGTGATATCACACCCCACAACATGTTGCTTATACATTTGTTTCTAATAGTCATGTTTATAATGATATTCAGTAGCAATTATCAACAATTTTACTCATCGTATCAACATTTTAATCATGAACAAAAGGCAGTAGAATCGAGAAAGTTTAGAACAGACGCACAAGTAGAGTGCGGTAAAGTAGGAATAAATTCTTTACACAAATGTTGCTTAGTTTGAATTTTTTTACTATACCTATATTCAAATTAAAAACAACAAGTAACATTAAATATGAATTGTTGGTATTCTCGCTATATATATAGCTATAGCTATATACATACATAATTCTAACATACACACATTCGAGCCATGGTATGGTATGGTATGAAGGGCTGTTCGCTTCGGGAGTTGGCTTATCCTGAAAACCATTTCGATTTTTGTATAAATCTATTTAAGTCTTTTAGTGCTATCTCAGCTATGTCGTCCAGACCGTCAAAGAACCTTGCTCCCAAACAAGCGAGTCTTCGTTCTTTTAGAGCTGGACATTCGCAGAGTAAATGCACTATTGACTCTATTTCTTCTTCATCTCTACAACTTCGGCAGAAATCGTTCGATGGTATGCCGAGTTTATTGGCCATAGCCCCTATCAGGCAGTGTCCAGTAATCACACCGACAAGTTCTCGAACTTGTTTTCTATGAAACGTTAGTAGAGTTGCGGTCTTTTTTCCGTTTATTTCCGGCCACATGCTACGGGTTATGGAGCAACCACTAGTAGTCCTCCATTGTTCCGCAATCATGTTTTCGAAATAGCAATCAATAAGGTATTTTGCCTTGCTGAGAGGAGGGTCTATCTCTACAGCAATAGGGTCAGAGTTTGTGTCGGATCCTTTTCTAGCAAGTTCGTTAGCCTTTTCATTTCCCTCCGCGCCGACGTGACCAGGAACCCAGCAAAGTCGAACCCTGTGCTGTGTAAGGACTTTTAAGGCTTTGACGCATTCTTCGACACATCTTGAATTTATCTCGTTGGAGTTTAACGCTTTGAGTGTTGCTTGGCTGTCCATGCAAATTGTGATTTCGGCGGGCGAAATCTGCATTTCCTGAACAGCCTGTGCAGCTTTCACCACCGCGTATACTTCTGCTTGGAAAATACTGCAGTCTTCAAGTCTAAACGACTTTTTGATCTGCAATATTTCTGAGAAGACTCCTGCTCCCGTGCTTTTTCCTGTTTTCGATCCGTCAGTGAAGATGGCGATTCCCCTAATAATGTTATTAGGAGTTGTCCATTCTTCTCTTTTAGGTATGAGAACAGTGTATGATTTTTCAAAGTCATATTTGGTTTTCCCATAATCGGTTTTGGGTGGTAGTCCAATTTGATTGAAGGTGTCCAAAATGACTGAATGTCCTTTGTTCTGTGGTTTCCAAAAGCTGTTCTCTCTTAGTCTAAGAGCTGTTTTGGCCGCCACGCTTTTTATAAATAGCTCTATGGGTTGCAGCTTTAAAATAGTTTCCAAACCTAATTGTGGTGTGGATTTAAGTGCACCTGTGGTACCCAAACACGCTAGTCTTTGTACTTTTCTTAAACTGTTAAGGTAGGATTTTGTATTTGCAGTTTCCCACCAAATCAGTGCCCCATATGTAAGAATTGGTCTAACAATCGCTAAGTACATCCAGTGTACTATATGCGGTTGCATTCCCCAGTTCTTGCCGAAAGTTCTTTTGCATGCATAAAATGCATTTAGTGCTTTCCTTGTTCTCTCTTCCGTATTCCGTTTCCAACTTAGTTTGGAGTCGAATATTATGCCAAGATATTTGGCTTCAGGAGAGAGTTTGAGGGTGGTACCTTGGAGTCTAGGAAGATCCCATTTAGGCACTTCGTACTTTCTTGTGAAGAGGACTAGTTCTGTTTTATCAGAATTGACTTTAAGGCCACTAGTCTCTGCCCATAACACAACTTCTTTTAACGCAGAGTTCATAATTTCACTAACAACTGGTAAGAATTTACCTGTTATTAGTATGACTATGTCATCCGCATAGGCCACTACTTTGATGCCCTCCTGTGCTAGGGATTTCAGGATCTTGTTAAGTGAGATGTTCCACAAGAGAGGCGATAGCACTCCCCCTTGAGGTGTACCTTTCTTAACTATTTTCCTAATTGAAAATTCCCCCAAACTGGAGTTGATAACTCTGCTTTCTAGCATAGTTTTTACCCAGTGTGTTATCGTTTTTCCACAGCCAGTGTCTTTCAAGGAAGCGACTAGTAGGAATAAATTCTTTACACAAATGTTGCTTAGTTTGAATTTTTTTACTATACCTATATTAAAATTAAAAACAACAAGTAGCTAACATTGAATATGAATTGTTGGTATTCTCGCTATATATATAGCTATAGCTATATACATACATAATTCTAACATACACACATTCGAGCCATACTTTGCGTTGTTTTCAAATTATAAGTAAAAATTTTTAAAACCATATTATTATTATTGACTTGAAGAAATTTGAAATTTTTTTCGTTTTTCTTATTTTTGTTGTTGTTATATTGAAATCCAGTTTTAACCAAATTTTGTCTTTCTTTTTAAACTTGCAGGTATAAATGCATTTTATAATTTTCTATTTTCATTGAAAATTCGCATATAATTTTGAAAAAAAGTTATTTCATATTTTTTGTGGAGAGATATGTAATTTGTCAGTTTTGCACTATTATATTTCGGACTTTTAAACTGATTTTCCAGTCCTTGAGTTTAAAAGCAAGTTATTTTTCTTTCATTGTGAACCCAATTTATGTATTTAGCCAATTTTTCCAGCATACCTTTGTAAAGATCAGTTTTAAAATATGTACCTATACATACATATGAGAATTTTTTTAAATTCTTTTTATCAAAAGTCGTTTTTTTGCAATAGATATATATGTATTTAGTGTAAAAATATGACATAGGGAGTATACCCAGTAACGAGCCCCCTTAAGGAAAATTTTTGCCTTTTCCTTATACCACGGATAAAGTATTTAAATAATAATTCAAACCAAGAGCAAAATAAACTTTCTGAAGGGTCTAGATTTGCAATTTAAAAATACCTAAATGGGTTGCAAAATAAACCTAAAATTTAAATTATGTATTTTTATTTAAAAATGTTACATTTATATTGAAATATAATTAGGTGAGAATTTAATGAGCTTTCTACTTCTGTGAAAGTACATTAATTTTTGTATTTTTACTTGATATATTTTTTTCAACCGACCATGAACAATGCTTCCGTATCAGTACCGTCAGAAGGAATTCTAAAAATTTCTTTCTATGAGTAGCACATGGATTACTTTCGTAAAACCAATCGCTGTGATGTTCACTTTTTTTGTAAATTCTATGGACTCTTCTGATATAAACTTTTTTATATTTTTAATATGTAATTGAGTTTTAAAAATTTTACTAAAAACCAAACAGTGAGCTTTTGATACTTCAAATAAAATATCTGAAGGTGCATATAAATTTCCAAAGTCGCAATTCCTTAAGTAATTTCTAGAAAAAACCAATAATTCAGATGGTCGAGTTCATCTTTTTTTCGAAAAGTATATTCACAGGTGTCACAAACAGTCTTTGAGATAATTTTTTGAGCAATATACCCAATAAAATACCTCATTGATGACATTTCAATAGATGAATTGATATTATTAAAAGTATCATCTATAAGTGAATTTTGCAATTCATTTTCAATTTCATCGTATGTGCTTTCATCTAGTTCTACTCCAGTATCATTCTGATTTAAATCATCTGTAATGGAATCCGTGGTATCGTTAACTAAATCATTTACATTAATATTCAACATATTGTCTTCATCTTCTTCACAATTAGATAATTGATTGAATTGGATCAAGTTAATAGATAATACTTTGGATAACAGTATATTAATTTCATAGACAGAAGGATTTTAATTATGACCATATCTTGCTCTTAAAACACTAAAAAGATTTTCAACGATGTGTTGGTTTAATCGTTTTGTTAGTAAGAAATTTATACCATTACTATTTTCTGAGCCGTTAATGTCATTCATTAGTACAATAACTCCTCGTAGAGTTTGCTTCATACCATCCAAACAATAAACTGCATTTTTACTAGGAATAAGAGAGATGTTTTCTAAATAATCTATAAATTCAAGAATAAAATTGTAAACTTTATTTCTAAATTTGACCGCAGATTTAAATTCATTTTTATCATAATAAAGTTCCACTGTTCAAACAATCGAATATTTTGTCAACCTTTTTAACAAAGGCAGCAGTGGACTTTGTAGATATATCTGAATTTTTTTAAAGGCGTTTGCTTCTTTAGCAGTGTCAATGCCTGCAGCTACACTTTTGCTAAAAATTTGAGCCACATAACACACTCTCATTTTTTGAAATGTATTGGGTGGAATATGGCACTCAGTAAGTTTGCAACACATTTTTGTAATTTTGCTTTTTTCCAATTTATGAAGTTCTCTGATCACATCAAATGATACAATTCCATCTGGCGTGTTCATATTACGTGATAACCAAACATTTCGCAAAGATTTAAGTACCTAAGTGTGGAAAATCAAAGATGGCTATTATTCTTTCGGTTTTCCAAAAAAAAAGGCTTCTCTGGGGTTACTCCTAACTCCTTAAAACACTTTCTGTTACTGGAATCTTGATCGCAAACAATTACTTTTACTTTAAAACCCATTTCAGATAAAATTTTCAAATTTTCAAGTAATAATGATTTTAAGAGGGAACCTGTAAGACCTTTTTCACTAACAAAGTAATTTGAAATGCTTTTCCATTTATCAAAAAGACCTCGAACCATGAATACACCAACTTATTTTCCAACAAGTGGACTTCGGTATAATCCTACGTCCTCTATTCCGTCAATCAGATCAAGTTTGCTATTATATGTCAAGTCTTTTCTCCCAATTATTTCGTTAAAAACTAGGACCATTTGTTTTGACCTTTCACTCATTTCTTGGCATCTTTTGTGTAGCATTGGAATGGCAGAGTTTTTAATTCCAGGTTGTAAATATTTCACAGGAGCCCAATTATAAAGAGAATTTTTGTGAGGTAAATTCAAATTCATTCCATTGCGATGGAACATATACATACTTGTAGATCTGTACAAAATATTCAAGCACATAGTTCTCTCTTTCTCATTATACTTTTGGGCTTTTTCATTTTTCAAAAGCATTATGCTTAAGATTTTGGCATTTTCTGACACGCTTAGGTCCTTTATTTGACTTTGCAAATTTACCTTTTTTGTTTTAGCCAAATTTCTTTTTTTCATTTTTTTGTAATTTGCTGCTACAACATGTTTTTCTTTTTTCAAGGCTTTAATTCTCTTAGCAAGTGTATTTATTTTTTTTAAAGAATTAATATACTTTTTTTTAAAAACCTCTGCCGCTTTTTTGTTTTCAAGGCAAAGGCAACAAGCTCCAAGTTCAGAATCATTTTCTGATAATCGTCGCCTTTTTATTGAACTCATTTCAATATCAATCATCATTGAATTATCTTCTAATAATTCACTCTGTCCTTGCAAATATTTTGTTGGAATGGCATCTCGTTTCAACTTTTTTTGCCCAATGAATTCCTCACAAAAATGGTTCTGACAAATAAATAAACTTTCTTGTCCCTCATCAAATTCACAAACTTCTCTCCAAAGTTTCCCACTAACAGTATCAGAACCAGGGAATTTGAAAATCTTCAAACCAGGACACGATCTTCTTGATTTTCCCCAGTGTTTTATACTACACTTTACAGCACTTAATCTGGAATCCATACCAAATTTATAAACGAAGAAAATAGTTTTGAAAAAACTGGTCTTTGAATACTATACAATTTATTCCCCAAGAAAACACCAAAAATAATAGAAAAGGAGTTTTGAAAAAAACTGATTATTAGAATCTTCAATCCGCAAAATAACCACACCAATCAAGCATTCAAAAAAGAATGAAATAAATATCGACAAAATGTGGTTGAAACTATATTTCAATATAACAACAACAAAAATAAGAAAAACGAAAAAAATTTCAAATTTCTTCAAGTCAATAATAATAATATGGTTTTAAAAATTTTTACTTATAATTTGAAAACAACGCAAAGTATGGCTCGAATGTGTGTATGTTAGAATTATGTATGTATATAGATATAGCTATACATATATAGCGAGAATACCAACAATTCATATTTAATGTTACTTGTTGTTTTTAATTTTAATATAGGTATAGTAAAAAAATTCAAACTAAGCAACATTTGTGTAAAGAATTTATTCCTACTTTACCGTACTCTACTTGTGCGTCTGTTCTAAACTTTCTCGATTCTACTGCCTTTTGTTCATGATTAAAATGTTGATACAATGAGTAAAATTGTTGATAATTGCTACTGAATATCATTATAAACATGACTATTAGAAACAAATGTGTAAGCAACATGTTGTGGGGTGTGATATCACGCCCCAGATCAAAAATTTTGAGTGCCATGAGGATATATGGACGTTGGGCATCTTCTACTTATACAACTTTGCTATAATACATATATGTATAAAATAGAGTACATTTCAAAACTAAGTGGGAGATCGGTACGGTGTGTTAAAAAAAAGAAAGAAAGAAAGAAAAGAGAAAAAAGAAAAACAAATAGGAAAGAAAATTTAAAAATTATTAAGCAATATTATATCCACAAATTTACAATAGCTCATAGGAGAAATAAGGTTATGATTCAACAACTAATAACTGTAATTACTTTAAACTAACTAACTAGCTTATGACACCAAACAGGAACTCAACATCATATTGGTCAAAAAGCCACATCTTGAGCATCCGAAGAAAGGATATTGTAGTCACAGCAGATCTCAGATCATTTGGTAATCTGTTAAAAACAAACGGAGCAATAATTGAGAAAAATCGCCGGTAACTTTCTGTTCTACTTCTTGTAACCTGAGCATAATTCCGCCCTCTAAAATTGTACCGCTGGTTAGTGATAATACTAAAGGCATTACTGCGCACAAAGAAAATCTTTAAAACCTTATATATATACAAATGGCGCAAGGGAAATATTTGACATGATCTAAAGAGTGGAAAAGAAGAAAAGTTTTTGTTTTTAAAGTGTATAACTCTTATTAAAGCCTTTTGTGCAACTAATAATGGTTTAATATTAGATAGATAAGTACCACCCCAACAAGTTAAGCCATATTGGAGTCTTGACTGGACTAGAGCAAAATAGAGCATACGGAGAATATATGAGGGACATGTTGATCTTATCAAATAGAATTTCCGTAGCGCTAAATTTTTATATGTGCAATCCAACGCAACTGATTATCAAGTGTAACACCAAGATATTTAAATTCGTTAACACACTCAATTCTAAAACATTGGGGCGTGCAAACACTATTTCTACATCTGTGGCAAAAAATATCAGTTACAGTAGAAGGACCAGTTAGACTGAAAAACATAATTTTAGTTTTAGTGCTTAAGATCATTTTATGAAAATCTAACCATCTATTCAACAACATAAGATCACTTTCCACCATGGTTTTTATCTCCAATGCAGAAGAAGCAGTGTATACAAAGGATACATCATCAGCAAAAGCTACTTTATTTCCCACAAAATTAACCGCAAACAAAGAGTTGATGTAAATTAAAAATAGGATAGGGCCAAGAACTGAGCCTTGTGGGACTCCTTTTCTACCTAATATCAAAACCGAACTACGAGTATTACCAATTCCAACAATTTGTTGCGTTGATTTAGGTAGGAAGCAAACCAATTAAAAATATTACCCCTAAAGCCCACTCGAATGAGTTTATCCAGCAGTACTTCATGATCAACTAAATCAAAGGCTTTTGTTAGATCAATAAACAGACCCGCATCATGAAAACCATTATCTAGATTACTATAAACTTCATTTAGATATTGTAGAATGGCAGCTTCAGTATTTTTACCTTCTCTAAACCCAAATTGACAAGGACTGAAAAAATTACATCTGCTTAAGAAATTGACCATTTTACTTACGATAATTTTTTCAAAAATCTTAGAGATATAGGTCTGTAGTTGTTCATATCCGTACTATCCCCTTTCTTTAATATTGGAATGACTATAGCTGTCTTAAGTGCTTCTGGGAATATACTACATTCAAAACTGAAGTTAATTATATAAGACAAAACACCAACTATATTGGAAGTAATATTTTTTATAGTCAAGACATTCAAATCATCAAACTCAGCAGATGTAGTATTTTTCAGAGAACAGATAGTTAAGAAAACATCATTTTCAGTTACCGAATTGAAGAAAAATGTATTACAAATGTGAGTCTCGTGAAAATTATGTCTATTAGTAAATGCTTTATTAATTAAAGGCAACTTAAGTGTGTTAGATACTTCAGCAAAAAATGTGTTAAAAATATTTGCAATTTCAGTGACGTCAGACGTTATATTACCATTGGGTGTTTTTAATTCTCTAGTTGATGCCGCGGTATTTTTACCTATATTTTGATCTATAAGACGCCACTGGGCCGACGGATTTTCCTGTGCTATAACAAACTTACTCTGCTATTATTGACTTTTACGTTTTTTAATCAATAGTTCAACTTCTTTCCGACACGCGTTATATTTTTGTTTTAAGGTGAAGTTACTTGGATTGCGCATACAACTTTTATATAATTTATTTTTGATAACAATTTTTTTCAATATATTATCATTCATCCAGGGCTTGAGATACCTTTTGTGACATTTATTAGACTTTTTTCTTTTAGTAGACAAGGTAATGTACGCTTTCAAAGTAGATAAAAACTCATCATATGCTGCAGATGGATCAGATTGAGTATAAACACGATCTCAAGTTTCCTTTTTCAGTTCTGCATTTAAATAGTTAAAATCTAATTAATTTTTTTCAATAACTCTATCAGCTGCAGTCGATTTGTAATTTCTGTTTGTGGTAATAGATACTTCGATAGCATAGTGGTCGGTAATATCAAGTAAATGAACAAAGGGTTCAACATGGAGGGCGGAACAGTTTTTCAGTTTACAAAAAATGTGATCAATGCAACTGATAGAACCAAAGGTTACTCTAGTGGGTGTGTCTATAAGACTATCCAAACCATGCTGAGACATCATTATCATGTATTATATTTATCACTAGATGATGGAAAGTTCAAAATATCGATATTGATGTCACCTATTATCATAATATTAGCTTAACGATTACTTTTAAGAAAATTATCCATTTCTTGTATAAAAACATCATCGCTTAAAAAGTGGAACCTATAGACACATAATATATTAAAAACTTCATTATCCACTGTTATAGACAGTAATAAACAGTCCGCACTATAAAAATTAACAGGTTTAGAAATACAGTGGTAGTCATTTTTAATATATGCCAAGACACCTCCAGCTCTATAAGCATTATAACACTTTGCATGCAAATTATAGCTAGCTATACTGTAACTACTAATCTCACCATCATTAATCCAAATTTCAGATAAAATAATGACGTCAGGCCTCTTCAGAAGTTCAAGATGTGAACTAAATTTATCGAAATTAGCTCTAATACTTCTAATATTCTGATGCAAAATTACAAATTTGGTATCATTTACAAATTTAGTATCAATTGCAACAGTTTTTCTAGTACAAGGGAGAGAGACAAAAACATCATTATGTTTTTGGTTATACATATTATACTACAAACTATAGCTATAATTATAACTTATCAATATCATCATTACATTTGATGAGTTTAATCTCACTCCCTGGTTGATGCTTCATGAAAATTTTACCATTACGTATCCAGAGAAATTGATAACCTTTTTTCCCACGAGCTTCTTTTGCTGCTTTAAGTAATACCTTTTTTGCTGGAGAGAGCCATTCGTTGATGTATATATTGTTGTTGCTATTGCTTTTACTGTCGACTAGTGAGGATTTTAGCTTAGTGTAATGTTTAGATTTTGAAGTAAGTATACGTTGTCTTGTCTCATGATTAGTAAATTTAACTGTTACCACAGCTGGTTTGCTGTTAGTGTGTTTGTGACGTCTTCGAAAGCAATAATCAATATCAGTTTTCTATGCATTAACACCTAAACCAACTGATATTATTTTTAAAATATTATCAGTGTCATTAACCCCCGGAACAGCTGGCACACCAACAAAATCAAGCTCATTTGAATATAGCCTGTGTTGTGTATGCTCTAATTGTTGTTCGAGAGAATTAACTGATTTTTTAAAATTCAAATTTTCCTCCTTTGTTTGAGAAATGATTGATTCCAGGCTTTCGATCCGTTTATTTAATTCATCAATTGTGGTAATTGCAGTTGCAAATTGTGATTTGATGGTAATTAATTCATTATAAATCACCTCCAATGTAATAATATTTTTATTTTTCACACCAACGGAAGGAGAAGGATCCGACGATCCCCTTGCTTCAATCCTTTTTGTTGTGATGCACTTGTTACAGTGCCAAGGTTTATTGTTTGATTTCAAATATTCTAAATCAGGGGTGAGTTTCTGTAAAGTGATGGTGATGATCACCTGTCACCACTTCCATATAAAATTCTAAAAGCTTTTGAAAGCTTTTGAAATTTTATATGGAAGTGGTGACGGGTGATCATCATAATCACTTTACAGAAACTCATCCCAGAAGTTTCAACATTTACACAGCTTAGGTGGAATATTCCACCACAACTTATATTATTACAACTAATTTTACTTAAACTTTTTTCAATTTTTAATTTGCAAACACCACAAGACATTTTTTATTTTTGATTTTTCCTTCTCTTTTATTCTCAACGAGCAAACTAAATGCAAATACACAAATTTCATCGTGTACTACTTTTTCAAATCTATTTATCCTATACGAGTGTACATCTTTGCCTTGAATAAGTGTTTCTTTTAAATAAGCTGGAGCTAAATTATTTCTTATTTTATGTATAAAAATCATGGCATTATATGTCCATAATTCTTTTACATCGAACCAGTTTAATTTTTGTAACATTAGTTAGCATACCTATATTTTTTAAGCAACACTCTCATTCCCCTATTTTGTAATAATTGAAAACTTTCCCTTACTTCATTTGTACACGAATACAGCATTGTTGAACAATAATTAAAATGAGGTAAGACCAGAGCATTATATAGTATCACAGCAATTTCTAAATCTAGGTATCTTCTAATTCTTGTCAAAAAATAAATCTTTTCTGCTATTTTTGTAGTTACATATTTTGCATGTTCGTGAAGGTTTAATTTCTCATCTAAAATTACACCCAACCTAAGTACTTGAAACTTTTAACATATTCTAACTTATAATTATTTATGTTTACATTAACAATGTTATTACTATTTAATTTCATATATTTACATTTATCTACATTAATTTTCAATTTATTCATACACAGCCATCTATTTAATTCATCCAGATCTTCATTCATACAATTTGCTAGGTATTCTTCATCTTTACCACTTATGTATAGTAAAGTATCATCTGCAAATAGTCCGATTCTGCAATGCTTAATAACTGCTTTCATATCATTGATATAAGTATATAAGGAAAAGCAATACTCCAAGCACTGATCCCTGCGGTACACCTAAGTTCACCTCTTCAGTGTCAGATAAATTCCATTGGCTTTTGTTGCCTGCTTCCTATCCATTAGATAAGATCTAAACCATTCCAATTCTCTTTCTCTGATCCCAATCATATTTAATTTGTCCAACAAGATATCTCTGTCTAACGTTTCAAAGGTTTTTTTAAAATCAAGGAATGTAATTATTACAGCATTACCACTGTCTATTTCCTTTTTCCATTCGTATACTGAAGCTGTAATGACACGGTATTAATACTATTGGAAATTTTAAGTACTTAAAGAAAGAGACAACAGATTTGAGAAACAGAGACACACTATCAAAATCAGCTGACTTTTTCTTAAAGTTGTGTTGCCGGTATCTCTGTTTAAAGTAAATGGCAATTATATAATTTAGTAAATGAATGTTCGTGATTATTATTTCTATTCCATTCATTTTGTTTGCACTCACTGAAAAAAATTAGAAATAAATAATTAGACACGTCACACTCGTTTAAATATAATATTAAACTATGAAAAATGTCTAAACACAAATGGCAACACAAAAATAATATTATTGTTCAAATTTCATGATTAATTTCATGATTAATAGAAGGATATTGGAATTTGGAGAATTGGGAGAGTTATTTTTTGACATTTTCAGTATTAATACTGAAATAAGTGTTAGTCATATCTCTCTTTTTTTCTAGTTGCTTTTTCTGTAAAGCATACTTGTTATCTCTTTTTAATAACGAAATTAATCATGAAATTAATACCGTATCATAACAGCATAACCAATTTATTGCAGTTTCACAAAATTATCCATTTCTTGAAAAAAATGAAGATAGCAAATCAATGCAGAATCAATTGAGGTTTGAACTTTTTAACAGTTAGACATAAAGGAATGAGTAAGGTATAGTTAAAAAGAGCAAAGGGTTCTCTACATTTTTTCTAAACACAAAAACCCCTTGAGTGCCCTTATAGAATGTTATGGGCTATACCATGAAATAAGAGCAAAAAAACTTCAACGCCCTCTAGCGGCCAAACCGTTGGGATTCCCCCCCTCCCCACCGATACGATTTTTTGTTTGTCTGTTGCAGTGATCTTTTTGGTGTCTTAGGGAGTTTTGTAGAGAATAAAAAGCAGAATATTGTGCAGAAATTTTAAGTCAATGCCTTTACAGGGTCCCCAGATATTTACCTTTCAAGTCGGGTTTTTTTACGAAAACGATCAAAAATAGAATGAAGTGTTCATTTAAATGTTTTTATATTTCTTGTTTTAAAATTTATTTTGAAAACAAACAAAAAATACAAGAAAAGCGTAAAGGATAATTTTAAAAATGTCCCTTCAAAATTAACTTTTTATCAAATTTAACTGACCAACAAAAAATATTATAATTATAAATTCATTTAATAATTGCATAAAATTAAATATCCATGTAAAACAGATTTGTAGAGGTAGGTCAAGAATAGGATCGAAATAAGCAAACAAAAATAAAAAATGCTTGAAAAAAGAAAAAACATAAAAGCAAAGTTATATGGCGCCAAATATAAAACTTCCTCTCATCAATTTTTAGAAACAAAATGTAATATTTTTGACTTGCAAAAAAATGAAACAGAACAGAACTATAAAGAAAAAAAACACAACAACTAAAATCATTTGTTCTAAGCATAATGTATACATATAATATGTATAACAACATATAAATATGTATAGTTTCATTTACAATGGTTTTGTTTTTTCTTATTTTTTCATAATGATCATAAGCAATATAAATTAATGGCCAGTTCTTCAGTCGAAGTTTAAATGGAGTTTAAGTTAAACCTGAACCATGGTTTAAACTTCTCTTAAATTTTTTTTCGTTCCTCAGTCAACTTATATTTGTAGTTTAACT
The DNA here is from genome assembly GCA_932526495.1 of Bombylius major. Classification (NCBI taxonomy): domain Eukaryota; kingdom Metazoa; phylum Arthropoda; class Insecta; order Diptera; family Bombyliidae; genus Bombylius; species Bombylius major. The sequence goes on from OW052043.1 coordinate 20,752,660, forward strand.
ATCTTTAGTTAAACCTATCATTGTGAATGAATTTAGGTTGAAACCTGAGAAACTTGTAGATGTCATTGTATAGCCGCTATATGGCAGTGGCAATTATTGTGACATTTTAAATTTTTTCATATAAATTTCAATTTATAATAAATTTAGGGACAAAACAGATAGATAGATGGCAGTTGTTTTTTTATTTTATTTTTGACTTTTGCTTAAACCTCAAATAGAGTTTAAACTCTCAATTCGTACGGATTAAGTTAAACTCAGTTTAACACTTAAGCGTTCACTGTGAAAGAGAAAAAAGTGCTTAAACTTAGTTTAAGATTTAAACTCCGTTTAAACTTCGACTGAAGAACTGGCCATAAAAATCTCGAAAAGGGAGAAGATATATAATATATTTTAATGCTTTTTGTGTATATAGAATAGAAATACACAAATAATGTAAAACGGCTGTTTTCGCTTGCGTGTGTGCATTCAATCTTCAGAACATAACGTAAAACAAAATTAACTATTAAAAGCTTTTTCTTTTTCATAAAAAAGACAAATGTGATACCTCCTTCTCTGCCCGCACAGGGCCTATTTACGGTTTTGTTTCATTTCCTTTTCGCATCTCTGTTATATCACGGAGCAATATAATATATAGAGGAACACTTAGTACTGGCTCGAATGTTGGCAAAATTTTTAAAATTTGACGACCTGTGCGGGAAGTGTGAGGGACGAAAAGTTTCTATCTCTCACGAAAAAATATGTATATGAGAAAACTTTCGTTTATTACTCAGTTGCTTCTTACACAAAATATTATTTTTATTCATATAAGATAAACATATACATGTATACCTAATTCCTTATTCAGATCGTTGCGTTCTAAAAAAATTTTTTCTGTATATATTGAAATATACGCATAAAGTTATAAAGAAAAAAAATATTCAACTTGTAGGTACATTTATTTTCTCGATTCGAACAAAAAATTATACCCACTCCTTTTTACTGAATATGTATGTACATACGTGTGTATATATTTTGCTGTTTGAGAAAGCAAATATCTATTCCTTCCGAAATTTTTTTTTCTTTTTTCAAATTTTAAAAATCATTTTAAAAATATATTTTTATATTTTTCTAAATTTCTATATCCAGAAAATTTTCGTAGTTTGTTCATCTTCATTGACAAATATGAAAATTTTATCTGTAATGGATCAGGAGATCAGAATAATCAATAGGCATGTTGTTTTATTTTCTTTTACATTATTAAATATCTTGGCTAATGCTAGTTTTTAATATATATATTTTAAAATACACACACAAGCAAACAAAAGCAAAATTTCATGTATACATTTCTCATATATCCAAAACCTACTACAATAAAAGCCTCCTACTGGAGTTTTGTATGTATTAGTTAGAAGTGCCATGTTTTGTTTTGACATTTTAGTTTCTTATGGGTTTCTTAATAAGAGTGGTGGAATATTAGTGTAAAGAAATAGTGTTTTAGTTGAATATTTTTGGTTTTATTAATAAAATATGGTTTATAAAAGTTTTAAAATATAATAAATTAAAGTATGACTACATAGTACATACCTATGGTGAGGTTATATTATTTGTAATAAAGTGAATAAATTGATTTGATTCAATAATTTAACAATTAATACAAACTTATAAATAAAATTTTATTAAATTAAATTAATTTGTTCTGTATTTCGCTCACTTTATTTATTTTTTTCATATATTTGTGTTTACATTTCATTTCAATTTATTCACTTTTATAATGTAACCTCACCATAGGTAATGTAGTCATTAGTCACATGTCTATATATAGGTATAGAAGAAAAAAGTTTATATTATTATTCTTTAAACTTTAATTATTCATATTAATATACTGTTACAAAATTGGCCTTTGTGAGCGGAAAGTAAAAAAAATGGATTCGAAAAAAAAATGTAAAAAGAAGAGAAATAAGGCGTCCGAGAGGGATTTTTAGATGAGAAAGAAACGTAGAAAAGGAAAAATAGGGGCCAAAGTCTGAAAAAATGGGAAATAATAAAATAAAAGACAGTTTTATAATTTTACGAAAAAAAACAATTCTAGTATTTATTATAAAAAACAGAATTTACAAATTTAGGGTCTATTACTAAAAATTTAAAAAAAAAATCTAATTACAATGTAATACAAAAAAAAAGTAAAATTTAAATGGTAATAATAAAAAAAATTATCTAAAAAAAAATTGTCTAAAAGAAAAAAAAGAATGGCTATGGTAATAAAGAAAGATGTCCGCAAGTGAAGTGAAGTAAACCAACTATCAACTGAGAGAAGTGAGTTAGGCTTACAACTGAATCTGGTTTAAACGGAAGTGAGGAAAATCAGATCGAAACTGAGTTTGACTCACTGAATCAAACCGAGTTTGGGTTAAGAAAAATTTACTAGTCGGCAACCCCGATAGTTTTTAATCAAAGTCAATTTTTCAATTCAGACCCTGTGGCAACACTTGTTGTTTTGACAGGTGTCTAACTAAATTGTACTTCAAATCAAATCAAATCAAATCAAATGTAAACAAACGAAATGGAGATTTCGTTTGTTTCTTGATTAGATTAATTTAAATGTTTAAGGGTTCGCGCAATAAGTTTTTTAAATGAAATCGCGCCGCGAGTGAATTAGAATAAGAAATAAAAGAAAAAATATATGTGTACAGAAAAATAATAAAAAAAAACAAGTGGAAAGTGAGAAAAAGAAAGTGCAGTGGTATACTAGTATAGAGTTGTTATTGTGATTAAGAAAACAAAACAAAAAAAAAAAGAAAATGTGAGTGGAAGAAAACAAAAAAAAAAGGTTATGTTAAAAAATGTGTTAAAATAAAATGTGTGTAAAATTAAAGTGGTAAAAAAAGAAGGTAAGTAAATGTGAAAGTGATTAACTTAATTAAATTAGGTTAAATAAAGTTAAAAGGGTTAAAAAGGAAAAAAAAATTAGGATCAAGTACAGAAGAAAGAAAGAAAATAATGTGCAAGTGGAAGTGGGTGGAAATTTGAGAAAAGAATTAAAAAAAAAAAAACGTACGTACCTGTGTTTTAAATGTAAAAAGTGTTATGAAAATAAGAAAATGATTGTGTTGAAAAAAAAACTGTGTTAAAAGTTATGTACAAGAAAGTTAAATTAAACTTGAAAATAAAGATTTAAAATAAACTGGAGAAAATTTAAGAAAACACCTCGAGAGCAAATCACCAACTGAAACTGAAAACTAGACTGAACTTTTGAAAAAAAACTTGCAAAAAATGAAATCATCAACCGACTGAAAAAACTGAACTAAAAACTGTGGGTGTTTTGCCGTGTGTGTTTATATAGGTTTTTGCACAGATTCTTGAACTTTCTTTTGGAAAGCTATTGTTACTTTCCAATATGAGAGAAGTTATTTTCTATCTCATATTGGAGTTTTAAAGAAGATTCGAGATCTTCGAAATTTTGTGTGTTAATTGTGTGTATTTGTAATGTGTTGTGTTGTTGTTGTGAAAAAGAATTTGGATGTGTTCTTTGTTGTTTTTATTTTAAGTGTTTGTTTCTTGTGTTGTCCTTTATCCTTTTTTATTTTATTTATTTTATTCTTTATTTCATTTATTTTTCAGGATTCGGCTGTATTTTAATAGGGACTTCTGGTTTGGGCACCAATTTATAAAAATTTGGTGTTCAATTGGAAGTTTCTTTTATTTACAGCCAACAACAACAAGTTCATGCATTTAAAGTAAATTTTGTTTATTCAATTTTTTAATTAATTTTCTTGTCTTTTCAGGAAAAGTGTGAGGTAACAGGGTGGTGCAATGGTCCTGATTTAAAGGTAATTTCGTCTTAAAATAATTTTATTTAAATTTATTAATAAAGTTCTTTTTTATTTTTCAGATTTGTAACATCAGAATTATTATAAATTAAGTTTTATTAAATCAAATCAATTTATTCACTTTATTACATATAAATAATACATATAACCTCACCATACTTTAATTTTTTCTCTTAAAAGTAGGTAAGAAGGCACAATATTTTTCACATTTTTATTTAACTTTTTGACTATTGTGCACTTTAAAAATTATAACACTGTTAATTTATTATATTTCAAAACTTTTATAAACCATATTTTAATTGAAAAGCCAAAAATATTTAACTAAAACACATTTTCTTTACATCACTATTTGTACTACCAGCATTGAATGTTTTGACGTTTCAACACTTTTATCGTGTTTGATTGTGTTAGTGCAGCCATCCATAGCACGGCTTCTATATGTAGATGGTTTTGCATATATCCCTTCTAAAAACCAACAAAACACAAAAATATACCTACCAATAAAGTGAAAGAAAAAAAAGTGTACACGATCGTAAATAATATGTATGTGTTGACGACATATTATACGTTTTAACTATACGCATATTAGTATTCAATTTATTCCTTCAAGAAAAAAAATGTATGTACATGATCATGAATGTTTTTTTATAACTACATATGTATCATCAGATCCTATATTAAATTTAAAAAAAAAGAAAAAGAATCGTTCACTTCTCATATATTATACATATGCACCTACATACATATGTACATTCCCATGCTCATTCTTATACTCAATTTTGTATATTATTTTGTATATCAATGAATAATGAATTATTATAACAAAATATAAAAAAAAAACCTGCTTTCACAAATACTATAAAATTCCCATTTAAAAATACATTAAATATACATGTGTATGTACATATCGTCGTTCCAATAAATGTTTGTCGTATGTTACATTTTGAAGATTTTGTGTTAGAAGCAGATAATACGGTTTTGGCATATGCTTTTTCATTTGCACTTATCAGTTCTCTTCTATGTCTCTTCTATTCTGAGATCATGGTAAATAGAATAGGAAGGTATGCTGAAAAGGGGGTTTTAACCTAAAATAAAAATGTCAGTTACAGATGACGTAGCTGCGAAGAAATTTTGAATTTTTAGAAATAAAAACTGTTGTACGTTCACAATAATTATATATGTATACATTTTTTGTTTGCAATTCTTCAAATTTTTCTCATTTTCTGTTCAGTTAGATTGTTTTCAATTAATTAATTGTATAAAATTTATACAAATATTTTTCTCATCATTTTTGTGAAATGTCGAAAGTATACATTTTTTGCCACCTAAAATATTTAAATTTTAAAATAAGGTATTTATATACATTTTATCAGAATCACATCCTCATATCCCATACTTTATAAGCTCATATTATAAAAAATCTAAAAATAAAATATTTGTTTTAATTGTGTAATTTTTTTTTCTTTTTCATTTAATTTTATCGTTTTTATTGTACCATCACGACCGCTTGTCTTCAAATACAAACAATCATTTATATCATCTGAATAATTAATTTGCATTAAATGTGTCACACCAAAATGATTATGAAGATTTTTTAAAGTATATTTCAATTCCACAATATTATTTTTTAATGAATATAAATAAACATGTCCTTGACAGTTACATATTAAAAACCAACGATTTTTTATAATTTCTGCCGTTGTAAACCATTTTTATTCAATTGATGATGATAATTGAAAATTAATATGATACAATGGATTTTCAATATTTTCATATCAATTTATATAAATACAATTACCATTATCATCACATAATAATATTTCTTTAGTTTCATCACATATAAAAATTGATTTAATATAACTTTTTGTAATTTCAATTTGTTTAAATTTTAAATTTTTTGGTTTTTTACAACCATGATCATAAATTAAAAGTTTCTTATAACCGCCAACTAAAATTAAACAATTATTTTCATTTGTTACAAATGTTTCTAAAATTGTAAAATTTTTCAATTGAATATCTTCTTTTATTTCCCAATTAAATGTTTTTATATAAATGTATTCGTAATCTGTTGTAATTCCAACAAAATTTTGTGAATTTTCGCAATTTTTAAATTGATAACATTTAAATTTTGTGAAATTATTAATATTGAATGAATTTATCACTGTTGGAATTTATTGATATAATTTAACTTTTAAATTATTATCATCATCATCACCATTCACGCTGAATGATTTGAAAATTTTTTCTAATTCAAATTTAATTAAATTTCCGTCATTACTGGTTGTTAATAATGTTTTAGTTTTTTCATAATAATCAATGGTGAATTGATGATTATTGAAACATCGAAATGTAGTTTTGGTGGAAAGATTGTGCAAAGCGTTGAATTTTAAAACGATCGAAATGATTCAATTTATTAATTATTTCCCTTCTACCTACCATTTTCAATAATTTTTCCTTTGAATACCCTTGCTGTATGAGCATAACCACTTTTGTATGGTGAAATTTCTTTATTTTTCCAATCATCATCAACGGTGGTAGTATCATGGATCATTTTATTTTGTATTTTCCAAAAACGTATCGATCTATCATCTGAAGTTGTTGACATCAACATAAATTTCATATTTACATCAATAGAAAATATTACACCAGAATGAGCAGAAATACGATGTAAAACTGGATAATGATTGGTAAGTTTTTCATCATTTATGGTTTAGATAATCACTTCACCAAATGCGTTTCCTATAAAATACAAAATGAAATTAATTTAATACGAAAAAAATTCTAAAAAGAATTCCCTAATTACCTCCAAAAATTGTTAAATTTGAATTTGATTCCATTAAATGCGAACAATACACTGTGGATTTATCAATACATGAATACTTTTCTAAAATTTTAAATGCGTTTTCATGAAAACAACATTCAACAATTAAAAGGACACTATGAGCTGTTAATAGATAAAATTTTACAATTTCTGGGTTTGTATTTTTATTTAAAAACAGCCCATTACTAATCCAATCCGTAATTTTCGAACAGGAAAGTAGTTTAAATTCTTCGTTGATATTTTTTCCTTCATATTTCTAAAAAAAAGAGCCAAAAAGACAATTTTCCTAAGATTTTAAATCAAAATATTTTACTACTCACACAATTATGAGAGATCAAAGAAAATTCTTTTGCTCCATACGTTAAAAGAACATTATGATCTGTTTCATATTCTAACCATGGATTTTTTCTTTGAATTTACAATGTAATTCTTCACGTTGAACTTCATTCGGCTCATTGTTTGGGGAGTCTGATGATGATGTATTCAAATAGCTATTGTGCACCACATGGAGTTCATTTCCGATTGCTGTAGAAAAAAAGGAACTGATTAGAAAAAAATAACTATCATAAGTATGTATAACAATTTGAAGATTTATAAAAAAAACTGTACATGAACCCTTAAGGAGTTTAAAAGGTTTTAAGGATTTCGTTTTTGCAGAGGTGTATTTAGCAGTCTGTCTTTTAATAAATAATCTTCCTCCACAAAGTGATTTGAACACACGGCCCAATTATTTTTCATATACATACTTAAAACATTTTACTGGGGTGGTAGTACGTAACTTGATTCGAGTTGTTTCGTTCGACTTCAAAATAACTCGAAACAAACATTGATTGGTAGTACGTAATTCGATCGACTTTGGATTTAAGTGTTACCGTGAAAACTTGTGTTCTGAGCAAGTATTTTGTAGTCAGCACCAGCTGAAAAGTACACATATGTTAATTGAAGGTTATGTTTTATGTCTATTTTAAAATTTTTCAAGTTTTTAAAGTTGAGTGTACAATTATAAAATTCAGATGTCGCTGTTTTTCGACTTTTACTAATAAATTTTTATCAAATATAAATTTTTATTTTGTTTAAAATCAATTCAAAATAACTTTAAATAAATACAAATGGTTTTTACTTACATTTTTAACACAATACTTTTATTTAAACTTTACAACACGAACAGATTATATGAAGTCGATAACAAAATTTTGTTCGACCGTAATTCTGACAATTCGAGTTTTTTTTGAACTCGAATCGACCTTACGTACTACCAAACATGTTCAAACTCGAACGAAACAACTCGAATCAAGTTACGTACTACCACCCCTGGTTTCACACCACAGGCCCGAATCCACTTCTCAAACATATTTTTTTCAGATGGAAATCTGAAAAATTTATTTTTTTCTTTTGTTTTTCCTGTATAATTTTTACATCACCACACATTTAACCATTTTAATAGATTTTTTTTTTCAATAATATATAGTCAATTTACAATTATAGTTTTTAAATATATTTAAATTCATTTTATTTAAAAAATAATACAACTTTAACACTAGCCACTATGCAAACTACATATAAAAAAAAAATGTAAACAAAAACTTTTTCTTCGCAGCTACGTCATAAACTTATTGTAATGTCACTAAAAAACGAAAAAAAATCTCCGCCATATTGCTTTTCAGCATACCTTCCTATTCTATTTACCATGTTCTGAGATATTCAGTGTGTACTTTGTCGTATGTAACCTATTTTGGAAGATTTTCAGTAAATTATTGTTGTATGTGCCCAAAATTTACATATACGACAAATTTGTTCCGGATTTGACAATCATTTTTCTTCAATATTTAATTGTCGTATGTTACCTTGATACCAGAAATGTCCAATAAATATTACATATCATTGTAACATACGACAATTATTTATTGGTTGTATTGGTTGTACATAGTTTTAAAAATAGTAAGTAATTCAATACTATCGTCACTTACGATAAATAAATCCTGAAAAACTTTATTTGTCGTATGTGATACATTTTGTCGTATGTGCATGGATTTGTTGGAAAAATGGTCGCTATTTTGTCGTATGTTACATTTCATCAAAACTTTTAAAGACTATATTTTAATTTGTATAGTAAGGATTTCCATAAAATTTCTTTCAGACATACATTTATCAATTTCAAAAATAATAACAAAACCCCGAACAAATCTATCGACAAATAAAACATTTATTAAAGGACAAACTTTAACTTCAAATATCTCAAAATCGAAAATTGTTACTTACGACAAACATTTATTGGGGCGACGATATATTGAATTTGAAATCCTTTAGAATCACTAAAGAAAATTACAACAATTTCTTATCCTCTTATATTGTAGAGCAATTTGTGTATAATTTGAATTGCTTTGAATTCTGATTGCCTGGTGTAAAAATAATTTTTAATGTTAGAAAATTAAGATTTTTTGATCGAATTTTCCAATAAAATTATTTTTTTTCAATAAAATTATTATCATTATGATATCAACATTATATTTGGCCTGATAAACGATCAAATTTGATATGTAAATTATCAACAGAATTTATAAGTGTGCAGATCATATGCAAATTAGCTACTTGTATACTTCTTCTTCTTGAAATACTTGAAATATACCCTCAAATCCTATATTTTCAATGTCTCATACAAATTTTTATACTGAACCAAATGGTAGGTATACTGAATATATGGAGAAAAGGAAAAGCTGTTTCCATATGATTCTGTATACTCGTATTGTAATGCTTGAAACATGAGAATGATCACGGCATACACATTACAAGCCAATGTAAAGAAATTTTTTCACTTGTTTTGTGACGTCACTCTGGTCGTCTGAGCGTATAAATTTTTTTTTTAAATTTTTTTTTTTTTTTAATTTTATTCATTTGTTTCATATAAAACGACCAGGATGACGTCACAATGCTAACGGTCACTACGATATTTACATTGCCTTGTTATGTGTATGCCGTGAGAATGATTGTGTTAAAAATGTTAAAATTTCTCAAATTTTTTAAAAAATTTTGTATGTATTGCATGGAAAATATATAGAAAAGAGAATATACTTTAAAATTAGAGAAATTAAGAAAAAATCCTGAGAATAAGAAAGAGCTTAAACAGCTTTAAGATTGGAGGCCAGCTTTCAACATTGGAGGCCGTTTTGCTGTTTTTAAATTCGTTATTTCAATGTTCTATAATAAAATGTCTGGTAGAAATATATAGAGTCATTGGTTACTTTTTGCATTTTAAATTACAACAGCAATGAGTGGAAACCGAAACACCTGTCAAATGTGTTGTATGTACCGGATATTAAAATTAATCTGTTTTCATTTATTTGTGCACTTGACAAGGGACTTAAAATGACTTCAAATAGAAATGACTGTGAATTTATTCAAAATGATGAAGTGGTAGCAATTGGTGAATGAGAAAATCGTTTATTCAGAATGGTTTTTAAAACATTAGAAAAGGAAAGGGATAATAACCACAAGAAAACAGCTGTGGCTTATGTTATGGTAAAAAAGGAATCTGTCATGATTTGGCATGAACGTTTTGGTAATCAAAATATTAACCATGTTAGACAAATTCTAAAAGAAAGAAATATTCCTTTTGAAGATAACAAAAATTTTTTTTGTGAATCGTGTGTTTTAAGTAAACAACATAGAGAGCCATTTAAAAGAAGTGAAAACAGAGCAGTGTCTGTTGGTGATCTAATACATTTGGATTTGTGTGGTCCGATGCAAGAAAGTTCATTAGGTGGTGCTAAATACTTTTTATTATTGAAAGATGATTTTTCTAGTTTTCGTGTTACCTATTTTCTTAAAGAGAAGGTTGAAGTAACAAAATGCATTGAAAATTATATTTGAAAGGTTAAATTTGATACCGGTCATAACATAAGAAAATTCAGATCAGAAAATGGACTAGAATTTACAAACATGAATGTTAAAAATTTATTGGACAAACATTCAATTCAACACGAAACATCAGTACCTTATTCTCCACAACAAAACGGAAGAGCAGAACGTGACATTAGAACAATAGTTGAGTCAGCAAGGACAATGCTTCATGCAAAAGGAATGAAACTAAGTTTTTGGGCAGAAACAGTTAATATGGCTACATATTTGTTGAATTTATATGGTACATCATCAGTAGGTAAGACTCTATACGAATTATGGTTTAATAGAAAAATTGAATTGTTTGATTTGAAAACATTTGGAAGTATCTGTTATGTTCATGTACCCAAAGTAAAAAGAAAGAAATGGGATAAAAAATCAGAAAAAGCTATATTTTTAGGTTATCCAGAGAGAGTTAAAGGTTATAGAGTTTGGATACCTTCTAAACATAAAGTGGAAATTAGTCGTGATGTTATATTTAGAGAAATTGAAGCAGATACTATTAATAATTTTCGAACATCAGAAGTGCTGTTGCGTATTTCAAATAATGAAAATGTAATTGAAAATGAAAATGTAACTGAAAAAGATAATGAAAATGTAATTGATAATGAAAATCTAACTGAAAAGGATAATGAAAATGAAATTGAAAAAGAAAATGTAATTGATAATAAAAAAGATTCAAGTGTGTCTAGTAATGCTAAAGTAATAGAGAATTCCATTAAATGTCGTCTAAGAGGATATAATAAGACTACACCTTCAACTTCCATGACTCAAGCTGAGGATTACAGCGAATATATTTTAGAACCAAAATGTTATGACGATGTTCAAAATTTTAAAAATTATGCTAAGTGGAAACAAGCTATGAATGAAGAAATAGAGGCATTAAAGAAAAATGATACTTGGAAACTAATTGAATTACCATTAGGCAAAAGAGCACTTGACAGAAAATGGGTGTACAAAATTAAATATGCAGGTAAAAAAGTAGACAGGTACAAAGCTAGGTTGGTAATTAGAGGTTTTAACCAACAATATGGTATCGACTACGAGGAAACATTTAGTCCTGTAGCAAGATACACATCTATTCGTGTAATTTTGACTGTTGCTGCTGCTGAAAATCTTAAAATACAACAGTTTGATGTTAAAACTGCTTTTTTGAATGGTGATCTTCAAGAAGAAATATATATGCATCAACCAGATGGATTTAATGATGGTACCGATAAAGTTTGTCTACTAAACAAGAACCTATATGGTCTTAAGCAAGCATCAAGATGCTGGAATCAAAAATTTACAAGACTATTGAAACAATTTAATTTTGAAATAAGCAAAGCTGATCCTTGTGTTTTTGTAAGTCAAGAAAATGGTCAAAAAATCATACTAGCTATCTACATAGATGACGGACTGATAACAGCAACTAATGAAAGTCAGATAAAAGAATTTATTAGTTATCTTGGCAAAGAGTTTGAGATCAAAACTTCAGATTTGAATTTCTTTCTTGGAATGGAATTTAAACAGAAGGCTGACGGTTCAATATTTTTCAATCAGTCAGTCTGTTGTTTTTAACAACGATTTCAAGACCGGATATTGCTTTTGCAGTGGGAGTGGCATCAAGATACATGGAAAAGCCATCTGATATTCATGTGACAACAGTTAAACGCATAATAAGATACATTAAAGGAACTAGAGACTATGGTATATTATTAAAAAATAGAAAAGTTTCTTTTTTTAAATGTTTCAGTGATGCAGACTATGGGAGAGAATGTCAAACAAGAAGATCTACGAGTGGTTTTGTGCTAACGATAGATGGTAGTCCAGTGTCATGGGCATCTGAGCGTCAGAAATCTGTTGCTTTATCAACAACTGAATCAAAGTATATCGCAGCATCGCAGAGCATCAAAGAAATGATCTGGGTGAAACAACTGATGAATGATATAACAGACACCAAGAATGATTTGACACTGTTTATCGACAATCAAAACGCGATTCGATTGATCAAAAACCCAGAACTGCATAAAAAGTCTAAACATATTGACATACGTTACCATTTTATTCGTGAAAAGTATGAAGAAAAACTGTTTGATCTGCAGTACATTTCAACCAATGAACAAGTAGCAGATACTCTTACAAAACCATTAAATAAATCAAGATTTGTTTATCTTAGAAGTCTGTTAGGAATAGTATCAGGATTGAATTCTTCATAAATATTTTTTTTTGAAAATTTTATTTGATAAAAAACAGATAGATTACATATATCAATATAAATATTATAAATAAAAAGGAAAAAGTGGGAGTGTTAAGTAATGTTTTCCTTTTGTATGGTAACTCTATAATGTATTCTTGATTGTGAACTATTTCATTGTAAACTATTATTATTGTATTTCTTTTAGTCTAATAAAGTAGATATATGTAACAGAATCTAATAATATTTCTTTACTAATACCATCAAAATCTTTCTTCGCATTACATCGTGACAATGGCTCTTATTATGTAAGTCGATGCGAATAGAATCGACTCGTCTTTTTCAAGTCTATTGAAATAAGTCATGGTATTATGTAAGCCTATAGACTTTTTAAAAAAGAGTTACCGTTTGAAAGGAAAATTTTCTACTAGACATCTGTCAAATCACGTTTGTTTTTGTTGTGTTTATAACTAATTTTTAATATTTTCAAGTGAAAGTGAAAACGGACAAAATATAAAATCATGAGTTTTTTTATTTGGTTTGATGTTTTTGAAAATGAAATTAATGAAGATCGTCGAGCTGAGATTTTGTCAATAATTCAGAAAAGAAGGCGCTTGAGAGAAATTCAAATCCTCTGGATATGTATGAAATCATGTAAATTTTCTGTTTTCGGTATAAAAAATACTTATTATTATTAAAGTTTGTCATAAATATTTCAGATTCAAGAAAAATTTTAGATTGACGAAAGAGATTTTTCTAAAATTATTAAAAGATATAGAACGAGAACCTTATTTGAAAAGGTCACAAAGATCCTCATCTATACCAAACATTTTAAAACTTGCGTGCTTATTAAGATTTATTTTATATAATTTATTTTATAAATGTTCTATTCACAATATAACTATTAAAAAAAACTCTCATAAATTGTGTATATAACTTAAATCACATACAATAGACTCGAAGTCGCTGGCAAAATTGCTGTCGACTTGACAAGTCTATGGAGTATGGAATAGAAAAAAGTCTACAGTGATAGAAACTTATAATACTGTGACTCGACTTTAAGTTTATTCGACTTTAAGTCTACAGCGAATCGACTTACATAATAAGGGCCAATGTTTGAAACAACACCTTTTCACCACATTTTTTAAATTTAAATGAACAGTCTTTTACATCACCTACTCTTTTGTACTGAACATATGCAATCTCACTGTTTTTAGTTTTAATACTTTTTATGAAATATTCATAGTTCATATTCATCTATAGTTGAATTGCCAAACTTTATAGATTTTAATTCTTTCACATTTCAAAGGAATATTTGAGATCTTACGTTATCGTTTTTCTGCTGTTTCACTTTTTTATTAAATAGATCTCTGAATGCTTTGTACTGCTCCCAATCTTCTTCTTTCCTTGTAAATTGTAAAGCTACATTATATAATTTTACCCTAATATGTCTCATTTAGAAAAAAGTAGACCATATTTTACGAAAAATTACTTTGAAAAAATCAATAGCATTTATAATAATGCTAGAAAAGAAATTACAGAAAAACTGAACAACATCATTAGTGCAAATATTTCAATAATATTTGAAACACATAAGGAGAAAATCACACATTTTCTACATTTAATTGGGGATGTTGAAAAAGTGACGAAGATCACCCTGCAGTTTATTACAAACAAAACCTAACAACAATCAAAAATACTGGGAAGACATATCAAGCAGCCATGCTATCATAATGGCTTCTGGTATAAAAATTTCAGACGATGTCTACAACACACCAGCAGCGTATGAAGACCTAGAATACACCACCATCGCTATAAAGCTCAGCAAATTAATAACGAAAAATAGTGAAAAGGGTTGTGAACCAAATTACAACGAACAACCAGAACAAATTCAGCAACAAAAGATAAAACTAAAACCAATTGAAATACCCTCTTTTAACGGCGATTACAAACAATGGCGATCATTTCATGATTTATTTTTTGAACTGGTGCATAAAAACACACAAATCGGAAACGCAGTTAAATTGCAATATCTCAAAACTAATTTAACAGGAGAGGTAAACCAATTAATTTAATATCTATCCATTACAAGTGAAAATTACAATACGGCATGGCAAATACTCAAAGATCGGTACGAAATCAAAAGATTACTCTTATCAACTCCTTTGCAAACAATACTAACGCAACCTACACTATTTAATGAAAACGCATATAATTTAAGAAAACTTCATGACATCATGAAAGAATGTTTACATGCCATAAAAAATTTAGACATCAATATTGAAAACTGGGGTCCTATCATAATACATATACATAGTATCTAGAAACTAGAAAATGCTTTGAAGAGTCACTAAAAAATCCTAAAGACATTCCAAGTCTAACTGAATTCTTCAATTTCTTAGAAACAAGGTTTCATCCATTAGAAGCATCAATTAGCTTCAAGAAACCAGATAACGATAACATTAAAACAAAAAATACAAGTCAAATATATAAATCATTTTATAACACTGTGGATAATACATGCCCAATGTGCAAATCAAAACATAGAATTTATATGTGTGAAAAGTACAAAAATTTAAGCCCAGTTCAACGAAAGGAAGCTACTCAAAAATTACAATTATGTATAATACAAACTGTCTAGGTACTGGTCACATAATATGAAATGTCCAAATGTCTTCATGCAAACTATGCAAAAAAAGACACGATGTACATCATTACATATTGAAAACAAAGACAATTCTCAAAAAACACAAAGTATCTAAAATCAAAGTTCTCAAATAACAACTAAAGAAACAACCTTACACAACCATTTTGCAGAAAACCAGGGTCAAGCCTTACTAGCCACAGCCGTATTCAAAACCTACCACAAGGGGCACGAAATAATATTAATAGCTTTACTCGCTCAAGGTTCGCAGTCGTCATATATAAGTATATAACAGAAAAAGCAGCGCAACGATTGCAACTAACCAAACAAAAAATTAATGCCACAATTTTCAGCTTAGGAAGCAAACACCCACAAACCGCAAGCTACGCAGCAACATTCACTATCATCCTAGATATCCATCTCATTTCAAAACATCTGTTACAGCTATAATTCTAAACAAACTTACTCGAAATTTACCAACTAAAGAACATAAGCCGTTCAATCGGAATCATCTTGATAACATAATGCTAGCTGATCCTTTATACTACAAACCTGGACCCATTGATATCATCTTTGGCGTAGATATATTAAGTGAAATCCTATTAGATGGTATAATAAAAAATCTAGAAGGAACAGTAATGGCACAGAATACTGAATTACGGGTAATAATATCGTAAGGTTAATTTCAGAAATAAATATTGACGAACAACTAGAAAAATTTTGGGCTATAGAAGAAATCCCAAAAGAACAGCATCTGCCACAAGAAGAAGAAGAGTGTGAAAAATTTTAAAAACAAACTATTAGAAGAGATTATACAGGAAGATATATAGTCAGATTACCATTAAACCAAAATAATTTAAAAGAAAAGTCTCTAGAAGGATCACGAAATAAAGCACTAGCAAGATTATTACAAGCAGAACGAAAATTTAAAATCAGCAAAACCTATGAATATGAATACAAGAAATTCATGAGCGAATATAAAAATTTGGGTCATATGATACCAGCATCATCTTTCATGGAATCAGAAAGTTTCAACTGTTACTATTTACCTCATCACGCAGATGTCACGGAAGAAAGCACGACTACAAAACTAAGAGTTGTCTTCGACGCCTCGTCAAAAACAACAACAGGAGTGAGCCTCAACGACGTAATGTTGAAAGGTCCTTAATTACAAAATGAACTATTTGATATCATCTTAAGATGGAGATTTCATAAAGTAATTACTGCAGATATAAAAAAAATGTATCGGCAGATCAAAGTCGCTGATGTTGATCAAGACTTACAAAGAGTATTATGGAGAAATCCAAAAACAAAAGAAATTGAAAAATACAAGCTCACCATTGTAACGTATGGGACAACTGCAGCTCCATATCTAGGGATTCGTACTCTTCATCAACTGGCATATGACGAGCAAACAAACTATCCACTTGGCTCTAAAATAATTTTTGAACATTTTTACGTCGATGACCTAATCACTGGCACTGAAACCATACAACAAGCATTCAAGATCTTCCAACATCTATCCATCATTATGCAGAAAGAAAGGAGGTTTTAAACTTCGAAAATGGGCAAGCAATGTACATAAATTGCTGTACAAAATTTCAACCGATACTTCTAAAGAAGATGCATATCAAATAGAAAAAGGCGAGGTAATTAAAACGTTAGGAGTTTTATTGGCATCCAAAGGACGATGTTTTCAGATTCAAGGTTCATATATCACATATAGAACACAACACCAAACGGAATATACTATCAGAAACTTCAAGAATTTTTGATCCTTTAGGCTGGCTATCTCGTACGACAATTAAAGCGAAAATTATGTTACAAAATTTGTGGATACAACAATTATACATCAAAGGTAAATAAAATAGAACTACATGGGTTTTGTGCCGCATCAGAGAAGGCCTACGCAGCAGTCGTTTATAGTAGAATAATTGACAATGATAGATCCATCGTCACACTTCTCAGTGCAAAAACAAAAGTTGCCCCAATAAGAAATAAAGTGACACTGCCCAGACTGGAGTTATGCGGAGCTACTCTTTTACCTAAGCTTTTAAAACAAGTCATAAATAAACTATCACTTACAAATAAAGTTGAGATATACTGTTGGACAGATTCAACTATCGTTTTAGGATGGTTGAAAGGACATGTATCAACTTGGAAAACCTTTGTAGCGAATCGAATCGCCGAGATACATTCAAATATACAAACAAAACACTGGCATCACATAACTTCAGAAAATAGTCCAGCTGATTGTGCCTCAAGAGGTGTCCATTTAAATTACTGAATCATCAACTGTGGTAGTCAGGACCTTCTTTTCTATACAAATCTCAACTCGAACTACCAAAAAAACAAACCTTTAGTACCCATATGGAGAAAAAACAGACGATGTTAAACAACTTTATGGCAGTAGAAGTCCCAGATACGAGTTTTTTTGAACGATACTCTTCATTTACAACGCTAGTTCATGTAGCAGCTTATTGCAAACGTTTCATTTTCAACACCAAAACGACGAAAAAACCTAAAGGGACACTATCAGTAGAAGAGAGAATCAATATAAACCTCACCATAATTAGAGCTGTACAAGAACAAAACTTCAGTTCTGAAGTCTCATGTTTAAAAAACAAAAAGGATATAAATTCAAAAAGTCAACTTATATCATTAAATTCATTTATAGATTCTGCAGGAGTTTAACGAGTAGGAGGCAGATTAGATAAATCATCATGTCCATATGATCAGCAGCATCCCATCATTCTACCACATGACCATCATATCACCACGCTTATCATACTACTATTCCACAAAACAACCATGCACGGAGAAACTGAGTTAACACATTCACACATAAGACAAAAATATTAGATAGTAAGAGGACGTCTGACTATAAAAAGAATTTTACATGATTGTATAACATGTCGCAGATATCACAGCCGATGTTCACAACAGTTAATGGGAAATTTACCATCACCACGTATTAACGTTTCAAGACCATTTACACACACTGGTGTTGACTATGCTGGTCCAATTGACATAAGAACCACAAAAGGTAGAGGAAACAAAAGCTACAAAGGATACATTTCATTGTTTATCTGTTTAACTACGAAGGCCATTCACATAGAAGCAGTAAGTGACTTATCGACTTAATCATTTTAAGCAGCTTTTAAACGATTTGTAAGCAGACGAAAAAACGTAGCTCTTATGTATAGTGATAACGGAACACAATTTTCATGTGCAAGCAAACTTTTAAAAGACAATTTTCAAGCACAAGTCAAAAAGTTGGAGAAAAAAGCAGCAGTAATTCTAGCTCAAGAAGAAGTTGAATAGCATTTCATTCCTCCATCGTCACCACATTTTGGTAGTTTATGGGAGGCAGGGATAAAATCGGTAAAATAACATCTGAAAAAAGTCATAGGAAATGCTACCCTAACGTTTGAAGAACTTTATACAACACTTACATAAATCGAAGCCTGTCTCAACTCAAGACCCTTGTATCCGTTTATCAGCGATCCTGAAGATTTAACAGCCTTAACGCTCATTTTCTCATTTATACGAAGAAAATGTCAGCCTATTAAGCAGATGGCAATATGTTGAAAAGTTACATCAACAATTCTGGAATCTGTGGTTCCAAAAATATCTTTCACGGCTCCAACAACGTCCAAAATGGACAAAACAGCAGCCAAATATTACAAAAGGAGATTTAGTTCTATAGCTCGATTTAAAAAAGTTGCCAAATCGTATTATACTAGAGAAACCTGCGCAGAAGAAAATACACACATGCATTTTTTGATAGGGTAATGCATGATAACTGAATTCACAACTCAACGAATCTTTTTCCTAAAGCTAACTTGCCCATCCATACCCGTCGTTACTCTACATTTTCTAGTACATTATAAAATTTTTTGTAAAAACCCAAATCCAAAATCTTGTTCTCAACTTTTTATTAGCTATCCTTTTCCGTTATTTCAAATGCATTTCGATGCATTTGAAAATTTCTGAGAGCTTCTTTTATATTTTTATTATTTACAAAATTAGTGAAGGTTCAAGTGTGAAGAAATTAAGTTAAGTCAAGTTAAGTCAAAAAGTGAAAGTTAAAAGTGTAAAATACGAAGCAGTTCTTTATAAGTTTTGTAAGTAATTCTTATATTATTACTAATTAAAAATGTCTCCAAATAAAAAAGGTTGAGATTTAAGAAAAAGAGGACGCGAAATTCTTTATTTGGTTTATTCAAAATTATTGGAAAAATTTAAAGAAAACCCAACAAAAAATCTTAAAAGTGCTGCAGTTTTGGAAACCACAGAGTTAACGGGGGTTTCAAGAAGAACTCTTGAAAGGATAATTAAAATGGGGAAACATATTAGTTCTTTTATAAGTTTAGACAGGAAAAACGAGCATAGAAAGCGGGCCACAAATTTATCGGAATCAGAATTATCTTTTATTAGACAGTTAGTATATGATTTTCATAAAACAGAGAATATCAGTGTTACTTTACGTGGGTTGAACGACAAAATTGAGAAGGATCTGGGAATTTATGTATTCATATCTTTTTTAGGTAAAATAATGAAAACTATGGGGTTTAAATTTATAAAAACATTAGACAATAGAAAAATTGGATGTGAGCGCCATCAAATTAAGAGTTTGAGGATAAACAAGGAAAATTAGAAAGTTTAGAGCAACAGGATATGAATAGACGAGACATACATTCATGCCAACCACACAACACCAAGTACGTGGTCGGATAATTCTGTCGAGGGTTTTAGGAAAAATATTTCTAAAGGCAATAGGCTTATTATTTCCCATGCAGGAGGTGTGATAGGTTTTGTTCCTGATGCTCTATTAGTTTTTTATTCAGGGCAAAAAACAGGGGACTACCATGATGATATGAATTATGAAATTTTTCGAGGTGGTTAGAGGAGAAAGTTCTAAACAACTTTGAAAATCCAACTGTTATCGTCATGGACAATGCATCATATCATAATAAACATAGTGATGAAAATAATATTTCAAGTAATTCAAGAAAAGGGGAAATGCAGAACTGGTTGGGGGCAAAAGAGGTTTCTTTTAGTGAAAATATGTTTAAAATTGAATTATATGAGTTGATAAAAAAGCATAAAACCATTATTCACAAAATTGAAGACATCATTCGTAGTTACGGCCATGAAGTATTAGTTGCTTTCGATTTGCCACTTTCAAGTACTTGCGGGTAGATAAGGTGGAAGTCTGTGCTAAATCATCTACACGTAGCTACTCATGTAAAATTTTTCAAGTAGATACAAGTAGTTACGCACAATTTTTACAACAGAGGGATTTATAGTTTAAAACTAAGAGCACTAGATGTGTTTTTCCTTTTTGTATGTATATTATGACAAAATAAAAATTATTTTTAGGTTTTGACACCTATCAAAATTGTTGTGTCGTTCGATTTACCCATTTATCCAAGACACATTTGAGTACTCGCAAGTACTTGGAAATGGCAAATCGAAAGCAGCTATTACGTCTTCCCCCATATCATCCTGAATTAAATCCAATTGAAAAAATTTGGGCTTTTGTTAAAAACCACGTGGCTAAAAGAAATGTTAATTAAAATTTGAATACAACCAAAAAAATTACCAGGGAAGAGTTTAGCAGAATAACTGTTGAAGAGTGGGAAAAATTATGTGAAAGCGCAATAAAAGAAGAAGGAAGCTTGGGATAAAAATTCTGAATGTTTTATTATTTCTTTACAAAATGATGATTCAGAATCCGAAGATTTTTCAGATTTTGAAGAAAGATAGGATATATTAATATTTATGTCTTAAAATTGTGAAGAGGAATAGGCCTCCTGGGGAAACCTCTTTAAAAAAACGCGTCAATTAGCCTACCTCCAGGGGGACGTGGAAAGGTCGGAATTACAAAAAAAATTAAGTATGAATATACATATATTCTTACTATTCATATGTATTTTTTATCATTTTTAACTAATTTTTATGCCTTCCAATTCAATTTTACAGTGTATATAAAATGAAATTATATTCATCTTAATGAGCAAGAACGAAACTCAAGATGTATGTAGAATTTAAAAAACAAGTTGTTCGGGCATCTATGAGTGAAGAAATTTTACTTCAAATAGGCGGAGTTTGTTTAAAAAAACGAAAGATAGTTGTAAGAAACAGGTTTCTTCTTTCGTATCTACACACAAGAAAATCACTAACACATGTAAGACATGCGCGAGATCTGCCAACTCATATTATTTTGACTATAGTTAAGTATGATCATTTACCATAATATAAATGTGCACTAGCAAGAGTTACAGAAACCCAACCAGATCAGATGGCAATGACCGTGTTGCTACTGTTAAAACTGAGGAAGGCTTATTCAAAAGAACGATAGTTAAATTATGTGTTTTACCTGTACAGAACAGTTAAAGGAAAACGATAGTACAAATAACACCGAAGATGTCAATAAGTTCTGCGAAAAGGAACAACCTATTCAAGCTAACTGTATCAGTACAGAAATACAATGTATAAAGGAAGATGACAAACAACAACATAAAGAAACCAATCAAGTTGTGACAAAGGCACATAAACGGCACCATACAGAAACCCATACAAGTCGCAAAAAACACAGAATTACACCGATAAATTCAGCATAGTTAGACATCATACATAAAATGCCACCTTGCTCCTCACTACAAAAACGTTTAAACTGCGACAAATCAACTACTTCAAACAATGAAAAAACCTTTAAAATGACAACACTACTCTTGCTCTGTTTATCATATTACTATTCCTTCTGCTAATTGCTGCCCAAAATATTAGTGAAGCTGTCACGATAACGGCATTTGAAACCAGACCATCAATATACTTTGAAAAATTTGAACATGTTAATATCATAACAAATGAATGGCACTTATTAATTTATTATAATTTAACAAATTACTGGGGAGAAATGAGATCTTTAAAAAAACAGGTAGCCAAAATGAAGATCACCTCCTTAACTTAATCAAAAATCAAACGTCAATAGCGGAATCTACAAATAACATAATAAAGAAAAGTCAATATAAGATACACAATCAATTAAACGACTTTGAAAATCACATAAGAATTCTTACCTCAAAAGTCAACCTTATGCAGTTTCTCGACACAGCAGGAACCACATTTAATTTAATGATACAGCATTTAACATTGAGTTTAATTAATTTCCTGGATATGTAGAGAACAATTCTACAGGTGTTTATTGATTCTCAACATGGGAAAATCAATCCACATCTTCTAACACCATAACAAATAGAAGCTCAAAAACACATCATTCAAGATAATCTTCCTGCACATTTATGTATTCCTGGAGAACATGAACATGGCACATTTTTATTAACCTACATATTAATGACAGCACAAAGTCGAATTACAAACAATTCAATTATCATTAGCGCAAAATTACATCTTCCAATAAAGCTTACTAGCATTGAAATATTGGCGCTCTTATTTTACTAAACAGTCATTTAGGCAATGTAATAATGTAGTTTTTTTTTTTAAAGAAAATAATTTGTGTAGTTAAACAATAAAGAATGAATAAAAAGTAAATAATAATAAAAAATAAAATAAAATAAAATAAACTTTGTTTAATGAAAATGGCCAAACAGAATAGAAAAAGGTTAACCTGACATAATAATTAAATATTGAAAATTTATTTACATTCTGTGAGACGAATAAAATTAATGAACTCTAAGTTCACAAAATAGTAATCATTATAACTAAACAAGCAAATGCATTTTTTTTTGTCAGGATTGTAAAAAAGAAAAAAAGAAATAAATAAGATAATAAAACCAAACATTTTTTTTTTGTAATTGGAATTTTATTTATGTGAATGTGAGAGAAGTGAAACGGCAATTTTCATAAGGTACTAGGTACACTTTAAAGTGCTGTGATTTGGAGAATTTCAACGATGGTTGAAAATGTTCCTATCCTTGTTCCCCTTTCTCTATCAGTAAAAATTGTTTTTTTTTTGGTTAATCGTTTTTTTTTTATTATATGACTTTCTTTCTATGATTTCTTTGATTTAGTTTTTGCGGTCTTTTTATGTTAATGTAACGGACCCGCTTCCGAAATGGTGTATCCAAAGAACTCACCCCGGTTAAAGCAGCTGGAAAATTGACCGGATGGGTACACCAGGAGGTTCAGTTTTTTCATTTCTTAGTCATTTCTTTTTATTAAAATAATTTCATTCTGAAACTGAATTTCCCGTTACATAACAAACTATCTCAACATTCGATGAAGTAATTTTTACTTTTTAGTGCGTTTTATTTATAAAAAGTATTTACTTTAAAAGTTTTTTAAAATATATTTTGTTATGTTTAGAATATTGAAGAATAAGTAAACAGAGTTTAATTTAAATTTAAAAAAAAATTTGTAAACAGTAACCAGTATTCCAGTAAACAGTTAACCAGCGAAAAAATAATAATACAAATAATTGTAATAAAAATAAAATAAAATTCGCGATAAATTTATACACAGTAGGGTATACCCAGTAACGAGCCCCCTTAAGGAAAATTTTTGATTTTTTCCTTATACCACGGGTAAAGTATTTGATTAATAATTCCAACCAAGAGCAAAATAAACTTTCTGAAGGGTCTAGATTTGCAATTTAACGCAAAAAATATGTTTTTATTTCAATAAAATTATTGAAATTAAGAAAATAACTTAAAATTCGTGAGGACCAGTAACAAGCCCCCCTGTCGCCAGTAACGAGCCCCTGACAAGAGCCAGTAACGAGCCCCCTATTTTGAACTGAGTTAAAAAGATTTTTTTCTTAAATTTTAAGATAAAAAATATTTTTTATTGCTTTTATACTTAAGTTATACACACTATTTTAAATATTAAATATAAAAAATTAGATTTATTTTTATTTATGTAACTTATGTAACTATTTATTTATTAAGTTTTCATTTTCTTTATTTTCTTGTTTTATTTTTTTACCATGTTTTTTTGTCTTTTGCTTTTGTAATTTCAAAAGCAATTTTTCCTCTTGCTTTCTAGCTATTTCCTTTTTTTTTTCTTGCCTCGCCTTTTGTTTTTCTAATTTTTTCTCTGCTGCTAGTTGTCGTTTTTTTATCCTTTCTTCCTTCAATCTTTCAGCAGTAGCTCGTTTTTCAGCCTTGACTTCCTCTTTTTTCCGAAAAGGCGAAGAAGTTATTATTAAACTCTCGATATTTCGAGGATTTCCAGCGCGTTCTGGAGTAGTTGGTGTTTGCAAGTATTCTTCTAATGATAATGAAGGTACTTCATCTTCAAATATCATCGGGATATCGTCGATATTTATTTGTTGTTGATTTATTTCAATATTCTTATTTAAATTTTCATTTTCAAAAGGTGTTGAACTTTCATCGGAATTTGCTATTCCAAACTCAATGACATCGACTAGTTCTTCCTGTATTAAAAAAATAAAGTTTAAATTAATATTATAATTTTTTTGATATAAAAATTAAAATTACCTGCTGGTCACTTTGTCTGTGCATTGAAATAATCTCCCTGTATACGTCAAATAGATGCGCGAAGTCGCTCGTGCAAGGTTGATCTGGATGTAAAAAGTGATTTTGTAATTGTTTCAATTTTCTAATACCAACTACTTCTTTAAATTTTTCCAAAAGAATTGGTTGGCTTTCCGTTTCTTTCTCTTCAGTCAACAAGTTTTCAACATTTAAAACAGAGCGAGACTTTCCAAGACATTTGGAATAATCAATATTATTTGGATCGAATGGAAATATCCCACACGCTTTGAATCCTGCACATATAATGTCTGACCGAATATATTTTTCCACTACTTTATAAAGCAAAGAAGCGAATTTTGCTCGTGTAAATTTCTCGCCCAAGTTTTTAATGCGCCACTGTCGAATTTCTTTTTGCCAACCAACCTTCAGTGGTTTGAATACCGAAACATCTGCAGGTTGCAATATCCTTGTTGAATTAGGATATAAGCAGATCGCCTCAATTTGAAGTCTTTCACATAATACAGATAAATTATATGTCATGTGGGTCTTGTGTCCGTCCATGAAATATAATATTGGAAAACGGCTATTTTCTTTTAGTAAATGTGGATAAAGTACATTTTCAATGTAGTATTCGAAAATTTCCGCTGTCATCCAGCCAGAATCTGACTTTTGCCGCTTTATTCCTTCTGGCATATTGTTGATTATTTCTATTGGCATCCTTTTATAAGGATATATTGCCATAGGTGTTACACAACTTCCTGCAGCCGAAAAAGAAAACATTACTGTGATATTCTCTTTCGCTTGGCCACGATCAACCTCATACACGTTTTTTGATCCTGTAAAATTTTTAATTAATTTGAAATTTTCGAAATACAATTTTTAACTGTTACCTTTTGCTGCTAAAACCCGATTACTTTTGGGGCAAAATAGAAAACAAGTTTCATCACCGTTATAAATTTTCTTTGAATTATTTAGCAAATATAGAAGTCCTTTATTTTCCAAATAATTTTTAACACCGGAAAACCAGTGACGTATATCATCTTCGGAGACTTTAGCACTACTATCATTCACTGCTTCAGGTGTACGAATGCTTATATCCTTGTGCCTTTTAAGAAATCCTTCATACCAAGATTTTCCTGGTAAGTTGTTTGTGAAAGGATTTTTTCTTGGATTTTCTGTTAGAAATTTTTGAACAACTTGTTGAATATCCTCCTTTGTTCGAGGGAATCCTTTTTTTTGATTATTTATTAACCACTGTACTATTTTTTGCTCTTCGTCAGCGGTTAAGACTGTCAATGGTCCAAAAGATGGCTTTATAGTTCTTTTGTGGAACCGATTCTGTAAAGACGCTCTGGGAATTCCATATTTCTTTGCACTTGTTCTTATTTTTTCACCATGTTTAATCTCTTCAAGTGCTTTCTGCATTTCACTTTCAGTGTAATTCTTTTCACTTTTTTTAGGCATTACAACAGTTTGAAATTTTAAAGTCGAACTTTAAATAAAAATAGTTTTAATTAACGAATATACCTAAATGTTTATTTATCACTTTTTAAAACTTTTACAAACACAAAAAAATATCTGTATTTTTACTATTTTCACTTTTCACTGCGGAAGCTACGATTTTAATACTTTGAGTATCTATGATCAAATGTGTTAATTATCAAATTTTTCCTTTTTTTAAAGTTATTATAAAAACATCAATTGCATTTAAAAAATAAAAAAGGATACTGTAAAAATGTACCAGGCTACGCATGAAGAAGGTATTATTTACAGATAGCATATTTGCAATTATCATAATTACATTTAAATACAAAAAGGAAAACGGTTTTTCCAATGAGGTAATTTCTAATTGTTTAAGACTTTCTAGAAAAAGACTGCAAAAATATATGTATATCTGTCTTACGTATAAATATGGCACATTATATAATTAATAGGTCATATTTTAAGTGGAAAACAAAAAAAAAAACATTTTATATTTACCTAAGTACGTAGATAGGTAGTTATTATTTGTTTTAAGAGCCTGAAAAAGGATACTTAAAAAACGTAACGCCTTTAATCTTTTGTTTAGTAACTTAGTAAGTAGGTACGTGTAATTTTAGAGAATTAAAATATCCAAATGGGTTGCAAAAAAAGTAAAACAAAAATTTAAATTATTTTTATAAAATTTAAAAATGTTACATTTATATTAAAATATAGGTAGTTGAGAACTTAAATACAGAAAAAGTTGAATTATTGTTCCAATGTTTATTTTTTTCTTCAGAGGCTCGTTACTGGTACTTAGGTTTTTTGAATTTTAGCCAGTAGCCAGTAGCCAGAGCCCTATGCTCGTTACTGAATTTCAAGTACAACATCTGGGCCAGTAACGAGCCGTGCCAAAAATTAAATATTTTAAAAATAAAAGTAATATAAAGTGCTAGAAATTAAATTTTAACTAGTTTGAAATGTAATTTCAAAAAAATTATCTATTCATCGCTTTTTTTTAGTAAAATATAACAGAAAGAAATATTTATCTCCTTAACGAAAACGTTAAGAAAAATGCCATTTTTGATAGCACTTTACATTTATTAAATTATATTTAAAGTATGAATTTTTAATAACAAACCACCCACGCATTGCAAAGATAACATATTTTTCTAAATATATAGCACATACATATTCACTTTTATTTTTACAAAAATATCTTAGTTATAGAATAAAATAAAGCAGACGGCTCGTTACTGGCGGAGGGCTCGTTACTGGGTATTCTACCCTAGTTGAAGCAGTAGTAGGAAATAATATGAAAATTAATTAAAAATAATATTTGAAAAATTTTAATTTTTATATGATCAGTATGATTTAGCACATAATATTTTTTCATTAACACCAAATAAATTATTATTAAATATTCAAAATAATTCTGGCCGTCTGGCCAATGCGGAGGAAATCGATCAAAACCTCTGAACTTATAATACAATACTAGACATGATATTATGATATTATTGACACTGACTGAAAAAAGTATCAGTATCAGTATAAGGTAAGCAGTGCAAGTGCTGTGAGAAATTTGGTACAAAATAGATTAGGAAATATGCTCATGTAAATACTAGCTGTTTTCGATTTCCTAATTACATTTTCGAATCAGCGTATAATTACACTAATAAAAACATACATACAATGTATATATTTTATATTAATTTTTTTTTCAAACAGATCTATATATTTACACATACAACGTCAGAACTTTGAATTCAGAAGAGAAAATGGAAGAACTACTAGCAGCTTCAAATAAAATTAAATGGCATGTAATAGGTCTATCAGAAACCATATTATTGGGAAATGAAATATTAGAACGTAATGATAGAATCATATTTTCATTTTCATTCATTTTTAATACATCCTAGTTTAAAAGAAAAATAATAGCTATTGATTCATTTGGTGAAAGAGTAATAGCATTAAAGCTTAATTTTGATAATACGGAACTATTAATAATACAAGTAGGTATATGCACCAACAGAGAAATTTCCAGACGACGATATGAAAGAATTCTATGAGACTGTAGGAACGGCAAGAAAGATGTTTAGCCTTAAACTATCATATTAATAATAATTTTAATGCAAAAGTAGGGAAACAGAAAGAAGGAGTAGAAATGGTTCTAGGCTTTTTTGGATATGATGAAAGAAATAAAAGAGGTGAAAAATTATTAGAGTGGCCGCAGCAAAACGAATTTGTTATATTTAATTCCTTTTTTGAAGATGAAAATAGATGGACTTGGAGATCACATAACGGAATTAACAAAAATCTGATTGACTACATCATCTGCAATAATAAAGACATAATTCAAAATATAGAAATAATAAAAAATTTTGAATACGATTCAGATCATCGACTGGTGAGAGCAACAGTTAAAATCAGTCACACAACCACAAATCTAATTAACAAAAACACAACAAAGTTTGAACTATGGAAAACATCAGAATACGATACTCTATAACTACATTGAAAAACTAAAGTCGGAATTCGAAAACGTAGAACAAAATGTATCAGTATCTTTGTTAGCTGAAAAAATTAAATCCACTATTTTCAATGGTGTATATGCAATATGATAAGTTAAGTAAAGAAACAAAAATGCTCATAAAAGAAAGAACTTTAATTTTAGAAAAAGAAGTTTTAAATAAACCAGATAATGAGGAAGTGAAAGAACTACGTAAAAATATTAATATTGGAATTCGCAACGACATTCAAAAGTACAAATAAGAAAATGCAAAAGATATTTTAGAAAGTTCAATTAAGAAAGCTCAACATTTTTTAAGTGAAGGAAGAATTTGGATGAATAGATTCAAGACAACAGATCCATAATTACGAGGAGTGAGATCATGGAAACAGTAACCGAATTCTACAAAAATCTTTATGCTTTAAAAATGTCAAGAAAACAGCATATATATACCTATAATAATCTGGCAGAAGAAGAAGATGTTCCACCTTTTATTTTACCAGAAACATCAAACTGAATGAACAATCTAGAAAATGATAATACGAGGATAATGATGGAATACTTGTAGAATTCTTGAAGCGTGGTAATGCAGTACATGAAATTTTAAGAAAGCTTTCCAATAAAGTCCTTCAAACTAAAGAAATACCTGAGTCGTGGAAAATCTCATAAATTATTCCGTGATTAATGAACGAAGATAAAAAAGACATAAATAACTAGAGACCAATTAGTATAATATCAGTAATCTACAAAGTATTTGCTAAATGTTTAGTTAATAGAATCAATCCAACTTTCAACGAACACCAACCAAGAGATCAAACAGGATTTCGTACAGGATCTACTACAGATCATTCATATGTAATCAACCAGCTAATCGAGAGATGTGAAGAATACAAAATTAAAATTTATTTTGCATTTATAAATTTTAGAAATGCTTTTGATACAATAGAATACGCTGACATATGCGAAACCTTTAAAAATCAAAACACCAATAACAAATATAGCCGGTCATATAAATTATTAGAGAAAAAAGTTCCAGACTTTGAACTTAGCAAAGGTGTAAGACAGGGTGATCCATTTTAAATGGTTTAAAAATGAAATTAGAAAAAACCAGTACAAAGACAAAAAAAGAAAGTGATGATCTAGACAGTGGATTCAAGTTAAAGAAAAGTATGACATGAACGTACTTTTGAAAGAACATGAATCTGGGGATAAAAGTTGTTGTAAAATTTTTTAAGAATAACGTTCTCAGACTTTAAAATTTTGTTAAGGAAGGTTTAATCATACATCGAAAAGCAAAATACTTTTATGAGGAAGAGTATTCCTGTAGGTGAACGTTTGGCATCAAGATTAAGGTTTCTAGCCACAGGTAAGTGTATTTAAAATAAGTATTCTAGAAATTTTTGAGAAGCTAAATATAACAAAACTACGCAAATAGACGACTCTTATGGATCATTTATGTTCCTGTTTCGTATACAAAAATGTACAATATCATTAATAATCCCAGAAGTGTGCAAAGATACATACATATATACAGGGTGTCCCGTTTGGTTTGCTTAACCTTGATACCAGTGATTGGTCTCATCAAGACAAACAAAAAATCGTATCGGAGAGGGGGGAGGGGAATCTCAACGGTTTCGCCGCTAGAGGGCGTTGAAGTTTTCTTGCTTTTAATTCACGATGTACCCTATAACTTTTTACAGGGTTACTCAAGGGTCACTTTGTGTTGAGAAAAAATGTGAAGGAGCCTTTGCCCTTTGTAACAATACCCTACTTGTACCTCTGTTCTTAACTGTTAGAAAGTTACACGCCTTCTCGAAAACTATGAATTTTTTGAAAAAACCAAACATAGCAAATCGGTGCAGAATCAATTGGGCTTTCATTTTCAGTAATAAAAAATTAGCGTTAATTTAAGCCTTTTTTGAGAAGGACAGGGTTAAACACAAAAATTTGAAAAAAATTCACAAAATTTTGATTTTGAATTCGTGTAACTTTTTAACAGTTAAAAAAACAGGAACAAGTAAGGTATCGTTGAAAAGCGCAAAGGGTGCTTCAAATTTTTTTTCAACACAAAGTGACCCTTGAGTGCCCTGTAAAAAGTTATAGGGTGTACAGTGAAATAAGAGCAAAAAAACTTCAACGCCCTCTAGCGGCGAAACCGTTGGGATTTCCCCCCCCCCCTCCGATACGATTTTTTGTTTGGCTCGATGAGACTTATCACTGGTATCAAGGTTAAGCAAACCAAACAGGACACCCTGTATACTTGACTCTAAAAGACGAGTATTTTAAAGTAAGTAAAAATTTATTTTTTATTTTTCACAATTTGCGAAGATGTAGCTTTGTTCACGTTTGCTGTAGAAGAATAATCTGGTGATGAAATTGAAGTACTTTGAGATGGTATTAGCAGTACATGTTGTGAAGGTGTTAGTAAACCTGATGAACCAAAAGCCGAATAGCTCATTGAAGTATCTCCATCAGTCACATCTACAAAAACCCCCTGCATTTGTGTACTTGATGGGGTAAAATTGGAGCAGCTCATTTAGGCATCATCTGCCATAAACCTTTGTGTTTGCCTTCTTAATTTTGATTGTAAATGATCATTTTTTACTAACCGCATCCCACTCACTTACTATAGTATTTTTATTTATGGAAGTCAGTATTGTGCTTATGGAGGCAGTACCCGATGAGTTTGTGTTAACTTCACATATAATTGTTTGTAGGAAATTCTAAAAATCATATTTCTGTCAACCCTAAAAAAGGTACTTTTTAAATGTTAAAATATGCTAACAGGGTGTTTCAAATTGTACAGAAATCATTTCAACTTTTTTTGTTCAGAAATTTTTTTAAAAAAAGCAGTTTCTGTACGCATTTTACATTCCTGTATCTTTATGTTTGATGAAAAAGCAATTCAAATTAGAAATATCATAAAAATTTTCGATTTTCGATGAGATATTCCAATTTTTGTTCGCTAATTTTTTAATTTCTAAGAACGAATCATCCTGTACTTTTAAAGTATTTATTTTTTTTTATTATGGAAAAAAGACGTACATCCCCCCATTCGATGTTGACTGTCACATCGCGTGAAGACAACTGGAACTGATTTTATTCAGTTCAGTTGTCGCCATTTGTTTTTATGAAAAATAAAAAACCGAAGTAAAAACTATAAATTCGTTACGCAGCCGATTTCTACTCAAAAGTCAAAGTAGTAAATGTTGTTTGATTCGTGTCAGCGGGAAGATGAGTATAAAAGAAAATGGTAAAATTTCAGGATTGCCGTAGCTATTGAAAGTATTGTCTTGAAAAATAAAAAATTAATTTATAATAATAATGATATTCAGTATATTTAATTTTATTGTAAAATTTAAATCTATTATTTTTAATATTCCTACATAATTGTTATTTTATATTTTATTTTTAATAAATATATTTTTTTTTGTTTGATTTATAAAATTATGTTTTCAATATAAATTTGATTTTAAATTAAATGTATGCATATACATAAGTAGAATAATAATATACTCGTATTTCTTAAATTATCCTTTTTAATCTATGATATTTTGTTTCATTTATGTACGTACTTGTTTGTAATTTCGTTACATTTTTCAAGCCCGAATACGTATTATTATTTAAATTTGAATTTTTTCGAAATTCTTAATCAAACAATATTTTTATCATTATTTTAAAAAAACGTAATTTGCTTTTGGATCTTTATATAAATTGTGTAAATTCTGAAAAAAAAAACAATAATACCTAGTTCGAAATAAATTTTATTTATTGAGATAATACAATTAGAATATTGAATATCAAAATAATATCAAACGACAAAAGATATATTTTATTAATTGTACTTAACACTTAACGATTTATCATTTGACTAATAAAATTTGTTGTTGTTGTTTGTTATGTTATCGAAATACCAAAAAAATAGCAAAAAGTAAAAATTCAATAACTCAGTAGTTACAAGGCAAAATCAATCTATCGTTACATGAAAACATAAAAATCCTTAATTAAAACTACTTACATCAACAACGTAGATATTTTTGATCTCTTATACAGAAATTTCCATTAATTTTGTATTAATTTTCGATTTAAATACTTTGTTATTGGTATTTATTGTTATTCTTAATTTATTTTCGTTTCACTAAGGTATTTTTATTGTCCAAGTGTTTCAAGTAAATTAAGTAAGTAAAAGTGGGTGAATTAAAGTGATTTTAAAGTTAATAATGTATTCAAGTAAATAATTTTGTTGTATATTTTATTAATTTTATTTTTATTTTAAATTTCCCATAAATTTCCCACAATTACATGCTTTTTTGTAAAATTGAAAAAAAATAAAAAATTTCATCTGGCAGCCCTCGGTAATTTTTAATTTAAAAATTTCCCTCGATTGAAATTGAGATCTGATCACCCCACACACGAGACAGACGAAATGTAAAAGAATATAGAAAAGTATGCCTATCTTGCCTGTACTGACATCCATTAATAAAAATACTATAGTTTTCTTTATTTTCGATATCCAAACTAGAGACGGTTGCCTAAAACAATATTTTTTTTGTATTTATTTACTTCATATACAGGGTGTCCCGTTTGGATTGCTTAACCTTGATACCAGCGATAGGTCTCATCGAAACAAACAAAAAATCGTATCGGAGGGGGAGGGGGAATATATCAACGGTTTGGCCACCAGAGGGCGTTGAAGTTTTTTTGCTCTTATTTCACGATGTACCCTATAACTTTTTACAGGGGCACTCAAGGGTCACTGTGTGTTAAAGAGAAATGTAGAGGACGCTTTGCCCTTTCTAACGATACCTGACTTGTTCGTCTATTTCTAAGTGTTTAAAAGTTACACGCCTTCAAAATCAAAATTTTGTGAATTTTTACCCATTTTCTGTGTTCAACCCTGTCTTTCTCAAAAAAGGCTTAACACACAGTGAACCTTGAGTGCCCCTGTAAAAAGTTATAGGGTACATCGTGAAATAAGAGCAAAAAAACTTCAACGCCCTCTGGTGGCCAAACCGTTGATATATTCCCCCTCCCCCTCCGATACGATTTTTTGTTTGTTTCGATGAGACCTATCACTGGTATCAAGGTTAAGCAAACCAAACGGGACACCCTGTATATATCAAAAGTAAATTTCTAATTATATTTATTGATGCCAAATACAAAGAAATAATGGCTAAAAGTTGCAGAAGATTTTTTTTTATAGAAATTTAACTTTCCTAATTTGTGCATTTGATGGTAAGCACTTTACAATCAAAGTACCGCCAAATAGTGGAAGCCTTTATATCAATTATGAAATGTCGCACAGAATTGTTTTGATGGCATTGGCAGATGCGAACTTTAAGTTCATTTATATGAAT
Organism: Bombylius major; assembly: GCA_932526495.1. Lineage (NCBI taxonomy): Eukaryota > Metazoa > Arthropoda > Insecta > Diptera > Bombyliidae > Bombylius > Bombylius major. Next base: position 20,786,792 of record OW052043.1, read on the forward strand.
ATTGGTTTTTATGGAAGAATTTCAGATGGAGGAGTTTTTAATAATAGCAGATTCGCCGAAGCCCTTGAAAAAAGAACTTTAAATATCCCATCTCACAAACCTCTATCAAAACGAAAAAAGCCAACGCCTTTTGTTATCGTTGCTGATGATGCTCTTGCCAGTACACGGTTGAAAATTTTAGGGTAATTTTTGATATATTCATATATATAAAGTCGTTTTACACTAAATTTCTAGTAAAAATTCACAAATCAAATTTATTGAATAGGCTTTTATAAAATTGTACCATTTTTCACACGAAAAACAGTGTAAAATCAGAATTGATTTGATAATTGTATGAAATTTTATATAAAAAACAAGTACAATTCAATTTCTATATAATATATATATATACAGGGTGATTCCGTTACGGTGTCCGACCGGGAAACTACGGATAGGTCTCGGCGAGGGGAACAAAAAATCGTATTGGTGTGGGGGGGGGGGGGAAATCTCAACGGTTTAGGAGTTAGAGGGGGTTAAAGATTTTTGGTACTTTTTTCATATTTTACCCTATAACTTTTTACAAGGGCACGCTAGGCTCACCAACTCTTTTACATAATTGTGAAGGACTCCTGTGCCTTTCCGTCAATATCTTACCTGCTTCTGTGTATCCGACCATTCAGAAGTTATAAGGCCTCAAAACCATAATTTTGTCTTTTTTTCACAGATTTTTGGACTTCAACCCTGCTTTACTCAAAAAAGGCTTAAATTAACCCTCATTTTTTATTGCAGAAAATGAAGGCTCAATTAATTCTACATCGATTTGCTATTTTCATTTTTTTCAAAAAATGCATATTAACCCCCCCCCCCCCCCCCCACCAGTACGATTTTTTGTTCCCCTCGCCGAGACCTATCCGTAGTTTCCCAGTCGGACACCGTAACGGAATCAACCTGTATATATGTATATATGTATATTATTATGATAGAAATATTAATTGTTAGCAATTCAATATGTTAACTGTACTTACCATCATTATTAAGATTTACTACCGGAATTGATACTGTAATTTCTTTGTTTGACTCCTTCAAACACTTTGCAGCCAATACCATTTGCACCATTTTCTAAGATCTATTCATTTTTTTCTCTTGAAATTTAATAATTATTCACTATTAATTTTATTTCTATAGAATTATTATTATAACACATTTGAAATTTAATAATTATTCACTATTAATTTTATTTCTATAGAATTATTATTAAAACACAGTTATGACTATCGTAGTTACATATGTACTGTCCGAGTGAAAAATCGCTTATGACTGCTTCAGTGCTTGACAATTATGTTTTGTCAGAGGAATAAGACACTAACTCGACATAATAACTCATTTTAATACTTATACATAAGGGAATAATAGCTTATTTCTGAATAACGTTTTTTTCCTTTTTTCTGTTTGTTTGTTACTATGCTGTTCATTATCGCTTAATATCAGTTATACTACCGTTATTTATATTCTTAGAAATGGAAAAACATCTTAAGAATACTTAAGCTATTTTGGCATTTTTAAATATGCTATTTTAGATAAGCATTAATAGCTTATTGTAGTTTAGCTAAGCTGTTATTCCCTTATGCAAATACAATATTCAAACGACGATTCAAATAACGCAAACGCCACTGGAACATAAGCTACTTTTCCTTTAGCAATTTGCCGTCGAACGAAGTTAATATGTTTGGTTTTTTTAAAACTAACTCTCATATTTGAGAATCAATTACGACGAAATTTGGAGGGTAGGTAAAAAATGGAAAAATGAATTCAAATTTAACAAAAAACGCGTTTTGGCTTATGTCGACTTAAGATGTTTTGGCTTTTGGTCACAGATATATGATTTATAAAGTTTATATATAAACTGAGTATATTCAAAATTTTTAGAAATTTCCATTGTTCTTATAACGTTATAAAAAATAGGCTTATAGTCTAGTTGGTGTAAAAATTACAACTTCGAACTATAGATTAAACTGTGTACACCATAATGGTGTACATTTTATTCGTATAATGTGTAAAATTGAAACATTTTCTTGCATGTTTGTAACGAATATACAAAAAATCACTAATTAACAGTTATTTGTTTTTTCAAATTTTGTCATTCAATTTGTGATTTTGTTAGTGGAAGGAGCATTTATTAAATAGTGAAATTTGATATAGTAAAAGAAAAATTAAAACCACATTGGAATACAGAAGAAATTTGTCTAAAACTGATACTCGTTTAATTGAAAACTTTCGATATTATTTTATTTCACCTGAATTGGTAAGATTTCAGAATTTTAAGGATTTATTTTTCACTTATAAGTATATATTTTCTTTTAAGATAACTTTTGACTTTGAACTAAGTTTCGGGAAAACTGATTTTATTTTAAAATGGAACAGTAATTTTAAAAAACATATTTTTTCTGTTGTTAGAAACTCTGGAAAAAAGGTGTTATATACGGAAAGTGAACGTGAAAAAGGTGCTACATACATATTTCTTGTGAATTTGATATAATTATAAAACGTTTACGTTTTTGTCTTGTTTTTCAGACTGGAGTACAAATATTATATCTGTTTTGAATATATTGAGACTTTTATCTCCTGCACCTAACGGAAAGAAAAAATTAAGCAACTTGAACTATGATGCTGAAGTAAAAGATGGAACAGAGATTTTTAAGATTTTAGATATTTATTATTATAAAAGTGAATTTTTTTTGGCTTGTCAAACTTTTGAATTTATAAGTTTTAGTGAAACATATCAACAGTATAGAATAAGAATAAGAAAAAAAGAAAATAGTAATGTTAGACTGATAAACCAAAAAGAATTATGTGAATATTTGTATATCACATGGATCAGTTATAAGCAAAAAAACAAATGAAGAATACTTAATTTTAAAATAAAATATTTTTATATAATATGTATGGTATTTAATGTAAATAAAAATACAAAAATGAAATAAAGTATGTACATATTTCAAAAAATAACAAATTGTGTTTTATTTGATTTTTTATAAATTTTATATAATCTATATATATAAAACTGAAATGTCCGTTCGTGTGTAGCCAATTTACTCGCGAACCCCTCGACGGATTTTTATGAAATTTTGTGTGTGTGTTTCTTATATTGTGAGGAAGGTTTTAGGCATAGTTTGATTTATTTACGGTGGTTGGGTGTTGTTCAAAATTCAAGAAATTTGGAAATACATGAATTTTTGTATTGAATGTTATTTAGAATATCGCATATACATTGAAAAAAATTTTTTTTTAACGAAGCAGGCGTATAAATAAAAAATCAATTTAAATAATTAATCAAATAAAAAGAATTTTTAATACTAAAATATTTTTGACTTGAAAATCAGAGTTTGCTTAGATTAAATTTTAGTGAATAAACATTATAGTATTTTATTTGTGTTAGACCAAATTTGAGGACCGAATATCATAAAAAGTAAAATCTTAAAACTTTCATTAGCGATATAATATTGCATTGTCATGCAGTTCTGAGCTATGTTTAAAGTTTCAAGTCTCTATTTCATCAAAAAGTTGGTTGAAAATCAATTTCTAAATTTGTACCGAACAGACAGACAAGAAACCAAGCTAATAAAAATATTTTAATATTTTAATTTAATATTTTAAAATATTTATGTTTCACAACTGCAAAAATATTTATGTTTTTTGTGAATTTGAATTGAATTTAAGTGCGGGTTTAGTGAAAATAATTTATGTTTCAAACATTTTTTTTGTGAACTTGAATTTAATTGAAGTGCAGTTTTTGTGGAAATAATTTATGTTTCATACTTTTTTTTTGTGAATTTGAATTGAATTGAAGTGCAGTTTTTGTGGAAATAATAAGGGGATTCACTCTTTGGTGCAAATAGGTATTGCATCGTTGCATTCGGTGTATCGTAGTACGAATTTACAACGATACAACAACAATTTGCAACGATACAACAAAAATTCGTGCTACGATACACCGAATGCAACGATGCAATACCTATTTGCACCAAAGAGTGAATCCCCTTAATGTGAATTTTTTTCAAGTAAATTTTGAAAACCAACTGAAAATGTGTAAACTTTAGTTAATTTTTTGTACATTTTAGATTGCAAATTTTTATGCAGTATTGACAGTTTGCAATTGGTTTAAATTGCCGGTATACGTTTTGCCTGTGAAAAGATATCGCCAGATCGTCCAATGCACGACATATTTAATCAAGGTTTCAAACATGAAAAACAATTTGATTGCAATGAATTGAGAACATTTGTACAAACAAATACTAAAAAATTGAATAATCAACAAAAACATGCCTACGATTCAATCATGCAAGTTGTTAACAACGAAAGTGGTGGAATATATTTTTTAGATGCGCCTGGAGGCACTGGAAAAACATTTTTGATTTCGTTAATTCTAGCAGCCATACGATCGCAAAATAAAATAGCATTGGCACTCGCTTCTACTGGAATTGCTGCCAATCTATTGGATGGCGGTCGAACAGCACACTATGCACTAAAGCTGCCATCGAACATGCAGTTCGCCGAAAACCCTACATGCAATATCCCTAAGAGATCTGGAATGGCAAAAGTTTTGCAACAATGCAAAATAATCGTATGGGATGAGTGTACTATAGTCCATAAGAAATCATTAGAAGCATTAGATAGAACATTACAAGATCATACGTGTTCAATTGCAAAACGATACATCAGAAAATGAATTTTCGAAACAATTGTTGGACATTGGAAATGGCAAAATTCCAATCAATAATTTAGATGGCTTCATAACACTACCAACCACTTTTTGTAGTAAAACACAATCCAAAGAAGAATTGATTCAAAGCGTGTTCCCAAATATAGCACAGCAACACAAACATGTTTGGTTGAGCGAACGAGCAATATTGGCAGCAAAAAACAAAGATGACAATGATATTAGTACGGCTATTCAAAATGACATAACAGGTAGATTAGTTACATACAAGTCAGTAGACACTGTTAGGAATCAAGATGACGTGGTGAATTATCCCACCGAATTTTTGAATTCACTTGATTTGCCAGGAATGCCACCACATAATCTACAATTAAAAGTTGGAGCACCAATTATTATGCTTCGCAATATAAATCAACCACGACTTTGTAATGGCACCATACTTGCAGTGAAAAAGCTAATGAAAAACGTCATCCAAGCAACTATTTTGAAATGAAAATACAAAGGCGAAGACGTTTTGATTCCCCGAATTCCAATGATTCCATCCGACTTGCCATTTGATTTTAAACGACTTCAATTTCCTGTTCGTCTTGCTTTTGCGATCACCAGCAATAAGGCACAAGGCCAGTCTTTGGAAGTCTGCGGTATAAATTTGGAATTTCCATGCTTTTCACATGGACAGTTCTATGTTGCATGCTCACAAATAGGCAAACCATCGGCATTATTTGTTTACACGACAGATGGAACAACAAAAAATGTTGTCTACCAAAAAGCTATTACAATAAGCATTTTTTTCAGAAAAATTATTAAAACTTCATTTGAACACATTATTTTAATTAGGATAACAACTAATTTCATTTGAAAAAAATAATTTGAATTTTTGTCGTATGTATGCATGAAGTATATTTCCAGAAATCGATAGTTTGAATCCAAATCAAACTCATCCCGCCACCTACCTGAAAGGGCAGAACAACGTTTGCCGGGCCCGCTAGTTTACTTTATAAAAAAGGTTCACATTTATTAACATAAATATAACTTCTATACACAAAACTGTTTAGATATATTTTACACATGCTTTATATAAATTTTACACACAACACTGTGTAGATAAATTTTACTTTTGCTGTATATAAATTTCAAACATTACACTGTATAAAACAGATTATTATTTCTAATCTATAAAATGTATTAAAAATATATATCACACCTTACACCTATAACATGATGTGTGTAAAATTTACACGACTGATATATAATTTTTGATAAATATCAATTATATAGAAATTATACAAAATAGTAGATGATTATATGAATATAGTTTTTTTATAAAAATGACACCAAATTTTCAACCGTGTAGAAAATTGAATCTTGCAATTTTTTTCTTAGCGTGAAGTCGCAGGTAAAAATCTTTTTGAGCCATTAGAAGCAACTGCATCATGAAATTCACACATATTTTAAAAAGTAATCGTGACGAATTTACAAATTATTTTACAAGAGAAAGTGCAGTTGATTGGCAATTGAAATTTATATAAAAAATGTCAAACTAAGTAATGAATAAAATTATTTACCATTGAATCTACTTGTGTACTATTTGAATTTTCATGTTAAAACATGAAATTCAGTAATGGGAAATATTCCTACTTAGTTACATAATTTTCAGTGAAGCCTTGTCCACTTTACATTCATTTTTTCCGCTATAGATTTTAAGTAGTTTTATCTTTTAACTTTATCCTTGTAATATGGTGATGTAACATTTCATAATATATTTTCATTTTCCAATAATTCTATTAATTCAATTGGCATTTCTTTTGACAACATCGTAGGAATTTTCTTTGTTTAATTTTTTTACTTTCTCAACTCACCAAAACACAAGAACTTTTCCACTTGTCTAAATTTATATCCACTTCTCTAGAATTGTGTTTAGACATATACACTTTTAAGTGGAGGATTTCACAAAAACTGTTACACTCCACTAAATGTACGGTTACATTTTACAGTTTATATTAACCCTCTAGCAGGACTGACCGCCTTTTGACGGGCAACACTTTGATTCAATTATCTCTTAATGTAATAATTTTTTAAGCTTTTTCATGATGCACTGCCTTTTGTTCTATTCAGTTCTATATAGTGAAAAAATATGGTGCAGATTGTACATTGCGTTCGTTACTCATTGTCATTTGAAGTTGAATTTTCAATACAAGCGGTAATAAAATTATTGGTTATTGAAGTGTAAAGTTTAATTATTTATTAAAAATATATCTATTTGTTTCTGGAAGCTAAAAAAATATTGGTGAGTAGAAAATTGAATATAGTTTGTGAAAATCTATGTGTTTTACCTGTTTAAAAAAAAAATCGACTGCTACCTGTTACGGAAGGCACACTGCCAAAAGGCGGGTAGTCCGTGTATCGTGAAGTTTTTCCATACGATTTCCATAAACGAATTTTAGATAAGTATTATTTTTTAGATATTATCAATTACGTATATATCTTTTTGTTCACCTATTCTTCAGAAATGTCTGGACAAAAAAAAAGTGATTCATTCACCTCTTTACCGAAAGCGAAAACATCACTTGTCGAATCTTTCTGAGGAGGAGATACTACGAATGTTGGAATCAGTTGCTGATCCTCAATCTGATCTTGATGATGGCTCCACCGGCTTTTCTGACGATGACGACGATAGTGTCAAAGACCCGGATTATCAAGTAACGACAGACGACGAGGCGGAAATTGACGATTGTATCGTTGAAATGAGAAGAACATCGTCTGCTGATTTTCTCAGTAGAGCCATAAGTGTCAGCTTGAACCTCAGCAATATCTCATCACCTGCTGAATCTAAGTCGCATTCTCCTTCAATTGAACAACAAAGGCCAGAAGAGATACTTCTTCCAGAAGCGGGTCCATCATCTCATGTAGCCCCATTGTCGCAAGCAAAAGTATCTGGTCAAGCACATGAATCGCTTCCAACAGATGCATCGCCAATGCCAGCGCCCACATCGACTGATCATGAACGATTCAAAGGTAAACGTCAAAAACGACCTCGTTCCCCACCACCAGAGCACGAAGAAGAAGGACCGGATATTCAGCCTAATAACGGAGGAATTACTGTTAATCCGGCTAATATCAAACCCAAATCCGAAGAGTTTGAAAAAATAACTTGGCGAAAAAAAAATTTACAATTGCATCGAAACGAAGTGGTGTTTTGTGGAGAAGCCAGATTGCCGGAGCAATTCAACGAATTGAGAACACTATTTCAATGTTTTCAATATTTTTTTTCTGATGAGCTGATAGAGAAAATCTGCCATTACACAAATCTGAACGCCAGACAGCAGGATGTCAATACTAAGTTTCGAGTAGGTAAGTTGGAAATAAGACAGTATATTGGAGTTCTTATTTACATGTCAGTATATCGTTACCCAAGCTTGGAAGAATATTGGGGTGAACATTCATTTGATGCAATTCGAACAACAATCACATCAAGGTTGTTTTGTGATATCCGGAGATACATCCGATTCAATGATTTCACATTAATGAAAGACCGTACTCATCCTGATCACGATCCGCTGTTCAAAGTCAGGCCAGTATATCATCATTTGAATGAAAAGTTTGATTCGGTTCCCAAGTTGGCGAGGTTGTGCGTCGACGAGCAAATGTACTCTACGAAAATGATAAGTGCCTTCAGGCAGTATATGCCCAACAAGCCTCATAAATGGGGTATGAAGCTATTCGTATTATGTGACTCCACTGGCTATTCGTATAGATTCGAAGTTTATTGTGGCAAAAATGATAATTAGGTGCTTCCGAATACTCCTGACTTGGGGGCAACTGGGAATATTGTTGTGCGTCTAACACAGACAGTACCAGATTTCAAGAATCACATATTGTATTTTGATAATTTCTACACATCGCTGCCACTTATGGTTTACTTGAGAGCTCGAGGTATTTATGCATTGGGCACAGTTCGTACGAATCGCATCAACAATTGCAAGCTGTCATCCGACAAAACACTTCAAAGCCAACGTCAAAATAGAGGCTACATGGAAGAGTATATGGGTTCCGCTTATGGTGTAGATATGACGACTGTGTTGTGGAAAGACACAAAAAATGTTCGACTGGTATCTACATAATATATGTTGGTGTCAAACCGTTTCTTACAGCAAATCCACAAACCCAGTCTGGGAAAATATCTCGATATGATCGCCAAAATAAAAAATTTATTGAAATTGAGTGTCCACGAATTATCAGAGAATACAACCACCACATGGGAGGCATGGATCTTATGGACAGTCTCTTGGGACGATACCACATTCGCATCAAAACGAAAAGTGCTTCGTTAAAATTATTTTATCATTTTCTTGATATGGCATTAGTTAATGCTTATCTTCTCCACAGACGTATCCATGTAGGTGGAGGTACTGCTAAGCTACCGAAATTCCGTGTTCAAATTGCACAAGGATTGTGCCAATATCAACAAAAGCCGGAAAGGAAATCAGTTGGCAGACCTTCAAAAACATCATCACCAAAAGTTGGACCACCTAAAACTAAAAAATCATACGGAGTGGGATTCGATGCTCGCTATGATGACATTGGCCATATGCCAGACCAACTAGATCGTTCGGGTAAACGGACCTGTAAATTGGGTGGTTGTAAATCAGAAACACAAATGTTCTGTCTAAAATGTAAGGTAAATTTGTGCTTATCATCAACAAAAAAATGTTTTCAAATTTACCACACGAAACCATAATATTTCACTTTTCCTTAATTTGTACTTCTTACTATGGTGGCATACATCACGATCCTTCAGAAAGTTTTTTTTAAGACCCTTAGCTCCATTTTTATAAATTTATTTTATTCTTCTCTAATAAAACACAACAGAAATTATAATCACACCTGTCTTTTATTTTCTTCTTTTCCTGGACTACCCGCCTTTTGGCGGTTTACCTTTGCTCTCACCTGCAGGTAAAACGGTAAATACAAATTTGTTTTTGACGTGATTATCGTGTTCTACACATCGAAATTAACTATTCATGAATTTATCATCTCAAATAAAAATTGTCCTGTTAGAGGGTTAATACACTTGTCTACATTTAGTGAATCGCTACATTTCCACTCGAAAAGTGTATAAGTGAAGCAGAATAATAACACAGGATACGCTCACTACAAGACACAGTTCCACAACAAAATATAAAATATCTTAAAACTCAAGCATACATTCTGCCGAACTATATACAATTAAAAAAGCAATAGAAGTAACACAAACTATTGACCAGCAAAATATACTAATATGCACTGATTTAACAAGCACAATATATGTACATACTAAAACAAGCATACACCAAAAATCCAATAGCACATGAAATTAAGGAACAAATCTACAAAAATCAATCAATAATATCTAAAGATCTAAATAAAGAAATTAAAAGAAAAATAAAAGATAAGTGGAAGAAAATATGGACAAACGAAACCCACAACAAACTGAAAAAAAAAATAACACGATACAGTAGAATTTTATAGAAAATGTAACTACCCCGGCTGAGAATTGAACAAACGAGACTTACGCATAAACATCACCTACGAAAGAACAAACCCTCGATTTGTAGATTCAAAGAAGTGCTCATAGTTAAACTCATCTTCAACAACTGCCTACACATTACATAGATCACAAACAAAAAGGAACAGAATCAATAATCTTCGCTCCTTAAGTACGGTTTACACTATGATCAAAATGATAAAGTGTACTGATAAAGTACAGATAAAATGAGCAATTTTTTGTTTACACTAGATATTATCAAATTGATAAAGTTAAGTGATAAAGTGTCAAACATAGCCGATAAAGAGAATAGAACAGTTTCTATTTTGCTATGTGTGCACTTTATCAATTGTGTTCAGTTCACTAGTGGATTTGTATAAATAGGAGTGGAATAAGCAAAATAAGTACGGATTTTCAATTACAAATAAATTATTTGCAGTTTATTGAACACCATGTGGCCCAAATCATTCCCTAAACTTGGCCGAATAAGCCCAGTGGCTTATAACCTTTTTTTTATTTTTTTTTTCTTAAATTTATGCATTGCTTTATTATTCCGGCTACAAGAATACCAATTTCTGACGCTGTTAGACCAAGGATTTCAGAAAAATTCATTATACTACTTACTTTTTAATATGAATTTTTTTTTATATTCTCCTTTTAACACTTTATCACTATAGCTAAAAGTGTAAACACAAAAATTCCAAACGCTTTATCATTTATACAAATTGTCATTGATAAATCAAACTGATAATGTCCATACTTTATCATTTTGATCATAGTGTAAACCGTACTTTAGCAGATGAAGAAGAAAACAATATCACCAACATCTTTAAGTTTTTCAAATGACATTAAAATTTACAATAAACTATTTAATAATAATATAAATTATTATTTAAGTTATAATAATCAAATTATACATAATATGTAAATAAATTAATAAACTTATAGGTATGTACCTAAAAGGCGCCAGCTCCAAGATTTTTGGTCCAAAACCCTTCTGTGGACTGCCCAAAAGCTACACCAAGGGTTCTATAAGAAAATGGGAGATAGAAAAGTGCATCTCCTACTGGGAAAAGACTCCCGGTAATAAGCAAGCGAATGAGTTTATTAAACCTTCAGCTAATATTGCTAAGAAACTGATCAACCTCAATAGGAACGAGTTAAGGACAATCACGGGACTTATCACTGGGCACTGTCCGCTCAACTACCACCTGAGCAAGATAGGGCTCAAAGAGGATGACAAATGCAGGTTCTGCAAAGAGGCCAAAGAGACTTTAAAACACATTCTGTGTGAATGCGAGGCTTTGGTCTCAAAAAGAGTGCGATACTTGCACCAAGTTTTCCTCAAGCCTGAGGAAGTCTGGTGCGCACCTTCGAATAGAATCTTAGGATTTATAAAAAGCCTAAATCTATGAGAAGCACGGGCTGTACAAAAGATCTGCAAAGGTCGAAGTGCAACAATAGCCCTATTTCAATCTAATCTAATCTAATCTAGGTATGTACGTAATATATGAAATATTGAATTGTAAAATATGAATTATATTATGTATTCTATAACAATAACTGTTTAATAATTATATTCAAAATTTTATTGTAACGTAATTTATATCGAATGATAATGTTCTCTTATAAGTCTTTTACTAGCACTGTTATAGTACTCGTTGAAGTTCTGTTCGTTTATAATTAACAAGCTGTTATCAATTATAATTTCAGTTTGTGGGCCGAGGGAAATTACGAAAATATAATTAAAGTGATTTAAAAGTGAATATAGAAAAAATAAAATCAAGATGAAAAACGTGACCACACGCATTGAACCTTTAGGAAAGGACAATTTTGAGATACATGGAAATTACAAGTAAAAGCGTTGTTAATCAGAAAAAGTAGCTGGTGTGTTGTTAGTGGTGAAATAAAAAACCAGAATTAAAACTTGGAAATAGTGCTTCTGAAAACACATTAAATTGATTGATTGATTGAAGGAAGATAGAAAAGCAAAGTCGGATCTGATACTATCAATCAATCCTTCAGAGCTGAAACAAATAAAACACTGTGAAACCTCTCATGAAATATATGCAAGGTCTTGCAAGGAAAGTAATACTATTAAAAAAATTAATCACACATAAAATTGCAGATGGAACAGATATTGAAGTACACTTGAACGAATTTTTCGACGCAGTGGATATGAATATGGAGATAAGTATTAATGATGATTTGCTAACAATAATTTTATTATATAGTCTACCTGACAGTTTTGAAAACTTCTGCTATGCAATTGAAACTCGTAATGATTTACCAAAGCCAAAGCTACTCCTTAGTGGACATTATTTCTATAAGGAGAAGGAAAGTGGTACAAAAAATCATTGGAAGTGTCAAAACTTTAAAAAAACTAAATGTGCCGCTCGAATTACAACAGTAAATAACACCATCATTAGTACATGGGGGGAGCACAATCATTGTGGAGACGCAGCAGAAGTTAAGGCAGCACAACTTCTCGATAAAATTCGACAATCATGTCGAATCAGCAGAGACAACAAATAATACGTCTCATAGTATTATTTCGAATGTTTCGAGAGCCTGCAGTTAGACTGCCAAAGATATACACGATGAAACGAACAATCAGAAACATAAGAAATATAAATTTTGATGGTCCAGTTCTACCAGTACATCGTAGAGACATAGTTTTCCCAGAGGAATATAAAACATCGTGCCCTTTACTTTTTTATCAACTCTATACGATTCATGGCTTCAAGGACAAAATATCTATTCCATTAGTTTATGCATTATTGCCTAACAAGACTGAGGAAATATATGTATCTTTACTACAGCAACTAAAAATATTGGAAACGGCTATGTCTCCACAATCAATAACAATTGATTTCGAGACGGCGATGATGAATGCTTGCAGTAGAGTTTTTTCTGACGCTGCGTAAAATGGCTGTTTCTTTTCCTTTTCACAATGTATTCTTCGTTTCATTCAGAATAATGGATTAAAAAAACGATATGAAATTGATGCTAATTTTTCTATAAACATGCAAATTGTGCAATTGCATTTGATTTATAAGTCATGTTGCGACAGCAGATACATTTCATCATTTTGATGTCCATATTTTTTTGTACACCACTGTATTATCACAGATGGTTGTACATAATTTTTTTAAAAATGTTTAAATTCTACATTTATTGGAAATTTTCAACAAAATATTCCAATAAATAAACTGTAATTTTTCTTCGTTGCACACGTTACGTTGCCTTTTTTGCTGACTTCAGAAAATAAAAATGAACATTTTAGAATAATAAATTCTGCATGGGAAAATTCCACAAAAGATATTCCCGCTGAATCAGCAAAAGATACAACGTTAACTGATCCACATAAAGTAATACTTTTTTAGAAAAAATAATTTTTCTTTTTTAGATTTAGTCTTTTTACAAGTTAGTTAGTTCAGATTTTTTAAAAGGTGAAGATAAAATTTTAAGTGTTCAGATTGTTGTTCAGTGTTATAAATAAATTTTGATATAAAATAAATTTTGGTAAAAATAAATTTTTGATATATAAAAAAAATAAAACAGTTTAAGTGTTTTATTTGTTAAAAAAAAAAAAAAAGAAAAAAAAAATAATAAAAATTATTTTTTTTTTCGTTAAAATAAAAGTGAATAGTTAAGTGGCGCAGTCGGTAGGATATCTCTCAAAAGAAAGATATCCTGTGATACGGACATTAGAATTATTTACAAAAAAAAAAAAAAAGAAAAAAAATTAAAGCAAAAAGGAATAAAAATTTCGATCAAAATCGAAATATAGAAATGGCTACCACTGAACAATTAACTGCTCAAGTGCAGCTTTCAACACAAAAATTAACTGAACAAGAAGTTAAAATCAATCAAATGAAAACAACTAAATTTGAACTAACCGCTGATCAAATTATCAGGAATTTCAATGAAATTCCAGCATTTTCTGGAGAGGATTCCTATAAATTAAGATCGTTTCTCAAAACAGTAGAAGATGTTGAGCAGCTTTGTGGAGAGAACAATGTCCAATTGAAACAATATTGTTTGAAAAAACTCATCAATTCAAAAATCATCGGAAAAGCAAGAAATACCATCCTAGAAATTCCAGAGCATCGAAGGAATTGGTCAACTGTAGTAGAAACACTGACTTTGCGATTCAGACCGAAACAAACAATTCATCAACTATTATTCTACGCCAAGGATCTAAAGGTATACAATTTAAAAGATTTATTTAATAAATTAAGTAGTATTAAGTCAGAGGCAAGTGAAATTTGTGATTTTGATAATGAAGATAGTTTTACATATGAATCTATTGACAAAGAATTAGTTCAAATACTAAAATCAAAATTAATACCACTTTTACAAATTCAAATAGATCAAAATAAGACCTTGTTCGAATTAGATAATTCCTTTTGTCAGTCTGAAATTTATTTAAGTGATGAAGTTATTAAAAATGCTTTTAAAATTTACAAAAATAATAAAATAGATAACAGTAAAGCCGAAAGAAAACCTCAAATAAATAAACAAAACAATAACAATAACAATTTTAAACAAAATCATCGTTACAGTCATAATACTAATAATACACAAAGTTCTAACAATCCTGTTTCTTCCAACAACCTTGTTTCCTTTGGTAACTTTTCAAGACCGAATTTCAACCGGAATAACAATTATAAACATTCTGAACAATTTAGACGACCTAATATTGTACAAAATAGATCTGGACAATACCGGCCCAGTAATAATCAAACAGAACCTATGGAAGTAGATAATATTAATAAAGAAACCGATGATAATTTGGAGGTAAATTTTACAGATTTGCCTCGGACAACAAATTACCAATTATAAAACTAACATTTGATAATATTTCAGTAAATTGTTTGCTAGATTCAGGATCTGATACAAGTCTTATAAAACCCGATGTACTACCCTTTAATATAATAAAACTAAAAAAGGCCCTTACATATAACTCTTTAGGCGGATCTAATTTCGTAACACAAAAAATGATTACACCTATTCCTCAAGAACTAATAAGAAAAGGGACACTAGAATGGAAAGTTTTCCCTCTTAAGAGTAGGAAATACGACGCGATATTTGGCATGAATTTTTTAATCCCATTCCAATCAAAAATTGATATCGAAAACCAATATCTGGAAATTTTCCACAAATATAAAATTCCATTCGAAAATATTGAAATCCCACGTGAAATTGCTGAAGCAAATCACCTAGAACCAATAAATACTAATAAAGAAATTCTCTCTAAGATAAATCAAAATCATCTGAATGACGAAGAAAAAACTTATTTAAAAGAATTATTAGTGCAAAATAAAGATTTATTTTTCAAAGAAGGTGATAATTTGACCTTTACACATGAAATAAAGCATGAAATTAGATTAAAACACGAGAACCCTATCTATTGTAAAATATACCGCTACCCTCATATTCATGAAAAGGAAATTGAAAATCAAATAACTGACATGTTGAAACAAGGAATAATAAGAAAATCTAACTCACCTTACAATTCTCCTCTCTGGATTGTACCAAAAAAAATGGACAATTCAAATATAAAGAAATGGCGTATAGTGATCGATTATCGAAAGCTTAACGAGATCACTATAGACGACAAGTTTCCCATACCCAATATAGATAACATTTTAGACAAATTGGGCAGAGCCCAATATTTCACAACATTAGATCTCGCGAAGGGATTTCATCAAATCCTGGTAAGGGAAGAAGATCAAAAGAAAACTGCTTTCTCAACACCCTTTGGGCATTACGAGTATGTTCGTATGCCCTTTGGTTTAAAAAACGCACCAGCAACTTTCCAAAGATTGATGAACTCGATGCTTAGAGATTACATCAATAAAATATGTGTTGTATATCTTGATGATATACTTATCTTTAGTACTTCCATTCAAGAGCATAAAACCAATATAAATAAAATATTCAGTAAATTGAGACAAGCTAATCTCAAAATTCAAATAGACAAGTGTAATTTTTTCTGCAAGGAAACCGAATATCTTGGCCATGTATTAACTCCAGAGGGAATAAAACCCAACGCAAAGAAAATTCAAGACATAGTTCATCTCAAATTGCCTGAAACACAAAAATAGATCAAATCCTTTCTAGGGATAACAGGTTACTATAGGAAGTTTATCAAAAATTATGCAAAAGTTGCCCAACCCATGACGAAATATCTTAAAAAAGACGTTAAAATAAATAAATTAGATCCTTCTTACGTCAACTCCTTCGAACAATTAAAAGTCCTAATAACGTCACATCCAATACTCAAATATCCCGATTTTAGCAAACCATTTAAACTCAACACTGACGCAAGTCACTACGCAATAGGTGCCGTAATACTTCAAGACAATCATCCAGTGGCATATGCTAGCAGAACTTTAAATAATCACGAAATTAGATATAACACCACTGAAAAAGAATTGCTAGCAGTCGTTTGGGCGGTCAAATATTTCAGACCATATCTTTATGGCCAGGAATTCGAACTGCGTACAGACCATCAAGCACTCAAATGGTTACATACAAAATATTTAGGCCAAAACTTAAATCCTAGGTTACAAAGATGGATCCTATCGTTAGGTGAATACAACATAAAAATTGAATATTTAAAAGGCAAGGAGAATAAAATAGCAGATTTTCTTAGCAGAATCAACACCGATGATCGTGAAATAAATGAACTGTCCGAGACGTCCAGTCCTAACGAAGGAAGAGATCCTTCAGAAAATGATAATCTAAACTCGCCTACAGAAAATATAAATGAGAATGCACCTACACAAAACATAAATGATGACAATATCTCCTTTCAACCCACCATTCATTCACAAACAGAAGAGCAAAATGATCATATACCTATTCTTGACTCTATAGTAAACAGATTTAAAACACAAATAATCATTACCCCAAATTTTACGCAAGAATTTGAACAAATATTAGGAAATCGAAGAATATACATAAATCCAAACTCAACTCCAGAAGAATTAATTAACATATTAAAAACTTATTTATCAGGCAGTAAAGTAGCTATATACACACTAATTACAGATCAACAGTTTAATATTATTCAACAAACACTAATTAGAGAGTTCCCTACCATTAAATTTATCAAATGTACTTATTTTGCACAAGACATTAATAGCGAAGAAGAATTAATTAGAATTGTATCAATCCAGCATAAAGAACAAAAACACCCTGGTATCATTGCCCTTTATGAAGACTTGAAAACTAAAGTATACCACAAAGAACTTAAAACAATCATAAATAAAATTACTAATAACTGTGAAATATGCAACCAAGGAAAATACGACAGAAATCCTATCAAACCTAAATTCAAGAAAACAGAAATGCCTACAAATAAAAATCAAATAGTTCACGTAGATACCTACACAAATAAAAAACAATCATTCATAATTTTTATCGACAAATTTTCCAAATTTGCTACAGTATACCCTATTGAACACAAAAACCACACAGAGATAATAGAAAAACTTCGAATATACTTTAATCACAAGAAACCAAACAAATTAATAGCAGATAATGAATTTGGATATGTTAGATAAGAGAGACTTAATAGCACCCTTACTGAGAAACTGCGTATACTAAATTTAGAACAACCTAATACTATACGAATTCAAATGTTAAATGCTGTTAAATATTATAACAACCAATACCACAGTACAATTAAATGTACTCCCCTTAACGCCGAAGAAGGCATTATACCTTCAGAAAAAATTTATAATAATTTAATCAAAGCTCAAAAACTTAGATTAGGAAAACATAATAGAAATAGAGAGGAATATGAAGAAAGAATACAGTATGGTTACATTAAGAATTATAAATCCCTACGACACAAAGACGAACCCAAATTTAGAAAATACAATTTATCAAATGTCCACCCTTCTAATATTAAACGTCCTCTTAAATTTTCAGATAATATTGCTCATTCTTCTGTTATCAACGACGGTACAACCAACAACGAGTCAATTACAAGTAGAGAAAATCGAATCTAACACAGGGTTTACCATAGTACAGGAAAAACAGATTCTTATACCAAAAAACTACAACTACTCATTACATATCATCGACTTACTCCAAATTAGTAATGTAATAAAAGAACTAACAAACAGTACATCAATACTCCCACAAAACTTTAGGCAAACTTTAACAAAGGACATAGACAAATTACAAGACAAGTTAACAACATTAGATAATGGACATCATACAATACGAAAACGTGGATTATTTAACTTCATAGGAACCGTTCAAAAATGGTTAACTGGAACTATGGACGACGAAGATAGAGAAAAAATAAATCAACATCTAGAAACTATCGACACAAACAATCATAATCTAATAACAAACACAAATAAACAAATACAGATAAATGAAAGCTTTAATACATCCATAAATACTTTGCTTAATATTATCAAAAACGATAGAAAACTTATACAAGACTTCATACAAGAACGAACAAATGACAATATAATAAAACTCGCTACACTTGACATTAAACTAAGAATACAAGAAGTAGACAAAATAATTAACGAACTACAAGACAATATAATTCTTTCCAATCTTAATATCATACATCCATCCTTTCTAACTCATGAAGAAATTATCAATTATCATATAAACTCAGATAAAATAAAGAATTTAAAAGTAGGTTTTTCAAAAACAACAACAAACAAATTAATATTTTTGATAAAAATCCCATACAAAATGATCCCTATTAACAAAAAACTAATATTCCCATTAGCAAATAAGAATACATGTAACATAATAAATTCTCAGACAATACAAACACTAGAATATCGCGCTGAATATTTCGAGTACAACGAAAACAAAGCGCTTCATCAGCTAAATAAATTAAGACATTGCATTATTGATAAAAATTGTGAATACACAAAAGATTGTAAAACAAAAATTTATGAGATAGATGATAGTAGCTTAGTAATTCAATTAGCTGATAACATAACATTAACTTCAAGTTGTGATGAAAGAAAATTTAAGTTAAATGGCAATTACTTCATAAAGTTTTATAATTGTAATATTAATGTAAATGATAAAATCTATTATAATAGTATCAAAGAAATAAAAAATACCTATGTTATTCCAAATTTAGATCATAAGATTGAAAATTATACATTATCTTTTGATGAAATTATACTAGAAACGAAAAGAAACATTCAAGAGATTCAAGAGCTTAAATATCATTAAACTCTTTTTTATTCTAGCATTAGTCTTACAACAATAATTATATCAATTATAATTTTCATAGTTATCTTTTTGTATTGTAAACAAAAGAAATTGAAAGTAAAAGTTATCAATCGGATTCAGGAGAATCCTCATTTTAACGAAGGAAGAGTTACGTTGCCTTTTTTGCTGACTTCAGAAAATAAAAATGAACATTCTAGAATAATAAATTCTGCATGGGAAAATTCCACAAAAGATATTCCCGCTGAAACAGCAAAAGATACAACGTTAACTGATCCACATAAAGTAATACTTTTTTAGAAAAAATAATTTTTCTTTTTTAGATTTAGTCTTTTTACAAGTTAGTTAGTTCAGATTTTTTAAAAGGTGAAGATAAAATTTTAAGTGTTCAGATTGTTGTTCAGTGTTGTTCAACACCGATGATCGTGAAATAAATGAACTGTCCGAGACGTCCAGTCCTAACGAAGGAAGAGATCCTTCAGAAAATGATAATCTAAACTCGCCTACAGAAAATATAAATGAGAATGCACCTACACAAAACATAAATGATGACAATATCTCCTTTCAACCCACCATTCATTCACAAACAGAAGAGCAAAATGATCATATACCTATTCTTGACTCTATAGTAAACAGATTTAAAACACAAATAATCATTACCCCAAATTTTACGCAAGAATTTGAACAAATATTAGGAAATCGAAGAATATACATAAATCCAAACTCAACTCCAGAAGAATTAATTAACATATTAAAAACTTATTTATCAGGCAGTAAAGTAGCTATATACACACTAATTACAGATCAACAGTTTAATATTATTCAACAAACACTAATTAGAGAGTTCCCTACCATTAAATTTATCAAATGTACTTATTTTGCACAAGACATTAATAGCGAAGAAGAATTAATTAGAATTGTATCAATCCAGCATAAAGAACAAAAACACCCTGGTATCATTGCCCTTTATGAAGACTTGAAAACTAAAGTATACCACAAAGAACTTAAAACAATCATAAATAAAATTACTAATAACTGTGAAATATGCAACCAAGGAAAATACGACAGAAATCCTATCAAACCTAAATTCAAGAAAACAGAAATGCCTACAAATAAAAATCAAATAGTTCACGTAGATACCTACACAAATAAAAAACAATCATTCATAATTTTTATCGACAAATTTTCCAAATTTGCTACAGTATACCCTATTGAACACAAAAACCACACAGAGATAATAGAAAAACTTCGAATATACTTTAATCACAAGAAACCAAACAAATTAATAGCAGATAATGAATTTGGATATGTTAGATAAGAGAGACTTAATAGCACCCTTACTGAGAAACTGCGTATACTAAATTTAGAACAACCTAATACTATACGAATTCAAATGTTAAATGCTGTTAAATATTATAACAACCAATACCACAGTACAATTAAATGTACTCCCCTTAACGCCGAAGAAGGCATTATACCTTCAGAAAAAATTTATAATAATTTAATCAAAGCTCAAAAACTTAGATTAGGAAAACATAATAGAAATAGAGAGGAATATGAAGAAAGAATACAGTATGGTTACATTAAGAATTATAAATCCCTACGACACAAAGACGAACCCAAATTTAGAAAATACAATTTATCAAATGTCCACCCTTCTAATATTAAACGTCCTCTTAAATTTTCAGATAATATTGCTCATTCTTCTGTTATCAACGACGGTACAACCAACAACGAGTCAATTACAAGTAGAGAAAATCGAATCTAACACAGGGTTTACCATAGTACAGGAAAAACAGATTCTTATACCAAAAAACTACAACTACTCATTACATATCATCGACTTACTCCAAATTAGTAATGTAATAAAAGAACTAACAAACAGTACATCAATACTCCCACAAAACTTTAGGCAAACTTTAACAAAGGACATAGACAAATTACAAGACAAGTTAACAACATTAGATAATGGACATCATACAATACGAAAACGTGGATTATTTAACTTCATAGGAACCGTTCAAAAATGGTTAACTGGAACTATGGACGACGAAGATAGAGAAAAAATAAATCAACATCTAGAAACTATCGACACAAACAATCATAATCTAATAACAAACACAAATAAACAAATACAGATAAATGAAAGCTTTAATACATCCATAAATACTTTGCTTAATATTATCAAAAACGATAGAAAACTTATACAAGACTTCATACAAGAACGAACAAATGACAATATAATAAAACTCGCTACACTTGACATTAAACTAAGAATACAAGAAGTAGACAAAATAATTAACGAACTACAAGACAATATAATTCTTTCCAATCTTAATATCATACATCCATCCTTTCTAACTCATGAAGAAATTATCAATTATCATATAAACTCAGATAAAATAAAGAATTTAAAAGTAGGTTTTTCAAAAACAACAACAAACAAATTAATATTTTTGATAAAAATCCCATACAAAATGATCCCTATTAACAAAAAACTAATATTCCCATTAGCAAATAAGAATACATGTAACATAATAAATTCTCAGACAATACAAACACTAGAATATCGCGCTGAATATTTCGAGTACAACGAAAACAAAGCGCTTCATCAGCTAAATAAATTAAGACATTGCATTATTGATAAAAATTGTGAATACACAAAAGATTGTAAAACAAAAATTTATGAGATAGATGATAGTAGCTTAGTAATTCAATTAGCTGATAACATAACATTAACTTCAAGTTGTGATGAAAGAAAATTTAAGTTAAATGGCAATTACTTCATAAAGTTTTATAATTGTAATATTAATGTAAATGATAAAATCTATTATAATAGTATCAAAGAAATAAAAAATACCTATGTTATTCCAAATTTAGATCATAAGATTGAAAATTATACATTATCTTTTGATGAAATTATACTAGAAACGAAAAGAAACATTCAAGAGATTCAAGAGCTTAAATATCATTAAATTCTTTTTTATTCTAGCATTAGTCTTACAACAATAATTATATCAATTATAATTTTCATAGTTATCTTTTTGTATTGTAAACAAAAGAAATTGAAAGTAAAAGTTATCAATCGGATTCAGGAGAATCCTCATTTTAACGAAGGAAGAGTTACGTTGCCTTTTTTGCTGACTTCAGAAAATAAAAATGAACATTCTAGAATAATAAATTCTGCATGGGAAAATTCCACAAAAGATATTCCCGCTGAAACAGCAAAAGATACAACGTTAACTGATCCACATAAAGTAATACTTTTTTAGAAAAAATAATTTTTCTTTTTTAGATTTAGTCTTTTTACAAGTTAGTTAGTTCAGATTTTTTAAAAGGTGAAGATAAAATTTTAAGTGTTCAGATTGTTGTTCAGTGTTATAAATAAATTTTGATATAAAATAAATTTTGGTAAAAATAAATTTTTGATATATAAAAAAAATAAAACAGTTTAAGTGTTTTATTTGTTAAAAAAAAAAAAAAGAAAAAAAAAATAATAAAAATTATTTTTTTTTTCGTTAAAATAAAAGTGAATAGTTAAGTCGCAACACAAATTTAATCTAGTTTTGTTCAAAGATTGAACAAAGATTTTTGTATTAATCCCATAGATTATGGCAAATCACGCCACTTCGAGAATAATCCTATGTATTTATATGAATACATAAAATTATTCCATATTTTTCTCGAATATAATGTCTTTCAATTCTTCTCTTTCTTTTTTTATTCCCACACAACTATAAAAAAAAAAACTATTATGTACTTCAGTGTATTTGCTAATATTCAAATACACTATATAAATTTCTCATACAACATTTGATTTATTCTCATATTATCAATGTGTATGAAAAAAATCAATAATATCACATGATCCATATAATACTGCATTATGACCTATTTACTTATGTAAATGGCATAATGTAATTTCAAATTTCAAGTTCACGCACACCGTGCCAATCGCCATCATCATTATGCTCATATACATTATTCATAGTGTTTATATAGCGAAAAGATAAAAGTACACCGATGAGAGTAGATAAATAAATACTACAAAGGTTCAGTACCTTTACAGTAATTTAGTAATATTTATTATCACTAGTTCAGTACTAGTAATAATAAGTTCTGGTGCAAAGATGATGAAACAAAATTTGGTAGTGATGAACTATGATAGTATCAGGAGCTAGAACTAAAACAACTTCTCTTTTTGAGGTTTAGAATAAAACTATTTTATTAAAATAAATTCTTGCAAAAAGAAAACTTTTAAACTACAATAAAATTATATGTGCAAAAAACTTAACCAATCAGATTCTTGATATCGTCATCTTATTAGTTACTACTTGCAAAAAAATGCTACTCTGCAAAATTACAATTTTGTAAATCAAATTCTATCCTATGTAATAGAAAACTAATAAACCGCATGGATACAAAAATTACTTTTAAATGTATATAAAACTACTGGCTATAAAATTGTTGTATTAAGAAAATGTGCGTACAGCAATAGTGGATTATGATATCATACACACTTTCAGTACTTAGTTTCTAAGTGAAAATTATGAATTAAAAATATCAGCTACAAATTGCTGAGTTGACTTAAATGCGCGTGTAGTAACAGTTGCATGATGATATCACGCATTGAATCAATGAATGGGTTTTAAATGAAAGTTTGATTCTTACATTTAAACATTTTTAAATGAAATTTTTATTCTTAAATTTAAACATCTTTTATTCTTAGATTTAAACATCCTCCCCGCCTTGAGCATACTATGCTCAAATTGTTGATTCTGGAAATTCAAAATTTTTCTGTGGTAATTCATGATGTGTTGCTGCTGATGAAATTGATCGATTTTTACGACTTTTATATCGCCTAATAAGTATGACTATTAGTGCACCCACTATGCATAGTATTATGATGTAACCAAGTGTGTAATGATGAATATCATGTGTATTAAGATTGTCCTTAAAACCTTCTTCTCCCTTCAGTTTAATGATTCTGCTCTCAATTTCGGTGATGTTATTTTTAGAATTTTCATGATCATCAAAGTAATCAAAATTTGTCGTAAAATCACTTATATTTCGTATCGGCGTTAAACTGTTCTTGATCTTCATTGTGTATACGTTGTGACCATGAATTGATAACAATTCGTCTTTTATTGAACAACTTGAGTTTAAGGTCAGTGTGCCAGATTTTGAAATTAATTTAGGAAAAACATGTGTACCACACACTATATTGATTGTTGTTTGTTTTGATAAAGAATATATCCATTGATTTGGATTTAATAATTGAATCCAATGCGGTGGTTCGTTAATTACCTTTAACCTGCATGTTGGTTGTAATGACCATTGTCCTATGGTACTTATTTCGCAAGAGTTTTCTTTTGCACCTTTCATATATAAAGGATGATGTTGTTTGCAGATGTATTCATTTTCACTCACAATACACCTTTTAAGTTCTTGTTCTTGTAACGGATAATATTGATCTCTGTGCAGGTTTATTATAAGAAATTTCTCATCGACATCTATACTTTTCCATGTTTTATTAATGTAAAATGGTACCGGAATTACATATAATAATTCAAATTGATCATTCGAAAAAAGTGGCAACTTCAACCGAAAGATAATATTATTTTCTTGTAATCGCCCTTCAACTGACATTAAATTGTACAATTTGATTAAGTTTTCAGAATTGCCTGGCAATCTTAGTGATACTGGTAAATTTTCGCGTATTATCTTAAGTTCTAACATTTGTACTGGAGTTATTAATAACGGGTTGATTTTACCATGATGAGCGTCAATAATTATGTCAAAAAGAGCACTCTGCATTTGTTGCTGATTGTTTAACATCATTATAACTTGCAATGCAAGTGTATTAAATACTTGAATTGACCTTAATTCCTTTTGAGAGCGATCTATGGCCTTTAAATGGTCCAAAGTTTGATTAACTTTTAGATTTACTTGTTTAATTATAACGTCAGTTGTTTTTTCAATATTTTTGATAATATTCACTGTTGAATCTAAAATGCTTGTCTGATTTTTAATTAAATTCAATAAATAATTGTCACGATCCCTTAAATTTTCGATAACTGAATGCATATTTTCTGCATATTCTTCGTCCAATACTCCAAATAACGAATGCGCAATGTTTCCAATAATATTCAAAGCTCCTCTTTTTGTTCTTAGTTGTGAGTTTTCGTGTCTTAATAACAGCTGATTATTCATATCTATCTGTAGTACAGATTCAGAAAACTGAGTAATTGTATTGTGACAATTTGATGCATCCCTTGTGTGGTTACAAATTTTGGACAAGTTGTCAATAGCTTGCTGCATAAGTTTTACTTTACTCAATAACGTGCTTGTGTTAAAATATATAATCAAATTCCCTTCGTTCGTCATTAAATGAGCATTACCTACGTTTTCAAAATATATACCTGGTGGTGATGGAAACTGTTTCATTTGCATTTGACCTAATATTAGCATAAATAAACACGTCATTAGCAAGGTACCAAGTAATACTGTTGTTGATCGTGGTTTTTTCGACATTCCTTGTATGTTTTGTCGTTTTGGATCATCAGTTATGAGCCTCTTGGAGGCCCTTTTATCATTTTGCTCACCGTTCTTATCATCAGACTCTTTCTTTTTGTCGCTATCTGAATCATCTTCGAAATTTGAATTTTTACATGTTTTTGTTTCGTCTTCGTTATTTTCTTGAATGGGTAACGGAGCCAACCTATGTATAGGCCTTCTTAATATGCCATTTGCAGTTTTTACGTCTGCGACTCTGACCTTGTTATCATTACCTTCGATAAGTTTAACAGTTCGACCCAACGGCCATGACATAACAGGCAAATTGTCTTCCTTCAATATCACCATCATATTTGGATGTATGTTGTTGAATTCGGTGTTCCATTTGTATCGATGCTGAAGTTCACTCAAATATTCCTTTTTCCATCGTTGCCAAAATTCATTTTTTAAATGTGTTACTATTTTCCAGCGATACAGAATATTACCCTTTCTTGGTTCAGCGTGAGGATCCACAATGCTAGTTAGTGGCTCACCGATAAGAAAATGACCTGGGGTGAGGGCTGTTAAGTCATTTGGACTTGATGATATCGGTGTTAATGGTCTCGAATTTAAAATAGCTTCAATTTCTACCATCACTGTCTCTAGTTCCTCATATGTCAAAGATGATGCTGCAACGCTTCGCTTGAAAAGATATTTAGCTGATTTTACTGCAGCTTCCCATAATCCGCCAAAATGTGGTGCTCGTGGTGGAATAAAGCTAAAATTGATGCTCTTTGTTGAACAAAATTGACATATTCTTTCACCAGCGTGTTTAGAAAATATAATTTCTTGAAGTTCTTGAAGTTCATTTTTTGCTCCTACAAAATTTGTTGCATTGTCACAATGCAAATTTTGGCAATGGCCTCTCCTGCTAATAAATCGTTTTAATGCTGCAATAAAGGCTTCCGTAGTAAGATCACTTACAACTTCAATATGTACCGCCTTGGTGGCAAAACAGCAAAATATCGCTATGTATGCTTTTATAGGTTTTTTACCTCGAACTTTGAAATGAATCCAAAAGGGACCGGCAAAATCGACTCCAGAATTAATAAAAGGCCTTGCTGGCTGTACTCTTTTTTCAGGTAAATTTCCCATAATTTGTGTCAAAAACTTTGGTTTTGCCTTGGTACATCTGACACAATTTAACATTGTTGAACGAGCCATAGTTTTACCCTTTATCACCCAAAACCGTTGTCTCATGATTGCCAATAGAGCCTGAGGCCCTGCATGTTTGTTCTCCTTATGATAATGAGCGAATAATAATTTGACAACTGAGTGACCATATGGTAAAAGCATAGGATGTTTTGCGTCATATGATATGTCTGCCTCCGAGAGTTTTCCACCAACTCTTAAGATTCCTTTTTTATCTAAAAATGGACTTAGCGAAAGTAATGAGCTGTTGGCACTTACTTGTTGATGTTTCATCAGACCTTTTATGTCATCTTGAAAAACTTCGGCTTGTAAAATTTTAACTATTGTTATTAAGGCTTTTTCTAACTCATTCACATTGAGAGTATTACTTTTTTGTCGAGAATATTCTGATTTACAACAATTGTGAGTAAATCTTAGACAATAAGCCAATACTCGTTGCAAATGGTGAAAAGAGTTTTGATGATCAATTATTTGTAATAAATTGTCAGACTTGTGAACTGCTGATAGTGCAATTTTTGACTGTTTCTTCTCTAGAATTGTTTCAGTGGCCTTAAATGAGTTAGGCCATTTTGATTCTGGACCATACAAAAATAATGGTCCGTAAAACCATAAACTGCATGATTGAAGTTTATTTGGTAATATACCTCTTGAAATTAGATCTGCTGGGTTCTCTCTAGATGGTACATGTCTCCATTGTTCTGTTGTAGTTGACTGATGAATAGTCCCTATCCTTGCTACAAATGTATGAAATGATGACGATTCTGAGTTTATCCATGATAAAACGATTTCAGAATCTGTCCATAAAGTGCATGTAGATTGCCACTTTAAATCGGTTTTAATTCTTTTGCATAACTGAGCTGCAAGCACAGCAGCAGCAAGTTCTAGTCGAGGCAATGTTGTCGATGACTTTGGTGCAACTCTTGACTTGGCGCATAGTAATTGTACAATTATTCGTCCATCTTCACAAACTGACCTGATGTATGATGCAGCTCCATAGGCCTTTTCTGAAGCATCACAAAAAATGTGTAATTGAGTCTTCCTTGCTACATTACCACCCACTACGTGGCGTTGTATTTTAATATCACTTAATTTATGAAACTGTTCACGAAACTGAGTCCACTTCGAATGAAATTCTAACGGCACTGCTGCGTCCCAGTCTAATTTTAGACTCCATAATTCTTGTAAGAAGATTTTTGCCATATACTACTGGACTCATCAAACCTAACGGGTCAAAAAGATGAGCAATTTCGGATAAAACTTGTCTTTTTGTTATTTTTGAATTAAAATTTGCCTTGGTTGTCACTTGGAATTCATCTGTTGCTGGCGACCAGACCATGCCTAAAGTTTCAATTGCATAGTCATTGTTTTCGTGTAAGTCAAATTGAATTGCTCTGTCTTCCACTGGAATGTATTTTAGTAACGCCTTATGATTCGCGCACCATTTTCTCAGTTTAAAGCCTCCTGAGATTAAAATTTTATCAAGCTGTTCTTGGATGTCTAGAGCTTCTCTTAAACTATCAGCACCAGTCATTACATCGTCAACATAAAAATCTCGTTGAATAGATTCTGCACCTAAATGATATTTTTGACTATTTTCTTCTGCCAGCCGTTGTAAACATTTTACAGCTAAGTAAGGAGCTGTTGTCACCCCATATGTTACTGTTTTCAATTGATAATATTGAAGAGGTTGATTTTCATTGTCTCTCCATACCAATAATTGGTATTGTCTATCTTTAGGTGCCAACAATACTTGCCGATACATTTTCTCAATATCAGCTGTAAATACATATTTTGGAAACCTGAATCGAAGTAAAATTGAAAATAGCTCCTCTTGAATCTTAGGACCTGTAAGAAGTACATCGTTGAGGGATAAATTTGACAATGTTTTCGCAGATGCGTCGAAAACCACTCTTAATTTAGTTGTTGTGCTATCTGGTTTAAGAACACAATGATGAGGTAAAAAATAATGAGTATCTGGAATATTTTTGATATCAATTGGATCCATATGGCCCAATTGCACATATTCACTCATAAATTCGGAATACTGCCTCTTAATTTTTGGATCTTTAGACAACCTTTTCTCTATTGCGTTAAATCGCTTAATTGCCATCTCTCTTGATTCACCTAATGTCTTCGGATTATGTTTAAATGGCAATTTTACCATAAAATGGCCAGAATCAGATCTTGTAACATTTTGATTGAAATGGTTCTCACATTTTTCTTCGTGTGCTGTAAAAGTTGAATTATTGTGTTCAACCTCTTCTAAATTCAAAAATTTCTGTACTTGATGCTCTAAATTCGATTGATTTGTTGTTAAAACACAACATATTGCCTCGTTGCTTAAATTTTCAGCTACAGGCCCACTAACAACCCAACCTAATAATGTATTTTGTAGTGTTGGCAAATTTTCACCTAATTGTATTTGCCCTATTGATAAAAGTTTGTAGAATAATTCAACACCGATTAATAAATCAATTCGTTGAGGCTTAAAGAATTCAGGATCTGCTAATTTAATATTGTCTGGTATTTTCCAATTAGAAGTGTCTACAAAGCATGATGGTTGTACTGAAGTTATTATTGGTAATATATAAGCACGTATGCATGCACTAAAATTGGTTATTCTGGAATTAATTGTGAGTTGTACACATTTTTGAGTTTCATGGCTGGACTCGCCAATGCCTGAAATTCCCAGATCGTTCAGAGTTTCTTGCAAATGAAGTTTTTTCTACAAGGTCTTAGAAATAATATTAACTTGTGAGCCTGAGTCTAAGATTGCTCTGCATTTAACTGGCTTTCCAACATGATTTAATACATCGATCAACACTGTACTCAAAAGTGTTTGATTAATCTTTCTAGTGCGATCATCGAAAAATGTACTTAATGCAGTAATTGTTGTGTTTGATTGCTTAGTAGCCAATTCTTTAATTTCTGGCTTTTGAATATTCATGTTTTGACGTTGAACATCCCCCAATATGTGAATTAATGTATTATGTTTTTTACCACATTTAGAGCATCCTCGTCAAGAACACGCAGGTGAAAAATGCCCATTTTTCATACAATTGAGACATAACTTATGCTTTATTAATAATTCTTTTCTATGTTTTGGATCAAAACTTAAGAATTTTTTGCAATTAAATAAAGCATGATGCTCGTGACACAACACACACGTTTTATTATTTGTAAATGCTATAAAAGTACTTGGACGAGTGTTATCTCTTTTCATAGATGAAGTTTGTATGACTCGCCCCTTTTTGCCCAATGCTTCTAGGGCATGAAAACGTAATTCGAGAAAATTTAATAAGCCCTCTAGTGGTTGAAGTTCCTTTGGACACTCCAACGTTTGCTCATATAAGTTATGTGTTTGTCTATCGAGCCTTTTCAGTAGCAGATGGATTAAAATAGGGCTCCACGTATCAGTTTGTATGCCCATGTTATTAAGACCCATAATGCATTCACGTGTTGTATCATGTAAATTTTTTATTGATAATGCTGAATCATGTTGTGTACCTTGTTGACTACACAATTTGTCTAGCAATGCAGATGCTAGCAAACGATCGTTGTTGTAACGATTTTCTAAAATTTCCCATGCGGATCTATAATTTTCTTCGCTAACTGGGATGTGTTGTATAAGAGCCTTTGCTTCGCCCCTTAAATTACTTGTCAAATAAAACATTTTTTCGGCATTGCTAATTGCAGTGTTATGAATCAGTTGAACATATAAATCTCGAAATTGCTTCCATGAAAAATATTCTCCATCAAGTGTGGGTAATGTAATTTTTGGTAACTTTACATTTGAGTATGTTACCTTGTTAACTTCTTGCCTTTGTGAAGCACTTTTCTGATCAACCTTTGAAGACAATTCTGCGAATATGTCGTGCACCCAAATCTCAAGTGTCACGAATTCATGCGATGAATATCCTGCCCTTTCAACTTCTGTTAAATCAGTAAGAAGTTTTTTGTGTACCATTGAAATGTCTTCCCAATATTCTGAAATCAATTTTAATTTCATTTCATAATATGATTTATTATGTTTTTCATTCAACTGATTTTCAATAACCTTCAAATGCTGTGATAAATTAGAAATTTGCAAATTTTGACGTTTTATATCTGGTGTAGTTTTACTCTCTTCCTGTACAATACTTTGTGTTGATGCCTTAAAGTCAAAATTATGCACAGCCTGTTTTGACTTTGGTTCATCGTCGGGTTTGGTAGCATCATTAATTTGTACAGAATTTTCAATTCTCTGTATTTCAGTGAGAAGTTTATCTTTGAAATTAGTAACTGCACTTCTAACTGTTTCAAAATAATTATTTTTGAAATACTTATGTTCTGCATTTTCACTTTCAAATGTTTTAACTTGATCATGATTTTGTTCAAATTTTTTAAATATATCAATTAATGTTGATAATTGACCATTCCAGTACGTTGCATCAGAACGTTGGTTAGTACGTAGATTTTTATGACTGTCAATTAGGTCACTTAATTGTTGACCAATGTCGGCCTGTTCATTTGTGATTGATTCTAAACTCATTTTAAACCTTTAAATTAACACTGATTAAAAATTTTATTTAATATGAATTTTATTTAAACAAAAATAAAAACAAATGACACAAAAAAAAAACCACGTCGGGGTCACCAAAATGTTTATATAGCGAAAAGATTCTTTTACCAATCCGCCTTTTTAATAAATCTAAAAGTACACCGATGAGAGTAGATAAATAAATACTACAAAGGTTCAGTACCTTTACAGTAATTTAGTAATATTTATTATCACTAGTTCAGTACTAGTAATAATAAGTTCTGGTGCAAAGATGATGAAACAAAATTTGGTAGTGATGAACTATGAACTAGTATCAGGAGCTAGAATTAAAACAACTTCTCTTTTTGAGGTTTAGAATAAAACTATTTTATTAAAATAAATTCTTGCAAAAAGAAAACTTTTAAACTACAATAAAATTATATGTGCAAAAAACTTAACCAATCAGATTCTTGATATCGTCATCTTATTAGTTACTACTTGCAAAAAAATGCTACTCTGCAAAATTACAATTTTGTAAATCAAATTCTATCCTATGTAATAGAAAACTAATAAACCGCATGGATACAAAAATTACTTTTAAATGTATATAAAACTACTGGCTATAAAATTGTTGTATTAAGAAAATGTGCGTACAGCAATAGTGGATTATGATATCATACACACTTTCAGTACTTAGTTTCTAAGTGAAAATTATGAATTAAAAATATCAGCTACAAATTGCTGAGTTGACTTAAATGCGCGTGTAGTAACAGTTGCATGATGATATCACGCATTGAATCAATGAATGGGTTTTAAATGAAAGTTGGATTCTTACATTTAAACATTTTTAAATGAAATTTTTATTCTTAAATTTAAACATCTTTTATTCTTAAATTTAAACACATAGAATAATATATCGAATATTCTAGACTACCTACTAATGATTTACATGCCTGCACTATGTATACGTAATGACAATGTATTAATTCTACCGCGCAAATAGGTACCAATACTAAATAAATTTTTTCGGCTAGCGATTGGTACACGTAATTGGTATATGAGGTTGTAGAATGTTTCATACTTTTTTTTTGAAGAGTTTTACTTTTTTTTGCTTTGATGGGTAATTCGGTAATCTGTCGCCGGAGACTCAGAGATAGTCAGTCATATACTTTGATAAAATCATATAACATTGTGAAAATTTAACCGAATAAAATAAAAGGAATTACATCTGAAAAAAAAAAAAATGAAACTGTAATAATAGTGAAATCAAATTACACAAAAAAAAAATATATTAGCTAATTAGTATAAAATTTCAATAGCGTAGTTTAAACAATAAGTATAAATCATAACTTTGTCTGCATTTTAAAGAAGATAAGATTATATATGTATATCTAAAAAGAAAAAGGGATGTGGCGGTCAAAGGCATGCTTCAGTCTTCGAACACGTGACCAAATGGTAATATTCAATTCCTTGTATTGATGCTAAAACGTGTTAAGATGCTTTTCTATCACCAACATCATCTCCAACAACAATATAAAGAAAAAACAAAGAAATTATCACAAGAAGAACTCTGTTTTGGGAAATGCGGTATGTTAAAATTTAGGATTCATATAATAAATAGATTTTTTTTATTAGATTAGCAGAAAAGAGCTGAATAATGGAAACAAGATATATAATAGAAAAATTGGTCATTTGACTTTTGTAACTAGCTTTTATTTTAAATTCTAAGAATTTTCAAAAAAAAAATTAATAAACTAATTGTGTATATATATATATATAGATATGTAATGATATATTGGGGATCCCTACCATTTCTGTATAAGATTCTTTTAAATTTTTTTTTATTTCAAAATTTCTATAGTTCTAAAATGCTAAGTTTCTAAAATTTTGAATAGTATGTGAAATAAGAATTCCTGATTATTGTATTTTTATTCTAAAGTGCTATTGTAAATTATTATTTTCTTTGTATGAAGAATATAGGAAATAAAAGGGAAAATTATTCATTTATAACGAAAACAAAAAAAAAATTTTTTTTTCTTAAGTGAACAAAATCAGTAAATAAGATGGAATAAAGTCAAAGTAAAACAAAGGGGGTTGTGATTTGGACCCTCAACGAGGGTTGAAGATGGTCGCCGTTTCATTTCTTTCTTTCCTGGAAATATGCTTCGGGGTCGTTCCCTCTATCAATAAAATACTCCTTTGTTGATTCTACAAGATCGTTTGTATCGCTTTCTCTTTGGTTTTTTTTTTATTCTGAAATTTATTTTTCGATTTCGGTAAGTTTATGCCGGTCTTTTATGTTGTCGTAACGGACCCGCTTCCGAAATGGTGTATCCAAAGAACCCACCCCGGCTGAAGCAGCTGGAAAATGGACCGGCTGGGTACACCAGGAAGTAGTTCAAGATGTCATAAATTTCTATTTTTCATTAAAATAAAAATTCAGTTTCATTCTGAAAAAGATTTAACAAGGTGGAGAGTCGTCTATTTTGACGCCTCTTCGCCCTCGTTGGGGTTCTCCGGGACAGAACACCTAAATGATAATATAAAACTAACATTTATTTTTTTTTTTGCATGTTTAATTTTTTTTGCATGTTTTTTTTTTGGTAAAAATATATTGATTTTTTTTGAAATTTGATAATAAAAATGTTTTGATTTTTTTTAAAATTTTTGATATTTTGATTTTTTTTTTTGAGAAAAAAAAACAAAGATTTTTTTCTGTGAATATACGGAATAATCTTAAAGTTATTCGCGTCCGCGTTTTGAAGATACTTTAAATAAAATCGTTTTTTTTTATATATACATATTAATACATTCATTTTCGTGGCGAATTTTTGAGTTTTTTTGCATTTCTTGATTTTTTTATTTTTGGGTCTACGTCGAGGCGTAGATCTTTTAACACCTGAAGGTTCGATCGCTGGTCTCACGCGGCCGAGTTTCGCGTTGATCCCCGATTTAAAAAAAAAAAAATAATAATATATAGTTTTTTCATTTAAATTCACTGATAATAAAAATTTTGATTTTTTTTTGTAAAAGTAAATTCTACTGGTCATATCTTCTAAATATAAAGATTTTTTTTTTGAGTGACTTACCTATTTTTCGGTTAAAAATATTCGCGAGTGATTTTGTGTAAAATCCAGTGTAAAATGTTACAGATTTTTTTTTGAAAAGGATAATTAATTTTTGTTAAGATGGATCCCAGCTATTTGGACCCACCAGAGTTTGCTAACGAATGCCAAATTAGGAATATAGATCCTAACCATCCAGATTCTCTCAGGTCTTTGAGTGACCAGTTGACTTCTGAAGCCGATGGACTAGTTGAACGAGCTGACAAGATTGTATATTCTCTAAATAAGGAAATTGCTGATTTACGTAGCCAGGCGGAAGGTTTGATTAATAGCCTGACTTCCCAAGACCTTACATCGGACACTGATAAGTCCTTGCGTGTGCAAGCTAAACTTTGGCACCTGCAACATCGTGTCGATCGAGTTAAGATTAGGAAACCTAAATTTGAGTCAGTCAAATCCATCGATGACGTCATAAAACAAGAATTTCAACTGTTAAAGCGTGCCTTGAGAACTGATGATGCAGATTTAGGAGCAGTAGGAGGAGATTTAAATTTCGACAACACTCAATCTATTGTGAGGAGTACTCCTGCAACTTCGATAGAAAATCTAATCATGGGTGGAAAAGAAGGACCTGCTGTTTTAAATTCTATTCCTTTTGTCAAACATAATATTGTAAACGTTCAAAATAAATCTAAAAATAAACAAACAAAATCTCTGGCTTTTAATATTCCTTGTCCCAGTAAATCATCTGTAAACATACACCAACGTGGACACGATATCGCCTCGCGATCTCAGAATCGAAATTTTGAAGACCTAAATTTGTCTAACGCAACTCGGCGTGACATTGATAAGTCCAATTTTAGATTAAACACTTCATTACCAGCCACAACTAATGATTTTTCTCCAGTTGCTTTTGACAAACCAGTTTCGCTAACACCTCGAAATATTCCAATTTCTTTTAATAACGATTTTAATCGTACGCGACAAGCAGCTAATCCTCAGCTTTCTAGTTTGAATCTTCCACAATCTCGTCCTGAGGTTTTTCTTAACAACACTCACCCAAATCTTCGTGATACGCCTTTGTCAGCAAATAATTCACGTTTTGGCTCCGCGCCACCCTTTTTCTCAGCAACCTAGACGCTTTTATAGGTCCACAAGTCCTCTTAAAAGATGGAACTTGTCCTTTTCAGGTAGTCGTATCGGATTGCCCATTGAAGAATTCCTTTTCCATTTAGAATCTCTTGCAGTTGCTGACAAAGTCTCAGAAGATACTTTAGCTGCTCACGTGAGTCGATTTTCGTCAGATAAAGCTCTAACGTGGTATTGGCTATTCCGACGATCCAATCCGCTTGCATTTTGGCGCGATGTACGACGGGCATTGCTTGACGAATTTCGAAGTCAGACCGCTGATTTTGAGATACGCCAAGCAATGTTCGCTCGTCATCAAAAGCCTGGCGAGTCCTTTAGTGACTTCCGATTAGAGATGCAGGGTTTGGCTTCACGCCTTAGACATCCTATGAGCCAGCAGGAGCTAATCGACATTGTTCGTCGCAACATGAATGCAAGACTACGTAATGCCTTACTTCTACACACGGTTAACTCCCTTGATGAATTACGAGATCTTGCACGTCGTTTCGAAAAGTTGTGGTTGGAAACTGAGATTCGTGCTAGAACACGTAATGTTTCTGAGCTCTATAATTCGTACGATTCATGTGTCTTCGATGAGATACCTTATCAAAATTTTTCAAACTCTTATGATACTTCTTGTGACTTAGGTCACCAATGTTCTCACATGTCAATTAATTCGCCGCTAAATGTACATGAATCCAATAATGCTTCAAGAACAGACTTACCTATGTCGAACCTTACGTTTGTGCTTCGAATAATTTGTCAACTGAAAATTATATCTGTTGGAATTGTGACGCGAAGGGACATTCGTTTAGAGAATGTACAGTGGCCAAAAGGAACCTATTTTGTTATAAATGTGGCCTCGAAGGTGTCACAACTCCAGTGTGTAAAAATTGTGTTTCGGAAAACGGAGTGTCGAACGTGATGCACTCCGGGGCACCGCGTTTGATACGTCGTTTTACGGATCCGAAAACCCCGGCTACATCGAAAAAAACAACTTAGAATTGTCTGGTGTTGCCGACGGTTCTCTTGTGATGGACCGTGGGCCTGATTTGAACCAAGTTTTTCAGGGCGTCTGTAAGTGTGTCACTGATTGTGACACCGTGACAAAAAACCCGCTTGGCGATGATCAGTATCAGGGCCCATCACAGGATGATACCGTCTCCAATGTCAGTCAATTACCCTTGTTGTCTGAAAAATCTGATTTGTCCAAAAATGTACCTGATATGTCTATTAAATTACCTGATTTGTCTTTTAATGCAACCATGAGTTTCGAGGATCGTTATCAAAACGTATTTTAGAATGTCGTAACCGTTTCAAGAAACGTGTGCAAAGTCGGAAATCGTTGGAAGTTCTGAATAATTTTTGCACTTTTAAAGATCCGCGCCCGTACGCTAAAATTAAAATAAATGATGTTGAATTATACGGTTTGATGGATACAGGGGCTTCAATCAGTTGTTTAGGTCGAAATGCTGATGAAATTTTAAAGCAAATAGGTGTCAAGAGTTCACGCTCGGCAGCACCTAATCAAACAGCTGATGGAAGCGCGCAAAAAGTTGAAGGCGTTATAGATGTTGAAGTTGTTTACAACGGTGTTTGTAGAACACTTCAGCTCTATATCGTGCCAACTTTAGCGTAAAATTTGTATCTCGGGATCGATTTTTGGCAAAAGTTTAATTTATTACCAAAGTGTGTTTCAGAACTTCGTGACGAAAGCGTTCAAGATCCGAAAATGCACGTTTTGTCCGCGGAACAACAACGAAAGTTAAATTTAATTAAAGCCAAGTTTCCCTCGTTTGCAGTTCTCGGTCTAGGTAAAACGTCTCTGGAAACTCACGTGATAGATACCGGTGATACGCCTCCGATTAAGCAACGTCATTATCCTGTTTCGCCCGCGATTCAAAAATTAATGTACGACGAGCTTGATCGCATGCTCGCCATGGGAGTTATTGAAGAATCCTTTAGCGCGTGGAACAATCCCGTTGTTTTGGTGAGGAAGCCTGGCAAGAATCGTTTGTGTTTGGACTCGCGAAAGGTCAATGCTGTGACAAAGAAGGATGCATATTCTTTGCCACACATTGACGAGCTGATCAGTCGCTTGTCCGACACAAAATTTATCTCAGGGATCGATTTGAAGGATGCCTTTTGGCAGATTCCCTTGGAAAAGGAATCTCGCGAAAGGACAGACTTCACAGTACCTGGCCGGCCTCTTTACCAATTCACCGTGATGCCGTTCGGTCTGTGCAACGCTCCCCAGCGAATGTGTCGATTGATGGACAAAGTCGTACCGTCGGAGTTACGCGATAATGTTTTTGTTTATCTTGATGATTTATTAATAATATCGAAAGATTTTGACACTCATTTAAAAACGCTCGAAAAAGTCGCAACTTGTCTAAGAACGTCGGGGTTAACCATCAACGTCGAAAAGAGTAAATTTTGCCAAAAAGAGATTAAGTATCTTGGCTATATCGTCGGTGATGGTTGTATTAAAATAGACTCTGAAAAGATTTCCGCGATTGTAGATTTCCCGAGTCCGAAAAATCCTAAGCAAGTTCGCCGTTTCTTAGGAATGACCGGTTGGTATCGTCGTTTTATTCGTGATTATGCGTCTTTGGGCGCGCCTATATCTGATTGCTTGAAGAAGTCGAACTATTTTATTTGGTCCGACGAGGCTTAAAACTCTTTTGAAAAGCTCAAGATTTGTATGACTTCCGCGCCCGTGCTAGGAAATCCTGACTTCACGAAGGAGTTCTTTATACAGTGCGATGCGTCGAAAGTGGGAGTAGGAGGAGTCCTATTTCAACTTTCGGAGGCGAGTGATGAAAATCCCATCGCATTTGTTTCGCAAAAGCTAAACAAAGCGCAGATGAACTACTCCGTGACAGAACTGGAGTGCTTGGCCGCGGTGTTGTGCGTCAAAAAGTTTAGAGCTTACGTTGAAGGATTTAAATTTACAATTATTACAGATCACGCGAGTTTGAAATGGTTGATGTCTCAGCCAGATTTAAGTGGTCGTCTCGCCCGTTGGAGCTTGAAATTGCAAGCTTTCGATTTTGCAATACAGCACCGCAAAGGCTCACAAAATGTGGTTGCTGATTCGCTCTCGCGCGCGTTTTGTGAGGAAATAAATACGAACTTAAATCTGACTGAAGTCGACTTAAATTCAAAAAGCTTTCGCGATGACGAATATGTTCAATTAATAACTTTCACTCAAACAATCAAAGTAGGTTGCCGGATTTAAAAATTCACGACGGTAAAGTGTTCAAGCGTGTCCGTTTTCGTACTTCGGAATCTATCGACAATCCTTGGAAACTCTGGGTCCCTAAATCTCTTCGTCATTCTTTGATCCAAAACGTTCATGAGTCTGAAACAACTTGTCATGGTGGCATTACTGTTGTATACCGATTTTTGACTGAAAAATATTATTGGCCTAAAATGGTTGGTGACATTCAAAATTTCGTCAGTTCTTGTGTAACTTGCAAAGAAAATAAAGCCCCTAATTTTCGAACTAGACCTCCTATGGGATCTAGGTTCATTACTGAAAGACCATTTCAACGTCTTTATATTGATTTGCTTGGTCCATATCCCAGGACTAAAGCAGGAAATTCGTAAATTTTGATCGTTCTTGATCACTTTTCTAAATTCGTGTTTCTCAAACCTCTTCGTAAAGCCAATTCCCCTGCTATTGTGACATTCCTGGAACACGAAATCTTCTCTATTTTTGGCGTTTGCGAATTTCTCCATAGTGACAACGGTAAACAATTTGTTTCGAAAGATTTTCAAAACTTTTTATCTTCTTATGGTGTCAAACATATTCGCACTGCTTTATACTCACCTCAATCAAATGCATCTGAGCGTGTAAATCGGGTCATTTTAGAGGCTGTAAGGTCTTATGTTCATGAAGACCAGGCGAACTGGGACAAGGCCATCCACCGCATAGCTGGTTCTCTTAGAACTTAGAACTCGTTATCATAGTGCTATTGAGCGCACACCTTACCAGACGGTATTTGGTTTTCCTATGGTAAGGCATGCCGCGGCATATCGAGTTCTGAAAGAGCTGGATTGAGTGATGGATGGAGAGGTCGTTGATCTGCCTGAATCTGCCAAGCTTCAGCAGATCCGTGACCAAGTCTCAGTTAACCTGAGGAAGGCTCACGAACGAGCAGAAAGATCTTACAACCTCCGTACCACCACAGTGAAATTTCGACCTGGTCAAGAGGTTTATAGGCGAAATTTCACTCAAAGCGATTTCGCGAAAGGATTTAATTCTAAATTGTCAAAAAAATTTATAAAATGTCGAATTAAAAGATGCATTGGTGGAAGCATGTATAAAGTAGAGGACCTAAAAGGTAAATATGTAGGGACTTTTCATGCGAAAGACCTCAAAGCATAACACCATTATTGTTTACCATATCACTTTTTATTTTCTGTACCTTGCCTCATCTCAATCTTCAATCATTGGCTTATACTGGTTGAATGGTATCATTTTGCTTTTGAATGAACTTTACC
Source organism: Bombylius major (assembly GCA_932526495.1). NCBI lineage: Eukaryota > Metazoa > Arthropoda > Insecta > Diptera > Bombyliidae > Bombylius > Bombylius major. The sequence goes on from OW052043.1 coordinate 20,827,171, forward strand.
AGGTTGTTCTTAAGTGATTCACTTTACCCTCTTAGGTGGAGAAAGAAAACTGATTTATGATTCAATCTGCTTTCAAATTTTTTTTGTCCAATTTTAAATTTTCGCTTCTGGATTCGACATATATAACTCGGACGTGACATTTTATGTACAGGTATAAAAAATCATCATCGCGAAATAGATTCTTTCTTTTTACGATTTTGGACTTTGGCCGATGTGTGTGGACTTATCTCCCTATATTTTTTTCAGCCCGGCTTGCCCACGTGTTCCGGCATTGAGACTCTTCTCAGGGTGTGGACGAGCCCCACTTTGTTGTATTTTGGCAATACTGACCTATATTTCCTTTTCGGTCAAATCTCCTAATGGGACTTTTATTTATTTATGGATCAGTGTCCTTTACGGACTTTGTTTTTTTTGCTGCCGTGTTCCAACCTTTTCCACTTCAATAATATCACATGATCCATATAATACTGCATTATGACCTATTTACTTATGTAAATGGCATAATGTAATTTCAAATTTCAAGTTCACGCACACCGTGCCAATCGCCATCATCATTATGCTCATATACATTATTCATAGAATAATGTATCGAATATTCTAGACTACCTACTAATGATTTACATGCCTGCACTATGTATACGTAATGACAATTTATTAATTCTACCGCGCAAATAGGTACCAATACTAAATAAATTTTTTCGGCTAGCGATTGGTACACGTAATTGGTATATGAGGTAGTAGAATGTTTCATACTTTTTTTTGAAGAGTTTTTCTTTTTTTTGCTTTGATGGGTAATTCGGTAATCTGTCGCCGGAGACTCAGAGATAGTCAGTCAACAAGAGAGGTTCAATTTTTATCGTTTATATCGGGAAGTTACATTGAAATCTTGTCTAGAATATGAAGAAAAAAAGAAAGAAAAGAAAAAAAAGAGTAAAATGTGTTCCTATTAATATTTCGTTTTTTTTTAAATAAATAAATTCTATAAATTCGCGATGGAAAAAAAAACAGTCTTTAACTAAGAATTTTTAAATTTTAAATCAGTGATAGTTACTCAAAAGAAAAAAAAAAAAAACGAAGATTTTGTTAAAGTCAAAAAAGTTCTAAATCATGCAATTTTTTTTATTATTGTAAATTGAATTAGATTATATACAGAAGAAAAAACAGGATAAAAACAATCTTTCACTAAAAATTTTGAGACTCTGAATCAGTGTTGGTTAATCAAAAGAAAATAAAAAAAAAAAGAAGATTTGTTTAAAGTTGAAAATGGTTTAAATCATGCATTTTTTTTATTGTTGTAAACTAAATTAGATTATATACAAAAAAAAATATTTAAAAAAAAGGAAAAAAAAGAGAAGAAATATCAATTAGTACAAAAAAAAGAAAAAAAAAATTGGTTTACATATATACCTATATACTTTGATAAAATCATATAACATTGTGAAAATTTAACCGAATAAAATAAAAGGAATTACATCTGAAAAAAAAAAAGTGAAACTGTAATAGTAGTGAAATCAAATTACACAAAAAAAAATATATTAGCTAATTAGTATAAAATTTCAATAGCGTAGTTTAAACAATAAGTATAAATCATAACTTTGTCTGCATTTTAAAGAAGATAAGATTATATATGTATATCTAAAAAGAAAAAGGGATGTGGCGGTCAAAGGCATGCTTCAGTCTTCGAACACGTGACCAAATGGTAATATTCAATTCCTTGTATTGATGCTACAACGTGTTAAGATGCTTTTCTATCACCAACATCATCTCCAACAACAATATAAAGAAAAAACAAAGAAATTATCACAAGAAGAACTCTGTTTTGGGAAATGCGGTATGTTAAAATTTAAGATTCATATAATAAATAGATTTTTTTTATTAGATTAGCAGAAAAGAGCTGAATAATGGAAACAAGATATATAATAGACAAATTGGTCATTTGATTTTTGTAACTAGCTTTTATTTTAAATTCTAAAAATTTTCAAAAAAAAAAATTAATAAACTAATTGTGTATATATATGTATATATATATGTGGGAGAGGAGAAGTTCGACTCGACGAAATTTCCCGAACCAGAGATATCTAATACGAAGTCAGTCTAACTCAAATTATAAGACGATAAAGACGTGAAGTCGTGAAGACGGTATAAGAAATTGTGCGATTCTACTTAAAATTAAATTCAAAAGAATAAATAAATGTTTTGTGAGATTATTATTTTATTTTGTTCAAGTCACGGTTTTGTACTATAATTCTTTAATATTATTAATTAAATTTAAAAGAATAAATAAATATTTTGTGAGACTTTTATTTTATTCAAATCACAATCCTATATATATATATAGATATGTAATGAAAAAATGGGGATATGTATATAAAATGGGGGCTCAACCACGATCAATCACGATTAACCAAGTTTAAACGGGTATAGAAAAAAGTATTTTTTTTCCACGTGTTTTGTTTCACTAAATAGGAAATATAAAAAGTGATTTTTAATTTTTTTATATAACATAATTGGTTTTGGTGTGGTGCATTTTTAAACGAGAAAATAATATAGAAGAAGTGAGGATTAAAAACTGCAAAAAAAAAAAAAAAACAATAGAAATGTTAGATCGGCACTATCGGCAACCATTTTTGTAAAATTTGAATACATAGGGTAGATGCTCCTATTGGCGGACAAAACCAATTGGCGGACAAATTGAAATTAAAGTTATTATAATAAACTTTGTAGCCGTCGAAATTTTGAGTTTTTTCTTTTATATGATTTTATATACTGTTATTTAGCGTATTGATATTGTATTGTAGTATATACAGAAGTTTATTTATGAATAAAAGTGCAATTAGTATAGTGGTATCATTCGATTTGGACAGACATGTGTGCAATGCTATATTCTTGTTAGTGTTTCATAGTTGCTGAAGTTCTTTCCAATCGGTAATTACAGTGTATTTTGGAGTTTACATTGTTAATTTATATTTTTTATTGAGAATAATAAATAATAAAATGAATTTGCGTTAAAAAAATTTAAAAAAATTAAGTAATTAAAGAATAATTGCATGTTCGCAAACTGGAACCAAGAAAAACACCATGTTTTTATTTGCGGACAAACGTATTTCATACTAAATAATGATTACCTATTTTATGGGATGTTCAACTGTTCTCATGGTTTTTTCGGCTTTAGTTATCAACTGAATGGAATGAATTTTGCACTAATTTTTATAAAATATATTTTTTAATATATTTAATAAATATTTTAATGTAAAAATGTGTTTATTTATTTTAAAATTGTTATTTTCAAATTGTCCGCTAATAGGATCATTACCGTCCGCCAATTGGAACTTTTTGTCCGGCAAATGGTGAAGCGAAGACTTTCGGTAATTATTAAATTTTTATTAGTGAAATTAATTTTTGTGGCTTTAAATTGACTGAAAATTCAACAAAACAAAATATAGTTTAATAATACTAAAACATATTTTCTTAGGAACAAATAGATTTTTCCCAGTAAAGTTTCAAAGTCACAAATTCCTTACTTGTCCGCCAATTAGGGCATCTACCCTATTATATATTCAAATATATATATAAAAAAAAAAAAGAAGAGTGAAGTGACGATTAAAGTAAAAATACTGTGCGTATGACAGAGAAAAAGACAGCAAGCCAGACAGAACGAAACTCGAAAACAAAATCAACAACTACCATTTAATAACACCATATATAGTCACAGTAAGTACATTTACATTATTTAAAAAAAAAAAAAAAGTGTGTATAGCATATACAAAAAGTAATGAAAAAATTAAGAGATTCATCAAGAGTGGAGCGGAACATCTCTACGGCAAGAACACATGTCATCAAATCTCTTTTCAAATTTATATATGAAATTGAAGGCGATAGAAATAACAGAAAAAAATTAAGAGAATTTTATGGTTTTAAATATGATGAAAAAAGTACTGAATATACTGAAAAGGCAAAATACATTGATGAAAATTTAACAGAAAGTGATTTAATTTCCATTTGCAATATTTTAGATATAAACTATCAAAAATATACTGGTGATAACTTGAAAGAATTTATATTTAAGAATCTAATAAAAGGAAATTTATTAAAACAATGCACTGAACTTGACGAAGACGATGAACAAGAAGAAGAAGATGAACAAGAAGAAGAAGATGAACAAGAAGAGGACGATGATAATAACATACGAAGAAAAACAAATTATACAAATTCACAGAGTAAAGAGCAAGAAAATGATTTAGAAAGTCAAGTGAGCATGAGTGTTAATAATTTTGTTCCTCGCTTTGCAATGAGTTTCAACGATATTGAAGATACAATTAAACCTTTTGAGGGGAATGAAATAAATTGTGTAGAAGCATGGGTAAAAGATTTTGAAGAGATTGCAAATATTATGAGATGGGACGAATTACAAAAGTTCATATTCGCAAAAAAGTCTCTAAGAGGAATGGCAAAACTCTTTATTCAGAGCGAAAAAGGAATATCTTCATGGTCATCCCTTAAGTCAGTGTTATTAAAAGAATTTAAATCAAAGAGTAACAGTGCTAGAATTCATCGCATTTTATCAGAGAGAAAAATGAATAAAGATGAAAAAGTAATGGAATACTTTTTGAAAATGAAAGGTACGGCAAATCAGGGTAACATTGATGATGACGCGTTGATGGAATACGTCATTGAGGGTATACCAGATAATAATGTAAACAAAATAATTTTGTATGGCAATAAAACCATTGAAGAATTTAAAGAAAAACTAAAACTTTATGAAACAATAAGATGCAGTAACAAGAAATTAGAAGCAAAAAAGACAGAATATAAAAAGGATGACAAAATTATTAAAATCAACATAAATGAGAATACAACTTTCATAAAACGATGTTACAACTGCGGAGAAAGCGGGCATAATTCAAAATACTGTCCATCAAAAGAAAAGGGAACAAAATGCTTCAAGTGTAATAATTATGGGCACATAGCAACAAATTGTATAAATAAAAATAAAGGTAATGCGGGGTCCAATCTTCATTGTATTTCTGAAAATTTAAAAGATATCACTGTAATAAAAATTAAAATTAAAAATGTTAATATTAATGCATTATTAGACACAGGAAGTAAATTTTGTATAATAAGAAAAGATTTTTACGTAAAATTAGGTAAACCAGTTTTACATAATACAGACATTTGTTTAGTTGGATTTGGAAAAAATTGTAAAAATAATAGAATTGAACCTATCGGCTATTTTTATGCAGATGTTGAAATTGAAAATTCGAAATTTCAATTATGTCTTTATGTAGTTGCTGAAGCATATATGAATCATGAAGCTATTATTGGTAAAGAAATTTGTTCTCTAGCAGAAATCATTATAAATCCAAAAGGCATTTCGATTAAGACTTATGAAGATACATCACAGTTATTAAACGATGAAGAAGTAAATATTTTCAATATAAATGTTGTTGAAACAGAATTAAATATTAATCCTAGTGTTAAAAAAGAAAATATTAAAAAAGAAAAAGATATGATACAATCATATAAACCAAAAAAGATTCGATCCACAGAAATAGAAATGAAATTGATATTAAAAGATGATACACCCATATATCACCACCCACGTCGTTTACCTTTTAAAGAACGAGAATTTGTCGAACATCAAATCGAAGAATGGATTAAGTTAGGCGTTGTAGAACCGTCTGCATCAGATTATTCCAGTCAGGTTGTGGTAGTAAAAAAAAAAAATGGAAGTTTTAGATTGTGTGTCGATTATAGGAAGATTAATAAAATTATAATTAAAGACCGTTTTCCGTTACCTTTAATCGATGATGTTTTGGATAGATTACAAAATGCGTCCGTTTTTAGTACTATAGATCTAACTAATAGATTTTTTCACGTATCAGTACATCCAGAGAGTCGAAAATACACATCATTGGTAACTCACAACGGACAATACCAGTTTCTAAAGATGCCTCTCGGTTTATCGAATTCACCAGCTGTGTTTCAACGTTTTATTAATTTTATTTTTCGAGATTTAGCAAGAAGGGGCGTAGCTATTCCATACATGGACGACGTTATTATCCCAGCAGCAAATGACGATGAAGCCATCGAACGATTACAAGAAACACTAAAACTTGCAAACGAGTACGGACTAGAGCTTAATAAAAAGAAATGTAACTTTTTGGTAAAAAGGGTTGAATTTTTAGGTCATCAGATAGAAAATGGAAAAATATCGCCATCACAGAACAAGATAGCTGCAGTCATGGGTTATCCCAAACCAAAAAATTTAAAACAAATTCTGAGTTTTCTGGGCCTTACGGGCTATTTCCGTAAATTCATACCAAACTATTCAAGAATTGCTAAACCGCTAAGCGACTTAACAAAAGCTAACACAACATTTAAGTTTTCTGATGTCGAAGAAGTTTCATTCAACTACTTAAAGCAAAGTCTTAGTCAAAATCCAGTACTAGCCATTTATAACCAAAACTATGATACGGAATTACACACAGATGCCAGCATAGATGGTTACGGTGCCGTACTCCTTCAGCGTTCACCTGATGATAATAAGTTGCATCCTGTATATTATATGAGCCGAAAAACTAATGAACAAGAAAAGAAGTACAGCAGCTACGAATTAGAATGTTTGGCAATCGTTGAAGCTTTAAAAAAATTCAGAGTGTATTTGTTGGGCATGAGACTTAAGCTAATCACTGATTGTAAAGCTTTTCAACAGACTTTAGCAAAGAAAGACTTGTCAACGCGTATTGCAAGATGGGTCTTATTATTTGAAGAATTTGATTATATCATCGAGCATCGTGCCGGAAGTCGCATGAAACACGTCGACGCATTAAGTAGAAACCCAGTATATATAATCATGGAGGAAAGTTTGATTACCAGAATAAGAAAAGCTCAGATTAATGATGATGATTTGAAAGCTATACAAGAGATAGTAAAAGAGAAAGAATATGAAAATTATTTCATGAAGAATGATATATTATACAAAACTAGAGAAAGGGTATGAATTGTTGGTCATTCCAACTGCCATGCAGTTAGAGATAATTAGAAAAGCTCACGAGAATGGACACTTTGCATGTAAAAAGACAAAAGAATTAATTAATAAGGATTATTTTATTCCGAAGTTAGAAAGCAAAGTTGAAAGAGTAATCTCAAATTGTGTAGTTTGTATTCTGGCGAATCGTAAAAGAGGAAAAAGGGAAGGCGAATTACATCCACTCAACAAAGAATGTGTTCCTTTGCATACATATCACATCGATTTTCTTGGACCATTAGAGACCACTAATAAAAACTACAACCATATATTTGCAGTCATCGATTCTTTCACAAAGTTTGCATGGTTGTATCCAACGAAATCTACTTCATCAAAAGATGCTATTTGTAAACTTGATCTTCAAAAAATTAATTTTCCATCCATAATCCATTTCAAATTATTTCCGACCGAGGTGCAGCATTCACGTCAGCCGAATTTAAAAATTATTGTGAAATCGAAGGTATCAATCATATATGCGTTACAACAGGATTGCCACGGGCTAATGGCCAGATTGAACGTTTAAACAGTGTAATCATTTCTGTATTGTCTAAACTTTCAATCGCAGACTCATCAAAATGGTATAAATATGTGAACGACGTACAACAGACGATCAACTCTACATATCAACGAAGCACAGGTACAACACCTTTCGAGCTATTCATCGGCACTAAAATGAGATTCAACCAAAACCTACAGTTAAAAACACTTATTGAAAAGGAGTTTTCTCAACAATTCATGAATGAAAGAGAAGAGCTAAGGCTCAATGCAAAAAAGCAGATTTTAGAAGTCCAATCTGAAAATCGAAAAAACTACAATTTACGAAGAAAGAAAGCGAATAAGTATAAAGTAGACGATTTAGTTGCGATCAAACGCACTCAAGGTGGAGGTGGTTTAAAACTTAAACCTAAGTTTTTAGGACCATATAAGGTAATAAAGGCTAAGTTCAACGACACGTATGATTTAATAAAGGTGGGGCTACATGAAGGACCTTTACTTACGACATCATGTGCCGAATACATGAAGACGTGGATTTCTGAAGATGATACATTCGAGGCGAATGTTTTGCAGTATGGCCGAGATGTGGGAGAGTAGAAGTTCGACTCGACGAAATTTCCCGAACCAGAGATATCTAATACGAAGTCAGTCTAACTCAAATTATAAGACGATAAAGACGTGAAGTCGTGAAGACGGCATAAGAAATTGTGTGATTCTACTTAAAATTAAATTCAAAAGAATAAATAAATATTTTGTGAGATTATTATTTTATTTTGTTCAAGTCACGGTTTTGTACTATAATTCTTTAATATTATTAATTAAATTTAAAAGAATAAATAAATATTTTGTGAGACTTTTATTTTATTCAAATCACAATCCTATATATATATATATAGATATGTAATGAAAAAATGGGGATCCCTACTATTTCTGTATAAGATTCTTTTAAATTTTTTTTTTATTTCAAAATTTCTAAAGTTCTAAAATGCTAAGTTTCTAAAATTTTGAATAGTATGTGAATTAAAAATTCCTGATTAATGTATTTTCATTCTAAAGTGCTATTGTAAATTATTATTTTCTTTGTATGAAGAATATAGGAAATAAAAGGGAAAATTATTCATTTATAACGAAAACAAAAAAAACAAAATTTTTTTCTTAAGTGAACAAAATCAGTAAATAAGATGGAATAAAGTCAAAGTAAAACAAAGGGGGTTGTGATTTGGACCCTCAACGAGGGTTGAAGATGGTCGCCGTTTCATTTCTTTCTTTCCTGGAAATATGCTTCGGGGTCGTTCCCTCTATCAATAAAATACTCCTTTGTTGGTTCTACAAGATCGTTTGTATCGCTTTCTCTTTGGTTTTTTTTTATTCTGAAATTTATTTTTCGATTTCGGTAAGTTTATGCCGGTCTTTTATGTTGTCGTAACGGACCCGCTTCCGAAATGGTGTATCCAAAGAACCCACCCCGGCTGAAGCAGCTGGAAAATGGACCGGCTGGGTACACCAGGAAGTAGTTCAAGATTTCATAAATTTCTACTTTTCATTAAAATAAAAATTCAGTTTCATTCTGAAACTGGATTTTCCGTTATGCAACAGTCCTTGGTTTTTTTTACTTATAACTTTGATAAAAATTATCAATACATTATTTTATTTATTCTCAAGTTTTAAAACACTGCTCCTGCGAAATATTTTTCAATTGAGCAAGAAAAAAATATATATACATATATGTGTTTATCAGTTGCAAAAAGGGTCTTTGTCATGTTAAGTCATTCTGAGTTATTAAGCAAAATTATTTCTGAAATTTGACAAAAGGTACTGTTTTGCAACTGAGCTCGTATTTCGACGATCAAAATACAGAGGAAAAGGTATTTTTTTTCTTTTAAAAGTAAAGTAAATAAGTAGATTTTAAAAGGACCTTTCAAATGACGTATATAACTCATTATTTTCAAAATCTGGAAAAGATTCGTTTTGCAACTGATAGACCATATATAAGTATATATTACTAGTCGGTGTTTATGTTGTCTTTACTTTTTATCTTGTCTTCAACAAAAAGAGGCTTGTAATCTGGACACCGTGTTATTGTGTTGGTGCTAATCTTTCATTTGTGAGTCGTTGCCTTGCAAATTTACTAAGCTTCATCTGCGTTCGGACTCTTTTGAATTCTAGAGACATATACCGCAAAAAACTTATAACAAAATATTTGTTTGTGTAATTTATTTATAACAAATTACCTTATAAAATAAGAAGTATAAAAAAGTACAATGTATTTGTTAAAGAAGTAAAGCTATGGCTTCCAGAGTTCCACAACATTGAGTCATTATTTATTGTTATGGCTTAAGAACTTGCACGTATCCTTCCCTAAATTTTGACTATTCATGGTATAATTTTAATATCGTTGGCAAATAATAGAATTAAAAATAAAGAGATATAATTGATTATTATTATTATTTTTTTTTCTTTTCTGTTGTTTTTGTAACAGTTTTTAAACTCAGCTCTTCTTATCACTTCCGGTTCTGCTCGAACAGCTCCACTATAATTAAACCTTATTAGTATGCATTTAATACTGACAACTTAATGTTGTCACTAAATGCATTTTGTCTTTATTTACATTTCCTTCCTGGTTACCACTGTTTGTTTGTACTATTTCTATGATATTTATTAATTCTTTTTTATTATTATAATTATTGTAATTAGCATTATTATTATTATCATTATTATTATCTATAATATAAAAATGAATCGCTGGATGTGTTGCTAAGTGCAAATCTCGAGAGCAGCTGAACCGATTTCGCTAATTCTTTTTTTATAATATTCCCTAAAGTACGAGGATGGTTCTTACGGAGAGAAAAATTTAAAAAGATTCGTAATAATACTTAAAAGTCAATTTGATATTTACATATTTTGTTAAGTCACACTGCGATATTCTCATTACAAAGCATTTAATGATTCAATATGTGCCGGCATTTCAATCTAAGTAACTTTAATCAAAAACAATTTAATTGAATGAAAACGTAGAACTGTAAAGAGTAATAGGGATATGCCCGTTCTGGTTCACGGCTTCGCCTCAGTGACGTCATCACGTTATCAGTGCGTGGTCACGTGGTTCAAGTTTACGTGTTATTAGTGAGGGTTTACAGGGGTCAAGGTTACGTGTTATCATTGAGGGGTGACAGGGGGCAAAGGTTACGTGTTATCAGTGGGGGATCAAATGAGACAAGTTTTTTTCTCTTATCAGTGTGGGATCATGCGGGGGCTAACATTTTTTTCTTATCATAGAGGAATCATACTGGGGTTAAAATTTTGTTTTTATCAGTGAGAGATCATGCGGGTTGAAATTATGCGGGTTATTATTAAAAAAGCAATTGAAAATTGTTGATACATATTAATGAAATATTAAAAATTAAAGTTAAAAATGTTTCCAATTTATGTCAAGACACTACAAGGCAAGGACAAGGACGCCACATAAACGAAAGGGCAGAACAACGTCTGCCGGGCCAGCTAGTAATTAATATAATTAGTATTATTATTATTATAATTATTATTATTATTATTATTATTATTATTATTATTATTATTATTATTATTATTATTATTATTATTATTATTATATTATTATTATTATCTTTATATTTTAGTTCAATTATTATTATCTTATTATTAGTAGAAAAAACGAAATAGAAAAATTATAATGAAATGTAAATAAATAAATGAAAAAATAAATGGAAAATGAAATTGACACATGTGTCTTTTGTAAGCACTGTTTACATTGTGATCGACTTCGTTTTGTTTTTGTAGAGAGGGCAGGGTTATTTTGTATCTTCAATGTTTCCTAGAAGAAGGTATCTACTGCTAAATTTAGTAGATGGGTGCCATAAATAAAAGAAACTTTAATTTAGTTGGCTTGAGGTACACAGTTGTTGGACGAAATGAGTAGAAAAAAAGAAAAAAAAACAACGAAAATTAAAAGCAAGGCGAACTGAGCATCTTTTTCTTTATAACAATAGCCATCAAGTTTGATGTTAGTAGGGTTTTCAACAGCATATTGATGTCGCAACGTTAATCAAGGGTATTATTTCATACTTCTCAAAACTTTTTGATGTCCACTGGAACCAAGCTGAATGGTGAAAATTTGATTGAAAAACCAGATATATATTATATCTATACAGGGTGTTCCGGAAATGGTGGAGAATATTTTAAGGGGTGAAAGTAGAGGTGATTTCCAATCGAAAATGTCATATAATATTTTTTCCGATTCGCTTTGGATTTTGAGATATTCGAATTTTTAAGTTTTTCCATAGGACCCACGTTTTCGGATGTATCAGTCTTCATATCACCTCATCTTTTTCACTTAGAAGGCCGCTAAAACATTTGTTATGACGAGGAAGCATTCGCCTTTTGTCCCAAATAAGATTCTTACCTGCTAGTAAAATCTACTTTTTGTTCTTGCCTTCAGTGCATATCTCATATGCCTGTTTTGTAACTGTGACTCAACACATTTCTTCAGAAAACACCCTTATCGTCTAAAACAAGTATGCCACCTAATTTGCAAATTATCGCAACATATTCGGCGAAAGTCCCGTTTTTGTTCAATGCAGGTTCTTTTTTGCACTACTTTTTCAATGCAGAAAACAGATGACAGAAAACAATGACCCTCATTTTTTATTGCAGAAAAAGAAGGCTCAATTGATTCTGCATCGATTTGCTATCTTCATTTTTTGCAAAAAGTGCATAATTTTCGAGATATTTGCACTTTAAAATTAGCATTTCTAGCTCCTATTTTTAATTTACACTGCAATAAAAACACGTGTTCAATATCCAATGAATTTCAGACTTATTTTTTCAGTTTTTTCAAAAGGTATTCCTTAATATCTCGAAAATTATGCATTTTTTGCAAAAATTGTAAATAGCAAATCGATGTAGAATCAATTGAGCCTTCTTTTTCTGAAATAAAAAATGAGGGTTAATTTAAGCCTTTTTTGAGTAAAGCAGGGTTAAACACAAAAAATGGGTAAAAATTCACAAAATTTTGATTTTGAGGGCGTATATCTTTTTACAAATTAGGAATAGAGGAACAATTAATGCATCGTTAGAAAGGACAAAGGGTTCTCTATATTTTCTTCTAATACAAAGTGACCCTAGAGTGCCCCTGCAAAAAGTTATGAGGTCTTTGGTGGAAAAAGTGCAAAAAAACTTCAACGCCCTCTAGCGGCCAAACTGCTAGATTGCCCCCTAAATATTATATGACATTTTCGATTGGAAATCACCTCTACTTCCACCCCTTAAAATATTCTCCACCATTTCCGGAACACCCTGTATATATAATATATCAGATATAAAATTTGTTATATTATGTAAAAAGAATTCTTGATCACCCTTGAATACTTTGTCTCCCTTAAAATGTATGTTGTAGAAGTAGTAGGAAGGTGGAATTTGGAAGACTATTCTATAAAATTTTTGCTACTGTACAAATAATATCAAATGATAAGTATCTGTTCTCGTAGACGAAAGTTATGAAGTGAAATTTACAGGAAAGTCGGTTTTTGTAAATTACCTTTATTCTTTACTCATACACACATCCTGAAAGAAACTGTGAATTACAATATTTGAAATATTTTCTGATCCAGTGTTTTTTTTTTTTTTACCTACCAACAATAGTTTTTATATCAGGCCGTTTATTCTATGTTCTATCTATTTATACAGGGTGTCCCGTTTGGTTTGCTTTACCTTGATGCCAGTAATAGGTCTCATCGAGACAAACAAAAAATCGTATCGGTGAGGGGGGAAAATCCCAACGGTTTCGCCGCTAGAGGGCGTTGAAGTTTTTTTGCTCTTATTTCACGGTATACCCTCTAACTTCTTACAAGGGCACTCAAGGGTCACTTTGTGTTGAGAAAAATGTAGAAGACCCTTTGCCCTTTTCAACAATATCTTACATATCCATACACTCTGAAAAGTCAATGTAATTTTAAATATGGCCCACTCCATGCATGACGGACGAAACATTGAAGAAAATTTTTTGAATCTATTTTCTTTTACCTTCATATAGTTCAAATGTATTCCAGTTAAATAAACTCTGTCAAACCGAAAAGAAAGAGGTTTTTCGAATTCTTGTTTTGATTTTATAAGGCGATAAGTAACAATGACGGACGGGACATGAAATGACACTTGTTTTTATACAGTCACTAGCTGACGTTGTTCTGCCCTTTCGTTTATGTGGCGTCCTTGTCCTTGTCTTGTAGTGTCTTAACATAAATTAGAAACATTTTTAAGTTTAATTTTTAATATTTCATTAATATGTATCAACAATTTTCAATTGCTTTTTTAATAATAACCCGCATAATTGCAACCCGCATGATCTCTCACTGATAAAAACAAAATTTTAACCCCAGTATGATTCCTCTATGATAAGAAAAAAATATTAACCCCCGCATGATCCCACACTGATAAGAGAAAAAAACTTGTCTCATTTGATCCCCCACTGATAACACGTAACCTTGGCCCCCTGTCACCCCTCAATGATAACACGTAACCTTATATATAACTTGTATATAACTTCACACCTCCTGTTTCATGGTAAATTTTTAGGTGCTAGTCTTAGCAAACTACGACACAAATTTGTTATTTCTCCAACTCGCCCAAGCCAAGATATAACAAATTGTGTTTGCCGGGTCATATTATGGACAGGACATGACGGACGAGATAACTTGAAAAGTCACAAATTGTTTTAATAACAAAAGATGAAAATGATAAAATTAAATACTGAAATTAATTTTTTTTTTAAATAGTTTATTTGTTTTTGTTTTTAATAATGCACTTTGTGAAGCTAAAACAACACTGTACTATTTGTCATAAAATACATTCGGTAACTAGTTATTTTAGCTCATAAATAGCCCCCGAAAACCTATTTAAGGTCGGTGTTATGTGTGTTTTGTTTATATACCTGATTTTTTTTTAACAAACTTTAGTAACAAAACAAAAGTATAGTAGTAAAATATATACCTGGTGAACTTATTAACCCTAGTAATTAAAAAAAAAACTGAAAAATAATTGTTAAGTTTGATGTAACAGCTCGCGTGGAATGGGCGATGTATGATACTCGTCAGAGTAAAATTATGACAATTCACGATTAACCCTTAAACGCACTGTGTAGCCATTAAGCAACAAACTGAATTTTTAGTTATAAATTTACATATAAAATATTTGTTGAGTAAAAGAACTTTGTTTCCAAAAGTATATATTCTCTTCTATAAAGAAAACTCAATAATATGATGAAAACATAACAAGTTCATTTATTATGAACAAATTTTTTCGGTCAGTTTCAAGCCGCGGTTGAGATCACTTCGTCGCGTACTTCTAACGCTATTTTTATGAGTAGTTAGTATTTGTGTAGTGTAAAAAATATCAGTGGCAAGAAAAGGGTATGCATTATATTTTACAGTTCAGTTTTGGAATAAAAATATTTACGTTTTTTGGAAATTGGCTACATTGTGCAATAACTAAAATTATATGGCTAATATCAAAAAATATGTAATAAGAAGAACTCCTATTCATATAAAATTTCTTCATATAAAAATTTTTATTCTGGGGTTCTGGCGCGAGTACCCCAAGCTTTTATTTTAAAAGCTTAGTTAAGCTCTCTCAAAGTTTTCTCTAAACTTTGACGTCATTTTTTTTGAGAGGATTTTTTGACGTCATACATTATGATTGCTTTGATCATGTTTTGGGTTTTGGCATATTTATGTTAAAAATTTTCATTTCATAACAAATTACGATTTATACTTTTAAACCGTACAATTATTGGTACCCATAAGCGAAATCTGTTCTCTTAGACACATTATTTCATTTTTTTCAATGATATTTCATCAGCCGCTTACTTAAAGCCTTCTCTAAGGAAAGATATCAAAAAATGCATTCTAGATTTTAATTTGTTTTAAAAAATTGAATAAATATAGAACAACTCCCAAAAGTACAACTATTGGCACATTAGTACAGTTATTGACCTTTTTTAAATATATAAATATTGGCACTAGTGCCAATTATTCAAAGTCATATAAAGTATAACTATTGGCATTTAAAATCAAGTACACTTTTGTTTTTGGTAGTTAATTGTTTTATTCCAGTTTTTTATATTCTATTAAAATTAGTTGAATATAAAAAAAAATTATAAAACTATTCTCTTAAAATTATTTAAATATAGAAGACTTTTGATATTATATTCATAGAATAATTTCTTTGTCATCCATCCATTCGAGCTGCGATCCAACCTCTACCCCAATCTTTTGGATACGTCTGCTTAATTTCCTTTGGTGTTCTTTTATATGGATATATCTCCATGGGAGGTCTAATATATCAGCCGAAAAGGTAAACATCACAGTTAAATTTGCTTTTGCTGTACCTTTTTCTACTTCATATATATATTTCGGGCCCATTGAAAATACTACTTGGATCATCAAGTATCTTTCCTTCGAGTAATTTTCAATTTTTTCAAACCAACTGTGAATATCAGAAAGTCCAACTGCAGCGCTAGCTGAGGTAACAGGATCTGGAGATCTAAAAGCTAATTGTGGATGGCGTTTCAGAAAAGCTTTAAACCAACCATCTGCTGGTATATTCTATGAACCAAAAGGATGATCTCTTGTAGTGCTCTGTAGAAATTCCTTTTGTTGAGATGAAGTTATCCATTTAAAAATAATACTTTCCTCCTCTTCTGTAAGGACTGTTGATGGACCAGGTCTTATTTTTGTAAACTTGTTTCCTGAACGAAATTGCAGAGTAGAACGCGGAATATTATAATGCTTCGAAGCCATTTCTTTGTTTTTATGTCGAAAAGTGCATTTTGCAAATCACTTTCTGTGTACGTGCTACGCTTTTTCGGCATTAATTTATTTAAAAAAAGAATGTTTCTCATTGAAAATATAATTTTGATAGCTATTGTTAAAAATGTAGCTAGCTATCAATAGTCCAAATAAATATTCAAAATAAAGGCTACTTATACATAGTAAGTACAATTATTGGCATTCTCAAAAGTATAGTTATTGTCCTATGTCAATAAATGTACTTTCATATAAGATAGTTATTGGCACCTTGGTGCTAATAATAGTTATGACGCTTATTTCTAGCACAATTATTGGCACCAATCATTTCTTAAATTATATAAATATTTTATTTAACTGAAAAATAAAACATTTCCATAAAAATATTAAAAAAATCATATAAGGATAAAATAATTAATTAATGTTAAAGAGCCCTACTTACCTTGGTGTGTCTTGTTGCGACAGCAAATAGCCCCCTTCATTCTTTTTAGATATTTTCGTACGCCGCTGTATTTGTACAGACGGTAGTACACATAATTTTTAAAAATGTTTAAAAATGTACATTTATTGGAATTTTTCATCAAAATCTTCCAATAAATGAACTGTAAATCCAATTCCGTTGCACACGCGCAACATCAAATTTAATTTTGTTTTGTTCAAAAATTGAACAAAGATTTTTGTATTAATCACATGGATTATTACAAAAATCACGCCACTTCGAGAATAATCCCATATATTTAATACAAATACATGAGATTATTCCATATTTTTCTCGAAATTAATCTCATTCAAATTCTCAATACTTTTCTCTATTTATTTCCACAATACTAAAATATTATGAACTTCAGTGTATTTGTCAATATACAAATACACCATATAAATTTTTCACACAACATTTGATTTATTCTTATATAAATCAATGTGTATGAAAAATCAATAATACCATCTGATCCATATAATTACATTATATGACCTATTTACCTAGAGTAAATAGTATAATGTAATACCCATCTTCTACTGCACACACACCATGCCAACTTCCATAATCTTAATACCTACTCTATTACACTATGCATAGAATGATGTATCGAATATTCTGAAATGCATAGTGATGATATGGGTACTCGTACATTTGCATCATGTTATTGGCGATACATTATAGTTTTGCCGCACATGTACCACTACAAAATAATAGGTGCAAATGGTTTAGTGAGCACATTGGTTATATAATTCGAGAAAAAATTTTTAGTCGTCTCTTCTCGACTGGTCTTCTTTGAATTTGTTTGTTAAAAATAAAAAAATACGATGGGACATTCTTTACTGTCTAGTGGTAGAATCAAGTGGTTTTTTTTTTAAGAAATTCGATTTTTTTTTAAGAACGTGATTGGAACAAATTTAATAATTCTTGTGAAGCTATTTTTTTCTTAAATATGGTTTAATTAATTAATGAAAATTTCAATAAATTTTCAAAAAAAAAATATATAGAAATAATTCGAAGTTTTCGTAGTAATTAAATTTAAAATGGGTGTAAAAAAGAAAATTTTTTTTTGTGTGAGTTTTTTTTCGTTGATGTCGTTGTTCAGTAACTGAATTTACAATTTAAAGAAAAAAAAAAGTAAAAATTAAAAGTCATATTTTTATGGTGGTTAATATTCATTAATATAAAAAAGAAAAAAAAAAAAAAAAAAAAAAAAAAACATGTCATAGAGAAAAAGTGATTAGTAAAGTATCTCATTATAGAGTGTCAGATAAAATTGAATGTGATTAAGAACCTATCTAATAATTTTTTGTTTTTTTTTAAATAAATTTCTGAGATGTATATGAAAGTTATTTCGTTAGGTAATTAGAAGATTTATTGGAAAGGATTATTAAGTTTTGTCAACTGATTAGAACAAAAAAAAAAAGGAAAAAAAAAAAAATCTATAATATACTTGAAATAAAATAAAGTAAGTGAAAAAAAAAAGAATATGATATTTTTTCTTTAATTGTAAAATATCCAAAAGATTGTCCTATTTAATGGTAGATTTGGTAAATGTTGCACTGTGTAAGAAAGAGAAAAATAAACAAAATTATGAAAAGTGCAAGATGACGGAAAGAAAACCCTATTGAAAGTTAATTAAAGATGATCTTGGATTAATTAGGAGACGGTGTTGTGGTTGGTTTATCCTTAGAGATGGGTGAAGATGTTCCTCTCCTTGTTTTCAGGTCCTTTATGGATAGAAATGGCCTCCGAGTCCCTCCATCAATAACATAAAAAAAAAAAAAAAGATGTCTTTTTCAGGTTCACCGATTTTTGTTTGTATTTTCTTTTCTTGATTCCTTTTTTTTACTTTCTTTGGATTTTGCCGGTCCTTTTATGTTGATGTAACGGACCCGCTTCCGAGATGGTGTATCCAAATAACCCACCCCGGCTGAAGCAGCTGGAAAATCGACCGGCTGGGTACACCAGGAAGCAAGTTTTAAGCTTCTTAGTTTTTCCTTTCATTAAATTAAAAATTCAGTTTCATTCTGAAACTTAATTTTCCGTTACGTAACAGTCTCTTAAGGTTTTAGGAAGAAAATAGCACTAATACCACTTGACACTGACACGTCTTTTTCATTTCACGGTTAAAAGAAGAATAAAAGTTGCTACTGGTAGAAAATATGAAAACTAACTGAGAACATTCCATATTTTTCTATTACACAATAATGGTTACATTTTGAACAATAATTATTAAGTAAATCTCTAAGAAAAATATGGTGCCAATAACTACACCGAAAAACATGAGTGCCAATAATTGTCTTGTTTACGCTACTTTTTTTTTTTTCGTTTGCAAGATCAAATTAAAATTCAATTGTTTTATTTTTCCCTACTTTTTTAAATGTATATACATATGTATTTGCAAATTATTTAATATATCGGAAATTTATAAATTTCATATTTTCTTTTAATGAAATATTTGTATAAATGTATCATATAATCAAAATAATATAATGGCGTAATGATCTTCTTGTGTATAAATATACGAAAAAAGAAACCTATTTATTAGAATCTACAACAACAAAAATGCTGTAGAAAAGTATCTTGTCTTAAATAAAATAATATATAATATGTATTTTTTTAATATATGTACATATTAAAATATATTTTTAAAATTTGAAAAAAAAAAAAATATTTTTCTCACAAATTACAAAAACTAAGATATATATGTATATGTATGTACATATATATAGTACTTAGAGGTATAATAAAAATAATATTTCATATTCAAAAAAAAAATTTTTTTTTAAAGCAAATATGTATTTTTATTCAAAACGAAAAAAAAATAAAAAGTATAAATCGTAATTTGTTAAGTTGCCATAGCAACAATGCAATTATGATAAATATTAATTTGTTATACATTTGTAAAAAATGAAAATTTTAAACATAAATATGCCAAAACATGATCAAAGCAATCATAATGTATGACGTCAAAGTTTAGAGAAAACTACATATATATACATATATACATATATATATAAATTGAAAAAAGCTTCAAATCATTTTTGAATTGAAAGCTCTGAGAGTAAAATAATACATATCCCTTTTGTTTTTCCCCTCTGCTCATAATTCGTTAAAAAAATTTTGAATTTTGAAATTACAAAGCTATAAGAGTTCTTCTTATTACATATTTTTTGCTAATATGCACGAAAAATCGACAACTTGCGTATATCCTTGAAAATGATGAATTTTGAGAACAAAGTGAGGATGGCTTAGATAATTCCGATGATGAAGATGATTTAGAAAGCCTTTTTGACATTAATAATTTGCCTATTGATATTGTTACAAAATTGGCCTTGACGAGCGAAGAGTAGAAACAAAATGGATTCGAAAAAAATGTGAAAAGAAGAGAAATAAGGCGTCCGAGAGGGATTTTTTAAAAGAGTAGAAAAAGTAGAAAAAATAAGGGTCAAGAGCTGAAAAAATGGAAAGTAATGAAATAAAAGGCAGTTTTACAATTTTATAAAAAAAATTTTAATATTTATTATAGATTAAAAAAACAGAATTTACAAATTTAGGGTCTATTACTAAAAAACTAAAAAAAATCCAATTACAATGTAACAAAAAAAAAAAAATTTAAATGGCAATAAAAAAAGATTGTCTAAAAAAAATTATCTAAAAGGAAAAAAATGGCTATGGCAATAAAGAAAGATGTCCGCTAGTGAAGTAAAGTAAACCAACTATCAACTGAGTGAAGTGAGTCGAGCTTACAACTGAATCTGATTTACACGGGAGTGAGGAAGATCAGATCGAAACCGAGTCTGACTCACTGGATCAAGCTGACTTTGAGTTGAGAAAATTTTACTAGTCGGCAACACCGATTGATTTTAATCAAAGTCAATTTTTTAATTCAGACACTGTGGCAGCACTTGTTATTTTGACAGATGTTTAACTAAATTGTAATTAGGTGAATTAAAAGTAAACAAACGAAATGGAGGTTTCGTGTTTTTTTTTGTTTCTTTTTTAATTACATAATTTAGTTAGAATTGTTAGCGAAATAAGTTTTAAAGTAAAATCGCGCCGCGGATAAATTAGATTATAAAAAAAAGTGTTAAAAATGAAAAAGTAAAAATTAAATGTTTAAAAAAAATATGTGCGGAAAAGTGAAAGTCGGAGGGTGAAGAAAAGTGTATATAAAAAAAGGTAAGTAAATGTGAAGAAGATAAAGTTAAAAGTGTATTGAAAGAAATAATTAAGGATAATAAGGAAACCAATGAAAATGAAGAAGAAAATTGTGCAAAAAAAAAAAGTGAAAAAAATGAAAGTTAAGTAAAAAAAAAATGAAATAAAATGAAAAAAAACGTGTATAACAATGAAAGTGTTTAAAAAAATAAAAGAAAAATGAAAAGATAGGTAAGTAAAAGGAGTGAAAATTAATAATAAAATTTGTATAAGAAAAAAGAAATAGGAAAAAATGAAGTGATAAAAAAAAGTGTACGTACCTTGTAATTGAAGTTAGAAAAATTAAAAGAAATGATTGTGCAAAAACTGCTAGTTTTTTAGTGGAAGAAAAAAAAACTATTCTGAATTATACAAAAAAACTAATTTTTAACTAAAAGAACTAAAAAAAACTGTGCCAAAAAAAAAATTGTTTTAAAAATTTGCAAAATGAAATCACCAACTCAAAAAACTAAACTGAACTAAAAACTGTGAGTGTTTTTATAGTTTTTCTGTGTAATTCGCAATTCGCGAATTTTCTATGGAAAGTTATTGTTAGAATTCCAGTGTAGTATAAAATTTCTCTTACTTTCACTGGAAAATCTTCAACTTCTTTACAGAAAATTCGCGAACTTATTGATTTTTATCGTTTTTTGTTTTTGTGTGGTGATAGTTTTTTTGTTTTTGTATGATGATAGTGTTTTTTGTTTTTGTATGGTGTTAGTGTTTTTTGTTGTTGTGAATAAGAATTTTTATGTGTTATTTGTTGGTTTTTTTTAAAAGTTTGTTTCTTGTGTCCTTTCATCCTTTTCTTTTGATTTATTTATTTTTCAGGAATCGGCTGTATTTTAATAGGGGCTTCTGATTTGGGCCACCAATTTATTAAAATTTGGTGTTCAATTGGAAGTTTCTTTTATTTACAGCCAACAACAACATTTATTCATTCACATTTATATAGCTTAGGTAAATTTTATTACTTAAATTTTTAATCAATTTTTTTGTCTTTTCAGGAAAAGTATGAGGCAACGGGATGGTGGAATGATCCTGCTTTAAAGGTAACTTCGTTTTAGAATAATTTTATTTAGATTTATTAATGAAGTTATATTTTATTTTTCAGGTTTGTAACAATATTATAGAAGATGATGTACTTAAAGGTACGTTGCCTATGAATGACAATAATGAAAATGACTAACTGCAACTAACTGAAGATAGAGCACAAGATGTGTAGTCTTAAAGAAAAGAAAATCCTTTAAGTCCATCTTAAAATCAAAATATGTAGGAGAAAATCACCCAAATGGCGAAAAAAACATCTTCCAATCGACTATAATTGTCTTAATTTTGAAAATAGTGATTTTCCATCCAATATCATGGATCTAGAAACACTTTTACAATGTTTTAGATATTTTTAACAGAGGAGTGTCTGAATTCAATTACATTTCAAAGTAATCTTTATGCCAACCAAAAAAATATTAATAACGTCCCATCATTAACAAACACAGATATTGAAAAATTTATTGGGATTAGTTTGTACTCTTCTTCGATGGCCGCACCAAGTACCAGATCCTATTGGAGTCATCACTTAGGATATGAAGGGATCAATAGCGGTTCCTGCATTTCAATGACAACGAAAAAATGCCTCGCAGAGATGAAGAAAACTTCGATCGGCTTTATAAACTAAGACCATTTATTGACAGCTTAAATCAAAGATTCAACACAGTTCCTTTCGAAAGAGATTAGGCCGTAGATGAACAGCTTTGTTCAACAAAAATAAGGTCGTATTTGAAGCAGTATTTACCTAACAAACCAAATAAATGGGGTTTCAAATTATTTGTAATAAGTAGAGTTTCTGGATATTTTTATAAATTTGAAATTTATTCTGGGCAAAAAAATACAGCAAAACTCAGACTTCCAGAAGAACCAGATTTGGGAGTTACAGGAAATACTATTGCCGTGTATTTTTTTTAAATTTTAGGTGAAGTAAAAACTAATCAATATGAACAATTCCAGACTAATACGTAATGTTCCTAGATACAAAAATTATCGAATTTATTTCGATAACTATTATACGAGTCCAAATTTAACAGTTTACTTGGCTAAACAAGGAATTTTGTCACTTGGCACAATTATACGTAATCGCCTTCCAAATTGCAAGCTACCAACTGATTTTGATTTGAAAAAAGCAAGCAGAAAAACATCACATGAATTACTTCTTAAAATCTATATTGTAAAAATTTATTTCTTCATTAGTTGGGATATTTGGATGAAGAATACCTAACCTAGCCGAAGCAATATTATTTTGAATAGTTTCAATTTACTTTTCAATTAAGTTTAATTTAAAAGCTGGCTCTAGAAAGAAATTTTGTGTAAACATTTTCTTTTCTACTTCACTTTTTTCATTTATTTTATTTATGATCTTTCTCCGATCAGATTCTATTATCTATAATATAAAAATGAATCGCTGAATGTGTTGCTAAGCGCAAATCTCGTGAGCAGCTGAACCGATTTCGCTAATTCTTTTTTTATAATATTCCCTAAAGTACGAGGATGGTTCTTACGGAGAGAAAAATTTAAAAAGATTCGTAATAATACTTAAAAGTCAATTTGATATTTACATATTTTGTTAAGTCACACTGCGATGTTCTCATTACAAAGCATTGAATGATTCAATATGTGCCGGCATTTCAATCTAAGTAACCTTAATCAAAAACAATTTAATTGAATGAAAACGTAGAACTGTAAAGAGTAATAGGGATATGCCCGTTCTGGATCACGGCTTCGGCTCAGTGACGTCTAGTAAGGGGTTTACAGGGGTCAAGGTTACGTGTTATCATTGAGGGGTGACAGGGGGCCAAGGTTACGTGTTATCAGTGGGGGTCACACGAGTCAAAATTTTTGTTATTATCAGTATGGGCTGGGTCACGGTTCAAGGTTATGTGTTTATCAGTGAGGGGTTACAGGGGTCAAGGTTACGTGTTATCAGTGGGGGATCAAATGAGTCAAGTTTTTTTTCTCTTATCAGTGAGAGATCATGCGGGTTGAAATTATGCGGGTTATTATTAAAAAAGCAATTGAAATTTGTTGATACATATTAATGAAATATTAAAAATTAAAGTTAAAAATGTTTCTAATTTATGTCAAGACACTACAAGACAAGGACAAGGACGCCAGAGAAACGAAAGGGCAGAACAACGTCTGCCGGGCCAGCTAGTATTTTTAATAAAAATAAGTGTTTTATTGAAATTATTGTTTATTTTGATTTGTTGGTTTATGTTCTAAACCGCTTTGTGATTGTTTTCGTAAATAATCCTGAGGTGGTTGTCTATGTCTTGTCTGTCGTCATTATCCATTGTACCATATAGCCAATGTAGAACTTTTCCACCGAAATTTAAAAATCCTCTTCTAAATCGATTGGGTATTATTGTTTTAACTTTGTTTTTCAAAGTTTTAATTTGAGTCAAAGTTACATTTTTATTTTCCGCTGGATCAATGGAACTAATTATTGTTTCGAAATTATTTATAACCGCTAAAATTTCTTAAGGGTGAACAATGTGAAGGATTATTTCGGATTTATTCATTATTTCTACTTCGTCTATTTTAATTTCAGCATAACCTAACTCTGATTTGATTTTTTCAATCATGACTGTTTGTTGACTGATGGGAAGCAGGAAAATCATTATCCAAAATGATAGCATTTTCACCTGAAAATTTAAAAGGTCTTTTAATATTATTTTCGTGTACATTTGTAAGTTTGTAATTCCTAAATTTTGGTTCATCTTTATGCCTGACGGATCTATAATTTTTTATATAACCCTCTTCCCGATTTTCTTCATAGTCTTCCCTGTTTTTGTTTCGTTTACTTATAATAACCTGTTTCTTTTTTTCTAATCTGTCTTTGATATAAATAAAATCAATTTTTTTACATGTACTTCGAGAGGAGTTGTTTTTATAGTTGAGTTGTAAGTGTTGTTGTAATACTTGACTGCTTTAAACATTTGGGTTATTATGGGAAGTTTCTCATCTAAATTTAAAGCTCGAATACGTTCTGTAATGGTATTATTGAATCTTTCTACATCGGCATTTCCTGTATGGCTATTAGGCTTTGTTATGTGATATTCGATACTTTCTTGTTTTAAAAATTCTTTTACTTTTTTTGTTCTGCCTTTAATAGATTTAATTGAAGAGTCTTATTTTTTCAATTAAAGTTTGGCTATATCTATCCTCTAAATGGAAACAAACTACATGTTTAGTAAATTTATCTAAGAAAATTATGAATGAGTGTTTGCTATTAACGTAAGTATCTACATGGATAATTTCATTTAATGTTGAGGGTGTTTCGGTTAAGTGAAATTTATTTTTAATTGGTTTTCTATCATATTTCACCGATGATCTGGTGAAATCCTTTTGCCAGATCTAACGTTGTAAAATACTGAGCTTTACCCAATTTTTCTAATATGCCTTCGATGTTTGGCATAGGAAATTTGTCACTAATTGTTACTTCGTTTAATTTGCGGTAATCGATTACTATCCGCCATTTTTGTTTTCCAGAATTATCAAGTTTTTTTGGGTACGGGATTTAGGATGAGTAAATAGAACGCTTCCTGTCTAGAATCGATCCTTTCGTGAAAATGATTAAATATGATGGAATATTCGGAAAATATAAATTTAAAGAACAAGATGTTACTGAGAACAACAGAGGCTTTATTATCAATTTTCAAAAAGTATATATTTTAAAAGTTTTTTTAACCTTCAAGTTTATTTTTTTTTTAATGAAAGTGTGAAGAAACAAAAATAAGAGTAAAAAATGTGTTTTCATCAAATGTCTGTCTAGATAAAGTAAGCACAGCTAGTTATCGCTTACATACTAAAAACGTAACAGCTACAATAAATACATCGGAAATAGGAACGAATTTTGCAGTTCGTAACACTAAAAACGACTCTTTAAAAAACAAATTGAAGGATTGGTATGTAAAATACAATCCTTCTATAGAGAGCTTTAAAAGTTTATTGTCAGTATAATACATAGTATAATATAAGTATCATATATAATATCAGAAAATATAGATGTACCAGCTTATCCTGGAAGTATTCTACGAAACAGACAGAAATGTATTATAAGAACTGTTATTACAGGAATATTGGCATTATAGCGTCGAAGTGAATTTAGAAAAATTAAATGATGTAACTGACGTTGTACACATTGTTTTGGACATTGGCATAGATGGTTTGCCACTTTTTAAAAGCTCTAGCTTAAATCTTTGGCCAATTCTAGGCAAAATAGTGAATATTGAAAATACAAGAATATTCCTAATAGGAACATTTCTAGGGAAAAGTAAGCCAAATAGCATCGATTGCTATTTGCACGATTTTGTAAACAAAATAAAAGATATAATATTTATTTGATTTATTATTTATTTATTATATATTTATATTATTGGTTTATTGGTTTCCAACAAAAATATGCGTTTCAAAATTAGGGCTTTTATCTGCGATGCACTAGCTCGATCATTTATTTGTGGTGTTGTTGGACATACTTCTTTAAACGTTTGTAGTTAATGTAAGCAAGTTGGTAGAAAAATACAAAATGTCGTAACATACGGTACATTACCTGGAGAAATTTTAACTGATAAAGAATTTTTTGAGAGGAAACATATGGTTATTCATAAAGAATACTATCAAGATAACCCATATCCCTTGGAAAAAATAGTTGTTGAAATGATTTCTCAGTTCCCAGTGGACTGTATGCAGTTGATAGATTTGGGGGAATCAAGAAAAATGCTTCTTTACCTTATAAATGATAAAACAAATTTCAAACTCTATAAAAGCAAAAAGCTGGAAATATCTATGAAACTGGTTTTACTCAAAGCATGTATACCAAGAGAATTTGCTAGGAAGCCTAGACGAAATATTAAGGTGGAAAGCAACCGAATTCAGACAATTCATTTTGTATACAGGTATGCTCGTCTTAAAAGATGTTGTACATGATGATTTGTACATATTATAATTTCCATAATTTCAACCATAAATGAAATAAAAGTTCGTGCAAAAATAAGGAAGGGGTAATCCGTTTTGCCTTTAACTTCACATATAAGTGGAAAGACTTCTTATTATTAGTTTCAAGTCGCTGCACAGTGGTCCAACGTACACAGAAAAAACAAAGTTCGATTTATCATCTAAACTGCATTAGTTGAAAGCACTTTAATTGTTTCATGTATAAATTTAATTAGTTTATTTACATTACTTTAAATGTTTCGTTTATTTTGGATTAATTAGCTTGGCAAGAAAATTTTGTATTAAAAACGTCTATTTTGTTGTATGATTTTCAAAATTAAATGTTTCGATTTTTTTAAAGAATGTTTTTACACTATGTACAATGTACATACATAGTGTTATACATATATACAAATGCTTTCTGTTATATAGTTTGACATTTGATTTAAAATTACAAAATTGTCTACAAATTTTAGTTAAGTCATATAACGAAAGTAGAAATCCTTTAAGTTACGTAGCAAAATGAACTATTTGAATAGATGATTCATCTACACATGTGCATAAGTTATATACACACTTAACTGTTTTACAGAGTATGCGTTATTTGTCTTGAAAATCATCTACAAAGCTTGATTGCTTTATGTACACATAATGACCGAACATATACGAAAGTAAATGATCAATGCATATGGGTAAATAAGTCACCTATATTTTTTAAATGATTGTTTGATTCGTTTGCACACTGAACGGTTACGTTACGATACTTTACGGTTTGACTTCAAAGAAGAAGGTGTTTGAAACAAGTGCTCATAATAAGTTAAGGCCTAACCAAATTTGGCTTCAAACCACTCAAGTCAAGTTAACGAAAGTTACTCAAGTTAGCACGGTAACCATATTTGACTTGTCTGACTTCTTTGACTTGAACATTAAGTGAGGTTAAGTTATTTTTTTCATACTTTTGTGAATTTAAAACTAAATAAAATTGAAAATTAAAAATGGAAAGTATTTTCAATGATTCAAAAAAAAGAAGAATTGATTGCAGCGGTGTGAAAAAGACAGCTTTCATACGACAAATCGAATAGAAAATACTTTAATAAGGTTGATAGAAATAGTGCGTGGAAATTCATAGGAGAAGAAATAGAGATGAATGGTAAATTCTTAATAAAGTAACAAATAAATTATGTTTTATCTACTTTTTTAAATATATATATTATATGTATATTTTTAGATGAAAGCTGCCAAAAAGAGTGGAAGGCTCTTAGAGAGAAATTTTTGAAAGAAGTAAAAAAGAGGGATAGGCCGTCAGGAAGTGGTGCTTCCAATGATAAAGATTGGAAGTTTTATAATGAAATGTCATTCATAAAAAACTACATTTTATCAAAAAGGTAAGAATTGTAGAATTTTGAATAAATGAAAAATATAATTAAAAACTTGTTCTCCTTTAGCGCAAGGAGCAACGACACGTCAGAAGAAATTATATTATCTTCAGAAGATTCTGTCGATTTTACACCACCAACATCTTCTCCACAACAGAAAAAAAGGAAATGGGGTTTTGAAGAAGCTGTAACAAAATTTTAAGAAGCTTTATCAACTCTTCAAACAGAATGCAGCATCGATGCCGACACTTCATTCGCTCAATTCATCGTAGAAACAATGAAATCATTTCCAGAAGAAGGCAAAGATGAAACTAAAACAAAAATCTTTGCCTTACTAATGGAAATGAAAAAAAAATATAATAAATAATTTAAAAAAAAATAAATGTGGAAATAGTTTGTAAGTAGCCGTAAGTTAGGTTAAGTTTATTATAATAAAATTAATTTTAAAATACAGTTTTCATATTTTATTATCATTTAAAAATTTACACAATGTGTTTCTTAATTTTGTTGTTGATGATCCTCCATATAAATGACTTGTTCTTTGTGCTTCACAAGATGTTAGATTCTGGTTATTTGTTTGTGTTCTCCATTCTCCCAAGCTAAGAGAATTATTTTGATCTTCACAGTCAACACAGTTTGGTGGACAATACTACATCTTCAGCATTTTTAGGAAGTAAATGTAAAGTTGTTAGCAAAATTCGCCACCGGGCTACCAGAATCCCAAAAGCATTTTCAATTGTGCGTCTTGCTCTTGAGATCCTTTTATTGTAGTATTCTTGTTCTCCTGTCAAATTTGAGCCAGGATATGGTTTCATTATACTTCTCATTAAAGGAAAAGCAGCATCTGCGACAAAAAAGGAAGGGAATTCTTCTCCTAAGGGTAATGGTTCTGGAGGAGAAAGTGACAATTTTCCATCTAAAATCTTTTGTCCGAATTTGGTTTTCTGAAAAACACCTAAAAATAATTAAAACGATATTACAACAAAATTCATATCACTATTATGATATATTTTCTTTATATGTAGTAATGGCATTTAAGATATCTAACTCCATCACTTTGGCTTCCATAAGAACCAATATCCACATATGTGAATCTATATTTTGCATCACAAGCAGCCATTAAAACAATACTAAGTATAAAACTTTTTATAGTTGAAATATTCTGCACAACTATTAGGAGGTCGCCTGATAGCTATATGTTTGCCATCTATTGCACCGATACAATTTGGTACATTCCATAATCTCCAGAAATCTTCACAAGTCTCTTTCGCATCAGAAATATTAGGTTCAGAAACATGAATTTGGCATAGACATTTCCATACAACTTGACAAGTTTCCAAAATTATTGTTCTGGCAGTTTCTTTTCCAATTTTATAACACCATGCCAATTGCTGTACTGATGTTCCTTGTGATAGGTATCTAAAAAGTGGTATATTATTTATATCAATTATCCACTATGCTAACAATAATAGGTTTCAAAAATACTTACGATAAAGTGACAGCTAATCTGAATTCTGGAGATATAGCTTCACGTATTGAGCATTTTATTAAAAATGGTGATAATAAATTTAATAAATATTCGTAAACTTGTACATTCATTCTTGTTTTTATAAAAAATTGATCAGGGTGGTTGTTTTTCATCGGAATAAAAGTAACATTAAAATACCCTCTAGTAATTCGATTTAAATTTATACTTCTTGTGCCACAACTTCTATGTTTTTTTTTTTCACTATTTAGTTTTTCCAAATAATATAAACTCTTTAATAAATGTAACATTTTCTTAAATTTCTTGCTCTTGCAAAGAATCAGGACATGTTAAGAAGTCATACTGAAAAACTATATGATTTAAATTATAATATTGAAAATATTCAACAATTTTTATTTGATGAAATAAAGAGAAAACAGCTGAAAAGCCTAAAGAATCGATTTTCCCATTAGAAAGTGTACCAGAATAATTATGCAAAAACAATTGAAAATATTCGCGAATATTTAAACAACAGCAAAAGTGAAGAATTTACATCTAACGGCCATTATCTTGCATGTTCTCATCCTGAAAACAATGAAAATATTTGTGAATGTGATTTAATAGAAGAAAAACAAAGAGAAAAAGCTGATAGAGCTAAAGAAGCTATTAGACTTATAGATGAATTTCTTGGAACAATATATTATAACTACTTTGCTGATTATTAGTTAATAAATAAAAACACTTGACATTCATTTAAAAAAATTGTTTTTTATTGATTTTATATTATGTTATTATAAAAACCAGGTAAACTTATATCAAATTGTTGTGAAAATTCATCATAATTCACATTATCTTCTGTTTCTGTTAAATATTGTTGATCTGGTTCTGATTGTACAGGTTGTTGCTCATTCTGTGTTATTTTCGGTTGTTCTTGTTGTTGTTCTTGAAATTCATTAGATATCGGAAATTCGGTAAAGTCTATACTGTAAGCTTTGCCTACTTGTCCATAGTTGATTAAGTGATATTTCCCCTTGTTTAATGCTGTTAACACATTATCTGATAACTTGTTATATTTTTCTGGTAAATTCAATCGTTGATTTCCTTCAAATTCAAGCGAAATTCGATCACCAAATTTTGTGTTAACTTTTTCTGCACTAATGATTTTATATGGATGCTTTTTTACCATATTTTCCAAGTTTAAGTACATATTATATCGAAATGATTTTAACTCCTCCAGCTCAGAAGCAAATACTTTGTTAGGTACTTCATCTCTTACAAGATGATCTTCTTGCTTTCGCTTAACTACTTTTGATGTCTTCAGCGCTTTCATTGAACTTACTTTTTCAGGTTTCTGCATTCTGTGAACAAACATGTCTCAACATGATTAACACTGATAAAGTACACGTGCTGATAAAGTACACGTGAATCAGAACTGTATCAAAAATTTTCTATTGCTTTTCAATCATATCGCATTATGATTATTCGTAAAAAGTTAATTAAAAACAATGACACAGCATAAACAACATTAAACTCAAACAAACATGTATCAACACGATTAGCACTGATTAAGTACACGTGAATCACAACTGTACCAAAAATTTCTTCTTAATGATAACACAGCGCACTATATTAACCCGCGTATTCAATCACTGATTAGAAAAATATTAACCCATGCAACCCCACAATGATAAGAAAAAATCTTGACACTTGTGACCTTCACTGATAAAACAAAAATCTTGACACATGTGACCTTCACTGATAAAACGCAACCTTGACCTCTGTGACCCCGCACTGATAACAATTTCGTAATGATGTCACTGAGCCTAAGACTTGAGCCAGAAGGTACATATCCATACTACTGAGGTCATCAAATCAAAGCCATGGATACATGAATCAGAATTTTTTAAACTATCAGAAGATTTTTGGCCCACAATGCCTTCAAAATTTGAATTCGATCCAAAAAAAACTAGAATAAAAAAAAGATAAGTTGGTATTAACAATATTGGACGATACAGATTTTATATTATCAATAAAATGTCACGATAATTATTTAAAGTTATTACGCGTCATTGCCTACATGTTACGATTAAAATTTAACAGTACACAATATAATAAGAATCAAAAATTAGCGGGTCCGATTAATTCCACGAAATTGGATGTTGGATTAACAACAGTAATTAAGATTATTCAAATCAAATCATTCATTCGCTACAGAAATTAAAGCACTGAAAGAAGGTCATCATGTGAGTCGTCGCAGTCTTATACATACGCTAACACCATTTATTGATTAGGGTAACATTTTAAGAGTAGGAGGTAGGTTAAAAAACTCTTCCTTGATATATTATGCGTCACTTGCATGAAAATAACACACATTTCAATATCTGGTTCGTCAAAGGTTTTGGCCAATTTATTCGAAATTCAAGGTTGGTGAACTTGTTATTTTTGAAGAGCAAAATGCTCCTCCATTGAACTGGAAAAGAGGTTGCAACGAGCTACTTCCGCAATTCGAAAATTAGCAGTCGGTGTTGAACATCCTTCAGCCCTTCAGGGCGGGAAGGTTGTTCGAGGGAAATTGTAAAGCAGTTAAAATATAGCAATTATATTTATTCTAAATTTATTTGTTTTTAGCAAACTTCATGCTTTTTTTTTGGGTTCGTAACGAAATCCAGAAAGACAAAATCTAGAAAGACAAAATCCAGAAAAGACAAAATCCAGAAACGACATAATCCAGAAACGACAAAATTCAGAAACGAAAAAATCCAGAAACGACAAAATCAAGAAACGACAAAATCCAGAAAAAATCCAGAAGAAATTAGTTGGCGGCGCCATTAAGGTACATATTTTGTGTTCTACTCAATTTTTTATACAAATCAAATCAATCAAATTATTTTCAAAAAGGACCAGAGCAGTTAAAAACAAAAGCAGTAATATAAAATATTTTTGTATTTCTATCCTTTTGTTTTAAGAACAGTGCGAATATCGACAATGTAACTGGTAATCAACATCTTCAAAAGAATTTTTCCACTGTTAAATTTATTTAAAAATTTATTGCAACGGCTTTCAAATAAAAAAAGAACAATATATTATGAATAAGATGTAACACATTCATTCATAAAAATTCGGCGCCGCCATCTATTTTTTTCTGTTTTTTTTCTAGATTTTTTTGTAAATTCATATACATATCTACCTCTTTTTATATACATATATCAAATTAATAACAATTTTTTAAAAAAGGATCAGAGCAGTTATAAACAAAAGCAAGTTCTAGATAAAAATGTAAAATTTATTTAAAAAAATTTTGCAATATGGTTTTCAACTGAAAAAGGAAAAATATCTAATGAATAAGATATAAAACATTCATTCACAAAAATTATTAAAATAAACTGTACAGCGGAAAAATCCTTTTGAAGATGATTACCAGTTGTAATAAGGTTATTTGCTCCATTTTTGAGACAAAGGGAAAGATATACAGTCGAAATCGGATAAGTGAAAAATGGTTTGGGCAAGCATTTTCGTTTCACTTACGCGTTTTTTCACTTACACGTAAGTGCAATTATTTTCACTTACGTGTAGTACATTTATATATATTTTCATTCGGAATAATATCAATTGCATCATTTTTTAAGCAAAACCTATTTCCAGAAAAAATAAGCTTTAAAAACAATGGGCCTTACTAATAAACATTTTTTAGTTTTAAAACTAAAATAGTTTCGGCTTAAGAATCAGAGTATGCTTTCAAATTCTTTATAAAATGTAGAAATAAAATATTAACTTAACATATTTTGTATAGAGTTTCAAAGCACACTCTGATTCTCAAGCCGAAACTATTTTAGTTTTAAAACTAAAAAATGTTTATTAGTAAGGCCCAATGAAATTTGCTTGAAAATACATACATACATACTCGTACATATGAATAAAAGTTTTCACATAAATTTTAAATTATATTCCGAATAAGTTTGTTTGAAATTTTTTTTTCACTTATGCATATTCCAATAAATAAGAAATTGATTCAGTGGACATCAAAAAGTGTTTCACTTAAACGATTTTTTCACTTAGATATTTTTCACTTAAACATACGTTTTTAGTAGTAAAAATTTCGGGGCTTTAAAAATGCTTTCACTTACGCGATTTTTCCTCATTTTTTCTCTTATACGTTTTTCACTTAAGCGATTTCGACTGTACAGAAATAATTTAAATTACAAAGTACCTACCACTTACTTTTGTTTATATCTGCACTCATTCTTTTCTAAAAAAAATTTTAATTTTAACGAAGTTTTTTATTTGTCGCTCTGGATTTTGTCGTTTCTTGATTTTGTCGTTTCTGGATTTTGTCGTTTCTGGATTTTTTCATTTCTGAATTTTGTCGTTTCTGAATTTTGTCGTTTCTGGATTTTGTCTTTCTGGATTTTTTTAAAAAATTCTGAATTTAGTCGTTTCATGATTTTGAAAATCTGGATTTTGTATGGGTCCCATTCTATTCGAATGGTGAATGAATATTCGAATGAGTTCAAGAATACGTCTGACATAAACTATTCGAAACAAAGTATTCGTAAAAATACGTATGCGTAAGGATTGTCAAATAAAAAGCCACAAAGTGTAGAATATTCAAAAAACAAAATGCTTGGATCCATTCATAATATACCAATACTTTGAATTTTTAGAAAAAACTATAACAAAATTAAATTCAAAAGATAAGCCTGGACAGATCTATAATTTAGATAAAACGAGCTTCTGCTCAGATTCGTCATAAACGAAGGTTGTTGAGGAAAAAAATAAATCCTGTTTGAAGACAGTCAGTGGCCCTGGGATGTTTTTTTAATTTTCAAAATACAAAACAAATGGAGTAGTTCGAGTTTTTGATTAATCAAAAGGTCGTAAAATAAAAGAATTCCTGCATTTCGGCGATATAGAACCGATATTTTTTCTTGTATTGTATGTAGCAAGAAGGGCAACACGCAAAATGTCACCATTTCCAGTAGTTTCAGTAAATACTTAGGCGCTTATTACGTAAGTTGATTCGAAGTAAACTTAAAGTCGTATAGACTTTAAGTCGAGTCACAGTATTAAAAGTTTCTATCACTGTAGATTTTTTTCTATTCCATAGAGTTTTCAAGTCGACAGCAATTTTGCCAGTGACTTCGAGTTGTAGTGATATTCCTTTGAATAAAACTCAGTTAGATAAATTTTAATAAGAAAACACTTTATTTCAGCTAGATTAATTTTAAAAAGAGAACACTTTATTTTTCACTTATAGTACTTAGATTTAAAATAAAAGATTGAAAATGACTTCAGCTCACAACGATAAGAACTCAACTGCTCTATTTAATTTGTGCCTTTTACATTACAACTTAGAAAAATGTTAGTGACAAAAAGTCACGTAGACCGTGTAATATGATACCGGATAACGAAATATGAAATTTGTTTATGATTGCATTTTCAAGTGCAATAATTATAGAAAAGAGATTAATAAAGGAATAGAATTTATTGGTTGATATTAAGTATGCGATGAATGAAATGGGTAAAGGCAAAGTAAAGTGCTTACATAAACAAGTCAAATGCGTACTTGACAAGATTTATGTATGCGCGTGTGGTAGATACTTAAGATAAAATTTCACTTCATAACATTCCTCCCCCCTTACAAAGAAAAGATCTGAAGGATCTTTTGAGAACATAAAGTGTATAATATACATATAAATAAAAAAATTTGAAGGCAGAATTATGCACTCTTAGCAATTATGCTAAGATAATTTACTCATCTAGGAAGATTGAGCTCTGCTGTTCCTAAGTCTTAATTCTAATCTAATATTACAATTGTTTTATAATTACAAAAAAATTTTATCTTGAATCATTTTCGTTAAGTGGAGTTACTCGAACTTTACATTTTAATATTTTCTTAATTATAAGGATAACAATACATATACATAATATAATAGATAGTATGGTCAGAATAATCTTAATTATAAAGTACTTTTGGGGTTCGGAAATATCTGGTATTTCGTTGAGTTTGAAGTCATTTTTCTGTAAATCATTTAGGCTTATGCTAATTTTATCGAGATCAGAATTGATATTTCTGTAGTTTTGAATCATAGATTTTTCTTTTGGTATTGTGAGATTTAGATTTTCATCGATAAACGATTGATTGAGATTGTAGATAGTTTGCTTAATTTCTTTAACTTCGCTTATGGTCTCGAGACTTACTTGTGAAGTCGATGCTCGGCAACCAGGTTGGAGTTCGAGAATGCCATTTTGGTAAATTTTTACGGAGTAAGCTGTTTTTTTGCATGATATTCTTAAATTTACTTCATATGGGGAGACATATAGCCAAGTGTTGGTTTTTAAAAGAGGATACCAGGTTTCATATAGAGCTTTGAATACTCGTAATTCGCAACTAGTTAGATCAGGGTTATTGAGCATAATTTTTATTATGCAATTATTCGAATGTTGGTTATAAATTAAGAAGTTTTTCTTGCAAATTGAAAGATCATCATCTGCGTTTGTACATTCGTTAAAATCGCTTTGTTTGAGAAATATATATTCTAGTGTTCTTTCATTAACTGCGATGTATTCAGAGTTGGTTTTAATGAAATAGTAAAATCCGTCAGTATGCTTGGCGGGAATACTGTTTAGTTTATATAGTTGAAAAAATGAGCTAACTAGTGGTATAAAAATTTGAAGGGTTAGGTTACCGGCAGCGTAAAGTGGTTTTACGGTTGCTATTTTATCGAAAAGTTGGATATTATGGAAAGTAGGTTTAAGAGGTAATTGTAAATCAGTTGGAAGTCCTAATTGAACTTCTTTTAAAGCGTTCATAAATAAAGATGTAGTAACTAAATGTTTATTAAGTTTTCCTAATTGCGCTTCACGTATAGTGTCTGTTAATTCGGATTGCCGGAATAAAAGATGATCTATAGAGAAAGTCATTAAAGTAGAAATTTCGTCAAAAAGATGCATTATTTCATTATAGTGACTTTTGTTTTGAAAGTCAATTTGAAACGTAGTAAGATTATTTTGAAGTAAGTCTATTTGATTTGTCATACGCGAATGTGATCTGCTTAAAGTTTCGATATTATTAACGATAACGGAAGTACGACTGTTAACCATGTGATAAAGGCTATCTTGATTACCTTTTAAAACTTTGAGCGCTTCCTCAATTAAGTTAGCATCCTCGTCATCCATTGTTCCGAAAATAAATTTGGATAAACGTCCGATGCCGTTAACTAATCCTCTTTTAGTTTTCAGGGGAGGTTGAATTAATTGTTTAATCGCTTTATTATTTTCTATTGCCTCATTTAGCGTAGAATTGACTACTTTGAGTGTAATTTTGCAAGGTTCCCAAAGGAAGTGATCAGATAGTGAATTGCAAAAATTAGTTAATGCAGCGTACCTATTACATAGTATGTTTTCTTCCCTTTCGTAACTGGCAAGATCGAAATGTACAACAAATTTCCAATTAGACGTAGACTTTCCCAAGTTACCCAATTTTTCAAAATAAATTCCACTGGCGTCATTTATAGGAGTAATAGTGTGAAGTATTTGTGTAGTTGCATTGATAATATTATTTGTTAACAACAAAATAATCCTGAAAGTGTAAAGAAAAATTAGTATTGCGTAAATTTCGTCCATTCAACACGTAAATAATAGAGTTTGTATAACGAAGTAAAAGACAGCGAAGTTGAGTAATTAATTAGGGTAGTTATATATCTGTAGTATAATAAAAAATATGTTGTAGAAAGAATTATGTGTTTCTTTCGTTAGAAACAAACGGTTTTAAGAGATTGTTGTGTACCAACTTAGAACTTTTTCCCATTTTAATAAGAGAGTTTTCTGGAGAGCGTACTTCGATAATTTCGAATGGACCTTTGTAAATAGTAGTTAGTTTTTTATTTTTTCTAATTTTTGTTTCATAGAGAACTTTGTCACCTATATTGAATGTAATATTTTTTGCATTGCGGTCGTAGTAATGTTTGGAGTTTTCTTTTGCTTTCGCTTGATGTTCATGCGCTAACTTGTATGAGTGTTGTAGCCGTGCCTTAAGTTCTATGACATAATCTTCGTAATTATATACTGGATCCAAGTTTTTAGTTAGTGAACTTGGTATTTCAGGTTTGAAACCGAAGAGAATTTCGTACGGAGTGAATTGAGTGGACGTATGTGGAGTAGTGTTATAGCAGAAAACAGAATAATCTATCCAGGAGTCCCAATTATCAGGATCCTTAGTGGCGTAGCTTCTTAAATAGTCACCCAGGGTTCGGTGACAACGTTCTAAGGAACCGTTGGACTGAGGATGATACGGAGAAGTTTGAATTTTTCTTATTTTAAGTAATTTACATGTTCTTTTAATGATATTACTTAAGAAATTGGTTCCTTGATCGGTAAGTAAATATTTGGGAGTACCAAAGACACAAATAATTTTTCGAACGAAAACTTCTGCAACCGTTTCAGCTTCTTGGTTTGAAATTGGTATTGCTTGTATAAATTTAGTGAGATCATCCTGAAACGTTAATATATATTTATTGCCTTTTTCGGAAACGGGTAATGGTCCAACAATGTCGAGAGCTACACGCTCAAATGGTTTTTTTGAAGTAGTTGTTATTTTCATAGGTAGTTTAGTTCTTTTATTCTTTTTATTCTTTTGGCAAATTTCGCATGAAAGGACGTAATTTTTGATGTCTTGAAACATGTTTTTCCAAACGTAATTTTGTTTGATGCGTTTAAAGGTTCTTGATACCTTGATGTCCTCCAGTAGGACAGTCGTGATATTCTATGAGTATGCGTTTTATTTCTTCATCATCGGTGATTTCCGTACCTATTGAGTAATCGTTTGAGTTATATGGACGATTATGATAATCCTGATTTACACTTGAGTTTTGTACTTGATTAGAATTTGCGAATGAGTTAAAATTTGAGTTTGATTTAGAATTTGCGATTAAGTTAGAACTTGAGTTTGATTTTGAATTTGCGATTAAGTTAGAACTTGAGTTTGATTTAGAATTTGAGATTGAATTAGAATTTGAGTTTGATTTAGAATTTGAGATTGAGTTAGAATTTGAGTTTGATTTAGAATTTGAGATTGAGTTAGAATTTGAGTTTGATTTAGAATTTGAGATTGTTTGTTTGTCTGAATTTTGTATTTTTTGTGATCTGGTAACTACGTTAATTTCTGCAGATAATCGCGATAACGCATCGGCATTTGTGTTTAAACGCCCAGATTTGTGTATCACGTTGAAGTCGTATTCCTCTAACTTAATTCTCCATCGCATAATTCGAGAGGATGGATCTTTCAAACTAAAAATCCATACTAAAGGTTTATGATCTGTTACTACAGTGAATTGTCGACCGTATAAATAAGGACGAAATTGTTTAGTAGCCCAAACAACTGCTAATGCTTCTTTCTCTATCGTGGAATAATTTTTTTCAGTCCTATTTAGCACTCGGCTTGCGAAAGCGATAGGTAAATCAGACTGATCGGATTCATTTCGCTGAGAAAGCACTGCACCTATTGCAGTGTTGCTAGCATCTGTTGTAACGAAAAACCTTTTTTTGAAGTTAGGATATTGGAGAATAGGTGGTTGAGTAATAGAATTTTTTAACTGCTCGAAAGCTTCATCACAATAAGCGTTCCAAATGAAAGGTACATCTTTCCTTAGAAGTTGGTTTAAAGGGTTAGTGATTTTGGCGAATCCTGGAATGAACTTTCTGTAGTAGCCCACAAGGCCAAGAAAAGATTTCAGTTCTTTTATGTTTTTTGGTGGAATTATAGCTTTAATAGCGACTAGTTTCTGAGGGTCAGGTTTTATGCCTTGATCGGTAATGACATGTCCTAAATATGTCACTTCTCTACAAAGGAATTTGCATTTGTTAGGTTGCAATTTTAAATTATGAGCTTTTAGACAGTCGAATAGTTCTATGAGTTTTTTATTATGGTCGAGCAAATCTCGTCCATATATGACAATATCGTCAAGATAAACGAAACACCGTATGCCATTTAAACCTGTGAGTACTTTATTCATAAGTCTTTGGAATGTAGGGGGTGCGTTACGCAAACCAAAAGGCATGCGGTTGAATTCAAAATGACCGTAGGGTGTACTGAAAGCAGTTTTAGATTTATCAGCTTCAGCAACAGGGATTTGGTGGAACCCATTAGCTAGGTCTAAAGTTGAAAAGTATTTAGAGTCACCTAATTGATTTAAAATTTCTTCAATATGGGGTAAAGGGTATGCATCAGAGATTGTTATCTCATTTAATTTACGAAAATCGACAACCACTCTCCATTGTTTGTTACCTTGTGAATCAGGCTTCTTAGGTACGACTAGAAGAGGTGAGTTCCATGGACTAGAACTAGGACGAATAATGCCATCTTCTAGCATTTGATCTACTTGTTTTTTAATTTCCGATTTATGAATTTCTGGCAAACGATATGGCCTTTTATTTACGGGTGGTTGATTGGGTATGGTAGGTATTAAATGCGATATTGAAGAAGTAAAAGAAAGTTTGTCACCGTCAAGGTGAAATATAGAATTATATTCTCGACAAATATCGATTATGGAGATTTTTTCTTCCGAATTTAAGTGATCCAGTTTGAGGAGAGAAGTCAGTTCTTTTAATCTTTGGCTAATTTTATCTTTGTTAGAAATATTTTTGAGAAGAAATATATCATAGTTTTTAGCTTCTTCGTATTTAATTGGTATATGGTTATCGATTTCAATTTCTTTTTCCGTAGAATTTAGAATTGAAAGAAAAATATAGCCATCGCGTGGTTGTACTAAACATCCTGAAGTAT
The DNA here is from genome assembly GCA_932526495.1 of Bombylius major. Taxonomy (NCBI): domain Eukaryota; kingdom Metazoa; phylum Arthropoda; class Insecta; order Diptera; family Bombyliidae; genus Bombylius; species Bombylius major. The sequence goes on from OW052043.1 coordinate 20,867,793, forward strand.
ATACGCCGGGAAATATTTCAGCAGGTAAGCATATGGTATCTTCATTTTTTGAAACAGGCCCAATTTTTATTATCTTTTCTGTGCGAGGAGGTATTTTAATGTTTTTTATAGCACATGAAAAAGGAATGTTGAATTCGAATTCTTTGATATAGAAAGTAAGAGTTTTATTTTTGTAATTGAGAGATGATTTTGTTTTTGTGAAGAAATCTTCGCCTATGATGCCATTAGAGGGTATTGGAAATGTATCTGGAACTAAATGAAAAGTGTGAATTAAATTAATATTATTTGGAAGTTTAAGCATTAGATCACATGTTCTGTATGTTTTAAAGCATTCGGTGGAAACGCCACTTACTTCGATTGCGTTTTTAATATAGACTGGGGTTTCTCCTTGAATTGAGTTTTTTTTTTATTAAGCTAAGAGAAGCACCAGTATCGAGTAGAAATATGGTTTTATTATTATGAGCTTGAGAAATTTGAAGTACGATTTCACTTTGAAAGTTGCATGATGAGTTTAGATTGAAAGAGGGTTTAGAATTAGGATAATTATAAAAAAGTGATGTTTTTGCCTGCGTATTCTGAAGACTGTGGCACTTTTCTATAGATTTTGTACCCGAAACGTCGTGCCGTTTGCGTCGGGTGTATTGGAGTTTCCCGATTTTGGGTTTTGCTTGGGTTTAGGGTTAGTATTTGAAGTATTAGTTGACGTGGAGGGTTGATTTTCTCGTTTGGAATTATTATACTGTCGTTTTCGGCATTGCTCAATTGTGTGACCAATGTTTTTACAATAACGGCAAGAAACTTTATTCTGTATCGTATTTACTTTATTTGTAAATTTGGGAAAAGTTTGTATGTTATTTTGTGGTCCATGTAGGCTTTGCCTTTTACGACATTCATTTATTGTGTGTCCCGGATGTTTGCAATAGTGACATTTCATTTCAGTAATATTTGTTTTGTCATTTTCTAAAATTTGTTCTTCTTCACGAGCGTAATCTATGGCAGAAGAAAGTGTATCGTGTTTCGTAGATTTTACTATTAATTTGAGAGGCGATTTGAGACCTCTTTTGAAATTATTGATGGCCATTGTTTCATTTAATTTCTTAATAGCTCTAATACATTCTGCACTTTCATTTGTTGTAGAGGCGATATTTAATTCCTCCAATAAGAGTTCTATTCTGTTAGAATAAGTAGAAACACTTTTGCGGAGACCTTGTTTAATTGAAAAAAATTCAGATTGTATAGCTTGAGCTGATCGATGTTTTAAGAAATTTTTCTTAAGATCTTTTTCTATTTCTTCCCATGAAGAATAGTCATTGTGACTTAAAAGAGTATTGTATGCCCTGCCAGTTAATTTGGACTTGACTATATCTAAAAATTCTGTTTTATCAGCATTTGTGGTAGCTTTAGTTTTTTGAATATTGCAAATTTGGAGAAATCGCGAAATTGTTTTTGAATCACCATCGAATTCGGGAATTAATTTTATGGCATTTGAAACGTTAAAAGAGGAAGTGGCCATTTCGTCAGTAGGGCTAGAAAAACTTTCTTGACTGTCGTTATCACTTTCAAGGGAATTGGTACTACCGAATCTTTTAATTTTCTTTCCGTTTCTTAATGAGATATCTAAAGAAACCGTGGTCATAAGAGTTTTTTTTTTTTTTTTTTTACTCGAAAATTAATAAATTCAGTAAAAATGTCACAAGTTAAGACACAAGCAAAATTTGAAAATAAACAAGTTTTTTTTTTTTTTTTTTTTAAAAAAAAAATGTGAGGAATAAAGATAAAAAGAATAATCGCGCACACGAAATCTCACAACACAAAAATTAATCTTAAATTTCACAAAAATATTGATTTTGTATATAACACTATGAATAAGTATGTAACAATTAAATTATTATTATTATTATTTTTTTTTTTTACAATTTGTATAAATTATTTTTGTAATATTTTAAAAAAATAGATTTTAATTTTTTTTTTTTTTATATCTGTATACAACAGAACAGAGTTATTAAACTGATGTATTTTTGAGGAGAAGAAAAAAAAATGCATAGGTATTTATTCATGGAATAAAATTTAAATATATATATGTATATATAAAAAAAATTTGTATAATTGTAGGTTTAATTCACTTCTCTATTTTTGTAAAAAAAAAAGGAAAAAGATCAACTTACAAGTTTTTCATCATAGATACGAGTTGAGTTGGTGTTGAATTGGTGTTAACTTATGTTGATGATAATTTTGTAATGATGTTATTAATTTTGTTCTGAAGATGATGTCGTATTGATGTTAATAATATTGATTTAGAGCTGATTATATTCCGATGTTCTCTATTTTATAATAATGGTGAAATTTTGATGTTTTAATTTAGAGCTGATGATATCTGATGTTCTCTATTTTATAATGATGATGATAATTTTGATGTTTCGATTTATAGCTGATGGTGATATTCCGATGTTCTTTATTTTATAATGATGATGAAATTTTGATGTTTTAATGATAAGATTTCTAAAAAATATTAAGGAAAAAATTCTAAAATTTTCTATTGTATATATTTTTTTTTTTTTAAAAAAAAGATATGTGATTTTGGAATTAATTTTGTGACCGAATTATTCGATCGCACCGCTGCCACCAATTTAACTGTAGTGATATTCCTTTGAATAAAACTCAGTTAAATAAATTTTAATAAGAAAACACTTTATTTCAGCTAGATTAATTTTAACAAGAGAACACTTTATTTTTCACTTATAATACTTAGACTTAAAATAAAAGATTGAAAATGACTTCAGCTCACAACGATAAGAACTCAACTGCTCTATTTAATTTGTGCCTTTTACATTACAACTTAGAAAAATGTTAAAGTGACAAAAAGTCACGTAGACCGTGTAATATGATACCGGATAACGAAATATGAAATTTGTTTATGATTGCATTTTCAAGTGCAATAATTATAGAAAAGAGATTAATAAAGGAATAGAATTTATTGGTTGATATTAAGTATGCGATGAATGAAATGGGTAAAGGCAAAGTAAAGTGCTTACATAAACAAGTCAAATGCGTACTTGACAAGATTTATGTATGCGCGTGTGGTAGATACTTAAGATAAAATTTCACTTCATAACAGAGTCTATTGTCTATTATATGTGATTTTTAATATACACACATGTTTTATGAGCATTTTTTTAATATTTACTTTGTGAATAAAATATTTATAAAATAAATAATATAAAATATATACATATTATAAAATATAATATAATGGAAAATAATAATAGGTAAGTAAAAAGGAAAATAATAAACAATCAAAAATTCATAATGTTTTAGGAAAAAAAAGGAGTGTGTGAAAAAGCAAAAAGTGAAGAGAAGGGAAAAGAGAAAAAAAAATTGGCCGAAAATAGAAGTGAAGTAAGTAGTACTGGAGGTGGGCCTAACAATTTGCATGTTTTAACTCCTTTGAAAAAAAAAAATATGCGAATTTTTAAGTTTACATATTAGTGTAGATCCTCCTAGACAAAAATTTGGGCTAGATGTTTCTGCAATGTTTCGATAATAGAAGAGTCACGTAGAGAATCCTACTGTTGATTTGGTCGCCCAAAAGTTCGGATTTTAAAGAAATACAGAATCACATGAGAGCGAAGGATGCACCCAAAGCAGAAGACTGCCTATAAATATGAATCAAAGAACAAAACCATTAGAAAAACACGCGAATGATTTTAAAAGTCTAAAAAAAAAATAAAAGTAGTAAAGGAATATATATATAAAATGTGTATTAGAAAGACAATTTTAGATTTAAGTTGACACATACAGACATTAAGTATTTTGTTTCCTTTTTTAAATTATGTATTAGTATGACAGAAAACTGTCTAAGCCATTATTAGAGAAATTTTGAAGCCGAAATATTTATTTTTATGGAAGATATACCAAATCTAAAAAAATTGCTCTGCACAAATAATATTGCACACCACTGTATATAATTTTAAAAATTAGTAATGGAAGGATGTAGGTAAGTTTAATAATTTTTTGTTGTATATGTATTATAAATAAATATCATTGCCAAAAAATTCGTATTTTTTGCTTTGTAGTAAAAAAGCAACAACGGTCAGTAAAGATCAACTTTCGACATCTAACAAAAAAAATTTAAAACAAGGTTGAACGAAGCTGAAATAGAAGAATTACTCTATAATTATGATTGGGATCTTAGTGATGACGAATTTGAAGGATCAGATGATGACAATGATTTGGACCTATTTGACATCGAAAATTTGTCTATTGATTTCATTAACGAAAAAATTGACCAACCGACAGAAAATGAAAATAAAGTTGATGAATGTACTGAGTCAGTAGAAGAAGTCAGAAGTCCTTTGAGTTCTTTATAGACTAAAAGTCTATACTGTCTATACTGCTACAAGTTTCGAAGAATATCCTTTTCCACCTGAAATTCTTAGTTTGGACACACCGGCCCTGATTCCGAGAGTCGTTTCGATCGACAATCGACTATCAACTTTTCAGTCGAGGCGATAAAAAATTCGTATACAGTAAACAGATCGCATCGACTTAAAATTGCTACCATATCAAACACGATTTAGTGTCGATTTAAACTGTCAAACTTGTCAAAAATATTTTCAAAAAAATTTAACAAGTTGTTCATTTTAGTGTTTTTTTTACTAGAACATAAAAAATTTGTTTATATATATGTACTTACATTTTAATACCTGCGAAACAACACAACACAACAACAACAAAATGTAACCTCAACTGATCAGGCGATTGTCAAAAGCTACCCGACTAATATAAGTCGATATATCGACTCACTTTGATTCTCTTCATCGCAAAAATTGCTACAAAACAGTATTTTCAAGGACTGATATTGAGAAATTTTTAGGTTTAAGACTATATACATCTTTGATCATAATGCCCAGCACACAATCTTACTAGAGCAAGGACTTTGGCTATGACAAAATAAAAAATGTATGAGTAACAATACATATCACGCAATAAGACGTTGTATGCATTTTAATGACAATTAAAAAATGCCAAAAAAAGATGACCTAAATTATGACAGATTGTATAAAATAAGGCCAATTATTGAAGTGTTGAAAAAAAGATTTCAAACTATTTCATATGAAAGAGACTTATCTATAAATGAGCAACTGTGCTCAACCAAAAACAGATCATCTCTAAAACAATATCTGCCAAATAAACCTCACAAATAGAGACTAAAATTGTTTCCAATTACTGAAGTAACAGTGTTTTTATATTAATTCGAGGTATACTCCGGCCAAGAAAATGATGCAAAGTTCCAAAAAGAGTATGAACGCTATTTAGGAGAAACAGGAAATGTTGTTGTGAGGTAAGTAACTGCAAGTTTTGTTCATAATGAATTGTAAAAACATCAAATTAACTTTTATTATTTAAATTTCAGACTACTTCGTGATATCCATAAAAATAAAAATCATCGAATTTATTACGATAACTACTACACAAATGTAGACTCAGCGGTTTATTTGACAAAAAAGGATATTTAACTAAAGGTCCCCAAAGACGTTAGACAAAATCAAAAAAAAAAAACAAAGATACAAATATAAGTTACTGTCTACGACTTTCCAGAAACTTCTTTTCCATTAAACAAAAGAACATATTTAAATGCTTTTAATGACAACAGTAGCGATTTGAACATAAATGATTTAGAAAATTTATCACCACCAGAAAAACGTTCAACAGGAAAAATCGAACTGAATGATAATTTTGTTTGTCCTCGATGTCACAAAAATGAAAAAAATCTTTACTTTTATAGAAAAAAGAATGTAAAGTTGTTGGCAAGATATGAAAAATTGGAAAGAGAAAATTATAAGCTACTAATGGAAATTAAAAAACTAAAAACAAATGCCAATATTATGCAAGAAAACTTGCATGTATAATTTTGAATATTTGGATGACAATTCTAAAGAGTTTTGCAAAATGTTATAAGAGAAAAATGTACAACTAAAGAATGGACTCAACAACAACAGATAATTGCCCAAAGTATTTATTATAAATAAACTCAACATATTTATTTATGCGCGAGAATTTAGGGTTTGCGTTACCATCTAAGTCCTCTTTAAATCGATGGAATCCTTTAAAACATATGCAACCTGGCTTCATCACAAATTTAATTGAAAATTTAAAAAATAGTATCTTCAATGAGTCCTTTTGAAAAACAAAGTTCTCTGATATTAGATGAAGTGAAAATTCGCAGGGAATTAGTTTATGACACATTTTTAGATCAAATAGAAGGAGTAGTAGATTATGGACAAGGGGAAAGAGAAAACCATGTTGCAAAAAGTGTCTGTGTGTTTTTGATACGTGGTATTGCATCAAACTGGAAGTATGTATACAGTTATTATGTTTCTGAAGAAGTTATAAAGGGTGAAAATAGTTGAACAAAATTTGGAAAAGGCCTTTGAAATAGGGTTAGATATTCGATCCGTTATTTGTGACCAAGGCTCAAACAATAGAAAATGTTTCAAACTTTTAAAAATTTCTGAAACAATTCCTTTCTTTTATTTTCATGATAAGAAAATTTTTGGAATTTTTGATGTACCACATTTGATAAAATCTATCAGAAATACATTAGAAAATAGCGATATAAATACAGAAAGTTGAGTCGTCAGTTGGAAAGTTATTGAGAAATTATATGAAATGGATAATAAATCAAAAACTACTAAAATATGTCCAAAACTTACAGAAAAACATGTCTATCCGGAAAAATTTGATAAAATGAGGGTTAAATATGCGATTCAAATTTTCAGTAGAACTGTTGCTTCAGGTATTAAAACCTGCATTGAGATAGGACAATATCCCTTTGAATTGGAAAAAGAGGCCTGGACTACGATAGATTTTATTACATTTCTAGATAAAACTTTTGATTGTTTAAATAGCAGATATGTTTCTGAAGAAAATATTTTCAAAGGACCATTAAAAAGAAATAACCATGTAGCCAGATTTCTAGAAAGTAGTTTAAAATATCTTAAAAAATTGCAAATAAAAAAGAATGTATTTTGCATTAGTGCATTTTATTGCTTTCATTAGAGCTTTTTAATTTTTATGTGGGTATTTCATATGTACTTACCTCTAGATTGAATCAAGACCCGTTAGAAAATCTTTTCGCTCAAGTACGCTCTAGAGGTGGAAACAGTAGAAATCCCTCAATATATGAATTTCATCGTCTAGTAGGTAAAATCATGAGCCTTAAAATAGTAACATCATCTTCCACGAAAAATTGTAAAAATGATAATGACGAAATGTTAGAGCTAATTATAAGTGAAATGAATGATAATAATTTAAATAAAAAATTTTTTTTAATATAAAACGTTTTTAAAACGGACTCAAAAGTATAAAATAATTTTTCCTAGCCACATACACATTCTCAACCCCATACAGATAATCCTGAAAATTTGTGATTGCGAATTTTTAATAGCTATAAAAATACTTGTAAGATTAAAAACGAAAAACGTGGGGCGCTATTCTTTACACTTCTTACTATTAACTTGCGCTATTCTTTACACTTCTTACTATTGACTTGCACTACTCTTTACACTTCTTACTATTTTATCTTGCGCCCCATGTTTTTCGTTTTTAATCTTACAAGTATTTTTATAGCTATCAAAAATTCGCAATCACAAATTTTCAGGATTATCTGTATGGGGTTGAGAATGTGTATGTGGGTAGGAAAAATTATTTTATACTTTTGAGTCCGTTTTAAAAACGTTTTATATTGAAAAAAATTTTTTATTTTAATTATTTTTTGCTTTTTAGTCTTATGTGAAATTTGTCAATCGATTTTATTGATATTATTTACCATTAAAAAACAATATAAGTAAAACTAAAAAAGATTTTTTAATTTTAAAAAACAAATATATTTGTATATACATATATGTAAAATACAGTCGCTCTCAAAACATTTGCAACTGAATAAATTTAACGTGTGTATATATTAAAATTGTAAAATTTTTTTACCTATTTAAATAATTATATACTTTCTTGGTATATTTCTGCCGAATGTTCTTTTCCTTTTTCTTTTTCTTGTAATAAATATATTTTATATATACACGTTTGGTATAGGTCATTGAATTGAACACTTATTTAAAATTAACAAATATTCAGTATTGTTGAAACCAACGACTCCTATAGTACCAAGACTTAATGCTCAATTTTATTTTATTGTTTATATGTGTTGGAAGTATTAAATTGACATCACAACTTATTGCTTTTAATCAATCATAACTAAGTTGTGATTAAAGTTACATGAAAATTATGTTCTAATGAAATGTAGAGAAGATCCTTAGCTTTATTTTCACCGAATATATTAAATATCTATGAGCAACGTAAATCAAAGAAAAAACGTGATAAATATTAAGTAACATAAAACTGAGAATCAATTTTTCCTTAAATCTCCCAAATTACTAAAAATATTAAATTATAATGTTCTATAAATTTGTAGATTTTTATTAAATAAACATTTTTCCTAAACATTGTTATATTATAAAATTAATAGAAATTGAGTTATTAAAGAAAAATGATAATTTTTTATTAAAATCACAATTATCTCTCTCATTTCTCATTTTTAACTGCCACCTTATAAAAATGCAGTACCACTTGAAGAATTTTTTTATTTATTTGTTTATTTTTTCTTTCAAAAATATTATTCATAAACAAAAAAAAATTTTTCAAGTGGTACTACATTTTCAGAGGTGGCTGTTAAAAATGAGAAATAAAGCATACTAAAATATTTTTGACTTGAAAATCAGAGTTTGCTTAGATTAAATTTTAGTAAAGAAAAATTAATATTTTATTTGTTTTAGACCAAATTTGAGGATCGAATATCATAAAAAGTAAAATCTTAAAACTTTCATTAGCGATGTAATATTGCATTGTCATGCAGTTCTGAGCTATGTTGAAAGTTTCAAGTCTCTATCTCATCAAAAAGTTGGTTAAAAATTAAAAATCAATTTCCAAATTTGTACCGAACAGACAGACAAGAAACCAAGCTAATAAAAACATTTTAAAAATAATGAAGATGATAATACTAAAAATTTATACAATAAAAACAGTTTGGTAGCCATAATGCATGAAATACAAAAATCACCAAGTGTCGAAGATGATGAGTTTGAAGAGACAATCTCTAGTGAAGATTTGCTTCTAGAAACAAACGCGCAACGATATTTTGTAGGCTATGTTCTTCTAAAAGTTATTTTGAATAAAATTAAATTTGAAAATTGTATAAAGGAAATGATAAAATATGATCAAAATTTGTCTTCACCATCTGAATATTTTATACATAATAAAGATTATTCACATCAGACACAAAGTAAAGAAATGTATTTGCAGTCACTTTCAGAAAATTTTTTTGAAATATGTAAATTACATTTCCAAATTTTTGAAAAAATAAACAATACTCACATCAGTTTACAAAATATACCAAGAAACATCTTCGATGCTTGCGTAGAAAAAACCTATGAGATTTTTCCTAAATGGTTTGATGACCAAAGTCCTTGCATTGAACATAGAAAAAAAGTGCTGGATTTTGTACTTCTAGTTTTGGTAAAAAAAATTGTTCTTGGAAAAGTAAAGAAATTCAAAATTCAGGGTCATATAAAGTAACATACCCGCAATTAAAAATAATGAAACAATAAATTCGGATATTATAAAAAGTGAGTACACTTTATAAAAATATCATTAATTTTAGTTACGTACATACATATGTATAGGCACATATTATGTAGATATGTATTTGTATATAAGTATGTACATAAATGTATGTAATACATAAAACATTTACCTACATATTTTCTTTTCAACGTATCTGTATAATAATATATGTACATATATACGTATACATATATCATAGTAAAATTTAATAGAAAAATATATTTTGATACATAGGGTGCAAAAAAAGTTACAGGTGATTTTGTATTGAGAGGTCTTGCATAAAACTCATAATTTTGAACGCCCTCTAGCGGCGAAAATAGACACGATCGAAAGTTTCGCTAGTACAATTTTTTTCATGAAATAGTCCAGCGAATATCATGGTACCACTCTTGGTAGTTAAAAACAAAACACCCTGTACATTCTTGTGTAAAAAGAAGAAAATCTCATCATTATCCATCATCAAATCATCAATTTGTGATCGTGTAATCGTGAATTAAGCTATCCCATAATTTTGATTTTGGACACATAAACTTTAATAATTAAGTTCCATTCAATCAAATTTTGTAATAGAATTGAGTAGATTATTGTAAGATTGTATCTGACTTATCGCGTTATAAATAAAATAATATAAAAGAAAAAAAAAGAAAAAATAATAATAATAACAAAGTGATCAAAATTTTGCGTCGAAGTCCTCGATTAAATCCAAACCACCAAACAACAAATATGTCAGAAGAACAAAATTTTTAACCCTGTAACCGTCATAACCGCCTAGAGGTGCCTTTGTTTGTAATTCAATTAAATTAGCAGCTCATATTATTTTTTACTCAAACCGTTTGACCTGCCTTCAGACAGAACTGCATTTACATATTAATACCATTTCAATACTAAATAGTCATTTGTGAAGCAGCTATTGTCATGTTAAGTTATATTTTGTATGGGAGAAGAAAAAAAATTATTTTCTGTAAAATCCGATTTTGTAGTGAAAAAAAAGTGATTTGCAGTTGTCGTAATTTTAGAAAAAATATATCGGTGAGTTTGTTAAAGATTCTATTCTCCTTATTTCTAGTACTTGTAATGAAATAAACAATTTTACTCTTTGTTGTCACCGAAAAGTAATAGCCGTCTAAAGGCGGCTATAACGGATTAGGTGTAATTTTTTAAAATTGCGTTTGTTGTCCTTTGTTTAACTTTTAGCTGTTTATTTCAATTACATCTTTAAAATTACATCATTTTAATAAAAGAAATGGATGCTAAAGAGAAAAAAAGAAAAATAGGATAGTAAAGTCTCCTGAAATCCGAAACAAAGTTTTTAACTTGTTTACAATGTCGGATGATGAAATTCGTGAATTTATGGACTCGGTTGATACGGATGAGTCAGGTAATACTTCGGACGGTGATTTCGTCGATGATGATACCATCGCTGACCCTGATTTCCTTGTTGAAGATTTTTTGGACTGTCCAGAAAAAGAGACAGAAAACCTGCAAGGAGAAAATGACGTAGACGAGTTCATCAATGCTGCCATTGAACTAATATCTTCGAATGAAGCTAATAAAGAAAACGAGCCAGTCCCTGGTCCATCACAGGCAGAAGCAGCTTCAGCAGCATCAATATCAGTTAAACCGCCAATAGAAAGAAATAGAAGATACTGGTCTCCAAGTCAGTCCATCTCAAGGTGGTTTCACTGGTGGAGGTTTGTGCCCCGAAATCTTTTAAAGACTCCGAAGTCTATTTTTTTTTTCTTTTTCAGTCCTAGAAAATATAAACGCAAAATCTAAGGAATTTTCTAGTATTACCTGGCGCAAAAAAAACATTCACTTGCATGTGAATGAAGTAGCTTTTCGTGGTGATAATAGTTTACCAAGTTCATTCCTGGATCTGAAGACACCGATGCAATGCTTTTTGTATTTTTTTACTGACGAGATTGTAAATGTTATTGTGGAAGAAACCAATCGAGCTGCTCAACAACAGAACATTGATACGTCGTTCTCGATAAATCCTGTGCAGCTGCGTCAGTACGTAGGAATTCTCTTCTACATGTCTATTTACCGTTATCCACGACTAGAAAGCTACTGGGGTCAAAATGCGTTCGAGTCAATAAATAGTACAATGACTTGCAGGCAGTTCGAAACGATCAAGCGGTATTTGTTTCGCTGATGAAAATCAAAGAATAAAGAGAGGACAACCAAGATACGATCGTTTGTTCAGAATCAGAAAAGTTTCCGAAATGCTAAACGAGCGATTCGATTCAATTCCCAAAACTCCTCGTTTATGCATGGATGAGCAGATGTGCGCAACAAAACTTGTCCATCATCTTCGACAGTACCTACCAAATAAACCACATAAATGGGGAGTAAAATTATTCGTCCTTTGTGACTCCTACGGATATTCCTATCGCTTCGAAATTTATAACGAAGTTGGTGACAATGTCATTCTTCCAGGCATGCCAGATCTAAGAACTACTGCCAACGTTGTTATCAGATCAACTCAAACTGTCTCAGGTTTTGTAAATCATATCGTGTACTTTGATAACTTGTACACTTCATTGCCTTTATTGGTGTACTTACGTGCGCGCGGAATATACTCCTTAGAAACAATTCGAGCCAATAGAATTCCGAACTGTAAATTGCCATTAGACAAATATCAGAACTTATAAAATGCTAATAGAAAATATTTTGTTGAATATATGGGAACAGCATATGGTGTAGATATTTCCACAGTGTTGTGGAAGGACACGAGGAATGTCAGGTTGGCATCTAAGTATATACGTTGAAATTCAACCGTTCGCACGAGCGAATGAATCTGCACAAGAAAGTAAAGCCTCACGTTACGGTCGCAAAATAAAAAAGTATATCGAAGTTGATTGTCCTCAAATCATCCAGGAGTATAATAGCCATATGGGAGGTGTCGACGTTATGTATGGACTTATGGGCCGCTACCATATTCAATTGAAGACGCGAAATCTAATGCTCCGTCTATTTTATCACATGCTGGATATGGCGATGACCAATTCATACATCTTGTATCGTCGCATTCATAGTTGTGACCCAAAATTATTGCAGTTACCAGATTTTCGGGAACAAGTCGCTGCTAGTTTGTGCAAATTTAGGTCTAGTGAAAAACGTATTGTTACAAAATTGGCCTTTGTGAGAGAAGTAGGAAGTAAGGGATTCAAAACAAATTTGCAAATAAGAAGAAGTAATAAGGCGTCCGAGAGGGATTTTTATAGGAGAAAGAAACGTAGAAAAAATATGAGCCAAAGACTGGAAAAATGGGAAATAATGAAATAAAAGGCAGTTTTACAATTTTTAAAAGACAAATTTCTAATATTTATTACAGATGAAAAAGAGTTTACAAATGTTGGGGTCTACAACTAAAATTTAGATTGTGATACTTCTGATTACAAAATTATAAAAAGAGAAACAAAATTTAGATTGTGATAATTCTAATTACAAAATTCAAATTGTAATAATTAATCAAATAAAAAAGAATTTTTAATAGTAAAATATTTTTGACTTGAAAATCAGAGTTTGCTTAGATTAAATTTTAGTGAATAAACATTATAGTATTTTATTTGTGTTAGACCAAATTTGAGGATCGAATATCATAAAAAGTAAAATCTTAAAACTTTCATTAGCGATGTAATATTGCATTGTCATGCAGTTCTGAGCTATGTTGAAAGTTTCAAGTCTCTATCTCATCAAAAAGTTGGTTAAAAATTAAAAATCAATTTCCAAATTTGTACCGAACAGACAGACAAGAAACCAAGCTAATAAAAACATTTTAATAATAAAAGGAAGAAATTAACGAAAAGAAATTATCTAAAAAAAAGAAAAAAAAATGGCAAGAAAACATTTCTGAGGAGAAATAAGCCGTGACTTACGGGAAGTGAGAAGAATCAGTTCGAAACTGAGTCTGACTCACTAAATCGAACTGAGTTTGGGTTGGAAAAGTTTACAAGTCGGCAGCACCGATGGGTTTAATTAAAGTCAATTATTAATTCAGACGCTGCGGCAATACTTGTTAATTTTGACAGGTGTTAACTAAATTATAATTGTTATTGTAGGTTACTAAATGTAAACAAATGAAATGGAGGTTTCGTGTGTTTTTGTTTCTTTTTAGTTAATTTAGATATTTAACTGTTCGCGAAATAAGTTTTTAAGTAAAATCGCGTCGCGGGGGAATTTTATTGTTACAGCCCTGTTCTTATGATATGCAATTGCATTGAACAATCATACGCATTCTTTCCGTATATAGCGCAATGCAATTGCATATAATAAATAACTGTTCTTTTTCTCTTATCAACATGTACAAGAGGAAAGAACAGGTTTTGTTTCATTACTACCTAGTACCTACTTAGCCTAGTTAGTCGGTAGTGTGATTTAATGGAGTTTAAACATAATTGTAACTTTATATAATTGTAATAATAAAAAACATATCTAAAATTAATTAGACTTATTATTACAAAGTGGTGACCCCGACAAAACAAAAAAGTTTAAAATTTGTAAAAAACTTAAAGACGGAAAAACAAAATAATTTAGTAAAATCATTCATCTTTTAAATTAAATAAAATAAGAACATTTGAGCAAAGTTATTATATATTCAAAGTTCAAAAATTTTCAAATTAATGTGGTAATAAACGTGTTCGCATAATAAAATACTATTATATATATAACACACAAAATAAAAGACACTGAATTAAAGTACACATAATAATACAGTAAAAACGATATAAATCAAGAATTTTGCAAATTTAAATAAATATTAAAACATTTATAAAAAAAAAAAAAAAAAAAAAAAGTGCACTACCGGCTCCATAACACACGTGCGAAATCACCTTGATACCCATGCGCAAGTTAGGATTATCAGCCAGGATAATCTTAAAAAAAAAAATTATATTAACAACTCAAAACAAACACTTTGATATTTTCAAAATTCCCTTTTATTACCGTTCTGGTTTAGTTACAAAATTGAACTGTCTGAACATTTTACAAAAATGTGAAGATACAAAAATATAAGTTAGGTATATAAATGTTAATTACATTAAAATTATATAAATTGTAAAAAATACTAATTTAATCAAAAATTCTATGAGAACAATTTTATAAAGGAAATTCATATTAGGTTACAATATAATGTCTATGAGAAAATTAAGGTAGAATATGCTGACTCAAGAAATATGCAATTTATTACATTTAACTAATTTTACTATTTTATGATTTTATGATTTTATTTAAAAAAAATGATAATATGAAAAATGGAATTAATTATATTATTTTATTTATTTGTTAGGTAAGTTATGTCCATAACTCCTCCCCCCTAAGAATGAAGCGACGGCCATGAGAGCTTAACTCGTTGAGTCTCTGGTGCTGGAGCGTTGAAGTTAGGTGTTACGTTGATGGTATCGATTACTTGCATTTCTGTTGTTGATGTATTTGAAGTTTTATATTTAATGTAGGAATATGTAAATGAGGTGATAATGATGATGGTGAAAATAATTGTCAATAGGCTGTATAGTGAAAGTGAATGTCTTATCGTTCTAACTTCTAATAATCTTATTGCTTGAGCATTGTTCAACTGGTATTGTTTTAGTTCTTCAAAGGTGATTTTTTCGACTGGTTTTGATGAGTTAATTATGGCGAAGATTGGAGGTATTATTTCAATTTTATCCCAAAAAATATTAGTTTTGCTCGTGTAGGTAACTTTATTAATAATTATCTCGCAGTTTACATAATGTATTAACAAGGTTCCTTCGACAACTCTGTTTTTTATGCCACATGTTGTTTCTAATTTTGTTGGTGGAGATTTTATAAGCAAAAGATAGTTTTCCTCTGGTTGAATGATGTCTAATTGGTCTGTATATTCTACGAGATCACATTTTGAAATATTGTTGTTGATAATGTTCGGTATGCAATTATGTGCTGATGTTTTTTGAATATTTCTTTTGTAGCAGTAAAAGTTGTCTTCTATCTTCATGCATGGTTCGTCCATGAATTGAATGTTGTACTCGTTCATTAGGATATAGGGTTTTGGTAATTTTATAGAAAGTGTTTTATTTATTGAGAGTTTTACTAAATGATAGAATGAAAATGGTTCTGGTGAAAGGATGGGTAATCTTATATTGAATATGATATTAGATTCATTGAAATAAGCTTGTAATGTCAACATCTCATAAATTTGTTCGTCAGATACTACTTTGATCTTTTCTTCATCGAAATGTTTTTTTATAAATTTTATTTCGCTAGGACTTAAAATTTGTTTTGAGATTATATTTAATTTTGCTAATGTTATTGTTTCGGAAATTTCTTGTAGGTGATTTATTAAAATTTCTATATTAAAGTTTGTTTGATGTATGTACTGAATGTATTGAAAGTCTTCTTGTTCCGAGCGGATCCTCTGTGACATGTTTACTTGATAGTTATTTAGGTATTTTTCCAATAATTGTTGTTGTGAATTTATGTGGTCTGTAATATTTTTAAATCTTTCTGTCATTTTGTCATTGATTAGTACTTGTCCTATCAGTCCGTCGTGTATTGATTTTTGATTTGATTTTAGGTCGTCAATTGCTTTGTTTATTTGTATAGCATCGTTTTCGTCTAAGTTCCCTGTAATACCTTTTATGATCGTGCCAAAACCATTAATAAGTCCTCTTGTCTGTCTATGTCTAGGTAGTAATGTTTGTAATTTGTGTTCTAGTTCAATGAATTTGATATTGGTTATTTCTCTCATGATTTTCAAATTCGTATTTTGATTTATAATCCGTACTGAATTTCGAAGATTCTCAACATTTTCTGCATATTGTGTTAGATTAATGATATGGATTACATGAATATAGGAGTCTATAAGTCGTCCTTGACCTAATTTTATTGGAAGAAGACTTGGACTATTCGACAGATCCTGTATCTCTATTCGTTGTCCTAGCACTGCTATTGCCCTGAAATTTTCGTTTTCTTTTAATTTTATTTTTGTGTGATTTTCTATTGAAAGGAGTTAGAATGGTTATTTTTTGATTGGTTCCTACTTTTAATTTCTTTGCTTTCGGCGCTATTTTATTCCGTCTATTATTAAATTCGTAAACTGTATCGTTTTCTTTAAAGTCAGGTGGGGGTTCGCGGTTTTTATTTAGTTTGTTAATGATGTAATTGTTGTGGTTTTCTAATTTGGCCCTTATTTCTTCATACAATGTATTCTGATACGTTCGTAGTTTATTAATATAGTCATGTTCTGAGTCTGCTTGTATGGTTTTGTTGAATTTGGGTGTTTTACCTGTTAGCAATTCGAAAGGAGTTAAGTTGGTTACTGAGTGTATGCAATTGTTGTATGTAATTAGAGCTTCATTTAATATATCTACCGGGATAGCCCTTTTGTCTTTATCATATATTATCCTATAAATTTCAGTAAGTGTAGAATGGAATCGTTCAACGGGGGAATTTCCTGTTGAATTTTGAGGAGTTGTAATATGTAACTGGATTTCGTATTGATCGCAGAATGTTTTTAATAAGCTAGAAGTGAATTCTGCACCTGAGTCACAGACTAATTTTTTAGGAATTCCATGTTGAGCGAAAAATTCTCTTAACTTACTTACAACTTGAACACTATTCCTGGCATCTAAGAGATAGGCTGTGGCAAATTTGGAAAATTTATCAATGATTGTTAATATTTGTTGGTTATGAATGTTGTAAATATGTATGTGTAAAATGTCTAGAGGTTTATGTGGAGTTTCCGTTTTTTCATATTGTATTTTTGGAGGATGTCTATCGTATTTTAAGATTTGACATTTTTCACAGTTATTCATTAATAAAAATCATTATTTTTGTAATTTTTTCCTTCATTTTAGGAAAATAATAGGTTCGCCGTAAGTGACTGAAGGTTTCATGAATTCCTCGATGATTATTGTTTTGATGATAATCATTAATAATTTGATCTTGTCTGTCTTCGTCGGGAACATCGTTCAATTTCTCTGTGCACCGTATAATTTTGAATGTTCTATTATTAGAGAAGTGTTTAGAAAAGACAGTTTGGATAATTTTGAAAGTTTCGTCGTCAGTATAAACGGCTGTAAGTTTATTAGGATTCAGGAAATTTTTTAGAATGTCTGTTAGAGTTTTTTCATTATGGAGGTCGGGTTGTCTAAAGATCCTACGTCGTTTATTGGTAAACATAATATTGTAAATCATTGGTGGCTTAACTATGTTATTTGTTTTTGTTAATATTAATTGTTTAGAAAATTCGTTGATAGGTCGTTCGGAAATGGGTATCCCGTCATTTAAATTTTCTTGAACTGAGTGTATTGTTGAGGCATTTGAACTTTTTTCTAAGTCGCCGTTGTTTTCAGGGGATTCGTTGTGGTTTACTTCGATACGACTGAGGGCGTCAGCATTTGTATTCGCTTTTCCTTTTTTATAGATAATCTCGTAATCGAATTCTTCAAGTTTCAAGCGCCATCTGATTAATTTAGAATTTGGTTCTTTAAGAGAGAAAAGCCATGTAAGGGGTTTGTGATCGGTTATAATTTTAAATTTTCGTCCAAAGAGGTATGGCCTGAAGTATTTGGTTGCCCATATAATAGCTAAGAGTTCCTTTTCAATTGTACTGTAATTGGTTTCTGTTTGTGATAAGGTTCTTGAGGCATAGCATACTGGTTTATCTGAGCCTATAGGTCCTTGACTCAGAACAGCGCCTATAGCGAAATTACTGGCATCCGTTGTGAGATTGAATGGTTTGCTGAAATCAGGGTATTGTAACAACGGGTCATTACTTAGGATGTCTTTACAAAGTTCAAAGCACCTAACATATCTTTCGTCTAACTTTATTTGTTTATCCTTTTTTAAACATTCTGTTAAAGGTTTAGTCAATCTGGCAAAATCCTTTATAAACTTCCTATAATATCCCAACAATCCTAGGAACGACTTTATTTGCTTTTGAGTTCGGGGAATCGGAAAGTTCTTTATTGCTTGAATTTTATCTGGGTTGGGTTTTACCCCCTCGGAAGTGACTATATGACCGAGAAATGCTACTTCTTTACGAAGGAACTCTGATTTATCCAGTTGGATTTTTAAATTTGCTTCACGGAGTTTGCAGAATACTTTAGTGAGATTTTCCATGTGCTCTTGCAACGATTTAGAGAAAACTATTATGTCATCCATATAAACGAGACAAATTTTTCCTTGTAACTCTCGCAGGACATTATCCATCACCCGCTGGAACGTAGATGGGGCATTTTTGAGTCCAAAAGGCATGCGTATATACTCATAGTGCCCATTATCTACTGTGAAAGCTGTTTTTTCGATATCTTTGGGGTCTACTTCGATTTGGTGGAATCCGGACGCTAAGTCGAGGGTACTGAAGTACATGCATTTACCTAATTTGTCAAGAATTTCCGAGATATTTGGCAGGGGGTATCTGTCACCAATTGTTTTTTCGTTTAACTTACGGTAATCCACTACCAACCTCCATTTTTGCTTACCCGAAGCGTCTCTTTTCTTTGGTACTATACATATGGGGCTGCTCCATGGTGAGTAGCTTGGCCTAATTATACCCTGCTCTAATAAGGATGAAATTTGGGATTGAACTTCAGCTTTGTGGATCTGTGGATATCTATATGATTTTGTGTAAATTGGGAGATTATCGTTGGTGTTAATTTTGTGTTTAACTACATTTGTGAAGCTTAATTTCTGCCCTTCTTTAAAGAAAATATCGTCGAAGTTCCTACAAAGTTTGAAAATTTGTTTTTTCTCCTGTTCGTTCAAGTGGTCGGTTCTGATAAGATCTATTATATCATTGGTTCTCACATCGTCAATTTTGGTATTGTTATATTTGATTTGGACATTGTGAATTTCGTGGAAATTACAAAATCTATCTGCTTTAAGGGGTTGTTCGATGAACAGTGTTTTATTTTCATTAGATAAGTTAATGACTTCAACGTTACTATACCAATTAGAACAATGATATATTCCTTCGAGTACTTGTATGTAATCATTAATTTTCGTAGGTGGTATAAGAATATCGCCGTTTTCAATATCTACTGGTACCCTAACTATGGTTTTAGAATTTGGTGGAATATTGTAAATTCCAGACATAAAGTTTGGTTTGAATTGTAACGGAATTATAGAATTATTTGTTTCGAGTAAATTGTCCTTTAAATTTACTTTTGCTCCTATCTGCTCTAAAGTTTCTAAGCCTATGAGGCCATCGAAATAATTGTGAAATTTAAATAATAAGAATTTAAATTTTGTGTTT
Organism: Bombylius major; assembly: GCA_932526495.1. Classification (NCBI taxonomy): domain Eukaryota; kingdom Metazoa; phylum Arthropoda; class Insecta; order Diptera; family Bombyliidae; genus Bombylius; species Bombylius major. The sequence goes on from OW052043.1 coordinate 20,887,708, forward strand.
TCGTTAAATTCATGAAAAGCGTTAAGGGTTACTTGTTTATTAATTTTATGATTACAAAAAACTGTGGTAACCGTTACTGGGTCTATAATTTTATGTAAACTTGGATGAATGAATTCGGGGTTAATGAAACTGACTGACGCCCCTGTATCTATGAGAAACTTTAGGGGTCTTCCGAATGGTGAAGAGATATTTATGTAGGGTAAAAGGTTTGTATTATGCTTATTGATATCTAAAAATCCGTACTGGTTCCCGAGGCGATTAAAGGAAAATTTAGGTCATCTATTTCGTTTGTAATTTCTTCATTATTTTCGAATTTTGTTATTTCATTTTCGGGGTAGTTATATTGTGGTAAGTATTGGTATTGATACTGATTTTCTTCAATATTTTCATAATTTTCGTATTGTGGTAGATATTGATCTAAATATGGCACACAGTTAAGACCATAATTTCCAGATTTTGGATCGTTTACAGGGTCAGGGTTATTTCCAGAAGCTTCTTCTAAATTATGAAGTTCTTTAAATGTATATTTAGGAGGATTTTGTTGACCAGTTATATTATTACTGTTAGGTAAGGGTTGCTTAGTTTGACTTAATCTGGTATTACCACTTGATATGTCCATAGGGACTGGGCGTGGGTGTTGTTGACCTTGGAATGGTTTGGGGGCAAATACATTATTGTTCCAGTTGGGTAGTCTGGTGGCATTATTTTGTCGAAAGGGTGCAGAAGGACGTACCACTGGGTATTGAGGAATTAGAGGGCGAATATGAGCTGTGTTTGGATGTGGTTTCCGTTCTTGTGGTTGAATTTTAATTGGTGCCGAAATTATTTTATTTTGGGTAGTATTTCTCATATAATACGTGTTTTGTTCTTTAATACATAAATTAAATGCTTCTGCTAAAGTGGTAGGTTGCATAGCCCTTATTGTAGACCCTAAAGGTTCTTTTAAGCCAATTAAAAAGGTATTTAAACACATTTGAGAAAAGAGTTTTTGTTTTGCATTGATAACACTATGGTCTGTCTCGTGAATGTTAACGTGGTTAGTCAAAGTTGAAAATAGTTCGATAATTTTAAAATAATATTGTTCTACAGTATCATTAGTTTGTCTTATGTTATGCAAGTCTCTAATCAATGACGTTTCGTTTCTTTTGTCAGAGTAATGTAATATTAAATTTGTTTTGATCTTATCCCATTCTAATGGTGTACCATACATATTCAATATCTCATTAGCTTGTCCCACAATTTTATTACGAACAGATCTCAAGATAATTTTTGCGTATGGTGTACCATCGATTGTGGTCAAAAGGGATAAAATTTCTTCGACATTATTGATAAATTCATACAACAATCTTGGGTTGCCGTCAAATTGTGGCAAATCCTTGATAGCATCTGGTATTCTTAAATGATTAAAAATCGATATATATTTCGACAAGTCTTTAGAGGTTCCGTTTTCAACGGCGTTACTTGCGTTATTATTCGTGGTTGCCATAGCTGGATAGTTAGCAATTCTTTTAATTTAATTTGATAAGAAAAATAAATTTGTACGTAAAAGTAATTTTACCTATTGGTATTTTACTACACGAAAAACTCACAAAAAATTTCCTATATACATATAACGCTCACCAAATTTGATTATTATTATATATATATGTGTATATATTAAAATTTTATTTTATTTTATATATATATACTATATATATTTTTTTTTTCTTTCTTCCCTTTATTTATTTTTTTTTCTTCGAAAAAGGTAGTTTTATTTTAATGAATCTAATTCTATTATGTATGTTTAGGAAAATTTATTTTTATCTAAGGAAAACGGGTAATTAATCAATATTATTTGGACTTACATGTATCCCACAATCGTGATGAAATTAGAGATGATCTGCATTGGTTTTTTTTTTTTTTTTTTTTTTTTTTTTCAATGTATATATATTCACAAAGTCTTTTAATTTCCACTTAATATCGATGATCCGTCGATACCGAAAGATTCACTATACAGAGCAAATTTTCGTAAGAAATTATAAAACATGTAAGAATATCGTTCGATTGTACAGTCTTTATAAACTGAAAAATTAACTCGTATTGCGTAGATTCACGAAACTAAAGGATTAAAATCCACCAATATTCGATAATCCGTCGATATTGTGTTCCTTATCGATTTATATATATTTTCTTTGCTTTGTCGTTTATTGCACTTTCACTACTACCGATTTTTCTTCGATATGAAAATATAAATATCAGTAAACCGCTGAATTAATATTTTCCGAAAGGCAAAATAAATCGACCGCAATAATTTATATATATATATTTTTTTTTTAATCAAGGATAACCATTTATGATTATCCTACCGACTGCGCCAGTTAGGATTATCAGCCAGGATAATCTTAAAAAAAAAATTATATTAACAACTCAAAACAAACACTTTGATATTTTCAAAATTCCGTTTTTATTACCGTTCTGGTTTAGTTACAAAATTGAACTGTCTGAACATTTTACAAAAATGTGAAGATACAAAAATCTAAGTTATATAAATGTTAATTACATTAAAATTATATAAATTGTAAAAAATGCTAATTTAATCAAAAATTCTATGAGAACAATTTTATAAAGGAAATTCATATTAGGTTACAATATAATGTCTATGAGAAAATTAAGGTAGAATATGCTGACTCAAGAAATATGCAATTTATTACATTTAACTAATTTTACTATTTTATGATTTTATGATTTTATTTAAAAAAAATGATAATATGAAAAATGGAATTAATTATATTATTTTATTTATTTGTTAGGTAAGTTATGTCCATAACTCGCACATGCTACAAGAACAACAAGAAATAATCAAAGGACCAAAAAAAACTGCAAGTCCAGCACCAAATAAAAGAAAAAAACCAAAGAATTCACTCATTTCACACAGGATTTTCACGGATTTCTTGAAAAGCATGCAACATACATACACATACAGCAACTTACAATAAGGGCACAGTACAATACTTTGGGAAGTTATATTTAATTTTAGTTTATTTTCACATGTAATTTCAGTTAGATTTACAAACATTTCTTTTCTATGTTTTTTTTTAGCAAAATTATTATTTTTTTTTAATAAGAAGAAAAAAGGGGATATTAATATAATTAAAACGAAAATCAGCAAAATACACGTATACATACCTAATTACATAATACATCACAAATAAAATAGTTTCACAATAGCAACAATTATAAACCATGCAACCATAAACATGCAGTTAAGTACATTCAAAGTATCATACATATTACATCAATCACTGTAAGTACATATGCAAAGTTTTATTCTTCTTTTTTTTTATCTGTTACACTACTCCATAACGATTTCAAATTGCATATAAAAAAATTACAAACGTTGCGGTTTAAACATTTAACACTTATAGTACATATCCGATTCCATCATTTTACCTAAGAGTGAAATACATAACACCGTAATCCAACAAAATGTCTAACAAGGATAAGCAAGAAGATTCTGCGTCTACAGAAACAAAGACAACTCTCCAAAATGAGCTAGCATCAACAGAAAACACTGAACATTTCCTTTCTACATTAAAAATCCCGCCTTTTTGGAACACACGACCAGAACTTTGGTTTTTACAAGTAGAAACTCAATTTCGTTTAAAAAAAATATACACCTCAAACCAAAAATATGATCACCTGGTCGCGGCTTTAACCAACGAAACAATGGAGCTCGTTGCAGATGTTCTTTTGAATCCCCCTGATACCAATAAGTACGAACACTTAAAAGAACAATTGTTGAAACGCAGCGTAGCTACTGAAGAGAAAAGACTAGACCAACTTCTCCATAAAATTCAATTAGATGATTCCAAACCATCTGAAATATACAGACAAATGGAATCTTTAGCAGGAAATAATAGTCTCGTTAACAAATCCCTTTTAAAAAATTTGTGGTTAAAAAAACTTCCTCCAAATATTAAAACTTGTTTACTTGCTGTTGAATCGCAACATACCCAAGAACAATTGTTTGAATTGGCTGATAAAATATTCGATTCAAGTCACGATATAAACAATGTTTACGCTGTCAAACGTGAAGATACAACTCCATCTACTTCCATCCCACACGACATGTCTTCCTCATTAAAAAATATAGAAAATCGTCTCAAACGTTTGGAAATTAAACAATCAAGATCTAGAAACAGAAGCACTAGTAGACAATCACATTCTTTTAAAAATTTTAGGTCAAAATCAAACGCTAGTCCTAAAATTTGTTATTATCATAGACGTTTCGGTAACAATGCCAGAAAATGCAACACACCGTGTTCCAAGAAATCAGAAAAGAAAAATTCTGAACAAAAAAACGAGCATTAGGTGTTTATACTTCGACGGCGTCGAAACACAGTAACACCTCTTACCGTCTCTTCATTCACGATAAAGGTACAAACATACAGTTTTTAATAGATACAGGTGCTGACGTATCCGTTGTCCCCAAAAAATTTTTCCCAAATTATAGTACTAAAGCAGATTTTACCCTGTTAGCAGCCAATGGGTCAACAATATCAACGTTCGGTTATAAACCTTTAACATTAAACTTCAATCTTCGTCGAAATTTCGACCATATTTTTGTGGTTGCCGCTATAGACCACGCGATCCTAGGCGCCGATTTTTTTATATAAAAACAAACTTTTGGTCGATTTAAATAAAAAAAAATTGGTTGATGAAACAACCACACTAACCGCCTCGTGCCATGGACGTCAAGTATCGTCTCTTTCCCCTAAATGGGATGCAATCAAAGGCGAATATGGCTCCATTTTAAATCAATTCCCTTCACTTTTGTCTCCACCAGACTTCAATAAAGAAGTCCCGCATAAAGTCCAACATCACATTATTACCCAAGGCCCTTTGCCAGCTGCTCGTCCACGACGCTTAGATCCACAGAAGTTCAAAATCGCAAAAGCTGAATTCGACTTAATGTTGCGTTTAGGTATCTGCAGACCTTCATCGTCACCTGTTGCATCTCCATTACACATGGTCCCAAAGAAGTCTCACAATGATTGGCGACCATGTGGAGATTATAGGCAGCTAAATGCGGTCACGGTTTTCGATAAATATCCTTTACCAAATATACAAGATTGCAACCTAAATGTACATAATGCCAAAATATTTTCAAAAATCGACCTGGTACGTGCGTATCACCAGATACCAGTAGCACAAGAAGATATTCATAAAACCGCTATAACCACTCCTTTCGGACTTTTTGAGTTCACTCGTATGCCATTCGGCGTTAAAAACGGAGCTCAAACCTTCCAGAGATTTATCAACGGAGCACTGTCCGGACTAGATTTCACATTTTCTTACCTTGATGATATCCTCGTAGCGAGCGAATCAGCTGAAAAACACAAACAACACCTTCATTTGCTGTTTACAAGACTACAAGAATACGGCGTTAACGTTAACCCAGCTAAATGCATTTTCGGCATGAGTAAACTAGACTTCCTCGGTCACATTATCTCCGAAAAAGGAATTACACCTTCTCAAGAGAGAGTAAAAGTCATCAAAGACTTTCCTACCCCTAAATCTGTCAAACAACTACAGCGATTTTTAGGTATGGTAAATTTTTATCATAGGTTTATACCTAACATCGCACGTTTATCAATTCCATTACACGATTTAATCAAAGGGGCCAATAAAAAACCAAAACAAAAAAGAGAATTTCTATGGTGCGAAGTCCATGACAAAGTTTTTAACGAAATAAAGGATAGTTTCGAAAAAGAACTACTACTAGTACACCCTAAACCTAATACTAAAATTAGCATCTGCAGTGACGCATCAAGTACTGCTGTTGGAGCAGTACTGCAACAGAAGACCTCAAAAGGATGGGAACCTCTTGCATTTTTCTCAAAGAAACTGAAACCTTCAGAAACAAAATACTCGACTTTTGATAGAGAGCTGTTAGCAATATACCTCGCAATCAAACACTTCCGATACATTGTGGAAGCTAAAGATTTGATTGTTTTTACAGACCATAAGCCTCTGACAACCGTTTTATTTTCTAAATCTGAGAAATCCCCTCGTCAAACGAGACATCTTGATTTCATATCACAATTCACGAACGATATTAGGTACATCAAAGGTGCCACCAATATCGTCGCGGATACCCTTTCCAGAAGCTATATCGATACCGTGGAACAACTTCAGTTGAGTACAAAAACATTTTTTGAACAGCAACAAAAAGATGAAGAACTTAGTAAGATTGTACATAAACTGCCAACCGAAGGTCAAAAAACATCTTATAAACTGCAAAACATACACATACCAGTTGAAAACCATGAACTGTGGTGTGAAATTTCAATCGGTACCAACAGACCTTTTGTTCCAGAAAGCCTAAGACGCGCTATTTTCGATAAATTACACGGACTTTCACATCCCAGTATAAGAGGTACTAGAAAGCTCATCACTTCAAAATACTTTTGGCCAAAAATGAACCGAGATATAAACATTTGGTCGAAGACGTGCATAAATTGTCAAAAATTAAAAATTTTTAGACACACAGTTTCTCCTCACGGGTCTTTCGAAACACCTACGGGCCGTTTTCAGCATATACACATGGATCTAGTAGGCCCTTTACCCCCTTCTAATGGCTATACATATTTGCTCACAATAAAAGATCGCTTTTGCTATTGGCCTGAAGCTATCCCTTTGAAAACCATTTCTGCTGCAATTGTCGCACAAACTTTCATTCACAATTGGATTTCTCGTTTTGGCGTACCAAGCACTATTACCACAGATCAAGGTACACAGTTCGAATCCCAGTTTAGAGAAATATCTCAAATTCTAGGTAATCACCGAATACGAACTACTACCTATCATCCTCAATCTAATTGCTTTGTCGAAAGGTTCCACCGTCAGTTAAAGACAGCAATTAGAGCTTCCGAAAACCCTAAAAATTGGTATTTCAGTCTACCTTGGATACTCCTTGGTATACGCTCAGCTATAATCGAGCATATAGATTTCGCACCTTCACAGCTCCTTTACGGACAATCTCTAAGATTACCTGGTCAATTCATTGCTTCTGACAGCCCTCTTGAACCAAAGCTGACTAACAGCATAGCTAAAGACTTATACAATACTATAAATCAGGTTAAACCGCAACTAAAAACCAAAAGGAAACAAAACAATATCTTTATACCTAAAGATATCAAAACTTGCTCCCATGTATTTGTTAGAAAAGAAATTTACAAAGGTAGTTTATGTCAGCCATATGATGGACCATTTAAAGTCATTGAAAGAAAAGATAAATTTTTTAAACTTTTAATAAACAATAAGGAACACATAATCTCAATTGATAGACTTAAACCTGCACATGTCCTTAACACAAACGTATTAACTGCAGACGAAGATATGAAAGTTACTAGAGGTTGCATGAAAGAAAAAGTTGCAATTAAATTGTAAAAACGCGTAAATATGTATGTATACAATTAATTTTCAAAAAGAAAAAATAAAATAAAATAAATAAATAAATAAATAAATATAGGTATATATGTATATATCTATCGAATATTAAATTAAATAAAAATAATTCGTTAGAAATTTTGTAAATAGACTTGAACTCAGAACAAATTAAGAAAATAAAAATTTTTTTTTTTTGTAAAGGGGGGAGTGATGTTACAGCCCTGTTCTTATGATATGCAATTGCATTGAACAATCATACGCATTCTTTCCGTATATAGCGCAATGCAATTGCATATAATAAATAACTGTTCTTTTTCTCTTATCAACATGTACAAGAGGAAAGAACAGGTTTTGTTTCATTACTACCTAGTACCTACTTAGCCTAGTTAGTCGGTAGTGTGATTTAATGGAGTTTAAACATAATTGTAACTTTATATAATTGTAATAATAAAAAACATATCTAAAATTAAATGGACTTATTATTACATTTATTATAAAAAAAATTAAAAAATAAAAGAAAAGTGGAAAGTGAATTTGAGAATGAAAAAAAAAAGTTAAAAAAAATTAAAAACGCGAGTGAAAGAGTGCATAAAAAAATATGTGTGTAAAAATGTGTGACCGAAAAGAAAAGGAAATAAATGTAAAAAGTAGGTACGCACCTGTGTTTTAAATGTAAAAAGTGTTGCGAAAATAAAAAAAATGATTGTGTTAAAAAAAAAATTGACTTAAGTAAAAAGAAAAACTATTGTGAAAAAAATTTAAATCTTAACCAAAAAATTATGTAAAAAAAATTCGGAAGAAAACACTCACTAAAAACACTTGAAAATAAAATCAACTACTGAACTGTGGATTTTTCGCCGTGGGTGTTTTTGTAGTTTTTTGTGGAATTCGCGAATTTTCTATGGAAAGTTATTGTTAGACTTCCAGTGTGGTATAAAATTTCTCTTACTCTCACTGGAAAGTCTTCAATTTCTTTACAGAAAATTCGCGAATTTATTGATTTTTATTGTTTTTGTTTTTGTGTGGTGATAGTGTGTTTTTGTTTTTGTATGGTGATAGTGTTTTTTGTTGTTGTGAAAAGCAATTTGGATGTGTTCTTAGTTGTTTTTGTCACAAGTGCTTATTTTTTGTGTCCTTTCATCCTTTTTTATTTTATTTATTTTCTAGGATTCGGCTGTACTTTAGTAGGGGCTTCTGGTTTGGGCACCAATTTATAAAAATTTGGTGTTCAATTGGAAGTTTCTTACATTTACAGCCAACAACAACATTTATTTATTTACATTTAGATAGCTTAGGTAAATTTTATTACTTAAATTTTTAATCAATTTTCTTATCTTTTCAGGAAAAGTATGAGGCAACAGGATGGTGGAAGGATCCTGCTTTAAGGTAACTTCATTTTAAGAATAATTTTATTCAAATTTATTAATGAAGTTCTTTTCATTTTTCAGGTTTGTAACAGTATGTTTGGCAGACCATCTGTACAACTATCAAAGCCTATCTCGTCTGCTATTGGGCAAAAGGCACTTCGGCCACCTGAGGACGTACAGTATGACGGTATCGATCACTTTCCAGGCATGCACGATAGAAGTGGTAAAAAAAGCTGCAAATACTGTAAAAAATCAGAAACACAAATATATTCTACGCAGTGTGATATTATTTTATGTTTAACCCCAACAAAAAACTGCTTTTATGATTTCCATCACAAGCAATTAAGTTTTATAAGGTTTATTTTCCACAATAAAAAAGTATTTTTCATAATTGATAAAATTTACACCTGTATTATTTTTTCATCCTTAATCCGTTATAACTGCCTCCAGAGTGCCTACCTATATTCACATCTGGAGACCAAGAAATAAACAAAATCCAAAAACAGACTTTAGATTCGTGCTTACACTTCAAAATTACCTTAGTTTTGAATTTTTCGAGTGAAAAATTAAATACACGGTGGCGCGATCGATACGCAAGGTAAATCGGATAGTTTTAGTTATTGTACCACTCGTTTCGCGGGAATTAGAAACCAAAATGAAGTGGAAAGCTTTATAAATACAATCACCATTTACAAAGAGATAGAAAAGATCTCTGATGTAGATGCAATTAGGGCGAAGTATCCATATGGTGGCAAAGTGTTATAGCAAATGTTGCAGATTGGAAAAATGCTATATCCCTGATAAGAAAAGCATATACACCATCCAAGCCCACTTATCAAATATATAACGAAATCTTCTCATAGAAACAAAACAATAAAACAAAAACGGTAACGTTCATCTTCAAAAAACGTGCTTTATTAGCTCAAGTCCCAAGTAAACGTCACGACGAAATCACCCACCTTGACATCGTGTGCAGTTTACTCAACTTTTAAGTACGTAACAAAATAAGCAGAGAAAGTTAAACAACATATGATGAACTTTTGGCAAAATCTAGGGAAATCGAAAATCTAGAGCAAGAGCTAAATAATGAATCGCCTGAAAGAACTGATGCACATCCTAAAGAAAAACGTAGAGGACATACAGCAGATGAATGTCGAAAGAAAGCTAGCATTCAAACTTTTCAAAAAAAAAGTACTGAACAAACTGCTTACGCAAAATTTGAAAATACAAAGGCAAATACACTGTCTTGTTATGGCTGCGGTACGCCAGGAGTATATAGAAGTAACTGTCCGAAGTGTAAAAAAACAGCAAGATCATCTTCTGCCATAGAATCTTGTGTAAAAATTGGTAGTAATCCTCTAGGGCCGCTATTCTCGAGATCACTCGTAAAGTTACGCACACTCAGAAAAATTAATGTAATTATTTCAAGATAAACGTGGAATTGATTCAAAAACCTCAAATTTTTACTCAAAGCAAAGAATTTTTTTTTAGTTTTAAGTAATGATACTTGAATTGAAAAAAATTTCCATAAATCAATGGAATAAATTTATCAAAAATCAAAGACGTTATAATTATATTAGTACTTAATTTTCATAAAAATAAAAATACATTTTACTTGACAAAAGGACTTTGGGGTTTGGAATAATGAAATAAGTATTTAAATCAAAGAAATTTTTATTTCAAATTGATAAAATGTTGTCTTATTTTAATGTTAGCTTCCTATCAATAATGAAATTGAGTTAATGTAAATTATTATAAATACAAGATAATGTGTATTTATGTCAAGTAAAATTCCATCAACTTTTCATTACAACAACGTAGTTTGGAATTAGACGAATAAAATATTTCTTTGTTTCTAATTACATTGAATCAATGTAAGTGGTTATAGGCAGAAAGCAATATATTTTTGCTGTTAGTAAATACCTTCAAATTTTCATTGCCACAATGTAATTTGGAATTATGCGAAGAAAACATTTCTTTGTTTTTACGACGCATTTACTTGTTCAGTTGATATATCAGTTGTAAAATTATTTCTTCATTTATTTAGAATGTTTTGAAATAAATAAAAATGGAAAGTGTAAGTGATACTTCTTTCAACAATTTAATAAGTGAAGTTTTGAATGATGAAAATATTGATATTACAAATACATTAGAATATAATACAACAAATTTATCAGTGAGTGAAAATATAAATCAAAACAATATAAATATAATTGTGTCGGACGCGTTTTTGGAATTATTAAGAAATCTTAAGGGTGAAATTAAGTTTTATTGTATAATAAAATGCATATATTAGTAGAAAAATTTTTTTTTCTAGAACACGGATTTGACTGCGAAAGCTTAAAGTATATTACGCCTGCTCATTTAAGCGAAATTTGCCCAAAAGTATCATACGGACCAAGAGTGATTTTCGAATACAATCTTCGTGCTTGGCAAGAACAATTGGTATGTTAAATTAATTTTTGTTTTGTTGTTTTAAATTGTATGTTTTAAATTAATTTTATGTAGGGAATTGCTACGACGCATATTACTTCATCTCCTTCTTTATCTCCTACATTGTCTTGCAGTTGAAGTTTTGAAAATTTTTTCGACGAAGCTGATGATAAAGTACTTAATTTAATTAAATTACAACACTAAAAATTATTTATTAAAACTAGTATTTTAGATTCTTCCAAAAAATATACTAGATAACTTGAATAAAACTGTAAAAGAAAAACATGTAATAGAATTTTACAAAAAAAGGGAATTTTTTAAATGAGAAATACAGACGAATTTTAGAAGAAGTAATAATTGAAACTATAATTGATAAGAAAATTCAAGCAAACCCAAAATTTTTTAAAAAAATTTCTGAGGAAATTGTAAAAATATTTCCAATAAAGTCGAGGTATGTACTTATGTAATTTAAAAACTATAATCGAATTACTATATTTTCTAATGAACTCACAGTATTGTATATAATATATATGTATATGTATATATATGTAATATGTATGTATATGTATTACACGATATAGGAAACTTATTATTTAAAGATACCAAAACGTCATCTTGCAGGTATCTTATAGGTACGCCAAATATTATAACGTATTATCAAAACTAAAATGTGAAGGATTAGCAGGAAAATAATCAAAACCAATGAATCAACCTTCAACCAGTTCTTCATGTTGTAAACAGCTGGAAGAAACCTATGAAATACCAGATAATTTGAGAAAGTTATTTTTAATAATTAAAAACTAAAAAAAAATCTTCTTATAAGATACATCGAATGAAACCGATAGAACATGGCTAAAATATAATATAGAACCTCTTGAGACTATTATGGAAAAATGGAAAACAACTACAAAATATCGTTTGACTTCTTTAGAAAAATATAAAACTATTACTGAAACGTTGAAAGAATGGCCAATTTATAAACAGTCTTTCGGATATCAATTGGTAAAATTTATTTAAATATTAATTTTAAAAATTTTCTAAATTTTTTATTTCTTAAAGATAGAAAGAGATTTCATGCATATGTTCCCAGAAAAAGAAAATAAACTTTATCAAAATTGGAAAAATGTCTGCACACGTGTACTGCCATTAATGAAAACTAAAATTAAAGATGATTACAGCAAATTATTATTGGAAAAATTATAATAATGAAGAAAATTGTTCAGGTAATTGTCAAAGTTATTGTGTTTTTAGTAAAATATTGAAGTTTTTTATAAATTTTATATTTTATTTATATATATATAAATAATTTAATTATATTGATACTGTTATCATCGTTAATCGTCCCAACCTCAAGAATTTCAACTGGGAATGCAAAATCGAGTAAATTAAAAAAAACATCGATCAGTGATTTCAGAAATAGTTTTATCTTACACGTAAATGTTTTAAGTGATTTATATATAAAAATAAAAAATTTAATTGATTTCAGTTTTTAAAATAGTACCACAGTACAACCAATCATATGCATTGTTGGGCAGGATATTTTAAATATAGCAGAATTTTATGTCTATTACTTTAACACTTATTACAAATTGCAGAATATTATGAAATGTATTGATATCTATTTTATGTTTTATTCATGTTTTCAATTTAAGATATCCTGCCGAGTGCAAATTAGTTTGGAGTCTAATTCAGAATGATATATATGAAATTCATACACAACACGACGAGAAAAATTCAACATTATTAACACTCTTAGCTGATTTAAAAAAATAATATTTTCAAATTTTTGAAATAAATAGTTTGTTAAACAATAAATTTAAAAACAAAACGAAAAATACTAACATATTAAACTAGGACTAGAAAATGAGATAAAGGAAAAAAAACTTTTTTTTTTTAATTTATACATTTGAATTGTATTTAATTGTTCGAAACAATGACAGTTTTTTGTTTTATATTTAAAACTGAATTTAATATTATTGAAAAACCTTATAGGCATTTAACCCATTATTACCCAGACACAGTAATAATGGTCAGATTAAAATGAAATTTTTAAGAGAAGATAACTTTAGTACATACATGAAATTTTCGAAGTCAGATATTTGAAAATCCTTTGCGATGTCCTGTAAGGAAACGTATGATATATCATACAGTGGGCAGTTAGGTAGTCAAAATAATTCATAACGTAAGTGAATGAAAGTTGTATTATTGTAATTAATACATATAACAAAAAACAAACCAAACTAACATTTTCTTTGAAAATCTTACAAAACAAAAAAGTATTTATATTATGTAGTTCAGTAGGGTTTACAACCTTTTAACTCGACAACTGCGAGGTGTGTGGTTAGTGCTTTTTGCATCTTCGGAAGTAATCCAAAGAAAGGCCACGTCAACCCACCAACCAATTATGTAATTCAGTTCAATACAAAATAGTTAGAAGTTCTATAGAAACTTTGGTGGCATTTTTTTTCTCTTGGAAATTGTATTATTTCTTCCAGATCATGTTTTTCTCCGTTTATCGTGAACACCAATTCCCCCTTTTCGGCTAATGTTTTCGACCCAACATTTAGTTTTTATCGGTGTCATCGCCATCAGTTGGAAGATGAAAAATAATTTCTATGTTAACGCAATTCGCGATCTCTAATTGCAAAAACTCTTCGTCGTCCAGCTCCTCTAAATATTTCGATAATGCTTCCTTATAGTTTTTTACACTAGGAAAATATTCCAAAAAATGAATTTAAGTTCAATTATACAAGAACGTATGATATATCATACAGTGGGCAGTTATGTATATAAAATATTCAAAATAAAAATGACTGTTTACTGCCCACTGTATGATTATTCATACGTCAAAAATTAATGCTATATTTTACTATTTTATAGCTTTTAATGAGTGACATTTTTAACTTATTTCTTAAAAATAATATCTTTATTATTAAATTGATTTGTTATTATAATTATAAATATATTTTGTAGTGAATAATTAACAAATTTCACAACTTACTTTTTCCTGCTCATTTTAATTCAAAATTACGGCCTCACACGGTAAAGAACTGAACACAACTAACCGACTTTTCTTATTTAAATTATAGAACAAAGTCACAGAAAGAGAAAAGCAGAATTATAATTTTTAATTAGTACGGAAAAATATATTTTATGAGACCGAAAACAAGTATAACTTCAGCGTATGATATATCATACGTTGGGCAGTAATGGGTTAAGATATTATCATAGTTTGTCACCAAGTAGGTATCCAAGTTTGTCACATACATGAATGTGGGTATCCTTCCTGCAATCGAACATTTACTACATTCAGGTCTTTTTCCAGACATATGAGATCTGAACGTACTACTTTGAATAAAAATATGAATATACAACAGAATTCAATACGTCCTCCACATAGTTTACTGAACATAAATAGTGATATACATCCTCTTCCTCATACCGACACTACTGATTACAAAGAAAGAAAATTTGATAAACCACATTTAAAACGGTCTACTCTTGAATTTTCTATTAAGTATTTTGGGAAAAAAGTTTTTGCAGGAAGGATGCTTTAGATATACAACACGATGTAAAAGCTATGATAACAAATAAAATAGCTGAACAATCTTTCTAGCTGCGCTATTCAAATCAAAAGATGTGAAACATTTCGGTAACGACAGATGCTTTTATAATTTGATTAATGAAGTAAAAGTCAATGTCATAGACATTAACACACAGATAAAAATATTGGACTAATTTTTAATCCGAATGAAATATTAATGTATATTTTTAATAGTTTCAACATTAAAATTTAATCAGTTTACAATATTAATTATGAATTATTATTTCTGTTAAAGCTTAAGCCCAGAATCTGATACAGGCTTGTATTAAAAATTGATCCACTCTGTATCGAATTTGAAACATGTTGCAGCGCGTTTATTCAATGATACAGTATAACATTAAATTTTGATATTGTAAGGCAAAAATCTAATACAGGCTTGTATTAAAAATTGATCCACTCTGTATCAAATTTGAAACATGTTGCAACGCGTTTATTTAATGATACAGTATAACATTAAGTTTTCATATTGTAAGGCAAAAATCTAATACAGGCTTGTATTAAAAATTGATCCACTCTGTATCAAATTTGAAACATGTTGCAACGCGTTTATTTAATGATACAGTATAACATTAAGTTTTGATATTTTAAGACAAAAATCTGATCACTTTTGTATTAAAAAGTGATCTATATTCTAATAAATACATACTACGATTTTTTCACAATTTAATTATATTGTTTGTTCAGGCTTTGTGTAAAACAGTTGTTTTTTAAAAATGAGTCTTTGTGATAAAATTATAAGAGTGGAATATAAAAATGTTTTTCACTTTGTGGAAATAAAAAAAATTTGTGACGATAATACAGGCAGTGTAACGAATGAGGACATATTTTTTTCAAGTGAAAAATTGTGTATATTTTTAATTTTCAAATAAAATTACAATATTTTTTTATTTTAGTTGCCGATAAAGTTGCGACATCAACAAAAAGCAGCATTCAATTTCAGATTCATGGAGTTTGAGGAAAGTGTTGAATATGGCAAATTAAAAATCGTAGACCAAAATATTATTAATGAAATTAGTTTTGAAAATAAATGTACTGAAGTATTAGAAACTAAGTGGTTAAAAATAAATCCAGGGTATGAATACAGAAACAGTTTGTTTTTATTTTTAAAATTTGAAAAAAAAGAGCCGCAATTTGAAAATTTTAAAAATTCTTTTTATCAATGATAATTTTTTCTTTTGGACACAACATTTTGAAACAAAAAAAAGAGACGATACTTTAAATTGTTTTGAAGTAGAAGAAATTGAAAAATTTTCTTTAATTTCATATGTAAACTTAAATAATAAAGCGAGTTACAACTGTTATATAAACAATGATAGAATATATATCTTAGTCATTAACCTCTTAAAGGAATGAATAATATAGGCACTTTTGTTACATTTTATTATAACAAATTAAAAATGAATTAACTTGTATAAAATAAGTTTATATAAAAAAAATAAATAAATAAATAAAAAGTAATTTAAAAAAATGTGTTTAATTTGTAATTTATATATATGTATTAGAAATTAATACCAATTTCAGGATTAGGATTTAATTATTAATTGATTGAAACTTAATATAGAGTATGGAAGTTCTTAATATATGATGGAGTAAAATTCAATCCAATAAGTATTGCCATTTGCACCATAATTATTAAATTGTGATGCGTTATTGAAATTAAATTTTTAATACAGTGAGTGCTAATGTTTAAACCATGTTACTATTAAAAATAATGTTTAATACTTCATAACTATTAGTTTTTAATAGTTTTTTGGTGTGGACCTATATGTAATACTAAAAAAATTAAAATTTACTCCAACATTTTTATCTGTGCACAGAATAATTAAAATAAAAAAATTTTTTTAATATAAAACGTTTTTAAAACGGACTCAAAAGTATAAAATAATTTTTCCTAGCCACATACACATTCTCAACCCCATACAGATAATCCTGAAAACTTGTGATTGCGAATTTTTAATAGCTATAAAAATACTTGTAAGATTAAAAATTTTTCAGAGGTGGCTGTTAAAAATGAGAAATAAAGCATACTAAAATATTTTTGACTTGAAAATCAGAGTTTGCTTAGAATAAATTTTAGTAAAGAAAAATTAATATTTTATTTGTTTTAGACCAAATTTGAGGATCGAATATCATAAAAAGTAAAATCTTAAAACTTTCATTAGCGATGTAATATTGCATTGTCATGCAATTCTGAGCTATGTTGAAAGTTTCAAGTCTCTATCTCATCAAAAAGTTGGTTAAAAATTAAAAATCAATTTCCAAATTTGTACCGAACAGACAGACAAGAAACCAAGCTAATAAAAACATTTTAACTTTTTAAAATGGCGTAGTTCGGGTATATTTTATAATGCCCTTAAGTGTGGGTGATAATTTGGCACTAAATAATATTCTAGGCTATGCCGGTTCTTTTTCTTCTACATTTTATTGTAGATTTTGTAAGTCTAGTAAAAGAGTTTGTCAATCCCTCGCTGAAGAAGATACAAATTCTTTACGAACGAAAGATAATTATAAGGAAGTCGTTCTAATGAATGAGTATTCTGCAACAGGTATAAAAGAAAACTCAATAAAGACTTCTCTGAGATTAGTAATTTTCACGTGACAGAAAATTTTGATATTTTTGAAGGCATCATGGTATACGACTTATGCCACATTATTCAATATTTTATACATAATAACTTTTTCGACTTAGAAACCTTAAATAACAGAAAAAATTCTTTTCAATACGGGGAAAGCGAAATCGGAAATTTGTCACAGTCCATATCGATGAATAATCTAATGACATTTAATTAAAAATTATCCGCTAGAGAAATGCTTACATTTATTCACTTTTTCTCTTTAATTATTGGCGACTTGGTTCCAAAGAGCAACATTTTTTGGGATTTTGTAATAAATTTAATAGAATTGTTAGATTTGATACTTTTATCAAATTTTAATCACATTACAATAGCAAAGTTATCATAATTCAAAGTATGTTTGCTTGTTTTCTAATACTCTAAAACCTAAACATCATTTCTTAACTCATTACTGTAACATTATAGAAAATTCTGGTCCTCTGAAATATCTTTGGACGTAAAAATATTACATCACGAAAAAATATCCTTGTGTCATTGGCAACGAAATTTGCAATCAATTTTTCAAATAATATTTTCAAATTTAAGAATGAAGAATTTATTCTGACTAGTAAAAGTTACGCGTTAGTTTATTCTCCACATCGTGAACATTTGAAAACTTTATTTACGGACAATTCAGACAAAGTATTATGTTACGAATCTGTAGAGTTCCTAGGAACTTTATATAAAAAGGATTATACTGTTTGTTCTACCTAAGTAAAATTATCTGCTTACAAAATAAAAGAAATTTTCCTAAATGAAAAAAAAATATTATTATTTTGTCAAGAAATTCAAACTATTAAATATAAAAAGCATTTTTGTAGCTATTATGTAGGAGAAAATACAAGAAATTTTACTTTAAAAAACATTAAATTTTATGAAAATTCACCAGTACATCTGTATTGTTTACCTTCAGGGGATAAAGTAATAAGAGTGAAAAATGCATTCTAACAAGTTGTGTAAAATATTATTATTTTTAATTTTTTTTATTATAGGTACTATTTAATACATAAGTATATGTACTAATTTGCTGAATTTTTTTCAAATTGAATTACATAAAATAATAAAACCAAAAAAATAAATTTGTTTATTATTTAACCTTATTTAATTACCCTGAATATATTTTCCAAAATGTTTACTTGTGGTACTACATTATCAGAGGTGACTGTTAAAAATGAGAAATGAGAGAGATAATTGTGATTTTAATTAAAAATTATCATTTTTCTTTAATAACTGAATTTCCATTAATTTTATGATATAAGAATGTTTTGGAAAAATGTTTATTTAATAAAAATCCACAAATTTGTAGAACATTATAATTTAATATTTTGCACAATAGTCAAAAAATTAAATAAAAAGGTGGAAAATATTGTGCGTTCTTACCTACTTCTAAGAGAAAAAAATTGAAGTATGACTACATACCTATGGTGAGGTTATATTATAAAAGTGAATAAATTGATTTGATTTAGTCAAAAAAGAAAATAATGGTCAGAGTTTCTGCACTGTTTCTGAAAAAATACTTTCAAACCACTTTGGTGTTTTAAAAAAGCATGAAGAATCACCTTTTCATATTAAAACAACTGAACAAAAAAGGAAACAGATAAAAATTGAAGAATTTATAGACAAAAAGAACCTTTCCATTCATAAGCAAGTTAGATATGCTGACACTTGTAATATTTTGCATCAGTCACAATTTACCATTTATTTTAATGGATTTCTTACCCAATCTTTTAAAGGAATGCTGTCCAGACTCCCAAGTTGCAAAGTTAATTGAATGTGGCAGAACAAAAGCGACTGATATTGCAGAAACTTTAGCAAACAAAGCTAGAGAGAAAGTTATTGCTTCTTTACAAAAGCACAAATTTTCATTAATTGTTGATGAAACCACAGATTTATCAACGAAAAAATCTTTGGTACTAGTAGTGCGATATGTGGACAAATTGTCGAAAGTAGTAAATGACAAGTTCTTAGCTCTACTTGAATTAACTGGATCGGATTCTGAATCAATATATCAAGCAATAAAAGATTGTCTCAAAAAGTATCAAATTCCTTTAAAAAATTTAATAGGATTAGCGACTGACGGAGCAAATGTTATGGCCCGCGAAATAAGTGGTCTTCAAGCAAAATGTGAATTTATTTTATATCAAATGAACCTGTCATTCATTACATTACATTACATTACAAGTCGAAAGTTGTGCAGGAATATTTACAATTTTTTCGCGTACAATCCAAAGAGAATAAATGATTTTAAAGAATTTCAAACTTATTGTGAGGTTAAGCCACACAAAATTTTGGGAATTTCACAGACAAGATGGCTTGCGTTGAAAAATGTTATAAATTGCTTGCTTGAACAATGGGATGCGTTGAAATTATATTTCGTGTCATGCTACTTGGAAGTGAATGGAATAAATGCAGCAGATTTAGCACATGATATGGATAAGGCAGAAAGTAAGATTTATTGCCAGTTTTTAGCATACATTTTAAAAATTATTAATAATCTTAATAAAGAGTTTCAGTCTGAGACAGTTCGATTGCCATATTTATATGGCCAAATGGAAACTAATTTCAAATTGATTGCTATCAACTTTATGAAACAGTCTTATGTGAAAAATCTAGATAATTTAAATTCTATTAATCTTCACGATAAAAATCAGTAAAAATCAGCTCGCTCCCTTTTGCAGGGATCATTTTTGTTCGAAAGAAAAATTTATAGGAAATGACAAGAAGAATGCCCTGCAGAAATTTCAAGATTGTCGGATCACGAGGTTCAGAGATATTCAAATTTGAAATCTGATTTTTGAAGAAAACGTACTAACATACTAACGTATTATGTATGTTTAGTTTTACTATATAGTCACAATAATATGAGTTGACGAATCTCGCGCATGGCTTACATGCGCTAGTGATCTTTTGGTGTATACATATACGAAGAACGAAACCTCTTTCTTAGAATTTACAACAACAAAAATGCATGTGTGTAAGTATTTTTTCTTCTGCGCATAGTTTTCTGGAGTAGTATTTTTATATTTTTATGGGCATTCTAGACCAAGGAAGGGTTTGTGCACAGCTTTTTTGGATGACGTCATAAGCTTTGAGCATTTTGGTTGTGACGCGTGGTGTGCTTCGGGAGCTTTGAAGCTTTTCTGGTTGTGGCATGTGGTGGAAGCTTTTGTGGTTTGTGGGTGGTGGCATGTGGCGTGGGTTTGAAGCTTCGAAGCTTTTCGCTGTGGGTTGATGCTTTAAGGCGAAATGGTGGATTCTGACGGGGGGAGGTGTGGAAAGAAGCTGAGTGAGATGAAACTGGTTTTATCTGGAAATTATTGGTTTTTCTGAGAAATTGTTGTTATCTCGTTTAGTTTCTTGGAATTTTGTTATCTCGTTGGTTTCTTGTAATTTTGTGTTTGATTTCTGAGAAATTTTGTTATCTCGTTAATTTCTCGGAATTTTGTGGTCTTATCTAGAATTTTATTGATTTCTTCGAATTTTGCGGTTTCTTATCAAGAAAATATTTTGGGTGAATATGATATTCAGGATATAAATACCTTAGAAAACTTTTTTAAAAAGAATTGGTTATATCATGTAAGAACAAATTTTCATAGAATAATGCAGCTGAACCTTTAAATGAAAATTTGAAGATAATCAAAAGCGCTTTTGAAGAAAGAGTTGGATCATATATGCTTGAAAACAAAGATGAAGTTGTATTAGATGTTTTAAAATTCTTTAATACATCAAAATATCATATTTTAAATGCTTTAATAAATCTGCTTGATAAACATTCATCATTAAAGTTTAATATGGAATTATTTTGTGAATATATGAAAATAATAAAAGAAAATGACGGCGAAGATGATATTACACTTTCAGTTAAATCATTTCAATCTTGTATGACAATTATACAAAAAATCGAAGATTTAAGTCAAGTTTATGAAGAGATGGTTGACAAAATTCACAAAAAAATGTAAGAATTTCAAGAAAGAGATAGTGGTTGGACTCTAATAAGAATTATTCATGTTGAAATTAATAATAATCAATGGAAGCTCTTATGAGGATCTCAGTACATATCACTTCCCAATCTATACAAAATAAAAAAGCTTGTATAAATGTGAAGAATGAGGATGAGTACTGTTTTAAATGGGTTATAATATCTGCATTGAATCCAGTTGAAAAAAATTCTGAAAGACCATCATCGTATCAAATTGAAAATATCAAGTCTGAAAAAATAATTTTAAAAAATGACGTTGATCTTGATTTTTCTACACTAGAGTTCTAGGTAATAGAATTAGTGTAAATTGTCGCCGAAGCTATTGAAGCATTTAAGCAAGATTTGATACGTAAAGAAAGTGAAATAGCTGGAATAATTGAAAGTGAGCATCTATTTTACAGACATTTTAAAATAGAATTTGCTGATAATACAAATTTAACAATAAGATGTACATATGATAGTAATTACAAGAAGCACACTTTAAGTATTTCTTGCTATGAATATCATGAATATGGAACAGAAAGAATTTAAAGTAATGGTGAAGTTGAATTAGTTAAAATTCAAGATCCTAATTACAAAACTAATGTTGAATATATTGATGCTAGGAATGTGAAACAAGTCTACAAAATGCAAATTTCATAAAAAAATATTTTTAAATTCATCTATATATTATTCAAAAAAATAATAATTTATTTTAGTCATTAATTAATTTTGAAAGTGTCTAGTTATATATTTAAATAAAAAAAAAATGATTTAAGAAGATCTTATAAAAAAATTTGATCATATTTTATTGGATGAGCATCGAGAACAACTTTTGCGTGACGCAACATTTTTAACACCATCATGGAAAGGGTTAAATCAATTCATGGAATACACTATATAAGCTGTCCTTGGTCTAAAGATAGTACTACATCTGGATCAGATACATGTGAATGTTGTGATGTAAATCGAATTGAAAGTAGGATGCTAAAACTTATTACCTTTTACAGTAGATTTTTAAATGAAAACTATGCATATTGTAGTTTAAACAGCTGTTTATTGAAAAATAATTAAATAAAGTATAAATATATTTTAATTTACAATAATTCTGTTTCATTTTTCCATGAGTTATGCTCATTTGAAAATCCTAACCATTTTACAAAAACTTTATCTCCTTTTTTTCTCAAAACTTTTTCTATTAAATAAATGTGTGGATATTTTGATTTTAAAAGTTCCTTTTCATAAAAACCTCCTTTAATTGGATCACCCTTATAGTCCTCTAAATAATATGTTACTGGATTCGTATTTTTTATGCTTTTAATTTTGAAAATTTCAGTCGTCCAATTTGGTGTATATCCCTTTTCAAAAACGTGTTTATGTTTACTTATACGAACAGAATCACCAATTTTGAATTTTGCTACAGGAAAAACTTTCAAATTACTATATACAGCTTTTAGCAGCGATTTTTCATTAGATGAATTAACATTTCGAGGGCGCATTTTAATAGTACGATGTTTTGTATTGTTGTAACTTTCAACCAGCTTTTGAACGTCATCAATTTATTTATATGTTCCTTTAAAACTAAATTGTTTCCACATTAAAGCTTTTAAAGTTCTATTAAAACGTTCAACAATTGAAGCTTTCAAAGTGTTATACGTAGAATAATGATTTATATGATTCTTTTTCATCAAATCTTGAAAGTGTTTGTTGTAAAATTCTTTTCCAAGATCACTTTGTATATTCTGGGGTATTCTATTTGAAGATTTAAAAATACTTTCCATTGCTTTAGTTACATCAGGACCACTTTTTGTTTTTAAAGGAATAGCCCACGCAAATTTAGAAAATACATCAATTACAGTTAATAGAAAACGATAACCTTTGTTATTTGCAGAATATGCACCCATTTCAACTAAATCTATTTGCCAAAGATCATCTATTCCTTTTGTAATTACTTTTCTTCGATTAAATCATTTTCGTGCTGATTTATGCAGCTCTTCAACAAGTTGTTTCTTACTCATTTTTCAATCAAATATCAGGATTTATATAAAACTTTGTATATTATTATTATATATATAGAATTAAGTTAGCTGTTTATTAGCTGTTTATTAGCTGTCTACATACCAGTTTTAGAGACCGCTTGAGCTGTTTAGCTGTTTATTAGCTGTTTATTAGCTGTCTACATACCAGTTTTAGAGGCCGCTTGAGCTGTTTAAAAGCTGCTTTTAGCTGTTTATTAGCTGTTTACATACCAAGTAAGAAGTAGTAAGAAGTAAAAAAATGGATTCAAAATTACTAAAAAATATAATAAAGTCAACTAATGAAATTCGTAAAAAATATAAAGCTATCAAAACTGGAAAAGTTTTCAAAGAAAAATTTCTTGAAGAAACTTTTAAACCAATAAGTATACCTCTGTAAGAATTAAAAGAAAAATATGAAGAAGAAATTGAGAAAAAAATCAAAAATGAAGTTAAAAAGGAACTAGAGTCAGTTTCTCTATATAAAGCAAAATCTGAAATTGATGAAATGAGCACATTTGGAAAAGATGTTTCAAAATTTCCTGTATTCAAATCAACACCAGTAACTGAAGATACTACTTTTAAGACCCCATATAACACAATCCTTCAAAGTACTCCCATACAAAAATTACGACGATCGCTTGAAAAATCTTTAGATGAAGATACCTCATTAAATTCATATTATATGAATGAATATACAAATGGTTTTGGTATTGATAAAGCTTATGGACCCAAGTATAATAAAGAAAAAAATAGCTTTGAACTCGGTCGAAGTGATTTAAAATTGAATGATAATACTGTAAATATTGATGGTAAAGATTATAATGCTACTAGAGGTCTTTATGAACTTATTTTTATGAAAAATCCTTCTTTATATAATATTAATGATCTTCAGAATTATCATGAAATATTAATTTAAACAAATGTTCACAGAAAAGATGTATTTGATGATAAAAGTCATATCAAAGGTAATGCAGGTAGCAAATATAGAAATATTATTAAAAAATTAGTTGATACAAAAAAGCAAGGACAGGGATTAATGCTATTAAACAATAAAAAGTCTAATTATATATATTGGGATGATCCTAATGAATTGGTTGATAGATTAAGATTGCATATTGCATCAGAGCAAGCAGGTCATACTAATCATAATAATGAAATTATTTCAATAATAGAAGAGTTAAGAGAAGCCAATATTATTATTTAAACTATCATTAAACTTTTTCAATTCACATTACTATTATATAATGAGTGTTGACAAATTCGGACGTTTTGTTAGTAATCGAACTACTCATCAAGTTATCAGCGAACGAGGCCCACAAGGACCACCAGGAATAGGTTTCTCACTTACACCAGATGGTCATTTTGATATTAATTTTAAAAGTCTAAAAAATGTTGCAAATCCTATAAATCCTCAAGATGCGGTTATAAAGCACTTTCTTGAAGAACAAATAAATAATTTGACTATTGAAATAATAAAAAAATTGGAGAATAAATTTAAAGAGAATATACGAAACCTTAAAGAAGATACTGAAAAAACCATCAAACAAATTACAAATGAAATGAATTCTAATATGCATAAATTTTTTATGATATATAATGATAAACTTGAACGAATTAACAATGATATGAGTAGTATGAATATGGGGTTTCTGGACCATGGAGCAGTCATCACGTTTTCAGTGCGGGTCACGTGGTTTAAGGTTGTGTGTTATCAGTGAGGGGTGCGGGGGGTCAAGGTTGCGTGTTATGAGCGAGGGGTAACAGGGGTCAAGGCTAGTGAGGGGTCACGTGGGTCAAGATTTTTTTTTCTGTTCAGTGATGGATCATGCGGGGTTAAGAATTTTTTTATCAGTGAGGGTTAAAATTATGGGCGTTATCATTAAAAAGCAATGGAAAATTTTTAATACAGTTCTGATTCACGTGTGCTTAATCAGTGCTAAGCATGTTGAGACATGTTTGTCTTAAGTTTTAAAATGTTTATGATGTCATTGTTTTTTGAGTTAACTTTTTAGGATTATTCATATGTGCTGAGCATGTTGAGACATGTTTGTTCAAGTTTCATATTGTTTATGCTGTGTTATTCTTTTTAGTTAACTTTTTACGAATAATTATATTGAGACATGTTTGTTCAAGTTTAAAGTTTTTCGAATGTGTGTTATTAGTTTAAAAAAAGTTTGGGGATAAGATATTCATACTATTAATGAAGACAATTTCTTCAAGCGGCATCAGTTCATCGTGAAATTTCAAAGTGATTATTTGATTTTATTTTAAAGTTTAAAGTCTTAAAAAAGGATATTACAATTTATTCAGTTTCAAAGTGTTTAATTAATTTTCTGTTAAATTTGAAGTTGTGTTTAAGGATATTAAAAAAGGATATTAAAATTTATTCAGTTTCAAAGTGTTTAATTAATTTTCTTTTAAATTTGACGTTGTGTTTAAGGATCTTAAAAAAGGATATTAAAACTTATTCAGTTTTAAATTGTTTATTAAAATAAAAAAAATTAATTTACATAGACTACAAAATGAAGAGTTTTATATGTGAAGTTTGTGGAAATGGATTTTCAAGTAAGTATAACTTGAAAAGACATGTCCACTCAGCTCATGGTAACCACGAAATTTGTAACATTTGCAAGAAGAGCTTTACACGCAAAGAAAATCTACTAACGCATATGAGAACTCAGCATAAGGTGTCTTCAATTTCTAATGATATATGTAATCAGCCTTCTACATCATCATCGTCACAAAACAAAATTTTATGTCAAACATGTAATAAAGAAATTTCAATCAAGGACTGGAGTTATCATCTAAGAACAAATGTACATAAAATAAAAGCAGCCGAACCAATTAATGATAAATTGAAAGTAGTGAAAAGTAGCTTTGAGGAACGAATTGAAACGCTCATTTATGAAAACAAGGATGAAGGAAATCTGGATCCTCTTAACTTTTTAAAAGCGGAGAAAGATATTATTATAGAAACATTAAATAAACAACTGATTAAACACTCATCTTTTAAATTCAACATAGAACTATTTGCAGAGTATATGGAATTAACAAAAGAAAATGATGATAACGATGAAATAACAACTTCAGTTAAATCATTCCAGTCAAAAATGATAATCGTTAGAAATGAAACTGAGTTATCGTCTGCATACGAAGTTATGATTGATAAAATTCATACAAAAATGCAAGAGTTTCAAGAACGAGATAGTGGTTGGACTCTTATAAGAATAATCCATCTTGAAATCAACATTAATCAGTACAGGCCAATAAGAGGTTCTCAGTATTTACCATTACCAACAACAATTGCACGTAAACATGCTTGTATTAATGTGAAAAATACGGACGAATACTGCTTTAAATGGGCAATAATTTCAGCTATAGATCCTGCTGAAGTTCATTCTGATAGAGTTTCATCATATAATATTGAAAATATTGTTGCAAGTACAATTCTTCTGAAAAACAATATGATATTAGAATTTGATGATCTTGAATTTCCACTGAAGGTGACGGACATAACAAAGTTTGAAGACCTAAATCCTGAAATTAGTATAAACGTATACGGTTGTGAAGAAATGCAATTTAATACATGTAAAATTGTGGGACCGTATTATTGCACAAAGAATGAGAAGAAAATACATATTAATTTATTGTTGATTCAAGATGGAGAAAAGAGTCATTATGTGTGGATCAAGAACATATCAAGATTATAAAAATCTCAAATAACAAAACATAAAGAGAAGATATTTTTATGCAATGGATGTTTACAACATTTTTATACCGAAGAGGCGTACAATATACATAAAAATGAGTGCAGTAAGATTGTTACACTTATGCCATCACCAGAAAAAAATCAATTGAAATTTGAGAAATACGAACGTCAATTAGAGGTCCCATTTGTTATATACGCAGACTTTGAATGCATTTTACAAGGATTAAATACGTGTATTCCAAATCCAGATATTTCATCAACAACAAATATACAACAACACGTTCCTTGTGCATTCTCTTATTATATCAAATGTTCTTATGATGATAGCTTAAGTAAATTAAAAGTGTATAAAGGAAAGGACTCACCAGCAAAATTTGTACAATCCCTGGTTGAAGATGTATTAGATATTCATAATAATGTTATTATGAATCCAAAGGCGATGGAACCACTCACAGCTTTTGAAGAAAGGAGACAATGTAGTAGTAAGATTTGTCATATATGTAAGAAATATTTAGGTAATATAAGAGTAGCCGACCATTGTCATTTAACAGGAAAGTACAGGGGTCCAGCGCATAATGAATGTAATTTGCGGTATCAAGTCCCAAAGTTTTTCCCAATTTTCTTTCATAATTTTTCTGGTTATGACTGTCACTTATTTGTTAAAGAATTAGCAAATATTGATGGTGATATAAATTTGATACCATTAAATAAAGAATTGTATGTATCACTTTCAAAACGAATTTTCGTTAATGAAACTGATACAATTGAACTTAGATTTTTAGATTCCGTAAGATTTATGCAGTCTAGTCTAGATTCATTAGTAGGAAATTTATCCCCGGAAGATTTGAAAACAGTTAAATCTTTATATCCAGAAGAAAAAAATTTCAAATTACTAACACGTAAAGGAGTATTTCCATACGAATACATTAATTCTTTTGAACGTCTAGATGAAACGTGTTTACCTTCACAAAAACATTTCGATAGCAAATTAACAAATAGTAAATGTTCTGATAAAGATTACATTCATGCTAAGAAAGTTTGGGAAAAATTTGATTGTAAAAACATTTGGGATTATTTAGAGTTATATTTAAAAACAGATGTATTGCTTTTAACAGATGTATTCGAAAATTTTAGAAAAGTTTGTAGAAATATTTATACGCTGGATCCCTGTCAGTATTATACAACTCCGGGGTATCATGGGACGCGATGTTAAAATATACTGAAATAAATCTTGAACTATTCACCGACATAAATATGTATAATTTTATTAAAAAAGGTATCCGTGGTGGAATTACTCAATGTTCGCATAGACATTCTACAGCGAATAACAAGTATATGAGTAATTTCGATGAAAATAAACCATCTTCATATTTAATGTATGTTGATGCAAATAATTTATACGGTTGGGCTATGTCACAATCTTTACCATATTCTGATTTTCAATGGGTAGAAAACGTTGAAGATATAAATATTCTTAATATTACAGATAACTCAGATACGGGTTATATTTTAGAAGTAGATTTAGAGTATTCTGAATCTCTTCATGATTTACATAATGATTTACCGTTTTGTGCACAAAATAAAAAAAGTCCGGGGTCAAAATTCAACAAATTAATTACAGATTTGACAGTAAAAAGAAATTATATAATTCACTATAGAAATCTTCAGCAATGTTTAAAACACGGGTTGAAATTAGTGAAAATTCACAGAGCGCTACAGTTTAAACAATCATGTTGGTTGAAAAAATATATTGATTTAAATACATATTATCGTACTATTGCAAAAAATACTTTTGAAAAGAACTTTTTCAAGTTGTTGAATAATGCTGTGTACGGTAAAACGATGGAAAATGTTGACAAACGAAAAGATGTCAAAATCGTTACTGACTGGGAAAGTAGTGGTAAACATTTAGGTGCTAGGGCTTTAATAGCTAAACCGAATTTCCACAGCTTAGCTCAGTTTACAGAAAATATGACAGCTATACAACTTGAGAGAGTTCGAACATACTATAACAAACCAATTTATCTTGGTTTCGTTGTATTAGAGCTATCAAAGTGGAAGATGTACGACTTTCACTATGATTATATAAAACCCAAGTATGATGAAAAAGTACTTCTTGCTTACATGGATACAGATTCGTTTATATATTCAATAGAAACTGAAGATTTCTATAGTGACATTATAAATGATATTGACGCTAAATTTGATACTTCCGAATACTTACCTGATAACCCTTATAATATTCCGCTTAAAAATAAAAAAGTATTAGGTTTAATGAAAGATGAGAACAATGGTCGGATAATGAAAGAGTTTATAGATTTAAAATCAAAAATGTATTCAATAGATGTAGAAGATTGTAAATTAATAAAAAAAGCTAAAGGTGTTAAAAAAACAGCTGTAGATAATTTAAGTTTAGATAATTATAGAGATTGTTTATATAAGAAACAATTATTTTATGGTAATATGTTAGTATTCATACATTCATAAGATATATACTCAAAATGTAAATAAAGTAGCTTTAAGTTATATAGATGATAAGAGATGTGTTAGAGAAGATGGTGTTAGTACATACGCATGGGGTCATTTTAGAATAAGTTTAGAATAAGAAAACTGAAAAATAGATATGTATATTATATAAGAAAACTGAAAAATAAATACATATATTAAATAAGAAAACTGAAAAATAAATACATATTTATAAAATAATAAAACTGAAAAATAAATACATATATAAAATAAAATAAAAAACATTCATTTAAAAAAAATTGGTTTTATTTATCTAAAAAAAAGTTTTGTAGCATGGTGATGTCTCCGAATAGAGAAACGTCTAAACTTGTCAACGCTCATAATGTAAATAATAAATTTCACGTTGTAGAATATAAATTTATACGATAATGTCTGCTTCTCTGAGCTCCTCAATTATTGAAACTATCTCATTGTTGTGATTATTATGACCTGCATGTGTAGATGCTAATAGTAATTTCAATCTATTCACTAATTCATTTGGATCATCCCAGTATACATAATTAGATTTTTCTTTTAGTAAATGCATTAATCCAGAACCAGAATGAGATTTGAACAATTCCTTAATTAGTCTATACTTCGTACTTCTGTTTCCAGATATTTGTCCTCCGTCCTCATAATCTCGTTTATTTGCACTTGTTTGTGTTATGATTTTTTTATAATTTTTGAAGTCAGCTTTAGTGCATACCGTTTTATTAGGATGTTTTAAAAACAATAATTGTATCAAACCAGGTGTTAGATAAAAATTTCCATCAATAACAATAGTTTTATCGTTAATATCAAAAGAAGAGTTTCCTATTTTCCAAATATTTCTATCATGATCTAAATGTGGTCCGTATTTATAATCAATATCATCTTCTTTTAATTTCATTTCTTTCAAAAATCAATTTGGCGAGTTTGAAAATGCTGGTTGTTGTAGTTGTTGTGATTCATCAAAACTTTCATCGAATGATTTCAATGAAAAATCAGATTGTTTAATCGTTTGAGGTGTTTCAAAATTCTCTTCTAACTTATTGAAATATTCATGTGGTGTACTTGAAAATTCAGTTTTCAAACGTTTAGGATTAAATGGAGTCTCACATTCTTCTTCTTTTACTTCAGATTTAATATCCGGATAATAAGTTTTATCTACTATTTTCTGCAAAGGTTGAGTTATTGGTTTAAAAACACTTTCCAATTGTATTTCTTCTTCTGCTTTACCAGTTTTTAAACTTGATATTTTTTACGAATAACATTTCTTGTTTTTATAACACTCTTAATTATCTCGTTTTCCATAATGATGCTTTGAAAAACAGCTTAAAAACAAGTATTCAAACAGCTCTGAAACAGCTATGAAACAGCTTAAACAGCTCTAAAACAGCTTAAACAGGTCTTTAAACAGCTCTAAAACAGCTAGTTTCAATAATTGAGGAGCTCAGAGAAGCAGACATTATCGTATAAATTTATATTCTACAACGTGAAATTTATTATTTACATTATGAGCGTTGACAAGTTTAGACGTTTCTCTATTCGGAGACATCACCATGCTACAAAACTTTTTTTTAGATAAATAAAACCAATTTTTTTTAAATGAATGTTTTTTATTTTATTTTATATATGTATTTATTTTTCAGTTTTCTTATTTAATATATGTATTTATTTTTCAGTTTTCTTATATAATATACATATCTATTTTTCAGTTTTCTTATTCTAAACTTATTCTAAAATGACCCCATGCGTATGTACTAACACCATCTTCTCTAACACATCTCTTATCATCTATATAACTTAAAGCTACTTTATTTACATTTTGAGTATATATCTTATGAATGTATGAATACTAACATATTACCATAAAATAATTGTTTCTTATATAAACAATCTCTATAATTATCTAAACTTAAATTATCTACAGCTGTTTTTTTAACACCTTTAGCTTTTTTTATTAATTTACAATCTTCTATATCTATTGAATACATTTTTGATTTTAAACCTATAAACTCTTTCATTATCCGACCATTGTTCTCATCTTTCATTAAACCTAATACTTTTTTATTTTTAAGCGGAATATTATAAGGGTTATCAGGTAAGTATTCGGAAGTATCAAATTTAGCGTCAATATCATTTATAATGTCACTATAGAAATCTTCAGTTTCTATTGAATATATAAACGAATCTGTATCCATGTAAGCAAGAAGTACTTTTTCATCATACTTGGGTTTTATATAATCATAGTGAAAGTCGTACATCTTCCACTTTGATAGCTCTAATACAACGAAACCAAGATAAATTGGTTTGTTATAGTATGTTCGAACTCTCTCAAGTTGTATAGCTGTCATATTTTCTGTAAACTGAGCTAAGCTGTGGAAATTCGGTTTAGCTATTAAAGCCCTAGCACCTAAATGTTTACCACTACTTTCCCAGTATTTGCATCAACATACATTAAATATGAAGATGGTTTATTTTCATCGAAATTACTCATATACTTGTTATTCGCTGTAGAATGTCTATGCGAACATTGAGTAATTCCACCACGGATACCTTTTTTAATAAAATTATACATATTTATGTCGGTGAATAGTTCAAGATTTATTTCAGTATATTTTAACATCGCGTCCCATGATAACCCCGGAGTTGTATAATACTGACAGGGATCCAGCGTATAAATATTTCTACAAACTTTTCTAAAATTTTTGAATACATCTGTTAAAAGCAATACATCTGTTTTTAAATATAACTCTAAATAATACCAAATGTTTTTACAATCAAATTTTTCCCAAACTTTCTTAGCATGAATGTAATCTTTATGAGAATATTTACTATTTGTTAATTTGCTATCGAAATGTTTTTGTGAAGGTAAACACGTTTCATCTAGACGTTCAAAAGAATTAATGTATTCGTATGGAAATACTCCTTTACGTGTTAGTAATTTGAAATTTTTTTCTTCTGGATATAAAGATTTAACTGTTTTCAAATCTTCCGGAGATAAATTTCCTACTAATGAATCTAGACTAGACTGCATAAATCTTACGGAATCTAAAAATCTAAGTTCAATTGTATCAGTTTCATTAACGAAAATTCGTTTTGAAAGTGATACATACAATTCTTTATTTAATGGTATCAAATTTATATCACCATCAATATTTGCTAATTCTTTAACAAATAAGTGACAGTCATAACCAGAAAAATTATGAAAGAAAATTGGGAAAAACTTTGGGACTTGATACCGCAAATTACATTCATTATGCGCTGGACCCCTGTACTTTCCTGTTAAATGACAATGGTCGGCTACTCTTATATTACCTAAATATTTCTTACATATATGACAAATCTTACTACTACATTGTCTCCTTTCTTCAAAAGCTGTGAGTGGTTCCATCGCCTTTGGATTCATAATAACATTATTATGAATATCTAATACATCTTCAACCAGGGATTGTACAAATTTTGCTGGTGAGTCCTTTCCTTTATACACTTTTAATTTACTTAAGCTATCATCATAAGAACATTTGATATATGTAATAAGAGAATGCACAAGAAACGTGTTGTTGTATATTTGTTGTTGATGAAATATCTGGATTTGGAATACACGTATTTAATCCTTGTAAAATGCATTCAAAGTCTGCGTATATAACAAATGGGACCTCTAATTGACGTTCGTATTTCTCAAATTTCAATTGATTTTTTTCTGGTGATGGCATAAGTGTAACAATCTTACTGCATTCATTTTTATGTATATTGTACGCCTCTTCGGTATAAAAATGTTGTAAACATCCATTGCATAAAAATATCTTCTCTTTATGTTTTGTTATTTGAGATTTTATTAATCTTGATATGTTCTTGATCCACACATAATGACTCTTTTCTCCATCTTGAATCAACAATAAATTAATATGTATTTTCTTCTCATTCTTTGTGCAATAATACGGTCCCACAATTTTACATGTATTAAATTGCATTTCTTCACAACCGTATACGTTTATACTAATTTCAGGATTTAGGTCTTCAAACTTTGTTATGTCCGTCACCTTCAGTGGAAATTCAAGATCATCAAATTCTAATATCATATTGTTTTTCAGAAGAATTGTACTTGCAACAATATTTTCAATATTATATGATGAAACTCTATCAGAATGAACTTCAGCAGGATCTATAGCTGAAATCATTGCCCATTTAAAGCAGTATTTGTCCGTATTTTTCACATTAATACAAGCATGTTTACGTGCAATTGTTGTTGGTAATGGTAAATACTGAGAACCTCTTATTGGCCTGTACTGATTTATGTTGATTTCAAGATGGATTATTCTTATAAGAGTCCAACCACTATCTCGTTCTTGAAACTCTTGCATTTTTGTATGAATTTTATCAATCATAACTTCGTATGCAGACGATAACTCAGTTTCATTTCTAACGATTATCATTTTTGACTGGAATGATTTAACTGAAGTTGTTATTTCATCGTTATCATCATTTTCTTTTGTTAATTTCATATACTCTGCAAATAGTTCTATGTTGAATTTAAAAGATGAGTGTTTAATCAGTTGTTTATTTAATGTTTCTATAATAATATCTTTCTCCGCTTTTAAAAAGTTAAGAGGATCCAGATTTCCTTCATCCTTGTTTTCATAAATGAGCGTTTCAATTCGTTCCTCAAAGCTACTTTTCACTACTTTCAATTTATCATTAATTGGTTCGGCTGCTTTTATTTTATGTACATTTGTTCTTAGATGATAACTCCAGTCCTTGATTGAAATTTCTTTATTACATGTTTGACATAAAATTTTGTTTTGTGACGATGATGATGTAGAAGGCTGATTACATATATCATTAGAAATTGAAGACACCTTATGCTGAGTTCTCATATGCGTTAGTAGATTTTCTTTGCGTGTAAAGCTCTTCTTGCAAATGTTACAAATTTCGTGGTTACCATGAGCTGAGTGGACATGTCTTTTCAAGTTATACTTACTTGAAAATCCATTTCCACAAACTTCACATATAAAACTCTTCATTTTGTAGTCTATGTAAATTAATTTTTTTTATTTTAATAAACAATTTAAAACTGAATAAGTTTTAATATCCTTTTTTAAGATCCTTAAACACAACGTCAAATTTAAAAGAAAATTAATTAAACACTTTGAAACTGAATAAATTTTAATATCCTTTTTTAATATCCTTAAACACAACTTCAAATTTAACAGAAAATTAATTAAACACTTTGAAAATGAATAAATTGTAATATCCTTTTTTAAGACTTTAAACTTTAAAATAAAATCAAATAATCACTTTGAAATTTCACGATGAACTGATGCCGCTTGAAGAAATTGTCTTCATTAATAGTATGAATATCTTATCCCCAAACTTTTTTTAAACTAATAACACACATTCGAAAAACTTTAAACTTGAACAAACATGTCTCAATATAATTATTCGTAAAAAGTTAACTAAAAAGAATAACACAGCATAAACAATATGAAACTTGAACAAACATGTCTCAACATGCTCAGCACATATGAATAATCCTAAAAAGTTAACTCAAAAAAC
Organism: Bombylius major; assembly: GCA_932526495.1. Taxonomy (NCBI): domain Eukaryota; kingdom Metazoa; phylum Arthropoda; class Insecta; order Diptera; family Bombyliidae; genus Bombylius; species Bombylius major. The sequence continues at coordinate 20,922,883 of OW052043.1, forward strand.
AATGACATCATAAACATTTTAAAACTTAAGACAAACATGTCTCAACATGCTTAGCACTGATTAAGCACACGTGAATCAGAACTGTATTAAAAATTTTCCATTGCTTTTTAATGATAACGCCCATAATTTTAACCCTCACTGATAAAAAAATTCTTAACCCCGCATGATCCATCACTGAACAGAAAAAAAAAATCTTGACCCACGTGACCCCTCACTAGCCTTGACCCCTGTTACCCCTCGCTCATAACACGCAACCTTGACCCCCCGCACCCCTCACTGATAACACAAAACCTTAAACCACGTGACCCGCACTGAAAACGTGATGACGTCATTTTTGCTCCTGCTCCATGGTCCAGAAACCCCATATTCATACTACTGATATGTTAAAAACATATACATGCAAAACAACTTAATTCTATATATATAATAATAATATACAAAGTTTTATATAAATCCTGATATTTGATTGAAAAATGAGTAAGAAACAACTTGTTGAAGAGCTGCATAAATCAGCACGAAAATGATTTAATCGAAGAAAAGTAATTACAAAAGGAATAGATGATCTTTGGCAAATAGATTTAGTTGAAATGGGTGCATATTCTGCAAATAACAAAGGTTATCGTTTTCTAATAACTGTAATTGATGTATTTTCTAAATTTGCGTGGGCTATTCCTTTAAAAACAAAAAGTGGTCCTGATGTAACTAAAGCAATGGAAAGTATTTTTAAATTTTCAAACAGAATACCCCAGAATATACAAAGTGATCTTGGAAAAGAATTTTACAACAAACACTTTCAAGATTTGATGAAAAAGAATCATATAAATCATTATTCTACGTATAACACTTTGAAAGCTTCAATTGTTGAACGTTTTAATAGAACTTTAAAAGCTTTAATGTGGAAACAATTTAGTTTTAAAGGAACATATAAATGGATTGATGACGTTCAAAAACTGGTTGTAGGTACTTCCATACAAAAATTACGACGATCGCTTGAAAAATCTTTAGATGAAAATACCTCATTAAATTCATATTATATGAATGAATATACAAAAGGTTTTGGTATTGATAAAGCTTATGGACCCAAGTATAATAAAAAAAAAAATTGCTTTGAACTCGGTCGAAGTGATTTAAAATTTAATGATAATACTGTAAATATTGATGGTAAAAATTATAATGCTACTAGAGGTCTTTATGAACTTATTTTTATGAAAAATCCTTCTTTATATAATATTAATGATCTTCAGAATTATCATGAAATATTAATTCAAACAAATGTTCACAGAAAAGATGTATTTGATGATAAAAGTCATATCAAAGGTACAAAAGAAAATCTTGTACTTGAATTGTAAAGAAAGAAAAAAAAAATAAAACATGTATTATTATTATTTTTTTAGTAATATCTAATAAATTTATTTAACAAAATTTTTTAAAAAACATTTATTTTAATTTATATCCATATTAATCCTAAAATGCCCCCAAGCATATGTACTTATCCCATTTTCTCTTATAAATCCTTTATCATCAGAAAAACTTAAAGCTACTTTATTAATTATTTGTGTATAAATATTATGAATCTTAGATCTAAATACATACATATTATTACTATAAAATAATTTCTTTTTATACAAACAATCTCTATAATTATCTAAACTTAAATTAGCAACAACTGTCTTTTTTACACCTTTTGCTTTTTTTATATCTATTGAATCTTTAACACTTAATGAATACATTTTCGATCTTAAACCAATAAATTCAGTCATTATATTTCCATTATTTTCATCTTTCATCATACCTAACACTTTTTTATTTTTCAATGGAATATCATAAGGATTATTGAATGCATATTCAGAAGTATCAAAGTATTTATCAATATCATTTTTGATATCATTATAAAAATCTTCTGTTTGAATAGTATGTATAAAAGAGTCAGTATCCATATAATTTATCAAAATATTTTCACCATATTTTGGTTTTATACAATCATAGTGAAATTTATACATGTTCAATTTTGATAATTCTAAAACACAAAATCCTAAGTAAATTGGCTTATCATAATAAGTATGCATACGTTTCATTTGTATAGCAACCATGTTATCAGTAAATTGTGTGGCACTATGAAAATTAGGTTTTGCTATCAAAGCTCTAGCTCCTAATTTCCTAAAATAATTATCCCATTCTGTTACAATTTTAACACCTTTTCTTTTATCAACATTTTCCATAGTCTTTCCGAATGTAGCATTATTCATTAACTTGAAAAATTTTTTATCAAATGTATTTTTTGCAAGCGTACGATGATGATTATTTAAATCAATGGATCGTTGCATCCATTTTGATTGTTTGAACTGCAAAACTCTATGAATATGTGTAACTTTAAGACCATGCTTAATACAATGTTGTAGATTTCTATAATGAATAACATATCGCTTCTTGTTTGTTAAATCTGTGATTAATTTAACATGTTTCGAATTTGAAGTTATTTTATTGTCTGAACAAAATGGTAAGTTATTATGTAGTACTTCAGGATATTCTAAATCAACTTCTAATATGTAACCAGTATCTGAATCTTCAGGAATATTTTCAATATCAATATTTTTATTCTCCATCCATTTAAAATCACCATAAGGAAGAGCTTGTGACATTGCCCAACCATACAAATTATTTGCATCTACATACATTAAATATTGTGATAGTTTTTGTTCATCATAATCATCCATATATTTATTATTTGCTGCAGAATGTCTATGACAACACTGAGAAATTCCACCTCTGATGCTTTTTTTAATGAAACTGTGCATATTAATATCTGTTAATAATTCCAGTTCAATTTTTGTTTCCTTCAACATTGCATCCCATGATAAACCTGTAGCGGTATAATATTGACAAGGATCGAGTGAGTAAATACTTTTGCAAACTTTTCTAAAATTTTCAAATACATCAGCTAAAAGTAGTACATCCGTCTTCAAATATAATAATAAATAATCCCAAAGAGTTTTACATTCAAATTTACGCCAAACGTTTCGAGCATGATTATAATCTTCATTATTACATTCACTATTTGTCAATTTACTGCTAGAATCTTCTTGTGCTGGTAAACTTGTTTTATCTAATCGCTCCCATGAATTGATATACTCATATGGGAATACTCCTTTTCTTGTTAGCAATTTAAATTTATCATCATCCTTGAACTCTGATCGAACTATTTTTAACATATCATTTGTCAAATTTTTTGCTAAAGAATCTAAACTAGACTGCATGAATCTATTCGAGTCTAGAAATCTCAATTCTATTGTATTCTTTTCATCAACGAAAATTCTCTTCGATAATGATACATATAGCTCCTTATTCAGAGGAATAACATTTATTTGTCCATCAAAATCGGATAACTCCTTTATAAACAAATGACAATCGTATCCAGAAAAATTATGAAAAAATATTGGAAAAAATTTAGCGATATAGTAAATTACATTTTTCATGAGCTGGTCCTCTATATTTTCCAGTTAGATGACAGTGGTCTCGAACTCTATCCTTATCTAAAAACTGTTTGCAAATATGGCATTCTGTGCTTTCATTTTGAATTTTCATTTCATTTAGTGTTAAACGATTCATTGATTTTGAATTGTCTATATAATTGTGATATAAATGTTTCACATCTTGAATAATTGAAGATACAAATATTTTTGTGCAATCTTTTCCCTTGCAAGCTCTGAATTTATTTAAATTATCATCAAAGCTACATTTAATATAATATGCAAAAGCATATGGCTCATGCTCCTGCACATTTGTTGTGGATGGTAATGATGGATCTGGCATGCATGTACTAATATCCTTTAAAATACATTCAAAATCAGCATATATTACAAAAGGAACATCTAATTGACGCTCCTAATGTTCAAATTTCAAAATACTTTTTTCTTTCGTTGGCATTCTTGTCACTATTTTATTACAATCTGTTCTGTGAGTATTCAAGTCATTTTCGCAAGAAAAGTATAACAAACATGAATTACACATATATATTTGCTGTTTATGATGTGTTAACTGCTCTCTCATTAATCTGAAATTTTGAAGAAAAATTTTTTTTGTTAATAATTAAAATTTCATAATTTACACTAATTCTATTACCTAGACATGTTTTTTATCCAAACGTAATGAGCCTTTTCTTCTTCTTGTATAAGTAATAAATTTATATGAATTTCTTTTTCTTTAGAAGTTGAATAATATGGTCCAATAATTCTATTATCTTCTAATCCAAATACATTAATACTGATTTTTGGATTCAGCATTTCAAATTTATGAATATTAGATGTTTTTAGTGGGAACTCTAGTGTAGAAAAATCAAGATTAACGTCATTTTTTAAAATTATTTTTTCAGACTTGATATTTTCAATCTGATATGATGATGATCTGTCAGAATGTATGTCAACTGGGTTCAATGCAGATATTATAGCCCATTTAAAACAGTACTCATCCTCATTCTTTACATTTATACAAGCTTTTTTATTTTGTATAGATTTTGGAAGTGATATGTACTGAGATCCTCGTAAGGGCTTCCATTGATTAATATTAATTTCAACATGAATAATTCTTATTAGAGTCCAACCACTATCTCTTTCTTGAAATTCTTGCATTTTTTTGTTAATTTTGTCAACCATCTCTTCATAAACTTGACTTAAATCTTCGATTTTTTGTATAATTGTCATACAAGATTGAAACGATTTAACTGAAAGTGTAATATCATCTTCACCGTCATTTCCTTTTGTTATTTTTATATATTCGCAAAATAATTCCATATTAAACTTGAATGATGAGTGTTTATCAAGCAGATTTATTAAAGCATTTAAAATATGATATTTTGATGTATTAAAGAATTTTAAAACATCTAATACAACTTCATCTTTGTTTTCAAGCATATATGATCCAACTCTTTCATCAAAAGCGCTTTTGATTACCTTCAAATTTTCATTTAAAGGTTCAGCTGTATTTTTTTTATGAAAATTTGTTCTTACATGATATGACCAATTCTTTTTTAAAACATCTTTTTGACATGCATCACAAAATTTTGTTATCGCTATTGACTCAACTGAATTTTTTACTTCAACCGTATGATTCTTTCTTAAATGAGATAACAAATTATCACTCCTTGAGAATTCCTTTTTACATACTACACAGGAAAGTTTCTCGATAACAGAATCAGAATGGATTCCGTCGCAACAAGATTTCGGGATTTACACCGACCCAAAATCTTGGACTTACGTCACCGTGTTCGAGAATTTTACCACAAAAGAAATTAATATCGCGCACGAAATGTTCAATTAAATTTTTAAAACCGGGTTATTGGGGTGAACGGAAAGGACGCGTGGGATGGTAGATTTTCTGTTCGATGTTACCATCAAGCAGAAAATCACCATGTTACCGAGGAAAAGCTAAATTACTGAAGAAAAAAAAGATTAAACTTAGGTACTGGATGGAAGAGTACCTGCGTTGGGCGCCATATGTTACGTAACGGAAAATTCAGTTTCAGAATGAAACTGAATTTTTAATTTAATGAAAAGAAAAACTAAGAAGCTTAAAACTTGCTTCCTGGTGTACCCAGCCGGTCGATTTTCCAGCTGCTTCAGCCGGGGTGGGTTATTTGGATACACCATCTCGGAAGCGGGTCCGTTACATCAACATAAAAGGACCGGCAAAATCCAAAAAAAGTAAAAAAAAGGAATCAAGAAAAGAAAATACAAACAAAAATCGGTGAACCTGAAAAAGACACCTTTTTTTTATTTTTTATTTTATGTTATTGATGGAGGGACTCGGAGGCCATTTCTATCCATAAAGGACCTGAAAACGAGGAGAGAAACATCTTCACCCATCGCTGAGGATAAACCAACCACAACACCGTCTCCTAATTAATCCAAGATCATCTTTAATTAACTTTCAATAGGGTTTTCTTTCCGTCATCTTGCACTTTTCATAATTTTGTTTATTTTTCTCTTTCTTACACAGTGCAACATTTACCAAATCTACCATTAAATAGGACAATCTTTTGGATATTTTTACAATTAAAGAAAAAATATCATATTCTTTTTTTTTTCACTTACTTTATTTTATTTCAAGTATATTATAGATTTTTTTCCCCTTTTTTTTTTGTTCTAATCAGTTGACAAAACTTAACAATCCTTTCCAATAAATCTTCTAATTACTTAACGAAATAACTTTCATATACATCTCAGAAATTTATTAAAAAAACAAACAAAAAATTTACAAACTAAACCCTTATTTATTCGTGTTACATTAATTTTCATGGATCGATCCTTGCTTATTGTTTTACAGATATAAACATAGTTAATTTTATGGCTTTACAAATCCATTACTAAGAAATTTTTTTTTTTTTTTTTTTTGTTTTTTTTGTTTTTACCATTTGATTTCAACTTTTTCTTTCTTTTTTTTTTGTCTTCTAATTCTATTCCTAATTTCTAGTTTGATCTATTTTTTTTTCTTGTTTTTTCTTTATTATTTATACTTTGTTGGAATGAGAGTCATACTATAAAAAAATTTTATATCTAAATGCAAAAAAAAAACTCACGTAGGTCATGACTTGTTGCACCCAGAATCGGTCGGCGACAGGTCAGCACAAATATCAAATCCCTTAAGTCTCCTTGGTGGTGATGCGTTCAATTTTATACCATCTAATAAATATTAAGTTTCTTTTTCTTTAATTTTTTTTTTTTTTTTTGTTTTTTTTTTTCTTTAATTTTATAATAAATTTTTATCACAATTTAAGTTACAATTATTTTATGATAGCAAAAAAAATATAGTTAACCCATAAAAAAAACTCTTCTTTTTATTAACATTGATTTCTTACTTTTTTTTTTTTTTTTTTTTTTGAATAGATATTTTGCCTAAATATCCAATTTCTATGGTAATGTCCTAATTTTTTTTCTTTTTCATTTTTTTGTTCAAAAAAAAAAATGATTCACCTATGCACAGATGGTGTAAGAAAAATAGTCACCAAACAAAATCATCCATCTCAAAAAAAACTTATTTCCACCATACTTTATTAACAATTTTACATTTACATTAAATGATGGTACATTTTTGTTTCAGGTGTTACGTTAATAAAAAAAAACAATTTTTTTTTCTTTCTTCTGCTCTCCCTTTCTTTTCAATTTTTTTTTTCTAATTTGATATATGTAAAAATAAGACAAAAAAAATTTTTATCGTTATACCGATTCGAAAATAAGCAAAAAAAAAATTATTAGATAGGTTCTTAATCACATTCAATTTTATCTGACACTATATAATGACATACTTTACTAATCACTTTTTCTCTATGACATGTTTTTTTTTTTTTTTTTTTTTTTTTTTTTTTTTTTTTTTTTTTTTTATATTAATGAATATTAACTACCATAAAAATATGAATTTTAATTTTTACTTTTTTTTTTTTTCTTTAAATTGTAAATTCAGTTACTGAACAACATCAACGAAAAAAAAACTCACACAAAAAAAAATGTTCTTCTTTTTTTTTTTCTTTTAAGAACACCCATTTTAAATTTAATTACTACAAAAACTTCGAATTATTTCTATATATTTTTTTTTTGAAAATTTATTGAAATTTGCATTAATTAATTAAACCATATTTAAGAAAAAAATAGCTTCACAAGAATTATTAAATTTGTTCCAATCACGTTCTAAAAAAAATCGAATTTCTTAAAAAAAAACCACTTGATTCTACCACTAGACAGTAAAGAATGTCCCATCGTATTTTTTTATTTTTAACAACCGAATTCAAAGAAGACCAGTCGAGAAGAGACGACTAAAAATTTTTTCTCGAATTATATAACCAATGTGCTCACTAAACCATTTGCACCTATTATTTTGTAGTGGTACATGTGCGGCAAAACTATAATGTATCGCCAATAACATGATGCAATGTACGAGTACCCATATCATCACTATGCATTTCAGAATATTCGATACATCATTCTATGCATAGTGTAATAGAGTAGGTATTAAGATTATGGAAGTTGGCATGGTGTGTTTGCAGTAGAAGATGGGTATTACATTATACTATTTACTCTAGGTAAATAGGTCATATAATGTAATTATATGGATCAGATGGTATTATTGATTTTTCATACACATTGATTTATATAAGAATAAATCAAATGTTGTGTGAAAAATTTATATGGTGTATTTGTATAATGACAAATACACTGAAGTTCATAATATTTTAGTATTGTGGAAATAAATAGAGAAAAGTATTGAGAATTTGAACGAGATTAATTTCGAGAAAAATATGGAATAATCTCATGTATTTGTATTAAATATATGGGATTATTCTCGAAGTGGCGTGATTTTTGTAATAATCCATGTGATTAATACAAAAATCTTTGTTCAATTTTTGAACAAAACAAGATTAAATTTGATGTTGCGCGTGTGCAACGGAATTGGATTTACAGTTCATTTATTGGAAGATTTTGATGAAAAATTCCAATAAATGTACATTTTTAAACATTTTTAAAAATTATGTGTACTACCGTCTGTACAAATACAGCGGCGTACGAAAATATCTAAAAAGAATGAAGGGGGCTAATTGCTGTCGCAACAAAACAAACTTTTCCACGAACCTGTCGAAGTGGAAAAGGTTGGAACACGGCAGCGAAAAGATAATGTAAAGTCCGTAAAGGACATTGATTCAATGAACAAATTTCAAGTCCCACTAGGAAATTTTGACCGAATAGGAAAAGTGGTCGGTGTTGCTCAAGTACAACAACGTGGGGCTCGTCCACACCCTGAGATGAGTCTCAATGCCGGAGCACGTGGGCAAGCCGGGCTGAACATTGACGAATGGGGAATAAGCCCACACACACATAGCCAAAATCCAAAATAAAAAAAAGACAAATTGTTGCGCGATGGTGATTTATATACTCGCACATAGAAATGTCAAGTCCGAGTGATGTGTAACAAAACCAGGAAAGAAAGTTCAAGATAGACCAAAAAGATATTGAAACCGTAAAGAATTCATAATTTGGTATACTATATTTACCTAAGAGGGTAAACCGAACCAATTACCGACAACCTGGTTAAGTTGACATAAAAAAAAAAAATTATATTCCTTTCGAAAAGTATAGGCCAAATGATTATAAGATACAGTCAAGAAAGATACAGAAAATTAGGGTGACGTGGTAAACCAAGGATGGTGTTATGCTTTGAGGTCTTTCGCATGAAAAGTCCCTACATATTTACCTTGTAGGTCCTCTACTTCATACATACTTCCACCAATGCATCTTTTAATTCGACATTTAATAAACTTTTTTGACAATTTCGAATTAAAACCTTTCGCGAAATCGCTTTGAGTGAAATTTCGCCTATAAACCTCTTGTCCTGGTCGAAATTTCACTGTAGTGGTCCGAAGGTTGTAAGACCTTTCTGCTCGTTCGTGAGCCTTCCTCAGGTTAACTGAGACTTGGTCACGGATCTGCTGAAGCTTGGCAGATTCAGGCAGATCAACGACCTCTCCATCCATCACACAGTCTAGCTCCTTCAGAACTCGATATGCCGAGGCATGCCTTACCATAGGGAAACCAAATACCGTCTGGTAAGGTGTGCGCTCAATGGCACTATGGTATCGAGTTCTAAGGGAGGCAGCTATGCGGTGGATGGCCTTGTCCCAGTTCGCCTGGTCTTCATGAACATAAGACCTTACAGCCTCTAAAATGACCCGATTTACGCGTTCAGATGCATTTGATTGAGGTGAGTATAAAGCAGTGCGAATATGTTTGACACCATAAGAAGATAAAAAGTTTTGAAAATCTTTCGAAACAAATTGTTTACCGTTGTCACTATGGAGAAATTCGCAAACGCCAAAAATAGAGAAGATTCGTGTTCCAGGAATGTCACAATAGCAGGGGCATTGGCTTTACGGAGGGGTTTAAGAAACACGAATTTAGAAAAGTGATCTAAAACGATCAAAATTTGCGAATTTCCTGCTTTAGTCCTGGGATATGGACCAAGCAAATCAATATAAAGACGTTGAAAAGGTCTTTCAGAGATGAACCTAGATCCCATAGGAGGTCTAGTTCGAAAATTAGGGGATTTATTCTCCTTACAAGTTTCACAATTGTTAACAAAATTTTGTACCTCAAGACACATTTTGGGCCAATAATATTTTTCAGACAAAAATCGGTAAGTAACTGTAATGCCACCATGGCAAGTAACTTCAGATTCATGAACGTTTTGAATCAACGAATTACGAAGGGATTTAGGGACCCAGAGTTTCCAAGGATTGTCGATAGATTCCGAAGTACGAAAACGGACACGCTTGAACACTTTACCGTCGTGAATTTTTAAATCCGGCAACCTACTTTGATTGTTTGAGTGAAAGTTATTAATTGAACATATTCGTCATCGCGAAAGCTTTTTGAATTTAAGTCGACTTCAGTCAGATTTAAGTTCGTATTTATTTCCTCACAAAACGCGCGCGAGAGCGAATCAGCAACCACATTTTGTGAGCCTTTGCGGTGCTGTATTGCAAAATCGAAAGCTTGCAATTTCAAGCTCCAACGGGCGAGACGACCACTTAAATCTGGCTGAGACATCAACCATTTCAAACTCGCGTGATCTGTAATAATTGTAAATTTAAATCCTTCAACGTAAGCTCTAAACTTTTTGACGCACAACACCGCGGCCAACCACTCCAGTTCTGTCACGGAGTAGTTCATCTGCGCTTTGTTTAGCTTTTGCGAAACAAATGCGATGGGATTTTCATCACTCGCCTCCGAAAGTTGAAATAGGACTCCTCCTACGCCCACTTTCGACGCATCGCATTGTATGAAGAACTCCTTCGTGAAGTCAGGATTTCCTAGCACGGGCGCGGAAGTCATACAAATCTTGAGCTTTTCAAAAGAGTTTTGAGCCTCGTCGGACTAAACAAAATTCTTCGACTTCTTCAAACAATCAGAAATAGGTGCTGTAAGAGACGCGTAATCACGAATAAAACGACGATACCAACCGGTCATTCCTAAGAAACGGCGAACTTGCTTAGGATTTTTCGGACTTGGAAAATCGACAATCGCGGAGATCTTTTCAGGGTCTGTCTTAATACAACCATCACCGACGATATAGCCAAGATATTTAATTTCTTTTTGGCAAAATTTACTCTTTTCGACGTTAATGGTTAATCCCGACGTTCTTAAACACGTTGCGACTTTTTCGAGCGTTTTTAAATGAGTGTCAAAATCTTTCGATATTATGTATTAATAAATCATCAAGATAAACAAAAACATTATCGCGTAGCTCCGACGGTACGACTTTGTCCATCAATCGACACATTCGTTGGGGAGCGTTGCACAAACCGAACGGCATCACGGTGAATTGGTAAAGAGGCCTGTCAGGTACTGTGAAGGCTGTCCTTTCGCGAGATTCCTTTTCTAAGGGAATCTGCCAAAAGGCATCCTTCAAATCGATCCCTGATATATATTTTGTGTCGGACAAGCGGCTGATCAACCCGTCAATGTGTGGCAAAGGATATGCATCCTTCTTTGTCACAGCCTTGACTTTACGCGAGTCCAAGCACAAGCGGTTCTTTCCGGGCTTCCTTACCAAAACAACGGGATTGTTCCACGCGCTAAAAGATTCTTCGATAACTCCCATGTCGAGCATGCGATCAAGCTCGTCGTACATTAGTTTTTGAATCGCGGGCGAAACAGAATAATGACGTTGTTTTATTGGATGGTATCACCGGTATCGATTACGTGCGTTTCAAGAGACGTTTTACCTAAACCGAGAACAGCAAACGACGGAAATTTTGCTTTAATTACATTCAGCTTTCGTTGCTGTTCCGCGGTCAAAACGTGCATTTTCGGATCTTGAACGCTTTCGTCACGAAGTTCTGAAACACACTTTGGTAATAAATCAAACTTTTGCCAAAAATCGATCCCGAGATACAAATGTTGCGCTAAAGTTGGCACAATATAGAGTTGAAGTGTTCTACAAACACCGTTGTAAACAACTTCAACATCTATAACGCCTTCAACTTTTTGCGCGCTTCCATCAGCTGTTTGAATAGGTGCTGCCGAGCATGAACTCTTGACACCTATTTGCCTTAAAATTTCATCAGCGTTTTTGCCCAAACAACTGATTGAAGCCCCTGTATCCATTAAACCGTATAATTCAACATCATTTATTTTAATTTTAGCGTACGGACGCGGATCTTTAGAAGGACAGAAATTATTCAGAACTTCCAACGATTTCCGAATTTGCACACGTTTCTTGAAACGTTCACGACATTCTAAAATACGTTTTGATACAACTTCCGAAACCGAACCGAATATTTTATTTCGACGTTCATTATATTTACGCAACTTTTCTAAATAACGATCCTCGAAACTCATGGTTGCATTATAAGACAAATCAGGTAAGTTAATCGACATAGCAGGTAAATTAATAGACATATCAGGTAAATTTTCGGACAAATCAGATTTTTCAGACAAGGATAGAGATTGGCTGACATTGGAGACGGTATCGTCCTGTGATGGGCCCTGATACTGACCATCGCCAAGCGGGTTTTTTGTCACGGTGTCACAATCAGTGGCACACTTACAGACGCCCTGGGAAACTTGGTTCAAATCAGGCTCACGGTCCATCACAAGAGAACCATCGGCAACACCAGACAATTTTAAGTTGTCTTTTTCGATGTAGCAGGTGTTTTCGGATCCGGGAAACGACGTATCAAACGCGGTGCCCCGGAGTGCATCACGTTTGACACTCCGTTTTCCGAAACGCAATTTTTACAAACAGGAGTTGTGACACCTTTGAGGCCACATTTATAACAAAACAGGTTCCTTTTGGCTACTGTACATTCTCTAAACGAATGTCCTTTCGCGTCACAATTCCAACAGATATAATTTTCTGTGTTTAAATTGTTCAAGGCACAAACATCAGTGTTCGACATTGGTAAGTCCGTTCTAGAAAGATTGTTTGATTCATGCACGTTTAGCGGCGAATTAATTGACAAGTGAGAAAATTGGTGACCTAAGTCACAAGTAGTATCATAAGAGTTTGAAAAATTTTGATGAGGTATCTCATCGAAGACACATGAATCGTACGAATTATAAAGCTCCGAAACATTGCGTGTTCTAGCGCGAAGCTCAGTTTCAGACCACAACTTCTCGAAACGACGTGCAAGATCTCGTAATTCATCAAGAGAGTTAACTGTATAAAGCAGAAGGGCGTTACGTAATCTTGCATTCATATTGCGACGAACAATGTCGATAAGCTCCTGCTGGCTCATTGGATGCCTTAAGCGTGAAGCCAAACCTTGCATCTCCAATCGAAAATCACTAAAAGTTTCGCCTGGCTTTTGATGACGGGCGAACATTGCTTGGCGTATCTCGAAATCGGTGGTCTGGTCGAAATTCGTAAAGCAATGCTCGTCGTACATCGCGCCATGTTGCAATCGGATTAGATCTGCGGAAAAGCCAATACCACGTCAGAGCTTTATCAGACAAAAATCGGTTCACATGAGCAGCTAAAGTATCTTCTGAGACTTTGCTAGCAACGGCCAAAGATTCTAGACGGAAAAGGAATTCTTCAATAGGTAATCCGATACGACTACCTGAAAAGGACAAGTTCCATCTCTTAAGAGGACTTGTGGATCTATAAAAACGTCTAGGTTGTTGGGAAAAGGGTGGCGCGGAGCCAAAACGTGTATTATTTGCTGACAAAGGCGTATTACCGAGATTTGGGTGAGTATTATTAAGAAAAACTTCAGGACGCGATTGTGGAAAATGCAAGCTCGAAAGCTGAGGATTAGCTGCTTGTCTTCTTCGATTAAAATCATTATTAAAAGAGATCGGAATATTTTGAGTTGTTTGAGAATAGGGTTTATCAAAAACAACTGGAGAAAAATCGTTAGTTGTGGTTGGTAATGAAGCATTTAATCTGAAATTGGACTTATCATTGTCACGCCGAGTTGTGTTAGACAAATTTAAGTTTTCAAAATTTCGATTCGAAGATCGCGAGGCGATATCGTGTCCGCGTTGGTGTAAGTTTACAGATGATTTACTGGGAAAAGGGATATTGAAAGCCAGAGATTTTGTTTGTTTATTTTTAGATTTATTTTGAACATTAACAACATTTTGTCCTACGAAAGGAATAGAACTTAAAACAGCAGGTCCTTCTTTTCCACCCATGATGCTGAGATTCTCTATAGAAGTTGCAGGGGTACTCCTCACAATAGACTGAGTATTGTCGAAGTTCAAAACATTCACATCTCCTCCTACTGCTCCTAAATCGGCATCATCAGCTCTCAAGGCGCGCTTTAACAGTTGAAATCCGTCTTTTATAACGTCATCGATGGCTTTAACTGACTCGAATTTAGGTTTCCTAATCTTAACTCGATCGACACGATGTTGCAGGTGCCAAAGCTTAGCTTGCACACGCAAAGACTTATCAGTGTCGGATGTAAGGTCTTGTGAAGTCAGGCTATTAATCAAACCCTCCGCCTGGCTACGCAGATCAGCAATTTCCTTGTTTAAAGAATACACAATCTTGTGAGCTCGATCAACTAGTCCATCGGCTTCAGCGGCCAACTGATCGCTCAAGGTCTTGAGAAAGTCCTGGTGGTTAGGATCTATATTCCTAATTTGGCATTCGTAAGCAAATTCTGGTTGGTCCAGGTAACTGGGATCCATCTTAGCAGAATTTACGTAGCCTTTTCCAAAAAAAAAAATCTGTAAAATTGGCACTGAATTGAACACTAAATCACTCGCGAATGTTATGAACCGAGATCAAGTAAGTCACTCAAAAAAAAATTTTTATTTGGAAAATCTACTCAATGCAATTTAATTTACAAAAAAAAATCAAAATTATTATTATCACTGAATTTATATAAAAAAACTATATATCCTAAATTTTTTTATAAATCGGGGCTCCACGCGAAACTCAGCCGCGCGAGACCAGCGATCAAACCTTCAGGTGCTAAAAGATCTACGCCTCGACGTAGACCCAAAATAAAAAAAAAATCTGAAATGCAAAAAAAACTCAAAAATTCATCACGAAAATGAATATATACATATACTATATAAAAAAAACCGATTTAATTTATAGAATCCTCGAAACGCGGACGCGAATAACTTTAAGATTATTCCGTTTATTCATAAGAAGAAGAAAAGAAAAGAAAAAAAAATCTTTGTTTTTTTTTTTTTTTTTTTTTTTTCAAAAAATCAAAATACCAAAAATTTCAGAAAAAAAATCAAAATATTTTTATTATCAAAACCTAAAAAAAATCAAAATATTTTTATCAAAAACATGCAAAAATCAAAACATGCAAAAAATAAATGTTAGTATTATTTTATCATTTAGGTGTTGTGGTTTGGCGAACCTCAACGACGGTGAAGAGGCGTCAAAATAAACGACTTTCCACCTTGTTAAATCTGGAACAAAAGCAAAGGTTTCCTCCATCAATAAAAGAAGATTCAAAGTCAGATTGTGAATTTCCAAAATATATTCTGGGCATACAGGGGTTTCCAAAATTTTAATTGAATTAAATTTCATATAAATTGATGCATTGATGAGTCACTCATATGTAATTAAATAAAACCGAAAACATGAGCGACTTCAAAGCGATCAATCGCACGACATCGATTGCCATTACAAAATATTTCAAATTCTCAAAAAAAATATGGTTCATTATAAAACATGCGTATACTTTGAAACACTACCGCGTGCAAACAGCATTTCGGGTTATGCCCCAAAACCTGTGACAAACGTCGGAGGTTACAAAGTATAAAATTGAAACTACAGGATCTGAATATAACAAAACGCGATGCTGAATAGACATAACGAGCAAAGGCTCGATCTTGCATATGCAAAATCGTCCTGACTATCGTATATGTCATCCAGCATATAACTTTCGCACCGAGATTAAAATTTAGATATAAAAAAGGCAAAAGAGAGTTGAACTAACCAGAAAAAATTACAAATACTATTAAAATCGCACAAAAATTCAGACCGAAAAAAAATTGCAAAGTTAATTACAAAATTTAATAGCAAAAGTAATCGAATTTTTCAAATACTCTTGTATACTGAAACTACAAACATTTTCACAGTGCCGTCGCAACAAGATTTCGGGATTTACACCGACCCAAAATCTTGGACTTACGTAACCGTGTTCGAGAATTTTACCACAAAAGAAATTAATATCGCGCACGAAATGTTCAATTAAATTTTTAAAACCGGGTTATTGGGGTGAACGGAAAGGACGCGTGGGATGGTAGATTTTCTGTTCGATGTTACCATCAAGCAGAAAATCACCATGTTACCGAGGAAAAGCTAAATTACTGAAGAAAAAAAAGATTAAACTTAGGTACTGGATGGAAGAGTACCTGCGTTGGGCGCCATATGTTACGTAACGGAAAATTCAGTTTCAGAATGAAACTGAATTTTTAATTTAATGAAAAGAAAAACTAAGAAGCTTAAAACTTGCTTCCTGGTGTACCCAGCCGGTCGATTTTCCAGCTGCTTCAGCCGGGGTGGGTTATTTGGATACACCATCTCGGAAGCGGGTCCGTTACATCAACATAAAAGGACCGGCAAAATCCAAAAAAAGTAAAAAAAAGGAATCAAGAAAAGAAAATACAAACAAAAATCGGTGAACCTGAAAAAGACACTTTTTTTTTTTTTTATTTTATGTTATTGATGGAGGGACTCGGAGGCCATTTCTATCCATAAAGGACCTGAAAACAAGGAGAGAAACATCTTCACCCATCGCTGAGGATAAACCAACCACAACACCGTCTCCTAATTAATCCAAGATCATCTTTAATTAACTTTCAATAGGGTTTTCTTTCCGTCATCTTGCACTTTTCATAATTTTGTTTATTTTTCTCTTTCTTACACAGTGCAACATTTACCAAATCTACCATTAAATAGGACAATCTTTTGGATATTTTTAGAATTAAAGAAAAAATATCATATTCTTTTTTTTTTCACTTACTTTATTTTATTTCAAGTATATTATAGATTTTTTTTCCCTTTTTTTTTTGTTCTAATCAGTTGACAAAACTTAACAATCCTCTCCAATAAATCTTCTAATTACTTAACGAAATAACTTTCATATACATCTCAGAAATTTATTAAAAAAACAAAAAAAAAATTTACAAACTAAACCCTTATTTATTCGTGTTACATTAATTTTCATGGATCGATCCTTGCTTATTGTTTTACAGATATAAACATAGTTAATTTTATGGCTTTACAAATCCATTACTAAGAAATTTTTTTTTTTTTTTTTTTGTTTTTTTTGTTTTTACCATTTGATTTCAACTTTTTCTTTCTTTTTTTTTTGTCTTCTAATTCTATTCCTAATTTCTAGTTTGATCTATTTTTTTTTCTTGTTTTTTCTTTATTATTTATACTTTGTTGGAATGAGAGTCATACTATAAAAAAATTTTATATCTAAATGCAAAAAAAAACTCACGTAGGTCATGACTTGTTGCACCCAGAATCGGTCGGCGACAGGTCAGCACAAATATCAAATCCCTGAAGTCTCCTTGGTGGTGATGCGTTCAATTTTATACCATCTAATAAATATTAAGTTTCTTTTTCTTTAATTTTTTTTTTTTTTTTTGTTTTTTTTTTTCTTTAATTTTATATTAAATTTTTATCACAATTTAAGTTACAATTATTTTATGATAGCAAAAAAAATATAGTTAACCCATAAAAAAAACTCTTCTTTTTATTAACATTGATTTCTTACTTTTTTTTTTTTTTTTTTTTTTGAATAGATATTTTGCCTAAATATCCAATTTCTATGGTAATGTCCTAATTTTTTTTCTTTTTCATTTTTTTGTTCAAAAAAAAAAAAAATGATTCACCTATGCACAGATGGTGTAAGAAAAATAGTCACCAAACAAAATCATCCATCTCAAAAAAAACTTATTTCCACCATACTTTATTAACAATTTTACATTTACATTAAATGATGGTACATTTTTGTTTCAGGTGTTACGTTAATAAAAAAAAACAATTTTTTTTTCTTTCTTCTGCTCTCCCTTTCTTTTCAATTTTTTTTTTTCTAATTTGATATATGTAAAAATAAGACAAAAAAAATTTTTATCGTTATACCGATTCGAAAATAAGCAAAAAAAAAAATTATTAGATAGGTTCTTAATCACATTCAATTTTATCTGACACTATATAATGAGATACTTTACTAATCACTTTTTCTCTATGACATGTTTTTTTTTTTTTTTTTTTTTTTTTTTTTTTTTTTTTTTTTTTTATATTAATGAATATTAACCACCATAAAAATATGAATTTTAATTTTTACTTTTTTTTTTTTTTCTTTAAATTGTAAATTCAGTTACTGAACAACATCAACGAAAAAAAAACTCACACAAAAAAAAATGTTCTTCTTTTTTTTCTTTTAAGAACACCCATTTTAAATTTAATTACTACAAAAACTTCGAATTATTTCTATATATTTTTTTTTTGAAAATTTATTGAAATTTGCATTAATTAATTAAACCATATTTAAGAAAAAAATAGCTTCACAAGAATTATTAAATTTGTTCCAATCACGTTCTAAAAAAAATCGAATTTCTTAAAAAAAAACCACTTGATTCTACCACTAGACAGTAAAGAATGTCCCATCGTATTTTTTTATTTTTAACAACCGAATTCAAAGAAGACCAGTCGAGAAGAGACGACTAAAAATTTTTTCTCGAATTATATAACCAATGTGCTCACTAAACCATTTGCACCTATTATTTTGTAGTGGTACATGTGCGGCAAAACTATAATGTATCGCCAATAACATGATGCAATGTACGAGTACCCATATCATCACTATGCATTTCAGAATATTCGATACATCATTCTATGCATAGTGTAATAGAGTAGGTATTAAGATTATGGAAGTTGGCATGGTGTGTGTGCAGTAGAAGATGGGTATTACATTATACTATTTACTCTAGGTAAATAGGTCATATAATGTAATTATATGGATCAGATGGTATTATTGATTTTTCATACACATTGATTTATATAAGAATAAATCAAATGTTGTGTGAAAAATTTATATGGTGTATTTGTATAATGACAAATACACTGAAGTTCATAATATTTTAGTATTGTGGAAATAAATAGAGAAAAGTATTGAGAATTTGAACAAGATTAATTTCGAGAAAAATATGGAATAATCTCATGTATTTGTATTAAATATATGGGATTATTCTCGAAGTGGCGTGATTTTTGTAATAATCCATGTGATTAATACAAAAATCTTTGTTCAATTTTTGAACAAAACAAGATTAAATTTGATGTTGCGCTGTTATGTTACCATCACCTATTAAGAATAAAATTATATTATAATTTTATTTTTTTTAATACGATGACTCATTTGTTTTTAATAATTCTTAATTTAACAATTACTTCTTGGAAAGATCTAATAATAAATAGATTTAAAAATGGACTAATTACTTTATGATCAATCCTAACATTTTAATGATAATTACTTCTTGGAAAGATTCAAGACCAAAATAGATCAAAAAGGAACCGATTACTTTATTATCGATCCCAAATAAACCCTAATAAACAAATGACTCATCTATTAAATATATTTTAAGATAAAACTAATTTTACAGAGGTTAGATGTAGAAGTAAAGTTTTAGAATAAGTCAGTCACATTTTTATATCGATATCAAAAGGTTGTAACAAAGTGTTAAGAATAAAAATAATATTTCATTTATTAAATAAATCGTGAAAAATATAAAAATTTGTTTCTTTTTATTTATTTACTTAAAATCGAGAACTAAAACAAAAATGGCGCAGTCGGTAGGATTCTGAGAGTGTTTTAAAAAAAAAAAAAAAAAAAAAATCTATAATCACATAAAATATTTTGAACGAAAATCGAAATTTAAATTAGCAGTCATTTAAATTAATTATATAAAAATAATAGTGGCTTATGTTAATAGTGATTTGAGTGGTTTAAATCAATAAAAATATTAGTTATAAAAATATATATCTATATATATCTATATATAGTATATGTATATTAAAAAGTGATTAATATTGCTAACAGTGATTTAAATTATTGATAGTGAATTTTTTTTATTTTTTAACACGTTTCATATTTATGAATTTATTCAGAAAAAAAAGAAAAACAAAAATACTAATTTAACTTGATTTGGGTATGAATACAAGATTCAATCCATATAAAAAAAAGAATAAAAAAGAAAACGAAACAAGTTCAGAAGACGAAACATCTTCAACTATAACATCAACACAAGGGTCATCTATTTTAGACAACGTAATTCAACCCATAGAATCATCTCTAAAAGAAGACCAACGAATTCAACCACAATTTTCACCACAAGCACTAAGTACAACAAACAAGGTAAAAATGACTCAATTAGAATTAGATCCATTTAAGCTAGTCCGTAACTTACCCTATTTCAACGGAGAAGAAGGACCAGGACATCTATTTTCATTCATCAATAAAGTAGATTATATAGAAACATTTATGTCCACATATACAAAAAATGCTAGTGCATTTATTTTTAATGAAATCAAATCAAAATTAATAGGTGTAGCACAAAATGTAGTTTTAAGATATGAAGATGCTAACTCTTGGAGTGAAATAAAAAAAAATTTTAGTTAGTTCTTTCGGAATTAGAGAATCTTTTAACGATCTCATAATTGAAGCAAATAGAATGAGTAAAAATTTACAAATTTCTCAAAAATTTGAATTTTTAAGTGTAATATTAAATAAAATGAATTTAAAATATAACCATTCACAAGACAAGCCTTTATATTATAAGCCTACAATAAACGAAGAATTTATATTAAAGTTATTCTGTGAATCCATACCCCCTAGTGCTAGTTCAATAATAGTTAATAAAAATATCAAATCCTTGAGAGAAGCATATATTGCATTGGAAGAAAGTTATCAAATTAGAAATGAAAACAGTTATAGAAAACAGGACAACAGACCAACAATTAGAAATACAAGTAGTTTTCATTCAAACAATCATAGACAATATGGTTATGATAATTCATATATTAATAATTATAATTCAAATAATAATAAAAATTTTCATAATCCCCATTTTCCAAATAATTCTTATAATTCAAACCAATTGAGGAACACCAACAATCATAGTAATTTTACTACAAGAACAAACCAACAAAATCCTAATACAAATTATCAACCTAATACTAGAGCTAGTGGAAATTTTTCTCGACAAAGTAGACCTTATAATAATCAAAACAATTACAATCAGAACCATAACAACTACAATAACTATAATCAAATACAACCCTTACCTATGGAAGTGGATAACATAGAAGCAAATTTTCCTATAACAGCCTCGGAAAATCACTGCCAATTACAAAAATCAGAAAAATTTACAAAAGAATTAGAAAAAGAAAATTCTGAATTAAAATTACAAATAAATAATATTTTACAAGAGATAACAAGAATGGAAGATGAAATGAATTTAGTTAAAAAATCACATGATCAATTACAAAAAGAAAATCATAAATTAGAAGATAAAATTGAAAAAATGACTAAAAATGAAAATAATGAAAATAATAAATATGAAATTCTAATAAAAA
This sequence comes from Bombylius major, assembly GCA_932526495.1. Taxonomy (NCBI): domain Eukaryota; kingdom Metazoa; phylum Arthropoda; class Insecta; order Diptera; family Bombyliidae; genus Bombylius; species Bombylius major. The sequence goes on from OW052043.1 coordinate 20,944,489, forward strand.
AAAATGAAATTGAATTAAATGATATTAAAAATAAATTAGAAGAACAAATAAAAAATTATGAAATACAAATAAAACAAAATGAAATAAATATGAAAAAAGATAAAAGTTCATTAAATAAATTAATTAAAGATAATGAAATTAATTATAATAAATTAAAATCAGATTATGATAATTTACAAGATATGAATAAAAAATTAAATGAAAAAATGATACAAGTATTAGATGAAAATTCATCATTACATAATCGTAAAGAATTAATGGAACATGAATATCGTTCATTACATGATCGTTATAATTCAAATGATAAAGAGAATTTTAATCTAACCGAAATGAATAAGTGCCTTCAAAATGAAATTGAACAATTGAAAAAACATTTAAACGATATTCAAATTGAATTAAATTCAAAAGATAATGAATTACAAAATTTAAATGTTAAATGGATCAATCAAAAAGAAGAAAATGATAAACTGATAAATCAACAAGTAACAATCAAATATCTTTTAATTCACAATTACAAACACATTTGAATATATTAGCTGACAAAATAAATACAAATCAAAAACTTATCAAAGAATTTACACAAAATATAACTAACGACCAAAAACTATTAGCAAAAAACTTATACTCATTACAAATTAATTCAAATATAATGCTACTAAATGACGAAATAGAAAAACTTCAAGACAACATAGTATTTTCCAAACTAAATATATTGGGTAGAAATATTGTGTCCTCTAAAGAGATTAGAACATTCAACATCACAACAGAGAAATTAGAATATATAAAAAGTAGCTTAATTACATTCAATAATAAATTAGGTTTTATACTAATGATACCAAGATTTACAAATACAGAATATCTCAAAATACAAATTCTGCCAATACCAAATTCAAACAAACATGAAATAGATATAGAAAACTTTAAATTCATTTTATTTAATAACACTGTTTATAATTTCAACAAAGAAAAAACGTATGTTAAAGAATTAATCAAAAGCAACAATTGCATTCAAAATTTATTTAAGAATTCTTATGATAATTGTAAATTCAAATTTAATAAAAAATCAGAAATTATAGAAATAGAAGACGGATTAATATTAACAAAAAATTTATACAAAACAAAATTAACAAATAATAATAATAAATTTGAATATTTTATAAGGAACAATAATTTGATAAATTTTAACAATTGTATTGTGAAAATAAATGAGACAGTTTTTAACAATGAAAAACAAATATTTGAAGAAAATATATTATTACCAATATACCATAAACCAAATATTGTAAACCTAACAATAAGCTTGGATGAAATCCATTTAAAACAAATTGAAAACATAAAAGAACTAAAATACATAAAACAAGAAAATAAAGTAAAACATATTATTTCATACAGAAGCATAATAATTATTGCATTAATTTTTTTGATAATTTTAATTTATAAACTTAAATCAAGAAATATAAAAATTATAAATAAAACAATCGACACTCAGGAGAGCATCGAACTTAAGGGGGGAGGTGTTATGTTACCATCACCTATTAAGAATAAAATTATATTATAATTTTATTTTTTTTAATACGATGACTCATTTGTTTTTAATAATTCTTAATTTAACAATTACTTCTTGGAAAGATCTAATAATAAATAGATTTAAAAAAGGACTAATTACTTTATGATCAATCCTAACATTTTAATGATAATTACTTCTTGGAAAGATTCAAGACCAAAATAGATCAAAAAGGAACCGATTACTTTATTATCGATCCCAAATAAACCCTAATAAACAAATGACTCATCTATTAAATATATTTTAAGATAAAACTAATTTTACAGAGGTTAGATGTAGAAGTAAAGTTTTAGAATAAGTCAGTCACATTTTTATATCGATATCAAAAGGTTGTAACAAAGTGTTAAGAATAAAAATAATATTTCATTTATTAAATAAATCGTGAAAAATATAAAAATTTGTTTCTTTTTATTTATTTACTTAAAATCGAGAACTAAAACAAAAATGGCGCAGTCGGTAGGATTCTGAGAGTGTTTTAAAAAAAAAAAAAAAAATAAAATCTATAATCACATAAAATATTTTGAACGAAAATCGAAATTTAAATTAGCAGTCATTTAAATTAATTATATAAAAATAATAGTGGCTTATGTTAATAGTGATTTGAGTGGTTTAAATCAATAAAAATATTAGTTATAAAAATATATATCTATATATATCTATATATAGTATATGTATATTAAAAAGTGATTAATATTGCTAACAGTGATTTAAATTATTGATAGTGAATTTTTTTTATTTTTTAACACGTTTCATATTTATGAATTTATTCAGAAAAAAAAGAAAAACAAAAATACTAATTTAACTTGATTTGGGTATGAATACAAGATTCAATCCATATAAAAAAAAGAATAAAAAAGAAAACGAAACAAGTTCAGAAGACGAAACATCTTCAACTATAACATCAACACAAGGGTCATCTATTTTAGACAACGTAATTCAACCCATAGAATCATCTCTAAAAGAAGACCAACGAATTCAACCACAATTTTCACCACAAGCACTAAGTACAACAAACAAGGTAAAAATGACTCAATTAGAATTAGATCCATTTAAGCTAGTCCGTAACTTACCCTATTTCAACGGAGAAGAAGGACCAGGACATCTATTTTCATTCATCAATAAAGTAGATTATATAGAAACATTTATGTCCACATATACAAAAAATGCTAGTGCATTTATTTTTAATGAAATCAAATCAAAATTAATAGGTGTAGCACAAAATGTAGTTTTAAGATATGAAGATGCTAACTCTTGGAGTGAAATAAAAAAAATTTTAGTTAGTTCTTTCGGAATTAGAGAATCTTTTAACGATCTCATAATTGAAGCAAATAGAATGAGTAAAAATTTACAAATTTCTCAAAAATTTGAATTTTTAAGTGTAATATTAAATAAAATGAATTTAAAATATAACCATTCACAAGACAAGCCTTTATATTATAAGCCTACAATAAACGAAGAATTTATATTAAAGTTATTCTGTGAATCCATACCCCCTAGTGCTAGTTCAATAATAGTTAATAAAAATATCAAATCCTTGAGAGAAGCATATATTGCATTGGAAGAAAGTTATCAAATTAGAAATGAAAACAGTTATAGAAAACAGGACAACAGACCAACAATTAGAAATACAAGTAGTTTTCATTCAAACAATCATAGACAATATGGTTATGATAATTCATATATTAATAATTATAATTCAAATAATAATAAAAATTTTCATAATCCCCATTTTCCAAATAATTCTTATAATTCAAACCAATTGAGGAACACCAACAATCATAGTAATTTTACTACAAGAACAAACCAACAAAATCCTAATACAAATTATCAACCTAATACTAGAGCTAGTGGAAATTTTTCTCGACAAAGTAGACCTTATAATAATCAAAACAATTACAATCAGAACCATAACAACTACAATAACTATAATCAAATACAACCCTTACCTATGGAAGTGGATAACATAGAAGCAAATTTTCCTATAACAGCCTCGGAAAATCACTGCCAATTACAAAAATCAGAAAAATTTACAAAAGAATTAGAAAAAGAAAATTCTGAATTAAAATTACAAATAAATAATATTTTACAAGAGATAACAAGAATGGAAGATGAAATGAATTTAGTTAAAAAATCACATGATCAATTACAAAAAGAAAATCATAAATTAGAAGATAAAATTGAAAAAATGACTAAAAATGAAAATAATGAAAATAATAAATATGAAATTCTAATAAAAAAAAATGAAATTGAATTAAATGATATTAAAAATAAATTAGAAGAACAAATAAAAAATTATGAAATACAAATAAAACAAAATGAAATAAATATGAAAAAAGATAAAAGTTCATTAAATAAATTAATTAAAGATAATGAAATTAATTATAATAAATTAAAATCAGATTATGATAATTTACAAGATATGAATAAAAAATTAAATGAAAAAATGATACAAGTATTAGATGAAAATTCATCATTACATAATCGTAAAGAATTAATGGAACATGAATATCGTTCATTACATGATCGTTATAATTCAAATGATAAAGAGAATTTTAATCTAACCGAAATGAATAAGTGCCTTCAAAATGAAATTGAACAATTGAAAAAACATTTAAACGATATTCAAATTGAATTAAATTCAAAAGATAATGAATTACAAAATTTAAATGTTAAATGGATCAATCAAAAAGAAGAAAATGATAAACTGATAAATCAACAAGTAACAATCAAATATCTTTTAATTCACAATTACAAACACATTTGAATATATTAGCTGACAAAATAAATACAAATCAAAAACTTATCAAAGAATTTACACAAAATATAACTAACGACCAAAAACTATTAGCAAAAAACTTATACTCATTACAAATTAATTCAAATATAATGCTACTAAATGACGAAATAGAAAAACTTCAAGACAACATAGTATTTTCCAAACTAAATATATTGGGTAGAAATATTGTGTCCTCTAAAGAGATTAGAACATTCAACATCACAACAGAGAAATTAGAATATATAAAAAGTAGCTTAATTACATTCAATAATAAATTAGGTTTTATACTAATGATACCAAGATTTACAAATACAGAATATCTCAAAATACAAATTCTGCCAATACCAAATTCAAACAAACATGAAATAGATATAGAAAACTTTAAATTCATTTTATTTAATAACACTGTTTATAATTTCAACAAAGAAAAAACGTATGTTAAAGAATTAATCAAAAGCAACAATTGCATTCAAAATTTATTTAAGAATTCTTATGATAATTGTAAATTCAAATTTAATAAAAAATCAGAAATTATAGAAATAGAAGACGGATTAATATTAACAAAAAATTTATACAAAACAAAATTAACAAATAATAATAATAAATTTGAATATTTTATAAGGAACAATAATTTGATAAATTTTAACAATTGTATTGTAAAAATAAATGAGACAGTTTTTAACAATGAAAAACAAATATTTGAAGAAAATATATTATTACCAATATACCATAAACCAAATATTGTAAACCTAACAATAAGCTTGGATGAAATCCATTTAAAACAAATTGAAAACATAAAAGAACTAAAATACATAAAACAAGAAAATAAAGTAAAACATATTATTTCATACAGAAGCATAATAATTATTGCATTAATTTTTTTGATAATTTTAATTTATAAACTTAAATCAAGAAATATAAAAATTATAAATAAAACAATCGACACTCAGGAGAGCATCGAACTTAAGGGGGGAGGTGTTATGTTACCATCACCTATTAAGAATAAAATTATATTATAATTTTATTTTTTTTAATACGATGACTCATTTGTTTTTAATAATTCTTAATTTAACAATTACTTCTTGGAAAGATCTAATAATAAATAGATTTAAAAAAGGACTAATTACTTTATGATCAATCCTAACATTTTAATGATAATTACTTCTTGGAAAGATTCAAGACCAAAATAGATCAAAAAGGAACCGATTACTTTATTATCGATCCCAAATAAACCCTAATAAACAAATGACTCATCTATTAAATATATTTTAAGATAAAACTAATTTTACAGAGGTTAGATGTAGAAGTAAAGTTTTAGAATAAGTCAGTCACATTTTTATATCGATATCAAAAGGTTGTAACAAAGTGTTAAGAATAAAAATAATATTTCATTTATTAAATAAATCGTGAAAAATATAAAAATTTGTTTCTTTTTATTTATTTACTTAAAATCGAGAACTAAAACAAAAATGCGCGAGTTACGTTAGTAACCATAAATGAACATAAATTAAATGAAATACAATCTTCCATATCCGGTTAAAGGAATGAAAAACAAAAATTTTCTACAAATATAAATTTTATTTTTCAAGACATTTTTTTTTCTCTAATCAGCAAAATTATAAAATTATTTTCTCATAAAATTCAAAGTTGTTCTTTTTTCTTTTATAAATTTGTTTCCGTTCCCACACATTTTTATGCAACGTGACTTTTCTCTCTTTACGAAAAACAAGAACTTACAATTGTACTAATCTAACTAGAATAAGTTAGTCTTAAGATCGCAGCCTAATTCTCAATTTAAATTTGAAAATAAAATTTACTTTTAAAATAAATTTTGTTTTTATTTTAATTTTTTTTGGATCGAACCGCAATTAAGAACTTAAGTGGCGCAGTCGGAAGGATTGCTTTCTAAAGTATTGCAATCCGTTAATCAACGAAATACGTTAGAAAACATTGATAACAGTGATTTATTCATTATTTCGTTTAAACCGAATTTTTTTTTTCTACGAATATATTGTGTCCTATGTTTAATTATACCTATACAATAGTTTTGTGATGTTAGTGATCTTTTCATAACTTTCACGAAATTTTAAATACTATAAATTATGTGAAAAAGATATACTTATCTAATAATAATACGTCTAATGAATTGAAATAAATATTAAACGTAAATATACAATACTAGATAGTGAAAAATAAATATATGTTTAACAAGAATAATATCTTTAGTGAATAAAAATAATTATTAAAACAAAAATATCTACGAATATAACAATAAATAGTGAAAGTGAAAATAAATAATTAATTTATATATATATATATATTAAATCGTGATGTTCTAATTATCAAATGAATTGAATAGTGAGAGATATACTCAATATAAATTTAAAAAAAAAAAAAAAAAAAAAAAAAAAAAAAAAAAATTTATATATATATATATACATATATATATATCATTTATGCCGAAAGAAAAAACAGTGAAAGAAAGTGAAAGATTTCTCATTTACACAAAAAAGAAAATTAGCGAAAACTTCGGAGAAGAAGACACTGAAATAAATCAACCGATCAACATCAAAATGGCAACTCAACAACAAGCAACATCACCAGCACCATCTTTCACACTAACCATCAACGAATTAATGAAGGATGCTCAAAGAATTCACGAATTTCGAGGAAACGACGAGTATGATCTAAGCTCCTTCCTGCGAGAAGTGGATACTCTCCTCCCACTATTTGATTCTAATCCTGCTGCAAAACAGTACGTTTTTCAAAGAATAATCATTAATAAAATTCAAGGACCGGCCCTGAACGTGATTAGAACACTGGAGCCAGGAAGAACATGGGAACAAGTAAAGACACCCCTAATACAAAATTTTGGAGTAAGAGAAAGTTACCATCAACTTCATCAGCAAGCCCTTTCATTCAAAAATTTCCAAGTAAGAGAATATTTTATTTCTTTATGAAAAGTATTAGATAAATTAAATGAGAAATATGAGTACGACGATAAAAAACCTATAGAATTTAGTCCAAAAAATAATGAAGCTATTATTTTGCGTATATTTTTGAATAATATAGATTGTAACTTAGCGTCAATAGTTTATAATAAAAATATTAATAGTTTAAGAGATGCATTTTACTATCTAGAAGGTTTAGGTATGATAAGAGATAACAAGAACAAAAGTAACAATTATAAATTTAATAATCAGATGAGTGTAAAACAACCAAATTATCGATGCGATAAAAAACAAAATATGAATTATAATTTTCGACAAGATAACTTGCAGAGACCAAATAACATTGGACAAAATAATTACTGGCAAGCTCCAAACAATTCTAAGCATAATAATTCAGGACAATTTCGTCAAAGTTATAATGAACAAAAACGAAACTTTAATACTAATAACATTGCAAACACTCAAGAACCAATGGAAGTTGATCATATTGAAGAAATAAATTTTCAATCAACGCCTCAGAACCGAATTTACCGATAATAAAAATCTCAATAGGGGAAAACCAACTTAATTGTCTGATTGATACAGGTTCCACCATCTCTCTTTTAAATAATGATAAATTACCTCAATACAAAAGGAAAATATTAAAAACTCCAATTAGATTCAATACAATTAATTCTCAAACGCTAATCACTAAAGAAATAATAACTGATCTACCCCTAGAATTTAAAGAAAATGCTCTTATGGTATGGAAATTAGTAAAATTCAAAAACAAATGTTTTGACGCCATAATTGGCCAAAATATTCTCAAACCTATAGGTGCCGTCATAGACCTAGAAAATGATTACCTTACTATCAATAATAATAGTATAAAATTCTTAAATGCTTGTCCCTATAAATACGAAGAAATTCATCAACTTGAATCTTTCGAAACAAGTAACCAAGAATTTCAAACTTTTTTTCAAAACTTAAACGATGAAGAAAAGAAATACCTTGATAAACTCCTGAGACAGTATGAAGATTTATTTTTTAAGGAAGGTGATAGCCTATCAAGCACTTCTGGTATCGAGCACCAAATTATAACGACAACAAACAAACCAATTTTTTCAAAAATCTATAGATACCCTCAACTTCACGAAAAAGAGATATCTAAACAAATAACCGACATGTTAAACCAGGGTATAATAAAAGAAAGTGATTCCCCTTATAACAGCCCACTTTGGATTGTCCCAAAAAAGATGGACAATTCTGGAGTGAGAAAATGGCGTTCGGTAGTAGATTATAGAAAATTGAATGAGGTTACTGTGGAAGATAAGTTCCCAATACCGAATATAGACAATATATTGGACAAATTGGGTAAGGCACAATATTTCACGACTCTAGACCTTGCTAAAGGTTTTCACCAAATCTTAGTTAAGGAAGAAGACCGTAAGAAAACTGCATTCTCCACACCTCAAGGGCATTATGAGTTTGTTAGAATGCCCTTCGGATTAAAAAATGCGCCAAGCACTTTCCAGCGACATATGAACTCAATCCTGAAGGAGTATATCAATAATATCTGTGTCGTTTACATGGATGATATACTTATTTTCAGCACCTCACTTGAAGAACATGTTCTAAATATAAAAAAGATTTTTGACAAATTGCGAAAATATAATCTAAAAATTCAGATTGATAAGTGTAAGTTTTTTTCAAAAGAAACAGAATATTTAGGCCACGTTTTGACCCCTGAAGGAGTCAAACCCAACCCTAAAAAGGTTGAAGACATTCTCAAATTGAAATTGACGCAAACAGCGAAACAAATAAAGTCCTTTTTAGGTATTACAGGATATTACCGTAAATTTATAAAAGATTACGCTAAAGTGGCACAACCGATTACTAAGTATCTGAAGAAAAATGCTAAGATCAATATAAACGACCCTAACTATATAAACGCTTTTCAAAAGCTAAAAAGGATAATAACTGAAGCTCCGGTACTTAAGTATCCCGACTTCAACAAGAAATTTAGTCTCGTTACCGATGCTAGCATGTTTGCTATTGGAGCTGTTCTACAACAGGATAATCATCCTGTATGTTACGCTAGCAGAACACTCAACGAACATGAGCAAAGTTATTCAACTACAGAAAAAGAGCTCCTAGCCATTGTTTGGTCCACCAACTACTTTAGGCCATATCTTTATAGTACCAAATTTGATCTGCTAACAGATCACCAACCATTAAAATGGTTACACACAAAAACTCAAGGCAAGGATGTTAACCCTCGCCTCCAAAGATGGCTATTAAAACTTGGGGAATATAACATGAATATCGATTACATTAAGGGAAAACAGAATAAAGTCGCCGACTTTCTTAGCAGGATAAATCCTGATACAAATGAAATAAATGTTATAGAGAATAATACTGATACCGAAACACTCTCTTTATCTTCAGTAATAAACAATGTTGACAATGAAAGTATACATAGTACAATACATTCCCAACTAGAAGACCTTAATAACCATATACCCATTTTAGACACAGTAGTGAACCGTTTCAAAACACAAATCATTTTAACAAATAATAAGGTAAGGGATTTTGAAATAAAACATAAGAATAGGAAGATTTACATGGACTCGAATGATTTAAACCATAATTTATCTGATATTCTACGAAGGTATATCAAACCTGGAAAAACAGGTATTTATTCAGAATTAAGTAATAATGAATATAATCAATTACAACAAAAAATTATTGAATTGTATGACAATATTAATAATATAAAATTTGTGAAGTGTTCGTATCATGCAAAAGACATGAATAACGAAGAAGAAACTTTTCAACAAATTAATAAATATCATAAATATGAGACTGGGCACACCGGAATTAACGAAAATTATGAGGGATTAAAAAGGTACATATATTATCCAAACTTGAAAATTTTAATTCAAAAATATATCAATAATTGCGATGTATGTAATAGAGTGAAATACGATAGGAATCCGGTAAGAAAAAAATTCGAATTAACAGAAACTCCAAATGTTATCAACCAAATCATCCACATGGATGTCTATACTAATTCTAAAGCTAATTTCTTAACATTTATAGATCGTTTTTCTAAATTCGCCACCGCTTTCTTTCTAGAAGACAGGACAAATCAGACAATAATTGAAAAACTGAGAGAATATAAATCTCAAAAGGGTCATTTTCAGAAGTTAGTTACAGATAATGAATTCAAAAGTATAAACATTAAAGAATATTTAAGAATAGAACAAATCGAATTTCATTTAGCAAAATCAAACAACCATACAGGAAATGCAGATGTGGAAAGACTGCATAATACTCTTGGTGAAAGAATTCGAATACTAGGGATCGAAAATAAAAATTTCAGTATTAAAGAAAAGATGTGCAAAGCCGTCGAATGGTATAACAACAGTTACCACTCCGTTATTAAAGAAAAGCCTACGAATGTGCAAAGTGGAAATTGTGATAAGAACACAATTTACAAAAATTTGCTTGAATACAAAACCAAATATATAAATAAGTTTAATCAAGATAGGGAAGATTATGAAGAAAATAGGCAAGAAGGGTACATAAAAAATTATAAAAGTGTTAGACATAAGGAACAATCTAAATTTATAAAAGCTAAACTAAAAAATATACATCCTTTAAATATTAAACGAAAAACTAAATTTGCAGGTGAAATGGATCCTAGCAACGTTATTGAGCCTACTGATGGTGACAAACGTCCGGGCCTACCTGACCATCGATAAAATTGATTCTAAATTCGGATATACTGAAATAAATTTGGGACATGTCGACATCGTAAATAACTACGATACAATAATGCATATTATTAATCCTGACGAAATTCTTAATATTTTAAATGATTTAGAAATAAATATCGACAAGGCGAACATAGAAGATAAATCCTCATTTCTAAAACAACAACTGGTTATCATAAAAAATAAAGCTTTGATATTAATCCCTCATAGGCAAAAACGAGGATTGTTTAACTTTGTAGGTAAAATTCATAAATGGCTTTGGGGTACAATGGATGAGTCAGATAGGGAGGAAATTGAGGACCATTTGAACGTAATCGATACTAACAATCATCAAACTATAGAAAATTTAAATTTACAGATTAAAATCAATAAAAACTTTAACGAAACTTTCCTGAATTTAAAAGAAGCTATCTGCAAAGATAGAAATCTAATAAATAATAAATTAAATAAAATTCATGATTATAACGAACGGTTATACAAACAAACACTTTATACAGACTTTGCACTAAAATTAAAAATACTACAAGACAATGTTGAACACATACAAGATAATTTATCAGCATCAAGATTAGGTATAATTCATAGCAATATTCTAACTAACGAAGAAATTCTTAGATATAATATAGATTTTAAAATTTTGCAAAGAATAAAACTTAGAACTGTAGTAGATAAAAATAACAATATAATTTTTATTATACGAATACCTAAAGAAACTATTACTTTGCAAAAAGCGTTATTCATTCCAATTTCGGATAGCCAAAATAAGGAATTAGTTTTTAAGCCAACCATAATAATCAAGTATAAGAATGAATTCTATAATTACGAAGATAATAAAAATATAAGAGATTTAGAAAAATCTACATTATGTATATTTAGGAAAAATTGCCTTAAGACTATTAGTAAGGTTTCAGAAATTTTGGAAATAGAAAAAGGATTAGTTCTTTTGAAAAATCAAAATCAAAGTCATTTTAACAGTTCATGTGACAATAGGGTATCTTTGTTAAAAGGAAATTATATAATTAACTTTAGTAATTGTACCATTAATATTGATAACAAAACAATACAAAACAAAATAAGCGAGTTTAGGCAAAGTGTTACTATTGCAGATTACTTAGAACAAATAGAGGATATAAATAACAAATTAACATTTGATGATATTGTAATTAAGCAAATAGAGAATATAAAAGAAATAGTAGAAACCAAATACCAGAAGAAAACACATTTTATATACGGAAGTATTTCAATAATAATATTTGTAATCATCATTGTATTAATTATTATCATACTTTGCAAACATAAAAAAATCAATATAAAAATAAGAAATGTCACTCAGGAGAGCTCTAAACCTAAAGGGGGAGAAGTTACGTTAGTAACCATAAATGAACATAAATTAAATGAAATACAATCTTCCATATCCGGTTAAAGGAATGAAAAACAAAAATTTTCCACAAATATAAATTTTATTTTTCAAGACATATTTTTTTTTCTCTAATCAGCAAAATTATAAAATTATTTTCTCATAAAATTCAAAGTTGTTCTTTTTTCTTTTATAAATTTGTTTCCGTTCCCACACATTTTTATGCAACGTGACTTTTCTCTCTTTACGAAAAACAAGAACTTACAATTGTACTAATCTAACTAGAATAAGTTAGTCTTAAGATCGCAGCCTAATTCTCAATTTAAATTTGAAAATAAAATTTACTTTTAAAATAAATTTTGTTTTTATTTTAATTTTTTTTGGATCGAACCGCAATTAAGAACTTAAGTGCAACGGAATTGGATTTACAGTTCATTTATTGGAAGATTTTGATGAAAAATTCCAATAAATGTACATTTTTAAACATTTTTAAAAATTATGTGTACTACCGTCTGTACAAATACAGCGGCGTACGAAAATATCTAAAAAGAATGAAGGGGGCTAATTGCTGTCGCAACAAAATTTAACTTATTTGAAAACTGATATAAATGTTGTTTCACTATCACAATCCGCGAAAACCTCTTTGTTGAATTGAAAACTCAAAGGTAATGTAGTCAAAACTGTTTTTTCCAAGGTATTTATACTCTGAATATCATATTCACCCAAAATATTTTCTTGATAAGAAACCTCAAAATTCCAAGAAATCAATAAAATTCTAATTCTAGATAAGACCACAAAATTCCGAGAAATTAACGAGATAACAAAATTCCTCAGAAGTCAAACACTAAATTACAGGAAACCAACGAGATAACAAAATTCCAAGAAATCAATAAAATCTAATTCTAGATAAGACCACAAAATTCCGAGAAATTAACGAGATAACAAAATTTCTCAGAAATCAATAAAATTCTAATTCTAGATAAGACAACAAAATTCCGAAAAATTAACGAGATAACAAAATTCCAAGAAACTAAACGAGATAACAACAATTTCTCAGAAAAACCAATAATTTCCAGATAAAACCAGTTTCATCTAGCTCAGCTTCTTTACACACCTCCCCCGTCAGAATCCACCATTGCGCCTTGAAAGCTTCAACCCACGGCAAAAAGCTTCGAAGCCTAAAACCCACGTCACATACCACCACCCACAAATCACAAAAGCTTCCACCACATGCCGCAACCAAAAAAGCTCAAGAGCTCCCGAAGCACACCACACGTCACAACCAAAAAGCTCAAAGCTTATGACGTCATCCAAAAAAGCTGTGTACAAAAACCCTTCCTTGGTCTAGAATCCCCATATACATACTACTAACCAAATAAAAAAAAAAGTAGAAAAACGAAGAAGAAAAAAGTGTACAGATTCAAATCATTTTTATAAGAATTCGGTGACCGACTTTGTTGCTGTTTCTTTTCATTTAATTTTTTTTTGTAATATCTTTTTGAATAATTTAACTGGGAATACACTCAATGTAATTGAAGGAGTATAAGAAAAAAAATTTTGTTTTAATTACATAATATTATATAGAGTTAATAATGTAAATGAAAATAAATTGTGAATTCAGAATCTGTGCCATATATTTAGTGTTAAGCTCATAGTTCTTTAGTAATTTATACATATATTTGTATCATTTCCTAAGAAGCTTGTAAGGTGAACAAATTTAACTCAATTGAATTAATTAATTCAATGCTAAAAGTGGAACTTTTTTTAATTGCAAATATTCATGTATAACTACATATAATATATAAGTATGTATATATGATACTTGGTGTAAGCAATGACAATATAATGTACTATCAGACTTATTATCGTAGTACATCGAAATAGTCACAACCAAACGGCCTCCAATCTTCAAAGCTTTAAAGCTGATTTTTTCTTAATTACTCTCATTTTAAAATATATTCCCTTTTCTATCTATTTTCCATACAATGCATACAAAATTTTTTAAAAAATTTGAGAAATTTTAACATTTTTAACACAATCATTCTCATGTTTCAAGCATTACAATATACAGAACCATAATATGTACACAGCTTTTCCTTTTCTCCATATATTCCGTATACATACCATTTGGCTCAGTATAAATATTTGTATGAGAAATTGAAAATATAGGATTTGAGGGTATATTTTAAGAAGAAGAAGTATACAAGTAGCTAATTGCATGTGATCACATTTAAGTGTACTTCACACTTAACGATTTATCATTTGATTTATCAAATGACTAGTGTAATTTGTTTTTGTAACAACAACAAATTACATTAGTCAAATGATAAATCGTTAAGTGTGAAGTACACTTTATAAATTCTGCTGATAATTTACATATCAAATTTAATCGTTTATCAGGTCAAATATAATTTTAATATCAAAACGATAATTTTATTTAAAAAAAATAATTTTATTGATAAACTCGATCAAAAACTCTAATTTTCTAACATTAAAAATTATTTTTGCACCAGGCAATCAGAATTCAAAAAAATTCAAGTTATATACAAATTACTCTACAATGTAAGAGGATAAGAAATTGTTGTAATTTTCTTTAGTGATTTCTAAAGGATTTCAAATTCATAGTATCTATATATGTACCTACATACACATGTATATTTAATGTATTTTAAATGGGAATTTTATCGTATTTGTGAAATCAGGTGTTTTTTATATATTTTTTATAATAATATCCATTGATATACAAAATAATATACAAAATTCAGTATAGGAATGGGGATTGGAAATGTACATTAGTATGTAGGTACATATGTATATGAGAAGTTAAAGTGAACGATTCTTTTTCTTTTTTTTAAAATTTTATATAGGATATGAAGATATTTTAAAAAAACATTCATGATCATGTACATAAGCTGCTAATTTGCATATTATCACATTTAAAATTTCTGATAATGATTTTTATATAAAATTTATTAATTTGCATATGGTTTATCAGGTCTAATATCAAAATGATACTTTTAGAAAATAATTTTATTCATAAATTCGATCAAAAATCCTAAATTTTACAGTACTAAAAATCGTTTTTGTAATAGGAAATCATAATTCTTAGCAAACAAAAATTTTAACAAAATAATATAGGCAATAGTATCAATTTGTGTGATTTACGTATAGCCAATAGGATTGCTTGAAAGGATATAATGACGACATATATAAAAAATAATTGGAAGTATTATAAATAATAATATAAAAATAATAAAAAAAACCTTTGTTTTCCTTATTACCAAAGATAATTAATAAGAAGTAGATATTCCAGAACAGAAAAGCTGTTGAAAAATAAATTTTTAGTTCTAAATCTGTTCATAGAGCGGACAGACAAGAAGGAATCGCTTAGAACATTAGATTTAAAAATACGTTATGACCGTTTTTGCAATAAAAAAATTCAACATACACAAAAATCCTCAAAACTGTAATTAGACAATTTTATATGGAAAATGAGGACGGAGTAAATGTGCATGACATCATCATACAATTTTTTCGTTGATGTACTATATGAAATTTATAATTAATAAGGGGATTCACTCTTTGGTGCAAATAGGTATTGCATCGTTGCATTCGGTGTATCGTAGCACGAATTGTTGTTGTATCGTTTGAAATTCGTGCTACGATACACCGAATGCAACGATGCAATACCTATTTGCACCAAAGAGTGAATCCCCTTAATATAAACAAAAACAACACACATATAAAAAAATAATTGTTGTTTTTATTTTTCATTTTTCAAGTACCCAACCAAATTTACAATTTTTTTATAATACCGTATTTGAATTTTGTTGTTGTTTCGTACCTAAATACAAAATTTATTGTAAACTTGAAGTCACTGGTTTTTTCTCAATTTTGTATTTTTCCCATTTAGCATATACCTACAAGTATGTATTTTTGTATATTCAGATTGTAGTTTATACAGTAGCGGAAAAAACGCATGACTCAAATAATTTTCATTTTTCTAAAAATAATTTATTTATTAAAAGTAGCTTTACACTACTTGATTTCTCATATCACTTTACATACTACATGTCACTGGTAAAAGTTTGACAGCGTTTACACTCTCTGATTTTGTTGAGAAACTTTCTCATACGACTTTAAACTCGACATATCATGAAAATAGATTTTTTCTAATTTCGTATGACATTTGATTCGACTTCGTAATATTTGAATTTTTTTATTTCAGTGGATTTTCGGCATTATGAGAAGTCGTATGACAATACATATGTAAAATAACATACATAAATTTTTCTTGAAGGAAGAAATTGAATACAAAATGCGTATAGTTGAAACACGTAATATGCGTCAACACATACATATTATTTACGATCGTATACATTTTTTTTTACTTTATTGGTATATTTTTGTGTTTTGTTATTTTAGAAGGAATATATGAGAAATGTAATATAATAAAAACTAGCATTAAATATTTTATAATGTAAAGGCATAGATAATTAATCTAGATTCATCAATTCGAACAAAATTTTTCATATATGAACGAATTTAAAAAAAAAAAATCAGCAAAAAAAGTGAGAAGCTTTTAAATATGTATTATACATATAATATTATACATTAGTATTGGTATTGCAGCAATGACACCCGATAGAATCATCGTCGGTATTTTAGATCATATAACACCCGAGCTTTACACACTGAATAGTATAGTATAAGAATATTATTATGTAGTAATGTTATACATATGTATATTGTCTAGAAACATACACAATGCATATACATCGTGTAGTTATACATATAGTTAACTACTTTATGGGTACTGACACATCATGCTGAATCTGAAACTGAATTTTTCAGACTCATATCTTAAACCTACAGTTTTAAATGACACCTGTCACATAACACTGGAAATTTCAGCACATGAAAATTTTCAGGTTTGTACTTACGTTTTGATTTCTTAAGATTCTCAGCACTCTGATTCAGAAATGCTTCTAAACAATGTAATTTAAATGACTACTGTCAAATGAAACTGAATCTGAATTCTGAATATGAAATTTTGAAGGCTGTGTTGTTGTTTTTTAATTTGATTTTTAAACTAAAAATCAACACTTGAACAATCAACACAATTTTATAAACAAATGAAATCATATGAAATAATGAAAATTCAAGCAACAGCTGACTATTCAGTTTCAGATTCAGATTGACTCAAAAATACAATCTGAATCTGAAACTGGAAAATTCAGTTTCAGATTCAGCATGATGTGTCAGTACCCTATGTATAAAGCGATCTTTATTTAGATTCATAGTGACGATATATGGCATGAAATTTTCATTGATTTCGTATACCTATGCATATATTTATACAAATTTTTGTTTTTGAACTCTTATTTTTTAGATTGTGTTGTACCGATTTGAGTTAAATAAAATGTACTTGATAAGAAAATAAGTCAAAAATTGAAATACATACGTACTTTTTTCAAGGGTCAGGTCAGGGCATAAATAAAATAGGGCGTCATAGAAAGGAAAAAAAAGTTGTTTCCCAAAAAAATGTGTATTTTTGTATATTTCACCCTACAACTTTACTTTCAAAATTTCTAATCCCACGAGAACATACTTTTCTAAGGAATCAAAAAAACGTAACATTTTGTTACGTTACAATTTATTCGCTGGGGGGTTTTTTGGCACCTTGTAACTTACGCTCTGTTGCAGAAACATTTTTGGTGTCGAAGAACATTTTATAGATAGAAAAGGGTCCCAAGATTTTTAATTTTGAAAACTATAATAATTAATTGTGTAAATATTGTAATTGTCAGACGCGGCTCGTCCTTGAGGGCTAATGGGACACTGCCCCACCAAGAATTTCAGCCTAAATTGCATAATTTCATTATAATAAATTTAAAATTAATTGTAAAAAAAAATTGAAAAAAATCGAAAATAATTTGGTGTAAATTATTTTTCAATGTACATGCAATATGGAAAGAGAAGTGATAATATAATATATACTATATATATAAATATATAACAATTTATATATACATACAATAAAACAAATTAAACAAATTTCAAATTCTCTTTGTATAGACTATAGCTATAGGTATTGATAGGTTTTACGTTTAAATTTTTTTTGTATAATCAATAAGATCATACTGATACTCTATGGGGCAGTTCAACAACTGCCCTATAAAAGAGTAAAATTCCATATATTTTGTGTATGAATCATTTTCTCTCTTTATTCATTTTGTACTGAAGAAATTTATGTTCGAAGGGCAGTTTCAATTCTGCCCCTAAAGTGAGAAAATGTTTTGTCTTATACATAACAATACAACACAAATTTTTCTCTTAATTTTTTTTCTCATAGGATTCTACATGGTTAAAAATGTTTCTCTCATAATAAATTTGTCGTTTTAAAATTATTTTTGTAAAAATTGCTATAAATTCTAAAAACCATAGATATTCATATTATTTTTATTTATTCATGATATTTATTTTATAATTATTGTATTACCTATTATAATTAAACTTTTTTTTTTCATTTTAAATTACCAATTTTACACCATTTATGAAATTCATATTTTACAGTGAGAAAATATAATTTTGAAACAATTTGTTAAATTTTATAAACATTTTAAATCAATTTTTCATGAATTTTGTTACAGCTTAGTGATGAATTAATATTTTACATAAAAATTTTTTACCATGTACGTAAATGTTCTAATAATACATATTCGTTTATTTTTTTCGTTTCATCTATACAATAGTGTATGATCATTTTATACTACGGGGCAGTTGGTTGATTGCCCAATGTTGTAAACCAACAAATAAAGTACATTTCTTTTTTCCTATCAACACAACATAATGTTCGTTCTCATCTAATTTTTTCCAATACAACATAATGTTTAAATTTTGTTGCTTGGTTTTTTTTTTGTACATACCTATACATTTTATTATTGTATTTTTTTTTTTTAATTTTTATATGGAAGGAATGCGATGCGACTAGCCAACTTTGAGATATTAAGGGTTTTCACTCTTTGGTGCAAATAGGTATTGGATCGTAGCATTCGGTGTATCGTAGCACGAATTTGCAACGATACAACAACAATTACTAAAAAACTAATTTTGCTACAGTCTTGCACATTTTCAATACCTAAGACCTATTGCAAACCATTGCAAACAGGCGTTGCATATTGCAAAGTGAAATGTCAGTCATTACTACGTATGCATTCAGGGTTGAATCTGAATTTAATCCGGTCTGAATCCCCTAAAAATACATGTAAATGAAGATTGAGTCCATATTGGATCCAACCGATTCTATCATTCTCTCCTGGAACGAGTTAAAATCGTTTAAGGTTATGTTATTTATCGAAATTTATAATATTTATGAGAATTTGTGTTATTTAGAACTAAATTAAATTAGTTAAATACATAAAAAAAATAAATAATAATAATTCGATCTTTCAATCTTTTAAACTTTGGATCCGATCATGTATACGAAGTGCATGTTAGCTTTGAAATGTCATTAGTGTTGGTGTTGACAGCCATTATTTTAATTCAGGTTCAAGGTGCGCTCATTCTTCGTTGCAAATATTCGTAGTAAAAGTGTAAAAAAAGTAAGTTTGCACCAAAGAGTGAATCCCCTTATCATATCTTGGGCTATGTTTTATCAATTTAAGTCAAATAAAAATCATTATTCAAAGAAACATTTCACCCGTGTATTTATTAGGCTTTCAAAAATACATAATGCAAATTTCCAACCGTAAATTGAGGAAATAATACATATTTCGTTAAAAAAATCTTCAATACTATTTTTCTCTTAGTAAATTTTTTTTTTTAAAAAGGATTTAAACGTAACTTTAGATTGACACAACGATTTAAGTTTTAAAATAAAGTTAAAAAATAAAATTAAAGAACGAATTTTTAAAATCAATTCCTAAATATAAAAAAAACATACAGCTTTTTAAATATTTAAAAGTGTTGAAAACAGAACAGAAGTCCAAATAAATTGTCTTCAGAAAAAACATTTTTTCTGCACCACTTTCGGAACCTAAGCATTGATGCGTGTAGTTTTTTTGGTACACTATAACTCGCATCCTATTGATAGGATCTTTTTCGCGTCAAGGGAGTTTTGTAGAGAATAATAAACAAAATACCTTCCAAAAATTTCAAATCAGTCGGATAGTAAAGTTCGGATATTTTCAAATTGAAAAAACAATTTTTTGAGAAAAACGTGTTAACATTGATTCGAGTGTTAGCATCCTTGAAACTTTAAGCAGCCCCACCAAGTGATTTCTTCACGAGCCGCCACTGGTAATTGTAGTACAGAACAATTTTGAAGAAGAAACTTCAACAAATATTTGAGATTAAGAATTTAAAATTAAAAAAGAGCTCGTATGTAAAATTTATTTATATTCTTTGAAAGGTTTTATACTAAACAAATAAAATGTTCAAAAATATTTTTTGTATCAAAAGAAGTTTTATTATGAATGACAAGAAGCTTTCAATTAAAAAATTTGAGCCAAATTATTCATTAGAAATATTTTTTAATTTTTTATTTTTGGAAAACCTAACAGAATTTGGAATCAAACAATCCATTTTCCACTTGCAATTTTTTCTTAAAAGCACTGTGACAAAAAAGTCTATAAAGTGTAAGTGGTGCTGGTAGCAAAAATCATTTTCATTGAACCAATCAGAATTAAAATTATTTATATCCTGCACACACTTTTTGACAATATATTCTTTAATTTTAAGAATGTATGGCATATTTTCACAAATAATATTGAAAATATCTACATGTCTTTTGCATATATTAAATAAAAGATCCGACGGAAAAAGAAGGCCTTTACTTGAATCAATTTCAAACTGTTTAAATTGTTTTAAGTCAACCAGTGTAGTGGAGCATTCAGTAAGATCACGATTTTTTAAAACCATTATTTCTTCACACCGACTACAAGGTTTCACCAGTTTTTTTTTAAGTTTAAAATAACAGTAACCTGCAAAGTACCTTATGGCATTGTCACTTACAACCGTATTACTACCATTTCCATTTTCAGGTACTGTTACTGTGTCCTCAGAAAATTCTATAAGACAAGTAGAAATATTATCATCTTCATCACTTATATTTTCATCAAAATCTGCATTACTCGAGAAAGCTGCTTCCCAATCAATATCAAGAATTTCATCTTCTTTATTGTCATATGTGCAATTGGAAAATTTTGATGAGAATAACAGTTTTAAAGAAATTATTTTTGCAAATAAAGCTCGGAATTCAAACAAGTTCGGATTGCTTTTTAAAACATTTCTGGCTCTTATATGAGAAAAGAAGTTTTCCAAAGGATCTTGGTTCATTTTTTTTGCATTAAATGTTCGAATGTTCTCATACTTATTGAATGTATTATTTACTATTTCAAGAGTGCACTGAATAGTTAGAGCAAGCCCTTCAAGGCAAAAAGACTTTCTTGGACTTTTTTCCCATTTTGCTTTCAATACATATGTTTTCATACTCCTTAGAAATTCTAAATCATCTGAATGTGCAGCTAAATTTGGTTTTCCGTTCAGAATATCAAATAATCTATTTAACTTCTCCATCAATTTGGCAGTTGATAATGCAATATTTTTTAGGTCTGGTGGAAATTTATCTAAAATTAAAAGAGTTTTGATTGCAGATGCAACACTATGGCTAAATACTTGTGTAGCAAGGCGAACATTCATTTTTTGGAAATTTGTAGGGTAAACATGAGCATAAGAAAGTTTAGGGCAAATTTTTGTTTTATTTTGTTTTTCTAAATTATAAATAAATTCAATAAATTTCCAGCTTGCAAGTCCATCGGGAGTATGTAAATCATATTTAATAAGATTATTTCTTAAAGTTTTTACAAGGTGTGGCATATCATATAAAGCGTAAATATTTTTGTGACTATAATTGAATTTAGGATTTTTATAATTAATCCCGTGTGTATGAAAAAGTTTTCTATTTGTCGGGCCTTGATCACAAACAATTGCGATTACATTTAAATTTATTTTGCTGCAAATATCAATGCATTTTTGTACCTCTATTAAAAGACGTCCTGCAGGAATGGTACCGGGACTTGCAACATAATTTAAAACCTGCTTGAAATTTCCATTTAAACTCCTTATCATGAAAACACAAACAGATTCGGCATAAGTGTTTTCTCTATCACCATTGCCATAATCTACAAAACCATCAATACTTTTTAGTTTTGCCCATCTATGAAGAGAGGGAACACTTGGTAAATGGAAACCAAGAACATTTCTCAAAAATAAATATCCAGCAGAAGATCTGTAATAAATACTTTGGGATACAAGTTTTTCCTCATCGTCGTAAGTACTTTGTTTACCATTGAACAAAATCAAATTAGCAAAAGTCTTAGAATTTTTATTAACATTTTCCAATAAATTGATTTTTTCCCTTAATGAAACTTTAGATTTTGATTTTTTTAAGGCTTTTTTCAGATATAAAATGTTATTTTTATATCGATTATTACTTTTTTTCAAAACTTTATTTCTCATTATCAATTTTTGTACTTGATTCTTCAACTTTTCAATTTTCTGTTCATAATATTTAGTATTCTTACGACTGCTTTGACAATTAAGCACGTGTGTTCTAGTTCTGATAATTTCGTAGGAAATGCCACAGAAGCTTGATTAAGGTCTTCTATTGAAAAGTTTGGAGATATAGCTCTTCTTTTATATGTCTTCGACGCTTTTGAAGGATCAAAAACAAGTTTTGAAATATGCGAATCTGTGTCACAATTTTCAACTACTTTTTGTTGCATATCGTTTGGATAAAGAGATGGTATTGCATCTTTCAACAAAAACTTTTTTCCAAAACATTTTTTTTCAAAATGCAGATTACAAATAAAAGACTTTTTCTTATTTTTAATTTCTTCAACTGAGTCTCCAACAGCATTTATCCACTTTTCAAATTTTGGATTGTTTGCCTCAGGAAATTTAAAAAATCTTTTCCCCGGAAAGTCTTTTATACGTGCTCTACAGCTTAGAATTGAACATTTTAATTCTTTCCACTGAGGCATTGCAAAAATTTGTTTTTTTTATAAAAAATAAAAGTTATATAATCTAAATAGTCAATATAAATTAAATTAAAATAGTAAATTGAAAATAAAAAACAAAGTTCAGACTGAATAATATGTATTTTAAAATTCTAAGTAAAAATTTAATAAAATTTAAATCTATTTTTTTCTTATAATTCTTAAAAAATTCACCGCTCTCGAAAATCAAAACAACCACTTTAGCCAAATATTCAAAATTGAATGAAAGATCAGATGAATAATAAAATCACAAAAACAAAAACAACATGTACTGTAATTTTTATAATTCGTATAATGCATAGTGCATACACAAAAATTTGTATAAATATATGCATAGGTATACGAAATCAATGAAAATTTCATACCATATATATCGTCACTATGAATCTAAATAAAGATCGCTTTATACATAAAGTAGTTAACTATATGTATAACTACACGATGTATATGCGTTGTGTATGTATCTAGACAATATATATAATATGTATAACATTACTATAATAATATTCTTATACTATTCAGTGTGTAAAGCTCGGGTGTTATATGATCTCAAAAACCGACGATGATTCTATCGGGTGTCATTGCTGCAATACTAATGTATAATATAATACTTATTCTTATTTATATTGATTTGAAACTTTCAAAGCTCGGGTGTTATAATCAAAGCTTGGGTGTTATTGTCGGGTGTTATTGTGTACAATTTTACTGAAATTTTCATTAAATCCTGAGTCATCTAGATACTAGTCTATGGTAAAGGTACTTATACACGACAGGAGACTTTGGTCTCTTAAGACCGAAAAGTGGTATCTAGAGACTGGAGACTTCGTGTATACACTCAAGAGACCTGCAAATTTCGAGGAGACCAGTGGTCTCCGTAGGTCTCTGGAAACTTTTGGTCTCTTGTCATGTAAACAGCTAAACGATGGTCTCCATTACTGGTCTCTGGTTATTAAAACGTTTTGATATTTGTCTCTCGGTCTCCGGAGACCATTTTTGACGTTTGTCTCAAAAATTGTTTTTTTTTTTTTTTTTTTTTTTTTTTTTTTTTTTTTTTTTTTTTTTTTTTTTGGCCTACCAACAATAGTGTGTTATATCAGGCCGTTTATTCTATTTCCTATTAATCTCTATACATTTACATTATGTGTATATATTTTCTTAATTTAACTATATAATATACTATATTTAATATATACTATTTAAAGTTATTTTTAACAATTACTTAGTTAATACATAGGTTTAATTTTATATTTACTATATATACATAGGTACATATGTATTGTTAGTTTGTTTTTGTCTGAGTATTGTACGAGTATGTGATTTTATTTATATTTATTTTTGAAGGTAAGTTTTAAATATATTTTTTAAATGCGAAAATATCTGAAGTTATTTATATTTAAATTTTTAGAAAATGAGTTGGACCAAAGAAAATACATATAGATTACTCGAATTGGTCGAAGAACGTCCTGTGTTGTGGGAGGTGTCTTACAAAGAATATAAAAATAGAGATACCAGAAATAGGGCAGTGCAATCAGCTGAATCTGCATATTAAAATATACATAAATATGAAGTATAGAAAGTACCTCTTTCCTATATGCATGATGGTTTTCTATTTTTCAATTTAATATTATCAATTAAATTTCACAAATAGTATACGACCTTTAAAACTATGCACTACTTCAAAATTATTCTGGTTATTCTGCTTTGTTATACAAATTTAAAGAAAAGCAAACAAAATTCTTTAAAAAAGAATCACGTCAGAAAACGTCAAATCTCCAGAGATATAAATAAGAGACCTAAACTAGAGACCTAAATTTAAGTCGTGTATACACTTAAGAGACCGAAATACCGGGAACTTTTTTTATGAGGTCTCCGGAGATCTGGTTTTAGTTCTCTTGTAACAAAAGTTTCTTATCGTGTATACACTTTGGAGACTTTGGTCTCTAGAGACCAAAGTCTCCTGTCGTGTATACGTACCTTAAAAGAAAATAAAACAACATGCCTATTGATTATTCTGATCTCCTGATCTATTACAGATAAAATTTTCATATTTTTCAATGAAGATGAACAAACTACGAAAATTTTCTCGATATAGAAATTTAGAAAAATATAAAAATATATTTTTAAAATTATTTTTAAAACTTTAAAAAAGAAAAAAAAAATTCGGAAGGGATAGATATTTGCTTTCTCAATCAGCAAAATATATACACACGTATGTACATACATATTCAGTAAAGGAGTGGGTATAATTTTTTGTTCGAAACGAGAAAATAAATGTACAAATTGAATATTTTTTTCCTTTATATCTTTATGAGTATATTCAAAAAGTTTTTAAATAGGAAGAGATAGCATGTAATATAAAAATGTGTATCCGAAAATTTTTGTACTGGGGTACTGATATCAGTACCCCAAGTTATGAATTACATTGTTCTAACCGCACGTTTTGCCTCCCTCTAAGTAGATTCGAATTTGTGGTATACACATTTTTATACTACATGCTACCTCTTCCTATATAGAATCTTTTTGGTATATTTCAATGTATACAGTAAACATTTTTTTAGAAGATATATGAATAATAAGAATTAGGTATATGTTAATGTTAGTTATATGAATAAAAATAATATTCTGTGTAACATAAGCTACTGAGTAATAAACGAAAGTTTTCTCAGATATTTTTTCGTGAGAGATAGAAGATAGAAGTATTTCGTCCCTCACACTTCCCGCACCAGAGGGTCTATTCTGTTTCGTCGAAAAAATGAGAATGAGAAATTTCCAAAGTTTTTCCCAGTGTTCCGATTCTAATTCAATGAGAAAATGACAAAAACTGTCAAATTATTTTCATATGAGAAAAAAAGTTTCATCACTATATCAGCGTATGAGAATTCTAAAAACAGTGTTTGAAGTGCATTTTTAAATTAATAATTTAAAAAAATAGTCGATTTGGTAACGAAGAAGACATTTTTTATGAGAAATTTAACTAAAAATTGTTGGATAATAAAATTAGAAAAAAAATATTGAGTGTTCTCTGAATTTTATTTTCAAATATCAAAAAATTCATATTCAGTATTTTTTTTCTCTAGAATAATTATTAAATTTTTAACTTCGATGAAAAACATTTCAATAAAAAAAAAAAAAAATAAAGAAAGATGAATTAGGTAGATTCTCTGGTAACGCAGAAGACATTTTTGTGAGAAAATTTATTAAAAAATTTTTGGATAATGAAAGTGTAGAGACTTGATACTTCTACATTTATTACAATTTACCTTCACTTTTGAAACTACATATGCTTATAGAACATTCCATTTTTTTGACCTTTTGTTTTAAATTTATCTGAAAAAAGGCGTTAACGCAAAAGACTCGTACACAACCTTATTAATACATTCTTAATATTCCCTTTAAGAATTCTGTAAATTGTTAAGTATTTAATAATTGTCACTTTTACTGAAGAAAGTGAAGATTTTGTTTTCAATTTACAAAGAATTGACCAAATACATAAATAAAATAAAATAACAATTTTTATTTTTATTAAAATAATTTTGAATGCAAGTAATGTGATATATTTCATATTTTTGTAATTTATTAACTACATTTTCTATAATTAAATTTTTAAGTATTCAAATATTTCAAGTATTATTTCAAGTACAAAAATGTAGTTAATGTATTACATTTTTACAAACCGATCAAGTAATGAAGTAAATAATATAGGTACATATCTAAGAATGTAAATAGTATAACCTGCTGTCAAATGTCAACATTCCAAAATCAAATGAGAATTCCAATATAATTCCATTCAGCTGGAAACTCAGCAACAATGTTTCATTATGCAAAACAGAATCGCTTTAAGCATAGTACTCAGATCGACCTGAATTCAGTTTCCTATTCAAAATACATGTAAAAAAAGGTGACTGAATTCCGTCAAGAAAATATTCCGTTCCCTTTTTGTTTTGCAGTACTTAGTTCGAGACGGAAAATAAGTTTAAATCGTCTTTGCTAAAATTTCTAAAACTTTTCAAGAGGTGGCGCTGACGATCACTCTCCACTACTTTTCCGCAACCATTGAAACAAAATAAATGTACAGACATTTATTCCGTTCAAGCGATGTGGTAAATTTGACAGTTGTTGTCAACAACAATTTAAAAAACAACACCTGCTTCATTTTTTATGGATGCTTTTTTAATTTTTAAATTTAAATTTAAACAAAAATGTCGTTTAATTTACGTTTCTCCAAATATTTCTACGTCACTATACACAAAATTTTTCCGTGTAGAAATAAATAGTAAAAATAAGAAACTGAATTCAGGTCGATCTAAGTACTATGCTTTAATGAGAAAAATGAAAAAATAAAATGAGAAATTGGAATGAGAAATGAAATGCGAAGTTTTTCTCATTCTCATTTTTTCGACGAAACAGAATAGACCCTGTCATGAAATTTTTAAAATTTTGATGATATTTGAGCTATAGTATTTTTATTTTTGGAAGTCAGTACAGGCAAGATAGGCATACTTTTCTATATTCTTTCACAAATTGTTTAAATAAATCTGTCTTATGTGTGGGATGATCAGAGGGTGTATTCTGTTTCGTCGAAAAAATGAGAATGAGAAAAACTTCGCATTTCATTTCTCATTCCAATTTCTCATTTTATTTTTTCATTTTTCTCATTAAAGCGATTCTGTTTTGCATAATGAAACATTGTTGCTGAGTTTCCAGCTGAATGGAATTATATTGGAATTCTCATTTGATTTTGGAATTTTGACATTTGACAGCAGGTTATACTATTTACATTCTTAGATATGTACCTATATTATTTACTTCATTACTTCATCGGTTTGTAAAAATGTAATACATTAACTACATTTTTGTACTTGAAATAATACTTGAAATATTTGAATACTTAAAAATTTAATTATAGAAAATGTAGTTAATAAATTACAAAAATATGAAATATATCACATTACTTGCATTCAAAATTATTTTAATAAAAATAAAAATTGTTATTTTATTTTATTTATGTATTTGGTCAATTCTTTGTAAATTGAAAACAAAATCTTCACTTTCTTCAGTAAAAGTGACAATTATTAAATACTTAACAATTTACAGAATTCTTAGAGGGAATATTAAGAATGTATTAATAAGGTTGTGTACGAGTCTACCTAATTCATCTTTCTTTATTTTTTTTTTTTTATTGAAATGTTTTTCATCGAAGTTAAAAATTTAATAATTATTCTAGAGAAAAAAAATACTGAATATGAATTTTTTGATATTTGAAAATTAAATTCAGAGAACATTCAATATTTTTTTCTAATTTTATTATCCAACAATTTTTAGTTAAATTTCTCATAAAATATGTCTTCTTCGTTACCAAATCGACTATTTTTTTAAATTATTAATTTAAAAATGCACTTCAAACACTGTTTTCAGAATTCTCATACGCTGATATAGTGATGAAACTTTTTTTCTCATATGAAAATAATTTGACAGTTTTTGTCATTTTCTCATTGAATTAGAATCGGAACACTGGGAAAAATTTTGGAAATTTCTCATTCTCATTTTTTCGACGAAACAGAATAGACCCTCAGATCTCAATTTCAATCGAGGGAAATTTTTACATTGAAAATTACCAAGGGCTGCCAGATGAAATTTTTTATTTTTTTTTTCAATTTTACAAAAAAGCAGGTAATCGTGGGAAATTAATGGGAAATTTAAAAAAAAAAAAATCTATAATATATACAGCAAAATTATTCACTTGAATACATTATTAACTTTAAAATCACTTTAATTCACCCACTTTTACTGACTTAATTTACTTGAAACACTTGGATTTTTACAATAAAAATACTTTAGTGAAACGAAAATAAATTAAGCATAACAATAAAAAACCAATAACAAAGGATTTAATTTGGAAATTCATATAAAATTCATGGAAACTTCTTTATAAGAGATCAAAAATATCTACGGTGTTGATGAAAGTAGTTTTAATCAAGGATTTTTATGTTTTCATTTAACGATAGTTTGATTTTGGCTATTACAAGCCAGTAATTACATACTGGGTTATTGAATTTTTACGTTTTTGCTTTTTTTTTTTTTTTGGTATTTCGATAACATAATCTAAAGTGTATACTTCACACTTAATGATTTATCATTTTATTTATCAAATGACTAGTGTAATTTGTTTTTGTAACAACACTTTTATACTCATCTTCCCGCTGACACGAATCAAACAACATTTACTACTTTGAGTGGACATCGGCTGCGCAACGAATTTATATTTTTTACTTCGGTTTTTTTATTTTACATAAAAAGCAATGGCGTGGCGAGTGGCGACTGGCGACAAACAGTGTTGCCACGGCCAAAAATTTTTCCCCTCCAAATTTTTGTGAAAAAACCTCCAAAATTAGGAAAAAACCTCCAATGTTGAAAAAAAAAGTATATTGGACTGAATTCAGTAATAAAACTTGAAGTAAATTCCACTGAGTGTGAATAGTATCAACAAGATGAGGAAACTGCGATAATAAGGTTGATATTGATAACTCAGATTCGGCCAGAATTCTTTCAAATTGTTAGTCAAATCAAATCTTAATTTAAACTGTTCTAGTAGTTCTATATATAAGAAGCGGATCCTAGTTTTGACTTTAATTATGTCTGGCTCTGTTATAAGGTTTTTGTTTTTCAAATTCGAAAGATAATTATCACATTTTGAACCACTAAATATGTATATCGTTTTCCAACACATAATTGTTTTTATTGTATAGATCAAGACTTTTGAATTCGGAGATTAATATTGTCATTTATATGTTATTGTTATATCGTTATTCGTTATTCCATTTTAAATTCTTATGTGAGATCTAGAAACACAATAGCAACAGTAACAGCATTGCAAATGCAGCAACAGCCTTTGATTAATTTTAATTTTTCGCTTCACTGTTGGTAATTGAATATATGTGCAAAGAATTGTAAAAGGAAGTGCGAAAAACCTCCAAATAAAAATAAAACCCTCCAACCCTCCAAGAAGAAAAAAAACCTCCAATTTTGGAGGGAAACCTCCACCTGTGGCAACGCTGGCGACAAACTGAATAAAATCAGTTGTCTTCACGCGATGTGATGTACTTTTTTTTTTCATAATAAAAAAATAATAAAAACTTTAAAAGTACAGGACGATTCGTTCTTAGAAATTAAAAAACTAGCCAACAAAAATTTAATATCTCATTGAAAATCGAAAATTTTTATTATAATTACAGAAATGTGAAATTCGTACAGAAACTTGTTTTTTTAAAAATTTTTTTTGAACAAAAAAAGTTGAAATGATTTCTGTACAATTTCAAACACCCTGTTAGCATATTTTAACATATAAAAAGTACCTTTTTTAGGGTTGACAGAAATATGATTTTTAGAATTTCCTACAAACAATTATATGTGAAGTTATCACAAACTCATTGGGTACTGCCTCCATAAGCACAATACTGACTTCCAAAAATAAAAATAGGTACTAATGTACTATAGTATAAAGTGTAACTCTTGTTAGTATGTACTCTGTGGTGTAAGTGAGGAAATTGGTAATATTGTGAACCTATATACAATAGAAAGAAAAAGTAAAGAAAAAAAAAAGAAGAACAAAAAAAAACTACAGGAAACCAAAACTTTAGATTCAACGCCTAATGAGATTAATTTCTACAATCTACATATTATGTACATACATCCGTAAACAACTATATATATAAACATGTGCACACACGTGATGGTTTCACGTGTCATTAATCAACTCTCACCACTTATAAATCATAGCATCACAATCAACAGACATCAACAGGGTTCCTGCATCTAACAAAAAAAAAGGAAGAATTAGGCCCTTATTATGTAAGTCGATGCGAATAGAATCGACTCATCTTTTTCAAGTCTATTAAAAGAAGTCATGGTATTATGTAAGCCTACAGACTTTTTAAAAAATAGTTACCGTTTGAAAGGAAAAATTTTATACTATACTCTATCCAACAAATTTCTTCACTGCAGGTCTTATAGAAAAGTTTATTTTTATCCAGTGTCATTACACTTAATACTTTTAATGGTAGTATACTAAGCTACTCATACCATACCCCAATCTATTATATTAGCTGCTTTCGATTTGCCATTTCCAAGTACTTGCGAGTACTAAAATGTGTCTTGGATAAATGGGTAAATCGAACGACACAAAAATTTTGATAGGTGTCAAAACCTAAAAATTAAATTTTATTTTGTCATAAATACATACAAAAAAGAAAAACACATCTAGTGCTCTTAATTTTAAACTATAAAACCCTCTGTAGTCTGTTGTAAAAATTGTGCGTAACTACTTGTATCTACTTGAAAAATTTTACATGAGTAGCAAATCGAAAGCAGCTAATATGTGCAATGAGACGCTGGATAAAAGTGCCGGTGATGAAAATCAGAAACACATTTATGTAATTACTCAAAGAAGAAACAAGACAAAATATGTCCATAAGACCTGCAGTGAAGAAATTTGTTGGATAGAGTATAGACATCTGTCAAATCACGTTTGTTTTTGTTGTGTTTATAACAAGTTTTCAATATTTTCAAGTGAATAGTTTATATATTTTGCTATTTTAAAAATGTTTTTATTAGCTTGGTTTCTTGTCTGTCTGTTCGGTACAAATTTGGAAATTGATTTTTAATTTTTAACCAACTTTTTGATGAGATAGAGACTTGAAACTTTCAACATAGCTCAGAACTGTAATATAATGCAATATTACATCGCTAATGAAAGATTTAAGATTTTACTTTTTATGATATTCGATCCTCAAATTTGGTCTAAAATAAATAAAATATTAATTTTTCTTTACTAAAATTTAATCTAAGCAAACTCTGATTTTCAAGTCAAAAATATTTTAGTATGCTTCATTTCTCATTTTTAACAGCCACCTCTGAAAATGTAGTACCACTTGAAAAATTTTTGTTTGTTTATGAATAATATTTTTGAAAGAAAAAATAAACAAATGAATAAAAAAATTCTTCAAGTGGTACACTACATTTTCAGAGGTGGCTGTTAAAAATGAGAAATGAGAGAGATAATTGTGATTTTAATAAAAAATTATCATTTTTCTTCAATAACTCAATTTCTATTAATTTTATAATATAACAATGTTTGGGAAAAATGTTTATTTAATAAAAATCTACAAATTTATAGAACATTATAATTTAATATTTTTAGTAATTTGGGAGATTTAAGGAAAAATTGATTCTGTTTTATGTTACTTAATATTTATCACGTTTTTTCTTTGATTTACGTTGATCATAGATATTTAATATATTCGGTGAAAATAAAGCTAAGGATCTTCTCTACATTTCATTAGAACATAATTTTCATGTAACTTTAATCACAACTTAGTTATGATTGATTAAAAGCAATAAGTTGTGATGTCAATTTGGTACTTCCAACACATATAAACAATAAAATAAAATTGAGCATTAAGGCTTGGTACTATAGGAGTCGTTGGTTTCAACAATACTGAAAATTTGTTAATTTTAAATAAGTGTTCAATGACCTATACCAAACGTGTATATATAAAATATATTTATTACAAGAAAAAGAAAAAGGAAAAGAACATTCGGCAAAAATATACCAAGAAAGTATATAATTATTTAAATAAGTAAAAAAATTTTACAATTTTAAGATATACACACGTTAAATTTATTCAGTTTCAAATGTTTTGAGAGCGACTGTATTTTACATATATGTACAGGGTGGCGCAAAAGTTTCTCCCCACTGCCTTAAAGATAACACTAATTGTAATCCTTCGTAATTTTATATTATAAGTACCAATAATGTCGGATCTACAAAAATTGGAATAAATAGAGGAAATAGAACCAAAATAAATCGTTTTTGAATTGGTCATCAAAAAAAAGAGTTCTACATAACTGAAAAGTATTACATTACCTAAAAAAGTGTTAAAAATAACATTTAATGATGTCCCCACACGTGTGTAAAACAATTAGAACAACATTTTGCAGATTATTAGGTTTTTTTGTGTTGTGTGACATCCTGACATAAAATCTCAAAACAATATTTATACAGAATTAGTGATAAATAAAAAAAATTTAACAAATAAGAAAGGTAAGTTTTCGTAATCCTCATAATAAAAAAGTGTATTTTTCAGTATTGATAAATTAAGGTATTATCAACTTTTTTTATAATTTTTCCAAAATTCTTTTTTTATATTTATTGTAAAGATGGCATCAGAGAGGACTGAAATAAATATAAAAATCCATGTTTTTTTTGATGTGGGTATGAGCATCAGCGAAATAGCCAAACAAGTAGGTGGTGAAAAGAAGACAGTGAGAAAGTGGTAGATTAACCAAGAAATGGCCTTTCATCAGTGCTGTCGCCAAGTGCAAAAAAAAAAATCAGAAAGATGGCTGAAAATAAACAGGGAGTTGAAACTCGGACTTTTACAAAGAAATTGAAATTGTCTCCAGATTACGAAAACCGTAAAAAATGGGAAATACTGCAGAAAAAATATTGCATCTGTATTTGCAGAGTACCTTATAAATGCAAATCAATTTCCAAATAAAGAAAACGCAATAATAATTCAAGATGGTGCAAGAGCTTACACTTCCTGAGGACCATAGAATCGATTTATGAGCACTTTTCGAATGTATGGAGCACCTTTCAAATGTATGGGAAGACTGGCCAAAAAACTCGCCAGATCTTAACCCTATAGAAATTGTGTGGCCTTTACTAAAAAACAGTGTCTTAAGACACCCTGTACCTAAAAATATGAAGCAGTTAATTCGGCGTGTTCAAAAATAATGAGATGCAATTACGAAAGAAAAGTTGAAGAATTTGTGCGAAAGTTTCAAAAAAAGAATATTGCAGCGTGCAGAAAATAAAGGACTGCATACCAATTATTAAATACTTTATTTTATTTATGTTTTAGTATACTTTAAAGAAATAAACTTATATTAAAAAAAAAACTGTTTCTTTTATTTAATTCGAAAAATTTAGTGGGGAGAAACTTTTGCGCCACCCTGTATATACAAATATATTTGTTTTTTAAAATTAAAAAAACTTTTTTAATTTTACTTATATTGTTTTTTAATGTAAAATAATATAGATATCTTCTTTCCATTTCTAGGAGATATTTTACGAGATTATCTTCGATATCTTCGTTGAGGACTGGTCTTCGCCCTAAAGAAATACAAAGAAGTTCTTGTGTACTTTTATCGCTCCTAGCCATTCTTCGCAAAGTTGTAGCAGGAACTCCAAATTTTTTTAATGCCAGAAGAACACCCATTTCTTCCCTGCGTACGGCCTCAATCGCTTTCTGCATACATATCTTCCTTCTGCCACTGTCTTTCTTTTACACCTTTTTTCGGCATTTTAAATTTTCTGGATACCTAACGTAAAATAAATATCAAATCAGTGTTAATGCAAAAATAAGTCGGTTAATGTGGACTACTGATCCACATAATACGCTCTTGACCAGTTCACATTACCCGAACTGGTATGCAATGAAGAAATTAATTTCTTAAAAAAATAAACACTTACAAAAGTCACTAAATATAGGAAAAACGCAAAAAACACTTGTAAATGAAGCGAACGAAACTTATAGACTGAGAGCTGACGCAAAAAATCATGAGTCATAAAAATTTTTTTCTCAATTAAAAAAAAGGTCGATATGAACGCAAAACATAAAATAACAAAATTCTTCGAATTGAAAGCATGTTCAAACATAACTGCACATGGACTATATTTTGAACATGGTGATGTTAAAAAAAAATGTAGAGGGAATGTTTTATTACTACGCATTTTAAAGAAAATACCATGATCCACAATACCCGACCAGTCCACAATACCCGAACTTCCTCGGAAGTTCGGGTATTGTGGACCACTACTTTTATTTTCTAGTGTAGTTCCTAAATTAGCAGCGTAAATTTTTCAAAATTTTTAGAGAAACTTCTTTAAAGCATGCGATATTGTTAAAAGAACTCGAAAGGTGTATAAAAATTAAAAGATAGAAGCAAGAATTATTTGAAACACAAAGTGTCGATTTTACAATTTTCAAAAAGTGGCGGGTAATGTGGCATAAAGTAGAGGCAAAAGTGGATTACTAATCCACATAGGCAGAACAAAATATTCTCGGAAATATTATAAAGAAAAATAAGTTTAAATAATTCAATTAACTTTTTATTAATAAGTAATTAATTTTCAATTGATAACAAAATAAATGCATATTAGTTTATTTTAAATTTAATTCAGTCCCAAAAAAACATAAAATAATAATACAAAAGGTAGAACAAAAAAATGAATAATAGAATAAAAAAAATCTATTCATTTGAAAATATTTTCGCATGAAGCACATACAAAATATCCCTCCTTTTTTGGAATACAGTCTTGGTGAGCCCAAATTACATCACATTGAATACACTGGATCCATTTCATTGTAGAAATATCTTCTTTTGCAGGTTTTTCACAAAAATTACATTTATCATCTGAAGACGGAATATCTGCAAAAGTTTCAGTTTCAGAGCTGTCATACTCAATACTCCACGAAGAATTGCTGGTAGAACTTCTTCTCGTTTTGGGTTTAGATATCTTCTTCTGTTTTGAGCATCTTTTGGATCCAAGTGGTTGTTTTCGTGGTTCACTACTCGTCTTTTTTTATTTTTCCTCGATTTTCTGGTGGCTTCTGTAGTTTTAATCTTCTCTAAACTTTCTTCTAATGATTTTTTATAAGGAGATGTTGTTAAAACATTTGCCTGTGATTTACGTTTTTGATTGGAGCCCTTTGTTAAACAGGGCGCAGGAGATAAATTCCAGGCCGTTACGAATCCTGAACTTGTTGAAGGTTGTGGATCAATGTGAGGACAATCATTTTCCTTAGTGTTAAGCATGTCTCGCAAGCAGTCATCGGCTAAGAAATTAGCATCTGTAAAAATATGACGATCGAAAGGGTATATTCCACTACATTTGAAGCCGCTGGACGCTATTTCCCCTGACTGAACTTTCAGGTAGGCTTTGGTGAAAAGTCCTGCAACATCATATAATGAAACTTTTCTTCCCGTTTCTCGAATAAATCTTCGAATCTCATCACTATAGTAAGTTTTAAGTGGACCCATGAATGACCGATCGAGGGGTTGCATTTTGTGTGTCGAATGAGGAGGCAAAGACAATATGATAACTGCGTTTTCGCGAGCAAGATTAATCACATCGATATTTCTAGTGTGGCTGTAATGGCCGTCAAGAATAAGTAGAACTGGATCGCTTTCAGAAGGTTTTACAACATCCAAGAAGTGCTGGAACCAATCAGTAAAAATCGGAAGCTGAATCCATCCTGACACATGAAAAGCAGCTTTAGATCCAGGAGGAGCGTCTCTCATGAAGGCGTCATTCCGGTTTTTTCTCGGGAAAATATAAAACGGTGGTATGAAATTACCTCCTGCGCTCATACATGTAACAACGGTTACTAAACTACCTCTTTCCGCAGATGTAATTGCACCAATTTGTTTCTTACCCTTTCTTCCAATTACATGGGATTGTTTTCTTTGTACAATTGAAAGTCCTGTTTCGTCTACGTTGAAAATTCGGGAAGCCGAATACTGGTGAGCGTCATATATTTCTTCTAAAAGATTAAAAAATCGCTCAATATTATCCTTCGAAAACCCATGTGCTCGTTGAATAGAAGTCCCAACTGGTTTTCGTACAGAAATTTTGTCCTTATGCCTTTTTAGAAAACT
This sequence comes from Bombylius major, assembly GCA_932526495.1. Taxonomy (NCBI): domain Eukaryota; kingdom Metazoa; phylum Arthropoda; class Insecta; order Diptera; family Bombyliidae; genus Bombylius; species Bombylius major. The sequence continues at coordinate 20,981,677 of OW052043.1, forward strand.
ATAAAACCAATCTTTGCCTGCTTTTTGTTTAAGCAGAGAAAACGAATTTGGTATGTTGTTTCTTTTAGCTAACTGGAAGGCTATAGAGCAAACATCACGTCGAGTGTAGCCAAAGTAGATATATAAAATCGATTGACAAATTTCACATAAGACTAAAAAGCAAAAAATAATTAAAATAAAAAAAAATTTTTAATATAAAACGTTTTTAAAACGGACTCAAAAGTATAAAATAATTTTTCCTAGCCACATACACATTCTCAACCCCATACAGATAATCCTGAAAATTGGTGATTGCGAAATTTTAATAGCTATAAAAATACTTGTAAGATTAAAAACAAAAAACATGGGGCGCAAGATAAAATAGTAAGAAGTGTAAAGAGTAATGCAAGTTAATAGTAAGAAGTGTAAAGAATAGCGCCCCACGTTTTTCGTTTTTAATCTTACAAGTATTTTTATAGCTATTAAAAATTCGCAACCACAAATTTTCAGGATTATCTGTATGGGGTTGAGAATGTGTATGTGGCTAGGAAAAATTATTTTATACTTTTGAGTCCGTTTTAAAAACGTTTTATATTAAAAAAATTTTTTTATTTTAATTATTTACATCTAAATTTATAAAATAAAAAACAGACAAAATATAAAATCATGAGTTTTTTTTATTTGGTTTGATGTTTTTGAAAATAAAATTATGAAAATCGTCGAGCTGAGATTTTGTCAACAATTCGGAAAAGAAGGCGCTTGAGAGAGAGTAAATTCAAATCCTCTGGATATGGATGAAATCATGTAAATTTTCTTTTTTCAGTATAACAAATACTTAAATATTTCAGATTTAAGAAAAATTTTAGATTGACGAAAGAGATTTTTCTAAAATTATTAGAAGATATAGAACCTTATTTGAGAAGGTCACAAAGATCTATATCTATACCAAACATTTTAAAACTTGCGTGCTTATTGACTTATGACTTTCCATTATATTTATATTTTATATAATTTATTTTATAAATGTTCTATTCACAATGTAACTATTAAAAAAACTCTCATAAATTGTGTATATGTATAACTTAAATCACATACAATAGACTCGAAGTCGCTGGCAAAATTGCTGTCGACTTGACAACTCTATGGAATAGAAAAAAATCTACAGTGATAGAAACTTATAATACTGTGACCGAAAAGTGGTATCTAGAGACTGGGGACTTCGTGTATACACTCAAGAGACCTGCAAATTTCGAGGAGACCAGTGGTCTCCGTAGGTCTCCGGAAACTTTTGGTCTCTTGTCATGTAAACAGCTAAACGATGGTCTACATTACTGGTCTCTGGTTATTAAAACGTTTTGATATTAGTCTCTCGGTCTCCGGAGACCATTTTTGACGTTTGTCTCAAAAATTGTTTGTTTTTGTCTGAGTATTGTATGTGATTTTATTTATATTTGTTATTATATATTTATTTTTGAAGGTAAGTTTTAAATAATTTTTTGAATGCGAAAATATCTGAATCTGCATATTAAAATATAAATATGAAGTATAGAAAGTACCTCTTTCAAATTCCAAATTTTTTTTAAACTTTATATGCAACTGATGGTGTTCTTTTTTTAAATTTAATATTAGCAATTAAATTTCACAAATAGTATACGACCTTTACATACAACTATGCACTACTTCAAAATTATTCTGGTTATTCTGTTTTGTTATACAAATTAAAAGAAAAGCAAACAAAATTCTTTAAAAAAGAATCACGCACACGCCATCATTAATAAAATCGTCAAATCTCCAGAGATATAAATAAGAGACCTAAACCAGAGACCTAAATTTAAGTCGTGTATACACTTAAGAGACCGAAATACAGGAGACTTTTTTTATGAGGTCTCCGGAGATCTAGTTTTAGGTTTTTCGTGTATACACTTTGGAGACTTTTGTCTCTAGAAAGTGGTCTCTAGAGACCAAAGTCTCCTGTCGTGTAACAGTTTGTTCACTTTATTTTACTGAGAATATCTTCACATTGAAAGTTCGGCTTTTGAACACTTCGACACAATACAAAAAAAAGTTAAAAAAATTGTAGAAGAATTGTTTATTCAGAAGGAGTGAGTAATGTGAAGGAATTATCATTAAAAAGAAATACTTAATGAAAAATAAATTACTACTGTAAAATCGAAGTCGTGAAAGGGTTTATGACACTGAAAACTAGAATAGAATCCATTTCGGCATCAGCGTCAGCATAAATTTCAGCGACAGAAAGACCCATTCAATTAAAATAGTCCCTGATGCTGACGCACCAAGTTATAACAGATGGCACTTTTAAAGGTTTTAAAGAAAAAATTTTAAAAATAAAACAAATTCGAATACTGTCTCAGCTGTTTCGAATATTTTATCACTTCTCATCGTTTGAGAAAAAATTAATTTTAAAATATATATTTTTTGTAAAACGAAAAGAAAGTATACAAATTTTCAAAATATTCTGGCTAAATTTCAACTTCCTACTCCTACAAGAACATACTTTTTTAAAGGGACAAAAAGGTCTAAAAAAATTTCCTCAACATACACTGTAAAAAATGATTGTTAAATTACGTTTAAAAAATAGGTAAAATCTACATAATTTTGTTGTAACAGGTCAGAAAAACTGCAAATTTACACATATTTTGCACAAGTATGAAGTTTTACACACAGCTGTTCAATTTTAATCCAAAAATTGTGCGTTTGGTCCTTTTACGAACTGCATTCTTAAAAATGCATAAATTTGATGTAATTTCACATTGATGTGTAAAATTATACAAGTTTCATTTGGTATCGTGCGTTGTAAGGACGTAAAATTTAATAGTTTTTTAAAAAGTGTAAAGTATGTGTAAAAAGAATTATAAATAAAGGTAAGTGAAATTAATTATTGTACGTATATTTGCGATTGCAGATACATACAATTTTTAGTTCCAAATTAATTAATCATTTATTCCACTTCAAATAAAAAAATGTTAGTTTTATTACTTATCATTTTAATTACAGTGCTTTCATTATTGTGCTGTTGTTTTTGAAAGTGGTATAAGTTCACTTTTGATTAAAAATGAGTTAATCCTTTGTTGACCGACGGTACTTACAAGTACCAACATTTTTCTGTTGTACTATGCTCAATATTGAAATTTTTTTTGTATGTTCAACCCAACGAGACTGTAGAGTACCGTCTAAGGTTGGTATATTAACTTCACTATTTAAAAAAAACGTTTGTTAAGGGTAAAAATAACAAACTTTCTAATGCAGCCTTTTCATTCAGCATGTGTTATTTGGTCAGAGCACGTCAGACGTACCTATATAATCTTGAAATAAAGTGATTTTTGCATAATTTTTTCTTGTTTTTTAAAAATTTTATTGAGTTTTTGACGTCAGTTTCATTCATTTAAAAGTGTAATATCACTAGTAGTGATTTTGTTCTTATTAAAAAAAAAACTGGACTGGTAAGTACCGTTGGGATGTGCATACTCATTTCGTATACCCTTTACTTGTTTTTATGTTTATAGTTATTTTTTTACTAATTTAGCGGAAAATGTCAGGTATTAAAAGTGTAGGTCTTTCTGACGGTGAAATTTTGGCTATTGTAGAGGAATTGCCTTTGGACAACGAGTTGGATACATATGTTGAATCAGACGATGAGCTTGATTTCCTCCCTGTCACTAACAATATCGTTGGCGAGTTGGACAATCAGTTGATTCATGCAGAAGTATCTAAAAAACACGATGAAATGGAGCTTCAGGAACAACTTAATGAATTACTTGATGAATCTTCTGAAACGACATTAGTTAGTGATCATCAGAGTGCTGGGAAGGTAGGGCCGTAGATGAACCTAATCGTCAGTGGAATATTAAGCAATGTGTAACTAAGATACCAGAATTCTTACTTTCTGAAGGTCCTGTTCAAGCTATATTTGAAAATTGTACGAACGCTAGCGATTTCTTTCTTATTTTTATTGAGAATATAATTGAAAGCATTGTGTACCAATCTAGTTTATATGCTATCCAAAAAAATAAACAACTTAACATGCAAAAAGGTGAACTGCTGGCATTTCTTGGGGTCAATTTTTTAATGGGGTATCATATCCTTCCCAGTTGGAGGCACTATTGGATTCAATGTGCAGACTTGGAAATACCTGTTGTAGGTAAAACTATGAGCCGAAACAGATTTGACGCAATATTGAGTAATCTCCACGTTAATGCTAACACCTTAATTCCAAAAGACAACAAAGATCGACTTTTCAAGCTACGACCAATGGTAGATTCTCTGAACGAAAAGTTTGAAATTGTTTATCATGGAAGTAGACAACTTGCTGTTGATGAGTCAATGATCCTGTTCAAGGGGAGAAATAGCATGAAGCAATACAACCCTATGAAGCCCATCAAAAGAGGCTACAAACTATGGTGTTTAGCCGATCAGCATGGATATATGAAGAAATTTACCGTTTACTAAGGTAAAGATAATAAATATGCGAATTTCGGTCTTGGTGATAGAGTTGTATTGTCCATGACAGAAAAAGAATGGGGGAAAAACAAAATAATATTTTTTGATAATTATTTCACATCTGTAAGACTTTTAGAAAAACCTAAAGCTGAAAAAACTTTGGCATGTGGCACGATCCGTTCAAATAGAAAAGGCAATCCCAAGAACATGAAAGATGATAAAAAAATGAAAAGAGGTGATACAGATTCTCGAATATCAAGAGATGTGATAAGTTTTTTCAAATGGAAGGACAATAGAACGGTATTACTGGCATCAAACTACCACGGCAATGAAAATACAACTGTAACTAGAAAGGACCAAAAAGGAGAAAAGCATGACATTAGCTGCCCTTCAGTTATAAAAGATTACAATTCTTTTATGGGTGGAGTTGATCATGCCGATCAGCTTCGATCAGCATATGGACTTAATCGGAAATCTAAAAAATGGTGGCATAGAATTTTTTGGAGAATGTTAGAAATAGCGTTTGTCAACTCCTACGTCGTCTATTGTCAAGTTGAAGAAAAAATACCCTTTCTTGAATATAAGAGATGTGTGATCAATGGCTTGATATCATTAAAAGATTATACAGTCGATAGAACGATATTCATACAAATTGCTTTGAGTTGTTGTTAGTTAGCTTGAAATCAAAGTTTTGGATACCCGATACGGCTTTACAATTCATTTATGTTGAATTGAATTCTTTTCTGACTGCAAACAATGTTGATTTAGAAGAAAATATAAGAAATTTCTGCAAATTAAACAATCTTATAAACTATGAAAATCAAATCTTGGAATGTGTGAAACAAACTAATTTGAACAATAAACTTCAATTTTTCAGTTCAAAATATAAAAGAACGCAGTATATGAAAAACCATTCAGCCTTTGTAGCCTTTGATGAAAAATCGATTGCTATTGCAATTGCAAAGTATTTTCATGAGGATTCAGAGCTTCTTTTTAAAGTATTTGGTGTAAGTTTTAAAATTATTAGTCTAAAATTTAAGTCATATACAATTTTTTCACAATTTATTAGATTGATGTACCATTAAACAAAATTATTGAACAAATTCTAACTAATGGACCATGGATGGCTATTATGGGTAAATTATTGCTTTTTTAATTTTATTTTATAAAATAAATAAAAAATTTAAAAAAAAAATGTTTTTCAATTTACAATATTGCGTGTTTTCTTTTTATTTCAGAAAATAACAGTCAGCATGAAAAAATTGAAATATTTTTTTGAAAAAACATTGATAAATGTTTGCGAATATCCAGATTTTATAGGAAGCTTGAAGGAAATTGTCGCTTATTACTACGTATTCAACATAATGTGTCCCAGAAATCTTACTCAAACATTTGAATTTTTATTTCGCTTTTTATTAAAGCATTATGGAGAGTCTTTAAGAGGAAAAAAAACTCATATTAACAATATTAATAAAATTAACAATTTGTAACATGCCACTAAATAACGACAGCGACATCTACATTATTGTAACTCATTTTTGCCTTTTTTTAAGCTTTGGGTTGTGTCTCAACTTAAGCTTTATTTTACTTGATATTCGTACGCTAAAATAATTCGGCCTCCTTTATAAGTCAAATACAATCGATAGGAAAACTAACTAATACCTTAGTTATGAAGGGTTTATTGTAAACATTATTACTTACATAAGACACATAAACTTTAATACTTAAGTTCCATTCAATCAAATTTTGTAATAGATTAAGTAGATTATTGTGAAATTGTATTTGACTTATCGCGTTATAAATATAAAAAAAATATATAGATATATACAGGGAGTCCTGTGTCCTGTTTGGTTTGCTTAACCTTGATACCATAGATAGGTCTTATCAAGACAAACAAAAAATCCTATCGGCGGGGGGGGGGGGGAAATCCCAACGGTTTCGCCGCAAGAGGGCGTTGAAGTTTTTTTGCTCTTATTTCACGATGTACCCTATAAATTTTTACAGGGGCACTCAAGAAGACCCTTTGCCCTTGTCAGCGACAATCAAAATCAAAATCGCTGAAAAGGGAAAAGGGTCTTCTACATTTTTTCTTAACACAAAGTGACCCTTGATACTTGATACCCTTGCACTGCTGATGATATATATAATGCTATTATTGGGGTAATTTACACGATACAGCAATTGCTAGACGAGTTTTTGGCGTTTTGCTTTGAACTTGCTGCGTGATGTACTCTTGCATTTACACGGTCGAGCAATCATCCATGCAGCAAAATGACAGCAAATGCTTCTTCTTTAAAATTTTCATCCATTTTCTTTTGTTCGAGTATTCTTCTTCATTAATCAAGTATTATTTTTAATACTGCTTTCACAAAGTCGAAGAAGAAATAAAGCAGAGTTGAAAAAATTACGAAAAAGGAATAAAGGAAATGGCAATTGCTCGATGAAATTTTTGGTACACAAGTGATGTGCTACCCCTCAATTTGCCTCACCCCGATCGCGTAGGAATCGTTGCTTGATGGTTGATGGATAGAGCAATTGACGTATCGTGTAAATTGCGTGATTAGTCATTTAAAGCATTTTAATATACCAATTTCAAATTTAATAGGCTTAGTGATAGCGACTGACAATGCTAGTGTCATGGCAGGACAATTAAATGATTTACAATCAAAATTAAAATTTGATTGTCCTCATTTATTTTATATGAAATGTGTATGCCATTCCTTGCATCTATGCGCTAGCCGGGCATGTAAAGTATTACCAGTTAAAATAGAAAATCTTACCAGGAATATATATAACTATTTTGCTCACAGTGCAAAAAGAGTTGAAGAACTTCGTGATTTTCAACAGTACCTTAATTTGAAACCCCATAAAATTTTGGGTTTAACTCCTACACGTTGGCTATCAATGTTAAATGTCGTTGATCGTATTTTAGAGCAGCGGACTCCTCTGAAATTATACCTTATATCTTGTAATTTAGAATATAATGTAGTCAATGCTAAGGAATTGGCTGAAGAACTTGATAATCTGAAAAATAAATTATATTTCCTTTTTTTATCGTACGCTTTAAAAATAACAAACACTATGAACCTTGAATTTCAAGCAGAAAATTTAGGAGTCCATCGATTATAATATGATGTAATGTCAACAAATTTCAAAATGATTTTATCCATTTTTTTCCAGTTGGAGGATGTTAATAACTTACCTTGTTTAAGCCTAGTAAATCCCAAAGATAAGAACAATTATCTATCGATAAAAGACATTTATATTGGTACAAATTGTGAACAATTTATACTTGAAAACAAAAATTATTTATCTAACGAAGACATCTTGGAAATAAAGTAAGCAATATTAAACTTTTATGTGGAACTTTCACAACAAATTCTAAGTCGGTTTGACTTCAGTGAAGACACATTCAGAGCTCTTCCATTCCTGAATCCAGAAAAAGCAGTTTCATCAATGGAATCTATTACACCACTTACAAATCGTTTTCCAAATCTTGTAGGTGATGAAGAAGGAATTAAGGAAAAACTTAATTCAGAGTGGAGACTATTAAAGTTTCAAAAAAATATCGATAAATATTCTGAACCAGATATTATCTGGAAGAACCTAAAAAATATAAAAATGCTTTCAATGAAAATTGTTACATGAATAAATATATAATTATATATACATATATGATATATAAAACATATTTTAAAAGTAAAATAATAGAATCTTGCATAACAAATTCAATTCGATCTAATTAGATTAAGTTCACAATATTCTAGTTCAAAAAAGTGCATAGTTGAATATTAACAACCCAAATAAACATATTTGTAATTATAGTAGGTCAAAAGAATAGGAAATAATAACGAATTATAAAATATAATTGTGTAAGCAAAAGTAGCTTGATCAACAAAATATTACTTAATGAAAAGAAAGTAGGGAAAAAAGAATCGAAGCATATAAAAAGAATAGAATTGCATAACGACGTGAGGTATTGTTGAATAGTGAAGAATTGAGGAATAGTTGAACAGTCAAGAACTGAATAGAGTAGAAAAGATAAGTGGTGTCGTGACAGTGGAAAATAGATTTAAGCAATGACCATAGAAACTAATAAGACTTGGCTTTAGTGCAAATCTATGAAAATAATTTTTTATTCAAAAATTCGTCTCGCATCCCAGTGAGAGCTTTTATTTTTCAAATCTAAAGCTTTGTTAGCTTAGAACAAAACCATTATAAACTTCATTTGTAATGACGAATACAATAACAAAACTTTGACGTTACATATTTATTTTTTGACAGTATTTTATGACATCATACATTATTATGATTGCTTTGATCATGTTTTTCCAAATTTCTGTTAAAAATTTTAATTTTTTACAAATTTATAACAAAAATTAATAATGATTACATTGTTGCCGTTATTTATATTTTTGAATTTTTTTTTATTTGATCAAAAATATATCTTTGCTTTGGAAAATTTTTTTTTTAAATATAGAGTTTGTTTTTTCATTTATTAAAAAATTAATAATAATTACATTGTTGCCGTTATTTATATTTTTGAATTTTTTTTTTATTTAATCAAAAATATATATTTGCTTTGAAAAATTTTTCTTTGAAATATAGAATATTTTTTTTTTCATTCATTCAAAAATTAATAATGATTACATTGTTGCCGTTATTTATATTTTTGAATTTTTTTTTATTTGATCAAAAATATATATTTGCTTTGGAAAAATTTTTTTTTAAATATAGAGTTTGTTTTTTCATTTATTAAAAAATTAATAATAATTACATTGTTGCCGTTATTTATATTTTTGAATTTTTTTTTTATTTAATCAAAAATATATATTTGCTTTGAAAAATTTTTTTTTAAATATAGAATATTTTTTTTTTTTCATTCATTCAAAAATTAATAATGATTACATTGTTGCCGTTATTTATATTTTTGAATTTTTTTTTATTTGATCAAAAATATATACATATGTATGTATTTGCTTTGAAAACTTTTTTTTTGAAATATAGAATATTACAGTATGACCTCTTTAATCCGGACCTCGAAAATCCGAATTATCCAGTAATCCGAATCGATTTTCTGGATACACGTAAGTATTCTGTAGTCCGAAATAATGCCCTCAAGTATTCTATAATCCGGATCATATTTGTTAGATATATTTATTGTGAAGTGAAATTACGAATATGGAATATGGTCGTTGTGAAGTACCGTAATTCTGTCTGTTTTTTTTTTTTTTTCGTGAATAAAATTATTTGATACATACTTCATTAAAGTGCAAAACAATTGTTTCTAATTTAAAGAAAAAGGTTTTTGTGAATATTCTCAGTCTCGAATCACAGAATTTTTCATTTAATTAAAAAATTCTAAACATAAATTGTATATATGCATTATTAATGAATAAATAATTTTCAAAAATAATGATGTTTTATACTGTTAAATACATATCCAGTAATCCGGATAATCGATAGTCCGGATAAGGCCGTGCATTAATTTATACTGTATTTTTTTTCTATTCTTATATTATACTTCTAGATACTATATACATACATATAAATATACATCTCGCCCATTCCATGCATGACGGACGGGACATTGAAGAACATTTTTTTGAATCTTTCTTCTTTTTTACCTTTTTATAGTTTAAATGTATTTGAGTTAAATGTAAAAAATAATGATCCACCCAAACACCTGTCAAACCGAAAAAGAAGATGTTTTCCAAGTATTTTGGTTTTAATTCTATATGTAGGGCGATAAGGAACTATGACGGATGGGACATGGAATGATACTCGTTTTTACACTCATAAATTCAACAGTATTTTTCTTCGAAGTATATAACTTCACACCTCCTGTTTAATGGTAAATTTTTAGGTGGTAGTATTTTATTTGATGGTCCCTATTCCTTCTGTTGTATTTATTCCTCAGTAGTTTTCTTCCATCTCTGGTCCAGGTCCTTCATTCTACTTATATGACCTGCCCAATTCCATTTTAATTTTCTTGCAATTTCTATAATATTTTAAAACCCGTTTGTTTTCTGATTGTATTGCTTTTTATTTTTTGTAATTTTTTTAACTTCTAGATAATTTCAATTTCTTTATCTGAGGTGTTTATTCCTAATTTGAAATTTAATAAATAATTTATTAAAATATTATTTATATCTTCCGATTCTTTTATATTATAATATATTACCACGTTTTTTTGTCTATTGTTCATTTCTAACCTATTAATTATTTTACGATGTATGTACTTAAAAAACATTTTTTTGTTCTCTTATTTCTAAAAAAATGTTCTTCAATGTTCCGTCCGTCATGCATGGAATGGGCGATACAGTGATGTTCCAATAATCCGTATACTCTAAAATCCGAATTTCCAATAGTCCGAACAATTAAAAAATCTCTATTATGTATTCTATAATTCGAATTGAATGTTTTCTATAATCCGAATTGATGTAAAATTAGAGAAACATTGCTTTTTTTTTCATTTTTTTTTTATATTTTCTATATATACCTAACTGTTATCTGTCTGGCAATATCCCGTTTTGTGATATTTTTAACTTTGTCTGGTGCACTTTTTATTGTATTGTAGTATTCTTTACTAGTTACAAGTTTGCCGAAAGAAAAAAAATAATATAAAAAGAGAGTGAAAATGTAGATTAATAAAAAGCGTGCACAAAACATTAAACATTTTCATCGTTAATGATTTTTTGTTCATTTTTAATATAATTCAATAGTACTCTGTAATCCGAATATTTCACAAATTCGAATGAGGGTGTGCATTCAATTATTCGGATTATTGGAATATCACTTTATATATATTTATGTATGTATATAGTATCTAGAAGTATAATATAAGAATAGAATAAAAATACAGTATAAATTAATGCACGGCCTTATCCGGACTATCGATTATCCGGATTACTGGATATGTATTTAACAGTATAAAACATCATTATTTTTGAAAATTATTTATTCATTAATAATGCATATATACAATTTATGTTTAGAATTTTTTAATTAAATGAAAAATTCTGTGATTCGAGACTGAGAATATTCACAAAAACCTTTTTCTTTAAATTAGAAACAATTGTTTTGCACTTCAATGAAGTATTTATCAAATAATTTTATTCACGAAAAAAAAAAAAAAAACAGACAGAATTACGGTACTTCACAACGACCATATTCCACATTCGTAATTTCACTTCACAATAAATATATCTAACAAATATGATCCGGATTATAGAATACTTGAGGGCATTATTTCGGACTACAGAATACTTACGTGTATCCAGAAAATCGATTCGGATTACTGGATAATTCGGATTTTCGAGGTCCGGATTAAAGAGGTCATACTGTAATATTCTATATTTCAAAAAAAATGTTTTCAAAGCAAATACATATGTACATATGTATATATTTTTGATCAAATAAAAAAAAATTCAAAAATATAAATAACGGCAACAATGTAATCATTATTAATTTTTAAATGAATGAAAAAAAAAATATTCTATATTTCAAAGAAAAATTTTTCAAAGCAAATATATATTTTTGATCAAATAAAAAAAAAATTCAAAAATATAAATAACGGCAACAATGTAATCATTATTAATTTTTGAATGAATGAAAAAAAAAATATTCTATATTTCAAAGAAAATTTTTTCAAAGCAAATATATATTTTTGATCAAATAAAAAAAAATTCAAAAATATAAATAACGGCAACAATGTAATTATTAATAATTTTTGTTATACATGTGTAAAAAATGAAAATTTTTAACAGAAATTTGGAAAAACATTATCAAAGCAATCATAATAATGTATGACGTCATAAAATACTGTCAAAAAATAAATATGTAACGTCAAAGTTTTGTTATTGTATTCGTCATTACAAATGAAGTTTATAATGGTTTTGTTCTAAGCTAACAAAGCTTTAGATTTGAAAAATAAAAGCTCTCACTGGGATGCGAGACGAATTTTTGAATAAAAAATTATTTTCATAGATTTGTACTAAAGCCAAGTCTTATTAGTTTCTATGGTCATTGATTTAAGTTAATGTCATGAAAGTGTGTATTGTAAGTTAATGAATAAAAGTTTAAGAAGATACAAATGGCGTTTTAAATTGATCCACAATATAGTGCAACCTTAGGCGCAAATTCGGTGAATACACAACATAAACTTGGCGCAGCCGGTACTAAAGACCTATATACGTTATTCATATCCTGTAATTGCGTGTTATTTTGTTGCATGTGGATTAATAACATAAATATATCTTTATTTTATTTTGAAAAAAAAAAATAATAAATAAATAAATAATTAATAAATTAAGTGAATTATAAAATAGTGGAACTTTTATAAAAAATTTTATAAAATTTTATAAATACATAAATTTGACATTATTTTTATATATGAAATTAAAATAATCGTAAAATTTGAAAAGAATAAAAATTCAACGATTGAAAATACATGTCATTATTGTTTTTCTTATAAATTAAAATAAGAATTTAAATTTTGTTTTGTAAAAATTTTATCTTCATACAAGAAATAAGCACTTACAAAAAAAAAAAAAAAAAATTGTAGTGATTAATAAAAATATACTGGAACCTTTTAATAAATTTCTGCAAAAAAAATAAAAATTAAGTGGTTAATAAACATACATATTAGAATTTTTATAAAATATTTTTAATACATTTTTTTTGAAAAAAAAAAAAAAGAAAAAAGAAAATTTTTAATAATTATTACTAAAAATATTAGAATTTTTATGCTCAAGTGAGTGCACAATAGTTTTTAATTTCCAACGAGGGAAGTAAGTGGGCTTCATCCGTGCCCAGGGAAATTAAAATATTGATGTCCAGTAGCAGCGAGGAGGAAATAGGCGTCTTATCTTCAATTACGACGGAAAACATAGGAAAGTCATTGGACGAAGCAGCAGCAGCTGAAAAAGGAACATCATTGGAGTCAACTTATTTAACTTTAAGGAACAGAAAGGTTTACAACAATCAGGAAAGTACATTGAGTGAGTACCTAAAAAATTTAACTGTTAGAGTAAAATAGTCTGATAGAAATTTACTACCGTGTTTTAATATTTTGGATAAGAAATTAAAAGAAACAAGAAAAAATAGATTAGCTTCTGTAGAAAAATTTAAAAAAGATACGGAAAAATTTCGCGAAGTGATAAAGGAATTTTAAGGACTCTCTTACTCAATTATAAGTGAAAATCAAATTAAAGATAGTAAAAATACAAATAAAGATAAAATAAATACCGAAAATAGTTGTAATAATAGTTTTAATTTAGAATTTGTAAGTCCATCCGATTTTGTATTGCCTTGGTTGGAAAGTTCAATACAAGAAAATTCGAATTCATTGTCTTTGAGTCGCGACCGTGAAAATATATTAACGGAAATGGTGGATTACGAAAAAATAGCAAAGTTAACATCTCAGATGGTACCTTTGTTTTCAGGCGAAGTTCACCCCAAACTAGTGAGTGAATTACAAACATTCTTAGGTTGCTGTAACCAAGTTTTAAGATGTTTGGAAAGTACAGAACACTCCGCATTCCTTGAAATTGTTAAGACTCGTCTTAGAGGTGAAGCTTATCGATTAGTAAGCTCAGCTCGAGTAACAAGTTTTAAGGAAGTCGAAGAACTTTTAAATAGAACTTTTTTACCGCGAGAGACGTATCAGGAATTAGTAAATAAACTGATGTCAACAAATTCCCTCTGAACCTTTTGTCCAATTTGCTAATCGAGTAAAATATTTGTTAACCCTTGGTCAAGAAGCAGCTAATTCGAAATATACTGTTAATTCCCCTAATGTAAAATCACAACTGGTAGATCTTGCAATTTCTACAATTAAAAGTGGCACATTAAACTTACATCTGAGACAATATTTATTAACGTTAGAAGAAGGTGATATTGAAAAAGTAATTCAAAAGGCATTAGATATGGAACGACTACTGAATGGAACAACTATTCTACAAGGATATAATACACAATACTCACACTGTCAACCACAACCTTATCTTACAACAAACTATTCCCAATATAATAATATTACTCCAAATATAACAAACACAAATATAAATCCTTTTAACTCAACTGCAGTAAAATCTCCAAACAATTTGAATGTGCAAAACCTTAACCCATTTCCTTCTCAAAAAACATCTTTAAATATCTATATATATATCTTTACATATCTAAAATAACTTGTAGTTACTGCCAGAAGAAAGGTCACACATACGATGAATGTATAAAAAGAAAAAATACACCATTTTGCACAAAATGTAATCGATACGGACACGACGTTAAAAATTGTAGACAAAATTATTTTACTAACAAATTTAATGAATCATCACAAAATAAGTTTCTTTCAAGTGAGGCCAAAATTAATCAAGTGCAAGTAAAATGCGATTTTTGTGGTCGTCGTGGCCACACGGTTACAAATTGTTTTCAAAAACGTAAATGGGAAAATAAAAACGAAAAAAACGACAATGGATCGATTCAAAAATCCCCGAACCGATCCTAAACAAATACGAAAATGATAAAGGGTGTACTCAGTTCATGCACGAAAATTTTACAAAAACACCAGTAGTAGAACTTCCTTTAGATATTAGTAAAACTGGTAAGGTAAAATTAATTGTAGACACTGGAGCTGAAGTAAGTCTGGTAAAACAAAATTCTATTAAAATGAGTACAAATATAGACAAACATAATAAAATTGAACTACAATCTCCTTTCGGTAAAGGAAAAACGGTAGGTAAATGTACAGGAAATTTTTTATTACCTAAACCCTTTAAATGTGAATTTCATGTTATTGAAAGTGATAACTCAGTGCTAAATGATGGTCTTTTAGGAAATGACTTTTTAGGAAAAAATTGTAATATTGATGGACCTAATCATAAACTTTCCTTTCCTCGCACGGAAAGTAATTAAAAAGAATTCTCAATTCCTATACTACCTTTCGCACAAGATGAAAAATTAGGAAATAACAATGGCAATTTCAAAATCGAAAAACTACTTTTCGAACAAGAAACAAAACCACAAAATATCAACGAAAAATCCTCTTTTCATTTGGTAAATGAACAAGAGATAAATGTACAACCCTCAGTAAATAAAAACATTTCTCAAATTCAATCAAATTTAAAACTATCTTATAAACAAGATAAAACATTAGAAAATGTAAATGCAAATTCAAAAAATCAAAAAAATTCAGAAAATCAATTAAATACTAAACTGCCTTTCACACAAGGTAATAAGTGCAAAAAAGAGGACATTAAATGTCATACAAAAGACTTTCATAACACAGATGAGCTAACACAATATAGTACAAATAGTACTACTACACAAAAGGGAACACCTGAAGAAACTGGGGAGTACAGGGTAATTGAATTTGAAAAAAGTATTCACATACCTGCTCGATCACAAATCATAATAAAAAGTCCACTCAACTTAAGAGAAGAAATGGTATGTCATGCACAAGAAATTAAAACAGGAATTTTCTTAGCGAATAGTATTTTAGACATAGGAAAAAAGTATACATACATAGGGTTACTAAATAATAATAATGAAGCCTGTGAAATTAAAAAATTCACATTATACTCACAACCTCTAAAAGGTTTTGAAATTAAAACTTTAGTTACAACAGAAGGCAAAAAACAAAATACATCAAATAATCAAGAAAAGTTAGATCAATCAGTAGCTAGAATAGCATCCGTTAACATGTCAGATAAGTATAAAAATAGCTGCATGGTGAAAAAGGAGCATCGGAGCGAAAGAATACGTCAATTAGATAAAGAAATCATAGTTGATGAAAGCCTTAATTTTGAGGAAAAAAATGCTCTTTACGATATATGTTATGAATATAATGACATTTTTCATTTAAAGGGCGATAAACTCTCACATACAAATGCTATTACACATGATACACCTGTACTGCCAAACCAGAATTAATCAGAAAATGTACAGACTTCCTGAAGCACAAAAGGAAGAAATTAATAAGCAGATACAAGAAATGTTGGATAATGATATAATTCAAGAAAGTAAAAGTCCATGGAATGCACCATTATTAGTAGTACCTAAAAAACCAGGACCAACAGGAGAAAAACGCTGGAGAGTTGTAGTTGATTTTAGAAAATTAAATGAAAAAACAATTGCAGTTGTGTTTCCTCTACCTAGAATTGAAGATATATTAGATCAGTTAGGACACGCACGATACTTTACAACACTAGATCTAGCTAATGGTTATCATCAAGTTTTAGTTTCTCCAGAAGATCGACCTAAAACGGCATTTAGTACAGCTTATGGACATTATGAGTTCAAGCGTATGCCTTTTGGTTTAAAAGGTGCTCCAGCTACATTTCAAAGACTCATGAATCATGTGCTAATGGAATAGATATTTTTGTCTTTCTCGACGATATAGTTATCCATGCATCGAATTTAGAAAATCATAATGAAAAATTAAGAAAGGTATTTGAACGATTACGTAGTAATAATTTTAAATTGAATACTTCTAAATGTCATTTTTTACGTAAAGAAGTAGTTTATTTAGGACATTTATGTACAAGCGAGGGTGCCTTTCCGGACCCGAGTAAAACAGCATGTGTACAAAATTTTCCCATTCCTCGAACTGTCAGACAAATTCAATCATTTCTAGGTTTAGCTAATTACTACAGAAAATACATACCACAATTTTCTAAAATCGTACAACCAATTACTGATTTACTAAAAAAGAACACAAAATTCAAATGGTCTGAAAATTGTCAAATAGCATTCGAAAAAATTAAAAACGATTTAGTAACACCTCCTTTACTGGCTTATCCTGATTTTACACAACCTTTCAACCTAACTACGGATGCTAGTAACGAAAGTATAGGAGCAGTTCTTTCGCAAGGTGAAATGGGGAAGGACAAACCCATTGCATATGCCAGTAGGACATTAAACAAGGCCGAAAAAAATTACTCGACAATTGAGAAAGAATTATTAGCCATCGTATGGGCTACACGTAATTTTAGATGTTATCTTTTAGGAAGAAAATTCACAATTTTTACAGATCACAAGCCACTTAAAGGTGTTTTCAGTACAAAAGACCCCTCCTCAAGACTTTTACGGTTTCAATATAAACTATCAGAATTAGATTACACAATAGAGTACAAACCAGGGAAATACAGCACAAACGCAGATGCTTTGAGTCGTATTCCGGTTGAAACAAATAGAATCACAAAACAAAAAAATGTAAAAGTTACTACCGCGCAAGTACATAATATACCTGAAGGTAAAATAAATACTAAAAACAAAAATGTATCAACACACAGTAGTTCAGCACAAATGCAGGTGATTACACGAGCCCAAACAAAGAAAAAACAAGTTGATCAGCAGTACTCAACACCTCAGGTACAGCAAGAAAGAAAAAATCCGGAAACGTTACAGGAAAAATCGAACACAAAAAACGATGAAACAAGTTCAGAAACAAGTATTAAGGATATCGCCGTAGATAATGACCAAATAGAACTTCTTACCGATCCAGAAGAAATTAAGATTATACTAAAGGATTACCATGATTCTCCTTTAGGGGGACACCAAGGAGTTTTGAAAACTTACAAAAAATTAAGCGAAGGTACAGATGGAAAGGAATGCTTCATGATATAAAAACATATGTAAGGAAATGCGACTATTGCCAAAAATTTAAATCGTCACTACAATATCGTATGCCAATGGTTTTAACAGATACAGCTAAAAAACCTTTCGACAAAATATATTTAGATATAGTAGGCCCACTTGAAGAAACTTACACAGGAAATAAATATATTCTAACTTTCCAGGACGGTTTAACAAAATTTGTAGATTGGTATGCCTTACCTAGCATTGATGCAGAGGCGGTAGCAAAACACTTCTTCGAAGAAATTATCACAGGTTATCGCATCCCCAAAAAATGTGCGACTGATCAAGGAAGCAACTTCATGAGCGAAGTCTTTAAAAAAGTGTGTAAATTATTAAAAATTCGAAAGCTCTCAACCACAGCATATCACCCACAATCAAACGGATCACTGGAACGCGCACACAGACCCCTAGTAGAATATTTAAGATCAACAATTGACGGGAACCCCAAAACTTGGGACCAATTTTTAAGAACTGCAGCTTTCGTATACAATAACAGCACACATGAAGGCACAAAACTAACGCCGATGGACTGCCTATTCGGTTTTACAGCTGAGATACCAACAAATTTAAAAAGACCCCCACAACCAGTATACAACCACGAAAAATATATTACAACATACTTCGTTATAAATTACAAAAAACCTACGAAATTGCAAGACAAAACCTTATTAAAGAAAAACAACGATCTAAACAATATTACGACAAAACTAGTCGACCAATAACCTTCAACATCGGCGATAATGTATTATTAAAAAATGCTCTGAAAAAGAATAAATTTTCTAAAATATGGATAGGACCTTACAAGGTAATTAAAATTCCAAGTGACGTTAATACAACTATTTACACTACACAATAATCGACTTAAACCGTACTACAAATAATTCCGTGTTTATATTTTACAGAAATGTTCTACATAACAACAACGTACGTATTGTACCTTACATACCTTTTAGTTTTATCACCAGTAGATGGAATGAACGAACCATATGCAATACAAAAATTGAAAAACACTGGTATTTTATTTGAAGAAATAGGAAAATTATACGCATACCACGAGAAATGGAACATATTCACAGAATTAAACATAACAGATATTTTGGAAGAAATTTAAATTATAAAATATATCGACACACAATTAATTAAAACCTGTGATAAAGCCCTGAGCATAACTTTTACATGTACGACTCAAAAAACAGTTTTACAAAATTTATTAAATAACATTAACAAACGTTCGAAAACATTGGCAGAACTCACCGGTCGATATCGTCAACGCAGATCCCTATTCGATGGACTAGGCAAAGGGCTTTATTTTTTATTTGGAGTCCTGGACCACGACGATGCGATGGAGAGATAATATATAGTAAAATAAATGATCTGGAAGGTAACAATAAACAAATGCTAAAATTACAAAAACAACAAATATCAATTGTTAAGTATACATACCAGAAAATTCTGAAACCAGTAGAAAATATGCAGAAAAAACAAGAAGAGCTCACAAATGCCGTGAACGAACTCCAACAACTAAGTGACAGAGTAATAAGGACCCAAAAACTGAACGAAATAGTAAACACAATAACAATTTTAATTTTAAAAGTGGAATTTAAACAACAAAACTTGATAGATATTTTAATAGCAATAAAAAATAACCAGTTACACCCTCTACTTATTCTTCCATCTCAAATAGTTGAAATATACCGCAAATTTGTTTCTACAGATATTAGAATAAAATGTACCCAAGAAATAATACTACAATCACTCGAAATTAAGGGTCAAATCTTAAACGGAAATCTAATAGTCAAAATATCCTTACCAATCTATAATCACCCTCCATTCACCCTACAACAAGTTCACTTGATTCCAATAAACACAAACTCCAATTATTCACTAATACTCAATACAAACTACAGATATGTTGCAAGCAATTTACTTACTCAAGAATTTATGATGTTTAAAAAAGATGAATTAACAATTGATCGGAAGATAATAACATTTAACGAAACTATATATTATGTTAGCCCAATAACAACTGCGATCACTAAAGGAGATGTGTCCAAGCTATGCCCTTTAAACTTCCTTTCAAATCCGTTCAACGAACCCAATAACTGTGAATATCTAGTTCCTCAAAAATCATCATTGTTAATTTCCAAATTAACACAAAGAAATACTTGGTTATTCAATTCAGTTGAGCAAACCAATATGCACATAACTTGCACCGACGGCACACATAATATGAATTTAATAGGTAGTGGTATATTTACGCTCAATAGACCATGCCATTTTAATATACAGAACCAAATCATATTTTACGAAGGAAACGAAACACGAGAATTAAAAATTAACCAACCTAATATAAATCCTCCCTCAAAATACCTACTCACGGACCAGATGGAAAAAGTTTTTCAAACCCTATCTGTAACGAAAAACAAACCACTGCCAATAGTAAAAGACAACAATATCAACGACATATTACATCAAAATACTTATTCGAACGAGGAACTAGAAAAACAAGTACGAACCTACGAAACACAATTATCTGAACAAAGTAAACAACAACATCTACCAATAGCGTCACTATCAGTAAGTACAATTGCAATGATTTCTATTTTGGGTTGGGTTTCAATTAAAGTAATTAGCAAATTCAGAACAAAAAGCAAAATATCATCAACGAACCAAAATAATAGCACAATAAACTCAGAAAATAATTTAGAATCTACATACAGTGAACCAAAAGTAAAACACCAATCTTAAACAAACTTAACAACAAGTAATCCAACACCACAGATAAGAAACATACAAACTGTCCCGTAAGCAAAAATACGAATAACCAGTACCAACAAAATACAAAATCGGAAGAACACTAATAAGATAGAAAAAAATATATATATAATGTATAACCAGGTGTAGTTTTAACTTAAATTATAACGATATATGAATAAATACTAGATACTTATATAAATACATATTCGTATTACATAGTAGTATGCAAGTTGTAAACAAATTAAAATTTGCATTCATTCATAAAGTAATTAAAGATATATGTACTAAGAAAAAAAAAAACATAAAAACAAAAAAGAAAAAAGAAAAAATATTTATATATAAGTAAATAAAAAAAAAAAAATTGTGTTAATTAAGTAAGTATAAGCACCCTTTAAAATCACTGTCACGAAAATTTCCAATAAATTGAAAATTTTCTTCTTGTTACATGAATAAATATATAATTATACTAGCTGGCCCGGCAGACGTTGTTCTGCCCTTTCGTTTATGTGGCGTCCTTTATTTTAGGTTATCATTTATAATTGTTTATTTAAAAATTAATCTTCAAGTACATTATAATTTTATTTATTTTGTATCTATGTTAACGCTAATTCATGAACAATATTTTTTGTTAGTCCATCAGGTGCATAAATAAAAAGGTTTGATGGTTTTCCAACACGTGAACACGCAACATATAATTGTCCGTGAGAAAAACATGAATTTTCTAGATCTAATCCGCACATGGTCATTGTTTGCATTTAAGTTTTGAAGCAAAATTATAGGTGAACCAATTTTCAAACGTAAATTATGTGGTGGAAGTCCTGGTAAATCGAGTGAATTGAAGAATTCGGTGGGATAATTTACGCTTTCATTTTCATCTACCACTGTGTCAATTGATTTAAATGAAATTAATTCGCCAGGAAGTGTTTCTTGTATTTTAAAGTTTATTTCGTCAACATCGACATTTTTAGCAGCCAAAATTGCTCGTTCACTAAGCCATTGATGGCTACGATAATTTTCGCGTATATTTGTAAATACACTTTCTATTAATGCATTTTTTGAATCAACAAAATTGCCGAAATTTGCAGGCAGTTTAATTAAATTTGTATTTTGTTGAAAACAAATTTTTTTATTACCAATATCTAGCGATTGTTTGGAAAATACTACAGCGGATAAATCGTTTTGTAGAGTAACACGCATGTTTATTGTGAGTTGTAATGTATGGACACTTCGCCACAAAAAAGATGATTTTAAACATGCGTTGATTTCATCCGCATAAGTTGAACGTGGAATAACCGGTAATGTTTGTCTGAAATCACTTGACAATAAAATTAGAGCGCCACCAAACAATCTTTTGTTACCGTTTAAATCTTTTAGGGTTCGGTTTAATGCTTCCAGTGAATGTTTATGGGCCATTGTACATTCATCCCAAATAATAATTTGACATTTTCTGGTTTTCTACGACGATACAGTGGGCAACCATCGATTGCAGTTATTGTATCTATCAAAAAATCTTTTGGAAATCGTTTCGTACATTTACCATTTTCCATGCACGGCGATGTCATATTTATATTTCCACATGGACCATGGATCATATTTGTTGTTACAATTTCAAATAGCTCTTGATCAATAGTTGGATCTGGTATTTCTGCAGAAATTATGTTGTCAACATCTTCTGGTCTACTTTTTTTAATTAACCAAATTAAAATGTGCGCATGAGGCAAACATCGTTTTTGCCATTCAACAGAATACATCCAGCAACGTGTTTCACCGAATACATGGTATTTTACTATCAAATCAATCAACGATTTTAATTTTTGTTTAAAAACACGTGCAGTAATATCGTGGTGATGAATTGTTGATTGTCCAGGTAGTAATAATTCTTTTATTTCATCCCATTGCGGATTGCAAGTGAATGTTATAAATAAGTCTGGTCGTCCATAAGCACGTACAAAAGTCATTGCATCTTGTATGTATTCTTGCATATGACGTGGGCTGCCAGTATATGAAGATGGAAGTATAAACACATTTCCGATATCATTGATGTTTAAATTTCCGTCTATAATATTATTAACAGCATCGCGTAAATGTATATATTCTTCTGAACGCAGTTCCGCTTGATTGAATCTTATGTATCGCAATCGTTCGCTTTCTATTTTCGCATATATATCCACAACGTATTGATGAAATAATTGACGACACTTTAATATATGATTGTCTTCATTTCTTCGGATCATTAGTCGATATGAGTAATAATTCATTGCGCTTATATTTTTGTTTGTTTCTTCACCTTTAATTTATTTTATTAAGTTTTTGTTATTTTAATTGTATTGTGTATATTAAAATTTGAAAATGTATACCTGTTGATGGATTTCGTTGTTTAATATTTATTTGATATCCATCTTCACCCTCCCAAAATATTATTGGATATTGTAAAGCGTCGTATGAACGATGAGTATCTGGAATCGCTTGCTATGTATTATCTCTACGTATTATTTTGATGTCTCGTTTATGGAATTGATCGCCAACCATTACAATAGCGACTTCATTTATTGTTTGAGCGTTTAATCTTCTGCCGTGTTCTCCAGCTGGTACTTTGTCTGCTTTGATGACGACCATGTAATTGTCATTTTTTAATCTGTTTGACATTCGTTTGAACAACTTTATTAAGAGGTTGTTTTTGTTTAAAAATGTTTCCAAAGATGCCACTATTGCTTTTTGTTCATTTTCTTCTATGTGATTATAGTTGCATCTTATATTTACTTGTTCTTCTTCATCGCCCATAAAATAAATTTGTAGGAATTTTGGATCTTCACCAAGCATTGGTAGTAAAGATCCAATTTGATGATAAATTTGACCTTGAATTTTAAACGTTGTTTTAACATTGTGACCATCATTACTCGTATTTTGAACTATATGTGTTGCTCCAAAAGATGTCATTTGAAAGCAAGAATTAAATTTTTTAATTTTTTTCAAAAACAATTTTGATCCTCTAGTTACAACAAGACATAAATTTTTCAATGGTTCAGGTGGTGGATTCAATGTAGGCAATACAACTTTTCCTGATGCGCAACACATTCCGGCTGCTTCATTTTTAAATTTAAATGCATGACAATATTCACATTCTTTATCGATTTCGCCAATAATAATTTTAGAATGTGATGAGTATTCAATCTCTGGATCATATTCAAATGCGAGACGATTGAACGATGATCACGTTAATGCACGTTTCACTTGTATTCGCTGTCGATTTATTATGTTATTTCCACCATTGATTTGTTTACGCGATTATTTATTTCTTGATATATCTGTACGTAGCTGCGTCATTCGATTTCTATTATTTTGGTTATCTTGCGAGCGTTGTTCTGAAGTTCTGTTTTCTCTTCCGAATCGTACATTGCGATTGATGCGTGTGCTTCTGCCAATATTTGATTTTTTTCTTTCTTTTGGCATCTTTCTATAAATAACACAATTAATATAATAATGAATTTTTTCATTTTTATTGCTTTAAATATTATGTTGAACAAACTTACTCTTTTTTAAAATGTTTTTATTAGCTTGGTTTCTTGTCTGTCTGTTCGGTACAAATTTGGAAATTGATTTTTAATTTTTAACCAACTTTTTGATGAGATAGAGACTTGAAACTTTCAACATAGCTCAGAACTGCATGACAATGCAATATTACATCGTATTTTTCCATTTTTCTGCTCAAATTACTCAAAAACTCGGACTCACTGTTGTTCTCTTCGTTATTAAGATTTACATAGGTTTTTAAAGTCTCTATGGCGTTTAGAGCATCTAACAACGAAGGAGGATTGAATTCGGCTGTAATAAATTTCACATAATAGTATTATGTATAGCCATAGTCAAAATTTCACTTCAAAATAGTTTTAACTAACACAACACAATTTTTTTAAAAAAATTGAAAAGTAAAGAAAAACTCGAAATCCGTATGACCAAGTTGCAACAAAATGAAACGCAATACTGCTTACTAGTACTAAGCATGTGTTATTCTTGTAATTAGCAGATAAAACAAAAAACAAGAATAAAAAAATTGTTTGGTTCGGTCGCTATAAGCGATAAATTACCGTTAAAATTCGCGGTAATAAGTCGTTATAACCGATATGTCGTTATAACCGATGTCGTTATATCCGATAATGTTTTATACAGAAATAAAGGCATTTATGACGGGACTTATGGATTTCGTCGTTATAACCGATATGTCGTTATAACCGATGTCGTTATATCCGATATTCACTGTATATTTCTTTTTTAAAATTAAAAAAACTTTTTTAGTTTTACTTACATATATTGTTTTTTAATGTAAAATAATATCAATAAAATCGATTGACAAATTTCACATAAGACTAAAAAGCAAAAAATAATTAAAATAAAAAAAATTTTTTAATATAAAACGTTTTTAAAACGGACTCAAAAGTATAAAATAATTTTTCCTAGCCACATACACATTCTCAACCCCATACAGATAATCCTGAAAATTGGTGATTGCGAATTTTTAATAGCTATAAAAATACTTGTAAGATTAAAAACAAAAAACATATTAAAAAATTTTTTTTATTTTAATTATTTTTTGCTTTTTAGTCTTATGTGAAATTTGTCAATCGATTTTATTGATATTATTTTACATTAAAAAACAATATATGTAAGTAAAACTAAAAAAGTTTTTTTAATTTTAAAAAAGAAATATACAGTGAATATCGGATATAACGACATCGGTTATAACGACATATCGGTTATAACGACGAAATCCATAAGTCCCGTCATAAATGCCTTTATTTCTGTATAAAACATTATCGGATATAACGACATCGGTTATAACGACATATCGGTTATAACGACTTATTACCGCGAATTTTAACGGTAATTTATCGCTTATAGCGACCGAACCAAACAATTTTTTTATTCTTGTTTTTTGTTTTATCTGCTAATTACAAGAATAACACATGCTTAGTACTAGTAAGCAGTATTGCGTTTCATTTTGTTGCAACTTGGTCATACGGATTTCGAGTTTTTCTTTACTTTTCAATTTTTTTAAAAAAATTGTGTTGTGTTAGTTAAAACTATTTTGAAGTGAAATTTTGACTATGGCTATACATAATACTATTATGTGAAATTTATTACAGCCGAATTCAATCCTCCTTCGTTGTTAGATGCTCTAAACGCCATAGAGACTTTAAAAACCTATGTAAATCTTAATAACGAAGAGAACAACAGTGAGTCCGAGTTTTTGAGTAATTTGAGCAGTATAAAATAATTTTTCCTAGCCACATACACATTCTCAACCCCATACAGATAATCCTGAAAATTGGTGATTGCGAATTTTTAATAGCTATAAAAATACTTGTAAGATTAAAAACAAAAAACATGGGGCGCAAGATAAAATAGTAAGAAGTGTAAAGAGTAGCGCAAGTTAATAGTAAGAAGTGTCCCCACGTTTTTCGTTTTTAAACTTACAAGTATTTTTATAGCTATTAAAAATTCGCAATCACAAATTTTCAGGATTATCTGTATGGGGTTGAGAATGTGTATGTGGCTAGGAAAAATTATTTTATACTTCTGAGTCCGTTTTAAAAACGTTTTATATTAAAAAAAATTTTTTATTTTAATTATTAATATTATAAAAATGTTTTTATACTTCAGTTTTTTATTTCACAAATTCACCTATTATTAAATTTTTTTTGATTAATGTTACTTATACTGAAATACCGGCATATTTGAATCATTCAATGCTTTGTAATGAGAACATCGCAGTGTGACTTAACAAAATATGTAAATATCAAATAACTTTACTACAGCGCCACCTATCGGATTCTAGCATAGCTATGAACCATCGTTTTGACAAAACAATTATATTGTGTGAATATGACTTCAATCGGTCAAGTCGTTCAGAGGTTATACGATAACAAACTTCTCACACGCTACGATTATATATATAAAGATATACATATATGATATATAAAACATATTTTATTGGTAAAATAATAGAATCTTGCATAACAAATTCAATTCGATCTAATTAGATTAAGTTCACAATATTCTAGTTCAAAAAAGTGCATAGTTGAATATTAATAACCCAAATAAACATATTTGTAATTATAGTAGGTCAAAAGAATAGGAAATAATAACGAATTATAAAATATAATTGTGTAAGCAAAAGTAGCTTGATCAACAAAATATTACTTAATGAAAAGAAAGTAGGGAAAAAAGAATCGAAGCATATAAAAAGAATAGAATTGCATAACGACGTGAGGTATTGTTGAATAGTGAAGAATTGAGGAATAGTTGAACAGTCAAGAACTGAATAGAGTAGAAAAGATAAGTGGTGTCGTGACAGTGGAAAATAGATTTAAGTTAATGTCATGAAAGTGTGTATTGTAAGTTAATGAATAAAAGTTTAAGAAGATACAAATGGCGTTTTAAATTGATCCACAACATAGTGCAACCTTAGGCGCAAATTCGGTGAATACACAACAAAAATCTTTTCAAAAATCTCTCCGCATTCATGATTAATCTTATGAGTTTGCCACATAGTTCTGTTTGTGCTGAACGTATTTTTTCCGATTTAAATTTAATTAAAACAAAGAAAGCGAAGAAAATATATGGGTTGAAAGTAGCGGATGAAAGAAAATACGTATGGTCCCCAAATGACGAAACTTAATGAAATTTATACTTGTGTATTATAATCAAGACTTTAAAACTACTATGAATATTTTGTTATTTCTTTTTTATGAATTCCTTATTCTTTTTTGTTATTACTTTTATTTATAAAATTATTTTATTTTTTGTTACTACTTATTTTACAATTACAAATTGAATAAAAGTATTTTTATTTTTACTTGGAATGTGATTTGATTGTTTTATTTCAATAATATATTTATTATCAATACTACCAAATAAATATATACAGCATAAAGGTACCTAAGAATGTTTCAATTTTTTAATCAAATTAATAAAACTTATGTGGATACTTTGATATTTTTCGATGGAAATTTTTGATATACAAAATTTTCAACTTGTGGCATCACTGTGCATCATCCAAGCCCGCTTATCAAATTTATAACGAAATCTTCTCAGAGAAACAAAACAATAAAACAAAAACGGATACGTTCATCTTCAAAAAACGTGCTTTATTAGCTCAACTCCAAGGTAAACGTCACGACGAAACCAACCCAGCTTGACATCGTCTACGGCTTACTCAACTTAAAAGTACGTAACAAAATAAGCAGAGAAAGTTTAACAACATTTAATGAACTTTTGACAAAATCTAGGGAAATCGAAAATCTAGAGCAAGAGCTAAATAATGAATCGCCTGAAAGGACTGATGCACATCCTAAAGGAAAACGTTGTAGATTTTGCAACTACAGGGGACATACAGCAGATGAATGTCGGAAAAAATCTAGCATTCAAACTTTTCAAAAAAAAAGTACTGAACAAACTGCTTGTGCAAGATCTGAAAGTACAAGGGCAAATACACTGTCTTGTTATGGCTGCGGTACGTCAGGAGTATATAGAAGTAATTGTCCGAAGTGTAAAACAACAGCAGGATCATCTTCACCTAAAGTACATCCTTCTGCCATAGAATCTTGGGTAAAAATAGGTAGTAATCCTCCAGCTGTACAAATTACCATTGATGGGTTCACTGAAGTAGCATTTGTAGATAGTGCCGCAAGGACAAGCATGGCAGCGGAAAAATTATACAAATACTTGTTACACAACAAATACAAATTCAATGAAATGGTCGCGAATATAATAACTCTTGCTGATGGACACTCAAAAGAGCAAATCTTGTCCACATATTTAGACGTCATTATGGGGAAAAGAAAACTAAAAATTAAATTTTTAGTACTTCCTGATGCTATTGAAAATCATACGTTGCTAGGAATGGATCTGCTTGAAGAAATAGGCATGATAATAAACATAGCACAACGAGTATGGAGTTTTGTAGACATGCCAGGAGAACATTTCAAATTTATGTCATCACCAAATTCAGTAGGCACGAGCAACATGAAATCATCTAAACAAAATAATATGGAAATACCACAGGAAAAGAATAAACGAAAAAAAAAGCAATTTCCTGAATGGTACCTTGATTTAGATGCCTCTCCAATGAACACAGATGATGAAACCGAAGCTGATGAGAAATGTCCCAACTGGAAGTTAATGAAACTGGAGACACCACCATGAAAAACATCAAGGGTCACTTTTCCAGGTTTATATAATCCATCTGAAATTCAAGGAATATTTGCAGACACATTACCGCAAGGTATGCAAACACCAAGGGTAGATCCAAGAACCAATGAATTATATACATAGTCCAAATAAAGTACTAAGAGGAAGATTTGAATCTATCGAAGTGAAACTCAGATCAAAAAAAGGAAATAGTCTGGATGAAAATGAAAAACAAATAATAAATAGAATCTTGAAGGAAAATGAAGATTTATTCACTTGATGTAACACCTTACATCGAACATCATATCGATACAGGTACACACAAACCTACGGCTATACCACCTTATCGACTTTCGCCCGTTAAAAAAAAACAATTGGAGGAAGAAATTTATAAAATGCTTGCCGAAGATATAATTGAGGAAAGTGAAGCAGCCTGAGCTTCACCAGTCGTTTTAGTGCCGAAAAAAGATGGTAGTACTCGTGTTTGTGTTGACTATCGTCAGCTCAATTCAATCACAACACCTGATAGATACCCTTTACCAAGATTAGACGATCTATTACATTCAGCAAAAGGAGCATGACAACGTTGGATCTAAGGTCTTCATATTGGCAAATACCTTTAAATGAATCCCATAAGGACAAAACGTCTTTTATAACGCCATTTGGAATGTTTCGTTTTAAGCGAATGCCTTTCGGCTTAAGAAACGCACCAGCAACCTTTCAAGGGTTAATGGATAAATTCAGAGCTGGAATAGGATCAGTATCTTACCTTACCTATCTTGATGACTTGATTATATGCTCCAAAACATTTGAAAATCACATGGAAGATTTACACAAAGTATTTGAGAGGTTAAGAATTTTCAAACTAAAATGAATCGTGAGAAATGCCATTTTTGCTGTACACAGGTAAAATATTTGGGTCACATTCTTATCAATTGGCCAGTGCCACAAGATTTAAAACATCTCTTTTCATTTTTGCAAACATGTTATTGGTATCGCCGTTTTATCTCATCATTCGCTGATATATGTATCTCAATCTTAAACAAAATTGACAAAAAAGAAAGCACTATGGAAATGGGCATCTGAGCAACAACTTGCGTTCGATATTTTAAAAGAAAAATTGACTACTTCACCTATCTTAAAGCAAGCGGATAAAAATCTACCATTTACTATTAAGACGGATGCAAATGCCTACGCAATCGGTGCAGTTTTAGTGCAGGGGAAAATGAAAATGAGCACCCTTTAGAATATGCTTCAAGGTTGTTAACTTGTTATATATTTTCATTCATGAATATTATCCAAAAAATCATGTAACATAATTATTATATTTTAAGTAACATATCATAAATAAGCAGTGAAAATTTGATTAAAAATCAAATAATGAATGCGAAAAACATCAGTTCTTAAACAAAAATCAGCAATTTAAACGGATGTCACATGCTTTCACTGCAAATTAAAACCGGATATGACCATTGACGAAATCAAAGCAACGAACTTTGTAATGTCAAGGTCAAAAGCAAAAGAAAGGTGTAATTAAACCTACACCTGATAGCAAGTTTAATTGCCATTTTAATTACAAACTAGAAAGGCCGCGAGTAGACCGCCGCGATTATCAATACAATATTGAATATAAAGCAAAAAGTATAAGTTAAGTTAAGTTCATATATTGTAATTTTAATTTAAAGAATTTTAAAATAAAGAAAATAGAAAAAACTTAACAATATTATTTTTAACTTAACAATGGCGCAGCCGGAAAAAACAAAAGTAAAATTGTGAAAATACCAATAAAATAATAATAGCAAATACCTAATTATTATTAGTGAAAGTGAATCTTAAGTGATTGAAAAATAGAAATAAATAAATAATGTTTTATAAAAAAGAAAATAAAAGAGAGAAATAAATGAATAATTAAAAGAAATTTAAAACCTTATGGTATTAAGTTCCGTGAATCTATTTTTTATGTGAATTGTGTGTGTATATATATATAAAATTAAAGAATATTATACATTAAATAGCACTTTCAAAAAAAAAAAAAAAAAAAAAACAAAATATTATTTCAACTTTTATTACGGGGAAAATAAGAAGAATAAAAACATTCTTCTTGCAGACTATTATAGTCTAGATACACAGGCAGTATATTACAATATTCATATTATAATATTGAACAATTTTTATGTGTATCTATAAATATTAGCTTCTATAGTAGATAAAACCGTCATATCAATGTCGTATAGATATTACGTAATAGAACGTAATATACCTAAAACTTATGTAATATCATCTTCTTCATATACCAAAAATCTTTTGCAACAACCAAAAAACAACTTTTTAGCCTATCTGACTATATAGAATATGTTGTAGTATTTTTTTTTTAAAGAAGAAGAAGAAGATACATATATTGACAGAATAGTGTGGAGTGATAAAGTAAAAACACCTGACCTGACAGGTTGATATTACATTTTCCAGTGTATCAACCTTAACCCGATATTATAATGTACGTCATATTACAATATGTATATTGCAATATGAATATTGTAATATACTGCCTGTGTATCTAGACTATGCACATAGTATAACTATAGTATGTGGGTAATTATTATTAATGAAGCCAAACAAATTTTAAATAAAAATGAAACTGATGAGTAAACCGAAACAAAAATAATAATAAAAAATTGTCTTCGGCAGTAATTGTCAGCGTTCTATATAACATTTTATATTTTATCATATTATGTATAATAAACGGTGTTACAATACAAAAGGCATATACTCATTTATTTACAACAACAACACAAATTTTAAGTAGAAGTCGAAGTAATTAATCCGCTAATTATTGCATATTTATGGGAAATAAATTAAAATTCAGAATTTAGATAAATTTTTTTATTATTTTTTTATTATTCGAGTTAATTATGGGGCCAAATTTAGTGAAAATTTTTTTCGAAAACAACAACAACATCGTCTGAAATGTATTTGTGTCTTCATCAACACAAGCAAATAAATTTCTTCTAAGTGTTGGTGTACATGATTTGAAAAAATGTCAAACCCAGTTCACTATTTAATCTTAATGTCAACAGAATATGTTCTCGTGTGTTGCGACAGCAAATAGCCCCCTGTACTTTTCTTAATATATCTTCGTACGCCGCTGTATTTTTACAGACGGTAGTACACATAAATTTTAAAATGTTTAAAAATGTACATTTATTGGAATTTTTCATCTTAAATTTCCAATAAATGAACTGTAATTTTCAATTCCGCTGCCCACGCGCAACATGAAAATTTAATCTCGTTTTGTTCAAAAATTGAACAAAGAAATTTTTCAATAATCCTATGGATTTATAAGAAATCACGCCACTTCGAGAATAATCTTAGGTAATTTTTTTTATAAAATACATAAGATTATTCCATTAATTCTCAAATACTTTTTTTACACCATCAAATTATTTTGCACTTCAGTGTATTTGTTAATATTCAAATACACCATATAAATTTCTCACACAACAACTGATTTATTCTCACATAAATCAATGTGTATGAAAAATCAATAATACCATATGATCCATAAAACTGCATTATGACCTATTTACCTAAAGTAAATAGCATAATGCAATATGAATTTTTATGTGCACACACACCGTGCCGATATCCAAAATCATCATACTCGTATACAATATTCACCGAATAATGTAACGAATATTCTGGAATACACAATGATGATTGATATACTTGTGCATGGTATCATATACCAACACCGCCGCCGCGCAAATACCAACACCAATTAAACTTTGAAAATGTGCTTGGTGATTGGTACACGTAATCGGCATGTTTTTTTTTCTAGATCTGTAACTTGTAAGTTTTTATTGAGTTTTTTGTTGAATCAGTCATAGTTACTCAGCCAGTCAGTCTAGACTCATCTATCAAGCAGTGTAAATAGTCATAATGGAGAAAAGAATCAAAAGAAAGAAAAAAAAACCCAAAGTAAGGGACTTATAAGGTGATTTTTTTTTGAGAAATTTAAAATATATTTAATAAAAGTTTTTTTTTTACTATTTCGTACTTTGCGGACTCATTGGTGTTAAATTGTAGATTTTAAATTCACATGTTAAATTTCATTTGGAACATTTTTTTTTTTTTTGAAATGTCTTTATATGGGGTAGACACACGTATATAAATTAATTAATTAATTATATTGTAACAGTGGAAAATACGGTCAAAAGTTTGTTTTTTTTTATAATGTTGAGATGTGGAATTATTAAATCATAGAAAGTTTTGACTCATTTCTGATTTCTTACACTGAGTAATTTGATTGAATATAATATCAGTATTTAGTTTTTGAATTATTATACAAAAAGGTAGATACTCGAATATAGCGTAATTGATTTTGAACATTTACTATTTGAAATACGAATAATTTTTTTTGAAATAAAACTTATACGTGCAGTTTAGATTAGAAAAAGTCAAAAGAAAAAAAAAAAGAAGAAAAAAAAAGAGAAAAAAAAGAAAAAGGAAGATTTTTTTTAATACATGAAATTGTTTGGAGATATCCAAGTAATTAATTTTGCTATTCGGAAAATATATTGCGTATTAATAAATTTTAAGTTTAATTTTTGTGATGTGTCAAGAAAAGAAAAGAAAAAAAAAGATATACAGCAGGCGGTTCAAACAAACGTAACATATTCCATTTTAACGCATTTAAAAGAAATAGTAACAATGCTTAGATCACATAATTAAAAGTTCAAATATTACAAAAAAAAAAAATGTAACCAAAAATAACATTTGTGAAAGAAATATCATTAAAGTTAAATTCTGTTTTTAATTGGTAAAGTACAAACAATAAATTTGGCAATTTAATCTATTTTAATTGAAATTATGAAGTAACATAATAATTAACGTAAATTTATAGTGAAATATAAAAAGAAAAAGAAAAAAAAACAAATATAAAAGCATCAAAGAAAAAAAAATTTATGGAGATAAAAACATAGCAACTGCCTTGTGGTCAGAGAATCATGTTCAATTTTGAAGAAGGTCAACCACACCATAGAGTAACAAGTCAAGAACAGATATTCAGACTGTATCGTAAGTAGACTGATTTTTTTTTATTGTGAAAAAAAAAAAGAGGATTCGGGTTGCTGGAAAAAGAAAAAAGAAAGAAAAAAAAATTATGAAATAAAAATTAAGGAGAAGGAGACTAATATGATTTAAATCTTTTTTTTAAGTTTCTTTTTTGTAATGAATTTAATTGTGGTAGGATTTTGTAAAGAAAAAAAAATGTAGAATGTAATGTATAAAGAAACATATCTAGGAGAGGTCTCAGAGTAAAGAAAAAAAAGGAAAAAAAGAAACAACAGAAAAAGTCATGAAAATTATCAAGTTGTAAGTAGAATAAGATGGTTACTAGGGTGGATGGTACCATTTATAGGTAGTTTGGTAATTAGCTGTAGGAATAAAAATAAATGTTAAGATTAAAATTGAAATAAATTGAAATAAGGAAATTTAACAAAAAAGAAAATAAAAATGATTTTTTTTACTTTTTTTATTGCCACATGACTCTTGAATAAAGAAAAGGAAAAATGCGTTAAAAGGTTTATTAAACATAAAATGGTGTTGTGACTTGGACAAACAACGATGGGTGGAGATGGTCCGCTGTTTCATTTTTTTTGAGAAAGTTAACATAATGTTCCTTCTGTCAATGAAGAGTAATTTTTGTTGGTATGTCATCGTTCTTTCATTATGATCCCTTTCTGCTAACATTTCTTTTTAAAGTTCTTGAATTTTGCCGGTCTTTTTTTATGTTGTCGTGACGGACCCGCTTCCGAAATGGTGTATCCAAAGAACCCACCCCGGCTGAAGCAGCTGGAAAGTTGACCGGCTGGGTACACCAGGAAGCAGTTTCAGCTAACTATTTCTATTTTCATTTTTATAATTATTCGTTACGCAACACGTGCTCTAAGAATACAAACTTGATATATTAAAAATACGTTCTAGGTTAACTGGATAGCGATCATATTGCATGGTAAAATGTGTACATCTTTTCTTTTGTTCTACAGGCATACAGCTAGCATTCAGCTGTTATGCTATGCTATGCTGAAGTTGTTATTGTTTCTTCTCAATGGCCAGTACCAGACCTGTCTTCTTTCAGCTTCCCCACTTTTGGATAAAATGTACTACAACTCGCCTTCTGTCTTCAGAAAAAACCGGTTATTGAAGCTGAAAGAAGACAGGTCTGGTACTGGCCAATCATTATTTTCCACACAGTACGTACAATTTTACCTACGTTGAATAGTTTTCATTCTTTTATGAAATCTTTGCTGTTGCCTAATTTTTGACTAATTTGCTAAATAATTTTTAAATAAACGCTATGCACTTTGTAAAACTGACAACACAATTATTTTGAACAAACTGTATGAATATATCATATCATATAAAAAATTATACTCATGCAATATAAAAGGAAATTCAATTAGATGAAGACGTAAATTAAGAAACAGATTGTATTTTGGGGATCTATAATTTCCGGTAGCAAACATTCGAAATAAAAACACCTACAACACCTCTACAAAACTCCCTTCGACAAACAACTTTTCTTTCACCTCAATGGGGCCCTCCTTGGTTCATACCTTGATCCTTGAAAAAAGTAAACATTTTAATTCTTGAACTATTTTCTGACTTAGTGCATTTTATTTGACTCAAATCGATGCAATACATCTCGTCCGATCAGTATCTTTTTTCACACTCTCCGAATCCGACAAGTAACGTCTACGCAGATATGCCTCGCCACATTGCGGTCCAGCTATTCCGGTTAAGGACAGGGCATTTCCTAGCTGCCAAGGCCCACTTGTTCAATAAATCCGCCCCAGCAAAATGTCCCTTAAACTGCAATGTAGAGCTCACTTCTAAGCATATCTTCATGGACTGTCGTCGATTTAGGGAGCTTTTCTCCAGGAAACGTCTGACGTTTTTAGGAAACAACCATCTATCCTTAAACGTCAACGCTTCCGACGCATTTATAATCATTAAGATAATTCTTGATAAAATGACAACAAATAACATCCCTCACCCTGTCATTTAACCCATGGTGACGTATACACTACGACCGACAGACTCTAAATATATATAACTTTTATCCCAACACCATGCTTACCCCATAGCCAACACCCTACTAACTTCAATACCAAACTTTATAAACAGGTCGAACTCGCCTATTAATTAAATTCTTAAGGCAGGGTAACTTAAAAATCTATTTATATATAACTTAAAACTTATACTTAAGTCTAATCTTAGATTTTAGCATAAATTTAGTTCTAATTAGTTATAAGCTCTAACTAGGTCATAAGCCTAATTGTAGTTAGTCATAAGTAAAGCATAGATTTAACATGCCGATATGGTCTAACGACCTCGGTAAATCAATTAGGTTAAGGAACTGATAGTTGTTAACCTAATTTAAATGAAAAAAAAAAAAAAAAAAAAAGTTAGAAAGTCATATATCCTTCCATGTAAAAATTTAAAAAAATAAAATAACTCAAAATTTTTGAATTTTACATAAAAATTTTTTCGTATATTTATATACAATACAATGTGCAGCCTAAGCAAACAACAAAAGTTTTACATGCTGCTTACGTACTTTTTATCATCACACATACTACCCTACAATCGCAATTTTTATTGCATCGCGTTTATAGAGTTTATACTATCTGTGTCATTCTTATTCCAGCCTGAAGGTATGCAAAAAAAATCCTGTGATTAGAAAAATTGATAATAAAATTTTATGAAAAATTAACAATTTGTTTTATTTATAATAGTTAAACTACGTAACCAATTTCCTTGAAATTTATTTTAAACTTTTTGGAAAAGGTTAAATTTAAATCTTATAACAAGAAATCACAATATCTAAACGTTTCAATACATGAAAAATGTGTGAAAAGTTGAGTGAATTTTTGTTTTGTCTGTACCTTCGAAAATCGAATATAAAAAAATTTAAGGATCAAAATTAAAAAATGTGTTTCACTTAAGGACCACAATTCCCTTCCACCTATCTACATTCAAAATTTCATGAAAATCGGTTAAGGAATGTAGGCTGCAGGTGGTCACTTTGCAGGCCATTTCACTAAATTTGGCTCTTAAAGTAAACTGCTGACGACGAAATATTATTGAAAAGAGCAATAAACTCGAACAGAAATGAAAAATAAAATTTACGTAATAAATAGATAATTAATGTATAAATACATGTTTATTTTATTTAAAAAAATTAGTATTTTAAGAGTTTATCATCAAAAAAAAAATATATATATATATATATATATATTTCACATTTATATAATAATAATTTTTCAAAAAATCGGTGAAAGAATAATTCGTTTTTCTAAGTATAACAATACAATGTATATTATATATTGCTAAATGCTAATTGAGTAGTAGTCTTATAAAAAAAAAAAATTGATTACGTCGTTGCCGTCACCCGTTCGTTATGAAAAATGAATATAGAAAATCGGTGCAGAATCAACTGAGCTTTCATTTTCTGCAATAAAAAATTAGGGTTAATTTAAGCTTTTTTCGAGAAAGACAGGGTTAAACACAAAAATTTGGGAAAAATTCACAAAATTTTGATTTTGAATGCGTGTAGCTTTTTAACGGTTAAAAGAAGAGAAACCAGTAAGGTATCGCTGAAAAGGGAAAAGGGTCTTCTACATATTTTCTTAACACAAAGTGACCCTTAAGTGTCCCTATAAAAAGTTATAGGGTACATCGTGAAATAAGAGTAAAAAACTTCAACGCCCTCTAGCGGCGAAACCGTTGGGATTTCCCTCCGCAGCGATACTATTTTTTATTTGTATTGATAAGACCTATCACTGGTATCAAGGTTAAGCAAACCAAATAGGACACCCTGTATGTATATGTATGTAAATAATTAATAAATAAATTAAAATATACTATATATATTGTAAGAAACTAAAGATATGAGTTTTATTTAAATCAAAACCCTTGCAATAACAACCAAAACTTCCAAGCTGTTTTAACGCAACACTAGTTAATGTTTGCATCTACTTCGAAAGAACAAGTAGAAGAAATTAGAAAACGCATTACACAGAAGGCAGTCAGGGCAAAAAGAGGAAGCTACGGAATCGGACATAAGTAGTAAGGAGGAAACACAGGATACGAGTTCGGTAGATAGAAAGGACGAAAATAAGGATAAGTCAGGAGATAGACCGCTGTACACGCTAAGGACAAGGAAGAGAGCTGGTAAATCACTAATAAAAAAAAATAATAAAAAGGTAACAAAAAAACGAAAAATGACAGCTGACTATGCAAAAGTGAGTCAATTTGTTAACAACACCAATCACCATACCAATATTTACGGAAGAATATGGACACAATCTTTCTGCCGAGCTGGACACGTTCATTGGTTCTTGTGAAAATGCGGCTGAATGCTTAAGCGATCAGGAAAAAACACTTTTCTTACGACTTATAGTCACCAGGTTCCGAGGCAAGGCATACAATGTTCTTCAAGGAACAACATTTGCATCTGTAACAGATCTAAATAAACAACTTCGCTCACACTTCATTCAGGAAAAATCTTTTCTTGTGCGAACGAACGAATTGAAACAAGCAAGGAAAATAAATAATATAAAAAGTTAGTTTAATAAATTATTATAAATAAACTATATTTTTATTAAGTGTAGTGTATATAAAAAATATTTTCGTAAACAAAAATAATTAATTTCAAAGTGTTTTGATATAGGTATTTTTTAATAAAAAATATGTGTATGTACTTGTATGTAGGTACATAATTCCGTTTTGTTTTACGTATTCATATTTAATGTTAAATGAAAATGTAAAAATTGAAATAATAAAAGAAATATAAATATTTTGAAATGCATATAAGCCGTTTTTTTAAATTAGTATAAATCCACTTTGAGAGTAGAATTTGTTTGACATAAAGGTTTTTATACATTTATATACATTACAATGTATACATACATACAATACAATACATTTATAAATTTTAAAATGATAGAAGATTCACATTTTAAAATAAATGTATGATTTTATCAATTGAAAACTTGGGCATAGAAAATCATAAAGTAACTGATTATGACAATTATTAAATATCTTGAAAAAAGTAAAAATGGACCTTTACCACGATTGATATATTATTCATAATATGCGAAAGCATAAATACTTACAATATTTAATTTATTTACACTATTTTTTTCACAATTTGTTCACAAAAAATAACAACTTTATACAATAAAGACCTTTACTGAACTCACGTTATTCACCAATTCAATTTTCAAATTCACCACAAAAAATAAGAATTTGAGAGAATTTCTAATACGTCATAATGATTCTTCTTTATCCATTTATAGCAATAAAGTAATAACGATAAAGTATGTTCATAATCGACCCCCAGGTATAGTTATAGCTCACGAAAGATACAGTCTAGTTAAATTTATACCATGTTTAGTTTTTGGTGACAATTTAGGTCTTAATTCTGCTTTGGGCTTTACCGAATCTTTTAGCTGCAACTTTTGCTGTCGATTCTGTAAAGCTAATAAAAACGAAAGTAGAACTCTTTGTGAGTTATCTAACTTACAACAGATAGACAAAAAGACATATGAAGAAATATGTACGTCTAATTTTAAAATAACTTCTAGTGTAAAAGAAAATTCTATTTGGAATTCGATAGCATTTTTTCATGTAACGGAAAGCTATTCAGTAGACCTCATGCATGATATTTTAGAAGGTGTATGCAGGTATGATATGCATGCAGCATGCGCTTCTAGATATTCTTGTGAACAAAAAAAAAAAAAAAAGATGTACGTTAGATGTTCTGAATTATAGAATGGTAACTGTTAATTATGGTCCAATATATACCAATAAACCACCTTTGTTCGAAATGAATTTTTTTAAAGAAAAAAAATTTAAGTTTTCAGCATCTGAAATGCAAACTTTTGTTGAAATATTTGGATTTCTTGTTGGCGATATGGTTTCAGTTGATGATGAAGAATGGCTGCTTTATCTTTTACTGCGTAAAATTCTTACATTTTCGCTTCGCAACATCGTTCATAAAGAATTGCATGAATGGTTACAAGATATTGTTATCGAACATAACAAATTGTATATGAAGCTCTCTCAATCTGAATTGAAACCGAAGTATCACTTTCTTTTGCACTATCCCAAAATTATGTATGAGGTGGGTCCATTAAAAAACTTATCTTCTATGCGTTTTGAAAGCCGTCACCAAATACATAAAAAATCGGCAAATAGCAGTTGTAAGAAAAACGCTTACCAAATTTCGAATTATATTTTAGATTACGATAAACTTTCTTCTGAATCCATATATCATGGCTCTTCAAAAAAATGTAATAATGTTTTTAAAGAAATGTATAATTTTAAATGTAGTGAAGAAATATATTCAACTAAGTTTTTAATATTCAAAGAAGTTAAAATAAAACCTAACATTGTTGTAAGAACTAATAGATTTAAGGAAGAAAACATGTTTTAAAGAATAGATCACATTTTAAAATATAAAACAAACTACTTGCTTATTGTAACATTATTATATATTATTGAGTTTAGTATACATTTGAATGCATATGAAGTAGAAATTTCGAAAGAAAATGAAATTTTATTTTTAAATAACATTGATTTCACAGCAATGTCATATATAAGTTTAATTAGTGGTAATAAGAACATGGTGAATTTAAGTAATTTTGAATTAGATTATATGAAGATTATATCTTCTAAATTGAATTTTTTAAATTTTTTTGTATTATAATACTTGTGTTGGTAATTAAATGAATTTAAAACTAAGTATATACACATTTCCTTCACACACATACTTTGAACTGCTGAGAATTAAATCGAATAAATCTCTTATTTTTATGACTATTATATTATTATTATTTTGAAATTTTTTTGTTCTGTTATTATTATTATTATTTTGATATTATTATGTTATTATTATTAGATTAAAAAACAATAATAAATAATTTCACGTTATTACTAATATGTGATTTTTATTATCGTATATCACACCTTATAATCCTTTCAAATCCTTTATTGCAATATTTTATTTTCTCTTTAAATCAACATATTGTCACATATAAAAAGTTCACACCTTTAAAACCCATCATGAGAACTAAATTCGTCCATAACAACTTTCCCACATTTTTTGAAACAAACAAAATTCTCATATTACGCCTGAAAAGTCACGTTAACTTAAAACGTTTAACGGGTCACGTTGAATAATCATACGCATAAGTACGAATGCGAACTTTCTTTAATAATCTTAGTTCTGTTCATAGTCAGTCGATTTTCAAATTGTAAGAAGAAAGGTTTAGAAAATTAAAATAAAGTTCTCAAAAGTTACAATTTTGAGTTTTAATTTAAATTTATTAAATGTGGGTCTAAAGCCACATTACTGGCGCAGTCTTAAGTACGAACCGAAGTTTATACCTTTAAAGTGTATAAATAAAACTTTAAAGTGTATAAATAAAACTATAAAGTGTATAAATAAACTATACAGTGTAAATGTATAAATAATTAAAATCGACTCAGATCAGTCAAAGTGTATAAATTAAATAATTAAATTATACAGTGTAAATGTATAAATAATTAAAATCGACTAAGATCAGTTAAAGTTTATACACTTCAGTTTATAGACTAAATTGAACAAAATAAATAAGATCAAGAAGTCAGTGAATAAATAAAGTTATAAAAAAAAAAAAAATAAAAATAATAATAATAATAAATAAATAAAATAAATGATCCCAGATAATTCCGAAGAAACTAATTCAGCTCACACTGCCGAAGAACTTGGTTCATCAGATTTACCATCAGAAACAGCAAAAGCATTTACACCGGTTGATTCTGAGGACGAGGACACACAGGATTTCATAGAACACATACGCATGCTAAGGCAATATCAAAGAGCTGAGGAGTATTTTCAACAACTACGACTACAACTACAACAACAACCACAGGACAGAAATTAATTTCCCATATTCAAGTAAAAATTTTGTTTTTTATTCATTTATTTTTATTTCTCTCTCTAATACTAATACTAATATACTAACATTACAATTTTTTTTAAGCTAAGAAAAATAAATTTTGAATAAATAACAAAATAATATTTGATTCTCTTTTTAATTTTACTGTGAAATTAGAAAACATAATAATAATAATAAGAATAAGTGGTAATAAATAATAATAAGTATACATAAATAGAATGTTCTAATATTACATTTTATTGTGAGTTAAGAAAAAGCGAATAAGAGTTAAGTTAAGAGTTAAGTGTTTCTGTTTTTTTTACACAAACAAATAAAAAACAAAGTTTTCCTGAAACAAAATGGAAGAATTAAACCAATTAGAAAAATTCAAAATCGTCACTAACGCCATAAGCAGTTTAGCTTCCTTTGATGGCGATAAAAATTCATTAGTAAATTTTATAAGCAATATAGAGAGTTTAATTCCAATTTGCGAAGTATTCAGCAACGAGTATAAACTAATAATATTAGGACTTATAAAAGACAAAATAACTGGGGACGCTAGACGAACCTTGTTAACGAACGGTAATACAATAACGTGGAATGACCTTAAAACACTTTTAATTAGAAATCACGGGGAAAATACGCCTATTGACGTGCTAATAGACAAAATTAGAACTTGTAGATGCGACAATACTATTGCAATTTTTTATCAAAAACTCAATACTCTACTATGCAGACTTAATAATGCGTACCTATTAGATGGAAGAGGTACGGACGCCGAAATTGAAAGTAACAGAAGAATTATTGTGCTACAAGCCTTTAAATCTGGATTACCAGAACCAGTAAGAAGTGTGATAATCAGTAGAAATCCGACGTCACTAACAGCTGCTTACGAAATAATTCAATCAAACGGCTACG
Organism: Bombylius major; assembly: GCA_932526495.1. Classification (NCBI taxonomy): domain Eukaryota; kingdom Metazoa; phylum Arthropoda; class Insecta; order Diptera; family Bombyliidae; genus Bombylius; species Bombylius major. The sequence continues at coordinate 21,024,603 of OW052043.1, forward strand.
TAAATTATACCAATTTTCAAAAAAATAGAAGTCCTAATAAACAAAATAAAAAACAATTTAACAATCGCAATAACTACAATCCTAATAATAACCTTTATAATAACAGAAATACTAATAATAACACAAATAGTAACAATAATAATACCAATCATAATAATGTTAACAATAGAAGTAACAAAAATACTTCCACTCCTCACAATCAAAATCAACCTCCTCAATCAAGACAATTTTCTGGAAATAGCGGTCAAAGTAGACTTTCACAAAATTCTAGAAACAGGTTTCAACATAATAACTATCACAACGCTCATCTAAATGGAAATAATTTTATCAATAATAGTAATAGTAATAGTAATGGTAATAGTAATGGTAATAATGGCTTGCCTGAACCGATGGATGTATCCATGAATGAAAATGAAATACAACCAAATTTTCAATTAAACAGCCAAAGAAATTACCCTATTTAGTAATTCGTACCAAAATAAAAAAATTAAAATTTATTTTAGATACCGGCGCGGAATATAGCATAATAAACCCTAAAATTTGTAACCCAAAGTGGAGAATAAATTCTAAATTATACACCTTAAAAGCACTAAATCGCAATATACAAACAAATATTCAGTACGAAGATCCACTGTTCAAAGAATTCAATAAAGAAAATTATTTTACAAAATTCTTAGAGTACCCTTTTCACAATAAATTCGATGGAATAAAAGGAAATAACATTCTAGCAGATTTAAATCCTGTTATTGATTACAAAAATAGATGCTTGATTACAGACGACGCGTGCATCCCTATATACCTCAACGAAGATGAAGAAATTTATGCAAAAGCATGTTACAACTTTGAACCCATTGAAATATTCACTAATGAAACAAAAAACGAAATTTTGGATGACGTTTTCGCAAACCACCTAAACAATAAATTCATCTCCAAGTTAAAATCTCTCATAAACTCATATAAGGATCTATTTTACAAAGATGGCGACAACCTATCATTCACAAACGAAGTAAAACACAGAATTATTACAAAAAATTATATCCCAATTTACACTAAATTATACAAATACCCAGAAATCCATCGAAACGAAGTAGAAAAACCAATATCTGAAATGCTACAACAAAAAATAATAACACCCAGTAACAGTCCCTATAACTCACCCATTTGGGTCGTGCCAAAAAAAGTAGATAATAGCGGAAAACAAAAATGGCGCATAGTAATTGATTATAGGAGACTTAACGAGCAAACAATCGACGATAAATTCCCAATGCCAAACATTGATGAATTATTTGACAAATTAGGAAAGTGTAATTTTTTCACGACCTTAGATTTAGCCAAAGGGTTCCACCAGATCGAAATCGATCCCCGCGATAGGGCCAAAACAGCATTTTCAACCACAAGTGGTCACTACGAATTCACAAGAATGCCGTTTGGACTAAAAAATGCCCCGGCGACCTTTCAAAGGTTAATGAACAATGTTTTAAAAGACTTCATTAACAAAATATGCGTGGTATATCTAGACGACATTCTGATTTTTGCTACTAGTTTCGAAGAGCATCTCGACTCATTAAAAAAAATATTTCAGAGGCTAAGAGAATGCAATCTAAAAATACAAATCGATAAATGCCATCTCGCGGAAGAATCTACAAACTACCTAGGACATATCATCACTAAAAATGGAATTAAGCCTGACGATAAAAAAATAGAATCTATCAAATTAATGAAATTACCAACAAATACTAAAGAAATAAAACAATTTTTGGGAATTACAGGCTACTATAGAAAATTTATAAAAGATTACGCAAAAGTAGCCTACCCAATGATAAGATATCTGAAAAAGAATGCAAAAATAGATACTAAAGATGAACAATATATCACAGCATTCAATAAACTGAAAAAACTCTTAACGAGTGATCCAATTTTAAAACGACCAGATTTTAATAAAATGTTTAATTATGCTATTGGGGCTGTTTTAAGCCAAAGTGGCCACCGTATTTGTTACGCATCGCGAACCTTAAACGATCATGAGGCAAGGTATTCCACAATCGAAAAGGAACTACTCGCGATAGTGTGGTCCGTAAAATACTTTAGGACATACATATACGGCAGAAAATTTCAAATCTGCACTGACCACAAGCCACTTATTTGGTTGAATAACATAAAAGAACCAAACATGAAGCTCCAAAGATGGAAAATTATGCTGAACGAATACGATTTCGAAATAGCCTATGTTAAAGGTAAAGAAAATAATGTAGCCGATGGGCTCAGTAGATACATCAATAAGGAAATAAACATTGATAATACCAAGGAAAACGAAGTCATTTTTAACAATGAAAGAAAAGACGATAATACCGACAATTGTAGCATTGACGTTGAAGTCACATCTACAATAGGTACTATACACAGTGGAATTGAAGACAGCATAAGTCATATACGTATCACAGAAAAATGTGTAAACGTCTACAAAAATCAAATTTATTTAAACTACGGCGAAAAAGAAAAATTTTTGACAAAAATCATGCGTAAAAAATGTAAAAACTATATTACAATCGACAATAATTCAAATTTATTAGAATTAATGAGGAAAATTCTCATTGACAGAGGCACAATGTGCGTTTACTGCGAAAACGAACAATTGTTTATACAATTCCAAGACTTATACGTAAAATACTTTTCTAACAACAAAAACTTGAAACTATACAAATCAAACCTAAAACTTATTGATATAACAGACAAAAACGAAATTATTACTATTATAAAACAAGAACACTTAAAAAATAATCATAGAGGCATAAATGAGGTTTATTCAGAGTTAGGGGTAAGATACTTCTTCCCAGATATGCTAAAACTAATAACAAAGTTTATAAACAACTGCGAAACATGTCGATTAGCAAAATTTGATCGTCATCCTGTTAAAATACCCTACCAGGTAAGTGAAACTGCAAAAAAATTTAATGAAATAGTACACATCGACATATGGTTTCCATACAGAAATGTTATGTATTTAACAACAATAGATAAATTTACAAAATACGCCACTATACACAGATTGAACGACAGAACATGGATTTCTATTCTGAAAGCATTAAAAGAAAGAATTAAATTCTTAGGTAAAATGGATAAACTCGTATACGACAATGATAGATGTATGTTACACAGTGCTGTAGAGCTATTTCTAAAAGAAAATGAAATAACTTCTCATACTACAACTGCAGGAAGTAAAACCGGTAACTCAGATATAGAAAGGTTACACGGTACATTAAATGAGCATTTGAGAGTAATGGAAGTAGATAAAAATGAGAAAGAAACCGAAATCGATGAAAAAATACACAAAATAATAATTATTTATAACAATACCATACATTCAACGACCAAACTGAAACCTATCGACTTTCTTATAAAAAACTATGATAAATATGACATAGAAACATTGAGCGAAAAATTTGAACAAGAAAAGATTAATAGAATAAATAAACTAAACAAGAAAAGAAAAACAAACTACGCTTTGCACGAAAACGTCGTAGTTAACAGACAAATTGCTAAAAATAAACCAAAATATAAAAGGTTAAATAACTTTAAAAAAGACAATAATTATGTCCTAGACACTAGTAACAAACGAAAAATAAAATACTACAAAACTCAATTAAAACGTAAATATAAACACGAAAATTAAAACTTTTTTTTTTCCTTTCTTTCTCTCTTTTAGAATGACAACCACTCTATTCCTATTACTGTCAGTTCTGCCGTACAAAGGACAATCGCGTCAATTACATTTTCACTCATTTTGAGTTAAATATATTTATGATATAATATATAGTTATATATATGAACTGAAGGAAAAATTCTCTATTAAAAAATATGTCTATATATTATATATTATATTGTTACAAAATTGGCCTTTGTGAGCGAAAAGTAAAAAAAAATGGATTCAAAAGAAAAAGAAAAAAAAAATGTTAAAAGAAAAATAAGGCGTCCGAGAGGGATTTTTTTTTTTAAAAAGAGGAGAAAAGGTAGAAAAAAAATAGGGGTCAAGGGCTAAAAAAATGGGAAATAATAAAATAAAAGACAGTTTTATAATTTGACGAAAAAAAACAATTCTAGTATTTATTATAAAAAACAGAATTTACAAATTTAGGGTCTATTACTAAAAATTTTAAAAAAAAATCTAATTACAATGTAATACAAAAAAAAATAAAAATTTAAATGGCAATAATAAAAAAAATTATCTAAAAAAAAAAAAATTGTCTGAAGGAGAAAAATGGCTATGGCAATAAAGAAAGGTGTTTACTAGTGAAGTAAAGCGAACCAAACTACCAACTGAGTGAAGTGAGTTAAGCTTACTACTGAATCTGATTTACACGGAATGTGAGGAAAATCAGATCGAAACTGAGTTTGACTCACTGAATCAAACTGAGTTTGAGGTGAGAAAAATTTACTGGTTGGCAGCACCGAAATTTTAATTAAAGTCAATTACTAATTCAGACGCTGTGACAACACTAGCTGTTTTGACAGTAGTCTAATAGTAATAATTAGTGGCTACTAAATGTAAACAAACGAAATGGAGATTTCGTTTGTTTCCTTTTTGTTTTTAAGTTTTTATGGATTTGAAATATTTAATCGTCCGCGAAATAAGTTTTTGTGCAAAATCGCGCCGCGAGTGAATTAGAATAAGAAATAAAAGAAAAAAAAATATATGTGTACAGAAAAATAAAAAAAAAAAAACAAGTGGAAAGTGAGAAAAAGAAAGTGCAGTGATATACTAGTATAGAGTTGTTATTGTGATTAAGAAAACAAAAAAAAAATGTGAGTGGAAGAAAACAAAAAAAAAGGTTATGTTAAAAAATGTGTTAAAATAAAATGTGTGTAAAATTAAAGTGGTAAAAAAAGAAGGTAAGTAAATGTGAAAGTGATTAACTTAATTAAATTAGGTTAAATAAAGTTAAAAGTGTTAAAAAGGAAAAAAAAAAAAATTAGAATCAAGTACAGAAGAAAGAAAGAAAATAATGTGCAAGTGGAAGTGGGTGGAAATTTGAGAAAAGAATTAAAAAAAAAACGTACGTACCTGTGTTTTAAATGTAAAAAGTGTTATGAAAATAAGAAAATGATTGTGTTAAAAAAACTGTGTTAAAAGTTATGTACAAGAAAGTTAAATTAAACTTGAAAATAAAGATTTAAAATAAACTGGAGAAAATTTAAGAAAACACCTCGAGAGCAAATCACCAACTGAAACTGAAAACTAGACTGAACTTTTTTCTTTTTGTGTGTGCTTGTTTTTATAGTGTTTAGTGAAATTTCTCGAATCTTCTCTGGAAAGTCATTGTTACTTTCCAATATGAGAGAAGTTATTTTCTATCTCATATTGGAGTTTTAAAGAAGATTCGAGATCTTCGAAATTTTGTGTGTTAATTGTGTGTATTTGTAATGTGTTGTGTTGTTGTTGTGAAAAAGAATTTGGATGTGTTATTTGTTGTTTTTATTGTAAGTGCTTGTTTCTTGTGTTGTCCTTTTTCCTTTTTGATTTTATTTATTTTATTCTTTATTTCATTTATTTTTCAGGATTCGGCTGTATTTTAATAGGGACTTCTGGTTTGGGCACCAATTCATAAAAAAAATTTGGTGTTCAATCGGAAGTTTCTTTTATTTACAGCCAACAACAACAAGTTCATGCATTTAAAGTAAATTTTGTTTATTCAATTTTTTAATTAATTTTCTTGTCTTTTCAGGAAAAGTGTGAGGTAACAGGGTGGTGCAATGGTCCTGATTTAAAGGTAATTTCGTCTTAAAATAATTTTATTTAAATTTATTAATAAAGTTCTTTTTTATTTTTCAGATTTGTAACACTGCCCCCCGCGAAGAATGCTCAAAGTTCCGACTGAGCATTAATCTCATACTCATCGAACTTATTGTTAACAAACAAAAATGCTTCTAGTCAGTATTTATGTTGTACTCATTCCCAATTTCTCTTCAGCTTTACGCCTGGTATTCTTTTGACACGTTGTCATTGGTGCTAAGCTTGTTTGTGAGTATTTGCTTTTGCAAATTTACTCAGTTTCACTTGCGTTCGTTCTCTCAGAGAATGTAGAGACATGAACCGCAATGGACTTGTAAAATAATAACAATTGTGCACTTAACAGACGTGTCTTTTCCTTGAACACTGCTAACAACACTACCGACTTTGTTTGGTAACTGCAACGAGAGCGGGGTTAAGTTTTCCTTGAGCATTTTCCTGAAAAGACGATATTGATTGCTTCAGATTTGGTGGATGTTGTTGTAAATAAAAGAAACTTTGGTTTGATTTGTTGAGTTTAGTAGTTGAAATGTAATAGAAAAAAAAGAGAGGCAAAAGAAGGAAAGAACAAAGGACAACGGAAACAACATAAAAAAAATAGCGAACTGAGCAGCTTTTCCACAACAGTGTTTGTAAAAACGCATTGGCATCAAACATCCTGTTCTTCTTATCGTTCCCTACGTCCAATGGAACCAGGCTAGTTGGCGTGCTGCACCTAAGAAACTTCTGTAAATAGACTTCAAAATTGTTATTAAAATATCTGATGTAAAAAAAAGTAAGGTTAGGTATAGAGAAATTGTGTTAGTTTTTAACAAGCGCTAATCGGTCACGATGCACCACGGATTTACGACTAGTGACGGTACTGAATACGATACACGACATCTGTGATTTTCTCTAAAATTTCGTACGGACCATTTTAGTTTGTCTGAGGTTTCGTCTGGTAGCTTGAGCATATTAGAAATGGACAAGTTCTGATAAGCTAGGAGCGATGTTGAAAAACAGAGTAACTCGGTCGACTGGTTGTCGAAAACTTCGGCGCAGGAACCATAATGGTAGTCGAACTTTCCACAATCTTGGTACATCGAGAAGTATGGTTGGACTTAGCCAGTTCGGAAGGGGGACGGAAGTGGAGAACTGGTGTAAGTCTTTCGTCAGACGGAACGGAGGCTGCGTGCTCCTCCAGACCGGAAGGGATGGCATGGTCTGGGGAGCATTCTCATTTTCCACAGGTTTCTTCATAAAGGAAGGTAGAAGAATTAGGGTTGAACTTTTCCAGTTCGGTAAGAAAGGGGTATGGATGAGCTGGAGAAAGTTCATGTTGGGTGGAGAAATTGGGCTTTTCCAGATCGGTGGAGGTAGGGTTGGCATGATCTGGGAACCGCTCCATTTCCTTGGTAATGGTGGTGTGGAAAATGTTGGAGTTTGGGGTGTGTGAAGAGTTCGAATTGGTTTCTTTGCAGAAGCTTATGGACAACGTGCCGTCACGATTTTTTAAAAGAACTTCAACATTTGTTGCGAGGGAGACGCTTCTTCTTAAAGCAGGGGTACAATTAAATTGCTGCAAGAAATGCATTCCTAATGTACGCGTGGATGTCAGCTACATAGACGGAGTGTTAGAGAACAAAAACGTGGTTGCAAAAGACCTTTTTGGAATAAAAAAAAATCTTGTTTGCGGTCGGCGGAAACAGTCGAGGTTTGTGATGAGGATGAAGTAATTTTTGGTAAGTGACGGGCTGTGGTGCCTGTATCGATTTGGATAACAAGCACCTTTTCTACACTGACCAAAGCCCTATTTGGTCAGTGGTGGCCTTTTTGACGTACTGTATTTATACAAAAGGTAGGAAGCCTGCAAGAGGAGGAGGTTCAGCAGGGAGTGAAACGACAGCCGGTGAGGTGATAGTTTCGGGTGGTGGTGGGCTTGTAAGTTTCGAGTTAAAAAACAGCTGGACCTTCAACGCTCGAGGTCCTTTTTCCGTTACCGGGGCGTTGAATGCCACCCTATCCTCTTGGTGAAAGAAAACTTCGCCATCGCTCCGAATGATAAATCCTAAAGTTCTGGCCTGGTGGTAAGATATCGCTCGGTCGGTGACCTGGACCGTTGGCTTCGGGAGTGTAGGAGCGTTGGCAACAGAGTCGGTGGCAGCAGAGTCGGTGGTAACAGAGAGAATGGATTGTAGTGGAAGCTCGAGCTCAGTTGGCAGTGCCAATGCAGCTCTGGCATCTCGAGGAGGGTCCTGGTTCGCTAAGGCAGGGGACGCAGATCCATCGTGAGCGAGATTCAGGGCGTCCAAAGTGGGTTGCGGCTGAGTGTGCACGGTACTAGTTGGGTCGCGGACATGTATAAGATTTAATGGTTGCGCGAAGCTACTAGGAGGTTGTAGGCCACCACTCGTGCTAGAACGAACCATTGGAGGTGGTGTAGGTAAGCTCGCTAATAGGGTAACGTCGTGCGAAATAGGTGCCGCTGGTTCTGCTATATTTTCCGCGGTCTGGTTGCTTCCCTCCAAGGCACAAATTCGGGGCACTAACGTGTTAGTGAACTGTTGGTGTTGCAGAAATTGCTCCGACAGGATCCTAACCTGTTGGTTTAGATTCAATAGTGCAGCGCCAATCATGTCGAGTGAAAAGCTTGCCGCGTTCGATTCATTGCCAGGATTCGACATTTTGGTCAAAACGCGATAAATCAATGAAAAGATAAAAAAAACAAGTGAAAAAAAATGGCTGACAAATATGAATATTTGTGGAGAGGTCTTATTTCAAGGACCGATCGGACCCCACACACCTGACACCAATGTTACAAAATTGGCCTTTGTGAGCGGAAAGTAAAAAAAAATGGATTCAAAAAAAAAAATGTAAAAAGAAGAGAAATAAGGCGTCCGAGAGGGATTTTTTAGAACAGAAAGAAAAGTAGAAGAAATATGGGCCAAATTCTGAAAAAATGGGAAATAATAAAATAAAAGACAGTTTTATAATTTGACGAAAAAAAACAATTCTAGTATTTATTATAAAAAACAGAATTTACAAATTTAGGGTCTATTACTAAAAATTTTAAAAAAAAATCTAATTACAATGTAATACAAAAAAAAATAAAAATTTAAATGGCAATAATAAAAAAAATTATCTAAAAAAAAAAAAATTGTCTGAAGGAGAAAAATGGCTATGGCAATAAAGAAAGGTGTTTACTAGTGAAGTAAAGCGAACCAAACTACCAACTGAGTGAAGTGAGTTAAGCTTACTACTGAATCTGATTTACACGGAATGTGAGGAAAATCAGATCGAAACTGAGTTTGACTCACTGAATCAAACTGAGTTTGAGGTGAGAAAAATTTACTGGTTGGCAGCACCGAAATTTTAATTAAAGTCAATTACTAATTCAGACGCTGTGACAACACTAGCTGTTTTGACAGTAGTCTAATAGTAATAATTAGTGGCTACTAAATGTAAACAAACGAAATGGAGATTTCGTTTGTTTCCTTTTTGTTTTTAAGTTTTTATGGATTTGAAATATTTAATCGTCCGCGAAATAAGTTTTTGTGCAAAATCGCGCCGCGAGTGAATTAGAATAAGAAATAAAAGAAAAAAAAATATATGTGTACAGAAAAATAAAAAAAAAAAAACAAGTGGAAAGTGAGAAAAAGAAAGTGCAGTGATATACTAGTATAGAGTTGTTATTGTGATTAAGAAAACAAAAAAAAAATGTGAGTGGAAGAAAACAAAAAAAAAGGTTATGTTAAAAAATGTGTTAAAATAAAATGTGTGTAAAATTAAAGTGGTAAAAAAAGAAGGTAAGTAAATGTGAAAGTGATTAACTTAATTAAATTAGGTTAAATAAAGTTAAAAGTGTTAAAAAGGAAAAAAAAAAAAAATTAGAATCAAGTACAGAAGAAAGAAAGAAAATAATGTGCAAGTGGAAGTGGGTGGAAATTTGAGAAAAGAATTAAAAAAAAAACGTACGTACCTGTGTTTTAAATGTAAAAAGTGTTATGAAAATAAGAAAATGATTGTGTTAAAAAAACTGTGTTAAAAGTTATGTACAAGAAAGTTAAATTAAACTTGAAAATAAAGATTTAAAATAAACTGGAGAAAATTTAAGAAAACACCTCGAGAGCAAATCACCAACTGAAACTGAAAACTAGACTGAACTTTTTTCTTTTTGTGTGTGCTTGTTTTTATAGTGTTTAGTGAAATTTCTCGAATCTTCTCTGGAAAGTCATTGTTACTTTCCAATATGAGAGAAGTTATTTTCTATCTCATATTGGAGTTTTAAAGAAGATTCGAGATCTTCGAAATTTTGTGTGTTAATTGTGTGTATTTGTAATGTGTTGTGTTGTTGTTGTGAAAAAGAATTTGGATGTGTTCTTTGTTGTTTTTATTGTAAGTGCTTGTTTCTTGTGTTGTCCTTTTTCCTTTTTGATTTTATTTATTTTATTCTTTATTTCATTTATTTTTCAGGATTCGGCTGTATTTTAATAGGGACTTCTGGTTTGGGCACCAATTCATAAAAAAAATTTGGTGTTCAATCGGAAGTTTCTTTTATTTACAGCCAACAACAACAAGTTCATGCATTTAAAGTAAATTTTGTTTATTCAATTTTTTAATTAATTTTCTTGTCTTTTCAGGAAAAGTGTGAGGTAACAGGGTGGTGCAATGGTCCTGATTTAAAGGTAATTTCGTCTTAAAATAATTTTATTTAAATTTATTAATAAAGTTCTTTTTTATTTTTCAGATTTGTAACAATATATATAATTTAATTTTTCCACTAGTTCATATGTATAACTATATATTATATCATAAATATATCTAAGTCAAAATGAGTGAAAATGTAATTGACGCGATTAGCCTTTGTACGGCAGAGTTGTAACATCAACAATTCCGGCTCAAAGGATAGAAATTATCCCTGTTAATACAGATAATGGCTACGCACTATTTAAGCTAAATGAAAGACATATGGTAGAATCATTTCTCAAAATACTACACATGGTAAACTTAACAGAATATTACGAACTGATAAATTTAATTGAACGTAACGTGAATTCATTAAATCTTAATGCAAATGACAACAATTACAAACTAATAAATGCAGAACTTAGCGTACTAAAACATAACTATAAAACAATAATACTATGAACGAAGAAGACGCAACAGAAATCTATGAACACCTAAAAAAACCTTGATTTAAATACGAAAAATGCAATTGACGAACTAAACAAACAAGTTATAATTAACAATAACCTTATAAAAAATATGGCAGTTGTAAACAAACATCTAAATAAACAACAACAAGAACTAAATACATTTTCAGCGACTATGACCAATCGGACCAACGACATAATTAAATCTCAAAACAAATCTAAATACGTGTTACAATTATATGCTGATATTACATCAGTAAATAAACAAATAGAAAAACTAACCGATATCATATTACTTAGTAGACTAAACGTGCTAGCACATGACATACTGACAGACGAAGAAATTGATAAATACAATATTACAATAGAAATGATGCCATACATACAAAATAGCGTAATGTTCACTCAAGAGTTATTAATTTTTGCTATCTGCAAACCTAAATTTACTCATGAAAAATATTACAACGCTATAGTAATACCGTTCCCTAATAATGAATTTGAACAATTAGATTCAGGGAACGTAGAAGTAGTAATAAGCGAAAACTTTGTTTTTAATAATGATGAAAAAGTTATATTAAAGAAAAATTTAAAAGTCCATAATAATTATTGTATAAGAAATTTACTCAACAAAAATAATGTACATATCTACCGTACAAAGGCTAATCGCGTCAATTACATTTTCACTCATTTTGACTTAGATATATTTATGATATAATATATAGTTATACATATGAACTAGTGGAAAAATTAAATTATATATATAATATATAATATATAGACATATTTTTTAATAGAGAATTTTTCCTTCAGTTCATATATATAACTATATATTATATCATAAATATATTTAACTCAAAATGAGTGAAAATGTAATTGACGCGATTAGCCTTTGTACGGCAGATATGTACCTTTAAAATTATCAACACAACTTCAATCGAAAGAATCAATGATGACTTAGTAATTACAAAAAATTTAGCCACTACAAAACTTTACCAAACTTGCACGAAACAAAGCTTAATCTTAAAAGGAAATAACTTAATTAAATTTAGTAATTGTAAAATGAAATTTAATGATCATTCATTTTCTAATAAAATAAATAAGTATAGAAGTAGCGTATTAATACCTACAACTTATTTTAACTTTACAAAGCAGGTTAAGAATTTTACACTACAAAGTTTACATTTAAATGCAATTATAAATAGGAAACAAATAGAATACCTAGAATATAAGAACAAATCAACAAATTACTTTTCCATAGAATTTTGTAATACTATGTACTGTAGCTATACTTTTATTATTATGGAAATGTAAGAGCAGGGCCGCTATTCTCGAAACCACTCGTAAAGTTAAGTATACGTAAATCCACCATTTACGAGTGGTTTTCACATATGGCTTATTCTCGAGATCCGCATACGTAAATATTCGAATGAAAACCATTCGTAAAGATACAAGTGCCTATTTGCACTCGTAACTACTTACGAGTACTAAGTTAATACTGTCTAAAATAAATAAATAGTTATTTAATATAATGTATGTATGTATATACTCATACTATATATTATATATTACATTAAAAAACTATAAAAGTAAAATTATGAATTAAAAATATTATATTAATAATAAAAATAACAATTATTGATACAATCCTTTGTTTAATGTCATCCACCATACACATTTTTTTAATTTGAGTAATTTTAGAAATTTCTCTTGGATATTCTCAAAATGACATACGTCATATATATTTCTTCTCTCATTATTCATTAAACCTCATCCCCCTCGTCTAAATCATCCGATACACAAACCAGTTTTGAACTTTAGAACTTTCACCATACTCGTAATCTATTCGAATGGTAAATAAATATTCGATTGATTTCAAGAATACGTGTAACATAAACCATTCGAAACAAAGTACTCGTAAAGATACGTATGCGTAACTTTACGAGTGATCTCGAGAATCGCGGCCCAGAACTAAGAATATTACGAAAGTAGAACTAACGCAAAAAACGCTTACTATGCCAAAAACAAAAGAAAGTAATATGGACCCATTTGCAGGGACTGCAAATGTTTAAGGGTGGGAGGTGTCACATATAAAAAGTTCACACCTTTAAAACCCATCATGAGAACTAAATTCGTCCATAACAACTTTCCCACATTTTTTGAAACAAACAAAATTCTCATATTACGCCTGAAAAGTCACGTTAACCTAAAACGTTTAACGGGTCACGTTGAATAATCATACGCATAAGTACGAATGCGAACTTTCTTTAATAATCTTAGTTCTGTTCATAGTCAGTCGATTTTCAAATTGTAAGAAGAAAGGTTTAGAAAATTAAAATAAAGTTCTCAAAAGTTACAATTTTGAGTTTTAATTTAAATTTATTAAATGTGGGTCTAAAGCCACATTACTATATTATTTATATCAAATAAAGTGAAAAGGTAAATCCTAATTATGATACTGACAAACAAATTCTTCAATTGCCAAAGCAGAAATATTCCATTTCTTTCAACTACAACAATTATTTATGAGAAAAAGGCTTTGTTAATTGGAAACAAGTTTCAATTACTCACAAAAAATCAAATGGGCTACCATAAATAAATTTGTTGTTGCTGAAAAGCATACTACTACTTTCCAGTAAAAAGGAAATTTGTTTTTAACGATTAAATTATACTTGTTAGAAATAAAATTGTTCTTTATAATTAAACGAATTTTTCGTTTATAATTAAAGTTATAATTATTTATTGCAAATAATTAATAAATTGCATTAACTAAATTAAATAATTTCTGGAAATAAGTTATATATTTTTTATGAATTAATGCTACCTACGTATAACATGAACAAATTTCCTAGAAGCTGCAAATATATAAAATAGTGATATCAAATATAAAAATTTGTTGACTGCAAAAAAAGCACACAAATAAACTATAGTTGTTTAAAATTTATTTGAAGTAAACATATTTTTTATCTCAGTGCACAGATGGGATGTTACATTTTTGCTCGAAAAGACTTACATACTCTAAGTTCACACGTATAGAATTCATTAGAAAATATTTTGTATTTGAGTTTCGTCTATATGTAGTTGTAGTTCATTATTACAATTTCAAAGCCTTAATTAAAAAATATTTTATTAATTTTCTAAATTATCAATTTTAGTAGGTATGCAGGGCCGGCCTTTACATATGAGCAGACAGAGCAGCTGAACAGGGCGACAAAATTAGAGGGGCGCCATTAGAACAATATAAATATTTACATAATATTAAAATTTTATATACATAGATTTTTATTTTTGTGTGAACCAATTCTGTGGTCACATTTGCAAACCATTTAAGTCGACATAAGCATCTTCAGACTTAAGCGGTTAGTGCTTGTGACCACAGAATCATCTACTATGAACATAAGTCTCGTATGAATGCCACAAAAACAACAATATATAGCAAACTGTTCAAAATAAAATCTTGCTCCTATAGTATTATTCGATCTTCATAAAAACAAACAACAACAAAAATGCTATACACACAGTATTAGGTTCAATTTCAAATCTTGCACAGTCTCTGCTTTATCATTCTATATGTTTCGTATGGGCGCTACAAAAACAACAATATATAGCAAACTGTTCAAAATAAAATCTTGAACCTATAGTATTATTCGATCTTCATAAAAACAAACAACAACAAAAATGCTACACACATTTCCTTTTTTGTGCTGTCTTGTCCCCTCAAAATTTTGTCCGTCTCTTCTAAATTCATATTATTTTGAATTTGAATTATTTTGGTTATAGGTTCAAGATTTTATTTTGAACAGTTTGCTATATATTGTTGTTTTTGTAGCGCCCATACGAAACATATAGAATGATAAAGCAGAGACTGTGCAAGTTTTGAAATTGAACCTAATACATACTGTGTGTATAGCATTTTTGTTGTTGTTTGTTTTTATGAAGATTAGAGATGAAAAAAGCAAAAATCCGATTTTTTCAAAATTGTTTTTTTCCGTTTTTTTCATAAAAAGCTGCTTTTTAAATGCTTTTTTCACAAATGAAAAATACATTCACCCGTTGCTTTTTATCGGTTTTTTTCCAAAAAAGCGGAAAAAAACAGGAAAAAAACATTTGTTTTTTTCATAATCATAGGAAAAAGATATACATACATTCATTTGAACGGTTTTTTTCAATTTTTTGAAGTAAGTAGGTAAATTTATGATATTTAATGAAATTTGGGTGTACAGGGTGTTTAACACATCTTGTGCCAAATTACAAACTACAAAAATTCCTTTCCAGGACTACAGGATTTTTATGAAAAAATCCGAAAAAATATGAAAAAATCCAACGAAATTGTTTTTTTCATGGGTTTTTTCACCTCTAATGAAGATCGAATAATACTATAGGAGCAAGATTTTATTTTGAACAGTTTGCAATAACTTTTTTTATTTTCAAGGCTGTATGTATGTATATAAATAGTTCCGTATATAATTCGAATTATATGAAAGTATGTATTATTATGTATATAAATTGATTTATTTTCAAAATATGAAATGTGAAATGTGAGTTGAAAGTCTACCCAAGGGTGGTGTGGAAACGGCTTGAACATTTTAATATTCATTAAAAATTTAAACAGAATAAGGGCGAAATTTTGTTCTTCGAACAGGGCGAAAAATTAGGTTGGGCCGGCCCTGGGTATGCTATAAATTAAAATTGTCGTAAAGTTAAAAAATTTTGGATTTTGTACTGAATTTATTATTACAATTTAAATGATTTTCATTGTTTCATTATTATTAGGAGAAAAAAAAATTAGGACATTATTACAGTCATAATATTAATATGTATTCCTAAATAACATATATCACAAAGTACACATTAGGTGTTTTTAACAACCGACACAAAACATGTTTTTACAACTGCTCAAATTACATCTGAAGGCACGACCAGTTGTAACGAGAGTGTGAGTATATGAGCCAGTTTATACGTAAGGTTTTCTGCACGACTTTACCATCCATTACGCTTTGTTAAATTACGAAAATGACGTACGTACATTACAGTCACTTAACACTTACTAAAATCGTCTTCATTCTCTTTTATACCGATTTCTTGCTTGGTGTGGTGAAACGAAAATATAGGTTATTATGTTTCATCTCCACACATAAAATGAAAAGGAATTGTGCCAGTATAGAAAAAATTTTAAAATTACGATTTTTGCGAATATAATAGCAGAGTGCGGAAAAAATCATTCACGAATGAAAAAATTCAATTTTTCACAAATTTTATCATTGACGAATGATAAATATTTTTTACCATTTTTATCATTCACGAATGATATTTAAATTACAAATTCTTGTCACTCATAATTCTTTATGAGAAAAATATTTCTGTATACTAATTTTTTTCATTCACGAATGTAAAGAAAAATTTCTTTCCATATCGTTCCTTTTCACGAATGAAAAAGAATAGAAACGAATAGAAATGAAAAATTCTTTCTATCCTCTTTCTTAAAATTTACAACAACAAAAATGCATGTGTGTAAGTATCTTTTCTTCTGCGCATATTTTTCTAGTATAATACGATTTGGTATCTTTTTTAAATCATTAAATATACCATTATTGTTACAACTAGCGTTAAATAATAAGTACAACAAAAAAAAAAAAAAAATAACAAAAAAAAAAAGAAACGAATTTTTTTTTTTGGTCTCATAGAGCGCGTATACTCCGCAGTACCGAACCGGTACTAGTACTGTTTTGGTCCCGGTATATACGCATGGTACCGAACCATTTTAGGTCGACCATTTTGGTGCGAACCAAAATTCATTATTTGCATCTACGGTATATACGGGCAGTACTAAAATGGTTTAGTCGTACTAAAATAGTACTATACCGGTTTGGTACTGCGGAGTATACGCGCTCATAGAGTAAGTAATTCAATCTATTTATTTATAAATTTGAAATAGTGTCAGGAATAGGGTATTTGTAAAATGAGAAGAAATAATTGTAATTTTTTTTTATTAAATGATAAAGTAACGTAAGGTTGTACTCATTGTAGGTTAAAATAAAAAAAAATAAATAAAATAAAACAAATTATTCTCAGAAAATTCTAAGTAGCGAGATGAAATGATAAAGTAAAAAAATGAAATTGAAATACAAAATAACAAAGAAAAAGTATAAGAAATTACTTTACAAAATTATAAATTATGGCCATACTATGCAAATGAAATAAATTTTTTTTTGGTAATATTATTAATGCCTATTGTAATAAATAAGATTGTATATAATTAATGAGTAGAAAAAAAAAAGAAAAACAAAAAAATTTTATTTCCATGAATTTCTATAATCGAATAACTTTAATTGTTAACATGAGGTTAATTTTTCTTTATGTATTTGGAAATTATATTAGACTAAGATAGGTTATTACAATATTATATCATTGATTTTAATTCCTACCAGAATAAAAAAAAAATATATATAGGTGGCTAATTCTAAAATTGGCGACATACAGTTTGAAGATAAAGAACGAGTTATAACTTAATAACATCCCTATAATTATTTTAACTTTTGTGATTATTTCAAAGTAGAAGTCCTTGTGAATAATTACCAAAAGTCTTGGACCAAAATTTTTTTAATCAAAAAAGATATGAAAGAATAAAGTCCGTTGGCGACATACACTGAAGAAATTAGACCAAATTGACAACTTAATAAAAATTCTAAATTTCTTCGAAGTTTTAAGTCGTAAATTCAAATGGTTTTTATAAATTATTTTCTTAAGTAATAAACAGACATTCCATATATTATTTTAGAAAAATTTTAATTTCAAAAATTTTAAACTGAATTTACAAAACTGTTGGCGACATACAGTAAAATGTTGGCGACATACATCCTTCAAAATCTATAGGAATTTTTATTGCGAATTTTCGAATATTCTGAACTATCTTAAGAAAAATTTCAAAAAAGAGAACGCCAAAGAAGAAAAAGCTTTTTTTTCTCTAAAATATTATATATTTCAATACACAAAAAGAGTCTTAAATATAATTAATAATAACGCAAAATTAGTTACATAATAAATTATTTTAAATTTATAACTTTTTTCCTGAATGAAAATTAAATTTTATTATTTCAGAAACACAGTGAGATGTCATAGAATACTTTATTATTCCTTCCCCACAACTTTTGAAATAGTGCATTTTTCTTAAATCTGGTGTACCATATATTGCTGTGCCATTATTAGAAAAAATTGTTTTCTCCATTACTTCTTTGATATTTTCAATTGTCTCTTTTTTGACAAATTCAATATTTATTGAAGGACATTGTTGTTTTGCTACTTCTGCTAGTTGTTGCGCTGTACGAATATCAACTCTGCGTGATAAAATATTGTCTCTAATTCGTCTTTTCACAGTTCCTCCAATACCATCAATGCTGCTTTTCCCGTGAGCAGTAGCAGTAAAATTCCATTCAGTAGGAATATGGCTTTTTGTTATAGAGTAAAGCGAATATTTTTGTTTAAAATGCTGTGCTGCTCCATCAGAAATAATTTTAATTGATTGCAAATTAAAATTTTCATATTTTTGTTTAAAAATATTTAAAATGACATCATTGAATACATGAACAGCAAATTTATCATGATGAGGATAATCAGATATGATCACAAATGATTCCCTTCCAATTTTTTTATCGGTATTTCTGAAGTAAATCATTGCAGTATAAATTGTGCTTTGTATATTATGCCAATGAGCCGTTTGAACCTCATCTTGGTTTAAGTGTAAATAATTTTCGCTAAAATCAATATGTAAAACAATAGATTCTTCTTCTATGTTTTCTTTCAAATCAGACAGCGTCTTTTTTTGAGTCTGTTGAATATAAACGTGCCATAAAAAGTACTTGAGTTGCTTTTCTACTATTTGAAAAATTTCGTGCAATAGTTTTGTTTCAGTAATACGATGTACGATTTTGATGTTGATGATGTAATCCACTGCTTGAAAGTATACTCAGTTTGTAACTCTTCATCGTATGGTACACATTTGTATACTCACGGCCAGATTTGTGACATTCTCGATCAGGCAATCCTAGGGTTAATTAAGCCGTGCTATAAAATCTTCTCTTCGTTCTTTTGCAGTTTTACCCATTTTTTTTTTAAATTTTGGAAAAAATCAATTTTGTAATTTAACACACTAACCACTTTGAAACTAGAAACTTGAATAATAACGAATGTTTCCCATACTTTGTATTTATACTATTTTTTTAAAAACTAAAAAATAACAAGCAATATTATAAAATATTTCATTCATAAATGCATTCACTTATATGTACCTATTTTAATTTCTAATTGCCACAATAAAATTTTATTACCTATTTTTCAAAGTATGTAGTATAATAGTCGTATTCTTGTTGGCGACATACATACAGTGTTGTTAAAAAAAATTTTAAATAAAAAAGATAGATTTTTTTCTTTGTTACTTTATTAAATAGGTTTTTTTGAATATTGAAACACCTTAAAATATTTAAGTTCGTTTCTCATTTATAAAGGTTTAATTAAACATTTTCAATTTTTTCTGTTGGCGACATACAATTTCGAAGACATATTTCCATCTATGTATTGAAATTTCTTTAATTACTTTCTACCCAAACTTCTTACCTACTCTAAAATAAACTACAAGATGAGGAATTACCTACTATTAAAGACAGCCGGTAAAGTATTTTATCCGAAGTAAAAAAATCAAAGTAAAACTACAGCATTATATTACAATAAAAACAGCCAAAACAGGTAGCTCAACTTTTTCATATGTGAAAATATTTAAAAAAAAAAAGATGAATATTATTTTATAATTGAAAATAAATATTTTGAATTATCTTCTTTAATTGTATTAATGTAGATTTGGAAAAAAATAATATCTAAAAAATGTCATCCAGGTTGACCTTTTATTAGAATTAGCCAGGTATATATAAATATATCGATGGCCGTAAAAATTTTATTTGGTTAACTGATTATAACACTTGGGTTGTCACGGTTCCTCGTCTATAATAATATCTTGACTTGAACACATTTTACAAAAAAAAGAAAAAAAAAAATATGATTTGCTAATTCGAAAATGGTGTTGGTGGCATCGGCATGGAGAAGTCCTACGCGGGTTGAAGATGATTCGCTTGGATATGATTCCTTTCTTGAAGATCCACATGGGATATAATGTTTCCCCTATCAAGAAAATCTTGCCTATTTGGTTCATTTTTTTGGTTGAGGATTTTTTTTAAATTTTATCCTCGTCCTTTTTTTTTGCTTATCTTTCTTAAGTCTTTGGATTTTGCCGGTCTCATTTTTTTTGATTACGTAGCGGACCTTATTCCGATATGATGTTCCCAAAGAACCCCGCCCGGCTGAAGCAGCTGGAAAATTGACCGGCGGCAACATCAGGAAATATTAAGTCCAAATCTTTTTCTGATTTGGTTAACTCTTTTTTTCTTTTTCTAATTTTCTTTCATTCGTTACGTAACAACTTAACTTTTGAACAATTATTTCTTTACACTTTATCACTAAAGACTATATTTTGACTCTTAATGCATTTTGCACCAAAAAGTGAATAGATGACTTTAACCCAAAGGCTGTAACTTCCGAACCAAGGCAGAGAGAGTTATACTGTAGAAAGCTTAAACTTAATTCACAGAAATTACAGGGCTTATCCAAAAATACAGGTAAACAATTCCAAATTGTTGACTTTGATTGCTAATAACTTTTGTAGTTAAGAGACTGTAGAGATGATGCTAATATTAATTGAAAGTCAAAAGAGTTTCCTTTTGTTAAGTACAGTAAAACCCACTTAGCTGCACACCGCATAACTGCAAAAACCGCTTACGTGCATGCATTTCTAATGTCCCATGTTCATTTGCTATTAATCTATGAAAATTTAACTCGCTTACCTGCACACTGGTTATCTGAACAAACCGGTTATGAGCACTCTGAAATTGTACGCGATTTTATGATTTTAGTACATTTCTACCCGCTTATTTGCACATACCCAAAAATTGGGAACAGAAAAATTTAATTAACTAATTATTTAATAATTTAATTAATTAATTTACATATGTATATTAAACGTTTATGAAAAATTCGAAAGTTATTTTTTTTCCAACTTTTATTTTTGATTGTTTATGTACAAATATCTGCACACTTTTTGCACAAATTTGGGGCCCTCTTAGGTGCATATTTTGTGCACTTAATGGGCTCCTGTTAACTGCAAAAACCGGTTATTTGCACAAAGTTTAATGGCATTTTCAATGTGTAGTTAAGCGGGTTTTACTGTATATTCAAATATTCAAAAAAATATACAGGTCAATTTTTTCGTGCACAGTCCTTATATAATTTTTTATTTTTAAGAACACAGTAACACTAATTTGCAACTTTTTATACACATATCTCTATTATTCAATCAACCAATTTGTAGCTCATTAGCGTGTGTGAGCAATTATTTTTCATTATTTTTATCTTCTTTTTCATTATTCATTTTGTTAATTTTTGTTTACCGAGAATATAGGGGAGCACGAAGAAAAAAACAAACATTGGAATAAAATTTCAATTTCTACTGTATTTAAGTAATTTTCGAACTCATATAAAAGTGAAGTAGGTTATGCATAATAAGAATAATAATTAATGGCTTCTATTCTGCTATTCGTATCACTTTTTGATCACTATCACGAGATGTATCACTTAAATTCAAAAAAAGTATTACAGTACTCATGTGATACTATAATATGAAATTCTAAATAAAAACGTTAACACTGTTAGTTGACGTTTAATTCGTTTGAATATTTTTATTTATTCAAAGTTTAAGTGTGATTTAAAAAAAAAATTTACTAAAGTTTTAAACTGTTTTCTGTTAGGAATTTTCTTGCTTTTGTGAAAAAAGTTTATATTATCATAAAAAGAAGTAAAATTTAGTCTGAATGTATCTTTTTTTTCTTATCTTTTTTTTAAACTCATCATCTTCACTTTGATTTTTTCCGTGATTAAATAATCACCTGAAACAGATAAAATGACAGTACCAGAATAGCACAAATAATCGATTTTGTGATATTCACCACTTGCCGATGTTTATCACTTAAATCGAATACGGTAATACCATATACGTAAGATCACATCCCATAACAAGTGATACGACTATCAGAATAAGGGCCAATAATAAAAATCCAAAAAAAAATTTCCAATCTTGAAATATTAACACTTTTTTTTTTAAACTTAAAAGACCACAGTGGATCCATCGGACCCATGTATAATAATATATGGAATATTAGAATTATCGATTATAAATTTCTTACTTTTTGAATTGAGAAGTATTTCATATTTACAAATTTATATTTTTGAAGATGAATTTTCAAAAATTTACGTGAAAACATTTATATTTTCTGTTCTGCATTGATTATTAGTTATAGAATGCAATAATTATAGATAAGGTATTTTTTTGGAAAATCCAAAAGTTGTTGATAAAAATGTTGCCTATATTTTGTTTTGTGGAAAAAATAAGTTTTTAAATATTTAGTGGGGTAGGTATTTTTTTAAAATTCCAATTTATGTAAATAATGCATTCTAAAAAATATAAATTCACTATATACTTTGATTATTATGTAGAATGCAATAAGGTATTTTTTTGAAAATTCCAATTTATATAAATAATGCATTTTCAAAATATATTTTATTTCGGTTTTGAGTTTGAATAGAAAAAGTGTTAAATTTTATAAAGTAAATATTTAAAATTTTTTTTGAAACTTCATAGTGAAAAAATATTGGTGAGTAGAATTTTTTACATGATATAGTATGTGAAAATAAAATTACAATATATCGTACTAATATAAGATAAACAATTTTGGGATTCTTTCAAAACAGCAATGACATCGAAAAAAGAGTTGTTTGAAGAGGAAATTCAAAGAGCTATACAAGATAGTGATACAAGTGGCAGTGAGGATGAATTTTTAGCTCAAGTGGATGGAGAGGTTAGCGACCAGGACATTGCCTTTGACAATGTCTCTGACAGCGAAGAAGATATTATAGAAACTGTAATAGATGAGGACGACGAGCAGGAAGGAGATGAGATTTCAGAAGATTGCTCTGGATTTCTAGAAGACGTTGCTGTGTTTACCAGTAGCGATGGAACTCAATGGAATTCACGTCCATTTCATACCCGCACAGAATACTGTGTGAAAGGATCTTCAGATAAAGTAGTGCTACCTCCCAATAGAAAAATTGATGAGCCTGTGGATTGTTTCAACTTATTTTTTGACAACAACATTTTGGATATTATTGTAAAATACACCAATCTAAAAGCGACCCAAAGTCTCGGAATAAATTGTAAGCCTACGGAAAAAAATGAAATACAGGCATTTTTTGGACTTCTCATATCAGCGGGAACTTATAAGCAGAGCAAGGCAAATTTATTGGATTTTTGGGATCCTCTTTTTGGAAGTCCTATATTTCGAGCTACTATGAGTAAAAACCGGTTCAAGTTTTTGCAACGCTTTATCAGATTCGACGATAAATCAAATAGATCTGAACGACGAGCTAGAGATAAACTGGCTCCAATCAGAGATAAGTATTTGGGAAATTTTCAATAACAACTTGAAAAAAACATACATTCCAGCAGAAAATTTAACAATTGATGAGCAGCTTATTCCTTTTCGTGGTCGTGTTGCATTCAAGCAGTACATACCTAGTAAACCAGACAAATACGGGATGAAAATGTTGTGGATATGTGACAATTGTACAAGTTATCCATTGTTCGGCATACCTTATTTGGGAAAGAAAGGTTTAACCAGAAGTGTAAACCTCTCACAAAATATAGTTGAGAAGCTATGTGAACCATATTATGGGAGTTATAGGAATGTCACATTTGACAATTTCTTCACCAGCAAGCCTTTAGCAGAATCTCTATTTTCGAATAACATCACATGTGTTGGAACATTGCGGAAAAATAAAAAGTGCATTACAAAAAATTTTTTGCCTAATGCAAACAGACCAATAGAGTCTAGTTGTTTCGGATTTCGAAAAAATATGACCTTAGTCTCATATGTTCAAAAAAAAAAGCGAGCCGTTATTCTTCTGTCTACGAAACATGACAACTGTAATATAGATGAAGATCGAAAAAACAAATCTGAAATAAATCTTTTTTACAATAAAACTAAGGGCGGATCAGATGGCTCACAATTATACGGTGAGGAGAAAAACAAACCGATGGCCGCTAGCGTTTTTTCACAACATTATTGATGTTGGTGGGATTGCTGCCTATGTCATTTGGAAAAAACTTAACCAAACTTTGAGTACGAGCAAAAAAAAACTTTCTAAGACTAGTCGTCAAAGGACTAGTAATTGATCAAATAAAAAAAAGAAGTGCAAGAGGAACACAAGCGGCACAGCAGGAGCAAATGGTTCAAGTTTTGCAGGAAGATGTTGATGAAGCACACAATACAGATGCAGAACACAATAAAGATGCTGAACCTCCACTGAAGAAAAAAAGGTGTAGTATATGTCCTTCAAAAATTTCAAGAAAATCTAAGCAAATATGTGAGAATAGTAAAGCACATATGCTCAGAGCAATCGAAAAAATCAAAAATGGGAAGTAATGAAATAAAAGCCAGTTTTACAATTTTATAAAAAAAATTCTAGTATTTATTATAAAAAAAACAGAATTTACAAATTTAGGGTCTATTACTAAAAAGTAAAAAAAAAAAAAAAAAAAAAATCTAATTACAATGTGATAAAACAAACGAGATTTATAAAAATAAAGAAAAATATAGTACAAATGTTTTCTTTTTGGCCTATTACACTAATAGAGAATTGAACGTGGGGAGCGATCTAACTACAAATGGGTCTATGGTCGATGTAAACTGGGTAAAAACAACAAATTTCGACAGAAGGGAAAACTTAATTTTAAATCGAACGGAGTATTAAAAGAAAGAGAAAAAACAAACTTATTCGCAATTTCAGGGTTAAAACTGGTAAATTGACGGTCCAAAAAAAATAAAAGTCGAATAATAAATAAAAAAAAATAATGAAGTCTAATATTTGGCTGTTCACTGCTATCTGTTTACACGAAGCTGTTTTGGCTGCTCTTGCCTATTTGGCAGCACCAATAGATTTTAATTAAAGTGAATTATTAATTCAGACACTGTGGCAACACTTGTTGTTTTGACAGATATTCAACCAAATTATACTTAGCTGAATTAAATGTTGTTATTGAAAATTTGTAAGAAAAAAATGTGTTAGTAAAAAAAAGGTTAACTAAAAAAAAGAAAAGTGGAAGTTTAAACTGTCTAAATTTAAAGTTTACAGTGAGGTGTTAAAAAAAAAGAAGGAAATGATAGGTAAGTAAAAAGGGTGAAAAATTATAATATTGAAAAGTGTATTTAAAAAAGAAAGTGTGCAAGAAGAAGTGTAGTAATAGAGAAAGTGATAATTTGTGGTTAGAAAAACAAACAAAAAATGTGTAGCACTTAAGAATGATAATTAATTAATAAAAATGAAAGTGAATTTAAGGAAGCAAGAAAAGTGTTAAAAGAAAAACGAATTACGTACCTGTGCTGTAAAAAGAGAAACTAAACTTATTGTGAAAATTTGTGGCAAAAAAAAAAAAGAAAAGGAAAATTGTGTAAAAAACTATATATAAAAAACTATGTTAAAGAAATTGTGTGACAAAAAAATTAAATTATCTTGAAATCAAAGATTTAGAACTGTGAGAAAAAACTTTTAGCTAAAAAATTGTGCAAAAACTTCACTCGCGAAACACTGGTTAAAAAAAACTAACTAACTCTTCGTCATGAGTGTCCGTTTTTATAGGTTTATGCAGAAATTCGCGAACCTTCTCGGGAAAGTTACTTTCCAATATGAGAAAGTTATTTTCTTTCTCATATAAAGTCTCAAACTTTCTCAAAGAAGATTCTCGATTTTCGAAAATTTATCGTGACGTGGGTGCATTGGTAATATGTGGTGATGTTGTTGCAAACAGAAATGTTTGTTAATTGTTTAAAATAAAAGAAAATCTTGTCCTTTTTTCTGTTTAATCTTGCTTCATTTTATTTTTTCAGGATTCATGGTTGTAGTTTAATAGGGATTTCTGATTCGGGCACTGATCTAATAGAATTTAGTGTTCAATTGGAAATTTCTTTCATCTACAACAACTTCATCGTAATATATAGTTAACCCTTCCTTATTTAATTCTGGATAGAGTGACTTTTCTTTCTTTTCTTCTCAGAAGCATTTATAAAAACTGGATGGACGAATGTGATGAATAAAGAAAGGTAATTATTTGAAATATTTTTTGAATAGATTTATTAATCAATTCCTTTTTTTTTTTTCAGATTTTGTAACATTGCCCCCCACGGAAAATGCTCAAAGTTCCGACTGAGCATTAACCAAGCAGTGCTTAAAACTGAGTCAGTGCTACCTAGTGTTTTGATCGAGTGGTTTTGTTTTTCGGACACTGTGCCATTGGTGCTAATTATTTTATTTATGAGCTTTTGCGTTCGCAAAGTTGCTCAGGTTCATTCGTGCTTATCCTTTTACTATCTTAGCGGCATGAAATACACTATAGATAATCGTACACTTAGCACACGTGTCTCCATTTCTTTTTTCACTGACTAGTTTGTAGCTAAAACAAGGTTGTCATGCATCGGTCGTTACTTCTTGAAAAGAAAGTTATTTGATGTTGGATTTAATGACTGAGTGTTGTAGATAAAAGGAGCTTCAGTTCCATCTCAGAAGAATGGTTGGCAAAAAAAAATAAAAAAAAGCAAAGAGACCAAGATAGAAGGACAAAAGGTGTGCCAAATTAAACATTTCTGTTTTCGCAACAGCCCATCGACTTGTTGTTGATAGATATAGATAGATAGATAGATAGAAAAATGGATAGGTAGATAAATAGATAAGTAGATAGATGGAAAGACAGATAGATAGATAGGTAGAAAGTTGCTACACACGTTAGACTTGGGCGGGCGCTAGGCGATCGCGGTGATCTACTGACTTCTGGTTGGTGGTGGAGTGTCGAATGCGGTACACAACATCTGTAACCTTTTGTAGAACCTCATATGGACCATCCCAATTTTTTTGTAGTTTCGGACATTGCCCCTTCTTTCGCTTTAAATTGTACAGCCAAACTCGGTCTCCAACTTTGAACGGTTGAGCTTTGGCAGATAGATCATACCGGTCTTTCATTCTGCGACTTGCATTAGTTAGCTGGACTCGATTAAATTCGTGTACCTCGCGTAAACGTTCTTGTAATCGAGACACGTCCTCGGGAATCGAGTTCGTTACGGGGTTCGGAGGGTCGCCAGTGACTAATTGTATTGGTAGACGAAGCTCTCTGCCAAAGGTCAACATAGCAGGAGTTTGTTTAGTACTTTGCTAAACTGCTGACCGGAACGACAAGAGTAGAAACGGTAGGTATTCGTTGCAATCCCGTTGATGGGTTTCTACAAACTTAGAAAGATAATCCAGTATTGAGCGGTTGAATCTTTCTACCAACCCATCACTTTGTGGATGCAGGGGTATCGTTCTAGCCTTGTCGACGCGGAACCTTTTCAGCACCTCAGCAAAGACCTCAGACTCGAAGTTCCTACCTTGGTCAGAATGGAGTTGGAGACATAATCCAAAGCGAGAGAAGATGTTGATGATCAGGGCTTCGGCTACCGTTTCAGCAGTCTGATCCTTTATTGGTATAGCTTAAGGCCACTTTGTAAAGTAATTCATTACGACCACGATGTATCTACTCTGGTTTCTGGTGACAGGTAGGGGACCTAGGATGTCGATGGCAATCCTTTCGAAGGGTGCACCTGAGTTTCGAACCTGCAAAGGGGATTTCGACTTGGGTATTGGACCTTTCCTCTGCTGACATATCGCGCAACGCAGACAGTAATTCCGGATGTCAGCAGAATAGCCGGACCAATAATACCGTTGTCGAACCTTTGCCATAGTCTTATCGATCGCCAGGTGTCCTCCACTCGGTGAGTCGTGCACTTGCTTCATCACGTCTACCTGCAGGTTTCGAGGAACCAAAATTTGAAGAGTAAGCTGTCGATTGACTTCAAGTTGTCGATATGCTACGTCGTTTCTTAGGACGAGCGATGAAAACATGGCCCAATAGCTCTTAACGGTTCGGTAGAACGAGAAAGAGGTTGAACTGGAAAGAGTTCGTTCCGATTATAGGTAAGATGGGTAGAGGAGTTGGGCTCTTCCAGATCGGAAAGGCTAAGGTTAGGTTGATCTGGACAGTGTCCAAGCTCTTCTTTAACGTCTGGGTCAAACGTGAGAGAGTTTGGTGGATGTGAAAAGTTTGGTTCGAGTTTTTTACAAGTGTTTATAGAAGGTGGCTCTTCGACAGTTTCCAGAGGGATTTTGGTATTCGCTACCTGAAGGATGTTTTTCTTGAAGTTGAGAATGCAATTAAACTTCTTTAAGAAATCCATACCCAATATGCATTCGTCATGGATATCGGCTACAAAGACAGGGTGTTCGAACGATATATTGTTGAAAGAGATGCTAACGACAGCTTTTCCTTTCACTGGTGTAATTTCACCTGACACTTTGAATAACAGCTGAGGATTCTATAAGCTTACGATTATCTTGAAGAAAATGTAGATGGAGAACGGTCTGTGTGGCTCCTGTATTAAGTGTCAACTTACAGTCGACGTTGTTCACGGTACCCGGGATGCGAAGATTGTACCCGACTTCGGCGACTGTGACTTTGATAACAGGGCCATCGTTTTCCACTGACCAAGGCTCTTTTTGGTCAGTGGCGTCTAGTTTAACGACGCTTTAGACGTTGAGGGAACGGGTACAACGGGTGATGGAACTGCAAACGACTGCGAGACGGTTGTGCAGGTTGATTTGGAGGTCGATTTCTCAGCAGGGGAGGGTGTAGGTGGAAGTGCGGAACAAAAGCTGCTGGAATCCTTGCCTGTAATCTTTTGCACGTTCTTTGCCCGACGTCCTCGTATAGTGGTCACGACATCAAATTGCACTGCGTCACCTTCTGCTGGGATCCAATTCGGAGGGTTGTTTTGGCCAAAATCGTCCTTATGGAAGAATAGCTCTTCTTTTCCTTCTTCGAGAACGATTGATCCAAACGATTTGGTACGTAAGTACAGCTTAATGCGACCGGTGTTGGTTGGTGGAGCCTTAGATACAGGGTGGATGCTCGGTTGCGGCTCCTTCAAGCCGAGCTGTCCCTGTTTCCCGAATTCGAGTTCCTTTTACTACCATGTTTGACAGGCACTGTGGTTCTAGCCACTCGAACATGCTTTCTACCTGCCCGGGTCGCCTCCTTACTAGCCTCCAGGTGGATCGCCAGCGCTAAGGCATCCCCTAGTGTTTTCGGATCGGCCTCGCGTACTTTAAGCTGCACTTCGTAATCTGTAATTCCTCACATAAACTGTCAAAGCGCTATTCGGCTCCTAGCAGTTTCAGGGCACTCCGGGAAAGCGAGCTACGTCAGATGCTCTAGGTCCGTTGCGAACTCAGCCAGTGTTTCTTTATCCTTTTGGACCCGATTTTGTAGTTGAACGTTGGCCATCGACTGCTGGTGTCGACCGCTAAACCGTTCTTTGAAGGCCTTGTCCAACAAGGCGGAATTTTCTTGGACAATCGGCGAGAGCGTGTGGTAAAATGTTAGCGCTGTTGACCTGAGGCACGGTGGCACGTACACGACCAGTTTCTCTTCGGACAAGCTATTGGCTCTTGCTACTACCTCCAAATGTTGTTTGTAGGTCCGCCAGGATTCCTTTCCGTCGTATTCCTTTAAATTGAACTTAACTCTGGCAGGGACGGAGTCGTACACACTACTGACTGGCATTAAGTCTTCGAAAATACCGGTGGACCTTCTAAAGGGTGGCACCGCAGGAGGCAGTCCGTTTTGGGTACTTTGGAAAGGATCCGCTT
Organism: Bombylius major; assembly: GCA_932526495.1. NCBI lineage: Eukaryota > Metazoa > Arthropoda > Insecta > Diptera > Bombyliidae > Bombylius > Bombylius major. Next base: position 21,054,402 of record OW052043.1, read on the forward strand.
CCATCGATCTCCTTGGTAGCTCGAAGTCGAGAGGAACTGTGGACTGGTTGTGTGGCGGAAGGCTGAATCCAACTGCTCGCGAAAAACTGGTTCCATGGTCCCGAAGGTTCGTGCTCGTTGTTATTGGATTGGTGGTACTGGTCGTGGTCATAGGCCGGGTGCAGATGGTAGTGTTATTGATGGGATTATCGAAATTCAACTGGTTTATTTCCTGTATAAAACTGTTAGGAAGTGGCGAGACACCGCCTGTGGCAAAACGAGCGATTGAAGGTGGTGTAGGTAAATTTACAAGGTGTGAGAGGTTATTTGCCTCCGGGCTCGCAGTAACTGGGTTGATAGGCAATCTGCTGCTCTCTAGGGAAGCAATCCGCGGCAACAAGGTTTCGTTGATCAGCTTTTGTGTATCTTGATGCTGCTGTCTCATTTCTTGCAACTGCTTCATTATGTTGGTAAGTGCGCTGATAAGATCTGGAGCAGCACCAGATTCAGCATTAGAGGGATTGCTACTTTCTTCGCTAGACATTTTCGATTTAATAATAACAAGAAAAAAAATGCCAAAAATTAAATAAAAATGAAGAAAAATCTACTACAAATGTTTTGTTTTTGGCCTATTAGACTAACAGAGAATGGAACGTGGGGAGCGATCTAACTAAAACGGAGTCTATGGTCGATGTAAACTGGGTAAAAACAACAAATTTCAACAGAAGGGAAAAATTAATTTTAAATCGCACGGAGTATTAAAAGAAAGAGAAAAAACAAACTTATTCGCAATTTCAGGGTTAAAACTGGTAAATTGACGGTCCAAAAAAAATAAAAGTCGAATAATAAATAAAAAAAAATAATGAAGTCTAATATTTGGCTGTTCACTGCTATCTGTTTACACGAAGCTGTTTTGGCTGCTCTTGCCTATTTGGCAACACCAATATATTTTAATTAAAGTGAATTATTAATTCAGACACTGTGGCAACACTTGTTGTTTTGACAGATATTTAACCAAATTATACTTAGGTGAATTAAATGTTGTTATTGAAAATTTGTAAGAAAAAAATGTGTTAGTAAAAAAAAGGTTAACTAAAAAAAAGAAAAGTGGAAGTTTAAAGTGTCTAAATTTAAAGTTTACAGTGAGGTGTTAAAAAAAAAGAAGGAAATGATAGGTAAGTAAAAAGGGTGAAAAATTATAATATTGAAAAGTGTATTTAAAAAAGAAAGTGTGCAAGAAGAAGTGTAGTAATAGAGAAAGTGATAATTTGTGGTTAGAAAAACAAACAAAAAATGTGTAGCACTTAAGAATGATAATTAATTAATAAAAATGAAAGTGAATTTAAGGAAGCAAGAAAAGTGTTAAAAGAAAAACGAATTACGTACCTGTGCTGTAAAAAGAGAAACTAAACTTATTGTGAAAATTTGTGGCAAAAAAAAAAAGAAAAGGAAAATTGTGTAAAAAACTATATATAAAAAACTATGTTAAAGAAATTGTGTGACAAAAAAATTAAATTATCTTGAAATCAAAGATTTAGAACTGTGAGAAAAAACTTTTAGCTAAAAAATTGTGCAAAAACTTCACTCGCGAAACACTGGTTAAAAAAAACTAACTAACTCTTCGTCATGAGTGTCCGTTTTTATAGGTTTATGCAGAAATTCGCGAACCTTCTCGGGAAAGTTACTTTCCAATATGAGAAAGTTATTTTCTTTCTCAAATAAAGTCTTAAACTTTCTCAAAAAAGATTCTCGATTTTCGAAAATTTATCGTGACGTGGGTGTATTGGTAATATGTGGTGTTGTTGTTGCAAACAGAAATGTTTGTTAATTGTTTAAAATAAAAGAAAATCTTGTCCTTTTTTTATTTCTGTTTAATCTTGCTTCATTTTATTTTTTCAGGATTCATGGTTGTAGTTTAATAGGGATTTCTGATTCGGGCACTGATCTAATAGAATTTAGTGTTCAATTGGAAATTTCTTTTATCTACAACAACTTCATCGTAATATATAGTTAACCCTTCCTTATTTTATTCCGGATGGAGTGACTTTTCTTTCATTTCTTTTCAGAAGCATTTATAAAAACTGGATGGACGAATGTGATGAATAAAGAAAGGTAATTATTTGAAATATTTTTTGAATAGATTTATTAATCAATTCCTTTTTTTTCAGATTTTGTAACAATATGTATAAAATGTTTAGAATAGTTCAATAAATTATTTTTAATAAAAATTTCTAAAAAAATAAATTTTTTTCTTATTATTCCAATAATTTTTCATATATGGGTCTGTCGGACCCCATTGGTCTTTTACATTACTTTTTTGTGTGGTCTTTTGAGGGTTAAATGAAAATAATTTATGTCTTCGTTGTATTTTGCAACCCATTTCAATATTTCAATTCTTTAAAATTAAACGTACCTACTAAGCAGAATATTTTGAATTTAAAGGCGTTGCGTTGCAAAAGGTAAAGAAAAATACATCAATATTTTTATATTTAATATTTATAATAGTACACATACACTTATGAATAAAAGCAATAAAAAATATTTTTCATTCTAGAGTTTTAAAAAATATATTTTTAATTTTTTTCTATTTTGCAGCGTCTTATTGCACATAATATAATAGTTTGTATTACTATATACTACAATATTATGTATAAGTATTATTGAATAGAATATAGTACATATTAGTAGTACTCACAATGTGTGGAAGTTGATCGAAATTGTAGAAATAGTAGAAGAATGGAAAAAATCGAAAAAGAAACTTCCACCTCGAAATTATTTTATATGATTTTGACACTTTTCCATTCTTCTACGATTTCCATTGGTTACACCATGTTTTTAATCGAAAAATCGAAAAATAGAAAAAAGCAGCTGATCTGCATTATAGCAAATGTCAATTCGTGTATGTTACTTGACAGATTGCTGACAGTTTCAGATTTTTCGATTTTTTCCACTTCGACTTCTACATATTCGAAAAGAGTCCTTCATGATCTGACTCACTTCGAAGTGTTTGATGTTCCACAATTTCGACTTCTACGGTCAACTTCTACCGATTGTGAGTACTACTACTAAGTTTATTTTAATTTTTTTTCGTAAAAATACATAAATTTTATAATTTATAAAAAGGTAAAAAGCGTCCAGAATGGAGGTGTATCAGAATTTGCCTTAGTATATACGTAGTGCGGTCCATGTATTCTCGGCCTAACATAGAAAGAGTGATTGAAAAAATAAAAAACACTTTTATTATTTTTCAATATATTCTCCCTTTACTTCAATACACTTTTCACATTTCTTAACTAGGGCTTCTATATCACTGTAAAAATAGCTTGAATGTTTTCTCTCGAAATGCTTCCATACAGCTCGCTTAATTTCTTCATCACTGTTAATTTTTTTTTTTGAGCTCGGACTTTAATTTTGCGAATAGGAAATAATCGCTAGGGACTAAGTCGGGACTATAGGGGGGATGATCGAGCTCAATGAAGCTACATTCTCGAACGGTAGTCTTGAAAATTGCAGCCGTGTGAACTGGGGCATTATCGTGAAACAGACGGACACTTCTAGCAATGACAATATAATATTTTATCAGACTTATTATCGTAGTACATCGAAATAGTCATAACCAAACGGCCTCCAATCTCAAAGCTGGCCTCCAATCTTAAAGCTGTTTAAAGCTCTTTCTTATTCTCAGGATTTTTTCTTAATTACTCTCATTTTAAAATATATTCCCTTTTCTATTTATTTTCCATACAATACATACAAAATTTTTAAAAAAATTTGAGAAATTTTAACATTTTTAACACAATTATTCTCATGTTTCAAGCATAACAATATACAGAATCATATGCAAACAGCTTTTTCTTTTCTCCATATATTCAGTATACCTACCATTTGGTTCAGTATAAAAATTTGTATGAGAAATTAAAAATATAGGATTTGAGGGTATATTTCAAGTATTTCAAGAAGAAGAAGAAGTATACAAGTAGCTAATTTGCATATGATCTGCACACTTATAAATTCTGTTGATAATTAATTTACATATCAAATTTAATCGTTTATCAGGTCAAATATAATTTTGATATCAAAATGATAATAATTTTATTGAAAAAAAATAATTTTATTGATAAACTCGATCAAAAAATCTTAATTTTCTAGCATTAAAAATTATTTTTGCACCAGGCAATCAGAGTTCAAAGAAATTAAAGTTATAAACAAATTACTCTACAATATAAGAGATGGAAATTGTTGTAATTTTCTTTAGTGATTCTAAAGGATTTCAAATTCAGTATATGTACATACACAAGTATATTTGATGTATTTTAAATGGGAATTTTATAGTATTTGTGAAAGCAGGTTTTTTTTATATTTTTTATAATAATATCCATTGATATACAAAATAATATACAAAATTCAGTATAGGAATGAGGATTGGGAATGTACATATGTATGTATGTAGGTACATTATGTATATGAGAAGTTAAAGTGAACGATTCTTTTTCTTCTTTTTAAAATTTAATATAGGATCTGAGGTATTTTAAAAAAACATTCATGATCATGTACATACATATGCTGCTAATTTGCATGTTACCACATTTTAAATTTCTGATAATGGTTTTTATATAAAATTTATTAATTTGCATATGGTTTATCAGGTCGAATATCAAAATGATACTTTTAGAAAATAATTTTATTCATAAATTCGATCAAAAATCCTAAATTTTACAGTACTAAAAATCGTTTTTGTAATAGGAAATCCTAATTCTTAGCAAACAAAAATTTTAACAAAATAATATAGGCAATAGTATCAATTTGTGTGATTTACGTATAGCCAATAGGATTGCTTGAAATGATATAATGACGACATATATAAAAAATAATTGGAAGTATTATAAATAATAATAATAAAAATAATAAAAAAAAAACATTCTTTTTCCTTATTACCCTTCATCCTTTGCCTCTATACATTTTTCACTGCAAAAGACCAATAATATCACCGTACAAAAAACTGTGTATATGTGTTTGAGAAAAATTTTACAAAAATAAATATCACACTAAATTTTTTTTTATTTTTCTTGAAGGAAAGAAATTGAAAAAAAATACGTATAGTTAAAACCAGAGTATAACGAATACTTACATAGTAGTATTACTGAGAGCCGTATTTTTTTTTTTTTATTTATAAATTTTTCTCTGAAAACAAAAACAAAATCCCATATGTCTGAAGGAGGTAAAAATAATGCGTATTTTTTTAATGGAAAATTTCCGTATATATGAGCGAAATCACAATATGATTATTTATACTAATCCCTCTCCAACATAGTTTTTTATAAACGCATTTTTCAAATTACTTACCTAAATATGCATTAGTAGTACTTACCTAAATAAGCAATAGCATATACAAACAGGTTTTTATTATGGGAATTTTCGTTACGTACCTAAAATTGTGAATGTGTTCGTGTTTTATTTTTTATTTGGAAATATTTGCGTTGCATTTCTTTTCAATCAATGAAAAAATATTCCTATGACCTTTTACCATTTTCTCAAAAAATGTGAGAGAATAAATAAAAAAAAAAATCTTCGGCTCTCAGTGATCCTACTATGTAAGTATTCATTATACTCTGGTTAAAACGTAATATGCGTCAACACATACATATTATTTATGATCGTATACCTATACATTTTTTTTTTTTCACTTTATTGGTATATTTGTTGGTTTTTAGCAGGGATATATGAGAAATGTATACATGAAATTTTGTTTTTGTTTGCTTGTGTGTATATTTTAAAATATATTAAAAACTACCATTAGATATTTTATAATGTAAAAGAAAATAAAACAACATGCCTATTGATTATTCTGATCTCCTGATCCATTACAGATAAAATTTTCATATTTGTCAATGAAGATGAACAAACTACGAAAATTTTCTGGATATAGAAATTTAGAAAAATATAAAAATATATTTTTTAAATTATTTTTAAAACTTGAAAAAAGAAAAAAAATTTTTGGAAGGGATAGATATTTGCTTTCTCAAACAGCAAAATATATACACACATACAGTACAAAATTTTGTATGTATGTATGTATGTACATACAGTAAAAATTTTTTAGAAGGATATGAATATAATAGAAATTAGGTATATGTATATGTTATATGAATAAAAATAATATTCTGTGTAACATAAACTACTGAGTAATAAACGAAAGTTTTCTCAGATATTTTTTCGTGAGAGATAGAAGCTTTTCGTCCCTCACACTTCCCGCACAGGTCATGAAATTTTAAAAATTTTGATGATATTTAAGCTAGTACTTAGTGTAACTCTTGTTAGTATCTACTCTGTGCTTCTAGTAACCTTTCTTTGTCTTTTATCAACGGTTTGCTGTCGCAGTAAATCGGAGTAATCCGTGAAATCAACTGACAGGATTCCTTCGCAATCCCAAAAAATTGAAGTCATCACTTTTTTAATGCTTTGCGTGACCTTTGAACTGATTCGTCCTTCCGGTGCCACTCCATAGAATCCCTTTAAGACGTCAGATCATAATAAAGAACAATGGTTTTATCGCCCATCACAATCGATTTAATAACGCTTTTCCAGTCTTCACGGCAAAGCTTTAAAAACATTTGTCGCGGTACTCGATATTTGACATTTTGTAAAATTCACTCAACTTCACCCTCTTTCTTAGCCTGTTACAATCAAACTAATAATCGTCCAGGGTTACAAATTCGCATATTACCTGTTAAGACTTCCCTCTAACCCATACATATAACAGTTTTAGGAATAACCGCATTTTTATATATGAGGCCGAGAATACATGGACCGCACTACGTATATGCCTTATATAGTAGGTGTAAGGTCGTTGATCCTGTTTCAATATTTGCCTTGCAAGATAATAATAATTAATTAGGGAAGTATGTTTTCTAGCAATACATTCAAAGAGTAAAGTGAAATAAAACATTTAAGTGTACTTCACACTTAACGATTTATCATTTGATTTATTATTTGACTAATGTAATTTGTTGTTGTTGAAAGAACAAATTACACTAGTCATTTGATGAATCAAATGATAAATCGTTAAGTGTGAAGTACACTTTAGACATAGCACGAAGAAGAATAGCAAAATCACATTTCAATTTTCCATACAAAATTTGATAAGAAATTTTGAAGAACTTCAATGTATGTGTAAAATGCAAATGTATTTTGCTAGAAATAGTCCAAAAGATAAATCATTAGCGAGCAAGGAGGATAAAAAATTTAAATTTTCTATATACGTAGTTATTCAATATACAGGGTGGGCCAACTTCGACTGACTGTTTTTAAAAATTTGTAACTTTTGAGTTTTTAATTTTTTTAGTTTTTTTTTACAGAATATGAAGAATTCTAAAAAAATTTTATTAAGTCTACATACACAGTGCAAGAACGGGTCAAAATATTGAATGTTATTATTTTCTCCGATAATCTATTGTTACAACGCAATACCGTAACCATTTTATTTCTACAACAGCTCCCAGTGCAAACATGATTAAAAACCTATTAGTGACCCATTTAGAGCAGCTCCACTTGAAAAATTGTTAAAATGAAATGAAAATTTTGATACAGTTATCACGAATTGCCAAAAAGTTTTCAACATAGAAATGATTTTTGGTCTTTGTAACTTTTTGGCAATCCGTGATAACACCCGTGCAACCTGTCGTGAAGTAACTTTGTCCAACTATATAGATGTTTATAGATATTGCACGATTTTCAAAGACATAAAGAAGCTTCACGTTCTTTATAGATATCTATATCCTGCTCTCAAGAGAATTACATTGCAGAGAGAGAAGAGAATTATAAAAATATTATGAATATTATGATATAGATCTATATCGATCCTTAACGGGGAATAAAGATAAACATTGCTCTCGATTAATCACGAAAAAATCTTTAAATATCTATATCGATTTACGCAGATATCGACGATAACGAGATTCAAAGACAAAATCTATATTGATCGTTATCGATTTTCAAAGTATTTCAAAGACGGACAACGATTTATAAAGAATCGTCAAGAATCGTTATCGATCTTTAAACGAACAATTTATATTTACAATAAGCGCTATAGTCGGTACAGTGATGAATGGTGCAATGCAAAGAGGATGGCTTTACACACGAAGGTCCGTGGTTCGAATCTCAAGAGTAAATTTTTCAAATTGAATTGTTTTTATATAATATAAATAAATATAAAAAAAGGAAGAAAAACAATGAAAAAAAAAAAAAAAAAAAATTTTTTTATGGTCTATAAATTCTGATAAAGATCTTTATCGAAATCTTTTATAGCTGACGTCGAATTTCGTGATTAAAACCGATGTCGATCTTAATCAAAACCTTGGTTTTTTCTATAAAGAACTTCACGCAAATCTTTATAGTTCTTTATAGCTAGCTATAGCTATAGCTTGGTTGCACGGGCAGTATCAAAATTTTCATTTCAGTTGAAGTTTTTTTGCTCTTTTTTTACGATGTACCCTATAACTTTTTACTTTGTTAAGACAAAATGTGAATAATTTTTGAGATATCAAGAAAGACCTTTTGAAAAAACTAAAAAAAATAAATCTGAAATTCATTGGATTATAGAACACGTGTCTTTATTGCAGTGTAAATTGAAAATAGGAGCTAGAAGTGCTAATTTTCAAATGCAAATATCTCGAAAATTATACATTTTTTGAAAAAAGTAGGCATAGCAAATCGGTGCAGAATCAATTGAGCTTTCATTTTCTGCCATAAAAACTTGGGGTTAATTTAAGCCTTTTTTGAGAAAGACAGGGTTAAACACAAAAATTTGGGAAAAATTCACAAAATTTTGATTTTGAATGCGTGTAGCTTTTTAACGGTTAAAAGAAGAGAAACAAGTAAGGTATCGTTGAAAAGGGCAAAAGGTTCTTCACATTTTGTCTTAACACAAAATGACCTTTGAGTGCCCCTGTAAAAAGTAATAGGGTACATCGTAAAATAAGAGCAAAAAAACTTCAACGCCCTCTTACCCCCCCCCCCCCCCCCCCCCTCCGATACGATTTTTTGTTTGTCTCGATGAGATCTATCACTGGTATCAAGGTTAAGCAAGCCAAACGGAACACCCTGTATGTACTTGGAAAAAATTATAAAAGCATATTATGAAAGTTTAATAATGTTGCCTTCAATTATATTTAAAATTTGCTGAAACACACTGTGTAATATGTTTATATGTTTGTCCGTATGTACATATGTATAATTAACACTCTTAGTTTGTTTATGTTATATTTTATACACACATTATCCATAAGATATTAATTATTTGCTTTTACCAAGACAATGATTCAAAGGAAAATGAATGTACGAATCGACAACCATCTGCATCAATAATAACACCTTTAACACCAACAACACCCAACAACACCTACATGTAGTAGAACAAACCATATAAAATATATTGAAAACATTAATTTATTGGACAATACACTGTTGTTTAATCTGTTCAATTATTATTTAAATACAAAAGAGGTACAATTTTTTATCATTTTATATGTACTCGTAACTTAAAGCAATAATTTTTTAAGGAATTACAACAATTTATTGAATGCAATATAAAGACTATTTGGAATTCTTATAATGCAAAAAAAACGCTGAACAATTTTCAACGTATAACATTGAGCAAATCTATAATAAAACATATTATACATTTAGATCCTGAAAAAACGTTAGTATCACTACTGATTTTACAATTAATACACACTGAACTACGTGTTTTTTAACATAAAATTTTTATTTAAGGTTAATTAGGCAACAATTTCAATCTTTGGCTGCCTATATAAAAAAAATAAATTTCCCACGGAAACAGAGTCAACGTCAACAAATTTTGTGACAGAAAGGTAGCCAGTGGCAAGCTTTGGGATGCCTACAATAACTACAGAACAAAGCTTGCAAAAACTAGATTTATAAACAGAAGAAAACGTTCACACACGGGCTCACAAACTTCAAGACTATCTTCGTTGATTTTGGATCTAGGTAAAAATATGGAAATGCAGAATCTTGATTTAAAAACTTTTCAGATTTTATAGATTTTGTTCATACGTAACAAAATAATCTTTTAGAGATTTAGCAGCACTTGAAAGTTTTGTGCAAGGAAATGAGCTAGATCACATGTGGAAAAATACTTTCAACTTAAGAAAAGGTCTTCTTCAAGGTGACATTAGTTCATCAGACTACATTAAAAAATTTCCAGCTCTTGAACAAGCTGATGGTTATAAACTGGTAAATAAGTCTATGACAGGCCATCAGGAAGTACTGTACATAATCCTTTTGTCTTGTTTAATCGTTTCAGTATAAAATTGACGTTGAGATTTTATATGGGAAAGTCGCACTCTTTTCAATAGAAGATATATATTTCGAAAACAAAACATTATAAAAAAAGGACAAAGCTGTTCTAATAAAAGGGTAAAAGAAATTTAAAATTTAATTTCTGAAGAAAACAACGGCACGAATTTGAAAGATATTACCAAAATTATATTAAAAAAATTTAAAAAATATATATATTTTATTCTTTTATTTTAGTTGTAAATAAAAAACTGATATCTCTGCTGATACTTCCTTTTTTGTTGCCAAATACTAATATTAAAAATAGCAAAAAGACGGCAAAGTTAAGCAAAATTGAAATTCAAGAATCATTTGTATGTCAAGTTTATAGTTATGTTTTTCTATTTTTCTTTTTAAATTTTTTTATATATGTATATAGCAAGCCTATATATTCTACAGTATCCCGTTCTATAATAAAATCCTTGAATTCTGTTTACAACTCAGATTTAAGAATATCGTTAAGAGCTTTTAAAACCAGTCCAATAGATGGTATTCTAGTTGAAAGCAATTCTCTACCATTAGAACAAAAGATAGAAAAGCAAATCTTAAAATACGGCCTCAAAATCATAATTAACAAAAATCACCCACTCCATATAAAATTCACACAACAAGAACAAAGCTTCACAAAAAAAACGAAAAAATACCAACCTATTTACACAAGAATAAAAATCCTACTACAAAAATATCTACCTCAGAGCCCAACAAACCCCCCCATACACCAAAAAATTTACACTCAAAAATATCCTCCTTGACTTAATAAAACAATTATTACAGACCTAGATTTCACACAATATCCAAAACAAAATACAATAAACCATATCTACAAACAAATCCATGATGACAAAATCAATAAACAATACAACGACTTTTACAAAATTTACACTGACGGATCAATACTAAACAACGAAACTGAGTGTGCCATAAAGTACCTGAATAAACAATTTCAATACCACTTACCCAAAAACACCTCAATTCAAAAGATCTAATTTACGAAAGGAAAAGTCAAAAATTTGTTTGTATGTGGATACACTCAGAAAAATTCTCATAGTAAAATTAACGAAGCGCTTTGTCATTATAAAAATTACGAAAATTTTGTAAATTCTATAATTTTTAGGTAGTTTCTAAGATTTTTTTGTTAAAATAATTACTTTTTTAACGATGTCGTTGTTAAATTAACCATACAGTGGAAATTCACATAAAATCAGCTGCAGCACACATGTTATAGTCTGGTTTTTCCGTTTTTACCTCTGACAAGGCAGAACAATTAATACTCAAAATATAATGCAAAGTGTACTGATAATATTTATTTACTTTTTGTTCGTCTAAATAATAAGTTCAGTTTTATACTTCAGTTTGAGTATTACAAGCGCATTTTTAATATACATTTTAGTGGAAATTCACATAAAATCAGTGAAAATTTTTTATTTAAAATTTTTGAAAAATTCAATAAAATAGTTTTATTGTAACTTAAGGTAAGAAAAAAAAATTCACTTCAAAATTATTTGAAATAATATTAGAAAATTTCACAGATTTATCATGCCACGTGGAAAAATTTTATCAGAGGCAGAAAAAGCAAAAATTCTTGCTTATGATGATGTGGGTCTTTCAGGACATCAAATTGCGCAAAAAAATAGGAAGATCACAAACTGTAGTGCGAAATTTTCTGCAGTTGAAGGAAAACCATGTCAAAAATGTAAAATATGATAGAAACAAGAAGCTTTCTTCACGCCAAAAAAAACTTATTTTACACGAAGCTGGTGTAAATAAATTAGTTTCTACGAAAATAGTAGAAAAATTGCAACTACCAGTGAGTAGTCGTCGTGTTCGGAAAATCTTGGCAGCCGACGAAAATTTAACCTACAGAAAAAGAGCTAAGAAGCCTCCACTGACGGAAATTCACAAGGCATCTAGATTAAAATTTGCAAGAGAACACATGAGTTGAGTCAATGAGTGGCAAATGTCCTTTTTAGTGACGAAAAAAAGTTTAATTTGGATGGTCCTGATGGTTTCCAGTATTACTGGCACGATAAACGCTTGCAGCAAGAAGTAAAGATGAGTCGTGCCTCAGGTGGAGGATCTGGAATGATCTGGGTCGGATTTGCAGCAACCGAAAAAACACATCTTGCATGGGTTCTTCGAAAAATGAATTTGATAATATATAGCTGAAAAAGCTGAAGAATATTGCGAAGCTAATTTTATTTTCCAGCAGGACAATGCGGCAATCCATACTTCAAGAGAGGTCAAACATTGGTTTCAAGAAAAGGATATTACGGTTCTTGACTGGCCAGCGCGGAGTCCTGACCTCAATCCGATTGAGAATTTGTGGGAAATCCTTGCAAGACGTGTTTACGCGAATGGCAGACAGTTTGATAATGTAGAGGAACTGAAAAGTGCTATTAAAGATGCTTGGTCTTCCATTCAACAAGAAACATTAGAAAACCTGGTTAATTCTATGCCAAATAGAATTTTTCATGTTATTCAACAAAAAGGGGGCTCAACAAAATATTAATTTTTAACGATTTAATATCATTTATGATAATTAAATTGAATTTCTTTTATATATTTATTATTTGACATTTTTATATATTAATTATTAAGTTTGAGTTTATGTGAATTTCCTCCATATTTCAGTGAAATTTTTGTATTTTTGTATATTATAAGGTTTAATTTTTCTAATTTTTTTAAAAATAAAATATTAAAATATAGAAAAAACAATATAGAATAATAATTTCTCAGGTAGCGCTGCTATTTTTTCGAACGTAGCTGTAAGTTTGTAAACTCAAAAAATAAGTGTTGAATTCTTTGTCGAATTTATCTTTTTGAATTAAAATATTGATTTTATTTATTTCAAAAAATATTTAATTCAAATATTGTGAAACTAGATCATCAAATTGATTTCGAAGCAGTAAAATACTTATATGAACAAAGACCATTTGGAAATTCTTTTCCTTCCGAATCAACTTGTATTAAGAATGAAATTTGAGCACCACCTGCTTAAGTGGCAAAAAAAAATGTAATATAGAGTTAAATTAAACTGATAACAAAATCATAATTATTAATTTTCTTTAGGGTTATCTTGCAACCACTACTGCATCAGAATCTACAAAATCAGTTACAAGTAGTATCGAAGAATGGGTAAGTGAATCTTCAATAAATAATATAACATTCTCTCCAAAGGCAAATGTTAGTTTTGAGAAAAAATTTTGCAATCGATAAGGAATAATTTATAAATTTCAATATTTTCTTTTCATAAAGTGCATTGATATATTGTCAATTTTAAACACAAACGAAATAGGTAAAGTTATTACTTAATTTTATAAAAGTAACAACACACTTAACGATTCTATAAGAAAAGAATTGTGTTACATAATAATCGATTACTTACACAATAAAAAACTTGAAGCCTCTCAAACTAATTTCGAGAAAATTGCGGATGAAATAGTTGGATTATTTCCGAATGAAAATAAGGTAGATTGCACTTAACACAAAAATATTTTTGTTATTTTTAATTTTATATTTTTAGGAAACATATTTTATAACAAAAAAAAAGAAAAGCTCCAGATGGTTTACTTTATACAAAATACCATAACGAATCTGCGAAACGGCGAAAACTTAATTTTTTGATAAATCCAAAACAAAACGAAAAAGAAAACGAAGTCGAAAATAATGTATCGAGTTTAAATATTTGTGTTACTTTTTGAATCATTTTTGCAAATTGATTTTTCAATATATTTATTCTAGAAGAAAATGCTAAAGAGATGATGGAATGGCTTAAAGTTAATTCTGACCCTTGGATTCTTATTGAAGAAAAGTGGTTAAAATCAAAAATTTTTAGAAAACAAGACTTAAAAACTATTGCCGAATTTTCTCAAATTCTAGAAAGGTGGCCATTATACAAGCATTCAACTGGACATGCTTTAGTGAGTGTAATATTTTATTTACAGTATGTAAAGAAAGTATTGGCACCTAAGCATTTCCAGTAAATAAACTCCATTTTAAAGAGTACTGTGCAATATTATAGTAAATTAATAATTACAACAACAATAATTAATAATATTATTCAAATAACTAGTAAAATAACGCAAAAAAAGTATTGGCACCTATTATTATAATTTCGGTTATCACGTATGTATGTACCGTTATTAAAATAGAAATACTTTTATAAAATTGATCTTAAGAGTTAAGACGGATATATTCAGCTCAAAATTATCAACTTTTATTAATGAATTAATAACTTTGAAAAAATGAATTTTTTTATTTGCAAACAACATTTTTCTGAATTTTCAGTTTTATGTATAAAAGTAGTACATAAACTTAAACCTACATCTTCTTATACATGTTGTGTACCACAGTGTGTTTAACAATTTTCATCTTTTCGGTCATTTTCCAAACACTGCAAAAACCATTTTAAATTTTATAATATAAGTAATGATTACTCTAAAACTACATATCCTACGGTAAGCTCCAATTTAAACGTGAACACAAATGTAAATGACCATAAAATTGATAATAATTTAGTTCCTAAACAAGTAATTGAAACAACATATAGTACAAATAATATTTCCGAAAAACTTCCCTTATTTTATTCTGCATCAAAGTTTTCATGTAATTTAATGAATAAAAATAATTTGGCTAGAAAAGAGGTGTTCGAAATTCAAAATTTTTTAAAAAATTTTATTACGGATCCCATAGGACAGTTTTTGGAAAATGATTGTTTAGCAATAATACAAAGTGAAGACATTCGTTTGAAGTTAAAATCAATCATATCTTTTTGCGAAAATCCTTTTGATCAATTTGAAGCAGAACATAAATTTTTTAAATTTCTGATAACAAATCAATTATTTGCTTATCCCACGATTCTAACAATTAACAATGAAATGTTAGAAGTTGTTACACATGGAGCAATTACTTTAAAAAATTATTCAAGCAAGGGTTTACTTATGCCTTTGAGGTTTCAATTTATAAAATTTTTCGAAATGCCAAATATTTTTGAAGACACCATTAATTACATGAATAGTTTATATGATTCAAATACTTATAAAAATTTTATTAATGGAAAATTGTGGGCGAATAAAAAATCAAAATTTAATGCTGAAAATGTTATTCCATTTTTTTCTTTACTTGGACTTTCGAGATAAATAATCCTCTAGGCTCACACACAGATCCAATCACCGGTATATATTACTCATTCCCCACTTTGCCTCCAAATTTGTTATCTAAGTTAGAAAATATATTCGTAGCAGCATTCATAAATTCTGCCGACGTTAAAAGTTACGGTTATGAGAAACGCTCACATAAACTGGTTGATGAAATAAATATTCTTGAAAATAAAGGCGTAAATATTGAAACAAATTCTGGGCGAAAACATATTTATTTCGTTTTAGGTATTGTTATTGGTACTCGGTTTTTCGAAAAGTTTTTCTGCGAAATATTTCTGTAGGTTTTTGTAAAATAACAAAGGAATTTAGTCACTTTTCATCCCAGCAAAAAAAAATATATTCTTAGAACAAAAACTAATTATGATTCTGATTTACGTAACAATAATTTTAGAGAAACAGGAATTGTAGAAAATTCAATTCTAAATAAGTCACATTCCTTTCACGTTACAGAAAATTATTCAGTTGATATTATGCACGATTTATTTGAAGAGGTGTGTGCATACGATATGTGTAATATAATTAATTATTTTATAGAAAGAACATTTTTTTCTCTAGATGTCCTCAATTACAGAAAACAAGCTTTCAATTATGGAGAATCAGAAATCGGAAATTTATCACCAGTCATAACAAGTCAAAACTTAAAAAAGAAAAAGTTAAACATGAGCGCCAGAGAAATGTTAACATTTTGCCATTTTTCCCTTTAATTATCGGTGATTTGGTTCCAAAGAATGATGAAGTTTGGGATTTATTCTTAGTTTTACTAAAAATTATTGATCTATTATTACTCTCTTCCGTTGATATTCACGATTTGGATGAACTAAAAGAGCTAGTAAGTATTCATCGTGAGAAATATTCTCAACTATTCAAGGATAGTTTAAAACCCAAACATCATTTTATGACCCACTACCCATTTATAATAGAACAATCCGGGCCTTTAAAATATTTATGGTCGTTTAGATTTGAGTCCAAGCACAGAGAAGTGAAAGCTTATGCAAAAAATATTAATTCTCGTATCAATGTATGTTATTCTTTAGGCATTAAAATGGGATTAAAGTTTACCTATAAAATATCAAACAATAATTATTGTACCAATGAAGTTTCTAAGATAATAGATTGTGATGTAGAAAATGAATTTGCAAAGGAATATTTCTCGTTTATTAAAAATTATTTCAGTTTAGATAATCAAAAGACAATAACTTACAAATTTATTGAATATTTGGGAACAATTTATAAGAAAAATTATATTTTGATAGACGAAAATACAGGACAAATACATCAAATTGTAAGATTATTTGAATTTAATAACATATGGTACGTCCTGAGTAAAAAACTAAAAATTATTAGGTATGATGAACATTTTTTATGTTTTATCGTTATAAATGAAGTAGATTTAGAACTTGTAATTAATGAAATAATGTATTTTAAGAAACCACCTACACATTTATATTATTTGTCTTCAAGACAGTGTGTAGTACATACGGCAAAAAAATTTTTTTAAATTGAACATTTATATATTGAATGTAAAAATATGAAATAAATTTTCTATATACATATGTATAAGTATGTATAGTAAGTAAAATAAATACTTTTTTTTTACAATAATTCGATGTGTTTTCATTAACTTTCAATATATTGTTACAAAATTGGCCTTTGTGAGCGAAAAGTAGAAAAAAAATGTTAAAAGAAGAGAAATAAGGCGTCCGAGAGGGATTTTTTAGAAGAGAAGAAAAAATAGAAAAAAATATGGGCCAAAGACTGAAAAAATGGGAAATGGGGAAATGATGAAAAAAAAGACAGTTTTACAATTTTATAAAAGTTCTGATATTTATTATAGATAAAAACAGAATTTACAAATTTAGGGTCTATTACTAAAAAAAAGAAATCTAATTCAAAATGATAAAACAAACGAGATTTAAAAAATTAAGAAAAACCTAGTTCAAATGTTTTATTTTTGGTCTATTACACTAATAGAGAATTGAACGAGGGGAGCGATCTAACTACAAATGGGTCTATGGTCGATGTAATCTGGGTAAAATTCAGCAGAAGGAAAAAAAATTTATTTTAAATTGAACGGGGTATTAAAAGAAAAGTGAAAAACAAACTAATTCACAATTTTGAGGTTCGAACTGGTAGATGGACGGTCCAAAAAAAAAAAAAAAAAAAAAAAAAAAAAAAAAAAAGTAGGATTATAAAAAAAAAGAAGTTTAATATTTGGCTGTTCACTGCTATCTGTTTACACGAAGCTATTTTAGCTGCTCTTGCCTATTTGGCAACACCAATAGATTTTAATTAAAGTGAATTATTAATTCAGATACTGTGGCAACACTTGTTGTTTTGACAGATACCCAAATTATACTTAGGTGAATTAAATGTTGTTATTGAAAATTTGTAAGAGAAAAAAAAATGTGTTAGTGAAAAAAAAAAGGTTAACTAAAAAAAAGAAAAGTGGAAGTTTAAAGTGTCTAAATTTAAAGTTTACAGTGAGGTGTTAAAAAAAAAGAAGGAAATGATAGGTAAGTAAAAAGGGTGAAAAATTATAATATTGAAAAGTGTATTTAAAAAAGAAAGTGTGCAAGAAGAAGTGTAGTAATAGAGAAAGTGATAATTTGTGGTTAGAAAAACAAACAAAAAATGTGTAGCACTTAAGAATGATAATTAATTGATAAAAATGAAAGTGAATTTAAGGAAGCAAGAAAAGTGTTAAAAGAAAAACGAATTACGTACCTGTGCTGTAAAAAGAGAAACTAAACTTATTGTGAAAATTTGTGGCAAAAAAAAAAAAGAAAAGGAAAATTGTGTAAAAAACTATATATAAAAAACTATGTTAAAGAAATTGTGTGAAAAAAAAAATTAAATTAACTTGAAATCAAAGATTTAGAACTGTGAGAAAAAACTTTTAGCTAAAAAATTGTGCAAAAACTTCACTCGCGAAACACTGGTTAAAAAAAACTAACTAACTCTTCGTCATGAGTGTCCGTTTTTATAGGTTTATGCAGAAATTCGCGAACCTTCTCGAGAAAGTTACTTTCCAATATGAGAAAGTTATTTTCTTTCTCATATAAAGTCTCAAACTTTCTCAAAGAAGATTCTCGATTTTCAAAAATTTATCGTGACGTGGGTGCATTGGTAATATGTGGTGTTGTTGTTGCAAACAGAAATGTTTGTTAATTGTTTAAAATAAAAGAAAATCTTGTCCTTTTTTCTGTTTAATCTTGCTTCATTTTATTTTTTCAGGATTCATGGTTGTAGTTTAATAGGGATTTCTGATTCGGGCACTGATCTAATAGAATTTAGTGTTCAATTGGAAATTTCTTTTATCTACAACAACTTCATCGTAATATATAGTTAACCCTTCCTTATTTAATTCCGGATGGAGTGACTTTTCTTTCTTTTCTTTTCAGAAGCATTTATAAAAACTGGATGGACGAATGTGATGAATAAAGAAAGGTAATTATTTGAAATATTTTTTGAATAGATTTATTAATCAATTCCTTTTTTTTTCAGATTTTGTAACATTGCCCCCCACGGAAAATGCTCAAAGTTCCGACTGAGCATTAACCAAGCAGTGCTTAAAACTGAGTCAGTGCTACCTAGTGTTTTGATCGAGTGGTTTTGTTTTTCGGACACTGTGCCATTGGTGCTAATTATTTTATTTATGAGCTTTTGCGTTCGCAAAGTTGCTCAGGTTCATTCGTGCTTATCCTTTTACTATCTTAGCGGCATGAACTACACTATAGATAATCGTGCACTTAGCACACGTGTCTCCATTTCTTTTTTCACTGACTAGTTTGTAGCTAAAACAAGGTTGTCATGCATCGGTCGTTACTTCTTGAAAAGAAAGTTATTTGATGTTGGATTTAATGACTGAGTGTTG
Source organism: Bombylius major (assembly GCA_932526495.1). Classification (NCBI taxonomy): domain Eukaryota; kingdom Metazoa; phylum Arthropoda; class Insecta; order Diptera; family Bombyliidae; genus Bombylius; species Bombylius major. The sequence goes on from OW052043.1 coordinate 21,073,767, forward strand.
TAGATAAAAGGAGCTTCAGTTCCATCTCAGAAGAATGGTTGGCAAAAAAAATAAAAAAAAGCAAAGAGACCAAGATAGAAGGACAAAAGGTGTGCCAAATTAAACATTTCTGTTTTCGCAACAGCCCATCGACTTGTTGTTGATAGATAGATAGATAGATAGATAGAAAAATGGATAGGTAGATAAATAGATAAGTAGATAGATGGAAAGACAGATAGATAGATAGGTAGAAAGTTGCTACACACGTTAGACCTTGGTGGGCGCTAGACGATCGCGGTGAACTACTAACTTCCGGTTGGTGGTGGAGTGTCGAATGCGGTACACAACATCTGCAACCTTTTCTAGAACCTAATATGGACCATCCCAATTTCTTTGCAGTTTCGGACATTGCCCCTTCTTTCGCTTTAAATTGTACAGCCAAACTAGATCTCCGATCTTGAACGGTTGGGCTTTGGCAGATAAATCGTACCGATCCTTCATCCTGTGACTCGCATTGTTTAGTTGGACGCGATTGAACTCGTGTACCTTGTGTAAGCGTTCCTGCAGTTGCAGTACATACTCGGGGACCGGGGTTCTTTCGGAATTCGGAGGGTCGCCAGTAACCAACTGGATCGGTAAGCGAAGCTCTCTGCCAAAGTTCAACATGGCGGGTGTTTGTTTGGTACTTTGCTGAACTGCTGACCGGAACAACAAGAGTAGAAACGGCAGGTACTCGCCCCAGTCCCGTTGGTGGTTTTCGACAAACTTGGAAAGGTAGTCTAAAATCGAACGGTTGAACCTTACTACTAAACCATCGCTTTGCGGATGCAGGGGAGTCGTTCTAGTCTTGTCGACACGGAACCTTTTCAGCACCTCAGCAAAGACTTCAGATTCGAAGTTTCGACCTTGGTCAGAGTGAAGCTGGAGGCACAATCCGGAACGAGAGAAAACATTGGTTATCAGGGCTTCAGCTACCGTTTCAGCAGTCTGATCTTTAATGGGAATTGCCTCGGGCCACTTGGTGAAGTAGTCCATCACGACCAGGATATATCTAGACTGGTTTCTGGTGACAGGTAGGGGACCTAGGATGTCGATGGCAATCCTTTCGAAGGGTGCACCTGAGTTTCGAACCTGCAAAGGGGATTTCGACTTGGGTATTGGACCTTTCCTTTGCTGACATATCGCGCAACGCAGACAGTAATTCCGGATTTCAGCAGAATAACCCGGCCAACAATACCGTTGTCGAACCTTTGCCATAGTCTTATCGATCGCCAGGTGTCCTCCACTCGGTGAGTCGTGCACTTGCTTCATCACGTCTACCTGCAGGTCTCGAGGAACCAAAATTTGAAGAGTAAGCTGTCGATTGACTTCAAGTTGTCGATATGCTACGTCGTTTCTTAGGACGAGCGATGAAAACATGGCCCAATAGCTCTTAACGGTTGGTTCACAACCACTGATGGTTTCCGCAGCGGGTCGTTCGTCATCCGACAGCCAACGTTTCACCAGTGTTAGGCAAGCATCCCTATTTTGTAGCTGTCACATGTTTTCGACAACGTGAAGCAACCTGACCGCGACCTGTTCCTTTTCTTCGAGACGATGGCAGTAGTTGAAGGAGACTGATTCACAAGGACGTCGAGATAATGCATCGGCATTGCCATGGTTCCTACCTGGTCGATGCTGGATCTCGAAATCAAACTCCTGCAACCGTTCGATCCAGCGGGCAATCTGTCCTTTGGGTTCCTTAAAGTACATTAACCAACGAAGCGACGAGTGATCCGTTCGTAGAAGGAAAGCTTTGCCGAGCAAGTACGGTCTGAAATGTGCAATGGCTTTGACGACAGCGAGCAGTCCCTTCCGCGTCACGCAGTAATTTCGTTCGGGACGGCTGAATGTTTTACTGTAGTACTCGATGACGCGCTCTTGACCATTTTGGACCTGTGAAAGAACTGCTCCCCACGCAAAGTTACTTGCATCGGTATCAACCACGAACTGATCAGAATCGTTGGGCTGTGAGAGAATTGAAGCAGAAACCAGTTTGTTCTTTAGGTGGTCGAACGCATTCTGACATGCTTCGGTCCACAAGAACCTTGCACTCTTCTCCGTAAGAGCTGTCAGAGGTTTAGCAGTTGTAGAAAAGTTTTTCACAAACCGCGCCGGTAATACGCGCACAAACCGAGAAAAGATTGGACGTCCTTTTTAGATGCTGGCACCGGCCAGCTTTGAACAGTTTTATTTTTTCAGGGTCGGTTGCCAATCGTTTCTCGGAGACTACGTGACCGAGGAATTTAACTTCTCTTTGACACATGTGACATTTTTTAGGAGAGAGTTTAAGGCCTGCGGAGCGAAGACGCCGGAATACTTCAGCCAAGTTGTTTATCAGACCAGAAAAGGATGTAGCGTGTACCAGAAGATCGTCTAGGTAGCCCAGTGTAACTGTATAGGGGATACCGATACTAAAGGCAGTTTTTCCTCTGTCTACGGGGTGCATTTCGACTTGGAAATAGCCTGAAACAAGATCTAAGGAGGCAAACCACGAAGAACTTCCAAGTGCTTCCAAAGTGAGGTCGATACGTGGTAGAGGGTACGAGTCCTTTTTTGTAACGTCATTTAACTTCCGGTAGTCCACACAGAACCTGATTGTTCCATCTTTCTTCGCAACTAAGACTACTGGGGAACTCCAAGGGCTTGTAGAGGGTCGATTGACTCCTTGTTTGAGCATCTCTTCGATCAATCTCTCAGCTTCCGCACGACGAAACAGGGGTATTTTTCGCAGCTGTTGTTTCATAGGTCTTGCATCACCAGTGTCTATTCGGTGTTGTTATATCTTTGTACGACCTATGTCTGTGCTAGAGGTACAAAAAACATCCGAAAAATCGACTAGGAGCTGGAGAAGCATTTCCTTTTGGTTGTTATTCAAGTTGGAACTTGATGAATCGAATAACTCTTGTATTTCGTTCGGTAGTGCGTGTAACCTGGAGACTGATATGCATATGGGCGAGTAGCAAGGTTGACTATCCGTCGAAACTGTCTGAGAGAGTCTTTGTAAGGGAGGTTCCGGTTAACTCGAAAAATATTTGAACTTTTCGCACGTCACTTGAAAAGAGGAAAAGACAAGTTCGTAACTTTTATTGACGTTATTTTGTAGAAGGAAAGAGGTAGAGCTGGACCTTTCCAGTTCGGTAGAACGAGAAAGAGGTTGAACTGGAAAGAGTTCGTTCCGATTATAGGTAAGATGGGTAGAGGAGTTGGGCTCTTCCAGATCGGAAAGGCTAAGGTTAGGTTGATCTGGACAGTGTCCAAGCTCTTCTTTAACGTCTGGGTCAAACGTGAGAGAGTTTGGTGGATGTGAAAAGTTTGGTTCGAGTTTTTTACAAGTGTTTATAGAAGGTGGCTCTTCGACAGTTTCCAGAGGGATTTTGGTATTCGCTACCTGAAGGATGTTTTTCTTGAAGTTGAGAATGCAATTAAACTTCTTTAAGAAATCCATACCCAATATGCATTCGTCATGGATATCGGCTACAAAGACAGGGTGTTCGAACGATATATTGTTGAAAGAGATGCTAACGACAGCTTTTCTTTTCACTGCGCACTGGTGTAATTTCACCTGACACTTTGAATGACAGCTGAGGATTCTATAAGCTTACGATTGTCTTGGAGAAAATGTGGATGGAGGACGGTCTGTGTGGCTCCTGTAACAAGTGTCAACTTACAGTCGACGTTGTTCACGGTACCCGGGATGCGAAGATTGTACCCGACTTCGGCGACTGTGACTTTGATAACAGGGCCATCGTTTTCCACTGACCAAGGCTCTTTTTGGTCAGTGGCGTCTAGTTTAACGACGCTTTAGACGTTGAAGGAACGGGTACAACGGGTGATGGAACTGCAAACGACTGCGAGACGGTTATGCAGGTTGATTTGGAGGTCGATTTCTCAGCAGGGGAGGGTGTAGGTGGAAGTGCGGAACAAAAGCTGCTGGAATCCTTGCCTGTAATCTTTTGCACGTTCTTTGCCCGACGTCCTCGTCTAGTGGTCATGACATCAATGCACTTCGTCACCTTCTGCTGGGATCCAATTCGGAGGGTTGTTTTGGCCAAAATCGTCCTTATGGAAGAATAGCTCTTCTTTTCCTTCTTCGAGAACGATGAATCCAAACGATTTGGTACGTAAGTACAGCTTAATGCGACCGGTGTTGGTTGGTGGAGCCTTAGATACAGGGTGGATGCTCGGTTGCGGCTCCTTCAAGCCGAGCTGTCCCTGTTTCCCGAATTCGAGTTCCTTTTACTACCATGTTTGGCAGGCACTGTGGTTCTAGCCACTCGAACATGCTTTCTACCTGCCCGGGTCGCCTCCTTACTAGCCTCCAGGTGGATCGCCAGCGCTAAGGCATCCCCTAGTGTTTTCGGATCGGCCTCGCGTACTTTAAGCTGCACTTCGTAATCTGTAATTCCTCACATAAACTGTCAAAGCGCTATTCGGCTCCTAGCAGTTTCAGGGCACTCTGGGAAAGCGAGCTACGTCAGATGCTCTAGGTCCGTTGCGAACTCAGCCAGTGTTTCTTTATCCTTTTGGACCCGATTTTGTAGTTGAACGTTGGCCATCGACTGCTGGTGTCGACCGCTAAACCGTTCTTTGAAGGCCTTGTCCAACAAGGCGGAATTTTCTTGGACAATCGGCGAGAGCGTGTGGTAAAATGTTAGCGCTGTTGACCTGAGGCACGGTGGCACGTACACGACCAGTTTCTCTTCGGACAAGCTATTGGCTCTTGCTACTACCTCCAAATGTTGTTTGTAGGTCCGCCAGGATTCCTTTCCGTCGTATTCCTTTAAATTGAACTTAACTCTGGCAGGGACGGAGTCGTACACACTACTGACTGGCATTAAGTCTTCGAAAATACCGGTGGACCTTCTAAAGGGTGGTACCGCAGGAGGCAGTCCGTTTTGGGTACTTTGGAAAGGATCCGCTTCCATCGATCTCCTTGGTAGCTCGAAGTCGAGAGGAACTGTGGACTGGTTGTGTGGCGGAAGGCTGAATCCAACTGCTCGCGAAAAACTGGTTCCAGGGTCCCGAAGGTTCGTGCTCGTTGTTATTGGATTGGTGGTACTGGTCGTGGTCATAGGCCGGGTGCAGATGGTAGTGTTATTGATGGGATTATCGAAATTCAACTGGTTTATTTCCTGTATAAAACTGTTAGGGAGTTGCGAGACACCGCCTGTGGCAGAACGAGCGATTGGAGGTGGTGTAGGTAAATTTGCAAGGCGTGAGAGGTTATTCGCTTCCGGGCTCGCAGTAACTGGGTTGCTAGGCAATCTGCTCTCTATGGAAGCCATCCGCGGCAACAAGGTTTCGTTGATCAGCTTTTGTGTATCTTGACGCTGCTGTCTCATTTCTTGCAACTGCTTGATTTTGTTGGTAAGTGCGCTGCTAAGATCTGCAGCAGCGCCAGATTCAGCATAAGAGGGATTGCTACTTTCCGCGCTAGACATTTTCGATTTAATAATAACAAGAAAAGAAATGCCAAAAATTTTTTGTGGAGAGGTTTTATTTCAAAGACCGATCGGACACCACACACTTGACACCAATGTTACAAAATTGGCCTTTGTGAGCGAAAAGTAGAAAAAAAATGTTAAAAGAAGAGAAATAAGGCGTCCGAGAGGGATTTTTTAGAAGAGAAGAAAAAATAGAAAAAAATATGGGCCAAAGACTGAAAAAATGGGAAATGGGGAAATGATGAAAAAAAAGACAGTTTTACAATTTTATAAAAGTTCTGATATTTATTATAGATAGAAACAGAATTTACAAATTTAGGGTCTATTACTAAAAAAAAGAAATCTAATTCAAAATGATAAAACAAACGAGATTTAAAAAATTAAGAAAAACCTAGTTCAAATGTTTTATTTTTGGTCTATTACACTAATAGAGAATTGAACGAGGGGAGCGATCTAACTACAAATGGGTCTATGGTCGATGTAATCTGGGTAAAATTCAGCAGAAGGAAAAAAAAATTTATTTTAAATTGAACGGGATATTAAAAGAAAAGTGAAAAACAAACTAATTCACAATTTTGAGGTTCGAACTGGTAGATGGACGGTCCAAAAAAAAAAAAAAAAAAAAAAGTCGAATTATAAAAAAAAAGAAGTTTAATATTTGGCTGTTCACTGCTATCTGTTTACACGAAGCTATTTTAGCTGCTCTTGCCTATTTGGCAACACCAATAGATTTTAATTAAAGTGAATTATTAATTCAGATACTGTGGCAACACTTGTTGTTTTGACAGATATTTAACCAAATTATACTTAGGTGAATTAAATGTTGTTATTGAAAATTTGTAAGAGAAAAAAAAATGTGTTAGTGAAAAAAAAAAGGTTAACTAAAAAAAAGAAAAGTGGAAGTTTAAAGTGTCTAAATTTAAAGTTTACAGTGAGGTGTTAAAAAAAAAGAAGGAAATGATAGGTAAGTAAAAAGGGTGAAAAATTATAATATTGAAAAGTGTATTTAAAAAAGAAAGTGTGCAAGAAGAAGTGTAGTAATAGAGAAAGTGATAATTTGTGGTTAGAAAAACAAAAAAAAAATGTGTAGCACTTAAGAATGGTAATTAATTAATTAAGTGTAAGTAAAAATGAAAGTGAAGCAAGAAAAGTGTTAAAAGAAAAACGAATTACGTACCTGTGCTGCAAAAAGAGAAACTAAACTTACTGTGAAAATTTGTGGCAAAAAAAAAAAGAAAAGGAAAATTGTTCAAAAAACTATATATTTATAAAAAACTATGTTAAAGAAATTGTGTGAAAAAAAATTAAATTATCTTGAAATCAAAGATTTAGAACTGTGAGAAAAACTTTTAACTAAAAAAAACTGTGCAAAAACTTCACTCGCGAAATACTGGTTAAAAAAAACTAACTAACTTCTTCGTCATGAGTGTCGGTTTTATAGGTTTATCCAGAAATTCGCGAACCTTCTCGAGAAAGTTACTTTCCAATATGAGAAAGTTATTTTCTTTCTCATATAAAGTCTCAAACTTTCTCAAAGAAGATTCTCGATTTTCGAAAATTTATCGTGACGTGGGTGTATTGGTAATAGGTGGTGTTGTTGTTGCAAACAGAAATGTTTGTTAATTGTTTAAAATAAAAGAAAATCTTGTCCTTTTTTTTTCCTGTTTAATCTTGCTTCATTTTATTTTTTCAGGATTCATGGTTGTAGTTTAATAGGGATTTCTGATTCGGACACTGATCTAATAGAATTTAGTGTTCAATTGGAAATTTCTTTTATCTACAACAACTTCATCGTAATATATAAGTTAACCCTTCCTTATTTAATTCTGGATGGAGTGACTTTTCTTTCTTTTCTTTTCAGAAGCATTTATAAAAACTGGATGGACGAATGTGATGAATAAAGAAAGGTAATTATTTGAAATATTTTTTGAATAGATTTATTAATCAATTCCTTTTTTTTTTTTTTAGATTTTGTAACAATATTATAGTAATTTAGAAATAAAAAATTAAGTTCCTTTTCTTTGAATATACTAGATGTTTTATGAAATCAACGAAAAATTATTGTGGAATTTAAAATATATTTCATTTTGGAAACGAAGCAGCTTTGTTACATGAACATCTACCAAATATTTTGTTGAAGCAATACAATACTTTCGTTGAAATTAAAAAATATTCTGTTATAATAACGAAATACTTCTATTAAATTTACAAAACGTTTTTGGTAATACCATTTTGTAATGTAAAGAACAGTTTTTAAAAATAGATTAAAGTAATACTTTTTTTTGACATTGTATTATGAGTCTTTGTGATAGAAGGAAGTGGATTGTGTTTTTGTAAAATTTAAGACGGCAAATAAAATAAAATAACCTTTTTAAAAAATTGATATAATAATTTGTTTTATTTCAGACTATTGTTTTTTAAAAAAATAATATTTTTGAATATTCTATTATAACATTGTTATGTTCCAGCATACCTCCTACTTTTTCACATAATTTACATTATATTATTAATAATTACTCTAACAATACTCTTTCTCATAAATCATATCAATGATATAAGTAAAATTTTAAGAATTATAATGTTAACTTTCACATCAATTATCTCCCATGTAATATTTCTATCAATAATTTACTTCTTGCATAATTTCATTCTCACCAAATAAATTTTAAAAATTGCATTACTTCCCATGAGAACTTAGCACCTGTGAAGTCAGTACAGATTCTAAGAAACCCCCAATTGACTATTATTCATTAAGCTTTCACCTTTCAATGACCTCGCTCTATACAGGGTGTATTCTTTCTAACTACCAAGAAGGGTACAACGATATTCGCTGGACTATTTCATGAAAAAAATTTCACTATCAAAACTTTCGATTGTGTCTATTTTCGCCGCTAGAGGGCGTTCAAAATTATGAGTTTTATGCAAGACCTTCCAACACAAAATCACATGTCACTTTTTTTGCACCATATGTATCTAAATTTTTCTATTCATTATGAATGGCTATTAAAATTACCTTTCATTTGGTGTATTATATATTGTATGTAATAATTTCACTTTCAAGAAAAGAGGTCATAAACTTGAAATTTATGATTTTTTTTTCCTAAAATTTTCTCAATTAATTGGGCTCCTGAAAAAAAATTCACTAACAAAAATTTTTTTTCATTTATTTAGAAAGCTAATATTATGTAAATTAAAACAAAAAAAGTTTCAGTTCAATAGCGCTATCCGTTATCATGTAATTAAGGATCATAGGTGTGCGAAAAGGGTCAAAAGTGTTATTTAAACGAAGTTTTGTCACAAAAAACCGTTTATAATTCAAAAAATAATTAAAATAAAAAAATTTTTTTAATATAAAACGTTTTTAAAACGGACTCAAAAGTATAAAATAATTTTTCCTAGCCACATACACATTCTCAACCCCATACAGATAATCCTGAAAATTTGTGATTGCGAATTTTTAATAGCTATAAAAATACTTGTAAGATTAAAAACGAAAAACGCATAAATTTTAATAAAGAAAAATTAATATTTTATTTATTTTAGACCAAATTTAAGGATCGAATATCATAAAAAGTAAAATCTTTAAACTTTCATTAGCGATGTAATATTGCATTGTCATGCAGTTCTGAACTATGTTGAAAGTTTCAAGTCTCTATCTCATCAAAAAGTTGGTTAAAAATTAAAAATCAATTTCCAAATTTGTACCGAACAGATAGACAAGAAACCAAGCTAATAAAAACATTTTAAAAGATACACTTTTGACCCTTTTCGCACACCTATGATCCTTAATTACATGATAATTTTTTTGTTTTATTAAACATAATATTAGCTTTCTAAATAAATGAAAAAAAATTTTTGTTAGTGAATTTTTTTTCAGGAGCCCAATTAATTGAGAAAATTTTAGAAAAAAAAAATCATAAATTTCAAGTTTAAGACCTCTTTTCTTGAAAGTAAAATTATTACATACAATATATAATACACCAAATGAAAGGTAATTTTAATAGCCATTCATAATAAATAGAAAAATTTAGATACATAGGGTGCAAAAAAAGTGACACAATCGAAAGTTTCGCTAGTACAATTTTTTTCATGAAAAAGTCCAGCGAATATCGTGGTACCCCTCTTGGTAATTAGAAAGAATACACCCTGTATACATTCATTCTGAACATTAAACCAGAAATAAGTCAAATGTTGCGTTCTCGTGAAATAAAAACCCCAAATGAAGCATGTAATATAGCATTAAAAGAAGAAAAAGTTCAATTACTGCTTTGTGCACAAATTCAGAAAAGGCCTACATGTAGTTTCTGTAAGAAAACAGGTCACGTCTCTCAAAATTGCTACAAAAAAACTAACAATAAAACAATTCTCCAAGCTAATGGAAGTCAAAATTCCTGTAGATACTGCAAGCATTTAGGACATACAATAGAAGAATGTCGAAAAATAGCCTATAAAAATCAGAGTCAAAACCAAAGTCAACAATCTCAAAATTTTAAAAGAGTCGAAAATTCAAACAAAAATAAATCTGAACAGGGAAACGTACAGAATCTCGAGGGGAACGCAGCAACGCCTCGAGAATTGGGAAAATTTGCTGCACTAACTATGAATTAATTCTTTATAACGAAAATACTATATATCTAAAAGTTAATTGCGAAAATTCGAAATCTAGATGTCTCAAATTTCTCATAGACAGTGGTGCAAATATCTCACTCGTAAAATCAAAATCTCTTAAGTCCAATACAAAATATTATGACAACAAAATTCTTAATCTTAAAGGCATCGATAAAAACGATAACCCTCTTGAAACAATAGGATTCACGTATTTAAATTTAAAATCCAATAATTTCGATGTAATAGGAAAATTCCATACCATAGCATCAACTTCCAATATACCCTATGATGGAATCCTGGGTAATGACTTCTTGCAAAAATACAAAGCAAATCTCAATTATGAACAAAGTGTTCTCGTTATAATTAAAAATGAAAAATCATATCAAATTCCATTTTATAAGTGTCCTGCTAACACTTCCAATCAATTTATTCTAGATGCTCGAAGCGAGACACTAATTGAAGTCAATGTAGAAAACCCTAATATACTTGAAGGACTTTTGCCTGAAATAACAATCCTTGATGGCGTCTATCTGAGTAGAGCCATTACTAAAGTAAACAAAAATCAAAAAGCTTTCGCAACAATTCTTAATACACTCCTTATAAATAATCCAATGGTTAAATTATAATTAATTAATATATTAATGGAATATAACCGAAATATTGGACCAACTTGGTCATAGCGTATATTTTACAACCCTCGACTTAGCCTCAGGGTTTCACCAAATTGAAATGGAAGAAAGTGATAAATGTAAAACAGCATTTTCTACGCCAACTGGCCACTACGAATATAACCGTATGCCATTTGGGCTCAAAAACGCGCCCGCGACATTTCAAAGAGAGATGATCACAGTCCTTTCAAGGCTAAACGGAACATCCTGTTACGTCTACTTAGATGATGTAGTTGTTTATGCCTCAAGTCTTCAAGACCATGAACAAAAATTACGCGACAACTTTAAAAGGTTTGAATTTAATAACCTCAAACTCCAACCAGATAAGTGTGAATTCCTACGTAAGGAAGTAGCTTACCTTGGTCATATAATATGTATCTAAGGATGGAGTTAAACCAAACCCTGATAAGGTCAAGGCGATAGAAAACTTCCCACGACCTCAATCAGTCAAAGATATTAGAGCTTTTTTGGGTTTAGTTGGTTATTATAGAAGGTTCATTGAGAATTTCAGTACTTTGGCTAGGCCATTGAATTCTCTATTAAAGAAGGATTGCCAATTTAAGTGGACATTTCAACAGGAAGAATCGTTCAATACTCTTCGCGAGAAATTAGTAAAGGAACCAATCCTTCAATACCCAGATTTCAAACGTGAATTTATTCTCACCACGGATGCTTCGAATTTTGCTATCGGAGCTATTCTTTCACAAGGAGAAATTGGCAAGGATCTTCCTATAGCATACGCTTCTCGTACGTTGAATCACGCAGAAACAAATTATAGTACAACTGAGCGTGAGCTCTTGGCAATTGTGTGGGCCGTACAACATTTTCGTCCGTATATCTATGGCAGAAAATTTAAAATAGTGACTGATCATCGTCCGTTAGTCTGGTTATTTAACTGCAATGACCCTGGATCTAGACTTGTACGATGGCGTCTAAAGCTCGAGGAATATGAATACGAAATAGTTTACAAACAAGGAAAAATAAACTCAAATGCAGATTGTTTGTCAAGAATTTCTAACACTAATATATTTCACAAGCAATGAAGACACTTACGACGATTATATAAAATTCTTTTATTGTTCTCTATCTCCTAAAATATATGAATATTCTGAATCTGATGCCATTCTAACAGAGGCCAACGATAACATAGCTTACAAAACTAGTGCAGATCTGGACGATAACAATAAATATTGCGAAGAATTATTAGCCTTATCACATAATACAGAACAATTGAAAGCACATCCTCATGAAATATATTCAAATTTCAAATCAAGTAATATTAAAAACAAAAATTTTATTTTTCACTGCTTTATCAAAAGAAACAGTTGGGAAAAAGCATCGTATCAATTGCTTTTCCAAACTTCGAAGATCCTATAAATCAATTAAAACTCAACAAAGTGAAAGACATCATATTATTTATTTTTAGAAATACAAAAATTAAAATAACTATTTTTAAAAACAAAATAATAACTCCACCAAAAGACCAAATTCCAATAATATTAAAGGAAAATCATGATAACCCTCAATCTGGACACTCTGGGTTCTATAAAACATATAACAGAATCAAGTCCAAATACAAATGGCAAAATATGAAATCTGACATCAAAAGATATGTAAAAGCTTGTGAATCTTGTCAAAAAAATAAAACAATGCGTAAAACAATCAAAGCTCCTATGGAAATTACCTCAACAGCTTCTCAAGCATTTGAAAAATTATGTATTGACATTGTAGGTCCCTTACCTATAACAGAAGAAGGTAATCGATTCATAGTAACATTACAAGATGACCTCACAAAATTCTCTCAAGCTTATGCAGTTGAACGACATGACGCTGAAACTATCGCAAATAAATTACTTTATTTTATAAGTCACATGGGAATTCCGAAAACAATTTTATCAGATCAAGGTCCAGATTTCATGTCCGAAATCATAACAAAATTCACGAAACTATTTCATATACGTAAACTAACTTCAACAGCATATCATCCACAAACGAACGGAGCACTCGAAAGATCTCATTCTACTTTGAAAGATTACTTAAAACATTATATCAATTCAGCCCAGAACGACTGGGATAAATGGTTACCTATGGCCGTTTTCTCATATAATACATCAGTCCACACCACTACTAAATTTACACCTTATGAATTAGTTTTTGGAACAAAACCAACACTTCCAAGTTCTTTAACTCAAACACCTGAGTTTAACTATACTTACGATAATTACATCGACCAGTTAAAATACAGATTCAATAAATCGCTTGAAATTGCCAAACAAAATATCCAAAAATCTAAAGAAAACTCAAAAAGAATATACGATAATAAAATAATTAACCCAGATTACAAAGAAGGGGACAAGGTATATTTACAAAATACTTCATCAAAACTAAATAAGAAATTATCTCCGAATTATAACGGTCCCTACGAAATAATCAAAGTACACAATAATCAAAACGTAACTTTAAAAATTAAGAACAAAAAGTACGAGTTCACAAAAACAGAATTAAACCCTCGATATCCCTCTTTTCAGATCCATTGGGTCAGTCCAACCCTTCGACTTCAAATTAACTAAGGTTGAGAATGGAAGCGGTATTTTTTATGATAAGATTGGACAAGTAAAGCTGTACTCCGCAAAGTGGAAGTTGCTAACTTACGTAAATATAACAACCTTTTCAGAAAAATTTAATTTAATAAAATCAACTTATGACAAATCTGAAAGTCTTTGTAAAAATAAGATAGAATATCACATAGCTTTTTATTGTACTCAATCTTTAAACTTTATAAAAGCCCAGTTACCAAATTTATACATGAAATCTCAATCCATTAAAGATATTATAGGACACACAAGACAAAAACGTGGCTGGTTTAATGCAGTAGGTACTCTTTTTAAAACCGTTTTCGGAACAATGAATGCTGATGATGCAGAATATTATGATAAAATAATACAACAAGTAAAGGATGATGACTCTCACATGCTAAATGTCATGAAGGATCAAATACAAATTGTGAGATCAACCATAGCAAATTTTAACGAAACCATTAATACCTTTAAATTAAACGAGGATATTTTCAATGAAAATATAAGAAAATTCAATTCTTACAATAAACAAGTCACAAATAGAATTAATACAATAATTTCCTCAGATTTAGTACAGCAACACATTTCCCTTTTAACATACTTAACAAATGAATTAAATGAAGAATTAGATAGCCTAATAAATGCAATTCTCTTCGCGAAACAAAGCATTCTTCATCCTTTCATAATAACCCCAATTCAGTTAATAACAGAATTAAAATTCAATTCCCGTTTAACTAAAGGACTAGAATTTCCAATACCATGTAATGTTGAAAACGCACATATATTTATAGATATATCAGATTTACAAGTTTACTTCATTAATGGGAAATTAGTATTTATTATCAACATTCCTTTAACTCAGGAAAATGAATTTAATTTCTATGAAATTCTTCCTCTTCCCATACCACACTCATGAATAAAGAAAGGTAATTATTTGAAATATTTTTTGAATAGATTTATTAATCAATTCCTTTTTTTTTTTTTTAGATTTTGTAACAATATTATAGTAATTTAGAAATAAAAAATTAAGTTCCTTTTCTTTGAATATACTAGATGTTTTATGAAATCAACGAAAAATTATTGTGGAATTTAAAATATATTTCATTTTGGAAACGAAGCAGCTTTGTTACATGAACATCTACCAAATATTTTGTTGAAGCAATACAATACTTTCGTTGAAATTAAAAAATATTCTGTTATAATAACGAAATACTTCTATTAAATTTACAAAACGTTTTTGGTAATACCATTTTGTAATGTAAAGAACAGTTTTTAAAAATAGATTAAAGTAATACTTTTTTTTGACATTGTATTATGAGTCTTTGTGATAGAAGGAAGTGGATTGTGTTTTTGTAAAATTTAAGACGGCAAATAAAATAAAATAACCTTTTTAAAAAATTGATATAATAATTTGTTTTATTTCAGACTATTGTTTTTTAAAAAAATAATATTTTTGAATATTCTATTATAACATTGTTATGTTCCAGCATACCTCCTACTTTTTCACATAATTTACATTATATTATTAATAATTACTCTAACAATACTCTTTCTCATAAATCATATCAATGATATAAGTAAAATTTTAAGAATTATAATGTTAACTTTCACATCAATTATCTCCCATGTAATATTTCTATCAATAATTTACTTCTTGCATAATTTCATTCTCACCAAATAAATTTTAAAAATTGCATTACTTCCCATGAGAACTTAGCACCTGTGAAGTCAGTACAGATTCTAAGAAACCCCCAATTGACTATTATTCATTAAGCTTTCACCTTTCAATGACCTCGCTCTATACAGGGTGTATTCTTTCTAACTACCAAGAAGGGTACAACGATATTCGCTGGACTATTTCATGAAAAAAATTTCACTATCAAAACTTTCGATTGTGTCTATTTTCGCCGCTAGAGGGCGTTCAAAATTATGAGTTTTATGCAAGACCTTCCAACACAAAATCACATGTCACTTTTTTTGCACCATATGTATCTAAATTTTTCTATTCATTATGAATGGCTATTAAAATTACCTTTCATTTGGTGTATTATATATTGTATGTAATAATTTCACTTTCAAGAAAAGAGGTCATAAACTTGAAATTTATGATTTTTTTTTCCTAAAATTTTCTCAATTAATTGGGCTCCTGAAAAAAAATTCACTAACAAAAATTTTTTTTCATTTATTTAGAAAGCTAATATTATGTAAATTAAAACAAAAAAAGTTTCAGTTCAATAGCGCTATCCGTTATCATGTAATTAAGGATCATAGGTGTGCGAAAAGGGTCAAAAGTGTTATTTAAACGAAGTTTTGTCACAAAAAACCGTTTATAATTCAAAAAATAATTAAAATAAAAAAATTTTTTTAATATAAAACGTTTTTAAAACGGACTCAAAAGTATAAAATAATTTTTCCTAGCCACATACACATTCTCAACCCCATACAGATAATCCTGAAAATTTGTGATTGCGAATTTTTAATAGCTATAAAAATACTTGTAAGATTAAAAACGAAAAACGCATAAATTTTAATAAAGAAAAATTAATATTTTATTTATTTTAGACCAAATTTAAGGATCGAATATCATAAAAAGTAAAATCTTTAAACTTTCATTAGCGATGTAATATTGCATTGTCATGCAGTTCTGAACTATGTTGAAAGTTTCAAGTCTCTATCTCATCAAAAAGTTGGTTAAAAATTAAAAATCAATTTCCAAATTTGTACCGAACAGATAGACAAGAAACCAAGCTAATAAAAACATTTTAAAAGATACACTTTTGACCCTTTTCGCACACCTATGATCCTTAATTACATGATAATTTTTTTGTTTTATTAAACATAATATTAGCTTTCTAAATAAATGAAAAAAAATTTTTGTTAGTGAATTTTTTTTCAGGAGCCCAATTAATTGAGAAAATTTTAGAAAAAAAAAATCATAAATTTCAAGTTTAAGACCTCTTTTCTTGAAAGTAAAATTATTACATACAATATATAATACACCAAATGAAAGGTAATTTTAATAGCCATTCATAATAAATAGAAAAATTTAGATACATAGGGTGCAAAAAAAGTGACACAATCGAAAGTTTCGCTAGTACAATTTTTTTCATGAAAAAGTCCAGCGAATATCGTGGTACCCCTCTTGGTAATTAGAAAGAATACACCCTGTATACATTCATTCTGAACATTAAACCAGAAATAAGTCAAATGTTGCGTTCTCGTGAAATAAAAACCCCAAATGAAGCATGTAATATAGCATTAAAAGAAGAAAAAGTTCAATTACTGCTTTGTGCACAAATTCAGAAAAGGCCTACATGTAGTTTCTGTAAGAAAACAGGTCACGTCTCTCAAAATTGCTACAAAAAAACTAACAATAAAACAATTCTCCAAGCTAATGGAAGTCAAAATTCCTGTAGATACTGCAAGCATTTAGGACATACAATAGAAGAATGTCGAAAAATAGCCTATAAAAATCAGAGTCAAAACCAAAGTCAACAATCTCAAAATTTTAAAAGAGTCGAAAATTCAAACAAAAATAAATCTGAACAGGGAAACGTACAGAATCTCGAGGGGAACGCAGCAACGCCTCGAGAATTGGGAAAATTTGCTGCACTAACTATGAATTAATTCTTTATAACGAAAATACTATATATCTAAAAGTTAATTGCGAAAATTCGAAATCTAGATGTCTCAAATTTCTCATAGACAGTGGTGCAAATATCTCACTCGTAAAATCAAAATCTCTTAAGTCCAATACAAAATATTATGACAACAAAATTCTTAATCTTAAAGGCATCGATAAAAACGATAACCCTCTTGAAACAATAGGATTCACGTATTTAAATTTAAAATCCAATAATTTCGATGTAATAGGAAAATTCCATACCATAGCATCAACTTCCAATATACCCTATGATGGAATCCTGGGTAATGACTTCTTGCAAAAATACAAAGCAAATCTCAATTATGAACAAAGTGTTCTCGTTATAATTAAAAATGAAAAATCATATCAAATTCCATTTTATAAGTGTCCTGCTAACACTTCCAATCAATTTATTCTAGATGCTCGAAGCGAGACACTAATTGAAGTCAATGTAGAAAACCCTAATATACTTGAAGGACTTTTGCCTGAAATAACAATCCTTGATGGCGTCTATCTGAGTAGAGCCATTACTAAAGTAAACAAAAATCAAAAAGCTTTCGCAACAATTCTTAATACACTCCTTATAAATAATCCAATGGTTAAATTATAATTAATTAATATATTAATGGAATATAACCGAAATATTGGACCAACTTGGTCATAGCGTATATTTTACAACCCTCGACTTAGCCTCAGGGTCCACTACGAATATAACCGTATGCCATTTGGGCTCAAAAACGCGCCCGCGACATTTCAAAGAGAGATGATCACAGTCCTTTCAGGGCTAAACGGAACATCCTGTTACGTCTATTTAGATGATGTAGTTGTTTATGCCTCAAGTCTTCAAGACCATGAACAAAAATTACGCGACAACTTTAAAAGGTTTGAATTTAATAACCTCAAACTCCAACCAGATAAGTGTGAATTCCTACGTAAGGAAGTAGCTTACCTTGGTCATATAATATGTATCTAAGGATGGAGTTAAACCAAACCCTGATAAGGTCAAGGCGATAGAAAACTTCCCACGACCTCAATCAGTCAAAGATATTAGAGCTTTTTTGGGTTTAGTTGGTTATTATAGAAGGTTCATTGAGAATTTCAGTACTTTGGCTAGGCCATTGAATTCTCTATTAAAGAAGGATTGCCAATTTAAGTGGACATTTCAACAGGAAGAATCGTTCAATACTCTTCGCGAGAAATTAGTAAAGGAACCAATCCTTCAATACCCAGATTTCAAACGTGAATTTATTCTCACCACGGATGCTTCGAATTTTGCTATCGGAGCTATTCTTTCACAAGGAGAAATTGGCAAGGATCTTCCTATAGCATACGCTTCTCGTACGTTGAATCACGCAGAAACAAATTATAGTACAACTGAGCGTGAGCTCTTGGCAATTGTGTGGGCCGTACAACATTTTCGTCCGTATATCTATGGCAGAAAATTTAAAATAGTGACTGATCATCGTCCGTTAGTCTGGTTATTTAACTGCAATGACCCTGGATCTAGACTTGTACGATGGCGTCTAAAGCTCGAGGAATATGAATACGAAATAGTTTACAAACAAGGAAAAATAAACTCAAATGCAGATTGTTTGTCAAGAATTTCTAACACTAATATATTTCACAAGCAATGAAGACACTTACGACGATTATATAAAATTCTTTTATTGTTCTCTATCTCCTAAAATATATGAATATTCTGAATCTGATGCCATTCTAACAGAGGCCAACGATAACATAGCTTACAAAACTAGTGCAGATCTGGACGATAACAATAAATATTGCGAAGAATTATTAGCCTTATCACATAATACAGAACAATTGAAAGCACATCCTCATGAAATATATTCAAATTTCAAATCAAGTAATATTAAAAACAAAAATTTTATTTTTCACTGCTTTATCAAAAGAAACAGTTGGGAAAAAGCATCGTATCAATTGCTTTTCCAAACTTCGAAGATCCTATAAATCAATTAAAACTCAACAAAGTGAAAGACATCATATTATTTATTTTTAGAAATACAAAAATTAAAATAACTATTTTTAAAAACAAAATAATAACTCCACCAAAAGACCAAATTCCAATAATATTAAAGGAAAATCATGATAACCCTCAATCTGGACACTCTGGGTTCTATAAAACATATAACAGAATCAAGTCCAAATACAAATGGCAAAATATGAAATCTGACATCAAAAGATATGTAAAAGCTTGTGAATCTTGTCAAAAAAATAAAACAATGCGTAAAACAATCAAAGCTCCTATGGAAATTACCTCAACAGCTTCTCAAGCATTTGAAAAATTATGTATTGACATTGTAGGTCCCTTACCTATAACAGAAGAAGGTAATCGATTCATAGTAACATTACAAGATGACCTCACAAAATTCTCTCAAGCTTATGCAGTTGAACGACATGACGCTGAAACTATCGCAAATAAATTACTTTATTTTATAAGTCACATGGGAATTCCGAAAACAATTTTATCAGATCAAGGTCCAGATTTCATGTCCGAAATCATAACAAAATTCACGAAACTATTTCATATACGTAAACTAACTTCAACAGCATATCATCCACAAACGAACGGAGCACTCGAAAGATCTCATTCTACTTTGAAAGATTACTTAAAACATTATATCAATTCAGCCCAGAACGACTGGGATAAATGGTTACCTATGGCCGTTTTCTCATATAATACATCAGTCCACACCACTACTAAATTTACACCTTATGAATTAGTTTTTGGAACAAAACCAACACTTCCAAGTTCTTTAACTCAAACACCTGAGTTTAACTATACTTACGATAATTACATCGACCAGTTAAAATACAGATTCAATAAATCGCTTGAAATTGCCAAACAAAATATCCAAAAATCTAAAGAAAACTCAAAAAGAATATACGATAATAAAATAATTAACCCAGATTACAAAGAAGGGGACAAGGTATATTTACAAAATACTTCATCAAAACTAAATAAGAAATTATCTCCGAATTATAACGGTCCCTACGAAATAATCAAAGTACACAATAATCAAAACGTAACTTTAAAAATTAAGAACAAAAAGTACGAGTTCACAAAAACAGAATTAAACCCTCGATATCCCTCTTTTCAGATCCATTGGGTCAGTCCAACCCTTCGACTTCAAATTAACTAAGGTTGAGAATGGAAGCGGTATTTTTTATGATAAGATTGGACAAGTAAAGCTGTACTCCGCAAAGTGGAAGTTGCTAACTTACGTAAATATAACAACCTTTTCAGAAAAATTTAATTTAATAAAATCAACTTATGACAAATCTGAAAGTCTTTGTAAAAATAAGATAGAATATCACATAGCTTTTTATTGTACTCAATCTTTAAACTTTATAAAAGCCCAGTTACCAAATTTATACATGAAATCTCAATCCATTAAAGATATTATAGGACACACAAGACAAAAACGTGGCTGGTTTAATGCAGTAGGTACTCTTTTTAAAACCGTTTTCGGAACAATGAATGCTGATGATGCAGAATATTATGATAAAATAATACAACAAGTAAAGGATGATGACTCTCACATGCTAAATGTCATGAAGGATCAAATACAAATTGTGAGATCAACCATAGCAAATTTTAACGAAACCATTAATACCTTTAAATTAAACGAGGATATTTTCAATGAAAATATAAGAAAATTCAATTCTTACAATAAACAAGTCACAAATAGAATTAATACAATAATTTCCTCAGATTTAGTACAGCAACACATTTCCCTTTTAACATACTTAACAAATGAATTAAATGAAGAATTAGATAGCCTAATAAATGCAATTCTCTTCGCGAAACAAATCATTCTTCATCCTTTCATAATAACCCCAATTCAGTTAATAACAGAATTAAAATTCAATTCCCGTTTAACTAAAGGACTAGAATTTCCAATACCATGTAATGTTGAAAACGCACATATATTTATAGATATATCAGATTTACAAGTTTACTTCATTAATGGGAAATTAGTATTTATTATCAACATTCCTTTAACTCAGGAAAATGAATTTAATTTCTATGAAATTCTTCCTCTTCCCATACCACACTCATGAATAAAGAAAGGTAATTATTTGAAATATTTTTTGAATAGATTTATTAATCAATTCCTTTTTTTTTTTTTTAGATTTTGTAACAATATTATAGTAATTTAGAAATAAAAAATTAAGTTCCTTTTCTTTGAATATACTAGATGTTTTATGAAATCAACGAAAAATTATTGTGGAATTTAAAATATATTTCATTTTGGAAACGAAGCAGCTTTGTTACATGAACATCTACCAAATATTTTGTTGAAGCAATACAATACTTTCGTTGAAATTAAAAAATATTCTGTTATAATAACGAAATACTTCTATTAAATTTACAAAACGTTTTTGGTAATACCATTTTGTAATGTAAAGAACAGTTTTTAAAAATAGATTAAAGTAATACTTTTTTTTGACATTGTATTATGAGTCTTTGTGATAGAAGGAAGTGGATTGTGTTTTTGTAAAATTTAAGACGGCAAATAAAATAAAATAACCTTTTTAAAAAATTGATATAATAATTTGTTTTATTTCAGACTATTGTTTTTTAAAAAAATAATATTTTTGAATATTCTATTATAACATTGTTATGTTCCAGCATACCTCCTACTTTTTCACATAATTTACATTATATTATTAATAATTACTCTAACAATACTCTTTCTCATAAATCATATCAATGATATAAGTAAAATTTTAAGAATTATAATGTTAACTTTCACATCAATTATCTCCCATGTAATATTTCTATCAATAATTTACTTCTTGCATAATTTCATTCTCACCAAATAAATTTTAAAAATTGCATTACTTCCCATGATAACTTAGCACCTGTGATGTCAGTACAGTTTCTAATATCCTAGACATACCGCAATATAAAGTACAAATAAAGTACGTACTTTGGCTTTGTACTTTATTTTGGTGACACACCGTTTTTTGTACTTTATTTTGACGTTTAAATTTATTTTGAATGAAAATTGTTCAACTGTTGATAAATATTTGAATATATTTGTTAAATATTTAGTAAAAATATAAAATTATATATCACAATAATTGGTGAATTATATAAAAATCTTTAAAAAAGGTTTGTATTAAATTTGGCTCAAAAATTAAAAATGGCAGCTACCATAACCAAATACATCTGTCTCAATACTTCTATATATACAGAAAAGAGATAGATATTCTTCTGGTTATTATGGCAGCAACCATGTTTATTTTTTATTTTTAAATACATTACTTCACACATTTTTTTTTACTGGTGCAAGGCTCAACACAAATTTTACTTCTACTATTGACAACAAGTGGCTCTGAAGATCGTACTTTACACCTAAAGTACATAAATTTTTGTTCTCAGCTAAAGTACACAAATGTATGGGGAAAGTCGATGAATTCGTACTTCGTGCTTTATTTTTGTACTCAAGTACGTACTTTAGCTTGGTCTGCCTAGGCTATAAGAAACCCCCAATTGACTATTATTCATTATGCTTTCACCTACTTGCTACAAATTGGCATACTCTGATAGAACGAATCGAAGTTGATTTTTGAAAGTTAATTAGTTCACTCTGTAACGTGTTAATGTTATTCGGTTATTCAAAAATAAAAAATAATAGAAATTTGAATTTTGTTAAATTAAATTAAAATTTGAATTAAACAATTTAATAAATTAAATAAAAAAATTGAATTTTGTGATTAAACAATTAAATTAAATCAAATGGAAATTTAGATTAAACAATGTAATAAATTAAATAGAAATTTGAATTTTGTGAATAAAAAGGTTTAAGTAAGTTAAATAAGAAGTGATGAAATTTTTCTTTTATTAAAAAGATCATATAATTCTTTTTATAAACTTAAAATAAAATAAGTTTGTGAACATAAAAAAGATCGTAGTAAAATAAATAATATTAATTCAAAAATTTTACAAAAGTGTTTTATTTGTAACGGGGCCATAACAACATATAGGAATTTTTTCATGTAGAAAAAAAAAGTAAAAAAAAAAAAGATAAGTAGGGTTTATTTTTTTCAACAAAAACACATAAAGAAAAAAAATGTTTTTTTTTTTTTATATTATTATATTGGCCAAATCTTAAGAATAAATGTAGATTATAAAGTCTTTTTTCGTGAATATTCATTAGTATCAATCGAAAAATTGTTAAAGAAAAAAAAGTAAGGGATATTTAATCATATAACCTATAATAGAGAATGAATTAAGAAATATACACATTTCACTGTAAATATAATATTGTCTTTTGTAATTTTTTTTTTATGAGTAGAAAATTTCTTTTAAGAATATACACAGAACGAAACAAAGAATAAAAACCTGTAGATATGAAGTAAAATTCGAATAAAAATGAAATAAAACTTAACAAAGGTTAACTGTTCCCTATATCTTTTTGTTGATTTTTTTTTTTGGATTCTTTCTTTGGATTTTGCCGGTATCTTTTTTTTCATGTTAGTGTAACGGACCCGCTTCCGAAAAGGAGTTCCCAAAGAACCCCGCCCGGCTGAAGCAGCTAGAAAATTGACCGGCGGGAACACCTGGAAGCTTCTTCGATTATAAAGCCCCTCTTTTTTTATAATTATTCGTTACGTAACAGTTACTGAGTGCACTGTTTTTTTTGCATATATACAAAAAAAAATAAATAAAATAAAATATAAGAAATATTTGTTAAAAAAGAAAAAACATATCTAGAATTTCAAAATAAATAATTTTTCATAATTATAAAACTTAAAGAAAAAAAAAGAAGAAAACAGAAAAAAAAGAAAATTAAGCACTGATTGTGTGTTTTAGAAAAATTTTTATATCCCAACTTAAAATCTGCTATAAGACCAGTCTTGAATACTAGTGACACACCAGTACCACAGCAGCCATGTACATCTTCAGAACATCCAGACGAGTGCAGTCAACAAACCAATAATGACGACAGTAGTAGCGACAGTGATTTTGATTGCTTCGATTATTCCCGACCACTAAATCAAAATGATTTGAATGACCTTTGACTGTCTAAGACTGCATCAGAAGTTCTAGCTTTTCGATTAAAAACAAGAAATCTGTTGACAAAAGAAACTAAGATATTGTACTGCCGTAACAGGGAAAGGGGTTTACTTCCTTTCTTTACTGAAGAAGACAATTTTGTGTTTTGTTCTGATATTCCCAGCCTAATGACTGCAATGGGATTAAAACAGTTTAATCCAAATGAATGGGGTTTAATCATAGATTCGTCAAAATGAAGTCTTAAATGTGTACTTTTGCATAATGGTAACAAACTAGGTTCTTTTCCTTTTGCTCATTCTACAAAAATTAAAAAATAATATCCTACAATATCCCTAGTTCTGGACAAAATCAAGTATCATGAACATAACTGGGTTTTATGTGTTGATTTAAAAATGGTTAATTTCCTCTTGGGCCAAAAAAGTGGCTACACAAAGTACCCCTGTTTCCTATGCTTATGGGACAGCCAAACTAAAGCCGATCACTGGAAAAATAGAAACTGGCCTTCTAGGAACGCATTGATTCCCCGAAAGAAAATTGTGATTAATGCTTCACTAGTATCTAGGGACCGAATTATATTGCCTCCTTTGCATATAAAACAGGGGTTAATTGAACAGTTCGTGAAAGCTCTTAACAAAGACGGCCAATGTTTCAAATACATTGCAAAAGTGTTCCCAAAATTGAGTAGTGAGAAAATCAAAGCTGGCATTTTCGATGGCTCACAAATCAGAAAGTTGAAAGATGATAAAAATTTTATCAACCATATGACAGCTTCGAGAAATGTGTATGGGAAGAGTTTGTTTGGGTAGTGAGGAATTTCGCTAATAACTTCTGTAGTAAGAGGGCTGAAGAGATAGTGCTTATGTTATTTGAAAGGGTATAGGGTTCTCTTTTGTAAGATATGTATCACTGCTATACAATAAGCGAGAACAAAAATACAGGGTGTTTTACAAAAAAGTCGCAAAAATATTTGCCAAGGTACAAAAAATGCAATTATTATTGTTTAAAAAAAAAGGTGCAAAAACGCACAGCTAATTTTTTTAAATTTGTTTAGTATACAATATACATAACTACCTTTAATATTATGTAAATATGAAGGCATGAATTTGCGGGAATCTTTTTCATAACTCGAAAGAAAAATGAGCAAGTATTGCTTTTAAAGAAATATTTGGTTATTACGCTATTCCCCTTCACTTTCTGCCTATACTTCATAGAATTTAAAAAACTCAAATACATTTTTTTTCTACTCATTTGTATCTTTTGAAGACATTATTATCACTGTTTTATAAACACTTTTGTTTTTACTACACAAAAATAAAAAATGTAGAAATTTTGGTTTTACACGTATGCTAATTATCACTTAACATTTTACGCTTCAAACAAGGAGTGATTATACTGAATTTTGTGCCCGGTTTTTATATCCTGCTGCAGTTTTATGATCCTTGGAATGTTATTTTTAAAACCCAAACACCATTTATGCCATTCTTTGACATCAAAAATTTAATTTTGGCCAGCATTTTGTACTACGTTGGACCACTGTGAGGAGAGATATCAGGGTTACTGGAACGTAAATATGATGACTGATTATTGTTGGAGCATTCAAAATAGTAATCCCAACACACCTCATGCTAGAAAATCATATAAAAGAAAATTTCATTCAGAATAAATATATTTAATTAATTTTTATACCTTTAAACTGTGTGCATTTTTAGTTAAAAATCCCCTCACTTCATAGTGGCTAAACTAGAGCTGCTACATAAAAACAACATATGTACATATATGAAATCAGCGTGGAAAAACTATTCATTTTCATGAAAAAAATTTCATGCAACAGACATGCTGTTTTACTGTGTTATTGTAGATAAAACATCTAATTCTAATTATTCTTTTGAACATAAGAGAACAAATATATGTGTGCAGGTTTTTCTTAAATTATTTTTTAAATTATTATTAAACAAATAGTTTACGATGAATTTTAAATAAAAATGGCTCGCGGTAAGAGTTTAAATGAAACGGAAAAAACTTAATAAGAAAATTCAACAGAAAGTCTAACAGAGAAATTGCAAAAATTATTGGAAGAAGTCCAAAAGCAGTCAACGATTTTTTAAAAAAAGAATAGGAAAACATTTCATCAAAAAAACTTGGTCGCTCAACCAAAGTATCGCCACGTAAAACGCGCGCAATTCTTAAGACAGCTTCAAAAGCTAATTTAAGCTTGACGAAAATTAAAGAAAAATCAGGAGTTGATGTCAGCAAATCAACGATTCATCGAGTTTTACGATCCAGTGAGCACATTCGGTATAGGAAAATGCAGCAGTTTCCAGTTCACACTGAAAATTACCAGAAAGACAGGGTTAAATTCGCCAGAGACCATATAACATGGAAAGAAGAATGGCAAAAAGTTGTGTTTTATGACAAAAAAAAGTTAAACCTAGATGGACCAGACGGTTATAAATTTTACTTTCATGACCTAAGGAAAGAGGAGATTTATGCAGCACGAAGACAAATGGGTGGAGGTTTCTGCGATGGCGATGGTATGGGGTGTCATAGGATTCAATGGTCAGTAAATATTTCTATGTGTTGAAAATTCCACTTTCTAATTAAAACTTAATTTTTGACAGGTGTTATCGATATTGAATTCATAACCAGCGGATGAATTCAAGAAATTACTGCGAATTACTGGGGAGACAAAAATTCAAAATTATGGAAAGTAGAATATATAAGAACTTTATATAATAGCTTGAATAATGGATTATGTGAAGTAATTATGAATAATAGAAAAGCAACAAGATATTAATAAAAATAAAAATTTAAATAAAAAACCAAAAATTTAGGGCGTTTTAATTTAACAAAACACAAGAATGTATTGGTGAGGTTATATTTTGAAAGAATTTTTGTAGGCATATTTTACCTCCTTCTTAAATATCTAGTAAACCGTTGGGTTTTTCGCGAATCTTTTTTCTGGTAATTTCCTAAATCAAAAGGATCTCCAGCTACCTAGAACATACCTACACAAAATTTATACTCTGTATATAAGAAACAGTCATACTATATGGATGAGATTATATTTTGAAACGGACTGTATACTTGATTTATTATTAATTGAAGTCAGTATAGGCAAGATGGGCATACTTTTCTATACTCTTCTACATTTCGTTTGTATTTGTATAAATCTGTCTCGTGTGTGGGGTGATCATATTTCAATTTCAATCGAGCGAAATCTTTTAAATTGAATATTACCAAGAGCAACAAACTCATCGGGTACTACCTCCATAAGCACAATACTGACTTTAATTAATAAATCAAATATAAATGATGCAATCAATTTACAATCAAATAATTCCCTAGAATACATAATAAAATTTTTACCTGTAGTCTGCGTTACATCAATTTTGTAGCCTGCGTTACCACGAATTTTTTTGTTTATTAATCACACGTTAAAACTTCGTTGAGAATCGCCCATTTACAATTATTAGGGTATTTCAATCGTTGTAGTTTTAGGCAACGTGTTATCAATAATTAAGTGAATTTTCTTCTAAAAATTTAATGGATGCTTTTTAAAGAATCGAAATATAAAAAAAATAAAAGAATTATTGAATTATGAAAAAAATTGCAAATTATGTTTTTCTGTTCATTTTTCTGAAGTGCAGCTGTTTTTTATTATTTGGAATATTAGCATAGTTCGAAGACATACTAAAAACACAAGAATTTTTTCTTATTATTAACCAATTAAATTACCTGCACTATAATTCGAACTCACGATTTCAAGGTTTCACATACAGTATCTTCTCCCTAGCCGCTTCAGCCACATCACTGTGTTGTCGAATAAGATTCAATTTTGATTATAAGCTACACAGTTTCGAAAATCGGAATTCAATAGATATTTTACGGTTACTGCTAGTATTGAGTTTCGATTATGAGTATTTATTCGATATTTAGCATACATAATTCTATAGTGATTTATTCCAGTATTTACCCAATATACAAAGAGAATCGAAAAACGTAATTTAATTTCGGAATAAGATACTGGTTCTAAAAAAGTGAGATACGGTTTTCGCAACTTATTCAATATTCTATCGACACTTAAAACTAAGATAGCGAGTTTGAGTTGCTGTAGACTATCGATTTTGGATACTGCTCACTCAGTATCGGCAAATTGTTATGCGGGATTTGATTTTATTTTTATTTTCAATATAAAAAAAGTTATATTGAATATTTTTTTTGATTCAGATGGCGAAGACAGCGACTCAAGGAAAAAGAGAACAACTTGAGCGTTTAAAAACAACGGGATAGTACGAAGCTTTTAAGAAAAAAGAGTCAAGTAAACAAAACATTAGAAGAAGGAATAAAAGGAGTCAAATGACAACAGAAGAGCTTGATGCAGCAAAGGCAAAAAAAGGCAGGAAAAGAAAAATTATAGGGCGAAGTTCGGAGGAAAAAATTTACAAGAACCTACACACAGTTCATTCAATGCGCCACAGTTGCCTGAAAGAAGTTTTGGGTCACGAAGTTTCTATGGAAAGGCAATGGCCAAGGTGAAACGAAGTCTTCCATAAAGCCCACGAAGACTAAAGGCTGTAGTAAAAAGTTTAGCATTACAATTTACACCATCAGATGTTATTAGAAAACAACAAATTACAAAAAAAAAGATTTTATGTCGTATCAGGCTCCAGGTATCAGAGATTTCAAAAGAATCAAAAAAGGGCAAAGTCACAAAAAAAAATTCAGAAGCGGTATTTATTTATAACCCTTAGGGAAATCTTTGAAAATTGAAAACCGCGTATCCAGATATCAAAATAGGTTTTAGGAAATTTTGTGAACCTCGACCTTCTTTCGTTTGTCTCCGTCAAGAAATTCCTGCTAATCTGTACTTGTGTATTTACCATGAGAATATAAGATTAATTCTTGAATCAATAGACTTGCTTCCGCACTACACAACAGACATGCCTAAACTTATGGTGTGTGATGATAAATCTAAATCTTGTTTGTACACAAGACTGTAAAAACTGCGATAGTTTGCAAAAGCTCGATGAGTTAATTGATAATTTAAATGAAGAAGATCTGCATAATGAGGTTATATACCAGCAATGGATAAATGAAAATGCCAAAATTTCTAAAAACAGAATAGTTGCTGATTTAAATCAAGTTATTGAAACTTTCAAATCAAAAATACCGCTCTTTCTGCAACAGGATATGTGAAACGACATCAATCCAAATATATAAACATTTTAAAGACAAATCCGCTCTCAAATAATCTTATTCTTCATTTCGGCTTTAGCGAGTTATAACTTTTTGAATCAGGATGAGATACAGTCTGCTCACTGGTGCTCCCAATATTGTACAATTTATATATGTATGGCATATTTTTCGGCAACTGATAAGCAAAAAATTACGGTTCCACTAGTTATTATTTCGGATTATCTTAACCACGACAAATATGCTGTTGCTATCTTTATTAACGTCGTCGAACAAAAAATTAAGGAGGAGTATTTGAACAAACTTCAAACACATAAATTAATTTATTTTTAAGACGAAAGTGCACAACATTTCAAACAGAAATTTTATTTTCATGAGAAGTTGTGCTTGGGCAATGCTTTTCAAATACCTGAAGATGAACTTATTGATGTTATGATTGATGGAATTGGTGATCATGTTCTTATAAATCAGGTACGAATACAAAGATTTAGAACAAAAGAAGAACTTTTGCGATCATTTATAGATGTTGAGAAAGAGAAAAAAGAATTTAAACCGAAATTACAACAACAATTGAAAAAATGTTTTAATTGTGGACTTTCAGGGCATACATCTGCCGATTGTAGAAAACCCAAACGTATGTATGGATCATGCTTTAGATGTGGATCTCCGGACCATAAAGTCAATAATTGTTCAGATAGAAATAAATTTAGTGTAACAACATCAAAGAAAACAGTAAACATTATTGATGAAAGTTTGAAATCAAAATTTGTTGAAGAGGTAATAATATTCTACAAGGATTTGGTAAGGAAGATGGTCGATCAAAAACTGCATGCCCTCATTGATACAGGAAGTTCAATTTCAATAATAAAGAAAAAAATTTATAAGTAATTTTAGTAGAAATGAAATTCGTTCTCCTTTTTATATTTATGGCAGTGTGACAGCAAGTGTCCCGATCGGGACAAAGTGTCCCTTTCGACATAAATTATCCCTGTGTCCTCCCTCTGAGACAAATGTTCCTTTTGGAGTGTCCCAATCTAGTAAATAATAAAGCTAAACGAAATTTTTGGTAATTAAAAATATTCACATTTTTGTTGTAAGTGTAACACTTCTTCTTTATGTTTAATAAAGTAGTACAGCCAACTTTGTGTGCATTATTGTTAATATCTTGTAACGTCATTTAAATATATGTTTGACATTGACAGTTGCCTAGACTGATATGTGATGTGATGACTGATGGCTGACTGAGTGATAGTTATTAAAAAATATTAAAAAATTTCGTTGATTTATGGATAAGTAAGTGAAGTATTTGAATAAATAGGTATTGTATGATGTTTCTTCTAATTGCATGTGTTTTTTATAGATATATAATAAAAAAGACATGTGTTACAAATGCTGTTGTAAGTGACCCGAATGAGAATGACGTTCGTAATGAATCTCAATCATCACCAGATGGTGAAACACAATCTCAAATTGAAGCGACCATTGATAGCAAAAAGCAAAGCATACCAAAAATAAAAAGAAAAATTAATTCTCAATGGATTATAAGTTATAAATGGTTAAAAGTAGATAAAAATGGAAGTGTGAAAGATGATGTTTTAAAATGCAAAATTTGTAATACCATAATTGGAACAAAAACAAATTATCAACTCAAGCGGCATGAGAGTTCAGAATTCCACATAAAAAATGAAAATATGTTGAAAAAACACCAAACTTAGAAATTAAACCAATAGCAGAATTAAAACTACTTAGTTTTATTGCCCAACATAATATTCTTCTCCGTGTTATGGATCATTTACCAGACCTAATCAAAAATATATGCTATGATTCTAAAGTCGCAAAAAAAATAAATTGTGGTCGTTTTAAAGCACGATCATTGTTATGCAACAAAGTGGAACCTTCTGTAAGACAAACAATTTCAGAAACTCTTTGAAAAACTGATTTTTCAATTATAATTGACGAATGCACTGACGTTTCAACGAAAAAATGCATCGTTATTTTAGCCAGATTTAACAGTAAGATTACTAAGCGTATAGAGGACCAATTTTTGACATTACTGGAATTAGAAGACTCTACTGCTGATTCAATTTCAAAAGCAATCTTAGACTATTTTGAGAAAGAAAATATACCTATTTGTAATTTGATAGGGTTTGCATCTGACAATTGAAACGTGATGATGGGGAGGAAAACTGCATTGTTAGCAGTTGTTCAAGATTTATACGTTGTAGGTTGTTTATCTCACTCACTACACAAATGTACATCTTATGCTTGTGAAAAATTACCACAAGAATTCGAAGATTTAGCGAGAAATATTTACGGTTTTTTAAAACACAGCAGTAAACGTCAAAAGAATCTACAAATATTTCAAGAATATTTAGACTTGAATCCTCATAAAATTGTCAGTTTATCAGGGACAAGATGGTTGTCAATGCATCAAGTTGTTTCATGCTTATTAACACTCCGATCTATGTTAACACTTTTTCGTGCAAAATCAGATTTCAAATTGGAATATCTCTGGACATTGTTATCCGATTGACTTGAAATTTCTGCAGGGCGTTCTTCTTGCCATTCCCTACAAATTTTGTCTTTGAACAAAAAAGATACCTGCAACAGGGACTGAGCTACAAGGCTCCAAAGAAAAAAACTCCTCCCATCTATGTTAAGAACTTTTTTGTGCCCCTTTTTGTCCCTTGAAAAAAGTATGTTCCCGTAGGAGTAGGAAGTTGAAATTTTGCCAGGATATTTCAAAAAGGGTTCTTGTCTAAACAAACTTTAAACGAAAAAAATCCGTCGACTAGGGCAAAAGTAATAGGGTAAAATGCACAAAAACGTCATTTTTCGAAAAACTAACGTTTTTTCTCCTCTACTGCAACCCTCCTTACTTTTGCACTTTTGCAGTTTGCGATTAAATTGAAGTGTTTTCTGGTCTTGTACTTTTTATTTAACTCGAATGGGTGCAACAGAGCCTGAGATGTAAAATTCTAAAGTTGACAAGTCCCACTTTTCCCATACAAAAATTCTGAAAAATTTATATGAAAAATTGAAAATATTTTTTTCCATACATTTTGTTAATTAACAAAAATTCACATATGACTTTTTTTTGCAAAGTTTATGCATTTTACCCTATAAATTTTGCCCTAGTCGGCGGATTTTCTTCGTTTAAAGTTTGTTTAGAAGAGAACTCTTCAAGGAATATTCTGGCTAAATTTTAACTTCCTACGGGAACATACTTTTTTCAAGGGACAAAAAGGTGCACAAAAAAGTGCTTAACATAGATGGGAGGTAGTAAAATTTAACATAGATCGGAGTGTTAAAAAATTGGGATGCTTTAACCACAGAGTAGATACTAACAAGAGGTACACTATATACTAGCTCAAATATCAGCAAAATTTTCATAATTTCATGACCGGGCCTCTATTCTCGAGATCACTCTTAAAGTTACGCATACGTATCTTTACGAGTACGTTGTTTCGAATGGTTTATGCCATACGTATTCTTGAAATTAATCGAACATTTATTTACCATTCGAATAGATTACGAGTATGGTGGAAGTTCTAAAGTTCAAATATGGTTTGTGTATGGGATGATTTAGACGAGGGGGATGAGGATTAATGAATAATGAGAGAAGAAATAAATATGACGTATGTCATTTAATAATTATTTTGAGAATATCGAAGAGAAATTTGTAAAGTTACTCAGTCTAAAAAAATGTGTATGGTGGATGAAATTAAACAAAGGATTGTATCAATAATTGTTATTTTTATTATTAATATAATATTTTTAATTCATAATTTAGTTTTTTATTGTAATATATAATATATAGTATGAGTATATACATACATACATTATATTAAATAACTATATATTTATTTTAGACAGTATTAACTTAGTACTCGTAAGTAGTTACGAGTGCAAATAGGCACTCGTATCTTTACGAATGGTTTTCATTCGAATATTTACGTATGCGAATTTCGAGAATAAGCCATATGTCAAAACAACTCGTAAATGGTGAAATTATTTTCTCGATTCAAACAAAAAATTATACCTACTCCTTTACTGAATATGTATGTACATACGTGTGTATATATTTTGCTGTTTAAGAAAGCAAATATCTATCCCTTCCGAAATTTTTTTTCTTTTTTCAAATTTTAAAAATAATTTTTAAAAATATATTTTTATATTTTTCTAAATTTCTATATCCAGAAAATTTTTCGTGGTTTGTTCATCTTCATTGAGAAATATGAAAATTTTATTCCAAATGGATAGGAGATCAGAATAATCAATTATCTTGTTTATGCACAAAGGTTAAAACGTATTAACGATAAAACGTTTTAAACATCGTTTTGAGATAATACATTTTGATTGGTGTTTATGCGTAATACAACATTTCGTTCTCACTCAAAACGTTGAACACCTGCGTGTGTAATAACAACTACTTAAAACGAAGTAAGTGTTTATGCACATTTTAAAAACGAAATGAAATTTTAAATGCGAATTTAATAGTGTATTAACTCAAAACGACGTAGAGCTTTAATGCGTTATGAAATTTTGTTTATGCATCCGTATTAAGTCAAGACGGAGTGACTTAATGCGAAGTAACGCTTAGCATAAACAAGATAAATGTTAATTTATTTTCTTTTACATTATAAAATATCTAATACTAGTTTTTAATATATATTTTAAAATGTATTCATACATACAAGCAAACAAAAACAAAATTTCATGTATACATTTCTCATATATCCCTTCTAAAAATAACAAAACACAAAAATATACCAAAAAAGTGAAAAAAAAAAGAAAAAAATGTAAGCGATCCTGAATAATTATGTACATATGTGTTGACGACATATTATTACGTTTTAACTATACGCATATTATATTGAATTTCTTCCTTCAAGAAGAATAAAAAAAATTTAGTGTGATATTTTTTGTAAAATTTTTCTCAAACACATATACATACAGAATTTTTTGTACGGTGATATTTTTGGTCTTTTGCAGTGAAAAATGTATAGAGGTAAAGAATGAAGGGTAGTAAGGAAAACAAATGTTTTTTTATTATTTTTATTATTATTATTTATAATATGTACTTCCAATTATTTTTTATATATGTCGTCATTATATCTGTGCCAACAAATCAAAACAGCTTATGTCAACTTAAGTGATTTTTGTGTTTTATTCTTTAACGTATTTGCCGTTCTTGTCTTCAGCTCTCTATCCAACACTCATTCCAATACTCCAAATAGAAGGCATTTAATATTTGATATATCCAATAGCTTAAGTCATTTTTTTCACATTTGCATTCGTAATAATATGTCACTGCTTGTACTTATGTTTTTAGACGAATAAAGTTTTACTTCAACACAACATCTTATGTTGAATGATTAACGGTGAATTAACTGATTTATGAGCCATGAACACGTGTTAATATAAGATCTTATGTATACTTACTGTGTTTTTTCATACGTCTGAATAAATTTTTCTAAAACTTATGTCGACTTAAGCTGATATTTAAAATTATTATTTAATTATTATTCTCATAAAAAATTAGCTTATGTTACTTAAGATGTTCTGTTGAAACTAAATTTCTAAAAAATGAATTCTTATGACAACATAAGCGAATTATTCCTGTGTGTCTCCAGTTGTGAATTGGTACTTAAGGTGAATACATCATATTGTTTCTTCAAAGTAAACAAGTAAATTATTTAGTTTATTTCTCTATTGACTTTGGTTTATGTTGTTATTTCTATAAGCGGAGAAAAATTTCAATCTAATTAAAATAATTATATATATGTACATAGTTCTATTATAGTTATGTAAGTGTAAAATTAGCATTTGTGTGTATATTTTTATGAACTGTTTTTGTTTACAATAATAATAATTTCGAAAACTTTTGAAATGGATAGAGCTCGTAAAATGATATCTATGGTTTTAGAATCAAACAAAATTAAAGAAAACATTTGCACACCAGAGAAAAATAATTCACCTAGTAAGTTATTTTTAATAAGGGCCCAATTATGAAAGTCGATTGCAATCGTCTGAATATTCAATATATGTATTTTATGTCAAATCGAAAAAAAACTAATATATGTCACGTGAATTTCATTTAAAATATCTAGTTGGCTATGATTTTTAATGTTTTATTCGATTGCGATCGAAAATTACTTCGATATATTTTTTCTGATCGAATGAAATTGTTAAATAAAAATTTGAAATCATACATCACTAGATATTTTAAATAAAATACGCTTAGAATATAATTATTAGTATTATATATATTTGATTTGACACAAACTATTGTGAACGTGAATATTCAGTTGATTGCAATTGACTTTCATAATAAGGCCCTAAGTATGTGTATCTTCAAAAATGAATCGTTGCTTTGTTGATGCGATGCTGATGCTTGTCACAAATTCAAAAATGCAACGCAACTTTTATGATGCGTTGTCACATATTCAAAAAAGCATCGCATCAAATCAAGTATTCGAAATTCCTTGTAATGTTCAGCTGTCATGTAATAGCATTGCATCGCCAACTAAAAACTTTGCGTTGTCATAGCAACAAGTAATGTTTTCGCATCACGAACAAAAGAACATTAGCATCACCAAAGTAGCGATTCATTTTTGAAGATACACTATATTAACTTTTTTTCTAAAATATTGACTTTTTTGCTACATTAATATTGACTTATGTGACATGATAATGATAACTTTTTTATTATTAGGCGTTGAAATTAAACCTCACCCAGAAAAAACAAATTTCGAGATTCGGAATGAAACTTCTTCATCTTTTGTTAATGGATTCATTTTTGATCTGGACACATTGCGGGATAAATTTTTATACTTTAATTGTGAAGATGCTGATGATGATTTAATCGATCCAGATTATATTCCAGACGATGACGATATTTTCAGCAATACGAGCGAGGAAACCAGACTTGCAGCAATAGAAATAGAAAAAGAATTGTTGATGAGTTCGGTTGATGTTTCACAGCATTTGGGAGAAAACAATAGCGAAGCCATTCTAAACAAGGAGAATGCAAAGTTACGGAAGGTAAAAAGAAACACAGGTAAATCTTACGTAGCGAAGAGTGGAAAATTAATACGTGAAAGACAAGTGCGAAAATTAGAAGACTGTCGTAAAATGTGTAAGAACAAAATTTCTTCTGAAAACCAAAATATGATTTTTAATCAGTATACTGGTCATTAGGTTTTTATGAATTGAGACACACTCGTGCTTGCGGATTAATAGAAGTACATGACAAGAAATTTGAACGAAAACTTAAAAATACATGCAAACCAAGAAATAGAGTGGCCACTAATTATTACTTTCTAGAGATTAACGGCAAAAGAATATCTGTGTGTCAGAAATGTTTCAGATTTACTCTAGATGAAACTGAACAATTTATAAAAACTGTAGTAAAGAAGAAGTTAGAATGTCTTTGTCCAGCAACTGTCGACAGGCGCGGTCGTCATCAAGGTCCCAATAAACTTAGCCCGGAAAAGAAAAATGAAATAATTGATTTCATCAACAGCTTTCCAGCATATGAATCACATTACAACAGGCGAGATTCATCCAAAAAATATCTCCAAGCCAATTTATCAATAGCCGAAATATACAGGTTGTATTCTACAAAATATTCAAACCCAGTTTAATTGTCAAAATTTTCCGAAATATTTAAATCACTAAATTTGGCATTTAAAAAGCCAAAACTTGACACATGTCATAAATGTGATAAGTTTAAAATGAGAATAGATTCGACAGACGGAGATGATCTCATTGCCCTCAAGGCACAACACGAACAACATAAAAAAGAAGCTGATGACGCCTATCTAAGTAAAGCAAGAGATAAAGAGAAACATTTGCAGAATTCTTCTATAACAACATTCACGTTCGACCTTCAACAATGTTTACCAACACCTTTACTTCATTCTTCAGTGTCTTTCTACAAAAAAGGCCTTTATGGACCTTCAATTTAACTGTTCATAACCTCAACACAAACCAACCAGTTTGTTATATGTGGGATGAAACAATAGCGCGACGTGGTGGAAACGAAATAGCTTCATGCATTTTCCAACACCTAAAAGCATCCAGTAATATTACTCATGCTATATTTTACAGTGATTGTTGTCCGGGCCAAAATAAGAACTCCTATATGGCAATAATGTTTCAAATATTCATGCAGACAGAAAGTACTATTGAAGTTATCGACCACAAATTTTTGGTCCCAGATCATACTGACATGGAATGTGATGTTGACCACTCCGTGATAGAGAGAAAAAAGAGAAAAACTTCAATTCAAATCCACCATCCACGCGACTGGTACCAATTTGTTCGTTCTGTTGGAGTAAAAAATAAATTTATTGTAAATGAAATGTCGCAGGATGAGTTCATGGACTTTTCTTCAATTTTAAAACAAAAATTTACATGGCGTAAAACTGCAAATGATGGAAGCAGCTTTTCCTGGCAGAATGTAAAATGGATGAGATATACGAGAGATTTTGGTTCAATATGCTATAAAAATTCTTTAGACGATAACGAAGAATTTAAAACATTGAATTTACGACGTCGTGGAATACATTCAGTCTCAACAACTGACATTAAAAAAGCCTACACACAAAATATTCCGATTAGTATAAAGAAGAAAAAGGACTTAGAAGATATGCTTCCACTCATCGACAAATGTTACCACAGTTTTTATCAAAATCTACAAACTGAAAATATGCCCGATTTTCACCCAGATTTAACAGAAGAAGACGAAGACCCAGTCTAACTCTCCGTAAACAGTGCTTCCTCATGAAGAATTTTTGTTTTGTATTATTAATTTCAATAGTTTTTGATTTTTTATACATTAACATGAAAACAGAATTATGAAATCATTATTATTATTTCAAATTATCAAATGTATTAAGTTCCGTTATGAATTGGTATCTGTAAAATAAAAAATCTTAAGTTCACTTAAAATAAAAAAACCTGTCTTATATTATTATAATAAAATAACCTAAGTCACTTAAGCCTCATAACAGGAATGGTCATGAAGTTAACAAAATGGCTTAAGTTGAAAAATCCCTATTTTCCCCCTTGTTCAGTACACCATCAACATTTCTCCTATTGACGTGCTCTCTTTTGTTTTTTCTCAATCTTCTATCTCACATTTATATTAGGATATTTTCTTTGTTCAATTCAAACTAAAAGTTAGTTGTAGTTTCAGTTGTGAAATAAAATAAAATACATTCCGCTAACTTCTCTGTTCGGTCAAAACTTATATAATTAATCAATTAGATATTAAAGAAAAGTAAACATTAATTAAAATTTATTTGTAATTACTAAACTAAAGAAAGAGTGAAAATTCAGACAAAAAAGAACCAGCGTTAATTTTAAAACTAATTAAAATTCCTATCTAGTGCCGAACAAAATGGTCCTTCGAACCAAATTTTAAGTGCATTTTAAAAGTAAAATTGTAATAATAATTTGTGAAAGAATAAGAAATAAATTGGAATTGTGTGGAATTGTTAAACTAAAATACGATATACACCTGAAAACAAAAACAAAAAGTTGAACACAATTGCAAGTATATAACAAGTAACAACGCGTAACAACAAAGCTACAACTCATCATTTAGAACACACACGTATATTACAATACATTAAATATACAGTCGCATACAATACATCTTCTAAAAAAAAAAAAAAAAAGTTTGTTGCATGTTGCATGCAACCTACTCTTACATTCAAAAAATTGAGAACCAACAATTTGTTTAAATTCAACATTTATCAAATAAAAACAACATTTAAGAGATCAATCATCACTCATCAATCGTAATTAATTCAGCACTAAGATGTTATTTTATTACACATAAAATAAAAGTATATGGAATCTTCTCTTCAGTTCTATGTGTCAGCTTAGCAGTAATAAAAGTGTTGCCAAGTAGACTTTATTTGAAAATTTAAATAAAAGAAAAATTTTATATTTTTAAACTTTCAAAAATTTATATAAAATTAATAAACAAAATTTTAAAATAAAATTAATCTACGTTAACCAGAAAAATAAAAGGTTTGTGTTTATATTTCTTAAATATTCTTTATTACATATTATTTAGGGTAATTTAAAATAACACGTGCACAGAAAATATGGCTACTAGACAAAGAGGCACAATAAAAGGTACTTTTACAAGAATAGAATCTTTTTTAAAAAATGAAATCTTTCGAATATCACAAGAAGCGAATTGATAGCTAGGTTGGAAAGAACAGAAGAAGAATTCAAAAGGTTTAATCAGGTACAAGAGTCAATAGAAAATGATCTTAGTGATGAAGATTTAGAAGCAGAAACTGAAGTAAGAATAGATTTTGAAAACCGATATTATCGCATAAAAGGCAAACTGCTACAATTAATAAATACTGAAGATACTGTATCGAACAAAAGCGAAAAAAACTCTGAGGGAGATGAAATTCCTAACTTAGTAAAAACATTAGCATCAAATCAAGTCGCACTAAATAATTTGATCACAAAGCTCACGGAGAATAATAGCGAACCACAAAAATATGAAATGATGAAAGAAGAAAACTCCATAAAATTACCTAGAATAAATTTACCACGGTTTGGAGGTGATTATAGAGAATGGACATCTTTTAAAGATTTATATTTATCTTTGGTGCATGAAAACAAGAAATTGACTTTGATTGAAAAATTTCAATTTCTAAAAACTTCTCTGTTTAGTGATGCAGGTTCGTTAATTAAACATTTTCCTATGACAGAGGCTAACTACAAAGAAGCTTGGGAACATTTGGTCAAACGATACGACAAAAAACGTTATATTGTAGAAAGTCATTTGAAGACTTTAACTTCAGTTTCTTCACTGAACAATCCAAGTATTGTGGATTTTCGAAATTTTTATAACATAATTACAGAGTCAGTTAGAGCTTTAAAGGCTTTAGATCTACCTGTGCAGCATTAAGATTGTTGGCTTGTATTTTTAATCAATAGCAAACTTGATTATGAATCCAAGAAATTATGGGCTAGAGAAATTTCTGAAAAGGACATTCCAACATATGAAGAATGCGTAAGGTTCTTAGAAATACGATTGAATGAATTAGAGAGTTGCATTAACAAACAAATAACTTTCAAAACAAGTAATATTAAACAAATTAATCAAGCGAAACAAAAAACAACATATGTCTCTACTCTAGCTTCAAATATGAAATGTCAAAAGTGTTCTAAAGATCACAGACTTTTCAAATGTCAAGAGTTTAGAAATTTATCTGTGGAGCAACGCAAATCATTTCTCAGAAACAAATCACTATGCATGAATTGTTTGTCACCTGGTCATTTTGCACAAAATTGTCAAAGAGGTGTTTGTAGGTTTTGCAGCCAAAATCACAATACCTTGTTACACCAAAATGATAGTACGTTTTTCCAGAATAAGACTTTATCAGCTCCAGTAGCAATGGTCAACACAGTCTTGACGTATGATGAAATTTTATTGCCAACTGCTGTCGTTTATGTGTGTGATTCTTATGGTACTAGTCGGAACTGTCGTTTGTTGTTAGACACAGGATCCACTGTATCATTAATCAAGGAATCATATGTTCAACGATTGAATATCAAGCGTAGTCAATCACGAGTCGCAATAAATGGTTTAGGTACAAATAAATCTCAAATTACACGAGGAAAAGTTACATTGAAGCTCCAAAGTAAGGTTTCGGAAGATTATATTGAAATTTCACCTTTCGTTTTGAAAAAATTGACAGATAGGTTGCCTTCTTCTTCTTTATCTACATATAAGCAATTTCGAAATTTGAACTTAGCAGATCCAGATTATAACATTCCAAATCCAATTGATATGATAATTGGAGCGGATGTTTTGTTTGAAATTCTACGAGATGGTAGATTGCTAGTTCCTCTGGTACTCCAACAGCTCAGAACACAATTTTTGGATGGGTAATTGCTGGTAGGTGTATTGAAAATCCGTCAAACGCGAATCCGATTTCCTTTCACATAACTCACGCTGCTGAAGATATTGACTTACAGTTGAGGAAATTTTGGGAGTTAGAAGAAATTTTCCAATGCGAAGATGTGTATAATTCTGAAGATGAGCAGTGTCTTCAACATTTTTCAAAAACTCATAAACGATTAGATGATGGTAGATTTCAGGTTGATTTGCCATTTAAGTCAGAAAATGTTCAACTAGGTGAATCAAAACAAGCTGCATATCAAAGATTACTCTCAATGGAGAGACGTTTTCAAAGACAACCACAGTTGAAGCAACAGTATAATGAATTCATGCAAGAATACATCGATCTTGGTCATATGGAACTAATAAAAGATCACAAAAAGCAGTTATCATACAATCAACACTACTATCTCCCTCACCATGCAGTGTTGCGAGAAGACAGTAGCACGACAAAATTGAGAGTTGTCTTTGACGCCTCAAAGAGCTCATCAAACGGAAGATCTCTCAACGACAATTTAATGAAAGGTCCTGCAATACAAGGAGACCTCATAACAATTTTGCTGCGTTTCAGAAACCACAAAATTGCTTTTGCAGCCGACATAGCAAAAATGTTCCGGCAAATTCAGGTAAATGAAAATCATGTTCAGTATCAACGTATACTGTGGCGATTCGACTCTTGAAATCCAGTTTCAGAATATAATTTGCTTACCGTAACGTATGGTACAGCTTCCGCACCATTCTTAGCAGCTCGTACACTCAAACAGCTGGCTCAAGATGAAGTCGTACATTACCCTGCAGCCGCAGAAATAATTCAAAATGATTTTTACATGGACGATTGTATTTCTGGAGCTGAATCGATCGAAGAGGCAAAACTAAAAACACAAGAACTGATTGATATGTTACAAGAAGGCGGATTTCCCCTTCGCAAATGGAAATCGAATTCAGAGGATTTGCTCGACTATATCTCATATGAGTTAGCAGATTCAAAGGAGTCATTTCAAGTTATTACAGATGAAACTACCAAAGCTCTAGGACTGTATTGGCATCCTAGTGACGATTATTTCTTTTACAAACTTGTATTGCCAGTTGAAAGTTTAACATTCACCAAGCGTTCCTTGTTGTCAACTATTGCTAAACTTTTTGACCCAATGGGCTGGGTTTCTCCATCGATCATCAAAGCAAAAATTCTTATGCAAAAACTATGGATGCTTGGAATAGATTGGGATGATCCTGTTCCTTCTGTTTTGTTTGAGAATGTTCAGGAGTTTGTGAAAGGTCTAAGAGAGTTCAAAGCAATCCAAATACCAAGGCACATTGGTTCAAGTAAGAATTTCCAGCCTTTTGCTTTCGCTGATGCATCTGAGTTAGCGTATGGAGCCGTGATCTACCGAAGAGAAATCGTAAACAACCAAGTCAATATGAAGATTATTATGGCAAAAAGTAAAGTTGCTCCGATTAAACAGGTTTCACTTCCTCGTTTGGAGTTATGTGCTGCTCAGTTGCTCACTAAATTACTCAAATTTCTAAAAAAGGAAATGCATTTATCAACTGCAAAATGTTATGCTTATACGGATTCTACGATAGTCCTCAGTTGGTTAGCTGATCATCCGAGACGTTGGAAGACATTTGTAGCAAATCGTACATCATACATTCTTCAGGAATTACCTTTCAAGTATTGGCATCATATACAATCATCAAGTAATCCAGCTGATCTCATATCCAGAGGTTTAACGCCAGACAAGCTGAGTAACTGTAAGTTATGGTGGAAAGGTCCACAGTTCCTACAAGATCCAAACTTTCATCGTCCAGATAAGCAAGTTATAACTAAAAACGAAGAATTGCCAGAGGTTCGAAAAAATTTTTGCTTTACTGCTACGATAAACGAAGAATCACTCCTTCAAAGATTTTCCAGTTATTCAAGGTTAACAAGAGTCATTGCATGGATTCTCAGATTTAAAACTAATGCTTTGTCAAAACAACAAAAATCACAAAAAATATCAGGTTCTCTTAATTCAAAGGAAATAAAAGCTGCTGTAACAACTTGTATAAAACTTGCTCAAATTGAATCTTTTAAAGCAGAACTTGATGCAATAAAAAGGAAGACGGATCTTCCTGGGCGAAGTACGTTAAAACCACTTAATCCTTTCATCGATGAAGAAGGAATCATGAGAGTCGGTGGACGTCTCAACGCTGCAAGTTTATCATTTCAACAAAGACATCCAATAATTCTTCACAAAAATAATATATTGGCAAGGCTAACAGTGAAAAATCTACACATCAAATATTTGCATGCTGGGTCGAGATTGCTCTTTTCTGTCATAAACCAGAAGTATTGGATTGTTGGTGGTCGTTCATTGATTCGACAAGTGATCTACAAATGTCTCACTTGTGCTCGATACAGAGCAAACATTACTACTCAACAAATGGCAGCACTACCTAAAGCTAGAATACAACCTGGACGTCCTTTTGCTAATACAGGTGTAGATTATGGAGGTCCTATAATGCTGAAGACATGGAAAGGACGAGGGGCAAAATCCATAAAAGGTTACATTTGTTTGTTTGTGTGTCTTGCAACCAAGGCAATTCATTTGGAGGCTGTGAGTGAACTGTCATCTGAAGCTTTTCTTGCTGCTTTACGCAGATTTCTTGCAAGAAAAGGCAATTGTAGCGCTTTGTGGAGTGATAATGGTACCAATTTTGTTGGTGCAAATCGTGAACTGAAGGAGGTGGCTGAATGCATCAAAGCTTCCAT
Organism: Bombylius major; assembly: GCA_932526495.1. Lineage (NCBI taxonomy): Eukaryota > Metazoa > Arthropoda > Insecta > Diptera > Bombyliidae > Bombylius > Bombylius major. The sequence goes on from OW052043.1 coordinate 21,117,664, forward strand.
TAAAAATGAAAAATTTAATGGTGAACTAGCGGAAAGAAACATAGAGTGGAACTTTATACCCCCTGCAGCTCCACACTTTGGCGGTTTGTGGGAGGCCGGTATCAAATCAGTAAAGTTTCATTTAAAAAGGACAGTAGGGAATTCTTTATTGACATTTGAAGAATTTTCTACAGTACTCTGCCAAATTGAGATGTGCCTCAATTCTAGACCGATTTGTGTTGTACCGATGGATCCTGGTGAAGCTGAAATCATTACACCTAATCATTTTTTGATTGGAGGCCCAGCAATGATGATTCCTGAGGTAACTCTTGATGACGTTAACATTTCTTATTTTTCTAGATGGCAGTATCTGCAGCAGTTACAACAATCTTTTTGGAGGCGTTGGAAGCAAGATTATCTTTCAAGTCTTCAAACTAGAAATAAATGGCAGAAACCAGAAGAGAATTTGCAACCAAATGCTGTTGTGCTGATCAAAGACGATAGCTCGCCACCAGGCAAATGGCCCATGGCTAAAGTTATTGAAGTGCATGCGGGAGCTGATAAATTGGTCAGAGTTGCAACAATCCAAACACAGGATGGGATTTTTAAACGTCCAATTTCTAAACTAGTAAAATTGCCAGTAGAGGTGGATATCAAGAATAATTGAACGAGATGCGTTCAAGGTGGCCGGAATGTTCAGTACACCATCAACATTTCTCCTATTGACGTGCTCTCTTTTGTTTTTTCTCAATCTTCTATCTCACATTTATATTAGGATATTTTCTTTGTTCAATTCAAACTAAAAGTTAGTTGTAGTTTCAGTTGTGAAATAAAATAAAATACATTCCGCTAACTTCTCTGTTCGGTCAAAACTTATATAATTAATCAATTAGATATTAAAGAAAAGTAAACATTAATTAAAATTTATTTGTAATTACTAAACTAAAGAAAGAGTGAAAATTCAGACAAAAAAGAACCAGCGTTAATTTTAAAACTAATTAAAATTCCTATCTAGTGCCGAACACCCCTCCAAAACTAATTTTGTGTTAACCCAATTTATTAATTGAATAGATGCTTTATATCCAAATGAATAATAATTAAAATTATATAGAAAATTTGACCAAGCTATTTCTGAAGACAAGTACAAACTTTGAATCGTGATATTGAAAAGATTGAAAATTTAACATAAGCTGTTTTGATTTGTTGGCACAGATATTTTTTCAAGCAATACTATTGGCTAAAGGTAAATCACACAAATTGATACTATTGCCTATATTAAAGATGATTTTGTTGAAATTTTTGTTTGCTAAGAATTATGATTTCCTATTACACAAACGATTTTTAGTACTGTAAAATTCAGGATTTATGATCGAATTTATGAATAAAATTATTTTCTAAAAGTATCATTTTGATATTAGACCTGATAAACCATATGCAAATTAATAAATTTTATATAAAAATCATTATCAGAAATTTTAAATGTGATAATATGCAAATTAGCAGCTTATAGTATGTATGTACATGATCATGAATGTTTTTTTAAAATATCCTCAGATCCTATATTAAATTTTAAAAAGAAGAAAAAGAATCGTTCACTTTAACTTCTCATATACATATGTACCTATATACATACTTATATACATTTCCAATCCCCATTCCTATACTGAATTTTGTATATTATTTTGTATATCAATGGATATTATTATAAAAAAACATAAAAAAAACCTGCTTTCACAAATACTATAAAATTCCCATTTAAAATACATTAAATATACATACATGTGTATGTACATATACTGAATTTGAAATCCTTTAGAATCACTGAAGAAAATTACAACAATTTCTTATCCTCTTACATTTTAGAGTAATTTGTATATAACTTGAATTTCTTTGAATTCTGATTGATTGGTGCAAAAATAATTTTTAATGTTAGAAAATTAAGAATTTTTGATCGCGCTTATCAATAAAATTATTTTTTTTCAATAAAATTATCGTTTTGATATTAAAATTATATTTGACCTGATAAACGATTAAATTTGATAGGTAAATTTTATCAGCAGAATTCATGTGTGATCATATGCAAACTAGCTACTTTTATACTTCTTCTTCTTGAAATACTTGAAATATACCCTCAAATCCTATATTTTCAATTTCTCATACAAATTGGTAAAATTATTTTGGTAGGTGTACTGAATATATGGAGAAAAGGAATAAATGTGTACATATGATTCTGTATATTGTAATGCTTGAAACATGAGAATGATTGTGTTAAAAATGTTAAAATTTCTCAAATTTTTTGGAAAATTTTGTATTTATTGTATGGAAAATAAATAGAAAAGGGAATATATTTTAAAATGAGAGTAATTAGGAAAAATTCCTGAGAATGAGAAAGAGCTTAAAACAGCTTTAAGATTGGAGGCCGTTTGGTTGTGACTATTGCGATGTACTGCGATAATAAGTCTGATAGTGTAGGAAATATTCTAAATTTTAATTATTCCATAATGATTGTTTTTCTAAAATAGATATAAAAAGTTATATTTGAATGTAAAAAAGAAAAAAATAGTATGAACACCCTGTGTAAAATTAATCTCTATTATATTGATTTGGAATGTAATGTTACATATTCCCTAATGAAAAATTAAAAAGATTATACTTTATACTTTTTAAATAATTAAATGTAGCGGTATTAACATTTTATTTTAAAATTCTAAAAAAAAAAACAAAGAAGTGAATTTGTGAAGAAAATTAATAAAATCAGTCTCATCGTGTACCTGGCATTGCATAGATTAAAATTTAAAAATTATTGTAATAGAAAGTTTTATGGAATAAATTATAATTATATTTATTAAAAGTAAAATCAGTTTTGGTGTTTAATTTTTTTATATTTAAAGCCTACAAATTTTCAGAAGTGGTATATAGAACTTAAATTAATTTAACTTAAGTGTAAATTTTCTAATTATGATAAATTTATGTTCAATTTATGTTTAATTATGTTTTATGTTTTAATTGGAAAATTTACTTTATGAAATTAAAAAAAAAAAACACGTGTACTTATGTAAAGGTGAATAGAATGTACTAGAAATTATTAGAAATCTTATTTAAAAGTGAAGAAAAAAACAATTACCAATTATTTTATTAGAAAAGTCAAAATTGAAATATTTTGGAGAAAATTATGTAAAATCAAGCAGCTTTTACGAAAGTCACATGGTAAAGGTAATTCATTAAAATCTTCTGTAACTTTGTAAAATCAAGCAGCTTTTACGAAAGTCACATGGTAAAGGTAATCCGTTAAAATCTGCTGTAACTCTATGCAATCAGGTAAAAATTTTCAATATTATTGTTAATTAATTGCGGTTCAAGCTTATATTGCAGAATTTTATGTTTTTAAGAGAAAAAAATACACATATATAGTCACATATAGTAACCAATATCCTTATAATATTTCATTTCTCGCATAATATATATTAAATATTATGCTAGTAACAAAACACATCGATGATCTAATTCTTTTAGTTTTATGTTATTTTAATTGCTATCACGCGCAAAGTTTAAAATCAATACTTTATTGGTACCATGCGGAACATTCTTTAGCTACTCTTGATACACGCGAAGTATATTTCTGCAAACCTTGCAAATTCCATTATAAGTAAACAATATTGCGAATTTCATTATAAGTAAACAATATTGTAAATTCCATTGTAATTAAACAATCGCAAATTCCGTTTTAAATAAACAACTGAGATTTAGGGATAGTTGAATATGAAATTAATAATTATAAAAACACTCTAATCTTGATTCTCAAACGGACTAGTTACTTTAAATTTTGAACGGATTAATTTTTGGAAGTTAAGTAATAAAGGTTCAGTAAAAAGTTTGTTGTAGTTTCTTAAGTGCCGAATTTAAATAAAAATAAAAATAGAATTGATTATTGGAAATAAAATTATAATATAAAATCTTTAAATAAAATTATTGTTAACAAACAATTATTAAATAAAATATTATTGTGAAATATTACAAGTTAATAATAAATTTATAAAGTGAAACTCTTGCGTTTTTATATATTTTTTTATTTTATTCCAATTCAATTCATTTAATTGGCGCAGTCGGTAGGATTCGGTTAATGAAAATTATTGATTTTAAAATTGTCGAAATTTTCTAATTGTGAAAGTGAAAGTGAAATTAAACCAGTAACTTCATCAACATTAAGGAACATCAAACAACATGGCTTTTGCAGCAGATGCAGTTTTAAAACTCATCAACACCGGACCGGAATTACATGGTGAGAATGATTTATTTCAATTTGTAGAATATTTTGAAAGCATTTATGGACTTGATATTCCCGAGAATATCATACCACTTACCCTTATAACACTTAAGACGAAAATAAAAGGAAAAGCGAGACAGATCATTGATTGCAATCCACAAAGCAATACCTGGCCTGCTATTAAACTTACCTTAATTGCAAATTTGGCTAATTTAGCATCTTTAGCTACATTAATTGATGAGCTTATCATAATACAAAATAATTCATCAGTTCTTGATTTTTATAATAAAATTCAAAACCAAGTTGCAAGAATTATGAATAAATATCGTCTTGAAAATCCTCAAGCATCCGATCAACAAATTAATGGTCAAGCAGCTATTATTAGACGAATAGCTCTACGCCAATTTCGTGATAAACTTCGAGAGCCATTCCGAAGTATTATTGTAACTAGAAATCCTATAACAATGGAAGAAGCATTATTAATCCTCAGAGAATCATCATACAATTTAGACGAAAAACCTAACCAATTTTTACGAGTTCATCAGAACCCCAGAAATCAGCAAAACCATCATAATCGAAGAAACAACAATTATTCAAATAATAATAATAATTCTTATAATAATTTTAATAGTAATTTAAGAAATAACAATTATAATAATGTTGATAATCAAAGAAATCAAAATAATAATAATAATTTTGGAAATAATAATTTAAGAAATAATGATAATAATTTCAGAAATAATAATAATAATTTCAGAAATTATAATAACAATAATAATTTTAGAAATAATAGTGGTAATTTCAGACAAAATAATAATCAAAACTCTGAAATGTCTAGAGTTAGAAGGTACGGTGTACCAGAACCAATGGATGTTGATTGTAATAATATCCAGCGTGGTGAAAATCAAAATTTTCACTTTACAGCCTCGAACAACAACGATCCACCCCCAATCTTCCATTCATCCGACTAAAAACCGAAAAATCTAATTTGAAATTTCTTATTGATACTGGTTCAAGTGTTAGTATACTTCGTACTGGGCTTTGTCATCCCTCAAGTTTGATAAAAACTAATCATCATATACAAACCTTAAATAAAACTAAAATTTTTTGTGAATTTATGGCAAAAGTAAAACCTTTACCAGCATTTAAAAATTTGTTTAATGAAATGATTTTTTTTATTATTGATTTTAATAGTAATTTCGATGGTATTTTAGGTAGTGACATACTACAAAAAATAATCATTGACTATCCAAGAAAAACGCTTATTATTGAAAAAAATGAGTATCCGTTTTTCTGCTCAGAACAAGAAGAAAACGAATATAATAATTATTGTACGACGGTTCCAAGTGATCTTAATTTTTTTATAGAAAATGAATTGAAATCATACCCTGAAAATATAAGAACTGAACACCTTAACGTTGAAGAAAAGAAAAATTTATTTTATTTATTAAATCAATATAAAAATTTATTTTTTGATGAAAATAAAAAATTATCATTTACTAATAAAATAAAGCATCAAATAAGAACTACTGATAACAAACCTATTTATGTTCGTACTTATCGTTATCCTGAAGCTCATAAAGCAGAAGTTAGTAAACAAATTAATGAAATGCTCGACAATGGGATTATTAGACCTAGTAACTCACCTTATTCTTCACCTCTTTGGATTGTTCCAAAAAAGTTAGATGCATCTGGTAAGAAAAAGTGGCGTATTGTAGTAGATTATAGAAAACTTAACGAAGTTACTATAGAAGATAAATTTCCAATCCCGAATATAGATGATATCCTCGACAAGTTAGGAAAAGCTATGTATTTCTCAACAATTGACTTAGCAAAAGGATTTCATCAAATCGAAATTGAAGCTGAAGATATTTCTAAAACTGCATTTTCAACAAATCACGGTCATTACGAATTCCTTCGTATGCCATTTGGACTTAAAAATGCACCTGCAACGTTTCAAAGATTAATGAATTCTATTCTTGCTAATTATATCGGTAAAATTTGTTTCGTTTATTTAGATGACATTATCGTATTTAGCACTAGTTTAGAGGAACATATAGTTTCTTTGAAAAAAATTTTTCAGTGTCTTCAAGAAGCTAATTTACAAATTCAACCTGACAAGTGTGAATTTTTTAAGAAAGAAACAGAATTTTTAGGGCATGTAATAACCACTGAAGGTATTAAACCAAATCCGAATAAAATCAAAGCTATTCAAGAATATAAAATACCAACAACTCAAAAACAAATTAAACAATTTTTAGGTTTAGTAGGTTATTACAGAAAATTTATCAAAGATTTTTCAAAAATAGCAAAGCCAATGACAATATATTTAAAGAAAAATAAAAAAATTAATATCCATGATAAAGAGTATGTTAATGCTTTTAACACACTTAAAGTTCTTATTCAGAATGATCCTATATTAAAATATCCAGATTTTAATAAAACATTTACGTTGACAACAGACGCTTCTGATTATGCAATAGGAGGTGTCCTATCACAAAATAATCACCCTATATGTTTTGCATCTCGAACTCTAAACGAACATGAAGTAAAATATTCAACAATAGAGAAGGAATTACTCGCTATTGTTTGGGCAACTAAATACTTTCGCCCATACCTTTATGGTAGGAAATTTTTGATTCAAACGGATCACAAACCTTTACAATGGTTGGCAAATTTGAAAGAACCCAATCTCAAACTGCAAAGATGGAAACTAAAACTCGAAGAATATAATTACGAAATTGAATACATAAAAGGCAAAACAAATTATGTTGCTGACGCATTGTCAAGACGTGTGCTACACAACATAGTGCATCAGAAGATGACACTAATTATATTGAAATTTCTGAAAGACCTCTTAATGTGTTTAAAACACAACTTATATTGAAAAAGGGAAAGAAATCTAAAAATATAAATAAAATTGGTAGAAGAAAAATTTTTGTATTCCAAGAAGAAAATTTTACAGATGAAGTTTTCAAAAGTATTTTAAATGAAATTTCTGGAAAACTTATTGCATTATTTGTAGAAGATTTTGAAATATTCAAAAACTTTCAAAAGGTTTATGTTCAAAATAAACAAAATTTTAAAATTATAAAATGTAATACAAATTTAAAAGAAATTACAAATGAAAATGAAATTTTAGAAATTATACTCAAAGAACACAAATATTATAATCATAGAGGTATCGATACTATCTTTGAAGAATTAAAAACAAAATTGTATTATCCCAACTTGAAAAAGGAAATTAATAAAGTAATTAATCAGTGTAACGTCTGTAATATAGCCAAGTATGAAAGACAACCATTGAAAATTCCTTTTAAAGAAACTGAAACCCCTACACAACCTAGAGAAATATTCAATATCGATATATGGTATCCTAGAAAAGGAGAATTTTATCTCACTTGTGTTGACAAATTTTCAAAGTTCGCCTGTGTTATTCGTATGAAAGATCGGAACTGGTTAACAATGAAAGATACTTTAGGGAATCTATTTCTTTACATGGGAAAACCTAAACTTTTAATTAGTGATAGAGAAAGCGCTATGGAGACAGAATCTATTAAAAATTTTCTAGAATCTGAGAATATAGAATTGCATCTTTGTACGCCAGATAACAAGACAAGCAATGCAGATATAGAAAGATTACATAATACCCTTAATGAACAATTAAGAGTAATTAATCAAAAACCAAATGAAGAAAAAAAAGTTTACTAGTCCCATAGTCGAAGCTATTATAACTTATAATCGTACTATTCATTCAACTACAAAAATGAAACCTGAAGTTTTGCATTATGAAAAAGATGAAAAAATATTAAAAGAAGCATTCGAAAATATTACGAAAAATAAATCTAACAATTTAAAAAAAATTAACGCGACGAGAATAAATCAAAAACCCGATTTTAATTATATCAAAAAGCATAAAAGATTTAAATTAGATGACATATATAAAAAAGTTCAACCATCGAAAATCGATAAAGATTACGCGATAATTAATAATAAACCTTTCTACAAAGCAAGGTTCAAAAGAAGTAAAAAGAAATTTTCTATTTCTAGTCCTAATCTTGTTCAGCCTGTTGATGACAACAAAAGCTCTTGAAATCATCCCTATTCAATCCGGAAACGGGTTCATCCATATACAACTACAAGAAGTAAAACCAATTGACCATTTTGACGTAATTATATGTACATAAAATAAATATCTCTGTTTTTCAAAATGAATTTGAAACATTTACTCAAAATATCCCTAGAAATAATATTATTAATTTTAAAATAAAACAAATCGAAAAATTACTCACAATTTTCAAACGACATAAAAGAGGTTTATTTAATATTGTTGGCGACATACAAAGTTTTTTGTTTGGAACAATGACAAGTGACGATAAAGAAGAAATAATGAAATCCATTTATAATAATGACGATAATACAGCTAATATTGTAAAACAAATAAATAAACAGATTATTATAAATAATCAAATTGAAAATGAGTTTAAAAATTTAAGTAAAACTATTAACCAAAATAATAAAGAACTCATAAAATTGTTAAAAGAAAATGAATTCAATTATAATGAAATAAGTAGAAAATTCAATAATAAATCTATTGAAGATAATACATTGAATCAATTAATTATTTACTATAATTATATTTATAAAGTAAGCCAAACCATAATATTATCAAAACAAGAAATATTAGATATGTCTTTATTAACAGAAGAAGAAATTTCACAATTAACAATAGAACAAATACGAGATTTAAAAGTAAAATTATTTGTTGATCATAATATAATAATCATTGTAATTCAAAAACCAGTATACTCCGAAGAAAATTGTAAACTAATAAAATTGTACCCCATTCCGAATTTGAATAATAAACAAATCATAAATGTACCTAAAGAACTTATAAAATGTAAGAGTTCTTTGTTAGATATTAATTTTAAGATTATCGAAGATAAATGTGTAAAAGAGCTATTCAAACCAAAAATTGAAAATTGTTCCTACAAGAAAAATACAGTTAGTGAAATAATAACAGATACGCCTGGAATTATTATTACAATTAACATCAGGGAAACATTATTATTACAAAACTGTAATCAAGATAAAATTAAAATTGAAGGAAATAATTTAATAAAATTTAATAATTGTACCATTGATATTTATGGAAAAAAATTAGTTAGTACAGAAACTTCAAGAAATTTTAAATTTATAAATAATGAAATAAAGATTGTGAAACCTATTATTACCAAACCAGAAATTGAAAATATAAAAGAATTACATTTAGACAATTTATAACAAATCAACGTAATAAGGAAAATAAATATTGCAAATCATACAATTGATATTGTAATAATAATCGCTGTAATAATTATAATATTTTTTCTTTATATTAAATTAAAACAAAAAGAAATTATCCCTAAAACCTTTAAACGTGAACAAAAAATAAAAATTAACGATGAGGACATCGAACTTAAGGATGGAGGAGTCACATATAGTAACCAATATCCTTATAATATTTCATTTCTCGCATAATATATATTAAATATTATGCTAGTAACAAAACACATCGATGATCTAATTCTTTTAGTTTTATGTTATTTTAATTGCTATCACGCGCAAAGTTTAAAATCAATACTTTATTGGCACCATGCGCAACATTCTTTAGCTACTCTTGATACACGCGAAGTATATTTCTGCAAACCTTGCAAATTCCATTATAAGTAAACAATATTGCGAATTTCATTATAAGTAAACAATATTGTAAATTCCATTGTAATTAAACAATCGCAAATTCCGTTTTAAATAAACAACTGAGATTTAGGGATAGTTGAATATGAAATTAATAATTATAAAAACACTCTAATCTTGATTCTCAAACGGACTAGTTACTTTAAATTTTGAACGGATTAATTTTTGGAAGTTAAGTAATAAAGGTTCAGTAAAAAGTTTGTTGTAGTTTCTTAAGTGCCGAATTTAAATAAAAATAAAAATAGAATTGATTATTGGAAATAAAATTATAATATAAAATCTTTAAATAAAATTATTGTTAACAAACAATTATTAAATAAAATATTATTGTGAAATATTACAAGTTAATAATAAATTTATAAAGTGAAACTCTTGCGTTTTTATATATTTTTTTATTTTATTCCAATTCAATTCATTTAATTATATACTAATAAAAAAAAATCATGGATCAACGTGTTACCGAGTTTTTGAATAACGCCACCATAGCTGACCTGAAAGACAAGCTACGAGATTTGGGTTTGCAAATTTCAGGAAATAAAGCCCAACTTTTTACTAGATTAGAAGAATTTGCTCAAAGTATGAATAGCGATGACGTTAATCAACATTTTTCAAACGTTGATTTTACACAAAATGGTTCATCTTCAAACGAGCAAACTATAATAGGTTCTAACGACACTGATGATAATAATCCTGATTTAGACCATGAATTAACATCTTTAAGGGAACAGATTCAAAAACAGCAAGAAATAAACACATTAAAGAAGCAACTTGCAGAACTTACTACAGTCAAAGACGCTTTTAGTGTTGCCAGCTCGCAGTTTAATTTCAAAGATGCTGAAGAATCTCTAAATGCATTTAACGGAGATGATAAATATGGTATAAAAAAATGGATTCAACAGTTTGAAGAGGCAGCAGATATTCTTGGCTGGAATGAAAGAGCTCGTTTTGTTTATGCACGACGTTTACTCACAGGCACTGCTAAACTGTATTTAAGTACAATTTCCGTAAAATCTTGGACAGAGCTCAAAGATAGTTTAATAAGGGAATTTGACAAGAAAATCTCAACTGCAGATATTCACAATGAGCTCCGTAATCGGAAAAAGAAAAATGATGAAACCTGGCAAACGTATTTGTTCACAATGCAAGAGATCGCTTCTTCTGTTGGAGTTGATGATAGTGATCTCATCCAGTATGTCATTAATGGAATAAATGATTCAACAGTGAATAAAATGATCCTGTACAGCGCCAATACGATTCATGAGCTAAAACAAGCACTTCAAAAATATGACAAAATTAAGGCACATCAACCTTATCATACAATTGATCGTCGAAAACATGATAATGCAGCTGAAAAGAGAAATAAGCAAGTACTTAGGTGTTTTAATTGCAATCAGACTGGTTATATCATTACAAAATGTCCTCAACCACGTCGTGAAAAAGGTTCATGTTATCGTTGTGGAAAAATGAATCATAAATATCAAGACTGCAAAGAGAAAAACATTAACGCAATCGACAAAAATTCCAGCAGTTTGGCATCGATTCAGCATAATATTACGAATGACTTTGAACGTATCATCAAATATAAATTTAACAACAATAAAAATCAGATGTCGTTTGAATGTGAGGTCCTTACTCTTTTAGATTCAGGCAGCCCAATAAGTATAATTCAAGAGAGATTCCTGCCCTCGAGTGTAGTACAACGTGTTGATCCTGATATGTACAATAAATTTTATGGTATAAATAATAGTGCTTTATGTATAATAGGTTTGACAAATGCAAAAATTTATTTTAATAATTTTATTTATAATTTAGAATTTTATGTTGTAAAAAATAATTCAATGTCTTATCCAATAATTTTAGGAAGAAACTTCATGAAGAAAAGTAATCTGGAATTAATAGAAAAAAATGTCACTACAAATGCTACAAATGATAATTATATAAATGAAAATGAACCTAAAAAAAATAATACTTACGACAACAGAACCGCAGATGAGACAAATTGTGGAAATGATGAAAACTCAGGTACGTTACTCACCTCGAATAATGAAAATGAAGAATTTTTGAATCAAATTTTATGTATTGACGTAAGCGACATTAAGTCGGAAAATAATTTTAATATTGAAATAAATGTTAATACCAACTTACCTTACAAAATGCAAAACCGCGTAAAAGATATTATTAAACCTGCCTGTTTTCTCGTTGAAAATGATGTATTTAAAAATTCTTTAAATAATTTTGAAATGGAAATTAGACTCACGAATGAAAATCCATTTTATTGTACGCCAAGAAGATTGCTATATGCGCATAAAATAGAGTTAGAGAAGATTTTAAATGATCTTATGAAACGTAATGTTATTAGGGAAAGCAATTCACCGTATGCTTCGCCGATAGTCTTAGTTAAAAAGAAAAACAAAGAATTAAGATTATGTGTGGACTATCGCGAACTTAATAAAGTCACAATTAGGGATAACTTTCCTCTACCACTCATTGAAGATCATTTGGATCGTCTCAAAAATAAAAGATACTTTTCGATTTTAGATTTGAAAAATGGTTTTCACCATGTGAAAATTTCTGAAAACTGCGTTAAATATACTTCATTCATTACGCCTTTAGGTCAATATGAATATTTAAGAATGCCTTTTGGCCTAAAAAATGCCCCAGCAGTTTTCGAAAAGTTCATGAAAAGTATCTTTAAACACATTCAAATCCTAAAACAAGTAATTAATATTATCTTAGAAAATGCACTTCAGCTGAGACTTGACAAGTGTTCCTTTTTACAGGAAGAAATAGTGTATCTAGGATATAAAGTTACTTGTCAAGGAATACAGCCAAATGATGAAAATCTCAAGGCAATTAAGGACTTTCCTGTGCCCACTTGCGTGAAGTCTGTACATAGTTTTGTGGGTCTTTGCTCATACTTTAGGAAATTTATAAAAAATTTCGCAGTTATATCTAAACCTTTATATGACCTACTTAAAAAGGATGCTAAGTTTGTTTTCGGAAAAACCGAGTTAGAAACGTTTGAACTTTTAAAGTCTAAACTTCTAGATTCACCGGTATTAGCAATCTATAGTCCTCATAATGAAACACAACTTCACTGTGATGCTAGCAGTATTGGTTATGGAGCTATCCTCATGCAAAAGCAAAACGACGGAAAATATCACCCAATATCTTATTTTTCAAAGCGGGTTAGTGAAAGTGAGAAAAATTATCACAGTTACGAACTTGAAACCCTTTCAATTATTTATGCCCTTAGAAGATTTAATGTTTATTTAATCGGTATTAAGTTCAAGATCGTAACTGATTGTCAAGCTTTAGCTCTCACTTTGAACAAAAAACATATTAACCCTCGTATTTCTCGCTGGGCATTAGAGCTCCAAAATTATGACTACATTATTGAGCACCGCAGTCAGTGCTGGATTTAGGCTTAGGCAAGTAAGGCAATTGCCTAGGGCGGCAAAATTTTAGGGGCGGCAAATTTTAGCCTAACAAGCAAAAAAAAAAAAAAAAAAAAACCTCTCTTCATTGCTGTGAGTAAATAAATTGCAAGAGAGTAAATAAACTTCTATATCTAACAAGCAAAAAAAAAAAAAAACCTTGTTTCGTTTTAAACTTCTATCTAACAAGCAAAAAAAAAAAAAAAAAAGGCGCCATATGAGATATTGCCTAGGGCGGCATCACACTTAAATCCGCCACTGACCGCAGTGGTAGTAGAATGGTTCATGCTGATGCCCTTAGTCGGTCTATTAATATCCTTTATGTGGGAGATGAATCGTTCGAATACGTTCTGGCTGCTTCTCAAAGACAAGACCCTATGATCGCTTCTATTGCATCTGATTTAGAAAAGAAAGAAAGTAGTTTATTCGAAATGGTAGATGGGTTAATTTATAGGAAGATGAAAAACGGTATACGCTTTTATGTTCCGAAAAAAATGGAAAATCGTGTTATACAGACACATCACAAAGCAATGTGTCACCTCGGAGTAGAAAAATGCTATGAAAATCTAAGTAGGATGTATTGGTTTCCATTTATGAAGCAAAAGGGAAAGGAATATAATAAAAGGTTGCTTAAAATGTGCATATTTTTCACCACATTCAGGTAGTACAGAAGGAATACTGCATAATATTCCTAAAGGTAAAGTTCCATTTGACACTCTTCACATTGACCATTTTGGTCCACTTTCATGTTCTAAATCGAAAAATAGGCACATATTCCTGGTCATTGATGGATTCACTAAATTTGTAAAGTTATATTCATTATTCAGTCAAAAGTACAGACACCAAAAAAGTCATTAAATGTTTAGAGTCATATTTTGAATTTTACAGTAGGCCTAATAGAATCATCTCAGATCGAGAGACTTGTTTCACGTCTCATGATTTTGCAAATTTCTTATCTGAAAACAATATCCAACACATAAAAATTGCAACATTGACTCCACAGGCTAATGGGCAGGTTGAGAGGGTAAATCGCGTATTAACGGCAATGTTGGCTAAACAATGTGAGGATGATACAACCATAAACTGGGATAAATATTTGACGAAGATTGAATTTGCAATCAATAACACTGTAAATCGAAGTACTGGATTCTCTCCCAGTACATTGCTTTTCGGGATTGACCAAAAGGGTAAAATTTATGATAAAGTTGCAGAATATATTCAAAATAAGATCGGTAAAGATATAGAAATAAATCTTTTCAATTTAAGAAAACAGGCTGAAGAAAAAATAGTTAAAAATCAAAACTACAATAAAGATCAATATGATCGATTGCATAAGAAACCACACATTTACAAAAAAGGAGATTTTGTTATGCTAAAAAATAATACATCATTAGCTGGTGTTAACAAAAAATTATTTGCCAAATTTCGAGGACCATACGAGATAGAAAAGGTATTAGAAAACGATAGATATCTCGTTAACGATTTAGATGGAATGCAAATTTCACGCATTCCTTATCGTGGCGTTTGCTCACCAGCTAATATGAAACCATTTTACATTAGTACAAGTAATGAGTTCTCATCATAGAAAAGTAATATAATAAATTAAAACAATATAATAAATTATAAAAAGCAAGTTCAAGAACAAGATTATTTAAAATGTATTGACAATTCCAGGTTACTTTTCCAGGAAATATATAAATGTATTTACTATAAGATTATCAATAATATGGTTTAATTATCTAAGATAAGAGATCATGCATGAGCATGAACGAAAAATTGAATATTGTATATTTGTATTATTTTTTGTATATTTGTACTTTTATATTTTGCGAAACTAAGCATGTTAATGCTATCGAAATATCTAGATTTTTTTTCTTTATTTCTTATCAAGGTATAAAGAAAATTAACATAAAAAAAAAAAAATAAATAAAAAATTTTAGCTATCACATTTCTATCAAAGAAATTTTAGCACTTAGTGCTTTCGATTCTTAAAATTCTATATATGCAAATGTACTAAAGTTTGTATAGATTCTTTTCCCCAATGTTCAAAAATGTTAGGTGCAAATTTTAAATTTTGTACAAGTTTTTTATTGAGTAAAGGTTTCAAATAAATAATTTATTTCATGAGAAAATAATCCTTATGTAAATCGAGGCGATTTCTAGTTCAGGATGGCCGAGATGTAGGAAATATTCTAAATTTTAATTATTCCATAATGATTGTTTTTCTAAAATAGATATAAAAAGTTATATTTGAATGTAAAAAAGAAAAAAATAGTATGAACACCCTGTGTAAAATTAATCTCTATTATATTGATTTGGAATGTAATGTTACATATTCCCTAATGAAAAATTAAAAAGATTATACTTTATACTTTTTAAATAATTAAATGTAGCGGTATTAACATTTTATTTCAAAATTCTAAAAAAAAAACAAAGAAGTGAATTTGTGAAGAAAATTAATAAAATCAGTCTCATCGTGTACCTGGCATTGCATAGATTAAAATTTAAAAATTATTGTAATAGAAAGTTTTTATGGAATAAGTTATAATTATATTTATTAAAAGTAAAATCAGTTTTGGTGTTTAATTTTTTTATATTTAAAGCCTACAATAGTATATTATATTGTCATTGCTTTAACTGTGTATTTCACAGCATGCGTGTTTGAAGATAAAGTAGTAAGTGCTAAAGCTATTTTAACAAATTTTACAGACTTCAATATAAAAATTTATTTCTGTTTTCTTGAATATATTTTGAATATTATAATAAAAATGAACTTGAATTTTCAAGCTGAAAGTACCAAAGTTCAAATAATAGTCCGTGATATTTCATGTAAATTGAAATTGAGTTTAGAAAATTTCATGACTGATGATTATATAAATAATACACCACTTCTTCAAGTAGACTTTGAAAATAAAAAATATTGGAAATCATTTGATGAAATTTTTCCTGGAGCAAAAGCTTTAAATTTATTGCATAAATTATCCGAACAAGAAAAAGAACAATTTTTTGAAAACGTTATCAAATTTTTTATTGAGTTTGTTAAACAAGTTCTAAGTAGAATTAACATAGCCGATCCTGTGTTAAATGCATTGCAAATATTCGATCCTGTTGTTTTGAAATCAAAAGCATTTACCAGTATTATAAAGGACATTAACTTTTTGACAGAAAGATTTATGAAGATTTTAAATATTATGAAATGTTAATCTACTGAATTTTTCGAAGAAATCAGAGAGTTGATTGAATTCAATAAGCAAAGCATAATTAAAGAGGAAAGTTTTGATGATTATTGGAGGCATATTCAGAACATTAAGAATTCTTTGGATGAGCCTATGTTCGAAAATATTTCCAGATTTGCATTTTCTTAAATGTCACTTCCGCACAGCAGTGCTGCTGCTGAGAGGTGTTTTTCACGATTAAACCTAATAATAACTAAGAAGACAAATAAATTGAATTACGAAACAATTAATTCAGTTATGTCGTTTCAACAGTATTTATCATCTTCGCAGAAGGACTGCACGAATTTTCAACCACCAACTGAACTGATTAATAGTTTAAAGTAATATTATGATTTATGAAACAAGATGCTGCTTAATTTGTTTAATTTTTAGTTTACTTGTTGTTATTATGATTTTCGATCAAAATTCAATCAAATCGAATAAATATTCACAATATTTTGTGCCATTTTGAACAAATGTTAATAAATGGTACGTAAATTATTATGTACCTATAATTACACAAAATATTTCGAATATTCATTCGATTCGGTTGAATTTTGATCGAAAATCATAATAGGGCCTTATTTTGTTTTGTTAAAATATTTTATTTTGTTAATTGAATTTTTTTGTTGTTATTAAATAATTTGTTTTCTTATGTACAATAAATTTACTTTTTTAAAAAATAACTTATTCTTTCATTCTAGTTATTAATGTCCCAAAAATGTTCCTCAACGGTAGGCTTGTCAAATTGTCATTACAAATGTCCCCTTAAATTGTCCCTCTTAAAAATTCTTCAGCTGTCACACTGATTTATGGTATAAATAACTCCAAATTAGAAATATATGGAACATTTAATGGTTGAATAAAAATTTTTGAAGGTTTTAAAAATGTAAAGTTATATGAAGATAATAAGACTCTGTAAACATTATAATTGGCAGGGATCTTTTTGACTCTTTAGGAATTGAATTAAATACTAAAGATAAATCTTTAAATAAATTTTATGAAAATGAGTCTTTTGATAACTCGAATTTAAATAATTTTGAATCAAGAAAATGAATCAATTGAAGAAATTCGTAAGCATGCAGGTGAAACTATCGAAAAAATGCAGTCGTATAACTAGAAATATTTTTTAAAAAAACGAAAACCTGCTACAAAATACAATATTAATGATTTAGTTGTTGTCACTAATATCGATACGACAATCGGTAATTCAAAGAAATTTATTCCAAAATATAAAGGTCCGTACAAGATATGTAAAGTTTTGGATAATGATCGATATATTATTCGTGATATTGATGGTTTTAATGTTACACAAAGAATGTTTGAAGGTATATTTGATGTCTCACGACTTAAACCATGGATGGGTCAGTCCATTAAAAGATCATAAATATTATTTAAAAAAAAAAAAAACAAAGTTATTGAAGAAATGTATAATTTTAAAATTTATTTTAAAGGATATGATAATAAAATAAAACTATTATTGTAAACAAGTTTGTTGAAATTGATGATAATACCAGTGCCATACCATATAATAATATTTTTGTATAGTGAAAAAAAATATATAATATTTAAATTTTATAAATTCGAGGTCGAATTAAATATCAGGTTGGTCGATCTGTGACATGTATCTGGCAATATCATTAATTTCTTAACAAAATTGTGGTGAGCTGAATAAGGTTGGTGTGAATTATTTTCTTTTTGCTTTTTTTTAAAATCAGATTCATTCTGGTTTTGTTACGCGTGCCTATGAGTACAATACTAAGTTTGTATAAAGTTTAGATTGTGCATTTTTGTAATAAAGTTTTGGAGAATTTAATAAAATTAATAATGTTGGGTTTAAATCATTTTGTTTTATTAAAAAAGTTTATTTTAAAAAGAAACAACAATTCTTTGAATAAGAGAGAGTACAGTAATAAATGCTACACAATAAAATACAAAGACAAAGAAAATTAAGTATATGTAAATATTATAACCCAGTTAACCTAGAACATGTTCTTGATATATCAAGTATGTATTCTTAGAACACGATAACACATTCTTTTGACATGTTCTGAACATATTCTAGTGGTATTCTTTTCTAAGGCTGATGTCCGCTTTAATCGACAATTGTCGCCATACGATCGGTCTCCGAAATTAAGAACACCTGAATGAATATATGGAACATATTCTGCATATGTTCTCTGAATATGTTTAGAATGTATTCATAGTAGATATTCTGAATATGTTCTCTGAATATGTTTCGAATGTATTCATAGTACATATTCTGAACATGTGAAAATGTTATATAGAAAGTTCTTTACTTATAAGTGAGTTAAATAGATAAATATAATAGCCATTTATACCAATTATATTGAATTTAAATAACATATGTATACCTATATGTATGTACATATATTGCTTAAATTCAATTTATTTGGTAAAATTGGCTATTATACTTCTCTCTGTAACCCATTTCGTTGCATGAATCAAAAATTTATTAATTTTTTTTTGCATTTGTAAAAGTTTGTATCATGAACAAAAAATATTATTAATTCTACAAACGCCGTTACAAATGAAATCGTCGATCATAGCCTTAAAGTCGATCCACACTATTATCGTCACACACACAAGACGGTTAATGAGTTCGTTAATGAGTAACTTTTATAATGTGTACTCACACAAATTACGTTAATGAGTACTCATATGAGTTCGTTAACAAGTCAAACCATTATCGCTCAAAAGTAATTTTGGTATGATTCAATCTTAAGAAAGAAATAAAAGTGAGGTTATGCTGATTGTTATTCTGCTGTCATTAATAATTACTACGTATACATTACGGATTGAATCTTGATTTAATCCGGTCTGAATCCCCTTAAAAAACATGTAGACAGAGATTGAGTCCATTTCTATATTTTGAACCACGTTTGAATCTAAACTGAACTCGATCTTTCGATCCAGGATACTGAAATACGCAGATCGAAATTCGATCTTTCAATCGCTGGATCTTTGGATCTTATCATGTATAGGTACGTGGTAAATGTGTTTTGATAACTATAAATATGTAATAATAAATAATAAATAAATAATAACAATAAATAATAACAACACCGATTACTTAAGTTATTTTAATCGCAGTCAAGGTAAGATTTATATATATATATTCATATTATAAAATTATAATAAATAATATTTTTATGTAGATGACTTAATAGACCAAAGATTTAATTAGAAAATTGATTTCACTTTACCAGGAAACCTGTGTTGTACAATACAAAAAACAAGCTATATATGAATAAACATGCAAGAAAATGCGATGCATTTTTATATATTTCTAATATTTTAAGTGAATACCGCAATAGTACAACTATAGAAGACGTCAAAACAAAGATCAACTCTCTTCGTACCCACTATTCTCACGAACTTAAAAAAATTAGGGAAAACTCGAAAAAGTGGCTCTGGTGCGGATGAAGTGTATGTACCATCAGTGTGGTGGTTCGAGGAACTGGATTTTCTAAGAAAATTTGTCAAACCCAGAAAATCTGAGTCCACGTTGACCGTTGAAGTAATCAATGAAGATGGAAATAATGTAATTATAAAATATTATAAATATGTGCAAGATAAAAGTATTTATTTTCATAAATTTATCATTTATTCTTTTAAGAATCAAGAATTATCATTTGTTGATACGAGGAAGAAGTATTATCACCAGAAGTTGAAAACTCGAATAAGGTGTATGTTGATCACCAGTCTACTTCAAAAAAAAGAAAAAGAAATTAAGACGAAAGTAGCGAAAAAGTGTTGGTTGAAGCAGCTACCAAAATCATAAACACTGTTGAAGAGCGAGCCAAAGATAATTTCCCAGGAGAAATAAAACATTTTTTAAACTATATAGGCTCCGAAATTATACAAATCAAAAATAAAGAAGTTTTAATAGATTTGAAGAAAAATATAATCATGTCAGTGTTTGAAGCTAAGTCCAGTAACAATTAGTATTAGTATTAGTATAAGATTGTAGGCATTAAATTATAAAATTCTATATATATGTATATGTATTATATATATAAACTTAAAATATGATTTATTTTATATAATAAGTTAAGCGAGATGATAGTGGCAATTTTGAATGTATTATTATTCTTCTTATCATGATATCGTACGATTCTCGATATAATTGCTAACAGTAAAAAACTGTAATATATTGATTGAAGATTAAATTATTCTTTTTATGATAAAGAAACGCAGTCAGTCTCATCTTCCTATTGAACCGGGAAATAAGTACAATTCATTGTAATTAAGTGTTTTAAATAAATGTAATATAAAAAACTAAATAGTTTATATTTATTTTACTTGAACCTTTTTTTTGAAAAAAAAAGAAATTTAAATACTACAAGATTAAGAAATTATTTATATCTATTATACATATCTAGATATTATTTACATTGAAGACTGAATTTGAATTAAATTTTTATTTTACTTATTCAAAATTTTTTTGGATACATTTTTATTTAATAATATTGATAATTGTTTTTGTTTTTAATTTTTTTTTATATTTAAAAGTGAGTAAGAGTTCAGAAATTAAATTTTTTTATTGCTTCCTATTGCCAAGGAACGAATCCTGTAGTATTAAAATATTTGCAAAAGTCAATTCTAACTTCCATCGCTTTATTAGTTCCTCGTCTACTACATTTTTGTAACTTTGATATTGAAACATAATTTCTCCAAGATCCTGGGTCGATTGTTACTGTTTTAATATTTTCATTATCTACATTCTCCTGTACATTACTTTTTTGGCTTAAAATGAAGTTGTGCAAAGCACAAGTGGCAAGAGCCATCTTTTTTACATGCTCGAAAGGCAATATGTTTACCATCTACAATAAAATTTATTCATTTATTTTTTTTTCTGTTAAAAAAAGGTTTTCTTACCTAAACTTCTCAAACAAAGTGGAAAATTCCATTTTTCATTGAATACTGTTGCGACTTGTAACCATTCTTCCTTACTGTTTGGAACCTGAAATTTATAAAAAACAATTTATAAGCAATAATAGTTTACAATAAATATTTTACGTACCTTTAGATAATCATCTTTTAAAACGCAATATATTGCATCTAAAGTCTGAGGAACTAATCTTGATATGACCTGAGGTGAAATCCTGAAACTGTAGCTCAGGTTTCTAAAACTTTCTCCAGTGGCTAGAAATCTCAGAGTAACTAACAATCTGAGGTACATGAATTTTTAATTAATTTTCTTTTTTAAACTTTAATATTTCTATCTTACCTGGTACACGAGGGAATACTTTCTCTTAAATGAGTGTTTTCGTGTTTGATTTTCAGTCCAATTTTTTGTAATAAAGTGTTGAAAAGCTCAAACGACATTCTACAATAATTTTTGAAAAGAAATGGATTTTCAAGTCTTAATTCTTTAAAAATAAGTGCTGCTGCTCTTCTTCCTTCAGCATTTCTTCGTAAAAGCCACTTATGGCTCCAAATGCGATTTCGCTTAATTTTTTTCTTTTTTTTTAAGAGCAATTGATAAAAGTAACATAGCTGAAGCACTCAAGAGTAAATCTTTGTCACAGTTATCCATTTTAATCAGCTTATTTATTTAACTTTTGACACTTTAAAAATAAATTTTTCTGAAAAATCAAGAATTTTACGATAACAAATGTGTACGCGAAATGACAGACTCACATGAGATTTTGTTGTTGTTGTTGACACATTGACTATAATTGTTAACTATCTTGTATGTGTGACGATAATAGTGTGGATCGACTTTTAACAAATTTGTTTGTTGTCTCAATATAATGATTGTTAAAATTTCCAAAAATTTTCGGTTACAGACGAAATAAACCGTTAGCTTTACAAACTTTTCATACATAGTTGCAACAAAATCATTTGTTGATGAGAAAAATATTTGCAGATTTTATAAAATGTTTTCAAATGTGTTTTTATTGTGAAATTTTTGTGAGTACAAAATGGATGTTTTATTAGTTTTTAGTGAAAATAAATTAAAAATAATAGTGTACATACATATACAGGGTGTTCCGTTTGGTTTGCTTAACCTTGATACCATAGATAGGTCTCATCAAGACAAACAAAAAATCGTATCGGAGGGAGGGGGGGGTGAAATCCCAACGGTTTCGCCGCTAGAGGGCGTTGAAGTTTTTTTGCTCTTATTTCACGATGTACCCTATAACTTTTTACAGGGGCATTTAAGGGTCACTTTGTGTTATGAAAAAATGTAGAAGACCCTTTGCCCTTTTCAACAATACCTTACTCATTCCTCTATGTCTAATTGTTAAAAAGTTAGGCGCGTTCAAAATCAAAATTTTGTGAATTTTTTCCAAATTTTTGTGTTTCACCCTGTTTTTCTCAAAAAAAGCTTAAATTAACCCTCATTTTTTATTACAGAAAAAGAAGGCTCAATTGATTCTGCGTCGATTTGATATCATCATTTTTTTCGAAAAATGTATAGTTTACGAGATATTTGCATTTGAAAATTAGTATTCCGAGCACCTGTTTTCAATTTACACTGTAATATATACACTGTAATATCTCGTAAACTATACATTTTTCGAAAAAAATGAAGATATCAAATCGACGCAGAATCAATTGAGCCTTCTTTTTCTGTAATAAAAAATTAGGGTTAATTTAAGCTTTTTTTGAGAAAAACAGGGTGAAACACAAAAATTTGGAAAAAATTCACAAAATTTTGATTTTGAACGCGCCTAACTTTTTAACAATTAGACATAGAGGAATGAGTAAGGTATTGTTGAAAAGGGCAAAGGGTCTTCTACATTTTTTCATTACACAAAGTGACCCTTAAATGCCCCTGTAAAAAGTTATAGAGTACATCGTGAAATAAGAGCAAAAAAACTTCAACGCCCTCTAGCGGCGAAACTGTTGGGCTTTCCCCCCCCCCCACCGATACGATTTTTTGTTTGTCTTGATGAGACCTATCTATGGAATCAAGGTTAAGCAAACCCAACGGAACATCCTGTATAGTATAATTAAAGAATTATGGGATCAATAAAGGCGGTAAGTTAAAATTTTAATATTTTAAATTAACCTAATTACATAAATTAATTTAATTTTTTGACATGATTTTTCATTTAAAAAAAATTCACGGTTTAAAAACATATAGTAATTACAAATGTACTGAGTGTGTACAAGTGTTTCAAAACCTCGGTAGTTTCAAAAAACACATCGATCGTAAACATTTCGTGCAAAATATTAAAAAAAACGATTATGTAGATGAAATTAATGAGTTCACAATAAATTCGGAAATCACCAATACATTTAATAGAGGTCATTTTTGTTTTGATGATAAAAAAGCTACAGGTATTCTTATGCCATTAAAATTTCAGTTCAGAAAATTTTTTGAATATAATAGTTTATTAGATGACACATTAAAAAACATAAATCATTTAAAAAATCAACATAATATACAAAATTTTGTCCAAGGATCTCTTTGGAAAGAAAAAGAAATTTTGTATCCGAACAGAATTCTTGTCCCATACTTTTTGTATGTAGATGATTTTGGATTAATAATCCTTTAGGGTCACACGCAGAATGTGAATTCCATTTGTAACATTTACTATACGTTCCCTTCTTTACCTAGTAAAGAGTCTAAATTATCAAATATATTTTTAGCAGCTTCGATTGAAGCGCGGCACGTCAAAACTTTTGGTAATAAAAAATGCATGCAAAACTTATTAAATGAACTGAAAGAACTTGAAATAAATGGCGTAGCAATAAATACTATAAACGGACAAACTCATAAAGTTCATTTCATTCTTGGTTTAGTTTTGGGAGATAATCTGGGGTTAAATTCATTTTTAGACTTCAATAAATCTTTTTCATCAAAATCGTTCTGCAGGTTTTGCAAAGCAAATAAATTAGAAACTCAGAGTTTATGTTCAGAAAATCCTCAAGTTTTAAGAAATAAAACTAATTATAAAAACGACGTTCTGAGTCAGAATCGTTTAGAAACCGGTGTAGTAGATAGTTGCATTTTTAATAATATTCCATCATTCCATGCTGTTGATAATTTTAGCGTTGATGTAATGCATGATATTTTTGAAGGTGTTTGCCACTACAATTTATGTCGTATTTTTCATTATTTTATAGACAAAATGAATTATTTTTCATTACAAACCTTAAATTTTAGAAAAAGCACATTTGATTATGGTCCAATTGAGTTCATAAATATGTCAGGAGAAATTAAAAGTTCTCACTTGAATAATAGACATTTGAAAATGTCTGCCAGGGAAATGATGACTTTCATTTACTTTTTACCTTTAATCATTGGAGACAAATCTCCAAATCTCCAGGTATCAAAATACCTGCGGATGATGAAGTGTGGCACTTCCTTTTAAATTTTATTGAAATAATTGATTTACTACTTTCTTTTGAAGTAGACGATGAAAATATTTCTTTATTAAAGCATAAAATTGAGATACATAATAAAAATTACATTCGACTTTTTAATGACACATTGAAACCAAAATTTCATAACTTAATCCATTATCCGTCTATAATAAAAAAAAAACAGGACCCTTGAGAACAATGTGGTGTTTCAAATATGAAGCCAAACACATACAATTTATGATTTATTCACATGCCTTTACATCACGGAAAAACATTTGTTTAACTTTAGCTACAAAATTTCAGTTAAAATTTGCAAATTTTTTATTCAATGCTCATACACATCAGAAGGAATATGAATTGAAAATAAACATAAGACTATGACAAATTTTGAAAATTTTATTCGGCTAAAACTTAATAATTTTCAAAATAAGTTAACATTTTACACTCAAATAAAATTTCAAGGATATTTATATGAGGCAGGATACTATGTTGCTAAAATAAAAAACGATTTAGAACTCTTTGTAATAGACAGTGTCATTTTAAAAGAAAATGATGAAATTTATTTATTTTGCCAAAAAAAAAATATTATAAATTATAATCCCCACTTTTTATCATATGAAATTGATCCAACAAAATTAGGAGAATACGTATTGCTTGATATTAAAGAACTCTTAGGGCCTTCAATGAATGAAATAAAAACAGTAAGAGGAAAAACAATGATCAAAATAAAAGAATATTTCTTACCTGATGCTATAGACTAGTTCGTTACTCAAAATTCAATTTTAAAAACTCCCTATAAGCATATTTCAAGTTTCAAAAAATAAATAAGTAGATAAAAACTGAAAAAAAAAGTTTCGCAAAACTTTATTCCGTAAAACACAAAAATAGTTTTTTTTGAAATACACATAATATGTATATGATAAAATAATACTAAGGGGTCATTTACATTTGCAATTTATTCCTGAAGTTTTCTGTCGTGAAGAAAAATATTTCTCTCAGTTTCGTTTACATTAGATGACACAATTAATATATTTGAAGAAAAGTATCGTGAATATTATTCTGAATTTTACACGACAGTAATTCCGCGATAGTAAAATATTTATGATAAAAAAAGTTCACGATATAAACTTGAATATTTTGAAAATGTCATGAATAATCTTCACGACAGAAAACTTCAGATATAAATCGCAAATGTAAATGACCCCTAACTCTTCTTATTTATTTATTCATTCATGTAATTTATTTTTATTTTTTTGGTTTTTATGATTTCCGAACAAGTGGAAACTTTTGAGATATGGAAACGGATACAACATCCAATTTAATGAGTTATGAAGCCCTTCATGCTCTACAAAATATGGAAAATATGGTTTATTCTAACCCAAACACTGCACAGGAGACCATAAATCTGCCGTACAAAGGACAATCGCGTCAATTACATTTTCACTCATTTTGAGTTAAATATATTTATGATATAATATATAGTTATATATATGAACTGAAGGAAAAATTCTCTATTAAAAAATATGTCTATATATTATATATTATATATGTGGAACCTAAATAAAAACAAAAACAAAAACTTAACGAACAATGTTTAACGACGACAAAAGATGAGGCAAGCGAACGAAAGTGGAACAAGAGACAAGTAAGAAGTAAGAAGACCATAAATAAGAAAAGACGTGTAAATGTTGGAAAGCCATTTAAAAATAAGAATAATTTAAAGAAATAATATCTAAATTAATAATAAAATATAAATAAATAAAACAAGTGTTTAATTGAATAATAATAATAAAAATTATAAAATATAAATAAAAATAGTGTTTTATTAAACAATTAAAACACCACATAAATATGGGGGCTCAACCTGAGATTTAATTGAAAGAAGTTTGTGTTTAGAAAATTTTTCTTTGTTCTGTAAAAAAAAAAAAAAAAAAAAAAAAAACAAAGTGAAATTAAAAATGAAAGACGAAAGTTGTTTAGTTGAAATTCATATTAAAAAACTAAAGTTAAGAGTGTAAATGGCGGACAAGAAGCCGATGAAAAAGATGACATCATCTCAACACAAAGAAGCCGATGACAAAGAAGACACATAAAAAATTAAAGTAAAGACGTAATCCAAAGAAGACACACAAAAAATTTATCTAAAGACGTAATCCAAAGAAGACACACAAAAAATTTATCTAAAGACGTAATCCAAAGAAGACACATAAAAAACTAAAGTAAAGGCGTAATCCAAATACGATACCTGAAAACAAATTCAGAGGTATAATTCAAAAACGAGATTTAAAGGTAAATTAAGAATTTGTAATTGAAAACTAAAATAAAAGAAAACTGAATATAGTTTACATATAATACATATAATTACACTTTAAGCTATAAAGTATCAAATTAAAATTTGTAAATACTTATTAGTATATAGATAAATCATTTATTGTATTCGATTTTCAAATGTTAAATATAAATCATAATATTTTGTTGATTTAAAGGTAAACTAAGAATTTGTAATTGAAAAATAAAATAAAAGAAAACTAAATATAGTTTACATATAATACATATAATTACACCTTAAGCTGTAAAATATTATTTTAAAATTTGTAAAAACTTATTAGTATATAAATAAATCATTTATTGTATAAATCATAATATCTTATTAAAATAAAATAAGAAATCAACAAATATGACAACATTAAATAAGATACCAGCAATTGCATCAAATTTAAAAGTAATGCCATCTAGTACAGCCAAATTGTTACATATATTGATTTTCGAAGAAGATGCTGCTAGAAAAAACCGAAAAAATTTAAGAGAGTTCTCTGGTTTTGAATTTGGTAGAAATTCAGCTCAACATACAGAAAAGTTAAAATTCATAAAAGACAACTTTGCAGAAAAAGATTTAATAAATATATGTGCTCACTTGGGAATCGAAAGTAAAGAAAATATAGAAGATACAGTTAAAGAAATTGTAATGCATCTTTGTAACCTGGAACTATTGAAACAAAAGAATGAAGAAAATGTCGAAAGCGATGACGAAGAAGAAGACAATTTAGATAATAATGAAATCGTTCAAAACGACAATAAGGATGAAGAAAAGGAAGACGACTTAAATAGTAAAAATGAAACCGATCAATACTATCAGAGCAATAAACATACAAAGAGGCGATCATTTTCGATATCTTCAAATGAAAGTCAAAATGAATCATTAAAAGAAACTACAAGAAGATTTCAAAGTTGTAAATTAAGTTTCAAAGACATTGAGGACTTATTCAGAAAATTCGATGGAAAAGGTGCATATCACGTAGAAAAATGGATAAATGATTTCGAAGAACAAGCTGATTTATTAGATTTAAATTATCTTCAAAAATTTATATACGGAAAAAAATCTTTACGAGGTTTAGCTAAATTATATATAGAATCAGAAGAAAATATTATTTCTTGGACAAGATTGATAAAAGCATTAAAAAATGAATTTGGTGATAAAATGAGTATTGCAGATCTTCATAAATCATTACAAAAACGTAAAATGAGATCAGATGAGACAGTTTATGAATATTACTTACACATGAAAGAATTGGCTTCAAGAGGTAAAATAGATACAAAATCTCTAATCCAATATACAATTGAAGGTATACAAGACTTACCTATTAACAAAATTATGTTATATGGATCAAAAACATTGAATGA
The DNA here is from genome assembly GCA_932526495.1 of Bombylius major. Lineage (NCBI taxonomy): Eukaryota > Metazoa > Arthropoda > Insecta > Diptera > Bombyliidae > Bombylius > Bombylius major. Next base: position 21,146,322 of record OW052043.1, read on the forward strand.
ATTTAAAGAAAAATTGAAATGTTATGATGAATTTAGATCAGAAAAAAATGCTAAAGAACACAAAAATCAGACTAGTCAGATAACTAGTCAAAAACAAAAAATGAACCAATCATTCCAAAAAATTTTACGTTGTTATAACTGTGGTGAAAAAAATCACAAATCAGACAAATGTCCATCATTAAATAAAGGTTTAAAATGCTTTTCATGCAATAAATTCGGTCACATTTCAACACAATGTCCTGAAAAAGAAAAGATGGTAAAAAATAATAATCAAAAGAAAAACATAAATGTTTCATTGATAAAATCACCATGTTTACAAAATATGATAAAAGAAATATCTATAAATAATTTCAACATTAAAGCTCTCGTAGATACAGGAAGTACTGTAAGCATTATTCGGAAAGATATCTTTGATAAATTAAAATTGAATAATTATCAAGAATCCACTTTGATTATGGAAGGATTCGGTGGAAATAAAATTAAAGCAAAAGGGCAAACCGAAATTGATATTTACATGGATAATGAAAATTATAAAATTCAGATTTATATAGTCGATCCTATCACAACTGAATATGAAATGATTTTAGGAAATAATGTTTTGAATGACGTAGAGTTAAATATTACAAAAGAAGGTGTTTTGATAAAGAAAATAGAACAAGATGGCGAAGTTTTTAACATGATGAATATTAATATTGGCAATGAAGAGATAAATATAGAAAAGAATGTAAGTAAATATGCTAAGAAAAGAGTAATAGAAATGATAACAGAATATTATCCATATAAAACAAAGACAACTAATGTAGAAATGAATATCATCATTATGGACGAAACACCTATTTATCATCAGCCAAGAAGATTACCTTTTAATGAAAGACAGTTTGTCGAAAGTCAAGTTGGAGAGTGGATCCAAGATGGTATAATAGAACCATGTTCTTCTGATTTTTCCAGCCAAGTTGTAATTGTAAAAAAGCAAGATGGTAAATCAAGATTATGTGTCGATTACAGAAAGATCAATAAAGTCATTATAAAGGATAGGTATCCTTTACCATTAATAGAAGACTTATTGGATAGATTGCAAGAAGCTAGAATTTTTAGTACGATTGATCTAAAAAATGGTTTTTTTCATGTTGGTATTAATGAAAACAGTAGAAAATATACATCATTCGTAACCCACAGTGGTCAATACCAATTTTTAAAAGTTCCTTTTGGTTTAACGAACTCTCCAGCCGTGTTTCAACGACATATAAATTGTATTTTTCGCGATTTAACCAGCAAAGGCATTGCATTACCTTATATGGACGATCTGATTATTCCTGCAAAAGATGAAAATGAAGCGATTATTCGGCTAGAACAAGTCCTGAAGTTATCAAGAGAATATGGATTGGAAATCAATCTAAAAAAATGTCAGTTTCTCAAAAGAAAAGTTGAATTTCTAGGATATGAAATAGAAAATGGAGAAATACACCCTTCATTAAGAAAAACCAAAGCTGTATTTTCTTATCCAGAACCACAAAATATTAAACAAATTCAAAGTTTTCTAGGACTAACGGGATATTTCCGAAAATTTATACCTAATTACGCTAAAATTGCTAAGCCTTTGAGTGATATGTTAAAGAAGGATGCAAAATTTTATTTTGAAGAAAATGAGAAGATTGCATTTCAATCCTTGAAGAAAATATTAAGTGAAAATCCAGTGCTAGGAATTTATAATCAAAATTATGAAACAGAACTGCATACAGATGCAAGTATCGATGGTTATGGTGCCGTATTACTACAAAAATCACCAGAAGATTCGCATCTACATCCGATTTATTATATGAGTAAAAAGACAACCGAGCAAGAAAGGAAGTATTCTAGTTATGAGCTGGAAGTCCTTGCAATTGTTGAAGCAATCAAAAAGTTTAGAGTATATTTACTTGGAATAAAATTCAAAATAATAACCGATTGCAGGGCATTCCAAAAGACTTTACAGAAGAAAGATTTGGTAACAAGAGTTGCCAGATGGGTGTTACTTCTTGAAGAATTTGACTTCATAGTTGAACATAGGTCGGGTACACGAATGAAGCACGTAGACTGCTTAAGTAGATATCCTGTTTATAATATCATTGAAGAAAGTCTTACTTCTCGTATTAGAAAAACTCAATCTGAGGATAATGAATTCAAAGCTGTAAAAGAAATACTCAAAGAGAAGCCATTTGATGATTACTTTATAAAAGATAATATTTTATACAAGATGATTAAAGGTCGCGAATTATTAGTAGTTCCAAGTACGATGCAGAACGAAATAATTAGAAGAAGTCACGATAAAGGGCATTTTGCTCTAAAAAAGACTCAAGATATCATTAATAACGATTATTATATTCCAAAATTGACACAAAAAGTAGAAAGGTATATATCAAGCTGTGTAATCTGTATTTTGTCTAACCGTAAAAGAGGAAAGCAAGAAGGAGAATTACATCCATTACACAAAGAAGAATTGCCGTTGTTCACCTATCATATTGATTTTCTAGGACCTCTAGAAACAACGAACAAAAGTTACAACCATATATTTGCTGTTATCGACTCCTTTACGAAATTTGTATGGTTGTACCCAACAAAATCAACATCAGCTAAAGATGCAATTTGTAAGTTGGAGTTGCAAAAACGAATATTTGGCAATCCAGGTCAGATAATTTCAGATAGAGGATCCGCTTTTACTTCTAATGAATTCAAACAATATTGTGATGAAGAAAACATAAAACACAGTATGATTACAACAGGGTTACCACGTGCTAATGGGCAGATAGAAAGATTGAATAGTGTAATTATTTCGATTATATCTAAGCTTTCTACAGCAGATCCTTCTAAATGGTTTAAATACGTTGATCAAGTCCAGCAGATAATTAATTCCACATTTCATCGAAGTATTCGAACAACCCCTTTCGAATTACTGATTGGAGTCAAGATGAAAAGCAAAGACGACATTAAGTTGAAAGAAATGTTGGAAGAAGAATTTATTCAAAATTTCAACGATGCTCGAGAAAACTTAAGAAAGGACGCGAAAAAACAGATTTTAGAAGTCCAAGAAGAGAACAGAAGATATTATAATCTAAGAAGAAAGAAACCACGAAGATACAAAAAAGGAGAGTTGGTCGCTATAAAAAGAACGCAGTTTGGTGGAGGTCTGAAACTAAAGCCGAAATTTATGGGACCTTATCAAATTATAAAGGTGAAAGCAAATGATACTTACGACTTATATAAAGAAGGAAATCATGAAGGGCCTTTACGAACGGCGTCATGCGCAGAATTTATGAAGCCATGGCCAATAACAGAAGCAGAGGACGATAATGATATTATTTCATTCGGGTCGAATGAAGTTCAGGAGGGCCGAGATGTGGAACCTAAATAAAAACAAAAACAAAAACTTAACGAACAATGTTTAACGACGACAAAAGATGAGGCAAGCGAACGAAAGTGGAACAAGAGACAAGTAAGAAGTAAGAAGACCATAAATAAGAAAAGACGTGTAAATGTTGGAAAGCCATTTAAAAATAAGAATAATTTAAAGAAATAATATCTAAATTAATAATAAAATATAAATAAATAAAACAAGTGTTTAATTGAATAATAATAATAAAAATTATAAAATATAAATAAAAATAGTGTTTTATTAAACAATTAAAACACCACATATATATAATTTAATTTTTCCACTAGTTCATATGTATAACTATATATTATATCATAAATATATCTAAGTCAAAATGAGTGAAAATGTAATTGACGCGATTGTCCTTTGTACGGCAGAAATGAAAATGGAGATTCGCAAGTTTTTATTTCAAACCCACAATACCACAATTTTGAAAATCGAGTGAATACTTGTAATGGTAATAGTGATAATAGAGAGGTGGCATTGGTGAATAATGAATCATCAGACACTCCAGAAAAATTAAGAGAACTATTAAAAAGTTGGGGTTTAGAAAATTTTTTTGACATGTTCCAGGGTAAATATTGACTAATATTGAAAATCTTTTAAAATAACATGTTATTAAATTTCTTTTTAGCAAAAAAAATTGGAATAGGAATACTGAAGCTAATGTAAATTCATCATATACCATTAATTTTTGAAAAAAATGATGTCGGCTATTTAATAATTTTTGAACATTATTTAAAGCAATGGAGAGAATCGTTGGGAATACCGCTTGCAGGTTCTTGCTGTAATTTATCGACCTCCTTCTTAAATTCTTCAAGACTTCTACTTTCACCTTCAACTTCTAATCGTTCATCACCATATCCTTCCACACGTGTGTCGACCTCTGAAAGTGATAATGTGACTACTGCTCTCCATCAGATAAAATTATATCAAATTTTAAATGAGTCTTCTAAAGGAAAATCACTTTGTGAGTTTTATGAAAATAGCTCAAAATTCTCTGAAGAACAAAGAACTTCTTTGATAAATGTAATTGCACAATATTTTGATGACCGCAGTTTACATCTAGCTTTGAGAGGGAGTTATGAGTTGGAAAAAGAGATAATATCTCGGTTTCCTAATGAAAAGATAGTAAGTTCAATTAAAAAATTAGAAAAGTTTAAATAAATAGAATGTTACAATGTTCATCACATATTTGAATTTACTTATGTTGCAATTTAATCACAATTTTACAGAAGTGGAAAAACTGGAAGGATATACAACAAATATGTAAATCTAAAGAGGTCTTTCAAAACATTAATGAAATTTAGAAACCCTGTAAACGAAAAAATTGATAAAAAAAGTGAAGAACAAAAATCAAATGATTTTGGTAAAATTTTCTATAATTGTTTGTTTTTATGCTAAAGTTTTTACTTAAGTTCCAGAAGAGGATGCTGAAAGGTGCTTCAGGTCATAAAAATATGATAATTTAATAGCAGAAGAAGTTGATAATTGCTGGAAGGCATGCAGCCAATACAAAATTTGTGATATAAAAAAAATGAATAACACTTTTAAAATTTTTGAAAAATAGCCGCATTACAAGACTCCATCAGGCTACAGATTTGTACGTTTTAGATTTTTAATTAAGAATTAAATTTTTAAATTCATATAAATTTACAGATCGAAATGGATTATAATGTCTGCTTCAAAGATAGTTTTTCGCTTATGGATAAATGGGATGAAAACTTTGATCAAATTTTAGAAGTTTCACAAAAATCTGTAAAAGAAAAGACTATAATGGCCAGTTCCACAGTCAAAGTTTAAACGGAGTTTAAGTTAAACCTAAACCATGGTTTAAACTTATCTTATATTGTTTTTCGTTCCTCAGTCAATTTATATTTGTAGTTTAACTGTCTTTATACTTTATTTAACAATTAAAGTCAGTATTGTGCTTATGGAGGCAGTACCCGATGAGTTTTTTGCCTTGGTAATATTTAATTTAAAAGATTTCTCTCGATTGAAATTGAGATCTGATCACCCCACACACGAGACAGATTTATACAAACGAAAGGTAAAAGAGTATAGAAAAGTATGCCTATCTTGCCTGTACTGACTTTAATTGTTAAATAAAGTATAGTTAAACCTATCATTGTGAATGAATTTAGGTTTAAACCTAAGAAACTTGTGGATGTCATTGTATAGCCGCTAGATGGCAGTGGCAATTATTGTGACATTTTAAATTTTTTCATATAAATTTCAATTTATAATAAATTTAGGGACAAAACAGATAGATAGATGGCAGTGGTTTTTTTATTTTATTTTTGACTATTACTTAAACCTCAAATAGAGTTTAAACTCTCAATTCGTACGGATTAAGTTAAACTCAGTTTAACACTTAAGCGTTCACTGTGAAACTGAAAAAAGTGCTTAAACTTAGTTTAAGAGTTAAACTCCGCTTAAACTTTGACTGTGGAACTGGCCATAAGAGATACTTTGAATATTTTGAAAGAAAAAGAAATCAATGAAAGTATGAAAATATTTTTAAAATAAATTTGTACAACAATATCTAATTTATAGTTTTTATTTACAGATAGCCGTAGTGCAACATTATTGTGGGGACTGCATGGTTACCTAGTTCCAACAACAAAAACAGTCAGAAAAGTGTCTTTTATATTTATTGGAAAATCCTCCCAGGAAGTGGCAGACCATTTAGAATTTAAGAAAACAACCTCCATTAATGTTCAGCCATTTATCTTAGGAATAGGAGATGATATTCTGACATTAAAAGAAATTTATGTGTATTTTGATGGAATAAAGTTCCCTTTTTCTAACTTCATTAGAGCAGTCGATATTTGCTACAAAATTTTTCATCTCTTCAATTTAGAATATCCTTTGCCTTGTTCCCCTTTCTGGAACTTTTTACAAATTTTTTTTTATAAAAATAAAGAAAAAAGTAAGAAATATCCAAAAGTCCATATATTAATACAAGAAATCGAAAACCTAAAGAATAAACAAAATTAATGTAATACTAAAGGATATGTCATATGTATGAAATAAAATAGGCAGCGTTGCCAATTTAGCTATTTTGTAGCTAAATTTAGCTATTTTTTTAGCTATACAAAATTTGCACTTAGCTGTTTTTAGGCTTTTAGCTATGTCTGTAATCTGTTTCAACAAATCCATTATCTACTATATTTTAACTAAAAAAACCGATTACCTGACAATTGCAAAGTTCTTAGAATGATGACAAAATTTTTAGTATATTATATTTTGGATAACGCTGCTGATAAAAGCATGATAAGGCTTTTAAAGTCATTTGATAGAACAGATGAACAAATAAGTGATATTTTAAAACAAATTAAGAATTTAAAACTTGTTGAGTGATCCGAAAAAAATGACACAATTAAATTTTGGATTCAAGTTAAAGATTATAAAGACGCTGCCGGAATTAATCATTTTGCAGATTTAACACACATTGCGTTATTCTTTCTTAGCCTTCCTTGGGCTAATGCCGAAACTGAAAGAATATTCAGTCAGATGAATATTTTAAAGACAAAATTAAGGAATAGGCTGTTTTTTAATAGTGTCCAAAAAATTTTGACTGTGAAGTATGGTTTAAAACGGAATAAACAATGTTGTGTTTTTGAATTCCCAAATGAAATTTTAAGTAAAATTGGTACGAATGAAGCATACGTATCTTCATCAGAAGATATTGATGATGAAGCATTTGATTTTGATGCAATAAAATAAGTACAATTAACGATGAATATGATAATTAGCAATATTAGGTGTATGGTGTATAAATTTATTTCGATCGAAATACATAATATTTAGTTTTTTATTATATTTTTTTATTTTTTGTTATTCTTCCTTTTTTTGTTACTGTTTAAACTGTGAATTGTTTGTTTTTTTTATTACAAAAATAAAGTGAACTTTCTTTTGAAAAATGTCTTGTTTTTTCTTTTACCCGTTGTTTTTAAGCACATTTTTTTAGTTAGCTACATTTTTTAGCTACAAAAAAATATTTTAGCTATGTTTTAGCTATTTTTGAGCATCATTTTAGCTACACATCAGGTGAAGGAGCTGGCAACCCTGAAAATAGGTATATTTAAGAATATCGACTTAATGTAAAATACTCTAATTTCTTATATTGAAAAAAATAACATTTTATATAATCAACTTTAAATAAATATTATGAAAGTTTATTAAATGAATTTGATAAATATAATGAATTTTTATTTATGTACCCAACAAATTTTGACTTCAAAATTAAAAAATTAATTTGTTAGTTCAACAAAAATAATTCTATAAATTCAACAAATTGTTTCATTCTCGCATCAATTTCAATGATTAAAAATTTGTAATTATTCGTTATAATATTTTGTTGGTTCAACAAAAAGTTTATTTTTCTAGGCGATGACTTTTTTTAACAAACAACATTATGTTGTATTAAAAGACATTTTTGTTAGACAAATAATAATGAAAAATTTGTTATAACGAAATTTTTAATTATATCATAGTTACAATACTTTTTCTCTCAGTGTAGTCAGTGCCATTGATTGCGTAGTTTTATTCATTTCTCCATAGTACACAGTACAGTATACAGTGCACATAATTATTTTGTAAAAGTGTTTAAATTATAATATTTCGTGAATGTGAATAAATTTTATTTAAAAAAATGTCATTTGAAGGTATTCAATTTTTTGAATGTGAAGATTGTCGTTTAAATTTCGTTTCAATAAATGATTATAATAAACATCTTTAAGTTCACCGTATACAAAAAAATTTCAGTTTCAAATGCTTAGAATCACATCACATTGTTTTAGAAATCATTCCTCAAAAGCGGTAAGTAAAGTAGAACTTTTTAAGTGTAAACAAAGTAAAAAATATTAGGGGTATAAATGGAAATAGGCAATTTACATTTACATAATTAGATCACAAATACATAACATTCAACTAGTGTTACTATGTAAAAACAAAGATGTTAAGTATTTTGGATTAGATAGAGTTTTAAAAAAATTAGTTGCATGATCTATCTTTTCTAGAAAAATATGATGTTGATGTCGAAATTTTCGGAGAATCTAGGAATATGAAGGGATCATTAATCGCGGTTATGAGAGACAACCTTGGTAGTCATCAAGTTGGAGGCTTTGTAGAAAATTTTAGCAAATCTCAGTATTTTTGTAGATTCTGTTTATTCACTAAAGAAAATCTAAAGAAAAAAGAAGTGATGATTAAAGAACTTAGAAATCCAGTTAATTTTCAATGCTCAGTAGATAGTCTTAAACCAAACATAAATTCATTTGGAATAAAAAAAAAATCTTTATTTAACAAGCTAGACTTTTTCAAAGTGTGTAACCCCGGTTTACCCCCAGTTTGGCGGATGATTTGTTTGAAGGCATTATTAAAAAAGATTTTCATCTCATTATTTCTTATTTTATACAAGAACATGTAGTCACGTTCGGTTATTTGAATATAAAATATAAAATAGCAGCAAATCAACTAAAAACTAAATTAAATTTTCCATTTCTAAAAAGTACTCAATTAAATATGCCTGGTACTGCTTATGAAAATATGTACTTTTTAGTTTTATTTCCATTATAGTATTTTTATTTTTGGAAGTCAGTACAGGCAAGACAGGCATACTTTTCTATATTCTTTCACAAATTGTTTGAATAAATCTGTCTCGTGTATGGGGTGATCAGATCTCAATTTCAATCTAGGGAAATTTTTAAATTAAAATTACCAAGGGCTACCAGATGAAATTTTTTATTTTTGTTCAATTTTACAAAAAAGCAGGTAATTGTGGGAAATTTACGGGAAATTTAAAATAAAAATAAAATTAATAATATATATACAACAAAATTATTTACTTGAATACATTATTAGCTTTAAAATCACTTTAATTCACCCACTTTTACTTACTTAATTTACTTGAAACACTTGGATTTTTACAATAAAAATACTTTAGTGAAACGAAAATAAATTAAGAATAACAATAAAAAACCAATAACAAAGGATTTAATTTGGAAATTCATATAAAATTCATGGAAACTTCTTTATAAGAGATCAAAAATATCTACGGTGTTGATGAAAGTAGTTTTAATCAAGGATTTTTATGTTTTCATTTAACGATAGATGGATTTTGCCTTGTAATTACTGAGTTATTGAATTTTTACTTTTTGCTATTTTTTTGGTATTTCGATAACATAATCTAAAGTGTACTTCACACTTAACGATTTATCATTTGATTTATCAAATGACTAGTGTAATTTGTTTTTGTAACAACAACAAATTTTGATATTCAATATTCTAATTGTATTATCCAATTAAATAAAATTCATTTCTAACTATTATTGTTTTTTTTTCACAATTTACACAATTTATATAAAGATCCAAAAGCCGTACGTTTTTTTTTAAATAATGATAAAAATATTGTTTGATTAAGAATTTCGAAAAAATTCAAATTTAAATAATAATGAAAAGTATTTGGACTTGAAAAACGTAACGAAATTACAAACAAGTACGTACATAAATAAAACAAAATAATATAGATGAAAAAGGATAATTTAACAAATATGGGTATATTATTATTATAATGTACTTATGTATGCATACATTTAATTGAAAATCAAATTTATATTGAAAACATAATTTTATAAATCAAACATAAAAAAAAAATATATTTATTAAAAGTAAAATATTAAATAACAATTACATAGGAATATTAAAAATGATAAATTTAAATTTTACAATAAAATTAAAAATACTGAATATCATTATTATCATAAATTAATTTTTTATAAATCAAGGCAATACTTCCAATGGCTACGGCAATCCTGAAATTTTATCATTTTCTTTTATACTCATCTTCATCTTTCCGCTGACACGAATCAAACAACATTTACTACTTTGACTTTTGAGTGGAAATCGGCTGCGCACGAATTTATATTTTTTACTTCGGTTTTTTATTTTTAGGCCCAACCACAATGCTACGTAACGTAACGTAAGATTACGTAACGTAAGGAACGAGAAATGTAAAATAATACATACGGCCATAATGAACATAAGGTTACGTTCGTTAACTTTCGTTCACTTTAAAATGTCAAATTTCCGTAACTTAACCTGCCGTAAGCTTCGCACTTTACGTAAGATAAGTAAGGTTATACTAAAATTATTGTAAAATGTGTAAATTCTCCAGGTTCCTTTTATTTATAGAATTCATTTTCCCTCTAATCCATTTTTCTTTAAAAGTTATTTTTAAAATATTAAATACAATTTAAAAAATTTATTTATAATTACAATAAAAACTTTTCACCAAAAACTTGTCAAGTACACATTACACAAACAAGCTACGTAAGTGACTTTTTCTATTGTGGTTCATTTACGGAAAAATGACAGCCGTAAGCTTACGTTCGTTCACTCTTACGTTACGTTACGTAGCATTGTGGTTCGTTTTAAACTTCTATCTAACAAGCAAAAAAAAAAAAAAAAAAAAAAAAAAAGGCGCCATATGAGATATTGCCTAGGGCGGCATCACACTTAAATCCGCCACTGACCGCAGTGGTAGTAGAATGGTTCATGCTGATGCCCTTAGTCGGTCTATTAATATCCTTTATGTGGGAGATGAATCGTTCGAATACGTTCTGGCTGCTTCTCAAAGACAAGACCCTATGATCGCTTCTATTGCATCTGATTTAGAAAAGAAAGAAAGTAGTTTATTCGAAATGGTAGATGGGTTAATTTATAGGAAGATGAAAAACGGTATACGCTTTTATGTTCCGAAAAAAATGGAAAATCGTGTTATACAGACACATCACAAAGCAATGTGTCACCTCGGAGTAGAAAAATGCTATGAAAATCTAAGTAGGATGTATTGGTTTCCATTTATGAAGCAAAAGGAAAAGGAATATAATAAAAGGTTGCTTAAAATGTGCATATTTTTCACCACATTCAGGTAGTACAGAAGGAATACTGCATAATATTCCTAAAGGTAAAGTTCCATTTGACACTCTTCACATTGACCATTTTGGTCCACTTTCATGTTCTAAATCGAAAAATAGGCACATATTCCTGGTCATTGATGGATTCACTAAATTTGTAAAGTTATATTCATTATTCAGTCAAAAGTACAGACACCAAAAAAGTCATTAAATGTTTAGAGTCATATTTTGAATTTTACAGTAGGCCTAATAGAATCATCTCAGATCGAGAGACTTGTTTCACGTCTCATGATTTTGCAAATTTCTTATCTGAAAACAATATCCAACACATAAAAATTGCAACATTGACTCCACAGGCTAATGGGCAGGTTGAGAGGGTAAATCGCGTATTAACGGCAATGTTGGCTAAACAATGTGAGGATGATACAACCATAAACTGGGATAAATATTTGACGAAGATTGAATTTGCAATCAATAACACTGTAAATCGAAGTACTGGATTCTCTCCCAGTACATTGCTTTTCGGGATTGACCAAAAGGGTAAAATTTATGATAAAGTTGCAGAATATATTCAAAATAAGATCGGTAAAGATATAGAAATAAATCTTTTCAATTTAAGAAAACAGGCTGAAGAAAAAATAGTTAAAAATCAAAACTACAATAAAGATCAATATGATCGATTGCATAAGAAACCACACATTTACAAAAAAGGAGATTTTGTTATGCTAAAAAATAATACATCATTAGCTGGTGTTAACAAAAAATTATTTGCCAAATTTCGAGGACCATACGAGATAGAAAAGGTATTAGAAAACGATAGATATCTCGTTAACGATTTAGATGGAATGCAAATTTCACGCATTCCTTATCGTGGCGTTTGCTCACCAGCTAATATGAAACCATTTTACATTAGTACAAGTAATGAGTTCTCATCATAGAAAAGTAATATAATAAATTAAAACAATATAATAAATTATAAAAAGCAAGTTCAAGAACAAGATTATTTAAAATGTATTGACAATTCCAGGTTACTTTTCCAGGAAATATATAAATGTATTTACTATAAGATTATCAATAATATGGTTTAATTATCTAAGATAAGAGATCATGCATGAGCATGAACGAAAAATTGAATATTGTATATTTGTATTATTTTTTGTATATTTGTACTTTTATATTTTGCGAAACTAAGCATGTTAATGCTATCGAAATATCTAGATTTTTTTTCTTTATTTCTTATCAAGGTATAAAGAAAATTAACATAAAAAAAAAAAAAATAAATAAAAAATTTTAGCTATCACATTTCTATCAAAGAAATTTTAGCACTTAGTGCTTTCGATTCTTAAAATTCTATATATGCAAATGTACTAAAGTTTGTATAGATTCTTTTCCCCAATGTTCAAAAATGTTAGGTGCAAATTTTAAATTTTGTACAAGTTTTTTATTGAGTAAAGGTTTCAAATAAATAATTTATTTCATGAGAAAATAATCCTTATGTAAATCGAGGCGATTTCTAGTTCAGGATGGCCGAGATGTAGGAAATATTCTAAATTTTAATTATTCCATAATGATTGTTTTTCTAAAATAGATATAAAAAGTTATATTTGAATGTAAAAAAGAAAAAAATAGTATGAACACCCTGTGTAAAATTAATCTCTATTATATTGATTTGGAATGTAATGTTACATATTCCCTAATGAAAAATTAAAAAGATTATACTTTATACTTTTTAAATAATTAAATGTAGCGGTATTAACATTTTATTTCAAAATTCTAAAAAAAAAAACAAAGAAGTGAATTTGTGAAGAAAATTAATAAAATCAGTCTCATCGTGTACCTGGCATTGCATAGATTAAAATTTAAAAATTATTGTAATAGAAAGTTTTTATGGAATAAATTATAATTATATTTATTAAAAGTAAAATCAGTTTTGGTGTTTAATTTTTTTATATTTAAAGCCTACAATAGTATATTATATTGTCATTGCTTTAACTGTGTATTTCACAGCATGCGTGTTTGAAGATAAAGTAGTAAGTGCTAAAGCTATTTTAACAAATTTTACAGACTTCAATATAAAAATTTATTTCTGTTTTCTTGAATATATTTTGAATATTATAATAAAAATGAACTTAAATTTTCAAGCTGAAAGTACCAAAGTTCAAATAATAGTCCGTGATATTTCATGTAAATTGAAATTGAGTTTAGAAAATTTCATGACTGATGATTATATAAATAATACACCACTTCTTCAAGTAGACTTTGAAAATAAAAAATATTGGAAATCATTTGATGAAATTTTTCCTGGAGCAAAAGCTTTAAATTTATTGCATAAATTATCCGAACAAGAAAAAGAACAATTTTTTGAAAACGTTATCAAATTTTTTATTGAGTTTGTTAAACAAGTTCTAAGTAGAATTAACATAGCCGATCCTGTGTTAAATGCATTGCAAATATTCGATCCTGTTGTTTTGAAATCAAAAGCATTTACCAGTATTATAAAGGACATTAACTTTTTGACAGAAAGATTTATGAAGATTTTAAATATTATGAAATGTTAATCTACTGAATTTTTCGAAGAAATCAGAGAGTTGATTGAATTCAATAAGCAAAGCATAATTAAAGAGGAAAGTTTTGATGATTATTGGAGGCATATTCAGAACATTAAGAATTCTTTGGATGAGCCTATGTTCGAAAATATTTCCAGATTTGCATTTTCTTAAATGTCACTTCCGCACAGCAGTGCTGCTGCTGAGAGGTGTTTTTCACGATTAAACCTAATAATAACTAAGAAGACAAATAAATTGAATTACGAAACAATTAATTCAGTTATGTCGTTTCAACAGTATTTATCATCTTCGCAGAAGGACTGCACGAATTTTCAACCACCAACTGAACTGATTAATAGTTTAAAGTAATATTATGATTTATGAAACAAGATGCTGCTTAATTTGTTTAATTTTTAGTTTACTTGTTGTTATTATGATTTTCGATCAAAATTCAATCAAATCGAATAAATATTCACAATATTTTGTGCCATTTTGAACAAATGTTAATAAATGGTACGTAAATTATTATGTACCTATAATTACACAAAATATTTTGAATATTCATTCGATTCGGTTGAATTTTGATCGAAAATCATAATAGGGCCTTATTTTGTTTTGTTAAAATATTTTATTTTGTTAATTGAATTTTTTTGTTGTTATTAAATAATTTGTTTTCTTATGTACAATAAATTTACTTTTTTAAAAAATAACTTATTCTTTCATTCTAGTTATTAATGTCCCAAAAATGTTCCTCAACGGTAGGCTTGTCAAATTGTCATTACAAATGTCCCCTTAAATTGTCCCTCTTAAAAATTCTTCAGCTGTCACACTGATTTATGGTATAAATAACTCCAAATTAGAAATATATGGAACATTTAATGGTTGAATAAAAATTTTTGAAGGTTTTAAAAATGTAAAGTTATATGAAGATAATAAGACTCTGTAAACATTATAATTGGCAGGGATCTTTTTGACTCTTTAGGAATTGAATTAAATACTAAAGATAAATCTTTAAATAAATTTTATGAAAATGAGTCTTTTGATAACTCGAATTTAAATAATTTTGAATCAAGAAAATGAATCAATTGAAGAAATTCGTAAGCATGCAGGTGAAACTATCGAAAAAATGCAGTCGTATAACTAGAAATATTTTTTAAAAAAACGAAAACCTGCTACAAAATACAATATTAATGATTTAGTTGTTGTCACTAATATCGATACGACAATCGGTAATTCAAAGAAATTTATTCCAAAATATAAAGGTCCGTACAAGATATGTAAAGTTTTGGATAATGATCGATATATTATTCGTGATATTGATGGTTTTAATGTTACACAAAGAATGTTTGAAGGTATATTTGATGTCTCACGACTTAAACCATGGATGGGTCAGTCCATTAAAAGATCATAAATATTATTTAAAAAAAAAAAAAACAAAGTTATTGAAGAAATGTATAATTTTAAAATTTATTTTAAAGGATATGATAATAAAATAAAACTATTATTGTAAACAAGTTTGTTGAAATTGATGATAATACCAGTGCCATACCATATAATAATATTTTTGTATAGTGAAAAAAAATATATAATATTTAAATTTTATAAATTCGAGGTCGAATTAAATATCAGGTTGGTCGATCTGTGACATGTATCTGGCAATATCATTAATTTCTTAACAAAATTGTGGTGAGCTGAATAAGGTTGGTGTGAATTATTTTCTTTTTGCTTTTTTTTAAAATCAGATTCATTCTGGTTTTGTTACGCGTGCCTATGAGTACAATACTAAGTTTGTATAAAGTTTAGATTGTGCATTTTTGTAATAAAGTTTTGGAGAATTTAATAAAATTAATAATGTTGGGTTTAAATCATTTTGTTTTATTAAAAAAGTTTATTTTAAAAAGAAACAACAATTCTTTGAATAAGAGAGAGTACAGTAATAAATGCTACACAATAAAATACAAAGACAAAGAAAATTAAGTATATGTAAATATTATAACCCAGTTAACCTAGAACATGTTCTTGATATATCAAGTATGTATTCTTAGAACACGATAACACATTCTTTTGACATGTTCTGAACATATTCTAGTGGTATTCTTTTCTAAGGCTGATGTCCGCTTTAATCGACAATTGTCGCCATACGATCGGTCTCCGAAATTAAGAACACCTGAATGAATATATGGAACATATTCTGCATATGTTCTCTGAATATGTTTAGAATGTATTCATAGTAGATATTCTGAATATGTTCTCTGAATATGTTTCGAATGTATTCATAGTACATATTCTGAACATGTGAAAATGTTATATAGAAAGTTCTTTACTTATAAGTGAGTTAAATAGATAAATATAATAGCCATTTATACCAATTATATTGAATTTAAATAACATATGTATACCTATATGTATGTACATATATTGCTTAAATTCAATTTATTTGGTAAAATTGGCTATTATACTTCTCTCTGTAACCCATTTCGTTGCATGAATCAAAAATTTATTAATTTTTTTTTGCATTTGTAAAAGTTTGTATCATGAACAAAAAATATTATTAATTCTACAAACGCCGTTACAAATGAAATCGTCGATCATAGCCTTAAAGTCGATCCACACTATTATCGTCACACACACAAGACGGTTAATGAGTTCGTTAATGAGTAACTTTTATAATGTGTACTCACACAAATTACGTTAATGAGTACTCATATGAGTTCGTTAACAAGTCAAACCATTATCGCTCAAAAGTAATTTTGGTATGATTCAATCTTAAGAAAGAAATAAAAGTGAGGTTATGCTGATTGTTATTCTGCTGTCATTAATAATTACTACGTATACATTACGGATTGAATCTTGATTTAATCCGGTCTGAATCCCCTTAAAAAACATGTAGACAGAGATTGAGTCCATTTCTATATTTTGAACCACGTTTGAATCTAAACTGAACTCGATCTTTCGATCCAGGATACTGAAATACGCAGATCGAAATTCGATCTTTCAATCGCTGGATCTTTGGATCTTATCATGTATAGGTACGTGGTAAATGTGTTTTGATAACTATAAATATGTAATAATAAATAATAAATAAATAATAACAATAAATAATAACAACACCGATTACTTAAGTTATTTTAATCGCAGTCAAGGTAAGATTTATATATATATATTCATATTATAAAATTATAATAAATAATATTTTTATGTAGATGACTTAATAGACCAAAGATTTAATTAGAAAATTGATTTCACTTTACCAGGAAACCTGTGTTGTACAATACAAAAAACAAGCTATATATGAATAAACATGCAAGAAAATGCGATGCATTTTTATATATTTCTAATATTTTAAGTGAATACCGCAATAGTACAACTATAGAAGACGTCAAAACAAAGATCAACTCTCTTCGTACCCACTATTCTCACGAACTTAAAAAAATTAGGGAAAACTCGAAAAAGTGGCTCTGGTGCGGATGAAGTGTATGTACCATCAGTGTGGTGGTTCGAGGAACTGGATTTTCTAAGAAAATTT
The DNA here is from genome assembly GCA_932526495.1 of Bombylius major. NCBI lineage: Eukaryota > Metazoa > Arthropoda > Insecta > Diptera > Bombyliidae > Bombylius > Bombylius major. The sequence continues at coordinate 21,163,725 of OW052043.1, forward strand.
GTCAAACCCAGAAAATCTGAGTCCACGTTGACCGTTGAAGTAATCAATGAAGATGGAAATAATGTAATTATAAAATATTATAAATATGTGCAAGATAAAAGTATTTATTTTCATAAATTTATCATTTATTCTTTTAAGAATCAAGAATTATCATTTGTTGATACGAGGAAGAAGTATTATCACCAGAAGTTGAAAACTCGAATAAGGTGTATGTTGATCACCAGTCTACTTCAAAAAAAAGAAAAAGAAATTAAGACGAAAGTAGCGAAAAAGTGTTGGTTGAAGCAGCTACCAAAATCATAAACACTGTTGAAGAGCGAGCCAAAGATAATTTCCCAGGAGAAATAAAACATTTTTTAAACTATATAGGCTCCGAAATTATACAAATCAAAAATAAAGAAGTTTTAATAGATTTGAAGAAAAATATAATCATGTCAGTGTTTGAAGCTAAGTCCAGTAACAATTAGTATTAGTATTAGTATAAGATTGTAGGCATTAAATTATAAAATTCTATATATATGTATATGTATTATATATATAAACTTAAAATATGATTTATTTTATATAATAAGTTAAGCGAGATGATAGTGGCAATTTTGAATGTATTATTATTCTTCTTATCATGATATCGTACGATTCTCGATATAATTGCTAACAGTAAAAAACTGTAATATATTGATTGAAGATTAAATTATTCTTTTTATGATAAAGAAACGCAGTCAGTCTCATCTTCCTATTGAACCGGGAAATAAGTACAATTCATTGTAATTAAGTGTTTTAAATAAATGTAATATAAAAAACTAAATAGTTTATATTTATTTTACTTGAACCTTTTTTTTGAAAAAAAAAGAAATTTAAATACTACAAGATTAAGAAATTATTTATATCTATTATACATATCTAGATATTATTTACATTGAAGACTGAATTTGAATTAAATTTTTATTTTACTTATTCAAAATTTTTTTGGATACATTTTTATTTAATAATATTGATAATTGTTTTTGTTTTTAATTTTTTTTTATATTTAAAAGTGAGTAAGAGTTCAGAAATTAAATTTTTTTATTGCTTCCTATTGCCAAGGAACGAATCCTGTAGTATTAAAATATTTGCAAAAGTCAATTCTAACTTCCATCGCTTTATTAGTTCCTCGTCTACTACATTTTTGTAACTTTGATATTGAAACATAATTTCTCCAAGATCCTGGGTCGATTGTTACTGTTTTAATATTTTCATTATCTACATTCTCCTGTACATTACTTTTTTGGCTTAAAATGAAGTTGTGCAAAGCACAAGTGGCAAGAGCCATCTTTTTTACATGCTCGAAAGGCAATATGTTTACCATCTACAATAAAATTTATTCATTTATTTTTTTTTCTGTTAAAAAAAGGTTTTCTTACCTAAACTTCTCAAACAAAGTGGAAAATTCCATTTTTCATTGAATACTGTTGCGACTTGTAACCATTCTTCCTTACTGTTTGGAACCTGAAATTTATAAAAAACAATTTATAAGCAATAATAGTTTACAATAAATATTTTACGTACCTTTAGATAATCATCTTTTAAAACGCAATATATTGCATCTAAAGTCTGAGGAACTAATCTTGATATGACCTGAGGTGAAATCCTGAAACTGTAGCTCAGGTTTCTAAAACTTTCTCCAGTGGCTAGAAATCTCAGAGTAACTAACAATCTGAGGTACATGAATTTTTAATTAATTTTCTTTTTTAAACTTTAATATTTCTATCTTACCTGGTACACGAGGGAATACTTTCTCTTAAATGAGTGTTTTCGTGTTTGATTTTCAGTCCAATTTTTTGTAATAAAGTGTTGAAAAGCTCAAACGACATTCTACAATAATTTTTGAAAAGAAATGGATTTTCAAGTCTTAATTCTTTAAAAATAAGTGCTGCTGCTCTTCTTCCTTCAGCATTTCTTCGTAAAAGCCACTTATGGCTCCAAATGCGATTTCGCTTAATTTTTTTCTTTTTTTTTAAGAGCAATTGATAAAAGTAACATAGCTGAAGCACTCAAGAGTAAATCTTTGTCACAGTTATCCATTTTAATCAGCTTATTTATTTAACTTTTGACACTTTAAAAATAAATTTTTCTGAAAAATCAAGAATTTTACGATAACAAATGTGTACGCGAAATGACAGACTCACATGAGATTTTGTTGTTGTTGTTGACACATTGACTATAATTGTTAACTATCTTGTATGTGTGACGATAATAGTGTGGATCGACTTTTAACAAATTTGTTTGTTGTCTCAATATAATGATTGTTAAAATTTCCAAAAATTTTCGGTTACAGACGCAATAAACCGTTAGCTTTACAAACTTTTCATACATAATTGCAACAAAATCATTTGTTGATGAGAAAAATATTTGCAGATTTTATAAAATGTTTTCAAATGTGTTTTTATTGTGAAATTTTTGTGAGTACAAAATGGATGTTTTATTAGTTTTTAGTGAAAATAAATTAAAAATAATAGTGTACATACATATACAGGGTGTTCCGTTTGGTTTGCTTAACCTTGATACCATAGATAGGTCTCATCAAGACAAACAAAAAATCGTATCGGAGGGAGGGGGGGGGGGGAAATCCCAACGGTTTCGCCGCTAGAGGGCGTTGAAGTTTTTTTGCTCTTATTTCACGATGTACCCTATAACTTTTTACAGGGGCATTTAAGGGTCACTTTGTGTTATGAAAAAATGTAGAAGACCCTTTGCCCTTTTCAACAATACCTTACTCATTCCTCTATGTCTAATTGTTAAAAAGTTAGGCGCGTTCAAAATCAAAATTTTGTGAATTTTTTCCAAATTTTTGTGTTTCACCCTGTTTTTCTCAAAAAAAGCTTAAATTAACCCTCATTTTTTATTACAGAAAAAGAAGGCTCAATTGATTCTGCGTCGATTTGATATCATCATTTTTTTCGAAAAATGTATAGTTTACGAGATATTTGCATTTGAAAATTAGTATTCCGAGCACCTGTTTTCAATTTACACTGTAATATATACACTGTAATATCTCGTAAACTATACATTTTTCGAAAAAAATGAAGATATCAAATCGACGCAGAATCAATTGAGCCTTCTTTTTCTGTAATAAAAAATTAGGGTTAATTTAAGCTTTTTTTGAGAAAAACAGGGTGAAACACAAAAATTTGGAAAAAATTCACAAAATTTTGATTTTGAACGCGCCTAACTTTTTAACAATTAGACATAGAGGAATGAGTAAGGTATTGTTGAAAAGGGCAAAGGGTCTTCTACATTTTTTCATAACACAAAGTGACCCTTAAATGCCCCTGTAAAAAGTTATAGAGTACATCGTGAAATAAGAGCAAAAAAACTTCAACGCCCTCTAGCGGCGAAACTGTTGGGCTTTCCCCCCCCCCACCGATACGATTTTTTGTTTGTCTTGATGAGACCTATCTATGGAATCAAGGTTAAGCAAACCCAACGGAACACCCTGTATAGTATAATTAAAGAATTTTGGGATCAATAAAGGCGGTAAGTTAAAATTTTAATATTTTAAATTAACCTAATTACATAAATTAATTTAATTTTTTGACATGATTTTTCATTTAAAAAAAATTCACGGTTTAAAAACATATAGTAATTACAAATGTACTGAGTGTGTACAAGTGTTTCAAAACCTCGGTAGTTTCAAAAAACACATCGATCGTAAACATTTCGTGCAAAATATTAAAAAAAAACGATTATGTAGATGAAATTAATGAGTTCACAATAAATTCGGAAATCACCAATACATTTAATAGAGGTCATTTTTGTTTTGATGATAAAAAGCTACAGGTATTCTTATGCCATTAAAATTTCAGTTCAGAAAATTTTTTGAATATAATAGTTTATTAGATGACACATTAAAAAACATAAATCATTTAAAAAATCAACATAATATACAAAATTTTGTCCAAGGATCTCTTTGGAAAGAAAAAGAAATTTTGTATCCGAACAGAATTCTTGTCCCATACTTTTTGTATGTAGATGATTTTGGATTAATAATCCTTTAGGGTCACACGCAGAATGTGAATTCCATTTGTAACATTTACTATACGTTCCCTTCTTTACCTAGTAAAGAGTCTAAATTATCAAATATATTTTTAGCAGCTTCGATTGAAGCGCGGCACGTCAAAACTTTTGGTAATAAAAAATGCATGCAAAACTTATTAAATGAACTGAAAGAACTTGAAATAAATGGCGTAGCAATAAATACTATAAACGGACAAACTCATAAAGTTCATTTCATTCTTGGTTTAGTTTTGGGAGATAATCTGGGGTTAAATTCATTTTTAGACTTCAATAAATCTTTTTCATCAAAATCGTTCTGCAGGTTTTGCAAAGCAAATAAATTAGAAACTCAGAGTTTATGTTCAGAAAATCCTCAAGTTTTAAGAAATAAAACTAATTATAAAAACGACGTTCTGAGTCAGAATCGTTTAGAAACCGGTGTAGTAGATAGTTGCATTTTTAATAATATTCCATCATTCCATGCTGTTGATAATTTTAGCGTTGATGTAATGCATGATATTTTTGAAGGTGTTTGCCACTACAATTTATGTCGTATTTTTCATTATTTTATAGACAAAATGAATTATTTTTCATTACAAACCTTAAATTTTAGAAAAAGCACATTTGATTATGGTCCAATTGAGTTCATAAATATGTCAGGAGAAATTAAAAGTTCTCACTTGAATAATAGACATTTGAAAATGTCTGCCAGGGAAATGATGACTTTCATTTACTTTTTACCTTTAATCATTGGAGACAAATCTCCAAATCTCCAGGTATCAAAATACCTGCGGATGATGAAGTGTGGCACTTCCTTTTAAATTTTATTGAAATAATTGATTTACTACTTTCTTTTGAAGTAGACGATGAAAATATTTCTTTATTAAAGCATAAAATTGAGATACATAATAAAAATTACATTCGACTTTTTAATGACACATTGAAACCAAAATTTCATAACTTAATCCATTATCCGTCTATAATAAAAAAAAACAGGACCCTTGAGAACAATGTGGTGTTTCAAATATGAAGCCAAACACATACAATTTAAGATTTATTCACATGCCTTTACATCACGGAAAAACATTTGTTTAACTTTAGCTACAAAATTTCAGTTAAAATTTGCAAATTTTTTATTCAATGCTCATACACATCAGAAGGAATATGAATTGAAAATAAACATAAGACTATGACAAATTTTGAAAATTTTATTCGGCTAAAACTTAATAATTTTCAAAATAAGTTAACATTTTACACTTAAATAAAATTTCAAGGATATTTATATGAGGCAGGATACTATGTTGCTAAAATAAAAAACGATTTAGAACTCTTTGTAATAGACAGTGTCATTTTAAAAGAAAATGATGAAATTTATTTATTTTGCCAAAAAAAAAATATTATAAATTATAATCCCCACTTTTTATCATATGAAATTGATCCAACAAAATTAGGAGAATACGTATTGCTTGATATTAAAGAACTCTTAGGGCCTTCAATGAATGAAATAAAAACAGTAAGAGGAAAAACAATGATCAAAATAAAAGAATATTTCTTACCTGCTGCTATAGACTAGTTCGTTACTCAAAATTCAATTTTAAAAACTCCCTATAAGCATATTTCAAGTTTCAAAAAATAAATAAGTAGATAAAAACTGAAAAAAAAAGTTTCGCAAAACTTTATTCCGTAAAACACAAAAATAGTTTTTTTTGAAATACACATAATATGTATATGATAAAATAATACTAAGGGGTCATTTACATTTGCAATTTATTCCTGAAGTTTTCTGTCGTGAAGAAAAATATTTCTCTCAGTTTCGTTTACATTAGATGACACAATTAATATATTTGAAGAAAAGTATCGTGAATATTATTCTGAATTTTACACGACAGTAATTCCGCGATAGTAAAATATTTATGATAAAAAAAGTTCACGATATAAACTTGAATATTTTGAAAATGTCATGAATAATCTTCACGACAGAAAACTTCAGGAATAAATCGCAAATGTAAATGACCCCTAACTCTTCTTATTTATTTATTCATTCATGTAATTTATTTTTATTTTTTTGGTTTTTATGATTTCCGAACAAGTGGAAACTTTTGAGATATGGAAACGGATACAACATCCAATTTAATGAGTTATGAAGCCCTTCATGCTCTACAAAATATGGAAAATATGGTTTATTCTAACCCAAACACTACACAGGAGACCATAAATGAAAATGGAGATTCGCAAGTTTTTATTTCAAACCCACAATACCACAATTTTGAAAATCGAGTGAATACTTGTAATGGTAATAGTGATAATAGAGAGGTGGCATTGGTGAATAATGAATCATCAGACACTCCAGAAAAATTAAGAGAACTATTAAAAAGTTGGGGTTTAGAAAATTTTTTTGACATGTTCCAGGGTAAATATTGACTAATATTGAAAATCTTTTAAAATAACATGTTATTAAATTTCTTTTTAGCAAAAAAAATTGGAATAGGAATACTGAAGCTAATGTAAATTCATCATATACCATTAATTTTTGAAAAAAATGATGTCGGCTATTTAATAATTTTTGAACATTATTTAAAGCAATGGAGAGAATCGTTGGGAATACCGCTTGCAGGTTCTTGCTGTAATTTATCGACCTCCTTCTTAAATTCTTCAAGACTTCTACTTTCACCTTCAACTTCTAATCGTTCATCACCATATCCTTCCACACGTGTGTCGACCTCTGAAAGTGATAATGTGACTACTGCTCTCCATCAGATAAAATTATATCAAATTTTAAATGAGTCTTCTAAAGGAAAATCACTTTGTGAGTTTTATGAAAATAGCTCAAAATTCTCTGAAGAACAAAGAACTTCTTTGATAAATGTAATTGCACAATATTTTGATGACCGCAGTTTACATCTAGCTTTGAGAGGGAGTTATGAGTTGGAAAAAGAGATAATATCTCGGTTTCCTAATGAAAAGATAGTAAGTTCAATTAAAAAATTAGAAAAGTTTAAATAAATAGAATGTTACAATGTTCATCACATATTTGAATTTACTTATGTTGCAATTTAATCACAATTTTACAGAAGTGGAAAAACTGGAAGGATATACAACAAATATGTAAATCTAAAGAGGTCTTTCAAAACATTAATGAAATTTAGAAACCCTGTAAACGAAAAAATTGATAAAAAAAGTGAAGAACAAAAATCAAATGATTTTGGTAAAATTTTCTATAATTGTTTGTTTTTATGCTAAAGTTTTTACTTAAGTTCCAGAAGAGGATGCTGAAAGGTGCTTCAGGTCATAAAAATATGATAATTTAATAGCAGAAGAAGTTGATAATTGCTGGAAGGCATGCAGCCAATACAAAATTTGTGATATAAAAAAAATGAATAACACTTTTAAAATTTTTGAAAAATAGCCGCATTACAAGACTCCATCAGGCTACAGATTTGTACGTTTTAGATTTTTAATTAAGAATTAAATTTTTAAATTCATATAAATTTACAGATCGAAATGGATTATAATGTCTGCTTCAAAGATAGTTTTTCGCTTATGGATAAATGGGATGAAAACTTTGATCAAATTTTAGAAGTTTCACAAAAATCTGTAAAAGAAAAGACTATAATGGCCAGTTCCACAGTCAAAGTTTAAACGGAGTTTAAGTTAAACCTAAACCATGGTTTAAACTTATCTTATATTGTTTTTCGTTCCTCAGTCAATTTATATTTGTAGTTTAACTGTCTTTATACTTTATTTAACAATTAAAGTCAGTATTGTGCTTATGGAGGCAGTACCCGGTGAGTTTTTTGCCTTGGTAATATTTAATTTAAAAGATTTCTCTCGATTGAAATTGAGATCTGATCACCCCACACACGAGACAGATTTATACAAACGAAAGGTAAAAGAGTATAGAAAAGTATGCCTATCTTGCCTGTACTGACTTTAATTGTTAAATAAAGTATAGTTAAACCTATCATTGTGAATGAATTTAGGTTTAAACCTGAGAAACTTGTGGATGTCATTGTATAGCCGCTAGATGGCAGTGGCAATTATTGTGACATTTTAAATTTTTTCATATAAATTTCAATTTATAATAAATTTAGGGACAAAACAGATAGATAGATGGCAGTGGTTTTTTTATTTTATTTTTGACTATTACTTAAACCTCAAATAGAGTTTAAACTCTCAATTCGTACGGATTAAGTTAAACTCAGTTTAACACTTAAGCGTTCACTGTGAAACTGACAAAAGTGCTTAAACTTAGTTTAAGAGTTAAACTCCGCTTAAACTTTGACTGTGGAACTGGCCATAAGAGATACTTTGAATATTTTGAAAGAAAAAGAAATCAATGAAAGTATGAAAATATTTTTAAAATAAATTTGTACAACAATATCTAATTTATAGTTTTTATTTACAGATAGCCGTAGTGCAACATTATTGTGGGGACTGCATGGTTACCTAGTTCCAACAACAAAAACAGTCAGAAAAGTGTCTTTTATATTTATTGGAAAATCCTTCCAGGAAGTGGCAGACCATTTAGAATTTAAGAAAACAACCTCCATTAATGTTCAGCCATTTATCTTAGGAATAGGAGATGATATTCTGACATTAAAAGAAATTTATGTGTATTTTGATGGAATAAAGTTCCCTTTTTCTAACTTCATTAGAGCAGTCGATATTTGCTACAAAATTTTTCATCTCTTCAATTTAGAATATCCTTTGCCTTGTTCCCCTTTCTTGAACTTTTTACAAATTTTTTTTTATAAAAATAAAGAAAAAAGTAAGAAATATCCAAAAGTCCATATATTAATACAAGAAATCGAAAACCTAAAGAATAAACAAAATTAATGTAATACTAAAGGATATGTCATATGTATGAAATAAAATAGGCAGCGTTGCCAATTTAGCTATTTTGTAGCTAAATTTAGCTATTTTTTTAGCTATACAAAATTTGCACTTAGCTGTTTTTAGGCTTTTAGCTATGTCTGTAATCTGTTTCAACAAATCCATTATCTACTATATTTTAACTAAAAAAACCGATTACCTGACAATTGCAAAGTTCTTAGAATGATGACAAAATTTTTAGTATATTATATTTTGGATAACGCTGCTGATAAAAGCATGATAAGGCTTTTAAAGTCATTTGATAGAACAGATGAACAAATAAGTGATATTTTAAAACAAATTAAGAATTTAAAACTTGTTGAGTGATCCGAAAAAAATGACACAATTAAATTTTGGATTCAAGTTAAAGATTATAAAGACGCTGCCGGAATTAATCATTTTGCAGATTTAACACACATTGCGTTATTCTTTCTTAGCCTTCCTTGGGCTAATGCCGAAACTGAAAGAATATTCAGTCAGATGAATATTTTAAAGACAAAATTAAGGAATAGGCTGTTTTTTAATAGTGTCCAAAAAATTTTGACTGTGAAGTATGGTTTAAAACGGAATAAACAATGTTGTGTTTTTGAATTCCCAAATGAAATTTTAAGTAAAATTGGTACGAATGAAGCATACGTATCTTCATCAGAAGATATTGATGATGAAGCATTTGATTTTGATGCAATAAAATAAGTACAATTAACGATGAATATGATAATTAGCAATATTAGGTGTATGGTGTATAAATTTATTTCGATCGAAATACATAATATTTAGTTTTTTATTATATTTTTTTATTTTTTGTTATTCTTCCTTTTTTTGTTACTGTTTAAACTGTGAATTGTTTGTTTTTTTTATTACAAAAATAAAGTGAACTTTCTTTTGAAAAATGTCTTGTTTTTTCTTTTACCCGTTGTTTTTAAGCACATTTTTTTAGTTAGCTACATTTTTTAGCTACAAAAAAATATTTTAGCTATGTTTTAGCTATTTTTGAGCATCATTTTAGCTACACATCAGGTGAAGGAGCTGGCAACCCTGAAAATAGGTATATTTAAGAATATCGACTTAATGTAAAATACTCTAATTTCTTATATTGAAAAAAATAACATTTTATATAATCAACTTTAAATAAATATTATGAAAGTTTATTAAATGAATTTGATAAATATAATGAATTTTTATTTATGTACCCAACAAATTTTGACTTCAAAATTAAAAAATTAATTTGTTAGTTCAACAAAAATAATTCTATAAATTCAACAAATTGTTTCATTCTCGCATCAATTTCAATGATCAAAAATTTGTAATTATTCGTTATAATATTTTGTTGGTTCAACAAAAAGTTTATTTTTCTAGGCGATGACTTTTTTTAACAAACAACATTATGTTGTATTAAAAGACATTTTTGTTAGACAAATAATAATGAAAAATTTGTTATAACGAAATTTTTAATTATATCATAGTTACAATACTTTTTCTCTCAGTGTAGTCAGTGCCATTGATTGCGTAGTTTTATTCATTTCTCCATAGTACACAGTACAGTATACAGTGCACATAATTATTTTGTAAAAGTGTTTAAATTATAATATTTCGTGAATGTGAATAAATTTTATTTAAAAAAATGTCATTTGAAGGTATTCAATTTTTTGAATGTGAAGATTGTCGTTTAAATTTCGTTTCAATAAATGATTATAATAAACATCTTTAAGTTCACCGTATACAAAAAAATTTCAGTTTCAAATGCTTAGAATCACATCACATTGTTTTAGAAATCATTCCTCAAAAGCGGTAAGTAAAGTAGAACTTTTTAAGTGTAAACAAAGTAAAAAATATTAGGGGTATAAATGGAAATAGGCAATTTACATTTACATAATTAGATCACAAATACATAACATTCAACTAGTGTTACTATGTAAAAACAAAGATGTTAAGTATTTTGGATTAGATAGAGTTTTAAAAAAATTAGTTGCATGATCTATCTTTTCTAGAAAAATATGATGTTGATGTCGAAATTTTCGGAGAATCTAGGAATATGAAGGGATCATTAATCGCGGTTATGAGAGACAACCTTGGTAGTCATCAAGTTGGAGGCTTTGTAGAAAATTTTAGCAAATCTCAGTATTTTTGTAGATTCTGTTTATTCACTAATGAAAATCTAAAGAAAAAAGAAGTGATGATTAAAGAACTTAGAAATCCAGTTAATTTTCAATGCTCAGTAGATAGTCTTAAACCAAACATAAATTCATTTGGAATAAAAAAAAAATCTTTATTTAACAAGCTAGACTTTTTCAAAGTGTGTAACCCCGGTTTACCCCCAGTTTGGCGGATGATTTGTTTGAAGGCATTATTAAAAAAGATTTTCATCTCATTATTTCTTATTTTATACAAGAACATGTAGTCACGTTCGGTTATTTGAATATAAAATATAAAATAGCAGCAAATCAACTAAAAACTAAATTAAATTTTCCATTTCTAAAAAGTACTCAATTAAATATGCCTGGTACTGCTTATGAAAATATGTACTTTTTAGTTTTATTTCCATTATAGTATTTTTATTTTTGGAAGTCAGTACAGTACAGGCAAGACAGGCATACTTTTCTATATTCTTTCACAAATTGTTTGAATAAATCTGTCTCGTGTATGGGGTGATCAGATCTCAATTTCAATCGAGGGAAATTTTTAAATTAAAATTACCAAGGGCTACCAGATGAAATTTTTTATTTTTTTTCAATTTTACAAAAAAGCAGGTAATTGTGGGAAATTTACGGGAAATTTAAAATAAAAATAAAATTAATAATATATATACAACAAAATTATTTACTTGAATACATTATTAGCTTTAAAATCACTTTAATTCACCCACTTTTACTTACTTAATTTACTTGAAACACTTGGATTTTTACAATAAAAATACTTTAGTGAAACGAAAATAAATTAAGAATAACAATAAAAAACCAATAACAAAGTATTGAAATCGAAAATTCATATAAAATAATAGAAAATGCTCTACAACAGATCAAAAATATCTACGGTGTTGATGAAAGTAGTTTTAATCAAGGATTTTTATGTTTTCATTTAACATAAGTTATTGAATTTTCACTTTTTGCTATTTTTTTGGTATTTCGATAACATAATCTAAAGTGTACTTCACACTTAACGATTTATCATTTGATTTATCAAATGACTAGTGTAATTTGTTTTTGCAACAACAACAAATTTTGATATTCAATATTCTAATTGTATTATCCAATTAAATAAAATTCATTTCTAACTATTATTGTTTTTTTTTCACAATTTACACAATTTATATAAAGATCCAAAAGCCGTACGTTTTTTTTTAAATAATGATAAAAATATTGTTTGATTAAGAATTTCGAAAAAATTCAAATTTAAATAATAATGAAAAGTATTTGGACTTGAAAAACGTAACGAAATTACAAACAAGTACGTACATAAATAAAACAAAATAATATAGATGAAAAAGGATAATTTAACAAATATGGGTATATTATTATTATAATGTACTTATGTATGCATACATTTAATTGAAAATCAAATTTATATTGAAAACATAATTTTATAAATCAAACATAAAAAAAAATATATTTATTAAAAGTAAAATATTAAATAACAATTACATAGGAATATTAAAAATGATAAATTTAAATTTTACAATAAAATTAAAAATACTGAATATCATTATTATCATAAATTAATTTTTTATAAATCAAGGCAATACTTCCAATGGCTACGGCAATCCTGAAATTTTATCATTTTCTTTTATACTCATCTTCATCTGTTCGCTGACACGAATCAAACAACATTTACTACTTTGACTTTTGAGTGGAAATCGGCTGCGCACGAATTTATATTTTTTACTTCGGTTTTTTATTTTTAGGCCCAACCACAATGCTACGTAACGTAACGTAAGATTACGTAACGTAAGGAACGAGAAATGTAAAATAATACATACGGCCATAATGAACATAAGGTTACGTTCGTTAACTTTCGTTCACTTTAAAATGTCAAATTTCCGTAACTTAACCTACCGTAAGCTTCGCACTTTACGTAAGATAAGTGAGGTTATACTAAAATTATTGTAAAATGTGTAAATTCTCCAGGTTCCTTTTATTTATAGAATTCATTTTCCCTCTAATCCATTTTTCTTTAAAAGTTATTTTTAAAATATTAAATACAATTTAAAAAATTTATTTATAATTACAATAAAAACTTTTCACCAAAAACTTGTCAAGTACACATTACACAAACAAGCTACGTAAGTGACTTTTTCTATTGTGGTTCATTTACGGAAAAATGACAGCCGTAAGCTTACGTTCGTTCACTCTTACGTTACGTTACGTAGCATTGTGGTTAGGCCTTTTCATAAAAACAAATGGCGACAACTGAATAAAATAAATCAGTTCAGTTGTCTTCACGCGATGTGACAGACAATATCAAACGGGAGGATATACTTCTTTTTTCCATAATAAAAAATAAATAAAAACTTTAAAAGTACAGGATGATTCGTTCTTAGAAATTAAAAAATTAGCGCACAAAAATTGGAATATCTCATTGAAAATCGAAAATTTTTATGATATTTCCAATTTGAATTACTTCTTTATCAAATATAAAGATACAGGAATGTGAAATTCGTACAGAAACTGCTTTTTTAAAAAAAATTTTCTGAACAAAAAACGGTAAAATAATTTTTGAACAATTTGAAACACTCCGTTAGCATATTTTAAATTTAAAAAGTACCTTTTTTTAGTAACACAGTGATAATGTAGAATACACGTCAGATATTACAGAGAAACTCATTGAAGTTTCTCAAAAAAAAAAGTGGAATAAGGATGAATGGGATAAAATTTCAAAATTATTGGACTTATCTTATAAAGATCAAAGAAAATTTTTAAATAACTTCGAAAACCTACCAATAATTCCGAACGTAAAAGAAAAATGGCATTTTCTTTTATATAAATGTTTTATATTTCAACACTTTAGGAAATTAACTGAAATTGATCCAGAAAATATTTTGGACAATTTTAATGAAAAAGCAGAAAAAATTATTGAATTTGGACGACAGAGTAAACCAAAAATTGTATCGTGTATTTTTGAGAAAACGAATAATGCTGAACGTCTTATTGCTTTGACTTTTATTGCCAAATATTTTAATGGAGACACTGATTACTTCTTCAAAACTTTTCCGATAAGATTTAAAATATTTCAGATTGGAACTACTAGAAATGAAATAATACCTCCTGGTCCACATCCTTAGTTTTGCTTAGTTGGTAAGATTTTTTTCCATCAGTTACAAAAAAAATTATATATTTCTACATTACATGTCCATTCAATTATCTATAAATAATTAAATTTTATATTACAGAAACAGAATCTGGTGATGTAATATATATCTATCTACGCTAATAGTACATTAGTTAATTCTTCATCTAACAACATAATAGAAGCAGTGATGCCGCGATGTCCCAATTGGGACAAAAGTGTCCCTTTTTTGTGTTAATTTTTTGTGGTGTCCCGAAGTCCCTTTTTTTCTAAAAATGTCCCTTTTTTTATTACGACACAATATTCTACTTTTTAATATATTATTATATTAAATTAAACTGAATCTGTCATCTGAATATATATTATGATTTATGAAACGTCATTTATTTTCATTATATTGTAGTTCAGTCTTCATATCATCATGTGCATTGTGCATATTCTCTTGTCATTGTCAAATGTCAAGTAAATTGTAAATATTAATTTGAATGTGATATTATTTTTATTTTATAGCTTGTACCAAGAAAGATGAAGTTTCGTCAAGTAAAACATGCGCAATGAAACTTCATCTTTTTTGGTACAAGCTATATACATATATACGTACTTAAAATGAGTATACATAGGTATTTGAAAAAACTGTTAATTTTTTGTGTTTTTTTTATATTTTTTTGAAATGAATTTTTATATTTTAAATTGTTTTTTACACAAATAAACAATTAACTATATCAAAAATTTCAGATTTTTTTTTTGATGAAAATGTAATGCATTCCTTTTCCCAATATTTAGAATGTTGTCCCTTTTTTCAAAGATTTGTCCCCTTTTTTTCATATTTTGTGTTCCGGAAAAATTTGGCTTCGCGGCAACACTGAATAGAAGCTCTTATTCAAACATTTTGTCTGTTTTTCATTCTAAATGTACAATATTCGAAAGAAATATCTCAAACAATGAAGTTCATTCAGAGATATTTCTTTGGACATTACACAGAAACATCAAGAGGAAGAAAGAAAAATTTAACGGCGATGGCCAAGGTCATGCGATTAATCGCAAAAATTTAAAATTCAAATTTATAAAAACAAATATACTTTATTTGAAAGCAATACTTTGTATGATACGTGTATATTATGTTTTTTTTTTTTTTTTAACATTTAAGCTATACATACTTGAGGTGAACTCTTAAGCATTATTTTTACATACATATAAGGCTAGAAATTATTGAAAATTTTAGTTTTTGTATTAAAATGTTACATTTTTGTAAAAATATGAATAAAAACTTTTTTATTTCAGAAAAAAAGCATTTTAATCAAAAATTCCATTGGAATTTAAATTTCCACAAACACGATTTAATTAATTCACATGATGAATTTAAATTTACATACCATAATGTAAATCAAAAACACACCCAATTCAATTTTACATTCTTGCTTGTAATTGATTTAAAATTGATGATGTAAAATGAAATCTTTGGTGTAAATGAAAAAAAAATTTTGTAGTAATTTTAAATACTAAAATTTAGTACAAATTCTATGATGTAAAATTACAATACTAAGTGTTGGCAACAAATTGCCAACTCTGAATGTTGTATAAATTTAAAACCGTGTACTAAAAAAAACAACAGCCAACAAAATGCAGATGTAATACGCCTATGACCATAGAACACATTTTCAACCAATGCACATTAATACAACCTATCAGGACAAAACACCAATTAACCTTGAAACATTAAAACAGGATGAAAAGACGAGCTATAAAAAAATTATATCTTTTACAAAAGAATAACAAAAAGCAATATTTCCCCTGGTCAATGGATGCTGGGTCGTGTGGACACAACTTTACCTGGAAATGACAATTTATCATAGTTAGAGTAGTTACTTTAACAACAAAAAATGGTATAACTAAAAGACCAATTGCTACATTGTATTTGCTTTTATCAAATGAAAATATGTGATATTTTATTTTATAATTGTAATAATTTAATAATTGTTATTTCAAAAGAACATGTTGAAAAATTAGCCTTTCAAGGTGGGCGGAATTTTCAAAATCTACACAACTAATCGTGAATTATTATGACCACTTTTCTAAAATATATAATTTCTATTGTGAATACCATTTAATTTAATAATCATCATTCCTTTTTTTTTGTATTCTTAAGTTGATAGGAATGTGTATAAGATGTTGGTCGGTGAATGTATATTAAATATAATTATCAATATTAGTCATTAACGCGGAATAAATATTAACTATTGTTGTTTTATGTTATAAACTAATACGGTAGTGTAGATATAATTTTACACACATAAAATTTAGACACATTTCGGATTATACCAGAACAGTTTACTTTAGAAATATATTGAATTTTGGCAAGATAATAGGATGTTTGAAATCATAGGGCAATTTCAAATGCTTTATTCTTCCCCCTACTCTAAGGATGGAATTATTATTCAAAAATGGATACAATTGTAAATTGTAACTTTGTTAGAAATTGATGTTTGTGTTTTAAGACTGTCAATTTATCTTATGAAAATTGCAGTGTTGAATTAGAGAAATAAGGTTTTGTTCAACAAGGTTCAATTCTGAACAAGGTAAAAAATTATGAGATTCTGTTATCTTTGTATCTTGTGTTTTGAAAAAATCTAAACTGAAACTAGATTCATCAGATCTTGGAAACCACTATATTTCTAAAGTCTTGATAGATTCTGAGTCTGAGATGTTTAGATCACTCTTAGCAGTCCACTTGCGAAAATTGAACCCTCCCTTCGGTAACATTTTCAGTAGTTGATCTTGAAGTAATAAAGTTATTTGAATGGAATTAGACCCACCTCAATAGATCATCAATATAAGTACAATTCATTAAACAATCAGCCGCTAAAGGAAAGTTTCACCCTTCATCTTCAGCTAATTGGAACAATGTTTCTATAGCCAGAAATTGTGTTGGAGTGGTTCCAAATGTCACAGTAGTAAGAGAGTACTTTTTCATTTGGGTTCGACCTCCACACGATACGCCGATAATTTTGCTGATCTTTCCTTATTTTTACCATTTTGTACATTTTCTCAATGCTGTGAATTTATATATAAACTGTCTTCATTTAAGCAACGTGCTCTATAAAATCAGCTGGATAGAACACCAGTGAACATTTGTTCGTTCAATGATTTACCATTAGAACTTTTGCTGGAAGCATTAAATGCTACTTTGAGTTAAGTTGTTGTACTTTCTTTCATCACTGCGTGATAAGGTAAATAATAATTTGTTTGATCAGAATTACCGTTGTATTTTATTTCCATCATATGACCTGAATAAAGATATTTCTCAATGCAATTTTTAAAACATTGAAAAATTCAGTTTGTTGAAACTTTTTTTCTAATTGATAAAATTGTTGAATAACCTTGTACCTTGAATAACCTAATTCTGGTTTTTTGTTTTTAAAAGGTAATATTACTTAATAACTACCACTGGATAAACGTTTAGTTGCGTGGACTTTTAAATACAAAGTTGTTGCTAAGATGTTAAAGGGAGTTTGTGATTAATATCTTCAATTTCCCAAAATTTTTTCAAAGAATTGTTTACATCTTCGAATGTAGCTACATTAAAAATGTTGAAGTTTTTTGTTGAACAAATTGATTAGAGACTAGTCTTATTATGAGCTATCATCTTTTTCTTTGATTAATCCTGTTTCCAGGATAGCACTTTATACATACATAGGTCACTTTATAAGTTTTGAGATACAGAATATCGGCAATACTTATAATTGGCTACCATGCATAAATAGGAACGTTAGTCTTTGGTAACATGTGTTTTGTATTCAGTTCTTGTTTTAACTTGTTACAAGTAAAGTTATAAATAATTATTCAAAGTGAACAATTGAATTGTTACCGTGCTATGATTTATTATGATTTTAAAGTCGGTTTAAGTGAGCATGAGTGCATCGGACGACTGCAACAAGCATTTGGCGAAAAAGCTCCATCCAGGGCAAGTGTGTTTAGATGGTATGCCGAATTCAAAAGAGGCCGTAATTCATTAAGTGGTGGAGCACGTCCGGGAAGACCGTGTTCATGCGTCACCCATGAGAACATTGCAAAAGTTCAGAGACTAATTGAAGAAGATCCGCGATTCACATACCAAATGATAGAGGAAACACTCGGCATAGGATCCGCAACGGTACATACTATCTTACACGAACACCTTCATTTAAAAGAAGGTTGTAATGAGATGGGTACCACATTATCTTACTGATTTTCAAAAGGCAGAACGTTTAGACGTTCTAAAGAGCGACTGACTAGAGGCACTCCACTTGTAGAAAATTAGAATGCAGAAGTGCTTTGATGTTGGAAGGGAGTATTTTGAACATCAATAAAGTTTGTTTTCCAAAATCATTAGTAGTTTTTCTATATCTCAAAACTTATAGAGTGACCTACGTATTGTTGTTGTTGTTTGTGTGGGTGGGGGGATGCAGACTAGGCATCCACGAGCACTCAGACAGAGAAGTCCATTGTACTCAGCGCCCCGTCTCTAGTAAAGTCTTCTCGTTTTTCTAATAAACGAGAGGACTTTGTCTGGGGGTTGAGAACAGATGTCTTCCATTCTCATTACATCAGAGTTCCATGTACGCAGCTTTATCCTAGAGAAGGCTGGACAACAGCAGAGATGGTGCTCTGTGACCTACGTATACATCATTATAAAAGCACAAGCGCTTTCACCGAAAATAAAGGGAAGACTTTACACTACGGCTTCTGGAAGCTTAGTGATAGATAAAAAAAAGAATTATGTATTATTATTATTATATTATGTATTATTAAGAATTGTGTATATATTTAGATATAGTATGTTACTCGGTCACAACCAGAACGAAAACGAACAAAATCTATCGTGTCAAGGAGAAAGTTATTCTATAAATACTGTTTTAAGTTAAATGATAAAACGACACCAGTTTATCAGTAATTCTTTTAAAAGACTTCAGACATTTCAAAACAAAGTGTTCAGTACACCATCAACATTTCTCATATTGACGTGTTCTATTTATTCTAAGTTTTCTATCTCACATTTATATTAGGCTCTTTTCTTTGTTCGAACTTAAAATCAGTTGTAGCTAAACCTTACAAGTGCTCAGTTCAGGTCAAAATGCAGGTAATAAAATTAAATATGTACATAGAATACATTCCGCTAAACTTTTCTGTTCGGTAAAATATATATAATTAATAAATTAAATATTAAAGAAAAGGAAACATAAATAAAATTTATTTGTAGTTAATAAACTAAATAAAGAGTAAAAAATTAAAAAAAAAGAACCAACATTATTTTAAAAATAATTAAAATACCTAAGCTAGTACCGAACACAAAGTATATACTTTTTTTAAATTTATTTACAATGCAGACCAAGGTTTACCAAGATCACTTGCAAAATGTAATTTTGAAAAAAAAAAAACATAGAACCACATAAAAAGTTTTCGCTAGGTAGATGCGCATAATATCGTGTGAATTCAAATAAACAATATCTTGAACTAAAATTTGGCATTCAAAAATGTATAAGCTTTACTTGGAAAATAACACTGATTCTTTCAAATATTGCATGTACACAAAAATATTTAATTAATTAAAAAATTTAAAAAATTAATTTAAAAAATTTAAAATTTTTAATTATGACAAACTGTTACATTCTTTTTATATACTTTTTATCCACTTACTTTTGACTTTGTGGGTAAGAGTGTTCCTCGTGACGTAATTGAAATTTTGGAAAGAGTTTTAGGGTAGTAAACGTGAACGGATTTACATGGGGTTTTCGGATTTGAGATGAGTGAATAGAATGCTTCCTGTCTAGAATCGATCCCTTTATTGAAAATAATTAAATATGATGGAATATTCGAAAAATATGAATTTAAAGAACGGAGAAAGTTACTGAGAAACTTCCAAAACGTCCTCGAACAACTCTTTACTTGAACATCATCGTAGTTACAGAGGCTTTATAATCAATTTTTAAAAAGTATATGTTATAAAAGTTTTTTTAACCTTTAAGCTTATTTAAAAGTAAAATTGCCATTTTTTTAATTTTTAATGTATTACTCATTCATCTCTGATCAAAAGACAGTAGCAGTGGAGTAGTGGACACTTTGTGATTGTTTTTCAAGTGTAATTTAGTTTTTTTTTTTTTTTTTTTTTTTTTTTTTAAATAAAAAAAATAATTAATTTAACAAAGTAAGGTTTACATTATTTAAGTTAATATTTGTGAGAAAAATTTTCCATTTGTAGCGAAATGAATACACTGTGCAGTAGAGGTCGAAATCTAAGACGGTGTCTATCTAATAAGGAAATAGAAGACCTTATAAATAACTCTGATTTTCGGGATAAAAGTGAAAATGAACTGGAAAAGTTTGATGCAGAAGATGAAGTAGAAAGTGTGTTTGACTATAAAAATATGCCAATTGATATAGAATATGATAACTTATTGATGGGTGATAAGTTCGAAAATGTAGAAGGTGCACAGCATGCAGAAGATCTTCCGGAAACTGAAATTTCAAGACCACCTTTACAATCAATAGAAAACACTAAATATTAAAAATTAAGAAAATTATGTGGAAGAAACAAAATCTTGTAATAAACGAATCTTCACGACAGTCTGAAAAAACTCTTTTCCTGCAATCATCACTAATCAGAGACACCATTTTAATTTTTTAGATATTTTTTTACAAAGGAATTCGTGGAACATATTTTGAACCAAAGTAATTTATATGCAATTCAAAAACACAGAGAATTACTCACCAATTTCGAAATCCGATATAAACAAATTCATTGGCATAATACTACGTTTTCACTACAGCTTAAATCGCATGATTTCGCAAATCTACCACAAATCACCTTTTAAATCTTGTGATTTCCCAGATTTACTAGATTTTGACAAAATCTACATCGAAATCGCCTAGAATTATAAGAACACACCCTTTTTCTGAATTCAGTTTTCAAACTGTCATTTTAAGACAATTGAATTTTTATTTTGAGAATAGTAGAAGTAGAATTTTTTTTAATTTGAAAACGTCGAAAAAAGTGCACAAAAAAAAAGTGGTCCAATTCAGGAGTAATTCCTGGTTGAGTTATGGGCTGAAAAAATAGATGAGATGAAAAATTTGTCACGGATGCAAAAACTTTTCAAAAAGAATTGATTAAATGATAAAAAATAAATTATTTATAAATGAAATGTTTGTTTTCACTAACTTAAATAAATGATACAATTAAAACACAAATTATATAAACGTCAGAAAAACGTCAAACAAAATTTACTCAATTGTAATGAAAACACTTACTAGATTTTGAAATCTACTTAACCAAAATCACGCGATTTAGGCTGTAGTGAAAACGTAATATAACCTTGTAAACATCAATAATGCAAGCACAAAGTGTTCGAAGTTGCTGGAATTCTCACTTCGCGTACGGTAGAATCAATCAATGCATGACGTACAAAGAATACCAACAAGTGAAGAAGTTTCTTCACTTCAACGATAATAGTTAAATGCCCATAAAAGACGAATAAAATAATGATCTATTGTATAAATTGAGACCGTTATTGATGTTATTGATCAACTAAATAATAGATTTAAAACCTTTCCTTTGGGAATGTGATCATATCTCAAAAACTCGATCGAAAACCCTTCAGCAAGACTCGCGAGATGCGCTTTAGAATTACAACAATTTGATTTTGAGATCAAGTACCGAAAAGGCAAACTAAACGTAATGGCGGATGCTTTATCAAAACAACCGCTACCGAATACCGAAGACACCGATATCTTTTACATTACCGCAACCACACCAAAATGTTCTTGGTACGAGCAAAAGTCTGCCAAAGTAAAAGAAACCCCTGAATTAGAACCGGACTATAAACTCGAAAATGGACAACTTTACCGCCGCTTCCATATACCAGAAACCGATGAAGTAGGACCTAGCTGGAAACTTCGTATACCGAAAATACTAAGAGCAAAGGTACTTCTCGAAAATCATGACGATGTAACAGCAGGACACCTAGGAATCCGTAAAACCAGTACCCGAATCGCGAAATACTACTACAGGCTGGGAATGTCTAGAGATATAGCGAAATACGTAAAAAAATTGCAAGTCTTGTGCACAGTACAAGGTGGTACAACAACAACAACCTGGGAAAATGTATAGCACGATACCGTCAAAACCTTGGGAAACTGTCTGCTCGGACTTTGTCGGTCCACTACCTCGCTCCAAAAAAGGAAATACGATGATACTTGTATTCCACGATAAATTCACGAAATGGACAGAGTTTACTGCTATACGAAGTGCAACTACCTCCATCTTGATCAAACAATTTAAAGAAAGGGTAATTTCCAGATACGGATACTTCAGGATCTTTATCAGCGATAATGGTAGTCAATATACCAGTAAACAATTTAAGAACCTATTAGGAAGTTATGGAATACGCCATCAACTAACACCACCGTATACTCCCCAAGCAAATCCTACCGAAAGAATGAATAGGACCATCAAAACAATGATTGCTCAATATATAAAACAAGACCAGAAAACTTGGGACGAAAATTAAGCCGAATTAATGTTAGCCCTCAATACCAGCAAAAATGAATCAACAGGTTATAGCGCCGCATTTTTGAATTATGGTAGAGAAATATCCCTACCGGAAACACTGTACAATCAAGTCGCAATAAACACTCCCTGTACCACCGAAAATCCTGAAATGATAAATAAAAGGCTCAAAGAAATATACGATCTCGTGAAAATCAACATGGCTAAAGCATTTAGCAAACAAAGTCATCACTATAACCTTAGGAAACGAAACTGGAAACCGAAAATTGGAGAACTAGTATGGAGGAAAGAACATCACTTGTCGGCAAAAGAGAAGAATTCCAACGCCAAGTTAGCACCAAAATACGATGGACCCTACAAGATCCTGGAATATACATCACCAGTAATTGTCAGAATTAGCAAGGAAGGTTCCACGACAAAAATAGCCCATTTGAAGGATTTGAAACCAGCCGAACCAGATGAAAATCCTACCGAGAAACCTAAACAAGAAGCTCGCCCTTCAAGCCGAAACGTGGGATTCATAAAAGTAATAAAATGGCACAAGCTAAATGAACGTACATCAGAAAACTCAGAAAACCCAACATTCATAAGAAAACCAAAAAAACACAACCCTTTAAGCCCAAATGCGGAGAAACCAAAATATAAAAATGATGCGGGTACAATATGGAAAAAATATAAAAATAATGCGGGTAGAATGATACTAGAAAAATTTAAAGGGAAGACGATTTACAAGGCAGGTAAAAAGTATAAAAGGGGAAACATCGACCCATATAAATCATTAATTATCGAGATGGCACCAAGCAGAGATTTAATTAAGAAAGCAGAAGAAGCCAGAAAAGTCAACAAGGAAAAGGAGAAAAAGGTAAAGGACATAGAGGCGAAGCTGAAAAAGAGAACCGTGGTTAACATCAAGAAGAAGTTCAAGCCGTGGACACCACCACCACAAGAAAAAAAGAAACGACAGCTATTCAAGGATTTGTTTGGCACCGACGATGAGGATGAAGAATTAAAATTTCAAACAGTAGAAAAACCACCAACTACTTGTTTGGAGATATCGTCAGACGAAGAAATGCCAGCAAGAGCTCCAACTCCCCGAAGACCGGAGAAGTTTAAACAACAACCGTCACAACAACAAAAAGCACAACAACAACCACAGCAACGACCACCACTACAGCAACCACTACCACAACAAAAACCATCACAACAACAAAAAGCACAACAACAACCGCATCAACAACCACCACAGCAACAACCATCACAACAACAACAACTACCACAGCAGCAGACATCCCAAACACCACGGATGGTAGACCACCTCACATATTCGCTACGAGTGGATCAGATTATACAGGCCGTAGAGAGGAAAAGACTGCAAGGGACTCCAGAACCGCGAACAACAACACGACAGTCACCACCACCATTTTGCCAACCAGAACAACTACCGACAAAATCAACAACGTTGACGTGTTCCATAGCTACGCAGGTCGATGAAATTATCCGGACCCTGAGACCGAAGATATTAAAGCTCAAGTCAGGAAGGTACCGGAGATGGGATTTCAACCGACAAAAGGTTGAAATCAAAATTCATGACAATGAAGCGGTCACATTGAAAGGCAAGGGATGGAAACGACATTTCGTACCCGGCGAATTCTACGATTAAATATTTTTTTTTTTTTGGTTTTTTTTCTTCTTAGTTTAGTTTAACTTTAAGAAGTATATTAATAAGCTTAAAGATTAAAAAAACTTTTAAAACATATACTTTTTATAAATTGATTATAAAGCCTCTGTAACTACGATGATATTCGAGTAAAGAGTTATTCGAGGACGTTTCGGAAGTTTCTCAGTAACAGCTTGTTCTTTAAATTCATATTTTTCGAATATTCCATCATATTTAATTATTTTCAATAAAGGGATCGATTCTAGACAGGAAGCATTCTATTCACTCATCTCAAATCCGAAAACCCCATGTAAATCCGTTCACGTTTACTACCCTAAAACTCTTTCCAAAATTTCAATTACGTCACGAGGAACACTCTTACCCACAAAGTCAAAAGTAAGTGGATAAAAAGTATATAAAAAGAGAAAAAAAATGAAATTTGAAAATTAGAAAGTAGGCATTTCTTATATATATCTTGTCGAATTTAGCTGTTTTTTTTATTGAATTTTTATTAAGATTGAGCGAAATAATATTTTTTGTTTGAAAAAAAAAATGAATGAAATTTAAAAGTTAGGCATTAGAAACTTATGAGATATATTTTTTTCTAGGAACATTGAATTTTTTTTATATAAGGATTAAGAGAAATTAAATTTTTGTTATGAATTTTTTTTTTTTAGAAAAGAATGAATAATATAAATGGGGGAAAAAAAAGAAAAAAAAAAAAACAAAACTTAAACATGTAAAAGAAAAATCCAAAATAAGAAATATTTTGTATTTTTCTTTTTAGCAACAAAGGGAAGGATGTAACGAAGTTCCATGCTACAAAAAAAAATGTTAGGTACAAATAAAAACCGCCGAAAACCGGATTTACCCTGTTTATTACATACCGTACTACGTATATTACCTTTTTGTACCCGGATTAAGTAAGATAATAACAAAGTTGAGGTCCCATGACACCCTCAAAATAGTATAAAAGCAGAATCGATTATCGAATTTGCTAGTCAGTCAATAAGCTTGGTGAAATCAGACGGAGAACATCGAAGAGGAATACTGGTAAGTGGTGAAATACTTAAGACTTTTCTTCCCTTATACCCACCGTTCTTAGTATTTAGTACGCGGCTGAACTACGAAAGATATACTTAGTACGTAGTCAGTCCACGACATTGCTAAGAAATCCTACCGTACCGCTCCTGATATTTACGCTGGCTGAACTACGACAGACACACTTGGTACATAGTCAGACCACGACATTATCAGGATACCCACCGTTCTTAGTATTTAGTACGTGGCTGAACTACGGCAGATATACTTTGTGACACACCGATATACATACATATAACCCCTCTTCCGAATATTGAGACTTATCAAAAATACTAGTATAAAATATAATATAAGCATAGCGTAGAGCATAATACTGTACAGAATAGGAGTCCGACTTGAATAAAGAGTTTGTTTATTGTAATAAGAAATATAAGTTCTTTTATTTAGAATTTACATACAGAATCACAGGACAACGAAAAACCCGAACCCTGGAGCGGCGAGCTTTCCTGTGCCTTAGAACTATGTTCCTCTTAAATCCATAACGAACTTTGCAAGAAACCTTGTAAGAGGAAAAACCAGATATAGAATATAAATTTGACTCACGCGCAAGGACATACGTTCTCAAAGAACGTTATATGCTACAATTTTTTTTAAATTTCAGTTTCAATTGTTTCAATTGCCAATTAGACTTTATCGTCTGTTACACAATTTATAATTAGGAATTAAGTAAATTGAAAATTGACATAATTAACATAAACTTTTGAGTTGAAATGTCAATAAATCTCTAAATTGGTTTCTACAACAATCAAATAAGTTTAAAAAAAAAAAAAAAAAAAATTGATTTTGATTAAATGAAATGTGAAACGAATTATTAAAAAATTGTTTTATTGTTAAATAAGTTTAATATGAGAAATTTTAAAACAAACACAATTTCCAAAGATAAAGAAAAAATAGTTAAAAACATAAATTGGGGATCTCTAAAATTGATAAGCATAGAAAATAAAAAATTTAAGAACTTTTAATTCATTTAAACAACTTCTAAAAATTTGTTATTGCCAAATTTTTGAAAAAAAAGAAGAAGACAAGAAAATTGTAAATTTTTGTTTGTAATACAAAATTCTTTTTTCTAATTAAATAAGGAAATAATTCTCTCCCTTATTTAGTAAAATGAAGGGAAAATCTAATGAGATAAGAAAAGATAAAACACTGGAATAAACTTTAACTTTTTTTTTAATGTAACTCCGAATTATTGTACAAAAAAAAATTTTTATATAAGACATACATATTATCGCGAAATTGAATAATTGAATTTAAATGTGAAATTGATTTTAAAAAAAAAGATAAAAAATGACAAAAAACGAAATGCATTAAAGTCAAACAAAAAAAGATATTGTGATTTAGGATGATCACAACGATGGAAGGAAATAGTCTTCTGGTTCTGTCTTTTGTGTAATCCTAATGGACCAAACGGCCCTCTGGGCCGCTGTTCTCGAGATCACTCGTAAAGTTACACATACGTATCTTTACGAGTACTTTGTTTCGAATGGTTTATGTCAGACGTATTCTTGAAATCAATCGAATATTTATTTACCATTCGAATAGATTACGAGTGTGGTGAAAGTTCTATAGTTCAAAACTGGTTTGTGTATCAGATATTTAGACGAAGGGGAGTGAAGATTAATGAATAATAAGAGAAGAAATATGTCATTTAATAATTATGTATGTGGTGACCACCACATAAAATATTCGTTTTGTATTTCTTAAAGAGTTCAATCGGAGTTGAAACTTAGTCAGCAATAGCGAGATAAAAAAAAACAGGTTCATAACACTTACAAAAAAGCACAGTGTAGCTGCACGGCGATTTGATTTTATTTATTTGACATCCATTCTATTAATTATTACACACACTTCTCTTTGATCTTTGTCACGAGTTACTTGTAAAATTAAAATCTTGATCTTGTGCTCTATCTATATAGTTTTTGAATTTAAATCTGATTTGAATAATATTTTATTTGTGTAATTTGTAATTCCATTATCCAAATTAAAATTAGTATATTAAATAAATTTGAATTAATTTAAATGAAAAGGTGTTAAAAGTTTTTATTGCCAGAAACAGAAAGAAGTTCCACAATTATTTTGAGAATATCGAAGAGAAATTTGTAAATTTTGTGTATGGTGGATGAAATTAAACAAAGGATTGTATTAATAATTGTTATTTTTATTATTAATATAATATTTTTAATTCATAATTTTACTTTTATAGTTTTTTTATGTAATATATAATATATAGTACCTATGAATATACATACATACATACATTATATTAAATAACTATTTGTTTATTTTAGACAGTATTAACTTAGTACTAGTAAATAGTTACGAGTGCAAATAGGCACTCGTATCTTTTCGAATGGTTATCATTCGAATATTTACGTACGCGGATCTCGAGAATAAGTCATATGTCAAAACCACTCGTAAATAGTGAATTTATGTATGCGTAAATTTACGAGTGGTTTCGAGAATAGAGTCCCTGGTTTACCTCCATGTTTATCTCACGATTTTATGGATGCAGTACCCGATGTGTTTCTGATAACTTCACATAAAATTGTTTGTAGTAAATTCTAAAAAATATATCTCTTTCAACCCTAAGAAAGGTAGGTTTTACCAATATATGTTAAGAGAATGTTCCCAATTCTATACGAAACTATTTTTCAAAATTTATATTTGATGAAAAATTAAAAAAAAATTAAAATGAATTAAGTAACAATTCAGAATATTATAATAATTTTCGGTTTTTAATGAGCTGTTTCAATTTTTGCTTTCCAATTTTTTTATTTCCAAGAATGAATCATCTTGTAATTTTAAAATTTAAAGTTTAATTTTTTTTTCATTTTGGCAAAAAAAAATATCATACTTTCCCCGCTTTAATATTGTCCATCACACAGACACAGCTCGAAAACAACTGATTTATGTTGGCGCTATTTTTTTTGTTTAATATGAAAAATAAAAATAAATGAATAGATAATGAAATGTGTAACGATAATAATCACTTTCATGATAACACAACAGTCAAAATCAAATATCACGGAAGCCACAATCGTGTCTCACACAAAAACCACCATCAACCTGTGTAACAACACTATCATATTAGATATTAAGAATTCCAGTATCCCTGCTTCCAATATTTTTCTAGTCGCCTACTATATAAGGCGAAGAAATTGTAAGAATTATGCTTTTTGATTATATCATTTGGTCAATAAAACACGCAGGAAATTACTTAACAATTAACCCTTTCGGTATTTTTGTGTCCATATGACATCGCTGAGTAAAAAACGATATTTCTCTTTAATGTTTTACTGAATCTCACTGATAACAATGAGAAAATACTTAATATATCGTTCCTCATCAGTGTTATTCACTTTGTGTTGATTAGTTGATCGGTGACATCGAATAAGTGCAGTAGTTTACGTCAGTGATCATGATATGGAAAAATCAAAAGGTATGTAAAGTGAAATGGATAGCTTTTAAGAGAGTAAAATTTCATATAATGATAAATACATATATATATCAGACACATCGAAATGAATACAAATACACTTCTATGCTTTGTTTTAAGTGATATGAATGATATTACTTAATAAATTTTTATGTTAAATATGAGTGTATCCATATGGAAACATGCTGTCACAAAGGCAAACAAAATTCTTGTATCCATATGAATACATTATAATTTTGAATTTTCAATAAACACATTCGATACCAATTTTTAGGCCATCGTTCAAGACGTGGATTAGAGGAACATGAAATTCTTGGAATTCTAGAGGACTTCAATGATTCCGATTTATCTGACATTTATCTTGTTTATGCACAACGGTTAAAACGTATTAACGATAAAACGTTTTAAACATCGTTTTGAGATAATACATTTTGATTGGTGTTTATGCGTAATACAGCATTTCGTTCTCACTCAAAACGTTGAACACCTGCGTGTGTAATAACAACTACTTAAAACGAAGTAAGTGTTTATGCACATTTTAAAAACGAAATGAAATTTTAAATGCGAATTTAATAGTGTATTAACTCAAAACGACGTAGAGCTTTAATGCGTTTTGAAATTTTGTTTATGCATCCGTATTAAGTCAAGACGGAGTGACTTAATGCGAAGTAACGCTTAGCATAAACAAGATAATTGAAGACCTAGAGGCAGATTTATGTGATGATGTACAGGAGATATACAGGGTGTTTCCGTCATCCACGACCAACAGGATACCATAGATAGGGTTCGTCGAGACAAACAAAAAATCGTATTGGAGGGGGGGGGGGGAAATCCCAACGGTTTGGCCGCTAGAGGGCGTTGAAG
Source organism: Bombylius major (assembly GCA_932526495.1). Taxonomy (NCBI): domain Eukaryota; kingdom Metazoa; phylum Arthropoda; class Insecta; order Diptera; family Bombyliidae; genus Bombylius; species Bombylius major. Next base: position 21,193,509 of record OW052043.1, read on the forward strand.
TTTTTTCGCACTTCTTCTACTAGACATCCCATAACTTTTTGCAGGGGCACTCTAGGGTCACCTTGTATTAAGAAAAAATGTAGAAAACCCCTTGCTCTTTTCAACGATACCTTACTTGTTCCTCTTTTCCTAACTGTTAAAAAGTTAGAGTCGTTTAAAATCAAAATTTTGTGAATTTTTACCCATTTTTTGTGTTTAACCCTGCTTTACTCAAAAAAGGCTTAAATTAACCCTCATTTTTTATTTCAGAAAAAGAAGGCTCAATTGATTCGCCATCGATATGCTACCTTTAATTTTTACAAAAAATACATAATTTTCGAGATATTTGCATTTGAAAATTAGCACTTCTAGCTTCTATTTTCAATTTACAGTGCAATAAAAACACGTGTCCAATAATCCAATGAATTTCAGACTTATTTTTTTAGTTTTTTCAAAAGGTGTTCCTTAATATTTCGAAAATTATGTATTTTTTGTAAAAATTGAAGGTAGCATATCGATGGAGAATCAATTGAGCCTTCTTTTTCTGAAATAAAAAATGAGGGTTAATTTAAGCCTTTTTTGAGTAAAGCAGGGTTAAACACAAAAAATGGGTAAAAATTCACAAAATTTTGATTTTAAACGACTCTAACTTTTTAACAGTTAGGAAAAGAGGAACAAGTAAGGTATCGCTGAAAAGGGCAAGGGGTCTTCTACATTTTTTCCTAATACAAGGTGACCCTAAAGTGCCCCTGCAAAAAGTTATGGGATGTCTAGTAGAAGAAGTGCGAAAAAACTTCAACGCCCTCTAGTGGCCAAACCGTTGGGATTTCCCCCCCCCCCCCTTCAATACGATTTTTTGTTTGTCTCGACGAGCCCTATCTATGGTATCCTGTTGGTCGTGGATAACGGAAACACCCTGTATAACAATCTCATAAACAGTGAACAAGCAGCAGAAGAACACACTTGTGAAAAAGAAGTAGCAGTGGAAAATATTGACGAAGATGGTGCTGATACTGATAATAACTTATCTAAGAAATACTCTTGGCGATGGAGAAATAAAACTTTCGAGCCTCAACTTGCAGAATTTTTATATTAAGCCAGCTATAATCCTACTGAAGTAAGACCTCCTTTAGAATATTTCTTTGAATATTTTTCTGAGAACATATTAGACGTTATTGTAGAGAAAACCAATCAAAAATACATGTCAGATACTGGAAATTGTTTAAATTTAACAAAAGTAGAACTTAAACAATTCATAGGAATTGAAGTTATAATGGGTACACTAGGGTTTTCACGAATAAAAATGTACTGGGCGAAAGCAACAAATATACCATCCATATCAACTTGAATGACGAAAAATAGGTTTCATTTAATTCGAAACAATTTGAAATTTAGCGACAGTGTGCCAAATGCAGTCGATAAATTGTGGAAAATGCGTTCTTTACTAGATGCAATTAAATCCAAGTGTTTAAGTATTCAAAAAGACGAATACCTTTCATTAGATGAAATGATGGTTCCTTTTAAAGGTAGAACTCATCTGAAAATGTATATGCCTAAAAAGCTAAATAAATGAGGAATTAAAATTTTTGTGTTATGTAGTTCCTCAGGAATAACTTATGATTTTGTGATTTACGAAGACAAGGGAACTGTAGTTGGTGAAAGCAAGTTGGGATTCTGCTCCGATATAGTTTTGAAGCTGTCAGAATCAATTCCAAGAAACAGTGGCTTCAAGCTGACATTCGACAATTATTTTACAACTCTTCCTTTCCTTATAGAGCTTAAACAACTTGGTATTTATGGAACCGGTACAATTAGAACCAACAGAACCAGTAAATCTGCTCTGAAATCTGAAAAAGAATTGAAAAAGTCAGGAAGAGGTTCATTTGATTTTCAAGTTGAAACTAGCAACAACATTTCTCTTGTAAGATGGTTTGATAGCGGACTTGTTCAGATTGCTTCAACGCTATATGGAGTCGATCCACTCGAAAAGGTTAAGCGATACATTACCGAAAAACGCCAGTATATTGAAATAGACAGACCTCATATAATAAAGAAATATAATTAATTTATGGGAGGTGTAGACCTGATGGATTTCCTCATTTCTTTGTACAGAATATTTATTCGCTCAAGAAAATGGACCTTAAAACTATTTGATCATATAATAGATATGGCCATCTGGATTGCTTGGTTAGAGTACACAAGAGATAATAAATTGTTGAAAATACCAAAGAAAGGCGTCTTGGATTTATTAGCTTTCCAAAATGATATATCTACTGCGTTACTTCTTAGCTGTGCTGGACAAACACGATCTAGAACACGAGGCAGACCATGTAATGATTCTTCAAACGACAGTGAAACAGGGCTGCCAATTTGTGTGGAATTCCACAAAATATGAGGATTTTGTACCTTTCTGGGGAATAGTGCGGGGAATTTTTTTTTTTGGGGAATTTATGTAGAATTTGATTTATTTGTTAAAATTTTAAGTTTTCAGCGCTTTTTATTAATATTCATTAATCCAAGTATTGCTCAGGCATAGAAAATTAAAAGTTTTTCTTCAGTTATGAAGCGTTTTCTGTTCTGGAAGTAGATTTGCAGGTGCTCTCCAAAGTCAATAAGAACTTAATCCAGTAATTCAACTTATTTTGTACTTGTCAATTTTGTGGAAATCGAACATAATAAAAACGAAAATGCGACCCAAACCTGTACAGTACCTCCTCCAAAGTTTCGCCTACATACATCTTTCTGTTTTCTCAAATCATGCCAATATAATTTGAAACCATCGGGACCATCAAGATTAAACTTTTTTTCATCCAAAAAAATTACATTTTTCCACTGGTTACCAAACGTGATGTACTTTCCGCGAACTCAAGTCGCTTTGTCTTGTGATGATTCTTTAATGCTGATTTCATTGCACATTTCTCCCATCTAAAGCGTTCAGAATATGAAAAAATTTGTTGTACTCGAAGATTAAAGTTCAGTGCTGATCGTATTTGTGATGATGTCATATTTTCTTTGCTTGCGAGCCCGAAAATGTCTCTCTTGTCCCTTTTCGAGATCTTTTGGTTTCCTCTTGAATGACAGTTCTGCCCATAATTTTTCCTATTTTTAAGAAAATTATTTATGCATTTATGAGATCGCCCAACTTTTTTAGCAATTTGTCTATTAGAAAGTCCCACATTTTTATAGGCTTCAATTTTTGCACGTTTTTCAGAGTTAAGGATATTACCCTTACCCATTGCTATACTATGGAAAACTAGTGTCTGGAACTTTAAAAAATTTTAAAATAAAACAAGACTTAGAACATCAATTTAAATAACTACACCAAAATTTAATATAATTTTAAACGTTATTTGCAACTATGATACTTTTATAGTGCGTGGATCTAAGTGAATTTCGCTCACTGTATGTATAGTATGCAAGTATTATAAATTATTCTACATTATTCATAATAAATAGTACTATAGTTGGTCTTTATGGGTAAAAATCAGTAAAATTGGGGAATTTTTGAACTTCTCTGGGGGAATTCATTCAGAATATTTGGCAGCACTGCAGTGAAAATCAAACAACACAAAAATCTTCCACAGAGGTAAAACCATTCACTATTATACGATACGACAACTTCGCACACTGGATAATACATACTCCGAAAAAAAGGAGATGTAAAAACGAGAAATGTACAGGACAATCTAGTTACACGTGTAAAAAGTGTAATGTTCATTTATGTGCACCTATGGAGCAGAGAAACTGCTTTCTAAGTTTTCATTCTAAGTAGTTTTACCGTGATTTTATATTATTTTATTTTGTTTTCCTTTTTTGGACTCACATTCACAAACAGATACTAAATTTGAAATTCAATCTTGGTACATAGTAATCTGTGTTTTTGAAAGTAATTACATTGAAAATCGGAAAGAATAGATTGAATTTTAAATTTTTATACCAATCGGAGTTCCTTTGTGAATACGAGCCCTTATGTTCATATACCAATTTTTATATAATTTGTTTAATTATGTTTTGTTGATGTTTTACTTTTATACGAGAAGAATTAAAGTTATATGAATCAAAAATTAAAGCTATAAAAAACTGAATTTATCAAATAAAAAACCTATTATGAAGTAATTTTTTTGTCTAAATAATTTTATCCCTTTGTTCTCAGCAATGCCATTTGGATACATCCTTTAAATCCTTGAAAAATCACAAATATTAAAATCTTTTACAATTTTCATGTTTATTTTATTGCTATTGATTGAAAACCAACGCAAAATAATTTTTTTCTCCCCTTAGCATAATTCTAGACCAAAAGGGTTAAGGGAGTTTTTTCTTGCTACATTGGCGCCAAACTTAGAAGCCGATCTACGTTAATTATAATAATACTAAAAAAAAATTGAATAAAAAAAAAATATAAAAAAATTGTGAAATCCGTAAAAACAAAAATTAATATAGTATTCATTATTTTATTGGCAATACACATACACGGTCTATATACAAAATTATGAAGCGGGTATTACTGTGTTTAAAAAATAATAATAAAAGAAAGAAACATTTTTGAAAGCCCTTTAAAAATTAAAATTGAATTTACGATAACAGTATTCGCTAATTTATTGGCAATACACATACACGGTCTATATTCAAAATTATAAAGCGTGTATTACTGTGTTAAAAACGAAAAACATTCAACAATCATACGCTACCATTGATGGCTGTGTTTTGTTTTGTTTTGTTTTTGTTAAGAATGGTAATACCATTGTATAGTGTTAAGAATGGTAATACCATTATATAGCGACTCGTAGCTTACTTCAGTTATTTCAGAATAACATCGATCTACAGCTAACTTCAGAATACACAGCTGTCATGATTTTTTGTCTCTCTCTCTCTCTTCCGTTTCAACTTTAATGGCGTGAACATCTTTATACTTTGTGTGTTCTTATAAATTAATATTTACAGTAGCTTATATCTTTTTTCATATCTTAATAGTTCATTACGATTAATATAATAAATGTATAGTGCTTGAAATAAATTCTAATAATTAAACAATTATTTGTAACAGGTTATGGGCCCAGATCGCCGGTTAACCAGATAAATCTCGATTTTATATTCGAGTGTAATATTAACGCGTGTGCGGTTATTTAGTTACGTATACTTTAACTTTTCGTAAAAATGAATTCAGTTGCATCGGTTCGATTTGATTCTTTATCAAAGGACAACTATGATACCTGGCTACTACAAATGAAAGCGGTTCTCATAAAGAACAATTTTTGGAAGTACGTTGATGGTACATTAAAAGAACCAGAAGTGGACAGTGATATTGAAAAAGATGAGGACGTCATCAAATCAAGAGATATGTAAATGGCGTGACAACGACAACAAAGCGAAAGCAGACATAATTCTTTCTATGGCACCTTCTGAATTGAAACAAATAAAGTATTGTTTAACTTCAAGAGACATGTGGTTAAAATTGAAGGACATATACCAGTCAAAAGGACCTGTTAAAAAAGTAATGTTAATGAAACAATTACTAATAAGTAAGATGAAGGACGAAGATGATGTTCGCGAGCATATAAGAAAATTTTTCGATATAGTAGACAAAATAAAAGATTTAGAAATAGACATTCACGAAAATCTTTTGTCCGTGATGTTATTAAACACTTTACCACCTACATATGAAAATTTTCGATGCGCTATTGAAACCAGAGATGAGCTACCTGAGCCTAAGTCATTAAAAATTAAAATTTTGGAAGAATGTGGAGCACGTTCTAATGATTCGAACAGCAAAGTTGCTGGTGCTTTTTCATCAAATCATTTTATGAAAAATAAATCAAAAATGAATAACAATTTTAAGAAATTCTCATTTCGATGTTATCGTTGTCACAAAATCAGTCATAAAGCATCTGATTGTCGTTTACGTAAACCAAAAGCAAACGAATATTCAAATAAAGAAAATATATTTACAATGTTAACGACAGCTGACTGTTATAACAATGAAACAGATTTATCAAAATCAAATAATATTTGGTGTCTTGATAGCGTTTGCACATCACATCTTTGCAATTATAAAAGTAAATTTGATTTTTTGAATCAATCAGACTTTAAAATCTTAAATATGGCAAATGGTGATTCAACCGAAATTAATGCAAAAGGTAATTTGGATATTAGTGTACTTTCTAAAAATACATTTAAAACTATAAAACTTGAAAATGTATTGCATGTACCTGCATTAAAAACAAACTTATTATCAATAAGTAAAATTACTGATCATAATTTTGAGGTTACATTTAAGAAACATATTGCTGAGATAAAAAGTATATCAGGTGAAACCATATTTACTGCAAAAAGACATGGAAATCTATATTACGTTTGTGACAAAAACGATGAATCTTCATATAATGTTATTGATAAAAATTACGAATTACTTAATGAATTGCATCGAAAAATGGGTCATGTAAATGTTAAAGACTTAATAAATGTATCAAAAGGTAGACTAGCTACTGGAATTGATTATATAAAATCAATTAATAATTTTGAATGCGAGATATGTATTCAAGGGAAGATGTCTGCTCTTCCATATTCGAAGCAATCATGTCGTCAAAGTGAATTATTAGAGATTATACATACAGATGTTTGTGGTCCCATGAGGGTGGAATCTCTAGGAAAGTTTAAATACTTCGTTCCATTCATAGATGATTGCTCGAGGTGGTGCGAAATACATATATTTTATAAATAAGAAATCAGATGTATTAGATAAATTTAAAGAATTTAAAGCTATGGTAGAAAACCAGTTAGGAAAAAGAATTAAATATTTTCAATCTGACAATGGAACCGAATATATAAATGAAAAATTCGATAATTTTCTTAAAGAAAACGGAATAAGACGACGATTTACAGTACCATACAGTCCACAGCAGAATGGAATAAGTGAAAGAAAGAACAGAACATTATTGGATATGACAAGATGTCTTTTGATACAAGCAGATTTACCACCATCTTTTTGGGCAGAAGCATTAAATACATTAAATTATTTAAGAAACAGATGTCATACAGCATATCTTGATGGCAAAACTTCTTATGAATATTTTCATGGAAAGAAACCAAATCTTAATCATCTACAAGAGTTTGGACGCAGTGTTTTCGTCTTGAACAAGACTTCAGGTAAAAGCAAACTAGAATCACGTTCTAATAAAGGTATATTTTTAGGTTATTCGAATGAGACGAAAGGTTACCGTATCTTCATACCACAAAAAAGGCAAACAATAATCACAAGAGAAGTTAAATTTCTGAGTAAACAGAAAACATCAAATAATAAAGATGAATCGATTACAACAAATTTTAAAACAGATACAAATAGACAAATAATATCTTATCCAATTTTGATAGAACCAAATTCAAATTCAATTCAAATGAAGTAATATTTGAAGATAATCAAGTTACCAAACAGATAAAGAATCAAAAGTAGAAAAAAATGATACCATTATTGATTCTAATATTGAACAAGAAGATATTCAGTTTTCAGTTAATCGCAAAGGACCTGGTCTTCCAAAAATAATTCGTACTGGAATACGAGGTAGACCTAAAAAGCAATATAACATTATTGATTCTTATGAAAACACAAATTTTGCTGAATATGCTTTCAATGCTGAAATTTTTATTGAAGATACAGTGATACAGTGAATGATACTGAATGGCATGAAGCAATCGCTTCAGAGTTGAATTCGGTTATAAAAAGGAAAACATGGGAAATTATCGATCGTCCTGAAATTGCACATGTTATTAGGGTTGGACTAAAGTACTCGAGTAGTACTTGGTATCGAGTACATTCACTCGATTCTTCGATACTTTTGTACTCGATACTTTTTTGCGATACTTACTAGGTATTCGATACTTTTTTGTAAGTAAGTACTTACTCAGAGCAGTCACCCTTAGTCTCATATGTAATTATATATGTAGGTATGTAAGTATGTTACTACATATAACATATTACATATTTTTAAAAAGGAAAATTCTTATGGCAGTTAAAAAAAGGAACAATTATGCATTGATAAGTTTAAAACGATATTTAAACACATCTTTTGAGTTTGGGATTATAGCTTGTATCTTGTATCCTATATCATTCCGCCTAAAATTTTATTCAATGTACTGTTTATTGTCAATTATGTATTTTCTTTATATACATACGTTATTGTTTCAAATTAGTTTAATCCTAATGCAATAGTTAGGTATATTATAAATACAATGTTAGATATTTGCCATTTTTTTTACTAGGGAATTCCAAACTGAAAATATGGTCCTATTAGTTATTACTTTTTTCAACGACCTTTTTTGTATATAGGTATACTGGTGTACGTGACGTTATTTTCGACAAGTAAATTGCAAATTACATATTACCAAAAAGATTCTATATAGGAAGAGGTAGCATGTAGTATAAAAATGTGTATACCACAAATTCGAATCTACTTAGATGGGGAGGGAAAACGTGCGGTTAGAACAATGTAATTCATAACTTGGGGTACTGATATCAGTACCCCAGTACAAAAATTTTCGGATACACATTTTTATATTACATGCTATCTCTTCCTATTTAAAAACTTTTTGATATTACCTATATCCTTTCACTTTTTAAATTAAAAAAAAATATTCATTACTTACGTATTCGTGGTAGAGTGCAGTTAAATAAATATTTTTTTTGTAACAATTTTAAGATTTTTAAAAATTTTTATGCAAAATGTTCAAAAGTGTTGCGTGGAAATATTTTAATAAAACAGACAAAAGCACGGTGCAGTGTAAAGTTTGCTTGAAAAATTTGAAAAATTCCGGTAATACCTCTAATTTAGTAAAACATTTGAAAACACATAATATAGTTTTATGTATATTGTGGATTTACGTTTATTTTTGTTTTCAGAGAGAGTAGTGAAAGTAGAAAGGAAACTACTGAACAAATAATAGATTCGTCTTCATGTGATACTGCATCAATTAATAAACATTTGCCGAGCACAAGTAGCGCTATTGTGGAAAAACCAAAGGTATGTAGTAAGAATGTGAAAATTTAAAAAAGTTATAACTGATTGTAGGCAAGAATGTGATCGGTAGTAGATTTGTTCTACGAAATAAATATTCAAATGATGGCAGGATAGAGCGTAAAAAGGCACGTATTGTAGCTAAAGGTTTTGCTCATAGGCCAGGTTTTGAATTTCATGAGACTTTTTCTCCGGTTGCAAGAATTGGATCAATTCGTTTACTGACTGCACTTCCTGCTTAATACGATATGAAGATTAGACAACTTGATGTAACTACTGCATTCTTAAACGGTGAGTTAGATGAAAATGTTTATATGGAACCACCTGCATTACTAAATGAAGGATTGAAATACATCATTCGAAACGAATGCGATAAAAGCGAAGTGTGTATTCAAGCTAAAGAAATGTTACAGCAGTTAAATCAAAAGAATAAGATCTGTCATTTACGAAAGGCTTTATATGGATAACGTCAATCGGGTCGTCAATGGTATAATATATTAAGTGAAAAGATTCAAGCTTTTAATTGTAATTTGTCTATGTATGAAAAATGCGTATATTTTCGAGGTCAAGGAGAGGATATAATGATTATTATTGTATATGCAGATGATATACTCACAGCGTGTAAAAGAGATGAATCAATCAACGAATTTGTAAATTATATACAAGAGATTTTCGAAATTAAAAACCTGGGACAGTTGAATTTTTTCTTGGGAATGCGGTTTGAATGGTTTGATAATAAAATTTCAATTTCTCAAACTAATTATATATATGAAATGTTGAACCAATACAAAATGCTAGAAGCCAACCCAGTATATTCAACTTTGGAAACAGGCCAAAAATTTGAAAGGAGTACAAAATGCGATGATCAACCTTATCAACAATTAATTGGTGCATTAATGTATTTATCAGTTTGTACTCGTCCAGATATTTCTCATGCAACCAGTGTACTAAGTCAGTTCAACAACTATCATGGTTAAGAACATTGGAAAGCTGCAAAAATAATTCTACGTTATTTAAAAAGTACAATCGATCACAAAATTATTTACGATAAAGGTAATGGTGAGATAACTGGTTATGTTGATGCCGATTGGGGTGGTTGTAAAATTGATCGCAGATCCTACACGGGATATATATTTACATTCCACAAAACTGCTATTGAATGGGAATCTCGAAAGCAAAATGTCGTAGCGCTCTCGTCGACAGAAGCCGAGTATATTGGACTGACAGAAGCTGCAAAACATATGATCTACATCAAAAGGTTCATGAATGAATTAGGTTTCCTTTCATCTGTAAATGGAACAATATACAACGATAATCAAAGTGCACAACGTTTGGCAATGAATCCAATCTTTCAAAATAGATCGAAGCATATTGACATTGGTTTTCATTACATCAGAGATGCGATCAACGAAGGATTAGTCAATGTTGAATATTTGTCTTCAAAGGAGATGTCAGCCGATATTCTAACTAAATCCTTGGGTAAGCAGCGTCATCAGATACTATTAGATGATTGGTTTATACAGCGTTAACTCGTCGAGGGGAGGTGTTAAGAATGGTAATACCATTGTATAGCGACTCGTAGCTTACTTCAGTTACTTCAGAATAACATCGATCTACAACTAACTTCAAAATACATAGCTGTCATGATTTTTTGTCTCTCTCTCTCTCTCTTCCGTTTCAACTTTAATGGCGTGAACATCTTTATACTTTGTGTGTTCTTATAAATTAATATTTACAGTAGCTTATATCTTTTTCATATCTTAATAATTCATTACGATTAATATAATAAATGTATAGTGCTTGAAATAAATTCTAATAATTAAACAATTATTTGTAACAGTTTTACCACAGTACGGTATTTTTTAATTATTATTTATATACATAGCATACAAAATACGATGTCTATGGTGTTGCTTTGAATCATTTTCCAAAGAAAAAATTTTTTTCTTCTAATTATTATATACATTCCGATCTCTGTTAACACGTTTTCGTCGAAAATCAGATTTCAAACTTGAATATCTGTGGATCTTTTGATCCGAATAACTTGAAATTTTTGCAGGGCGTTCTTTTCGTCATTTTCCTTTTAAACAAAAAAGATCCCTGTAGCAGGGAGCGAGCTACGTCTCTAAAGAAGAAAACTCCTTCCATCTATGTTTATAAAGTTTTTGTACACCTTTTCGTCTCTTAAAAAAAGTATGTTGCCGTAGGAGTAGGAAGTTGAAATTTAGCCAGGATATTTCCTAAAGGTTTCTTGTCTAAACAAACTTTAAACGAAAAAAAGCCGCCAAATAGGGAAAAATTTATAGGGTAAAATGCACAAAAACGTCATTTTTCGAAAAACTAACGTTTTTTCTCCTCTACTGCAACCCTCCTTACTTTTGCACTTTTGCAGTTTGGGATTAAATTGAAGTGTTTTCTGGTCTTGTACTTTTTATTTGACTCAAATCGGTGCAACAGAACCTGAGATATAATAGTCCAAAGTTGAATGAAAATAATATCAGCGCAACTGTACAAATATTAAATTGGCGTCAATATAAGCATAAAATTTAGGTTTTACACTTATTAATGTTTAAACGAAATATTACAAATTTTTATAATTATAATGACTAAGAGCTTCTTTTAATACTTTAATAAAAATAATGCGCAAAAACGAATTTCTAATTGTTTTTTTCTCATTGTTTTGATAAATTATGTGTTTGTACAAATACGAGATTGGTATACTGTACATAGCATACAACATACGATATAAGCATTCGTCATTATTTCTGGTATTGCATTGTCTATGGTGTTGCTTTGAGTAATTTTGGAAAGAAAAAATTTTCTAAATAAATCATCTACACTGTATACTTATTACTTCATACGATAGACATACGTCAAAATCTTGGCTCACCCTATCTGTAAGGTACGGGTGTACATTGTACATACATACATTTTATACATTGCTTAATTCAACGACATTATTTACTGTGTAGTTCTGCGTATTGCTAGTGAATAATACATAGTACATACATACGTATATGTAATAACTTTATAGATTTTTATTTTTTTATTTTATTGTTGAATCGCGGAAATCCAGAATCTTAAAAAGAAAAATTTGCATTGTATAGAATACTTTTTTAAAACTTGTATCAAATTGTTGAAACCATATCGTCGGTTTGCAAGAAAAGTGGCACAACTCAAAAACGTGAATTTTCGAGACCGCAAAAGAAAAAGAGGCATTGTATGTGGTTAAACAGCCTGGGCCGCTATTCTCGAAACCACTCGTAAAGTTAAGTATACGTAAATCCACCATTTACGAGTGGTTTTCACATATGGCTTATTCTCGAGATCCGCATACGTAAATATTCGAATGAAAACCATTCGTAAAGATACAAGTGCCTATTTGCACTCGTAACTACTTACGAGTACTAAGTTAATACTGTCTAAAATAAATAAATAGTTATTTAATATAATGTATGTATGTATATACTCATACTATATATTATATATTACATTAAAAAACTATAAAAGTAAAATTATGAATTAAAAATATTATATTAATAATAAAAATAACAATTATTGATACAATCCTTTGTTTAATGTCATCCACCATACACATTTTTTTAATTTGAGTAATTTTAGAAATTTCTCTTGGATATTCTCAAAATGACATACGTCATATATATTTCTTCTCTCATTATTCATTAAACCTCATCCCCCTCGTCTAAATCATCCGATACACAAACCAGTTTTGAACTTTAGAACTTTCACCATACTCGTAATCTATTCGAATGGTAAATAAATATTCGATTGATTTCAAGAATACGTGTAACATAAACCATTCGAAACAAAGTACTCGTAAAGATACGTATGCGTAACTTTACGAGTGATCTCGAGAATAGAGGCCCTGATATTTTTTTGGTTGACATTATACTGTACTAATAGCACAAGATGTTAAATCGAACACAATATCTTATATGTACATATATTACTATACAATATTGAACTGAATCATTATTTTAAAACTTTGACAGTGAAAGTTTCGATTTTGAGTTGTGCCACTTTTCTTGCAAACCAACGATATGTGTCTATTAGAATCAAAAGGGCGCCTATGGTATTTTTTAAAAAAAATTAATTTGATGTGTCATTTTGTGAGGGATTACTAGTTCTATGTAATCCATACCGAATGGTATCTTAAAAATGATATTGTCCTACTGAAAAATGGGTTTAAAAAATACTTTGAGTTTCAAAAAGTTATCTTTTCCAAAAAATTGTTGCATCAAATAGGCATCTTTTCCAAAGTTTAATGTACATATCAAAAAGGCATTTTTTCCAATAGCATTTTGATATAAACAAAATTAAGTTATTTTCAAAAAGGCTCTTTTCCTTTTCCTATTGGGCCACAGTAACTGTTAAAAAACTGTTTTATAAAGGTACCGTTATTATGTCTGTTATTTTATTGCTGGTAAATATTATATTATTCAAAATTTAGATTATAAAGTTTAAGTTATTTACTATGGATGTGGAATTAAATATAATTGAAAATAGTGAAAAATCAAGAAAAAAACGAGTAGTTAAAAGTGAATGGAAACAACAAATAGAAAAACATAACAGGTGAGTTTAATATTATATACATACATACATACGTATAGAGTTATTCTGTATTGATAGGCTAATTAATTTGTGATCAATGTTTTTATCTTGTTTGAATTAAAAATACAAATTGCAAATCAAAATAATATTAAATACTTGAAACTCTATTTAATGAGAAAAAATCGAATTTTGTTAAATTTTTCTAGATTGAGGCCGAAAAAATTGCCAACTATGCCAAAGTGCAATCATGCCACAAATAAAACTTTTCAATGTAAAACATTGCGTGGACATGATGTCATTTATTTTTCTAAGTTATTTTATAAATCAGTCAGTAAAATTGAACAAGACATTTTCATACTAAACTATAGTACAATTTTTAAACCGCAAAGAACAGACAGACAAAAAGGAGGTCCTTGTAAAACATTCAGGGCTCAACATTTTATAAAAAAAGCTGATGAAAGTGTAGTACATTTCGAAAAAACGTCTAAAAAATGTTCGCTCACGACATTTTCAAAGTGGTGATATACCAAAAGAAAACCGCGGAGGCGATAAAAAATCTCAAATTTTTTTGGAAAAGCGAGAAGCTATCATCAATTTGATTAAAAAATACAAACCTTTAGAAGTTCATTACTGTCGAGCAAAAACAAGTGGAACACAGTACTTACCAGAAGATCATTCAATAAATAAAATGTACAGGGAATATATCAAAACCAGTGGCAATAAGGACCTTTTCGTGAAGCCAAGTTACTTTCGCAGCATATTTGTTCAAAATTTTAATATTGGATTTAAAATGCCATCTACAGATAAATGTTCAAATTGCATCATGTTTGCAGAAAAATTAAAATTTGAAAAGCATACTCAGAAGAAAAACAATATATGAGTATCGCCAGTACCGAATTGTTCCAGCTACTTTTAAAACAGAGTGTTCAGTTCACTGAGATTTCAACTAGCATCATCTTAGTAGACAGAGCAAAGAAAGAACAAGTATGTCTTTCGACAGTCATCGATATCGAAATAGATCATCGTACGCTAAATATTGAATTCTTGGTACTACCATCGGCTAATGATAATAAAACTCTTTTAGGAATCGACTTCCTAGAAAAAGCTTCAACTGTCCTGAACCTTACACAAAGAGCATGGTCGTTCGCAGACAGACCAAATTAATGCATGGTTTGATTTTTTTGTCTTCCGATGCTACTAGTATCAATTCAACTAGCATTGAAGTTAAAAAAGAAGAACAAGATCTCCATTTTTAGATTTTATAGAAGACATTGATAATAATGCGATTATGCGAAACATAATGCGATTGATAACGATGACATCGAGATAAAATGCTCAAATGAGCTCATACCATGGCAAAACAGATGCCAGCTCGTACGCTTTGGGAGCGGTCCTTGTCCAGGGGGAGGAGGCAGAAGCGCATCCAGTTGAGAATGATAGTAGACTACTTAATAGTGCAGAAAGGAACTACTCAGGTACGACAACAGAGTTACCTGTGCCACTAGTACCGCTGAGAAAAAGAGGAAGACCTGCAAAGAAAAAGAAACGCAAGAAACCTTAATCCTAGTCTACGCATCGGGAGGATATCGTGACTAGATGGGGAGAATGTAACGATAATAATCATGCTAACATCGAATGTCACGGCAGCCACCATTGTGTTTCACCATCAACCTGTGTAACAACACTATAATATTAGATATTAAGAATTCCAATATCCCTACTACCAATATTCATAAACTTCAAATATCTTTCCAGTCGACTACTATATAAGGCGAAGAAATTGTAAGAATTAAGCTTTTTGATTATGTCATTTGGTCAATAAAACACGCACGAAATTACTTAAAAATTAAAGGAGTTTTTTCTTGCTACAAATGGGAATAAAAAAACTTTAACTTCATCAGGAAGAAGAATTAGTATTAAAAAAATTAAAATTAGAAGTTGAAAGAGAAGTAAATAAAAAAGAGTTTTTAATATATCACGTTTTGAGGACGGACTAAAAAGTATAAAATAATTTTCCCTAGCCCCATACTCTTTTTTTTCAACTTCTTACTATTATCACAAGACAATTAATACCAGATACACAATTTCATATAAGCAAATTGTTGTACATTTGCTTGGCTATTGAAAATCTGATAGCCAAGTAAAAGCTTTTGTGTTTTGTTACTTGCCGTTCTTGTTCACCTAAAAGTTTGAAAATTCAAAATTTATATGATTTCACCACAGAACAAAGAATTACTTGGCTTATGATTCACCACTACTCGTGTTTCAGGCTGAAGTTTTTTTTCATGTCGTTTTGTGTGTATTTAAATTTTACAGTTACATTATTATGCATATGGTTGATTCTCTAGTAACATAGAAGACATTTTTATGAGAAATTTTATTGAAAAATTGTTGGATAAAACTACATAGCATATTCCTATTTATTTGACCTTACGTCTTAAATTTATCAAAAAAAAATGTGGTAACGCAGAAAAATCACACACAACCTTATAATACATGTTTAATATTTCCTTTAAGAATTCTGTGAAATGTTAAGTATTTAAGAACTATCACTTATATAGTTTTATTGTAACTCATGTCCTTTAAAAAAGTACTCAATAGAAAATCTATATAATTGATCTTTTACAATAAACAATCAAAATTTATGAGGAAATTCCAGGTAACGCGGAAGAAAAATCACAGGTAACGCAGAAGACATTATGAAGAAATTAAAATCAAAAATTAAAATGTATATTGTACTTGTAATAATATACTAAAAATCAAAGCCGATAACAGGTCAGCTGCCTATAAAAAACAAAATTTTTTATATTTAGTTGTTCCTTTCAAAACCTTTTCTGAAGAATGCGAATATTTTGGTTTCATTTTACAGAGAATCGACTACCTACATATATGCATGCTTATTTAAGTGTACTTCATACTTGACGATCTATCTTATGATTTATTATTTGACTAATGTAATTTGTTGTTGTTACAAAAACAAATGATGAATCATAAGATAAGTCGTTAAGTGTGAAGTACACTTTAGTTTGCTGCTTTTGATCAAGTGCTATTTGTTGTTATTCGGAAAATTATTTTCAAGTGATCTGTAAATTAAATATTTAAAAATTACTTTGAATTTGTGAATTTGTTTTTACATTGAATTTGTGAATTTTTTTACAGTTTTATTAAAAAAGTATTAATGTTTAAACATTACATTGAATTTGTGAATTTTTTTTTACATTGAATTTGTGAATTTTTTTACAGTTTCAAAAAAGTACCTATTGGATATTAAATATGAGTAAGAAGTGGTGTGTTAAATGTAGTATTAGCAGTTGTGGTGCAACAAAAGATAAATTTTCTTCTAGAAAATTTTTCTTATTTCCAAAACCCAATTGTCAAAAGTACTTAACTTGGATTAATTTATGTAAAGACTCGAAAAATTTGATAGAGTCAAAAAAAAAACCTTATATATGTCAAATTCATTTTGAAAATAAATATATTGGAAAAAAATTCTTGAAATCTGCAGCCGTTCCTACTCTCTTCTTAACATCAAATTTAGACATTCACGATGAGAATAATATTTCAAATTCTCTGGGATCTTCATCTTTGCACTTTTCTTCTTCAAGTGCAATTAAAGTTTATTCTAGAAAGCCAAAAAATACCGATTTTTCTCTTGATGACTTAAATCATGCTTCTGCTGTTTTATGTTCTTTAGATAATTCTAAAAGTCCTGAATCTAATATACCTTCAATTTATTGTAAAATGTGCTTAAAAAATGAAAAGGCTGTACATTTTTATAGACGTAAGTTACAAAATATGCAGAATAAGGTTAAAAAAATTGAGAAAAATTATAAAGCTGTAAAAAAACAAAAGCAGTATTGTGAAATAAAATTGAAAAGAATAATAGAAATAAATAAGAAATTGAAGAAGAAAAATCAAAAATCAATTGCTCAAAATATAGATGAAATCGAAGAAGCATCAAATTATGCGAAAACTTTTTCAAAAATGATATTGCGAAAGCCTAAAAGATATGGTGAAGAGGAAAAATGGCTTTCCCAGTGTATCTTTTTCAGGTCTACAGCAGGTTATATATTTCTTAGGGATGTTTTGGGCTTTCATATGCCCCATATTAATTCTTTACATCATTGGGTTTCCCTTAAAGCTCTTACTCCTGGATTAAATAATAATATTGTAAAAGAAATTCAAAAACAAGTGCAAACCTTAGATGAGAAAGATAAACAAATAGCGTTGATTTTTGATGAGATGTATATTCAGGAAAATATAGTTTATGATCATACTAATGATCAAATTGATGGCTTTGTTGATCTCGGAAATGATAATCGCCAAAATATTTTTGCTGGAAGTGTTTGTGTTTTTATGATTAGAAGCCTTTGTGGTAATTTCAAGCACATTCTAAATTATGTGGCATGCGCAAATTCTTTATCAGCCGAATCAATAAAATTAGAAGTATTTCAGTCTTTGAATGTTTGTTTTCAAATTGGCTTAACAGTGAAGACTATAACTTCTGATCAAGGACCAAACAATAGAAAATTTTTTAAATTGCTAAATGTAAATGAGGAAAAACCATTTTTCATACATAATGATAAAAAAATTTACTGTGGGTATGATGTTCCCCATTTAATAAAATCGGTAAGAAACAGAATAAATGCTAATGATTTAAAAACTCCAGATGGTATTGTGAGTTGGAAAATTTTTGAGTTCATTTATATGGAAGAGAAAAACAACACAACAAAAATTTGTCCTAAATTGACTTACATCCATATTTATCCTAACACCTTTCAAAGAATGAAAGTTCGATATGCAGTTCAAGTGCTTAGCCACACTGTTGCCGCATCTATAAAAACATTTGTGGAACGTGAAAAATTCCCTTCAGAATTGAAACATATTGCTATATCAACTGCTAATTTTGTAATTAAATTTAATAGACTTTTTGATATACTTAATAGTAGGCCCGCATTAACACGAAATTGTGATTGGCATAATTACACAAAGTACAATTGGAAATGATTGTGATTATTTAGATTCTATATTACCTGGCTCTGATAAAATAAATTATATGTGTGAGATATCTGACATGGCACTTAAGTATTTCATTGGATACTGTGTCAAAAAAATATTTGAAAAAATGAAAGATCCTTGCCAAGATTGTCAAGCTTTATTTAAACAGACTGAAAGTAATTTTGAAGATATAAATGACACTTTCATTAAACATAAATTATACAATAGCAATTTACCAAGTAGTTTAATTTGTCCCACAAACGATTTATTTTCTGTTTGCAAATTACATAAATCAGTTTTTGAAGAAGTGTTCTACAGAACCCCTCACATTAAAGGTATTCGTGAATCAATAATTAAAAAATGCATTGAAATTACACATAAAAGTTTTCCAAATTGGTTCGATTTCCAAAATCATTGTTTTATACATAAAAAAAATATATTAGAATACTTCATATTAATTTTAATACGAAAAAATTGTAAATGGCAAGTCGAGCAGAAGCGTTTTGCAAAACAGAGCAAAAATAACATTAGGAAAAAAAATAATAAACTAAAAATTATCAGACATGAATAAGAAAACATTTCATTTGTGCCCTTATGTAATCTTGAATGAACTTTGATTAAAATTCTATTAATTATAAATTAAACATTGAATTGAAAATTCTGCTTTATAATAAATATAGCAGATGACACTTCAACCGAAATGGAAATAGAAATGGAATAAATAAAAAAATGAAGGATTTGAAGAGGAGTAGGCCTAAAGGGGAGACCTCTTTAACAAAAAAACGCGCCATTTGTTCTACCGCAAGGTGGTGTGGAAATGAACATATATTATAAAATTTTCCAAATTCCCCACAATTACCTGCTTTCCCTCGTTTGAAATTGAGATCTGATCACCCCCCCCCACACACACACACACACGAGACAGATTTATTCAAACAATAAAAATACTATAAATAATCTACATAATAAGCATAATAAAAATACTTTAAAATAAAAATTGTATAAATTAATTTATTACCATGTCAGCATCCCGTGGACCAAAAACTGTAATTCTTTGACTAAAATATTTGTTAAAGCATCCTCTTTAAATTTTTTTTTTTACAGTCAGCTAAAATTATTTTATACTATTCTTATTATACCTGGTGTGACTTGGATGATAGGACGCTAAAAAGGAAGCAATACGTAAAAACACAAATTTGGCCGTGCATATTATACAAATGTATACCATACATTTCATATGAAAATTTTTAATTTTTATTTCTGAAAAAGTGAGATCTCAGCAATCCGTGGACCAAAAACCGTAATTCTTGTATTTCTCATACTTTTTGAGATAAAGTGCAACACGGTAAAAAAAACCTCGAATTATCATAGATTTACATTTTACAAATTCAAACATTAATTAGGTAGAAAAAAAGAACATATCGTTGGCCTAGTGCTTATTTATTCAATATCTATTATTTTAGTTTTTGTTATCTTTTTTTTTATTGCGACTTTTTTTTTATAAGAATGGTGTTAATTCAATTCAATTTTGTTCTATATCCCACTACTAAAAAAAGTATTTGTTGCTCATAGAAGTTTGTTCAATATCCAAACGTATATCTCTCTATATATTAATGAATAACTTTTAGAAAAACGGAAATTAAAATTTAAAAAAACGAACTAGGATGAAGCTAACCTATTGTTTTTTCCAAAAAATAATTTCTGTTGTTTTTTATTTTGTAAGGAATTTTACTGTTTCAAACTAAAATTTCGTTTTTCTCAAAACTTGATGCATTATCTATTGAACAAATAAGCACTAGGCCGACGATATATTTTCAACATTACGTAGGTCTAGGTATAGTTGCTTCACAAAAAAAAATTAAATAACTTATTTATGAATGACCAACAACAAAAACTAAATATTAAATAAACATGCATACATACATACATATGTGGTACATGAAAAAAATTTCAGCCTGAAACACGAGTAGTGGTGAATCATAAGCCAAGTAATTCTTTGTTCTGTGGTGAAATCATATAAATTTTGAATTTTCAAACTTTTAGGTGAACAAGAACGGCAAGTAACAAAACACAAAAGCTTTTACTTGGCTATCAGATTTTCAATAGCCAAGCAAATGTACAACAATTTGCTTATATGAAATTGTGTATCTGTTATTAATTGTCTTGTGCTATTATCTTGCGCCCCACGTTTTTCGTTGTTTTTTATCTTACAAGTGTTTTCATAGCTATTAAAATTCGAAATCACAAATTTTCAGGATTATCTGTATGGATTTAAGAATCTGTGTAGGGCTAGGGAAAATTATTTTATACTTTTCAGTACGTCTTAAAAAATGTGTTAAATTAAAATTTTGTTTGTTTGAAGATTTATCTATCATATTATTTACTTTTTTATTTATTTTTATTCTTGAAATCTTTATCAAATTTCCATTTATTTTATTTATGTTCTTGATAAAATTTGTATTTCTAATGCACCTGATATCTGATCATATTTCACATAAAAATAAACTCATGTTTCATTTATGCACAAAACTTTTTCATTTTATCATTTATTTTATATGTAGTTTAAAAGATACTTATCAACGTATTTCAAAGCTTTATAAAAACTAAAGTAAGGGAGTAAAACACATGGAATTGATATAGAATAAAGTTCTATTCGTTTACAATAAAATATTAAAAAATCAACGAAAAAAAAAAATTAAAATTAGGAAAATTACAACCTAATTTATAAAAAAATTCCAAAATTTTCAAACAAAAAATGAGCGTACAGCATAATAACTATGGGTATACTGTTGTTACCGTTATATTCAATTTTTTAAAATTTAGTACATTTACAATTAGTGATTAAATGTAAATAGTTTTTCAACGAATTTCATTGAAAAGATTACGAAAATGAAAACGAATAGAAAAGAAACAAGTGAAGATATTAAAAACATTATAATAATAGTAAAAACTGAAGGAAAAACTAACTGAAATAAGTAAAATAATAAATAGACCACGTTCAACAATTCAAACAATCATAACAAAATTTATAAGCCGTGCAAATATTAAAAATAAATCTGTTAGAGGACGAAAAATACATTAAGTGTTATAAAACAGTTAGTGCATCATTAATAAGATATGTTTCAAATTCACATGAATTACATGGCATAACACCGAGAGTCAAACGAATTATATCAAAAATCAATAAAGAAACAAATAAATTTTGCAAAAAAATATAGAAAAATGAATTATGAGAGAACGTTCTGTTTTCAGATGAAAGTAAATTTACAATTTGTTGCGGCAGCAGTTATGCTCCTTAATTTCATGTCCATATATTTTCGTACGTCGCTGTATTATTACAGACGGTTGTACACATATTTTTTTTAAATGTTTAAATTGTACATTTATTGGAAGTTTTTCATCAAAATTTTCCAATAAATGAACTGTAATTTTATTTCTGTTGCCCACGCGCAACATAAAATTTAATCTTGTTTTGTTCAAGAAGTGAACAAAGATTTTTACTACATAATAATCCCATGGATTATTTCAAAAATCACGCCACTTCGAGAATAATCTTATGTTATTATCCAAGCATATAAAAGGTTATTCCATATTTTCTCTCAAATGGTCTCATGTTTTAATTTATTTAATTTCTTTCTCACCTTACCACATCATTATGTACTTCAAAGTATTTGCAAATATTCAAATACACAACAAAATTCCTTCTCATATATTTATTGATTTGTTTCCATATAGTTTGTTATATCCCAGTTGGAAAAATAGAAAGATCTCTCTGGAAAAGACATCCAGGAGGTCTCTCATTTTTTTAACAAAGATTACCTCCTACAAAATATTTTTGTGAGGTATTAAAGATATTTATTTTTACGCGCAAAAAGTCAATAGATTTGTTGTGAAATAGGAATGACGAGTCATTGTGTTTTTATTTAGTGAAGTGGAAAGACGTGTTTTATTTATTACAAAAGAAATTACGTACTTTAATTTTTTTAAAAAAGTGAGTACAAAAAACTTTATTATTACATATTAATTTTATTGAATATTTTACCTAATTGTTTTATTTATTAAATAACAAATGTTTATCTTCGAAATATTTCAAATTAATTTTCTTATTTTAGGAAAATAGACACTGTAGCGAAAAAAACGAAATCTATTTTTTTTAAGCTGCCCCATTGCATCGTTTCAATGATACCTTAGGGCTAGAAACACATAACAAAGAAAACACCTGTAATATCATTTTTTTTTTTAATTTTTATAAATTTATACTTAAAATGTTTTGTTTTTTTATTCGTAGATATAAATTCAACAGAAACTACATCAAGTTTTTTGCAAACACTTTGCAGTAAAATAAATGCTCAAACACAATCAATAAATGATTTAAAAAAAGAACTAAATACGCAAACACAAATTATTGCCAAACAAAAAATAATTCTTTATAAATTAACGGAAAAACTGTTCCCACAAGTAAAAGATATCGCTATTTTTCCAATACGAACTTTAGATGAATTGAAAAATTCAGATCAAAAACTCACAGAGTTTACAAATGTTGAAATTGTAAGTAATTTTATTTATCTGAACTTGCTTTTTCTATTCATTACTATAATACATACCTATATAAATTTTATTTTAGATATGTTAGATTCGGGAATTAGTTGGAAAAGGTCCCTTGATGAAGTGTATTAATTTATTTTTCACTGAAGATGTAATTTTAAAAATCAAATGGGATGGAGTCCACTCGAAAATACCAATAAAAAATATCAAACTCTTTAAAACATATGTATGTATGTATATGGTAACTTTTTTTTAAAAGACTTAAAAATTTCATATGTTTGAAGGATTTTCTTTCCGTTTTTTTCACAGATGCAGTTAAAACAGAAACCTTCGGGTATGTCGAATATGAACAGCAGTTTAAAAAAGGCTTAAAATTAGCAAAAGCTCAATTCTACAGAACAACATATTAAATTTAAAAAAAAACAAATAACTTCGTTGTAATATATACAAACTGAACTATAATACTTATGATATTTAAAAAAAACTGAACTAAACTTTTTATTAATTTTAACTGTTATTATTTAATTACTTTAATTTTTTGTTTCAAAAGTACTGAATTTTATATTTCTTATTGTTAGTTTTTTATTTTTATTGAAAATTAGGAAAAATGAAATTTATGTTTTTGAAAATTGTTATTACATTGTTAATAAAATAAAATTTTTCGAGATATTCGACCTTGAAAATAAAAATGACAAATTTTTTTCAAAATTTGTTGACTTTGAGTTACAATAACTTTTAAACCACTTAACATAAAACTTTATAAAAGACATTTTTTAAAAGGCCTGAAGGTTCTCTTTAGAAATAATTTTCATTTATCTATCTACACTCAGCGAACGCTGAAATATGTTGCAAAAAGTGAAACTCGTTACTTTTCCAAAAAAAATTGTCTTTGACCTTGAATATCTCGGTAACTATTGAAAATAGACCCCCCCCTCCCATACGATTTTTTTCGTTTCTCACCGAGATCTACCATCCAGCGCAGTTTGACACACGAACTGTGAAACACCCTGTATAGTTATAGAAAATGCTAGAAAATAATGGATATTGAACAAAAAAGCATAAAATAAAACATACATATATTTTGTTCAATAACAAATAAGATACAATCAGGGCCGTTTTAAGGTTGTCGGAGGCTGTAGCCACTTTTGATTAAGAAGAGCAAAAAAAAAAAAAAAAAAAAAAAAAACGTCAATTTGTTGTCTATGCACGGGGCCCCTACAGTTGTCTAATAAATTTTCTAACGAGTAAAAAAAAAAAAAAATGTCAATTATACTTTCGTAGGCCTTTGTAGAATCGTAGGCCCTAGGCACAGTGCCTATTGTGCCTACAGCATAAGACGGCCCTGGAATACAATACTAAGTTCGCATTATTGAACAAATAAGCACGGAAAATATCTACAAAATTGTTTTTTAGCACAAAACAGCAACTCTGTATCTCCAGAACGGAAGCACCTAGAGAAATTCTGATTACACTAATCGAAAGACAAATTCGAAATTAGTATGTCTGCATCAATAACTCAATTTCGTAAAAAATGGTCTGTTGAACAAATAAGCACTAGGCCGACGATATGTAGATTTTTAAAAATAAACCGTCATCGTTTTCATATGTTTTCTTATTTGTATAACACATTTATAGAGAATAAAAACATGAAAAATCCACAAAACAAGAAGCAAAGAAGAAAACAATAAATTTCTTATTTTTCAAGAAAGAAAAGTACTTTTTTTTTTTAGAAGACATAATTGAGAACATTCAGAGCAAATAAGTATGTATATATTGTACATGTATCTGAATTGAAAAACTGAAATAATATTAATAAAATATTAAGTAAGTAAGTACATAGAAGATCTTTTATCGCTTTTATCTCGCCAAAAAGACATAACATTCGTAGGACATGCATGTATAACACAGTGAGGAACTGGGAATGCAATACAAATTTCGAGAACACACACACTGAGCCATAATCTGTAATTATTATTCTCATATACAGTATTCACAGAGTAATGTACCGAATATTCTAGATTGCCCAATGATGATTTGTATGCCTGTACATTTCGTATATTTGTATAATAACAATGATTTAATTTTGCCGCGCATCTACTAATCCCAAATAAAATGTGTATAAGAATTATTGCACGCATTTGGTATATTATAATACAGGAAATTTTTTTGATAGCGTCTCTTGTCTTTTGAGTCTTCTTGGGAATCGTTTGGTGCGGCATATTCTGCGGCGCTATTTTTTTCTGGTTATGGCCGGCTGTTCTGAATTATCTTTCATTTTTTTCGAACGTATAATAGAAAGTTTTTGGTTAATTTAAATCGTGTGTAACAACGAAAAAAAAATAAATAAAAAAAGGAAAAAAAGTATTTATCATTTTTGATTAGGAAAGAGTTGATTAATTAATATCGGTCTAAATTAAATAAAATTTAAGTGATACGACAATATAAATTTTGTTTATAAAATACTTTTGATTTTTTTAGTGAGATTTTTTTTTATATAACATTTTGGTGACTTTAATTCATTTATACTTTTCTTTGTAAAGTAATCATGGTCCTATTCCTCAGGAAACACGTAAGAAAAAAAAAGTGAAAAGAAAAAAAATTGGTGTAAATTATAATCTTTTCTACTTTATTACAAAAAAAAAAAAAGGGGGTTAACCTCATTTATTCCATTTCAGTGCCGATGATGATTCGTGAAACCTTTGAAAATTTTAATATGTTAAAAAAAAGTTTATAAGTGCAAAAAAAAAAAAATATTAATAATAATAATAATAATAATAATACATAATATGCAAACACAGGAAGAAAAAGAAAAAGAAAAGAAAAGGGGAAAATATCAAAATGCTAGTGCTGTTAAGTCTAATCAATTCCGGTTTTTTTTTAAACATGTTATGAGTTTTCTCATTGATAATATTAACCTAATAAATTTAGATTACATATATGTATAACCAAAAAGAAAAAAGAAAGTAAGAAAAAAAAAAATAAGAAGAAAATTGCTTGAAGATCCAGTTCATATCGTCGAAAATGAACAGCAAGTAATACATAGATGTCCTTGAGATGAGCCCACTACCGTTCATTCAGCAAAATTCCGCAACACAATGGATTTTCTAACACAATAACGCAAGCATCTGTGTCAGCCGTGGGAGCAAACCCTGGTTCCCATCAAACTCCATCAACATTTTTGAGTGGCCTGCATGCTCACCGGATCTAAATCCCATTAAAAATCTGTGGAAAGTTCTAGTTCGCAGAGTATACAGGATAAACCGTCAATACGAATCTGTCGAGGCTCTAAAAGTTGCAATTTTAGAGGAGTGGAGCGCTATTGACTCAACATCAATTGAAAATTTTATCAATGACATAGAAAACCGAATATTTCAAGTGATTTCAAAGAAAGGAGCAGTTATGGATAATTAGATTTAAGTTTGGTATTATAGACCTTCAATTTTTTTAAAATAAACAATTATTATAGTTGAAAATACACATGGCGTTATAATTATGAAACACCCTAAAATACAACTTTTGTTTGCTGGGGTAGTTGATGACGTCATAGACTTGACCAAAAGGGGTGGTTGTTTTCCCCCCATTGCTCTTACCATTTCTTCAGAACATTGTATTTACCTAGGCTCAATAGTTTTCTGGAAATTTTAAAATTTCAGGTGGCGTTATAAATATGAAATATGGCACCTTATATTGACCCTACAGTAAGGAATCTTCTGTTTAGGAGCTGTATTGTCGACAGGACTTCTGAAAACTTATCACCAGTTGCATCTGCACGATCATCTCCTTATCCTCAAGTAAATTCACCAAAAACAACACAAGACGTTCCAGTAACCATTTCATTTTGAATGAAACAAACAAAGACAAAACACTCTGTAAATACTTTGATAAAAAGAAACTCTTTCAGGAATATTAAAGGACAATTTTGATTAATTTGATTGCGCAGTATTTCGACAATAACGACCTACATATGTCTGTATCAACAAGTTATAGATTGGAACGAGAAATTCTCGAAAGATTTCCTACTGAAAAACTTGTAAGATTACTAATATAAAACTAATAAGTTTTACTCTTTAACTTTACTAATAAGTGTATTTTTCGTATTGCAGGATTTTTACCGCACCTCAAATAGGGGGAGAATATACATATATATAATTTGCGAACACCAAGAAATCTTCAAGAACGTTAAAAACCTTTGATAAAAAGTTAGAAAAACCAGAAAATGATACGCAGAATTTCAGCAAGGACTTTGGTAATAGTTTCATTAGACATCTAGTTATTTTAGTTTGTTGTTAATGTTTTGTTTTTTTCAAGTTCACGGAAAAGATGCTATAGCCATAAAACGATCACTGCAGCACGACAAGTTATCGTCAAATGAATTCGACAGCTTATGGAAAGCATGTAGCCGATACAGATTATCAGAAATTTTATCAGTCATGTCAACCTACGTGTTCATTTGAACATAATTTAATATAGATTCAATTTTTAACAATAACAAATAATTACATTAAAACATTAGAAATCTTAAGCATTCGTAATTTGTAACATGTTAACAAAATTCTTAATTGTCAGCACATTCCTAACTTCACACTCCAGACGTAATCTGATACCTTTGTTTTTCTAAATTATTATTTGCTTATCTGCACATACAAAATTTGTTGAGACATGCAAAATTTCTTTAATGTTAAGAGTTTATAATAACAATTTTAATATACACATTCCATAATTTTATTACTAGTAGTACTCACAATCGATAGAAGTTGACTGTAGAAGTCGAAATTGTGGAACATCAAACACTTCGAAGTGAGTCAGATCATGAAGGACTCTTTTCGAATATGTAGAATTCGAAGTGGAAAAAATCGAAAAATCTGAAACTGTCAGCAATCTGTCAAGTAACATACACGAATTGACATTTGCTATAATGCAGATCAGCTGACTTTTTTCTATTTTTCGATTTTTCGATTAAAAACATGGTGTAACCAATGGAAATTGTAGAAGAATGGAGAAGTGTCAAAATCATAGAAACTAATTTCGAGGTGGAGTGGAAGTTTTTTTTTCGATTTTCTCCACTCTTCTACTATTTCCACAATTTCGATCAACTTCCACACATTGTGAGTACTACTACTATGTATTAGTTTTAGAATTTATGATTTTAATATACACATTCTATAATTTCATTGCTATGTATTAATTTTAGATTTTATAATAATAATTTTGATGTACATAATTTCTATAATTTCATTACCATGTATTAGTTTAAGAATTAGTATATAAGGAAACGTTTTTGATAAATAAATTTAGAATTCAATTGACAGTGAACAAAGACTTTTATTGGATCTTCAGGTGAGTCTGCCTGAAGCACTGTTAGAATTAATTCCAAAACATTGTGTAGTGGTATCAAGAGCTATTTACACCTTCAACATTGATCTAGGTTTATGTGCCCTAGATCTCTCCCACAATTAAGTTTTATCTTCCAATTTACATCTTTATTATTGATCTAGGTTTATGTGCCTTAGATCTCTCCAACAACTAAGTTTTTTATCTTCAAATTAAAAGCAATTTGAACACTACGAAATTTTAGAAAAATGGCCAGAATACAAAAGACCTTCCGGCTCTCACTTGGTAATAACATTTTTTACTTATATTTTAATATGGTATAATACAAAATAATATTATAGATATTCTAGTGTTTTTCATATTGACATAGATTTTAATGTATTGTTCGAGAATAATCCATGTATACTGGATAACTGAGAAGAGACAACAATTAAGTTAATACCTGTTTTGAAGGATAAAGTTAAAGATAAACAGATTAAAGCTCTTTTAGAGAAATTCGAGAATCTTGAAACAAACAGAAGTAAGTTATTTCTGTCAAATGTTTTAAAAATGAAAATTCAAAAGATTGTTTTTGTAATTACAGACCAAAAGGACGCCTTTTTACTTTGGGCTATGCACGGATATTTGATCCCAACACAAAGAACTGTTAAAAAATCTTCGGATGGAAAATCAGATATTACCAGTAGTCCGTTTCTATAACTTTGAAATTAAGAAATTCTCTACTACAACGTCATTTTGACGTCACTCTCAATCGTTGTGTTTCTATAACTCCAAAATTGAGAAATTCTCTACTACAATTCTCAATTTTGACATCATTCTCAATCGATGTGTTTCTATAACTATTCCATTGGAAATTTCCAAACGAGTTGAGTTTTCATCTTGGAAAAGTGTTTCTGTATGCACATTTCAGTTGAGAATTTTCTCAATAATATGTAAATATCAAATAACTTTACTACAGCGCCACCTATCGGATCCTAGCATAGCTATGAACCATCGTCTTGACAAAACAATTATATTGTGTGAATATGACTTCAATCGGTCAAGTCGTTCAGAAGTTACACGATAACAAACATCGCACACGCTACGATTATATACATATATAAAGATTTTACAAATTTTCAAAATCCATTCTTTATTTTAAAAAAATTATGAATTATGATTGAAAGTAATTACGAACTATGGAATTTCTTGTGACTCTTGCTCGTTCTAAAAATGAATTTTGATTTGACGGGTTTTCTGAAATTTCATCTGTAGGAGATTGTTGAGA
The DNA here is from genome assembly GCA_932526495.1 of Bombylius major. Classification (NCBI taxonomy): domain Eukaryota; kingdom Metazoa; phylum Arthropoda; class Insecta; order Diptera; family Bombyliidae; genus Bombylius; species Bombylius major. Next base: position 21,223,206 of record OW052043.1, read on the forward strand.
ATTTTCTTCAATTGAAGGAAAAGGCAAATTGTTTTTTTTTTTGGAAATTGTGCAATGTGCAACAAGCATTTATAACTGCGCCCGCAAATTCTGGATCAAGCAAAAGTACTCTATCTCGAGACAAACTACCAAACACTTTCTACAAGACTCCATTCAATCTTTCTACACAATTTCGTGCTCGACTTTGATGTTGATTGTAATTTTCTTCAGCGGCATTTGATGGTCTTTCAAATGGAGTTAATAACCAAGGCTGCAAAGGATAACCAGAATCTCCTATTAACCAGCCTTCACTTCCTTGTCGAAGATACTCATTTTCTAAAAAAGCTTTTGCTTTACTATTTTTCCAAATAAAAGCATCATGCGAGCCACCAGCAATTCTTGCTAAAACCCCCAACATATTCAATTCGTAATCGCAGATTAACTGAACATTTTTTGAGAAGTAGCCTTTGCGATTGATATAGCAATGTTCTACTTCCTGTGATGGTTTTTTTATCTTAACATGGGTGCAATCAATGGCACCTATCACTTCTGGGAAACCAGTCGTTCTAAAAAACCTAAAAGTATATAAATCTTAATAAAACAAGTATATAAATATAAATTATAAACAGTTTTGTGCACTTGGATTAAGTTTAGAGCTAATTCAAATTGGTGCACATTTTGAAAATTTACATATTTTTAATGCGATTTTGTTCGTCTTGTGTCACAGGAAATTTAATGTGATGTGGCATAAGTTTCATGAATAATTCGACTCATCATTGTTTTGCTAATCGGGCACACGAAATCCTGTCCACAATCTCTTAAATACGATCCAGTAGCATAGAAATGTAAAGCTGCACACATTCGTATATGTTTGGGAATATAGGTTATCCTAATTGAATCTTTCATATGAGGACTTATTTCATTTAACAAAACGATGGCTGCTTCTTTATTTAATCTAAATAATTCAATAAATCTTGCACTAGGTATATGAAAAGGATCCGTATTATCTCTTAAATGACGCCTATGTATTCTAAGCATGTTTATTCTGTCCTGCATCTTACTTGTTAAAAGTAATAAAAAGAAACTCATTTTCACAAATTTTGTTTAACAAACACTAAAGCACGAAATAAATTTAAATAGTTTAATAAAACTCTTTCACAATATTCTGCTTACAGGTACTAAAATATTTATTTATTGAAGTGAATTTAAACAAATTAACAAGCTAAAAATTTAAAAATTTGAATTTGACATTTGTATTGTCATTATTCTCAATTATTTCCAGTTTTTCCATTAATCAAATAAAACTCAACTCACCATTCTCAAATCTCAATCATGAAACTGGAAACAGTAAAACTCAGCTAATTGAGAATTACGGTTGAGAATATTGTGACGTCACATAATTGAGAAATTTCTCAACTAATAATACAGAAACAATCTACAGATTTACAATATCTGAGCGCACGGTAGTGCGTGGCCAAGTTCAATACATAGGCCGTATGCACACCGTACACTATTAACACGAACTGTTTCGAGCCATTTTTGACCTCTCACAGCTCAGTGTATAATAAAGCTAAACAGACAAAATTTGATCCACGACCGTGATAGTGTGCTTCACCCACCCACTGTATCAAATTTCATGTATATAGGTTCAATGCGTCTTGAGATATGGAGCTAATTTTGGCACTCACTCACTAACCGGTAATCAAAACCTCTAGGGTACTTCTGATAAGCCTAGAACCATGAAACTTTTCACGTAGGTAGTGTTTAACGTGTAGGTCAAGGAAAAATTACGAAATCTGTCGAATGTGTGCTGGACAAATAAATATTTCTATAATTTTTACAGTAATTGAGCATTTCATATTATTTTTCTATCATTTATAACTCTAAATTTAGCTTCCATAGCTTGCTTTAATAAAATAAAGAAATGTTATATTTTATAATTAATTTTATATAGACACATAAAATATAAAATATACAGGTACTGTTCGATACTAATGTTATATAAAATAGCAGTGCTTATTAAAAAATATTTACCATCTGAAAATTTTATATAATTTAAGGCTGTAATGTATGAAAATTCACATGATTTCTAAACTTTCTTCCTTATTGCAGTATTGTATGTGTGCACAAAATAATTCTTGCGGCATCAAAGTTTACAAAGAATTGGCAGATTTTGTATTTTCATTACGTGTAAGTATTGCCCATTTCTAATGCAGCGGTCAAACGTACGTTCAGTCAGCTCAATCTGATTAAAACCAAAACGAGAAATAGATTAACTATAAAATTATGAAACAGCATTCTATACAATAAGAGATTGTTGTTGTTGTTTTGTTGTTTTGTGGGTGGGGGGATGCGGTTTAGGCATCCACGAGCACTCAGACAGGAGAGTCCATTGTACTCAGCACCCCGTCTTTCTGTCACACATGCACCTACAGTTTAAAGTGGAATGCGAACCACTAAAATTCGTTGGTAGAGAACGAATTTATTCGTATGACAGGACTTGATACTAATATTAGTACCGAGCATTTATACCCAACTCAAAGTGAATTGGTACTCATTCAGAGCTGAGTGAACTCAGGCGGAGAAGCCAACACTCTACCGCTTCGTCCACTGCCCACCTACATAAGAGATAATGCGAATAAAGAAATTTACTGTTACAATTATGTGGTACCTGAAGAAGTACGAAAAAAAATTGGAACGAATGCTACTTATTGCAATGATTTTTACGAGGAAGAAAATTTAAATTTTGAAGATTTAGAAGATGCAATGCAACAATTTGTGTGTCCAAATATTTTCGTACGCCGCTGTATTATTACAGACGGTTGTACATATAATTTTTAAAACATTCAAAATTTTACATTTATTGGAAATTTTCAAACAAAATATTCCAATAGATGAACTGTAATTTCAATTTCGTTGCCCACGCGCAACATAAAATTTAATCTTGTTTTGTTCAAAAATTGAACAAAGATTTGTACATACTTATAATCCCATGGATTATTTCAAATCACGCCACTTCGAGAATAATCTTGTGTATATATATATATATATGTTATTCCATATTTTCTCTCGAATATTCTTTTGCTATAATTCATTTAAATTTTTCACACACCATTAAGTGACCTACTTACATAAAAGCAGAGACACACTAGTACATTTAATGGGCATTAACCCTTTCGGTATTTTTGTTGCCGTGCGATAACAGCTCTTTAAGAGCTTCTTAAATTTTTTTTTACATAAAAATAATGTTTCAGTATTATTAAAGAGAAAATTTAAAGGTTTCTCTTATAATTTCTCATTAGTCATTCCACATTTTGTATGTAAATGTCATTTTGTTTTTAACTGTGAAGTGTGATGGTAATGATGTCGTCTTGGAGAGGTAAGTGGATTTTTTCAAATTTTAATTTTTATAAGTTTTTTGAAAATATTTGCTATGTAATTTTTTTTTTTAGTTTAAAAAGTTCAATTTTACTATAATTTGTTCACATTTCAAGTAAAAATTTATTACTGTGGCTGTATTTCGTTATCAAATGTTTGTTACCGAATGGCAACAACTAGATCGTAAGAGTAAAATTTCATACCGGGTTTTCTTGTTGTCGTACGGCAACAAGTTTTTTCTCGTACATTTTATTCATACATTTCAGCTAATTACTAAGGCACTAACTTTAATTTTTTAGGAAAAAAATTGTCGGATGACGAGATATGTCAAATATTAGAAGATTTTGATGTGTCTGATATAGAACTAGAGCTGGATGATAGCGATAAAGAAGATGAGTTATTGGAAAATGTGTTTGAAGAAATTTTAAATATCGAAAATGAAATTGAAACCGAAAATAGTGAATTTTTACGTACGAAGGATATTGACCATTCTGAAGATTTTATGGGTGATGACGAGGAACAAAATGGTTCACAAATAAGAGAAAGAGTAGAGCATCAAGACGATTGTGGTGTTATGGAGCAAGTAGATTCAAATAGTATTGAAATTTTAAATTTTGATACAATAAAAAAAGATTTTAAGTGGTTGAAGAAAGACTGGGAATCTCCTCAAGCAGAATTTCATGCTGAAAAAGAAGCTGAATTATATTCAATTAATACACCTTTGTATTATTGCCAAGAATATTTTACTGATAGTTTGTTGGAAGAAATATTACTAGCAACAAATCAAAATTTATTTCTGAAAACTGGCATGACAAAATATAATACAAATCTTTCGGAAATAAAAAAGTTCATTGCCCTTCAAATAATTATTGGTACAATAAATTTCCCACGACTCAAAATGTACTGGGCAAAATCTACACAAATTCAATCTTTTCCAAGTACATTATCCAGATCTCGATTCCATTACATAAGGAATCATATAAAATTTTCATCGTCATCTTCACCACCATCTTCTGTTGACAAGTTGTGGAAAATTCGTCCAATTATTACGACAATTATTGAAAAATGCCAGAGTATTACTAAGTATGAAAATCTTTGCATTGACGAGATGATGATACCATTTAAAGGACGAATTTCCATAAAGCAATACATGCCAAAAAAACCAATTCGATGGGGTATTAAAGTATTTGTTCTAGCAGGTTCAGATGGTACAGTACATGATTTTCTAATATATCAGGGAAAAAATACAGGTATTGCTAAAGTACAGTTAGGATTTAGCTCAGATATCGTTTTAGCACTGACCAGAAGCATACCAGAAAATAAAAATCATAAACTGTTCTTTGATAATTATTTCACTGGACTGCGACTTTTGCATCTTTTAAAAGATAAGAGAATATGGGGAACAGGAACAATTAGAAATAATCGAATTGGTAAAGTCAACATGAAAACTGAAAAAGATCTCAAAGCTGTTGGAAGAGGATCATATGATTTTCGTGTCGAAAAAAATTCAGGAATATTTTTGTTACGATGGCTTGATAATGGTATTGTCCAAATGGCATCAACTGTGTATGGGGATTTAGATCTTGGAAAAGTGAAACGGTTTTCAAAAGAAAAAAAACAAACTATTGAAGTCGATTGTCCTAATATAGTGAAGATTTATAATAGCAATATGGGAGGAGTTGATAAAATCGATTTTATGCTAAGCTTGTACCGCATTTCCATCAAAACGAAGAAGTGGACTCTACGTATCTTTGATCATTTCATAGATATAGCCGTTTGCAACTCGTGGCTTGAATACAAAAGAGATTGTAAATCACTTGGAATTGATTGATTGGATTGGAGAAATGATATAGCTTTTGCCCTTCTTGAAGAAACTGCTCCATCAAAAACATGTAAACGGAAACGTGGTAGACCTCGCTGCAATGAAGGTAACGACGAAAATTCTTCATCTTCATCAAATAAAAAAAATACTGAAACTCGTCCATGTGCTTCAGTAAGATATGATTGCTATGATCATTGGCCAGAGTACCAAGGTGATAGAACTCGATGTAAGAGAGAGGGTTGCAAAGGTATTACTCGTTTTGTTTGTAGCAGGTGTAAAATACACCTCTGTATGCCAACAAATTCTAGTAATTGTTTCATGAATTATCACAAAAATAAATTATAAACATACATAGGGTAATCAAAATTTTATTTTAGCATAGGTATTTTTGAAACTTCTTCACACAAATATTTTATACCTATTCTATTTCGAAGCAATATGAGGAAGGTATTCTGAACAACTAAACTTCTTCTGTGATAATTATTGAAACTTACAAAACTTTGTAAGTTTAGCCATTATATTATGTAATAGTATCATATAAGTAAACATCAGGTGGATCTAGTTATTGTTCATTTATTTTTGTTTTTTTATACACTTTTATTATGTTTTTTTATATATTTTTGTTTTTTCTATCCTTTTTCATGTATGTTTTTATAAATGAATTGTTATTTTGAAATGAAATAAAGACTGTTATATTTTTTTACTTTAAAAATTACATAAAAATAAAGTTTTTTTCTTAAAATAAGTTTGTTTTATCTCGTTTAACTAAAGTTATCCGAACGGTACAAATGTTGCCATAAGACAACAACCCATAAGTCCTTTTTGTGATGTCCTTGGAAGTAAATTTGGGTATAAACTTGAATTATACGTCTACTTGTTTCAATAAAACCCAATAAAGGATTTTTTTTGTTCTAATTTAAAAATGAAGACCGAAAGGGCTCGTAATTGTCAATTAACAACAAGTGTGTCACCGCTTAATTTTAATTTATTAAACATTATTGTCATTTTTCTGCAACTCAATAATATTCAAAATTTTAGACAATTATTGAGTTAGAGCCATCTACCGGGAACTAGCGGTATGAAAAAAGTGAAAAAAAACCCTTAAGGAAATTTTGGGGATTTTTTTTTTGACAGTTGATCAGTGTATTTAAATGGAAATGTGATTTATTGATATTGATTGTTTAGTACATATTCAATTTGAGTATTATAATAAATTGAAAAAATAAAAAAAGTATAATAAAATGAGTGCGATTCATAAAAATAAAAAAATAAAAATTTGGAGAAAAAATTGGCAATTATAATTTTTTCTAGTGTGTCACTACTCTTCTTAATTGACAATAATCTTAATTCACAATAAATGTAATGCCCATTAAATGTACTAGTGTGTCTCTGCTTTAAGTAAATAGCTTAATGTAAACAAATGTTCAAATGCACACACACCGTGCCAATCGCCATAATCATTATACTCATATACATTATTCATAGAATAATGTAAGGAATATTCTAGACTACCTAACGATGATTTATATGCTTGTGCATTATGTATTAATAATGATTTGTATACTTGTATATATTATATAATGATGAGTTAATTCTGCCGCGCTAACTACCAATACCAATTAATAAAATGTGCACTAACACAATCAAACACGACAGAAGTGTCAATTTTTCAAAACAATACTGCTGATAGTACAAATAGTGATGTAAAGAAAATGTGTTTTAGTTAAATATTTTCGGTTTTTTAAATAAAATATGGTTTATAAAAGTTTTAAAATATAATAAATTAACAGTGTTGTAATTTTTAAAGTGCACAATAGTCAAAAAATAAAATAGAAAGGTGGAAAATATTGTGCCTTCTTACCTACTTGTAAGAGAAAAAATTGAAGTATGACTACCTAAAATTAACCCGATTAATCGCTCAGAAACGATGATTAATCGATTATAATCGACAATTCGATTATTAAATCCCATCTTTAAAATCATTGACTGGCTCGTGTCGTGCGATTAAGTACATTACAATTGAAATGAAGAAAAAAAAATCGAGTTTATTTAATGAAAAAGTTTTACAATTTGAAAATTATTGTTTTTTAATAGTGTTCAAGAAAAATAAAATCATTAATTTTTTTGTATAAAAGTCAAAAATCGTGTTCGTGGTATTTTTTTTTCTTCCAAAAAGTTTTTTTTTTTTTTTTTTTTTTTTTTTTTTTTTTTTTTTTTTTTTTTGCTAAATATTCTTAAAATAAATTAGTGGTGATTGGTGGATAATAAAAACTTATTGTGCGCAGGCTCTAAATTTGAGTTGTGCTATTGCGCAACTCCATAATAAAAATTGTTTTTATTTTTGAAAATAGTGGGAAATTTTTAAGGAAATTTTAGATATATTGGTTTGTGTATTTGATAAATATTTTTAAATAAAAATTTGAAATTTTAAATATATAAATATAATAGTTTAAATAAAATAAATATTTTTCAATCAATTTGTTTTTAAAAATTACAATATTATAAAATTTTTATAAAAAGAGTGATAAAAAAAGTTTTCATAATAGTAAAATTTTATTCAATATGCTGTCCTCACGGACGGCAATAGGGGACGGTAACTATTACCAATTACTGGCTGATAGTAACGTCCCACAACCTAAGAAAAAAAATCTTGGAAGAAAAAGAATGATGAATCTTCATGACGAAATTGAGTTTTCTTTACTCAAGGAAAGTGTTAATAATGTTCCAGATTCTAAATATTTAGTAATTGCGTGTAGAGAAATAGAATCCATAAACACGGATAAAGAGGAAACCTATAAAAAATTAAATTATTACAATCCTTTTCTTATCTCAGCGGCGATCAAGGGTATATCATCAGAAATTATTAAAGGGTCCTTCTTACGAGACGGTAACTTCTTAATATTGACTAAAAACAATGATATAGCGGATAAATTTAAAAAATATTCGGAATTAACTTTATCTCCATCTGTAAAGATTAAAGTTAATATCGATTATCACACTAATTTGAATAAAGTAAAGGGAGTTATTTATTCCCAAATGTTGAAAAACCTTAATGTAAATGAAATAGTTGATGGTTTGAAGGGGTATGATGTAATCGGAGCCAAACATATAACGAGAAAAGAAGGAGTAGATTTTGTTAAAACTGGTGCGATTATTATTACTTCTAATAGATTTCGTCTACCGTTATATGTGGACATATGTTTCCAAAGGGTAGATGTCCGGGAGTTTGTTCAAAACCCGATGAGGTGTGTGTTGTGTCAAAAGCTTGGCCACACAAAAAATATATGTTCAAATATAAATAAATTCTGCCCTATTTGTAAAGAACCAGCTGAACATATTGAAAATTGCATTGGAAAATTTTGTCACAATTGTGATTCTACGGATCATTCTTCTAATGACCGTAGATGTCCAAGCTTTTTAAGAGAAAAAGAGATCTTAAGAATAATGAATAATACGAAGTGCACTAAATTCCAAGCAAAAAAAGAATATTTCTCTCAAATTCAAATGAGCACAATCAATAACAATAATACAACCGCAAAGGTTGACAAGGTAGTCAACTTTGCTGAAGCTACTGCTAGCTTAGCCTCTAAATCTGTTACTATCAATAATAAAACTATACCCTTAACCTTAAACAAACAATCTGAAACCAAACAAACTGAAAATAAACAAACTTCTTCAAATTCTAACAAAAAATCAAATAATACAACAAATTCAATTTCTAATAAACAAATCAAAATATCAAACATTAAACCAGTAACGGAACCAATTGTTGCAAATAAAATTGCAACACCAAAAATTGCTTCAACTTCATCTAATTCTAATACAAACAAAGAACAAATTATCCACAAAACAAATGAAAACCTAGATCAAACCATCCAAAAAACAATCAATATTATAAATTCAAATACTAACCAAGATAAACTTTTAAATAATATACCATCAAATAAAAAAACAACTTTAAATAAACAAAGTATGTATAAATTATCCGCTAAATCTAAAGATTTGGTTGATAAATATATTGAAATAAACCAAGAAAACTTTTTAAATTCAAACTTATCCTTTTCACAATATTTTAATAAATATGAAAAATTTGACGTTGATTTTAACGTTGAATTTGTAGATGACAGTTCTGAGGACATGAATGTGTGCTCAGAGTTGTTCGACTCTTTGTAAGTTTAGTGCTTTTTGTTTTTAACAAAAAGCCTTTGAACCTCGGCTTAATGACTAAAATTATTTTATTCTTATAAGGTAATTTTGGTCAAAGTTGATGTATGTAACATCTAACTGTTCTCGAGATTTAACGTTCCTTCAGTGGAACATAAGAGGTTTTAGATCAAATCAAAACAATTTAGAGCTACTAATTGTTAAATATAAACCTCATGTTATCCTTTTACAGGAAACATTATTTAATAATAATGAAGGTCTTGATAGATTTAAAGGATATCAGTGTTATTTCTCGGACAGTAGCGTCCATAATTCATCCCAAGGTGTCGGAATCTTGATCAGACCCGGTATAAGCCATACCTGTTTAAACATTAATTCAGATATTTTAAACATTACGTTTAAATTACACACGTCACCCTCAGTGACTGTGTCTTCAGTTTACATCCCGTCTTCTACTAGAATCAACCCTCTTTTGATTCACAATTTTTTTGGACAATTTTCTGACGCATCGGTTTTGTGTGGAGACTTCAACGCCCACCATCATCTATGGGGTGACCGTAGAATTGATGCAAGGGGCAGCTTGATAGCGGACTACATTTCAAATTCCGAATTCTCCCTTTTGAACGACGGTGAGCAGACTTATGTGTCAGCTCAGCATTCTTCCTTCTCAGCTATAGATTTATCATTGGCATCGAGTTCAATTTCTAATAGATTTTCATGGTCCGTTCACGATAATCCGGAAGGTAGTGATCACTTCCCTATCATCATTTCCAATAGTATAGCAATATCTGTACGAGACTAATGCTGACTGTGACAAGTTCTCTGAGGCAGTGTTAAGACATTCCCTAAAATTTCCATGTACTAATTCCATTAATTGTAAAGCAGCTTCTATCAAGAAGACAATTAGATCAGCTGCATATAGTACATTCCCATCCTATCCAGTCAAACAGAAATTCGAACCTGTCTGGTTAGATGATTCTATCAAGAAAATTATAAAATGTAAAAACAAGGCCTGGAAAACTTACCAGAGAAATCCTTCTGCTGTGAATTTTGCGATTTTTCGTAAACTCACAGCACGTGTTAAAAGACTAGTCAAAATAGCTAAACTCAAATCTTGGCATAGTTTCACCAGTTGAATTATTCCTTCGGATTCATTGAAGGATGCTTGGAGAAAGGTTAAACGCCTTTATGGCAAACCATCTTCAAGTATCTTATCAGTTGTTTCAAATGGCATTGCCATTTCTGATCCAATTGATATTGCCAATGAGTTTGCTATAGCCTGGTCTTCTGTGTCCAGTAACACTAATCTTTCAATTTCAGTTTTAAATAAAAAACAATCTTTTTCAATTAATAGTGACTATCAGCATAAATTTAATTTATCATACGAAGTCTCCCTTCTTGAACTAGAGGAAACTCTTAGTTCTTTTAAAGGCTCTACCCCTGGTAGAGACCAAATTTCTTATCGTATGATTAGCAAGCTTCCACTTCTATTCAAGAAAAGAATAGCAAAGTTATATACTAATATTCTGTATAATGGAACTTTTCCCCATGAGTGGAAATCTGCTATGTTGATACCAATTCCTAAATCAAACAAAAGTTTAAAATCTCCCTTGGATTTCAGACCTATTTCTCTAATTTCATGTCTTTCTAAGACGTTCGAGAAAATTATTTGTCGACGCCTCCAAAAAGTGTCTGAATCTTTGTTACATCCTGGACAACACGGTTTTCGTCCTCATAGAGGTACTCTAACACTCCTTCATGACATGTAGGAGGGGATGGCCTGCTCTATGTCAAAAGGTGATCATTCAAGTGTCGTGTCACTCGACCTTGAAAAAGCATACGATAAAATACCATCCGTATTTGTATGTCAACAACTGATCACTTGGGGTATAGATCCAGGTTTTTTCAAAATAATTTATAGTTTTATGTCTAACAGACAAATTCGTGTTAGGGTCAATGGATATTTATCTAATCCTCTTGTCCTGAATAATGGTGTTCCACAAGGTTCGCCATTATCTACAGTCCTTTTAACGATATATATGGACTCATTACTAATGGGTCTATCAAAATATCGTTCCATCAATCAGTTTGCGTATGCTGATAACATTTTGTTATGCTCTTTCAGTTCAACTGTTGAGAGTCTGGATGAACTGTTGATTGCTTCAGAGTTCGCTGTTGAGTGGGCTCTTGAAAATGGTGTGAATATTCCAACAGATAAAGTTCAGTTTCTCCATACATGCCGTAAGCATAAATGTAATTTTAAATTAAAAAATAAAACAATATATTCTGAAAAATCCCTTAAAATCCTTGGTATCACTTTTTCTAGTAATCTTAAATGGAATTTACACGTTAAACAGTTAGTGTCGAAATTGGATAAGATTCTGAATCTGATTAAGATTTTGGCTGCGGGTAGAAATGGAGCACCACCTTCGGCTCTCATTCCTATTGCAAAAAGCTTGTTGTATGGTATTTCCGGTTATGGTTTAACCCTAACTGGAGATTGTTCATTTACCATCTTGAACAAATTACAAAAAGCTTGTAATAGGATTCTTCGGGCTGCTTCTGGTGCATACTGTTCCACACCAATTCCCATTCTGCTGGCAGAATGTGGTATTTGGAATGTGGAGGACAGGACATCGAAGCTAAGACTGAGGTTTGCTACTAAGCAGTTGGTCGACTCAAGAGCGCCATTATATTCTAAAGCACAAAACTTTTTGAACAATGAATTCAGATTACGTACCTCCTCATTCAGACGCTCTATCTCTTTAATTTCAGTTTTAGGTGCGTCATTTTCCTTTTCCCCTTCTATTTTAAAGCAGTTTCATTTATTAGGTCAAAATAAAAAAATAGTTTTTGATAATTTGTCTCATCACAGGAGGATAAACACAAGTGATTACTTGTATAGAGCTACACATGAGGAAATGTGTGATAAATATGCTGACAGACTACAAATTTATACTGATGCTAGTAAATCTAGTATTGGTACAGGTCTGTCAGTAGTATTTAAGAACAAACAAGGTAAATGGGTGACCCTGATAAAGAAAAGATTAGACAAAAACACAACTATATTTGATGCTGAATTGGGTGCGGTATGGTTGGCTGCTAATCTAAAAAGTAAAAATGTCAACAAGAAATTAATTATTTTTTCGGATTCTTTATCGGTTGTACAAGCGTTAAAGAGTACGAAAAACAAAGAATTTCTAGTTGAAATAGTTAGAAATCTACTAATAGAGTGCGATAATTCAGTATGTTGGATCCCAGGTCATGTGGGAATAGCAGGCAACGAAATTGCGGACCATGTCGCTAAGTCTTCTATACGGAGTATAGAAGAATCTGCAATTTTCGTCCTGCCAAGTCCTCAGGCCATGTTCAGAATTGGGTTAAAAACTCTAAATGATAAAAGGATTAGTAGATTTCGGGAGAGTGAGTCTATAACTGTTTCAACTTACTTAAAGATTAATAAGCGGTTAACCTCTATTGCTTTCAGTTCGGCATTAAATAGAGTTGAACAGATGTGTCTGTTAAGGTTGAGATCAGGTCACTCCTTTATGTAGTGCATCACCAGTGTGTCCCTTCTGTGATGAACCGATTCACAAAAATAGCTTTCAACTTCTAACAGATTGCAGTTTAGTTCGGGCAAAATTGACTACCTTAGATATTAAGGAAATTGATTTGGCTTTGATTTTAAACTCCTATCAAACTAAAAATTCAACATTGTTCAAATTGGCATCGATATTAACTTTATTCAATAAAACATAAAACTTGTAAAATAAGATAATATAATAAATAAATACTAAAATGTAAATTTAATAAAGTTCTATATTATTCATAAGTTTAAATTAAGTTTAGTTTATAGGTATTTTCATTTTTCTCTTCATTTTCTTCCTTTTTAATTTTTATTCTTTTTTCATTTTAATAATTATGTTAAATTCTGTAAAATTATAGGTTTTTCTTTGTAATTTAAAAAAATATATATATACAGGGTGATTCCGTTACGGTGTCCGACCGGGAAACTACGGATAGGTCTCGGCGAGGGGAACAAAAAATCGTATTGGTGGGGGGGGGGGGGAAACTCAACGGTTTCGGAGTTAGAGGGGGTTAAAGATTTTTGGTACTTTTTTCATATTTTACCCTATAACTTTTTACAAGGGCACGCTAGGCTCACCAACTCTTTACATGCAGAATCAATTGAGCCTTCTTTTTCTGAAATAAAAAATGGGGGTTAATTTAAGCTTTTTTTGAGTAAAGCAGGGTTAAACACAAAAAATGGGAAAAAATTCACAAAATTTTGATTTTGAGGGCGTCTATCTTTTTAAAAGTTAGGAAAAGAGGAGCAAGTAAGGTATCGTTGAAAAGGGCAAAGGGTCCTCTATGTTTTCTTCTAATACAAAGTGACCCTAAAGTGCCCCTGCAAAAAATTATGGGGTGTTTAATGGAAAATGTGCAAAAAAACTTCAACGCCCTCTAGCCACCAAACCGTTGGGATCCCCCCCCCCCCCTCCAAAACGATTTTTTGTTTGTCTCGATGAGCCCTATTTATGGTATCCTTTTGGTCCTGGATAACGGAAACACTCTGTATATTAATAATTAGAATAAATAAATGTACAAAAAATTAGTTATTTTATTACATATATTAATATCATTATTATTTTTGTTAAATCATAGGTTTAAGTTTAAAATGTAAAATGGATTATATTTATTTTAAGTTTATTTAGGTTACAACTATATATATAAATAAGGTTGGGTGATCGCCAAAAGGCCCTGGCGGGTCGTGGTGGAGACATGGAGGTGTCAGGTTCACCTGATATTCTCTTTCAATAAAAATTAAAAATTAAATTAAAATTGCTAAATCACGACACGTGGTTTTTATAAAGATAATACCATGTATTACCATATAAAAGGTTCACTCATAATAAAACGTTTAAAAATAAAAAGAAAGCCGGTGCTTCTAGAGCAACATATTTCTAAAAAATTGCAATTTGCGAAAGACCACATGTCTTGGACAGATGAAGGGAGAAAGGTGTTTTTTTTTTCAGACGAAAAAAAAATGTAATCTAGACGGGCCTGATGGCTTCCGATATTATTACTATGATTTAAGAAAGGAAACAAAAATTTTATCCAAACGACAAATGAGTGGGGCTCTCGAGGAGAATATAGCCGAATTTGGAGAAACAATTGGTACCGAAGACTTTATCTTCCAACATTACAATGCAGCTGTACACACGGCCAAAAAGGTAAAAGAATGGTTCATACGTACAGGAATTCCAGTTCTCAGGTGACCAGCTCGTTACTCTGATATTAATATTATTCACAATAATAATCCATCTGTTCATGAATTTTCAATACTGGTAACAAGAATATTTTCCACAAATGTAGTTCAATTTAAAATAAAAAATAATTGTGAAGTTGATAAGGATGACATGATACTTTTTAATGCCAGTTCCACAATTTTATTGCAGCAGGATAATGAAACTGAAAATATTGAGATAGACAAATAACAACTAGTTGATTTAGAAACGCTTGAAACTGAATATAAGGATATATTTATAGAAGATATCCTTGGTGATGATATTAAAGTAGAATTAATTTCGATGAGATATTTTGTCGGTTACTTTGCATATAAAATTATATCTAAAATTAATTGTACTAGGTATGAAGAAAGTTTTAAAAAAAAGAATGAAATTATAACTTGTTCATCAGAATTTTTTATATTTGCACGAAATTATGCCAGAAATTCAAATTTTAGAAATTTAGTTGCTCCATCGAATAATCATTTTAAAGTCAGCAAAATACATTGCGTAGCTTTTAAAACTATTTTTATAAACAAGACACATTTGAAAAATATAAGACAAAATATGCGTCGTGAGAAATGTATTAGAATAACTAATGAAAAAGAAAAAAATAAGCATTAGTTCTCAGCAAACGACCCTTGCTATGAGCACAAATTGGGATTTTTAGACTTTTTTTAAACAGTTTTATTGCCAAAACATTGTAAATGGCTTACCAGTAGAACCCTATTACATTTTATATTATTTCTTATTAATGTCATTTTAATAATATGGTATGGCCGACACAGGGTGTCTCGTTTGCCAGTGATAGGTCGAGACAAACAAAAAATCTAATCGATGGGGGGCGGGAAATCACAACGGTTTGGCCTCTAGAGGGCGTTGGAGTTTTTTTGCTCTTATTTCACGGTATATATTTTAACAACAAATGCAGCACCTTTTTCCTCTATGAAAAGTATCCAACACGTATCTACACTATGAACCCTGCAAAAGTTAAACTTGTTTAAGTCAATTTTTTTTCATTTTTCTCAAATATTTGTGTTTAACTATTTTTTGCTCAAAAAAGGCTTAAATTGGCCCTAATTTTTCATTGTAGAAAATGAAACTTTAATTGTTTGCATCGATTTGCTATCTTCATGCATTATTTTCGAGATATCCTCTAGTTTCAATTAAGAGACCATATGAGTTATTATAATTAGAATCGGCACGGGTAAATGATGTTAAATTTACCTGTTTTTTTGGTATTTCTACTTTAAATTGAAGAACGAAAAAAATTAGGGGGTAGCACCCTGAGAATCTGAAAGTTGAAAAATAAGGGACACTCTAACATACATACATTATATTAAATAACTATATATTTATTTTAGACAGTATTAAATTAGTACTCGTAAATAGTTACGAGTGCAAATAGGCACTCGTATCTTTTCGAATGGTTTTCATTCGAATATTTACGTATGCGGATCTCGAGAATAAGCCATATGTCAAAACCACTCGTTAGTGGTGAATTTACGTATGCGTAACTTTACGAGTGGTTTCGAGAATACAGGCCCAGAAAATATTACTATGAAGTTCGATGAATTAATAAATACAATGAAAAAGACATTCATTGAATCTGTTGATCGAATGAACTTCGTAAGCAGTTTGAAAATAGAATATGAAAACACAATGAAACTTTCAGCCAATATTATTATGATAAAATTTTAATCGCAAATAAACTTTACTTGTCAACAAATGAAATAATTGATTATTTGATTGCTGGTTTGAATAATAAATATTTACAAATACAAGCGAAAATGCATTGCTTTAAGACAATTGAAGAATTGTTTGATTCACTGTCACAATTATCATCAAATGACCGAGTATCGAAATCCAGTGATGTATTGAAAACATCAAAAACATGTTTTAATTGTAAAGCCAAAGGGCATACAGCTGCAAAATGTAAACGAACGCCACGAAGAGATCGAAAATGCTTCAAGTGTGACCAAGAGGGACATTTTATCAAGAACTGCCCAAAATGTTAAGAGGAGTAGTTATCCATCATCAAATGTAGTATTGATCATCCCAGCATATACTGTGAACATCAGCAGCAGTGATTTTAATTTTAAGCATACAATATCATTTTTGAAAAGTAGTTTCAGGCCAAATTCAAGCATGCAAGTAGGTAATAATATTTCTTATTTTGGAATAAATAAATCAAAATTAAATATAATTGGTATTTGTAATTTAAAATCTGTTAATGTAAATGATTTGAATTGTAAGATTTGTTTTAGGATTGTTCCTGACGGTACGATGACGTATGACTGTGTCTTAGGTCGCGACTTTATATAAATGAATGAACTTGTGGTAACCTCAATTGATGATGAAATAAAACTGGGTTATTCCGAAAACTCAGATAATTTAGAAAATGAGATCGAACAATTTGTAAATATTGAGACCGATAAATCGAGCGGTATTTTACTAAATATTGGTGACGTACCTGCAATAGAAAAAGCCGATTGTGAAAAATTAATTTACAATTGTTATGTGAATGCTGAACAACCGTTGTCACCATCGATTGATTATGAGGTAAGAATTACTCTTAAAGAAGAAAAGCCCTTCTACTTCAATCCTCGCAGAATGTCGGTTGCTGAAAAAGAAACAGTAAATAATATTATTCAAGAGCTTTGAAAAAAAGGATTATAAAGCCTAGTAATTCGCCTCATGCTTCTAGAAAATCATTCCAAAAGATGTGAATGATGTCAGAAGATTTCTTGGGTTAGTAGGGTTTTGTAGAAGATTTATTGAAGACATGGCTATAATTGCCAAGCCATTGACGGATCTCTTGAAAAAAGGAATTAAATTTCATTTCGGTAAAGTTGAATTAGAATCGTTTGAATTACTTAAAGATAAATTGATATCAGCTCCTATTTTGAGTATTTACTCACCATTCGCATACACAGAATTACATTGTGATGCCTCTAGTTTAGGATTTGGAGCTATTTTGTTGCAAAAGTAACGTGATGGTTTTCTTCATCCTGTAATGTACTTTAGTAAAAGTACATCCGAAAGTGAATCCATATATCATAGTTTCGAGCTGAGAACTCTAGCTATTGCTTATGCACTAGAAAGATTTCACGTCTATTTGCACGGAATAAAATTTAAAATTTTAACTGATTGTAATTGCATTGAAAAGTACACTTCAAAAGAAAGAAATTAATCAGAGGATTAATAGGTGGGCATTGCTTTTACAAAATTATGATTATGACATCATCCATCGCGAAGGTAGTCGTATGCGTCATGTTGATGCATTATCACGTTGTAACAATATATTGCTATTGGATAGTCATAACACGAATACTCTTGAAAATAACTTAATTATTTCTCAATCGCGAGATAAAGGGATTGTTTAAATTCGTGATCAACTGCAAAAGACTGAAAGCTCTTTATATGAGCTGCGTAATGGCATTGTACATCGCAAATTGAATGGAAATATTCTATTTTACGTTCCATTGACTATGATAAATAGTGTTATTATAAATTTTCATGATTCGGTTGGACATGTTGGTATTGATAAGACGCGAGAGTTGATAGTTTCAAGTTATTGGTTCCCTCATACATATGAGAACACACATTCAGAATTATAATATATTGCTAATTGTTTAACATGCATTTCATATCAAACTAAAGTTTCAAAAAAATGTGAATTACTCCAAAATATTGATAAAGGAAGCATTCCTTTTGAAATGATCCACGTAGATCATTATGGCCCAATTAATATGACAAACCAGAAAAATTGTTTTATTCTCTTAATTGTAGATGGATTTTTAAAATTCGTAAAAATTTACCCATGTAGAACTACGAGTTCGTTAGAAGTCATAAATCATTTGAAATCATATTTCAGTAATTATAGTCGACCGCGAGTTTTAGTTTCTGATTGTGGCTCGTGTTTTCGGTCAAATAAGTTCATTAATTTCATGGAAACGGAAAAAATTAAAGAAGTACTTGTTGCTACTGCCTGCCCAAAAGCAAACGGCCAGGTTGAACGGATGAATAGATTTTTAACACCAATTCTCTCGAAGATATCGTTTGATAAAAATTTCGATTGGGATCAAATTATGAATAATGTTGAATACGTTTTTAATAACACTTGGAATAGATCGATTGATACAGCACCGTGTAAATTAGTTTTTGGACGTAATCAAAGACAGCCTGATTGTGATGGTTTGACTGAGTTTTTACAAAATAGTAATATTGGGAATATTTGCTTAGAAAATATTCGAGAACATGCAATAATCAAGAATTAACAAGTTCAGAGTTATAATAAAAGATTGTATGATTCTAAATGTCGATCGAATTTTAGATTTAGTGATGGCGATTACGTCATGATAAGGAATGTTGTACAACCTGGGGAAGATAAGAAACTTTCGGTGAAATTTGAAGGACCCTATCAGGTGAAAAAAGTTCTACCTCATAATCGGTACTTAATAAGTGACGTTGATGGTTTTCAACTGACACGGTTTTTTTTCAAAAGAGTATTTGACTCGTCCAATATGAAGTTATGCATAAGTACAGACTATGACAAATTTATTGAAAATAATGAAAGAGAATCTGACGAAGAGATACAAGAAAATGAACAGAACTGAAGGTACAGTTTACGTCTTCGTCAGGATGGCCGAGCTGTAGTAGATAGAAAAGTAAAGTAGTAATAATCACGGTAAATTGGGGCAGATTGACAGAGTGATCGGTAAGTTAGTTAACTAATAGAAATGGTATGTGTAAAAAAGCAGGATTGTCAAATGTTAAATAGTGAGTAATAGATTGCCATATTGATTGGATCGCCATATTGTAGATCGGGTTACTGATTGAATCATATATGATAGATTGTAATTGTTAAGTAAAACTATGTAATTATAAGTGGAATAATAAAAAAAAAAAGTAAAATATACACTTATAAAAGTGTATTCTTTATAATATTAATACATTTTCTAAAAATACATTTCCCATTCTTCTTCTTTAGTTATACATACATTATATCCACAATTGAATACAATACAGAGAATAATTAATGCAAAAACAATAAAAAAAAAAAAGACAATAACAATTCAACTGTAATTCGTTTGTAAGGACCAGGATCCAAAGAGCAAGAAATTTGTTTTTTCATTCATACTCAACCTGTAAGTTGATTATTTATATTCGAATAACTTTTCTTTTTTTACGGTCAAAAAAGTGGTTTGATTTTTCTTTTATCCGTTTTTGCCAATCTACATTTTTCTTTTTCTCTTTTCGTAACTCGCAAACAATGTTGCAACAATGTCGAATGATAATGAAAGCAACACAAGTGAAACAATCTCACAAATAAACGACAACCAAAGTGACTCAAGTGGAACGATCTCACAAAACCCTACCGTTAATTACAATATTACACAATGTGTAGCCACACTTAAGGTTTCTCCCTTTTGGAACAACAGACCGCATCTGTGGTTCCTTCAGGTCGAAAGCCAATTTCGGGTTAAAAACATAACCACTTCAAACACTAAATACGATTATCTTGTTTCCTCCTTACCAACGGAAACAATGGAGTTAGTTGCTGATATTCTGTTGAATCCCCCTGCACAAAATAGATATGAAAATCTTAAACAGAAGCTATTAAAGAGAACTCAAGATTCGGAAAAACAAAGACTCGATGTTTTTCTTCACAAAGTAGAATTAGGCGATTTCAAGCCTTCAGAACTTTATTGAAAGATGGAATCTTAAGCTACAAGCAACAGTTTAGTTAACACTTCGCTTCTCAAAAAGCTCTGGTTAGATAAGTTACCAACACCCATACAATCTTGTTTAATAGCGATAGAAGAATCTCATACTCAAGACCAACTTTTCAATATCGCCGACAAAATTTTTGACTCAACCTCTTCGTCAAGTACAAAAATTTGTACGGTACAATACCCACCAAAACACGATACAATAGATAAAGTTGCAAAAGTGATACAAAAATTAGAAGATCGAATCAAACGACTAAAGCTGGGCTAATCTAGGTCGCGAATTATAGGCCTCTCAAAAAACAGAAGATTTAACAGAAAATCAACCCATATTTATTTATGATGCATCAACAAAAACCCATTTTCTAATTGACACAGGGACTGAAGCCTCTATTGTCCCTAAAAAACTTTTCTCACAAAAAAAAGAACACCAGATCACAACTTTCGGGTGTAAAGCCCTAACGTTAAATCTCAACCTATGCCGAAGTTTTGACCATATTTTCATTGTTGCTTCAATTGACTACGCCATTCTAGGGGCGGACTTTCTGTACAAACACAAGCTTTTAGTTGGCATACCAAATAGAAGACTTATAGACGAAACTACGTCCTTATATACACAATGCTTTGCCAGACAAACCAAATTTTTTACACCTAAGCTATACACTCTCAAAGGCCATTACGGTTCCATTCTCAAAGAATTCCAATCCCTCACAACACCACCAGACTTTAATGCACGAGTCTGCCATAACGTGGTTCACAGAATTATTACATAAGGTCCTCTTCCTTCCGCGCGACCCCGCCGTCTCGATCCAAAGAGATACCAAATAGCCAAATCAGAATTCGAGCTAATGATGCGTTTAGGTATTTGCTGACCATCGTCTTAACCCGTCGCTTCACCACTACATATGGTTGCAAAAAAAACTCCAAATGAGTGGCGACCTTGTGGTGATTATCGACAGTTAAACGCAGTAACGGTGTCTTTGGAACCGATGAAGTTAATTTCTTGCGACATAATATTTCAAAGGAATTTCTCTCTCAGAGGAAAGAAAAGAAACAATTAAAAATTTTCCTTCGCCCACGTCGTTGAAAAAACTACAAAGATTTTTGGGCATGGTAAGTTTTTACCACCGTTTCATACCCGATATAGCACACCTCGCTCTTCCTCTTTATGAAATGCTAAAGCACAATAACGCCAAAACAAAACACAAAAAGTCATTCATTTGGTCAGATAATCACGAAAAGGCATTTCAGGATATTAAGAAATCATTCCAAAATCGCTTGTTGTTAGTGCATCCTGATCTCAGCGCAAAATTAGCTTATTTGTAGACGCATCCAACGACGCAGTTGGAGCAGTACTGCAACAGAAAAATCAGGGTAAATGGGAACCTTTAGGTTTTTTTTCTAAAAAATTAAAGGCATCGGAAAGAAAATACTCAACTTTTGACAGAGAACTTCTGGCAATGTACTTTGCTAATAAACATTACAGACATCTAATAGAAGCAACAGACCTTACGATTTTTACAGACCATAAACCTTTAACCACCGCACTTTTAGCAAAAAATGAAAAATCTCCACGACAAACGCGGCATTTAGATTACGTGTCGCAATTTACCAATGATATCAGGTACGTAAAAGGAATAAAAAATACGGTAGCTGATACACTATCTCGAGCATACATTGATTTAATAGATCAAACACCTCTCAGTATAAAGTCCTTACACGAAGAAAAAAGTAAGGACGAGGACCTTAAACAACTTCTGGAGAACCTTGAAGATTCCAAATTTAAAACTTCCTACAAACTGGAGAAGATATTCATACCCATCGATGATCAATATATTTGGTGTGAGACCTCCACAGGTACAAATAGACCGTACGTACCGCTGACCATGCGACGCGCAATTTTTGACAAAATACACGGTTTATCACACCCGAGTATCCGAGTCACTCGAAAACTTTTAGTTTGTAAATATTTTTGGCCTAAAATGAATCAAAAAACCAATCTTTGGGCAAGGACATGCGTGAAATGTCAAAAATCCTTGACTTTTGAAGTCCCAAAATGACGTTTTGAGCATATACATATGGACTTAGTTGGCCCTTTACCTCCATCAAACGGGTATACATATATTCTGACTATCAAAGATCGCTTTTGCTATTGGCCAGAGGCATACCCCATTAGAAACATAAAATCTGAAAATATCGTACAAATTTTCTTCCACCAATGGATCGCACGTTTCGGTGTCCCGTGCAAATTTGAGTCGTCAGTTCAAATCAATTACAGAATCAGAACGTGTACCTATCATCCTCAAGCCAACGGTTTCGTGGAGAGATTCCATCGACAACTCAAAACAGTAATCAAAGCTTCTGATAAACCCAAAAAATGGTACTACTCCCTACCGTATTGTGAATACATAGTTGCTGAGTTTCATTCTTATCCATTATATAGTGATTTATACGTGCTACATTTATTTTTTCTAAACTTTAGTTGTAGTTTTTCAAGTAAACTTGTATGACAAAATACAAAATAAAATGGATTAAAAAAAAAGGAAGAAACATAACCATGTAGTAAAATTTTAAAGAATTTAAACAAAATTGAACTTTTTATTTTTATTAATTTTACCATTATTATAAGGGGCATCTCTTTTCCTTCTTTAATAGTTGTAGAATTACACTAGCAAAAAATTACTTTACTCTACTATAAAAATAAACTAGAAGTACATAAAAATTTACATTATTTTTGTTTAATTTTCACATTATTTTCAACACCTAAATTTCTGTAATTTCAATTTCTGTAATTTTGAAAAGGAGTTTTTGGCGATTTTAACTTAATAAAATAGAATAAAATAAAAACAAGGTAAATATGTATTACCTGATTTCAGTCATTGATTTTTGAAATAAAATTATAAATAATTTTGTAATAGAATTCATTTGTATTATTAAAAAAATAATTACAAACATGATTATAATATGTAATTATTTGGTAATTTTATGTAAAATATTTATGTAAAATTCATAAATTTTGAGTTATGTTATTTTTTAAATTTTTACATGGAAGGATATGTAACTTTCCAACTTTTAACTCTTATTTCTCAGGCTGTATTGCATCGATTTAAATTCAATAAAATGCACTAGGTCAGAAAATAGTTCGAGAATTAATATGTTTACTTTTTTCAAGGATCAAGGTATGAACTAAGGAGGGCCTAATAGAGGTGAAAAAAATTGTTTGTCGAAAAAATGACTTTTTTGGTATTTTACCTTGTGACTTTTGCCCTAGTGAACGGATTTACATCGTTCAAGGTTCATACAATATTAGGTCCTTCAAGGAATATCCTGGACAAATATCAGCTCCTTAGTCCTACGAGAGCATACTTTTCTACTGTTACATTTTGTAACTTAAAATTGATGCGAGGAAGTCAAAAATTAGGCTACAGCAAAGATTTCATAATTGAATAACAACTATTCAACATAGGTAAAATTTTACGTAAAGAAAATAACTGAGACGAAACGAAATGATTCTCTGGTAACGCAGAAGAAATTTTTATAAGAAATTTTATTAAAAATTTTTGAATAATAAAAGTGTAGAGACTTGATATTTTTCTTTTATTACAATTTACTTTCACTTTTAAAACTATATAGTGCATTCCTATTTTTTTGACCTTATTTTTTAAATTTATCTGAAAAAAAGGCGGTAACGCAAAATACTCGTACACAACCTTTTTAATACTTTCATATTTCCTGAATTCTGTGAATTGTTAAATATTTAAGAATTGTCACTTTTGTAGTTTTATTGTAACATAGGCCCTTTAAAAAAGTATTCAATAAAAAACCCATATAATTGATCTATGACAATATGCAAAAAAAATTTATGAGGACATTCCAGATAACGCATCAGACAAAAGGAGGTAGCACAGAAGACATTATTGGGTAATTTAAAAAAAAATGAAAATGTATGTACAGTAGAAATCGCGTATAACGACACCGGATATAACGTTATATCGGATACAACGTTATTTTCGCAGCCATTTGGTCTGCATACATCAACTGAACTAATAAGTATTGCTTATACAACGTTATCGGTTATAACGACAAACCGCTTATTACGTTATAATTTTGGAAAAATTATCGTTAAATCCGATGACACTGATGAAACATTTTACATGAAATGTACTCCTTAAATAGATTTAAAACAAAGTTTACAGAGTCAGTGATATAACTAATTCGACAATTGTACTTATTATTTTGTTATTTTGTTTATTCTTATGCTTTTGTTGTTTTTTCCTATTTTTTAATAGAAGCTGAATTAATTTTATATGTGTAGAAATCATATGTATGTATGTATGTACATACGTAATAAACAATATAGATATTTTGTACCTAAAGATATAAAAAATGTTATTTTTATATTTATTTTTCCAAATTTAAGTGAATAACTTGGTAAATGTGAAGGGACTTTATAATTTTGGTTATTTTTCAACTTTTTTAATTATAAAAATACAATTACAGAGTAAGTTTCTACATATTGGATATAACGAATATCGGATATAACGACTGTTTTTATTCGGTCCGTTGAGAATTTTAAAACGCAAATTCTACTGTATATTATATTGTATCCAACCAAAAACATAAATGTTAAAAGGCGGCCAAGTTCTTATTCGTTAACTGTTGGGCCGAAAAAAGTAATGAAATCTGCATTAATGCCAAGTTCAAAGAACTTTTTCACATACAAAATTTCAATACAGAACGTATTAATAATTATGAATTTTGTCTGTTTAGCTTTAATAGACACTGAGCTGTGAGAGGTCAAAAATGGCTCGAAACAGTTCGTGTTAATTGTGTACGGTGTGCATACGGCCTATGTATTGAACTTGGCCGCTCACTTCCGTGCGCTTAGATTTGCATATAAGTACATACATATAATAATATGTATATGTCCTAAAAATCAATGCAGATATCAGGTCAGCTGCCTATAAAAACATAATTTTTTCATTTAGCTATTCACTTCTACTAAAGAAAGTAAAGAATTTGGTTTCATTTCACAGAGAATCGAAAAAATAGATAAAAGCATATTTTTTACTAATTTTCGTTCGAGCAAGTGCTTAGTGCATTTTGAGTTTTAGTGCTAATTTTTTATATTCTAAATATTAGAAAAATTATAGTGTTACATAGAATTTAAATTGCAGTGATTATTTGGTAATAAATCTAATATATTACTAAAAACATATTTCGGTATTTTTGAATAGTACTTTTTCTTTTTTGAATGAGTGTTGATTTGTTGTATATTTTTCGTATAGACTATAGGTGTTGGTACCTGCAATATTGTTTTTTTTTGCATGCATTTTTTCATATAACTTTTATTGCATGTTAAATTACTGCCTAGTAAATTAATTTACCCTTTTTTCGTACGTTTTATTTTTTATAATGGGTTATAGTACGAAAACTTTTTCAGAAAGCTTTCGAAAAACAATTCGGAAGTTTTGAATGTACGTTGAAAAATGTTGATATTGTCAGAGAGAAATGTAGCGGTTTAAATTCGAAAATTTTTTTTGAATGTAATATTGTGTAAAAGCAAATTTTCGGTTCAAACGAATGAAGATGAATCTTCAATATCGGACATAAATTACGGTGCGGTGTTGGCTGTTACGTCAACTGGAGGTGGCTACATTAACCTAGAGGAATTGACCGGTGTTTTGAATATACATACCTTGTATGTCATCTGCATACAATAATATTCGGAAAACCATTGGTCAAGACTGGATGCTTACTGCTCGCTCAAGCATGCTAGCTTCTAGCAGCTATTGAAAGAGGTGACGTAGATGCATGCAGACGGTTTTCCTTTTATTACTGTGGTAACCGATGGTTGTTGGTCAAAACCGTCGTACAGAACTAATTATTCGGTATTATCGGGCGCAGCTGCAATAATTGGTTATCATACCCAACAAATCATTTTCCTTGGCGTGAAAAATAAATGTTGTTCAGTTTGCGAACGTGTAAAAAATAAAGGTGAAGAAACATATTATTGTACCTTAAATTATAGCGTTTCATCAACGGGAATGGAAGCCGCCATAATCGTCAAAGGCTTCCAAAATAGCGAAAGTAAGATTCTCGACCCGAAACCTTACGGAAATAGTGTAATTCAGAATTCCTATATTCAAAAAATTGAGTGCTGAAACCATCTTTACCGCAATTTAAGAAATAAATTATGTGATGTGCATGACAATGCACCGTTCCATCGAAGTCAAGAAATTAGTCACCCGCCTTACAGCCCAGATCTAGCACCCAGTGATTATTATTTGTTCCCACATTTGAAAAATCATCTGCGTGGAATAAGGTATCCTGATGATGAGTCACTGAAGGTGGCCGTAGAAGACTACTTTAACAGCAAAGATAAATCGTATTTTTTAAAAGGACTGGAATTATTATTAGAAAGATGTAAAAAATGCATTTCAATAAAAGGTGAATATATTGAAAAATAAAATATATTTCATTGTTTTATTTGAAAGATTTCACATAAAGGCTCAAAACTTTTGGACCTAGCCCTCGTACAACGAGGTGTAATGCTGCTCTTGTTCAGCATAACACCAAACAAGCATACGATCAACTAAGTCGAACGGTTTTTGTAAAAAGTCCAAATGGTAGATTAAAACGCATAATGATAACGAATTAAAAATAATTCTACAAATTTATTACGATCAACAAAATTAAATTTTAATAAACGTAAAACGGTTACGACTCGAGATGAAAGTTACTTTGGAAAGAAAATTGCCAAAAACCTGACATCTGCCGTACAAAGGACAATCGCGTCAATTACATTTTCACTCATTTTGACTTAGATATATTTATGATATAATATATAGTTATACATATGGACTAGTGGAAAAATTAAATTATATATATAATATATAATATATAGACATATTTTTTAATAGAGAATTTTTCCTTCAGTTCATATATATAACTATATATTATATCATAAATATATTTAACTCAAAATGAGTGAAAATGTAATTGACGCGATTGTCCTTTGTACGGCAGACATGTCTGAAGAAAATCAAATTTTAATACAGGAAGAAATAATAAAATCTTTGAAATGGAACCAAGAAAATCGCGTTGCAATTGAAAAAAAAAACTCGAGATCAAGCTAATTCGGATGAATGGTATCAGTATCGACGTAATTTACTGACTGCATCGAATTTTGGAAAAGTTTGCAAGGGTAAAGTAGAAAATTTCGGTAATTTGGTCAAACAAATTTTATACTCTGATTTAACTTCCATTCGCGCTATACGATACGAGAAAGACAATAAAGAACGCGCTATGAATCAATTGGCAAAGCAATTAAATATTGGAATCGAAAAGTGTGGTTTATTTATCGATGAATGTTTCGAATTCCTAGGCGCTTCACCAGACGGTGTCGTTGGTGAACGGGAATTGTTGAGATCAAATGTCCATTTTCAGCTACTGAAATGGATATTGATCAAGCGATTCGAGATAAAAAAAATCACATTTTGGAAATGTAATAAAGACACAAATGAAATAACAGTTGATAAAAATCATTTGCATTATTACCAAGTTCAAGGCCAATTTGTGTTTATACGTCTTCTAACAAACCTTTAAAAGTTAAAAAAATTTATCGCAACGAATCCTTTTGAACAGCTTACCTGCCCAAGCTTAAAGATTTTTATTTCAAATGTTTGCTACCGGAAATTATAGATCCCCGAAATACAAGAAATATGCCCATTCGTGAACCTGTCTCTTGATTTACCTTTTCGACTAATTGAATTTTCATTTATATTGCATGAGTATGATTTTTTGTTTTTTTGCTCTTATTTCACGATGTACCCTATTACTTTTTACAGGGGCACTCAAAGGTCATTTTGTGTTAAGACAAAATGTGAAGAACCTTTTGCCCTTTTCAACGATACCTTACTTGTTTCTCTTCTTTTAACCGTTAAAAAGCTACACGCATTCAAAATCAAAATTTTGTGAACTTTTCCCAAATTTTTGTGTTTAACCCTGTCTTTCTCAAAAAAAACCTTAAATTAACCCCAATTTTTTATTACTGAAAATGAAAACAAGGTTAAATTAAACACAAAAATGCGTGCGTTTATAACAGGTTCTATCTACCACACTGAAAAAACAGCTGCTCTAAATGTACACAAAAAGGTATTTTTAGAAAACATAAAATAGTTTTACAACCCAAAGAAGGAATACCAAGAACGATTAAAATTTCAGTAAGAGACAGCATAAAGAATTTTATCATTCACATTTTCTAAAAAACCAAAATGAAACAAAGTTGGTTGATATTGGTATGATATCGCATTTTCCTGTTGAGCCAATGCACCTAATAGATTTAGGTGTTATAAAAAAAAATGTTATTAGCAATGTCGAAAAATCCAAACTTTGAGAAAATTTTCCGTAAAATTTTACTGTTTTATTTTATTTTTAATTTTTTTGCTAGACTAATTTTGGACAAAATATTCTAAACAATAATATGAAAAGGAACTGAGAGTAGCGATCTTGAAAGCTCACAATCGGCATAACAGGGCAAATTGTTCAGCTAGGTAAAATTTGATTATAAACTTACTTAGGTCACATGCTCAAATGCTGGAAAAACAAAGCCAAATTCAACTTTATATAAATAAGAAAAATGTTTATACATATTTTTTAATAGGAAAAAATCAATTACATAAAATTTATTTTTTGTTCGTTGAATTTCAGTTCTTATTCTTTTTAAAGTCTTATTCCTTTTGATTATTTTTTACATTGATGAAAGATTCAATAAGTTTACAGCAACCTTCATGGTATTTTTTATCGATGATGAATGCATGAATTATTTGATGATTTGCCAATCCAATCATTTTAATTTTTATTGATAATGGCTCTTGTCGGCGAAGTCACATCACTGAAAGTGAGATTTCACTTGGTAAGTTTGTATTTTTGAACTGGAATGTAGCGCCAAATGTCACACGTGTGACAGAAATCGGTATTAAATAACAAAGTAGAAGTGACAGCCGTCACAAACAACAGACAGTCACAACAATACTGAAGGTGACACTGACAAGTTAAAAAGTAAAGAGTTCTGAAAAGTAAAAATGGAAAAAACAACAAAGAAACAATTTCAAATGATGGTGTGCTTCATGGAAAAGCATGCAGATTTTGAAAGGGGAGCCATGCATTTCCCAGACAAAGAGAAATATAAATCTTTTTCAGAAGAATTAGCTAAACTCCTCAATAACCAAGGGCCTTCTATAAGAAGTAAACCAACAGACTGGTTGAAGGCAATATTAAAGTTAAAATCTGTGTAAAACGTATGTTTGTCTATTATTTTCAGATTAATCGTAATAATTTTATGTGATTTATAGTTCTGGATAGGCAAAAGCTTTCTCACAATAAAAAGGAGTTGAATAGCACTGAGGGAGGAAAAAGAAAACTGTACAGTTTCAATGCAACTGAAGAAAGCGTGATCAGCCTAATGAACTTGGAGAAAAATGTACATACTCAAGGACATATTTTTGGAATAAATAATAAAAACCAATTGAAGAGGAAATTTTGCATATGTTTGAAAGAGAAGAAACAGAGAATTAAATTAATTTGGTCGATGAAGACATACTCAAAGAAGTAGTCGACCAAAATATAGAAAACAATGCAAATATTCATAACCTCGTGAAGGAAAAAACCCATGAAACTAAAACAATAAGCTTTAATAAAAAAAACTCTTAAAACATATACTTTGTTGCGACAGCAAAAATTTCAATTTTTTTTGTGTCCATATATTTTTGTACTTCACTGTAATATTACAGATGGATGTACTATTTTTTTTAATATATTCTAATTTCTGCATTTTTTGGAATTTTTAATCTAAATATTCCAATAAATAAACTGTAAAATGTTTGCGTTGCACACGCGCAACATAAAATTTAATCCTCCTTTGTTTAGAGGCAACATCAATGGCTAGAGCCCAAGGTTTTAATAAACCAGTTGTATCATCGTTTTTTAAGTTGTTAATAGAAGTTATGGATGAACACAAATTTCTTGCGAACCAAATCTACAATGTAGACGAGACAGGACTCACTACGGTTTAGTTTTTAGTTAGTTTTGGATTAGTTTTAAGCGAAATTTGTTAATTTATTTTTGATATTTGTGTTCTTTCAGGTAAAATCAAAATCGTCAAAAGTCCTAGCTATAAAAGGTAGAGGGCAAGTTGGTAGCCAACTTCTGCAGAACGAGGACTTTTGTCTACATATAAAGGAATATTCAACTTATAAATTTGGCACGGGAAAATTATGTGACAGTACTATGTTTTCCACCACACTGTACACAAAGTTACAGCCTTTAGATGTCTCTTTCATGGGTCCTCTAAATACGTATTTTATCCAGGCCATAGAAAAATATTTAAGAAACAATCCCGGACGAGTTGTTTCTCAATTTCAAATTGGATCTCTCTTTGGAGAAGCTTATTTAAAGGCTTCGTCACCACTATTTTATTAGAAAATGAAGCTCCTGTGATACAATGTTGTGGGAGACGAACCCGAATATTCAGGATCGGTGATGGATGGTGTAGGAGATGAAATCAAACTAACAGCATCTACCTAAATGAGTTGCAAAATTCGGCCTCATCACAAAAACCAATAAAGGATAATAAAAAACAACACTAAACTACAACAGAAAAGTACACGAAAGACTAAAAAAAAAGTAGTTAGAAGTGTTAACCACGGCGACAACACAGTTTCAGATGCAGATGAAGCAGATGTTCCCTGCCTTTATTGTAAAGATTCTAAAAGTGGAGAAGGTTGGATTAGATGTGTCACAACCCTAAAGTTATGTCAACGATTATAATACTCTTGCATCAGCCCTGCACAATAATCAGAAGGAGAGTCGTAACCAAGCGTTCGTGATGTACAGTCGTAATGGACATAAATCACCGTCGGAAATATAGAGCGAATAATTATATTTTTGTGTGATCGTAACTATCGTAATATGGGACGTTTATTTTCTTTTTATATTAATAAAGTTTTATTAAATCTAAATCAAGTATATTTTTATTTTATATCTTGACAAATTTCAGGTGTGTAGTAAAGAATTCAAGTGCTTTTCGTAAAAAAAAGGTATTTTACCATGATGAGTGAAAAGTCAAAATACGATTCTGTTAATAAAAAAATTTTAATCGGGATGTGCAAAGAAATTGGTATTTCGAGTGCGGGTCGGAAAATTGACATAATCAAAAGACTAGAATCATACAAAAAAAATGATAGTGAAAGTGAAGTGGTTATATTAAATAAAAGAATCGAAGAATTGGAAAAAAAAATTAGGCAAATGGATAAAGGTAATGAGTCATCGAACAATATGGCGTCGCAACAAGAACACATCGTTACATGTGCACCGGAAATACAGCCATTATCGAATTATACAACGGCACGTACACAGCAATTACCACAATGTCCTAATACGTCATCTATTTCTTCTATTCCATCAACAACACAAACATATGTAATGACTGCATTACCAATACCATCGACAACTTGTCAAATAAGATCCACAATAGCACCAACACATTATAGTATTGCAAATTCAATACAGTACCCATATTCACCACACAACTTCCACAGTGTGTATACACCACCAATTTCGAGATCCACACACAATGACTACAATAGTTTATATAACCAACGACCAAACGTAAGTACACATAACCAAAATATATATTCTTCACAAAATATATATGAAAACACAGATCGATTTCCATTATTGAATAATGTAAGTAAAGTTGTAAATGAAGGTGATTTAAATCGCTATCAAGCATTTAACCCTTTTACGAATGTACATGATGTCATACAAACTTTACCAGAATTTCACCCTTTATTAGAAGAATCACTCGATTCAAATCAGTTTATCTGTCGCATAAATCGAATGAAAGAAGTTTATGGATGGGATGATAAAATCTTAATATTTGCTGTACAATCAAAATTAAAAGGACCTGCAAAATTATGGAATGATTCTTTACCAGATGTTTTAGTATCATGGAAAGAATTTTGTGATCGATTCCTGAAAGATTTTCCAAGAAAAAAATCGATTGATAATGTACACATACAAATGATGGAAACAACTTGCAAACAAAATGAATCAATTGACGAATATTATTATAAAATGTTAGCGTTGGGTCGCAAAGGCAATTTAAACGAAGAAACAATTATAAAATATATGATAAACGGAATAAACGATGAAACTTTAAAAAGATCAATTGCATGCTTAAATTTTAAGTGTTGTAATGAATTACTCGAAGCCATACGAAGATATACTTCTTATAATTCGAATAGGAAGACATCTAACGAAAAGTTACGTTCGACTAGTTTTTTTTCAATAGGTTCGCGCGATAATTACCAGAGAAATAAAAATCTAGACAGCGTTATCAAACAAAAATCGATTATGTGTTATAATTGTCGTAAAAATGGTCATTTGTCAATCAATTGTCCAGAAGCACAAAAAAAGGAAAGATGTTCAAATTGCCAGAGAACGACACATAAAACTACTGACTGTTTTTTAAATAAAAATGTGAAATCGTCAAATATGAACGCGAGTATAAAAAAAATCAAAAGTGAAAAAGAAAATATATCGGACGACATAACAAAAACAATAGAAGTTAATAAAAGAAAATTTAAAGCGATTATTGATCCGGGAAGTGATCGATCGTTGATAAAAGAAACTGTTGCTAATGAAATTAGTGAAATTCGAAATAGTGCTATTATTTTGAAAGGTTTTGGCGGTTCCGAGTGTGAAAGTAAAGGAATAATAACAGCAAAAACCAAAATTGATAAAATCGAAAATGATAATGAGTTTTTAGTAGTGAATGACTCGAATCTTCAAAAAGATATACTCTTAGGTAGAGATATTCTGTGTCGTGAAGGAAATCGCGTAGTCATACAAGGTGAAAATTGCAAAATCGAAAACGTAAATGATGTGAATAACAGAGAAGATTTAACAGATTCTGAAAAGAACAAACTGAAAACTATTTTGACAAAGTACCAAAGCTGTATTGCCAACTCCGTATCTGAATTAGGTAAGTGCTCGACGACTAAATTAAAAATAGAACTTACTACGATAAATCCGGTTAGTTTTAAACCGTATCGACTTCCGTTCGCTCACCGTGAAATCGTGGATAAAATTATATCCGAACTTTTAGAAAATAACATTATTCGACATTCAACATCATCATTTGCATCACCAGTGGTACTTGTTAAGAAAAAGAACAACGAACATCGTCTCTGCATCGATTATAGAGCTTTAAATAAGGTAACCGTGAAGCAGATATATCCAATACCGAATATGGACGAACAACTTGTCATGTTAAGCAACAATCGTTATTTCACAAGTTTAGATCTAAGGATGGGATATCACCAAGTCGAAGTTGAAGAGGATTCAAAAAAATTTACAGCATTTGTAACTCATAACGGTCATTACGAGTTTAATAGAATGCCGTTCGGATTAGTTAACGCTCCAAGTGTTTTTCAAGAGCTGATGAACAAAATTGTGAATGAAATGAATTCAGGTGAGGCTATTTGTTATTTAGATGATGTTTTAATTCCCAGTAGAAGTGTAGAGGAGGGGCTAAATAGTATTGAGAAATTCCTAAAGGTGCTAGAAAAACACAAGTTAACTCTAAGGCTTGATAAGTGTAAATTTCTAGAGAGACAAACGACATTCCTTGGTCATGTGGTTAGTGCCAATGGTATAACACCGGGTAACGAAAAAGTTTCGGCAATAAGAAATTTCAAAGTACCAACTAACGTCACTGAGATTAGAAGATTCCTTGGACTTACTGGTTTTTTTCGAAAATTTGTAGAGAAGTATTCTAGAATCTCATCACCATTAACGGAACTTACGAAAAAGCGAAATGAACAAAATTTTATATGGCAAGATGTACACCAAAAAGCGTTCGAGACTTTGATTAATACTCTTTGTAGTAAGCCTGTCTTACAAATTTACGACTATACAGCTCACCACGAAGTTCATTGTGATGCAAGTTCAATTGGTATAGCTGGTGTTTTACTACAGTCGAAAGATGAAAAAACGTGGAAACCTGTGTTTTATTACAGCCGTCATTGTACCGATGAAGAGAAACGGTACCACAGCTATGAACTTGAAGTCCTTGCTGTTGTAGAATCACTTAAACGTTTTCGTACGTACATTCTAGGAAAATATTTTCGTGTAGTTACAGACTGTTCAGCAATAGTGAGTATAAAAGCAAAGAAAGAAATGATACCTCGTATTTCACGTTGGTGGTACGTCTCTTGGAATATAATTTTGATATTTTACATCGTAAAGGACAACATATGTCTCACATTGACGCTCTTAGTCGTTCTCCCGATCAACCACCGATAGAAGCAGAAACCGTTGCCGCTTCAATTATGAAAATTTCTACCGCAGATAACGATTGGTTACTCACCATGCAGTTACAAGATGACAAATTACGATATATTATAGCTGTTCTGAAAGGTGAAACGAAAAGCGATCAAGAAAACCAATTTAAGAATGAATATATGATTGAAGAAAATCGTCTTTTTCATAAAGAAAATAATGAATTTAAACTTGTTGTTCCTAAAAACGTTCGTTGGAGAATTTTACAGCATTGTCACGATAATTTTGGTCATTTTAGTGTCGAAAAAACAATACAACGTGTTAAAAACTACTTTTGGTTCCCGAAACTTCGTCGGTATGTTAAAGCATATATAAATTCATGTATCGAATGCTGTTTTCAAAAATCGAAAGGTGGTAAGACTGAAGGTCAGTTACATTTTGGTGAATTAGAACCAATACCATTTTGCGTCTTACACATTGACCATCTTGGTCCATTTGTTCGTAGTAAAAAAGGAAATACGCATATCGTAGCTATTTCAGATAAGTTTAGTAAATATTTGGTTGTAAAAGCTGTTAGATCTACGAAAACGTTACCAGTCATAAACATTTTAAATGAATTAACCAGTTATTTTGGATTACCGAAAGTTATCGTTAGCGATCGAGGAAGTGCATTTACTTCCAAACAATTCGAATTATACTGCGAAGATAAAAACATCAAGCATGTGAAAACTGCTGTCCGTACGCCAAGAGCCAATGGTCAAGTTGAAAGGGCCAATCAAGTAATTTTATCGTATTTACGTACAACCTCCAATACAAGATCATGGGATGAAGATATTCACAAACTTCAATGGTCATTCAATACCATGAAGAATTCTACGACGGGTTATACTCCGAATGAAATAATTTATGATTTCAGTTTACGTGATCTCGTTTCCAATCGTATGATTGCTGCTCTTCACGATGATTCGTTTAATGATATTAATCATGAAAATATGAAGGAGAAACGCTTAAAAGCTCTTCAGAATATGAAAAATGAAAGACAACGTTGGAAAGTTAGATTCGATAAAAAACATGCTACCCCGAAATGTTATGCAGAAAATGAATTGGTAGTAATCGAAAACGAAGCGACATCGACTGGCGAGTCCAGAAAGTTAGAACCTAAGTATCGAGGTCCGTATGTTATATAGTCGAAGACATTCCTGGTATGCAGATAACTAATAAAAGGTTTCAATCCATCTATTCGTCAGACAAGATTAAACCATGGTGTCAAAGTTCACCGATACTTGACGAAGATCCCGACTCAGCGTATGATGAAGACGATGACAGACTCGGGGACGAGCCTAAGTCAGATTTGGCCGAGCTGTCACAACCCTAAAGTTATGTCAACGATTATAATACTCTTGCATCAGCCCTGCACAATAATCAGAAGGAGAGTCGTAACCAAGCGTTCGTGATGTACAGTCGTAATGGACATAAATCACCGTCGGAAATATAGAGCGAATAATTATATTTTTGTGTGATCGTAACTATCGTAATATAGGACGTTTATTTTCTTTTTATATTAATAAAGTTTTATTAAATCTAAATCAAGTATATTTTTATTTTATATCTTGACAGATGCCAATTTTGTTCTGAGTGGGCACATGAGGAATGTGCTGGCTGTGAGGAAGTGGACAATCATTTTTTTTGTGATACGTGCTGTTACCAAAAGTAACTATTTTAAATTTAAGTTATAACTGTACCTTAAGGATAGAAATCCATCTTTAGTTTGTTCCTGTTTATTTTTATTTTGTTAATTTTTATTTTTTTAGTTTTTATTTTGTTAATTTTTAATAGGTACCTACATTTTAAGATTTACTGTAATGAATTTTTGAGAACTTTTTATAATACATAATAATAAATAATACATTTTTTTATAATACATAAACCAAAACTGAATAAAATAGGTAAGACTTATATTTTCTGTTTTGGACTATTCACGAATAGTTGGAATATTCACGTAGTTTGCTTAATTTGTAATTGTATAAAATCTGTTTTTCTGTGTTCCTGAAACTAATAACTTTGTGAACTTCAATTAATTGAAAATAAAGAGAAAAAGTGATGAAATGCAAAAAAAAAAAAAAAGGATATATCAAGTTCAATTTCTTGTGAATTTTATAAGTGATTGAATGCTGGACAGACGTATTGAAAAATAAAGAAAAAATATATATTTGTCAAGGGGTTGATAGAAAAAGAAAAAAAAAATTGGAAATTGAAAGGAATATAAAATCAAGGATAAATTAATAAAAGACTGAAACGCATTTTAGTGTGGTTTTAAAAAAAAAAGAGGAAAAAATAAATATGTATATAAGTATATATGTACATATATATAATTATATATATGTATATGTGAGATGTGACGTTAAGAAAAAGAGAAGTAGTAGTCAAGTAGTTGTGAAGTCAGTTGGTATTGAGTAGTCGAGTAGTAAAGTCGAGAAGTGTAGCAGAGTAGTTCGCGTTGATAGTTTATTACAGAGTAGTTAGCGTCGACATAATTTCATATTATTAAGAGATAATTATTTGCAAATATAAAGGTAATATTATTACCTGTATAATTTTATCAAAAATAAAACGAAGTTAATAAATTTAATTTAAAGTATAAAGAACGAATAATCTTACATGGGGGCTCAACCAAGATGGTGGTGTATATAAAAGTTTCATTTTATATTAGTGAAGTGATGAAAAGGTGTAGTAGTTTTTATAACCAATAGTTATTGATTGTGCATTATAAGTGACTAATTAAAAACATTATTTTGCGTTGTTGAATGGGTTGCGGTTTGCAAGGAGTCGCAATAAATTATAATTAACGAGTGAATAAAAAAAAATAATAATATACACATGTTATAGTAAAACCGGCGTCAAAAAAAAAAAAAAAACAGTAGAGTGGACGACTTCAATAAAAATACAGTAGAATGGACGACTTTAATAAAAAATATAGTAGAGTGGATGACCTAAGCAAAAATATAGTAGTGAATGTTTCAATAATTTTACGTTGCTCAGTATTACCGTTGTATATTAAAATAAAAATTATAATTAAAAATTAATCGTTGAATCGTGTTGCCGCAGTATGTTCAAATTAAATTGAAAAAATAAAACAAATAATTTGAAATTAAACGTTTCTATTTGAATATAAAAAAAAAAAAAATTAATAAATATAAATATACTTTGTCTTCAAATACAGTGATATTTTTACAAAATGTCGAAAAATAGTGACAAACTAACGACAGAAGCTGATAAATTTAATATTGACAAATTGAAAGAAGAGCTTGAGAAGAGAGAAGCAGATACAAACGGTAAGAAAGTTTTATTGAAACAGACTTATAACTCTTATCCTCAGTGAGAATGACAACGGAAGTGAGGATGACAACGAAAGTGAGAACGATAATCTGTCCGTAGGTGAAACTGTTATCAATATTAATGAAAAATCTGAAAATGAGAAACATAAAAAAAACAGCTCATGTTTTAACTTTCGTGACATAGAGGATTCATTAGAAAAATTTAGTGGTGATAAATCTTTAAAAATAGAGAAATGGATAGAAGATTTTGAAGAGATGTCTTAAATGTTGAATTGGACTGACCAAGAAAAATTAATCTATGCTAGAAAGATGCTAATAGGTGGAGCTAGGCAATTTATACGTGCAGAAAAACATATTGTCAGTTGGTCAAAACTTAAGAATAAGCTATTATGTGAATTTTGTACCACTACCAATACTCGTGACGTACATGAAGAATTACGTAATAGAAAGAAGAAAGAAAACGAAACATGCCGTGAATATCTTTACGAAATGCAAGCAATTGGAAATCAAATTCAATTAGATATCAAATCATTGATCAGTTACGTAATAGACGGAATAGAAGATACCAACATAAATAAAATTGTATTGAGAGGAGCATACAACCTAATGGATTTTAAAGAGAAATTAGATGAGTATGAAAAATACAAAAAATCCATGACTAAATACTCAATACAAAATAATCAAGTTAGAAAAAGCATTAAGTATGATAAAATAAAAACTGAAAAATCTAAATATATGTAGATGTTTTAATTGTGGCAATAGTGGACATGAGATTAGAAATTGTCCCAAAAAACAAGATGGTCCAAAATGTTTCAACTGTAGAATATATGGACACAGAGCAAAAGATTGTCCAAATAAAGAATTCAAAGAAAACAAGTATTCAATTTTAAATTTATGCCATGATGGCTTCATGTTAAAAAATGTAAATATTGGTGAAAAAACAATACAAGCATTAGTTGATACTGGTAGTTCAGTAAATTTGATGAGTAAAATAACATATATAAATTGTAACTTGAAAAATATGGAACCTACGTGTAGACGATTTACTGGTATTGGAAAAGCAACAGTTACCCGAAGGTTAAGTTGACGTTGAAATAGAAATTGATGAACAAATTTGTGAATCAATTTTCTATGTGATTCCTGAATATTTGATGACTTATAAATTAATATTGGGAAATAAACTACTTCAACAAGCTGAAATGATAATTAATGCTGGGAAAGTTACATTACGAAAAATAATAAATAAAAAAAAGAATGATTTTTCAGAGAATGAAGCAGATATTTTGAATATAACTTTAGTTGAAAATAAAATTGAAATAGATACTGATAAATATAATAAGGAAATTTTAAATATAATTGAGAATTATTATAAACCACAAGCTAATATACAAACAAATGTGACCACGAATATTGTGTTGACAGATGAAATACCAATC
Organism: Bombylius major; assembly: GCA_932526495.1. NCBI lineage: Eukaryota > Metazoa > Arthropoda > Insecta > Diptera > Bombyliidae > Bombylius > Bombylius major. The sequence continues at coordinate 21,262,686 of OW052043.1, forward strand.
TATTTGAAACCAAGACGATTATCACCTGTTTAGTAAAACAAGAGTGCCAATAATTCAATGCTAGTAAGCTTTATTGGAACTGATTGATACAATCGATTTATGTCTATTTATATTAATTTAATTACATTGTATTAAAGGTAAGTTACAATCTAAGCAATTTTATTCATATGGTCAAAGTTAGTTAAAAGGTAAGTTACAATCTAAGCAATTTTGTTGATATGGTCAAAGTTAATTATATTGAATTAAAGGTAAGTTACAAATTAAGCATATTTACTCATATAGGCAAATTTATCATAATTACATTAAAAATAAATTACACAGTAAGCAATATTTGACTTATTACAATAATCAAGAATGTTCAAGAAAGAATAATATAAATATTGCTTATTGTACAAAATGAACAATAGAAAAGTTGCTAATATGGTCAAGTTCAAGGTTAATGCACCGTATTTTTGTATCAACTTCCGAAAACTTATTATTTATGGTTACGCTTCCGTAACATTTTCCCCGCCGGTGACTTTACTACATGGAATATCAAAGTCACTAGGTTTAAGTCTTGGTGTATACTGTCCTGTCTTCGTCTCTGTAGCCAAAATGATGATAATGTAGCTGATACTATAATGGTGAATGTGGTGTGTATTGCTGGTAGCTTGCAATTTTTGCTGATTTTTTAGCTCTTTTAGTGCTTTTCCTATGTCATCGAATTCGGTATTGTTGCTCAAAATTAGTTTAGGCATTTTTATACTAGAGTTGTGAGAAGTGAGCATTACATAATATTGTTCAGAGATATTTGTTGTTGGTATAAAGGCTGCTGATACAACATTCGAGAAGATGTTATATAGTCATTGTTGGTTCTTTTATGATGCAATTAGTTGTAATGGATAGTATTCCATCGCCTTTTAAATTCTTTGAAATTACCTCTCTGCCGCATACTATATCAATTGTACGTTCTTCATTTAATACAAATATCCAGCTATTGGGTGTGTGTAGTTGAGCCCAGAATGGTGTAGGTGGAAATACTTTGATAGTACAGAGCGGTGATAATGTTTTTTGATGAGTTAGAAAGTCTAGTTCACATCTACTTACAGCTGATTGTTGATTGTAAATGGGATGTTGTTTTCGACACAAATAGTAAGAATTTTGAGTTACTTGACATTGGTTTAGCTCTATTTCCTCCATAGGATAATATCTGTCACGGTGAACATTAATAGCTAAATTTTTAGTATGTGTCTGAATATATAGAAATGTATTGTTGTGTGGTGTTGGTACAGAAATTAAATAAAAAAGTTGAAAATCTTCATTATTTAGAAGAGGTAATTTTGCGCTAATGATAATTAAGTTGTTTGTAATTCGACTTTGTGCTGTCATTAATATATACATTTTGGTCCTTCGACTATACAAAAAAGCAGTCAATTGAGACTACAGTCTAACAAAAAAAAAAAAAAAAAAAATCATGTCGAACTTAGACGAACTTGCCACTAAACAAAAGAAACTTGGAGAAACTATAATTCGTGTACAAACAAGTTTCCAAAGTAGTCCATATTTTACGAAAAACTACTTTGAAAAAATCAATAGCATTTTTAAAAATGCTAGAAAAGAAATTACAGAAAAATTGAACAACATCGTTAGAACAAATATTTCAAAAATATTTGAAACACAAAAAGTTGAAAATCTTCATTATTTAGAAGAGGTAATTTTGCGCTAATGATAATTGAGTTGCTTGTAACTCGAACTTGTGCTGTCATTAATATATAGGTTAATAAGAATGTGCCATGTTTATGTTCTCCAGGAATACGTAAATGTGCAGGAAGATTATCTTGGATGATGTGTTTTTGTGTTTCTATTTGTTGTGGTGTTAGAAGATGTGGATTCATTTTCCCATGTTGAGAATCCAGAAACACCTGTAATATTGTGCCCTGCATATCCAGGAAATTAATTAAAGTCAAAGTTAAATGCTGTACCATTAAATTAAATGTTGTTCCTGCTGTGTCGAGAAACTGCATATAGTTGACTTTTGAGGTAAGTATTCTTATGTGATTTTCAAAGTCGTTTAATTGATTATTGTTGCGACAGCAAATAGCCCCTTTATTTTTTTTAGATATTTTCGTACGCCGCTGTATTTTTACAGACGGTAGTACACATATTTTTTTAAAAATGTTTAAAATTGTACATTTATTGGAAATTTTCAATAAAATATTCCAATAAATGAACTGTAAATTCAACTCCGTTGCACACGCGCAACATAAAATTTAATCTTGTTTTGTTCAAAAATTGAACAAAGATTTTTGTACTAATCACATGGATTATTACAAAAATTACGCCACTTCGAGAGTAATCTCATGCATTTAATACAAATACATAAGATTATTCCATATTTTTCTCGAATATTATCTCTTTCAAATATTCTCTACCTTTTATTCCCTCACTGCCAAAATATTATGTATTTCAGTGTATTTGTTAATATTTAAATACACCATATTAATTTCCCACACAACATTTGATTTACTCTTATATAAATCAATGTGTATGAAAAATCAATAATACCATGTGATCCATATAATTGCATTATGACCTATTTACCTAAAGTAAATAGCATAATGCAATACCAACTTTCATGCGCACACACACCGTGCCAACATCCTAATCATCATGCTCGAATACATTATACACAGAATAATGTATCGAATAGTCTAGAACACCTAACAATGATTGATTTACTCGGGGTATCATGTATATTAATGGTACATTAATTTTACCGCGCACACACGAATACAAAATAAAGTGTGTAAAGCGATTAGTATAATACCATGGGTATATAATTCGGTAAAAAATTTTTTTTTGAAGCGCTCTCGTTTTCTTTTTTTCGGTTTTTTGTTTTTGAAGTTAGTTAGTTCCTGGTTTCTGGTCGGTTTAAGACGATTTTTTTTTTTTGAATATAATGTCTCCAGTCAGCGACGGATTTAGTTTTTTTTGCAAATAGTTAAAACAAGGAATAGTAAATTTTATATATATCGTTAAAAGTGCGTTAAAATATTATACCGCACATTGTTTCTTTTGTATCGTGATGATTCAGACTTAAATCACCTAAGTGGCTCATATTCTAGTATTCAAACACGGAAGTGAAATTCGATTTTGTAAAAGTATGTTTTTTTTTTTAACTAAAGTGATTTTTTTTTGTATTATTCCCAAGAACATTTTGGTAGAGTTCAATTAATTTTCAATTTTCCTTTTTTTTAAATGTTAACGGAGTGTAGAGAAAAATCTTATAACAAAAAAAGAAAAAAAAAATAATGAACATTAAGGAAAGAAAAGAAAAAGAAAAGAAAAAAAAAGAGGTTAATAGAGAACAAAAGAATTTAATCAGAAGTGTGCAAATTAATCTAAGTGTCACATGTTTCTGTACATGTAAATAATAGAAGACATGTAAATCTCTTGCAATTTAATTAAAGTAGAAAAAAAAAAAAAATTTTTTTATTGAATAATAATATAACAAAAAAAGGATATATTCCTGCAGAAAATTTTTTTTTGAAAGAGAAAATATAAGGAAAGAAATAAACTGTTAGAAATGTCTAAAGAAAAAAAAAAAATATAAAGTTTTAATTCAAATCAGTTAGTTCATAAATAAATTCTGATAATCAGTATAGTTGAAATTATTGTATTTTAGTAAAGATTAAAACAAGCAGTTTGGAAACTTACATTGTTAAAAACTCGAGGCAAAATTATAGTTAACTTCTGCAAATAGATATATGTATATACCAAAAAGAAAAAAATATATCTATATATATATACACATAATAATAATAAAGAAGAAAAAAATAAATATTTCATTTGTAAAGTTTAGCAAAAAAAAAAAAAAAAAAAAAAAAAAAAAGGAGAGAAGAATTGTGAAAATTGAAAAATAAATTTTGTTGTTGCTGGATACATAAGCATGGGTGTGATGATCAAGTAGAAACATCGCTGTACTAAGTTCATTAGATTCATAGGGTGTATTAAAATAAAGGTAGTATATGATGGCCATCATACCGGAATTCAACGAGGGAGATTCGGATGAAACTTGTACGACACATATAGTATCTTATGAATTTGTAAGTAGGTTAAATATGTTTTATTTTATTTAAGAAAAGGAAAAATTTTAGAGATGAGAGTATAGAAATTTAGGTTGCTACATAGTAAGTACGATCATATCAATTTAGTTAATGATATTTAGGTTAAGGAATGCCAGTATAGAAGAGCTACTATTTAATAGATATTAAAGCAGATAAAAGAATTTTTTTTGTTGTTTTGTATATATCAATCATGAAATAATTAGAAGTACATAATTAAAGACCGAATTACAGATTGTTATAATGTACAAATGGCGCCGACCACATGTACTTAGAAAAAAAAGAAATGAAAATGAAATAGGTATAATGAATGCTAAGTGAAATACTTCAGAAATAAAGATAAACTATAGATTGAAATTCTATATTATAAGCATAAATATTATATTTGAAAGTTAATAATGATTATAAGTATGTATCTATGTTAGTGTATCAATGGAAAGGAAATGAAAATTGCATTTACGATGTTAAAGAAGAACAAGAGATTCTATTGTAAAATTGTTCTGGCGTTTTATTATTTGCATCAATTATTCATAGGGTTGCGCGAAAAAAAATTGGAGAAAAACGTCACCTCTTCTTCCGGTCGTAATCCAATTTTTACTTCTTTTCTATTAAAATTTTATTATAGTTTTTGGTATCCAAGCATAAGTTACCATTACATTTATAGGTAGGAATTTTTTTTGATTGTGAAATATTTTCTCTTTTTTATAACCAAATGAAATGAATTAAAGCAAAAAAATAAAAGAAATACAAAGGTGTTGTGATTCTGAGTTTCTCATCGATGGTCTGAAGATGGTCCACTTTGAGATTTGAGTGAGGCAATGGTTTCCTTCCATCCATAGGGAAAATGGATTTCTTTTTTGGTTTATCGTTCCCTTTAAGTCTATTCTTGATTGCTCCCTTCTTTAGTAATTTTGGATTTGGATTCTGCCGGTCCTACTATGTTGCCATAACGGACCCGCTTCCGAAATGGTATATCCAAGAACCCACCCCGGCTGAAGCAGCTGGAAAATTGACCGGCTGGATACACCTGGAGGCAGTTCTAATTCAGATTCTATAATTTTATTAATAAATTTCCGTTACGCAACATATGGCGCCCAACGTAGGCACAGACCATCTTGTGTCTAGTTATTTAGTTTGCCCTTAAGGCACCGTATTTTTTTTTTTTTGTATTTCGTATCCTCGGTAACATGGAGATTTTCTGTTTAGTGGCAACATTGAACAGGAAATCTACCATCCCACGCGTCCTCTCAGATCATCCCCAATAACCCGGTTTAAAAAATTTAATTGAACATTTCGTGCGCGATGTTAATTTCTTTTGTGGTAAAATTCTCGGTTCAGTGTCGTAAGTCCGAATTTTGGGTCAGTGAAAAACCCGAAATCTCGTTGCGACGGCACTGACAAATTTTAGTAGTTTCAGTATTCCAAGTAATGTAAATTTCGATTACTTTTCTTAAATCTTGTAATTTCTGTTGATATTTCGGTCTGAATTTTTATTCGATTTTCACAGTAATATTTTTAAATTTCTTTGGTAAACACAATTACAATTGCCACTGACCTATTCTTCCTCTTCGGTCAAAAGCTCCTAGTAGGATTTTTTTTAAATTTCATGGATCAATGACCTTTACGGACTTTACATTATCTTTTCGCTGCCGTGTTCCAACCTTTTCCACTTCGACAGGTTCGAGGAAAAGTTTGTTTTGTTGCGACAGCAGATATGCCCCTAATTTTATGTCCATATATTTTCGTACGCCGCTGTATTATTACAAACGGTAGTACACATATTTTTTGAAATGTTTAAATTTTACATTTATTGGAAATTTTTCATCAACATTTTCCAATGAGTGAACTGTAATTTCGATTCCGTTGCCCACGCGCAACGTCAAATCTAATCTTGTTTTGTTCAAAAATTGAACAAAGATTTTTTCTAATAATCCCCTGGATTATGCTAAATATCACGCCACTTCGAGAGTAATCTTAAGTAATTTTATAGAATGCATAGGATTATTCCAACCTATTCTCAAATATTCTCATATTTTTTACACACCACCAAATTATTATGTGCTTCAGTGTATTTGCTAATGTTCAAATACACCAACAATTTCTCACACAGTAGTTGATTTATTCCCATATAATTTATTGTATGAGACAAATCAAATCATAATAGCATATGATCCATGTAATTGCATTATGACCTATTTACTTAAGTAAATAGCACAATGCAATACAAAATCTTCAAGTTCACGCACACCGTTTCAATCTCCAAAATCCCAGTTGTGAAACGAATCAATTCAGAACTAATTCAGAATGAATTCTATCGATTCCGAATTGATTCCACTTTAGATTACCAAATGGGAAAAGAATTGATTCTTTTTACATGGGCATGTCATAGGCCAGTAATGAATTGATTCCTATCTGCATTACTCTGAATCAATTCTGAATCAATTCAATAAAATTGATTCTGAACTAATTCCGCAGAATGCATTCTGAACTAATTCCGCAGAATGCATTCTGAACTAATTCCGCAGAATGCATTCTGAACTAATTCCGCAGAATGCATTCTGAACTAATTCTCCAGAAAGCATTCTGAACTAATTCTCCAGAAAGCATTCTGAACTTATTCCGCAGAAAGCATTTCGAATCGATGAGGATCTATTTTTAATATGAGCCGTTAATTTTGAAAGTGGCATAAGCCAACATTATAAAACTATCTAAGTCAAATTTTTTAAAATAATAAAATAACAAAAGCTTTCCTTCATCTTATTTATTTATAAAAATTTTTTTAAATCATGAAAAATATACATACTAATAAAAAACAAAAGATTTAATTCAATAGTTAAAACTTAACATAAAAAAAAATAAAAACATTATTCATTAATTAAATTTGTTTGCGATTCCCGCAATTTTTCTCGTTCCATAAATGCCCGCTTATTTATGCGGGCTTTTACTAAATGAAAAGATTTTCTAATCATTTTGACATAGTCCTGGCCATCATAAGCTTCTGAAAAAAATATATAATAATTAGAACGGTACAAACGCCCGTAAAAATATATGTATATTTACTTGCAAATAATTTATTTATATTAGTAAACTGCTTAAAAGCAAGTTTTCCATGACTGCCATCATAGTTGTAAGAAACTATAAGCTTCTGATCTAATAATTTTTCCAAACTTGTTTCCAAATCATTTGGAAAAATGACTTTTTTTATTATGGGTATCTGAATAGGAAAAATAAAATATGTATTTTAAAAATTTATTTATTTTGAAATTATTTTAGCTTTGATTACATAAAAGTTTAAGATATTGTCAGATAAAGATATTTGGTTTTCAAGATCTTCCATCTCTTCGGCAGACTTCAAGGGAAATCTCGTGTTTTCTTTATTTTCTGTATTTTGTTGTTCTCGTTGATTTATAATTGTTTTCATTAGGGCTGCATTTGCACCTAAAGCTTCTATCACTCCTTTGTTTTGTGCAGTTATAAAGTCTGTAATAATAGAATATTAGATATATTTTTAATAATGAATAAATAATATAATGCATATACCCTCCATTTCTTTAAATTTTTGGTCAATATAATCTTTTATGTTTATACTGGAACTGTCTGTAAAATACAATCAAATATAGTAGATATGAAAATTATAGTGAATTAAAATTATAATTACTTAATTCAGAGGAATATATACTCTCTCCGACTACTACATTACACCTACGGAGTTTTTCAGGGAAACTATCTTCCTCCATGGATTGCCTTTTTCTTGACATTTCTGAAAAGTTATTACATTTAAGTACAGTCATGCAAAATTGGCAGAAGTACAGATTTATTATTAAAAGGTAAACGTAGCAATTTGCAGTTTAAATTTTCTATACTAAAAATCTCTTCACTTGCGTTAGGTAATGTATCTGCATAGCTTATCCCCAAAGATGATTTTGAAGGAACTGGATCAGTGAAAAAGTTTTCTAAATTCAGCAATATTTTTCCAACTACAAACTTATTTCCATTTTCATCTTGTTGAAAGTTTGTAATTTGAATTGGCGTGTACGGAGCTATACAACAATAATTATCCGGTTCTTTTAAACTTAAAAAAATCTTATCTGAAGTATAGCTTATAATTTTGTTAGAGGAAAATTTGAAACAAGTAGATTTGTTTGGCTGGATCAGATCCTCAAATTTAAGCTTATTAAATAATTGCTGCAAAATTGTGGATGGTTTTTTTATTAGTTTCTTTAAATTCTGCAATTCGTTTTCAAAGCAATAAGCAGAAAAACCAGTTAAAATACCCAAATGATTAATGTTTTGTGTCAGATGTAAAAGGTGATGAACATTGTATGTGACACTTTGGGGAAATTTTCAACAAAAGCTTCTAAGAGATCTTGTGCAGTGGAAAGATTTTGTCTGAAGCTCCTAGGACAAGATAACAATCTGTACGCACAATGTAGAAGAAGGAAACTGTAATATATGTCCTCATGCACCTTATCTTTTAAAACACAAATTCCCGTGTACAAAATAAACTGCCGGTATTCTACTGCTTTCCAGTGTTTTATTTCTTCAAAACCTCGAGGTTTTCTTGCAAATTCTCTTGGAATGAAGGAATATAATGATTTCAAATGTTCAGAGATATTTAATTTCATTTCTTGATTTATTCGATAACAGAGCAGGATCTTGTTTTCTAATAATCTCAGCATAAATTTTTTTGTTACGCCTAGATCTATAAGGTGCATAGGATCAATGGCAATTTGCGATATCATATTCACTGCAATTTCTTCTAAAGGAGTCTTTCTACTTCGAAAATAATTTTGATGTAAATATAAATGTTTTCTTTCTAAAAAGTCTTGATCGGAAATCAAATTTGCGGTTTTTGTATCATACGTTACAACTTTATTGATTTTTTTTCCAATTTGTGTACATTTAGTACAACCATGAAGCGAAGTATGACCTACTATGCCACAAACAAATGATTTTGCTGGAGCATCGCAAATGATCGCTCTCAATTTAATTTCGAATTTTTTGTTTTCTAACTCCAAGCCGTTTTCAAATAAATCTTTCATTTCCACTACAAAGTCGTGCAAGTAGCTTTCAATGCTTGAAGGCTTTTTACTTCCCAAATAAGCACCTATTAGAAATACTTTTATATTCGGAACATTCACAATTTTCCCCAAAATTGGCCATAAAGCAAAGTTCGAACTCTTAAAAAGAGGTAAACCATCAATATTTATATCAAAAATGATTTCATTGTACTCATCAAATATGTTGATAATTTTTTGCATTTGAGTTTTGAATCCATAGTGCCAATACTGACCAGGTGCAACTGTTCTTATTATTATTTTTTCAGTGTTCTTTATCAAACTTTTATAACATCTTGGCACATCTAAATTTTCATCGTTCAGAATGTTTAATAAAGAATCTACACATAATCTACTGGGTTTAAATTTTATGCACCATTTCTTCAATTTATCTCTAAGAGATAGAGATAAAGTTGTTGGTTGGGGTTGATTAGGCAACAAATTAATAGTTGAATTAGGTGAAATGTTTTCACATTCTCGTTCTACATTTATTGTATTATTTGGTAAGAAATTGTTGACGTAAATTTCTTTTTGTTTTTTCACATTCCGCGCAATTTGTCTTTTACTTGTTCCCTTGGTTTTATTCATTTTTATCGCTACTGATATAGTTACATAACATCAATTCAATTTAAAATTTAACAAATTGCCTTTTTAACCCTAGAATCGCCTGATCAACATTGTCAAAGTTTACATTTACAAAAAAAATCTCACGCGGTTATCAAAAAAGACACTTCAACAAATATCAAGGTCAAATAATTACGGTTTTTAGTCTACGGGATGCTGAGATACAACTTTTTGAAAAAAATTAAAATTTCCATATACATAAAATGTAGGTATGGTATACATTTGTATACTCACGGCCAATTTTTTGTTTTGCAAAAAAAAGGGTATTTTGTTCTATCGATTTTGAGCTAGGAGTTTGAAAATTGAGGTGTATTGAGAAGACCCTCTAAAGGAGGAATTGGTGAAGTTTCAAATTCCAAGCTCATCGGGGTCATATTTAAAGTAGGACTCAAAATCCGAATGTATACATTTGTATACGATCAGGCAATCTTAGGGTAATAAGATTAATATCGCTGGTCCAATGCTTATTTGTTCAATAGACCATTTTTTCTTTCGAAATTGAGTTATTGATGCAGACATACTAATTTCGGATTTTTCTTTCGATTGGTGTACTCAGAATTGCTCTAGGTGCTTCCGTTCGGGAGGCACAGAATGAAGCTAACTCAGTGTTTCTCCATTTACCCAAAAAATAATTTCTGTTGTTTTTTATTTTAAAAGGAATTTTATTGTTATTATTATTGAACAAAAAAGCATTGGTCCAGCGATATGTATTTTAAATTCTAATATCTAAAAACTTACCTTTCAATGATTATTCGAGTTAATGCACTGTAACTTAACACATAAAAATAAAACACAACTTCACTTCTAAAATTTTAACAATGAATGAACCAAAAAGACGTGAAAACCAAATAAGCAAATAAAATAACAAAAAAAAATTTTAATTTACCGTTGTTTTTATATTTTTATGCGAGCATATAGTAACACGTGCCATCATGTTTTTTGCTCATTGTTAAATTAGTCATTATAGGAAGCCAGAAAAGGAAGCAATTGATTCTCTCTGCATTACTAAGAATCAGAAATGGAATCAATTGATTCTCTTTGCATTACTAAGAATCAGAAATGGAATCAATTGATTACTTTGGAATAAGTTCAGAATTAATTCTTTTAGAATCTATTCTTTTTTGGACAACTGGGATTGTTTACTCAAATATATTATTATCAATTAAATAATATACCGAATATTCCAGAGTACATGATGATGATTTGTATACCTGGGGTACTATGTGTAATGACAATGAATTAATTTTGCCGCTTATACACCAATACTAAAATAAAGTGTGGGTATATAAAGCGACAAAATTTTTTTGATAGGGGGTCTTTTCTTGTTTTTAGTTTTTCTTCTTGCTTTGGTCGATTTTGATTGAATTTTTTTTTGGTTTTGAAATGGCTCCGTTCAGTGACGGTTTCTGTGTATATTTTTTTTTTGATTTTTTTTTGAACAAATAGATAAAAAAAATTATTATTTAATTAATTTTTGAATTTTCATAGTAAAGTTAAAGTAAATTCACGTAAATTAAAATTATAGAATCAAAATGATAATTTAAAATGCCGGAAGAAGGTTAAAAGAAAAAAAAGTTGGAAAAGTAAAGTAAAGTAAAAAAAAAAAAAAAAAAAAAAAAAAGATATTGTGTTTTAATTAAACAAAAGTCAAAATAATCAATTTAAGTTAATTTATGGTTTTAATTTAGAAGAAATAAATAAAATATATATTACATTTAAAAAGAAAAATTTTAAGAAAAAAAAAATATGTTATTTGAACAATTTTTTTTTAAATTTTCATAGCAAAGCTAAAGTAAAATTAAGTAAATTGAAAAAAAATATATAATCGGAATTATAATTTAAAATGCTGGAAAAAGAAAAAGAAAAAGAATTAGAAAAGTAAGTCAAATACAAGATATCGTGTTTTAATTAAACAAAGTCAAAATAATTAATTTGAGTTAATTAAGAATAAATAAGTAAATTAAATTTAAGAAAAAAAAGAAAAAAAAATCTATGAATTAAGTGAAATGTGAAAACAGAAAAAAAAAAAAGAATTCGTTTTTTTTGTAAGAAGAAAAAAAAATATAGTTCTGATGGGTATATCTTTGTTAAAAACAAAATAAAAAAAAAAACAAAAAAAAAATGGGTATTCTGAAACAATTTAAAGATTTTACAGATTGGTTTTACAACAAAAAAAAATAAAGAAAAAAAAGTTATTAAGTGCATATAGATTAATGATGCGAGTAAAAGTAAAGCTACAATACATAAATTAGTAAAAAGAGAAAAAAAGAGTGTAATGTACCTATATAATGTAAAAATTTTGTTGACTAATTTGGATAAAACCTTAAGAAAAAAAAATCGCTCACATATGTGTTTTATTAAAGCAATGCAAAAAAATAGATGAATGATTTAGGTTAATTTGATTACAAAAAAAAAAAAGAAAATTTAGTAATAATATGTTCTGTGCATCAACCCCATGGTTTACAGTGTACCGCTCAGGTGGAAACTTTCATGCTAGTCTAGCCACCGAGGGACTTTGTCATCATATCAAGGACCGTATGAATTACTTTATAAAATGTATAAATTTTTAAATAAACTTTAGTATGTAAGTAAATAATTTTTTTTTCATTTTATTAAGTAAATTTATTTAAAAAAATGTATATTTTTGTAACAAAAGAAAAAAAAAAGAAAATTCAAGAGAAAACTAGAATGAGAAATAAAAATTGTTTTTTGATCAATTATAAATTTGCCTTAAATATCTAAATCACGTAAAAAAAGAAAAATATATACTTAAATTGTCGGACAAAAAAATGTTTCAAAAAAAAAAAAAAATTTTTGAAATAAAAAAAAAATTTTTATAAAAACACAAGTTTTAATTTTTATTTCACACACTGATTTTATTAAACAGAATTTTTACATTGACACTTTATTTTCTATTCTTAAGTTTACTTGCTACTACTACTTTTCATGCTGGAGGGAAGAGACAAGCGTGGGACATGCAGTCATGTCGGACAGACTTGTTGAAAAGTGCAACCTTTTCAACATGCCTTGGGATGACATGACTCCAAGTGTCATGTTTGGTAGAAAATATCATGTAATGTATCCCACAAGGGAAGAGTGGTCAAATACTACTGCTGTTCTAAGTGGGGCAACAGATATTATCTATACGGATGGATCCAAATCCGGAAACGGTGTTGGTTCGGGTTGGTATTTGAACAGTGATATCAAATACTCATATACGCTAAGTGGTATGACTTCTGTCTTCCAAGCGGAGATTTACGCCATACTAAAAGCGGCATGTTGGATAATTGATAACAGATGGAGTGGAAGGGCTCTCTGCATCTGCAGTGATAGCAGAGCTGCGCTGCAGGCTCTGGAGAGTCCAATCACGACATCCAAAATTGTCCATGAATGCAAAAAGAAACTTAAATCCATTAGCAAACACAATGAACTTAAGCTTCTGTGGGTTCCAAGTCACCATGGTGTAGAGGGCAATGAACTCTCCGGCGCCCTCGCGAAGGAGGGCACGTTTAACTCTGTATGGGGACCGGAACCAACAATAGGTATCAACTGCGCCTTGATCAGTGGATGGATCACCAAACACATGGAGAAAATCCATGCGGAAAGATGGTCTGCCCTACTTGGTTGCAGTGGTACGAAATGCTTTGTGAAAAAGCCTGAGGAAAGAACGGCTAGATTTCTTCTAAACCTTAGTAGAAAAGACTGTCGGGCTCTCGTTGGGCTCATTACAGGGCACAACACGTGTAACCACCATCTGGCGGTCATGAAAGTGGTCAGGGACCCAACGTGTGGGGCCTGCCAGGAGGAGGCCGAAACAACAGAGCACTATCTCTGCTGTTGCCCGGCCTTCTCTAGGATAAGGCTTCATACATGGAACTCTGATGTAATGAGAATGGAAGACATCTGTTCTCAACCCCTAGACAAAGTCCTCTCGTTTGTTAAGAAAACGAGGAGATTTTACTAGAGACGGGGCGCTGAGTACAATGGACTCTCCTGTCTGAGTGCTCGTGGATGCCTTATCCGCATCCCCCCCACCCACACAACAACAACAACAACAACTACTTTTCACGACGAGACACAAATCGAAACTGACTTAATTGATTCATTTAACTTCCTTTACAATTTTGTTACTTAACTTAAACATTACACCTAGAATGATGGGAAAGTGATTTTGTCTATTTTGCAATCTAAGTATTTTTTGTATTGTGAGAAAGTGATTATTATTTCTTTTTTACGAGTTTGCAATTTTGTGGGTATGAGAAAATGCATTTACTAATTAATAAGTTCTTTGATTAATAAGAATCCAAAAAAGGTTAGTTTTGATGAGTTTAGGTTTTTACTTTGAGTTTCAGTTACCATGCTTGAAAGTATTTTCTTATGAGAACGGTAATCGTTCCTTTGGAGACGTAACACCTCCCTCCTTAGGTATCGACTCCGTGCGATAATCTTTCAATTGGATGTTAACTTGTGTATCTTTTCTTTTGTAGTTTAGACATGTATAAAGGTGAATGCTAATTATTATTAGTATGATTAGAAAAATTACAAAATCTGTTATTAAATTTGTATACCATCTCTGAGTTGTTATGAATTCAATTTCTTTGATATGCCTTGTGTTGTTTATGTTTGTGTAATGGAGATGTTGTAGATGGATTTCATTTACAACTTGCTTGACCGTGATATTACGTTCGACGTATGGCAATATCTTGGTATGGTATTCTCTTACTGTGTTCTCAAGGTGAAAGTCTCCAATTGAAATGCTACAGTTTGTAAATTTGATTATGTTGTTGCCTTTTATTTTGATTTCCATTTGCTGTTCGCAGTTATTAATAAGTAACGTTTCTTTTAAGTTTAATTACTACGCTATCTGATAAGGGTTCTATGTTTTCTGTTACATTTTTATGATAATTACAATTTGCTATTTCATTTTTTAATAGTCTTGCGATACATTGATCTTCGTATGGGATTAGTTCTTTTTTTAAAATGTTTTGTTTTTCTATGTTTACAAAAATTTCTTGATTACAAACAATAATTTTTTCTATTTCAGTATCTAGTTCTAGCGAATTATTTTTACTAGGAATTTTTTTAATTATCATTCTAAAGTAATTACTTTTTACAAAATTTGGTATTGAAATAACGAAAACTATTACATTTTCTTTAAAGAATACATTATTTTTTACATAAGGTAGTGTCTCGATCGTGATATTATTGTTTATAACTTCTGTTTGTGTTAAAATATCTCTAGTTAATATTCCTAGCTTACTTGTTAAAATTACTTCTCTAATGTTTAATATTTGTTTTAAAAGGATATTTATGTTTTCGTTTATTTCTGTTATAATCATAAAAAATTTTAGTTCATGATCTACTTTACTAACATGATTAGTTATTTCATTTATACTACTACTTAATTTATCCTGAACTTGATTTACATAGTTTGTCACATTTTTTATCTGGTCTGAAATTTGTTTGTTTATCTGGACTTGATCGTTCACGTTTCCGATAATTTGCTTGTTGTTTTGTTCAACTATATTGAATTTTTTGTTAATCTCTTCGCGCTCGTCGTCATCCATTACACCGGTGAGGAGTCGTAGGCCTTTACCTACAATATTGAGCAGGCCTCTTTTGTTCACGTGATGGGGGATGATGTTATTAAAACTTTCTTTCAAATATTTGAGATTGTGTAATAGGGTTGTTGGAATTTGGGTTTTGTTATGAAGTTGGAAAATGTTTAACTCTAATTTATTGATACTATCTTCGTATTGAGAAAGGTCTATAATATGCATAATCCTTTTGTAGTTGTGAATTATTTTGAGTTTTGACTCTTGGAAGAGGATATAACCATTTCCAGACTGTATTTCATTTATTTCGATCGATGGGTTTCCCAAAGTATAGGTGGGTATTAGTAGGAATAGAAAGACAGTAATGCCTGTGAAAAGAGAAAAAAAAAATTCATTTATTTTTGGTATTTTTGTTTTCTTTTGAACTGGTTCATGTATCGTGGTATTTTTTCTTTGTTAATTATAAAATGCTCATCTCCTGATTTTTCAATGGTGACTTTTTTGTGATAAGGTTGGAGTTTAGTAATTCGGTTGAGTTTTAGGTAGTCTGAAGGTTGTTCGGTTACCCTATTTTTATTGAGAGTTGTTATTTTTTTTCTTTTCGTTTTTGTGACCATTTCGTGAATTAATGGGTATTCTCTAGGATCTATTTTTCCATTGAGAAAGTCTATTGGCCTTTTTCCTGTAACTGAATGAATCGTTTCGTTGTAAACTTTCACGCTTTTGATAACTGCGTCTTCATCTAGTGGAGATTTCTGTTCATTTTCGATTACCTTAAGTATTCTAAGGTGCTCGTTCAGCGTATTATGGAATCGTTCGATATCAGCGTTACTTGTATGATTATTTGGGGTGGTAAAATGAATTTCTATGCCTTCATTTTTCACATAATTAATAAAATTTAGGCTATTGAAACCTTTTTCTTGATCTGTAATGATTTTTTTGGGTTTCCCAAAGGATGCTATGTATAACATTAACCCATTTTTAAGGTCTAACCAGTTTCTAGATTTTAGGGGGATAACTTGTGCATGCTTGGTGAATTTGTCGATGACTGTAAGGTAAGGGTTGCCTTTACTTTTAAACCAAATATCCATATGAATCACTTCTAGGGGTTTACTAGGGGTTTGGGTTAATTTGTATGTCGCTCATATTTAGCGGTATTGCAAATATGACAGTTGTTTATTATTTTCTGAATTTCTGTTTTAAGTTTTGGAAAATAAATTTTATTTTTCAGTTCCAAATACACTTCATTGATACCTCTATGGTTCATTTCGTTATGTTGTTTTAATATTTGTTCTTGAAGCTCATCACGATTTTTTATATCTCTCAACAAATAAGAGCACTTGTTAAGTTTTAACAGCTTATTTTTTGAAAAATGTTTTATGTAGGTATTTTGAAACAAATTGTAGAGATTGACGTCTTCTATCATGATGCCTACTATTCCTTTATAAGGCAAATGTGTTTTTAGTAAATTTATAAAGAAGTTTCCGTCAGGACTTGGATGCCTAAATGTTTTCCTATTTCTACCAAAAACTTTTTCGAAATTTTCCTTTGAAGGTGAACCTTTTTCAACTATAATTTGCGTCTTATAAAAATTTAAGGGAGATTCAGATATTGGTATATACTCGGTGCTGTCTTCGTTGGCTGAGTGTATTGTCGCGTCAGTCGACCTGATGTCGTCCAATTCTAATTCATTGGCGTTAATCTCTATTCTTGACAGAGCATCGGCGACCTTATTTTCTCGGCCTTTTAGATATTCAATGTCGAAATTAAATTCTTCTAATTTTGCTTTCCAACGTTGTAATTTTGTATTCGGTTCTTTAAGATTGTGAAGCCATTGTAGGGGTTTGTGGTCTGTTTTAATTATAAACTTTCTACCGTAAAGATAGGGGCGAAAATACTTCGTTGCCCATACTATTGCAAGTAGCTCTTTCTCAATGGTCGAGTATTTGCACTCATGTTCGTTAAGTGTTCGCGATGCATAGCAAACTGGGTGATTGTTTTGAGACAAGACAGCGCCAATAGCAAAATTACTGGCGTCAGTGGTTAATGTGAATTGTTTTGAAAAATCTGGGTACACCAGAATGGGGTCTGTAGTGATTAACAATTTTAATTTATCAAACGCCTCTTTGTATTCTAAATTATTGACATCTATGCGTTTGTCCTTTTTTAGGTATGTTGTCATTGGTTTTGCAATTTTAGCGAAATCTTTGATAAATTTTCGATAGTATCCTACGAGGCCCAAGAATGATTTTATTTGCTTTGGTGTTCTAGGAATGGGAAATTTATTTATCGCTTCTATTTTGTTGGGATTCGGTTTTATACCTTTTGTTGTTATAATGTGTCCAAGAAACTCTGTTTCTTGTTTCATGAATTCACTTTTGTCTAACTGAATTTTTAAGTTAGCGTCCTGTAGTCTTTTTAGAATTTTTTTCAAAGAATCAAAATGTTCTTCTTTACTAGTACTAAAAATGACTATGTCGTCAAGGTATACATAACAAATTTTACCTATGAATTCCTTTAAAACGGAATTCATGAGCCGTTGAAAGGTGGCAGGAGCATTCTTTAATCCGAATGGCATCCTGACAAACTCATAATGACCACTATCTGTGCTAAAGGCTGTTTTTTTAATATCTTCTCTTGCTATTTCAATTTGGTGAAAACCCTTTGCCAAATCTAACGTTGTGAAGTACATTGCTCTGCCTAATTTATCTAAAATATTGTCAATATTTGGGATGGGGTATTTGTCGTCCATTGTTACATTATTTAATTTTCTATAATCAACAACAATACGCCATTTTTTTTTTCCTGACGCATCGAGTTTTTTAGGTACGACCCAAATAGGGGCCGAATATGGGGAATCACTAGGCCTAATTATGCCTTGTTTTAGCATCTCGTCAATTTGTGTATGAACTTCGTGACGGTGAACTTCAGGGTTACGATAAAGTTTTGTATAAATTGGGATCTCATTTATTGTGTTTATTTTGTGTGTTATTTCGTAGGTGAACGATAAATTGTCACCTTTATGATAAAAGGCTTTGTCGAATTCTTTTATTATTTTTAATAGTTCGCTCTTTACGGACTGGTTCAGGTGGTCGCACCTGATTTCGTTTTCATCTGTAAAGACTTCGTTTTGAAATGTCTCAAGTTCTTTAATAGGCACAGGAATTTTATATTCCACTTCTTCATCTGCATTGAAGTATAGCGGGATTTCATTACCTGCTTTTATTTTCATAACTTTATTTTTGTAGTTTATTTCAGCTTCTAGAGGGAACATTATGTTATTACCTATCAACCCGTCAAATTTATCATGAAATTTTAATTCAAGGAATTGCAATTTGTCTTCAGAGTCAAATTCTAAAAAGGAGTCAATTGTTATTTTCGTATCACAAGGAATAATATTCGTTAGTGTTTTAATATTCATAGGCATAATCTTTGTTGCGTATTTTGGGTTACAGATGCCAGTATTAATTATACTTGTCGTAGCTCCTGTGTCGATGATAAATTTCAATGGCCTTCCTTTAGATTGTATCTTTATATAAGGTAAGTTCTGTCTTCCGAGGCTACAAAGTGAAAATTTTCAACAGTATTTTGAGTTTCTAATGAATTAATTCTAGAATTGGTAGATACATCAATGTCCATAGGTTCTGGCCTATTATTGCCATAATTATTATTGTTGTTATTATTCCTATTAAAATAGTTATTATTAGGATTATTATTAAAATTGGGTTGTTGATTTTTTCGAGAGAATTGTGATCTATTACTTGTTTGCTCTGAATTTTGCCTATTAACGTTGTATTGGGGATGTCTTACATTTACTGGGTATCGATTATAATTATTTTGATTGTATTGTTGTGAATTTCTGTTATTAGGATATGGTGAATGAGGCTTTTGGGTATTAGGCTTATTAGATTCATGAAAATTCTTCGTTTTAATACTATTATGCCTAAATGGATTATAGTGCGCATAATTTCCTTCGACTAAAATGTCTAATGCTTCTTCTAATGTTTTGGGATCTCTACTAAATAAAATTGAACGCATTGGTTCCGGCAGTTTATCTTTAAAGATTCTTAAACCAGTCTGAATGTTTGCTTTTGCTATTTCGTTCGAATTCGGTTCACTTTTTATTTTATTATTTAATCTTCTCAAGATACTTGTAATTTGATTGTAAAAATCAATGCAATTAGAGGTAAAGGTTACGCTCCTCAACTCGTCAAAAATTTGTAGGGATGACTTTTTGTCGCCAAAATTTTCGATTAAAACACTTTTTATTTCAGACCAGGATTTAAGATGGCTATTTATTTCTACAACTTCTCTAGCCCTACCATTTAATTTGCTTTTTATTTTATTTAACAAAATTGATTGACTATTAACGTTATATTTAGACACTAAAGGGATTATTTGATCTACTAATTCTAAAAATGTAAACAATTCGTTACCTTTTCCACTAAATTCCGGTAAACTGCTGATGTATTTTAATGGATCAATGTTCAAGTCCATGTTGCTTTCCTGTTGATGCACCAATGTTATGTTGTTCTGTGTTGCAAGTGTTGTGTTATTTTGAGTTCCTGCTGTCGTGTCGTCGTTTCCTTCCATAAAGAAATAAGGTAAGTAGCGTGTGCTTTGTCTTTTTATTTTTCGAATTGAGTTATCCAGTTTTATTATTAATATTCCTTTTTCTTAAGTTGTATCTTTTTTCTACTGTTTTGTTTTTTGAAAGTCTTTTTCTTTTTTTTGTTAAAGCATCTAATTGTCGTTTAAATTCGAGGTAGTCCTCAAGGTCCCAAGTATCATCTGATGATGCTGGTGATTTAGGTTCAAGACATTCTTTGTATTTTGCAACAAAATCTTCTGGTAGACTCATGTAATCCACTTTATTTATTCACTTAAGTATTTTGATTATTCACTTTAATTTATTCACTAAAGTATTTTGATTATTCACTTGTATTTTTATTTCTATTATTATTATTATTATTATTATTATTATTATTTTTTTTTTTTTTTTTTTTTTTTTTTTTTTTTTTTTTTTTTTGTCCTTTATCCTGGATTCCTTTTTATTGGAATCCTACCGACTGCGCCACTTAAATTGTCGGACAAAAAAATGTTTCAAAAAAAAAAAAAAATTTTTGAAATAAAAAAAAATTTTTTATAAAAACACAAGTTTTAATTTTTATTTCACACAATGATTTTATTAAACAGAATTTTTACATTGACACTTTATTTTCTATTCTTAAGTTTACTTGCTACTACTACTTTTCACGACGAGACACAAATCGAAACTGACTTAATTGATTCATTTAACTTCCTTTACAATTTTGTTACTTAACTTAAACATTACACCTAGAATGATGGGAAAGTGATTTTGTCTATTTTGCAATCTAAGTATTTTTTGTATTGTGAGAAAGTGATTATTAATTCTTTTTTACGAGTTTGCAATTTTGTGGGTATGAGAAAATGCATTTACTAATTAATAAGTTCTTTGATTAATAAGAATCCAAAAAAGGTTAGTTTTGATGAGTTTAGGTTTTTACTTTGAGTTTCAGTTACCATGCTTGAAAGTATTTTCTTATGAGAACGGTAATCGTTCCTTTGGAGACGTAACAATATATATCAAAATATGTAATAAATAGATACCTCTGGGGATCCCTAAAATTGAAGAAGAAGAAACAAAAAAAAAAAAAAAAAGAAAGATAGCAAATATAATTTTCGAGTAGTTTTTAGATAAGGATGCTTCTTGAAAATTTGTTAATGCAATTTTGAAATAGAATAAGAGGAAGAAGAAGAAAAAAAAATTTTTTTGTGATTAATTTTTTTGTTGGTAACACCGAATTTTTTTTTAAATTAAATTAGGACATAATTTATCTCTTTATTAGTGAACTGTAAGGAAAATCTAATGAAGCAAAAGTAACAAAAACAAAAAGAAAAAGGAGATAAAACATTGTACCAAAATTTAAAAATTTGTGTTAGAGATTAACTCAGAATTAATTGAATTTAAATGTAAAATGGATTGTAGAAAAAAAAAAGTTAACGAAATTCAAAGGCATGAATAAAATGCATTAAAGCCTAATTAACAAGAAAAAAGGTGTTGTGATTTGGACCCTCTGCGATGGGTGGAGAGGTCTCTGTCCCTTGTTTGGAAATGGCAGCAGGTTCCCTACATCAGTAAAGAAATAAAAAGATTCCTTTTCAGGTTCACCAATTTTTTTTATTTTTTTTATGATTCTCTTTTTTTTTACTTTCTTTGGATTTTGCCGGTCCTTTTTATGTTGTCGTGACGGACCCGCTTCCGAAATGGTGTATCCAAAGAACCCACCCCGGCTGAAGCAGCTGGAAAATCGACCGGCTGGGTACACCAGGAGGAAGTTCAAGTTTCCATTAATTTTCTATTTTTTCATTAAAATAAAAATTCAGTTTCATTCTGAAACTGAATTTTCCGTTATGCAACATTATGTATCTCATATTGACTTTTCTTTATTATGTTATTTGTAGATTCTGCTATTGACGTTTAATTTTTGATTAAGTTAAGGAGGTGATCTTCATTATTATTGAAGCATTTAATTTGTTCTTCATAATGCTCTGCAAACTCTTGATCTAGAATGCCAAAAAGTTTGTTTGCAGCAGCTGTTCCTACGATATCTAATGGTGATCGTTTAATCCTGACTTGACTATGCTCCTTATGCCGGTAAATTAATAGATTCTTGTGTTGTATTCTGAAAATCAAATATTTGATAAACAAATCCAAGAATAGTTGCGAGAAGGTATAATACGTGAAAGTAATTCTGATTTTGCAAGCCCAGTTGTAATAGTTAAGAAGAAAAATGACGAATATCGAGTGTGTATCGATTTCAGAAAGTTGAATCAAAAGATAATAAAGGACAGATATCCGATGCGCAATATCGAGTAACAATTGGACAAATTAGTTGGTTCAAAAATCTTCACTACTATAGATCTCAAAAATGGATTCTTTCATGTACCATTAGCTGAAAATAGTTGCAAATATACAGCATTCTTAACAAGGAATAATCAGTATGAATTTATAAAAACTCCATTTGGACTATGTAATAGCCCTTCTAGTTTTGGACGTTTTATTACTAGCGTATATATTTAAAGAGTTGATTAGAGATGGTACAGTGATTCATTACGTTGATGACTTAATTATTCCTGCAAAAAATTACAACGAGGGATTAAAAATGATCGTGAAAGTATTAACAGTAGCTAAAAAAAATGGATTAGAAATAAATTGGAAAAAATGTCAGTTCCTGAAATCAAAAGTCGAATATTTGGGACATATGATAGAAAACTCGGAAATAAAGCCAAGTTCTCACAAAATCAAAGCTATAATGTCATTTCCAGTTCCTACTAATGTCAAACAGGTACAAAGTTTTTTAGGACTTTCAGGTTTTTTCAGAGTTTGTTCCAGATTATGCGAAAATTGCGTTGCCATTAACCAAGCTATTAAAGGTTAATGTAAAATTTATATTCGGCCCAGATGAAAATGAAGCTTTCATGACTTTAAAACATTTATTTTGCTGACAACAGAAACTGTATTACAACTATATAATCTATCATATTTAACAGAAGTACATACAGACGCCAGTCAAGATGGAATAGCTTGCATGTTATTGCAGAAAAAAGATGCAGAGTCACGTGTACATCCAATCTACTTTATGAGTAGGACAACAACACCGTGTGAAAAAAGGTATCATTCTTATGAATTGGAAGTTCTAGCTATTGTTCAAGCGTTAAAGAAGTTTAAACACTCTTCTGGGTGTAAAAATGAAATACTTAAAAAATTGATGAACGGAAAAAATGTATTAGTAGTTCCTGCTAAGATGCAAAAAGAAATAATTAGAATTACACACGACAATGGACATTTTGGAATAAAGAAAGTTGAAGAAATTATAAACCAGAATTATTATATACCGAATTTGAATAAAAAAGTGGAAAATTATATTAAGTGTTGCATTACTTGCATATTGATAGAGAAAAAGAGAGGTAAAAAGGAAGGTAAATTGAATCCAATTCCAAAAGGCGATTGTCCTCTTGAAACCTATCATATAGACCACCTTGGTCCAATGACGTCGACGAAAAAAGGATATAATTATTTGTTTGTCGTAGTAGATGCTTTCTCGAAGTTTACTTGGATTTACCCTGTAAAATCCACTAATTGTAAGGAAGTTTTAGATCGATTAGAACTTCAAAGTCATACATTTGGAGATCCTACAAGAATTATATCTGATAAGGGTTCAGCATTCACGTCAAACGACTTTAAAGGTTATTGCGATCAAAGAAACATTGAACACATAACAATTACAACAGGTGTACCACGAGGTAATGGTCAAGTTGAACAAACAAATCAGACCATAATTGCAATGTTGTCAAAGTTGAGTATTGAAAATCCGGATAAATGGTACAAATATGTTGATGACGTCCAAAAATGTTTGAATGCTAGATATTATAAGACAATTGGAGCAAGTCCTTTTCAAGTTCTGACCGGTGTAAAAATGCGAAATAAATCTAATGTTGATCTCGTAGATCCAAATCTCAAAGATCCAAAGAGCAATAGTAGAAAATTTCGATGATAAGAGACATGACAAGACAAGAAGTTAAGAAGAAGATTTTAGAAATGCAGCAGCAACAAAAAGCTTCATATGATAAACATAGGAAGATAGCATCAAGTTATAAAATTGGCAATATGGTAGCAATACTGAGAACACAGTTCGGAACCAGAATGAAATTGCGAGGAAGATTCATAGGTTCTTACAAAGTTATTGAAGTTTTGGGTCGAGATCGATATGAAGTTGGAAATGGTGAAGGTTCTATGAAAACAACAACGTCTGCAGATAATATGAAGCATTGGATGAATCAATCGTCGGAGACCGACGATTAACAGGATGGCCGTGTGAGATGTGACGTTAAGAAAAAGAGAAGTAGTAGTCAAGTAGTTGTAAAGTCAGTTGGTATTGAGTAGTCGAGTAGTAAAGTCGAGAAGTGTAGCAGAGTAGTTCGCGTTGATAGTTTATTACAGAGTAGTTAGCGTCGACATAATTTCATATTATAAAGAGATAATTATTCGCAAATATAAAGGTAATATTATTACCTGTATAATATTATTAAAAATAAAACGAAGTTAATAAATTTAATTTAAAGTAAAAAGAACGAATAATTATTCTTATTATATATTATCTTACATATATATGATTTTGTAGGGTGTTCAATTGGTTTACTTTTCTTCTTAAAACTTTTTTTTTTGAGAAGAATTGTATGAAGTGGAGTAAAAAAAAAATTTAAAAAGAAAAGAAAAAGGTCACTCAAGTTAATTAGAATTGCGCGATTCCATTAACCCGTTCGTAAATACCTGGTCATTAAAAGATAAAGGAAAACAAAAATCTTTTTTTTTTTTATTAAAAAAAGGCCGCGCTCCCAAAGGTGAATGTGTGTATGTGAATAATGGTGAGTAGGCAGTGTTGACAAAAAAAAAAAAGGAAAAGAAGGGTTAGATTTGTCAGGCGTATTTTTTGTTACTATTAACACTATAGAAAAAAAATGTGAAAAAAAAATTGAATACTAATGTTGGATTGTAAGTAAAACATGAAAAGTCGCAACGAAATTGAAAAATGAAAGAGTGATTGTAAAAAAATTTATTCTAAAAAATATTAATATTTTTTAATATATTGTGTTTGACGTTGTAAGTGACAGCAAGTTTTATCACGTGCTTTATCAAAACATGTCGCATTCAAGAGGTAAGTCACAAGTTTTTATTATAACTCGATATTTAAACTAAATAAAAGCATAAATATATTTGGTAAATGTTGATAAACGTTCAAATTACTATTTTTAAGCTAATGAAGAGTGTAGAATATATTTTTCTAGGAAAATATCAACGTCAACAAAGATGTGCACTTAGGTGTATATTAGGGCTTTACGTTCAAATTTGTTAACTTCCTTATGTACACAAGAGTGTAGTTCAGGTTTTTAGGAAGTATATATAGTATAGAAACTGTGGTGCCAGAAAAACGAACAATGAAATGGAAAGCAAATAAGTAAAACAAAATTAAATTTCTTTAAAATTTTTGTTTATCAATTTGTCTTAGGATGCCTCTGAAAATGCAGGTTCCTGAAAATGATAAAAGAGATGAAAATGTTCAAAATGACAGCAGTATTTCAGATATGATTTTCAGCTACTTAAATTTTGAATTTTGGAAAAAAATAGCAAGCCAAACAAATCTTTATTCATCCCAAAAGAGAGACTTAAGATCAATTAAAACTTTTGCAGAAGAAAAATTAAGATTCGTTGGTATTAATATGTATATGAGCGTCATCAACTATCCTCAAGTGCGGATGTACTGGTCAAATAATTTTAAAATATGTAAGTAAAATTTCCGATTGTATAACCAGAGATCGTATTTCTGAATTAAGAAACCAGTTAAATTTTGTCGATAATACTGCAAATGCTGACAAAACTGACAGACTTTGGAAAATCCGACCCTTGATGTCACAAATTCAAAATAAGTGACGGACGTTACCTGTATCTGACCATCTTTCTCTCGATGAACAAATGATACCTTTTTCTGGGAAATGTGACTTTCGACAGTATATTCCATCCAAACCAAATCCAGTGTGATTGAAAAATTTTGTTCTAGCTGGGATTGATGGATTGATTCTTGATTTAAAAATATACACTAGTAAAGGCACTATTTCTGAAGAAGATATGAAGACGTTTGGTTTAGACTCTTCTTAAAAGTTTTAACAGAAAGGTTGACTGGAAATTACCGTCATTGCATATACACTGATAGATTTTTTATCAGCATCAAAATCTTGGACTATTTGCATACACGAGAGATTTTCCAAACTAGAACAGTCATGAAGAATAGAGTTGGTTCAGTCATTAATAAGTTGAAAGAAGATAAACATATGAAAAGAAGAGAATGGGTCCAAAAAGATGAAGGAGCTTGTCTCGTATAATGGAAGGACAATAAGTCGGTTCTGTTGCTGTCATCTTGTGCAGGTTCAGAACCTGTTTCAAGTTGCAGTAGGTGGTCACGAGATCATAATAAAGAGTAAATGTTTCTCAGCCAGCTCTTGTGCAGCTCTACAACAAAAATATGGCAGGTGTTACCTTTGTGATCGATATCTGGCACTATACAGGACACGATTAAGAACTGAAAAGAGGACAATAAGAACATTCAATCATTTTATTAACGTAGCGTAGTAAATGGTATCAACATCATGTGAAAGAGAATTTTGCACATATGGTGGATTAAGAAACCTTGTACGAAAGTGTATTAGCTTTGATAGCGAATCATTTCGTAGTTATTCAAATTTAAATCAAGATTTTTATGATGGAGACAATAATGATAACACAAGCCATAATAATGATAATTAATTCCAGTTCTGCAAATGAAAATATAAATATGCAATACATACGGTTGGAGTATTAAAAAAACAGTATGTGACTTTTTTAATATTGATTTGATACTCAAGTATTATGAGGCCTGGGTGGTCGAGAGGTTAGTGCGCTCGTCCATCACCCCACAGGTCCCGGGTTCGATTCCCGGCATAGTCGTGGTCCAGCACTTTTTCCTAAATACCTGTTTTTCCATACTTTCTAATCCATTCTTATATGTATATATATATATATATGTATATAGATGTATATGTATATATATACATAGAGAAATCCTAATCTCATCCTGTCATAACAACACTATGAGCCAGTAAGAAAAAAACAACAAAACAACCACATCTACCAACAACAAGATGGCGTTACATCCTGCAGAAAAACTGGTATCATAGACACAAACCGGAAAAGTGTGATATTACTCCTTAGCAATATCACCAACAGAGGGCGCAGGAACAAGCTAAGGACATAATCGCAATAGGCTAATCTCCTATTAGATTGAAAATAACAACAACTCGATTAAAGAAACCAACACATGCCTCGGACTAGGTTGGAAAATACCAACGAAGTTTCTATGCTAAGATCAGGCCAAATAAGGTCACAAATAGCAGATGGAACAAAAAGTCAGTTGGAAAGAGTTATGTGAAGGCGCTATGTTCCCTCGAGGAATAAATAAGCACAAAAAAAAAAAAAAAAAAAAAAAAAAAAAACTCAAGTATTTCCAAGAATTTTGGAAAACTACAAGTTATGCCTTCAAAAAAACATATTGTTAAATTCAACTTTAAAAAAATGTTATTAATAAGGCCCATTGTAGATTCAGATATAAATAATCAAAATTCACTTGTATTTATTTGATGAATTCATGAATTTCCATTTGTATGTACGCAATGAAATAAGTAATTATAGAGCAAGGTATAAAAAAAATAAAATTTCTGGAAATGGAAATTGAAACACAATATTATTTTGATAAGAGACAAGGAGATAAAAATTATGCTGATGTTGAAGGTGTTAAGGGAGGCTTGATAATTTGGTTCCTATTGTTTTATAAAATTATAAACCAGATTGAATCTACAATGCTGATGAAAGATCACTATTCTACAAAGCGTTACCTACGAGAATATTAGCAGAAGCAGGAAATAATGTTCCAGGTGGAAAGGTACGAAAATGAGACTGACACTTATTTTTTTGAGTAATATGGATGGGTGCAGTAAATAGTAGGAAACCATTTCTCTAACCGAATTGAGTTCCTTTTAAACGGGTTCGACTGTATTTCTGAAAGTTTTTAAATTCAATGTTCAATAACAATCAGAATGAAAAATTACGCAAAAAACAGCCAGTTAGAAAAATGAGAGTAGAATGGTTGATTCAAGACCTGATCAAAATTCAAATCAAAAAGGATGAAAGTTTTGCGATTTTAATATATTAAGGGATTATGCCTACATAAAAAGACATGCAGAAAATGATATAAGTAGAAGCTGCAAAAACAAAATTAAATATTGAAAGTTTTATGACGGCTGATATAGTCTTTGATTTTAAAAAGAAAAGAACTTGAAATTAAACTGAGCTTATTGGTGGCAGAACATAATCTTTCTTTTAAAGGTTTAGACCATTTAAACCATTTGCTAAAAAAAACTGAGATTTTAAAATACAATAATACAAAACATACACTACTGATCAAAGAAAATTTACGTCTATCGCACATTTTCGTCATTTCTCCCACCACTTTTTTTACAATATGTTGACCGCGTGGTAATACGATAGTATTTTAGGGTGGTTTTGCTAAGCAGTAAACAATGTTTAATGATCAATCGTTAATTAAAGCGAGTGATTAAGTAAAGAAAGTAAACTGTCTGATTTTGTAAGTCATTGAAAAATTCAGGTAAAAATAAAAAAATATTGATTCTATTAGAAAAGACACGAATATCTCGGTAATAATTGTTAATTTTTCAACATTTTATAGAAAACTCATTTAAAAGCCAAGAAAAATAATTTTTAGTAATAAAAAATAGTTTTTCAAACCGTTGGCGTTGTTGGATTTTACTGAACACTAGGCTTATAAAAGTAATGTAAAACTACTAAAACTGCTTGCTACAACTTGATCTTCAAAATCTGTTGGATATAATGATGCAGAAATGATCAATTTTGTGAATTTATCAATTATAATCAAAATAATGTGTTTTTGATATTTCTTATATATTTTTCAGAAAACATTTGACAGAGGAGCAAAAGAGTTTTATAGTAGGTCTGAGGACAACTGGGAAAACTTTCACCGAAATTATGAAAATTTGTTTAGAAAACGGAATTAACGTTAGCAGAGGTGGCATTTATAAGATAATTAGCAACTACCAGAAGTTGAAAACAGTTGTTAGAGAAAAAGGAATAGGCCGAATTAGAAAACTCAGTCAAAAAGATGAACATTAATTGAAACAAATTCATTGAAAAACAGAAAGAAGTCATTTGTTTAATTAGCAGAAGAATTCCACAATTAAAAAGGACAGAGAGTTAGGACAGAAGAGCACTAAATAGGCAAGGATTATACTCCTACCATTGTAGACGACTTCCAAGTCTGTCCCTGGAAAATAAGAAAAAAAGACGCCAATAGGCCCAGATTCATAAAAACACCGATCGGATGAATGCCGCTATTTGTCGTCCTGGAGAAGAGTTTCAACCGGACTGCACACAAAGAACTTCGAAAGATCGTCGAGGAATTATGGTATGGGGTTGTTTTTCTTCTTAAGGAGTTGGCAGCCTTCATTTTATTGAACAAGGATAAAAAGTCCACTCCACAGGGTATTAAAATTTTCTAGAAGAGTCTTTGCTGCCTTTTTTAAAACAACTAAGAAATCACCAGCTGTACAGATTTCAGCAAGATAATGCACCCTGCCATAAAACAAACATGATTAAAAATTGGTTACAGAACCAAAAAATCCAAGTTTTGGAAAATTTGCCTGCACAAAGTCCAGATTTGAATCCCATAGAGAATTTGTGAGATCAAATGGAAATGTCCAGAGAAGCGATTAATGAGGCGTGGAACAATATAAGCCAGAAACAAATTAAAAAACTAATAGAATTATTGCTAAACAGGATAAATTATGCAGTTAAAAATAAGGGTGGAAACACTATTTATTAATATTTTAAAAAATGTTTATATATTCATAATGAAAAATCATAAAATTGTTGAAGGGTGTGTTTAATTTTAGATACAAATTTATCATTTCATAGTATTTTCGTAAGAAAAAAAAAACTTTGGTACTTCGTTTTATGTGGAATTTTTTTTTGTTCACTTTTTTTCGATCTGTAGTGTAAATATACATCAAATCAAAGCTCAGAAAATCATTAAAAATGTGAAATGATTAAATAGAAATTTGTGAGTCCAAAAAGCCTAGTGTATTTTATTTTTCAAGGAAAAAAACCAAAAACTTTATTTGTTCTGGGTTGTTTTGAATTAATGTCAAAAATTAAATAAAGAATTTGTTCTTTCAGATACGGAGAGTTTAATGGCTTTAAACTATGAAAGACCATGCCGGTACGACAGTAAAAGTAAGTTTCGCTGTGCAGAATTTCCTCACGCTGATATTGCGAAAAATAGACAGGTTATCCAAAAGTACAATTCTAAAGAATAATGTTAACAACAACAACTATTTAATTTAATTTAATCACCCATGTTCCAGATTCCGCTAAAAGTGGAAGTGGAATACGAATTCAAATCCATGCGAAATGGAAAATGGTGTTCTTGATTCCACGCGGAATTATATATTTCGAACATTAATTCCGAATCAGCTGTTACTTGTCATTTGTAGATGAGACTTTGAAAATATTTTGCATTGAAATAATTTAGTTCTTGAAAGTGTTGTAAAATTTGAAAAATATATTATTTTTTGAAAAAAAAAA
Organism: Bombylius major; assembly: GCA_932526495.1. Taxonomy (NCBI): domain Eukaryota; kingdom Metazoa; phylum Arthropoda; class Insecta; order Diptera; family Bombyliidae; genus Bombylius; species Bombylius major. The sequence goes on from OW052043.1 coordinate 21,293,314, forward strand.
AGTGTTAAAAATAATCGTGTTTAATAATTCTACTGTATGTATTACCTTGTTATCAATATATTTCCTTATTTCATGAATATTTTTCACTTGTAACTTTGTTTCTTTACAGTACTTGAATTAACTGAAGAAATTAATTGTAAATACTAATAATGGATAGCGCTCTACTGTATTTAATAAATCAAGTAAACGACGAAGAAAATACTCTTTATTCTTGTGTTTTCCCCTTTAAAATACATTGAATGTACATATTTATAAATTTATGAGAACCATAATATACAATTACTTACATATTTTAACTTTAATTTTAATTTAAATTTATTCACTATTTATAAAATTTATTTAATAAATTTAAAAAAAAAACTTTACTAATATAATTTTGACTACACAAATACAAACCACGATTGAATTTGACAACTATTATTTCAATTCCACGTACAAAAACATTGCGGAATTGAATTCACGAAAATTTAGTGAAAGTGGAATGCAGAACACCTAATTCCACTTCCGCAACTTCAATTCCGAAAAAGTGGAATTCAGAACATGGGTGAATTAATCAAATTATTATTGTTGCAAAAATAACACCACAAAATACAATAAAAAATTTTTCATTCATTAATGTTTTAATAAAATATTTAGTAAGCAGTTTTGTCAATTCAGCAAAACAAATGAATTACATTGACCCACACAAAATGCAATGTAATTAAAATATTTCTTAAGGTATAAGATATAAAGATACTAACATAAATATATGAATTATGAAATTATTGCAATGGTAATATACATATGCAAGTAAATGACCTATTAATATTACATATGTTATGAAATGTAGAATTTATGAAATTAATATTACTGTAATTAGAATTTAAGTTATTTGAAATGTATTGTATTGATTAGTAAGCAATATTGAACTATATAAACGAATCGAATTGGCAATAAAGTATTCAGTATATTTTCAGTGAATCAAGCCTTCTCTTATTCTTCTGGTGAGGCTGCCAGAAGCACTGAAAATTCTTTTTTTTTTCCAGCAATAGGTGACCAAAGTGTTCAGATCCACTATATATAGCAAGTTTTTTAATTCAGATTTCAGAACCATAACCAACTAATTCTTATCTATCAGGTATAACCATAATATCTATAACCAACATATCAGTCAACTTGTATTCATAACCAAGATATTAGTTGACTTATATTCATCACCAAAAAATCAGTTAACTTATATTCATAACCAGAATATTAGTTAACGTACATTCATAACCGTACACAAGTTTTGTACTTGGGTACATTTTTCATCTTGATCTACAATACACAAGTTTGTACTTGGGTATATTATACATAGAATAAAATACACAAGTTTTTGTACTTGGGTATATTATACATAGAATAAAATACACAAGTTTTGTACTTGGGTATACTGCCATCTGTATATAGGTTTGTACGTAGATCCACGAGTATTTCTAGCATAAGTTTGGTACTTAGGCTACAAAATACGCTGTGAAAGATAAAAGCATCTCTCACAATAAACATTGGTGACCCCGAACTAATTTAAAGATATAACATGGAGGCATTATTAGAAAAGCAACGTGATATAGGTTTTGAAATCAACCGTTTGTTGATAAATTTCAAGAAGGATTCGTTACATAGAAAGACTTAAACTTATTTAACAACAAAGTTAAATAATCTTGAACAACAATGGACTGTGTTCGAAGAAAACCACGAAAAACTGTCGACTTCTACAGAAGTAGATAAAACATCAGAATACTTCACTAAAAACTTCTTTAATGAAGTTAAGGGTAGAAGAGATAAATTGAAAGAATTTATTCAAGCCCTACAACAACCTGATGAAACAGATTTTCATGAACAAAAAAATGAAACGAATGAGGCCTCAACAAGCAAAAATGCAGCAGTATCATTTTCGTTTGAAAACGAAGATGAAAGCAACGATCCAGTTCTGCCTATGGTCCATCAACAAAGGGCACTTATGCGGAATATCTCCCATTTTCTTGAAGACATTGAAGCAAAGGAGTTATCCCAGCAGACAGTCGCGTATCTAGAATATAAAATCAGTTTATTACATCAGTACGCAAATGAAATGCGGCGTTTAGACCAAAAAATATGGGAATTAGCACGAGAAAATGAGCCGAATGGCTACAGTGGCTACATATTATCTAGAAATGGAAGATTGGTTACAAGAAACTTTGATTACTTTAACATCGAAGCTGCAAAGCATGAAAGGAACAGCTAAAAAGGAGAATTCTACTGGTCAACTTAAGCTACCAAAAATAACCATTCCTACGTTTACAGGAGACTACTCAAAATGGACTCAATTTCGAGACCTATACACTCAACTGATACACAACCAAAATATGAGTGGTGGAGAAAAAATGTTTTACTTGATAAGCCATCTTGCAGGAGAACCACAACAACTAATTAAGCATCTACCTGTATGTGACAGCAACTATGATGATGCATGGAATCTCATATGTGACAGATATGAGAACAAAAGATTATTGGTAACAACATTTCTAAATAAATTATTCGCACAGCCCATTTGTCATAAAGAATGTGCTAAAGAACTGAAATCATTGCACGACGTGACGAGAGAATGCTTACTGGAACTGAAAAATCTGGGAATATCAGTAGACTCATGGGACCCTATATTAGTCCATATTTTGATCAAAAAAGTCTATGCTAATACAATGACACTATACGAACAATCATTGAAAAAACCCAAAGAGGTACATGATCTGAAAAGTGTGTTAGCCTTTATACAATCTAGATTCCAGTCTTTAGAAGCAGCAGGCTCGCGAACTCTTACCAAGGACAAATCAATTACCAGAATCGCATCAATTGCCTCAGCGACGAAGAACAATGGTTGTACCATATGTTCTCAAAACCATGCATTGTATGCTTGTAAAGCATTTCTAACCAAATCACCATATGAAAGGTATCAATTATTACGGGAAGCTAAGTTATGCATTAACTGCATGCGAAGTGGCCATAGGGCAGACACATGCACATTAAGACCATGTACAAAGTGTTCGAAAAAACACAATACATTGGTCCACATCGAGGATAATCAAAACCCTAAATTAAGGTCCACCAAGGATCAACAAGATAAAAAGAAAAACAATCAACCAAAACCAATCTCACAACCACAAAGTGTTGCTACCACATTAGCCACTGAAGTTATTAAACAACATGAAGATTATGTGTTATTGAGTACAGTGAGACTTGGCGTAATATCTCACACCGGTCAGAAGGTAGAATGCCGCGCAATACTGGACACAGGATCACAACTCAATTTCATAACTCAAAAGTTAGCCAAGAAATTAAAAATAAAACCACAAGAAGATCCAATGCATGTGCAAGGTATTGGTCGAAACAACCAAACAATAAGTGATAAAGTCAATTTAACGATACAATCAAACCACAGTGGATTCACAGCTAATATAGGGGGACATCTTCGATCGGCTAGCAAGCAAGCAAGTAAGACTTGCTAGCTGAAATGATAGAATTGGTATCCTCGATTGTTTTTGCTCTCGCAAGTAAGCAAATTAACCGTCAAAATTTGCGATCGCAAAGTTGGTGTCGCAAACTCAGTTAACAGAACACATAACCTCAAATTTCTTATAAATTAGTAGAAACTCAAACCCAAATACTTATGTTATCAATATAATTTGAATATTTTTTTCTTGTAATGGATAGAATTGGTTAGTGAGACCATTGTATATGAATTAATAAATTTATACACAATTATGAGACTGTAGAAGTTTGAAAATTGAAAAAAAAATAGTTCATAATAAACAAAATAATTTCGGTTATGATTTAAAATTTTAAAATTTCAAAAATTTGAATAAAAAAAACGAATTTTTAACGTAATATAATAGAAAATTATAGGTTATGTATGTAAAAACTTATTCAGCAAAAGTGCTTAAAAAATAAAAATGGTTAACTTGCGATTACAATCGAGGATGTGATTTTTTGTAATCGCAATTAGCAATCGCAAATCCGCCATATTTGCTAGTCGCAATTTGCTTAATTGCTAGCTGATCGAAGATGTCCCCCATAGAAGCATATATTTTGAAACAAATCACCACAGACCAGCCCTCAGTGCACTTAAATACCAATAGTTGGAAAATACCAAAGAACCTGCCCCTTGCAGATCCAGAATTTTATAAACCGGGAAGTATTGACATGCTTATTGGAGCAGAACTGTACTTTGAGTTATTAGCAATAGGACAAGTCAAATTGGGAGACCACACTCCTACATTACAAAATACTACACTGGGTTGGATATTCGCTGGAAAGGTCAACCACCAAACCACTTTTACAGCTAAAATATGCGGAATTTGTGTGCATGACGAAACCAAGTTAACAGAACAAATCGAGAAATTTTGGAATATAGAAGAACCAATTACAATACAACAACCTATGAGTACAGCCGAAATCCGTTGTGAAGAATATTACAACCAAACTACTCAAAGAGATAAAGACGGACGATTCATAGTTAGGTTGCCATTCAGAGAAAGTTCCAAAACGCTTGGAAACTCAAAGCAAATGGCAATGGCACGCCTTAAATCAATGAAAAGGAAATTCAAGAAAAATCCAGAATTGAAGGAGCAATATATACAATTCATGAAAGAATACGAAAGCCTAGGACACATGACCGAAATACAACCTCATCAAGTAAAAAATCTACATTATTACTTACCTCACCATTGTGTATTAAAAGCGGATAGCACCACCACAAAACTAAGAGTAGTCTTTGACGCATCGGCAAAGACAGATTCTAACAAATCACTAAATGAAATATTACATAAAGGTCCAAAAATTCAAGACGAGTTAATGTCCATATTATTACGATTTAGAATGAAGAAATATACGTTTACTGCTGACATAGAAAAAATGTACCGACAGGTTCTCGTTGATCCTGCAGACAGACACTATCAGTTGATATTATGGAGAAATGATGAACATGAAACCATAAAAATTTACCAGTTAAATACCGTCACATTATGGTCTCACATCAGCCCCATATTTAGCAATAAAATGTTTAAAACGGTTAGCAGAGCAAGGCAGACAACAATATCCAGCTGGGTCCAAAAGTTTAGAAGAAGATCTGTATGTTGATGACGCAATGGTGGGAGCAAATACACTACAAGAAGCTTTAGACAAGCAAGAACAACTCGATGCACTGCTTAAATCTGCAGGCTTCAAATTAAGAAAGTGGTGTGCAAATAACCCAAAATTACTTGAGAAAATTGCTCCACAAGATCAAGCTCCGCAGCTGAACATCCATGAAGCCGATGAGTGTCACATAAAAACATTAGGAATAACCTGGTTGCCAAAGACAGATGAGTTTCAGATCACATCAACACAAAGCATTAAGCAGTCCACCACGACCAAAAGAAAAATTTTATCAGAAATAGCCCATTTGTTTGACCCTCTTGGAATTTTGAGTCCGGTTATCATCAAAGCAAAAATCTTTATGCAGAAATTATGGACACTAAAATTAGATTGGGACGCTGCATTACCTATGGCACTCTATACCGAGTGGAATCAATTTCGCAAGGGAATTGAAACGTTGCATAGCCTCAAAATACCACGGCATATCGTAGCTGGAAAATTGGCAAAGAGTATGCAACTACATGCTTTCAGCGATGCATCAGAAAAGGCATATGGTTGTGCGATTTATGTACGCTCAGTACTTCACGATGATACAATTTTAGTCAGGCTACTATGTGCCAAATCTAGAGTAGCACCGACCAAAACAATCACAATTCCTCGATTAGAACTTTGCGCAGCAAAACTCACTGCACAGCTACTGCACAGAGTCAAAATTGATTTAAAATGGACAGAACCAGCTTACTGTTGGACAGATTCGGAGATAGTACTGGCCTGGATAAACTCTTCATCCGCATCGTTCAACACATTTGTTGCTAATAAAATTTCAGCCATCCACGAAATCACCTCTTCAGAACAGTGGAGGTATGTACCCACTAAAGAAAATCCAGCTGACCTGGTGTCCAGGGGAGTCGAACCAATGAAATTACACGAGTACAACTTGTGGTTCTATGGTCCACTGTTCCTACACGCTCCAGAAAGAGCATGGCCACAAAATCCTCAACACTTGAGTGCCGAGTTAGAGCTCAAAAAGAAGAAAATTGCATTGGGGATTACCAAATCTGCCGAATATATAACAGAACACATTAATCACCATAACTCATTCAAGGTCTTACAATGAGTAACAGCATATATCCTACGATTTATCAAAAACTGCCAGCCTCAGAAATATCAGCATCGGAACACTGGTCCTTTGGATGCACAAGAATTAGATGATGCACTTGTAATTATCACAAAGGAAGTACAGCACCAAGGATTCCCAGAAGAATTAGTACAGCTAAGAAAGCATAAAGAGGTCGATACCAGAAGCCCCATTATAAATTTATGGCCATTTGTAGACGACCAGGGAGTAATACGAGTAGGAGGAAGGTTAAAGGAAGCCGACTTACCGTATGATGCAAAACACCAGATACTGTTACCATACCCACATAACATAACAAAAATGTTACTCAATTATTATCATATCACAAATTCACATGTTGGAGCACAGACCTTACTAGCCATCACTCATCAGAAATTCTGGCCCATAAAAGGTAAGACAGTTGCACGGTCGGTAGTCCAAAATTGTGTTAGGTGCATCAGAGCCAGGCCAAAGTTACTCACACAACTAATGGGAAGTCTACCGGCACAAAGAATACAACCATCGCGACCATTCGTTAATTCAGGAGTTGACTTTGCAGGACCATTTTTCACACACTTCAAAATAAGAGGAAAGAAACCAGTCAAAACATATATAGCGATATTTTGTTGTTTTGCCACCAAGGCCGTTCATATTGAGGTGGTAAGTGACCTAACAACAGAATCGTTTATAGCAGCATTAAAACGATTTGTTGGGCGCCGAGGGAACTGTAAGGAAATATTCTGCGACAATGCAACCAGAAGAGGCGCAAACCAAAATTAGCAGAATGTGCAATGACAAAGGAATAGATTTTAACTTTATCCCACCTCGTTCACCTCACTTTGGCGGATTGTGGGAAGCAGCGGTCAAAGCAGCAAAGAACTTGTTCTCCAAAAGCATTGCAACTGCTGCCCTAACGTATGAAGAATTGGGAACAGTTATGGTCGAAATTGAGGCAATACTTAATTCAAGACCTCTTACGCCAATGTCAGAAGATCCCAATGATTTAGGAGCCCTAATTCCAGGACATTTCCTCATAGGGGAACCACTCACCACACAAATAGATCCGCATGCTAACCCTGTGAAAGGAAATTTGTTGTACAGATGGAAACTTGCATCCCAAATTAAATCTGAATTTTGGACCCGTTGGAGCCGAGAATACTTGAACCAACTGCAACAAAGGCATAAGTGGAACAAACAATTAGATAACATTGAACCTGGAACCATGGTCGTCATAAAAGAGGACAATAATCCAGTGTTGTCATGGCCTTTAGGACGAATAGTTCAAACTATAAAAGGCAAAGATGGAGTTGTTAGAGTCGCCGACATTAAAACTGCGAGATGTATCATCCGAAGGGCTATAACGAACTTGGCACCACTACCAGTGGAAAAGGAAGAAGAGTCCAAGCAAGAAGACGTTAGAACACTCAAAAGACCACCCGATGAATCAAGTAATATCAAGGAAATAGAAGTACAACCCGCAACTAAAACGCGACGCACTGTTAAGACGAACTTAGCAACCTCACTTCTTATGACGTTTCTAGTATTACCACTACTAGTTAAAAGTGAAGTTAACATACAACCATTGGACATCAACCCCGGATTGTATTTCGAGAATTTAGGAATGACGTATCTCATAACAGATCAATGGAACATCGTTGTGTACTTTGACACTGAAACCTATTGGAGGGAATTGGAAATAATCCAATATGGCACCCAACAATTATCGGATATATGTGAGAAGATAATAGAAAACCAAGTGTGTGACGCTACAATGAACCAAATTTACACAGTTCTAGAAGAGATTCAGAGCTCTAACGAAATCATAAAACCTCAAATATATCAAAGAGTTAAACGATCCCCATTAGACATAGTTGGAAATGTGGCCAGTTCCTTATTTGGAGTTCTTGATTCGGAATATGCGGAAAAAATGTCAAAAACAATAGAAGATATCCATGATAATCAGGAACACCTTTTAGATTTAATAAAACAACAAACAAGTATAGTTGATTCTACCACAAACATAATCCGAGGGTTCCAATTAACAGCAGAACGGCAAATCTAGGAATTCAACATCTACATAAACCATACAAGCGAAGTAATTCAGAATATGCAGGAGGAACTGCGAGACCAAAAACTAATGGAAACTTTTAATGCCATTTCATTTAGATTGATTTTGATAATCACAGATTACCAAAAGATACAAGCAGCCTTGTTAGATGTAGTGATCGACACACATCACGGAAGCATCAATCCACTATTGCTATCTCCAAAACAACTTCAGACGCAGATCATAAATATTCGACAACATCTACCGGCAACATTACGACTACCAGAGACCACAAATAATGTCTTAAAATTATACAAGATGATGACAATTTCAGGACGACCTATGAAGAATTCTTTAATCTTCCGCATAAAAGTTCCATTGGTCACAAACAATCAATATCAAATGATAGGCATCACACCAATTCCAATATATATAGATGAAAGATATGTAACCATCATCCCTACAAGCTCAACACTAATCGTAGACTTGCATCGTGACTCATATTATCCACTCACAGAACAAGAACTTCGCGAATGCTCAACAAATGACGAGTCAATTTATTTGTGCAAACAACATCATCCATTGTTCAGAGTCGGATCAAAAATTAGCGAATGTGAAATCAACATATTACGACAGAAGGCGATTCCACTATCTTGTAAAATGAAGACCTCGACAGAAGAATCACATTGGATACAACTCAACAGTGCAAACCAATGGATCTATCAGATGAAACATGAAACTACTCTGAACATCCAATGTAACAACAAAATATCACAAGAAATCATCAAAGGACTAGGATTAATTACCATTACTAAAGGATGTACTGTCAGAGATGAACACACCACCATACAAGGATTTGAATTGCACTCAAGTTCAATATATAACACTATCACACACTCAAAAAATTTTAGTGAGTTAATTCCTCCAAAACTAAAATCCAGAATGTCATACACGATCAACAATTACACCAACGATACACCAAAGAATTACACCAACGATATCTTAGAACTCAAACAACATATTCGCCACCTTAAGGAAAATGAAGCATGGCATCCTAAACATCAATCTAAAGAAATTCTTCATCTCTCCATTCATTATTTCAGTCTAGTATTAATCATCGGAATTATCATATTTTTGGGATGGAAAGCATACCAAAGACGATCCAAACCAACAGCATCATCAATGGATTCTCAAAATCGAAAAATCAATTTTCAACTTCCAGCAGAAGAGGTTGACTTGCAACCAAGTCAACGGGCGGGAGAATGTTAACAACAACAACTATTTAATTTAATTTAATTAATCAAATTATTATTGTTGCAAAAATAACACCACAAAATACAATAAAAAATTTTTCATTCATTATTGTTTTAATAAAATACTTAGTAAGCAGTTTTGTCAATTCAGCAAAACAAATGAATTACATTGACCCACACAAAATGCAATGTAATTAAAATATTTCTTAAGGTATAAGATATAAAGATACTAACATAAACATATGAATTATGAAATTATTGCAATGGTAATATACATATGCAAGTAAATGACCTATTAATATTACATATGTTATGAAATGTAGAATTTATGAAATTAATATTACTGTAATTAGAATTTAAGTTATTTGAAATGTATTGTATTGATTAGTAAGCAATATTGAACTATATAAACGAATCGAATTGGCAATAAAGTATTCAGTATATTTTCAGTGAATCAAGCCTTCTCTTATTCTTCTGGTGAGGCTGCCAGAAGCACTGAAAATTCTTTTTTTTTTCCAGCAATAGGTGACCAAAGTGTTCAGATCCACTATATATAGCAAGTTTTTTAATTCAGATTTCAGAACCATAACCAACTAATTCTTATCTATCAGGTATAACCATAATATCTATAACCAACATATCAGTCAACTTGTATTCATAACCAAGATATTAGTTGACTTATATCAAAGTTGTATAAGTAGAAGATGCCCAACGTTCATATATCCTCATGGCACTCAAAATTTTTGATCTGGGGCGTGATATCACACCCCACAACATGTTGCTTATACATTTGTTTCTAATAGTCATGTTTATAATGATATTCAGTAGCAATTATCAACAATTTTACTCATCGTATCAACATTTTAATTATGAACAAAAGGCAGTAGAATCGAGAAAGTTTAGAACAGACGCACAAGTAGAGTGCGATAAAGTAGGAATAAATTCTTTACACAAATGTTGCTTAGTTTGAATTTTTTTACTATACCTATATTAAAATTAAAAACAACAAGTAACATTAAATATGAATTGTTGGTATTCTCGCTATATATATAGCTATAGCTATATACATACATAATTCTAACATACACACATTCGAGCCATACTTTGCGTTGTTTTCAAATTATAAGTAAAAATTTTTAAAACCATATTATTATTATTGACTTGAAGAAATTTGAAATTTTTTTCGTTTTTCTTATTTTTGTTGTTGTTATACTGAAATCCAGTTTTAACCAAATTTTGTCTTTCTTTTTAAACTTGCAGGTATAAATGCATTTTATAATTTTCTATTTTCATTGAAAATTCGCATATAATTTTGAAAAAAAGTTATTTCATATTTTTTGTGGAAAGATACATAATTTGTCAGTATTGGACTGCAAAGTTCCAATTTCTTAAGTAAATGAAGGAATTTCTTAAAACTTTTTACTTAAATTCTTTTAAAAACACTCCAGGAATTTCAATTTTATGAAATGTGAACTGCAAACACCATACAAAATATATAAAAGTGACAGGTCTGATGCTGTCACCAAGAAAATGACAGTTTTTGGTGATATTTTTTGGTGACAGTCACCATACGTGAACATTGCTGGTGACAATCACCAATCACCATACAAGAACCCGGCCCTTGCTTTTGAACTCAAGGACTGGAAGATCAGTTTCAAAGTCCGAAATATAATAGTCCAAAACTGACAAATTACATTATCTTTCCACAAAAAATATGAAATAACTTTTTTTCAAAATTATATGCGAATTTTCAATGAAAATAGAAAATTATAAAATGCATTTATACCTGCAAGTTTAAAAAGAAAGACAAAATTTGGTTAAAACTGGATTTTAATATAACAACAACAAAAATAAGAAAAACGAAAAAAATTTCAAATTTCTTCAAGTCAATAATAATAATATGGTTTTAAAAATTTTTACTTATAATTTGAAAACAACGCAAAGTATGGCTCGAATGTGTGTATGTTAGAATTATGTATGTATATAGCTATAGCTATATATATAGCGAGAATACCAACAATTCATATTTAATGTTACTTGTTGTTTTTAATTTTAATATAGGTATAGTAAAAAAATTCAAACTAAGCAACATTTGTGTAAAGAATTTATTCCTACTTTACCGCACTCTACTTGTGCGTCTGTTCTAAACTTTCTCGATTCTACTGCCTTTTGTTCATGATTAAAATGTTGATACGATGAGTAAAATTGTTGATAATTGCTACTGAATATCATTATAAACATGACTATTAGAAACAAATGTATAAGCAACATGTTGTGGGGTGTGATATCACGCCCCAGATCAAAAATTTTGAGTGCCATGAGGATATATGAACGTTGGGCATCTTCTACTTATACAACTTTGCTTATATTCATCACCAAAAAATCAGTTAACTTATATTCATAACCAGAATATTAGTTAACGTACATTCATAACCGTACACAAGTTTTGTACTTGGGTACATTTTTCATCTTGATCTACAATACACAAGTTTGTACTTGGGTATATGATACATAGAATAAAATACACAAGTTTTTGTACTTGGGTATATTATACATAGAATAAAATACACAAGTTTTGTACTTGGGTATACTGCCATCTGTATATAGGTTTGTACGTAGATCCACGAGTATTTCTAGCATAAGTTTGGTACTTAGGCTACGAAATACGCTGTGAAAGATAAAAGCATCTCTCACAATAAAGAAATAACAAGATGTATTTTCAACAAGATTCATTTCTGTATACGAACCTGATAGACATAGAACTTCTTGTAGCAATGTGAAATCTAACCACGAAAGTTCAGTGCTACCTACTTTCTTAAATACAACAAGAAAATGGTTGTTGTATGTAAGAAATTTTTTATGACTGACGAGTATGAGAAGAAAACGTCTACATACAATTGGTCAGGCGATTCTCAAAGGGAAAGTGCCTAAGGAAAGAAGAGATAGCTACTCAGAAAAAAGCTAATGCTAAACAATTCATTCAGAAATTGCCTGCCACGGAAAGCCACTAGAATCGTATCTATTTGCAATGTGATTGGAATTTAACTAAATTATGGAAAATTTACAATAACTCAGTGGAGACCGAAGATTTTTTTGACTGCCTTTAATATTGGCTTTAAGTCTCCAGCCACAGACGTTTGCAACACCTGTTCACTTTTGGATAATAAACTGAAGGATTAGATACAGAGAAGAAAATACATCGCTTGAGGGCTAAGGCATTTACTACACTATGCCAAGAAAAGCCTCAAAATTCTATAAGTTTATGTTTTGATTTGCAAAAAGTGCACCCTTTGCCCTAAAGAAATATTCAAGATGCATACTATCAAAGTTATAAAAGTATAAGATGCCCAAAGTCCATATATCCTCATGGCACTCAAAATTTTTGATTTGGGGCGTGATGTCACACCCCACAACATGTTGCTTATACATTTGTTTCTAATAGTCATCGATCCAACATTTTAATCATGAACGAAAGGCAGTAGAATCGAGAAAGTTTAAAACAGACGCACAAGTAAAGTGCGGTAAAGTAGGAATAAATTCTGTACACAAATGTTGCTTAGTTTTAATTTTTTTACTATACCTACATTAAAATTAAAAACAACAAAAGTAACATTAAATATGAATTGTTGGTATTCTCGCTATAGGTATACATTCATTTATAATTACTATTGCTATACATGTATGAATAGTTCTAATCATACAACATTCGAGTCATACTTTGCGTTGTTTTCAAATTATAAGTAAAAGTTTTTAAACCATATTATATTATTGTACTTGAAGAAATTTGAAATTTTTTTCGTTTTCTTATTTTTGTTGTTGTTATATTTAAATATAGTTTCAACCACAATATTTCTTTCTTTTTTAACTTTTTGCAGGTATAAATAAATTTAATACTTTAAAGATTTGTATTTCATCTTCATGTAAATCAAAAACTAATATTTTACATTAAAATATTTAATGTAGTGAAAAAACGACTCTTGATAAAAAGAATTTTAAAAATTCTCATATGTATGTATGTATGTATGTACATAGGTATTTTGAAACTGATCTTCCAGTCCTTGGGTTAAAAAGCAAGTTTTCTTTCCTTCCATTGCACTATGGTTGAAAATCCCATTTTTCTGGCCAAAATTCGATTTTTCAACTTTCCAGCTTAGGAATTTTGGGTACCTGATTTAAAAGTAAACATACCAAAACCAAAAAATCAACATTTATTACCCTTGTTCAGAGGTCATTTTGTGAGGTACAGTTGTTGAAAGTGAGAGTTTGTACCCTTAGTTCCACCTGAGTAGTTGTATTGTGAAAGTGAAAAGTTATTTCAAAGTGATTTGAAGTAATATTTTTTTTATTATTTTGGACGAAGTGAGATATTGTGTATAATATGACAGGTATGTACTTTATATTTATTATTTAGTTGTCAAAAATACAACTTTCTTAATATTTAAAAAAATCACTTGACATATGCGTGCTATTTTTATCAATTATTTCTTGTACGTCAATTTAAATATAGAGCTACAAAATTTTGTATGCATTTGTATAAAGCGAAATTAACGCTATTTAACCGAATACTTTGATTTAAATATGCTCCAAAAAAAATCAAGTGCGCCCAGCTGCGCCTTCTCTAAATTTCTCTATCTTTTCAGATGTGTATCGATTTATCGATTTTCTTTCTTTTGAGGAAGTGGAAACAGAAGACAGTTTCGAAGAAATAATAGAATTAAATACAGTAATTAATGTAGATTTATTAGATAGTATAGAATTAGAATCTGAATAAATAAAAATAGTTTTTTCAATAAGTTTTTAATAAATTAAAGCAATAAAATTTTACTTTTAAGTTATAAACAATTTTTTACTGATATTTATACTTGAAATTTATGTACTATTACAACATCACAAATACGAATATTTTTGTAAAAATTAATTTTAAGTGACATACTTTTCTTTAAAGTGAATTTTTACGCTTTTTAATACCAATAAAATATTTTAAGACAAAAAAAAAAGTAAATTTTCTATTTTTTTAATTTTGGCCAAAAAATTGGGAATTCCGACCACTGTGCATTGTGAAACCAATTATGTATTTACAAAGGTGTGCTGAAAAAATTCAAGCATTACTTTACAATGATTGATGTATTTTCTTATGTAATGTTTTCTTATTCGAAATACAGTCCGAGATACACATATGTTTCCACAAAAAATATGAAATAACTTTTTTTTAAAAATTTTATGCAAATTTTCAATAAAAATAGATAAGTATTAAATTTATTTATACCTGCAAAAAGTTAAAAAAGAAAGAAATATTGTGGTTGAAACTATATTTAAATATAACAACAACAAAAATAAGAAAACGAAAAAAATTTCAAATTTCTTCAAGTACAATAATATAATATGGTTTTAAAGACTTTCACTTATAATTTGAAAACAACGCAAAGTATGACTCGAATGTTGTATGATTCACGCAATTTACACGATACGTCAATTGCTCTATCCATCAACCATCAAGCAACGATTCCTACGCGATCGGGGTGAGGCAAATTGAGGGGTAGCACATCACTTGTGTACCAAAAATTTCATCGAGCAATTGCCATTTCCTCTATTCCTTTTTCGTAATTTTTTCAACTCTGCTTTATTTCTTCTTCGACTTTGTGAAAGCAGTATTAAAAATAATACTTGATTAATGAAGAAGAATACTCGAACAAAAGAAAATGGATGAAAATTTTAAAGAAGAAGCATTTGCTGTCATTTTGCTGCATGGATGATTGCTCGACCGTGTAAATGCAAGAGTACATCACGCAGCAAGTTCAAAGCAAACCGCCAAAAACTCGTCCAGCAATTGCTGTATCGTGTAAATTACCCCATTAGAACTATTCATACATGTATAGCAATAGTAATTATAAATGAATGTATGTGGAAATTAAAAAATATTATTGAAGATTTAAAAATATTTTAATATCAAATAATATTGTAAATTTAATATAATTAATACAATTTCTTAATTTGAATGTAATATTATAATTACTCTCTATGATGATGATGTATCCACTTCCACGGTTCGATATCAAAAGAAAGACCTAATTTTACATTTAAACTAAATAACTTATAGTATACCGTTTCGTTAGCAAAGCATTACAATATGATTTAAGTTTACAATACAAGTGCAATGGTAAGTACAATATTCATTATTCATTTACAATAGCAATAGCGGTAAGTATATCAAATGATGAGTAAACTATCACGCCACCGATGATGATAATCGGTAGGTATAACAAATAATAGTTAAATAATTATAGTTGTTGTATAAAAATTCTCCACATTCGGCCATTCCTGATTATTCATCAGACCCTGATGGAATTTCCCTATCTTCTACATCCTCATCCACAGCATCGTCGTCTTCGTCTTCCATGATATCTACTTCATTCTCCGGCCACGGTTTCATCTTGTCAGCACTACATTCCGTTGTACCAGGACCTTCATGCTGTCCTTCCTTCTTCACGATATATCTATCAAACGCTTTGATTGCAGTGACTCTATATGGACCTAGAAACTTAGGACGAATTTTTAAACCTGTCCCGAACTGTGCGCGTTGTACTGCGACTAAATTTCCGACCTGGTACTTTTTCGCTTCCTTTCTTCTTTTGTCGAAGTGCTTTTTATTTTCGGCCTGCACGGCGGCGATGTCCTTTTTTGCCTGTTCTCTTATTTCCGATCGCGTGTCCTGAAACTGCTTTATCCACTCTTCCTCAATTATGCTCATTAATTTAATATCCTGTCTTGTTCTCATTTCTGTACCGACTAATAATTGAAATGGTGTTGTTTTTATTGATCTCTGAAATGTTGAATTTAATGTTTGTTGTAGAGGCTTTACAAAACGATATCAATTTTGAGGATCATCCAAGGATAATTTCGTTAGCGCGGCAATTACGGTGGAATGAAGGCGCTCGACCTGTCCGTTTCCTCTCGGTACTCCAACAGTAGTAAAAATTAGCTTGATGTCGTGCTCTTTGCAGTAGTCTTGAAAGCTGTTAGATGTGAAAGCTCCTCCATGATCTGCTATCATTCTCTCAGGATAACCGAATACTTCCGCAACATTTTCTAGCTTTTTGACAACTTCTTCGGTATTCAACGTTTTAGTAGGAAATAACCAGCAATATTTTGTGAAACCGTCAATGATAGCGAAGATATACCGATAACCTTTTTTCGTACTCTGCATAGGACCTAGATGGTCTATGTGGAATGTTTGCAGCGGTTGATCACCCTTGGGGATCGGTTGCAAATATCCTTCGGCTTTTCCCGCTTTTCTCTCTGCTAGGATGCACTTCACACATCCTTGAATGTAATGTTCGATTCTTTTTTGCAGATTCGGTATGAAATATTCCTTTTCGATAATTTCTCGCATCTTCTTAACATGAAAGTGGCCTTTGTTATGTACCTCTTTTATTACCTCTGCTATCATCGTGTTTGGGACTACAAATAAAAAATTGTTATTGACATTTTTACAAAGTATACTATTGTGGATAATATAATCTTGATACGGTTTCTCCTGCAATATCTGAATTATGGCGTTCAGTCTGTCATCGTTCTGCTGGGCATCTTTCAATTTTCTCAGGAAATTGCTTTCGCTGCTGTTATTGTTGTTGTTGCTTATGCACATGGTAATTGGGCTGCGACTAAGCGCATCAACGTGTTTAAGCCTACCACCTGACCTGTGCTCCACGGTGTAGTCGAATTCCTCCAGCAACAGAGCCCATCTAGCGACTCTTGTTGCCAAATCTCGCTTTTTTAGAGTACATTCAAAAGCTTTGCAGTCCGTCACCAGCTTAAATGGTTGTCCTAGAAGATACACCCTAAATTTTTTCACTGCTTCAACCACCGCTAGGACCTAACTACAATATCGTTTTTCAGCTTCTGACGTCTTTTTGCTCATAAAATGCACAGGGTGAAATGCAGCGTCAACTGCACTTCTTTGTAACAGGATTGCTCCATATCCTTCTTTCGACGCGTCTGTGTGCAATTCCGTTTCAACACCATACTCGAAGATCTTTAATACTGGCTTTGATGCAAGGATTGCTTTTAGTTTGTTGATGGCGTCGTGCTGTTTTTCTTCTAATCTGAAATGAGTCTGTTTTTTCAATAAATCGGTTAGAGGTTTGGCTACGATGGCAAAATTCGGAATAAATTTTCTAAAGTAACTAGCAAGGCCCAGGAAACTTTGTAGCTGTTTCACTGTCGTTGGAACCGGGAAATTCAAAATAGCCTTTGTTTTTAACTTAGATGGCGAGACGTGGCCGTTACATATTTGATGACCTAAGTACTCGATATTTTCTTGCAATATTTGGCACTTCTTCCATTTAATTTTCAATCCATTGTCTGCTGCTACTTGAAGAACTCTCTGAAGTCGACTCAACCCTTCATCCACTGTCATTGACGGAATTACAACGTCGTCCATATAAATGATAACTATACCTTCGTTGATGGGACCCTTCAGGATATAATTGATGTATTTCTGAAAAACGGAAGGAGAATTACAAAGACCGAAAGGCACGCGTACAAATTCGTATTGACCACTGCTCGTCACGAACGAAGTAAATTTTCTACTATTTTCCTCGACAACGACGTGAAAGAAGCCGTTCTCCAAATCAAGCGTAGTGAAATATTTAGATCCTTGTAGCTTGTCGATTTGGTCCTCTATGTTAGGCAGCGGATATCGATCTTTATGGATTTTCTTGTTGATATTTCTGTAGTCGATGCACAGCCGATAATTTCCGTCCTTCTTCTTTACCAACACCACCTGACTAGCGTAATCGGAACTACTTTCGCGGATGATACCATCTTTTAACCAATCTTTAACTTGATCCTCTATAACTTTCTGCTCCTTAGGTGGGAATCTTCGTGGGCTTCTATAGACTGGTACATCATCTACTGTTACAATCTTCATTTGAATGGGCGATTCTGCTGGAGCTCCAGGCACGTAATTCTGTACACAGTTCAGTACTTTCTTTTTTACATCTTCTTTCAGGTGGGATACATCGGGTAAGTATGAGCAAGCTTCGTTGGAGATATCGCTATCAATCTCTGCTAAGAAACATGTCCTTTCGTCCTTTTCTGATGTCGTTTCAGCTTCGTCATTCAGCAGTTTTTTTTTAAAGATATTTACTTTTCCATCTTCGATCTGTACCACAGTGAATTGCAAAAGATTCATCCCAATGATTAAATCTGGTCTCATGTAATTACTGTCGACGATGTGCACTTCTATATTTTCGAAGATTTGATTGTTGATTTCGATCTGAACGATGCAAGAACCTTTGGTCATGGTATTTGCACCTAAACCTGCTACAGATAATCGAGAATGCCTAGAATGATACTTCGGATTAATTGAGGACAAGTGACATTCTTTTACAACACATATATCGCTACCCGTATCTATTAAACTTTCTAGCCAGCAATTATTAATTTTACATGGAAAGTACATACCATTCTTTACGATAAGATGTGTGGATTTTGGTTTTACCCCTGACGATGAGCCTTCGCCAGTACAATCTGCTCGTTTATGTCCATATTGATTGCAACCGAAACATTTAGGACCTTTTTCCTTATGAGGGCACGCGTGAAATTCGTGTTCTGAAGATCCACAATTAAAACAGAATCGTTTCGCTTTTGATTTATCGTTTTTCTTCTCCACTTCCTTTTTTGTCGATTTACCTACTTCACTGCCTTTACCGTTCGAAGATTTTTCATTGCCACTTCTAATTTTTTCGTACATTTCGAGCCTTGTTTTGAATTCGTCGATCGTTTTCGCGCCGTAGAGAATCATTTTATTGCTTGCGTAGTCTTTGATACCGTCGATAACGTATTCGATAATAGATGGATCATCAACATCAGCTTGTGACGCGATATCAATCATGTTATAAAGATATTCGCGTAACGTTTCGTTAGTTTTCTTTTTTCTTTCCCTTAATTTGTTATGGATTTCCACGCTATTCGTTTTAGGTTGAAATTCTTGTAATAAAGCATTCTTTAAATCGTGATACGTCAGCGATTTGGCGTCGCATTCGATAAACAATTTTGCGGCACCGATCAGCGATCGTTTACAAAAGATAAATTTTTGCAAATCGTTCCAGCGAAACGTGGTAGCATACTGTTCAAATTCACTTAACCATTTTCGTACACTCATAGTATTATCACCGTTAAATTTTCGTAGAATGCTCTCGAAATCTGAAAAATTAAATTTCACTGAATTTTCATTTGTTTCAAACGTGTTAGTACGCGACGATGACGATCCACGTGTGTCGATTTCAAAGTCCACTACTGAGTTGATACTTTGCCGATTTTGCCTACGTCTTCCACTCATGTTCGAATTTTGCTAGCCTTTGTTAATTTATTTCACCCTTTTAATATATATCTACTTCCACCTAGTTCAAACTTTAGTTTGATCAATTAATGTCCACCCTGTAATTCAAATTAATTTTGCTGAAAGAAAATCTATTTAATTGCTTTCATTTAGTTTCAGAATTAATTTATATTTTTATCCGCTGCCACGTAGTTCAAATTTTAGCTAATTTTGTCCTTCGTAATTTTGTTTAATGTCCACCCTGTTTTAATTAATTTTGGTAAGAAAAAAAAATTGTCTCAATGCTTTTATTTAGTTTTCAAAAATAATTTACATTTTTATCCACTGCCACTTAGTTCAAATTTTAGCTAATTTTGTCGTTCGTAATTTTAATTAATGTCCACCTTGTTTCAGATTTATTTTGCTAGAAAAAAAAATTTATTTTAATTCTTTTATTTAGTTTTCAGAAATATTTTATATTGGTATCCACTGCCACTTAGTTCAAATTTTAGCTAATTTTTGTCGTTCGTAATTTTGCCTATTGTCCACCTTGTTTTAGGTTAATTTTACTAGAAAATTTATTTGAATTCCTACGGGATTTCTACAGGTTTTGGGAATTTATCCCGGTTGAGCCCCCAAATGTGGAAATTAAAAAATATTATTGAAGATTTAAAAATATTTTAATATCAAATAATATTGTAAATTTAATATAATTAATACAATTTCTTAATTTGAATGTAATATTATAATTACTCTCTATGATGATGATGTATCCACTTCCACGGTTCGATATCAAAAGAAAGACCTAATTTTACATTTAAACTAAATAACTTATAGTATACCGTTTCGTTAGCAAAGCATTACAATATGATTTAAGTTTACAATACAAGTGCAATGGTAAGTACAATATTCATTATTCATTTACAATAGCAATAGCGGTAAGTATATCAAATGATGAGTAAACTATCACGCCACCGATGATGATAATCGGTAGGTATAACAAATAATAGTTAAATAATTATAGTTGTTGTATAAAAATTCTCCACATGTATACCTATAGCGAGAATACCAACAATTCATATTTAATGTTACTTTTGTTGTTTTTAATTTTAATGTAGGTATAGTAAAAAAATTAAAACTAAGCAACATTTGTGTAAAGAATTTATTCCTACTTTACTTGTGCGCAAAAAGTATCAAGTATAAAGAGATTCCTTCACGAGGAACGTCACAATTCATAGTTTTCACATTTTTATAAAAATTTATCTGAGAAAGCTCAAAAACTGGTCTGAGAAAGCTCTGGTCTGAAGCTCTGTCGAATTGAATAGAATGAATGGGGATTGATGAATGTGTTCGTAAATTGCTTTATGATCAATTAATATATGAAAAATAAGAAAAAACAAAACCATTGTAAATGAAACTATACATATATGTATATGTTGTTATATATTATATAATTATATTACATGTATACATTATGCTTAAAACAAATGATTTTAGTTGTTGTGTTTTTTTTCTTTATAGTTCTGTGTCATTTTTTTGCAGCTGAAAAAAATGATATTTGTTGTTGGTATTTTTTGGCTTGATTTTTTCTTTGCTTTTATGTTTTTTCTTTTTTCAAGCATTTTTTATTTTTGTTTGCTTATTTTGATCCTATTCTTGACCTACCTCTTCAAATCTGTTTTACATTGATATTTAATTTTATGGAATTTAATAAATTTATAATTATAATATTTTTCGCTGGTCAGTAAAATTTGAAAATTTAACAAGATCATTTTGTATGAAAATTTTAAAATTTTTATTATGATGAGCTATAATTTAGCATTTTGTTGAAGGGGCCTTTTTAAAACTATCCTTTACGTTTTTTTGTGTTTTTTTTTTTTGTTTTCAAGATTAATTTCAAAACAAGACTTAACCCTTTCAATCTTTTCGTATCCATATGGCATCATCAAGTTTGTAACCGTTTTTCTAGAGAATTATATGCTTAACACCGTAGAGTGATCGAAATAAGCATACACTAATGTGTTCTCACTCGTTAAATTTGTTTTCTGTTATTAGTCATTCAGTAACTGCTTATGAGTTAAGTAATAGTAAAAGTTTGTTTTTAGAATGGAGAGTTTTGGAGGTAAGTCTAATATTATTTTTTTTATTTTCAATATATTTATAAAACTTTTTAAAAAATGTTTTTACGCTAAAATAGAGATAAACATGTATATTTTCGAATGTAATTACAAAACTTCCACTGTGAAACTTCTATTGCACTTTTATTTTAAATTTTAAATTGATGTATCCAAGTGGAGACAACCTTGCTTAAGGGAAAAAATTGTAAATGTGTCCATATGAATACATGTATCCAAACGGATACAAGAAGTCACAACGGAAAAAATTGTACATATGAACATATAGTATCCATTATATGTATGATAATTTTTAAGTTGTAATTTTACACTTTTTAGGCTATCAACCTCGTTTTAAACTTAGTGATGAGGAAATTCTCAATATTTTAGAAAATTTTGATGATTCTGAAATATCAGATATTGAAGATATTGAGGAAGATCTTCCTGAAGACGTTTTGCAGTTGTTTCAGGAAATGGTGAGTACTGATAATTCAGAAAATGCAACTGGTCCGTTAACAAATGTACCAGAAACGCTAGAAAATATTCCTAGTGCTTCTAGTACAAGACACGATGATGAAGGTGAAAATATTGAAGTTAATAATGATGAAGATTATGTTTGGCGTTGGCGAAAAATAGATTTTCAGTCAGAAAATATGGACTTTATTGCAAACGTTGATTACAGCCAAGTTGAAGTGAAATCGCCTCTAGATTATTTTTCAAGCTACTTTCCTGATAATGTTCTGCAATCTATTGTTGAACAAACAAATCAAAGGTATTTGGAAAGAACTGGTTATAATCTGAAGTTTTCATTATCAGAGTTTAAAAAGTTTATTGGAATGGCAATTACCATGGGCACTTTGGGATTTTCTCGAATAAAAATGTATTGGGCCAAAACAACAAATATACCATTAATTTCAAAATGTATGACAAAAACAAGATTCCATTTAATTAGAAACAATTTGGTATTTTCTGAGAATGTTCCAAAATCAGACGATAAACTATGGAAAGTTCGACCTTTAATAGATGCTGTGAAATCTAAAGTGCTCAGTATTGAAAAAGATAAAAACTTATGTATTGATGAAATGATGGTTCCTTTTAAAGGTCGAACATCTATGAAAATGTATATGCCAAAAAAGCCTGTTAAATGGGGTCTAAAGATATTTGTGCTATGTAGCTCTTCTGGTATTGTTCACGATTTTTGTATTTATCAAGGAAAAGAAACTACCGTTAATAAAAAGCATGGATTCTGCACAGATATTGTATTGAAATTATCAACAACAATTCCAAGAAATTGTGGCTACCAACTGACTTTTGATAACTATTTTACCACACTTCGTTTACTGACAGAATTGAAAGGTCTTGGTATTTTTGGAACGGGAACAATTCGAAATAATAGAATTGGCAAATGTGTTCTCAAAAGTGAGAAAGAACTGAAAAAACTGGGAAAAGGTTCTTTCGATTCCAAAACAGAAATCAAATACAATATATCTCTTGTCAGATGGTACGATAATGGTATGGTCCAAGTAGCTTCAACTATTCATGGTCCAGAACCTGTAGAAGAAGTGTCAAGATATAGTGCAGAACAACGTAAACGTATTTTGATAAATAGGCCATATGTCATTAAAAAATATAATGAGTATATGGGAGGTGTTGATCTCATTGATTTCCTAATTTCATTATATAGAATAACCATTCGATCCAAGAAGTGGACACTCAAAATTTTCGATCACTTCATAGATATGGCAATTTGCAATGCATGGCTAGAATATAGAAAAGACTGTAAAGCAATGAAAATACCAAAAAACAATGTAGTTGATTTATTATGTTTCCGGGATGATATTTCAAATGCCTTAATTTTGATGTAATGAGACACCATCAAGAAAGCGAGGAAGACCTGAGAACGATGTTGAGCATAACAACCAAGAACCTTTAAAAGTGAGAAATCCCAATATAGAAGTGCGACCTTCAACTTCAATTAGATATGATAAATATGAGCACTGGATAATTCATACAACAACAAAAGGAAGGTGTAAAGTTGAAAAATGCCTTGGCCAATCAAGATATATGTGTAAAAAATGTAAAGTACATTTATGTCTTCCTACAGAAGAAAAAAACTGCTTTTTGGCTTTTCATAAAAAGTAAAATTTTGTTTATATATACATATATGTATATATAATATGTTATATAACTATTTTCAACAATGAATTGTTTTTGTTTTTTTGTTTTTTATTTATTTTTTATTCATTATAATACCATATTTTGTTAATTTAGAATAAAGAAATAAATTATAAAATATAACGTATTTTTATAAAATTGTTATCCCTTGGACTCAAATGATGCCATTTGGAGACATCCTCTAAATTCTAGCTGGAAAAGGATATTCACAATTTTTGCATGAATTAGTATTTATTCAACGGATCTAATTAAAAAACAGCAGGAAAAATATTTTTCCAAAGCCAGAATTTAATTCGAGACCGAAAGGGTTAATATAAAAACATTTAAATTAACACTTCATTCTATTTTTGATCGTTTTCGTCAAAAAATTCGATTTTAAAGGTAGATATCTCGGGACCCTGTAAAGGCATTGACTTAAAATTTCTGCACAATATTCTGCTTTTTATTCTCTACAAAACTCTTTATGACACAAAAACATCACTGCAACAGGGCGCAAGTTATACGGCGCCAAATATAAAACTTCCTCTCATCAATTTTTAGAAACAAAATGTAACATTTTTGACTCCTTAGAGAAGTATGTTCCCTTGAGACTAGGAAGCTGAAATTTGACCAGGATATTCCTTAAAGGGTATAACATTGCATAAACTGTAAACGGTGTAAATCCGTTCGCTAGGGCAAAAGTCATACGGTAATATACAAATAAGTTATTTTTTAACAAAAAACTTTTTTTCCCTTCATATGGGGCCCTTTTTAGTTCATACGTTGATCCTTGATCAATTCTTGAACGGTTTTGGACCTAGTACATTTTATTTGATTTAAATCGGTGCAACAATGCTTGAGATATAAGAGTTCAAATTTGGCAACTCACAAATTTTTCATAAAGAGTTTACGGTTTTGTTTCATTTCCTTTTCGGATCTCTATTATATTTCAATCCTTTTTGTGTGCGTCTGTTCTAAACTTTCTCGATCCTACTGCCTTTCGTTCATGATTAAAATGTTGGATCGATGAATATTAGAAACAAATGTATAAGCAACATGCTGTGGGGTGTGACATCACGCCCCAGATCAAAAATTTTGAGTGCCATGAGGATATATGGACTTTGGGCATCTTATACTTTTACAACTTTGATACTATTCTGTTGTGTCTTTTAATCCATTTAGTTATTTTTAATATTCACTTTTATTAATTTATTTAACATATATATGTATATAGTTACAGAGTGTTTCGTTATTTTACTTATACTTCTATTATAAATGTACACAGTTCTTACTTAAACAACAGTCAGCCATCAAGTGACCACTATTATGTTTCTTTCTCATTATACACAATATTTTAAGGGTTACCACTGTACTATAATTATTATGTTTAATCATATTCTACAACTTTTCCCTTTTTATTTTAAATTACCAAATGCATACATAATTTATTTTTTAATACATACATATATATATAAATTTTTTATTTCAATTAATTTTTTTGTCTTCAAAATTCAGGTTGCGGATAACGTATTGGATGTTTTCTTATTCTATTTGAACAACGTTTTTCCTTAATATCTTTTCTAGGTGACATATTTATACTTTTATTACTTCTTTGGTTCCTTAACTCTATATCATTGTTTGAAGCATCTATATATGAATCATTTCTTTGATATACAATTGACTTTGAACTTCCAATTTTAAACGATGGATAAATTTTTAATGTAATTTAGAAACGCATAACTGATTTGTATGTACATACCGAATATAATTGTTTACCTTTATCAGATATCTTTATGGACTCAAAACTTTAATAACCATTGCTGGTATCCAACGAATTAAATGATTATAATGATTCCTATATAGAACTTTCTCCCCTTTTTTAAATTTGCTTTCAACATTATGTTTACTATACTTTCCAATACATTTTTTAGAACTTTCCTTTAACATATTGTTTACTTTATTTTTCTTAAAACTAACATTTTCATTTTTATTAACTTTAATTAAATCAAAACTTGTTCTTGGTTTAAAAGAAAATATTATTTCAGAAGGAGACTTGGAACTATTTGTACGTGGTGTATTTCTATAATCATACAGAAATCTATCAATTTTACTTTGCAATTCGAATTTATGTTGATTGTCAAGACAAAACTTCTTCAAAGATTTTTTTATTGTTTGTATTACCCGTTCAACTAACGCATTTGATTGAGGATGATAAGGTGGGCTGTGTAATAATTGAATGTCCTGTGCCTCACAAAATTTCCTGAAAATACTTGACTGAAATGGTGGACCGTTATCTGTAACGATTTTCTCTGGTAGACCAATAACCAAAAATAATAACTTTAATTTTTTTATTACTGCAAACACATTTGTTTTATTCATTACCCAAATTTCACAGTATTTACTATAACTATCTATTGCAACTAATAACGTTTTACCTCCAAAATGGCAAAAATCTAAATGCATTCTTTCAAAAGGAGAATTTGACTGTACCCAAGTTGTATCTACTTTTTCTCTTTTAATATTTTGTGTTTTTTGACAAATTATACAACTATTTACGAAATTTCCAACATCTTTATCACATAATGGCCACCAAAAATGTGATCGCAAAATTTTTTTCATAAGGACTATACCATGGTGAGACTCATGTAAATTTTATAAAACTTTTTCTTGTAAACTTTTTGGTACCACAATTCTGTGATTATAAAAGACTAAATTGTTTTCACTTGCTAGTACGTTTTTGTTTTTTACATACTTTTGAAGATAGTTATCGACATTATTTGGCCAACCATTTTTTATAAATTTAAAAACTTGCTTCAACATTTTATCACGTTTCGTTTCTTCAATTAGATCTTTCGCATTTATCAATTTCTGTTCATTTACATTAAAATAATTTATTAAATCAGACTCAATTTGAGTTTCTTCACTCAAAGAAAGACAAGAAAATGCATCCGCATGACTCATTTTATTGGATTTTCTATACTCAATTTCATAATCATATGTTGACAAAATAACAGACCACCTTTGAAGTCGAGCTGTGGCTACAGCAGATGTACCCTTTTTCGGATTGAAAATTTCTTTTAATGCTTGATGATCTGTACAGATTTTAAAATGATTTCCATAAATATATTTATGAAACTTTTTAACAGCGAATATAATTCCTAATGCTTCACGATGAATTTGAGAATACCTTTTTTTGCTGGTGATAATGAATTTGACTCGAAAATAACTGGTTTTTCAATACCCTCAACCACGTGTGATAATACTGCACCAATTCCATATGGACTAGCATCAGTTGCTATAACTATGGTTAATATATGGTCTAATATATTATTTTTTAATATAAGTTGTTTAGATTTTTCAAATGTTTCTTGACATGACTTTAACCAAATAAATTCTTTATCTTTATGCAGTAATTGATATAAATCTTTTAACTCACTTGACAAATTAGGTATAAACCGACGATAATAATTTATAAGACCAAGAAAAGACTGTAATTGTGTTAAATTTTTTGGTGATGAAGCATTTAATATAGCATCAACTTTTTTAGAATCTGGACTAATACCAGATTGAGATAAAATATGACCCAAATAGTTTATAGATGACTGTAAAAATTTACATTTATTTAAATGAATTATTACATTATGTTTCTCAAGACGACTTAATACTTCGAACAATCTTTGTATACATTCACTTTTAGATGACCCTCCAACAAGAATATCATCCAAGTAACAATAAACACCCTTTAAATTACCTAATATTTGGTCCATCACTGATTGAAAAATAGATGGAGCACTTTTAACCCCAAATGGTAATCGATTAAAAGTGAATAACCCTTTCAAAGTGTTAATTGTTAAAAGTTCTTTTGAAGTATCATTGACTTTCAATTGTTGATATGCTCCAGTGAGATCAATAACACAAAAATATTTACATGACGCTAGACTTGCAAAAATATTCTCTATGAGAGGTAGTGGATAATGTTCACTTTCTATGTATTTGTTAATAGTAACTTTACAATCGATAAAAATACGGATATCCCCTTGTGACTTTGGTACTACAACTATTGGACTTGCCCATCTACTGTATTTAACAGGCACTAGTATGTTATTTTTACACAATTTTTCTAACTCTAACTCTACTTTTTCTCTTAACGCATAAGGCACTGTATACGCAGCATGAAAAATAGGAGTACAATCCTGTTTCAACACAATATCAGCCTCAAAACCATCAATCGGTAGACTTAAATCTTTATTTAATATTTTGTTGTATTTACTTTTAATTTCATCAATTATTTCTGTTGACGAATTAACACATTGAATTTTTTCTTTAACAGGGCTAACTTCCTTGAAGTTTTGTCTCCACAATGGAAATAATACATCCAACCAAGCACGACCTAACAAAGCTTTAAATTTTTTGGATGACTTTACCACGAAAATTTCAAGTTTTTCACAAATATTTCCAAAATCCACTTCTACTTTTATTTTTCCGACTACTTTTATATTTTCTCCTGAAATAGTAAATAAATTTGTTATTATATTTTTTTCAAACTTACAATTTTTTAATTTTTCATTACTCTTGAACAGATATTAATGTTACACTTGCTCCTGTATCAACTTCAAACTTAATTTGCTGTTGCTGCACTGACAATAACAATTCTGCTGCTACATGTACACAATTTATGCTGTTTACTGCTTTGACTTTTTTCTTTCTGCATACTATAGATGTATGACCTTTTTTTCCACAAATAAAACAATTCCAATTTTTTGCTGGGCAAGAATTTTCGTCATGTTTCCTACTGCATCGTCTGCATTGTAATCCAGTTGCATTGTTTTTTTTTTGACCATATTGAACACTTTTATTAAATTTCCCATTATTTTTATTACTATAATGTACATTTTGTTTTTGACTTTGACTTTTACTTTGACTTGATGTTCGTGCATCTGACTGTATTGCATGAGAGTGTATGAGTTGACTAGCACGAGACTCTTTTTTAGCTAACTCCATGTTTTGTGCTTTATTAAAAATTTCTTCAAATGATAATTTATTATCATCTAACATCACTCTTTGTGTTCTTTCATTTTTTATGCCCGTAATGAATCTATCTGTTAAGGCATCTTCTAAAATTTTGAACTTAAAACTTGACACATGTTTCCTCACTATTTCTTTTCCTGCTTCATTTTCAATGTCTTCGAAAACTAAAATTTCACCAAATTTACATTCTTGTGATAATGTTTTTAGCCGCACAATATATTCTGATATAGATTCACCATTATCTTGAAAAGCCTTATAAAATCTTAATCTTTCTGCTCTTTTATTGGTTTTGGAGCAAAATGTTGCCTCAAAATTGAAATTAATTCTTCGAAAGATTTTGTACTAGGTAATTCTGGTACTGTTAATGTCATTAGCAATTCATAAATTTCTGAACCTGCTATAGTTATAAATAAAGGCGTTTTCGCTTCATTTTGTATATCATTTACTAAAAAAAACTGTTTTAGTCGATCTTCATATGCACTAAAATTTGCACCTGGCACAAATGGTTCAATGCTACCAACAAGATTCAACATTTTGAAAATGAGCACGTTTTTTCTTATACAAAGTTTTTTCTTTGTTTGTTTTATCTTTTGTTTGTTTTATCTTCTGTTTGTTTTATCTTTTGTTTGTTTTATCTTTTGTTTGTTTTATCCTCGTCGCCAATTTTGTTGTGTCTTTTAATCCATTTAGTTATTTTTAATATTCACTTTTATTAATTTATTTAACATATACATACATTAGACTGTCCCTTATTTTTTAAAGTTTCAGATTCTCAGAGTCCTACCCCCTAATTTTTTTCGTTCTTCAATTTAAAGTAGAAATACCAAAAAAACAGGTAAATTTAATATCATTTACCCGTGCCGATTTCAATGTGAAATTTTTTTTTTCAAAAAATGACGTTTTTGTGCACTTTACCCTCTACCTTTCGCCCTAGTTAACGATTTTTTTTCATTTGTTTCGTTTGTGTGGAAGAGAACCTTTCAAGGAATATACTGTCCAAATTTCAACTTCCTACTACTCCGGGAACATATTTTTTAAGGCACGAAATGGTCTTCAAAAATTTTTCAATATATATGGGAGGTAGTAAAATTAAACATAATATGTTAGTATGTTAGCACGTTTTCTTCAAAAATCAGATTTCAAATTTGAATATCTCTGGACCTCGTGATCCGACAAACTTGAAATTTCTGCAGGGCGTTCTTCTTGTCATTTCCTATAAAATTTTCTTTTGAATAAAAAAGATCCCTGCAACAGGGAGCGAGCTACAAGGCACCAAAGAACAAAACTCCTTCCATATATGTTAAGGAAATTTTTATAGACCTTTTCATGCCCTTGAACAAATATGTTCCCAGAGTAGTAGGAAGTTGAGTTCTGGCCAGGATATTCCTTGGAAGGTTCTCTTCTAAACAAAGTTTGAACGAGAAAAATTTGTTAACTAGGGCAAAAGTTATAGGGTAAAATGGCCAAAATCGCTATTTTTTTAAAAATTAACATTTTTGCCCTTCTACTGCGACCCTCCTTTTTTTTGCACTCCACTTCTAATTACTCGCAAACTTAAATGTTTCTAAAAAAGTGCAAAATTTGAGTGGCCACAACTCAACTTCCTACTGCTCTGGGAACATATTTTTTCATCATATTCTACATATTCAAGACAAATTAGTAACCATACACTTGTGTGTGTTTGGGCGTGTAGAAAAGGAATTACAGCAATATCCAAACATTTAGAGATCTAATAAAAAAGGACAAAGCTACAATAACCTCGGGTTGCCTATCATTCTACCATTGAATTAGGTTGTGTACTGATTGCTAATAAGAAAAAAGATGTTCTTAATTTGTTAAAAAAAACTATTCGAGGAAGAATTGGCTTAAAGGAAGATTTATCCTGGTATAAAAAAATTTTGCTAGAAGATGGTAATGTTGCACAAGATTTATCATACATTTAATGGAAGTCGAGAAGTTGACTGTTGTGACTGGCTTGAATATGATTTTGGTCTCTATATTTAATTAAAGATTGAAATAGAAATTCTAAGGTACACTCAAAAAAATAATTCGGTCATATTGACAAAAAATTTTATGTTGAAATGTGACAAACATTTTTTGTCAGTTCAATTCAAATTCAAGCAATTCAACTAATAATTTTGTCAATTTAACGTGTTTTTATTCAACTTAACAGTACTAGTTTAAAGTTACTTTGAAAACAATAAAAATTTTATCAGTTCAATCATAATTTAAGTAAATTAATAAAACTCTTTCAAATTGAGAATTAACATTTTCATATTGATAAAAATTTCAGTCAATATAACCTAAATGTTTTGTAAAATGTATAAAATTTTATCAAAATGATTACTTATTTAGCTTCAGCAAAAGCAACGTGGTGCATAAAGATTCAGTTTTTTCACAATTTTTATAGATTTGCTTTAGACTAACGTATAATATTTACCGCTTCAAAAAATTTTACTGTGAAGTATGGAATCAGTATTAGCTAAATTGAAATTAGAAAAAAAAATAGTTTAAAAATATCAATTAGTTGAAAAGTTAATAAGTAAATCGAAGTGATTTTCACTAAAGTTTATTTTTAGAAGTATTCTATTGTGTTTTAGATTGTGAAATTAATGAAGAAGTACTTAAATTCATCACACCTGAGCACTTACAGAAATTTTTTTCCAAATACAATACGCCTATAGGAGTTCAAGTAATCTTCGAAAAACGGCTTTTAATTTGGCAGAAATTACAGATGAGTTTAAGTTGATAAAAACTGAAATTACTGAACTGTTACAAATTTTTATAAACACATGAACATAATTTTTATATTTAACTTTCAGAATAATATTGACTATAGTGTTGAACCATAATTCATATTACTTAATTTAGTGACAGAATAAGATTTTTTATCTTTTGTTAGACTTTTTTAACAGTGAATCAGTATACCATTTGATATGATATGTTTTATTTGTAGAACTAAAAATTTTTCTTTCAAAACATTGATGGTTCATTTAAGAATTTTGCATTCTCTTCGTCCCAAAAGTACTTATTACTGTTACGAAAACATTGTACGTCAAATTCTTGTACTATCGATGAAGAAAATGAAATAAATGAATTTCAAAATATATCTGAAATTAATACAAATGAAAGTTCCTCAACTGTTGTAGAAGGTGTTGATAATAATCAAGATTGTAGAATTCGAAAAAATAGAAATGTAAAAACACTGCCCAAAACATAGAATTATAACAAAATATAATAAACAATTATAGATGATTATAGCAACAAATGAATTATAGCAGAGTTCGTAACACTTTTGCACAATTTCAATAATTTTAGTGTAAAAGATATTGAAAAGATTCAAAAACAAATTTATGTTTAAATATTGAAACCTGTTTTAGCTAGTTTCGATAATTTGATGCTTTCTAAAATCTCTTTTGAATCAGCTTTTTAAGAATTCAAATCTACTATTTCAAATCCTTTTAAACTTTGCTCTACGAAGTATCGTTTTCAAAAATGGCTTACTGAAAGTAACCTCATGAGCAATATTTTACAGTTTTCCATCAATAATGAAATTAATATAATTTCTCATAAAAGCCATAAAATTTCCATAAAAAAAAAGTTGTTATCGGATTACACATATTTTTTTTTTGGTAGCTCGATGCTTATAATGAAAAGTCACCATAAATGTCAAATCACTATCTGTCATAGTTAATATTTTAGGCGTGTGCAAAGTGGTGTACTTCGAGAAAATTTTAAAAATGGATAAAATTGAATACCGTGCAGTGATTAAATTTCTAACAAAAGAAGGTAAAACTCCCACGGAAATAAACGAACGTTTGCGTGCTGTTTACGGTGACACTGCTCCTTCTTTTGCAACAGTGAAGTTGTGGTCACGACTTTTTAAATTTGGAAGAGAGTCGCTTGAAGATGATCCGCGTAGTGGACGGCCAATTGAGGCAACCAGCGACGAAATGGTTGAAAAACTTGAGGATCTATCATGCAGGACAGTCGAATGAATAAGAAACAGTTAGCTGAGGCCTTAAACATCTCTGCTGACAGCGTGTTGAGAATTTTGCACGACAAATTAGGTATGAACAAGGTTAGTTGCCGATGGGTGCCCAGAATGCTTACGGTGGAAAACAAAAGACAACGAATGGCTGCTGCGAATGAGTTTCTCGGCATGTGCAAAGACAATCCGGAAGAATCTCCCGAACGGAAGCACCTAGAGCAATTCTGAGAACACTCATCGAAAGAAAAATCCGAAATTAGTATGTCTGTATCAATAACTCAATTTCGGAAGGAAAAAAATGGTCTATTGAACAAATAAGATTTTCAAATAAATAATGCTTTGGGAACCCATTGTCAGTGTATTACAGGGATTTATTATAGCTTTCCAATTTTAAATAACTCTTCAAAACTTGAAAATATATTCTCTGCTGGCTCAGATTTTAAAAATTTTGGTAATGATGCTTGTCTAAAATACTTGATTGATGAAATTAATAGTATGGCTACTGAAGGACTTATTATCAACTCATCAAAAGGACCAAGAAAAGTATATTATATTCTTGCTTTAATTCTTGGAGATGCTTAGGTTTAAATTCAATTTGTGATTTTAGTAAGTCCTTTTCCAGTAATTTCTTTTGTCGATTTTGTAAATGTGATAAAAGTATAACAAAAATACTTTGTGAAGAAAGGAATGTGTTTTCGAAATGTGCAAAATTATGAAGAAGCAGTAGTGAGGAAACTGGGATTTTATCATACTCTGCGTTAAATAAAATACACTCATTTCATGTTGTTAAAAATTATTCGCTCGATATAATGCATGATATTTTTGAGGGCATATGTCATTACGACATTTGTCACATCATTAAATATTTCATCAATAGTTGCGTTTTCTTTGTGATCTGATCCGGATTATATTTGATTATATTTAAAGATATGGTTTTTAGTTTCAATGCTCAAATGTAGGGGGGTAGTATTTGTTGAACTTTTAGTTCCTAAAAACAAACTATGAAAACAAATAATTTCCAGTAACTGACAATTTGTTGTTTTTGTATTTTTATTATTAGCTGCGTTTAATTATGCTACTCCGGAGTAGATAAGCGTTAGTTAGGCGTAGTTGTTGAATGGAACGCTATTTTGACCGTAGATGTGAGTAAATTCATCTACGCCTGAAATCCCAATGGAACGCAGCTATTATTATTTTTTTAAATATTTGTCAAATTTAGAGAGCCGTGTCGTTAATGATGCAAAAATCTTTACATTAGATGTCGTTAACATTCGAAAAAAAAAATTTCAATTACGGTGAAATTGAATCAGGAAACATTTCTTGTGAAATTAAAACTGTACATTTGAATAAAAATCATTCAAAAATGACAGCTAGTGAGATGAAATGTTTTATTAATTTTTTTTCTTTGATGATAGCAGATTTTATACCAGAGAATGACGAAGTTTAAAAATTTTTTAAATATCTTTTAAGAATTATAGATCTTCTTCTGTCAACTTCATTTAGTAGTGAATCATTAATTATCTTTACTTATAACAGCGACAGACCGAAAAATTAATCCAGATTATCTCTTTGATCTGGATAATTATTTTGGTCTGTTTCTGACGGGATTTGCAATATCGCGATTAAAACAAGATTATCGTGATCTAGTTTTTAAAACGAGATAATCTAGTCCAAGCTTTTTTCTCTGCTTTCAGAGCCATCTCTTGAGAAATAGTTTTATTAAATTGTTCATATATTTTGAAAATTTTTGTGTAATTTTTGTGTATTCAAGAAGAAGAAATTGTTATGACAGTAGTAGTTCAATTTCAATTGTGAGTGAAATTAACGTGGTATTACTAATGAGGCTCAAAATTAAATAAAAAGTACAAAATATTTATAATTGAATTTATAAATATAGGTATAACTATAATTAAATTATAATTAAACACTTTTCTAAAATATACATCCAAAGATTTCAAATTTAAAAAAAATTGTGTATTTTTAAGGAACAAGCAATAAAATAGAACTGAAATTTTAGTAACCTAAATAAAAAGTTTAATAAAAACAAATAATCAATATTTCTAATTGAAAATCCACTTTGTTTCATTTGAAAAAGGGTTGTAAGGTTTCAGGAAAAAATATTTTAATATTAGATAAAATCACGAGTTCTTTAAAAATTAGAAAAAGTTTATGACCCAACCCTTGCAGATAATTAAAAATCAAAATTCAGTCAAAATCATCTACAGTTGAATGAACATCTGGTATTTATTCTGGTTTTCTCGCAAGAAAATTGTTTTAAAAGAATTTAAAATGCCGAAGAAAAGATCAGATTGGACTGAAAATGAAACATTTATATTATTGGAACTGTGGAATTCGTACTTACAAGAATTACGTCAATGTAAAAAGAACTCCGGTGTATATGAGAAAATGCGAAAGGATTTAGAACTACAAAACATAACGAAAACTATTGATGAAATAAAAATAAAAATAATAAATCTTTCTTCAAAATTTAGAATTGAATTATGTTATTTTTATGATACAAAATATTCAAACCTTTGAAATTTGATTTATTTCATATAGAGAGGAGAAGAAAAATCATGGAAAATCCGATTGTGCACCATCGAATTGGAAATATTTTGAAGAAGTTAACAAAATAATAGGACGATTACTATCAAACGATGATTCACTTTTTGAGGAGAGCATAAATGATGAATGTAAGAAATTTATTTATTTTTGATTATTTATTTACAATATTAGTGATTAAAATATGTATTGAATATTTTTAATTTATAGTATCCATGTCCTCACCGGTGATGTCTCCTATTTCTACTGTTGATGTATCACCATCAACGCCACCATGTTCATCATCATCATTCAATTCTTCGTCATCAAACCGTCCTAGAAAGAGAAAAATAACTGAAATACAAGATGATATTCTAAATGAAATAAAACGAGCAAATCGCGCAGCAGAGGAAAATCATGCGAATGCGAATTGCTTTTTGGAAAAATCAAATGCAATTGCAGAAAAGGCAAACGAAATAATGGAACAAAGCATTTTGGTGCTCCAGGAATATTTAAAAAGTGTATCAAACGCTTAATTTTTATTTATATACATACAGTGCACACAAAAAGTATTGGCTCACCAACGAATATCCAACATAAACCATAACAACGGGAAAAAAGTAAGAGCTACAACTAAATGATGTACTAGAAATATTTTCTTTATAGTGTTTTGATTTCAAAAATAAAAAAAAATTTCAATGTCCGTATAGTATAAAATACAAAAACAACAATAAATTCATTTATACTTCAAATATCATGTACAAAAAGTATTGGCTCAGTTTATACTTAATGGTATTAATGGTATCAAGATTACGAGATATTCTTGCGTGGTAACCTTGTTTATTGAGGTAATTGCGAATAGCTCCTAATAGCAGAAGTGCTAAACTCTTCAGGAATGTCAGTTTTATTAGGAGCTATTCGCAATTACCTCAATAAACAAGGTTACCACGCAAGAATATCTCGTAATCTTGATACCATTAATACCATTAAGTATAAACTGAGCCAATACTTTTTGTACATGATATTTGAAGTATAAATGAATTTATTGTTGTTTTTGTATTTTATACTATAAGGACATTGAAATTTTTTTTTATTTTTGAAATCAAAACACTATAAAGAAAATATTTCTAGTACATCATTTAGTTGTAGCTCTTACTTTTTTCCCGTTATTATGGTTTATATTGGATATTCGTTGGTGAGCCAATACTTTTTGTGGGCACTGTACATACATATAAGCCTTTTATTTTGAAAGTGGCGTGTTGCAGATTTCGGTTTTGAGATATAATTTGAAATTAATACATATTTGAAAAATTATTTTTGTAGATGATACTATATGTGATAAAGAACAAATAATAAAATAAAATTTTGTGATTTTTGACTTATGCCAGTTTCAAAATAAAAGACTCATATGTATGTATGTATAATCATGCGTAAATATGTAGATAATAAAATTACCTTCCGAATTACCTTTTGTATATAAATACTGTTTGATTTTATCTCTAATTCTGGTTGCTTCTTCGGCGTTATCACCACAAATCGTTACATATTCGGGTTGAGATCTATTGCTGTTTGATTCGCAAAATTCTTGAATCCAATTCTTTTTAACTAGATCGTTTTTGTGAACTAAAATGTTGTGAATTGTACAACAAGCTCTTACTATAGTCACAGCATCAACAATATTTGCGTCAATACCTTTGTCAATAGTACGAAATCTTGCTTTAAGGTGTCCGAACGCATTTTCAACAACCCGACGAGTTCTTGACAGGATTTTATTATAATGTGTTTTTTCTTCTGTCAAATCTGTGCCTGGATATGGCTTCATTAAGTGATTACTCAAACGAAAAGCACCATCTCCTATTAATAAAACGGGTACTGAAACATCTTCTATTATTCTGGCGTTTTCAAAAGAAAACAGCATTGCTCTCGTGCTGCTGTTTCAGTTTGGATTTTTCATAAATGTAGGAATCATTGTTTTTACCCGGTGAACCTACATTTATGTAGTTAAATCTATATCTAAATTACAAAAATATTTCATTTCTGAACATACATAATATGTACACATATACTTACTTATAATCTACTGCCGCCAACAATATGATGGAATACCAACCTTTATAATTGTGGTAATCCACAGCTAGCTCAACTGGTGGCTTAATTTCTATGTGACAGCCATCTACGTTATAAGAATAAATTAATAAAAATAAAAACTGAATGTTCTTAATATCTATTAATGTATTACATATTACGTACCAACAGCAGCAAATGTTTAAGGGAAGCCCCAAATATTCCCAAAATGAGATACATTTTCTTCAATTTGGCTCTGCGTTGGTGGATAAAAGTTTATAAATTTGGGTAGGAGTTTTTCACATATTGCCTCACAAAATTCAAGCATTAGTTCTCCTACTGTACTACGTCCAACGGCAAATAAATTAGCTGTTGTTCTGTTTTCAGCAGAAGATGCCAGAGCGTACAGAGCGATGGCGATTCTTTTTGGTATCGGAATAGCACGTCTATAATTTGTATCTTGTTTTTCCAGACAATCCAACTCCTTTACAAAATATTTAAAAGTTTCTCTTTTCATCCGAAAATTATCCTTAAATTGGTCATCTGTATATTTTGGAACTTCAACTTCCCAAAAAACGCTTGATCTTTCCTAGAAATTGAAATATTTATTACTATTTTATACAATTACATATATTGTTTATCAGTTACCAATGTCCAAATGGTTCGATTTCTTTCAATATAATTTGAAGACATTAATAAATGTAGTAAATTCCGACTACATGCTTCATAACGCAATGCTCGCCGTCTATAATAATTTGCCTGATTTTTTAAAGCAAAAGATTGTCTTTCCAATAAACAAGCTTGGTGTTGTAAAACTAAAAATGCAAATCTACGATCCATTATTTTATATACTTTATAATTTGCAAACTAAAAACCAAATTATTCGACCCTACACTTTAACTTCACAAAAAACGAGATAATCCAGTTACGGTCTGTCAGACGAAATGGATCACCGAAAGCTTTATACGATCTCGATAAACACTAATCCGGATCAAGCTTTTGATCTGTCAGCGTTATTAGACTTCTTATAAAAGAGCATAATGAAAAATATGTTCTTTTGTTTAAAGATTTATTGAAACCAAAGCATCATAATCTTTTACATTATCCCACTATTATAAGTATTACAGTCTGGTCCCTCAAAATATTACTGGTCTTTTCGTTATGAAGCAAAACATAAAGAATTTAAAACATATGCACGTTCCATCACTTCAAGGAGAAATATAACTCTCTCCTTAGCGAAAAAATCTCAAATGAAATTGTCTTATATGTTGTTAACAGATAGAAAAGACGATTTAGAAATAGTTTTAAAAAAAGAAATTGTGAGTACTTGTCCTCAAATAATAAATGATCTGTTTGAAGATATAGACAATATTAAATGTTATTCCGAAATTTCACTTAAAGGTACAAAGTAAAAACAATTTTACTTTTTAAGCAGGTTCAAAAATAACTTTGAATTGTTTGAAATTAAAGAAATTATTATTGTTGGTAATTATGAAATATTTTTTGTGTGCGATGAAATTTTACTGATCGGTTATGATTCCCACTTTTTGTCTTACGAAGTTGATAAAGAAAAAACAGTTATTTCAAAAGATATAATTTTGAACATAAAAGAATTCAATGAGCCGCCATTCAATATTAGTCAAATTTCTTATGGTAGATTAATGTTTCGTAAAAAGGAAAATTTTTGGTTTTACTTTTAAAAATGAATTAATTGTTATAAGTACATCAATTTTTATTAGAAAATATCATTGTCATTTAATAACACATTATAGTATATTTAATGTAAACACTAAAAATGGAAAATATAAATCAAAATGAAATTGAATTTACTGATTTTCAAAATTTAACTGGAATTGAAGAGGATGTACTTAACGAAATAATTATAATGGACTCAAACAAACAACCAAACAATGATTCTAATTTAATATTAAATATACCAACAAAAACTCAAAACCTATCTAAGTTACAAACATCTTCTTCAATAATTTTAAATGTTCCGTCAACATGAAAAGATTCAGAATTATATAAACTTTTAAAAACATGGAATATGGAATTTTTATACCCAACGTGTAATAGTGAAGACAGACATGCACTAAATAATAATAATAATATTCAG
The DNA here is from genome assembly GCA_932526495.1 of Bombylius major. Taxonomy (NCBI): domain Eukaryota; kingdom Metazoa; phylum Arthropoda; class Insecta; order Diptera; family Bombyliidae; genus Bombylius; species Bombylius major. The sequence continues at coordinate 21,333,187 of OW052043.1, forward strand.
ATTATAATATCGCAAAAATTTCATGTGTGTACGTTCTGTATTATCATTTGCTCGTCATTTATACATAATATTGAAATTACGAACGCAGACGTAATTTATGAAAAACTTATATAATATATCTTCTGCAAAAACCAAAAATTCAATACAACAACCATAAAAACAAGCTTTAATGCCCTTATTTAATTATTTAATTTTATAGTAACACAATAGTGAAACAAAATAAGAAGAAGAAGTGCAGCAAGAAAATTACTTTCTTCTAGTGAAATAATTAAATTTATAAATGTTTGGAAGCAATATATTCCAGATTTAAGGAGCAATAAAAGAAATAATAATATTCTATTGCTTATGAAAAAAAGTTAAAAGATGAGGAAAATATTGAGTTGGAAACAAAGGAGATCAGAATAAGGATTAATAATTTATCAAAAAGATACAGGTACTTATATCAATTTTACTACATTAAAATAAATTAACATACGATACTTATAAATTGCAGGGATGAAAGAAAGAAGATCGGAAAGTCAGGAGGGTCTCCGTCCAGCTGGGAATTATATAATACATTGCATGAAGCTATCGGACATTTCAAAAGCAATTTTGGCACAGAAATAACTGAAGATTCATTTAGCGGTAAAAATTAAATTAGAAAATTAAAAATTAATTTATATGATAATTTTATTAAATATTGAACAATTTTATTATACAGACATATCGATATCGCTGGATAATGAGTCATCAACAATCCCATTAGCATCACCACCATTGCTATCACCGTCAACACCAGTGCCATCGCCATCAACACCAGTGCCATCACCATCAGAAGCAGGACCATCAGATGCTAAAAAAATGACATCGTTAAAAATTCAAATTGAAGCATTAAAAGTTATGAAAAATGAAAACGAAGATTTTAACAAGTTTGTTAAAAAAGCAGTTGAAAATGATGCAAAAAAAGTAAAGCTAATGGAAGAAAACAACATTTTATTAAGAGAAATGTTGGAATTAATGAAAAATAATAAATAATAAATTATGTTTACCCATATAATTTTTAATTGCTGTTCTTATTTCGCACCCACTTTTGAATTTTTCGTTCCTTATCCTGCTTTGTCAAGTGGTTCTTGTTGTTTTGCGTTGTATACTCTCAAGCCACTTTTCATTGATGATGTCATTGTGGTCATTAAATATATTGTGTAGAATACAACAAGCTGTTATAATTTTGTTAGTGTTTTCAATTTTGTTTTCCAAACCTTTACCCAGACGTCTAAATCTTGCCTTTAAATGCCCAAAAGCATTTTCGACAACCCGCCTGCATTTAGACAAGTTTTCATTAAATTTCTTGCCATTTTCAGGTTGGTCAACACAAAAACTGTAAGGTTTCATCACCATTGGTGAAAGTTTAAAAGCTGAGTCACCAATCAGAAGTATAGGGACATTTATCCCACCCATATTTACTGAATTCAAATTAAATAAATTGTTCTCCATATGATGTTTTCTCAAGCTACTACCTTCCCAAATAGTTGAGTCGTTAGATCTCCCTGGTGTACCGACATTAACATATATAAAACGGTAACGGTAGTCAACAGCTGCAAAAAATATAGAAGAATAGCTGCCCTTAAAATTGAAGTAATCTGTAGCTTCTCGTTTAGGTGGCTTAATTTTTATGTGACAGCCATCTATGGCTCCGTAGCACTGAGGAAATCCATGTTTAGAGAACCCACTGATATTTTCTTGGGTTTTTTCCTGAGTTGCATGATAAAAGTCTTGAAAGCATTTACCATATATTTCTATTACTATACGACAAAATCCCAACACAATTTCTCCCAGAGTTGATCTTCCTACACCAAATAACGCAGCTACTGTTCTATACTCTGCTGAGGATCCCAGAGCATATAACGACATCGCGATCCTTTTTCGGAGCGGTATAGATTTACGCCAGTAGGTATCAAATTTTTTAAATGAAGATAAATCTTCCACGATCTTGTTGAAAGTACTTCGATTTACTCTAAACCGATTTTTAAATTTTTCTTCTGAAAATTGTGGGACATCTTCTTCCCAATATGTTGACTTTTCAACCTAAAATAAAATATTTTAAAATTGCTTTTCTTTTTTTTAATTTATTTTCGTCTTACGCATGACCATTTGTGTGTATTTTTTGAGTTTTTCAATAAAAATACACTTTTATACACATTTCGAATTCTTCTACATGATTTTAATGCCATCATTCGATACATATTGGAGTCCATATCCAAAGCACTTATTTTATTCTTATTAAATAAATATAACATCAATAATTTTTTAACTTTATTATTCATTTTTAAATTCTTTAATAACACTTTTCAATAAATTACTTAAAATATATTCATTTAATTACAAAAAAATGAAGGTAAAATATTAATCAGCTGATTTACTTTGATGGATTGACATTTCGTAGATATTATAATTACATGTCTGTGAACGTAAAGCTCTTATTATAATATATGCGATATTTTAATTTGAATATTATAATACATACTTATATTATAATTTAGTGCACTATAAGGGTAAGATTTATCAATTAACATTTAAGCTTTTTATTATTTTCATTAACTGGCTTGATTTTTTCCAGCTCAAGAAATTACAAAGGAGGTTCTTAAGTATTTAACTCCGAGGCATTGTGAGCTTTTAACTCAAAATTTTACTATAGGAGTTTTGGCTTCATTTGAATATAGAGTAAAACAATGGCAGTTACAGGAAAAAAGTACAGTTTGCTCCAGCCTATCTTCAGATAGTTTTTTATGTAGTGTACCAAACGTTCCTTTTAAACAACTACACGGTTAAAAATTGAGGGGTAAATTTTATAAAATATTTACACCCAGTACTTTATAACGTACTTTTTATTGAAAAATTTTATAAAATTTATAAAATTTTAAAGTATAGATCTTTTTGACACAGAAAAAGTTTGACTTTTATTCATTCTATATATCAAAACAAAGTTAATAAGATTATTATATAGAATTTATAACTTTATTTATAATTTTTATAAATCTGTAAAAAAATTTATAAACTTCAAACTATCAAACTGAACTTAACAACTAGAAATCTATTTTATAAATTCCCTTTTTATAATTTTAATACATTTTTGAGTATAGAAACTCAAACAAATCAAAGAAAACATTGTTTTCGTTAATTTTTACATAAAGCATAGTAGTGGCATCATTTAGATCATCTTTGCTCAATAGGTGTCTCTCTCTACTATCGACGATGGTACTTCTATATATATAAAACTGAAATTTCCGTTCGTGTGTAGCCAATTTACTCGCGAATCCCTCGACGGATTTTGATGAAATTTTGTGTGTGTGTTTCTTATATTGTGAGGAAGGTTTTAGGCATAGTTTGATTTATTTACAGTGGTTGGGTGTTGTTCAAAATTCAAGAAATTTGGAAATACATGAATTTTTGTATTGAATGTTATTTAGAATATCGCACATACATTGAAAAAAATTTTTTTTTAACGAAGCAGGCGTATAAATAAAAAATCAATTTAAATAATTAATCAAATAAAAAGAATTTTTAATACTAAAATATTTTTGACTTGAAAATCAGAGTTTGCTTAGATTAAATTTTAGTGAATAAACATTATAGTATTTTATTTGTGTTAGACCAAATTTGAGGACCGAATATCATAAAAAGTAAAATCTTAAAACTTTCATTAGCGATGTAATATTGCATTGTCATGCAGTTCTGAGCTATGTTTAAAGTTTCAAGTCTCTATTTCATCAAAAAGTTGGTTAAAAATCAATTTCTAAATTTGTACCGAACAGACAGACAAGAAACCAAGCTAATAAAAATATTTTAATATTTTAATTTAATATTTTAAAATATTTATGTTTCACAACTGCAAAAATATTTATGTTTTTTGTGAATTTGAATTGAATTTAAGTGCGGGTTTAGTGAAAATAATTTATGTTTCAAACATTTTTTTTGTGAACTTGAATTTAATTGAAGTGCAGTTTTTGTGAAAATAATTTATGTTTCATACTTTTTTTTTGTGAATTTGAATTGAATTGAAGTGCAGTTTTTGTGGAAATAATGTGAATTTTTTTCAAGTAAATTTTGAAAACCAACTGAAAATGTGTAAACTTTAGTTAATTTTTTGTACATTTTAGATTGCAAATTTTTATGCAGTATTGACAGTTTGCAATTGGTTTAAATTGCCGGTATACGTTTTGCCTGTGAAAAGATATCGCCAGATCGTCCAATGCACGACATATTTAATCAAGGTTTCAAACATGAAAAACAATTTGATTGCAATGAATTGAGAACATTTGTACAAACAAATACTAAAAAATTGAATAATCAACAAAAACATGCCTACGATTCAATCATGCAAGTTGTTAACAACGAAAGTGGTGGAATATATTTTTTAGATGCGCCTGGAGGCACTGGAAAAACATTTTTGATTTCGTTAATTCTAGCAGCCATACGATCGCAAAATAAAATAGCATTGGCACTCGCTTCTACTGGAATTGCTGCCAATCTATTGGATGGCGGTCGAACAGCACACTATGCACTAAAGCTGCCATCGAACATGCAATTCGCCGAAAACCCTACATGCAATATCCCTAAGACATCTGGAATGGCAAAAGTTTTGCAACAATGCAAAATAATCGTATGGGATGAGTGTACTATAAGTCCATAAGAAATCATTAGAAGCATTAGATAGAACATTACAAGATCATACGTGTTCAATTGCAAAACGATACATCAGAAAATGAATTTTCGAAACAATTGTTGGACATTGGAAATGGCAAAATTCCAAACAATAATTTAGATGGCTTCATAACACTACCAACCACTTTTTGTAGTAAAACACAATCCAAAGAAGAATTGATTCAAAGCGTGTTCCCAAATATAGCACAGCAACACAAACATGTTTGGATGAGCGAACGAGCAATATTGGCAGCAAAAAACAAAGATGACAATGATATTAGTACGGCTATTCAAAATGACATAACAGGTAGATTAGTTACATACAAGTCAGTAGACACTGTTAGGAATCAAGATGACGTGGTGAATTATCCCACCGAATTTTTGAATTCACTTGATTTGCCAGGAATGCCACCACATAATCTACAATTAAAAGTTGGAGCACCAATTATTATGCTTCGCAATATAATTCAACCACGACTTTGTAATGGCACCATACTTGCAGTGAAAAAGCTAATGAAAAACGTCATCCAAGCAACTATTTTGAAAGGAAAATACAAAGGCGAAGACGTTCTGATTCCCCGAATTCCAATGATTCCATCCGACTTGCCATTTGATTTTAAACGACTTCAATTTCCTGTTCGTCTTGCTTTTGCGATCACCATCAATAAGGCACAAGGCCAGTCTTTGGAAGTCTGCGGTATAAATTTGGAATTTCCATGCTTTTCACATGGACAGTTCTATGTTGCATGCTCACGAGTAGGCAAACCATCGGCATTATTTGTTTATACGACAGATGGAACAACAAAATATTTGTCTACCAAAAAGCTATTACAATAAGCATTTTTTTCAGAAAAATTATTAAAACTTCATTTGAACACATTATTTTAATTAGGATAACAACTAATTTAATTTGAAAAAAATAATTTGAATTTTTGTCGTATGTATGCATGAAGTATATTTCCAGAAATCGATAGTTTGAATCTAAATCAAACTCATCCCGCCACCTACCCGAAAGGGCAGAACAACGTCTGCCGGGCCCGCTAGTTTTCATATAAATTTTAAATTTAACTTTTGAACTTTGAATTTCTATGCTTTTTTTTTTTAATCTACGTGTTTATGCCTGCTCCGAATTTAATACGGATTTTGGTTTACTCCCAATTTTTTGTCGTATAAACTCGATAATTCGGATTTTGGCTTAAGCCCAATTTATTTGAGTTTAATCCCAATTTTTTTATATGTATGTATGTGTGAGGTAAAATGCAATATGACGATTTCTAATTTTTATAGTGAAAGTGAAGCTTTCTTCTTCTATTTTTTATGTGGAAGAAGAATAATATGTATACTATAAGTGTATAAAAATATCAACGTTTGCATGTACTTTTTTAATCCCAATTTTACCGTTTCTACGCTACTCCCAATTTATTCCAAAATTCGGATTATTTTTACACCGTATAAACTGTTAAAATGAGAACTTGTGTAAGTAAGGAAAGTTCAAGCACTAAAGTATAAAAAATGTGAATCATATGTTCATATATGCGCATGCTTCATAGATAAATTATTTTTTTATTTTGTTTTGATTTCTCATTCTAAGTATGCGTAACAGCGTAAATATGTTATATTTGCTAGAACATTTTTTTTAGGATAAATATTCAATACATATATGAATGTATGTACATATGTATACATACAATATGAAAAATTGATTTTTGTTGCCATAATATTTGTATATACATATATGCTTTACGAATCAAATAAGTATTATTTTTAATGACGTTTTCATTGCTTGTATGGATATCTATATGTACATTATATAATTTATATAAAAAAAAAGGGTATTATTAATAATAATAACAATATGTACAATACATATAACATATATAAATGAGAACATATTACTTATATGGAATTTATGAAAAAAATATTATTTTCAGTTATTTATACCTACATACATACATATACAGATGCATCTATGTTTATTTAAAATGTGTTTATTTTTTTAATGACACTTTTTTGAATGACCTTTTCTTGATCACTATGTACATAGGTATACATAAACACATGAAAAAAATATATAAAAATTTTTGGTCAATGTATGTACATACTTAAATTATTTTTTAACAACTGGTTAGCATTTTTTTTCGTATTGATAAAAAGTAATTAAAATTTTTTAGATGTCATAATGACTCATATACTTTTTTTAGTATCGTTTTTTGACCAAATATAAAGATCCTTCTTTGAAATATTAAAGGTTTAAAGTAATTTAAATATCTTATTGTTTCTTAAGTGAAGGATTTCCCAGTTTAAATTTATGATTTAAGATTTCTCTTGTTTTAAAATTGATTAAATAACCAACTGTCCTGAACCCTTATGTTTTATTCTTTTTTTAATATTTTGAATTATATAGGTATATATGTGTCTATCAGTTGCAAAAGGGGTCTTTGTCATGTTAAGTCATTTTGAGTTATTAAGCAAAATTGTTTCTGAAATTTGACAAAATGTACTGTTTTGCAACTGAGCTTATATTTTGATGATCAAAATACAGAGGAAAAGGTTTTTTTTTTCTTTTAAAAGTAAAGTAAATAAGTAGATTTTTGAAAGACCTTTCAAATGACGTAGGTATATAACTCATTTTATTCAAAATATGGAAAAGATCCGTTTTGCAACTGATAGACACATATATTTATATAGGTACCAGTGAAATTTTATACACCTAACGCCTATTTTTCAAGCATTCGAATATACCTTTCATAAAAGAAAATCTTTTTTTTATGAATGTACCTGACGCCTTTTATGAATGAGAATGTATACCTATATTATACATAAATGTATACAAGGTGTTTTTTGTTTTATTTTACTTTTTTTTTTTTTTTTTTAAATAATTTGGAATAAAAATTGTAGATATATCATATAATACAAATAAATTCCACAATAATATAAAAAAAAAAATCTAAATGACCCTGTACATTTTTATGACAAATATTAATAACCTGGACTAAATTTCATGAATTTGCTATAAATATGCACTTATCACTTTATCTTGGTATATTTGAAATTGTTACTTAAAACCAGCGATGGGCACGTCAACAATTGTATTGTTGACGTGTCAACAATACTAATTGTTTACTTAGCATTGTTGACATTGTTGACACTGACTGTTAACGTCAAGTTAACGATTTCATTTTTATTTAATTATATTCCATAAATAAAAATTTCAAAACAAAGGAAGGAAAAATAAAATTTATTAACATAAAAAAATTCTTTAAACATAACATTTTTAGGACGTCCAACTATTTTACAACTAAATGATTTAGTTGCTTTTATAATTTATACCTAGTTTATTTACATTTTATATTTATAAATTTTTATTCTATTTTATTATATATAATTAATATATTATATTATATATATAAATTATTAAATATAATCACTTCAAATTTTCAGTTTTTTTCAAGGTTAGGTTGGCTTAGTTAGAATGATTTGATTACAGATTAGACATACGTCAGTTACGTTTCGACTTACGGATATGATAGGATAGTTGACACATTGTCGACACATTGTTGACAATTTTTAATTGTTGACAAAAATATCGATTGTTGACGGTGTCAGTCAAATTATGATTGTTGACACGTCAACATCCATCACTGCTTAAAACCATCACTTTCAAAAAATCCTAAATTAATTTTTTTAGTAGCTATAGTGAGGTTTTTTTAATTTAAAATTTGAAAAAAAAAAAACTAATTTTTCGCTAGGCAGTGAGGTTTTCTAAATTTAAAATTTGAAAAAAATCAATTTTGAAAAATTGCTAGGCAGTGGGGTTGTTTAAATTTAAAATTTGAAAACAAAACTAATTTTTTATATGAATTTTGAAAAGTGCTAGGCAGTGAGGTTGTTTAAATTTAAAATTTGAAAAAAAACTAATTTTTTATATCAATTTTGAAAAGTGCTAGGCTACTGCCAGGATTTTATGTGCATATCTTTAAATATTTGGGAAACTATTCGAAATTTTTTTAAATATATTTTCTAAATTGCATTGGAAATATAGTAAAAGCTGAGACACACTATTACATTTAATGGGCATTAACTCCTAATTGTCAATTAACAACAAGTGTGTCACCGCTTAATATTAATTTATTAAACATTATTGTCATTTTTTTGCAACTCAATAATGTTCAAAATTTTAGACAATTATTGAGTTAGAGCCATCTACCGGGAACTAGCGGTATGAAAAAAGTGAAAAAACCCTTAAGGAAATTTTGGGGATTTTTTTTTTGACAGTTGATGTACAGTGCATTTATTTAAATTTAAATTTGGAAATGTGAATTATCTATATTGATTGTTTAGTACATATTCAATTTGAGTATTATAATAAATTGAAAAAATAAAAAAAGTATAATAAAAATGAGTGCGATTCATAAAAATAAAAAAATAAAAATTTGGAGAAAAAAAAATTGGCAATTATAATTTTTTCTAGTGTGTCACTACTCTTCTTAATTAACAATAATCTTAATTCACAATAAATGTAATGCCCATTAAATGTACTAGTGTGTCTCTGCTTTAAAGTGCAAGACAGACGACAGCCTAAATTGGCAATTATCTCTCAATTGCCAATTTTCTGTTTCGTGTGTACACATAATTCCCAATTATTAGAACATAATTGCCAATTTACTCAATGGACATAATCGTCAAAATATTTGAAGATAATTGAGTTAGAGCCATCTGGTGGGAAATAGTTTAGTAAGAATTACGTAAATTTTTGGTCTAGTAATCTATAACTTTAAAATTTTGTTTTAAAAATTTTATTCGAAAAGCAAAGATTACTAGATATTTCAAATAAAATAGTTTCAGTTTTTTTTAATTTTTTATTTTTCACGTAATTTCACTTGGATTGCTACAATTTTTTTCGATTTCAGTTTCAATTGCCAATTATACTTTATCGTCTGTCACACAATTTATAATTGGGAATTAAGCAAATTGAGAATTTACATAATTAACATTTATCTTGTTTATGCACAACAGTTAAAACGTTTTAACGCTAAAACGTTTTAAACATCGTTTTGAGATAATACACTTTGATTGGTGTTTATGCATAGTACAACATTTCGTTCTTACTCAAAACGTTTTGAGTAATGTCACCTGGTTGTTCTGGTGTTGTTGTTCATACAGTGTTATCACCATAGATTTTTGTGATTTATTTCGAATGCCAGTAACTTCTCTCTTCTTGAAAATATCTTTTTTTTCTTTCAAACACAGAAAAAAATGTTTTTTTTTTTAAATTTTATCTTTTTATGCCTCTAAATAACACTTGTTTACTTGGTTCTACATACAATTAATAATAACCGCACATGAAATGTTATTTGAAAATTTAATTCACGTTACTAACACTACTCTAAAACCTCATATCGATGTTTTGTGGCTTACCAACACTATTTTGAAATGTCAAATATGACAATTCACTTAAAACGAAGTAAGTGTTTATGCACATTTTAAAAACGAAATAAAATTTTAAATGCGGATTTAATAGTGTATTAACTCAAAACGACGTAGAGCTTTAATGCGTTTTGAAATTTGGTTTATGCATCCGTATTAAGTCAAGACGGAGTGAGTTAATGCGAAGTAACGCTTCGCATAAACAAGATAATTAACTTTTGTCGTCTGTTTTGCACTTAATATATGTAAATGTAATAAATTTTTTTATAAAACTACATATATATATACATAATATTTACAAAGTGAATGAAGACTTTTTTATTTTTGTTGGTTTGAAATTTTTTCCGCTTTTTTCTAAGAAGTCCTCTAATTTCCCAAGTTTGAGTTTTATCCTTTTATTTCAATTTGATTTGTTTTGACTGCAAATATGGCATATATTAGACGTTGCGTTTATCCAAATTGCTCTTTTACCTATAAATCAGGATCATTTTTAAGTTTTTTCAAGTTTCCTTCTGATAATAGAAAAGAAATGTGGGTATTGCACTGCGGGGGAGAAAAATTTAGAAAAAGTATTGAAGGGCTTAAAAATATTTTCATACGTCAAAATCATTTTAGAACAGAGGATACTATAGAACGTGAAAGTTCTAGAGTTTTAAAATCAAGTTCAATTCCTTTGCCTTTTGAAAAACATTTTTGTAGTTTTTCGTTATTAAACGTAGATCCTTTATGTAAACCTGGTGATTCTGTTAATCGTCGTTTCCCAGTTAAAAAATTAAAACTTTCCCACACAACAGAAGATTTTGTCACAACAGTTATCTCGAATCCCTGCAATGCTGATCCTCCCTCACCTCCTTTAATTGTAAAACGTGAGGCAAATGTAAGAACTTACATAAGGAACTACAACATTGCATTAGTTCCAGAAAGAAATACACCCTCACCATCACAGTTTCCAGAGCCTCACTTTTCAAGAAAACCTGAAGAAGACAAAGAATCTCGACAACCTCAAAAAAAAACTTAATTATAGATCGACCAACAAAAAACAAAATTTTTAAAAACCAAAACAAAATCTCCAGAAATGATGTTAAAAAGCTTCTTTGTAACAAAAAACAAGAAGTGAAAACCTTCATTTTGTCCCAATTTTTTCATAAAAATAAAGTACAGTGGACAAAGAAAGAAAGAAATATTTTTCAAAAATTATATTTCAAATCGCCAGCGTGCTAAAAGCATATGACAAATATGGGATTTGCAATGCCACACACGAGAACAATATTGCGTTGGAATAGCAATGTTGTATTTCCAGTTGGTTTAGAGGGTCATATAATCAATCTTTTGAAGGAAAAATGTCAGAAAATGACAGATTTCGAAAAAAAATGTATTTTGCTTTTCGATGAAATGTCTTGTAAGATAGAAATAGAGTATTCATCTAAAGAAGACATGGTTTTTGGTCGAAAAGACTTAGGAGGAGGGAATGAATAGGTATCCAAATATTGGATCCTCTGTTCTACTGCTCATGATAAGAGGTTTAAATAGCAATTGGAAACAGTCCATTGCTTATTTTATCGGGAAAGTCACTGTGGATGAGATTGTTCAAATACTCAAAAATGCTGTTGAGTGTTGAACTAATCTCGAACATAGGTTTCAATGTAATTGCCATAACAGGGGATCAGGGAACTTCAAATCAAAGTGCTTACAAAAGACTTATTTGTAATAAGAATGAGCCATATACCTATATAACAGATAAAAAAGTAATGTTACTTTTCGATGTTCCTCATTTGATAAAAAGTGTGAGAAATAATTTATGTAAGGCAGATATTAAAATTGAAGATAAAATTATATCGTGGACCATTTTAGAAAAAATTTTTAACAATGAGAAAAATAGTACTCTGAAAGCATGTTTCAATTGATCTGAAAAACATATTTATCCAAATGCATTTGAAAAAATGAGCGTCAAATTAGCCACTCAAGTTTTCAGTTTGAATGTTTCTGCAGGAATAGAACTGGGTATAGCTCTAAATGTATTCGAAGAAGAGGAAATTGAGAATTCATCATACACCGCAAAAACATTCAGAAAACTTAATAATCTTTTCGATAATTTGAACAGTGTTGTTGGATTTACAGCAAACCCTCAAAGAAATGCCTTATCTGAAAAAGAACCTGGGAAAAAAGTCATTGAAAATTTGAAAGAGGGAAAAGCATGGATAGAAAAATGGATTCATTTAGGAAAGTTCAGAAAACCACCAAGTTTTGACGGTTTAATTCAAACAATTAATGGGATTTTATAATTATGGGAAAGTCTGAAAAACGGTCAAACTTACTTAATCACTTCGAGATTAAACCAGGATCCTCTTGAAAATAGCGTATCCATATTGAGAAGAAATAAAGGAAATTATGAGAAAAATCCTTCGCCTTATAGAATTTCTAGAAATATAAGGCAAATGGCATTTCAAAATTATGTACCGTCTCTGCAAACTGGGTATGAGGTTTCCGATGCAGAAAATTTACTTTTCAAACTCAACAGAATTATTTCTGACCTAACCAATGAAATAGTAGCTGCTGATGAGAAAAAAAGAAGAGAGGAAGTAGAAGAATTTTTAAAAACGACTTTCGACGATTTAGAATCGGACGACGAAATTGAAGTTTTTGAACATGTTGAAAGTGAAGATGAAGAATCTGGAAATAAGCAAGAGATTCCAGATATAGACAATTCATTTTTAAATAATGTAACTGTTTATTTTTCCGGGTATGTGGGAAAGAAAGTTTCTTCAAAATACAAATGCGAAGTTTGTACGAACTTCATTGTGGCAAAAGAAGAAACAATTGAAAATGATATTTTATTTAAACTGAGGGCATATAAAGCCAAAAATCGAAATCACAATTCACAGTATGGAAATTTAACTGTGCCTTCTTCTGAGTTTATAAAATATATGAAAAATATTTCAAATCACTTTGAAACAAATATAAAGTCCTTAATACACGAGACTGATCTCATAAAAAAATTAATTCAATTATTTCCAAGTGGTTCAAAACAATACTTTTGTAGTCAGCATGAATTTGAAATCTTAAATTTCGTTTTCACCATTCTTCTTCGATTTTACTCCAAAAAAATTAACCGTCTTCTTTCGAACCCATCTGCTAAAAAAAAGTGCAAAATTAAAAACATTGCAAGGTCTCTAAAAATAATTAAAATTTTTCCCTCCAGTACTTTTTTATTGTTATTATTTGTTAATATTTTTTTTAAATATCGATATAACATATTGAGGAAGACCTCTTAGAAAATCTGAAAATATTAGTCTGAAATTCATTATATTATTGGACTTTAACCCTAATTTGCTCGAAAAATACTCCATATTAACCCTAATTTTTGATTGCAGAAAATGAAGGCTCAATTGATTCTACATCGATGTGCTATCTTCATTTTTTTCAAAAAATGCATAGTTTTCGAGATATTTGCACTTGAAAACTAGCATTCCAAGCACCTATTTTCAATTTACACTGTAATAAAAGCACGTGTCCAATAATATTATGAATTTCAGACTAATATTTTCAGATTTTTTAAGAGGTCTTTCTCAATATCTCGACACAGCAGCAGGTAAGATGTTGATGGAAAGGCACAGGGGTCTTTCACAATTATGTAAAAAAGTTGGTGAGCCTAGCGTGCCCTTGTAAAAAGTTATAGGGTAAAATATGAAAAAAGTACTGAAAATCTTTAACCCCCTCTAACTCCGAAACCGTTGAGATTTCACCGCCCCCCTACCAATACGATTTTTTGTTCCCCTCGCCGAGACCTATCAGTAGTTTCCCGGTCGGACACCGTAACGGAATCACCCTGTATATAAAATAGAAGTAGAAATAAATCTTTAAAATAATGTTAAAATACACATACATACATACACATGTATATCTTCAAAAAAATTTTTCTGACTTGCTTATTATAAAAATATATACCTATCTGTATTCATATATGCGATATATATACATTGTATTAAATAGGTGATATATTTATATTATCAATATCATATACATAATAACGATACCTATAATATTAAGTGCGTTCGAATCACACGATTTATCTGATAATTATCAGTTCCAGAGTTCCACATTTGTTCTACATATGTTCCACTCACCTAGTTTTCCATTCTTTTCAGTAGATGTCGCTAGCTTTTAACTAATCTTAAAGTGAAAAAAGTGATAAAAATTTTTTTGGTTCAGTTGCTGTGTGGAACTAATCAAAAAAGAAGAAGACATGTTTAAAAAGTTGACTGTTTATGAATTCTAAATTGTCAAGATGGAATATAAAGTAGAAGTACTTACTCACTAAATTTAATTAGGTTTTTCACTAAAAATCAACTGCCTATGTACATAAAAGAACTCGAAACTTCAACTGACAGTCAAAAATCAGCTAGCTGATATTTTTGACGTTCCAGTCATCCAAATTTTTCAGTTTAATATCAATTTGTACGATTTGAAGCTTCGCTTATTTTAAATCAGAACCGAACTGATAATATCAGATAAATCGTGTGATTCGAACGCACTCATTATTGCGTTTTGAAAAAAAATATTTGTTTTTTGTTTTTCTTTTTCGCTTATAATTCATAATATTAATGAATATGAATGAACTATACAAATACATACATATGCACACATAGTATACGAGTATATTATACAAGAATCATATCATATCGCATACATCAAGTTTTAGTGGACGCACAAAAGCTCAGAAAAAAATTAAGCTCTTTCCCTTTTTTTTTTCTATTGACGATATTGATAGACGCCAGCGCCTCTTTTGAGCATTGATGATAATACGAAAATTCTTGACTTGTCAATACTAGTTAAATTCATATATAGCTGAAATTATTTCAGTTGAAGGTTCATTGCGCATGTTTTACATGCGTAGTGATCTTCTCGTGTATACATATACGAAAGAAGAAATCTGTTTGTTAGAATTCACAACAACAAAAATGCATGTGTGTAAGTATCTTTTCTTCTGCGCATGCCAACGTAGTACAGTACGAAACTTCAACTCTTTTGGGACAAGCTATACAAAGGTACTATGTGGTACTATGCTTAAAAGTGGAAATACATACATTTATGTTCTTTCTTACTTGTCCATTTAACTAACTTGAAATAGTGCGCATTAGCAATGATTATAGATTAACACAGTAGATATTTCGCGTAGTACATTTGTATTTTCACTCTATTTCATTAAAGGCTCCTAAACGAAACCTTCTTGTCTGTCCTATCTGGCGAGCAAAAATAGAACTAACGTTTTGAAATTCAAACTTTAAAAAAATGATCGAGTCGAGTGATTTTTTTTTATTATCCATTCGCTCATGCTCTTGTTATTATTTTTTTTTTTGTGTATAACCAAATCAAACCAGTTTCCAGTATAACTTTTTGTACACTATATTTATATAATATATATAACAATGTATACAGGGTGTTCCGGAAATGGTGGAGAATATTTAAAGGGGTGAAAGTAGAGGTGATTTCCAATCGAAAATGTCATATAATATTTTTTCCGATTCGCTTTGGATTTTGAGATATTCGAATTTTTAAGTTTTTCCATAGGACCCACGTTTTCGGATGTATCAGTCTTCATATCACCTCATCTTTTTCACTTAGAAGGCCGCTAAAACATTTGTTATGACGAGGAAGCATTCGCCTTTTGTCCCAAATAAGATTCTTACCTGCTAGTAAAATCTACTTTTTGTTCTTGCCTTCATTGCATATCTCATATGCCTGTTTTGTAACTGTGACTCAACACATTTCTTCAGAAAACACCCTTATCGTCTAAAACAAGCTATGTTCCGGTGTAAATAAAAAACTTTCACAATCTCTTATCTTTCAGAAAATCTCTCATTTATGGCTCTATGCCACCTACTTTGCAAATTATCGCAACATATTCGGCGAAAGTCCCGTTTTTGTTCAATGCAGGCCCTTTTTTGCACTAGTTTTTCAATGCAGAAAACAGAAGACAGAAAACAATGACACGAATTTGAAAATGAAATAGAACAAAGTGAAATATTTTATTCTTATCTGTTATTATTATTCTTATAATTATTCTTATTTTTACTATAAAAGATGTTCAACATTGTCTTCTTCTACTTCACAACATATTCGAGCTCGTCTTAATAAGGATCTTTTTATTCGACCCGCTCTCACAGATGTTCTCAGCTCTTCTGCTGCCGCTGATATCTTCGACCTTAAATCTTCCAGACTTTATACTGGTCCACGATACACTTTTGATTTTAAGTATTCCCAGACAAAAAAATCTATTGGATTGAAGTCCGGAGACCGCGCCGGCCAATGTACTGGACCATATCTACCAATCCATCTGTTAGGGAACAATTCATTCAAGTGGGCACGAATTGCGTTCGTGCTGTGAGCTGGTGCACCATCTAGCTGAAACCACATCCTACGCCGTACGCTTAAGGGTAAATTGTCCAGCATATCGGCAAACTCATTGTTGAGAAAGTCAAGGAATAATTGTGCGTTCAGTCGTGATGGCAGTTCTATAGGTCCTATAAATTGATTTCCAATTAAACCAGCCCACAAATTTATGCTGAATTTATGCTGGAAAGATGAAGCTGATTTGAGGTGGGGATTTTCCGAAGACCACTGATGCTCATTGTGTATGTTAAGTATCCCTTGTCTGGAAAACGTAGCTTCATCTGTCCATAAAATGTTTGTGAGATCATCTCTATGGCTTCGAATCCATCTGGCAAATGTCACTCGTATTGGAAAATCAGTTGGCTCAAGATTTTGAACACGTTGATAATGATATGGATAGAGATTTTCTCGCTTCAATACACGCCACACATACAAAATAATTAACTGATTAATTATTCGTTTTGCAAATTTTTCCCACTTATCTCACCTGTGTTGTTGGTACTCCAGTTCTTTCGAAAAGTTCCCTGACGCTGATGTTTGGTTCATCTGCAACTATTTGTAGAATCCTTTCGTCGTCTTCACTTGAATGTCTACCTCTTGTTTCTAAGCTATTGTCTATCATCCTCCGTGCTCGAGAGAATGTTCTGCTGTCTGGTATCCTCCTGTGTAGATACCTTCGCCGATATTCTTCAACAGCAGCAGTTGCATTTCCATTACAAAAACCGTAAACAAAATACATATCTAAATATTCACTAGTAGAGTAGTGAGCGAGACATTTTGAAAATAATACTAATTGATTACAGTTTCACAAATCTTAATAAACCTAATAAAGATTTAAACCACTTATCTCCTGTAAAAACGGTTGGCCAAGGAGGAAAAAAACATGAGTAGAAACACGTATTTCACACGAATTAATCAATAGCGTTTGAAATGTCGTTTTCACAACGGGGTTATAAACAATCAATAAAACAGAAAAACGCAATAAAACAATAAATGAAATGGCTGGGAGTTGAAAAGACATTGTTTTCTGCATTTTCGAGATATTTGCGTTTGAAAATTTGCACTTCTAGCTCCTATTTTCAATTTACACTGCAATAAAAACACGTGTCCAATAATCCAATCAATTTCAGACTTATTTTTTCAGTTTTTTCAAAAGGTATTCCTTAATATCTCGAAAATTATAATAGCAAATCGATGTAGAATCAATTGAGCCTTCTTTTTCTGCAATAAAAAATGAGGGTTAATTTAAGCCTTTTTTGAGTAAAGCAGGGTTAAACACAAAAAATGGGTAAAAATTCACAAAATTTTAATTTTGAGGGCGTATATCCTTTTACAAATTAGGAATAGAGGAACAATTAATGCATCGTTAGAAAGGACAAAGGGTTCTCTATATTTTCTTCTAATACAAAGTGACCCTAGAGTGCCCCTGCAAAAAGTTATGAGGTCTTTGGTGGAAAAAGTGCAAAAAAACTTCAACGCCCTCTAGCGGCCAAACTGCTAGATTTCCCCCTAAATATTATATGACATTTTCGATTGGAAATCACCTCTACTTTCACCCCTTAAAATATTCTCCACCATTTCCGGAACACCCTGTATAGTTATGTACATATTTTTGCATGTACACAAATGCGTGTTTACCGTCTGTGCACATTTCATTTAATATTTGTTTTTTTTTCTTCTTTTTTGAAAATTTGTTTAGTATAATCAGTATAATAGTATAATATTTTAGTTAGTATAATATTTTTTATTTTTTCATCCATAGAATATCAATGTGTATGGTATGTACATACATTATGTATGTAAATATATTGTATTGTATAGGAATATGAATGAGAATTTATTTTCTGATTATTGAATGCATGATAATATGAAAAATTTACCCAATTATTTTTATTTTTTTTATAGTTTTTGAAGCTATGAGAAATTTTACTGAAATGCAGAATCCAGATCCCGCTTTTTTTTGTTTTTATTTTATGTAACTATATATTTTTTTTTCAAATGAAAAAAGGAATTAAGATATTTTGTTTTCAATTCAAGTATGTACCTAATTAACAACATTACAATACACATTTATATTTCAAAATGTTACATAATGTGAGGTAGTTAGATATGTTGGACTCTACAAATTTTGATCAATTGGGTTTACCTATAAAATTTTATTAAAACCTTGCAGCCGGGAGATGATCACAGTCATTATTAGAAAATTAGAAAATCGCTAATGCTTGCAAAGTGTTAACATTATAATGTACGTGCATTATAATATGCAGCCTAGCGGTCATGAAAGTCGCCTAACTAATAATTTCTAAAAACTGGATGATGGATGATGGATTGTTTTTTAACTAAGTATGTGTGTTTTTTTAAGGTATTTTCTATAAGAAAAGAAAAACCATACATGATTCTGTAATACAGCTTAAAAAATAAATTATTTTTAGAAAAATGAAAATTATTTGAGTCATGCGTTTTTTCCGCTACTGTATAAACTACAATCTGCATATACAAAAATACATACTTGTATATGCTAAATGGGAAAAATCAAAACCCTCTAAAATAAAAGCCTCCTACTGGTGTTGTGTATGTATTAGTAAGAAGTGCCATGTTTTGTTTTGACATTTTAGTTTCTTATGGTTTCTTAATAAGAGTGGTGGAATATTAGTGTAAAGAAATAGTTTTTTAGCTGAATATTTTTGGTTTTTTAAATAAAATATTGTTTATAAAAGTTTTAAAATATAATAAATTAACAGTGTAATAATTTTTAAAGTGCACAATAGTCAAAAAAATTAAATAAAAAGGTGGAAAATGTTGTGCGTTCTTACCTACTTGTAAGAGAAAAAATTAAAGTATGACTACATAGTACATACCTATCTATGGTGAGGTTATATTATTTATATGTAATAAAGTGAATAAATTGATTTGATTTAATAGAATTTAATTCATTAGTTATCACAAATTAAGTGTCTATTTGCCTTCATTACACAATAAAGATTATGTACCAAATTATTTACTTTTTCATAGACTTTTTTTATATAAATTTTTGTGATTATGTTATGATGTGAGAAATTGATTTGATTCAATAATTTAACAATTAATACAAACTTATAAATAAAATTTTATTAAATTAAATGAATTTGTTCTGTATTTCGTTCACTTTATTTCTTTTTTTTCATATATTTGTGTTTATATTTCATTTCAATTTATTCACTTTTATAATTTAACCTCACCATAGGTAATGTAGTCATTAGTCACATGTCAATATATAGGTATAGAAGAAAAAAGTTTATATTATTTATAATTCTTTAAACTTTAATTATTCATATAAATACATATATGTATCAGAATTATTATAAATTAAATTTTATTAAATCAAATCAATTTATTCACTTTATTACATATAAATAATACATATAACCTCACCATACTTTAATTTTTTCTCTTGAAAGTAGGTAAGAAGGCACAATATTTTTCACCTTTTTATTTAACTTTTTGACTATTGTGCACTTTAAAAATTATAACACTGTTAATTTATTATATTTCAAAACTTTTATAAACCATATTTTATTTAAAAAGCCAAAAATATTTAACTAAAACACATTTTCTTTACATCACTATTTGTACTACCAGCATTGAATGTTTTGACGTTTCAACACTTTTATCGTGTTTGATTGTGTTAGTGCAGAAAGCCACAACTCGGCTTGTTATATAGAGGGTTTTGGAAAAATACAAAATTGAGAAAAAAACAGTGACTTCAAGTTTACAATAAATTTTGTATTTAGGTACGAAGCAGCAACAAAATTCAAATACCTACGGTATTATAAAAAAATTGTAAATTTGGTTGGGTACTTCGAAAATGAAAAATAAAAACAACAATTATTTTTTTATATGTGTGTTGTTTTTGTTTATATTAATTATAAATTTTCATATAGTACAACATCAACAAAAAAATTGAATGATGATGTCATGCACATTTACTTCGTCCTCATTTTCCATATAAAATTGTCTAATTACAGTTTTGAGGATTTTCGTGTATTGTTAAATTTTTTTTTTATTGCAAAAACGGTCATAACGTATTTTTAAATCTAATGTTCTAAGCGATTCCTTCTTGTCTGTCCGCTCTATGAACAGATTTAGAACTAAAAATTTATTTTTCAACAGCTTTTCTGTTCTGGAATATCTACTTCTTATTAATTATCTTTGGCATTAGATTATAAGGAAAATATTAGTGGCATATGTACATATTTTAGCTATTCAAAAAAATAATAATAGTAATAAAAGAAGAAAAAAATAATTAGATAACACATAAATAAATAGTAGGTATATTTTGTTGTTCACAATTATTTGTCGGTAAGTACTTGAGAAAACCCAAAACATAAATAATGCATAGATAGGTAGTAGGTACTTGCATTCCTGGTTCCTTTGATTGAATTAATAAATGGGAAATTCCCACATATGTTTGTTTCAACAATTCGTGAAAAATGAATTAGCAAAGCGAAGACATAAGACAAGGAATAAAGAATGCAATTCATTCGGGCAGTTGATTGATAGATTTGCAATTTTTGGAAAAAATTTTTAATTTCATTTTTATTTTGTCAAGTATTAATCAAGAATATCAGGTATGTTTTACGAAGAGTTATTTTTAACTGTTGAAAATAATAATTAAAATATAAAAAAAATTTTAACATAAAACGTTTTTAAAACGGACTCAAAAGTATAAAATAATTTTTCCTAGCCACATACACATTCTCAACCCCATACAGATAATCCTGAAAATTTGTGATTGCGAATTTTTAATAGCTATAAAAATACTTGTAAGATTAAAAACGTAAAATTGTAAAAATTTTTTACCTATTTAAATAATTATATACTTTCTTAGTATATTTTTGCCGAATGTTCTTTTCCTTTTTCTTTTTCTTGTAATAAATATATTTTATATATACACGTTTGGTATAGGTCATTGAACACTTATTTAAAATTAACAAATTTTCAGTATTGTTGAAATCAATAACTTCTATAGTACCAAGCCTTAATGCTCAATTTTATTTTATTGTTTATATGTGTTGGAAGTACCAAATTGACATCACAACTTATTGCTTTTAATCAATCATAACTAAGTTGTGATTAAAGTTACATGAAAATTATGTTCTAATGAAATGTAGAGAAGATCCTTAGCTTTATTTTCACCGAATATATTAAATATCTATGAGCAACGTAAATCAAAGAAAAAACGTGATAAATATTAAGTAACATAAAACTGAGAATCAATTTTTCCTTAAATCTCCCAAATTACTAAAAATATTAAATTATAATGTTCTATAAATTTGTAGATTTTTATTAAATAAACATTTTTCCCAAACATTGTTATATTATAAAATTAATAGAAATTGAGTTATTAAAGAAAAATGATAATTTTTTATTAAAATCACAATTATCTCTCTCATTTCTCATTTTTAACAGCCACCTCTGAAAATGTAGTACCACTTGAAGAATTTTTTTATTCATTTGTTTATTTTTTCTTTCAAAAATATTATTCATAAACAAACAAAAATTTTTCAAGTGGTACTACATTGTCAGAGGTGGCTGTTAAAAATGAGAAATGAAGCATACTAAAATATTTTTGACTTGAAAATCAGAGTTTGCTTAGATTAAATTTTAGTAAAGAAAAATTAATATTTTATTTGTTTTAGACCAAATTTGAGGATCGAATATCATAAAAAGTAAAATCTTAAAACTTTCATTAGCGATGTAATATTGCATTGTCATGCAGATGCAGTTCTGAGCTATATAAAAAAAATATCAATAATTTTGAAAGTTTTTTGAATTCGTCGGACGTGGAGATAAAGCCAGACATTTTTTTAAATTATTTATTTCATTTTTATAATAATCCTTTTTTTATTTTAAAAATAAAAACCAAAAGTGATTCTAATTCAAATTCAACTGATGAACAGTGTCAATTTGTTAAATGTGAAGAAATACGTAACTCAGATATTGTTTCTAATTTAATTGTAACTATAGAATTTTTATTTATGGAAGTCAGTATTGTGCTTATGGAGGCAGTACCCGATGAGTTTTTTGCCTTGGTAATATTTAATTTAAAAGACTTCCCTCGATTGAAATTGAGATCTGATCACCCCACACACGAGACAGATTTATTCAAACAATTTGTGAAAGAATATAGAAAAGTATGCCTATCTTGCCTGTACTGACATCCATAAATAAAAATAGTATAGTGATTCTCTTAAATTCTATATCAAAAGACAGCATTGTGAAATTGAAATATTAAATGCTAGTCAAAATAATAAAATAATAAGTGAAAGACAAACAAGACAAGTGATAAAGTACGTCAGTACGTATATTGAAGAAACCTTCGGTTTCAAGCCTACAAAAGAACAGCAGCTAGCTACAGCTCGTGCTTGTTTTGATATATTTCCAAGTCTACTAGTAGATATTTTATTTAATGAAAATTTTAATGGATATATCCAAATAAAACTAAAAAATGATAAGAAAAGGAAAAAATTATTAGAAAAAGAAAATGAAAGCCCAATTGATTCTACATCGATTTGCTATCTTCATTTTATTCGAAAAACGCATAATTGTTTAAAATTTCTGAACTATTAGAATTTTCGTGATCTACTTATATTTTTTCAAATTCATTTACTCGTGTATTTCCGAAACAGTGAGTAATAATTAGAATAAGTTGAGTATTTAGATAAGTTTTAATATATATTTTCTCTTAATTTTTACATAACACAAAAGTATAATAAAATATTTATAACCAAGGTTCACAAAATCAAGAAATTAGGCAAAATGTCATGTTATATCTGTTTTGTTTGCAAAAAGCAGTTTTCTTTGCTATCAAAATGTATTCAGCATTTAAAATTAACACATTCTTTACTTGATTCTAAATTTCTAGTTTTAAAATGTATTGTTAGCGAATAATGTACGCTAACATTTAATATTTACAGTGGTCTAAGGAAACATTGTTTAAAGCATCATAATTATAAACCAAAACTCTGCTTCAAATTCGTACATTCAAAATCTTCATAATAGCGAATTAGGATACAGTTCACAAGAAAAAACTATCGAGGAAAATATTGGTACGAGTACTTCCATGTTTGAAAATGAAAACGAAAATTTAATTGAAATTTCGTCGGTTTTATACAATTTTATTAAAAATATAAATTCATTAGAAATTCCAAATTCTACAACCGATCTCATTTTATCATACACAAGTGATGTAATTTCAAATATTTCAAACCATTTCATACAATGTACTAAAACTGAAACAAATATTAAATCAAATACTGTTAAAAAAATTGAAAGTTTAGGTTTAGAGATAGAAAGAATTTTTAATTTGTACAACACAACACAAAAGGAAAAAAATTATTTTTAACTCTGAATTTTTCGTAAAACCAAAAGAAATTTATATTAGTACCAGGTACGACAGAAAATATTGTACAGTTACTAAAAAATATAAAAGAGTAATTGTTCAAAACACTTTTCAATATGTACATTTCAATAGTAATATCACTTCAAGCACTGTTTAAAAATTTAGCATTTGCCGAAATTTATTTTGAAAAAGATCACATTTGTTCAACTGAAAAACTTAGAGGATTTTGTTGTGCCTCTATTTTTATAAATTCACAATTTTCCAAAAATTGCCATCTCAATCCGATTCTCAATATGACAGCTGAACCCATATATACGCGGTAAAATAGAATAACATAGAATAACATAGAACTTCCAGCCTATCTGTCAATCCCCACCATTTACTATTTTATAATTTATCATTTTCCAGTCAAAAAACGTATATATACATAATTCTGAAGCAGTCACATAGCGTGCTTTTTATTATTCAGAATTTCTAACAGAATAGAATAAAATTTAGCTAAATTGGCGCCCAACTAGGCTTTCATTAGGAAAAAAAGAAAAAAAAAAGTAAAATAAAGAAAACTTTTTGTGTTTTGTAAAACATAATATAGCATTTCTTTTGCATTTTCATTCGACATTTTTGTCTTTGTCCTAACTTAATCCAAAATTCGGTTTCAATTTGAACTTTTTTTTACGCTATAAACTCTTACAATGACGATTTGTGTATATATGAAATGTATTTTTATTGGATGCAACACGCACATCTTCATTAGTTTCTGTCGTTTTTTACACGTGTGGTGTAATTTTTATTGTTTTTTGCTGCATTTTTATAATTTTATTAATTTTGCAATAATGGAATAATAGTTTAATTAGTAAGTACCTGTGTTATTTTTCATGGTTTGTATATAGCATATTAAATTAAATACAATTTTATCAATTTCTAGAAACTCGATTATTATGACAAACCAAGAAACACCAAATTCATCTGTTCAATTGCAGAGGCAGACTAGCAAAAAAAGAAGCAGTGTGTGGCTGCATTTTAAAATTCAAACATCGAAGGAAAAACAATGTGAAAATGAAAAGGCAGAGTGTTATTATTGTGAAACTTTACTTTCGTACAAGGGGGGATCAATTTCAAACTTAAAGAAACATTTGAAATCCCAACATCCAACAATTTATGATGATGAGGAAAATCAAAAACTTAAAAAACTTGATAATTTTTTCCCATCGAAACGGCCGAATATAAACACAACCCAAATAAATAAATTAAATAGAAAAGTACTTGGCCTAATAATTAAAGATTTATAGCCTTTTAGTGTTGTAACAGATGTTGGTTTCAGGGACCTAATTTCTGCCTTAGATCCTAATTACAATCTTCCGGATCGCAAGTTATTAATAGATCGAATTTTGCCTTCAGTTTATAACGACGTTAAAGAAAAAGTGAAAAAAATATTATCGAGTGTTAAATATTTGAGTTTAACAACTGGTACTTGGACATCCAACACCACAGAAAGTTACATATATGTAACCGTACATTTTGTAAGTGAAGATTGGCTCATAGATTCGTGTGTTTTGGAATGTTTAAATCTAACTGAAAGGCATACTGCTGACAATATAAGTCAACATTTAATAAAAAGAAAAAGTTATCACTGTAATAACAGATAGCGCGGCTAATCAGATAGCTGCAGTAAGATTGACACGTTGGAGCCATTTACCATTTGGAGATTGTACAAAGGATATGTCTTGTACAAGAGCCACTGGAAGCTTCTTTAGCTGTACTACATTCTCCTGTTCAAACCTTAACACAGGACGAATGGATAGTTTTAAAAGATTTGGTGAAGATTCTGAAACCATTTGAACAAATGACTGTGGAATTAAGCAGCGAAAAATATGTATCAGTTTCGAAGGTTATCGTCATGACAAGAGGATTGAAAACTGCTCTTGAAAACATTGGGGCAGCTCTTCAGGCGGAAGTTTCTTGTTGGTTGTTTCAAAAACTATTAGAAGAAGTTACATCGAGATTTGGGAGTATTAAAAATCATCCTATTTTTCCAGATCAACATATCTTGATCCGAGATTTAAGCAACATGGGTTTTTTAGTGAAGATGCAGCTAAAAAAGTAAAGGATTTGTAAATTGCAGATATAAGCAAAATGATTTACAAAGAAAAGTCTTCCTCAAATCAGCCTCAAGAACAATATAGAACTGAAAGTAATAAAGACAGCTCAGATATATGGCAATCATTTGAACGTAAAACAGCTCATTCATGCAACAATACAACCAATTCTTCTGCAGCAATAATTGATATTCGACAGTACAATGAAGAAGCCTTGCTGAATAGAAATGAAAATCCTTTGATGTTTTGGAAGAAACGAGAAAACATCTATCCTCACTTAGCTGATCTTGCCAAAAAATATTTGAGTATCCAAGCAACATCTGTTGCCAGCGAAAGGGTATTTTCTAAAGCAGGACAAATAATATCAGATCGAAGAAGTAGACTCAAGCCGCGAAACGTTGAAAAGCTTATTTTTCTAAATGGAAATAAAAAAAAATTGACATAAGTATAATAACTTAACCGAGTTAATTGTAAAATTTTTATTTTTGTATTCATTTTCTGTTAATTCTTTTTATTGTAACATGTTTTGTTTATTTTCAGTTGTAATGCATAGTGATAGTGCATATAGTTTTTTATTTGTTAATAATTTTATTTTTTTCATATTAAAGATGAAGTTTTTTCTTTTATTACTTTAATTATTTTTATATTAAAGATGAAGTTTTTTCTTTTAGTACTTTAAGTTTTTTTTTTTGAAAATAAAGGTTTTTTTTAAAGACATCAAGTGTTTAAATAAAATTATAAAATGTTTAGCAAATAGTAAAATAGGTAAAAAATAACTAGTAACTAACTACATAGTTACTCGAAATCAAAAGTAGTTATTCACAGAAACGAGTAACTAACTAAAGTAACTAGTTACTTAGTTACTAACAAAGCAACGAGTCACTACTCGTTACTTGAAAGTAACTGTTCTCCCCATCACTAATGCTTAAAAGGAAAAATTGACAAGTTCCCCTATACTTAACCAAGCAGATGAAAACATACCATTCATCATTAAAACGGATGCAAGTTCTTACGCCATCGGAGCAGTTCTGGTGCAGGGGGAGCGAAGCGAAGAACATGTAATTGAATATGCTTCGCGCTTATTAACATCTGCGGAGCGAAATTACACCACTACAGAACGTGAAGCTTTGGCAATAGTATGGGCGGTTAAACGATTTCGAGGTTATATAGAGGGTACAGAAACAACTATAGTTACTGACCACCAACCATTAAAATGGTTAATGTCACTAAAATCTCCGTCTGGACGTCTTGCCAGATGGGCCCTAACTTTACAATCATACGATCTAAAGGTAGTCTACATTCCGGGTTATTTAATGAATAATGGTGTCCTGTACAGGTACTCGCCCGACTCTGAATCCAAAGAGGTTATTCCTAAAGAAGAAAGGAAAACGGGCTGAAAGAATGCCATGATGCACCATATTCAGGACATTATGGCCTAGAAAGGACTTACAAACGTATACATATCTAATCATTATTACTGGAACGGCATGAAACAGGACATCGCAAAGCATATTGCAAATTGCATAGACTGTCAACGGTATAAAGTTGATAATTTAAAGCCTGCAGGATTGTTGCAAACTACACCAAACAATAAAAGATTTGAGATCATTGCTATTGACCTATTTGGACCACTTCCACCGTCACCAGATAACAAAAAATTGGTTTTCATTATAGAAGATGTTGCTAGTCGATGGGTCGAGCTTTTTGCGATTGTTGAAGCCACCGCAGAGTTCTGCGCAGAAATTTTATTAAATGAAGTTTTTCTACGTTATGGACTACCGCGAAGGATTATAAGTGATAACGGAGTGCAGTTCATCTCAATCATAGTCTAAAACTTAACTTATTGCTTAGGCATCGAACAAATCCGGTAGAAAGGGAAAACAGAGACCTGAAAGCTCAGCTAGGAATATTAGTAGCCGATAATCATTGTTCATGGCCTGAAAGGCTTCCAGCAATAAGATTTTCTATGAATACCGCTTACTGTCAAAGCACAGGTCGTTCCGCTGATGTTCACTGAGATCCCCGCGCCATTAATTAACACAACTCCTAGAGATCATGCAGGAGGCTAAAGAAGTTAACTTGAGACTTCAAGAGAGAAATCATAGGTATACTGATCAACATCGTAGACCTGATCCCGGATACAACATAGGAGATAAAGTATTGGTCCGATCACACGCTTTAAGTAGTGCTTCACAAGGTTTCACGTCTAAGTTTGCACCAAAGAAGGATGGGCCTTATATAATCCTGACAAAGAAAGGAGCATCGACTTATGAAATAGCGTCTACTGAGGATCCTGAAGTGCCACTTGGAAAGTTTCATACTTCCGCTTTACCATACACGGGGCCAGTAAATGTGCTACCCGTTCCTGTAAGACCTCTAAGAAAACTAGGACGACCTCGTAAGACCACCACGATGTCTCGCTCAAAGAAAAAAAACTAGCTTCTGAAGTAATTTTTTTAATATTAAGTTTGCAATAATTAATATAAAAGTAATAAGTTAGGTAATAATATATGTAAGTAGTATAGTTATAAAATTAATAAAAAAAAAATTATTTTTGATCAAAAAATAGTGTTTTATTTTATTACATGCCTTGGCTAAATTCAAACGAAATATCGGTAATAAATTTTCAGCATAAAATTTGTATATGAAAGCTTTGTTGCGACAGCAGTTTAGCCCCTTATTTTATTTCCAAATATTTTTGTACGCCGCTGTATTATTACAGACGGTTGTATACATAATTTTTAAAACATTCCAAAATGTACATTTATTGGAAATTTTTCATCAAAATCTTACAATAAATGAACTGTAATTTTATTTCCGTTGCCCACACGCAACATAAAATTTAATCTTGTTTTGCTCAAAAATTGAACAAAGATTTTTGCTAATAATCCCATGGATTATTTCAAAAATCACGCCACTTCTAGAATATCCTTATGTAAATACATATATGTACATAGGATTATTCCATATTTTCTCTCAAATATTATCGTGCTTCAATTTATTTAATTCTTTTTCTCACACCATCAATCATTATGTACTCCAGTGTATTTGCTAATATTCAAATACACCATATAAATTTCTCACACAGCATTTAATTTATTCTTATATACATCAATGTGTATGAAAAATCAATAATATAACATGAATCATGATCCATATAAATTGCATTATGACCTATTTACTTATGTAAATGGTATAATGTAATTTCAATTTCGAATCCACTCACACTGAGTCAATGTCCGAAAATGAGATCACATTACTCACAAAATATTACTCATTAAGTAATATCCCAGCTAACACAAAATATATGCTGAATATATGAAGAATATTTCCACAAAATAAATGAATACATCTTTTCATATATGGAGAATATATTATTTTTATATTATTTTATATGGGTGATGTCCGTTTTAATCGTGTATATTCGTGTTATATTTTATTTCGGACATATTTTTGATATATTCGTAATATATTCTTTTAGGATTCTAAGGGTATAACCAGAACATATCTTTTTTATATTCTTCCACTATGCATAGAATAAATCTGGAGTATATGCTTTGTATATTCCACATATATTCTTTTAGGATTCTAAGGATATATCCAGAACAAATTTTTTTCATATTCTTCCACTATGCATAGAATAAATCTGGAGTATGGAATAATTCACACTGTAATTATAATAATTGAAATAACTCTCTATTTTACTTACCATATAATAATTTAGATAAAAATAAAAGATATAAATAAATTTACTCACCAATTATAAAACAAATAATTTTGCGATGTTATTTTAATTCACAATTTCATTAAACACTTTACTTCAATGTGACTTTAAACAAAATAATGACTATAGGTATGGTATGATGTTTTGATACCCCCAAAAACATCGTGGTTTCGATAACGGGAAAAACGAAAAAAAAGATCACCGACAAACTGTTCCGAATATAGGCCGAAAATTTGAACGCAATTTTCTAATCATTCTTCATATAGGTATCTGGAATATACTTATTATTCATATATTCGTCGAAAACATTAAATACAATACTACCGAAGTGTTAGCGAATGCTTTACGAACATTTACGGTACATGTATTCCTTCAAGAATAAATAGAATATATTTCCTTCGGTGTTAGCTGGGATATGGAATATGCGTTAATGTATAATGATGATTTATGTACCTTAAAAGCAGAGACACACTAGTACATTTAATGGGCATTAACTCCTAATTGTCAATTAACAACAAGTGTGTCACCGCTTAATTTTAATTTATTAAACATTGTACGAGTTTATGCCTGATTCGCTTTTAATACGGATTTTGGTTTACTCCCAATTTTTTGTGGTATAAACTCGATAATTCGGATTTTGGCTTAAGCCCAATTTATTTGAGTTTAATCCCAATTTTTTTATATGTATGTATGTGTGAGGTAAAATGCAATATGGCGATTTCTAATTTTTATAGTGAAAGTGAAGCTTTCTTCTTCTATTTTTTATGTGGAAGAAGAATAATATGTATACTATAAGTGTATAAAAATATCAACGTTTGCATGTACTTTTTTAATCCCAATTTTACCGTTTCTACGCTACTCCCAATTTAATCCAAAATTCGGATTATTTTTTCCCCGTATAAACTGTTAAATTATTGTCATTTTTCTGCAACTCAATAATGTTCAAAATTTTAGACAATTATTGAGTTAGAGCCATCTACCGGGAACTAGCGGTATGAAAAAAGTGAAGAAAACCCTTAAGGAAATTTAGGGGTTTTTATTTTGACAGTTGATGTTAACAGTGCATTTAAATGGAAATGTGATTTATTGATATTGATTGTTTAGTACATATTCAATTTGAGTATTATAATAAATTGAAAAAATAAAAAAAGTATAATAAAAATGAGTGCGATTCATAAAAATAAAAAAAATAAAAATTTGGAGAAAAAAAAATTGGCAATTATATTTTTTCTAGTATGTCACTACTCTTCTTAATTGACAATAATCTTAATTCACAATAAATGTAATACTAACGACAGACCGGAGTTTAGAAACTGTCTAAACCTGTTTAAATGGATAAACTCCTTGGTCTGTCAGCAATGGATTGGGATAAGAACGTTTTTTAAGTGGTTAAGACCAAACCACGAATTTTTAGTAGTTTAGCCACTTAAAGCTTTTTTATATACAGACAACAACCTCAAACACAATCCACACAATTCTAAACCCAAAACAGAATGGCTGCTTTCGTGAAAAAAAAACGTTTATAAGCAGCATTTTTTATATTTTTCATTGCATTGCATATGAACTGCCAATAAAAAAGTATTTTCAAGCGCCGGCTGTACACCGTTTGTTTCTGTTCTGTATTTTGTTATTAATATTGCTATTGTCATTGAAAATAATATTGAACGGTGATTAGTTCCTAAAATTATTTAATTTAACTTCTGTTTTTCTACTACATATAATTGATGTAGACAACTTTTCAACTCAAAGTTACCAATGTCCATATGTTTCGATTCCTTTCAACCAAATTTGAAGAAAGTAGCAAAGAAGTTAAATCTTGAGTATATATTTCAGATTGAACTTTCAAAGCGTGTGCTTTTTTGTATAAATTATTCACTTGGTGTAAATTATTAAAATGTTTAATATCCTTTCTTCGAAAAAAATAAAAATTTACACAAAATACAAAATGACAAAACTAGTTATTGGTCTGTCAGCAATCGTTCTTAACTAAAAGCATTTTTTTAACTGATTAAGCTAAACCCCAAAAGAGCTTTTGATCTGTCTGGCCTATAATGCCAATTAAATGTACTAGTGTGTCTCTGCTTTAAGGCTTAAGTACATACATAATATTCAGAGTTAATTTTGCCGCTTTAATTACAACCACATAAAAATGTGCCGATGGATTAGCAGCAATCAGTGATGTGACCCTTAATACAATAGTAGTATATCTACTACATTTTGCCTTCGGAAGTACGCTACTATTTTTTACCCAAAGGAGCTCCACGCTTTGATTTGTTTTATAATGGTTTTTTTTTTTAATTAGTTAATTTTGTCAAATGTAGATGGTCAATATCACATATCACATTAGTATGATTGGTATAGGGCTCATTGATGATCTTTGAGTTAGTTAAGTTACCCTTCGTTTCTACAGACTAATGCAATTCGCGAGTAATTTATAGGGCATTTTAAAAAGAAGAAGACAAACACATTCTTTGTTCTTTCATTCTTTATCTTTTCTGTGAGTGTGCTGTGCAGTGCATGTGCTTTTTTATAAAAAATTTAAGGATTTTAAATTAAATTATTTAAAATTATTTTTTATTTCAGTTTAGCAAATGAAGAATTTAAATATCGACTATATAAACAAAGATATAAGAAAAGAATGGGAAAATATATTTCCATTCTTGAAAGAAAAAAATAATTATGCCTATTGCAAGGTATGTATGAAAGCCTTAACAAATAATAAAACTTTACTTTTTCGCCATCAAAATTCCATGTTGCATCAAAAACAATTAAAAAACAATAAAACTAAAAAAACAATTGAAGAATGTTACATTAAAAAAAATATGAATTGTACAAAAATGAAATTTGACATTATTTTAACCATGTACTGTATTCAACATAATTTATCATTTAAACAAATGGATTAGGTAGTAGCCTAAAGTAGTAAATTTAATGTTAAAAGATAAAAATATTACCGAAGGTATAAAGTGTGGAAGAAAAAAGGCAACATCCTTAACTAGAAATATTCTAGGTCCTTGCTTTAATGAAAATTACACAAAGTGTAAAACAGAAAAAGTACAGTTTACCATATTAATAGACGAAACAACTGATGTAACTACAAAAGCATCTCTCATTATTATAATCAGATATTTTGATGACGAATTGAATACTGACTGTAAAGGATAGATTCTTAGGATTGATAGAATTAAATGAATCTTCCGCAAAAGAGATATGTATATGATAAAATTGTTGAAAAATTAACTGAATATGGCATTTCTGTACAAAACATGATTGATTTTGGATCTGATAACGCCTCTGTTATGACGGCATGACGGGCTGTATATCTGGAGTTAAAACAAAATTGAAAAACATTAATTCAAACTTACTGGCTATTGGATGCGTTTGCCACAATTTAAATCTTTGTTCATATTATGCAACCAAAATGTTTCCAAAACATATAACGAAAACATTGAAAGATATTTATGCACAATTTGCTTACAGTTCTAAAAGACAGGCCGATTTTAGAGAATTTCAAAATGCATTTAATGTAGAACAACACAAAATATTACAGCTCTGTCCAAACAAATTAGAAAAAGATTCGACATTCATGATAAAAAATTGAAGCTTTTACGGTTCCTTAATTCTGAACATATAATAACAGGCAGTATGCTCTCAATTATGCCATTAATTAATTAATTTCCCTACAATAATTGGGATGAAACAATTATATATTTGCAATGGAGAAACTTGATTGGAGAAAACAAATTATTAGCTAAACTTGAAGATGAAATTTTGGCTTCACTAACTAACTAACCCATATAAAGAATTGTCAAATTATATACTGCAATCTTCCTCATAGTACTGCCAGTGCAGTGCAAAGAGAAAATTTTCAAATTTGAAATTAATCAAAGACACAAAAAGAAATCGTCTAAATAACGAAAATACAATAAATATATTTTCAGCAAAAGAACTCATAATTGATGAGAAAATTTTTGAACCATCTGCTCAACTTCAAAAATATGCTATGAAATTTACTTTTGAAAAAGCTAAGCATACTTTGAAAGAAAACAAACCAAATATGTAATATATAAACGATTTATTGAACAAAAATGTGGAAAAAGATTATATGTAAATATTTTTTTAATCGAGTTTCCTGGAAGACTGAAATATTCCATATTATTACACTGAATATATATGAATGTACCTACTAAATAACTAATACAAAATCATATTGACTTAGTTTTTTGTTATTTTTATTATTTTATTTTTTAAATAATGAAAGTGGAATACTAATTTAGTTTTGTTATTTTTGTTATTTTTTTATATATATGTACAGGATATGAAATATTGAATTAATATTGTTTTTATTTTTGTTTTTTTAAATAAGGAGTATTTTTTGGAAAATTTTGCATTTTAATTAATAAAATATTAGAATAAAGCGACATAAAATGAATCCAATAATGAAAATGTTAATGCTTCATAATAAATATGAGTTATTTCAAATTCTTCTACTCTCGCTGCGAATCTACTACGCTTTCATGAAGGCACCTGCTACGTTTTCACAATGTTGGGGTCACATCACTGGCAGCAATCGGTCTATAAAAGCACAAATAACAAACAACCAGATTCACAAACTTGGGACTTGGACGAGAGTGTCTCATTCAAGTAAAGCTTTTTGTTATACATTTAAAACTTTATTTTCTCGTCCAAGTGTTATCAAAGATAATTAATAAGAAGTAGATATTCCAGAACAGAAAAGCTGTTGAAAAATAAATTTTTAGTTCTAAATCTGTTCATAGAGCGGACAGACAAGAAAGAATCGTTTAGAACATTAGATTTGAAAATACGTTATGACCGTTTTTGCAATAAAAAAAAATTTAACAATACACAAAAATCCTGAAAACTGTAATTAGACAATTTTATATGGAAAATGAGGACGGAGTAAATGTGCATGACATCATCATACAATTTTTTGTTGATGTTGTACTATATGAAAATTTATAATTAATATAAACAAAAACAACACACATATAAAAAAATAATTGTTGTTTTTATTTTTCATTTTCGAAGTACCCAACCAAATTTACAATTTTTTTATAATACCGTAGATATTTGAATTTTGTTGCTGCTTCGTACCTAAATACAAAATTTATTGTAAACTTGAAGTCACTGTTTTTTTCTCAATTTTGTATTTTTCCCATTTAGCATACCTATACAAGTATGTATTTTTGTATATGCAGATTGTAGTTTATACAGTAGCGGAAAAAACGCATGACTCAAATAATTTTCATTTTTCTAAAAATAATTTATTTATTAAGCTGTATTACAGAATCATGTATGGTTTTTCTTTTCTTATAGAAAATACCTTAAAAAAACACACATGCTTAGTTAAAAAACATCATCCATCCCCACCAAAATTCAAAGTTAGTTAGAAAAGTTTTTAGAAATTATTAGTTAGGCAACTTTCATGACCGCTTCTGTATATTATAATGCAAGTACATTTATTTAATATGTTAAAACTTTGCAAGCATTAGCGATTTTCTAATTTTCTAATAATGACTGTGATCATCTCCCGGCTGCAAGGTTTTAATAAAATTTTACCTAATTGATCAAAATTTGTAGAGTCCAACATATCTAACTAACTCACATTATGTAACATTTTGAAATATAAATATGGGTAAATAAAATGTATTTAAATGTGTATTGTAATGTTGTTAATTAGGTACTTGAATTGAAAACAAAATATCTTAATTCTCTTTTGCATTTGAAAAAAAAATATATATGTAGGTAGTTACATAAAATAAAAACAAAAAAAAGCGGGATCTGGATTCTGGATTTCAGTAAAAATTCTCATAGCTTCAAAAACTATAAAAAAAATAAAAATAATTGGATAAATTTTTCATATTATCATGCATTCAATAATCAGAAAACAAATTCTAATTCATATTCCTATACAATACAATATATGTACATATATTTACATACATAATGTATGTACATACAATACATATTGATATTCTATGGATGAAAAAATAAAAAATATTATACTAACCGATGAAACAAATTTTAAAAAAAGAAGAAGAAAAAACAAATATTAAATAAAATGTGCAAAGACGGTAAACACGCATTTGTGTACATGCAAAAATATGTATGTACCTATATACATTGTTATATATATTATATAAATATAGTGTACAAAAAGTTATACTGGAAACTGGTTTGATTTGGTTATACACAAAAAAAAAAATAATAACAAGAGCATGAGCGAATGGATAATAAAAAAAAATCACTCGACTCGATCATTTTTTTAAAGTTTGAATTTCAAAACGTTAGTTCTATTTTTGCTCGCCAGATAGGACAGACAAGAAGGTTTCGTTTAGGAGCCTTTAATGAAATAGAGTGAAAATACAAATGTACTACGCGGAATATCTATTGTGTTAATCTATAATCATTGGTGTTATACTTCATCAGCTTTCGTTATAACAAATGAGACTATTAAAAGCAAAAGTTGATCTTTTCCACTTTTTGAAAAAATTGAGTTAATGATGGAAAAATGTTCGGTATGTTGAAAACCATCAAAAAATTATTAGCATTCAAAGTTCAATTGCAAAATTTGCGAAATTGTAAAATTTTCGCTTCAAAGCAAAATACATATATGTATGTCGAGAATTTAGTTTAGCTATATTTATTTTTTTATATTTCATATTTCAAAATAAAAGATTATTCTCTTCTCTTTGTATTTGCTCTTGACCACATTCAAAAACCTTCAACTGCTTCTGAGTTATTGCACAATTAATATAAGTGTACCTTCTTCCAATTTACACATTCATAAAAAATCAGAGTGTGCTGTTTGTGATAAAATGAAACTAAAATGAAATTTGAATTTTATGTTAGATATTCTTCAAGCTTCCTTTTTTGTCTAAAATAAATATTTAAATTGTATACCTCATATCAAAACTAAATAACTGGCGATCAATAGGTACGAGTTATCGAATAATTGAAAAAAAAATGTTTTTTTCTTAGTAAGACATTTGTTGAAAAACTACGTTATTCCACTTCAATGAGATGCAAAACTTGACCTATTCCATAGCTTGGTTGCAAAACTAAAACTATTCCAAAATTTGTTTACTAATATTTACTAAATTAAGCATTGATTTTTTAAAATCCATGTTTAAATTAAATTCAGAAGCTTAGGGTTTTCATATAAAATAAAAAAATTATTAAAATTGCATTTAATTTTAAAGTTATACGTTTTTCCTATTTTTCTCAAAAACATCTAACATGGAATAAGTCAACTTTTGCTTTTAATAGTCTCAAATACTTCGTATATTTTTTTGCTATTCACATGTATACCAAAAAGCATATAAAATCATTAGAGATTCCAGTTTACATTTTTTTTGAAATTATAAAATTTTAATTTTCCAAGCAATAATAGATGGCGCAACCAGGTAATTCCAATAGTAAAGCTCATTTTTGAATTTAAAATTTTGATTTTTTCGTTGATTTCGAAATTCAATAATTTTGTATAATGTTGCAATATTGTTTACATTACCCATACGATCATTATTATGTAGTGTAATGCTTATATGAATTGTTATGAGTATGCATATATATATGTATGTATATTTTTTACAACTGTATAATGTTTTTTATGTGATTAATAATGAATTGAATTATTTTTTGTTTATAATTTTTTTTCAGTTTAATTTTTCGTAAAATAATTTATTAATATTAGTTTAAATAGTTAGATAGTTTTTGTTTATTAATTCTATTACAGATTTTTATTTTTAAATAGTATTTTTCTTTTTCTTCTTCTTTTAATATCCTAAAGCATATCAGCTGACTTTTATTTTCTAATTAGTAGGAGGAATTAAGAAAATATGTAAAAAGAATAATACAAATTATAAATGCATTTCACTTTTTTGAAGATAGAGAAAGACAGAAGACAAAGAAGAAGAAGAAGAATTGAACAATATCAATATCAATTATAAATATAATATGAATGTTTTATGTAATAATGATAAACATACTTTTATTGTTTTTTTTTCTTACAGTTTGATATTTTTTGAAAATATTTTATCAATTTAGTTTAAATAGTTTAGAAAGTTTTTGTTTAATAAAATAAAACTATTACAGATTTATCCTTCAAAAATTTCACTTCTTCTTTTTCTTTAATTAATGTAAACTTGCAATTTCGGTTTGATTAGTTTTTAATTTTTCGTTTAAATTAATTAATAATTAGATTACGGGATTAGATCGGGAAGAAGTAAAGTAGAACGAGTGTTAAAAATAAAGAAATTTAATGAATAAAGACCGCGAGTGAAGAATGTGAAAAAAAAATTTTTATGTAAAAAAAAAATTTTGTTAGAGTAAGTTAAGTGAGGTTAAAAAAAATAGTAGTGAAAGAAAAATGTGTATTGAAAAAAAAGGTGGTAAGGAAAAATAAATTTACGTACCTGTAATTGTGAATTGTGATAAAAAAATAATATGACTGTGGTAAAAAAAAAAAAGTGAATTAAAATTGTAATAAAGAAAATCTCAGAAAAAACTTTCAACACCAACTGAAAACTGAAAACCAACACTGTGGGTGTTTTTATAGTTTTCTGTCGAGATTCGCGAACCTTCTTTGGAAATTTATTGTTACTTTCCAATATGAGAAAGTTTTTTTCTTTCTCATATAAAGTCTCGACTTCTTTCACAGAAACTTCGCGATTTTCGAAAATTTATCGTGACGTGGGTATATTGGTGGTATGTGGTGTTGTTGTTGTGAAAAAGAATTTAGATGTGTTCTGTAACGAAGTTCCATGCTATGAAAAAAAAAATGTAAGGTACAAATAAAAACCACCGAAAACCGGATTTACCCTATCTATTACATACCGTATATTACCTTTTTGTACCCGGATTAAGAAAAATAATAACAAAGTTAAAACCGCCGTAAACCGGATTTACCCTGTTTAATACATACCGTAGACCACAATATACAGAGTAATAGGTATTCTACATATGAATGATGGTCGGCCATTTTGCAACGTCATTCGCCACGAGGCACGAACTTTATTTGTTGATAGCGAGTAATTACAAAGTTTATAGAGTATTTTTGATACAATTTAAAGAATAATTTTAAAGTGTTTTTTTTTTAAGTTTGGATTTTGTAAATGTTTGGTTGACTACCTACTGTATGTTGAAAGTTATTGTTTATTTTTTTTTGTTTATTCGCAGTTTTATAGTACATATTAGATTATATAATTGTATCACCGCTAAGACATTTTTATTTTTTATTAAATTTGTATTTGTAATAATCGAATAATTTCTAAGTGTTATTTTTAAAGTTTAATTTAAAAAAGTGAAGATGGGAAAGTGCTGTGCTATAAATTGTAAAAATTATGAAGGAAAAAAAGGCGAGAAAAAAAGATTTTTTCGTTTTCCTAAAGACATTGAAATTCAACGAAAATGGTTAAGTGCCTGTGGTGTTCAAAGTAAAATAAAATTTAAAACTGGAATCGTGTGTTCAGATCATTTCAATGATAATGATTATGAATTAAAGGACGTTCTCCTTGATGTTCCCTCCAACAAAAGACGTTTAAAAAAGACTGCTGTTCCTACGAAAAATTTGCCAAATCAAACAGAAGAATCTTCAAGAGACAAACGACAAAGAAAACGTGAAAGAGAAAAAGTTGTTGAGGACTTAATTACTTCATATGAGAGGTATAAAAACTTACTTATTTATGTATATGTTCAAATACAAGTACATAACATAAGTGGTATTTTAGGTCTGAAGAAGTTTTAATTACTGAGTGTCAAGAAGAAACAATAAAAACCACAAAAGAAGTTGCTGTTCAAACAGTAGTGTATGTAAACAAGCTGGAACCAAATTATTTTAAATGAAATATTTGTTTCCTTTTATTTTTTTTAAAACGGTAATTTTAGTGAATTAGATACAATTAAGGATATGGAGAATTCAGCGTTAAAAAAGGAAATAGAAGACTTAAAAAGAAAACTTAAAATAACAGACGAGCGACTGCAAATTTCGGAATCAAAAAACTCACATTTGAGTAAACTTTTTAGTCGAGGACAGTTGAAGAGATTGGAACAGCCAAATAAGAAGTTGAAATGGACGAGTGAGGATATTTCTTCATCCATAGCCCTTTATTCTGCTGGATCTCGATCCTATAGGCTTCTTTTGAAGCGAAAATTTCCATTGCCTGCTCCATCCACCTTACAAAAGTGGGCCACAAAAATAACGATAAAACCAGGAATATTAGAATGTGTTTTAAAACTTTTGTCAAATTGTAGCTACGACGAAAAAGAGAGACTATGCATCTTGATGTTTGACGAAATGAAAATAAAGGCATGCTACAGTTATGACAAAAGCAATGACAATGTTTTAAAACCAAGTAACTATGTTCAAGTTATAATGATTAGAGGAATTTTCAAAAATTGGAAACAGGTCGTTT
Organism: Bombylius major; assembly: GCA_932526495.1. Lineage (NCBI taxonomy): Eukaryota > Metazoa > Arthropoda > Insecta > Diptera > Bombyliidae > Bombylius > Bombylius major. Next base: position 21,373,318 of record OW052043.1, read on the forward strand.
ATTATGATTATGACTGCGCGGTTACTAGTGATATTTTAAAACATTTAATTCAGAGATTGTACAAAATAGGTTTTACCGTAGTCTCAATAGTCTCTGATTTAGGTCCTAAAAATTATTCGTTGTGGAAACATTTAAATATAAGCGAAAGTAAGCCATATTTTAGTGTTGATGATATAGAGAAAATATTTGTGTTCGCTGACGTACCACATTTGATAAAGTTAATACGAAATCACTTCTTGGACAGTGGGTTCATTTTAAATGGAAAAATTATAAATAGTGATCCTGTGAAAGAACTATTAAATTTACAAAGTAGTGACCTTAAAATCTGCAGCAAAATTACAGAAAAGCACATTGCTGTAAAAGATGCCGCACGCCAGAAAGTAAAATTAGCTACACAGCTTCTTTCACATTCTGTAGCTACATCAATCAAACGATGCTTTTCACTAGGTTCAATAAAATCATCCAATTCTCTTGAATGTAGCGATTTTATTAAACTTATTAATGATTGGTTTGATGTATTCAACGCAAAATTACCAGCAAAAGACTCAAGGGATCGAATAAAAGCATTTGGTTTAGCTATAAATGAACAAAACGAAATAATAAGGTCCACATCAGAAATAATAAGAAAACTACTTGTTCGTACTCACCGAAAATTATTACCCTTTCAAACTGGGATTTTAATTAGTAATTCTTCTTTACTTCAATTATTTGATTATTTGAAAACAAAGTACAACATGAGATATATTTTAACAAACCGTCTGAATCAAGACGAACTAGAGCACTTCTTTGGCGTTATAAGATCGAAGGGTGGTCTTCATGATCATCCAACATCTCTAGAATTTAAATATAGATTAAGAATGTGTATTTTAGGTAGGTTTTAATATTTTTAAAGAACTAATCAATGTTCGTGCCGTCTTTAATAACACTCTGTGTTCGTGATGTCTTTTTTGTGAGTAGTCTTATGGCTGTATAAAATAAATATTAGTTTTATAAAATAATATGAATAACTACATTTGTATAAAGAATTTCTATGTTATTGGTAATGGGTAATGATTTATAATGTCCTTTCTAGTTATTTTTATTATATTATGTAAAATTATTTCAAGGACGATCAGATTCTCACCAGCAAGTTAGCAGCTTTTCAAATACTGAAATAGCAGATGAGAATTTTGAAGACCAGTTAATTACTAAAACTATGCTTCAGCCTGTAACAAAAAATTTTTCAGATAAAGCTTGGAAAGAAACTATAGAAAGTGATGAAGAAAATGAAACAGAATCAATTAAATTTACAGAGATCGAAGAAGATGCATTGGAATATTTGGCAGGATACATACTTAAAAAATGTAATTTACAAGAAGAAAACAAGGAATTTGCTACGTACACCTGGGTAGATGAAATTTCAGAAGGTGGGTTAAGAAAGCCAAGCCAAACTTTTTTGACAGAGTTGAAAAAATTGGAGAGTGTTTTTATTATTATCAATAAAGATAATATTTTAACAGAAGAAAAATTTATAGAAAGCCATTTGGCAAAATCAAAAAGTATTTCTTTACCATTATCAGTTAAAAAATTATATTTTAGATGTAGGATGTATTTTAGGTTAAGAAAAATGAATGATTCATTTCAAAATGTAAAAAATAAAAGAAAAAAAATGAATAAAATTGTTACGTGAAAAAAATTTAAAGTTCTTAAAGTGTTTTTATTTCCTTTTCATTTTCATTTCCTTTAAACTGTCCATTATGTAGCAGTTTTTCATATATTTATATATTATTACTTATAATTATACATACTATATATGTATATGTACAATAATAAATGCATACATATGTATATAGGTACATATGACATATTTTATGTAATATAATGCTGGTCGAAATTAATAACATTAATTAAATTAAGAATTAAAATATTCATGGTTCTCAATTTCGTGGCGAGTGACGTCACGCTCTACTGTCAAATAGTTTAGGCGATACCTAGTTACTCTGTATATCGTGCCGTAGACTACTTACATATACCCGGATTAAGAAAAACAATAACAAAGTTTAAGTCACGTGACCCCCTCAGAATAGTATAAAAGCAGAATCGAATTTGCTAGTCAGGGAGTTAGCTTGGTGAACTCATACGGAGAACATCGAAGAGGAATACTGGTAAGTGGTAAAATACTTAAGACTTTTCTTTCCTTATACCTACCGTTCTTAGTATTTAGTACGCTGGCTGATCTACGACAGATATACTTGGTACGTAGTCAGTCCACGACATTGCTAAGAAATCCTCCCGTACCGCTCCTGATATTTAGTACGCTTGCTGAGCTACGACAGACATACCTGGTACGTAGTCAGTCCACGACACTATCAGGATACCCACCGTTCTTAGTACTTAGTACGCGGCTGAGCTACGACAGATATACTTGGTACGTAGTCAGTCCACGACATTGCTAAGAAATCCTTCCGCACCGCTCCTGATATTTAGTACGCTGGCTGAGCTACGACAGACATACTTGGTACGTAGTCAGTCCACGACATTATCAGGATACCCACCGTTCTTAGTACTTAGTACGCGGCTGAGCTACGACAGATATACTTAGTACGTAGTCAGTCCACGACATTGCTAAGAAACCCTTCCGTACCGCTCCTGATATTTAGTACGCTGGCTGAGCTACGACAGATATACTTGGTACGTAGTCAGACCACGACACTATCAGGATACCCACCGTTCTTAGTACTTAGTACGCGACTGAGCTACGACAAATATACTTAGTACGTAGTCAGTCCACGACATTGCTAAGAAACCCTTCCGTACCGCTCCTGATATTTAGTACGCTGGCTGAGCTACGACAGACATACTTGGTACGTAGTCAGTCCACGACATTATCAGGATACCCACCGTTCTTAGTATTTAGTACGCGGCTGAGCTACGACAGACATACTTGGTACGTAGTCAGTCCACGACATTACTAAGAAATCCTACCGTACCGCTCCTGATATTTAGTACGCTGGCTGAGCTACGACAGACATACTTGGTACGTAGTCAGATCACGACACTATCAGGATACCCACCGTTCTTAGTATTTAGTACGCGGCTGAGCTACGACAGACATACTTGGTACGTAGTAGTCCACGACATTACTAAGAAATCCTTCCGTACCGCTCCTGATATTTAGTACGCTGGCTGAGCTACGACAGACATACTTGGTACGTAGTCAGACCACGACATTATCAGGATACCCACCGTTCTTAGTACCTAGTACGCGGCTGAGCTACGACAGATATACTTGGTACGTAGTCAGTCCACGACATTACTAAGGAGTCCACCGTACCGCTCTTGATATTTAGTACGCTGGCTGAATCCGTAATCAGTCCACGACATTATCAAGATACCTACCGTTAATAAATAGACGCACAAGTTACCAAGACCATACCGATACCCCACTCACTACCCACGTGCTGTTCCTCCAGATCTTAACCTTCCGTCGAAGATCTTGGGTTCGCCGGCTAACTCACCTTAACAACCTGTTAGGACACGTATCGCGTTAAAGTTCACGTTTAGGTTAACACAAGTTACGGCAGTCCCATATCAACTACCTGATAGGACACGTACCGCGTTAAGGTCCATAATTATAAAAGGATCACGTAAGACCGTGGGCCATCCTAAAAGTCTCACGCGACATTTGTGACACACCGATATACATATAACTCAATTACATCCTTCTTCCGAATATTGAGACTTATTAAAAATACTAGTATAAAATATAATATAAGTATAGCGTAAGGCAAAATACTGTACAGAATAAGAGTCTGACTTGAATAAAGAGTTTGTTTATTGTATTAAGAAATATAAGTTCTTTTATTTAGAATTTACATACAGAATCACAGGACAACGAAAAACCCGAACCCTGCAGCGGCGAGCTTTTCTGTGCCTTAGAACTACGTTGCTCCTAAATCCATAACGAACTTTGCAAGAAACCTTGTAAGAGGAAAAACCAGATATAAAATATAAATTTGACTTATACGCAAGGACCAAATTTTCTCCAGCAAAGAACGTTATAGTTCTTTGTTGTTTTTGTTTTAAGTGTTTGTTTCTTGTGTTGTCCTTCTTCCTTTTTTTTTTTTTTATTTTTATTTATTTTCTAGGATTTATGGCTGTAGTTTAATAGGGACTTCTGGTTTGGACACTATTTCATTAATATTTGGTGTTCAATTGGAAGTTTCTTTTATTTACAGCCAACTAATTTCAATCGAACTACTTTTCAGCACACTAAATAAAAATTGTGAAGATGATAAAGATGAATTTTTGAATATAGATTGGTCTACCCTTTCAAACAAAAACACAATGACATTGTCTACACCTAATGATGACTTACATATATCTGAAAATGGATTTGATGATGTTATGATCAATAACTGTGAAAATTTTTGTCAAAATCCTATGGCTGATGTATCTGTTGCTTGTCTGGAAGCGAAGTATTTTACGGGATATTGTATTTTAAATCTTTTCAAAGTTTTAAAAACTGAATGTGAACAATGTAGAACACATTTGATAAAAAACGACGATGAAGCACAAGATTCAAAAGATACGTTAATTCACTTAAAATCTTTTACTCCGGATAAACCTAACCTAATGCTGCCCTGATTGTACCCTCGGAGAAATTTTTTGAAATTTGTGATTTTCAATTAAAAATTTTTGAAAAATGTTTTGGAAAATATCCTCATAAAATGAGAATAAAAAAAATACATAGTCAGTAAATGCATAACGTCAACAAATATAAAGTTCCAAAACTGGTATGAAATTAGCCATGTGTGTTATGAGCACAGAAAACAGATTCTAAATTTCATGATTTTAGTTTTATTAAGAAAAAATTGTTCCTGGAAAATCGATGAAATGAAACATAAATATATTCTAAAAAGCAAAAATAAGAAAACAGTCCAAGAGTGTCTTTTCAAGTGAATAGATCGTGTCCAATTAAATAGTTATTATACTTATAATAACTAAGTAGTTAATACAAATTTATCAAATACAGAAAAAAAAATAGTGTTTTTCCTTTTTTCTTTTCTCCTTTCATATAATTTATACATAACATAAAATTAGTTAATAGAAATCAACAAAAACCAGTAAGTACATTGAAAATTTAAAATATAACATAAAAATGCAACCTACCATGCCACCCGACAAACCACCCGACATCACAAGGTCAACTGAAAGTCAACTAGGGTACAGGCTCGATAATAAAAAACAATTATCAAATATATCAAATGGATCAAAATATCCGATCATGAAAAGAATAAATACACCATTAGATACATTAGAAAAAGTGTCACCTTTTTTTAATAAAAAAAGTAATTGATGCGGTAGCAGAAAGCCCCATCCAAAAATGCAAAAAACTAAGAAACGGCACCATATTAATACAAACTAGAAATCTCAAACAAGCAGAAAAATTAATCAAATTAACACAAATGAGCAACGGAATTCAAATAGAAACCACAGAACACAAAACACTAAATACAAGCAAAGGAGTTATATATTCGAGAGATTTAATAAACGTCCCGGATAATGAAATTTTAAAAGAACTAAAAACACAAAATGTAACAGAAATCAAGAAAATTAAAAAATTGAAAGAAGGAACACTATCTGAAACAGGATTAATAATAATAACCTTCTCACTAAGCACACTTCCAACAACAATAAACATCGGATATGAAAAAACGAAAATACCACATTAATTCTCACCACCATTACGATGCAAAAATTGCCTACACTTTGGCCATATAGCTAAAGTATGCAAAAAAAAAAAAAACATGCCCGAGACGTGGTGAAGAGTATCATATAAAAGACGACAAAGAAAAATGCGACAGAAAAGAAAATTGCACAAACTGTAAAGAATCACACAATGCACTCAACAAAAAATGCCCAATATTTATTAAACAAACGAAATACAAATAATAAAAACAATAGAAAAAACTGATTACAAAACAGCCAAAAAAATATACAGGGTGATTCTGTTACGGTGTCCGACCGGGAAACTACGGATAGGTCGGCGAGGCGAACAAAAAATCGTATTGGTGGGGGGGGGGGGGGGGGGGTGATCTCAACCGTTACGGAGTTAGAGGGGGGAAATATTTTTGGTGCTGTTCTCTTGTTTTACACTAACTTTTTGCAGGGGCACGCTAGGCTCACCTACTCTTTTGCAAAATTGTGAAGGACCCCTGTGCCTTTCTATCAACATCTGATTTGCCGCTATACCATAATTTTGTCATTTTTTCACCCATTTTTTAACTTTAACCCTAATTTGCTCGAAAAGTACTCGATATTAACCCTCATTTTTTTTATAGAAAATAAAGGTTCAATTGATTCTACATCGATTTGCTATTTTCATTTTTTACGAAAAATGCATAGCTTTCAAGATATTTGCACTTGCGAATTAGCATTCCTAGCACCTATTTTGAATTTACACTGCAACAAAAACACGTGTCCAATAATCCAATGAATTTCAGACTTATTTTTTCAGGTTTTTCAAAAGGTCTTCCTTAATATCTCGAAAATTATGCATTTTTTGAAAAAAATGAAGATAGCACATCGATGTAAAATCAACTGAGCTTTTATGTTATGCAATAAAAAATTGGGTTTAATTTAAGCCTTTTTTGAGCAAAACAGGGTTAAACACAAAAATTTAGGAAAAATTCACAAAATTTCAATTTTGAAAGCGTGTAACTTTTTAACAGATAAAAGAAGAAGAACAAGTAAGGTATCTTTGAAAAGGGCAAAGGGTCTTTTACATTTCTTTATAACACAAAGTGACCCTTGAGTGCCCCTGTAAAAAGTTATAGTGTAAAACAAGAAAAAAGCACCAAAAATCTTTCCCCCTCTCTAACTCCGTAACGGTGGAGATTACCCCCCCACCCCACCAATATGATTTTTTGTTCGCCTCGCCGAGACCTATCCGTAGTTTCCCGGTCGGACACCGTAACGGAATCACCCTGTATATGGAAAGACACCCGGAAAATGTCAAAAAAAACATACGCATCAATAGCAACAACAACAAAAATAACAACATCAACTTAAACCGAACCCAACGAACCACCACAATCCACTCCACCAACATCCACAATTTACCTGTCAACACTACATGGTAAAAATAACGAAATCGAAAAGCCGAGACATCAACCAATTACAAATCTAACATCAAACATAGAATTAACATCGAAACAACAACAAGCACTAAATAAAAAACAATTAAAATTATACCGCGAAATACATCCAATAGAACAAAAAGATTACTCAAAAAATCACAATAAAAAAAAACAACAAACCAGAAAAAGAGGACGACCCAATCAATGAACAACAACAACAAACAGGACACATTTAGAATAATACAATGGAATATAAATGGTTTTATACATAATCTAAATGAATTTAAATTACTAAATCAAAAATATTGTAACAATATCTTCTGCTTGCAAGAAACAAAATAAAAGACTCACACAAACCAAAAATTAAAAATTTTAAATGCTACTACAGAAATAAGCATACAAACTCTGTAGCTTCTGGGGAAGTTGCAATTCTTGTAGATGAACAATATCACACAGAACAAATAACACTCCAAACAGACCTCCAAGCAATAGCAATCAAAATATTTTCTCCCATAAAACTCACTCTAATAAACTTGTACTCAGACAAAAATATAACAAAAAAACAACTCCAAGAACTCATAAACCAAACTCCAAAACCCATATTAATCGTTAGAGACTCCAACGCCCACAATCTACTTTGGGGATCAGAAAAAAGAGATAAAAAGGTAAGGATATAGAAAACTTTAGAAACAATAACTTATTAAATATCCTTAACAATGGAAACCCCACACATTTCAACTTCTCATACAAAATCTTCTCCACAATAGACCTATCCATATGCTCTCCAGAATTACACAAAAACATAAATTGGTACGTGGAAAATTACCTTCATGGAAGTGACCATTTCCCCATTATAACCCAATTCGACATTAAAGTAGATAAAACCACCCGTAGAAGTACCTTTAACATAAAAAAAGCTAAATGGAACACCTACCAAGAAAACATAAACTTTACAAAACCCCCAACAAGTTTCGAAAGTATAGACTCCTTTGAATTATATATTCGAAAAAAAATACTCAAATCCGCAGAAATTTCAATACCTTTATGACAAACACAACCTCAGAAAAAATACGTTCCATGGTGGAATGACGACATTAAAACATCCATGAAAGAAAAAAACAAGATGCTAAAAATTTAAAAAAAAAACATAACCCAAGAAAATTTCATTAAAGCCAAATCTAAAACAAGAAAACTTATACGTCATTACAAAAAATTATCCTGGTAAAAGTACGCATCCTCTATAACAAACAAAACAACCTCGAAAGAAATATACCGAAAAATCAAAACAATAAATGGTAAAACTCAAAACATAAATATAACAGCTCTTACAACTACAAATCAAGACATCATTACTAACAAAACGGTCATATGTAACAACCTAGCTGACCATTTTGAAACTTCATTTAATGACATTAACTACCATAAAGATTTCCTCATTCACAAACATAAAACAGAAACAATTTCGATAAAAACACCACAAAACACAACAAAAAAGTACAATCAACCTTTTATACTACAATAATTAGAACAGACGCTACGAGAAATAAAAGGCTCATCACCAGGTCCAGACCTCAACCGCTATGACATGATCAAATACCTTACAATATCTCAAAAACAATATCTTCTACTTCTCTACAACCATTTATGGCAAAAAAATAATTTTCCACAGAACTGGCGTGAAAACTCCTAATCCCAATCCTCAAAGAAGGTAAAGACCCCAAAATAGCAAGTAACTACCGCCCCATAACCCTAACCAACTGCCTTTGTAAGGTTCTTGAAAGAATGGTAAATAAAAGACTGATGTGGTACCTAGAAAAAAACAAACTGCTAAACCAATTCCAATTTGGATTTCGTAAAAGCTGTCGCTGTCTTTTTCGACTTAGAAAAAGCATACGATCGTATATGGAAGCGCAAAATAATACAAGAAGCAAAAAAAATGAACATCATAGGTCACATGCTACATTTTATTAATAACTTCCTTCTTTCAAGAGCCTTCAAAGTAGCAATTGGGAATATAACATCCAGTACAAAAATAGCACAAAATGGAATACCACAAGGATCTGTCCTAAGCACAACCCTATTCCTAATAGGTATTAACAATATAAGCGAATATATCACACACCCCCCTAAACATATCATATATGCCGATGACCTAGTAATTTTCACGTCAAACAAAAACCTAGAACATGCAGCAAAAGATATTCAACAAAACATAAAACAATTATCAGAATGGACCAAGACAAACGGAATGACCTTCTCAACAGCAAAAACAAAACACATGAGATTTACAAGAAAATACAAAATAACATATATGTATACACCCCAGATCACAATTGAAAACACAAACATCGAACAAACAAAAGAACACAAATTTTTAGGACTAACTTTTGATAAAAAACTTAAATAGAAGACCCACATAAAACGAACAAAGAACAAAGCACTAAAAGCATTAAATATCCTAAAAATACTTGGAAACAGTAATTACGGATCAAACCGCAAAATACTCCTCCAAATCCACAACTCCATTATACTACCAATCCTAGATTACAGTAACCAAATATACTCCACCGCAAACCACAACACACTTAAAAAATTATAGACAATACACCATACAGGTAGTAGAATAAGCATCGGAGCTTTTAGGACAACACCAATACACAGCCTACTCATTGACTCAGGACAAATCCCCCTAAAATACAGAAACGACCAATCAACAATAAACCTTTACCACCGATTATATAATGAAATTTAAATCAATATGTAAATACTTAAAAACGTAAAGTAAAACTATAGTATTATTAAAAATTAATTAGAAATAGAAATAGAATTAGATACGAAAATTGTAAATAATAATGTAGGATTACAATATTCATAAGTAGAAAAGTAAGCCTTAAATAGCCTAGATTAAGTGTTGAAAGGCTGTAAGTTTAATAATAATAATAATAATAAAAATAAGAAAATGAGAAATCTTCTAAATGCATAAATTTTTTTATAAAAAATAAAAAAACAAGAATTTAAGAGCCCAATTTAGTGAAATGGCTTCCAAAGTGAAATATCGATCGATACGAAACAATAAGCAAGGTCAGTATCCCAGCAGCGCAAATTGTAATAAATGAAATTTTCATTGATGTTTTCAGTGATGTTATGAACAAAAATATCACTGATGAAGAGGTAATGCAAACGGTAATGCAATGTGTAAGTGATATAAATTTTTCCATTAGAAACTTTTTTTTTCAAACTGCGTATTTAATTGCGTGATATTAAATTTAAAATTAAATTTGTTATTAACGAATTTACACAGTTAATTTTGATCAGGTGCACTGTGCAGTTTGTTTGCAAATATTAGATTTGCAGTTCAGTTTTCAGATTTCAGTTTTTTCAAAAGGTCTTCCTTAATATCTCGAAAATTATGCATTTTTTGAAAAAAATGAAGATAGCAAATCGATGTAGAATCAATTGAACCTTTATTTTCTATAAAAATAAATGAGGGTTAATATCGAGTACTTTTCGAGCAAATTAGGGTTAAAATTAAAAAATGGGTGAAAAAATGACAAAATTATGGTATAGCGACAAATCAGATGTTGATAGAAAGGCACAGGGGTCCTTCAAAATTTTTCAAAAGGGTAGGTGAGCCTAGCGTGCCCCTGCAAAAAGTTAGTGTAAAACAAGAGAACAGCACCAAAAATATTTCCCCCTCTCTAACTCCGTAACGGTTGAGATCACCCCCCCCCCCCCCACCAATACGATTTTTTGTTCGCCTCGCCGAGACCTATCCGTAGTTTCCCGGTCGGACACCGTAACAGAATCACCCTGTATATATAATCGTAGCGTATGCGATGTTTGTTATCGTGTAACTTCTGAACGACTTGACCGATTGAAGTCATATTCACACAATATAATTGTTTTGTCAAGACGAAGGTTCATAGCTATGCTAGGATCCGATAGGTGGCGCTGTAGTAAAGTTATTTGATATTTTCATATTTTGTTAAGTCACACTGCGATGTTCTCATTACAAAGCATTGAATGATTCAATATATGCCGGCATTTCAATCTAAGTAACCTTAATCAAAAACAATTTAATTGAATGAAAACGTATAATTGTAAAGAGTAATACATAGGGATATGCCAGTTCTGGATCACGGCTTCGGCTCAGTGACGTCATCACATTATCAGTGCGGGGTCACGTGGTTCAAGTTTAAGTGTTATTAGTGAGGGTGTGCAGGGGTCAAGGTTACGTGTTATCAGTGAGGGGTGACAGAAGGCCAAGGTTCCGTGTTATCAGTGGGGGTCACACGAGTCAAAATTTTTTTTTATTATCAGTATGGGATGGGTCACGTGGTACAATATTACGTGTTATGAGTGGGGGATCACATGAGTCAAGATTTTTTTCTCTTATCAGTGTGGGATCATGCGGAGGTTAATATTTTTTTTTTCTTATCATAGAGAGGAATCATACAGTGGTTCAAATTTTGTTTTTATCAGTGAGAGATCATGCGGGTTGAAATTATGCGGGTTATTATTGAAAAAGCAATTGAAAATTGTTGATACATATTAATTGAATATTAAAAATGAAAGTTAAAAATGTTTCTAATTTATGTCAAGACACTACAAGACAAGGACAAGGACGCCACATAAACGAAAGGGCAGAACAACCACTGCCGGGCCAGCTAGTATGTATATAAGATATATACAGAGTGTCCCGTTTGGTTTGCTTAACCTTGATACCATAGATAGGTCTCATCAAGACAAACAAAAAATCGTATCGGAGGGGGTTTCGCCGCTAGAGGGCGTTGAAGTTTTTTTACTCTTATTTCACGATGTACCCTATAGCTTTTTACAGGGGCACTAAAGGATCACTTTGTCAAGGGTCATTAAAAAAATGTAGAAGACTCTGTGCCCTTTTCAGCGACACCTTACGTGTTTCTCTTATTTAAACCGTTTAAAAGTTACACGCATTCAAAATCAAAATTATGTGAATTTTTCCCAAATTTTTGTGTTTAACCCTGTCTTTCTCAAAAAAGGCTTAAATTAACCCCAAGTTTTTATTGCAGGAAAAGAATGCTCGATTGATTCTGCATCGATTTGGTATGCCAAATTTTTTACAAAAAATTCATAGTTTTCGAGATATTAAGGAAGACCTTTTGAAAAAGCTGAAAAAATATGTCTGAAATCAATTAACCTTAACAATTTAATAGAATGGAAATGTAAAATTGTAAAGAGTAATTAGCGATATGCCCGTTCTGGATCACGGTTTCGGCTCAGTGACCTTATCACGTTATCAGTGCGGGGTCACGTGGTTCAAGTTTAAGTGTTATTAGTGAGGGTGTGCAGGGGTCAAGGTTACGTGTTATCAGTGGGGGTCATACGAGTCAAAATTTTTTTTAATTATCAGTATGGGATCATGCGGGGGTTAATATTTTTTTCTTATCATAGAGGAATCATACTGGGGTTAAAATTTTGTTTTTATCAGTAAGGGATCATGCGGGTTGAAATTATGCGGGTTAATTTTAAAAAAGCAATTGAAAATTGTTGATACATATTAATTAAATATTAAGTAACCTCAATCAAAAAGAATTTAATTGAATGAAAACGTATAATTGTAATAGTAAAGAGTAGTAGGGATATGCCTGTTCTGGATCACGGCTTCGACACAGTGACGTCATCAAGTTTTAAGTGCGGGGTCACGTGGTTCAAGGTTACGTGCTAACAGTGAAGGGTGACAGGGGGCCAAGGTTACGTGTTATCAGTGGGAGTCAGACGACTCAAGATTTTTTTTATTATCAGTATGGGCTGGGTAACATGGTTTATGGTTACGTGTTATCAGTGAGGGGTTGCAGTGGTCAAGGTTACGTGTTATCAGTGGGGGATCAAATAAGTCACGATTTTTTTTTCTTATCAGTGTGGGATCTTACGGAGGTTAATATTTTTTTCTTATCATAGAGGAATCATACAGGGGTTAAAATTTTGTTTTTATCAGTGAGAGATCATGCTGGTTGAAATTATGCGGGTTATTATTAAAAAAGCAATTGAAAATTGTTGATATAATACATATTAATTAAATATTAAAAATGAAAGTTAAAAATGTTTCTAATTTATGTCAAGACAATACGAGACAAGGACAAGGACACCACATAAACGAAAGGGCAGAACAACCACTGCCGGGCCAGCTAGTATGTATATAAGATATATACAGAGTGTCCTGCTTGGTTTGCTTAACCTTGATACCAGTGATAGGTCTTATCAAGACAAACAAAAAATCCTAACGGAGGGGGGGGAATCCCAACGGTTTCGCCGCTAGAGGGCTTTGAAGTTTTTTTACTCTTATTTCACGATGTACCCTATAACTTTTTACAGGGTCACTTTGTCAAGGGTCATTAAAAATATGTAGAGGTCTCTGTGCTCTTTTTAGCGACACCTTACTTGTTTCTCTTATATAAACCGTTTAAAAGTTACACGCATTCAAAATCAAAATTTTGTGAATTTTTCCCAAATTTTTGTGTTTAACCTTGTCTTTCTCGAAAAAGGCTTAAATTAACCCTAATTTTTTATTGCAGAAAATGATAGCTCAGTTGATTCTGCACCGATTTGCTATCTTCATTTTTTTCGAAGCCCTGTATATAAATTCGTTTTTTTTTCCTGAAAATCCATTAAATTCTCGATATGCGTTTGAAATTCGTGATACCTAAATGAAAATGGAGTACATTAATTTTGGGTGAAACTTAAAGAAAGAAAAACAAAAACGAAAATTAGAGAAAAGAAAGTTTTATTTTTTAAAATTAAAATTTAAATTAAATTAAAAATTTAAATTTAAAAAAAATTTATATATAAGTACATATAATAATAATATTGAATAATGTCCTCTGTCCTCTCAAAGGCTTAAAAATCCTCTCGAAAATTAAGCTGAGGAAAATAACTTATAAAACAATAATCCTTCCTTATGCCTCAAACACAATACGGCGGTTTTCGTTGTCGGTTGTCGGCGACGGCAAGCTTTACATGTATTTTGTTATTGTAACAATAATAAAGGATTTCGATCTTTGATTGACCATGAATCATCTAATAAAATCATAAAAAAAAAGGAAAATGCTGCAGCATGCAGCTAAGGAGTAGAAATGTTTTTTAACCCCAAAAATACTGTTGAAAAACATTTAACTACAGCAGCAGAATTAACACACATTTTTCATTGTGTGAAACACAATCAGACGTATAATTCATTAGATTGTTCCTTAAAACTAATTTAAAAAACTCATTCAGATTCAAAAAATAGGGAACAAAATGTCGTGTGGTAGAACAAAAGCTGAAGCTATTGTTACTCAAGTGCTTGCACCAAAAGAAATTGAGGACGTTATTAGGAATATGATTTCAAGAAACATATGTTTTGCACTACAAATTGACGCCTCAAATCACAAAAACAGAAAGTTTTTTCCAATAGTTCTACAATATTTTACCATTGAAAATGGTATAGAGCACAAACTATAGTATTTTTATTTTTGGAAGTCAGTACAGGCAAGATAGGCATACTTTTCTATATTCTTTCACAAATTGTTTGAACAAATCTGTCTCGTGTGTGGGGTGATCAGATCTCAATTTCAATCGAGGGAAATTTTTAAATTAAAAATTACCAAGGGCTGCCAGATGAAATTTTTTTTTTTTTTTTTTTCAATTTTACAAAAAAGCAGGTAATTGTGGGAAATTTAAAATAAAAATAAAATTAATAATATATACAACAAAATTATTTACTTGAATACATTATTAGCTTTAAAATCACTTTAATTCACCCACTTTTATTTACCTAATTTACTTGAAACACTTGGATTTTTACAATAAAAATACCTTAGTGAAACGAAAATAAATTAAGAAAAACAATAAAAAACCAATAACAAAGTATTTAAATCGAAAATTCATACAAAATTAATGGAAATTTCTCTATAAGAGATCAAAAATATTTACGGTGTTGATGAAAGTAGTTTTAATCAAGGATTTTTATGTTTTCATTTAACGATAGATTGATTTTGCCTTGTAACTACTGAGTTTTTGAATTTTTACTTTTTGCTATATTTTTGGTATTTCGATAATATAACAAACAACAACAACAAATTTCATTAGTCGAATGATAAATCAAATGATAAATCGTTAGATAAGTGTTAAGTACACTTAATAAAATATATCTTTTGTCGTTTGATATTATGTATTTTGATATTCAATATTCTAATTGTATTATCTCAATAAATAAAACTTATTTCTAACTATTGTTTTTTTTTTCACAATTTATATAAAGATCCAAAAGCAAATTACGTTTTTTTTAAAATAATGATAAAAATATTGTTTGATTAAGAATTTCGAAAAAATTCAAATTTAAATAATAATACGAAGTATTCGGGCTTGAAAACTGTAAAGAAATTACAAACAAGTACGTACATAAATGAAACAAAATATCATAGATGAAAAAGGATAATTTAATGTAGGCAGACATTTAATTCAAAATCAAATAAAAAAAAAAATTTATTAAAAATAAAATATAAAATAACAATTACGTAGGAAGATTAAAAATAATAGATTTAAATTTTACAATAAAATTAAAAATACTGAATATCATTATTATTATAAATTAGTTTTTTATTTATCAAGGCAATACTTCCAATAGCTACGGCAATCCTGAAATTTAATCATTTTCTTTTATACTCATCTTCCCGCTGACACGAATCAAACAGCATTTACTACTTTGAGTGGACATCGGCTGCGCAACGAATTTATATTTTTTACTTCGGTTTTTTATTTTTCATAAAAACAAATGGCGACAACTGAATAAAATAAATCAGTTCAGTTGTCTTCACGCGATGTGACAGACAACATCAAACGGGAGGATGTACTTCTTTTTTCCATAATTAAAAAAAATAAAAACTTTAAAAGTACAGGATGATTCGTTCTTAAAAATTAAAAAATTAGCGAACAAAAATTGGAATATCTCATTGAAAATCGAAAATTTTTATGATATTTCCAATTTGAATTACTTCTTTATCAAATATAAAGATACAGAAATGTGAAATTCATACAGAAAATGCTTTTTTAAAAAAAAATTTCTGAACAAAAAAAGTTCTAATGATTTCTGTACAATTTGAAACACCCCGTTAGCATATTTTAATTTTAAAAAGTACCTTTGTTAGGGTTGACAGAAATATGATTTTTAAAAATTCCTATAAACAATTATATGTATGTGAAGTTATCACAAACTCATCGGGTACTGCCTCCATAAGCATAATACTGACTTCCAAAAATAAAAATACTATAGTAGATTTTCTGGAAATCCATGATGAAACAGCAACTGGTATATTTAAGGCAGTAATAAACTCTTTGGAAAAATTAGGATTAGATGTAAACAGAATTTCATGTTTAAGTGCAGATAATACGAATTATAATTTTGGAGTAAGAAATTCCGTATACCAGAAATTAAAATCTTTGAACAAAAACGTTATTAAAGCAAACTGTTACATTATAATATAATTCTTTTAAACGAGCATTAAATGAACTCAGCTTAGATATTGATAATATTGTCCTAAAAAGTATATCATTTTTTTGCCAAATCTGCTGTACGAAGAGAAAATCTAATTGAGTTTCATAATTTTTGTGAACATTAATAGAATATTTTGAAGATTTATCGAGAACAAATAAATTACCTAAAGTATATGAAATTGTTTTGAACATTAAAGATAATAAAATTTCTGAGGAAATAGAGCTATATCTCTACTTTATTCAACATATTTTTCAAAATACCACAAAAAGAATGGAATCAAGTTGTACTACTATTCTTGATCTTTAAACAATTTTAACTTACTTTATCGAACAATTGGAAGAGAGAAAAACTCAGAAAAGTTATCAAAAATTAATGACAAAAATGAAGCGCGTAATATTCAAAATGAGTTTAATAAATTTATTGATATATCATTGTATGTAAAAGAAAGAATTGAAAACAATATATCTTTTGCCTTGCTAGAAAAACTTCAAAAATTTAGTTTAGAAGAAGATTTTCCAAATTTTGAAATTTTTCTTGAATTTATTGAATCTATGGAAATAAGTAATGTGACGAAAATCGACATTGATTCACTGTTTAATGAAATAGTTATAGTTAAAATCGTTTATAAACAAATTAAAGATAAAGAAAATGAGAAGATTAAATTGTTGTCGTCCAGCGAAAAATGGCGTTAAATTTTGAAAACTGGAGAATATTCTAATTTATATAACTTTATATCATTTTTTCTCAGTATACCTAGTAGTTCTGCTTACGTTGAACGAGTATTCAGTGTTATGAATATTAAATGGCGCGATGAACGAAACAAATCTTTTCCTGATCTTATAAAAGCTGAACTAATTATTTTCTTCAATAACACAATGAAGTGTATAGAACTCTACAACTATTTAAAAAATGAAAAAAAATTAATTCAATGCGCTAAATCTAACCAAAAATATACTTTAAAAAAATAAAAATATCAAATTTTTAATATAGATAATCATAAGAATTTGTTCATTGTTATACTTTTTTGTCATTCATATTTTGAACCTTTTTTGTTTTTTTTTTGTTATGTTTTTTTGAAATATATTTCTATTATAATTTTTTTTAAATATAAAATAACTTGTAGAAAAATCGAATACTTTTTTTTAATTACATACATATTAACGGCATCTCGTTGTTCATCCTTTACACTTTTAAAGTATCCATCTAATGCAATCCAATTCTAAGCTAAGCCAAATAATATTATCTTTGTCCTCGTAAAGATTTATAAAAATCTGGCAACCCTAATATATATCAAAGTACTGAAAGTACTCATCGACAGCCGCCTGATTGTTCAAAGGAAAAACCACAAACGGCAAAACAACTGAACATCGTCTATTACAACTCCGGATGGCAACCATACATCTGTATCTTTTAATGTAAGTAAATTTTGATAATAATTTGAAATAAAAAAAAATTACAAAAGTTAAAGGTTTAACGTAAAAATAATTTGAAATAAAAAAAAAAAAATTTACAAAAGTTAAAAATTTAACGTAAAAATAATTTGAAATAAAAAAAAGTAATAATAAAAGAGAATTAGAAAATTCAAACTAAAAATATTAAAAACTTATTAAAAACGCGAAACAATAAGAAATATTTCTAAAAAGAAGAAAAATATTTTAAAATATAAACGGAAAATTTGAAAAAAAATTTTTTGTTAAAATAAAAATAAAAAAGAAATTTTTATAAATAAATGAAAATAATTTTGAAATTTTAAAATTTTAGTGTGAATAAAATTAAAAACTCATATTCATAGCAAAATAATTTCTCGAATAATACGCTTTTGTAGAAAAAAAAAAAAAAAAAGAAGAGAGAAGGAAAATATTTTTGAAAATCAATTAGAGAAAATTTTTAAAATATAACAAAAATTTAATTTAAATAAAACAATTAACTGTGCGTGCGAATTTACAGGAAAAAAATTTCATATAAAAAAAAGAAAGAAGAAACGCAAATTCTGATTAGTTTTTAATTTTATTAGGTACATACACATAGTAAGGGTTAAAAATACTTTTTATTGAAGAAAAATTTTTTTAATTTTTTTAATAAATAAATACTTTTTTTAAATAAATTTTTTTGTAGTACTATAAAAACATTAAGAAATTAAAAAGTCATTTCATAGATATTTAAAATAAAATAAAATTTTTTTTAATTTTTAAATTTTTGTACACATTTAAAGCTAATCAGCCTATATTGCATTTAACTCAAATTAGTAAATCATTATATCCAGTTATAAATTCTATACCAAATTTGATACACACATTCTATTTTGAAATTAAAATTCCCCAGTAAGGATAATTTTTAGTAATTCAACATTAATTTAATACCCTTGCATAAAACAAAATGGCGAATAATAATGGTATTCTCAGACCAGCTAGACTTATATCAGGTGAAGGAGAAAATCAAGGCGATGAGCCTCCAGTAGCTCAACGTCCCCCTACTAACCAACCTCCACTTTATAGCATTAATCTCAATGAATTAAGAACTGTTATCACTGAAATGGTAAAAGCAGAAAGTAGAAATGCTATTAATTCCCTTCTAAATCCTGGTGCCGACGTTAATAATGACACAGATCAAGTTATTGAAGCGGGTACGGATATGAATTTGACTGATATGGATAGAATTCCTGATGTTGTAAAGAGCCTGAGAGAATTTTCAGGGCAACCTGGAGAATTTAGCTCTTGGAAGAAAGGAGTTGATAGAATTTTAAAAATTTAAGAACATTTAAAAGGTACTCCAAAATATTATGGAACTCTCAGTGTGATCAGAAACAAGATTACTGGGAATGCAGATATCGCGTTAGAGTCTTACAATACGCCTCTTAATTGGGAAAAAATTTCCAAGTGTTTAACGTTACATTATGCAGATAAACGGGATCTGGGTACCTTAGAGTACCAAATGACCACCCTAGTACAGAAAAACGAAACGATTCCTGAATTCTATCAAGCGGTATATCAACACCTTTCACTTATACTTAATAAACTTTCATGTATGAGATGAGTCGCGAATCCCTAAACATGATGACTCAAGCATATCGTGACAAAGCACTTGACACATTTGTCAGAGGCCTCAAAGGAGATTTACCCAGACTACTAAGCATGAAAGAACCTATTGATTTACCACAAGCCTTACATCTTTGTCTCAAGTTAGAAAACATACATTACAGGGTACAGCCCAGCCATGGAGCTATCCCCAAAATGCAAATGCCAGTCGTACCAGCAAGAAGAAACATAGTTCAACCCCAACCACAACGATTATTGCCTTTGATAAGAACAAATTTCCACCATGACTCAAATAGTAATCCTCCGAAACCTCCTAAACCAACCTTTGCAAGACATTTTCAACATCCTCAAGGATTTGGAGGACAATTTACCGGAAACGGTCCAAATAGAACATTATCTAAACCGGAGCCAATGGACGTCGACCGTTCGATTCATTCCCGCATGGTTAACTACCAAAATAGACCACAGATACAACAAACATACCAACCTAATAAAGCTCAAAAAATCCTTCATACAGAACAAAATTTAGATGTTCAACCAGAATTAGAACAATACCTATCAAACACTGATAAATACGATGAAAATGTTGATCAATCATTGACAAATTATATTGATTTCTATAATAACCCTAATTTTGAAAATTCAGACGAAGACAGCATTCATTTTTTAGACTAAAGAGCTCTTCGCTTCCCTACATCGAGTACATAGCGGAAGAGCGGAAAAACATTATCTTTTCTCATAGATACTGGTTCTAATAAAAATTACATTCAACCCCAATACATTAGAAATCCCATACCCAATGAAAAATGTTTTCGAGCCAACTCTGTAGGAGGAAGCATAAACCTAACACACCATGCAATAGTAAATCTTTTTGGCCCTTTTCAAAACTTGAAATTTTTTATTCTACCAAATCTTACCTCATTTGACGGAATAATCGGTAATGATACCTTAAAAGAGTTAGGAATCATAATTCACACCGAAAAAAATTTTCTAATAACTAAGTGTGGTATCATCATTCCATTAAAACAACATCTGTCAGATACAATTAACAATCTAAACATCAGGATGGACCACATGAATGCTCGGCAGAAAGAAAGACTTGAAAACATCATAAAAGCTTGCCCTAATCTTTTCGCAGATCCTGATGAGAAACTCACGTATACCACAAGAATCCAAGGAGAAATTAGAACCATAACATCTGACCCAATCTACTCTAAATCTTACCCCTACCCAATGTGTTTAAAGGATTAGGTTGAAAAACAAATTAATGAGCTATGTACTTCAAAATGGAATAATAAGACCCTCAAGATCACCATATAACTCCCCTGTATGGGTCGTACCAAAAAAAGATGACGCATCAGGTCAAAGAAAATTTAGAATGGTCATAGACTACCGTAAGCTCAACACAGTAACTGTATCTGATAAATACCCCATACCAGAGATTAACGAAGTTTTATCAAATTTAGGACAAAATAGATTTTTTACAATCATCCACTTAAAAAGTGGCTTTCACCAAATTCCACTAAGAGAATGTGACATTGAAAAGACGGCGTTTTCCGTGAATAACGGGAAATACGAATTTACTCGCTTACCATTTGGTCTAAAAAATGGCCCATCCATATTTCAAAGAGCCTTGGACGATATCCTTAGAAATTATATAGGGAAAAAATGCTATGTATACATAGATGATATTATCATATTTGGGAAAGACGAGAAAGAGCATTTCGAAAACCTTAAGGTAATATTCACAACTCTTGAATCAGCTAACATGAAAATACAGCTAGACAAGTGTGAATTCCTAAAAGATGAAGTAGAGTTCTTAGGATTCATAGTTTCAAGGGACGGAATTAAAACCAATCCAAAAAAGGTCCAGGCAATAGCTGAGTTTCCCAAGACTTTGAAAGACCTTCGCTCATTCCTAGGGATGTCAGGATACTACCGACGTTTCATTCAAGATTATGCAAAATTAGCAAAACCCCTGACATCTCTCTTAAGAGGGGAAGATGGACGAGTGTTCAAAAATTTATCAAAACACAAGCCTGTACACTTAGACGATGAAGCAATAGAAGCATTCACCAAAATAAAGAATTCCCTAATTTCAAAAGAAGTGGTACTATCTCATCCTAATTTTCAAAAAGATTTCGATCTAACTACGGATGCATCTGACTACGCTGTCGGTGCTGTTTTATCCCAAAATGGTAGGCCAATCGCATTTTTGTCAAGAACACTTAGTAAAACAGAAGAATCTTATGCCACAAATGAAAAGGAAATGTTGGCAATAATTTGGGCTTTAAACTCGTTAAGGAACTTTTTATATGGGTCAAGAAAAATCAAAATTTACTGATCACCAGCCCCTTACGTACGCATTAAGTAACAAGAACACGAATAGCAAGATGAAACGATGGAAGGCAATCTTGGAGGAATATAACTACGAACTGAAATATAAACCAGGGAAAGTAAATATAGTCGCCGATGCCCTATCAAGGCCCCCACAAATAAACTCAATGACATCAACGCAGCACAGCGACGAGAGCTCGTCACATAATTTAATACCTTCCTTAGAAGCCCCGATAAATGCCTTCAGAAACCAATTAATTTTTTAAAAAACAGAAGAAAATAGCTATCAACTACAAAATCCCTTCCCGAACTATGTAAGACATATAATAATTCAGCCACAATATTCTGAACAAGACCTCATTAATATTTTTAAACGATATCTTAACCCAAAGACAATAAATGGCATAATGGCAGATGAAACTGAAATGGGAAAAATTCAAGAAATTTATCCCATCCACTTCAAAAACTACAGAATACGATTTACAAGTATAATAGTATCAGACATAGCCAATGAAACAGAACAGGAAGAAATAATATTAGCAATACACCGTAGAGCACATCGTAATGCTTTAGAAAATAAAGCACAAATACTACGACAATATTATTTTCCTAAAATGAGTAGGAAGGTCAAACAATTAACTAGTCGATGCACAGTTTGCAAAAAGAACAAGTATGAAAGACATCCCAACAACCAAATTATAAATGCAACACCAATACCCAAATACCCAGGTCATACCCTTCATATAGATATCTACACCACTGAGAATAACCTTGTACTAACAGCCATCGACAAGCTTACGAAGTTCGCGCAAGCCAAATTGATTAAATCACGAGCTATTGAAGACATACGTCGACCCTTAAGAGACCTTCTGTTTTTTTTTTAGTGTACCAGAAGTTGTAGTCATTGATAATGAGAAATCTCTCAACTCTGCCACCATAACTTCCATGATGGAGGACGAACTCAAAATCACAGTCTTCAAAACACCACCATACAAGAGTGAAGTAAATGGGCAAATTGAACGTTTTCATTCGACTTTAACAGAAATTATGAGGGGTATCAAAATGGATGGCACAAGTAGAACATTCGAAGAACTACTCGAGAGATCTGTAAATGAGTATAACCACACCATCCATTCCACCGTCGGAAAAAAACCCGTAGAATTATTTTATGGTAGACACCCTAATACAACCCCTGAAAACTTTGAAAAAACGCGTCTTGATAACATAGAACGATTAAAAATAAAACAACAGAAGGATGCTGAATACCACAACAAAAAAAGGAAACCAATTAAAACTTACCAACCTGGACAGGTTATTTACGTAAAATATAATAAAAGGTTAGGATCTAAGCTCACAGTTCGATATAAAGAAGAAATAGTTAAAGAAAACAAAAATACCACCGTAGTAACAGAATCAGGAAAAATTGTTCACAAGAGCAATATCAGAAATTAATTAAGTTTATTTTATTTTTTCCTTTCATTTTCAGGCTCCTATATGGCACCTCAATAGCCGACATACAAATTTTAGACTACTCAAACTCTCAGATAGTTACTCTTAGCACTGGAAAAGCTAAAATACAGAACGGAAATTTCAAATTAATTCATACTATTGAGCTAGAAAGATACCAAAATATTGTTGACGAAATAAATGTGACCCTCGAAAAAGAAATTACTAAAAATTATTCCTTGCTCCCATACCTCAAACACGAATTAATACAAATACAAGACCTATTAAACAATCTAAAATTTCAAAGACCTAAAAGATCAATTAACCTTATTGGTAGTGCATGGAAGTGGATTGCAGGCAACCCTGCCCACGACGACTTCATTATAATTAAAGATAAAATAAACAACGTCCTCGAGAATAACAATAAACAAGTAATAATAAATCGGTTACATAATGAAAGAATAAATAATATAACGCAAATTAAGAATGAAATTTTAAATGCAATAAAGGTTGATGGTAAAATAAACTCTCAATTAGCATTAAGCATACAATATAAACTAAAATTAATTAAAGAGGAATTTATTAATGTGAAGTATGCAATACATTGGGCTAAAATAGGCATGATAAATTCGATGATACTTTCCAAATCAGAAATAAAAATCGCTATCGATACCTTAAGCAGTGAAAAACTACCATTTGACACAGCTGAGGAGGCTATAAATTTTTCTAACATTAAAATAATCAGTAATAGTTCTTGCCTACTTTACATTATTTACATTCCCATGACAACAGAAAATTTATATGAAAACTTACTTGTAAAACCAATTAAAAGAGATAATTTAACTGTTGATATAATTTATAACAATGTATTGAAAGATAAAGAAATTGTTCTAGGTGTCAAAAATAATTGTAAAACATTTAATTATTTGTCTATTTGTAAAGAAGATAATGTAGTTAATACCTATAACTAATTCCAGCTGCTTGCCAAATTTGTTAAAAAGTCAAAATTCTATATGCAATAAAATCAACACACAGCACATTCCATCGGTTGAAGAAATTAACGAAGGTGTTTTGTTACTAAATCAGTATAATGAGTCAATAATCATTAATGAAATTGTTCACAACTTAACTGGAACTTTTTTGATTAAATTTCATAACGCAACCATCACCATTGGACAGAAATCTTTCATTTCAAACAAAATATCGATGATGCAAGCCTTACCTCCAATTCTGCAACCTACCCCGACAGAAAAGTAACGTAAGGAGATTTTGTCACTAGAAATGATGAAAGAAATACAAATTGAAGCAACAAATCAAATTCAACTTCTTAAATCAGAAAAAAACACGTCACAACTTATCAATTACAGTTTGAGTACCATAATCATGATCATAATTATAATAAGCATCATTCTCTATAGAAGCAAGAATCGAACAAACATAAAGATAATCAACAAATCAACTGATGCAACAGTAGACAGTGAGAAAACAAAAATATTCAGAACAAATTCTTCACTATCCCAAGAAAAACAACAACAAATGAATGATAAAGGAAAAATTCTAGTATGCGGGGAATTGCCAATAACAACATGCAACAACAACCAGTTTTCACTATCAACAGGAAGAATTTTTATGAAACATCCTTTTTCTAACAAATGAGGACATTTGAACCTAAGAAGGGAAGAGTTAACACCTAATCAACAAAATATAAACTTGTACTTTCAATTTTAACATGTGACCCTATGTCACGTTGCTAAATAAATTTCTCATGAATTTTGCGTCTGCAATAATTTTAATTCTTTCAAAATTTTGTAAATTTAGTTTTAAGAAAATTTTTGTAATTCAGTTGTAATTAGAATTTGAAATTGTAAAGTTGAAATTGTAAAACTTGAATTTAGAAAATAAAATTATTTTTTTTAAAATAATTCAATTGGTAATAAATTAACTTATATATATTTAAAAAAAAATAAAAAAAATAAAATAACAATAATAAGATGAACTAAATCCTAAAAGAAAACAAAAAGGAATTTTTTTTAAAAGACATGCAGTTTTTTTATTTTTTTTATTTTTCAAAATTGATATAAAAATGTTAAGTTTTATTAATTTGTATCACCTTCTTATGGTGTTCACATTTTTTTTTGTCGGGAAATTAAAATACAAAAAAAAAGGAAAAAGGAATTAATTAAAAATATAAAGTCATTGTATTGTTTTAGTATTTACTTTCTCCGTTGCTTTTTTTTAAAAAAAACCAATAGGATAAAAAGAAAAGAGAAAATATATACATAGTTTATAAAATATAATAGGAAATAAATTTTTTTTTATCTATACAAAAAAAAGGAAACATTTAAAAAAATTTAATTATTAAAATATGAGAATATAGAAAAATAAGATATCATTAATACATTGTTTTATACAGTTAGATATTTGAATCACAAAACATAATGAAAACAATAACAACAAAGTAACATCTTCGAATCATTGTGTATATTTATAAAAAAGATACATATTAATAGACTAAAGTGAAAACCTTAAAAGAAAAAAAAATATACCTATATAGAATTTAGTTAGGAAAATTAGGAAACTGAAAAGTTAATTAGCAAAGAAAAAAGAAGAAAAATTTTTTGAATATGTCAATATTTCTGAATTATGGAAAATATTTATATGAATATCATGTTTGGTTAGGTTTTTTTTTGTAAATGGCCATACCAATTATATACAGGGTGTCCCGTTTGGTTTGCTTAATCTTGATACCAGTGATGAGTCTCATCGAGACAAACAAAAAATCGTATCGGTGGGGGGAGGGGAAATCCCAACGATTTCACGATGTACCCTATAACTTTTTACAGGGCACTCAAGGGTCACTTTGTGTTGAGAAAAAATGTAAAGGACCCTTTGCCCTTTTCAACGATACCTTACTCGTTCCTCTTCGTCTAACTGTTAAAAAGTTACACGCATTCAAAATCAAAATTTTGTGAATTTTCCCCAAATTTTTCTTGGTTATTAGCCGGTTCAACTTTTTTTATGTAAAGGTAGCGAACCTACTTCCGAAACGGTGTTCCCAAAGGATCCCGCCCGGCTGAAGCAGCTGGAAAATTGACCGGCGGGGAACACCTGGAAGGTTCCTTCACTCAGGTTCTTTTAAAAATATCCGTTACGTTACAGCTTATTAAGTGTTGATAAAACTGTATTATCTCAAAACGATGTTTAAACAAGGTAATTGATATTTTAAACAAAACAAGCAAGACACGAACCATAATTGAGAAGTACAATATGTTTCATAAACTAGCTTACGGTTACAGAAACCTTTTAGTCGAAACTATAATCAATTATCTAATTCAAAATAATATAAAAATTTACAGGTTTATACGTAATTCGCTTTTAATACGGATTTTGGTTTACTCCCAATTTTATCTCCTTTAAACTCCCTAATTCGGATTTTGGCTTAAGCCCAATTTATTTGGGTTTAATCCCAATTTTTGTATATGTATGTGTGAGGTGTGTATGGCGGATACTAATTTTTATGGTGAGAGTGAAGCTGTCACGTTCTTCTTCTTTTTTTGTGTGAAAGAAGAAGAATATGTAGTATATAAAAGTATAAAAGTTGTTGTTATAAAAACAAATTACATTAGTCATAAAAAAAGCCATGTGATAAATCACATAGTGTAAAGCCACCATTACTTTGTCCTCTGCTTTACTTGTAATTTGCTTATAATTTTTTATTGCTGATTGTAAAAAGCGATAGTTGTAGGTTTCTAATGAATACTTTTTTAAAGGACATATTGTGTTGAAAAAATAAAAGCAGCAGTTTTTTAATTAAATATTGAAATTGTAATTTTATTTTTTGATTAATAGTTTTTTTCAAAATATAAGATATTTGCATGTACCATAACATAACATATTATAACACAGTGTGTGCTATTATTTCAAATAAAATAATTATAACTGGACGATCTAATATAAAAATATAATTGAATAAATATATGTGTATGAAACATTAAAAAAATATAATAATAAAATATAGTGATAAAACATTACAAATTAATAATTAATAAATTTTAGTGTGCATTAACTGACATTACCTACGAAATTTGTGAGTGAAAGTTTTCAGAGTATTTACTCGTGATACAATAAATAGTTTAAGCTATGGAAGCTGTGAAAAAAGGAAAGCCAATTAGGGCACAAACAAAACAAATAATATTGAATGTTTATGAGTATTTTATGAGCTCATATAGCCATTTTAGTGCCGACAAAAATAAAGAAGTTGTGGAAAAATTAACTGAAGATACTGAATTGAATCGGGCTACAATATACAGGATTTTAAAAGAAGCTAAGGTAACTAATGAAAATGAACCAAGTACATCAAAGCAGCTTTCGTCACCAAAAAGAAAAACATCACATAAAGTGGGTTACAGAAATAGATAATTTCGATATCGACGCAATTCGGCGAAAAGTGTACACCTACCACAAGGTTGAAGGGATCCATGTTTCTTTGAGACATCTATCCAAAAAAATTCACGAAGATAATCTTTTTCAAGGAAGTTACGGTTCATTGAGAATTGTGTTAAAAAATATGGAATTCAAATGGAGAAAAACTGAAGATAACAGGAAAGTGCTAATTGAATCAGAAAGAATTGTTTTTAAGATTAAAATATTTAAGAAAAATAAGAAAATACAGGAGTGAAGGACGGTATATTGTCTATTTAGATGAAACTTACGTTCATAGCTCACACACGAAGTCTTTTCAGTGCAGTGGTCAGATGCATCAGCGGAAGGATTAAAAAGCCGATTTCAAAAGGACAAAGATTAATTATTGCTCATGCCGGCGGTGAAAGCGGTTTTGTAGAAAATGGATTACTTATATTCAAATCTGGAAAAAAGACAGGTGATTATCACGACGATATGAATGCAGAAAATTTTCAAAAATGGATTTTTCAACAAATTATCCCAAATTTACCGGAAAAGTCTGTAATAGTAATGGACAACGCGTCTTACCATAATTGCTTAACGGAACGTATTCCAACGGCAACGATGTCGAGCAAAAAGGAAAACATAAAAAACTGGCTAAAGTCGAAAAATTTGTCTTATAATGAAGATATTTTTAAAGTAGAACCATAGTGTAAGGTAGTGTTTTAACTAGGAACAAGAACTGATAAGATCTCAAATAAATGCGCAATTTCTGCACTAATACACATGTATCTGAGTTAAAAATAGATAGCAAGAAAAATCATGATGAGGAACTGAAAAAGAAGATTCGTTAAAGTTGTATTAGTGATGAGAAATATATAAGCACCTGAGTTGCGTCGAGTAATATAAATAAAAGACTTTTTCGTAATTTGTAAATTTAGTTAGTGTTTTTATTCACTTATAAAAATCATTTAAATACATTTTTCCATCTCCATCTTTTTTTTCTCCACATATAATGCACCTAATAAAGTGACGACCCATATTTAAAAAAAAAAATAATAAAATATTGTATTTTTAAAACTATTTATTTCTTTTAAATTAATTTTATTAAATTTTATTTCTTTTTAATTAATTTTATTTCTTTATAATTAAGTAAAGTTTTTGGTTTTTTTTCCTTTATCTTTAAAAAATAAATGCACTTGGTTTTCTATTTATAGTCTTATTAATTGTTTTCGTACACTAGTTTATTTTATGAAAATAATCACAATAATAATATTTTATAATATTATCATTTACGCACTAAATATTATTTTAATTTTTTAATTTAATACACTTTATATTATTTTTTTTAAAAATCACTTAGAAAAACTAACTTTAATATATCACAACAGAACTGATATTGATAAGGTAATCTCATATATCATACCGTATACTTTGCTTTTTACCTACAAAATTTGGCGCGATCTAAAAATTCTAATAAAATTAGAAGCCACGTGCTAGTGATGAGCAATTTTTCTAGTAAATAAACAAACACATGTTAAAGTGATGAGCACGTGTTTACTTGCGTGTAGAATATAAACCTATACAAGTAAAAAATGTTTGTAAGATAACAAAAAAGGTTGGGCTTAGTTTTTTCTTGTCTTTTTCAGTCTTATGCATGTTTTTCATTTATAAGAAAAAACAAAGGGGATATTTCATTCTCGCTTGAAGAGATTTTGTTTTTTTTTTAATTTAATTTTTTTTTTAGTGATAATAGTATATATTTGTACTCTTTTTTTGTTTGCGTCCTTTTTCATATACCGTTACCCGAAAGTTATTCCTCTTTATTAGTATCTACTCTTTGGTAGAACTAATAAATATAGTCAGTAATAATAAACAAAATTATCAAACATATAAAGTTGACGGTATTTAAAAAAGTCATTGATATGATATATTATGATTACCACCATACCATCCGGATCTTAATCCCATAGAAAAGATTTGGGGAATTGCTAAAGGGCGGGTGGCAAAAAGAAATGTTACATTTAAATTTCCAGATGTCTATATTATTGTAAGGTAAGAATTCGAAAAAATAACACAAGAAATATGGAAATCTACATGTGAACACGTTGTTAGGGTGGAAAATGATTATTATGAAAAAGAGTTACATTTGGAAACAATTTTAGAAAATATAAATGTAATAACGCTAGGCGAAAGTTCTGAAGAATCTGATAAAAGTTTCAGCAGCGACGATGAATGTGAAGTTTAAAAAAATTATTTAGGCCCTTATTGCGATTTTCGTCAAATGATCGAAGAGCGTTCGATTTCATATTTTGGTATTATGATTTCGATTTTTTTCTTTTTGTTCGATTAAATCGAACAGCTGTTTCGATCACTTTTTTACTGACGAAACGCAATTTGTAATACGAAAAATATGAAAAAAAGATGGATATTTCAAAGAAAATGTAACTTTCAATGTTTTAAATGTAATAATAATACTAATTAAATGTGTTTTTATTAATTAATACATACATTAATTATTATTTTAATAGGAAAAATACGTTAATAAGAAGCAATTAGAAGAGCTTGTGAATATTATGAAAATTCTGACATAAATTAATTTTTCTCACAGAAATCCCCAAAATTGCTACAAAACAATAAAATACTTGCCGTACTAATAACATTTTTTTAAAGTCGAATTTAGCAAAAGTCGACTCTAAAAACTGAGTATGTATTGAAGTTCTGTACACGAATACATATTTGAAAAATTAAAATCTTCAACATATTTTGTAAAATAGCATACTCAGTTTTTAAAGTCGACTTTTGCTAAATTCGACTTTAAAAAAATGTTATTAGTAACTTAAAACAATTTATTCAAATATGTGTCTTCAAATTTTAACAGCTGAAAAATTATTCAAAGAGAATATACACAATAATTCACGATAGTGACGTTTGTAACCAATGTGTATGATGCAACGCTTTTTGGTTCGTTCGATTGAGTTACACAATACCGAAATTAAATTCAATCGAATCGAAGAAGATTCTTCGATCAACCTACGAATCGAAAATCACAATAAGCCCCTTAGATTATAGTTGGAATAAAAATTAATCAAATTTACTGTAACATGAATGTTATATTTTTGTAAATTTTTTCTTTTATTTTTTATAAATGTTAAATTGCTGGCAAATAGCAAAACTTTTTCAAATAGTTTTTTTTTTTTTTCAGGTTAAAAAGAGAGAAAAACATTCACACATAAGATAAATATACAACTGATTACAGAGGTATGATAACAAGATAAATAGACAACAGAGGTATGATAGAGCCGTGTATTGTATGGCAGTAAATTTTTTTTATCTGTGAATTGTGATAGTTATTTATATTTTTCACTCATATTCTCTCTCAATCAAAATTTATACTACTCTCTTACGTCAACAGGTCCATTTGATGTGACAAGTTAGTTGTGTTTACAAGTGAATAAAATTAATTTTGTGTTTTTAATAAAAATTTGAATAATTATAATTTCTAAAAATGAAGTGTTCGGTTATTAATTGTAAAAATAATACGAGTGGGAAAAATTTTTAATAAAACTGAAAAAAATTAGAAAATATATTTAATTTTATAAATAAGGAAACAATTAATGAGAGTGTAAATTATTCAAGTAATCTTCTAAACACTGCAAAACATTGATTTAGATATAAAAATTAAAACGTTATTTTTTAGATGCAGAATGTTCTTTAGAATTAGAGAGTTAAATAAAAAATGTATATTTGATAATTTAAAGAAAAATCGCAAAAAAAAATTCACTTAAATATACTTTTTATTTCTAAATAAAATTCCCTCATGAACATTCCTATTGATTCCTACATACGTACTGTTGCGACAGCAAATAGCCCCTGTATTTTTTTTTAAAGATATTTTCGTACGCCGCTGTATTTTTACAGGCGGTTGTACACATAATTTTTAAAATGTTTAAAAATGTACATTTATTGGAAATTTTCATAAAAATTTTTCCAATAAATGAACTGTAAATTCCAATTCCGTTGCACACGCGCAACATAAAATTTAATCTTGTTTTGTTCAAAAAATTGAACAAAGATTTTTGTACTAATCACATGGATTATGACAAAAATCACGCCATTTCGAGAATAATCCCATGTATTTAATACAAATACATGAGATTATTCCATATTTTTCTCGAATATAATCTCGTTTGAATTTTCTATACCTTTTTATCTATTCTCACAATACTAAAATATTATGAACTTCAGAGTATTTGTCAATATACAAATACACCGCATAAATTTTTCACACAACATTTGATTTATTCTCATATAAATCAATGTGTATGAAAAATCAATAATACCACATGAGCCATATAATTACATTATGATCTATTTACCTAAAGTAAATAGCATAATGTAATGTAATACCCATCTTCTAATGCACGCACACACCATGTCAACTTCCATAATCATAATACTCGTATACATTATTCATATAATGATGTATCGAATAATCTGGAATTTGTACATAGTGATGATTGATGTACTCGCGCATTGCATTGCATATTGCATCATATATATTAACTATGAATTAATTGCGCCGCGCAAATACCAACACCAATGAAACTTTTTTTAAATGTGCATGGTGATTGGTACACGTAACCAGAAGTTTTTTTTTGATTTGTAACTTGTAAGTTCTTATGGTTTTTTTGGTCAGTCAGTCAGAGTTACTCATTCGTCTAGTCTAGTCGGTACTCACTTCTCATTTTGTACGGAAGACTTTTTTTTCTGCGTTACCTTAAAATTAAATCATACACGGATTTAAATTAATTAGAAATGAAGAAAAAAAAAAGGAAAAAAATTTTTGTGAATAAATTTAAACGTTATTTTTTTGATATAGTTATCATTAAATCATGTATCTTTGTGAGTTTATAATTAACTTTAACGGCTATAATCCCCATTAGTTCAGTTTTGCTTTAAGTGAATTTTATTCCATGGAAGAGGAAAATTTAGTGTAGAGAAAAAAAAAAATTTAAAGAAGATTTAAATTAAAAGAAAGAATTGAAATAGGAGAATGAATTGAATATTAGAATTTTCAGTAAAAGAAAAAAAAAAGAAAGAAAGAAAAACATGCAATTTCAGTTTTTTTGATTAAACAGTGACATCCTGTTTTCTTTCCTATATCACTTTAGGGACATTTTTATACGTTTATAACTTTTCTTTTCTGCTAACGTTTTTCTGTGAAAGAGGAAAATTGAGAAAAGTATATAATTTTTTTTGTGATTTAATTATTAACATTCTATTTCTTTCAATGAAACAAAAAAAAAAGTTTGTAATTAGTATATATACATAAGTATATCTTATCATAAAGTGGGATGAACATCATCACGGAATTATCAAATTGTGAATAAACGTAATTAGCAAGCATTTGTATATAAAAAAAAAAATATAGTGCAGTATTTTGTTTGGATTTGGAAATGCAGTGAAGCGGAGAGAAGCAATATATCGATGGGTTTACCATATAATTTTTTTTTCATCACGATTTTGGTAAAAGATGATATACATATAGGTATATGTATTGGATATCTGTAAGTCGATCAAAGAAGTTATTTTATTAAATTATTATTGTAATATAATATAACCAAATAATAATGAAGTACCAGCAATAGTCATACATTTCATACGGTTTAATTGTCCAATAGTTAAGTGATAATTTATGAATAAATTCCAAAATGTTAAAACGTTTTTAGTCGCGTTCTAACTATCGCTATTAGAATATTATATATAAAAAAAAAGACAAAAAACAACAAGAAGGAAAAAAAAAAACGAAATTTCTTCATTATTATTTGTCTTATCCTCATCCTGTAATGAAATTTCTATAAAAAAAAAAGGGGAAAAACGAAAAAAAAATAAAAAAGGAAAAAAAAAATATGAGGATTAATTTGTTTTATTATTATGTAGACCTAGTAATAAAACTTGTATTTCGCTCAATTTGTAAGAGATTAAAAAGTAAAATTAAAACTAAAGATACATGTCCATGGACTTAACCAAGTTTATATTAAGAAATAATTATAAGGAAAATTGTATCTTTTGTAAACCGGAAATGTAGTATACAAAGTATTTGTTAAAGATAGGAATGGAATATTAAATATAGGTCAATTCCACGCGTGACTTACACTACATTTGACAATAGTTTACTTATAAAACTACATATTTCGAATAGAAAAAGACAAACGAAAACCACATGTTTTTACATAATTAAAGCAAAAGAGTGCTAGAATTTGAAAAAATATATATTTTAAATCAAATTGAAGGAATTTGGAAATTTCACTTATTTTGTTACGAACGTGACTTACACTACACGAAAGGAAGTCATTTCATAGTCTGTTTTTCAAATCTCGTTTTCTTCTTCGTTTTTGAGCTTTGTGTTGAAACCTAAGTAAAAATATGTAGGGAAAGGATTAATTTTTCTAAAATATTAAACATAAAATAATTTTTCCATTTCTTGAGTATTTTATTACATATTTCCTTCGTGACTTACACTACACAACATTTGTGACTTACACTACATCTCACTTTTTTCATATATTTTTTCACGACACTCAAAATACAAATCAGCTACTTGGTCCTTATTTAGGATACCTGAATAATTTGAAGATTGAAATCTACATTTTGGAAACATTTAGAGACTCCCAAATGACGCAAGAAATAAAAATTTTGGATTTTTCACTTTTGAAAATTTTTATCAGGTATACATTTCCATGGAATTAGCCTATAATTAATTTTTTTTGTAATAAAAGAAAAAAAAAAAACAAAAAAATCGGGCATTTGATTTTTGTTGAAACAGGAAAGAAAAAAAAAAGTTTAAGATGCACTGAAAATCTTACAGGGTGATTGTGGTGTGGAGAATTTCATCGTTAGATGGAGACGGTCTGCTCTTGTTTTCTCTGCTGGTTTTTTTTTCCATTCGAGATCATACTGGATAACAAGTGTCTCCTCCTTTCCGTAGCCTTTTTGGTTTTTTTTTTACATGTTTTTCATTACCCTTTCCCTGGTGATGATTCGATAGTTTTTTTTTGAGTCAATTCTTTTATGCCGGTCTACTTTATGTAGGAATGACGACCAATTTCCGACAGGGTGATCCCCAAGAACCCACCCCCAGGCTGAAGCGGCTGGACCCATGACCGGCGGGGTTTCACCCGGAAGTTTCCTTTCGGTTCGATAATGAATCTTCGTTATTCGTTACAGTACACCAAACACATGGACCCAGTGACGTCACAAACTCATAGCTGAGAATTTAGCTGGCTCTATCATACCTCTGTTGTCTATTTATCTTGCTCACACATATAAACTTTTTCTATAAACATATATAGCATGCGCAGATCATTCGCTTTTAATTTTTAACAAACTCTACAATCGAAAAAGGAATCGGTAAGGTCTGCTTCGAATCTATATACTTATATACCTGCCTCTATGTTATTTTTCTTTTCAAGAATTTTTTATTTTTGTTTGCTTATTTCGATCTTGACCTACCACTACAAATTTGTTTTACATTGAAATTAAATTTTATGGAATTATTGAATGAATATAATTATAATATTTCACGTAGGTCTGTAAAATTTGATAATTTAACCTTAGGACAAGAAGATTATTTTGTATAGAAATTTAAAATGTTTGTTATGAAAAGCTCTAGTTTAGCATCTTCGTTAAAGGGATCGCTTTAATATTATCTTTTATACTTTTGTATTTTTCGTTTGCTTTCAACATAAATTTCAAAACAAGACAAGAAATATATATGTCAAAACAGTACCGGGAATTTGTAATTTAAATAGCCCGCGCTGAAGGGATTTCAAAAATCTTTTTCGCCTAGGTTGGTAGCACTGTCCTTTATTATGGTGCCAAGTTAGAGCAAATTCCGTTCGCTGGTTTGTTAACAGCAGCTAAATAAAGCAGTCTACCTTGCTAGTGCTCCACGATTTTTAAAATGAGTGACATTTTTGAACAAAGAATTTGCCTTAAATTTTGTGTCGCGATCGCGAACATGTAGTAGACATGAGTGCAAAGTCCCTACTTTTTACACATGGACTAAAGATCAGGCTAGCAGAGATTTCAATGATATTGGTTCTGCACTTTTATGCTGTCTGGGTTCCCTTGATATTATACCAAATGTAGATAAGATAAGGTTATTTTGCGACAGCTGCGGAGGCCAAAATAAAAATTCACACATTCTCCATGCGGTAATGTACTGGCTAATCAAAAAGTCACCAAATAACTTGGAAACTATACAAATCACATTCCCTGCTGGGGGACATAGCTATTTGCCAGCTGACAGAGTGTTTGGGCGTGTAGAAAAGCAATTACAGCAATATCCAAACATTTATTTAAAGAACAAATACTTATATCAAGAATTATTCTAAGTTTGACATTGTCAAAATTATAGGCCTTGGCCCGTTGCTGGTGCCTTTATGACTTAAAAGAACTTTAAAAGAAGTTCAAGAAAACTGACCATATTCAGGATCTAAAGAGGATTATTACCAAAAAACATATTGTTAAGGATCGTTTAAAGTGCCGTGTGAAGGGGCTAAAAAATTTCAGATTTGCGAAAGAAATGGAAAAATTTAGAAATCTGATAAAAAAACACAAAGCTGCAATAACTTCAGGTTGCGTACCATTGAATTAGGTTGTGACTGAATGCTAATAAAAAAAAAGATGTTCTTAATGTTCTTAATTTGTTTAAAAAAACTATTCGAGGAAGAATTGGCTTGAAGGAAGATTTATCCTGGTATAAAAAAATTTTCTAGAAGATAGTAATGTTGCACAAGATTCACATTCAATGGAAGTCGAAGAAGTTTACTGTTATGACGGTCTTGAATATGATTTTGGTCTCCATATTTAACTAAAAATTGAGGTAGAAATTTTAAGGTAGAAAACTTAAACTTTATGTACTTATAGTATTTGAACTGTACAAAAGAATCGATGAATGAAATTGGAATTTTTAAAATCAATAATCCGAAGAGTGCAGTTTCATCATTTAAAATATCATCATCTGACGATATTTTTAATAAATTAAATTGCTCCACTGTATGGCCGGAAGGTTTGGTCATACATGAGTTCCTCTCACGTCCAAAGAAAGCTCTAAGTTCAAAACCAAAAAACTGTCAGAAACAGTCATCAGAATCCTGTACCAAAACGTAAGAGGATTAAGAACAAAGACTAAACAACTGTTTTCCACCTGCTTTGACGCAGATTTTGACATCTTTTGTTTAATTACAGGAATATTTCAAAATTGTCGGCAATCCCAAAGCTATTGGAAAAACTTGTTTTAAACAAAATTTCATTTAAATGTAAACCACTTATTAGCAGTTTTAAACATGGATTCACGTCCGGTAGATCTACTACCACTAATTTAGTATCTTTTACTTCTAAGTCTCTGAATGTGATTGAAAATAAAAAGCAGGTAGACTGTATCTACACTGATTTCAGTAAAGCGTTTGACAGAGTCAATCATCAATTGCTTCTTTTTAAATTAGATTGTCTTGGTTTCCCCACGAACTTTCTATTATGGCTCAAGTCTTATCTCAACAATCGTGTTCAAAGAGTAAAATTTCTTAACCATGTATCTTGTAACATTGAAGTGACTTCAGGTGTTCCGCAAGGTAGCCATCTGGGTCCTTTTCTGTTTTTATTATTTATAAATTATGTCGTGAATGTGTTAAATTATTCAGAAATTCTAATTTTTGCCGATGATATAAAAATATTTAAAATAATTAATGATTTAAATGACGCTGAGCTACTTCAGCAAGACCTCGACAAATTTTATTATTGGTGTGGTATCAATCGTTTATCTCTAAACGTTGAAAAATGTAAATTTATGTCATTTTTTCGTACTAAACATCCTTTTTCTAATAATTACCATATTAATGGTATCACATTAGAAAAAGTAGATAATATTAAGGACTTAGGGGTACATTTTGACTCGAAACTGAACTTCCATAGACATATGGATGTAACAGTTTCCAGGGCTAGTTGTATGCTAGGTTTTATTATAAGATGGACTAAGGATTTTAATGATCCGTATGTATTTAAATCTCTATATGTATCTCTGGTTCTCCCTATTTTAGAGTACTGTGTCGTTGTGTGGAATCCTTCCTATGATAATTACAAAAATCGCTTGGAATCAATACAACGAAAATTTATAAAAATGGCACTGAGGAGGCTACCGTGGTCTGACTCATTAAACCTTCCGCCCTATGAAGACCGGCTACGGCTTATATTATTACCCACTTTAAATGAAAGGAGAAGGACCTTCCAGTCCTCTTTTATTTTTAAATTATTGACGGGGCAGATAGACTCTCCGGATTTTTTTAACTCAATTTGTATAAATGTATTTCCACGAGCGTTAAGAATAAATTCAAACACTGAATTTGTAAATATTGGTTATCATCGGACCAATTATGGTAATAATGAACCACTAACGGCTGCTTCCAGATCCTTCAATTCTAATTATACACATATAGACTTAAATTA
Organism: Bombylius major; assembly: GCA_932526495.1. NCBI lineage: Eukaryota > Metazoa > Arthropoda > Insecta > Diptera > Bombyliidae > Bombylius > Bombylius major. The sequence continues at coordinate 21,411,678 of OW052043.1, forward strand.
ATTGCATTTTGTATTGTCTTTGTTTAATCTTTTTTATTGTTGTTTTTATTTTTTATTTTTTCTTTTTTTTATTGTTATTTATTTTATTTGTTTATTTTTCTTATTATTATTTTATTTCCTTTCTTTCTTCTTTATTTATTGTATTTTTATTGTTATTTATTTATTTGTATTTTTATTTTATGTTGTGTCCATATGTGTAAAATATTTAAAAGTTTAAAAATCTAAAAATTATATGTTTGCGATTATTTTTAAGAATGTATTTTTTAAGAATAATATTTTATGAATTGTAAAGAGTCAGATTGATCAAATCATGTTGGCTGAATAAATAAAGAGTAGTTTTTTATGATATAATAATACAGATTAGGTTTTTTCTAATAATAAAAACATGACTTTTATTTTATTGTTGTTATTTTAATTCTTTCAAAAGGTAACATTTCCATTTAATGATTATCAAAAAGCGACATTTCCAAGATTTACTTAGTACAATAGTATTACAATCTAGTGATGGTTGTTTGGATGTTAAAGTAGTAATGGGTAAAGATCTATGCAACGAAGCTGAAATAACTATTAAAGCAAATGGAGTTGCAGTAAAGAAAAATGAGATAAAAATAAATGAAAATTTTTGTTGTTTAAAATTCAACCGTATATTTAGAATTTAAATGAGCTCAAGATTCCCAAATACCTTCGTCTTAAATTTACCACTGATAGTAATGACCACAACTTTGCAACTTTAAAACTTTCCAACAACAATAGCTGCGTTCCATTTTGGTATTTTTATCTACTCCGGAGTAGTTGAAAGTACTTTATCACCAGTAATAAATGGAACGGTCAATTCAATTCAAGAGTAATTCTTAACCTTCAAATCTGTGTAAATTTTTCTCTTCTTTGTTATAAAAATGGATTTTTAGTTTAGTAAAAATGAACGTATTTGTTGAGGTAAGAAAATCAAAAAAGCTATTTTTTCAAATTTGTTGCATGTTTTATTTTACTTCAACAATTTTATAAATAATCTTCAATAAATTTTGTATCGTATTTTAGCAATTTAAATATAATGCATACTATCAATATCAGATATGTTATTGTGAAATATTTGTTCTGTCTATTTCGAGGTGAATCATAATGATCACTGTCTTCGCTACTTTCTTTTAGTTTGATCAACATTAACAATGAAAAACATTTTATCCTCTTTAATTTAAAATAAAAAAAAATTATTTAACTTACGTTTTCACTGTCTATTTTAGGTTCTTGACAAAAAACGAGATTTATTTGATAAATTCATCTTCTTTACTGTATGTATTTAATGTAAAAAAATTTAAAAAAAAACAAAAAAAACAAAGTACATAACCCTAAAAAAGTCAATTCCATCTTTTGGAAGTTTTAAAAATTCAAAATACTCTGGTGGTAGAAATCGACATAGCTACTCCTGAGTAAGATAATCAACTGCACCAAAGTATGAGATGGTGCAGTTGGGATGACTTGGGAGTAGAACAAACTACTCCGGAGTAGATAAATTAACGAAAATGGAACGCAGCTAATGTCCACAACAACTGTACCGAATTATGTATATGCAATATCACAAAAACAAATTGAATGTATACTTTATTTAATAATTAAAGTCAGTGTTGTGCTTATGGAGGCAGTGCCCGATGAGATTGTTTCCCTTGGTAATATTTAATTTAAAAGATTCTCCTCGATTGAAATTGAGATCTGATCACCCCACACACGAGACAGATTTATACAAACGAAATGTAAAAGAGTATAGAAAAGTATGCCTATCTTGCCTTTACTGACTTTAATTGTTAAATAAAGTATAGTAACTAATACGCTATCCAGACAACCGCTACCAGATACTGAGGAAATATAATTATATAGTATCAAAACCGAATATAAATGTTCATGGTATAAAAACAAATTAAACACTGTGAAGGAAAATCCAGAAAAATAACCAGGTTATTGCATTAATAAAAATAAACTATACAGGAAATTCTATTATATAATAATAGTAGTGAAGACACCAGCCCAGCATGGAAATTATGTGTAGCAAAAGATTTAAGGCAACAGGTTTTACAGGAAATCACGACAATGTCACAGCAGGACATTTTGGCAGCAGGAAAACAACGGGACGTATCTCTAAATATTACTATTGGCCAGATGTTTATAGCCAGTTTCACAGTGGAAGCTTAAGCCAAAGCTTAGCTAAGCTTTTGTAGATAGCTTAAGCCTTAGATAAAGACTACTAGATTTCAAGTTAAACTCAGTTTAATCTACACTGTGGAACTGAAAAAAGTGAATAAACTCAGTTTAAGACTTAAGCTTCGCTTAAGCCTCACTGTGAAACCAGCTATTAGAGATATAACGAAATATCGTCAGCTTAACAGTGAAATAACGTATCTGACATTTTTGTGGTTTTGAGTTTTTCACACCAAAATGTTCGTTGTAATATGACGTATCTTAAACACATGTTCTTTTCATTTCTATCTTTTATTCTCTCAATTACGCTCAAAAATAAAAAAAAAAACGTATCAATAAGTCATCAGAAATTTATAGTGAGATAACGTATCTAGCCAGAAGCGCATGGTTTTTATAGTGTTCACTGGTTGTGGTCCACAAAATTCTTGCAAACGAATATACAAAGAAAACTTTCATTAATGCGTCGTCAACCTACGTCGACGACTCGAATGCACTGGAATTGTAATCAGAGTCGTCAACTGTGCAAGTTACGTCAGTAACGTCTACAAACCCTGAAAATATGAAACTTGAAACCAAACATCCGACAAACAAAAATTTCCACACTTATAATATTTAAATTTTCTTCATTTAACACTTTTGGGAAATTTACGTAACAAACAAAAGTTTTCCCATACTTTCTTGCTGACTTAACATAAGAACAGCAAATAATAATTTTCTCATACTTTCTTGCTGACCTAATATAAAACAATTTTCCATACTTTACTCCGGTTTTCAAAAACGTGACTTTTGTGTTTATGGGTAAACGAAATCATATATATATAAGAGCCTAATTTAGAGTTAAGTTGCATGCAAGCAGTTATTAGAATAAATGAACATGATTCGCCATCTTCAAATATGACGTCACAATGTTTATTGAGATTAGTGTTACCATAACAAATTATTTTAAGATGTTTTCAATCATATTTTCATATCGAGAACTAAAGGTTGTAACAAAGTCTTAAGATAAAAATAATATTTCTTTTATTAAATAAATTGTGAAAAATATAAAACTTTGTTTCTTTTTTTATTTATTTAAAATCGAGAATTAAATTAAAAATGTACGAATAAAGTATTACATTTTAATTACAAGTTTGATTTTTATTTTAAAAGAATATTTTTGGGCATTTTTATAATTATTTTATTAATTAAAATAATTATGAATTTAAATCAAGTGTTAAATTTAGCACAAAATGTTATTATTGAATGTGTTCTGAATAGTGAAAATAAACGACAATACATAGAAGAACTGTATAGTAAGAAAAGTAGAAGGTTGAAAATCCTTATGTATGTTAAGAATAGAAAGAATAGAAAAGTAGTAAAAAATACAAATTATTTAAAGACAATAAATAAGTTTTCAGATTCAACTTTCTATTCACACTTTAGGATGAATCGTGAATGTTTTTCTGTAAGTATAAAATACAATGAGTAATTTATCGTTAAAAATTCTATGGACAGCTTTGGAACCTATTAATATTTTCGTATTTTTTATTTTTTTGTAGAAACTTATTGGTGAAATGAAGCCACTATGGGTGGAAAAATAAAAAGGACGTAGAGGAATAACTTTGAAGCGTTCATTATATATTATAACACTTTGGTGGCTAAGTAACCAAAATTCACTGAGAGGAGTGTATCAAATTGTTTTGAAAGTGTGCAAAATTATTTGCAAACTTTCAAAAAAATATATATGTTGGCCAGACAATACAAAACTATTAGAAACCATGGACAATTTTGAAAAACTAAGATCTGGAAACAAATTTTCACCTGTAGTAGGTTGTGTTGATGGCACAAATATTAAAATTCATGCGCCTGCTGAAGATTCTTCAAGCTATTATAATCGAAAAGGATTTCATTCTTTGATTTTGCAGGTAATTTATCATAATTGATTTAGTTATTTAAATATTTGTGTGAAAATCAAATTTACCTGATAAAATTTTTCATTTCAGGGAATATGTGATAGCAATTTATTATTTACTGATGTTTTTTTTTGGATGGCCAGGAAGTAGCCATGACGCAAGTGTGTGGCATAACAGCCCCATTGGAAAAGCACTTGCCGATGGATCGTTACAGCTTCCAAATGATGGTCATTTGTTGGGAGATTCAGCATATCCACTTTTGCCTTACATAATAACTCCTTACAGAGAAAACGGTCATCTCTCATTTAGAGAAAAAGACTTTGAGCCTTACTTATAAACATTTTTTAATTTTAAAACTAAAATAGTTTCGACTTGTAAATCAGAGTATGCTTTCAAATTCTTTATAAAATGAAGAAATAACATATTAACTTAACATATTTTGTATAGAGTTTCAAAGCACACTTTGATTTCCAAGTCGAAACTATTTTAGTTTTAAAACTAAAAAATGTTTATAAGTAACGCCCTTTAATTTTAAGCATAGTTCTATAAGAGTAACAATCGAACAAGCCTTTGGCATTTTAAAATCAAAATTTAGAATTTTAAATAATATATCCTTAAATAAAATTAGTAATGTTAAATTTGTAGTATTAAGTTTTGTAGTATTACATAATTTTATAAGATTAAACTCAAATTCAGCAGTAACCAGTGTATATATTTTAGATAACGAAAATTTTAATGAAACTGAAGTAGAAGAATATTTTCAGACATCTACTCGAGAAATGAGGAACGCTGAAACAAAAAGAGATGTTATTTGTGGCTTACTTCTAAAGAATAAACTTGTGAACTTTTTAATATTCCAATATGTCTTTTATTTATTTATTTTTTTTCGTAGTTATGATTTAATATGTATATTTTAATGAATTTGAAAAAAAAAATAACATCTTCATAGCTAACAAAATTTAACATATAAAGTAAAATAACATTTTTTGTCACCTACTTATAAACTTCAAGTATAAAATTTGTTTTTTAATTTAGGTAATATAAAAAAAACTATATAATTAGTCACTATCACTCAGATTTTCATTGTTTTGTTTGGTCAATTCTTTTTTTATGTCCTTATATGTTTTTAAAATTTCTTTTAAAATTTTTGTTCTTTCAAGATCTGCAACTAATCTGTTTTTCTCTGCAGTCATATATTCTTGATGTCTTTCTTCATCTCGCTTGCTTTCTTTTTCAAGATAATTTAAAATTTCATCATCTTTTAAAGTTCTCTTCCGTTTTTGTTTCTTACTGGAATTACTCTCCTTTTCTGTAGAATTTTCATTACAAATTTCTTGATCTACATTAGAATTTTCGGATTCTTCACGATGATTAAATTCGAATGTACTTAAAAGTATATTCTTTGGAGGTGTAATGGAATGCCATACAGTTCTTGCTGCTCCTGATGTGTCTCTGCTTATTTCTTTTGTATGTTGACATCAAATTATTAAATTTTAACCTTAAACATTGAGCTGAATATTCACGTTCAGGAGCAATCTTTCTCATTTCTTTTAAAATATGATTCCATAGAACGCTTTTACTTTTTTTTCCTTCTTTGAAGCGTTTCTCATATGCTAGTCTACAATTTATCAATAACTTTGTTTTTGCTATAATCCCAATTCGATAAGTCACCTTCACACTCATTTTTCTCACTCACTCGAATTTTTGAAATTTGAATTTAATACTTACTTAATGTTTTGGCGGTTCATTATTTATTAATTTTTAATTATATTTATTTTTAACTATTAATTTTATTAATAACAAACAACTTCTCACAACTTCAAGTACCTTCTTATTAAATTTAACAACAAAAAAACAATGAAGTGTAATATTTGACAACACTATTCCTTCTTCTTCTTGAAAATCAACATTGCAGTCGCTTGAAACCGATTGAGTAATTTCAGCCGACTGCGTTGCATGCTTGAATTAACGAACATGATACCATTCCACGACTGCACTGGAAAGTAATTTATGAACATGAAAGCAAAATTATGCATTTTTTGCAAAAATTGAATATAGCAAATCGATGCAGAATCAATTGAGCTTTTATTTTCAGTAATAAAAAATTAGGGTTAATTTAAGCCTTTTTTGAGGACAGGGTTAAACACAAAAATTCGAAAAAAATTCACAAAATTTTGACTTTGAACGCGTCTAACTTTTTAACATTTAAGGACAGCGGTACAAATAAGATATTGTTACAAAGGGCAAAGGGTCCTCTACATTGTTTTTTAACAAAAAGTGACCCTTGAGTGCCCCAGTCAAAAGTTATAAGGTACATCGTGAAAAAAGATCAAAACAACTTCAACGCCCTCTAGCGGCCAAACCGTTGGGATTTCCCCCCCCCCCCCCCCCCCAATACGATTTTTTGTTTGTCTCAATGAGCCCTATCTATGGTATCTTTTTGGTCGGAGATAACGGAAACACCATGTATATACATATGTATATGAATGCAGATGTGTATAATTTGAAAAAAAAAAAATTTTTATAGGATGATAGAGTAAAATCAATGTAGTTATAGTTAGTACAAAAGAAACGAATCATTTTAAAACGTCAATAATATTATTATATAGATATAAAAATACATTCTCTGTATAATTTAGATCACAATTTTTTTTGAATTTTTTTAATAAAGATATGTAACACAGAAAACATGTGAAGAAAATATTTTTTTTTTTTTTGCAACATACGAAAAAAAATTTAGATCTTCCTTTTTGATAGTTCTTCTATAGAAGAAATGCACAAGAAAGTTAAATGAAAGCTTAAAGCAGAGATAATAGATATTGTGAGTGTGTATATTCCCCAGCGACAGGTATGCGAAGTTCTAAATTCTGGTAGCACGATGGCTGGTTTCCTTTATCAATAAGCATCTTCTTCTTTCTTGCACTGATCCTTTTTCCCGATGTTGATTTCTTTTTTTTATCTGTCTCTTGTGAGTTCTTATGACTTGCCGGTCATACTCTCGAAGGGTATCCCTAAGAACCCACCCCGACTGAAGCAGCTGGAACCATGACCGGCGGGAGGTACCCCTGAAAGTATTTAACCACCCCTAAAATCTATTTGTGTGGTCGTCTGTAAAATAGTGATGTGCGGATAGTACTATCCGATTCGGTACTGCCTCGTTACTTACTGGATCCGATTGGGTACCGAATCTAAAGCCTGAAAAATGTCGTTACTCGGTACATTTCGGTACATTTTTAGTTTAATAAATCGTTTTGAAATTACTATTTTATTTAAAACGAAAACTAAAAAAGAAAACAATTGATGTAAGAATATGATGTAAAGGTCTTTTTACGAAAATAACAATATTTTTCAATATATTTTTATCTGTGTTCTTCGATCTGTTCACGATTATTCCTTGTAAACGTGGTAAATGTATCTAAGTAAAATCCATATGTAGAACCATGTAAACAGACAAATCAACTTACTGTCATCTCTTGAGTATGACACATAAAAATAACAACTGTCAACTGTCAAATTTCAAATATTAATATTGTCGGACGTTGGTTCATGGTTTGGTTGTCTAAGGCAGAAATTTTCATCAAATCATCGTTAAGAATAATTATTATAATCAATAATCATCACAATCAAAAGCAATCATTCACATCCAGGTTCACGATGCACTCCAACATTATTGTGTTGTATATAAAATAAAGTGAATTGTGCAGTGCTCAGTTGAGTGCAATTGCAATTAAAGAACAAATTTTTGGATTATTAAAATGTAAGTTGGCCATTTCTATTATATTATATATGTATATATTATATAGTATTTTATCTCTTTAAAAAAAATCTAATATTTTGTAGATTTAGATACTCTTATTATGAGTTTTTGTCGGAAAAGAAGTAATTTGTGGCTTCATTTTACTCATCCAAAAAACGAAAAACACAAAGCTAGATGAAATTTATGCAAAAATGTACTTATTTTCGTACAAAAATGGTACAACCTCTAATTTGAGAAAACATTTAGCAAATAAACACAATATACATCCAACAAAAGAAAGCAAAAATTTGAATCAAAATAGTGAAGATGAAAGTAAAAATTTGAATGAAAATAGTGAAGATGAAAGTAAAAATGAATTTGAAAATCAAGAAAATAAGTGTCAAAATCAAAACAAAATTACACGGTATGGGTATATGGGAACCGTCTCAGTTTGTCGGAAAAAACAAATTGATAATTTAATTTTAAAAATGATCGTGAAAGATTTTCAACCATTTTCGATCGTTGAAGATGCAAGGTTTGTTGCTTTACTGAAATTTTTTGAACCTCAATATGAAATATCTCATCGTACTCATTTGAGTCGTGATTTGTTACTTCCTTTGTATAATGAAAGTGTACAGAAATTAATCACAATTCTTGAAGATGCTCTGTACATAACTTTAACAAGTGATAAATGGACATCTGCTGCAACTGAATCTTATATAGCGGTTACTGCTCATTTTATCAATACAAACTGGGAAATAGATTCATATCTATTAGATTGTGCTGTTATCAATGAATCGCATACAGCCGAAAATTTAAGAGATTCTGTCATCAAAATTGTTGAAAAATATAATATTCGAAGTAAGGTGCGTGCTATTGTGACTGATAATGCTAGAAACATGTTATCTGCTTTTCAAATGTAAAAAAAAAACAAATTGGTACCATTGGCCATGTATTGCACATACAGTAAATTTGATTGTGCAAAACGGAATAAAAGTTATAACAGATTTACAGGAGAAAGCCAAAAACATCGTACGACATTTTCATATGAGTACCACAGCTACAAATAAATTAAAGGAAATTCAACTTCAAATGAATCCAAATTCAAAACCCGTAACCTTAATCAATGATGTTTGCACCAGATGGAATTCAACATATCTCATGTTCAACAGATTTATAAAAATTCAAGAACCTTCACAAGCAACTCTAGCAATTCTTCATTATCCAGTTTCAGGCTTTTCGGAAAACGATTGGAAAAATTTGAAAGAAATATGTAAAATTCTTGTTATTTTTTAAAACCTTACTAAGGAACTATTAGCACAAAAATGCATTACTATTTCTAAAGCTTTAGTGATGATTCAAGGAATTAAAAAAAATTTAAATTTATTAAGAGTTGAACTCAAGGAAAGAGAATCATTAAACGTTCTTTAAATTATATTGAAAGAGTTAAATACACGTAAGTCTTTTCAAATATGGAACAGAATCCCATTTTATCTCGTGCAACATTTTTAGATCCTCGGTTTAAAACTAAAGCATTCGATAACGACAGAGCATTAGAAAAAGTTAAAGAAAATATAATTAAAAGTATAAGCAGTGACCCTCTTCGATGTGCTTGCACCTTGTCGTGGTGGAGAGGCTTGCGTATATCTGAGAAGGACTGAGCTATGTCGACGGTTCAACAGTTGTTGCCCAGTCTTTGCCAGTCATGGAGTAACAGTTGCTATACCAGTAGGGTCACCCATGTCGAACAGGTCAGTTCGGAGATATCAGACTAAGCCAAGCACAAAGGGAGTAAACCCTACAAATCCCACCTAAGCCGAAGGTGTGTAGGAAACCGTGCTGAGCGGCTGCTTGATCAGCAGGTGAATAATGAGCTGGTCGCGAACGGTCCCCTCTGATGCTCAGGCAAGGTCAGTTGTATTTAGTGCCTTACTGCTGTATGCCGGCTCTGCAGTGGTGGACCTTCTTTTCCGGGCATACTCGTGGGAACATACAGGGTGTTTCCGTTATCCAGGACCAACAGGATACCATAGATAAGGCTCATCAAGACAAACAAAAAATCGTATTGGAGGGGGGGGGGAAATCCCAACGGTTTGGCCGCTAGAGGGCGTTGAAGTTTTTTCGCACTTCTTCCACTAAACACCCCATAACTTTTTGCAGGGGCACTCTAGGGTCACCTTGTAATAAGAAAAAATGTAGAAGACCTTTTGCCCTTTTCAAAGATACCTTACCTGCACCTCTTTTCTAAACTGTTAAAAAGTTAGAGTCGTTTAAAATCAAAATTTTGTGAATTTTTACCCATTTTTTGTGTTTAACCCTGCTTTATTCAAAAAAGGCTAAAATTAACCCTTATTTTTTATTTCAGAAAAAGAAGGCTCAATTGATTCTGCATCAATTTGCTATGTTCAATTCTTACGAAAGACTCATAGTTTTCGAGATCGAATGCTGCTGTTTGGTACCATTCGCAGCTAGCTGCAAATCATAGCGTATGTGGTCATGTTTGTTTGCATTCGTTCGCTGATGTTTTTGATAATCTGGACGTGGTTTTAAACAGTAACGAACGAATGTTTCTTCGTTTGCTAGCGTTCGATAGGTAGTGCGAAGGCTAGCACATGTGCTTACTTTAGTGATTGAAGTCTGAAGAGTTTAAAAATTTCCATATTATGAGAGTTTCATTTTAAAATATGAAAAGTAAGCTAATTATGGTTATATGAGTTTATTTTGATTTTAAATTAAAATTCACTTGAAATTTTAGAAAAATATATGTATGTCAATATAAAACTGTAGAAAAATGAGTGCCTTTATAGGAATTTCCTCCACTGTATATACATTATACATATGTATATGTTCAAAAACATGCAATAAATCTGTAATTATTTGAAATTCTGCATTTTATAAAAAAAAGTGGGTATGAATAAAACCCTGCGAATAAAAGTTGAAGAAGTAAAAATCTAGTAAAAGTACTAGTTATAATTAATTTCTGATCATACAGTAATGCTATGAAAAGAAAAAAAATGTATCTAATTATTTTTTTTAACATTAATTTCAATTACAAATTAGTTTTTTGATAAAATAAATAATATTACATATAATAAATAATACATAATATGTATATATTATGTATATTAAAATAATAAAACTTGCACTAGCAATTATTATTTCTTCATACACCATGTCATAAAAAATGACAACCTCTGAATACTAGCAAACGCAAACAAATCGTACCAAACAGCAGCAAATGCCTTTGTTTGCGTTTGCTATGCCGTACACACTTTACAAACATCGTTCGTTTGCTAGGATTTGTTCGCTAGCGTTTGAAGCCCGTCCAAATATCATTGCAAACAGCAACAAACGAAAGCAAACGACTGTAGCCACGCCCACCACATGTGCTAGGATTTGCAGCTAGCTGCGAACGGTACCGAACAGCAGCGAATGCCTTCGTTTGCGTTTGCTATGCCGTCCACACTTTGCAAACATCGTTCGTTTGCTAGCATTCGTTCGCTAAGTCTGGACCCATCTTTAGAGGTAGAAGAGGGCCTTAGAGGATGGCTGATCTCCATGTTGAGGTCAAGAGAAATCCGGGCGGATATGGGTGACTGCCAAATTACCAAATATGCGAGTAGGGGCACTCCACAAGGAGGAGTTATATCACCCTTACTGTGGCTATTTGTAATTAACAAAAATCTGTCGAGACTTGACAGGGACAAAGTCAAGACCGTCGCGTATGCAGACGACCTTGTTATATTAATCTCAGGGCTGTTTCCTTCCGAGATCAGCAAGATCATGGAAAGGAACCTGGGTAAGGTAAGCGCTTGGGCAGAAAGTTGCGGCCTGAGCGTCAACCCAGGCAAAACAAAACTGATGCTTTTCACTACTAAAACCAAGGTGCCTACTTTCAACTTACCCAAGTTAAACGGAGTAACCTTGTCTTTAACGTCCAGCGCGAAGTATTTGGGAGTAGTTCTCGACTCTAAACTTAGCTGGAAGCAAAATATTGAAGAGCGTGTGAAGAAGGCATGCATAGCCTTCTATGCATGCAAGAAAACCTTCGGAAAAAGGTGGGGCCTGAAACCACATATGTTACTGTGGATGTACACAGCAGTAGTACGTCCAATCCTTACTTATGGGGCACTTGTGTGGTGGCCGGCCCTAAGCAAAAAGTATAACCTCTCTAAACTCAGTAGAGTGCAGAGAGCGGCGGCAGTAGGTGTCACGGGAGCGTTGAGATCATGCCCAACGGACGCACTGAATGTGGTCCTGCACCTTCTCTCCCCCGATCTTCACATCAGTTACGTCGCCTCGTGCAGTGCGGTCACTCAGAAAATCTGGGCGGTGGTGGTCCGCAAGACCGTATGGCCACAGCTGCATTCTGGGAAAATTATCAATTGAATGGGCTAAGAAGCCTACGGATTACCTCATTTCCAAGCTTTATCTTGAAAAGAACTTCAAGGTGAAATTCCCCACAAGGAGAGAATGGAGACGAGGGGAGGGAATGTGTGATTACAATATTATTATTTTCACGGATGGATCTAAGACGAGCGAGGGTGTGGGAGCGGGAGTGTTCTCATATAACCTCTCCTTATCTATCCGATTACCAAACTATGCAAGCGTTTTCCAGGCTGAAACACTTGCTATCCTCGAGGCCTGCAGATCATGTAGAGAAACTGCTACAGCAGGCGACAATATAGGTACTTTCACTGACAGCCAGGCCACGATCAAAGCCTTGAACTCGGCGAACATCTTCTCTAAACTGGTAGCACAGTGCAGGGAAGAGCTAACTTCAATTTCGGAGAAAGCTTGTGTCACACTTCTCTGGGTTCCAGGACATAAGAACATTGAAGGGAATGAGAGAGCCGACCTTTTGGCGAAACAAGGGTCGGAATTGCACGAAGCTATGGCAAAGGAAGTGTATCTTCCTTTTGGTTGTGTGAAGAGAGTTCTCTTCAATCACTTTCTAGCAATAGCTAACACCCGATGGAAAGGTGTTCCGGGGTGTGCAATCTCGAAAAAGACATGGCCATCTTATAACAAACAGCGAACTGAAAGCTTAATAAACAGAAGCCGAAGAGACATTGCCAGGATCACGGCATGTGTCACAGGGCACTGGCCAATAGGGGATCATGCAGAGAAAATGGGTATCCCCTTCAATACCAACTGTCGTAGTTGCAGGGAAGCCAATGAGAGAGAAACCCTCACTCATTACCTCTGCAACTGTCCGGCACTTGCCAGAGCAAGGTTCCAGACGTTGGGGAGCTTCTCCTTCAAAGGCTTTGAAGAAATATCAAAAGTTAAGGTAGGAGACATTATACGATTCCTGAATGAAACAGGATGGCTATAGTGATCTACCGGTATTGCCTAAGGTTACGCGAGGTGTGGTATCAAAACGGCACTTTCAGTGCTAATTGGGTCTTCGAAAGATTTTGAAAACCGCCACGTCAACCAACCAACCAACCAACCATAAGCAGTGACACAAATTTAAATTCATCCACATCTATAAGCGTTAACTCAGAAAAAGATGAAAATATGGAAATTAATGATCCAATATGGGGGGACTTGCGTTTATGCCTTGACAACATAGAATTACTTACCAGTAGCAGACTTACTTAGTACATAGTAGCAGACAGCAACTATCAACTATGATTTCTATTATATTGTTCTTACATCACATCCCAGCAGCCCCCTTATCGATGACAACATAGATGCTTTCATCAATGACTATAACTGACCATAGCTGACTCTTTCGATGACAACATCGATGACTTAAAAAATCAATAAATGAAACATGCTTAAACTATGTTTTTATATATTACTCATAATATATTAAATTTGTTATATTTGTTTCATTTGTCTTGTTCATTGATGACAACATTGAGGAAAATGTCATCAATATTTAATATCGCCGCTGGGATGCTCTTTTACTTCGAATAGTTTATATATTATTATACATTTATGTATCCCATATTGTATATATATATAGGGTAGAATACCCAGTAACGAGCCCTCTTAAGGAAAATTTTTAACCTTCTCTTTATATCACGCTTAAAGTATTTATTAAATAATAAAGAGCAAAATAAATTTTCAATTTAACGCAAAAAAAAATGTTTTTATTTCAATAAAATTATTAAAATTAAGAAAATAACTCAAAATTTGTGAAGACCAGCAACCAGCCCCTGAAAAGAGACAGTAACGAGCCCTTCATTTTGAACTGAATTAAAATAATTTTTTTTTTTTCCGAGAAATAACTTGTTTTTTCCAAAAAACTAGGTACAAAGTTGCAAATTTTTGACTTTGATCACTAATTACTTCTGTAGTAAGGGGACTGAAGAGATGATGTTTACGGTATTTGAAAGGGCAAAGGGTTCCCTTTTGTTAGATGTGCATATCATTCCTATACAAAAAGCAAAAACGAAAATACAGGGTGTTTTACAAGAAAAGTTGCAAAAATCTTGAACCCTCCCGTACCCCGGAAACCCTTGAGATAACAAGCCCACCACTCATATGATTTTTTGCTTGTCTCGGCGAGACCTATCTTGTAGTTTCATTTTGTAAACCATTAAACAGGAACCCCTGTATATATATGCTTTGAAAATCATATATGAATATGAATATGTGGGCTGTTTTACATGAAATGTACCTCTAATGCGCACTGATGCATATATGAATCATACGCTTTTTTAAAAATAACTGATAAACTAACAACTTGGATTGAAAATGCTAAAACAAAAGTTTTTTCAATATTGATTTCCTAACGTTTTAAAATTATTTCGAAGAAAAACAAAAAATAGCGCACTAGAGGGTTAAGATAAAAAATATTTTTTATTGCTTTTGAACATTTCCTGAACGAAAACGTTGAGAAAAATGCCATTTTTTGTGGCACTTTACATTTATTAGAATTATATTTAAAATAAGAATTTGTAATGATAAACCATCCACGCATTGCAAAGATAACATATTTTTCTAAATATATATAGCAAAAACTCACATATACATATAGAGTAGAATAAAGCCAACGCCTCATTGGGCATTTTCCCCTATATATATTTAAAAACTATGAAATTCGAATCATTTAAATTATATGGGTGACGTCACGCACATTTTAACGGTTCTCTTTTTCCATACAAAGTCAAAATGTGCAAAACAATATTTTTTAATTTTATTTAATATTAAATGCGTAATCGCATTTCACAACACACATTTATATTTCCTATCATTTGTACCACGAAAGTTTATTCTAAAGCTTTTTAGAAGTTTTATTTTCATACATCATTTTTTGTCTTCCTATTTACTCATCTTGGTATTTTAGTTTATGGCGAAAGGGTTTTCTCTGCTGCTGGTCAGGTAATTTCAGACCGCCGAACAAGATTGTCACCAGAAAATGCTAAAATGATTATATTTTTAAATGCAAATAACAAATTTCTTTAAGTCTGATTACAAAAGTATAAGCAATATTAAAAATTCTTTTTTTTTTTATTTCTAAGTATTAAAATAACATTGAAAATGTTTTCTGTTAATTTTTGATTTTTTTGTATATTTTTTCAAATGGAAAATGAAAATGAATTGTTTTTTAATTTTAAGTATATATTTGAAAAGAAATAAAGGCTGAATTACTTATAAAAAAACTTGTTTTTCTTATAAAAGTAATAAAAACAATTATATTCAAAATGTACCGAGTAACGAGTACCAAATGCCGAGTATTTTACTTAAAAGATCCGAACGGAACCGGTAACCTAAAATGTGCCGTTTTGCACACCACTACTGTAAAATTCTTTTAATTTTTTTTTTCATATTCTTACAATACATATAAATACTGCGAACTTACTTATAATATTGACCAATTTTAGCACACAAATGTAAATAAAATAAAAATGACTTCCCGAGGAAAACTTCGTTGAGATGGTGCGTGAACAGAATAAATTAGAGTTAGAGAGAAATACTGTTCAGATAGTTGAGGTTTTGGATTTGGCAGTCGAAGAATTGCAGAACAGTAGGATCAATCTTAATGATGCTATAATTTTGCAATCCTGTGATTTAAATGGGAATATTACAGATACTCTTCCATCAAGTATTTTCAGTGAAGAAGAAAATATTAAAAAGGAAAATATAAGCAGCAATTTTCAAACTGAAAATGACGCTAAAAATGCGGATGAAGATTCAAACTTTATTTCTGAAAACGAGATACGTAATCCAAAAAACAGTCGCAAAAAAACTGCACAGCGAGAAAAATGGCCAGATAGCAAGAACAAGCATCTTCGGGCTTGTTGGAGACTGATCGTCAGCGCCATCTCTTTAACATTATTTAAAAATGTTAGCAAAGACAATTTAAATTTATTTTCCTTTTCGAACTCAGTACTGCAAAACAAAAAGTGAACGGAATATTTTCTTGACGGAATTCCGCCACCTTTTTTTTACATGTATTTTATATGGGAAACGAAATTCCGTCTTAAACACAATACTTAGCTTAACACTTTTTATAATTTTTCTATCGTAAACATGTACTGATTTAAGGATCGATGACATAAAATTAAATGAACATTTCAATACAATTTTTTTTTAAAATTGTGACAAACCGTAAGTCCAAAAATAAATTTTAAAAATGTCATTGTGAGGAGGAGTAACTGTCTTACAATATGAGTTGTCATAATATTTTTCCTATTTTTGATTGAAAAAATATTTCGAAACATTTATTTTAAAATAATACAGTAAAAAAAAATAATAATGTCTAGGAAAAAAATTATGAACGCAAACGTTTTTTCCTTCTACTGTAAAATGTGGTTTTTGAAGATACGTTTATAAAATGTTCAATACAAATTAAATAAAAACATTCCTTCAAAAATATATTTATAATTTCTTTCTAGTTTAAATAAATTTATTTATAAATAATACTAAAATAAAAAAATTAAAAATTTCTTTATAAAAAAAATTGGATAGTGTAATACCAACTTAAGGTTTTAATTGGATATTTCAACGCGACAAACGCTTTGGTTGTGTCAGCAACGCCTTCCACGCTCCAAACACGCAAGTGTTTGTCATTTAACGCACCAAACGCTCCAAACGCAATGCACCAAACGCGTGCATTGGAACTCCACCTTAAGAGACGCTACGACCAGGGTTGCCACTTTGACACAATTGTGCCATTTCTGACTCATTTTTAGTTTATCAGTTAACAATTGACTCAGTGACACATTTTTTATCCAGGTGACACATTTTCACACTTTTATTATGAATTGAAATAGAAATAAGCCATAGATGTACATATTTACTACGAAAAAATAAATTTTTCCTCAAAAGAACATCTTAACAATTTTTCTTTGGTGTGATAATGTAACACTGTGTTGTAAAGCCATTACTCATTACTTTTTATAATTCTATTTACTCAGTACTTTTTAAATTCTATTTTATGTAATTCTAAACCGTGCCGTTGCATTTATTGCACCTACGCGTTTTGTTGCAACTGCATTCTTGTGTAAAACCACTGACCACAGCAGTTTAGGTCATGTACTCATCTTGTCTTCTACATAGTTCTATACAGGGTGATTCCGTTACGGCGAGGCGAAATAAAAAATCGTATTGGGGGGGAGGGTAACCTCAACCGTTACGGAGTTAGAGGGGGGAAAGATTTTTGGTGATTTTTCCTTGTTTTACCGTATAACTTTTTACTAGGGCACCCAAGGGCCACTTTGTGTTATAAAGAAATGTAAAGGACTCTTTGCCCTTTTCAACGATACCTTACTTGTTCCTCTTCTTTTAAGTGTTAAAAAGTTACACGCATTCAAAATCAAAATTTTGTGCATATTTCCCAAATTTTTGTGTACCCTGTTTTGCTCAAAAAAGGCTTAAAGTAAACCCAATTTTTTATTGCAGAAAATCAAAGCTCAATTGATTTTGCATTGAACTGCTATCTTCATTTTTTTCAAAAAATGCATAATTTTCGAGATATTAAGGAAGACCTTTTGAAAAAACTGAAAAAATAAGTCTGAAATTCAGTGGATTATTGGACACGTGTTTTTATTGCAGTGTAAATTGAAAATAGGTGCTAGGAATGCTAATTTTCAAGTGCAAATATCTTGAAAGCTATGCATTTTTCGTGAAAAACGAAGATAGCAAATCGATGTAGAATCAATTGAACCTTTATTTTCTACAAAAAAAAATGAGGGTTAATAACGAGTACTTTTCAAACAAATTAGGGTTAAAGTTAAAAAATGGGTGAAAAAATGATAAAATTATGGATTTGAGGCCTTATAACTTTTGAACGGCAAATCAAATGTTGATAGAAAGGCACAGGGGTCTTTCACAATTTTTCAAAAGAGTAGGTGAGCCTAGCGTGCCCATACAAAAAGTTAAAGTGTAAAACAAGGAAAAAGCACCAAAAATCTTTCCCCCTCTCTAACTCCGTAACGGTTGAGATTACCCCCTCCCCCCACCAATACGATTTTTTGTTCGCCTCGCCGAGACCTATCCGTAGTATCCCGGTCGGACACCGTAACGGAATCACCTTGTATAGATATTAAAATATTAATTGTCTCGATATAATTAATAGACAATAGAATAAGTCAGTTTTGTATTAGCTGTTAAATAGAAAAGTCGTTTTTAATAAAGTAAATTAATAATATTGAAGGCAAAAGTGTTTTATTTTAACTTCCTTCAATTTACAACATAATTATTGGTATCAGGTGTGGGGTGAAAAAAAAATTTTTTTTTTTTATTTTAAATTAAGTTAATATATATGTACATACTTAACACAACTTATTCTAAGCCGAGGCAACGCAGGCCATATCGGCTATACTAACCTATCTTAACTAACTTATAACTACCTTAAAATTAAGTTAAATTTTATTGTTTTAGAATTGTATAGCTAGTCTTTCGTTTGTAAATAAAGCTAAGTAATAAAAACGCAGCTACGCTCGGTGGTTTTAGATGTGCGGGTTGGGTAAGTTATGTTTCACTAGGGTCTGTTGAATTACTTTGTTAAGTTTGACTGCTTTTTCGGTATTAATATCAAGATTTAGGTGGGAGGTATTCGGAGTTAGGGTAAGACCTTCTTTTAAGAATAGCCTGCGATGGGGCATTCATAAAAGATATGTCTAGAGGACAACTGCGTATCGTTTCCGCATGGGCACAGAGTTGGAGAATTATTATTGAAATAATGTGCTTTTTCAGCTAGAAAGTGTCCTGTCTTGAGCCGTCCGAGCTGAACTGCAATGTGTCTAGGCATATCCGAGGGTATAGGGAGAGAAGGCATGGGGGAGTGACAGAAAAGGAATTGGTCAGATGCGTTAAATAACCGGTGTTTATGTCTCCAGTCGGCAGAGTCTTTCGCGCTTAACCGAGCTACAGTCAGGTGGGTAAACACGACATAATGAGCGAGTGCAGGCCAATTTGGCTGCTTTATCAGCTGCCTCATTGCTTGGTACTCCCGCGTGGGCAGGGCACCAGATGAGGTATATGTTCGGGTTTTTGATCAGAAGATTCCTGATGGTTACATTTGATATTTTTATTTTTACAGTCTCGTATTGACTTAACGGGGTGAAAATAAAAGTTATTTTTATTTTCCAAATTTTAAAATATAATAAATATATAAAGACGTTATTTAATATAATAAATTTAAATAAAACAACTATTAAAAGAAAACTTCACTTTTCTTATTGTTATTTATTAAATATGTTTACTATATAAAATACTTTATAAAAACTTTACTTTTTATTTAATTATAATCTGGCTGTTGGAGAATTTATAATAGATTATTCCGTACTCTAAGAATATTAAAATGCTGCTAATGCTTAAAATCTAAATTATCTATTCATTAACTATCCCAAGAAAGATGCGTAACTTACTTACGCCAATAGAAACAAAGAAAGATAATGCCTTTGTTCTAGAAATGATAATTGCATTCTTATTTTATGCAATTAAGCAATCTGCATTCTTATTTTATGCAATTAAGCAATTTATCGGTAAAATGTGTTACTGATAGATAATAAACTGTCTAGTAGATAGAAAAGTTGGAATGCTTATTAATGCATTACAACGGAAATAAATAGATAAGTATGTTTATTTTAAAGACACAATATCATTCAATTTAGAGTTAGCGTATCCTTAAGTTCGATGTCCACATCGTTTTTAGTATTTTTTGTTTTAGCATTTATGGTTTTTGGGATAGTGTTTTTATATCTAAGTTTTAAATACATTATAATAGTTATTGTGATGATAGTAATTAAAATTATGATATCTATTGTATGATTTATAATGTTTAATTTTTTCATAGTATAAATTTTATTTACATTCTCTAAGTGTAATTCTTTAATACTTTCAATTTCGGGCTTAATAATTATAGCTTGTATTAATTTAATTTCATTATTTATGAATTCAAAACTATTAGATATTTCTGTACTGACAAATTCTTTACCAAAAATATTAATAGAGCAATTATTAAATTTTATCAAATTATTACCTTTAATCTTAATTTTATGTCTATTACAATTTTGTAATAAAATTGTTTCTTCAATATTAATTGTTACAATTATTCCTGGAATGTTTGAAATTATTTCAGTTACATTATTTATTTGATATGAACAATTTTTTATATTAGATCTGAATATTTCTTCCAAACATTTATTTTTGATTATTTTGTTATTGAGATCTAAAAAGGAATTTTTACATTTTATAAAACTATCTGGTACGTTTACGATCTCTTTATTATTAAAATTTGGAACTGGATACAATTTTATCAGTTGACAATTTTCTTCTGAAAAAATTGGTTTTTGTATTACAATTATTATTATATTTTTATCTATAAAAAATTTCACTTTTAATTCTTTTATTTGGTCAATACTTAATTGTGAAATTTCTTCTTGAGTTAGTAGTGACATATCTAATATGCCCTGTTTTGAAAGAATAATGGTTTGACTTATTTTATAGATATAATTGTAGTAAATTATTAACTGATTCAAAGTATTATCTTCAATTGATTTGTTATTAAATTTTCTACTAATTTCGTTGTAATTATATTCATTTTCTTTTAGTAAATTTAAAAGCTCTTTATTATTCTTATTAATAGTTTTACTTAAGTTTCTAAATTCACTTTCAATTTGATTATTTATAGTAATTTGTTTGTTTATTTGTGTTACAATATTACTATTATTGTCGTCGTTATTGTAAATTATTTTCATTATTTCTTCTTTATCGTCACTTGTCATTGTGCCGAATAATAAACTTTCTAATTTTCCAACAATATTGAATAGCCCTCTTTTATGACGCTTAAAAATTGTTAATAATTTTTCAATTTGTTTTATTTTAAAATTTATAATGTTGTTTTTAGGGATATTACTAATATAATTTTCAAATTCATTTTGGAAGACAGAAATGTTAATTTTATGAATTATTACATCGTAGTGGTCAATAGGTTTTATCTCCTGCAATTGTATATTAATGAATCCATTTCCAAATTGGATAGGAATAATCTCAAGTGCTGTTATTGTCGTCAAAAGGCTGAACAGAGATGTAGTTCTATGTTTTCAGAATTTAAATAATTTTTTATGGATTCTGTTTCCATTGCACTTTCTCTGTCGCCCGTCTGTCCGAGAGTGTCCTTCATTGATAACCAATTTCAATCTTTCATTTTTATAATGCAAGCAAACTTCGAAAATTTATCAATACAGGTAAGGTAGAATTCACCTTTCCTTGGATACCAGATATCGATGTGAAATATTTGTTTGGGTTGATTTGGAGTTTCGGTTTTTTTAAACGGAATTTTTAAAGGTTGTCTCTCATATTTAGAAATGTTACAGATACTACACTGATTTATTACTTTATTGATTTCTTTTCTCAAATTAGGATAATAAATTTTTGTTTTAAGTTCCTCATAAATTGTGTCAATACCTCTGTGGTTGTAATATTTATGTTCTTTTAGAATGATTTCTAAAATTTCGTTTTCGTTTGTTATTTCTTGTAAGATTTTACTACATTTTACAATTTTAAAATTAGGTTTATTTTCGACGTAAACCTTTTGAAATTCTTTAAAGACTTCGAAATTTTCCACAAATAACGCGATTGTTTTTCCAGATAACTCATTTAAAATATTTTTAAATATTTGTGTTGTAAAATTTTCCCCTTGAAAAGTAAAAATTTTTCTTTTATTTATTTTCTTTAAATCTTTCTTATGTTTTCCTACTTTTAATATAAGTTGTGTTTTAAACACATTAAGGGGTTTTTCTGAAATTTCGATGTAATTATTATTGTCTTCTGATGCGCTATGTTAAGTAGCATTAGCATCTGTTAAAGAATCTTCAATTTCAAAAACATTAACTTGAGGAGGTCTTGATAAAGCATTGGCAACAAAATTGGTTTTTCCTTTAATATATTTGATTTCATAATTGTATTCTTCTAGCTTCAACTTCCATCTCTGTAATTTTAAGTTATGTTCTTTCAAATTCGCTAACCATTGTAAAGGTTTGTGATCCGTTTGGATCAAAAATTTCCTGCCATAGAGATATGGGCGAAAATATTTAGTTGCCCAGACAATAGCAAGTAATTCCTTTTCTATTGTGGAGTATTTAGTTTCGTGAACATTAAGTGTTTGTGATGCAAAGCATACAGGGTGATTATCTTGAGATAAAACAGCACCAATTACGTAATCAGACGCATCGGTTGTTAATGTGAATGTTTTATTAAAATTGGGATATTTTAAAATAGGATCATTTTGAATAAGTTTTCTAAGTGTGTTAAATGCTGCAACATATTCTGTATCATGAACATTTTTTTTTTTGTTTTTCTTTAAATAATTTGTCATCGGCTTTGCAATTTTTGAAAAGTCTTTTATAAATTTTCGATAATATCCGACAAGACCTAAAAACTGTTTAATTTGTTTTTGTGTTGTCGGCAGATTATATTCTTGTATAGCCTTTATTTTATTGGGGTTAGGCTTTATACCATTCGTAGTAATTACGTGCCCAAGAAATTCAGTTTCTTTTTTTAAAAACTCGCATTTATCTGGTTGAATTTGTAAATTTGCTTTTTGTAAGCAATTAAAGATTTTTTTTAAAGAACACATGTGTTCCTCTAGGCTTGTACTGAAAACGATTATATCGTCTAGATATACGAAACATATTTTGCCTATATGTTCTGCGAGGATGGAATTCATAAATCTTTGAAAAGTCGAAGGCGCATTTTTTAAACCAAATGGCATACGAATAAACTCGTAGTGGCCATTATTTGTAGAGAAAGCGGTTTTTGGAATATCATTTGGGTTAATTTCGATTTGGTGAAAGCCTTTAGCCAAATCGATTGTTGTGAAATACATAGATCTTCCTAGTTTGTCCAGAATATCGTCGATATTTGGTATCGGAAATTTATCGTCTTCAGTAATCTCATTTAATTTTCTATAATCTATTACCATTCGCCATTTCTTGTCACCGGAAGCATCTAGCTTCTTAGGGACAACCCAAATAGGAGAAGAATAAGGTGAATTACTTTGTCTTATGATACCATTATCGAGCAATTCTTTTATTTGCTTTTCCACCTCTACTTTATGAACTTCAGGGTAACGATAAGTTCGAGTATAAATTGCGTTATCTGAAGTGGTTTTTATATAATGTTTAATTACGTTAGTAAAAGACAACTTTTTATTTTCGTCGAAAAACAGATCTCTAAATTGATTCAACAATAAAAACAAATTCTTTTTTTCTTCTTCATTTAAATGTTCACTTCTTATGTTTTCTGGATAAGATTTCGTGTTATAATCTGTATGTAAAATTAAATCTGGAGGAACTTTTAAGTGATAATTAAAATACTCATTTTCTTCTTTTTCTGAAAAGAAAAATGGGTATTCTTCGTTTTCAATTAATAAAAGTTTCCGAATGGAAATAAATCATTCTCACCGTTTACGTCTGGTCCATTTTTAACTAGTTTTAATACACCGTCCAAAGTAAGAGCCATTTTTCTATTATTTTGTATAATTCTCAACACTAGCGAAGATGAAACTAACACTTTCACTTCACAATGAAAAATTTAAACAATATTAAAATCACGAATTTTTCCAACCAGATCCTACCGACTGCGCCAAATACGTTATTTAATATAATAAATTTAAATAAAACAACTATTAAAAGAAAACTTCACTTTTCTTATTGTTATTTATTAAATATGTTTACTATATAAAATACTTTATAGAAACTTTATTTTTTATTTAATTATAATCTGGCTGTTAGAGAATTTATAATAGATTATCTAATTTATCTATTATTAACTATCCCAAGAAAGATGCGTAACTTACTTACGCCAATAGAAACAAAGAAAGATAATCCGTTTGTTCTATAAATGATAATTGCATTCTTATTTTATGCAATTAAGCAATCTGCATTCTTATTTTATGCAATTAAGCAATTTATCGGTAAAATGTGTTATTGATAGATAATAAACTGTCTAGTAGATAGAAAAGTTGGAATGCTTATTAATGCATTACAACGGAAATAAATAGATAAGTATGTTTATTTTAAAGACAAAATATCATTCAATTTAGAGTTAGCGTATGTGACAATATGTATAAAATATATATATTGAAGAAAAATTTAACTAAGTGACGTGATAACAGCTATACAAGCTCATATATATTGCATTCTTCAAAACCTTCGGGAATTCATCAGTTGCTGGTAGCCAGATTCTCAACTTTTTATCTGCTTTGGATTCCATCAAATTTTTTCAACTTTTTTTATCTACAAATTTTCATCGGCACAAGAGGAACTTCAATTTTATCAATTTCTTCACAAGATTCATCATTCAACAGGTCCAATTATCCTCAATCATCAATTAAGGAGGTCAGCTTCGTATCATTATTGAATCAACAGGGGAGGTAACAATTAAAATTTGTATCACAGTGAGTAAAGTAAACTTATTTTAAATAAATGAATAGTGAAAAATACAATCACATATTAATAAATAAATTGAAGAAAATATACGTTTTTATTATCAAGTGGAAAGTGTTAAAATAAATAAATAAATAGTATTCCTTTTTTTTAAATAAAAATAAAATAAAATATAAAAAAAAAATTTTATATATAAATAAAAGCCCCTGGTATTTTTCATAAAACTATTTTCTTTCAACAAAAAAAAAAAAAACTCCTGGTATTGGTTATAAAATTATTTTAAAAAAAAAAAAAAACGGAACCTCGAAAGTTTATACAGTTTAACAAAAATTTTAGTTAATAATTTCACAAATTATTATACATAGAAAAAATATATAGGTATCTATACATATTTTCCCTTTACATTTAAAAATTGTTCAGTGTTTTAGCTTTATAATATAAGTATAGTTTTTAAAATATACGTACTATATATGTATATTTAAGTCGGCATAGAAGATTATCAAAAAAAAAAGTTTTTTAAATTTTTCATGGTTGTGTTTTTTTTAATGTCCGATGACGATTCAGACGAAGTTTACGGTTTCGATTTAGAAGAAATACCAAACATGGCCGGCGAACCACTTCTTTTGCTCTTAAATTTATCCTCGATTTTAATGGAAACAAGGGGGATTTTCACAACTTTGTTAGCTGTTGTGACGTAGTTTCAACTAATCTCGTTGCAACAGATGAACCAATGCTTTTAAATATTATTAAAGGTAAACTTTCTGGCGCTGCATATAACATTATTAAATACAAAACATTTACTACTTGGGCAGGATTAAAGAAGGTCCTCCAAGAACAATTCTTAGAAACGCGAACTTTAACGCAAATTCAAAGTGAACTAGTTAATGTAAGGCAAAATCCTGGTGAAGATGTTCGCTCTTACGCAAACAGAGTCGAAAAATTGTTGGCTGACTTGAACGATGCATGTATTGCGAGCGAAGGTCAAAGTTCTTCTACGGTGATAGAAAATCTAAAGCAAAACGGCTTTAAAGGCATTTGTAGATGGATTACATGGTCCCCTACGTTTTATTATTAAAGCAAGTCGATTTCCTAAACTCTCTGAAGCAGTAGAAGCCGCCGTTGAAGAAGAAAAAAATTATAATTCAGTCAAATTGAGACAAAATTCTAAAACCAAATTATCTTGCTCTTACTGCCATAAATTAGGCCACAACTCCAACGATTGCTTTTTGAAACAAAATAATAAAGCTCCTAAACCATCATCTCTTCCCAAATTCAACGTCAAAAGTGAGCCTCGTTCACCCTCCCAAAAGATTAATGTCATGATATGCAGCTATTGCAAAAATAAAGAGCACCACATAAAGGAATGCCGAAAGCGACTTTATAATGAAAATAGAAAGAAACAAATCAACCAAAGCTCGGGAAACGACACGAGCTCTGGAACAAACCAGAGCACAAAACCTGAAATAACCCACCGAAAAGCAAATTCTTTACTAAATTCTGCAAATTCTTTACAAAATTCTGCAAATTTACGAAATTCTTTACAAAATTCTGCAAATTCCTTACAAAATTCTGAAAAATCACAAAATTCTGCAAATTTTTTACTAAATTGTACAAATTCTGCAAATTTACAAAATTCTGCTAATTCTTTACGAAATTCTAAAAATTCCTTGCTAAATTCTGCAAATAAAGCAAATTCTACAAAAAATTCTCATTCAACAAAGAAAACAAAATCTGAATTACCACTAAGTTTTTCAAGCTCAAATAAGAGAATTTTTAATTTTACTTTTCAAAATCCTCGGAAACGCGACTTAGTATTCATAAATTCACCATCTACTGTAAACGATGAAGCCAACTTGCTAGTCGATAGTGGAAGTGAAGTATGTATAATCAAGCTCAAAAACATTAAAGATGATGAGTTGGTATATACAAACCAAAAAGCGGAACTGTGTGGCATAACCGAGAATATACAAACTACCCTTGGCGTAGTTCATATTAGAATCAAGCTCAACGATGATTATATAATTCATCCTTTCCATGTCGTGACAAACGAACTCCCAATTACCAACGAAGGCATCCTAGGAAACAATTTTCTACAAAAATATCAGTCTAAACTTGATTATGGTACACAATTATTAACTATTTATCATAAAGGGAACGAATATGACTTCAAGCTTATTTCTTCAGAAACCAAATTACTAATTCCTGCTCGTTCTGAACTTATAACTTCAGTTAAAACAAACCTCATCGGTGATCATTTATGTTATTTACAGGATCCCGAAGATGGGTTATATGTAGCTAATTCAATCTCTACACCCATCAATAATTGTTTCACAATTTCTGTTATCAATTCTAATTTACACGACGTAACCCTCGATTTAGATAAGCTTTGTTTTGAGAAATTATCAAACTTATACGTTTACACTACTAATTTCAAGGAAACATCTACAAATGACCAAAATTACGAAAGAATAAAACAAGTACAAGAGCATATACGTGTCAACCATATGATCCCTGAAGAAAAAAAAATATTTTATCCATTTGTACAGAATTTAGTGATCTCTTTTTTTTAAAAGAAGACAAATTATCTTGCACCGAAGCTGTAGTTCATACAATACCAACCACCGACAATCAACCTACCCATATTAAGCCCTATCGTCTACCAGAATTTCAAAAATCCGAAATACAAAAACAAGTACAGCAGATGTTAGACGACAACATTATACGAGAATCTAAAAGTCCTTGGAATTTTCCCTTAGTAGTCGTTCCAAAAAAGCCCGACATTCATGGAAACAAAAAATGGCGAATTGTTGTCGATTTTCGAAAACTCAATGAGAAAACGGTTGGAGACGCAATCATATCCTCTTCCAAATATTACTGATATTCTCGATCAATTGGGTAGTTCCAAATACTTTTCCACTCTAGACCTTACTAACGGTTTCCATCAGATAAAAGTTAAAAACTCGGATCGAGAAAAGACAGCCTTTTCGACACCTCTGGGTCATTATAAGTATATTGTACGCATGCCCTTCGGATTGAAGGGAGCGACAGCTACTTTTCAGCGTCTTATGAAGAATGTTCTCACGGGTCTCCAATCTGTAAAAGTCTTTGTCTATATGGATGATATAGTCGTTTATTCAAAAACACTAACTGAACACTGTGAAAAGCTTAGAAAAGTAATTCAAAGACTACGTGAACACAATCTCAAGCTACAGCCTGAAAAATGCGAATTTCTTAAATCTGAACTAACTTATTTAGGCCACGTAATTAATGAGCATGGCATAAGTCCAGATCCTAGAAAGGTTGATTGTGTAAAAAATTTTCCGTTACCCAAAAATGCGAAACAAGTCAAGCAATTCCTAGGTCTCGCGGGATATTATCGCCGTTTCATACAAAATTTCGCAAAAATTGCACGTTCTCTTACAGAATTATTAAAAAAAAAATATGGAATTTAAATGGACTTCCTTGTCTACGGAAGCTTTCAATATTTAAAAAGAAAAACTCATAAATCCTCCATTACTACAGTATCCCGACTTCACAAAAGAATTCATCTTAACGACAGATGCGAGTGGAAGCGTAGTCGGAGAAGTTCTTTCGCAGAAATTTAAAAATAGCGATTTGCCTATCGCCTACGCGTCTCGAGTCTTATCTAAACCTGAAAAAAACTATTCTACCATAGACAAAGAGTTGTTAGCAATTGTATGGTCTACCAAACATTTTCGTCCCTATTTATTTGGAAAAAAATTCACAATCAGTTTGATCTATACGTTCGAACAGTGAACACCGGCAAAGTTTATAGTGAATTATACCAAGTTATCATATTGTTAGTTATAATTACATATACATATACACCTACTGTGAAATCAAACAACAAAATACACATCATGGAGGAAAAACCGGAAAAACCACCAGATCCTGTAAGTACATCTACCACATTAAAAGATTTAATTATAATAGACCAAACAAAAACGATTAAAAACACCACACCAGGTCCTAAATATCTAATAATAAAAAGAGTAAATAATTCAAACAACACAACATTAGAAAAAACTTCACCATTACTCATACAAAAGGTCATTGACCACATTGCAGGTAAAATCGAAGAATGCAAAAAACTCAAAAATGGAACAATATTAATTAAAACCAAAAACCCACAACAAGCGAAAAAACTTGTAAAACTAACAAAAATCGATAATAACACAGAAGTTCAAATTACAGAACACAACTCATTAAATAATTCCAAGAGAGTAATATACTGTAAAGAACTAATATATTTAGAAGATTCTGAAATCCTAAAAGAACTTGAATCCCAGCACGTTATACAAATAAAACGAATAAAAAAATTAAAAAATGAAAATCTCACATCGGTCTATTTATAATAACATTCAATATTACAAATATGCCAGAACATATCAATATAGGATACGAACAAATAAAAATACAAACATATATACCACAACCCTTGAGATGTAAAAATTGCTTACATTTCGAACACCGAAACCGAAAACCGAAATTTGCAAAAAACCAAAAATTTGTGCAATATGCAATCAACAATACCATTTCACAAACGATAAACCACAAGAAGAAAAATGTACAAATAAAGTACAATGTACAAATTGCCTATCAGACACACACAATTCATTTAGCAAAATTTGCAACGAATATAAAAAACAAAAAGAAATCACCAAAATAAAAACAATAGAAAAAACAGATTATAAAACTGCAAAAATTATATATAAACAAAGACATCCATTATTACCAGGTTATTCTTATGCCACAATTGCAAAATTATCACAAAATAAAGAACATATACAAAATTCAAACAACTCAAATAGCATAACAACACAAACCGACATAGCATTATCAAACAAGAAAAACACAGAAACTAATCAAATAACAGAAATTAACATAAATCAAAACTTAGAAAATTGCACAAACAATTACAGGAAAATTGAAAATCCATTTCTCACACCTACACAAACGTAGACGGCAAAAGATATGCAATAAAACAAACAAATGAAATGACCAAAACCACGGAGCAATATATATAGAGAGGAACACTTAGTACTGGCTCGAATGTCGGCAAAATTTTTAAAATATGATGACCTGTGCGGGAATTGTGAGGGACGAAAAGTTTCTATCTCTCACGAAAAAATATATGAGAAAACTTTCGTTTATTACTCAGTTGCTTCTTACACAAAATATTATTTTTATTCATATAAGATAAACATATACATGTATACCTAATTCCTATTATTCCGTTGCGTTCTAAAAATTTTTTTTCTGTATACATCGAAATATACGCATAAAGTTATAAAGAAAAAAAATATTCAACTTATGTAGGTACATTTATTTTCTCGATTCGAACAAAAAATTATACCCACTCTTTTACTGAATATGTATGTACATACGTGTGTATACATTTTGCTGTTTGAGAAAGCAAATATCTATCCCTTCCGAAATTTTTTTTTCTTTTTTCAAATTTTAAAAATCATTTTAAAAATATATTTTTATATTTTTCTAAATTTCTATATCCAGAAAATTTTCGTAGTTTGTTCATCTTCATTGACAAATATGAAAATTTTATCTGTAATGGATCAGGAGATCAGAATAATCAATAGGCATGTTGTTTTATTTTCTTTTACATTATTAAATATCTAATGCTAGTTTTTAATATATATTTTAAAATACACACACAAGCAAACAAAATCAAAATTTCATGTATACATTTCTCATATATCCCTTCTAAAAACCAACAAAACACAAAAATATACCTACCAATATAGTGAACAAAAAAAAAAAAAAATGTACACGATCGTAAATAATAGTAGTACTCACAATGTGTGGAAGTTGATCGAAATTGTAGAAACAGTAGAAGAATGGAAAAAATCGAAAAAGAAACTTCCACCTCGAAATTATTTTATATGATTTTGACACTTTTCCATTCTTCTACGATTTCCATTGGTTACACCATGTTTTTAATCGAAAAATCGAAAAATAGAAAAAAGTCAGCTGATCTGCATTATAGCAAATGTCAATTCGTGTATGTTACTTGACAGATTGCTGACAGTTTCAGATTTTTCGATTTTTTCCACTTCGACTTCTACATATTCGAAAAGAGTCCTTCATGATCTGACTCACTTCGAAGTGTTTGATGTTCCACAATTTCGACTTCTACGGTCAACTTCTACCGATTGTGAGTACTACTAATATGTATGTGTTGACGACATATTACGTACGTTTTAACTATACGCATATTGTATTCAATTTATATTCCTTCAAGAAATTTCTTTTAAAAAAAAAATTTAGTGTGATATTTTTTGTAAAATTTTTCTCAAACACATATACACATTTTTTTTACGGTGATTAACTATATTTTTGGTCTTTTGCATTGAAAAATGTAAAGAGGTAAAGGATGAAGGGTAATAAGGAAAGAGAATGTTTTTTTTTTATTATTTTTATTATTATTATTTATAATACTTCCAATTCTTTTTTGTATATATCGTCATTCTATCCTTTCAAGCAATCCTATTGGCTATACGTAAATCACACAAATTGATACTATTGCCTATTAGAGATGATTTTGTTGAAATTTTTGTTTGCTAAGAATTATGATTTCCTATTACAAAAACGATTTTTAGTACTGTAAAATTTAGGATTTTTGATCGAATTTATGAATAAAATTATTTTCTAAAAGTATCATTTTGATATTCGACCTGGGGGTCGATTCTGTTTCGGTGAAGTGAAAACATGAAAAAAAAAGTTTGCACTTGACGTTTCACACACTGTTTTCACTTTTTCACTGCACAGTACCCAAATAAGCGATTCTTGTTGCGTTCGTGCAAACAAACTGCTGAATGAGGCGCTGATTTAAATTTTTTCACCGACGTGATTTGAGAACTGTCAAATCAAGTAAAAAAAAGTTGTGTTTTTGTATTGTTTATTGTAAAAACTTATATTTATAATGAAATCACAATTTTGCGACGTGTAATAAGTACATAATAAGTAATAACATAATAATAAGAACAAGAATTAAATACTGATAGGTGAAGGTCGAAGGATACGATCTTCTATTGTTACCACAAATTTTGCTTAAATCGCTGCTTTCAGTAATCAACGAATAAATAAAAGATTATTTTATGTAATTTCTTTCAAATACATATATAACTCTAAGCTTCTGAATTTAATTCAAACATGGATTTTAAAAAATCAATGTTTAATTTAGTAAATACTAGTAAGCAAATTTTGGAATAGTTATAGTTTTGCTACCAACATTATGTTGGAATAGTTTAAGTTTTGCTTGCAATGCCAAATTTTACAACCATTTTTCAGGGGCATCAATGTAGTTTTTAAAATTGAAATTTTTCAGATTAAAAGCCTTCAACACAACGAACATTTTGCCATCATTAACTCAATTTTTTCAAAAAGTGGAATAGATCAACTTTTGCTTTTAATAGTCTCATTTATACTATTAAATCTAATTTTATTAATTCTAACTCTTTTTTTAATGTAAACTTAATTTCTACTTTTCCATTTCTTTTATTTTTTCTCTTTTTATTATTAATAAATAAAAATTTTAATGACAAATTTTTTTTACACTGATACTTTTCACAGTGCAAAAAATATTTTCATATGAAAACTTTTTGACATATTTTTGCACGTTTACACTGTATTAGAATCGGAATTAGCAGTGTAAGCGTGTAAACTGTTTACACGTTTTCACTTCACCGAAACAGAATCGACCCCCTGATAAACGATATGCAAATTAATAAATTTTATATAAAAATCATTATCAGGAATTTTAAAAGTGGTAATATGCAAATTAGCAGTCTTATAATGTATGTACATTATCATGAATGTTTTTTATAACTATGTATCATCAGATCCTATATTAAATTTTAAAAAAAGAAAAAGAATCGTTCACTTTAACTTCTCATATACATATGCACCTACATACATATGTACATTCCCATGCCCATTCCTATACTCAATTTTGTATATTATTTTGTATATCAATAAATATTATTATAACAAAATATAAAAAAAACCTGCTTTCACAAATACTTTAAAATTCCCATTTAAAAATACATTAAATATACATGTGTATGTACATATACTGAATTTGAAATCATTTAGAATCACTAAGGAAAATTACAACAATTTCTTATCCTCTTACATTTTAGAGTAATTTGTATATAACTTGTTTCTTTGAATTCTGATTGCCTGGTGCAAAAATAATTTTTAATGTTAGAAAATTAAGATTTTTTGGTCGAGTTTTTCAATAAAATTATTTTTTTTCAATAAAATTATTATCATTATGATATCAACATTATATTTGGCCTGATAAACGATCAAATTTGATATGTAAATTATCAACAGAATTTATAAGTGTGCAGATCATATGCAAATTAGCTACTTGTATACTTCTTCTTCTTGAAATACTTGAAATATACCCTCAAATCCTATATTTTCAATGTCTCATACAAATTTTTATACTGAACCAAATGGTAGGTATACTGAATATATGGAGAAAAGGAAAAGCTGTTTCCATATGATTCTGTATACTCGTATTGTAATGTAATGCTTGAAACATGAGAATGATTGTGTTAAAAAATAAAAATGTTTAAATTTCTCAAATTTTTTTAAATATTTTATATGTATTGCATGGAAAATAGATAGAAAAGAGAATATACTTTAAAATTAGAGAAATCAAGAAAAAACCCTGAGAATAAGAAAGAGCTTAAACAGCGATAAGATTGGAGGCCAGCTTTCAACATTGGAGGTAGTTTTGCTGTTTTAAATTTGTTATTTCAATGTTCAGCGATAAAATGTCTGGTGGTAATTTATATAGTCATTGCCAAAACTATGCAAAATAGAAGATCAACACGAAAATCAAACAAAAGAAATTCAAATAGCCCAGTAAGTAATAGCACAAATAAAAAAAATAAACAAATCAATGATTCTGATACTGATACAGAATCTTCAGTTAATAGTAATACCTTAAAATGAAAACTACACCTGCTATAAACATAATACAATGGAACTGCAGAGGACTAACAAAACGACTAGATCAGTTAAAAATTCTACATCTACCAGTTAAATTAGATTTAAGAAATATTAATAACTTGTATAATATAATAGAAACTCATGTATATTTTAGTAATAATAAGTTAAACTTTTTATTAAGCATTCCTTTTTGATTAGTCCTAATGAGTATATTGTATATAAAATGACTAGCATACCAAAATTGTTGAACAATAACACTTATTCTGTTATACATAATACCAAAAAAACCGTTTATAATAGTTGATTCTATAAAACAGTACTACTTCCTCTACGATGAACATGAACTTCAAAAATGCGAAATTACTAATAAAGATCATTATGGCCCCTATTCCGAGAGTCGTTTCGATCGACAATCGACTATCGACTTCTCAGTCGAGGCGAAAAAAAATTCGTATTCTGTAAACAGATCGCCTCGGCTTAAAAATGTTACCATATCAAACACGATTTAGTGTCGATTTAAACTGTCAAAAGTTGTCAAAATAAAATATTTTTGAAAAAATTAATTCATTGTTGTGGTTTAATTTTTTTTTAAAAGAGTTCTTTAAAATTTCAAAAATGGAATTTTTTATTGAATATGAAGAAGAAAGAGTTGAAAGAATTAGAAACGAAATTCTTCATTTATTTGAAACTTTCACCCTGTAAATTAATATAAATATATAACTAGAATTATAAAAATTTGTTTATATATTCTCACATTTTAATACCTGCGAAAAAACACAACACAACAAAACAAAAATGTAACCTCAAGTGATTAGGTGATTGTCAAAATCTACTCGACTAATATAAGTCGATATATCGACTCAAATCGACTCTCGTCATAGCAAAAATTAATACTGAGTCGACAAAGAAGTCGATTGTCGATCGAAACGGCTCTCGGAATAGGGGCCTATATTTGTGATCAAGCTATGCCAATTTCTGTTGCACACTTGGATAGCACATGCGAAATGAGTCTACTTACTGATAACAATAATTCACCTAAAAATTGTCAAAATCGGGTCAATCATAGTTGAAAAAACAATTTACTTGCAATTAGCAGAAACAAATAAATGGTTGTTTGTGGCTCTGCGTGAAGAGTTCATTCTTGTTGATTGCAAAGGTCGTAGTACTTCAACCAAAATCGAGAATATTGGAATTTTGAAAACAAAACACTTTTGCAAAATATTTACTAAATCATTGATTTTAAATTCTAAAACACAGTACTCTAGTAATACTACGATACAGTCTTATGTAAATAATGTGATGTTAAATGAGACTAGTTTTAATATACCAAGCTTTTCAAAATGTACCACAATTATCTACGATTCCTGATTCATTCTCTATTCAGGATCAGATAAAAAATCTAAACAAAATAAGTCAAAATATTGAAATATTTAAATTTAAAAGTCAAAACTTGCTTCCTTTGAAGCAATATAAACAACATTTTTATACAATCTACTCATTAATAATTTTATTGGTACTCATATTGATAATATATGTTGTAACAAGGAAATTACTAAAGAAAGAAATGTAAAAACACAAGTAACCGAAGAATTTTATATGAAAAGGAATAAAAGTAAAAATACCTTACAAGGTATCGAACAAAATAATGTAAATGTAGAAGACAAAAATTGTGAACATGAAAACTGTACCAATCCAAGGTACAAGTTTCATTTTTAAGGAGGGGCATGTTGTAAAGCCCTTACTCATTACTTTTTATAATTCTATTTACTCAGTACTTTTTAAATTCTATTTTATGTAATTCTAAACCGTGCATCCGCCGTTGCATTTATTGCACCTACGCGTTTTGTTGCAACTGCATTCTTGTGTAAAACCACTGGGCACTGACCACAGCAGTTTAGGTCACGTACTCATCTTGTCTTCTACATAGTTCTATATAGATAATAAAATATTAATTGTCTCGATATAATTAATAGACAATAGAATAAGTCAGTTTTATATTAGCTGTTAAATAGAAAAGTCGTTTTTAATAAAGTATATTAATAATATTGAAGGCAAAAGTGTTTTATTTTAACTTCCTTCAATTTACAACAACTGTCTACCATTAGTGAGTGATAATGTAGTGTGAAGTTTCAACTGTAAACTGTCATTACAAATAACATAATACCAACTACCATTAATCGAATTGATTGCTGAAACGGTTTGGTTACTGCTGACTGCTGTTATTTTAAATTTGACAATTGACATTATAACGTTTTTTTTTTTTTTTTTTTTGAATTTGATATAATATTGCTATCGTTTGTTGCCGATTGGCTGTTAAGTAGTTTTGTTTCTTGAGTTTTTTTTTTTCTATAAAACTACAATGGAGAAGTAATGTATTTTATTACTTTGATTTTAAAATCTAGGTTTTTATAAAATTGTTTCTAGATATTTAATTAAGAAAGGCAAAATAAGATCAAAATGCAGAAACTGTTGATCGGTAACAATATCTATATAGTTTATGGATCTAATTATTCTAATTATTATAAAATTTATTCAACTTCCTTAAACAATTTATAGAGATGAAAATAAAGTAAAAAGAAAAAAATCAAACAGAGATTTTTGAAATAAATAGTTAACCACTTTTGCTTGGTTAGAAAATAAAAATAATAAATGTTTCTGGGTAGCTTGTAAAAGATTTATTCATAATAGTCTTTGGAATTTGAATCGACATGAAAGCAATGACAGTCATAAGAAAAATATTTCACAGAAAAGTAAGCAAGCACAAATTACTGAATTTACTGACATCAAAAAAACAAGTTTAAAAAAACAAGTAGCAGCAGCTAAAAATGCTTTGATCATGTTTTGTATAATGCACAACCTCCCATTTTTTATGGGGCCCATAGACTGGTTGACAACCAGGTGTCAACGTAAAACCTACAGACACTCCAACCACATCGTTAACTTGAATGCCAACCTCATTTATTCAAAAGATTTGTTAGGTAAACAGCTATCGGAAGTTTTTACTAGTGGAATTATAAATTTTAGGTAAAACTAAAAAATGAATAAAGAATCGTTTTTGACATATTCCATTTTGGATGAGTGTTTAAAAGATGAAGTGAAAATAACAAAAAAATATGTTCGAAAAAGTGGTTTTAAAATAGACCACTGTTTTCACATCTGAATTTGATGAACGGACTTCGTATAAGTGCAATATTTGACTACAAAAACATTCTGCGGATGGACAATGAAACATTATTAACTAATTAAATTAACGGATGAACAATTATTAACTAAACTGAAGCACTTAATTGAAAAAAGCGATACCGTAACGAGAGTTACAATTTCTCCTAATAAGCGATTATCGGCCACTCTTCGTTTTTTAACTGTAGGACAAAGTTTCGAAGATTTAAAATTTTTAACTGCGATTTCTTATTAAAGCCTAGGAATAATAATAATAGAGACATCAGCAATTAATCAGGTTTTAAAAGGATTAGATAAAAGTAAGATTACAAGTATGTGCAATACAACAGCAAATCTTGTGTAAAATAATTGGATTTTTAGATACCTAAAACTGAGGAGCAATGGATAAATGTCGCGAAGGAGTATGGAAAGCGATGGAACTCGATGGAATTTACTCGTTGTTAAAGATTTTAAATATTTGCTGCAGGTTCAATTTCTTTATACTTTTCAAGAAGCCTTTTCCAGACAAATTTTACTGATTTTATATTATAAATGTTTAGATAAACAATTTAACAAAATTAAAACTATCTTGATATTATTTTTATCCGTGCGAAGTACACTAAACAAAAATGACATTTCAAATGAAGTTGACAATGAAGTTGACAGCATTGCTACAGACACAACAACCAAGTTTACAACCGTTCATAAAAATCAAAAAATTTTGATTTTAATCCAACCAGTTAGTCCAACTTGATTCAGGTTGAATTTTAGGTTGTCAACCTGTCCACACACAGTCAATATTGACTTCAACTTGCAATATTGACAACCTAGTTGTCAACCACGTTGACCGTCTATGGGCCCTAGAATAATGGATTTTTTGCCAGATCTTTTGCAAAAATACTGAGATAGCTAAACACATTTATTGTGGACTACTAAAGCCACAAATATAACGAATGCCTTAGAACAAGGAGGTAGAAATGGTGTGATAAATAATTTACATTCAAAAAAATTCTCCCTAATATTTGATGAAACAACCGATGTTTCTACTACAAAAGCATTGGTCATGGTAGCTCGGTATTTTGATGAAACAGCAACACAAATAGACAAATTTTCAAAAAATCTTAGACTTTTTTAACGATAATGAAATACCATTAAAACACATGGTCGACTTGGCTACGGATAACGCTAGTGTAATGTCAGGACAAATGAATGGCGTACAAGCTAAATTTTCAGAAAAGAATTCTAAATTATTTTTCATGCTATATCGCTTCACCTATGTGCTTCATATGCAGCTAAGCAGACACTCTTTTTTATTGAGCAATTATGTAGAAATATTTAAAATCATCACATCACAGAATACTAGAATTGTCGCAAACTCGATGGCTATTGTTACAAGGAGTGATTGATAGAATTCTTGAACAGTGGGATGCTCTGAAATTATACCTATTTTTACTATTTATTTCTACACGGAAAACTTTTGTGTAGAATATGTAGAAATTAAATCATGGAATAAATATCTGTATATTTATTATGTTTTATGGCGACGGAAAATTGGTGGAGACTGATCGTCAGCGCCATCTCTTAAACATTATTTAAAAATGTTAGCAAAGACAATTTAAATTTATTTTCCTTTTCGAACTCAGTACTGCAAAACAAAAAGTGAACGGAATATTTTCTTGACGGAATTCCGTCACTTTTTTTTACATGTATTTTAAATAGGAAACTGAATTCCACTTGATCACAGTACTATGCTGTTTTAGCAGCAAAACCTTTTTCGAGCGTTTTGACACATTTGACTCATTTTTAAACAAAACTGACACATTCACCCATGTCACAGATTTCGATTTTTGCGAATTTAACTTTCGAAAACGGAATTTGGGGTTCCAGATTTCGATATAATCGAATTACCACCCGAAATGAATTCGATGTTGTCATTTAATGTGAATTCATTTCGATTTGACGTTTTGTACAAATGCGACATGTGTTTCAATGCGATTTTATAAAATATTTATTTATTTATATATTTATTAATTATAATACAAGCAATGTAAGTATTTTAAAATTTATTTTATTGATTATTTTAATTTTTTAAAATTTTAATATTACTTGTTTATTTGTCATACAAATTATAAAATAAACAGTAGGTATTATAATTTCCGATTAATCTCGAAGCATTCTCCTTTTTATTTTCTCTTCATTATATTTTTGCCTTTTTCTAGCACTAAACTTAAAAAAACACTATCCATAACTAAAACAAATTACAAAACACAAACAAATGAATGTAAAATTGTGAATTGAAGTTTAAACAGCTGTTTTCGAAAACTAATTCGAACGAAATTGAGTGTTTCCAAATCGAACGAAATATGGAACACCGGTTTCAATTTCGATCGAAATGGACTTTCGATTTCAATTCGATTCCGGTCGAAATCTGTGACATGGGTGATTATTTTTTCTTAGCGTGACAACTCTGACTACGACTCCAATTTTAATTAAAGCTTTTAAAGAGAGGATTCTTTCTAGATAAAGTTGTCCCAAAATACTAATTACAGATAATGGATGTTAGCAAAAAGTTTAAAGAATTATTAAACGAATACCAGATTATACACCAGTTAACACCACCGTATATACCGCAAGCTAAACCTATCAAAAGGATGAACCGTGTGATAGAAACAATGATATCACAATATCTTTATATATATAATCGTTGTGTGCGATGTTTGTTATCGTGTAACTTCTGAACGACTTGACCGATTGAAGTCATATTCACACAATATAATTGCTTTGTCAAGAAGATGGTTCATACCTATGCTAGGATCCGATAGGTGGCGCTGTACTAAAGTTATTTGATATTTACATATTTTGTTAAGTCATACTGCGATGTTTTCATTACAAAGCATTCAATGATTCAATAAGTATATGCCGGCATTTCAATCTGAAATGTTTTATAACAAAAACAAATTACATTAGTCATAAAAAAAGTCATATGATAAATCATATAGTATAAAGCCACCTTAGGTAACCCCAATCAAAAACAATAAACGACACAGAAACGAAAGAAACAGCTAGTATATCTATATAGATACAGATCATGGAAAATGGGATGAGTATCTACCGGAATTAATGCTAGTACATATTAAACACCAGTAAAAGCGAATCAACTGGATATAGTCCAGCATTTCTTAATTATGGCAGAGATATTGTTCTTCCAAAATGCGTGTATGAAGTAGACAATGAAGAAAGACAAAAATGAAAGAAATTTTTGAACTAGTAAGAATAAATTTGAGAATAGCCGTAGGAAACAAAGCCGATAAAACAATCTCCGTCGAATTCTTTTTTGTTTTATTATACATAATATTAGCTTTCTAAATAAATAAATAAAAAATGTTTGTTAGTGAATTTTTTTTTTAGGAGCCCAATTAATTGAGAAAATTTTAGGAAAAAAAAATCATAAATTTCAAATTTATGGCCCTTTCTCTTGAAAATGGGATTATTACATACAATACGTAATACACCAAATGAAAGGTAATTTTAATAGCCATTCATAATAAAAAGAAAAATTTTGATACATAGGGTGCAAAAAAAGTTACAGGTGATTTTGTGTTGGGAGGTCTTGCATAAAACTCATAATTTTGAACGCCCTCTAGCGGCGAAAATAGGCACGATCGAAAGTTTTGCTAGTACAATTTTTTTCACGAAATAGTCCAGCAAATA
The DNA here is from genome assembly GCA_932526495.1 of Bombylius major. Lineage (NCBI taxonomy): Eukaryota > Metazoa > Arthropoda > Insecta > Diptera > Bombyliidae > Bombylius > Bombylius major. Next base: position 21,452,222 of record OW052043.1, read on the forward strand.
TCGTGGTACCAATTAATGTACGTAGAAACGGAACACCCTGTACAGTATTTAGAGGTATATGTAATAGAAATAATATTTCAAATTAAAAAAAAATTTTTTTTTAAAGCAAATTTGTATTTTTATTCAAACTAAAAATAAATTCAAAAGTATAAATCGTAATTTATGTTGCCGTAGCAACAACAATTATTTATATTTGGTAAACAGACACATTATTGGGTACATATAATGTTTAGCAACATCAACGTCTTTTCTTACTGTATACTGGTTTGCTCTGGATTTTAAAATTGTTGCATAAGCATAAAATGTTGATAACATTCAGTAAACATGTAGCCACCTGATATCAGGTGTAGAAGTAAAAATTAATGGTGACATAAGGATATATGGCAATTGTTTATCTATGTAGTTATATGGTTTTTCTAAGTTCAGGCAAAAAAATTCGTTATATCAATATCCAATTTTTTGCAAAACAATGTCTGGCAGACGTTTTGAACAAATCCTGCGATGCTTTAATATTCGAGTGCGAGTAAAAACTGGTGTGAAAACATCAGAAATGTTTTCAAACCAGCAGTGTTTATCACTAGATGAGTCATTATTGCTCTTCAAAGGTCGACTTCAATTTAAGCAGTACATACCAAGCAAAAGAGGACGATACGGAGTGAAGTTTTTTGAACTTTGCGATCCTACTGGTTACGTTTTTAATATTCAAATTTACAAGGGAAAGTCTGTGGATAGCGGAGATGGAGAAAATGCTTGTTCATCTAAAATTAATAATTTTGTGATGAAATTAATGAATCCATATATAAATAAAGGACATATTTTGTGCATGGACAATTTCTATAACAGTATTCATCTCTCAGAAAACCTCTTATTACATAAGACTCACACCATTGCATTGGTGGCACGCTCAGACGGAATAGAAAAGAAAATCCACACGATATCATCAACAAAAAACTGAAAAAAGGGGAACACACTTGGAAACGTCTGAGTAAAGTTTACGTTTCGAAATGGAAAGATACTAGAGACGTCTTATTCATCAATACGTGTATCCATCGAAACCGTATAAAATTCTTATGGAAAAGAAAAGCTAAAACCAGCAGAAGTAGCTTTCTATAATAACAATATGGTAAGAGTTGATCGAACATATCAGGTAATGTCGTATTACCCAAGTCCTCGAAAAACCATTCGCTGGTATAAGAAAGTTCTGTTCCATCTAATCAATATACTTAAGCCTTTTTAATTCTTATTTTGCAAACAAAATAAAATTCAACAAGAAAAATCTAAAACTTTTGGAATATAGAGAAATGGTTATAAGAGATTTACTGTCAATTCCTCAAGGCACTTAGTATCAAAAAGCATCATTTTCGAATAGATGACATTTTGCTGGCAGCTTTATTCAACCAATAATACTAAAAAGAAAAACAGAGTAAAATTGTGTTTGTATAATAAAGTGAACGATGCTTTAGTAAAATGGATAGTAACAATTTACCGCTATCAAGACTACTAATTAGATCAAAAGCAAAGCATTATGCACGCATTTTGGTATACGAGAATTTTCAAGACAGTTCAGGTTGGCTGCACAAATTCAAAAATCTATATGTGGTGAAATTGCGGCAGTTGTTCAAAAAGACTGCAACTAGTGGAAACGGAGACAACTTCCGAAGTTGTTATCTAGCTATAAACCAGAAGACATATTCAACGTAGATGAAACGCAAATCAAATGTTTACCATGCAAAACTCTTACTTTTAAAGACGATAAATGCTTTGGTGTTGATTATTGCAGCAATAAAAAATCGTGGATGACATCCACCTTATTTGAAGACTGGTGTATTAAATTGGATAAAAAAATTTTTCCTCAAAAAAGGAAAATTGTACATTTCATTGACAACTGCCCTGCGCATCCAAAAGGCGTTCAAAAGAAATTGACGTCCATCACATTTTTTTTTGTCCTAACTCCACATCGCTTTTGCAACCCATGGATTTGGGTATAATTCAAAATTTGAAAATTAACTACAGAAAAAGAATCTTGAGTAAAATTTTAAAATGAATTTGAAGATAATGAAAATGCAACTTCTAGATAGAGTCCGGGAAATTTCAAATGCGTGGATTGATGTAAGGACAGAAACAATAAGGAAATGTTTAAAAAAGTGTGGCTTTGAAATTAATCAATGGGAGGATGAAGACCTAATACCTTTAGCAAATTTGCGATCTCTTCCTAACCCAGATAGCGACGAACAATTTGTAGAAGTCTGGAACTGATGGAATATTTTGGTTGAAACAACTACGATGATTAGTTTTGAAGATTATATAAATGTTGATCAAAATGTTCAGGTAACCGATTACCCAACACATATTGAAATTTTACAAAGCGTAAGATCATCAGCTTCAAAAAACCATATTGATAGTGATACAGGTAGTGGTGACGAACCTACTTCAGCAGAAGTTACAAAGCCAAATTCAAAACAGGTAGTACGTAATGCACTAATTGTTTTAGGCCAAGTATAAATTAGACAACTTTTTAATGGAGAAAAAAAGTTGAAGCAGGCAAAAATAACAAATTTTTTTTCATAAACCTTAATACATACTAAATATGTATGTAATATGTACCTAGATATACAAATAATGAATATAAAATATTGATTTTTGTTTTATTATTTTTAAAAATGTACTTGAAGTAAAAATTATGTTCCTTTTTGTTTTTATTTTTTGAATATGTATACATACTTAGTTTAAAATAAAACCTACTTGCACCAAATATAGATACACTTAATTTTTTACTTTTTCCTTAACCCATATATGCCCAATGGGTCGAAAGCGGTCCAACTCGCTTTCGTGCCCAAAGGGTAGAAAACGACCCAGTTACAATTTATAATGTAAAAATGTTGCGGCTGGAAAAATGAAGTTGTTTGTGAGTTACAGCCAACGCTCAATGGTGAACTGAAACTGCAAACGTAAACTACTGTCGCTTTTGTTGGCTCAATGGTAGCGCAAACGTCTGTCAAATTCGTATTGTCAATATTGTCAATTACAATTTGTCATATTTGTTTGTCATTTAATAGAGTATTGTGTTATGTGTTGTGTCTAAAAATATTTTGTAAATTCATTTCAACAAATAATTAATATAAATTTATTAAAGCGATTATGGAAATTGAGCAAATTGCTTATTTAGCGTATAAAAAACTGGAAATGATTGAACAAAAGAAGAAAAAAAGAGATTTTGGGTACATGAGATGTTTCTATCAAGAAACAAAACTAGATTTTCCGCAGAAACATACCCAAAAATAAAAAAGGATAGCCAAAAATTCTTTACATATTTTAGAACGGATATATCAACATTTTATATTTTGTTAGGTTTTCTTGAAAAAAAATGGAAAAACATTCGATTAGAACCCTTATTTATCTAGAATTTCGATTAGTGTTAACAGTAATGTGAATGAATTAACACACTAAATTTAATATATTTATGAAAGAATATAACTTGCAGGTATTTAGCACATGGCGGTTCCAGGCTAATTTATTCATCGAAATTTCAAATTGGTCTGACTTCTTTTAGAAACATTATATACGAAGTATGCTCATTTAAGTGTACTTCACACTTAACGATTTATCATTTGATTTATCAAATCACTAGTGTAATTTGTTTTTGTAACAACAACAAATTACATTAGTCAAATGATAAATCAAATTATAAATCGTTAAGTGTGAAGTACACTTTATTTGGGATGAATTATATGGCTTATACTTGACTTTTCCTCACGAAGCAGAATTTTTGCAAATCGCAGAAAATTATTTTTAAAAAAGTGGTATACCTTGCATGGGCGCTATAGACGGAAAACATATAAACATAATCTGTCCGCGTAACAGTGGGTCACAATATTACAACTATAAAGGTTATACATAATGTTAACTTTGGTATACATATGTATATGAAACTGTCCTATAATTTTTCTAATTTTTAGGAAGATATAGCATATTCTTTTAGCCACCTGTGATTCAAATTACACCTTTACAATGATCAGCGTTGGTTCATATGGAAGTCAAAGTGATGGAGGAATCTTCAGACATAGTTCTTTTGGCAAAATGTTATTGGCAGGAAAGCTACCAATACCTGGTGAAAGAGAACTGCCCAACTCCAATATAAAATTCCCGCATTATTTCATTGGTGATTCTGCTTTTCCAGTAAAACCTCACCTAATGCGGCCTTATTCGGGAAACAACTTAGGAATGGAAAAAGATTATTTTAATACGCGTTTGTCAAGTGCTAGAATTACCATAGAAATAACTTTTGGAATAATGGCGAACAGGTGGCGAATACTTTTAAATAACATTCATGCCAGCCCGGAACACGTTGACATTATTGTAAAAGCGATTGTTGTTTTACACAATTACCGGAGATTACAAGATAATCGATATTGTTCTTCAGATTATGTGAACAGAATGGAAAATGATAATAATCATAGGACGAATGCTAGAAACTCATTACAATCCGTCAGACGCGGAAGATACAATAGGACAACTGAACATGCATTTCAATTAATAAAAAAAAAAAAACATCAGAAATTTTAGATTTCTACTAAATTTACTACTAATTTTATTTTTAATTAAATTCAAGATCTAAATTTGCAGATCTAATACATCTAGAGTATTTAAAGAACTATTTCTTAACAAATTTTCTACTGTTTTTGCAAAAGTTGATATTTCCCGTGCAACCAAGCTATATAGCTAGCTATAAAGAACTATAAAGATTTGCGTGAAGCTCTTTATAGAAAAAACCAAGGTTTTGATTAAGATCGACATCAATTTTAATCACGAAATTCGACGTCAGCTATAAAAGATTTCGATAAAGATCTTTATCGGAATTTATAGACCATAAAAAAACTTTTGCTTTTTTTCATTTTTTTTCTTGCTTTTTTTTATATTTATTTATATTATATTTATAAAAACAATTCAATTTGAAAAATTTACTCTTGAGATTCGAACCACGGACCTTCGTGTGTAAAGCCATCCTCTTTGCATTGCACCATTCATCACTGTACCGACTATAGAGCTTATTGTAAATATAAATTGTTCGTTTAAAGACCGATAACGATTCTTGCCGATTCTTTATAGATCGTTGTCCGTCTTTGAAATACTTTGAAAATCGATAACGATCAATATAGATTTTGTCTTTGAATCTCGTTATCGTCGATATCTTTATTCCCCTTTATTGCACTATATTCCCCTTTAATCTTCGTTAAGGATCGATATAGATCTATATCATAATATTTTTATAATTCTCTTCTCTCTCTGCAATATAATTCTCCTGAGAGCAGGATTTAGATATCTATAAAGATCTATAAAGAACGTGAAGCTTCTTTGTATGTCTTTGAAAATCGTGCAATATCTATAAACATCTATATAGTTGGACAAAGTTACTTCACGACAGGTTGCACGGGTTTGTCCTCCTTCGGCTTTTGCTGTTGTAATTCCTTCAATTATTTGAGGAATTGTGAAAATTCTTCTTGTAGATTTGCCCTGCTTTGTCTCGAACTTGAGGGCATTGGTGTTGACGCAGTTGTATTTTGTGCATGTTGCACCTTGTTTGTGTTCAGTTTGTATTTGATGCTTGTTATAAGTAGACGTAAGCATTTTTCTCTGAGATGGCTAACGAAATTTCAGCGTAAGTAAAAATTTAAACAAAATGTTGATTTTATGTAACACGTATATATATTTAAAAGTAAGTGTACATATTAAGTGGAAAACAAATGTTTCATTGATGTCAATATAGCTTAAAATGTTGTTGGGAAGGTTTTCGACCCTTTGGATATTGACACTACTAAATTTTTGTTTTTTTACAGAAGAGGAAGATTGACAGTTTCAGAGATTCTAGAGAAACTAGAGAGACTCAGTAATAATGAAGTTCCTGATAGTATATATATTTTACCTCTTAATGATGCTAACAGGGAAAGTGACTGTGATTCCGGCGATGAAGATGAATTCAACCCTAATAGGCTCTGTCGGAATAAGTTACTTGCACAAGCAGAAGTAGAAGTGCGCGATAATTTGAACGATGAAGATGAAAGCGATTATGAAGATAATTTAACTTTGGCGGAGTTTGAAGAAGTATTTTTGGCACCTTTAACTTTGTTATCGGAATCAGATCCAATGAAGTTTTCAAATATTTTCCTAACAAAAAAAATTATTACCGATTTAGTTTATTATAGTAACTAATAATTATGCTATATCAAAAAATTTCAATTTGGCAGTTATAGTACTGACAGATATCGTGGTTAACCAAGCTGCTTCTTGGTTAAGTACGTAACCAACTCGAATCGAGTGGTTTACCATATAAATGAAATGGTTAAAAACCATCAGTAACCAAGCAAAATGTGCTTACTGCTTGGTTTATGAGTTAACTAAGTACTTTCCAATGAACAAACGTCAAACATTCCAGTTACTTGTCATTTGCTATCATATGATTTACTTCAAATTTAGAAAATTAAAAAAAAAAAGTACAAACTCTTATGGCTGTATGACACGGTATTAATACATACTATTGAAAATTTTAAGTACTTAAAGAAAGAGACAACAGATTTGAGAAACAGAGACACACTATCAAAATCAGCTGACATTTTCTTAAAGTTGTGTTGCCGGTATCTTTGTTTAAAGTAAATGACAATTATATAATTTAGTAAATGAATATTCGTGATTATTATTTCTTTTCTATTCAATCTGTTTGTACTCAGTGAAAAAAATTAGAAATAAATAATTAGACACGCACACGTCACACTCGTTTAAATATAATATTAAACTTTAAAAAATGTCTAAACACGATGGCAACACAAAAATAATATTAATGTTCAAATTGCATGATTAATTTCATGATTAATGGAAGGATATTGGAATTTGGAGAATTGGGAAAGTTATTTTTTGACATTTTCAGTATTTATACTGAAATTATTGTTAGTTCATATCTCCCTTTTTTATAGTTGCTTTTTCCATAAAACATATCCAACCAAAAACATAAATGTGAAAAGCGGCCAAGTTCTTATTCGTTAACTGTTGGGCCAGCTAAAGTAATGAAATCTGCATTAATGCCAAGTTCGAAGAACTTTTTCACATAAAAAATTTCAATACAGAACGTTTAATAATTATGAACTTGACAGGTTTTAATTTTTAATTTCGTATTGACCGTATTTGTTTTTTTTCAAATAGAAGTAATATGAATGTATTGATATTCACGCACATTGAATAAAAACCTGTCAAGTTCATAATTATTAAACGTTCTGTATTGAAATTTTTTATGTGAAAAAGTTCTTCGAACTTGGCATTAATGCAGATTTCATTACTTTAGCTGGCCCAACAGTTAACGAATAAGAACTTGGCCGCTTTTCACATTTATGTTTTTGGTTGGATTTCAATTATTTTTGTTGAATTATAGGTATTATTTTAAGGTGGTAAATATTTTTCAGTAAGCACTGCTATTTTTTAAAACATTAGATCGAACAGTATATATTTTATGTGTCTATATAAAATTAATTTCAAAATTATGACATTTTTTATTTTTATTAAAGCAAGCTTTGGAAACTAAATCTAGAGTTGTAAATGATAGAAAAATTATATAAAATGCGCAAAAACTGTAACAATTATAGAAATATTTATTTGTCCAGCACACATTCGACAGATTTCGTAATTTTCCTTGACCTACGCGTTAGGCACTACCTACGTGTAAAGTTTCATGGTTCTAGGCTCATCAGAAGTACCCTAGAGGTTTTGATTACCGGTCAGTGAGTGAGTGCCAAAATTAGCTTTTTCTGGGGTCAATATCTCAAGACGCATTGAACCTATATACATGAAATTTGATACAGCGGGCGGGACGAAGCACAGTATTGCGTGGTTTAAATTTTGTCTGTTTAGCTTTAATAGACACTGAGTTGTAAGAGGTCAAAAATGGCTCGAAACAGTTCGTGTTAATAGTGTACGGTGTGCATACGGCCTATGTTGAACTTGGCCGCGCACTACCGTGCGCTTAGATTTGTTATATCATTCTAATAACGAAATTAATCATGAAATTAATACCGTGTCATACAGCTATTAACAGAAAAAAATCTAAATAAACAAATGTCAAAATAAACGAGCTGACATTATGTCTGTCACTTATTTTGGTTAACGAGTTGGTTAAATGGATGAGTTGGTTAACCAAGTTATGTCTGTCTATACTATTACTGATGAAGAATTCAGAGTTTTTTGGGAATATTGTATGTTAAGTGGATACAACTTCCGTCCACGCAGAAGAATGTTTTGAGAGAATAGAGCATGTTCACAATGTCTTTCAGTCAGTGAAGATATAAGAAGAAACATATTCGAGGAAATATTCCGCTATTTGCATGCATGCGATAATAATAATTTAGATCAATCAGACAAGTTCTGTAAAGTACGACCTCTTTTACAGAAACTAGATGAACAATTCCGTAAATATGCACCTGTGGAAAACCCATACGTTTTGGTTATAAAGCGTGGTCTTTTTGGCATTTAAGAACGGCTACTGTTTCCAATTTGATTTATAGAAAGGCAAGTATTCTAAGGAATCAGATAATTTAAAGAAAGAATATGGTTTAGGAGGATCAGTAGTTATGAAATTTTATTCACTTCTAAAGGAAAATTATAAAGACCTCAAGTTTTTGTTATTCTTTGATAATTTTTTTACAAGTTCAAAACTTATAAAAAGCTTAAGGCATGTGCCACACCAAGACGCGATCTTGTGATTTTGCGATATTTTATCACGCGATTATCACGAGCATGTGTAATTTAATGTATGGTGCTACACTGGCTGCTATCTGCGATGTCATGATAATATGATATTGCGTTTATCACTTGATTTTATTCATGCGGTCTGTTTGTCGGTCATTATCACTTGATATATTGCCGGTGAAGTAGCTGTATGTAGTAAAAATGAGTGAAAGATCGATAATAGTAAAGTTAATTAGAAGTGTAGAAAAAGAAAGTGTATTTGGGATATAACTGATAAGAATTATTCAAAACAACATAAAGTTGAAGAAGATCCAGTACAATTTTACCACTATATTTTACATTCCGGGTTGTTTTGTTTGTTGTTTTTGTGGGTGGGGGGGATGCGAGTTAGGCATCCACGAGCACTCAGACAGGAGAGTCCATTGTACTCAGCACCCCGACTTCTGTCATACATGCACCTACAGTTTAAAGTGGAATGCGAACCACTAAATTCGTTGGTAGAGAACGAATTTTTTTATTCGTATGACAGGGCTTGGTACTAATATTTCTTATAGTTTTTGTGGACTTGGCTTTTTTATGAAGCAAAAGCCACTAAACTAATTAGTACCGGGCACTTATACCCAACTCAAAGTGAATTGGTCCTCATTCAGAGCTGAGTGAACTCAGGCGGACTCGAACCTGAGACCTTGAGCATCAGAAGCCAATAATCTACCGCTTCGTCCACTGCCCGCCTTTCACATTCCGGGTAATAGAAGGAAGAACCCAATATCTACGTGTCCATGTTTCTTTATTCTATTTCTTAATAATAATGACAGAATAAAATTCTCTTCATGTCGTAATTCAATGTGACCAGTACCATTAGGCATGTGCCACACCAAGACGCGATCTTGTGATTTTGCGATTTTTTTATCACGCGATTATCACAAGCATGGGGTCGATTCTGTTTCAGTGAAGTGAAAACATGAAAAAAAAAAGTTTGCACTTGACGTTCCACACACTGTTTTCACTTTTTCACTGCACAGTACCCAAATAAGCGATTCTTGTTGCGTTCGTGCAAACATAGTGCTGAATGAGGCGCTGATTTAAATTTTTTCACCGACGTGATATGAGAACTGTCAAATCAAGTGAAAAAAAGTTGTGTTTTTGTATTGTTTATTGTAAAAACTTAGTTACTTTCAGTAATCAACGAATAAATAAAAGATTATTTTATTTAGTTTCTTTCAAATACATATTTTATTTTCGTCATTTAAACTTATTTAAACTAAATTGTAATCTTAAAAATATTGAAACCTCATTTGAGACTATTAAAAGCAAAAGTATACCTATTCCATGTTAGATGGTTTTGAGAAAAACAGGAAAAACGTATAACTTTTAAATTAAATGCAATTTTAATAATTTTTTTATTTTATATGAGAACTCTAAGCTTCTGAATTTAATTCAAACATGGATTTTAAAAAATCAATGTTTAATTTAGTAAATACTAGTAAGCAAATTTTGGAATAGTTATAGTTTTGCTACCAACATTATGTTGGAATAGTTTAAGTTTTACTTCCAATGCCAAATTTTACAACCATTTTTCAGGGGCATCAATGCAGTTTTCAAAATTGAAATTTTTCAGATTAAAAGCCTTCAACACAACGAACATTTTGCCATCATTAACTCAATTTTTTCAAAAAGTGGAATAGATCAACTTTTGCTTTTAATAGTCTCATTTATACTATTAAATCTAATTTTATTAATTCTAACTCTTTTTTTAATGTAAACTTAATTTCTACTTTTCCATTTCTTTTATTTTTTTTCTTTTTATTATTAATAAATAAAAATTTTAATGACAAATTTTTTTTACACTGATACTTTTCACAGTGCAAAAAATATTTTCATATGAAAACTTTTTGACATATTTTTGCACGTTTACACTGTATTAGAATCGGAATTAGCAGTGTAAGCGTGTAAACTGTTTACACGTTTTCACTTCACCGAAACAGAATCGACCCCCATGTTTATTTAAATGTATGATGTGTGTTATGGCTGTTATGTTTGGTGTCATGATAATATGATATTGCGTTTATCACTTGATTTTATTCTTGCGGTCTGTTTGTCGGTCATTATCACATGACATTTTGCTTGAAGTAGATAAGTGTCAAAATTTGATAAACTCGAAACGAATGAAAAAAATTCGATATTTATTAAATTAATAAAATGTGTAGAAAAACGAAAATATATTTCGGATGTAATCTGCGAAGATCATTCAAAAAGGCACAAATTAGAATTAGCGTGAAAGAAAATAGCTGAGAAAATTAGTAAACCAGGTATGTACAATACATATTTTCAATTCTATATTCACTTTTATACAAGTTTATTTATATTTTACTTTATCTTTATTTTATATTAATTCATGAATGCAATCGCACTGATTTCTTTCCCGTGTAATTATTTCCAGAAAATTATTGCAAAGATAAATTGAGGAATGTTCGCACTCTTAACTCTAAACCAAGTGCTTCAGGAGCTTCTTCAAAAAAAGCATTTTATCCTAATGATGAACTACAATTTTTGATACCACTTTTGAAAAGAAATGAACAAACAGAAAATTTAAGTGATCTAGTTGAAGATGTCTGTAAAGAACATGAAAGTGAAGAAATTTTTTCTCCAGATGTATTGACATCTTGAAGAAGAACAACATAGGCCCCTATTCTAGGTAATAGAATTTTAATAGACCTCTTAACCTCTTAATTAACAAGTTAGTAGAAATGGTATTCTACTTTATAGAGTTTGTAGAGTGTGAAAAGTTAATAGGCTAAGAGATTTGTAGACTTTTAATAATAAATGTAAATATGAAAATAGTATGCCATGAAAAAAAATAAACAATTTAAATATATGTCAAAAGTGATTTTAAATTTGCAAACATGGTATCTGGCAGCTAAAACAAAATTTTGATATTTAAACTTTTTCACGTAAAATTATACTATTATTCAAATCTTACTCATCATTTCTCTGATTTTCCATCCTATGGAGTTGAATGAAAAAAATCAACAATTCCTCCAGCATTATTTATTATTTTTTAAAAATTCTTTTTAACCTTTATGTGACTGAATATTTTTTATTACGTTGTTGGGTTTTTTTACCCCTTTAGGTAAAAAACTACACTTACAATATGAAGGTAATTAGAAAAAAACCAAAAAAAGAACAAAGGAATTTACACTGACTTTTTTGCATCAGATGTGAATTATTTAGTAAAAAAAACTAATAGAATTAAAAAAAACGCTTTATTAGAATAAAAATAAACTGCTTAGTACATATTTAGAGCTTAAGAAAAAAAATTTGAAAAAATAAAAAAAATACTTGTAAAACAAAAGTTTTTTTGATAAATACATAGAAGCAATAAAATCTGCCTGGACAAAAATCTCGCTTAAGTACTTGACATCGTTATAAAATTTGATGTTATCACGAATTTTCGAAACAATTCATCACAACGGAGGCAGCAATCATAATTACAATTAATTAAAAATAATAAAAAATTAATAAATCTCATATAAATACCAAAAAAGTTGTTTTTCATCCAAATTTATTTTTTTAAGACAATTTCAATACTGGCCGTAATCAAGTGACGAATTAAAAATTCATGTTTTTTGAAGAGATTGTACTTAATGAGTACTGCACAAATAACGGTACTATATTTTCATTTTTTTTCCGTGATTATATTCGTAACAGAATGTACTCTCAAATACAAGCATAAAAACTAATACTCACGTGAAAAAATTTATAGTAATATGCAAAAAAACTTTAAAAAATCAGTGGCCGTAATCAAGTGACGCGGAGTGTATCTAACAAATATGATCCGGATTATAGAATACTTGAGAGCATTATTTCGGACTACAGAATACTTACGTGTATTCAGAAAATCGATTCGTATTACTGGATAATTCGGATTTTCGAGGTCCGGATTAAAGAGGTCATACTGTGATATTCTATATTTCAAAAAAAAAATTTTCAAAGCAAATATATATTTTTAATCAAATAAAAAATAATTCTAAAATATAAATAACGGCAACTATGTAATCATTATTAATTTTTGTTATACATTTGTAAAAAATGAAAATTTTTAACAGAAATTTGGAAAAGCTTGATCAAAGCAATCATAATGTATGACGTCATAAAATACTGTCAAAAAATAAAAAATATGTAACGTCAAAGTTTTGTTGTTGTATTCGTCATTACAAATGAAGTTTATAATGTTTGGATTTGAAAAATAAAAGCTCTCACTGGGATGCGAAACGAATTTTTGAATAAAAAATTATTTTCATAGATTTGTACTAAAGCCAAGTCTTATTAGTTTCTATGGTCATTGTTATTAGTCTATTACCTAGAATAGAGGGGATAATTTAAGTTTCAAAGAACCTGAATTTGGAAAAAGGCAAAAGGTCCAAGCTAATTCAAGCTAAAACTCTAGGAAAACGAGCAAATATAACAGAAAATGTAGATGTTGTTCTTTTGAATTATTTGGCTGAAATCACATGTCGCAATTCAATGTGGCCGGTACCATCTTGTGATAATCATATGTATTATTATTTAAAAAATTATACGATAATCGCGTGATAAAAAAATCTTAAAATCACAAGATCGCGTCTTGGTGTGGCGCATGCCTTATGTGATAATCATGGTGTATTATTATTCGAAAAATTATACGATAATCGCGGGATAAAAATATCACAAAAGCATAAGATCGTGTCTTGGTGTGGCACATGCCTAAGACTTTTTGAAATAGGAGGAACAAGAACAGTACGAGGAAACAGGGTCGGAAAATGTGATAGAAATATGAAAAATAATAATATTAAAAAAAGATTCATATGAAACTCGTGTTGACAAAAATAAAATAATTGTTATTACTAAGTGGAAGGATAATAGGAATGTATTGATAATGTCCAATCAATTTGATGCAGCTCCTATTCAAAAAATATCAAGATACTCTGCAGCACAAAAGAAAAAAATAGAAATAACGCAACTGCTATAAAATGTATAATAAATTCATGGGTGGTGTATATCTTATGGACCAAACAGCATCTATGTACGTATTAAATTTGAATTCGAGGTGAAAAGTTGTGCATACCAATAATATTTTGAATGTTGGACATAGGACGCATGGGTGCTCATAAAAATTACAAACATATATTCGCCGTGATAGATACATAGTTTCACTAAATTTTGTTGGCTCTAAACAACGTCTACTAAAAAAGCAGTTGATAGGCTGGAATTACAAAAGGCTACTTTCGGAAATCCTAAACACATAATATCCGACAGAAGATCAAAGCTTTCAGAATTTTATATGGAAGTGGTGACAGGTGATCATCACCATCACTTTACAAAAACTCACCTCAGCTTTGACATCAGAAGAATTTAAGCAGTATTGTGGAGAAAAATTTATCCAACACATAATCATTACAACGGGCTTGTTGCGTTCCAACGGACAAGTCGAACGGTTAAACAGTGTAATCATTGCAATCCTCTCTAAGCTATGTAATGATCAACCTACAAAGTGGTATAAGTTCGTAAATAAAGACTGTAAAATCGACTTTCCATAGAAGCATACTAACCACACCGTTTGAAATGTTAAAAGAAGACAAAATATTGAGGCATTTATGAAAGAACGAGAAGAATTGAGAAAGAATGCAAAAACACAGATCCCTCAAGTGCAAGAAGAGAATAGAAAAACATACAATTTACGTCGGAAATCAGCAGTGAAGTATAAGGTAAATGACATTGTTGCTATAAAACGTACGCAGTTCGGTGGAGGTCTATCGGCACTATGGATGATGATTCATTCGAGGCGAATGATGAGCCGGATGGCCGAAACGTGGTATCCTGTAAAAAAAAGTTTCAGGCGATTTGATGTTGAGTGGTCTTGCATAAAACTCATATAATTTTGAACGCACTCTAGGGTCGAAATAGACACGATAGAAAGTTTTACTAGTACAATTTTTTATCTGAAATAGTTTAGATAACACTCCACTCTTGGTACGTAGAAAAAATACACCCTGTATGTACCAGTGATGTACATATGTATATACACTCAGTATTGACGTTACATGTGTAAATAATTGTAAACAATGTAAACAGATGTCTGTAATCGCATTATCTGTCATTTTAATTTGCATTCGTCAATTGTGTGTTTGTATCGTTGTCATAAGCCCCGATTAATAATTAAAATTTTATAAGTGTAAAATATAAAATAAGTATTAAATAAGAATTACATATGGATGTTCCCAGACAAAGATATTTGAAGAAAATTATTTGGAATTGAAAAAAGAAGGGATGAAATACACTGAAATTTTTTTTTCTGCCAGATTAAGGCAAAGATCCTCGATCCTCTAGCAATGAAGCAAATTTCGACTAGCAAATATGGCGGATTTGCGATTACAAAAACCACGTCCACGATTTTAATTTTTACTTTGTAATCACTTTTACTGAATAAGTTTTTTATACATAACCTATTATGTATTACTATTATATTACGTTAAAAAAAAATTTTATTTTTCAATTTTAATAACTTTTACATTCTAACCATTGTGTATAAATTTATAAATTTATATACAATGGTCTCAAAACCAATTCTAAGTATCCGTTACAAGAAAAAAATATCCAAGTTATTTTGATACCATAAGTATTTAGGATTGAGTTTCTACTTATTTATTAGAAATTTTAGGTTATGTGCTCTGTTAACTGAGTTTGCTATACCAACTTTGCGATAGCAACTTTTGACGGTTAATTTACTTACTTGCGAGATCAAAAACAATCGAGGATACCATTTCTATCATTTCAGGTAGGAAGTCTTATTTGTTTGCTTGCTAGACGATGTAAGATGTCCCCTTAAAGGCATATACATAGCTAAGAGTACATACATAGTTCAATTTATGTTCAATTAAAAAAATTCCAGCTGATGCCCGGTGTATTAGAATTAAATTTGTATGAGACAAATAGTAGATGAACGAAGTAAAAAAATTATTATGCTAGTATTTTATTTGCATCCTTATTATGAGAGTTAAAAATTAAATTCTGAACAAAAAAATAAAGTTATGTACTGACTTTCTTATATATTTTTAGACGGGGATGGTTCTCAAGAATGGAATTTGTTCATTAGTGGGTAGGGATATTTCAATTTATTGCTTCCGAAGATCTTAATAATGACGCATTTTTGTTCGGGAGGATAGCATCTTTAAAATATTCAACTTTTTCAAATCTGACTATCAAATTAATTTCAATTCCAGCTTCATCAGCTCAGATTGAAAGGTTGTTTTCCAATTGGGCTTAAGTGCACTCTGATATTCGCAAAAGGCTAACTGTTTGAAAATAAAGTTAAATTAAATCTTAAATAAAAATGTTTCATTTTTAATTTTTTAATCTCATTTTTAGTTTTTTTTTAAACTGTTTACTAATGACTTACTTTTACAGGGTTCACGTTTAATAAAGAGGTTGTGAAGAGAGGTATTGTTTACGCGTAAACACCACTTGTAAACAATGTTTACGCGCCCATCACTGATATATACATATACATATGTATGTATCATAATCAGAGACGAGGGTCAGCAAGGCCGACTGTACCCTGGCAATAATATTGTAAAATTCTTATAAATTATTCATAATTCGAAAATAAAAAATCGAATTTAAGTATAGTGTGTAAAATTTTGTAATTAATTCCTTCTTTTCTAATAAATCGCCGTCGAGTAAATCTTAATAAAAACTACAGAAGCTAAATTTTTAAAAAATTGCTGAAAATGTAAGATTTCTAAGAAATATTGAGATATTGGGTGGAGTGAATTAAAACTGAGTGCGAGTGTTCACTCAACTTTTTTGAGTGAAAACTCAGTTTGGAGTGAATAAAAAATTAGTTTCGATAAGTTTAACGAAACACTTCACTCAAAGTTTTTGACAGCTGAGTGAACACTCCCTTTTGATGTGAATAAAATGACAGATAGTTATTTCTTTGTGAGTGAACACTCATTATTAAAATTACATCCATGTCTTATAGATAAAAGTCAAACACCAGCTATGAAGAAAAAGAAAAATGACGCTCTGCTGGCAATTGTAAAAGAAATTAATAAAAATTATGGTGTACATATCTGCCGTACAAAGGACAATCGCGTCAATTACATTTTCACTCATTTTGACTTAGATATATTTATGATATAATATATAGTTATACATATGAACTAGTGAAAAAATTAAATTATATATATAATATATAATATATAGACATATTTTTTAATAGAGAATTTTTCCTTCAGTTCATATATATAACTATATATTATATCATAAATATATTTAACTCAAAATGAGTGAAAATGTAATTGACGCGATTGTCCTTTGTACGGCAGATATGAGCGAATCACAAATAAAGAAAAAAATTGAAAACATGAAAAGTCGTATGAAACAAAAATCAGACACGACAAAAACTGGAAATAAAAAAATAATACTGAAACAATTTGAAAAAAACATTGCTAGATTTGATAGATTATAAAAATAATCCAGTTGTTAGTAAAATAGGTACAAGGTAATTATTCACAATTTATTGTTAAAAATTAACAACTCACATATAGCATAATTTAATACAATTGAAAAATATTTTACAATTCAATTACAGGTGCGTGCCAAATCGGACATCCGGGCTCTAATAGTCGTGAGCATTTGGAAGACCAGAATAATCAAGGCGAAGATCAGACTGAAACAGAAGAAACCAAGCTCCCACATTGGGTACAGACTCCTCGAGCTCCTGTAAAAAATATTTTCATCCGTTCTAATTTTGGAATAGCACCATCACGAGTTTCATTAGATTCTTCTGGTAGGAAGTAATCACTTAGCCACAGCATATTGTCGAACTCAAATCGATATAATAATTTGAAATTATCCCGTTTCACTAAATCGGCGAGGATTATAATTTTTTTCTTTACGCGGCGAATATTTAGAAACATAATTTTATTTTAAACTGTTTATACTTCCAATAAAATTTACTACAATGTACTTATTATAGTGTATTTGACAAGTAAAATTGACAGTCTTGATCTCAAATACTGACAGTACGATTGAGTGCATGAACCATGTTTTGAGTGCGTTTTTATTCACTTCAAATGGAGTGTTTACTTTTAACGATTCACTCCACTCAACAAAGTCCTCTCAGAGTGTTCACTCATTTTTATTCACTCCACCCATTGTCAGTAAAAAGCGCTTGAAACTCTACAAAGTCTTCATTATTGTAGTTGATTAAGGCAAGTTCATTCAATTTTTCAAAAGATCGAATTGAAGAGATTAAAAATAAATTGAAAAATATACACTGGATACAGTGATACACTGGACAGATTCAACTCTTAATTTTTGATCTGATGTATGTGCATATCAAAACGCAGTAGCAGAAAATCAATTTCAAAATTTATGTTTCTCCCAATATCTAATGCAGAAGTTGAGAGAAAATTTAGTCAAGTAAATTTAAACCAAACTAAAATTAGAAATAAAAGAAATAAAACGTTGAACTTGAAAAAAAAAAATGAGTTCCTAGCCTTTATTGGTATAGTATTACACTTTTCCAATAGTCGCGAGATTAGTTTATAATACAAAATCAAACATAATTATACTTACATTTCAATACACAAAATATTAAGAAGTTGTAATACAAGAATTATTAGTTTTAAATTTATTGGCTTATTGAAAATTTTTTCTAATATATTGATTTTATTACTTTTTAAACCACTTTTGGTGTGGCCCTATATGTAAATGCTTTTATATTACTATATAATCCAAAAATTTCGACTGTGTATTAATTTTCTAATGGGGTACCATCAACTTCCTAGTTGGAAGGACTTTTGAAGCACCAGCGAGGATTTAGAAGTACCTTTGGTAAGCAAAGCAATGAGCAGATATAGATTTCATATTATCCTAAGTAACTTGCACGTAAACGATAACTCATTGATACCAAAAGACAACCCGAGTCTTCAAAAAACTTCGACCAATGATTGAGTCTTTAAATGAAAAATTTATATTTTGTTCACTGCGGCACCAGACATCTTTCAGTGGATGAATCAATGATTACATTAAAAAAAGAAGCTCAATGAAGCATTATAATCCAATGAAACCCATAAAAAGAGGATACAAATTATGGTGTCTTGCAGATCAATATGCATATATCAAAAATTTCTCCATATACCAAGGAAAAGATGAGGCACTAGAAGAAAAATATAAAAACTATATGATCTTGGTGAAAGGGTTTTATTTCAATGACAGAAAAAGAAAGAGGAAAAAATAAAAATATTTTTTGACAACTACAATTTAGCTAAAAACAGAAAAAACTTTAGCTTGTGAAATAATACACTCGAATAGAAAAGGGAATATAAAAAATATGCAAGTCGATAAAAAAAATGAAAAGAGGAGATGTGAGTTATCTCCCAGTTGTAAAGGATTACAAATTACAATACTTTTATGAGAAGAGTAGAGCAACCCGATCAACTTCGTTCTGCCTATGGCCTTGATCGAAAGTCGAAAAAACGGTGTCAAGCATTTGTCAACTCGTACGTTGTGTATTGTCAGGTAGAGGATAAAATTTCTCTTTTGCAATATAAAAGATACATTGCTACAGGGTTAATGGCCCAAAACTTGAGTTTACAAAATTAGTTTCAATAATTCTTATAAATAAATATAAATTGATAATCAAATCATTGCAATTTGTAAAATAAGCAATAAATAATGTCATTTTAAATAAATATGTGTTCTATTTTTTAATACATTAATGATTTTTGTAAAAACAGCTTTTACTCTATTGGTATTTTGAGGATTATTTACTGTTATTGGTATTATGAGGATTTTCTGTTTACGTGAATTTATGTTATTTTTTATTCAAAAAATTTGCTGTTTTTGCAAAATTAGATCCTTCTTCTTATTAATTTGTTTAAGTAAATTGAAAAAAGAAATGATTTATTTCTTCTTAATAATTTATGGATTTCAAATAAGGGAATTTTTAAAATTAATTAATTTATGGAATTTCAATACGTAAAATGTTGTTTAAAACAATTTTTTTTTATATTTATTTTTTTCGTTTCTTCGAACAAAGTGTAAAATATCAATTTCTTTATAATAAGAAAAAACATTTATAGGTAAATCATTATTGTGCATAATCATTTTTAAATTAAAAATTACTACATAATAAAAAAAATATAAATAAAAGTCTCACCTTAAAAACAATATCAAATCCTGGAATGTGAATAAATTCTTCCTATTAATAAAATACTATCGTAAATCGTTATCCGTTAAATAAAAATATACAATCTTATATTTCACTTCACTTTTTTTGATTCACTACTTTTGTTTTTACTATTATTGCTGCAATAATCATTATTCGTTGTCTTTGAGTCCTCTTCTTCAAATGATGAACCATTATCAATACGATTCTTATCAACAGGATATAACCATCTTTGATAGAGATAAATAACAAACACGATATCATCTCTAAAACATGCAACTCGATGTGCTGTTGGCATTGTAATTATAAATGCGAATACATCATCAATGAAAGTATTAAATGCTTTATACATAAAGGCACGCCATGGTAATGCTGCTACAGATTTTAATTTATAATTGACAAATAATTGAGGTAGCATAAATAGGAAACCGAATGCATAAACACCGTTCACTAAAGAATTTATTGTCCATGAATACCAGCTACGATGAGGTTGATAAATTAATGAATATATTGCACCACAAATACATAACGGATATAATAAATAACTTAAATATTTCATTGCTTCTCTATCAAATTCTTGTGTACGTTTCTCAGCATTTATAATACGATTTACTGTTTCTTCATTATTATCATTTTTATTAATATTATCTTCATTGATTTTTCTATGTTTAAATATATCACTCATATTAAAATCGATTTTAAGAATTTTTTTACATTTCCACAATTCAATAATTGTTGATATTGCAGCTGGTATTATAACTATATATGATGTATCCTCATCAAGAAGATATAAAAATACTACAATTTGACTGAATGCACGCCATAATGTTGTACGAGTTGAAAGACCAGCATAATTTTTTTTTCTGCGCCAAAATTGTACATCATTTTTAAATGACAGAAAATCAAATAATAACTGTAAAAAATATATAAATTGATCAGTTAAAAAGGAATATTGTTTAAAAATTTGGTTAACTTAATGCTAATTTGAATTGGTATTTCAAGACAATAACATACTTTCTAGAAGTTGAAAAACTAAAATTCATCTTCTAGTGATAAAATAAGTCTAAATTCAAGAAGTTAAACATTTGTTAATTAATCAAGCTTGACTTTTCACTAGCTTCATTTATTCAAACTAAAATTATGTTTGGATTTACAATTTTTAATATGTTTTATATATTTATCATGGTTTTACTTATTTTGATACTTTTATGAGTATTTTAACCAGAGCTAATCTATTGTAATGAGCTGTGACACTGATGACGTATCATCTAAATTTTTCGCGACCTTGGTCCCGTTATTTAAATTTTTTGCGAAAAATAGATGGTATTAAGAAATTTGTTTGTAAGAGATATAAAAAATTGGAATGGCGACAACTTTCGATTTGGAAACTGAAACACTGTTACGGGGTGTACAAAATAAAAAAAGAAGTTTTTCACACGATTATCCCTCGGAATTTCTTCATCAAATAAATCACATTTATTCAAATTTTGTAACAACATTTTCTTCCTGGAAAATTAAAATAAAATTTTATGTAAATTATTTAGATTAGATATATGTATATGAAAACAAATAAAAATCATGTAGACGTTCAAAACAACTAGCACTTTTTTATTTTACCTCGGAAACTAGAAAAAATGTGGTAAATCAATTATCTTGTTTATGCACAACAGTTAAAACGTTTTAACGCTAAAACGTTTTAAACATCGTTTTGAGATAATACACTTTGATTGGTGTTTATGCATAGTACAACATTTCGTTCTTACTCAAAACGTTTTGAGTGATGTCACCTGGTTGTTCTGGTGTTGTTGTTCATACAGTGTTATCACCATAGATTTTTGTGATTTATTTCGAATGCCAGTAACTTCTCTCTTCTTGAAAATATCTTTTTTTTCTTTCAAACACAGAAAAAAATGTTTTTTTTTAAATTTTATCTTTTTATGCCTCTAAATATCACGGATGGATCTAAGACGAACGAGGGTGTGGGAGCGGGAGTGCTCTCAGATAACCTCTCCTTATCTATCCGATTACCAAACTATGCAAGCGTTTTCCAGGCTGAAACACTTGCTATTCTCGAGGCCTGCAGATCATGTAGAGAAACTGCTACAGCAGGCAACAATATAGGTATTTTCACCGACAGCCAGGCCGCGATCAAAGCTTTGAACTCGGCGAAAATCTTCTCTAAACTGGTAGCACAGTGCAGGGAAGAGCTAACTTCAATTTCGGAGAAGGCTAGTGTCACACTTCTCTGGGTTCCAGGACATAGGAACATTGAAGGGAATGAGAGAGCCGACCTTTTGGCGAGACAGGGGTCGGAATTGCACGAAGCTATGGCAAAGGAAGTGTATCTTCCTTTTGGTTGTGTGAAGAGAGCTCTCTTCAATCACTTTCTAGCAATAGCTAACACCCGATGGAAAGGTCTTCCAGGGTGTGCAATCTCGAAAAAGACATGGCCATCTTATAACAAACAGCGAACTGAAAGCCTAATAAACAGAAGCCGAAGAGACATTGCCAGGATCACGGCATGTATCACAGGGCACTGGCCCATAGGGGATCATGCAGAGAAAATGGGTATCCCCTTTAATACCAACTGTCGTAGTTGCAGAGAAGCCAATGAGAGAGAAACCCTCACTCATTACCTCTGCAACTGTCCGGCACTTGCCAGAGCAAGGTTCCAGACATTAGGGAGCTTTTTCTTCAAAGGCCTTGAAGAAATATCAAAAGTTACGGTTAGAGACATTATACGATTCCTGAATGAAACAGGATGGCTATAGTGATCTACCGGTATTGCCTAAGGTTACGCGAGGTGTGGTATCAAAACGGCGCTTTCAGTGCTAATTGGGTCTTCGAAAGATTTCGAAACCGCCACGTCAACCAACCAACCAACCATGCCTCTAAATAACACTTGTTTACTTGGTTCTACAATTAATAATAACCGCACATTAAATGTTATTTGAACACTACTCTAAAACCTCATATCGATGTTTTGTGGCTTACCAACACTATTTCGAAATGTCAAATATGATAATTCACTTAAAACGAAGTAAGTGTTTATGCACATTTTAAAAACGAAATGAAATTTTAAATGCGGATTTAATAGTGTATTAACTCAAAACGACGTAGAGCTTTAATGCGTTTTGAAATTTGGTTTATGCATCCGTATTAAGTCAAGACGGAGTGAGTTAATGCGAAGTAACGCTTCGCATAAACAAGATAAATGAAGATGTTACTAAGATTATATGATGTACATATGTATATATACTATTTACTATTTAGAGGTATGTATAATAAAAATAATAGAGAAAAATAATATTTCATATTCAAAAAAAAATATCTTTTTTTCAAAGCAAATATCGTTGGCCTAACCCGCAAACCTCGTAAGTCTGATTTTTTCAAAAATAACGTTTTTGGTTTTATTCGGAGAATTATAAGTTTACGCAGCTTTTTGAAATATCAGACCTTCCTATTACTTTCTATTTATTGAGTAATTTAAATAAAAGAAATGCTTGTTTGTATGTACGTCAGATTTTGCACTTTTGCAGAAACATTTAAGTTTTAAGAAGGGAAAAAATGTTAATTTTTCAAAAAATGGCGATTTTGGCCATTTTACCCTATAACTTTTGCCCTAGTTAACAAATTTTTTTCGTTCAAACTTTGTTTAGAAGAAAACTCTCCAAGGAATATCCTGGCCACAACTCAACTTCCTACTGCTCTGGGAACATATTTTTTCAAGGGCACGAAAAGGGCTATAAAAATTTCCTTAACATAGATGGAAGGAGTTTTTTTCTTTGGTGCCTTGTAGCTCGCTCCCTGTTGCAGGGATCTTTTTTGTTCGAGGGAAAAATTTATAGGAAATGACAAGAAGAACGCCCTGCAGAAATTTCAAGATTGTCGGATCACGAGGTCCAGAGATATTCAAATTTGAAATCTGATTTTTTTTCTCAACACAAAGTGACCCTTGAGCGCCCCTGTAAAAAGTTATAGGGTACATCGTGAAATAAGAGCAAAAAAGCTTCAACGCCCTTTAGCGGCGAAACCGTTGGGATTTCCCCCCCGCCCTCCGATACGATTTTTTGTTTGGCTTGATAAGACCTATCACTGGTATCAAGGTTAAGTAAACCAAACAGGACACCCTGTATATTGAAAAAAGCTTCAAATCATTATTTTTTAATTGAAAGCTCTGAGAGTAAAATAATACATATCCCTTTTGTTTTTCCCCTCTGCTCATAATTCGTTCAAAAATTTTTGAATTTTGAAATTACAAAGCTGTAAGAGTTCTTCTTATTCCATATTTTTTGCTCATACATAGAAGAAACTATGTATATTACCGCCTTTAAAAATGCATTATGAGAAAATCTCATGTACAGTTACGTATTATTTATTATGTTTTATTTTTATGACGTATGTTGGGTTCACTCTTTCTTAGAGCAATACAGTATGAACAAAGGATTTGAACCAAAACGTTGGATCTGTACTGTTTTTACTAATAGATTTTTTTTGTTAATCTAGTTGTGAGAAATTGTATATGTGTATGTCAAAATGAAAGTGTCACAGCTCCTTACAATAGATTAGCTCTGATTTTAACCTTTCAAAATATTTTACTTTCATGAAACCCTATGATGATAACACAATTTTTACAAATTAAGTTTTATATTCAAAAACATAGTTTCAAGTTTTTAAAGTCAAGCTTAATTGAAAACTACTTTTCTTTAATTTTTTCAGAGTGATGTTTTCGCAAGTAAATTCGATTTAGATATATTTTCTATTAATATCAACAAAGTGATGGGAAAAATATAATACATATTATGTTAAACACAAAAGTTTTAAATGATCATTTTGACCGCTTTTAGCAGATTCAATGTTAATGTTTTTTTCGAAATTAATGAAAGTTTAATAATCATTTGTAAACGTGAATCTGAAATTATTAAAAAAATGTGGAGGGAGAGTAAATCTCAACCGTTTGATCGCGAGAGAGCGCTGAAATTTTGAATTTCTTTTTTTTATAAATCACCCTGTAACATCTACTTCTTTAATCAATCCATGTTTAAAACAAATATAAAGAACGTTTTGCTCTTTTTATCGAGTATAGACTACTACTTCTATTCTACTACACTTTCAAACTCAAAATGTCAATTTTTACGTAATTTTTCCTATTCGTTTTGTTTTGAAAAAAATTTTCCATTTACATGAAGACTCTCTTCTCTAGTTTAGATGTTGTTAAAGAAAAAAAATGATTATTTATGCCAAGTTATGATTTCAGTACCTATTTTATCGTGAAAGTGATCGATGCTATTATATATATATAATAAAAATTTATTATAAGTACATCGATGCAGAATAAAATATCTTATTATATTTTTTGAAATAAAAAGGGCTGGTTAATAATGAGCATTTTTGAAAGAAGTATGTACGTTTTTTTTTTTTTTTTTTCAAAAAAAATTGAAGTTGAAAATGACAAAATTATGAGCTAAGCAAATGATAGCTCCTACCGGGAGAGTAGAAAAGTGATTAAGGGCTCTTAAGAAAGTTCGAGGGGTTCTCTACATTTCATAACATTCATTCATTCATTCATGACATCATAACTGCTGCATGCTAAATAGCTTATGAGCTTCAAAACATGAACATGGTGATATACGAATGAAATGATAGAATATTTAATTCCCCCTTCGAATTTTTGTTTTTATCAACCAAAGCTATCTTTGGTTATTCGATTGGACACCTTATGCAGAACAGCTTGCTGTATAGCCAATCCGTTCAAACATCTTCAGTTAAATACCGAAATTTGAATTATTTGACAGATGGTATACAAGCACGGCATACGCATTACAAGGCAATGTAAAGAAATTTTTTCATTTGTTTTGTGACGTCACTCAGGTCGTCTGAGCATATAAATTTTTTTTTTAATTTTTTTTTTTTAATTTTATTCATTTGTTTCATATAAAACGACCAGGATGACGTCACAATGCTAACGGTCACTACGATATTTACATTGCCTTGTTATGTGTATGCCGTGGTATTACAAGCCTTTAAAAATTTTAGTGAGAATTTGTTTTTTTTAAATACTTACATGTATACTTCCTATTAGAATTGTTCCTAGAAGTAAATAATAATTAGTATCCGATAATATTCCTTTAATTTCATCAACATCTTTAACTGTAAATCCTAATTGTGTCATTGATTTAGTTGCATGTTCCATTTGTAACATTAAACGTAATTTTCCAATACTAATTGGCTGATAATTAAATGTTACATTTGTTTTTTTCATATCTTTTGTGATTTCTTTTAAATCTTTTAATCTTGTTTTAAAGAAATCAGCTTGCATAACTGGTAAAAATTCACTTTTACGATTTATTCGAACTAAACGTGCCAATTCCGATGGTATATCTTTATATGACATTGTTACATAATCTGTTAACATTACAATATGGATAACTGATTTTATATGTGATATTGGTTTAATATCTTTTGATAATGAAGACTGTGATTGTTGTGATGGTGTCTTTCTAGAATTTTTCGTAGAATCTGCGTTTTCTTTCAACTAAACAAACAAATAAAATAAATATATATAGAAATCGTTTTCTTTTGTTTTTTTTTAACTCTCATGTTATTTACCCTATCATCACCAAGCAGATTAAAAGTTGCAGCTCTTGGCTCAGCATATTCAGTTAATGAAATTCGTTGTATCACAGTTGCTCCTTCACCTTGTTGTAATGTATTCCATTCAAGTTGACGATTATTTAATGCAACTACAACATGGATATATAAAGTGCCATTTCGTCGAGTTTTTAATGGTACATTAAATTCAAAGTCTCTGCAAATTATATATAAAATTATTTTACATCTTAGACATAGACAATATTTTATAATTTCAATTTATATACATATTAAGTAATTAAATAAATAATCTTACCTCTGAAATTCATTTTCATAATCGAAATTTTTCACGTTACCAATTTTAATTATTTCACTATTACTTGGGGTAACTGTTGGAGATATGAATAATGATAATTGTAATTTTGGTTTCGTTGATAAATAAGATTTAAAGCAAGGTGTTCCGGTACATTTCAATGTTGTAAATAATTGTGCTAAAGACCACATTGCATGAGCAATGTATATGATAAAAACACATCCTAAAATTGTTGAAATTGATGGAATATACATGATGAAGTATTCAAATATTAAAACAAACAATAAACAGTTTTATATTATCTATTAAATAATAATTTAACACTTTTTATAATCCATTTGTTTTAAAGTTCGAGTCAAATTAAATAAATTTAAGCCCAATTCAACACCAGATAATGCCGTTACGAAATGACGTGTTTATTTGTTAATTACGAACTTACAAAGTTGAAGAAGAAACAACACAACACATAAAAAAAGAGAAAGAACAAAGAACTAACCACTGACATTTTCATTGCCGGCATTATAGTCTATCAAACATTTTACATTAGCTGTTATTGAGACTGCTTGAAACTGTATTTTAGATGGCGATTGGCGGTGCTTCCAAAAAATTCCTATACAAAGGTACATATGTACTTTAACTATTTATTTCAAAATGAAATTTCTTGTAGAATGTAGTGATTTTGAATATAATGAAATAAATAATGAAGAAACGGTTCTTTATATGTACTTTCTTAAAACGACAATGTATCAATCACATCACTTTTAAGGTCGATTCACACATTTCAGGTCAGTCTCAGTTCCGTCACGTCAGTCACAGTTCAGTTTCAGTCGATTTATATTAGTGATGGGAACTATCTCTATATCTACTAAAAAAACCATTATAAAACAAATCAAAGCGTGGAGCTCCTTAAAAATGAAAACGAAGTAGATTTTGGGTAAAAAGTAGTAGCGTACTTGCGAAGGCAAAATGCAGTAGATATACTACTATTGTATCAAGGGTCACATCACTGATTATGATATCGATATGACTGATCAGAATGATCATTGATCAGATGTGTGACGAAGGTACTTTTTTTTTCCAAATGGTAGTTTTTTCATAAAGTCTGAATTCAATTCAAATCAAATTACTATGTTATCAAGGAGCAATCCGATTTGTAATAGACCTTGTACAACCCTATTTCAGAGCTCATACACCTTACGTCTTACACTTTGTTTTTATATTTTGATACTGTCAACCCTGTAAAAATGTTTGAAACCTTGCGCCCAATG
Organism: Bombylius major; assembly: GCA_932526495.1. Taxonomy (NCBI): domain Eukaryota; kingdom Metazoa; phylum Arthropoda; class Insecta; order Diptera; family Bombyliidae; genus Bombylius; species Bombylius major. Next base: position 21,480,336 of record OW052043.1, read on the forward strand.
ATAACGACAACGACAACTGCTTTCCGACACCGACAAAATTAGAAGTAAATCTAAGTGAGCGACAAGTCGACAACGTTGTCTTGTCATTGGGCGAGAACAACAGTCGTTCTATTGATTCTAATTGAACGTCACGTTGTAGTTGTCGTTGTTATGCATGTTTATTAGCTAAATAAGAATTGTTATGTTTTTGTTCTTTTTTTCGAATAATAAATAATTTTAATGTATAATTAAAGTTTTTCCAATTGAGCTATCAAATTTGTAGGTTTATTTACATACATATGAGGCGCTCAGCGCTAGAACGGCCTAAGTCACATTAAAAAACAAAGGCAATGCACAATTAACCTGTTTTTTCTTCGTTTTTAAATGTATATGTATGTATGTATATATGTATGTATATATGTATGTACGAGTACATCATACACTGTATCGATTTTTTGGTACTTTTTCTCCAGTTTTGGTTCTTTTTTCGAATATAAATGGTACGGAAATATTTTTTTGAGTGGCAATGCTGATTTTGTGCTATCCTATGACATGACTTTGTGACTTTATATATAATATGGACTCAAGGCTAATATAATATAGGTTACATCTTCCCATAGGCATTACCTACTTACAATAAAAAAGTGATCAATGTGACGTCACAAGTATCAAACAATTGACATAAAAACAAACAAAACTTTCTTTCATTTATGGGAAGATGTAACCTATATATTATATTAACCTTGGATTACATCTTCCCATATATGAAAGAAATTTTTGTTTGTTTTTTATGTCAATTATTTGATGCTTGTGACGTCACATTGATCACTTTTTTATTGTAAGTAGGTAATGCCTATGGGAAGATGTAACCTATATTATATTAACCTTGATATGGACTGTACAACTTCTTGTTTCATGTGGGCCACTGATATAAATAGACTGGATGAAACAACTGTAGAAAACACCATACTGGCCCTTATCGGCGAAGGCACGTCACTGAAAGTGAGATGTCACATTAGTAAATTTGTATTTTTGAACTCGAATGTAGCGACATATGTCACACGTGTGACAGAAATCGGTATTAAATAACGAAGTAGATTTAATTAATTTTCAGACCAAAAATAACTACAAGTTTTATGGTTTTTAAAATTTTTTCCAACTTATTTAATACATATATGTATATAGTTTTATGGTTCTATAGTTTTTTAATTTTTTTTTAATAATATACACTGATTACCGAACAAAAAATTTATAAAAAATCAAAAACAGCAGTCATAATACAAATTTCTCTGTCATTCCTAAATATCCCTCTCACTGGTACTTTTACTCTCTACAGACGACTACAGCGATACGAAATTTTAGACTATGTGACAAGAGAGGTGACAATTGTCTACAAGTGACGCGACTTCGCCGATAAGGGCCACTGTAAAAATGGGACAACATTTATATTGTTGTCTCACTCTTAAGGAATTCGTCATGTTTCAATGAACGAAGAATGATTGTCAAAGCTGTCAAATTTGAATATATTCAAATTTAAAAACGTTGGAAAATCCTCCATTGAAATAATGTGTTAACAAGTAAGTTAGTGATTTATTTAAGGACAATTTGGTTTTTATCGAATTTAAATTTAATTTTAATTCAAATCCAGTTAATTTAATTTCAATTTAAATTAAAAATGTGCCTCCACCTATCTATTAAAAATATCAAATGTTTAAATCCCCAAAAGGGCACCTTAAATTACTAGCAAAATTTTACTTTTTGAAAATATAGAAAAAAAGAATTAGGTTTTTAAAAGAAAACACACAGCTTGTATTTAAATATAAAAATTCTTTATTTCAGTTTTTTTTATTTAACAACTTACAACTAGTCAAAATTTCAAAAATTAAATTCAAATTACTTTAATGAATAAATTTACTTTAATGTTTCAAAAAAAAAATGAAATGAAAAATTTAAATAAAAAATAAATTCAAGAATAATAATAAATGAAAATTGAAAATAAATTTACTTCAATAATTCAATAATAAAAAACAATAATGAAATAATGTTGTACGATAAATAATAAATAATAAATTGATAAAAATTTTCCAAGATGGCACCGCCGATCTGGTGAAATTATTCCTGTAAATATTTAGAAATAAATATTTGCAAAGGTGTGATAAATTTACACATTAAACAAATACCCTTGACGTAATTAGAAAGTCGTTAGCTTTTATACGAACACAAGTAATATAAAATTCTTTGAGTGGTCAATCGTATGCAATTATAGTCTTTCGTAATTATTTGGCCTACCAATGTGGTACGACTTGGGTACATTTACTCTATGGTAAACTTGATTGTAAAGGCGGAGTTCCAATGGACGCGTTTGGTGCGTTGCGTTTGGAGAGTTTGGTGCGTTAAATGACAACCACTTGCAAGTTTGGAGCGTTGACGGCGTTGCTGACCCAATGAAAGCGTTTGTCGCGTTGAAATATTCAATTAAGACATTAAGTTGGTATTTCACTATCCAATTTTTTTTTATAAAGAAACTTCTAATATTTTTATTTTAATATTATATAAATAAATTTATTTAAGCTAGAAAGAAATTATAATATATTATTAAAGGAATATTTTTTTATTTAATTTGTATTGAACATTTAATAAAAGTTTTTTTTTGCTTTAGTATATAAATGAAACACTTTGTAAGTTTTTTTTGATAGTGTAAGACCAACTTTATATGCTTTTAAAATTTATACAGTGTTGTTAAATAACAAAAATTATTTTTCAGCTGTCATTGTCACTTAATATCGAAAAATAATGCTAGCAACACTGGCAACGCGCATAACGCACCAAAAGTAGGAAATTGTTCAACTTTTGGAGCGTTATGCGCGTTGTGTGCGTTGACCATTTAGTCAGCTCTCATAAGAAAAGCTTATTTCTACTATACTTTATTTAACAATTAAAGTCAGTACAGGCAAGATAGGCATACTTTTCTATACTCTTTTACATTTCGTTTGTATAAATCTGTCTCGTGTGTGGGGTGATCAGATCTCAATTTCAATCGAGGGAAATCTTTTAAATGACCAAGGCAAAAAATTCATCGGGTACTGCCTCCATAAGCAAAATCAATACTTTTGCAAGATTCCTAATATTTTCTTTCCTTTGGTCAATTTCCAAAGGTACAGAAATAGTAGCTTCTAAAGCTTTTTTTAAACTCGATAGGTAACTTACCAACAATGATTATAGATTAACACAATAGATATTTCGCGTAGTACATTTATATTTGCACTCTATTTCATTAAAGGCTCCTAAACGAAACCTTCTTGTCTGTCCTATCTGGCGAGCAAAAATAGAACTAACATTTTGAAATTCAAACTTAAAAAAAATGATCGAGTGATTTTTTTTATTATCCATTCGCTCATGCTCTTGTTATTTTTTTTTTTGTGTATAACCAAAACCCTCTACAATAAAAGACTCCTACTGGAGTTTTGTATATATTAGTAAGAAGTGCCATGTTTTGTTTTGACATTTTAGTTTCTTATGGTTTCTTAATAAGAGTGGTGGAATATTAGTGTAAAGAAATAGTGTTTTAGCTGAATATTTTTGGTTTTTTAAATAAAATATTGTTTATAAAAGTTTTGAAATATAATAAATTAACAGTGTTCAATTTTTAAAGTGCACAATAGTCAAAAAAATTAAATAAAAAGGTGGAAAATGTTGTGCGTTCTTACCTACTTGTAAGAGAAAAAATTAAAGTATGACTACATAGTACATACATATCTATGGTGAGGTTATATTATTTATATGTAATAAAGTGAATAAATTGATTTGAGTTAATAGAATTTAATTTATTAGTTATCACAAATTAAGTGTCTATTTGCCTTCATTACACAATAAAGATTATGTACCAAATTATTTACTTTTTCATAGACTTCTTTTATATACATTTTTGTGATTATGTTATGATGTGAGAAATTGATTTGATTCAATAATTTAACAATTAATATAAACTTATAAATAAAATTTTATTAAATGAAATAAATTTGTTCTGTATTTCCTTCACTTTATTTATTTTTTTCATATATTTGTGTTTACATTTTATTTCAATTTATTCACTTTTATAATATAACCTCACCATAGGTAATGTAGTCATTAGTCACATGTCAATATATAGGTATAGAAGAAAAAAGTTTATATAATTATTCTTTAAACTTCAATTATTCATATAAATACATATATGTATCAGAATTATTATAAATTAAATTTTATTAAATCAAATCAATTTATTCACTTTATTACATATAAATAATACATATAACCTCACCATACTTTAATTTTTTCTCTTGAAAGTAGGTAAGAAGGCACAATATTTTTCACCTTTTTATTTAACTTTTTGACTATTGTGCACTTTAAAAATTATAACACTGTTAATTTATTATATTTCAAAACTTTTATAAACCATGTTTTATTTAAAAAGCCAAAAATATTTAACTAAAACACATTTTCTTTACATCACTATTTGTACTACCAGCATTGAATATTTTGACGTTTCAACACTTTTATCGTGTTTGATTGTGTTAGTGCAGACATCCATAGCGCGGCTTTTATATGTAGATGGTTTTACTTCTTAGAGTGTGTGTGGAATCGAGTAAATTTTTACTACAGTAGTAAATTTTGACATAAAACGTTGTGAATTTAACTGTCAAAATTTACTCTGGCTCTGGGGCTAGTATAAATTTTGACAGTTTGATAGTAAAATAATGTAAAGTCAAAATATCGAAACAAGTACACAATTTTGTAGTTTTTAAAATTTCCCCATTACGCACAGCAAATGTGAAAATTTTTTTTACCACGGTAAATTTTATTCTACCACTAAATCTAATGTCAAAATTTACTACAGTAGTAAAAATTTACTCGATTCCACACACACTCTTATTAATTATCTTTTTTTATGTGTGTACCATTAAGAATGTACCAGTCGACCATCTTGTTTCATGTGACATGTGGAACTTGTATTTTTCTTATTTTTTAATTAATTTTGATGTATTTTTAAAACATAATTGTATAAATTAATCAACGCAAATCTTCATATTTTTACTAAATTTGTCTTCTTTTTGAAAATAATTTCACCACAAAGGTTAATGGCGGTTAGTAGAATGTATTTTATAGTCATCTGTCAGTGTTGTCGCTTCGCTATAATAAAAATAATATTTTTTTATATTTTTTACAGATGGCTTCAACAGTGCCAAAGAGGACTAGAAAGTGCCAATTCGAAATAAAATAAAAGTAATAACAGGAAAGACAAAAATAAAATAACGTTGTTCTCTTGTTTATTATAATTTCATACGCGAAAAAAACAGCAATAATTAAAGTACAAAAACAAATTAAAAAACCAAAACAATAACAAAATTTAAATCTTTTTTTATAATTTTATTTCATTAATATTGTGGATTTTGATTACTTTAAAAATAGCTTATTTGGTCGCCAATTGCAACAAGAAAATCCATTTGCCTTCAAAAAATCTTTACTCAATAACGAACAAGTTTGAAGATGTAAACGATATTTCTTGCGAACGTTTTAATGAGCTTGTATTGTGAAAATATTCGTTCAACTTCTGTGGAATGCGGTAAAGGCAAAATACCATTTACAATTCTTAAAGTTTATGGAATTATTTCAGCCTTAATAATAAAGGGCCAAAATATAATCTAAAGTCCCAAATGTGCCAAGTGAGGCAAAAAGTGCCAAAAATGGCACAAATGTGCCACATTTCATAACACTGATCCAACTTTGCTAAAAAATACAAGGCAAATGTTATCAGAAGATCTTCTTCTTACATACTTTTTAGATGTTACTCGTAAATTAATTTCCTAATAATAGAGTAAAGTAAGACCACGAGTTGTAGTAGAAGAGTAAAAAAAATTTCGTTTCATTAATGTAATTAATAAAAACTATTTACGTGAAAACATTCCTAATTTAAAAATTTTTTATGCTTTTACTGAAGTTATCCGAAATCTTGTAAATCTCCGTTGTTTTTTCCTTTTTCTCTCTTCGCTAAATTTTAAAGCTAAAATACCTCAAAAACGGATTTTCCCCTCGTCCTCCCATCACTACTATAAGTATTATTACAAGTGAAGAATAGCTGTCATGCAAGAATTTTTTGTAAATATAAGTTGTGTTTTATTGGAACTTATGAGCGGGTTTACACGGTCACTTTTTTCAATGGCATTGACGCCCATTCCGCTTTGTTAAATAGGAAAGAAGTAACAAGTATGTGGTGGGAAGTCACTCACGGGATAATCGAACTTTTTCTTCGAGCACGCCGGTTCCCTTTTGTGCTATATTCGTAATTTGGAATTTTTTTTTATATTATCGCATCTCCTTTTCATTTTATATTTGTAGTGACACAGCTCATATCTATCTTTATATATGGAGATGAAACATACACAACATATACATATTGTCGTTTCATCTTACCTAACAAGAAATCGGTATAGAAGAGAATGAAGAGAATTTGAGCTATGGTAAAAAAGTGACTGTGTAAACGTACGTACGACTTTTTCGTAATTTAACAAAGCGGAATGGGCGACAATGCCATTGAAAAAAGTGACCGTATAAACCCGCTCTATGAAGTGAATTGTCATCTTTTCAGTTTCTCTTAAATCACTTATCTTTAAGAGTGTGTGTGGAATCGAGTAAATTTTTACTACAGTAGTAAATTTTGACATTAGATTTTGTGGTAGAATAAAATTTACCGTGGTAAAAAAAATTTTCACATTTGCTGTGCGTAATGGAGTAAATTTTAAAAGCTACAAAATTGTGTACTTGTTTCGATATTTTGACTTTACATTATTTTACTATCAAACTGTCAAAATTTATACTAGCCCCAGAGCCAGAGTAAATTTTGACAGTTAAATTCACCACGTTTTATGTCAAAATTTACTACTGTAGTAAAAATTTATTCGATTCCACACACACTCTTCTTGAAAATAGAATCATTTTAAATGCCCCAACAAAACATGTTGAAAAATTAAATTACATGAACAAATTTCACCAAAAAAATACAACATTACGAATCGATTTTAGAAGAAATATAAAATACGAACTACAAATCACGTGATATTAACAAACTTCATTTCCACAAAGTTATTTTCCCATCAAAACAACTGGTAAACTGAAAATTAATGAACTGATAAAAAAAAAATTAGTTCCAATAAAACACAGCTAGACTGTGACTAAAAAATAAAAGTTGGATTGGAATCATGGATTGATGTGAATTTCGATTGACTGTTTGAATTTTATACTTTTCGAATGTGTGAACATACTGATAATTTGACATTATTTTTAGAGATGATACTCAGAAGTCAGAAGATTCTTGAGCTAAGAAAAGAATGAGTAAAGAATAACGGAGGTAAATAACTTATTGCTTCATTCCTAAAACTGAAAAAGTTATTTTAAAATCATTAATTTTGAAAAAAAAAAAAAATCAAATTTAATTTAACTTAGTAGTTGAAATTGTTAAATAGCTAGAGATCAAAATGTCTTCTGAAAAGTGGTATCGTGAAAAAATCAATGAACTGCAAAATAAAGAAACACGTCTTTATACTCTCAACCAAATAAAAAATCAGCTATATAATCAAAATCCAGAAGTAGAAATTGCTATTAATTTCCTAAAAGCTCCAGAAATTTTTCAATGCTTGGATGAATCTTCTTCAAGGTTTGTAAATTAATACTTTTTTTGAGACATTTTCCAAAGATTTAATTTATGTTAAATTTTAGGGATCCTCAACAATCAGATTTTGTCATTGATATTCTTTCAATTTGTATGTCTACTTTAGTTTTGGATCATACCGATTATATAAATGTTTTACAAAAATCTTTATCACATTCAAATGCAGAAGTTCAATCATTGGCTCTACGTAAAATTATAAAATATTTAGAAAAGCATCCTGATATAATATCTTTGGATTATAATATAACAATAACAATATTAAATCATTGCCTTGATAATAAAGAAACATCTGTTGGAGTAATGGCAATAAAAATTCTTTCACGTATTTTGATTTCATGTATTCATAACGATGAAATAAAAAATGCACTTTTGAAAAGATGTAATCTTCAAATACAATCTTCAAATTTTTCTGAAATTATACGTGGTCGTATTTATGAGATTTGTATAAATTTAGCAAAATATTCATCGACAATTTTAAATGAAGTTGAAATATTCTTAAATCATATGTTAACTGAATTAGATGGTGATGATACACTTTTAAAATTAAATATACTAGAATTACTTGTTTCTTTAGCTGAACAAAATCATGGTCTTGTATATTTGGAAAATAGAAAAATTTTCGAAAAAATAAGTAAAAGTGTTGAACAAATACCACAAAATCCATTAGATGCAATTTTAATACCAGGTTTTATGAAATTCTTTGGTAAAATTGCATATTCTCAACCACAAAAAATAATTACAGGATATCCCAATATGATACAATGTTTATTAAATTGTTTATTATCTGAAGATGTTTCACTTTTACCTACTGCATTTGATACTTTGGGTGAGTTGGTCAAATTAAGAATTATTATTATTGATAAGAATTAAATAAATTTTATTATAATTTGTACTTCTTTAAGGCAATTTATCACATTCAGTTCAAGGTAAAATTCTTCTTGAACAGAATTATTCAGCAAATTTAGCTGAATGTTTTCAACAACTTGCAGTTTATTTACAAAATCTTCCAACCGATTTGAAAATACGTGTATTTAATACATTAGAAATTATTTTCAAAACTGAAGGAATGATAACTGAAGAAATTAGGTACTTATATGAAATTATTAGACATTACATTAAAGTAAATACCTACTTTATTTTAATATAATTTATATTTATTTATTTTTTATAGTAACATTACACAAAAATGGTTTCAATATATGACTGGTTCAACGGATCTACGTTTTTTATTAAATTTTGCAAAAAATCCATTTCCAGATATAAAAACAGCCTGTTTATCATTTTTAAAAGTACTCTGTGAATATCATTGGGGTATAATTGCATTAAGAGATACAGCAACATTCATTGAATTTTTACTAGATAGACGTGTTGAATTTGATCAGAATGCACTTTATATAAAATATGAAATTATAAAAATTCTATCTGAAACAACGGTATTTGATGTTCAAACAATTTTACAATTAAAAAAATATATTGAAGAAGGTGTACAATATGTTGAAGCAATTGTTGAAATTGCTGTTGAAGGAAGTTAAATTTTTTTTTCTTTTTTTTAAATTTGTTTATGTTTTTTTTTAGTGTGGTGAAAAATGGCTTTTTTTTTTTGAGTTAAATTGATTTAATAATATTTTTACTTTATCTAAAGGAAATAAATTTTATAGTTATCAAACAGAAATAACTAATTCATAACATAATTTGTTTTAAATAGATCGTTTTGGTTAGAACCAAACTCATTTCAGAATTTATTTGATAGCACATTACGGTTCAGCCAAAATATCCAGGTGAGAATAAAATAGTTGTGCAATCAGCTTAACCGACTAACCGTCGATTTTTATAATTGTGTGAATGAAATTAAAATAATTTCGGATGATTATTTACACATATCTGTACATAGGCGAGAACCATTTTTTTTTTTTTTTGCAAAGGCTTTGAAGGATATCAAAGTTCTTTTCTCTTAGAATTGCATATCTTGATCGCATTGCGAGGTCAACATTCTTTTTTTTTATGTTTATAAATTGAAATACAATAATTCATGATGTTTACATAAAACATAATAAATAGCAATTGTTGGCGTTTCAGATGTAATATTTTGAAACTTTTAACTTCACACTAATGTGATTAAATTTGATTATTTGTAAATTACATTTTGTTTTTTTCTCTATACTTTTCTTTCTTTCATATTATATTTTAACTAGTTGGGAAAAGAGTAGAGTGCTTTCATAAATGCCTCGAATGCGCTGGAATTGTAATCAGAGTCGTCAACTGTGTATGTAAGCATTTGTTAGAATAAATGAATATGATTCGTCATGTTCAAATATGACGTCACAAGTTTATAAAATTTAATAATTTTTAATTATTTTAAATCTTATTTTAAATTTAAAATCGAACTAAAGAAATGCCAGGAAAAAAATGTACAACACTATTCGTTTTAATTGAAAATAAACATCGCAGTCGCCTGAAAACGATTGAATAATTTCAGCCGACTGCGCTGCAAGCTTGAATTAATGAACATTATTGCACTGGAAAGTAATTTATGAACATGATTTTTACGCCGTCAGCGTCGTCGACGCATTTATGAAAGCACTCGTATTCTCGCCTGCACGATTTAATTTAAGTATAAAAGCTGTGGAGTGTCCTCTTTAACGTGACCTACATTACGTATGTTCTTATTGGTGCAAATTATATTTGCTAGCCAAAAAGTACTGTTAAAAAGTTTTTGCATAAAAATGACTTGTTTTACAAAAACTGTTATTTCACCGATATAATAACTTGAAATCAAAATTTTGTATTTTTTAAAATCAATTTTTCAATTTCTTTTGATAATGGTATATTGGTATATCTCATGAAATAAGTTGGAAAGTTTCATTTAAAATGCACTATTAACTGTTACCCTACAACATCCCGAAATGGAGAAATAATGGTTTTTGTAAAACTTTAGATTTTTTTTTCAAAAAATTTTTAACGATACATTTAAAATAACGCTTCGAAAAAAATACCATTTCAATAGCTTACGCCAACCTATTCGAAGTTCATTTTTCCCCTATATTTTTTTCGAAACCTAAGAGCCCTAGTATCGAAATTTTGAATTTGATTATTTTAGCCTCTCAGGCCTTTCAGAATCTCACTTTTGATTATGATTAAAGAATTAATCAAAACAAGTTTCCTGCAACTTAATTTTTACAATTACAATGAGGGTATTCATTTGAAATCGTAAAAGTAAGCAACGTTAATTGCAAGCAATTACAAGTAAAGCCAATATTTTTTATTAACAATCACACATTCTAAATTTATTTATATTTATTATTTAGTTGTTAAATTTTTCTTTCCAGCATAAAATGATAAAAGACAAATTCACACTACCGCGTTGCGTTGGTGTGAAAGCTTTTTGCGATAATTTTTACCGCCTATGTACCGTTGCGGTACTCGTATCGCTACCGTTCCGCATACAGCGTTGGTGTGAATCAACCTTAATAAAAGTAATATGAATATCAATAAAAGAATTAAATAAAAATATGTCAAGTGCATAATATACGTTCTGTATTGAAATTTTGTATGTGAAAAAGTTTTTCGAACTTTACATTAATGCAGATTTCATCATAGTTATATGTTTTTGGTTGGATTTCAACTATTTTTGTTGAACTAATTGATTGGTATTTATAATACATAGGTATTAGATTTACATTGATTTGGTTCTGGTTGGTACCTACATTCTTTGATATTTGTGGTTTTGAATTTTTTTTTGTCGCTTAAGAACAAGAACAGCTTTTTTATTTAATGCCATGCTGTTTGAATTATATACTACATGGCCACAATTTATTGTTAATATGTTGGGTTTTTAATCAATAAACATGCAAGGTGTGTTTATATCCAGCACCATACGAAAATTATGCATTTTCTATTCATTCACCCATGTTCTGAATTCCGCTTTTTCGGAATTGAAGTTGCGGAAGTGGAATTAGGTGTTCTAGATTCCACTTTCACTAAATTTTCGTAAATTCAATTCCGCAAAATTTTTGTACGTGGAATTGAAATATTAATCATCTAATTCAACTGTGGCTTGTATTTGTATAAGTCGGAATTTTATTAGTAACATTTTTTTTTAAATATATTAAATAATGAATAAATTTAAATTTATTTTAAAGTTAATGCATATTATTATTCTAGTATAATTATGTATTTCCATAAATATATTTAATGTATTTTTAAAAAACACCCAAAAATAAAGAGCAATTAGAAATATTTGTGAATTTTATAGACAAAAATTCTTAACTAATAAATAATTATCAAAAAAAAAAAAAAAAAAGCAAAGAAGAAAATAAAACTTTTATGTGAGAATTTAACAACAGCTGATTCGAAATTAATGTTCGAAATATATAATTCCGCGTGGAATCTAGAACACCATTTTCCATTTCGCATGGATTTGAATTCGTATTCCACTTCCACTTTTAGCGGAATCTAGAACATGGGTGATTAACTTAAATTAGAATGAGAGGTAATTGAAAAGGAAATCTGTGCCACATATACAATATTGCAATAAGGAAAAAATTTTACAAATCATGTAAATTTCATACATTACAGCTTTAAAAAAAAAATTATATAAAATTTTCAGGAGGTAAAGACGTGTTTTTCACTAAGCACACCTAATTTCTAGAACATTAGTATTGAACAGTATAATATATTTTATGTGCCTATAAAATTAATTATAAAATATAACATTTTTTGTTTTTTATTAAAGCAAGCTATGGAAAACGCTAAATTTAGAGTTTTAAATGATAGAGAAATAATATGAAATGCACAATTACTGTAACAATTATAGAAATATTTACTTTTCCAACTCACATTTCTTAATTTTTCCTTAATATACGCGTAAAACACTACCTACATGCAAAGTTTCATGGTTCTTCTAGGGTTATTAGAAGTACCCTAGAGGTTTTGATTATACCGGTCAGTGGGTGAGTACCAAAATTAGCTATTGTTTGGGTCGATATCTCAAGACCTATTGAAGCTACATACATATGATACATATACATGAAATTTGGTATATAAAGCGGGACGACATAAATTATCACGTGGATCAAGTTTTGTCTGCTTAGCTTTAAAAAACAATGAGCTGTGAGAAGTCAAAAATGGCTCGAAACAGTTGGTGGTAAATAGTGCATACGGCCTATGAATTGAACTTACTACTGTGCGCTTACATACAATTATACGAGTATGTACATATACATATACATAAATGTATATTAAATACAAAACTTATATATGAGAAATACCATTTTTATCATGGGTCACAAATTCGCACTATGAATATTTTAAATATCATCCACTACTTACTTATCGTTGCTTTCTTTATGATTTGTCTAGGTATAAACACTTATGTACACTTATGTATCCGATACCTCATACCTGTACACGACAGCAACAATATAACTTTTTTTTCTACTTGTTTTTCTATATCATAAATCAAAGATAACTTTTCCAATTTAACTAGAACAAATCTGTCGTGTTATATTTTTCTTTTTACTTTTTGTCTTCCTCTTTTTGTTCGTTTTTTATACTTCATATTTTCATTTTCAACTTTAGTATTTTGTATTTGGAAAAATACTTAATTTTTGTTTTCATGGCATTTGGTATGTTTGTCTTTTTTATTACTTACATATATTCTATTGTGTGACTTTGAAGTGAAATTGGAAAAATAAAAAAAATTGGGAAAATAAATGGAAAAATTATATTATATTCATTTTTGTTGTTTCGTCACACAAAGTAAAAAATAAGTTTTGTTTTTATGTAAAACGAATTTGAAATATTTTATTTTATTGACTTAATAATCTGTTTTAAATTGAATTGAAAGTTTTGTTTTTCTTCTATTAGATTTGTATAAAAATAAAACTTTGCTTTCCATTAAAAATTAAATTTTTGATTTATTTTGTTTAAAGGAAATTTATATGGTGGAAGAAATACGGTATATATATGATATATTAAGTTAATGAAATTGATAAAACTTTCAGAAATTATAGCAATGATTATAGATTCTTATTAATTAAACTAGTTTACACAACATCTGTTGCCTCAAATATTTCAACTGTTTTCGACTAATTATAACACGCTCATTTCGAAAATATTAATTATATTTTTTCAATCAGATCAAAGTTGTATAAGTACTTATACAACTTTGATCAGATCTAGTTTTCGAGCAACGGGTAACCAATGACTTTACAAAAATAGCAATCATCCAGGTGATTTTTAGGTTCCCGCCAGATTATTGGTATTCCAAATTTGAAGAAACTTCTTTTACGATTTTTCCATAATCTTAAGTACTCGACACATGACTTACAAACACAATTAGGAGCCCACGGTTTGTTATTTTTATTCAAAGCTATGCCGAAATACAGCAGATAGGTACTTTTAATTAAATCAGAAATACTTTTTATATGTATACTTTTTATCCACTTACTTTTTCCTTTGTGGGTAAGAGTGTTCCTCGTGACGTAATTTAAATTTTGGAAAGAGTTTTAAGGTAGTAAACGTGAACGGATTTACATGGGGTTTTCGGATTTGAGATGAGTGAATAGAATGCTTCCTGTCTAGAATCGATCTCTTTCTTGAAAATAATTAAATATGATGGAATATTCGAAAAATATGAATTTAGAGAACGGAGAAAGTTACTGAGAAACTTCCGAAACGTCCTCGAACAACTCTTTACTTGAATATCATCGTAGTTACAGAGGCTTTATAATCAATTTTTAAAAAGTATATGTTATAAAAGTTTTTTTAACCTATAAGCTTATTATACTTTCTTTGAAAATATATTCTCCACATACTATATATAGCAAAAACATTAAGGATTGTTTAAACAACACCTTTTTGAACTACTCATACCGAATAAACTTCCAGTAATACTCTCAAGTCTCTACACGCACAATAACAATCAGTAACTTACTATAAGTACCATGGTGTAATGATATATAAGGTGTGTGCTTTAGAAACTTCGAGTTGGCATTTGGTAATTTAGTGCTGCCATATATTATTAAATAAAACAAAAAAATTTAAGTTATAAATTTTTGTATTTTTTTATTTTTGAATTTTAAATTTTCAATTTTTTTTAAATTTCTTTCTTTTATAAAAAAGTATATTCTAAAAAAATATATATATATTTTAAACAATTATTTTGAAGAAAACTGTCGTCGTCGAAATGAACACTACAAATCCGGGATGTTTTTAAATTAATATATGTTTCTCCACAAATCTTCATCCACTTTTCACATATTTCTGTTTTTTTCGGGAATGTGTAAAAACTTATTTTTAGATTCATTTTTCTCACTTTTTCGTAGTTATTTTTGCATTCTTTTACTACACAGCGCACCATTGTTTATTAATATTTTATAATTAATTTAATATTAATAATTTATAATTAAAAAAAAATAACAGAATAAAAATTATTTTCACACAATTCACAACACGAAATGATTTTAATATACATAAATATCATTCCACCATAATGGAAAATAAAATGCTAGTGACAGCACTTTTTTTCAAGTTAAAATGTCAAATTCCTTTGTTAGCAAGCTGGGTTCTGATTGGCCAGTTCGATTCGAAATTTGTTTACGTTTAAAGCACACACCTTATATATCATTACACCATGATAAGTACTAAATAATGAAAAAGGTAATTTGAAGAATATTACTAAAACGCGGTGCTGCGGAAAAATTGAGGGTAGATTTAAAAATAACGTGTTAAAAATATTTATAATCAGGTATAAAATTCGAGGCAACAGACGAAAAGTGAAATTTTGTAAACTAGTGTTATCTTTGTTATTAATTATCTTTGATTATAGGTACGATCCCATCAAAATACCTTTAAGTATGTAGATATATTTTCTATTTATAGTATTTTTGATTTCAGATTTGAAAAATAATCTTTTTTAATGAACGAAAATTGTTATTTATAATCTCCGAAAGTTCAAATTGAAACAGTTTGATTTGAGGATTTTATTTATCTTAACAAAATATTTCTAAGGTGATTTCCGGGTTTGAGAAAAATGTAATCTGTAGGAAAATTGCAAAGTTTGATGAAAACTTTCGTACTTATGTTATGTCCATGTGTGAAATTATGTAGATAATGACTAAACTATTTTGACTGACTATTTTTTCTTTTATTTAAAACCAATTGAAGACTCAGTTTATCTAGACATCAAAATTTAATAAGCTTGAAAATAATTTTACATCTGTTATTTATTAAAAACATGGTGTCTGATATGCAAAATTGTAGTAATGTAATGCAACCATGTGACGTAAAATTCGTCTGTACTTCCGATTAGTGAACGTGAAATATTGAAATGAAACCTTTTGATATGAAAGCTTTGAAATGTCCTTTTTAACGTGTCATATGTCCTTATTTAATTCCATTTTATAATTGAAAAGTATCGTTAAAAAAAATGATAATGAAAAACCAAAAAACATATAAGTAGAAGATGTCTTCTTTCAAGTTTTAGAGATATACAGTTATCAAAAGAAGTTGAAAAATCGATTTTAAAAAAAACACGAAACTTTGATTTAATGTTTCTACATCTCAAGAACTATTAATCCGATCGGAATGAAATAAAAATGTGTTAGAAAGAAAAGCAAGTTCTTTTTAAAATCCATTATTAACCGTTGTACTGGAATATCATGAAACAGAGAAATAACAGTTTTTTTTAGATTATGTCAATTTTGTTACAAAGTTTTTAACTGTACTTTTTGGCTATAATATTTAATTTGCACCAATAAGGACATCGTCAAAAAGGACACTACAACAAAGCTTTCTTATTAAAATTAAATTGTGCAGGCGAGACTACTCTTTCCCAATTCCCAACTAGAAAAAAACTCTCGTTACAATAGCTCACGCCCGCTAAACAGAAGTACAATAGTACATAATATTGTGGTTAAAATAATAATTTTGTGCATATTTAAAATTCTATGTATATACATACATATACACATAAAACAAATATACCACAAAACATTTAACTGAAAACCAATTAAAAACAAATAACATTAAATTGCTAAATCATTAAGACCGATCAAGATCTTTTTCAAAAATTCAAGTCCTAAAAATCACTTCAACAAAATTGTATATATATTTGTATACACATACATAATTGTAGTATATATTATACAATACACGTAAGTGTATGTATGTTCATATATATTGATAAGCATTATAAAATAAAAGAGCATCAAGGACAACAATGCAAAATATGGTAAGCATTTACTGCTAAAATTTTTATAATGAATAAATATATATGTATACATGAATACATATGTATGTATATGAATCATATATTCTATAATTGTATGTATATATAGTCATATGTATGTATATTATTATAGTATGTACTTTATATTTTACCAACAATGTAACCAATATGTCCCTCATGACATTTGACATCCAATTTAAAAGTTGGCAAGCTTTTCGTATACATACTAGTAAAAGGCTATCATCCATTTATATTAGATGTATTGTATATACATCTATACAAATGTATGAAAAAAAAAAGAAAGTATACATACATACTAGGTCCTTTAATATTATATGTATTTATATAAACTTGTGAATATACATATGTACATATGTATACTACAAAAAATAAAAGAAAAAAAAACAGAATCCAAGTCACAAGTGGTACATATTATTCATTTGTATTCTCCTTGAATAGGATTTTAAATAGTAGGATGTTGTATAAACTATAAAAGTATGCACAAGAGTAGTTATATGGTAGAAAAGTTTCCTATAAATCTTCATCACAATATTATGCCACCATTACTCATTCTTTTGAATCATTTCGATATTGTTAATTCTTTTTATTTTTCATTTTCATTTCGCAAAATGCATTTATAGTATAATATGTATGTTCTTCCACATCCTGTCTCTTGAATTCAAGCAACCAGACAACAAAATTTCCCTGCTACACAGCACCGAATAAACTATAGGTATGTGGGTACTTATATGTATATTATTATTATTATTATTATTTTTTGATAATACCGTTTTTATATCCTTTCCTTGATATCATTCATGAGTGCTTTGTATGTCACCCATGTCACCCCATATTATCTATGTATATGTATATACTCGTATGTACGTTTATACTTACTCTTCTATATTCTGAAATTATTCTCCAAAAGCTTTCCAAAAAATGAACAACCAGCCAAACACATAACAAATTTTCAAACCAATTCTGAACCATTCATCCATCACCATTCACCATACACCCACTATCAACCAACCCACCCTTTCAAAACAATTTTTGTTATCTCAATAAAATCAACTTATTGTTCTCCAAATTTTCCCTGTATAAAAAAGTTAGTTAAAGTGAAATGTATATGTGTATAGGGAAAAAGAAACAGATAATCAAATTTAAATTGAAAAAAGGAAATAAGGACGAGAATGCAAATAGAATATTAAAAAAAAGCACAAATAAATAAATTAAAAAAAAAAATAGATAAAAACAAAAGTGTATGTATAAATACATAATAGATGTTTATTTTACGTAAGTATATTGCTGTGGTGTTATAACTGTTTTCTCTGTTCTTGTTATCAGATGATTGTATCTATGTATATGTATTCAGATTCGCGGTATTTTTTTTCTGCTAAATATAGATACTAAAATAGGTAATAGTATTTATGTATATATTTATGCATATGCATATAATATGTAAGTCTAACATGGCTTTAATTTAAATACATATATATATATATATGTGTGTGTGTGTAATATATGTGTAATATATATTAAGGTGTGTAGAAAACATAAATATTCTAATGAATTTTTGGAGATACTATACGGATTCACAAAAAAAAAAAAATAGGATTTTTTAAAAAGATTTTGAATATTGTTTTCGGTACATAAAGATATTTTTACAGTTGTTATAGATTAATAGATAATGTAAATTGTAAATATACTTGAGACAGGTGAATATGTACATATTTATATATATATATGTACATATATATATATGTATATATATATGTATGTGTGTTATATTCATTGAATATTTTAGATTGAAAATGCAGTCTGATTGTGCAAACTATAAATTTATCTATTTTATCATAAAGTTTTCATGAAAAAATACAAACTTATATACCTATTATATATAGGTAAACAACAGACATGTACATATATTTATATCTTTAGAAGCAATCTGAAAAGAAAAGAAAAATCTAATCAAAACAGATTATTAATTTTATAATTTAAAAATTAAAATAAAAAAAAATACCGTTTGAGGAAATATCTTAATGATTTTATTTTGGTAATTTTTTCCTCCATTCAAGATTTCTTCTGATGTGAGTTTAATTTATTATGTATTTTTAAAAAAAAAATTTTTTTGTATGAAATTTTTTATAATTTCAAAGTAGATATTTTAGTATCAGAGACGAGCTCTGTACTTGATGAGGATCCATGAATGACGGAGAAAATGATGCTTACACACTGGGGATAAACGCCATGGCAGAATCAAGGATCTTTAATGACAGTCTGCATACATTGGGTGAAGAAGAAACGGCATCAGTTAGTGTACAATTCTCTCAATTTTTTCTAGAAAAATTCAGGGAAAGTCAGTCCGCGAATTTTAATAATATTATAATGGGTGATAAGACCTGGGTTTATAATAGCGAACCCGAAATAAAAATCTTCTGTATGGAGTGAAAAAGGTCAACCTTCTCCAGTAAAAGCCTTATGTAACAATTCCACTTAAAAAGTAATGTTTGCGATTTTTTTTAGTAGATGTAAAATTATAGGTGTTACCGCACACTAATGTACAAATAATTGTTTACCTAAAATGTTTGAGAATATTTTACAAGGACGTTTAAAAACTGAATTGCGGAGATATTTCAATGAAATTCGGCCAGTGGCAGTACCATTATTCGCCCGATTTACTACCTTGCGACTTTGCGGCTCTTCCCAAAAATAAAAAAGCCTTTGCGTGGAAGAACATACGAAAGCGAAACAGGGCCGCGATTCTCGAGATCACTCGTAAAGTTACGCATACGTATCTTTACGAGTACTTTGTTTCGAATGGTTTATGTCAGACGTATTCTTAAAATCAATCGAATATTTATTTACCATTCGAATAGATTACGAGCAAAGACCATATATAATTAGACAATCAATTTTTCCGTTACTTGACTGTTACATTTCAAATTTCTTAAACAATCAACAAAATTTGATCGTTATTTTCCAATAGTAAAGCTCTTGAGTTCTTCAAGCTCTGCAAGTACAATTGTACAAGTACATATAAAGTTTTTTAAATATGTATTTCGAATTTTCGTAAATATCGTCGAAATCTACCATTTTTATTTTATTTTCTATTTCATTCACACACATTACTGTATTAATTGTTTTTGTATACCGTATGATTTTTTTAAATTTTGTTTTTGTAGGCATTCTAAAATATTCATATTTATACAGTATGTATTACATTTGGTATGTTTACTTGTTTAATATTTATATTAATTATTATAGTTTGTACATAGGGTAAGATCACGAGATCTATTGTTTAAAAAGCCGGTATTGATTTGGCTATCGGTATTACCTTTTGTTCACTTATATTTATAATGAATTATGTATTATCGTATTATGTACATGAAGAGTAATAATGTTTCTTCTGTAAAATGATTTTATACATTTGGTCATTCGGCTTGAGATAATAAAAGTGAACACTATAAATCAGAAGTGGTATTAAGAGCCCAAATTTTTTTAAATATTATATTATATTATATATTTATATATCTATTAAAAAAAAAAAAAAAAAAAAAAGTGTTTTAGTGTTTTATATATATAAAAAAAAAAAAAAAAAAAAAAAAAAAAAAAGTAAAATTTAAACTTTTTAAATAAATTTTTTAAAAATGAATCAAGGTAAAAGTGATTTAGTAAAAAATTTTTTTCAAAAAGCAAATGTAAATGTGCTTAAAGAAAAATTAAGACATTTAAATCTACCTACAACTGGCGTAAAAGCGGTATTAATGTTGCGACTTGAAGATGCCTGGAAAGATATGGATTTAGAAGAGTTGAAAAATCTAGTAGAAATTCAGGATGAAGGTGACCTTTCGGAAGCACATGGAACTGATAGTAGCGGTAAGTCTAATCCAACAAATAATAGCTTACAAAGTGAAATTATAGATCTTGATGAAGAATTAGAACATTTAAGAGATATTGTGAAAAAGAAAAATGAAATCGCGGATTTAAAACGCCAATTATCAGTTCTAACAGAAAATGAAAGTCATCAAAGTGTTGGAAATACCCAGTTTAATTTTAAAGATATTGAATGTTCATTGCCGGTATTTACGGGAGATGATAATTTCTCAATTGAAAAATGGATTGAAAATTTTGAAGAAAATTCTATTGCTTTAGAATGGGACGATAAAAATAAATTAATTTTTGCAAAACGATTAATGTCCGGTACAGCTAAACTGTTTTTACGTACCATAAAAACGGGATCTTGGGCTGAATTGAAATTGAAATTAATGAAAGAATTTCAAAAAAATGTTTCGAAAGCTGAAATTCATACTAAACTTCGTAGTAGAAAAAAGAAACGTGAAGGAACGTTGCAACAATATGTACTAGCAATGCAGGAAATAGCATCTTTTGCAGAAATTGATGAAGGAGACATTGTTCAGTATATTGTAGCGGGAATTTCTGATTCAGAGGTCAACAAGGTCATACTTTATCATGCTAACACAATACATGAACTGAAAATGGCTCTAAGAAAATATGAAGTACTTAAAAGAAACCAAGGGTTTTCTAGAGAATCGTCTTCGCAATCATCATCATTTTCAAATGACAAATTTAAAACACATGGTAATGTTCGTTCAATTATAAAGTGCTTCAATTGTAATGAACAAGGTCACACAAGTACGAATTGTTTAAAACCTCGTCGAGAAAGAGCATCCTGTTTCAAGTGTGGCAAAGCGGGCCACAGAATAAATAAATGTACTCAAAGGATAATGGTTGTTCAAAAAAATAATGAAAAAAATTGTAATGTTTTGCAACAACAACACGTGATGAATGTGGAAGATTTCGAGTATGAAGTTACACTGAAGCTGTATAAAGATGACTCCAATTTGAGCTGTACATCATCGCTCACAACATTAATAGATTCGGGGAGCCCTATTAGCTTTATACAGGAGAAATATGTTCCTCAACATTACATTATGGATCTGGACAGCAATCATCAACATAAATTCTGTGGTATAAATGGCAGCCCATTGGGAATAATAGGTCAGGTAAAATGTATCATAAATTTTGAAGGTAGTAATTTAAATATTTGTTTATTTGTTGTAAAAAATTCTACAATGAAACATTGTATAATTTTAGGTAGAAATTTCATCAAAAGAAATAATATGATAATAGTAAAAAAAGATGGAATTGATCAAGCTGAAACTGAAAAAATAGAAAGGAAAAAAGACACAACATTTGATAATTCGAAAGATTATGGTAGGTGTGAAAAGTTTGATTATTTTTTAAAACAAATTTGCAATATAAATGTAGAACTAGATCATGATGTAAATTTAAATATAAATGAAAATCTAAGTTATGACGTAAAAAATGAAATTCTTAAAATCATGAAGCAAACTTGGACTAAAGAAAAAATGATCGGGTTAATAATACTTTAAATGATTTTTATATGAACATAAAATTGTCTAAAGAGCAAGTTTGTTATTCAACTCCAAGGAGATTGCCATATGTCCATGTCGCGGAACTTCGTAAAATTTTAAATGATTTATTGGAAAGAAAAATTATCCGTGAGAGTAATTCACCATATGCATCGCCAATAGTTTTAGTTCAGAAGAAAACCGGTGACATGCGCTTATGTGTGGATTATAGGGAATTAAATAAGATCACTGCACGCGAAAATTTTCCTCTTCCGATAATTGAAGATCTAATTGATAGACTTCGCGATAAAAGATATTTCACGACATTAGACTTACGTAGTGGTTTTCACCACGTAAATGTCGCTCCTAAGTCTATCAAGTATACCTCATTCGTAACACCGCTTGGGCAATTTGAATTTTTAAAAATGCCTTTTGGTTTGAAAAATTCACCTTCAGTTTTCATGAGATTTATATGCAAAATATTTAGAAAGTACATAGATTCTGGTAAGATAGTTATATTCATTGACGATTTCTTGATTGCTACAGAATCTATTGAAGAGCATTTGCAAATTTTGAAAGAAATAGTAGAACTTATGTTGAAATATTCACTGGAGTTAAAATATGAAAAATGTAGTTTTATGTTTGAGGAAACCAATTATTTGGGTTATAGGGTAAATGTAAATGGAATAAAACCAAATCCAGAAAATTTGCGCGCTATAAAGGATTTTCCTGTGCCTAAATCTGTTAGGGAAGTTCAACGGTTTGTCGGGTTATGCTCATATTTTAGAAAATTCATCAAAGATTTTGCTCTACATGCAAAACCTTTGTATGATCTGATGAGAAAAGATGCTGAATTCAGGTTTGGTCAAAATGAATTAGATACTTTTAAGTATCTTAAATTAAAATTGTTAGAAGCACCAGTACTATCAATTTACAATCCCAAAAGTGAAACTGAATTACATTGCGATGGTAGTAGTCTAGGATATGGTGCAATGCTTTTGCAAAAACAGAATGATGGCAAGTTTCATCCAATCTTTTATTTTTCGAAACGGTGCACAGATACAGAATCTCGCTATCATAGTTATGAATTGGAGACATTGGCCATGATTTACGCTCTTCGACGTTTTCATGTTTACCTTTTGGGAATAGATTTCAAGATAGTGACTGATTGTCAGTCATTGACATTAACATTGAACAAGAAATTCCTTAACCCGAGAATCTCAAGGTGGGCATTGGAACTACAAAGGTACAATTATAAACTTGAACACCGTGTATCTTCAAGAATGTCACACGTTGATGCATTAAGCAGATGTTGTAATGTATTGACAGTTGTTGATGATGAATTTGAGCTAGCTTTAGCCGCAACTCAGCATAAAGACCCTGTAATTGTAAAAATTGCGTCTGATCTGGAAAAAAATGAAAATCCATTTTATACTTTTTTCAACGGTCTCGTTTACCGCAAAATAAACGATAATATTTTATTTTACGTCCCACAGCAGCTAGAAGAAAGAGTAATACAAACCCATCATGACAATATGTGTCATTTAGAAGTTGAAAAATGTTATGGGTATCTTCGCAGAGCTTATTGGTTCCCTCATATGAAATCAAAAATTAGGTCGTATATTGATAGTTGTTTAAAATGCATGTACTATTCTCCCACTTCAGGTAAAAAGGAAGGTATTTTATACAACATCCCTAAAGGCAATTTACCTTTTGATATTATTCACGTTGACCATTATGGTCCACTACCAAGTACAGGAACAAGAAAAAAACATATACTTGTGGTAGTAGATAGTTTCACGAAATTTACAAAACTTTACGCAGTTAACAGTACAGATACAAAAGAAGTTATATCTTGCCTTAACCTTTATTTTAGTAATTATAGTCGTCCAAACAAAATTATATCTGACAGGGGTACGAGCTTTACATCTGATGATTTTTTAAAGTATCTAGAATTAAATAACATAAAACACATTAAAGTTGCAACTCTATCACCTCAATCTAACGGGCAGGTTGAGCGGATAAACCGCGTACTTACTCCAATGTTTTCTAAAAATTGTGATGGAAATAGTACAAGTAACTGGCATGAAAATCTGACAAAAGTAGAGTTTGCTCTTAACAATACCGTGAATCGCAGCACTAAATTTAGTCCAAGTATGCTCCTATTCGGTGTGAATCAAAAAGGCGAAGTATGTGACCAAATCTTAGAGTACCTTTTGGAAAATCAAAGTACAAATCGAGAATTAACGGTTATACGAGAAAAGGCTAGTAATTCGATCGAGGCCAATCAATCTTATAATAAAAAAAGATATGATAAATTACATAAACCACCATATAAATACACTGTGGGTGATTACGTCATGCTGAAAAAGGTGGTAACTACAACCGGTGTAAATAAAAAATTTTTGGCAAAATATCGCGGACCATATCAGGTAGTTGAAATATTACCGAACGACCGATATATCGTTAAGGATATTGAAGGCATGAAAGTATCTAGAGTTTCATATAAAGGTGTATGTTGTGCTAGCAACGGCGGAGGGTGGTATGGTTCAGGGTGTTCAGTGAACACCCTAAAATTGTTATGAACCTGATCATTAAAATTTTCTAATTACATTCGAAAACAATTTTTTTTTTGTAACAAGAAAAGTAATTTTTTAATATGTATATGTATTAGTAAAATCATCATAATATATCAAAATTATCAAAAATATTTTTTTACTTTTCGTTTCTCTTTTTTTCTTCATAGAGTTTTGTATGCAAGGTGTTCACATTTCAAAGTGAACATTAGAAAAATCGTACTACACCATTATATTCGTTTATATTTTTCTCTTTTCAAATTCGTTTTTTCATACATCAGTCAGGCAGGTTCATATTTTAAAATGAACCCAGTACAAAATATACAATACAGTATCCACAGAAAATTACAAGAGAATAATATTTGGTTACTTCATTTCGTTTCTCTTTTTTCTTCATAGAATTTTATATGCAAGGTGTTCACATTTTAAAGTGAACATTAGGAAAATCATAGTACACACTACACCATATAAAGCAATAATATTTTTCTCTTTTCAAACTCGTTTTTTCATACATCATCAGTCAGGTACAGGTTCATATTTTAAAGTGAACACCAATACCATAGTAGAATATTATGAGAAAATATTTTTTTTTACTTTTCGTTTCCTTTCTATTTTATCCTTCAAATAGTAATACTATTCATTTTTTGAAAATGAACGTTGTTATTTTCCTTACTAGATGTTACCTTTTTTATTTGAAGAAAATTAAAATTAATAAATTCAATTTCATTTAAATTTAAATTAATCAACTTTTTTATTAGATAATAATTCAAATTGTGTGTGTCGTGGTGAAAAATTTCTTTTAGTTGAAGCTGGAAGGTAAAAAATAAATAGATTGTTTTTCTCGGGGTAAAAATTTAAAAAAATAGTTCGAATTTGAAACGGAATTTTTTGTCGTTGGTAGTTTAAAATTTTGAATATTAAAAATTTCACATAAAAAATTAAACAGTTTTTTTTTAAATTTTGTAAAGATGGATAAGAACGCGGAAAATGCTTCTCTTTGTAATTGCGTCATTGAAAATCTTTTATGTATGTTTTTTTCAAGACAAAACATAGAAGAAAAATCGTTGATAATTAAAAACAGTAGACCCACGCATATTATGGAAAATTTAAAGGCAGCTTTTCAATGAAATTTTAGACACTATTATAATGCAACTGGAAGTACGCTTTGAAAATATGAAAGATTTAAATTTTATTGAGTTGTTAGACGCTCAAAAATTTCATAAGTATTCTGAAATCTTCCCAATAACTGAATTAAATGCGTTAATAGCTGCATACCCAGAACAATTTGATTTTTTAAAATTGCAAAATGAACTTACTGTCATTTATAATAAAAATTCCTTTTTTTCTAACCTGCCACTACCTGAAATTTAAAAAAATATTTTACGCAACAATCTCAAAGCTACGTTATCCGAAGTTTTCAAATTAAGTTGTTTAATTACAACTATTCCGGTAACTACAGCTAGCGCTGAGAGATCTTTTTCTTGTTCAAAGAGAATTAAAATATATTTGCGAAATTCGATGGCACAAAATAGGTTGACGGAGTTAGCTTTGATATCCATTGAAAAAAAATTATTAAAAGAATTGAGAACTAGGCCAGATTTTCACGAAAATGTTATTGAGAAATTTTGCGAAAGGACAAGAAAAATTGAATTTGAGATGAACATTGAAGTGCAAAAAAAGTGATATTTTCGTTTATTGTATTTTTTATACAATAATGTATATTATTATTTTATATTTTTTTTATGCTTTGTTTTTGTTATTTTTTTTTTTTGTTATATTTTTATTGAGTTGTTTAAGTGGGATAGGCCTAATGAAAAATTGGAAATTTTAAACGGATTTTTGAGTTTTTCTTTCTATTTTTTACACATTTTTCTCTTTAGGGAAACCGATTACTTTATATCGGTTAACGCTCTGACAGCGATACCTCTTGGGTGGAGTGGAAACTCGTGTTTTAAATTATTTTGAATACACTCAGAGAAAAATCATAGTAGAATCAATAAAAACAAATATGAATCAAAATTTTTTAGCTATGATTTGGCGTCATTAGGATTTTTATTTAATTCAAAATGATTTACTTTAATTTAATATGACATGATAGTTAAAAAGAATACGTTTAAATCAAAGTAAATTCATTTTAATTCATATCCTGTAACAATATTGAATCAATATTGAAATGATATTAATTCAAAGTAGTTTCTATTTCAAAATTACAGGATTAATATTTAAATCAATATGGATAAATTTTGAATCAAAGTTTAAAACTGTAAAAGTCAATATTAACTCAAAGTAGTTCCTACTTCAAAATTACAGGATTAATATTTCAATCAATATGGATAAATTTTGAATCAAAGTTTAAAACTGTAAAAGTCAATATTAACGCAAAGTAGTTCCTACTTCAAAATTACAGGATTAATATTTCAATCAATATGGATAAATTTTGAATCAAAGTTTAAAACTGTAAAAGTCAATATTAACTCAAAGTAATTTCTATTTCAAAATTACAGGATTAATATTTCAATCAATATGAAAAAATTATAAATCACAGTTTAAAATTGATTCAATTTCATTGTAATCTTTTTTATATTAATTGCATACTTTCACGTAATATGAATGCTACTTGGAGAGAAAAAAAGAAGTTAGAATTTAAAAAAACTTGCTTTATTTGACTTCAATTACTTATTTATTAAATTGATTAAATTAAATTAAAATACACATTTCACATTTAAACTTAAGCTAATGATACATTGCAGAAATAAACTTCGATAACGTTAGTAATACTATTAAAAATAAAACTTTTTTAAATTCAAAATAAATTTATGTAGAAAAAAAATAGATTGTACTTTGCCTTAACCAAGTTTTATCTCTGCAATATGTCAATAATTTCACATAAATACTATATATAAAATAATATTACATTTCTTTAACAACTCAACGTTTTATTCCTGAAATAAGATTTTCCCATGACTCCCAGTTGGCCATAAAACAGTTTTCTTTCTCTGGATACAGTAATTTAAAATCTATTTCAATCTGAAACAAAATTAAACTTAGTATTGAAAATTCATAGACAGAAAAAATCATGCTTACCAATTCAGGAGCTCTTGAGTCCTTAAATTTTGGCCATTGTATCAAAAAATCAGTGCTTGATATTGAAGTGTTACGTAACTCATTTTGTCTCAGTTGAAAAGTCTTCGACCATTTATCGCAAACGTCTTCCCAAACGGAGCAATCTCTCATTAGTGTGACTTTAAGAGCATTTGCGATTGTTTGGTCAATTTCAAATATTGGATTTGCATTAGAAGATATTTCTGAAAGCTGACTTAATTCGTTTGAAGTTTTATCTTGCAAACTGATTTTTTAAAATTTGACTTTTGAATTTACATATTTGTCGTACAATTTTCCTCCGGGATTTTTTTTTCCTCTACGAGGTACAAAATAATAATCCTAAAAAGTTAAGTATTTGTAAGGTTTATAAGGGCACATGTGATATCACTGTAAAGAGAATAATATGGAAATTTATCATTTTTCGTAAGAATTGAATATTAAAAAATAAAGTGAAGTATTATTGTAAAAAAGTCCCGTTTCAATAGCAACCGGCAATTTCTCGAAATTTCAGCGTTAAATGCAATGCGCTATATACCAATATGTGTGACGCATGTGATATAGATAATTCGTAGGAAAAACTAATTACTAGTAGTTAAGATATGAAAAAAAAACCAAAAAAAACACATACATTTATTTATAATTAAGATATTTATAACACTTTGATATTGTATTTAATTCACTTTAGTTTATTCAATTTATTTAGTTTATTATTTATCACAAATCACAACTCACTTTTCCACAACACAATGCGAAGTTACCTATTCAAGAAACAAAGCCGAAATGATTAACTTTTTTTAATTTCTTTTTATTACGGTAAACGCAATAAATCAATGCTGAGGCAATGTTAAAACAAAATGATTCCCTTTAAAATCAAAGTGGTTTCTAATAATTTTAAAGTAGTGCAACGTAAAATTTAAATGAAATCAATTTTAAATCAAAAAAGGTTTCAATTTTGAGTACAAATTTCAAGAATCAATGTTGAGACAATGTTAAAACAAAATGATTCATTTTAAAATTAAAATTAAAAATATAAAATCAGAGTAGAGTTTAATAATTTTAAAGTAGTGCAACGTAAAATTTAAATGAAATCAATTTTAAATCAAAAATGTTTTAATTTTGAGTAAAAATAGTAAGACTTATTTTGATTTAATATGGAAAAAGATTATTTTGGAAATAACATTTATAAAGTAATATGTATAATATTAAAAGTAAAAGAAAACGATATTGATATAACATGTAGAATATTAATGTGTCACTTTTTTGAATTAAAATATTATGATTTTAATTTCACAATGTCAATTTTCTCTCAGTGTAGAAACAAAATATAACTTTCATTTCTTTTAGAAATCTGAACACCCGGAAAAATACTACTGGCTCCGCCACTGTGTGCTAGCAATATGAAACCCTATAAAATTGAAAATTTAACTACTCAAAAAGTGTAAACAATGTTTGAGCTTGATCATTCTATCATTTTAGATGAAAATTAAAGTTTTAAAATTTTTGTTTTATGTATTTTATGTATATAGTATATATAGTATGGTCTATTCAATGTAAACATTTTATATACAATCAAGTAGATATTTACATAGACAATTTAAGAATATGACTAATTTCCTAATGTGTTTAAATATTTTATAATTCATATAAAAATTCTAGTGCATTGTATTAAGATCCAAAGTGATGTTTTTATATAAATTTCATTGTATGTTTAATGATATCGTCATTAATGTATAGATGTAATTCGATAATGTTTGCTTATTTTAAATTCTATTTTATACGATCAGGTATAAATTTTCCAATGTGTTTAGATATTTTATAATTCATAATTATTTGATTATTTGTCAGGATTGGCCGAATGTAGGCATTCTAAAATATTCATATTTATACAGTATTACATTTGGTATGTTTACTTGTTTAATATTTATATCAATTATTATAATTTGTACCTACCGTAAGATCACGAGATCTATTGTTTAAAAAGCCGGTATTGATTTGGCTATCGGTATTACCTTTTGTTCACTTATATTTATAATGAATTATGTATTATCGTATTATGTACATGAAGAGTAATAATGTTTCTTCTGTAAAATGATTTTATACATTTGGTCATTCGGCTTGAGATAATAAAAGTGAACACTATATTTTGATTCTGATTGTATACATTTTTGGATATTTATATTTTGTTTCGAAAAACAAAAACAATACAATTGAGAATAATGATTGTTGAATGTTGATTATGATATTAATGTGTCTTGTGATTTATGTAAATTATGTATAAAATGAAAAACAAAATTTTAATTTTCATATTTTTTAAGATATGCTGCTTCTAAATCATTTTTTTAATTTTTATAAAATAATGATAAATTTATTAAATCGGACATAAATTTTACTCTTTTTTATGATTTTTGTTGTTGTCAAATTTCATGTTTTTTTAAACTACCAATTAAAAAAAATTTCTTGAAGGGAATACGAAATAAATATATATGTACATATCTACATACAAAGTATACGTACTAATTTCAGTCATAGAATAACATACAAATCAATATTAAAATTTAAAAAAAAAAACAAAAAAATGAATACAAAATATACATATAAACAAAGATTTTATGTTTTAATACAATATGTTATAATTATACACATAATCAACAAAATTAATTTTTCCTAAAAATTTTTCGTAATATGACGATAAAATACACTGGCGAAGAATTGCTGGCGGTGAATTGCTGTTGTGTCAATGTTTGAATTTTAGATTGAATTAACCTGATATTTTCTAAATTTAAACCCGGAACAATATTTTTTAGCGGACGCCACCTATAAAGAGAAGAATAAGATGGTAATGGAAAATGTAAAACCTCCTTCATAAACCGATAACATTTTGGAGATCTGAAATGAATACTTTGGCAAAGTCCTTTCTCTTCTTCTGAATATCTTCCTTGATTCCATTTTGTCAAAATATTACAAAAATTTTCAACATTTTCGTTCTTATATACCGATTTTTCCTCGTATAATTTCACCTTATTTTTTAATTCTTTAATTTCCCGTTTAGATTTTCGTAAAATTTTTAACAAATTTCTTTTTTCACTCGAAACGCGGTTCAAAATTCTTCCTAATCTAGAAATTCGTTTCGTGTAATAAAATTTTTTTTTGAATTATTCTCACATTGACTGCATTTGAAAGTAATTTCTTCCCGAGAGGGTCTGACGGTACTGGTTCCATCTGGCGTAGGAATGTATAATCCTCGATGATCTAAAAAGCTAGGAAACGAAAATTCTATATTTTCAATTGAAGATGCATTAGAGCGCGCGGGTGATATTCGAATAGAAGACGATGGTACAAAAGTTGAAGGTTTTTCTAACTTTTTAGAAGTGCATGTACGAAGGCATGC
This sequence comes from Bombylius major, assembly GCA_932526495.1. Lineage (NCBI taxonomy): Eukaryota > Metazoa > Arthropoda > Insecta > Diptera > Bombyliidae > Bombylius > Bombylius major. Next base: position 21,511,708 of record OW052043.1, read on the forward strand.
ATTCGAAGATTTAAAAATCGGGAAATTCTCCGAAATTTCATTTGAAATTTGGGAATTTGAACAAGCTGAAAGATTAAGCGATGGTCTAATTTTGAGATAATTTTTTTTTGTTTTGGGTAGTCTAACTTAAAATGCGATTCACAAATAATAAGCGCGCGCGAATTATAACAATTTGCGAGACCGCATAACTCAATCCATATATTTCGTTCAGCTTCATCTTTTGGGAAAGAAAAAAAAACAGTTTTACCGCCTTTAAATCTTTTATTTCCACAACCAGGCACGCAGCAACGTCCGTAACATTTTGATTTAAGCATCTTTTGCACTGAAATTGAATTTATTTGAAATATAAATTGGTTTTAAATGAATGAAAATAGAAAAACGTCTCACAACACTTTGAAAAGGGTAAAGAGTTGCCTACAACATTTCGAAATAAAGACTCTAAAATTCAGACTAGCCTAAAAAATTTTTTCAATACATATTTCGGCGGAAACATTAGTAAAAGGAAATCATAGAAACACTTTTCATATTACAAAACTTTCTAAAATAAAAGACTTTGGAAAATATACAGGGTGTTTCACACATCGTGTGCCAAACTGAAATGGGAAAGGACTTTTTGTAGTCCTGGAAGAAGCTAATTATAGTTTTCAATGCTTTTGAATACATTTTGGAGCTCTTTGTCAGATTGCGCCTTTCAAATTAATTAATAAGAAATTTTCTTAACTTTTCTTCCGGCTCTTATTTGTATCCAAAATTGAGGGTGACATATCGAAAACAATTTTTAAAAGGCATTTTAGGTAATAATAACTTCTTCCAGGACTACAAAAAGTCCATTTCAGAATTTCAAAAAAGTCTTTTCCTGGACTACAATAAGCTTATTTCAGGACTACAATAACTCCTTATCAGGACTACAATAAGTCCTTTTCAGGACTAAAATAACTCCTAACTAGGACTAGAATAAGTCCTTTTCAGGAATACAAAGTAATTAACCCAGAGAGTCAAATAAACATACTAAAAGACAATTGAATAATTCTTTAGAACAACAAATTTACCTAATTTTGAAAAAACTACCCTTAAATTATGATTTATAAATTATGAACGAATAAAGATAATGTAATAAAGCAAAAGCCATGTTAGAGTCAACAAATTAAGCTTTCATTTAAGCTAAACAAATTTAAAAAATAATTAAAATAAAAAAAATTTTTTAATATAAAACGTTTTTAAAACGGACTCAAAAGTATAAAATAATTTTTCCTAGCCACATACACATTCTCAACCCCATACAGATAATCCTGAAAATTTGTGATTGCGAATTTTTAATAGCTATAAAAATACTAATTGTAAGATTAATAATGAAAAACGTGGGGCGCTATTCTTTACACTTCTTACTATTAACTTGCGCTACTCTTTACACTTCATACTATTATCTTGCGCCCCATGAAAAGTTTTTTTAATTTTAAAAAAGAAATATATTTGTATATACATACATATATGTAAAATACAGTCGCCCTCAAAACATTTGCAACTGAATAAATTTAACGTGTGTATATATTAAAATTGTAAAAATTTTTTACCTATTTAAATAATTGTATATTTTCTTGTTACATTTTTGTTGAATATTCTTTTTCTTTTTCTTGTTATCACTTGCACTAATTATTGGATTAAATATTATTAATTAATTCAAATAATTGAAAACAAATATATTTGTATGGGTATATATGTATGTACAAAATTAAAATATTTTTTTACCTATTTAAATAATTATATACTTTCTTGTTATAGTTTTGCCGAATGTTCTTTTCCTTTTTCTTTTTCTTGTAATAAATATATTTTCTTATATATATGTATATGTAGGGTAGATGTGGTACCCTCCGACAGTTTTTTTTCAAACTCCCATAAAATTTGTTGTAAATGATTTTCAGGCAAGGTTTTTGAGTTTCTGATTAATTTGATTGTTTGTTACTACGTTAGAAAAAAAATAATATTAAAACATTCCTTACTAAGCGAGCTATAAATTTTTATAAAAAAAATTAAATTATGTCGGCGGTGCCCCAGCCGGGGGTAGCTCAGACATGGGGTGGGGTACCTTCATCATTTACTTGAAATTATGGTAATAATAATAATAAAATTATGATATTTTTCATTGGATTAAATTTTATTTCTTAAAAATAATAAAACAAAAATGTCTTCGAACAATAATAAATACTAAAAACAAAATAAAAAATAAAAAAAAAAATCAATTCTTAATTATTTTATATCACGTTATAAATTTTTTTGAAAATTATTCATTTTAATATTTTCACTATATTAACGCACATCAAGTGTGCTCATGTCAATTTTAAATTGACTTACAAGTTTAGATCTCGAAGTTCCCGGAGGATGTTCTGGTGGTGGAAGTTTAATATGTCTGATGTGCCCCGTATTGAAATGTCGGAGGCACCCCTGGTTGCATTTTTCCACATTTTGAAAATTATTTGAATATCAAGTAAATAAATAACAAAGGCACTTGTTCACATATTTTTCAACATTCTTATAGTTAATAATATACTACTAATTAAAAAATTAGCTTTTAATTACCCCAAAAATACTTCTTAGACACGGGACACAAATATTATTAAAAATAACGTAAAAAACTTCGAACACGTATTGAGTTGTTCACAGCCGGCACTGAACTTTCATATTTCTACCATCAAACACAACAAACACAAGGTATGTCAACAATTTTTTACATAATTTTCTGACCATATTTAAAATAAAAATATGAATGTGTCGTATGTGCCCCGCTGTCGGAGGGTGCCACCTCTACCCTACACGTTTGGTATAGGTCATTGAACACTTATTTAAAATTAACAAATTTTCAGTATTGTTGAAACCAATAAAGACTGCCTTCAGCATACTAAAATATTTTTGACTTGAAAATCAGAGTTTGCTTATTTTAAATTTTAATAAATAAAAATTAATATTTCATTTGTTTTAGACCAAATTTGAGGATCGAATATCATAAAAAGTAAAATATTAAAACTTTCATTTGCGATGTAATATTGCATTGTCATGCAGTTCTGAGCTATGTTGAAAGTTTCAAGTCTCTATCTCATCAAAAAGTTGGTTAAAAATCAATTTCTAAATTTGTACCGAACAGACAGACAAGAAACCAAGCTAATAAAAACATTTTAATAATAAGGGTTTTTTTCGAAATATTCGACCTTGAACATAAAAATGACGAAATTTTTTTCAAAATTTTTTGACTTTGAGTTACAATAACTTTTAAATCATTTTACATAAAACTTTGTAAAAGACATTTTTTGAAAAGTCTGATGGTCTGAAGGTTCTCTATTGAAATAATTTTCATTTATCTCTCTACATTGCATTGCATTGAGTGAATGCTGAAATATGTTGCGAAAAGTAGAACTGGTTACTTTTTGAAAAAAATTGTCTTTGACCTTGAATATCTCGGTAACTATTGAGAATAGATCCCACCCTTCCATACGATTTTTTTCGTTTCTCACCGAGATCTACCACCCTGTTCAGTTTGGCACACGAACCGTGAAACACCCTGTATAAAGAAATTTTACACACATATATAACAATTATTCTAAAACAATATAATAAAATTTAATTCACTTCACTAATTATTATCAGTATATTTAATCACAATTTTAATTTCTAAAACAGAAAGAAACAGTTGTAAAAAATATAGATACCTATATTATATATCGACTGCAGTGGCGGAGCCAGTAGTATTTTTCCGGGTGTTCAGATTTCTAAAAGAAATGAAATTTATATTTTGTTTCTATTCAAAATAATTTAAAACACTAGTTTCCACTCCACCCAAGAGGTATCGCTGTCAGAACGTTAACCGATATAAAGTGGTCGGTTTCCCTAAAGAGAAAAATGTGTAAAAAATAGAAAGAATAACTCAAAAATCCGTTTAAAATTTCCAATTTTTTCATTAGGCCTATCCCACTTAAACAACTCAATAAAAATATAACAAAAAAAAAAAAATAACAAAAACAAAGCATGACAAAAACAAAGCATAACAAAATATAAAATAATAATATACATACCTAAATGTATAAAAAATTAAATAAACGTAAATATCACTTTTTTTGCACTTCAATGTTCATCTCAAATTCAATTTTTCTTGTCCTTTCGCAAAATTTCTCAATAACTTTAAACATTCTTAATACCACTTAAATAAATTCAATAAAAAATAACAAAAAAAAATAACAGAAAAAAAAATAAATAAATAAAAAAAATAAATAAATATACTATAAATAAATATACTAAATAAAGGAAAATAAAAAAAATATCACTTTTATTGCACTTTAACGTAAATTTAAATTAAATTTTTCTGGTTTTTTCGCAAAATTTCTTAATAACTTTTTCGTGAAAATCTGGCCTAGTTCTCAATTCTTTTAATAATTTTTTTCAATGGATATCAAAGCTAACCCCGTCAACCTATTTTGTGCCATCGAATTTCGCAAATATGTTTTAATTCTCTTTGAACAAGAAAAAGATCTCCCAGCCAGCGCTAGCTGTAGTTACCGGAATAGTTGTAATTAAACAACTTAATTTGAAAACTTCGGATAACGTAGCTTTGAGATTGTTGCGTAAAATATTTTTTTAAATTTCAGGTAGTGGCAGGTTAGAAAAAAAGGAATTTTTATTATAAATGACAGTAAGTTCATTTTGCAATTTTAAAAAATCAAATTGTTCTGGGTATGCAGCTATTAACGCATTTAATTCAGTTATTGGGAAGATTTCAGAAGACTTATGAAATTTTTGAGCGTCTAACAACTCAATAAAAATTAAATCTTTCATATTTTCAAAGCGTACTTCTAGTTGCATTATAATAGTGTCTAAAATTTCATTGAAAAGCTGCCTTTTAATTTTCCATAATAGGCGTGGGTCTACCGTTTTTAATTATCAACGATTTTTCTTCTATGTTTTGTCTTGAAAAAGACATACATAAAAGATTTTCAATGACGCAATTACAAGGACAAGCATTTTCCGTGTTCTTATCCATCTTTACAAAATTTAAAAAAAAAACTGTTTAATTTTTTATGTGAAATATTTAATATTGGACAACCCTTTATTTAAATTTACAGTTCAAAATTTTAAACTACCAACGACAAAAAATTCCGTTTCAAATTCGAACTATTTTTTTAAATTTTTACCCCGAGAAAAACAATCTATTTATTTCTTACTCTTTTGAAGGATAAAATAGAAAGGAAACGAAAAGTAAAAAAAAAATATTTTCTCATAATATTCTACTATGGTGTTCACTTTAAAATATGAACACCTTCCATATAAAATTATACGAAGAAAAAAAGAGAAACGAAACGATAATGAAAAATAATATTTTCTCATAATATTCTACTATGGTGTTCACTTTAAAATATGAACCTGACTGATGTATGAAAAAACGAGTTTGAAAAGAGAAAAATATTATTGCTTTATATGGTGTACTATGATTTTCCTAATGTTCACTTTAAAATGTGAACACCTTGCATATAAAATTCTATGAAGAAAAAAAGAGAAACGAAATGAAGTAACCAAATATTATTCTCTTGTAATTTTCTGTGGATACATACTGTATGTATTGTACATTTTGTACTGGGTTCATTTTTAAATATGAACCTGCCTGACTGATGTATGAAAAAACGAATTTGAAAAGAGAAAAATATAAACGAATATAATGGTGTAGTACGATTTTTCTAATGTTCACTTTGAAATGTGAACACCTTGCATACAAAATTCTATGAAGAAAAAAAGAGAAACGAAAAGTAAAAAAATATTTTTGATAATTTTGATATATGTATTTTATGATGATTTTACTAATACATATATGTATTAAAAAATTACTTTTCTTGTTACAAAAAAAAAAATTGTTTTCGAATGTAATTAGAAAATTTTAATGATCAGGTTCATAACAATTTCAGGGTGTTCACTGAACACCCTGAACCATACCACCCTCCGTCGTTGATCGACTGTGTAGTAGTGACACCACGTATCTGCAAAATTCAAACTTTTCAGTACAGACAAAAAACATTTCAATTCATAGAACAAATAATATTGTGACATAAAAATTGACCATTGTTAATTTATTAAATTATTAACAATTTTTAATTTTTATAAATGAGATTGTGTGTATTGATATCATATAAATAATTTAATACTAGTATCAAAGAGTAGATACTAATAAAGAGGAATAACTTTCGGGTAACGGTATATGAAAAAGGACGCAAACAAAAAAAGAGTACAAATATATACTATTATCACTAAAAAAAAAAATTAAATTAAAAAAAAAACAAAATCTCTTCAAGCGAGAATGAAATATCCCCTTTGTTTTTTCTTATAAATGAAAAACATGCATAAGACTGAAAAAGACAAGAAAAAACTAAGCCCAACCTTTTTTGTTATCTTACAAACATTTTTTACTTGTATAGGTTTATTTTCTACACGCAAGTAAACACGTGCTCATCACTTTAACATGTGTTTGTTCATTTACTAGAAAAATTGCTCATCACTTGCACGTGGCTTCTAATTTTATTAGAATTTTTAGATCGCGCCAAATTTTGTAGGTAAAAAGCAAAGTATACGGTATGACATAATATATGATTACCTTATCAATATCAGTTCTGTTGTGATATATTAAAGTTAGTTTTTCTAAGTGATTTTTAAAAAAAATAATATAAAGTGTATTAAAATAATATTTAGTGCGTAAATGATAATATTATAAAATATTATTATTGCGAATTTTCATAAAATAAACTAGTGTACGAAAACAATTAATAAGACTATAAATAGAAAACCAAGTGCATTTATTTTTTAAAGATAAAGGGAAAAAAACCAAAAACTTTACTTAATTATAAAGAAATAAAATTAATTAAAAAGAAATAAAATTTAATAAAATTAATTTAAAAGAAATAAATAGTTTTAAAAAATACAATATTTTATTATTATTTTTTTAAAATATGGGTCGTCACTTTATTAGGTGCATTATATGTGGAGAAAAAAAAGATGGAGATGGAAAAATGTATTTCAATGATTTTTATAAGTGAATAAAAACACTAACTAAATTTACAAATTACGAAAAAGTCTTTTATTTATATTACTCGACGCAACTCAGGTGCTTTACCCTATATATTTCTCATCACTAATACAACTTTAACGAATCTTCTTTTTCAGTTCCTCATCATGATTTTTCTTGCTATCTATTTTTAACTCAGATACATGTGTATTAGTGCAGAAATTGCGCATTTATTTGAGATCTTATCAGTTCTTGTTCCTAGTTAAAACACTACCTTACACTATGCTAGTATCTCAATTTCAATAAAAGTGTTAGATACGTGGTGTCACTACTACACAGTCGATATGCATACTCATAACAATTGCATACAAGCATATTATCACACATACATAATAATGATCATATGGGTATAATGTCAAAACGCTCTACAATAAAAGCCTCCTACTGGTGTTGCGTATGGATTAGTAAGAAGTGCCATGTTTTGTTTTGACATTTTAGTTTCTTATGGTTTCTTAATAAGAGTGGTGGAATATTAGTGTAAAGAAATAGTGTTTTAGCTGAATATTTTTGGTTTTTTAAATAAAATATTGTTTATAAAAGTTTTAAAATATAATAAATTAACAGTGTTTAATTTTTAAAGTGCACAATAGTCAAAAAAATTAAATAAAAAGGTGAAAAATGTTGTGCGTTATTACCTACTTGTAAGAGAAAAAATTAAAGTATGACTACATAGTACATACGGGTCTAGGAAAATTCATCGCCAGCAATTCTTCGCCAGCAATTCATCGCCTCAACAATTCATCGCTACAGCAATTCACCGCCGAGTTGCTGGCAAAGAATTGCTGGCGGTGAATTGCTGTGGCGATGAACTGTTGAGGCGATGAATTGCTGGCGAAGAATTGCTGGCGGTGAATTGCTGGCGAAGAATTGCGGGCGATGAATTTTCCGGATCCCAGTACATACCTATCTATGGTGAGGTTATATTATTTATATGTAATAAAGTGAATAAATTGATTTGATTTAATAGAATTTAATTTATTAGTTATCACAAATTAAGTGTCTATTTGCCTTCATTACACAATAAAGATTATGTACCAAATTATTTACTTTTTCATAGACTTTTTTTATATAAATTTTTGTGATTTTGTTATGATGTGAGAAATTGATTTGATTCAATAATTTAACAATTAATACAAACTTATAAATAAAATTTTATTAAATTAAATGAATTTGTTCTGTATTTCGTTCACTTTATTTATTTTTTTCATATATTTGTGTTTATATTTCATTTCAATTTATTCACTTTTATAATATAACCTCACCATAGGTAATGTAGTCATTAGTCACATGTCAATATATAGGTATAGAAGAAAAAAGTTTATATTATTTATTATTCTTTAAATTTTAATTATTCATATAAATACATATATGTATCAGAATTATTATAAATTAAATTTTATTAAATCAAATCAATTTATTCACTTTATTACATATAAATAATACATATAACCTCACCATACTTTAATTTTTTCTCTTAAAAGTAGGTAAAAAGGCACAATATTTTTCACCTTTTTATTTAACTTTTTGACTATTGTGCACTTTAAAAATTATAACACTGTTAATTTATTATATTTCAAAACTTTTATAAACCATATTATATTTAAAAAGCCAAAAATATTTAACTAAAACACATTTTCTTTACATCACTATTTGTACTACCAGCATTGAATGTTTTGACGTTTCAACACTTTTATCGTGTTTGATTGGGTTAGTGCAGAAAGCCACAACTCGGCTTGTGATATAGAGGGTTTTGGTAATGTAAACAAAATTGCAATAATTGTATTGTATATAATTGTATTATATAATATTATCGAATTTCGAAATCAACGTAAAAATTTAAAATTTTAAATTCAAGAATTACCTGGTTGCGCCATCTATTATTGCTTGGAGAACTAAAATTTTATAATTTCAAAAAAAATGTAAACTGGAATCTCTAATGCTTTTATATACTTTTTGGACGAGGGGAATGAGGATTAATGAATAATGAGAGAAGAAATATATATGACAATATCTGCCGTACAAAGGACAATCGCGTCAATTACATTTTCACTCATTTTGAGTTAAATATATTTATAATATAATATATAGTTATATATATGAACTGAAGGAAAAATTCTCTATTAAAAATATGTCTATATATTATATATTATATATATAATTTAATTTTTCCACTAGTTCATATGTATAACTATATATTATATCATAAATATATCTATACTCATACTATATATTATATATTACATTAAAAAACTATAAAAATAAAATTATGAATTAAAAATATTATATTAATAATAAAAATAACAATTATTGATACAATCCTTTGTTTAATTTCATCCACCATACACATTTTTTTAATCTGAGTAATTTTACAAATTACTCTTCGATATTCTCAAAATAATTATTAAATGACACACGTCATATACCTACATATATTTCTTCTCTCATTATTCATAAACAAAGTACTCGTAAAGATACGTATGCGTAACATTACGAGTGATCTCGAGAATAGAGGCCCAGAGGTCATAAATGCTGTAGAAAAGCAACTTACCCCCCAATTCTACATAAGAGACTAAGAGACTCTTAGCCTCTTAAATGCAATTAGCAGACAGTTAGCAGAAATTGCTATTCTAGGTAAGAGGTAAGAGATGTCACCAATCAGCTGATCTCTTAAAGTTTGTGGTGAGTTTAGTTAAGAGAATTTGGTATTCTGGATAAGAGGATAAGAGACTTTTCTAACATCAAAAATCTATTAACTTAGCAGGTCATTGGTGAGGTCCTCTTATTGTTATTGTGTAAAAATGGAGTTTTTAAAAAGTGAAGAAATTAAAAATTTAAAAAAAAAATTAATAAAAGAAAAAAATTATGGAAGAGTTGATGTTGGTAATTTTAAATGAAATAGCAAAAAGGCTAGAAAGGAGGTAAATAAAATTAATTTTCTAATTTACAAAATAAAAGCTAAATAGGTACATATTTTTCAATATAGAAATTCGCAGCGAATCCCATTAAGGAATCTGTACTTCATACTTCATTCGTATGAAATGTTTGAATGATTTTATATAAATACCATACATGGGTATATAAAATAAACTTACCAGAATTTTCCATAATTTACTTTTTTTTAAAACTTTTAACAATAAAAAACAACTTATTTAAAACAACAAATTTAAAAACACACGAATGTCAAATGACAATAAGCTGATTTTGGTGAGTTTAAAATCTCTTAGCCTCTTACGCCTGATTATCACCACACGTCTGCTATGTAGAATAACAATTTCTGCTAATAAATCTCTTATGATAAAAAGTTTAGAGAAGTAAGAGAAATAAGAGACTCTTATGTAGAATTGGGGGGTTAGTTTATAATAAAAGGATGATTTTGAAGCAAGTTTTGACAGATGGCTTTATAGACTTAAGAAATGTATAAAAATAAATGGTTAAAAAATGTTAAACAAATAAACTTTATAATATTAAAAATAAATTTTTGTTTTTCAAATTTTCTTTGTACTTTTGAACGAACTTAATACATATTTTCAAATTTTACTGGTTTGAAAACGCAATAGTAATTTTGGCTTGATTGTTTTGGTTCCTTTCAGTAACCTAGACTTACCCCCCAATTCTACGTAAGAGACTAAGAGACTCTTAGCCTCTTAAATGCAATTAGCAGACACTTAGCAGAAATTGCTATTCTAGGTAAGAGGTAAGAGATGTCACCAATCAGCTGATCTCTTAAAGTTTGTGGTGAGTTTAGTTAAGAGAATTTAGTATTCTGGATAAGAAGAAAAGAGACTTTTCTAACGTCAAAAGTTTATTAACTTAGCAGGTCATTATGGTGAGGTCCTCTTATTGTTATTGTGTAAAAGTGGAGTTTTTAAAAAGTGAAGAAATTAAAAATTTTTAAAAAAAATTAATAAAAGAAAAAGATTATGGAAGAGTTGATGTTGGTAATTTTAAATGAAGTAGCAAAAAGGCTAGAAAGGAGGTAAATAAAATTATTATTCTAATTTACAAAATAAAAGCTGAATACATATTTTTCAATATAGAAATTCGCAGCGAATCTGTACTTCATACTTCATTCGTAGGAAATGTTTGTATTTTGATGATTTTATATAAATACCATATATAAGATAAACTTAGAATTTTCCATACTTTTCTTTTTTTTAAAACTTTTAACAATAAAAAACAACTTATTTAAAACAACAAATTTAAAATTATACGAATGTCAAATGACAATCAGCTGATTTTGGTGAGTTTAAAATCTCTTAGCCTCTTACGCATGATTATCACCACACGTCTGCTATGTAGAATAACAATTTCTGCTAATAAATCTCTTATGATAAAAAGTTTAGAGAAGTAAGAGAAATAAGAGACTCTTATGTAGAATTGGGGGGTTAGTATGAAAAACTTTGTGTGAAGTAAGAAAATAAGAAAAGTGTTATCTTATCGTTATACTTTTTCAAAATAGATATATGTATGTATGTATATGTAACATAACATATTCATAGCTAAATTAATCTAGGTACTCAGGGCCGGCGCCACAACTCAAATTTATGTTTATGTATGTAGGAGTCGGTTCCAGTTAATTTAAATAAAACTCCGTTCTTTACTTTAAAGCGGCTCTTTAATTACTGGCTTTGTTACAATGTTTTATAATTTCATGCACTGATGTACTTAAGTAATGTAAAAACAGTTACTCACGAGTTAAGTATTCGCATTATTACAATATTATCAGTATTATTATAGAGAACATTCCAGAGAAGAGTGTACATATTATATGCATAACGATAGTACAAAATATCAAACAATTCGTATACATATACATACAATAACAATTCAATTATAAAATTTGCATACAAATCGGCCAACCTGATAGGTAATCGGCCTCGATTACATGATTTAAATTTAAAATAATTAAATTAATGCGAATTTTTAACACGTGAATACTTCACACTTACAATGAAAATGTATAAAAAACAAATTTAAAAGCAATAAATTAAACAACTACCAACGAATTAAATAACATTTAAATATATTACATCATTATTCTTATAGTTTTCTAATTTATTTTAAAAATGTGTTTAATAACCCGGAACTTCAGCGGTTTCCAATTTTTTTTTTTTTTTTTTTTTTTTTTTTTACTTTAGATCATCATTGAATTCATTCCATTTCTACGGTATATGGTCTCATATTGCAGGGTGCACATATTCTTTTGTAGGGAATTTGGGTCACTTGCATTCCCTCAATATCTTTTATCACAATCTATCGTTAGGAAGGACTTCGACAATTTCGTATGGCCCACGATATTTCGCTAACAATTTTTTGTTTACACCAGGAGTATTAGATACATTTTTTATCATTACATAATCTCCTTTCTTATATGTTCTTGGAGGTTTATGAGTTTTATCGTAATTTAATTTATTGTAATTTTGTAATTTTTCAATATTTTGACCAGCTTGCTTTCTTATAGCATCCAAATCAGCTTGTTTTTCATTTGTTATTTGCTCAAGATATTCTTTTATCTTATCACAAAACAACCCCTTTTGATTTCTACCAAACAAAAGCATACTCGGTGAAAAGCCTGTGCTACGACTCACAGTATTGTTCAAGGAAAATTCTATTTTTGCCAAGTGCTTATCCCAATTTCCAGTCGTATGAGATACGCACTCTTTCGAAACAATCGGAATTAAAACCCTGTTAACCCTTTCCACTTGTCCATTGGACTGCGGAGAGTGAGTTGCTACTTTGATATGTTCTACGTTATTCACATGCATAAAATCCATGAACTCTTTGGACGTAAAGCAAGAACCTCTATCTGAAATTATTCTATTGGACCTTGAATAATTTTCAAAATATGAATTTAAACATGCAATTGTTTCTTTACTATGGGTAGATTTCACTGGATACAATTTAACGAATTTTGTAAAAGAGTCGATTACTACTAATACATGTTGTTTTCTAGAACTTGAACTTGCTAATGGACCTAAGTGATCTACATATAAAGTTTCAAACGGAATTTGACCTTTCGGTATATTATGTAGAACCCCTTCTTGTTTTCCCGAATTAGGTGAGTAATATATGCATTTCAGACAAGTCTGAACATAATTCTTGATTTTATGTTTCATATTAGGAAACTAATAGCTGCGTAGCAGATACTCATAGCATTTATTTACCCCTAAATGGCTCATTGCTTCATGATGAGTACGAATGACCTGAGACTCTAGATGTTGAGGAACATAGAACAAGATTTTATCTTTAAATTTTCTGTACACAAGACCATTCAACATTTCATACATGGAGCTTTCAGAATTTTCTAGTTCAGAGATTATTTGCGCAATTTTAGGATCGTTTCTTTGAGTCGCTGCCAGTACAAACTCAAAAGATTCATCGTTAACGTAAAGGATATTGACTGCTCTACTCAAAGCATCAGCATGTAACATCCTACTACCACTTCTATGTTCCACCCTGTAGCTGTAGCTTTGTAGCTCTAAAGCCCATCGGGAAATTTGTGGATTAATGGATTTTCTGCTTAATGTCTGAGAAAGTGATTGGCAGTCAGTGACGATTTTAAAGTCTATACCCAAAAGGTAGACTCTGAATCTTCTTAATGCATATACTATAGCCAGAGTTTCCAATTCATAGCTGTGATGACGGCTTTCTGTATCTGATGCTCTTTTTGAAAAATAAAACACAGGGTGAAATTTATTATCACTTTTCTGTCTTTGCATGAGCACTGCCCCAAAACCAATTGAACTGCCACAATGTAACTCAGTTTCAGAATTTGGACTATATATACATAAAACAGGTGAATCTACAAGCTTTTGTTTCAACTGTTCAAATATTTTATTTTCAGTTGGACCAAATGAGAATGAAGCATCTTTTCTTATTAGGTCATATAATAGTTTTGCAATTATTGAGAATTTTCTTATGAATTTTCGAAAATATGAGCAAAGTCCTAAAAATCTTTGAACATCTCTCAATGATTTTGGCACAGGAAAATCTTTAATGGCTCTTAAGTGTTCATCAGTAGGTCCTATACCATTTACATTGATCTTGTACCCCAAATATGTGATTTCCTCTTGCAAAAAGGAGCACTTATCAAATCTGAGGTGTAATCCATTTTTCTTAATAATTTTAATTACTTTTACCAGAATCTCTAAATTTTCTTCTATAGTTTCAGTAGGAATCAGGATATCATCAATAAAGGTAAGTATTTTTTCTGTTTTTATTAAATCCCCAAAAATATACTTCATAAAACGCTCAAACACCGACGGTGCATTTTTTAACCCAAAAGGCATCCTTATCCACTCATACTGACCTAAAGGTGTTACAAAAGATGTATATTTTATTGAATTTTCAGCTAATTTTACATGATGAAATCCACTTTTCAAATCAAGAACAGTGAAATATTTTTTATCCTTTAACCTATCGAGATGGTCTTCAATTAACGGTAATGGATAATTATCCCTCAGAGTCACCTTGTTTAACTCCCTATAATCTATGCATAGTCGCATCTCATTATTTTTTTTCTGTACTAGCACAATCGGAGAAGTATATGGTGAACAACTCTCACGAATCACCCCTTTTTCTAGCAAATCATATAAAATTTTTTGAAGTTCATGCTTGTGAGTATAGGGTAATCTACGCGGTGGACAATGAAAAGGCTTATCATTTGTTAATTTAATTTCCATTTCGAAATCAGTAACAATAGGGTTAACATTTTTTTCATCTAAAAGAATCCAAGCTGGTGCAACTATTTTTTCAATTTAATTTTTAATATTCCGCGACAAATTTTCATTTATTTTTAGTGAAATATCGATATTATTAGTATTATTAATATGATTATTACTCACGTTAATGTTTAAGATCTGCCGTACGAAATCATCTTCATAAAAATTTTCATTATCACTTCCTGATGCCCCTGTATTTGATGCATTTTTATTGATTATATTGTCATTTTCATCATTTATTACTCTCCGTTGAAGTACCAGATTATTATTTTGAATAAAATTCCGACCTAAAATGACAGGGTGAAACATTGTATCATTTTTTACTACTAACAATTTAAAATTCATTGAAATATTTTCAAATTCTATTTTACTATTAACATTACCTAGTACAACCAATGGGCTTTTATTTATTCCAAAATAATTATACTTATCTCTATTTTGATTTAACATGCAAGCAGGTACATATTGTTCTTTGATGAAACTTATTGGGCTCCCTGAGTCGATTAATGTTTTTAATAAAGTTGAAAATTCATAATTACCATTTAAAAATGTGTATTTAACGTTATACTCAAAATTATTGCTAATATCCAGTACCACACTACGACAATGTTGATTATTAGTTGATACCGGTTCGATGACATCATTTGAACAATTTTTATGTAATATCATTACGGGTCTTTCTGATGAATTTCCACTTGAACTTGAATTTACTGAAGATTTATTATTATTTAACATTGAATCTGTTGCCTTTTTTTTATAACAAAATTTGCTGGAATGACCTTCTTCATTACATTTGAAGCACTTAAATATTTTTTTATTGGAATTTTCAGATTTACATATTTGTAGATGAGTCAGCTTTAATTTGAGAATTTTCACGATAATTGCTTTTAATTCTTTCATATTTACGTAAAGCAATTTTTAATTCATTAATATTATTTGCATTACATAAAAGCATTTTATTTATTTGGCTATCAGGTATTCCATTAATGATATAATGAACTAAATCTGGTTTATCAATTGAACCTGATGATGCAATTTCTTGCATTTCTAAAACATATTGTTGCATGGATTCTTCACGCCGCTTTTTTCTATTTCGAAGACAATTATGTATGTCTGCTACAGTTACATTTTTCGCAAATTCTTTTAACAATGATTCTTTAAGATCTTCCCAAGATTTAGCCAATATTGTTCTAATAAATAATTTAGCCGTACCTGATAAGCATCTTTTAGAATATAAAAATTTCGTTTTTTCATCCAGATGTAACATTTCTGCTGACTCTTCAACTTGTTCAATCCATCGTTGTACTGGATATTTATCATCGCCGCTGAAAGCTGGAATCGAATCCTCAAAGTCTTTAAAATGGTGAGAAGATGACCTTGAGCTGACCGCATTGTACTCGTTTTCAACCATCTGTAACTCCATTAACTCCTTTTTTAATTGGGCTATTTCCCTTTTTTTTTCTTAAAATATTCTGTAATTTTTGAATTTCTCCATTTAAAACCTCTTCATCACTATCGTCAACATTTTCCTCTTCGTCACTTTGGTCCTCCCTTTGACCTTCATCAAAGTCATTTGGCACGAGGTTGGTTAACTGTTCCTCACTATAATCTGCTACGGCATCTTGCAAACGTAGCTACTGAAGCTTCAATACAGATTTATTACCAGTGGTAGGCAAATCCAAATCCCTTAATTTTTCTTTAAGGACAACTAAAGTTGATTTTTCAAGGAAACTATTCCACCTTTCGGTCATTGTTAATTCACTTTCGATGAAGCACGTGGCAAAGTTGAAACACGAAATTCAATGTTGCACTTTCTCAAAGTTTTTCAATCAAGAAATTCTCCAAAAATTCAATTTAATATATAAGTTTTCACTTTTTTATTGTTAAATATTTTCAAAAAAGGAAAAAGAAAAAAAATTTTAATTTATTTTCACGGGACTTATTCCACTTCTGAAAAATTGTAGGAGTCGGTTCCAGTTAATTTAAATAAAACTCCGGTCTTTACTTTAAAGCGGCTCTTTAATTACTGGCTTTATTACAATGTTTTATAATTTCATGTACGGATGTACTTAAGTAATGTAAAAACAGTTACTCACGAGTTAGGTATTCGCATTAGATATTACAATATTATCAGTATTATTATAGAGAACATTCCAGAGAAGAGTGTACATATTATATGCATAACGATAGTACAAAATATCAAACAATTCGTATACATATACATAAAATAACAATTCAATTATAAAATTTGCCTACATGTATTTTTTAATTATTTACTTTTAAAATGTTTGTTGAAATTACACAATTATACGTACGTATATACGTATTTATTAAAATTTGAGTTTTTTATCTTCACCTAACAAGCAAAAAAAAAAAAAAAACCTCTCTGGTTACGTTGTCGATGTCGAATTTCAGAATCATATCTTCTTCTTACGTTGTCGATGTCGAATTTCAGCAAGATAAATTGAGAACACAATATTGTGTTCTCAATTTATCTTGGAATTCAGTTTGTTTCAGGAATTCGGCGCCCTTCATTTGGTGGTGCTCACCTGCAATGCAGGCGTTCCCTGTAGGTATTTGTACTAAACAATTGTAAAATACTAATATTATACATGATATTCTTAACTCTTTTAAACAAATTAATTTTTGTTTTCTTACATTCAATTGACCTAATAAATATTATTTTAACTGTTAACAAATTATTTAAAAAAAAAATAAATAAATAAAAATAAAATAACAGTTTAATTCATAATAATCATAAAAATTGTATTATTTTCATAATTTTTTCTTTTTTTATATTTTAAAGTCGTACAGTGTATAAAATTTTTAATACATATTCAACTTTTTTGTTTTTTTAAATACATACATATTTGTTTTATAAAATCACGAATTTTTTTCAAATTTTGTTCATAAAAATTTCCCCAGATCACATATTGTGCATTATTTCACATAAAATGTTTTTTTGATAAGGTGTAAAAAGTAATATAAACCTGTGTAAAACCGTTGAATTGCTTTAAAAATGAAAAAAAAAAATGTATATCGACATAACATTCGTATGTAGATATGTATAGTATATGAATTTAGCGGTATAAAAGTATCTTATTTTTTTTAAATACTTACTTTTTAAATATTTCAAATATACCTGAATATATACATATGTATATGTATATTATATTTGGTTTGCAATCCAATAACCAAAACATATAAATTAATTTCATTACAGTTTTTAGATCTGTATAATATAATATGTACTATATAAATTATACAGTATCTGTTTTATTGTATTTTGATGACTATGATAATATGAGGATTATGATCATGATGATAATGATGGTGATGAGTAAATTTGATAAATAAATTTTTATTTCAAAAAAAACATTTTTTAAATAAATAAAGAAAGAAAAAAACAAATTACATGTGAAATTTTCAAAATATTTTCAACAATTTTAAATTAAGTTATGAAAAAAAAAACACTTTGATTTTTTTTTTTTATTAAAAACAATATTTGTGTTAACTCAATTTGTAATAAGTAATAAAAGCGGTAAAAAAGTATAAGACGACGTGATATAATTTGAATTAACGATTACACTTTTACAAAAATGTAAATAAAAATTTTATAAAATTAAAATATAATAAGGAAAAAAAAAATAAAAAATAAATATGTAAGTTTAAGTACAGAAATTCATAAAATTACAGTTTAACTTGATTATATTATGTATAGTTTTTTGTTGCGGTATTTTAAAATTTCACTCTGTGAATTTATGTGAATTTTTATTGTCACATACTGGTACAAAATATTAATAAAAAAAAATGACAAAAACAGTTGATAATGAGTTGATTTTAACAGAAATGATTGTAATGTTGATGACTTTTATATATATATATGGATAATCATGATTACTCTCATAATTAAAATATAGTGTATTTCAAAAACAAAAAAACAAAAATTACAAAAGTTCATATAAATACATAAGTATATTGATATGTACATATAAGATGTGTGATTAATGATGATACGCTAAATATGTATAGTGTGGGCTAATTTCTGGTATCGGTGAGGACTTTTTTTTTCTGAAGATTTTTAATGAAATATTGTAAGTATTTTAAAATGTACACAATTGATACTTTGATATTTCTTACATAAAGGGTAATTCTTAAAATTTATTACATACCTACATATGTTTCTAATTATTTCAAATGTTTTTAAAATATGTACCTATAAAAAATGGTAAAAACGATAAAGAATGGCAAGATACCTTAATGTGCCTTAATGTTATACAATGCAAAAAATTTTCTTAAAAATTTTGCGACTTATAAAAGTGATATAAAGTCTTATACATTATAGGTCTACGTGTTGATGGAAAAACCTTGATAATGATGGTTAAGAAAAATATTAAAAGAAAATAATTAGGGAGTCCAGATAATATTAAGACAATATGTACATATGTATGACAAGACTAACTATGCAGAATGGTAGATTTTGACGAGAAATGAAAAAAATTGTATAGCGATGGGAACGGCGATAACATTCTTAATGGTTTCCGGAGTTTTCAAAGTCAAGGAAATTTTTGTTGTTGAAAAGTGACGAGTTCCACTTTTTGTAACATTATACATATTTCAAGAAAGTGGGTTTAAAAGAAAAATATTTAAATATTTTGAAAATACCTCTTTATTTAATTGGGCTTCATTTAGTTCAGAAATTATTGCAACAGAATCAGTCAAAGTAAAAAAATTTTGAAAAAAAACTCCACATATTATGTTCCAGGGTATTACAGAAGGTGTCGGTGTGTGGTATCAAAAAGGCACGGTTTAGTGCTAATTGGGTCTTCGGAAGTAATCCAAAGATCCGCCACGTCAACCATCTAACCAACCATGATCCAGGGTAAATATCTTGAAAATTTGCCCTTTCCGATCGAAGATGTCCCCCATAGACTGTGACTAAAAAATAAAAGTTGGATTGATGTGAATTTCGATTGACTGTTTGAATTTTATACTTTTCGAATGTGTAAACATACTGATAATTTGACATTCTTTTTAGAGGGTTAATTTTTTGCTTACTTGCGAGAGCAAAAACAATCGAGGATACCAATTCTATCATTTCAGCTAGCAAGTCTTACTTGACAGAATCGACTTAAAAATCGACTTTTGGTATTATGAATATCTGTTGGAAGAAATTTTTCGATTTTTTCGATACGAATCTCTCATTTTTTTCTAGTCGACTTTAAGGTTATTTTAGTTCTTAAAATACTAAACACTTCGAAATATTTAAAAATTTAAATTACAACAGAAAACTCTAACCTCATTTTCAAGTGTCATAATAAGAATTTTTTTTTCGATTTATATGGCATTACTTTTTAATTGAATTTATCGAATTTCGTAATACCTTGACTTTCTTCAATCGACTTTGAAAAGTCGATTCTATCATTTATAGAGTAGAAAACCATAATTGACACCTTAGTTATCTCTAAAAATCATAGGAACTATCAAATTATAGATGAGTTTTGTCAGCCGTTGGATTTTTATACAAATGGAGTTGAAACTAAAACTAGGTGGTAACGAAGAAGACATTATTTAAAATGTTTCATGAAATATTTAGTAAAGAATTTTTAAAATTTATCAATGCAATAAATATGGGGATAAAAACAAAAAAAAAATAGTATTTTGAAAAATAGCAAGTTTATTTTTTTTTTTTTAAAAATTATGTATATGTATATCTATAATATAAAAATGAATCGCTGAATGTGTTGCTAAGCGCAAATCTCGAGAGCAGCTAAACCGATTTCGCTAATTCTTTTTTTATAATATTCCTTGAAGTACGAGGATGGTTCTTACGGGGAGAAAAATTTAAAAAGATTCGTAATAATACTTAAAAGTCAATTTGATATTTACATATTTTGTTAAGTCACACTGCGATGTTCTCATTACAAAGTATGGAATGATTCAATATGTGCCGGCATTTCAATCTAAGTAGCCTTAACCAAAAACAATTTAATTGAATGAAAACGTAGAACTGTAAAGAGTAATAGGGATATGCCCGTTCTGGATCACGGCTTCGGCTCAGTGACGTCATCACGTTATCAGTGCGGGGTCACGTGGTTCAAGTTTACGTGTTATTAGTGAGGGTTTACAGGGGTCAAAGTTACGTGTTATCATTGAGGGGGATCAAATGAGTCAAAATTTTTTCTCTCTTATCAGTGTGGGATCATGCGGGGGTTAATATTTTTTTCTTATCATAGAGGAATCATACTGGGGTTAAAATTTTGTTTTTATCAGTGAGAGATCATGCGGGTTGAAATTATGCGGGTTATTATTAAAAAAGCAATTGAAAATTTTTGATACATATTAATGAAATATTAAAAATTAAAGTTAAAAATGTTTCAAATTTATGTCAAGACACTACAAGACAAGGACAAGGACGCCACATAAACGAAAGGGCAGAACAACGTCTGCCGGGCCAGCTAGTTTAACATAAATACATTGGGCCTTACTAATAAACATTTTTTAGTTTTAAAACTAAAATAGTTTCGGCTTGAGAATCAGAGTGTGCTTTGAAATTCTGTACAAAATATGTTAAGTTAATATTTTATTTCTCCATTTTATAAAGAATTTGAAAGCATACTCTGATTTTCAAGCCGAAACTATTTTAGTTTTAAAACTAAGAAATGTTTATTAGTAAGGCCCATTATGTAGATACGTATACCAAAATATAAAATTTTGGCCGCAAGATTTTCCATATAAAATAAATAAATTTAGTAAAAGAAATAAAACCAAAGAAATATAAAATATTTTTATTGTTTTTTTTAAGTGCATGTGATTTGTGTATGTATATTATATATGTACATATCCTCGTATGTGTGCTAATTATGAAATAATTTTATTAATGTTTTTAAACCAGATAAGGATTTTATAAACAAATTTAGATTGATTGGTAATTGAAAATTGCCTATTTTTATTTTTTAATAAATGAAAATGTATAATCTCGATAATAAGAATGCTTCTGTTTTTTCTGCTAAATTTTGATCATCTTAAATTAAATACATAAAATTATAAGTATCGAATAAGTGGTAACAAAATTTTAAAACGTGAAAATCACATATGCATCACTTAAAATTCACAAATTTTTGCAAATTAGTCAGCTCTAGACTTGTCATCAGGATCGGTTCATATTATTCTAAAAGATCGTTGAGAATTATTCAAATTTTTAGCTAGATGGATTCTAAAAGCTTTGTGCGACAAAGCCATTTAAAAACGTGCCGAACTTTTATTAGAATTTCTAAACAGATGTACGATTCAAATCATGAAGATTTTTTGCAGCGTAAATACGAGTAGTGAAACTTGGTAATGAAACTTGGTTTGAGGCTCATCTTCCAGAATTTTATGAAGATGGACTACAACAATAGAGAAGGTGTATAGAAATATGATATGAGGTTAGATTGGTGGTTTATATGTTGAAAAATAAATTCATAAAAAATAACGACTTGTGTTTCATTTCACTTTTCCGGGAAAATTTTAAAAAGCCCACATAGGTATGTGCGTACTGCGTTTAGGGAAAACAATAACCACATTGAGCTCATTCACTAGTAATAAATAACATATACAGTGCTGTGAATAAGTATAGGGATTTACAAAATTTATGTATACATTATGTACATAATAAGATAATAATTAGATACACATTTTCCATGCGTGCGTTAATTTATTATTTGTTCATAATCTTTATGCTAAGTTTACATAACAGATTGAAACGTAGATTTTGTTGCATTTCTTTCTTCTATTCTTCAGAGTTGTATATCGCTTTCGCATTCATACCTCGGAGTGAGATTGCAGAGTCAGCGTCAGATTAGGCTCTACTTCTACTTTTCAATCTGGATGTTCGAAAAATTAGTTCCCACTGGTTAAAAAAACTTTCGTTCCAAGTGGAACGAAAGTTTTTTTAAGAAGTTTCATGTAAAAAATGTAGCGATAAAACAATTTTTTTCGAAATTTATTTAAATTTGAACTTAAAATTTCGAAGTATTCAAAAGCTTTTATTTTTGACGGTTATAGTTTTTACAAAAAAGGATAATTACATTTTTATTCCATGTAAAATTTAACAAAAACAGAAAACGATAAATTATTTTTATTCATTGAAAGTGTTTACAGTGAAGATTTGTTACGAAATATTTTAAACAAAGAACATGAAAATATGTCAGTTGGAATTTGAATTTTTAAATGTGCTTTATGAGTTCGAAAACATCCGAAAATCGAACTTACTAAACTTCACTCTACGCTGAATTTTAAACAGGTAAAATTTTCCACGTTCGGTTGTAAACGATCCATTAAACTTTTATTCAAGGCATGATATGTATAAAATATAGGTACAAAAGATCCAAACGGGTCGAAGTAACAAGGGAACAACATTCCACCTCTAGGCTGGTTCTTTAATCTAATCTGATCTAAATAGCACAGTGACATATTGGATACGTCAATTCAGGCGTGGTCGGGAGTCCACAAAAGATGAACATGGTGGAGGTCGTCCAAAATCTGCGACAACAAGACAAAATATTGAGATCGTAGAAAATGCAATAAGAGCAGATCCAAATCTAACATATGATGAATTAGAGGAGATCACAGGCATGAGCCGTGGCACTTTGGTAAATATCTGCTCGAACGAATTACACGTGCAAAAGAAATTTTGTCGCTTTGTCCCACACAGGCTCACACCAGAGCAAAAGAAGACCCGTGTTGAAATTTGCACAGAAAATTTGAAAATGTGGAAGAACTATGGTGAAGCGTACATCGATAAAATCATCAGCGGTGATGCAACATATGTACATTACTACGAGCCAAAATTACCACAAGAATCGAAAATATGGCTTTTCGAAAATGAAACTCCACCTGAAGTAGTGAAAAAAGAGAAAACTGTTGGCAAAGTTCTTTATGCTATATTTTTCAATACGAAAGGTTTGGTCGAAGCAGTAAAATTAGAAGGCCAGAAAAGTGTTACTGCTTTATGGTATAGCACAAAGTGTCTTCCACGGGTGTTTCAAAAGGCTCAAAAAACAGAAATTCTTTTACACTACGATAATGCACCAGCGCACACTGCAAATTTCACCACTCAGTCAAAAACCATATAAATACCATATAGACAGACCAAAATGAAAATTTCTTGAAAAAAAATATTTTTCTCCCTGCAGATGGCCAGCCAAGGAGGCTCTGATAGAAAGAATAATTTTTGTATGAATCGAAATCAACAGTATGAGTGTTTGAGTGTATAAACATATACAATAATAATAACGTGGCTTTTTAGAGCCAATATGGAAATTGCGTATACAGAAAAAAAAAAATTCAGATCGCAAAAACGAAAAACGTATAGAAACAATATGTATAAGCGCATATATAAATTATGAGTCAATTCATTCAAAAACTATATAGGTATACAACTTGTCCGTTAAAATAATGATCATTAAATAATATGACATATATTAGAAAAGTAAATTTTTAGTTCCAAATATGTTCATAGAGCGGACAGACAAGAAGGAATCGCTTAGAACATTAGATTTAAAAATACGTTATGACCATTTTTGCAATAAAAAAAAAATTTAACATACACAAAAATCCTCAAAACTGTAATTAGACAATTTTATATGGAAAATGAGGACGAAGTAAATGTGCATGACATCATCATACAATTTTTTTGTTGATGTTGTACTATATGAAAATTTATAATTAATATAAACAAAAACAACACACATCTAAAAAAATAATTGTTGTTTTTATTTTTCATTTTTCAAGTACCCAACCAAATTTATAATTTTTTTATAATACCGTATTTGAATTTTGTTGTTGCTTCGTACCTAAATAAAAAATTTATTGTAAACTTGAAGTCACTGTTTTTTTCTCAATTTTGTATTTTTCCCAAAACCTACTACAATAAAAGCCTCCTACTGGAGTTTTGTATGGATTAGTTAGAAGTGCCATGTTTTGTTTTGACATTTTAGTTTCTTATGGTTTCTTAATAAGAGTGGTGGAATATTAGTGTAAAGAAATAGTGTTTTAGTTGAATATTTTTGGTTTTTTTACTAAAATATGGTTTATAAAAGTTTTAAAATATAATAAATTAACAGTGTTATAATTTTTAAAGTGCACAATAGTCAAAAAATAAAATAAAAAGGTGAAAAATATTGTGCCTTCTTACCTACTTGTAAGAGAAAAAATTAAAGTATGACTACATAGAACATACCTATGGTGAGGTTATATTATTTGTAATAAAGTGAATAAGTGGTACTACATTTTCAGAGGTGGCTGTTAAAATTGAGAAATGAGAGAGATAATTGTGATTTTGATAAAAAATTATCATTTTTCTTTAATAACTTAATTTCTATTAATTTTATGATATAACAATGTTTGGGAAAAATATTTTTTTAATAAAAATCTACAAATTTGTAGAACATTATAATTTGATATTTTTAGTAATTTGGGAGATTTAAGGAAAAATTGATTTTCAGTTTTATGTTACTAAATATTTATCACGTTTTTTCTTTGATTTACGTTGCTCATAGATATTTAATATATTCGGTGAAAATAAAGCCAAGGATCTTCTCTACATTTCATTTGAACATAATTTTCATGTAACTTTAATCACAACTTAGTTATAATTGATTAAAAACAATAAATTGTAATGTTAATTTGGTACTTCCAACACATACACAAAATGAGCATTAAGGCTTGGTACTATAGGAGTCGTTGACAAAGTTATACTGGAAATTGGTTTGATTTGGTTATACACAAAAAAAAAAAATAACAAGAGCATGAGCGAATGGATAATAAAAAAAATCACTCGATCATTTTTTTTAAGTTTGAATTTCAAAACGTTAGTTCTATTTTTGCTCGCCAGATAGGACAGACAAGAAGGTTTCGTTTAGGAGCCTTTAATGAAATAGAGTGAAAATACAAATGTACTACGCGAAATATCTATTGTGTAAATCTATAATCATTGTTGATAGTGTATACAGAATAGATAATGTACATATATTTCATAAGATTTTGCAATTATATCCTATAATTATACATATATTGCTGGGGGTCGATTCTGTTTCGGTGAAGTGAAAACGTGTAAACAGTTTACACGTTTACACTGCTAATTGCGATTCTAATACAGTGTAAACGTGCAAAAATATGTCAAAAAGTTATCATATTAAAATATTTTTTGCACTGTGAAAAGTATCAGTGAAATTTATCGTGCAAAAAAAATTTGTGATAAAATTTTTATTTATTAATAATAAAAAGAAAAAAACTAAAAGAATAAGAAATGGAAAAGACTTGTCGAGGCAAAAGGGCAAGCGAGGAGCAAAAACAATTCCTCATCACATATTTGGAGGAAAATTTAGAATTAGCACACGACAGGTAAGTGTTTTATTATTAAATTAATGTTTACAATTATTAAAAATTTCTTTAATATCTTTCTAAAGATTTCAGACCGTGGATGGTGCGAAGCACAAGGAAGCCGAGTGGAAGAAATTGGGAAATAGTCTGAATGCTATTGGAGGAGCATTTAAAAATCATTTACAATGGCGTAAATTTTGGACGGATTGGAGGTAATATTTAACATTTTATTTCTTGATACATAATAATTTTTTTTTTATTTTAGACTACATACAAAATCAAATGCGCAAAAAATTAAATAGATCGAAAGTAGAAGTGGAGTCAACGGCAGAGGAGCTAAGCCTTTATCGGATTTAGAAGAAAGGCTAGTACAAATTATCAATTATAGGAATATTAATGGAGATCTTGTTACTACAGAATTAGGATTTAACCCGATCGTAAGTGAATAAAATACCTACTTGAATTTAAAATTTGTAAATTATGTTAAATGTCGAAGACGAATTAGAGTCATTGACCTACAGAGGAGGAGCTTCATCATCAACAGTCGCTCCAGAAGCTTCAACAACAGCTACTTCAGAAACTTCAGCACCAACAGCTCCTCCAGAAACTTCAGCACCAACAGCTCCTCCAGAAGCTTCAGCACCAACAGCTCCTCCAGAAGCTTCATCATCTAGAAGACCTGGGCTACAACGACCAACTCGTCATCGTAGGACAGCAAATAATGAAGCCAATTATAATGACTTCTTAAAATTAGAAGAAAAAAAAGTTCTTCTAAAAGAAGAAAAAATTAAATTGAAAAAAGAAGAAATAGAATTAAGAAAATTAGATTTAGAAGAAAAAAAAGAAATAAAAAGAACATTAAAAGAAATTTTAAATGAATTAAAAAATAGTAGAAATTAAGTTTAAGTTTAAGTTAAAGTTAATTAGATTTAATAGTATAAATAAGGTTTGAATATTTTTAAGATTACAATTTAGTTTAAATGACGAAAATAAAATTTTTATTTGAAAGAAATTACATAAAATAATCTTTTATTTATTCATTGATTACTGAAAGCAGCGATTTAAGCAAAATTTGTGGTAACAATAGAAGATCGTATCCTTCGACCTTCAGCTAATAAGTTATCAGTATTTAATTCTTGTTCCGATTCATTTTCATTTTCATTCAACTCCTCTTCTACAATTTGTTCATCAGGAATTGGTACTCTTGCTCTGATTAGGATATTATGAAGTACAATACATGCATTTATAATTAGGCCTGCTTTTTCTGGACTGTAGCACAATGTTCTTTCCTTAGATAAACAGCGAAACCTACTTTTAAGTAAACCAATGCATCTTTCGACGTGACTTCTTGTTTTTTTATGTGCAATGTTATATTTTTCTTCAGCTTCTGAAGTTGGATTTGCGATAGGCGTCATCAACCATGGTTGTGTCTCCGAGTAGCCAGAAGTTTCTCTCACCACTAGAGTACCTGTCCTGAAGAGCTATTTTTGCTGAAGAACACCGCCAAACGTACGCGTCGTGAGCCGTTCCTCCAAAACGTGCAGAAGCACTTAATATAATATAATCAATGTCACAAACTATCTGAACATTTTTAGAATGACCACCTTTTCTACAATAATACACATGCTCTATTTCCTTTTTTGGTGCCATTATTTTAATATGTGTTCCGTCCACTAAGCCAATTATACTTGGAAAAGATGCGAACTCAAAAAACTTTCTCTTTATATCAGAATACTGTTCTGCGTTAGGAAATTTTACATGATGATGAGCTATTCTGTTAAGAGCTATTGCAACTTCACCAATACAACGACTGACAGATGTTTGTGACAAAGAAGACAAATTATCTTGCCCTACTGCACGTTGATAGCTTCCCGTTGCAAAAAATCGCAAAGCACTTAATACTTTGATACTCAAATCAATTCCATGTATTTTGCGAGATGTTGTGATGTACGGACGAACAGGACCGGATCCGATGATTTAGGCGCCCGGCGCACTTATAATTTTTGCCGCCCCTTGTTATGAAAATTTTTTAAATACCTCCCTTTATGTATAACGCATATTCATTTCGTTCGACATATTTTTTCAAATTGAAACATATTTCAGAGCTATTTGAAATAAATATTTTTATAATAATAATCGATCATTAAAAATTATCCTCTGATATTGACTTTTTAATTATTTAAAAACTAAAAAATTCATTTATGTTGTTCCATTTGAAAAAATATGTAATTGTATCTTAAAATGAAATAAAATATTAATAACAATCCAAAACAACAACATAACAAATATTAGTTATAAAAACTGAACAAAAATTATTTAAAACAGCTTCTCATTGAAAGTGATTATCTTTCTTATTGTTATATTGATTAAAAATTATCATTTTTCTTTAATAACTCAATTTCTATTAATTTTATGATATAAAATGTTTTCCCAATGTTTGGGAAAAATGTTTATTTAATAAAAAATCTAAAAATTTGTAAACCATTATAATTTGATATTTGTAATAATTTGGGAGATTTCAGGCAAAATTGATCTCAGTTTTATGTTACTTAATATTTATCACGTTTTTTCTTTGATTTGCGTTGCTCTTAGATAATTAATATATTCAGTGAAAATAAAGCTAAGGATCTTATCAACATTTCATTAGAACATAATTTTCATGTAACTTTAATCACAACTTAGTTATAATTGATTAAAAACAATAAGTCGTTATGTTAATATAACCAATAAAATAAAATTGAGCAATTCGTCTTGGAGCAAATTTTTTACTTGTACCATTTCAACGCAAGTTTCATAGTAAAAGAGAAGAAAAGTGAGTATGCGATGAAACTCGTTATAATCAAAAACGAGAGATGCAATGGCGCAAATTTTTTACTTGTACCTTTTCAACGCAAGTTTCAAAGTAAAAGAGAAGAAAAGTGAGTATGCGATGAAACTCGTTACAATCAAGAACTAGAGATGCGATGGCGCAAATTTTTTACTTGCACCATTTCAACGCAAGTTTCATAATAAAATTTAAAGAAAATGTGTGTGCGATAAGGAACGATACAAATTTTACCATATAAAATTTTGATAACGCTGGAGCAAGAAACTTTTCTGCTCCATGAGTTGAAATTGAAGCTGCTGCTTATGTACATTCGCATTCTGTTTTGACATTATTTCTTCTTAATAGACAAAATAGTATCAATATACATAAATGCAAGTAGGTACGTACATAATAATATGTAGTCAAATGTATTTTTAAATGAATGTACATTATATATATTCGTGCGTCGAATAAAAGGTACTTTTTAGAAATGTTATGCATATAAGAATCTAATATGAATATACATATTACATAATTCATATGTGTATATTAAATACATATATGTATTTAAATTAGTGAACTTTGAAAATTGTTCACTTTTATGTTATTTTTTATTACACAAAATTTAAATAAGTGAGCAGTTATTTCCAGCGCCCCTAAGTTATAGCGCCCGGTGCGAGTGCTCCAGCCGCTCCTATGGTAGGTCCGGGCCTGCGGACGAAGTTCCTCTAACAGTTCCAAACATAAATGCTTGGCAAAACGATACAAATTGATAAAATACTCATCCGGAAGCATTTGAGTATCACGCAAGTTGCGTCGTAAAATTCTCATATTTCGTCTAAAAACAAATTTTTAAGTTAGTATCACATTATATTATTTTGTTGTAATGTTGAATAAATTTACCTTCTGTTGTTTCTTTGTTCATTTCTTATAATTAATTGTATAATAAAAGAAGGCATTTTACAATTTTAGTTACAAATATAAGTTTTTACAATAAACAATACAAAAACACAACTTTTTTTTTACTTGATTTGACAGTTCTCAAATCACGTCGGTGAAAAAATTTAATTCAGCACTATGTTTGCACGAACGCAACAAGAATCGCTTATTTGGGTACAGTGCAGTGAAAAAGTGAAAACAGTGTGTGAAACGTCAAGTGCAAACTTTTTTTTCACGTTTTCACTTCACCGAAACAGAATCGACCCCCTGGTATGGTTTTTTCTTTTCTTTTTCTTTTTGTCCCCATGCATATAGTTATGTATGTATGTATACCTATTTGATACAGCATTCTTTAAAGCTGAAATAAATGGTTATTGTTGTTGTTTTTTTTTCTGGTTTGATTTTTCTGTTTCTTGTTTTAGTTGTACTTTTGCTACAATGAATATGCTCGCGTAAATAAATATTTTTTGGAATAAAAATTTTATTTCAAATTACAGTGTACGCTCAATAATTTTTCCCTTCCTATTTTCAACTTTTGGTTTTTTCAACACCCAAATTTCAACAGGTACTTTGAAGGTTTTTCGATGATTTTTATTTTATAAAATAGAATAAAGTTTAAATAAGCTAAACATGTACTGCCTAATTTAAATCACCGATTTTTTTAGAAATAATTCATTATATAATTATCATAATCGGTTTTTATAATAACAAAAACTAATTTTATTACAAAACTATTTATTGTTTTTTCAAAATAGCGTTGAAAGTTGCAAATTGGTTTCTATCCAATAATTTCAACTATTTTAAAATTTTAACAAGGCCTATTTTAATCAGTCCAAATTATCGAGCTCATACTGTATGTTTGTGGAATTTTTGCTTCTTTTCTTTCAAATGAATATTAACATTAAAATACAAGTGCAAGTTAACACTTCGTTCTATTTTAAATTTTATACCCTCGAATAAATTTTAAGTAACAAAATGTAACATTTTTTGATTCTTTAGAAAAGAATGTTCCTGTGGAGCTAGGAAGTTGAAATTTGGCCAGAATATTCTTTGAACGGTCTAATATTGCATGAACTTTCAAAGGTTTAAATCCGTTTACTAGGGAAAAAGTTTAAATTTAAAAAATTAAATATGTAATTCAATATTTTTGAACTTTTACATAAAAACCTTTCAACCTTCAAACCTTTAGACCTTTCAAAGTTCATGCAATATTAGACCGTTCAAAGAATATTCTAGCCAAATCTCAACTTCCTAGCTCGACAGGAACATTTTTTTCTAAAGAATCAAAAAATGTTACATTTTGTTACTTAAAATTGATTCGAGGGTATAAAATTTGAAATAGAACCAAGTGTTAACTTGCACTTGGTAATGTTAAAAATTATAGAACAAGAAAAAAATGCTAACGAAAAACCAAAGGTCGATTCTCTGTAAAATTATACCAAAATTTTCACTTGCTTCAGTAAAAATGTTGAAAAGAATAGCTAAATATAAAAAAATTCTTTGTTTTTATATAGGCAGCTGACCTGATATCGGCATTGATTTTTAGTATAATATTACATACAATATACATTTTTATTTTTTTTTAATTACTTCAAAATGTCTTCTGCGTTGCCTGAAATGTCCTCATAGATTTTAATTGCTTATTGTAAAAGATCAATTATATGAGTTTTCTATAAAATACTTTTTTAAAGGACATGTATTAACAAGGTTGTGTACGAGTCTTGTGCGTTGCCGCCTTCATTTCAGATAAATTTAAAACATAAGGTCAGAAAAATAGAAATGCGCTATATAGTTTTGAAAGTGAGGTATAGAAAAATGTACCTACAAGTATTAAGTCTCTACACTTTTATTATCCAACAATTTTTTAATAAAATTCCTCACAAAGTGTCTTCAATTTTAACAGAGAATCGACCTAAAACAAAAATACATACATGCTCAAGAAAATAATTTCACACGTACAGTATATATATGGTTTAATAAATACATATTGTAATGTAAAAACACAAACACAAAAATTTTAGTTCTATGTCCAACCACTTGGGGACAAAGAGAAATCGTTAAAATGATAAAAGTTATGCTGATTTGAAATGTAACTGTCAGTAACGGACAAGTGGGCTGGCTTATGATGTAATTATATAGTCATTGACTCAGTCAATGATTATAGATTTACACAATAGATATTTCGCGTAGTACATTTGTATTTTCACTCTATTTCATTAAAGGCTCCTAAACGAAACCTTCTTGTCTGTCCTATCTGGCGAGCAAAAATAGAACTAACGTTTTGAAATTCAAACTTAAAAAAAATGATCGAGTGATTTTTTTTATTATCCATTCGCTCATGCTCTTGTTATTTTTTTTTTTGTGTATAACCAAATCAAACCAGTTTCCAGTATAACTTTGTGTATACCTATATTTATATAATATATATATGTATATACATATATATAAGTATACATATGTACATATTTTTGCATGTACACAAATGCGTGTTTACCGTCTGTGTTTTTTTTTCTTCTTTTTTTAAAATTTGTTTCATCGGTTAGTATAATCAATGACTATATAATTACATCATAAAGACAGCCCACTTGTCCGTTACTGACAGTTACATTTCAAATCAGCATAACTTTTATCATTTTAGCGATTTCTCCTTGTCCCCAAGGTGTTGGACATAGAACTAAAATTTTTGTGTTTGTGTTTTTACATTACAATATATGTATTTATTAAACCATATACTGTACGTGTGATATTATTTTCTTGAGCATGTATGTATTTTTGTTTTAGGTCGATTCTCTGTTAAAATTGAAGACACTTTGTGAGGAATTTTATTAAAAAATTGTTGGATAATAAAAGTGTAGAGACTTAATACTTGTAGGTACATTTTTCTATACCTCACTTTCAAAACTATATAGCGCATTTCTATTTTTCTGACCTTATGTTTTAAATTTATCTGAAATGAAGGCGGCAACGCACAAGACTCGTACACAACCTTGTTAATACATGTCCTTTAAAAAAGTATTTTATAGAAAACTCATATAATTGATCTTTTACAATAAGCAATTAAAATCTATGAGGACATTTCAGGCAACGCAGAAGACATTTTGAAGTAATTAAAAAAAATAAAAATGTATATTGTATGTAATATTATACTAAAAAGCAATGCCGATATCAGGTCAGCTGCCTATAAAAACAAAGAATTTTTTTATATTTAGCTATTCTTTTCAACATTTTTACTGAAGCAAGTGAAAATTTTGGTATAATTTTACAGAGAATCGACCTTTGGTTTTTCGTTAGCATTTTTTTCTTGTTCTATAATTTTTAACAGTACCAAGTGCAAGTGAACACTTCGTTCTATTTCAAATTTTATACCCTCGAATCAATTTTAAGTAACAAAATGTAACATTTTTTGATTCTTTAAAAAAGTTAGCCTTAGAAACCTTAGCCTTAAAAAAGTGTGTATGTATTTTAATTCTTGAACTACTTTCTGACCTAATGCTTTTTAATTGATTCAAATCGGCGAAACATGTTTTTCATACAAACAATTTTTTGTAAAAATTCAAAAATATTGAAATACATATTTAATTTTTTAAGCTTAAACTTTTGCCTTAGTGAACGGAATTAAACTGCAATCATGCAATATTAGACCGTTCAAGGAATATCTTGGCCAAATTTCAGCTACCTAGCTCCACGGAAACAAAATTTTCTAAAGAATCAAAAAATGTTATATTTTGTTACTTAAAATTGATTCTAGGGTATAAAATTTAAAATAGAACGAAGTGTTAACTTGCACTTGTATTTTAATGTTAATATTGATTTGAAAGAAAAGAAGCAAAAATTACACAAACATACAGTATGAGCTCGATAATTTGGACTGATTAAAATAGGCCTTGTTTAAATTTTAAAATAGTTGAAATTATTGTATAGAAACCAATTTGGAACTTTCAACGCTATTTTGAAAAAACAATAAATAGTTTTGTAATAAAATTAGTTTTTGTTATTATAAAAACCGATTATGATAATTATATAGGGAGACATCTTCGATCAGCTAGCAATTAAGCAAATTGCGACTAGCAAATATGGCGGATTTGCGATTGCTAATTGCGATTACATTTTTATTTTGTAAGCACTTTTGCTGAATAAGTTTTTACATACATAACCCATAATTTTCTATTATATTACGTTAAAAACTTCGTTTTTTTTATTCAAATTTTTGAAATTTTAAAATTTTAAATCATAACCGAAATTATTTTGTTTATTATGAACTATTTTTTTTTTCAATTTTCAAGCTTCTACAGTCTCATAATTGTGTATAAATTTATAAATTCATATACAATGGTCTCACTAACCAATTCTATCCATTACAAGAAAAAAATATTCAAATTATATTGATAACATAAGTATTTGGGTTTGAGTTTCTACTTATTTATAAGAAATTTGAGGTTATGTGTTCTGTTAACTGAGTTTGCGACACCAACTTTGCGATCGCAAATTTTGACGGTTAATTTGCTTACTTGCGAGAGCAAAACCAATCGAGGATACCAATTCTATCATTTCAGCTAGCAAGTCTTACTTGCTTGCTTGCTAGCCGATCGAAGATGTCCCCCATAATGAATTATTTCTACAAAAATCTGTGATTTAAATTAGGCAGTACCTACTGTTTAGCTTATTTAAACTTTATTCTATTTTATAAAATAAAAATCATCGAAAAACCTTCAAAGTACCTATTGAAATTTGGGTGTTGAAAAAACCAAAAGTTGAAAATAGGAAGGGAAAAATTATTGAGCGTACACTGTAATTTGAAATAAAATTCTTATTTCAAAAAATATTTATTTACGCGAGCATATTCATTGTAGCAAAAGTACAATAACAACAAGAAACAGAAAAATCAAACCAAAAAAAAAAACAACAACAATAACCATTTATTTCAGCTTTAAAGAATGCTGTATCAAATAGGTATACATATATACATAACTATATGCATGGGGACAAAAAAAAAAAGAAAAGAAAAAAACCATACCAGCAATGTATGTATAATTATAGGATATAATTGCAAAATCCTATGAAATATGTATGTACATTATCTATTCTGTATATACTACAGTATAATATATATCTATATGTCATATTATTTAATGATCATTATTTTAACAGACAAGTTGTATACCTATATAGTTTTTGAATGAATTGACTCATAATTTATATATGCGCTTATACATATTGTTTCTGTACGTTTTTCGTTTTTGCGATCTGTTTTTTTTTTTTCTGTATACGCAATTTCCATATTGGCTCTAAAAAGCCACGTTATTATTATTGTATATGTTTATACACTCATACACTCATACTGTTGATTTCGATTCATACAAAAATTATTCTTTCTATCAGAGCCTCCTTGGCTGGCCATCTGCAGGGAGAAAAATATTTTTTTTCAAGAAATTTTCATTTTGGTCTGTCTATATGGTATTTATATGGTTTTTGGTATAATATAATATTTTTTATTTTTTCATCCATAGAATATCAATATGTATGTACATACATACATTATGTATGTAAATATATTGTATTGTATAGGAATATGAATTAGAATTTGTTTTCTGATTATTGAATGCATGATAATATGAAAATTTACCCAATTATTTTTATTTTTTTTATAGTTTTTGAAGCTATGAGAAATTTTACTGAAATCCAGAATCCAGATCCCGCTTTTTTTTGTTTTTATTTTATGTAACTATATACCAATTTTTTTTTTTTCAATTGAAAAAAGGAATTAAGATATTTTGTTTTCAATTCAAGTAGGTACCTAATTAACAACATTACAATACACATTTAATTTTAAATACATTTATTTACCCATATTTATATTTCAAAATGTTACATAATGTAAGGTAGTTAGATATGTTGGACTCTACAAATTTTGATCAATTAGGTAAAATTTTATTAAAACCTTGCAGCCGGGAGATGAACACAGTCATTATTAGAAAATTAGAAAATCGCTAATGCTTGCAAAGTTTTAACATATTATTGTACTTGCATTATAATATACAGTAGCGGTCATGAAAGTCGCCTAACTAATAATTTCTAAAAACTTTTCTAACTAACTTTAAATTTTGGTGGGGATGGATGATGGTTTGTTTTTTAACTAAGCATGTGTGTTTTTTTAAGGTATTTTCTATAAGAAAAGAAAAACCATACATGATTCTGTAATACAGCTTAATAAATAAATTATTTTTAGAAAAATGAAAATTATTTTAATTCATGCGTTTTTTCCTCTACTGTGTAAACTACAATCTGCATATGTGTCTATTGGGATCAAAACCTGCTCTTTTCCTCCGATGATGTTTTTGAGTAATTCAAAAAAATTGTTTAACGGCTACAATTTTTCATATTTTTGGATTTTCATCTTTTATACTTTAATGGTTATACCTAGTATTTCTTCGTTTTGCTACAAAAATGTAACATTAATTTTTTGAACTTTTTATATTATAGTGAAAAGTAACTTGGAAAAGGTTGGTTTTGAAACGAACGTGTGGAAATGATTGATTTTGAAACTTACTCTTTAGTAAGTTCCCTTTTCCCTTTGGAAAAGGTGTGGTTTTGATAGTGTTTTTTAAATTAAAAGATTATGATCCAAAGAATTAATTCTTCTTTCAACACTAATTAATTAATTATTATTGTAATGTAAGACACATAGGTACATATATCTTTATTATAAAATTATTTTTCTTTAAATTAATACTTTAACTCACTCTTCCAAATCATATGTATACATAAAAATAAAGGAAATAAACATTTTTTTTTTTGCGAACCTAATGGAAATGGTTATATTTTGGTACACACCCTTAATTTTGGAATTAAATTTGTTAAGGAAATAATGATATTTTATTATGTATAGATATCTGCAAATGCAGATAATAGCCAATATTACAAATTCCATACGTTTTTAGAAAAAGTCAAAAAATGGAAAAGAACAGGTTTTGATCCCAATAGACACATATACAAAAATACATACATACTTGTAAATGGGAAAAATACAAAATTGAGAAAAAAACAGTGACTTCAAGTTTACAATAAATTTTGTATTTAGGTACGAAGCAACAACAAAATTCAAATACGGTATTATAAAAAAATTATAAATTTGGTTGGGTACTTGAAAAATGAAAAATAAAAACAACAATTATTTTTTTATATGTGTGTTGTTTTTGTTTATATTAATTATAAATTTTCATATAGTACAACTTCAACAAAAAAATTGTATGATGATGTCATGCACATTTACTCCGTCCTCATTTTCCATATAAAATTGTCTAATTACAGTTTTGAGGATTTTTGTGTATGTTAAATTTTTTGTTATTGCAAAAATGGTCATAACGTATTTTTAAATCTAATGTTCTAAGCGATTCCTTCTTGTCTGTCCGCTCTATGAACAGATTTAGAACTAAAAATTTATTTTTCAACAGCTTTTCTGTTCTGGAATATCTACTTCTTATTAATTATCTTTGACTCAGTACTTGCTTCAACATAAAATCAAAATTGTGCCACATCCACCTTATTCTCCGGATTTAGCCATTGTAGATTTTTGGCTTTTCCGTGGACTCAAGCAAAACCTCAGAGGAAAATCATTTAGTTCAGAGGAAGACATAGATTCAGCAGTAATGGACTATTCGAACAGTATTCCAAAAGAAGCTTGGAGTAAAGCGTTTAGGTCATGGAAAGAGCGAATGGAAAAAGTAATTGAAAATAATGGAGAATACTTTCAATAAATATATATAAATTTAAAAAAAATCTACAATAGCTTTTTTAATACTAACGGCATTTTGAACAACCGGTACGAGCATATTATATTATACACTCTTTTATTTCATATAAGAAATATGTAAAGAAACAGAGAAAAAAAAAATAAAGCTAAACTAAAGTTTCGTCCAAAAAAGGACGAAATGGAACTCATTTTACTTCATTATTTATTACTTTTTCGAACGTTCAAATATTTTGATTATATATTATACATATGTATATATATACATGTATATGTACATACATATATGTATATGCTCGTTCATATGTATGTAGATATATACAAATCGTAATACGAGTATATAATAATTTTATTAACTTTTATTTATTTTTAAAACTTAAATTTTAACTGAAATAAACCATTACAGAAAAACGATTTGACCATTTTTGTTTTTATATTTTTTGCTTTGCTTTTGATGTAATCTGTAATTTGTATGCATTTTATTGTATATGATAGGTATATGTACATATGTATTTTTTTTACCATATTTTACAAGTATGGCGCATAGATAGTTCGTTTTTTTTTTTAGATTGTTATAAGTTTGATTTTATATTTATTTATATACGAGTATACAATATATTTTTTAAAAAAACTTTGTTTTGTTGTGTTTTTTTACTTACCATTAAATTTCTTTTATATTTTTTTAAAAATCGATCTGTATACATCATTTCTACAACTGAAAAAAAAGTACAATATTTTACACATGTTTTGGCTTAATGTACATATGCACATATACAGGGTGATTCAGTTAGGGTGCCCGACCCGGAAATTACGGATAGGTCTCGACGGAAAAAATAAAAAATCTTATGCGTGGGTGGAGTGGAGTTAGAGAGGAGGAAAGATTTTTGGTACTTATTTTACCCTATAACTTTCTATAGGGGCACGCTAGGGTCATCCACCCTTTTGTAAAATTGTAGGGAACCCTTGTGTCTTTCCATAAATTTATTACATGCTGCTGTACCTTATACCGTTCAGAAGTTATAAGGCCTCCAAATCAAAATTTTGTCATTTTTTCACTCATTTTTTGACTTTAACCCTAATTTTCACGAAAAGTATTCGATATTAACCCTATATTGCAGAAAATGAAGGTTCAATTGATTCTGCATCGATTTTCAATCTTCATCGTTTTCGAAAAATGCATAATTTTCGAGATTCTAAGATCTAAACAGAGCCACCAAACTACTTTAGTACCGAGCACTTATACCCAACTCAAAGTGAATTGGTACTCATTCAAAGCTGAATGAACTTAGGCGGACTCGAACTCGAGACCTTCAGCATCAGAAGCCAACACTCTATCGCTTCGTTCACTATTTGTATATCGTCCATTCCATGCATGACGGACGGGACATTGAAGAAAATTATTTGAATCTTTTTTCTTTTTTACCTTCATACAGTTCAAATGTATTCCATTCCAGTTAAATGTAAATAATAGTAATCCACCCAAAAACCTACCAAACCGAAAAAGAAGATGTTTTCCAAGAATTCTTGTTGAAGTTTTATAAGGCGATAAGTGACTATGACACTCGTTTTTACAGTTATAACTTCAACATTATTTTTCTTTAAAGTATAAAGCTTCACACCTCCTGTTTCATGGTAAATTTTTAGGTGATAGTCTTAGCAAACTATGACAGAAATTTGTTATTTCTCCAACTCGCACAAGCTAACAATAAGATATAATAAATTATGTTTGCCATGTCGTATGACGGACGGGACGATTGAAAAGTCCTAAATTCTTTTAATAAAAAAAGATGAATAGTTTATTTATTTTTCTTTTTGATAATGCACATTGTGGAACTAGAACAACACTGTACTATTTGTCATAAAATGCATTTGGTAACTAGTCATTTCAACTCAAAAATAGTCCCCGAAAACCTACTTAAGGTCGGTGTTATGTGTGTGTTATGTTTATGTACCTGTTTTTTTTTTTTTTAAAAACAAGCTTTAGTTACAACCATAGTGTATATAGTGTTCCTACTGAGAGCCGATTTTTTTTTTTTTTTTTATTTATAAATTTTTCTCTGAAAACAAAAACAAAATCCCATATGACTGAAGGAGGTAAAAATAATGCGTATTTCTTTAATGGAAAATTTCCGTATATATGAGCGAAAGCACAATATGATTATTCATACTAATACCTCTCCAACATAGTTTTTTATAAACGCATTTTTCAAAATAGTCACCTAAATATGCATTAGTGTTCGTGTTTTTTTTGTATATAAGC
The DNA here is from genome assembly GCA_932526495.1 of Bombylius major. NCBI lineage: Eukaryota > Metazoa > Arthropoda > Insecta > Diptera > Bombyliidae > Bombylius > Bombylius major. Next base: position 21,551,635 of record OW052043.1, read on the forward strand.
TAAAACCATATAAAATATATATGAAACGCACACAAGCATAGCATATAGACACAGGTTTGTTTACATTTATTTATAATGGGAATTTTTCTTTCTTACTTAAAATTGTGAATGTGTTCGTGTTTTATTTTTTATTTGTAAATATTTACGTTTCATTTCTTTTCAGTCAATGAAAAAATATTTCTATCACCTTTTAGCATTTTCTCAAAAAATGTGAGAGAAATAAATAAAAAAAAAAATCTTCGGCTCTCAGTAATCCTACTATGTAAGTTCTTCTTTATACTCTGGTTACAACACAAACGTACCGTAGTGAAATATATACCTGGTGAACCTATTTACCCTATTCAAAACCATCTACATATAGAAGCCGCGCTATGGATGTATGCACTAACACAATCAAACACGATAAAAGTGTTGAAACGTCAAAACATTCAATGCTGGTAGTACAAATAGTGATGTAAAGAAAATGTGTTTTAGTTAAATATTTTTGGCTTTTTAAATAAAATATGGTTTATAAAAGTTTTGAAATATAATAGATTAACAGTGTTATAATTTTTAAAGTGCACAATAGTCAAAAAGTTAAATAAAAAGGTGAAAAATATTGTGCCTTCTTACCTACTTTTAAGAGAAAAAATTAAAGTATGGTGAGGTTATATGTATTATTTATATGTAATAAAGTGAATAAATTGATTTGATTTAATAAAATTTAATATATAATAATTCTGATACATATATGTATTTATATGAACAATTAAAGTTTAAAGAATAATAAATAATATAAGCTTTTTTCTTCTATACCTATGTATTGACATGTGACTAATGACTACATTACCTATGGTGAGGTTATATTATAAAAGTGAATAAATTGAAATGAAATGTAAACACAAATATATGAAAAAAATAAATAAAGTGAACGAAATACAGAACAAATTCATTTAATTTAATAAAATTTTATTTATAAGTTTGTATTAATTGTTAAATTATTGAATCAAATCAATTTCTCACATCATAACATAAACACAAAAATTTATATAAAAAAAAGTCTATGAAAAAGTAAATAATTTGGTACATAATCTTTATTGTGTAATGAAGGCAAATAGACACTTAATTTGTGATAACTAATAAATTAAATTCTATTAAATCAAATCAATTTATTCACTTTATTACATATAAATAATATAACCTCACCATAGATAGGTATGTACTGGGATCCGGAAAATTCATCGCCCGCAATTCTTCGCCAGCAATTCACCGCCAGCAATTCTTCGCCAGCAATTCATCGCCTCAACAGTTCATCGCCACAGCAATTCACCGCCAGCAATTCTTTGCCAGCAACTCGGCGGTGAATTGCTGTAGCGATGAATTGTTGAGGCGATGAATTGCTGGCGAAGAATTGCTGGCGGTGAATTGCTGGCGAAGAATTGCTGGCGATGAATTTTCCTAGACCCGTATGTACTATGTAGTCATACTTTAATTTTTTCTCTTACAAGTAGGTAATAACGCACAACATTTTTCACCTTTTTATTTAATTTTTTTGACTATTGTGCACTTTAAAAATTAAACACTCTTAATTTATTATATTTTAAAACTTTTATAAACCATATTTTATTTAAAAAACCAAAAATATTCAGCTAAAACACTATTTCTTTACACTAATATTCCACCACTCTTATTAAGAAACCATAAGAAACTAAAATATCAAAACAAAACATGGCACTTCTTACTAATACATACACAACACCAGTAGGAGGCTTTTATTGTAGAGGGTTTTGCCCTATTTATTTAGAAAAAACCGAAAAAATATTGTTAGGTTTGATGTAACAGCTCGCGTGGAATGGGCGATATACATTATTTTATTCTTTCCTTATCACGAATTTAATTTTTTAAAAAAAGTGCTAGAAAGTTAAAGAAAATATTTTCTAAAAGTTCTGAAAATTTTTATGTCTATACGCAAGAAAATGAAAGGCCTAAATTTTAATAGTGACTATTTGCTCATACGTACATATGTACATATGTGAAAAATGAGTTGAATTGCCAAATCAAAAGATTAAAAATTTAATTAAATTTAAAAAAAAAAAAAAACATTACATTAGCAATCCAATAACACCCTCTTCATTTACAGCATTATAAAATGCTAAAAATGATACAATGAAATAATTTTGTACATAAATTAAAAATGAGTTTATTTTTACGTAAAATGATCATAGATATCACTTTAGAATATTCTAGGTCTAGACAAGTAAAGTCACACGCTGAGAGAATAGAGCGAAGCTCAGAAGAGGATACCTTGTAGTTGTCTCTATATGTATAATAATACCTTGAATAAACCTATAATTAAAGGTTAGAAATAAAAACAAATGAAAACTATAGTATGTAAAAATTTGTCACTCTTTATTAATATTATTTTTCAGCATAATTACATACGTATGTATGTATGTAAAATTCTTTTCTATATGTTATTTATTTGAAATACCCTGTGTATTTTTTTAAAGTAAGTATAGATACATTTATTACTATTTGTTATGATTGTCACATATTTATAGATGAAAATTTGTTGGTTCATTTCATCTACATTTTTTCGGGGCATTTATTTTCATGTTTCAATGCATATAATTTTTTCTGTATAACCCTTTATGTATATACATATATAGTACATAATAATATATAATGTATTTTAATATTGAAAAAAAAAAAGTAAGTACATATAGGTAGGTACGTTTCTTTATACATGCACGTATGTAAATATTTTTTTATATCGTATAGGTACATAGTAAAACAGTCAAAAAGGCTAAATAAAAGAAATAAAGGTGAAAACCCATAGGACGCTGCAAGCTTCAACGCTGCAGGCCTCAAAAGCTAAATGTGAAGCGCTTCAAAAGCTTGAGGCTCTGCAAATCCAAATCAATACTTCATCTATACCTTACCGCAAGCTCTTTGTTTATTTTGCCCCAAACACATAGACAAAGTTAAGCTGCAAAAAAATCGTCGTTATAAAACTAAAAATCACTAACAAAATTTTGAATTAGCTATTTGGAAAGGATTTTATATTTTTATTATTACTGGAAATTTAATTATTGTAATAAATCAAAGCAAGAAATTTTTAAACAGGTAAGTAGCTACAAATTGTACCTGTACTGTGTATATTTCTCTTGTCCACATTATATTTTCATTATCAAATATTTTAAGAATGTTTATATACATGAATACATTACCAATAATAAAAAGTTTAATTCGTCTTCTACTGTATCATACATTTTTACTTTATTTTCACTTTACTTCACAATAATTTTGCACTATATTTTTATTAAAAATAAGTCAATTACAATATAAGTAAATATAAATAATAAACCAATATAATTAATTCACTGTTTAAAACGACAGCAAAAACCACAACACTTATATTCATATGACAATTGACAACCCAACAACACTAATGAAATGACAGATAAATGACATGAACTTGCGCTGCATACCGCAAAATTTAAAATTTAATAAATCTGAGCCTCAGCTTCAAATGAGGTATGCGGCATGCTTCACATGAAGTATGTATTTGGTCAGCTTCTTCGCATTCTCGTATGTTTAAATTGACAGCGAGATGCAAAAGCTTGCGGCGTGAAGATTGCAGCGTCCTATGGGTTTTCAGCTTAATGTATGTAAATATATAAAAAGAAAAATCGAATAAAATAAAAAATACCTATAATAATATGTAAGTATCTATATACATATATTTGTTGATATATAAAATAGATATAATTTTTTTAACCGTTATTTAATTCTGATAACAAAATAACATTGTTTTTATACCTACCTACATATACATGTGGTTTTTATTTCATTTTTTTTATTGTGAGAAGTTTTTAATTTTTTTATGCCTTTAAAAAAATGTTTTTTATCGAACTTCAGGGACCTATAAGAAAAGTAAAAAAAAAAAATTAACAGGAAAAATATTTACACATAAGCTTTACATGTATACAAAATATTTATTATTACCTACTTCTCTTTTATTTCATACAATTAAAAAAAAAAATCAAATATATAGGTACGTCATTGTAGAGTATACTACTTATTGTAATGTACCTACCTAAAATAATATTTTTAAATACGAGTATTATACATTATGAATAGTATTATTTTTTGTCTGAATTATAGATTGTTTTTGCACACTATTACTAATTATTACCATTATTATTTTATATAGAAATATTAAATTTCTAAAGCTGTGTGTATATGCTATTGAATAATTACAAGCAATGCTGTTTTGTTTAAAACAAATGAAAAAGTAATTATAATAATTTCTAATGATTATTATCAAATATGTGGATACTACATATGTAATCTTTGTCCAGCATATTCGTCCCATATATGAGCCGTTTGTTTTTGAAAGTGGTATAAGTCCACTTTGTTTTATTTTGAGATACCTATTTAATGTTTTTTATTTCAGTTCCTATACAATTTTCGTATGCATAACAGCTTAATTTCCGGTGAAAAATTTTACAGAATAATAATCTATAATAGCTTTATTATTATAAATAGTTGAAAGGGCATATCAATCTTCATTTGAAATTTACTTTAATTCATTTTTCATCAAAAGTGAACTTATACCACTTTAAAAAAAAACGGCTTATATCTATGTGTCCTTATTTAAATTTTTCTAGTTCTAAGTTCTAAACTGCATACACTCTTAGTTATAGGCAAAATAATAAAAGTTGAGGAATCGTATTATACTAGAAAAACATGCGCAGAAAGAAAGATACTTCAACACATGCATTTTTGTTGTTGTAAATGCTAAAGAACAGCCCAGTTGAAAAAGCCAGAAGGCCTTCCTTAGAAAGGCATGTAGAAATTTTGAAAATATAAAGTAAATTGTAAAAAATTCCTGGGAAGGTATAAATGATGGTATTAGAAGTTTTAAAAATTTTTTATCACCCATTTTTTTCGTTTTTGCTTATTATCTTACTGCTAAAGTTAGGGACAAGAAAGTTGAGAATGAAGAAATCCAGCATAAGAGCTGTTTGGAAGGTTTCTTTTTATCTCCTGTAGAAGGTAATGAGAAAAAAACGAAGAAAAACCGAACATATACCTTCCAAGCCTAGGACATGCCCATGTAAAATAGATATTATGTGGGATACGGAAAGGAATGCTTCCAACCGTTTTTAAACTTCCAAAGAAGGCTTTTGCATGCATGGTAGAAGACTTCCATTTCCAACTCGGAGGTTTCTTCTTTCGTATGTATGTACTATATATACAAGAAGATCAGTTGATCAGTAGCACATGTGAAACATGCTTAAAAAAACCTCAACTTATATTATATCATATTTATTATCTGTATACCTCTGCCGTACAAAGGACAATCGCGTCAATTACATTTTCACTCATTTTGAGTTAAATATATTTATGATATAATAATATATAGTTATATATATGAACTGAAGGAAAAATTCTCTATTAAAAAATATGTCTATATATTATATATTATACATATAATTTAATTTTTTCACTAGTTCATATGTATAACTATATATTATATCATAAATATATCTAAGTCAAAATGAGTGAAAATGTAATTGACGCGATTGTCCTTTGTACGGTAGATATATAGTTATATATATGAACTGAAGGAAAAATTCTCTATTAAAAAATATGTCTATATATTATATATTATATATATAATTTAATTTTTCCACTAGTTCATATGTATAACTATATATTATATCATAAATATATCTAAGTCAAAATGAGTGAAAATGTAATTGACGCGATTGTCCTTTGTACGGCAGACCTATATATTATATACTTCATATTAATAAAACTTGTCTCATCAACAAAAGGTAACAGATCTTTATTCGGTTATTTTTATTCAATGAGCCATAATGTAGGGATATCCCTTTACTACACTTGTAATAGTGCAGCAAGGTGCATGATGATGGAAAAAAAGGTGAGGGGATGTTACAGGCTAACAAAGGGGGAAACTCCTAAGCAGAGTATAATGAATACTTACATAGTAGTATCACTGAGAGCCGAATTTTTTTTTTTTTTTATTTATAAATTTTTCTCTGAAAACAAAAACAAAATCCCATATGTCTGAAGGAGGTAAAAATAATGCGTATTTTTTTAATGGAAAATTTCCGTATATATGAGCGAAAGCACAATATGATTATTCATACTAATCCCTCCCCAACATAGTTTTTTATAAACGCATTTTTCAAATTACTTACCTAAATATGCATTAGTAGTACCAATGACTATATAATTACATCATAAGACAGCCCACTTGTCCGTTACTGACAGTTACATTTCAAATCAGCATAACTTTTATCATTTTAGCGATTTCTCCTTGTCCCCAAGTGGTTGGACATAGAACTAAAATTTTTGTGTTTGTGTTTTTACATTACAATATGTATTTATTAAACCATATACTGTACGTGTGAAATTATTTTCTTAAGCATGTGTGTATTTTTGTTTTAGGTCGATTCTCTGTTAACATCGAAGACACTTTGTGAGGAATTTTATTAAAAAATTGTTGGATAATAAAAGTGTAGAGACTTAATACTTGTACATTTTTCTATACTTCACTTTTAAAACTATATAGCGCATTTCTATTTTTTTGACCTTATGTTTTAAATTTATCTGAAATGAAGGCGGCAACGCACAAGACTCGTACACAATCTTGTTAATACATTCTTAATATTTTCTTTAAGAATTCTGTGAATTGTTAAGTATTTAATAATTGTCTCATTTATAGTTTTATTGTAACACATGTCCTTTAAAAAAGTATTTTATAGAAAACTCATATAATTGATCTTTTACAATAAGCAATTAAAATCTATGAGGACATTTCAGGCAACGCAGAAGACATTTTGAAGTAATTAAAAAAAATAAAAATGTATATTGTATGTAATATTATACTAAAAAGCAATGCCGATATCAGGTCAGCTGCCTATAAAAACAAAGAATTTTTTTATATTTAGCTATTCTTTTCAACATTTTTACTGAAGCAAGTGAAAATTTTGGTATAATTTTACAGAGAATCGACCTTTGGTTTTTCGTTAGCATTTTTTTCTTGTTCTATAATTTTTAACAGTACCAAGTGCAAGTGAACACTTCGTTCTATTTCAAATTTTATACCCTCGAATCAATTTTAAGTAACAAAATGTAACATTTTTTGATTCTTTAAAAAAGTTAGCCTTAGAAACCTTAGCCTTAAAAAAGTGTGTATGTATTTTAATTCTTGAACTACTTTCTGACCTAATGCTTTTTAATTGATTCAAATCGGCGAAACATGTTTTTCATACAAACAATTTTTTGTAAAAATTCAAAAATATTGAAATACATATTTAATTTTTTAAGCTTAAATTTTTGCCTTAGTGAACGGAATTAAACTGCAATCATGCAATATTAGACCGTTCAAGGAATATCTTGGCCAAATTTCAGCTACCTAGCTCCACGGAAACAAAATTTTCTAAAGAATCAAAAAATGTTACATTTTGTTACTTAAAATTGATTCTAGGGTATAAAATTTGAAATAGAACGAAGTGTTAACTTGCACTTGTATTTTAATGTTAATATTGATTTGAAAGAAAAGAAGCAAAAATTACACAAACATACAGTATGAGCTCGATAATTTGGACTGATTAAAATAGGCCTTGTTTAAATTTTAAAATAGTTGAAATTATTGGATAGAAACCAATTTGCAACTTTCAACGCTATTTTGAAAAAACAATAAATAGTTTTGTAATAAAATTAGTTTTTGTTATTATAAAAACCGATTATGATAATTATATAGGGAGACATCTTCGATCAGCTAGCAATTAAGCAAATTGCGACAAGCAAATATGGCGGATTTGCGATTGCTAATTGCGATTACATTTTTATTTTGTAAGCACTTTTGCTGAATAAGTTTTTACATACATAACCCATAATTTTCTATTATATTACGTTAAAAACTTCGTTTTTTTTATTCAAATTTTTGAAATTTTAAAATTTTAAATCATAACCGAAATTATTTTGTTTATTATGAACTATTTTTTTTTTCAATTTTCAAGCTTCTACAGTCTCATAATTGTGTATAAATTTATAAATTCATATACAATGGTCTCACTAACCAATTCTATCCATTACAAGAAAAAAATATTCAAATTATATTGATAACATAAGTATTTGGGTTTGAGTTTCTACTTATTTATAAGAAATTTGAGGTTATGTGTTCTGTTAACTGAGTTTGCGACACCAACTTTGCGATCGCAAATTTTGACGGTTAATTTGCTTACTTGCGAGAGCAAAACCAATCGAGGATACCAATTCTATCATTTCAGCTAGCAAGTCTTACTTGCTTGCTTGCTAGCCGATCGAAGATGTCCCCCATAATGAATTGTTTCTACAAAAATCGGTGATTTAAATTAGGCAGTACATGTTTAGCTTATTTAAACTTTATTCTATTTTATAAAATAAAAATCATCGAAAAACCTTCAAAGTACCTGTTGAAATTTGGGTGTTGAAAAAACCAAAAGTTAAAAATAGGAAGGGAAAAATTATTGAGCGTACACTGTAATTTGAAATAAAATTCTTTTTCCAAAAAATATTTATTTACGCAAGCATATTCATTGTAGCAAAAGTACAACTGAAACAAGAAACAGAAAAATCAAACCAGAAAAAAAAAACAACAACAATAACCATTTATTTCAGCTTTAAAGAATGCTGTATCAAATAGGTATACATATATACATAACTATATGCATGGGGACAAAAAGAAAAAGAAAAGAAAAAACCATACCAGCAATATATGTATAATTATAGGATATAATTGCAAAATCCTATGAAATATGTACATTATCTATTCTGTATACACTATACAGTATAATATATATCTATATATGTATATGTCATATTATTTAATGATTATTATTTTAATTTAACGGACAAGTTGTAAACCTATATAGTTTTTGAATGAATTGACTCATAATTTATATATGCGCTTATACATATTGTTTCTGTACGTTTTTCGTTTTTGCGATCTGTATTTTTTTTTCTGTATACGCAATTTCCATATTGGCTCTAAAAAGCCACGTTATTATTATTGTATATGTTTATACACTCATACACTCATACTGTTGATTTCGATTCATACAAAAATTATTCTTTCTATCAGAGCCTCCTTGGCTGGCCATCTGCAGGGAGAAAAATATTTTTTTTCAAGAAATTTTCATTTTGGTCTGTCTATATGGTATTTATATGGTTTTTGGTATTCATTATACTCTGCTCCTAAGATCGAAGAGCATTTCACAATTTGAGAATTCTATTAAGAAATATTGACATTATTTCTATGTACGTTCAGGAGTCGGCCTCAGGTAGAACTAATGGATTTTCTTGAAAAGTTCACCATTTCTGGGAAAAACGTATTTCTTTATTTTATTTGTTTTATTTTAGGCTCTTGTTTTTTCACGACACACTTCTTACAAAGTATGTATGTAGTCCCTAGTACTTTACCATCATGTTATTATTTTCAGGGGTAACGACACTCAAATTTTTAACAACATACTGCTGGTTCAGTAAGCCTTCTATCACTTATGCTTGAACCCTTGATGTTGTTAAAATATGTATGCAATTACATTCTTTGTATTTCAAGTGATAGAATAGAATTTGAGTTTGTAGTCTCAAGAGAACTCAAAATATGTATGTATGTATTTTTTTAGGTGCTTGTTAATAGCTTGAAAATAATTTAGGGTATTCACGATGTGGTGTATTTGTTAGGTGTACTGGGGGTCGATTCTGTTTCGGTGAAGTGAAAACGTGTAAACAGTTTACACGCTTACACTGCTAATTCCGATTCTAATACAGTGTAAACGTGCAAAAATATGTCAAAAAGTTTTCATATGAAAATATTTTTTGCACTGTGAAAAGTATCAGTGTAAAAAAAATTTGTCATTAAAATTTTTATTTATTAATAATAAAAAGAAAAAAAATAAAAGAAATGGAAAAGTAGAAATTAAGTTTACATTAAAAAAAGAATTAGAATTAATAAAATTAGATTTAATAGTATAAATGAGACTATTAGAAGCAAAAGTTGATCTATTCCACTTTTTGAAAAAATTGAGTTAATGATGGCAAAATGTTCGTTGTGTTGAAGGCTTTTAATCTGAAAAATTTCAATTTTGAAAACTACATTGATGCCCCTGAAAAATGGTTGTAAAATTTGGCATTGCAAGCAAAACTTAAACTATTCCAACATAATGTTGGTAGCAAAACTATAACTATTCCAAAATTTGCTTACTAGTATTTACTAAATTAAACATTGATTTTTTAAAATCCATGTTTGAATTAAATTCAGAAGCTTAGAGTTATATATGTATTTGAAAGAAATTACATAAAATAATCTTTTATTTATTCGTTGATTACTGAAAGCAGCGATTTAAGCAAAATTTGTGGTAACAATAGAAGATCGTATCCTTCGACCTTCACCTATCAGTATTTAATTCTTGTTCTTATTATTATGTTATTACTTATTATGTACTTATTACACGTCGCAAAATTGTGATTTCATTATAAATATAAGTTTTTACAATAAACAATACAAAAACACAACTTTTTTTTTACTTGATTTGACAGTTCTCAAATCACGTCGGTGAAAAAATTTAAATCAGCGCCTCATTCAGCAGTTTGTTTGCACGAACGCAACAAGAATCGCTTATTTGGGTACTGTGCAGTGAAAAAGTGAAAACAGTGTGTGAAACGTCAAGTGCAAACTTTTTTTTTCATGTTTTCACTTCACCGAAACAGAATCGACCCCCTGTTGTACTGTTGTTAAATTATACAACAGTACACCATGGTGTATATTTTTTGTATGGACAGACAAAGTACAACACTAATGTAAATGTACAACACCTTTCACCTATTGTTAAAAAGTGTAGTAGTGTTGTATAATTTTGACATTTGACAGATTTGTGCTTTAATTGTTTTCAAACTTAAAAACAAATGAGTGAATAAAGTAAAAACAAAAGAGGTTTATTCTATGTGATTATTTTATGTAATTCATAACAAATTCATTAAAAAATGTCAACAGAAAATAAACAGTACCACAGTACAGTTACAACAGTATTTAAAAGGCGTGTTGTAAACGTACACCTTTTACAAGGGTACACCATATCGTGAATACCCTTATTATTTTTACCTTCCCGGTAATGCAAAGTTTTATTAGTTTTCTTGAATCAGATAAAGTCAGGAAAGTTGTTTGTATGTCAATGAATATGGGTTAAAAGATGTCGAATATGAGACATCCATCCTTCATATTCGTTAAAAAAATTTAGAGAATTTAGTTACATTAAAATTTATTTATTTCCTTTTTTATAAAAATTTTATGTCAAAAATATAATAAGAATTCATACTAAAGTTTTATGAAATAAATATTTTCATGTGTGTACAATATACATAATTTATCATAAGTTATCAGTTTGAAATTTCCATAAAATTAATTTTTATCAATATGTAATTCCTCATTATTATTTTAATTTGATATAATTAATGATGATGTTGATTTGAACTGTTAGAAATAAAAGAAATATACTCTGTGTAATTAAATTAATGACAACAAGTATTGAAAGTTATCAACACAAAGTTTTTTTTTCTTGGTATGTATAAACTATAAAACTTAAGAAAATTTATTAAAAAAAAATAATAATATAACTTTCATCAATAAAATTTTATTATTATAAATTTTTTTTTTTTTGACGAGAAATATATAATTTTTTAAATGAAACATAAAATTTAAAAATAATAGCAATTTTATTACTTGAAGATTGTAAAAATGTCAAAGAAGTCATCAATAAACATTTATAAATTCATTGATAAAATACTACAAAATAATAAAAAAAAATAAAAGAACTTATTAAGTAAACTTTTATACTTCCTTAAAAAAGGAAAAAAAAAGAAGAGTATTCTTGTTTTGATTGTACTAATTGTTGTATCTTTTGTAACTTTATGAATAAAATTTGTTTTAATAATATACATATGTGTACAAATATATTTGTATGTGTATGTATGCATACACACATACACACGGCGACAATGAAATGTCCCAAATGTCCGACCTCTTCTAAATTATCAATATCTGAGAATTCCGTTATTGTCATACTATACTTTATCTAGGTACTAATTATTTGCACCACAACGCTTATGGACATATTTTGTCTTGTTTCTTCTTTGAGTAATTACATAAATGTGTTTCTGATTTTCATCACCCGCACTTTTATCCAGCGTCTCATTGCACATATAATAGATTGGGGTATGGAATGAGTAGCTTAGTATACTACTATTAAAAGTATTAAGTGTAATGACACTGGATAAAAATGAACTTTTCCATAAGCGCTGTGGTGCAAATAATTATACTTTATTTAACAATTAAAGTCAGTATTGTGCTTATGGAGGCAGTACCCGATGAGTTTGTTGGCCGTAGTGATATATATTTACTGCCTTATTCTACATCAAGTCATAACTTGTGACCAGTCATAAGTCTATTCACCAAACTAGTTTTATGACCGTCATAGTCAAGTTATGACCATAAAATTCTTTTAACTGTTTTGCTGACCTATTAGCTTTGCTACTAGCATTTTGAACCCAACTTTGAACTTGATTGTGACGGTCATAAACTAGTTTGGTGAATAGACTTATGACTGGTCACAAGTTATGACTTGATGTAGAATAAGGCAGTTAATTTAGAAGATTCTCCTCGATTGAAATTGAGATCTGATCACCCCACACACGAGACAGATTTATACAAACGAAATGTAAAAGAGTATAGAAAAGTATGCCTATCTTGCCTGTACTGACTTTAATTGTTAAATAAAGTATAGTGGATAAAGTATAAGTAATAAGTGATAATTAGGTAATGCCCAGTATTTCAGTGTAAGTTTAAACTGGGTTTAAACTCTGATTGAGTTTAAACTCGCGTTTAAGACAAAATGGTGTTTTTCAGTGGTAGTTTAAACCTGATGACAGTTTAAACTCAGTTTAACTTAAACTTCCGCCGATGACGGTTTAAGCTGTCAAATGACTCTAATGACAGCGGTAGTGACATTTTTCATATAAACAAAACAGACGCTTTTTATTTGAGTTAATTCGTTTTATTTTATATTAGTTTTGTAATTAATTAAACTTGTAGTTTATTACTTTGTTTTAATTTTTACTGTGAAACACCTTCGGCTTAAACTAAGATTTTAAACTTACTTCTACCGTACAATGGAGAAAAGCGTTAATTACATTTTCACTCATTTTGAGCTAGATATACTTATGATATAATAATATATAGTTATATATATGAACTAGTGTCGGTTTAACTAAACTTCGGTTTAAACTTACACTGAAATACTGGGCATAAGTGCAATAAAATGCGATACCTGAATGTTCTCAGTGATTTTTTCATATTTTCGAAGTGGCATTAATTGTGATTAAATTATTGTAAAGTGCAGTTGTCTTAAAAGAATGGAATTATAATGGCACGTGCTGAAAAATTACTTTTGAAGAAAAAGTAAAAATTATAACTTTACACAAAGAAAACTTTAATAATTGCGAAATCGCTCGACGTGTTAAGTGTTCGGAAAAAACGGTGAGAAAAATAAAAAAATATAAAACTGCTGGCCGTGTAGATAGAAAAAAGGGTTCTGGAAGGTGCAAGAAGACAAACGAGCGAGATGAATTGCTTTTAAAACGTTTATGCTTAAAAATCGCTTTGCACAAAAAAGTCTCTACTGACGGACAATATGAAGAAAAAACGACTCAAATAGGCGAAAACATACGCAAATTTTTTTTGCAAATTAATATTTATGAAATAAAGCATGTCAGACATTTCATTGTCGCCGGGTGTATACATATATGTATGTACACAGTACATACATACATATGTATGTACTATGTTTATGTATATACATTTTTTTTGTTTTAAATATTCGTTCAACTTGATATATGATATATCTATTTTGTTTGTAAGTGCATAAATTCTAATAATAATTATTCGAATAGATAACCTTTACAACTGAAATAGCTATAATTTATTTACATAGTTTTTTTTTCTCACTATAAGATACGAGTATGTATATACATAAAATGTATGTGTGAAAAAAAAAACGGTTAAACGATTACATATTATTTTTTTTTTTTCATTTCTGACTTCAAATTTTCTGCTTTTCACTTTATTATGACAAAGATATGTGTATGTGTATATGATCTTTGCACGTTATACATCTTAAATATTTCAAATAATTTTTTTTTTTCTTAAATTTGTACAAAATAATTTTCTTAAAGTGCCATTATACTATCTCCTCGACTATTGAATGTATGATGCGATGCACTCAATGATGATTATTTTTATTATAAAGTGTCTTCCTACAACTTTTTATGAGCTGTTTTTTTTTTAAATACATATTTTCAATATTTCTTAATGGTCTCTTTATAAAATATCTTTTTAAATCTTATTTTATTGTTGTTGTTATGTTTTATTTTTTCTAAATATAAATACTTATACATCCACATTTTGGTTGCTTTTATACTAATTTGTTAAACAAATTGTTTTTTTATTGGTCAATGATTTATTGAAGGGAAATCAGTTAATGACTTTAAATGATAATAGAAAATGTTATTTTTTATTTCAACTACAAATGATAAAGTAGTTTGTTATTATTTTTATATAGGGTGATTTTAAAATATTATTTATGTATTTTTGTTGTAAATGACAAAATAAATAAAATTATGTTCAGAAAAAAAAATGATTTTCTATAGATAAAGTAAAAGTATAAATAAATAGAAAAGATCTTCTATTGAGTTTTTAAGATCAAAATACATTTCTCTATCATACGACTTGAATGCATTTTTCTCTGGTAAGAAATTCTTAGAAATGTCTAGAAATTTATTAAACTTTTAGTCGATATTTCAAGAAAACTATACTTAACTACAACAGGAACAACCTAATCGACTACATATATCAAGGTCTTCTCACTATGCACTGTCCACTCAACTGCCGACTAGGGCAGAGATCCTCGATCCTTTAGCAATTAAGCAAATTGTGACTAGCAAATATGGCGGATTTTTATATACATACATATAAGCTTTTATATATACGTAACATATAATTTTCTATTATATTACGTTGAAAATTCGTCTTTTTTATTCAAATTTTAAATTATAACCAAAATTATTTTTTTTATCATGAACTATCTTTTTTCAGTTTTAATAATTTCTATAGTCTCACCATTATGTATAAATTTATAAGTTCGTATACAATGGTCTCACTAACTAATTCTATTCATTATAAGAAAAAAAAATATTCAAATTATTTTGATAACATAAGTATTAATTTAGGGTTGAGTTTCTACTTATTTATAGGAAATTTGAGGTTATGTGCTCTGTTAACTGAGTTTGCGACACAAACTTTGCAACTTTGCGAGAGCAAAAACAATCGAGGATACCATTTTTATCATTTCACGTACCAAGTCTAAAGATGTTCCCCTATATCTATTAGAGAATTAAAAATGTAGATTTTGCAAAAAAGCTATAAGTGAAACTTCAAAACACCTCTAAAAGACTTCCCTAGTCCCTACATATAAATATACATATGTATGTATGTATGTACGAATTCCTTCCTAAATTTGAGAAAATATGAAGCGCATCTTCTAATAATATTATAGGATTAATTTTAGAAATTCATGATACGACTTAGAAAGTTGGCCACCGAATTTCAAAGAAATGGAAGTATTGTAAAAATTTTGAAAATTTAATTTTATTTTGTAACATTTCAGTTGTAACAAAACAGTCAGTTTTTACTATTTTAGTTCAAAAATTATTATCGTTTTAAAAGACAAAAACTTGTTAAATAATGTGCAACAGTAATATTAAAAAAATTAAAAATAAAAGATCAAAAATATCATTTAAATTAAATCCTAAAATTCAAGCGGCCTTAATTTACTCGGAAGGGGAGAACTATGATTTTCCTCCTTTTTTTTAAGTTTTGAAAACTTGTTATACAATATTTTGAAAAAATTTGCATACGTGCTTTAAATAAACCGACCCAATCAAGTCTTATTGAAGACAAAGATTTCCTTAAAATCAAAAGAATATGTGCAATTTGCAGTATTTATATTGATAATATTTATAGACCCTATATTATTTCTGAAGTGCCATGTTGTCTACTTGGTTTTCAATGTAACAAATGTAAAAATTTCATACTTTACATGTATACATAAATTACATGTATATGAATAGTTATAAATTATAATCTATAATACTTACACATTTTTGATTGGTTATTATATTTATTGATCCATAAATACTGGAAATGAATAATATGGATCATCGATAGTTGACTTTTAAAACTTAATTGGTTTGTTTTCATTTACTATATGAATTCAATAAATTTAATAATATATAATATTTCTATTATGTGTAGATGATTTTATGAAACAAGTATTATATTAAGGGGATTCACTCTTTGGTGCAAATAGGTATTGCATCGTTGCATTCGGTGTAACGTAGCACGAATTTTTGTTGTATCGTTGCAAATTGTTGTTGTATCGTTGTAAATTCGTGCTACGATACACCGAATGCAACGATGCAATACCTATTTGCACCAAAGAGTGGATCCCCTTATTATATTTTTTAAATGCGTAAATATAATTTATATATGAATAAAGTTCAATAAACTTTTTATAAAAATCTTTTATTAATAAGAAATGAATTATTTATATGAATGAAAATGATACTGTCTATGATAATATTGATGTGAAATTTTCTATAATCATTAAAAATTAATAAATGAAACTTTGTGTAAAGATTTATGGTATTGTTGATTTTTTTTTTGTTTCATAATTTTTCTAAAAGAAAAAAATATAATAAAGGATTTATTTCATATTTTAATACATTTTAGAGTTAGTAAAAGTAAAGCCATGTCGACAGTGTTCTTTATCATATTTTTTATAAAATAAATCTTTACCAAAAAGTTTTCAAAGCTGTTAAAACAATAATTAGAAACGACTGTGAATTATAACACAAGAATTTATAAAGAAAAATATAATTAAATACATATAGTCAATATTTTTTTACTATACTTTAATACAGAAATGATGATTGAATAAATTTGTACATATTCTTAATTTTTACTTTCATTATAATTGAACAAATTGAAAATGTATGTAGAATCTATAAATTCATATTTTTAATGAAAAGTTTGATTGTTAAATTAAAATCAATGGAACTACATATCAATTTTTTAGTTGTAATGAGAAACATTTATTTATTTTTTGTTATACATTCACCTACAGTTGAAACCATCAAATTCATAGATAAAGAAAGATATTTAGCTATGGTTTATTTTGTTAATTTGGCATTCTGCTAGCTGCGACCAGAATAGCTCCCATTACTCGTATAATAGGCCTGATACTGATATTTTGTGGATTTGGTTTTTGTACTTGCTTATGGTCAATAAACACAGCCACCCAATTATCTAAGTGATCCTTCTTGTCTATATGGTCCTTTCTTGTCAGTGACATATGGTATTTTCAGCTTAAATCCTTTAAACGCTGAATTGTATATCACTGCGTCACTACATTTTCGAAAACACCAATACCTTTACATAATAAAAA
The DNA here is from genome assembly GCA_932526495.1 of Bombylius major. NCBI lineage: Eukaryota > Metazoa > Arthropoda > Insecta > Diptera > Bombyliidae > Bombylius > Bombylius major. Next base: position 21,569,250 of record OW052043.1, read on the forward strand.
TAATATATTACAGTTGAAGATCCCAAAAATATTTGTGGTTTTTTCTAAAAAAATTTTTAAAGTTTTGCCAAATTTTTGAAAATTATTGCATAAAAAAGTTGTATAAAAGCATACTTTTAAAAGTTTTTAGAAGAATGTGAAACAAAGTGATCCTTTAAGAAAAAGTACAGGATTACAAAAAATGCCAGGAATCGAAAATAACCTGTAGAGGATAATTTCAACATGGTGAGTTTTTAATGGCAGATTTGGAATAAGAGCATGAAAATCCTTAAAGCCTGAGTCAGATTGTGTAGTTGTAGTATGTAGTTGTAGTGTGAAGTTGTAATATGTAGGAGATTTGATTATCAATGTTTAGAAGTAGTAACTAAGAGCAGTGAACGGCATGACATTCGGTGGCGCATTGGTAAGCGCACTATCCCGGCAAGATAGAGGACTGCGGTTCGATTCCCAGTCGAGTCGAATGTCGTTTTTTTTCTGTTCTTAGCTACTACAATTTCAGAAGTGGGATAAAGAATCCAGGTGGTTCGGCATTTGAAAGATGTGGTGTCATAGGGAAGCTTTCTACTTAGTTATGATTGATAGACATCGGGTAAGATGTTGTTATAGGGAAGCTTTCTGGTTATGAATATGATAGAAATCTGGGGCAGATGTACTGTCAGGTTGGCCGAACTGTACGAGATTTGATTATCAATGTTTAGAAGTAGTAACTAAGAGCAGTGAACGGCATGACATTCGGTGGCGCATTGGTAAGCGCACTATCCCGGCAAGATAGAGGACTGCGGTTCGATTCCCAGTCGAGTCGAATGTCGTTTTTTTCTGTTCTTAGCTACTACAAATATGAAGTAGAAAAATTTATACTTTCAGCTTCAGCTACTACTACAAAATCTGCTACAACTACCCACTACACATTTTAATGCGTCATATGACAATTAAGGTGTAGTACTTTTGATAGATATACTACAGCTACACATATTCTGGCTCAGACTTAAGTCCCGGAATACATTACACTTTATTTGCACTACATTATCATATGGGTTAAGCTTTGTTAAATCACGAAAATGACTTCCGTACTATGTTTACATTTTTACATTGAGCGCGTATACTCCGTAGTACCAAACCGGTAATAGTACTGTTTTGGTCCCGGTATATACGCATGGTACCGAACCATTTTAGGCCGACCATTTTGGTGCGAACCAACTAATTTGGTCCTCCTTTCTTTGTTCATTTCCAATTAATTTTGCACAAAAAGAAAAAAATTATTGATAATTGACACTATACACAAATAGAAATTATTAAATCAATTAACAATGAATGAAATATTTGAGTTTGACAATTTTTTTTTTCTTTCTTTTTTCATTATTTGCACCTACGGTATATACAGGTAGTACTAAAATGGTTTAGTCGTACCAAAATAGTACTAGACCGGTTTGGTACTGCGGAGTATAGCTTGTCCCAAAAGAGTTGAAGTTTCGTATTGTACTACGTTGGCATGCGCAGAAGAAAAGATACTTACGTACACATGCATTTTTGTTGTTGTGAATTCTAACAAACAGATTTCTTTTTTCGTATATGTATACACGAGAAGATCACTACGGCATGTAAAACATGCGCAATGAACCTTCAACTGAAATAATTTCAGCTATATACGCGCTCATTATCACTTTTGTAGGAAAAATGTAATATAGTTTAAAATAATATAGGTATACACCTGCTATATTATTGTAACTGTAGGCAGTTTTGTATGTATTTTTTTATTTATTGATGAAAAATGTAATGTCCCAACTCAACCCAACGAGAGTTCAGTCTCATCACAGCCAACATAAAGAGAAGTTGAATATTGTTTAACTTTATAAAATTGTTATAAAATAAAATGTGAACCATGTGCTTGATTCATTGTGTTTTAATTAATTAGACTTATATCATTTATTATATTTGAGTTATATTAAAATTTTAAATAAAGTTTTCCTACATTTTTTTGCTGTAACTGAAATTCTCTTCATTCTCTTTTATACTATTGTTTTGCTTAGTATATAGCTGACAATATAGATTATTCATATTATTTATTGAGAATTTAATCTAAACACTTGTTATAGAACTCTTAAAACAAACTTGTGAGTGACCAAGTGCTTATACTTCCTACTTCTTTCCTAGAAATTATTGTTTTTAAAAAAAACGGTACGTGTAAAAGCCCAGTCTAAGAACAAGAACCTTAAAATCTCATATTTCCAGGTCAAAAGTTATTCTTCAAATATAAGAATTTCAATATCCAAGAGAGTATATACTCCCGGTCACATGAATACGACCACCATCGAAATTTACAGAATTTGGTTTTTTCAAATTGAAAGAGAAATCTTTGCCTACATAATAGATGAGTCTTTGCTACTTAACATTTTTTGCAGAAATTTTTTTGCTGGAAATCGAGTCTAGATTTTTCTAGAAGCTTAAAAAGTCTTAAAAGGCAGTCACTTAAATACGACCAGTCATAAAAAAAACTCCAATTTTACTGTGTATTATTTTTATTATTTTTATATTTAAGTTGAACAAAATAACACATCAGTAACAATCTTAAAACTAAATTAATAATGAGTATGTCCTCCAATGTTTTGAATAACTTCGAATATTCTGTTAGGAAGATTAAAGGATTTAAATTTTAATAAAATACTGTTATTTATTTTTTTCTTTTTTAATCAAAAAAGTGTGAATTTATTATTTGTCCTTTAAAATTAATCTAATAACTAAGTAGAATAAATTTTTTTTTTTAGTACCCTTCCTAAACTACATAATGTAATTCGCGTTCTACGTTTTTTATTTATTTTAAATATCATATGCTTTACATTTCATATACTCTGATCTATCACAATTATATAATTCAACTGCTATTTGGTTATTTAAAAAATTTCGAGAAAATTCATAGCAAGCATTTTGTGTAACAAGTAAAAAAAATAATTTTTCATTATTTAAATTGAATTCATTGATTAATATTCGATTTTCTTTTTCACTTAATTCTTCATTATTTCTTAACCAATTTTTATAACTTTTAAATGCTAAAATCGATGATGTATCATGCCATATTTGTTTATATGCTGAATAAGTATCTAAATTTTCTTCATAATTTAAACACATTTCAGCATTATTAAATTTTTGTATATTAAAATTTCTTGAATCATCAAATATAACATCATCCCAAAAATGTAATTTATAATAATTAAAATACATTGCAGATGGATTTAAATATAAATCATATAATTTTTTAAAAATATTTTTTTGTCGTTTTGAAATAATTTCAATTTCATTGATATTTATTGAATTTTTAGTTTTCTCTTGTTGAATATTTAAAAAATTTTCAAAATAATTATCTGATGTTAATAAAAGATTTTTATAACGATTATCTAAAAATGTATTATTAAAAATTTCATTACGATTATAAATTGTTTCTAATTCAAAATTAATTTTTTCTTTTGCTCTAAAAATAATTTCGTTACCAAATAATTCTTGAAATGTATTTAAAATTTTTAATGTTTCATTTTGTAAATCTAGATATAATTTCTCATCGATTTTAGTAAATAATTTTTGTATAAAAATTTTTAAATAAATAATATCAAGTTCTTGATTAAATTTACAATTATGAAAATTTTCTAATGAAATTTGTAAATAATTTATTGTACATAACATAAAATATGTTGCTAAAATTTTTTTATTTGTATTTTCAATTAAATTTACAATTTTCTGTAAATCTCTCATAAACATAACAGATACATTAAAAGATGGTATTAAATCTAATGGCATATCAAAATAATTTTCAAAATATTTTTTCCAATTAAATTCACTTATTGTATCATTTTTAAGTTCTTCAAATGTATAAATTACATTAAAACCAAATGAATTTGATAATTTCGAATTAAATATTATGATTTCATTAAAAATTTTAACAATTTCATAAGTTAATTTTGGTAAATCAACATAATTAAATGATTTTAATAAATTTTCTATATTAATTTGAAAATAAAAATTTGTAAATGATAATTTAAATTCATTATTAATTGAATTATTTTTATAAAAATCAACATTAAAAAACACTGGTATACAATATTTATGCATTTTTGCTAATATTTGAATCCAATCAAAATTTTCTTCATAATTCCAATTTGATTTGAATATTGGCCAACCACCCATTAATTGTGCCAATTTTAAGTTTTCAAATTGTTTTACAAAATTACCTTTTTTACATGATAAAATATAATTTTTTAATTGTAATTCGATTTTTGATAATTCAGGATCATCATCATTCAAATTAAGTATTACGGAATTTATTTGTTCAAATTTTATAGGATGTGATATTAAATCATTTTTTGTAATTTCACGATCACCACAAACATAATAAATAAAACCAGTTTCACATGGATTAATTTCTTTTTGTAATGAATTACTCAATATTGTTGTTATATTTCTTAACACATCATCTCTTTGAATTTGAATATTTTCAATAAATAAATATCCTAAATTATTTTCAATTAATAAAATAAATAATGACAATACTAAATGAAATTTTAACATTTTTTTTTCCACACAGATATAAATCAATTGATCAATATTCTAACGAAACTGTCAACTTTTTATTAAAACAAAATAATAACAAATAATTTTTTCTTAATTTGTATCTGTATTTTTTATCTTCAAGGTTAAGAAAAAGTCATGTTGAAAAGATAGAAAATAATCTTTGAAGTAAAAAAAAAAGTGATAATTTCACAAAAAATATGTATTTCTTTGTATCAAAACAAGTTTATAAAATTTGGTTTTTTATAAAATTGTTTACAATTCTTATCTTCTATCTATGTTTGAGTAATTTCAAGCTTTTCTTAATTATTAAGCTTTACTACTATTTACTATTTATATTCTGAATTAATTTTTCGAAAAATTGAAACCTATAGATGTCATAATTATATTATATATACATATATGAATATGTTCCATATTAAATGGTGCAATATATCATATGTACATATGTACATACTTATGTAGAAGTAGAAGTACATAATATGTATGTAAGTATATATTAAATGAGTTAGTTGAAAGCAATCGTATTTAAAATAAGCTGGAAGTAAAGCTCAAGCAATGTTATAATTAAAAATTTTATTTTCTATCCCGAGCAGGAGTACTAAATAAGACACCTATCTTCAATTTTCTTTATGAATACGATATGCATCAATGTATAACCGTGAACAAAAAATCAAATAAGAAATTGAAAATTTTAAATTCATTTACTTACTAATATTTTTTTTTTCGTTGTTTTTTAAAAGATAAATTTCCCGAAATAAAGAGAACAATTGCTGCAAAATTTTTTTATATGGAAATTTTTGAAATAAATTTTTTACCGAACATTATTTTGGAAATAATTGGCAAAAGATTTTTCGAAATTTCGAAAAAAATATTTTAAAAATTTTTGGTCTTTACGAAAAAGCTTTCTAAAGATGTCACACAAAGTTTCTACTAGATCATTTTAATTACTTTAGTATTTCAGTCCTTACTCTTACAGCCAACCGAAAGCAATTAACCTAAAATACAAAAATTTTCTTCTTCTTACATAGCAAAAATCTTGACTTTATGGAAATGATAGAAAATTAAAGCAATAATTCATATTTGTAACATATGCATTCATATAAAGGCACTCTTATTTATTCATATAAAAAGTGTAATTATAAAATCGAAATTAATTAAAATGTTCGTTATTGTGTGTTTTGGTAAGTAAAGTCATAAAAAAATTTAATAAAATTTTAATTAACAGTACCGTTATAATCAATTTTGAGAATTTGAACAAAAATACTACGTGGGATCCTCATTTAAATGAGAAAAAAGTCGAAATCAAAGCCCATAAGGAGGCTGACCTCTCAAACAGAAAAATCGGTCGAAGGTTGGGGCAATCATCGATTATAATCAATAATTTTTTGAAAATTAGGTGAAAATTATGGAAAAAATCGAAGATACGATAGATACCAACAAAAAATTAAGAAAAAGACTAATTGTAGCTTTAGCATGCAGAGTTGCTTCATAAATTAAGGCAAAAACTAGATTTCCCAGCAAAGCGCTTCAGACAAAATCCGAACGCTAATGAAAATTTAAAATTAAAAAAAAAAAGAGTGAAAAAACTATCTATTACCCGGATCCATAAAAAAAAATACTGACATTTGCGAGAGATAACATGATCTGGGAAGATGAGTGAAATAATACAATATTTAGCGACAAAAAAAAAGTTTAATTTGAACGAGATAGACGGTTTTCAGTTCTATTGGCATGGCTTGACAAAAACAGAACCGTTGAATGAATGAGAAAAGGACGCCGATCTTCTAGACGACTGCTTATAGGTTGGGCAAAAGAAATTTGTGGAGTAGATTTCATATTATAACAAGATAATGCCGCCGTTCACTCTGCTGGAGTAGTAAAAGACTGGTGTTAAGAAAAAGACAAAAGGGTTATGTCGTGGTCAGCAAGAAGTCCAGATCGAAGGCCCATTGAGAACTTGTGGGAAATTCTTCCAAGGAGAGTATAACTCAATAGCAGAACTTAAAACTGCCATCCGGACAGAATGGAATAACATTCACCATGATCGTCTGGAAACGTTGATACAATCAATGTATGAAAGCATATTTGAAGTGATTAGAAAAAATGGAGGTGTAGTGTAACTATGTATTAAATAATTTTTTTTCAAATTAGTTCTCTCTTTTCTATGTAATTATTACACTTGTTTTTTCTATAAAAAAAAAAAATTATGAAAATTATATTGCTGCCTTTATATGACTTTCTCCCCCAAAAAAAAAGTCAAAAACTAAATATTTGTGGGTAAAATTATTACGTTGTAATGAGTGGCCAGAAACTTTCAGAAATAGCTAAAAGGTTTAAAAAAAAAATATGAGAAAAAAATGACTGCCTTTATAGGAATTTCCTCCACTGTATACATAGGTATGTTGATTATTCAGAGATTTGAGTGAAGTGTGGAACATAAGTACCTATATAGGTTATTTCTATAAAATAAACCCAATGCGGGAAGATATCTGATTACTTTTCCAGCTATTTTCCGAGTAAAATATAGTTAGAATTTGAATTTGACTTATGCCCAATTTCTTCAGAAGTCTCTGCTAGCTGGATATAACCTAAGTGTAGGTGACAGCTAGCTAGAGGTTTGGATTTCTTCATTAACACATTCTGCTAACTAGCTGTCAGCTACATTTCTGATTTTCAACCCTGAGAAGCATGGAATTTTAATGAAGACTCTAAAGCTTAGTAATGTCCAATTGATGTCAGCTGTTATTATTTGAATATTTTTTAAGCAACGTAAGTAACGTATTATTTGAATAGCTTTTAAGCTGTAGCATATTATCTGAATATTTTTCAAGCCAAATCATTACTATCGAGTTAGGTATAGAGATGAAAAAACCCATGAAAAAAACAATTTCGTTGGATTTTTTCATATTTTTCCGGATTTTTTCATAAAAATCCTGCTTTTTAAATGCTTTTTTCAAAAATGAAAAATACATTCACCCGTTGCTTTTTATCGGTTTTTTTCCAAAAAAGCGGAAAAAAACAGGAAAAAAACATTTGTTTTTTTCAAATTCATAGGAAATTTATATTACATTCATTTGAACGGGTTTTTTTTTCAATTTTTTAAAGTAAGTAGGTAAATTTTAAATTTAATTCAACAAATATTTGAAAGGATAAAAAAAAAATTTGTAGTAACACTTCATTCAACTTAAAGCATTTTTTAAAAATAAACAATGGTGTTATAAAATTCTACAAAATATTAATACCTACAGTCAGGTACAAATTTTTACCATATGTGAAGCAAAGAGAATTTTTAATGATTTTTTATAGAATTTGGGTATAAGGATTTGTTCTGTTATAAAAAACTATTTAAAAGGCACTGAATATTAAATTATTTTTTATTTTTTATTATTTTTTTTGACTTTTTAATGAATATAATATAAATTTCCTATGAATTTGAAAAAAACAAATGTTTTTTTCCTGTTTTTTTCCGCTTTTTTGGAAAAAAACCGATAAAAAGCAACGGGTGAATGTATTTTTCATTTGTGAAAAAAGCATTTAAAAAGCAGCTTTTTACAAAAAAATCCGGAAAAATATGAAAAAAACGGAAAAAAACAATTTTGAAAAAATCGGCTTTTTGCTTTTTTCATCTCTAGTTAGGTAAGACCTAAATAAATAATCAGTACTTCATTTGCCAGCTAAACTTAGGTGGCAGCTAAGTGCTAATTAGAGGTGAAGAAATGTAAATCTCTTTATTATATTTCTGCTAAAGTTAGCGAGAGTTGAGACTGAAGAAATTGGGCATTAAAGGGGTTGAAAGTTAATCACTTTATTACATTATTCGTATTATGACGAGCCAACAAAGTTAAAAAAGAAAAGGTAAAGGAAGCTCAAAACTGTTAACTGTTTCTCTAAATATTTTTTTTTTTTGAGAATTCTAAATTAAAACAAAAAACAAATTAAAATTTTTATTAGAAATTCAATAAAGGGGTGTACAACCCTTTGACTCGACAACTGCGAGGTGTGTAGTTTAAAAACGGCACGGTTAGTGCTATTTGGGTCTTCGGAAGTAATGCTGCTTAGCACATTATTTACAATATAATCCGCTTACTTTATCAAAACAATTTATTAAAAATACTATAAATAAAAACGAAACAGACTTAATTTTTCTTTCACTTAATAATTTTAATCATTTCGAAGAGGTCACAAGGTTTTCCAAAATTTTTCAAATAAACATTAAAAAATCTTTACGTAACATGTACATATATGTAAATTTTACATAACAAATAAACATAAAAAAAGGGTGCACAATTTTGATACGTTCTATGAAATTTTTCAACATTTCTAATTAATAACACTATAGTTTACAAATTTAAAAATTTTTTTTGTCCTTTAAATAAAATGTATATTTTTGGATTCGGGTATAATAACTTAAAGCAAATATATTAATCTTTTGTTTCTATCACGTCACAATTGCTAAATATCCAGGTTTGTTATTTTCAACTACCGCGAATTTTGTTCTTTTATGCAATATAGTGTTAATCACGGTAAAGTTGGTATAAACAAATATAGGTATTTACATATGTTTATATAAAATACACATTAAAAAATAAAAACAAGTAGGTATTCAACCTTTCTTTATAATTCAGAAAGATATTAGAATAATAAATACAAATTCCTAATGCATTTTATGATTATACATGTATACCACACTATCATTATAGCTGGTGTACTACACTATCACCCTTATTACTTCATATTATTTTATCAGTATACTTTTTGGAGTTAAGACGTTTTGAAAATATACTTAAGTGAAGTTAAATATTGTGTTTTATAATATACAAGTATATTACAAGTTAAATATTTTTTTTTATTGAATCACATAGTGTTCAAATAAATAGGAATTCAATTTAAAAATGTCGAAAAGATCGTGCAAAGTTAATTATAACTATTTCTGTTACGTTTGTGGTGAAATTATTATATTTTACAAAGGATACCATATAACGACATCACTGAAAGAGGCCTATGTTTGTTACTTCAAATTTCCGGCCGCTCAACAAGATAAAAAGTGGGTTTCTCACGTATTTTATGAAAGATGTAGAAAAATACTAAGCTCGTGGGCTGCAGGTGAGAACAGGTCGTTCAATTTTGATGTGTTAATGATGTGGAGGGAACCATCTAATCACGAAACTGATTGTTACTTCTGTCTCACTAAGACATTCGGTTTTAATCGGTTTTAATTTTAAAAAAATGCTGAAGGATGAGAAGTTTGAGAACTATCTTTCTAATATTGAAAAAGCCGCTTGGAAATCTTTGATATTTGTTATTTATGAGTTTTTAGTTGCTGATTTACTGCATAATTTTCACCGGATGGATGTTAACATGTCCCTGAAAATTCATTTTTTACATTCGCATCTTGACTTCTTTCCTGAAAACCTCGGAAACGTGAGCGACGAGTACGGCAGCGTTTTCACCAGGTCTTAAAAAGTTTTGAAAAAAATTATCAAGGATATTGGGATGAAAACATGCTAGGTGACTACTGTAGGTCAATTGTAAGAGACACAAACACCAAAAATTATTTAAAAAAGCTAAAATATTTTATTTTTAATTTCTAACCTTATTTTTGTATTGCATTTTTGCATATTTTCTTTATAACCAAAAATAATAAATATTTTACAAATGTGACGTGTAGGAATTTTTTCATTATTTTTTTCAAACTCAGACCACCTCAATCATCAAGAAAACATACTTTTCAATTCAAGGACAAAAACCTTGTAAACTAGTGATAATTATTCCGTAGAACGTACGTACATATGTATGTATGTATTTAAATTATTTCAACAAACTAGACATAAAATTAGTAAAATCTTTACTAATATGACTTTTATTTACCAAAATTTTGTTTTATAATAGAATATATTGAGTATATTATTATTCATATTAAATTAAAATTATAAAAAAAATATGAAGGGGCACACGTGTAAAACAGACCAAGTATGTAAATGTACAGTGTCTCAAAAAAGTATTGGGACAATATATTTTCACTATAAAATATATTCCGAAGAAGTAGAAGTATTCAGTTGAAGCTTTTAATGAATTGTACTATATTTCCTAGGCTCATCAAGAGTCAAGATCATCAAGATTCGAAGAAGTACCTATGTATATATTAGAAAAATATGACCGAGAAGAAACAAAAGATTACACAAATAGTTGCTCTATAATTCGTAGCATGTGGCCGGAAATAAACCCAAAAAAGACCGCATTTAGTGCATTTACTCTGCGAATGTCCAGCAGGTTCTTTGATGGTCTCGACGACTTAGCAGAAAAAGTACTACAAGACTTGAACAAATTTATTCGAAAATCAGGATGGTTTTTAGGACTAGCCAAGTCAAGGAATTCACAATAAGCCTTTGGGCTTCCAATTATCAATCAAAGCTCTTATAACAGATTAAGAAAACTCAAACACGTTGATGCTTTCTTCTTTAGGATTGGCCAAATTTGATAAGGAATTTGGTATATTGTAGCCATTCCCAATATAAACTAACCTGCTCATTTAAATTCCTCACAAAAAGTTTGCAGGAAGCTAGAAACATACCTAGCTATTCATATAATAATTTTTAAATTATGATAGAAACAAAAAAGTAACGAACAATTTTGATGTTGATGGTTTAACAATTGGAAAGTTAATTAGAATTTGATAATTTTTTATGCTAAAACGTTTTTTCATGTTATCACTTCAGCGATAATTTGACCTATTAATCTGAAGAACAAAAATAAACGTTTTTCTTTATGGAATATTTTCATATATTAGGTAATAATGTTTCCCACACGTGTAAGAATAATTATGAAATGTTACAAAATGAAGAACGTTATTGATTAGGTTGCGTTTTTTTTTTGTTTTTTAAAAAAAACTTTTATCAATTTTTATTTTTACTTTCGTGAAATTATGTATATATACTAGTATATTTCAATGAGTGAAAGTTCATATAAATTGTCTTGCTGAAATCTTGTATTTTTTAGTTTTAAAAATTAATTGGTTCAAAATGTTGAAATTTAATACGTGTTTAATAATTCTCATGACAATATTGGAAATTGTTATTCCAATGGTAGTTGATCAAAATGTGAATATAAAAAACGGAATTCTTAGAAAAATTGCAAAAAATATAACTGGTGATTTACACAAAGAAGTAAATTTGTGTCATAACATTAAAAAATATGCAACGGGGTTTGAAAATAATTTGGAAGATCAAGCGAAAATTTACTCTGTTATTGACAGTAGACAACATGAAAACACTGAAATCGTTTGGAAAAACTTAGAAAAACATTCTGACACATTGTCAAAAAGTGAAAATAAATTAAAAAATTATTTTTTGTCATGTAAAAATGATAATTTTAAAGAACAAGTTGAAAATTTAGATATTGCAAAACAAATAGGTGGTTGGCCTTTGTATTCACAAAATTGGACTGATGAAAATTTCGATTTAGTTCAATTATTAGTTGAATTGAATAAATATAATCTAAATACAATTCTAAGATTTATACAAAGGTATGATTTTTTCGAGAATAATGAAGATGAAAATATAATTGATGTATCGCTTAAATTTGAATATTCGAATACAAAAATAATTGAACACCTATTTGAAAATTTTAATTTAACATCTCAATTTAACGATGTAGAATCAGTTGTAAACGAAATTAATTCATTCATAAATAAAGTAGAACAGTTTTCTGAATATCCGACTGAAGTTTATGAGCTTTCAACTCTTCAATCAGAAGTAAATGAATTTGATTGGAGAAGATATTTTGAATTATTCTTTGAGAAACCAATTGAAGATCTTCCAAAATTCAAAGTTAAAACTATCAAGTTAGATAAATTAAAAGAATTTTTAAATATTATTCAAAATACTGAGAGAAAAATACTGGCTAATTATTTTTTAATTGAAATGTTGAAACCTTTACTTTCTTCAATATATCCTGAAAATGTTTTATCTTGGAAAACATGTAATAATAATTATTATTTAGAACCACTTACTATAAAAATTATTACAAAAGATCAAGTTGCGGCAAACAGTCAAATTTCCTCAAAATTATATACTTATATATGTACACAAGGAATTCAATAAAATAATTGATGAATTATCGGATTCGGAAAGTTTACTAGTTACTTTCACGAAGTCACAATTGAATACAATATTACAAGCTATAGATAATCATAATATTTTAACGAATGATGAAGAATTTGACTCTTATTACAACGATCTTCAAATGTCTCCGAATAACTATCTGCAAAATTATTACAATATTCAACGTGATTCACGCAGAAAAGAATTAAAAGGATTAGAACATGTTAATTCGGATGTTACCGGTAGTTTATATTATTTACAAAATTATCCTTCTGCTGTTATTTTCTCATATTTTGGTTATTGGTTAGCAGATGTAGAGAAGGTACATAAAAATAAATTGGAATATGTCGAGTGTATTAAGAATAATGTAGATAATTTAAATGAAAATACAGATTATTATTCATTTTTCTATGATGAATTGCTCCTTAAAACTCTTCAAATGTATGAAAATTGGATGAATAATAACAAAAATTTAAGTGATAAAGAAAATGAAATATTATCTGAATTTGATTTAAATAATGAAAAATTATTTCTGTTACATTATATAAAACACAGTTACTTTGGAGAAAATAGTGAAAATCGAGGAAAGAAAGCTGCTTGGAAAGTTTTTAATTGTCCAAAGGAGTCATATATGAATTGTAATTTATTCTAAAATTTTTTCTCATTTTTATTTTATTCCAATAATTATAAATAATTTCAAAAGATTTTTTGTATAATTATTATAGATAATAAAAATTTGTAGTTTTGCTTTTAAAGAAATATGAATAACTATGAGTATTTATTTTTATTATTTAAATAATTAACTTTTTTTGCTTGTTTTTCTTCTTCTTTTTCTTCGTTTAAGGAAATGAAGACGATTTTAATTGTTTTTGGTATGCTTCAATTGAATAATGTTTGAAAAAATCGATGGAATTTTTCGAGATTTTTCCTGACAACATACTACTTTTTTTTTAAATATGAAAGATAGCGTGGTCAAAAAGTTTTTGAAATTAAGCGGAAATTATGGAACACTGTGTCAAATTGTGGCTAAATTAGATTCGTCAGTAACACCACGGCGCGTCCTAGAGGTCAAGCTCGTATAGAAGATCATCGATACCATAACAAATATGAAAGTACCCCGCTTTGTGGGCATCTTTTGATGGCTTTAAGAGTCATCGATATATCTCCCAACATAGCCTCGATTTTTCTTTGATTTAGCACGGCTTTAATCCATTTGGTTGTTGAAGGTTCGCAACCTCTATTTTTGACCACCATTTTAATTGATGTGAACGAGGTGTTTCAAACGCTCTGTCTATGTCTATGAATGCATTTAGCGCAATCTGTTTTGTATCCATAGTCTTATTTAGTTTATGAACTAGAGACCTGAGAGCAGTCAAAGTTGATTTTCCTGCTTGATAAGCATGTTTAGAGGGCTTTTTTATTAGTTCGCTGCCTCTGATATGCTGATCAACTATTTTCTCCATTGTCTTCAGGAGAAAAGAGCTTAGACTGATTGGACTTTAACACTTTGGGTGCGCGTCAGGTCTTCTGTCCGCCTTGGGTAAAAATATGACTCCGTCTTCCTTCATGATCTGGGATCCCGTATAACCAAGCTATACAGATAGCGATAAAGTTATATAAAGATTTGCGTGAAGTTCGTTATAGAAAAAATAAAGTTGGTGTTGAAGATCGACATCGTTTTTTAAAGCCAGTTCTAGTAACACATTCAGGAAGCTTTAACGATCTACAACGCTAACGCTAAATTATTCATGTAAAAAACTATAAAGGAATATTCATCGACGCTTCACGGACTTCCTAGATGATAAAAAAATATTTTAAAAATTTTATTTTTATTTTCTCATATTTTGTAGCGTTTTTTTATTATTGTGACTTTTTTTTGTATAAATATTTTTTTTTTGCATTAGAAAATTTCAATTAGAGTTATTTTTACCTATTGTGTATTTTTATCCGTATCGAGGTTCGATCCCGCAGTGCTCCGGGTACTAAGCCACAGCTTTCTCCTTACGCTATTCCACTGTCTTACTTTTGTTAGTTAGTTGCGGTATATAAATATACAAACACTTACGTCAATACCGTCGTTATGTACCTAGAACCATCGATATAGGAGTTTATCGTGAAAATTTTTGACTCTATACATCGTTGCGTAGCTTTGCCGAATGTTGAAGTCCGTTGAAGTTACTTTTTCTGCTATAACAGTCGTTATATATATATATTATTACAGCATTACTTAATCTGTCAAAAAGACACTTAGCAGTCTTTCTAAGTACGTACATGGAACGACATATATGTATTTTAATTAAATGGTGATGCAAAATGTATCGTGAAAAAAAACTGAAAAAGTATGATTTCAATCGTCCAAAACGTATATTTAAAAGACAGAAGCCTCATGGTTTTGATAAAATTGTAAATTAAATTTTAACACGTGCCGTAAAAAAGAAACGTCAAACTTTTAAAAACAAAACGTGTCGTGAAGCCGCTTTATTTATCGTGACGATTTGCTGGGTGTAACAAATAAATATCTAGCGCCTCTCTGTAGCTTTGAATTACTTTAAGCGTCGATATCGAATGTTCGTTATTGAATCGTGAAAAAGCTTTACCTATATTTTTCTTCAAAAGGCTATATTGTTCGTTAAACTTTTTTTCTGAAAATGTTTTAGAAAAAGTCGATATTCAACGTTATTTGCCTAGATTTGACTTTAACGATGAATGAAGACACTTGACTGATGGTTGTACGGGGAATATGTTCCAATCTGAAGCTTGCTTTGAAAAGGTTTTCCAGGTTTGAAAGAATCTGCTTAGCCTGTTTTTGGAGGAGCACTGGGTAGATACTGGATAGACTTAAGGCCCATAAAATTGTTTCTTTATTGAATATTTTGCTAGCTAGACTATGTTCTCTACTTGAGATATGAGTCTCTTTCAAAGTGAGGTCACTGTCTAAATTTGTTGAACCCGGGAAATGTGTGCTTAGCAGTAATTGTAAGGATTCCCCCTGATATAGAGTGTACTTCCGATTAGTTTTTCTAATAATCCTATTCCGTTAGAGTGTATTTTCGAACGCATCCTGATAGAAACAGAATCATAATACTATTACTATCAATAAATTCTAAAAGGCACTCACCTCTTTTGTTGATGTTCGAGCTTTCCCATATTATATGGTGCGCATTAGCATCACAGTCCAAAATTAGTTGCTTGTTTGTCTTCGTACAGTACTATACCAGTTTTTGTGTTGAGCAGGGTGGAGGTTCAGCTATCGTAATGCCGAAGTAAGCTGAGGCTGTTACAACCTTTTGCTTCCCCAACCGCGTTGACATCTTCACTAGTACTGTAACCAGATCCTGTGTTATGTTATGAATGAGTTCTGGAATTGGAGAGAAGTTAAGTGATTTTCTTAATAACAAGGCTGTTCTTGGCCTGTTACATTTGTTGTCTTAGATCAACTTACAACTGGGTGTATAGAGCCCTTTTATTTGTCCTCTCAATGCTCAAGGTTCTTGTATTAGTTCCATGTCCATGTTATCTTTAATAAACCTTCGGCATAGCATATCCGTGGCTGATTTGCAATGGTAAAGGTTTATTTGTATACATTTGATTTTATTAGCCATCTAGGTTGAGTTCTAATTGGTGCTAGGACCTTTTCCCTTTGCCTCATTCTTCTATTCACCTAGATGTTTTGCTAGAGATTTGTCTTTATTGTTTTTTGCTGGAGCGTTCGCTTTCGAAGCACTCGGTTCAGTGCGAACGTTATTATCCCCACCTACTGCCGATTTCTTCTTTTTGTTCCCGCCCCTGCGTCTAAGCTTTACCTCACTCAATTTGAAACTTACCTTGAACTCGTTATCTTTAAAGGCAGCTATAGATTTGTAGTCAATGGACAGAGTAAGTAATGTGGACATTTTATCATTGAATCTTCTAATGATGTCTTCGCTTTTATTTGTTGCGCTGTTGCAGCCGTGATTTATCTATACCCAGCCCTCCCCGCGGGAGCTTCTTAAATCTTTACCTTCCAGCTCCACTGAGTTTGATCTTTCTGTCGGAGTCTTTGAGTTTTAGACCAGACTTTGGGTCGACTCAGCTTCGCTGTCTAGAATTGATGACACGTTTGTAATTGTGTTATCATCACGTGCATGAGAGTGGCTTAAGCTCTTGTAGCTTTCGCATGACGTTTTTAACTAGAGGAACTTCTCCCTCTGTTGAATTATTTTTGAATTTAATGTGTCCATAAGTGTCCACGAGTATTAGGGAAAAAACGGTCATTCACGGCAGAGCCCTTGTACCTTGAGAAGGCTTGCTTTCGCTTATTAACGACTAGGCACTCCCCTAGCCACGCCTCCCTAGGCATATGCTGTTCCACCCTTGGATTCTACGTCCAGGCTATTGGTGGCCAGATTCTCAGCACAGACATGACCGTACCGAGAATCTGTTACCAGTGGCACCGCAAAAAGGTCGTAGTCGGACTTCTGACAATTCAATAGTTACGACATGCTTCATCGATCTTGTACGATTACGCATATTAATCCCCCTATTAAAAAGTCAGCAGCCACCATATTAAAGGTATAAAAGATATCGTAAGAAAAAACCAGTGAAAATCAGAAAATATCTTCAATTACGTAAAAAAAATCAAAATCTACAATTAAATGTAAAAAAAAAAAATAAATAAATAAAAATAATAATAATAATAATAAAATGAACAATAGTAATTATATTAAGTACATATACTTTCATATTCACATTTATATAAACTCATCCATTGTATCATAATAATAATATTTTAAAAAAAATTTGTAGGTATATGCCCGTGCAACCAAGCTATATAGCTAGCTATAAAGAACTATAAAGATTTGCGTGAAGGTCTTTATAGAAAAAACCAAGGTTTTGATTAAGATCGACATCGATTTTAATCACGAAATTCGACGTCAGCTATAAAAGATTTCGATAAAGATCTTTATCGGAATTTAGAGACCATAAAAAATTTTTTTCTTTTCTTTTTTTCATTTTTTTTCTTGCTTTTTTTTTATTTATTTATATTATATAAAAACAATTCAGTTTGAAAAATTTACTCTTGAGATTCGAACCACGGACCTTCGTGTGTAAAGCAAAGTGTGTCTTTGAATCTCGTTATCGTCGATATCTTTATTCCCCTTTATTGTACTATATTCCCCTTTAATCTTCGTCAAGGATCGATATAGATCTATATCATAATCTTTATATATATAATCGTAGCGTGTGCGATGTTTGTTATCGTGTAACTTCTGAATGACTATATGTAAATAATTAATGTAATAGTTATAAGGATGAAAATGTACATAAACATAGTATAAGGCCAACTAATAATACATATCAATTTTATAAGACTTTAAGTTTCTGGTAAAATCCTCAAACAAAGAATTAAAAGACAAAAATACAATATAATTTTCAAAAAAAAAAACAAAAAAAATAGTTTAACATTTTGATACGTTCTTTGAGACTTTTCCACATTTCTAACTATTCCGTAGAACGTATCTACAATTTTAATTTGCAACACATGCTGTGACAAAATTAAATTTTAATTTGTTTTTTTTTCTTTTCAAAATAACTCAACGAAACTAAAAATAATTAGTAAAATCATTTTTTAAAACCAGTAAACCATAGTAAAAACCAGAATTTTGTTCAGGAAAAGAATATACTGTGGCCCACGTGTATAACAGACCATAAGTAAGTATGTATATGTATGTATGTACAGTGGCTCAGAAAAGTATTGAGACAAACTATATTTTCAGAAATGGAAGCTAAGGAAATTTTTGTAGGCATTTTCGTCCCTTTAGAAAAGTATGTTTCCAATGGATGTAGAAATATTCAGTTGAAGCTTTTAATAAAGTGTACTATATTTTCTAGGCTCATCAAAAGTCAAGATCATCAAGATTCAAGAAAGTACATATTAGAAAAATATGACCGGAAAGAAACAAAAGATTACACAAATAGTTGCTTTATAATTTCTAGCATAAGGCCTGATATAAACGCAAAAAAGACCGCAACTCTACAATCGTTCCAAAGAAACAAAGTTCTTAAACTCGTCGGGGTGATTACTGGACACTGCCTAATCGGGGATATGGCCAATAAACTCGTCTAACCATCGAACGATTTCTGCAGAAGTTGTAGAGATAAAAAAGAAGTCCAGCCAGTAGTGCATTTACTCTGCGAATGTTCAGCTCTAAAAGAACGAGGGCTCGTTTGTTTGGGAGCATGGTTCTTTGATGGTCTCGACGACTTAGCAGAAATAGCTCTAAAAGACTGTAACAAATTTATTCGAAAATCAGGATGGTTTTCAGGATAAGCCAAGTCAACTACTGCAAATAAAATTAAAGGGCACTCTCAATAAGCCTTCAGGCTTCCGAATAGAATTGTTTCTTAGAAGTAAGCAACCCTTCAAACCATACCAGAAAGATTAATTCTTCTTTCTATTCATTCTCATTGCACAACAGAAATTCTCAAATGAACATCAACCAGACAACGGTCAGTCAAATCGCTTATAACAGATCAAGAAAATTCAAACACGTTGATGCTTTCTCCTTTAGGATTGACCAAATTTGATAAGGAATTTGGTGTAGCTCTTCTTAATATAAACTGACCTGCTGATTTAAATTCCTCACAAAAAGTTTGCAGGAAGCTAGAAACATACCTAGCTATTCATATAATAATTTTTAAATTATGATAGAAACAAAAAAGTAACGAACAATTTTGATGTTGATGGTTTAACAATTGGAAAGTTAATTAGAATTTGATAATTTTTTATGCTAAAACGTTTTTTCATGTTATCACTTCAGCGATAATTTGACCTATTAATCTGAAGAACAAAAATAAACGTTTTTCTTTATGGAATATTTTCATATATTAGGTAATAATGTTTCCCACACGTGTAAGAATAATTATGAAATGTTACAAAATGAAGAACGTTATTGATTAGGTTGCGTTTTTTTTTTGTTTTTTAAAAAAAACTTTTATCAATTTTTATTTTTACTTTCGTGAAATTATGTATATATACTAGTATATTTCAATGAGTGAAAGTTCATATAAATTGTCTTGCTGAAATCTTGTATTTTTTAGTTTTAAAAATTAATTGGTTCAAAATGTTGAAATTTAATACGTGTTTAATAATTCTCATGACAATATTGGAAATTGTTATTCCAATGGTAGTTGATCAAAATGTGAATATAAAAAACGGAATTCTTAGAAAAATTGCAAAAAATATAACTGGTGATTTACACAAAGAAGTAAATTTGTGTCATAACATTAAAAAATATGCAACGGGGTTTGAAAATAATTTGGAAGATCAAGCGAAAATTTACTCTGTTATTGACAGTAGACAACATGAAAACACTGAAATCGTTTGGAAAAACTTAGAAAAACATTCTGACACATTGTCAAAAAGTGAAAATAAATTAAAAAATTATTTTTTGTCATGTAAAAATGATAATTTTAAAGAACAAGTTGAAAATTTAGATATTGCAAAACAAATAGGTGGTTGGCCTTTGTATTCACAAAATTGGACTGATGAAAATTTCGATTTAGTTCAATTATTAGTTGAATTGAATAAATATAATCTAAATACAATTCTAAGATTTATACAAAGGTATGATTTTTTCGAGAATAATGAAGATGAAAATATAATTGATGTATCGCTTAAATTTGAATATTCGAATACAAAAATAATTGAACACCTATTTGAAAATTTTAATTTAACATCTCAATTTAACGATGTAGAATCAGTTGTAAACGAAATTAATTCATTCATAAATAAAGTAGAACAGTTTTCTGAATATCCGACTGAAGTTTATGAGCTTTCAACTCTTCAATCAGAAGTAAATGAATTTGATTGGAGAAGATATTTTGAATTATTCTTTGAGAAACCAATTGAAGATCTTCCAAAATTCAAAGTTAAAACTATCAAGTTAGATAAATTAAAAGAATTTTTAAATATTATTCAAAATACTGAGAGAAAAATACTGGCTAATTATTTTTTAATTGAAATGTTGAAACCTTTACTTTCTTCAATATATCCTGAAAATGTTTTATCTTGGAAAACATGTAATAATAATTATTATTTAGAACCACTTACTATAAAAATTATTACAAAAGATCAAGTTGCGGCAAACAGTCAAATTTCCTCAAAATTATATACTTATATACACAAGGAATTCAATAAAATAATTGATGAATTATCAGATTCGGAAAGTTTACTAGTTACTTTCACGAAGTCACAATTGAATACAATATTACAAGCTATAGATAATCATAATGTTTTAACGAATGATGAAGAATTTGACTCTTATTACAACGATCTTCAAATGTCTCCGAATAACTATCTGCAAAATTATTACAATATTCAACGTGATTCACGCAGAAAAGAATTAAAAGGATTAGAACATGTTAATTCGGATGTTACCGGTAGTTTATATTATTTACAAAATTATCCTTCTGCTGTTATTTTCTCATATTTTGGTTATTGGTTAGCAGATGTAGAGAAGGTACATAAAAATAAATTGGAATATGTCGAGTGTATTAAGAATAATGTAGATAATTTAAATGAAAATACAGATTATTATTCATTTTTCTATGATGAATTGCTCCTTAAAACTCTTCAAATGTATGAAAATTGGATGAATAATAACAAAAATTTAAGTGATAAAGAAAATGAAATATTATCTGAATTTGATTTAAATAATGAAAAATTATTTCTGTTACATTATATAAAACACAGTTACTTTGGAGAAAATAGTGAAAATCGAGGAAAGAAAGCTGCTTGGAAAGTTTTTAATTGTCCAAAGGAGTCATATATGAATTGTAATTTATTCTAAAATTTTTTCTCATTTTTATTTTATTCCAATAATTATAAATAATTTCAAAAGATTTTTTGTATAATTATTATAGATAATAAAAATTTGTAGTTTTGCTTTTAAAGAAATATGAATAACTATGAGTATTTATTTTTATTATTTAAATAATTAACTTTTTTTGCTTCTTCTTCTTTTGAGGAAATGTAGAAGATTTTAATTGTTTTTTTAATGTTTTTTGCATGCTTTGGAAATAGTTGAAAAATTTTTAAGAAAGTCTATGGGATTTTTTGAGATTTGCTGTGACAACATACTACTTTTTTTTTAAATATGAAATTTAGTTATTTCCTTTTTGTGCTGATATTATAAAAAACTTAGAAATTGGTTTTAAAAATATTTAAAATTTTTTTTATATTTTGTTATCTCTTTTGTTTTATTTTTATTATTTTTTATGAAACTTTTTCTAAAAAATAAATTATGAAGTTATTTTGATGAACTTGTATAACCTTCAATTATTTTTCAAGTAAATGATTTTTTTTTTCACTTTGCGAGATGAAATAATACATAGATACTTTTTTTATTACTAGCTGAGACATTTTTAAGCTCTCAAATCTATCAAGGTTTATTTTTTCACATTGATTAAATGTATAAATTTTTATTAATCATCATCATAATAAAAAACATTAAAGAAAAAGTCTAAAATTCTAATTATCATTTAAAATTATCTCCTCCATGCCAAAATTAACATTACACGTTTCCTTTATAATTTTCTTATCGACAATTTAATTTGTGAAGGAGTTTTTCTTAATTTGCAAAGTTTATCATGCAAACTTCTAATCACTATAAATATATAATTAGCATGAAAATATTGAAATGATTAAAATTATTGAAATCAGATTTTAGATAATCAATTCATATAGAAAAGTGGTAAACATGAAGTAAAATATTCAAATTAAATTTAATTTTTTGTATTTTAACAGTCGAAAAATTAATAGTGGAAAAATTAACAGTGAAATATTTTAATTTAAACTTGATAAAAGCGTAAAACATGAAACTCTTAGAAAAGTTGTTAAATTTTTTAACGACATTGTAAAGTAAAGATGTGAATATTTGTATAAATCGTTTTAAAAAGTTTTGTGAAATAAAATCTGATTCAAAACTGTGTTTGCGAAAGTTTATGGAAAATATAAGTAATTATTTCCTAAAAAAAAAGACACAAAAAATAATTTCAAAAACTTACTAGAACATCAAATCCATTTAAGGCTTTTGAAATGGTGGGTATGCTTTTGTTGACTTAACTTCCAAAAATTAACAGTTTTGTAGTTACAGACACTTGAAAATAGGATTTTTGTATTAGAATGAAACCATAGAATCATGTGATTTTCCGTGTCAGTTTTAAATCTTGTCTCTCTATTTTTACATTCTATTATAGTGAAATTTATATACGATATCACGTATTAATTGTAAAATCAATTTTATTATTAATTTTCCAGTTTTCCAAAAATTCAACTTATATACGTTTTTATGTAACGGGTATCGCCAAAAGGCCCAGGCGGGTCGTGGTGTGGGCAAGGAGGTGTAAGGTTTACCTTACATCCTGCTTTAATAAATAAATAAATAAAAATAAATATGTAACGGGTGTAAGACATGAAACCAATACTTTTATACATAGTCCATTATTTATCAATGTGCAATTTTTCGTCGTGAAATTATAAATAAAATTTCCAAAAAATACTAAATTTATAGGTAGTAAATTTAGGTAATTGTAGACGATTGTACATGACAAAGTAAGGTATTACACAGTGGCGGAGCCAGTAGTTTTTTTCGGATACATATTTGGTTTCTATTCAAAATAATTCAGAACACGAGTTTCCCACTATACCCAAGATTTATCGCTGTCAGAGCGTTAACCGATATCAAGTGATCGGATTCTCTAATAAGATATTTTAAAAATGGTGTAAAATTAAAAAAAAAAAGTACTTATACGAGTATACCTATGTACATATTTTCAATTAAACTACATAATTGAATTAATTAAAGAATTATTAACATTAATTTTCTTCACATAGAAAAACAAACACTGCACTGTAATGCACAAGTTAACACATAAAACACAAAGAACACTTACAAAAAAAAAAAAAAAATTGCGCATTTTAAAATGTGAACATCATGTATTAATTCATTATGCATAATTATAAGAAGAAAAAAATGAGTAACGAAACAAAGTAACCAAATAATATTCTCTTGTAATTTTCGTTGGTCCATTTTTAAATATGAACCTAATGATTTATGTATGCAAAATTTAAAAAAAGTTTACATTGTAATGCTTTCATTTACTCTTCTTGTTACAAAAAAAAAAAAAAATTGTTTTTGAATTTGGTTAGAAAATTTTATGATCACGTTAATAATAATTTTAGAGTGTTCACTGAATGCCCTGAACTTTACCACCCTTCGCCGTTGACTATACGAGTATATGATTAAAAAAAAAGTTTTCTTATTTTTTTCTATAGTCATACAGAATATTTTTATCTTAATAAATTAGTGTCTCGTATTAGTGTATAAATTAATGTAATAATGTTATAGTTACGTATAAATCCTTGAACGCGTACACGGACATAAAATTAATATCACCTTGTTAGACTTATCTCCTTTTTTTTTGTAACACTTTTTATAATTTTTTTTATTGTTATTATACAATAGAAAAAAAAGATTAGGAAAAAAAAAAGAATGAAGAAAAAGTGAAAATGAACGCAGATTGATGAAAGAAAAGAAAAATTGTTCAAATAATGAAATCCTCTATCAACAACTTTTCTTTCTAAATTAATGGCCTCATAAATTGCTCATTTTTTATTTGTTCACCACTTTTTTTTTTTTTTACCAATGTAATTTGTATAACGGTATATAAAGGACATTTAAGAAATAAGGACATATAAAATATAATTCACCTACATATTTTATGTAATTTACTCATCTAACATTATATACTATACAATATGTAGTACAAAAAGATACCTAATCAAAATGGATTCTATCAGGAAGATATATACACGTCTTGTATAAATGAATTTTTTTATTCATATATTCATGTGCATGTATAGGTACATACATATGTATATATAAATGTAAAATTTGTGCCTAACCTTTAAAATGTTGTAAGACATAATAATAAATTTTATTTCTGATGATAATATTATGTTAGTGTGTGTAAAACATTTGAGTGAAATATCTATAAGAAAAAAGAAAATATCTTGAATATCTTAGGGTGTCCTTAACAACACTTAATTTGATAAACGGTGATTCAATAAATGTAGAAACAGAAAAAAATCAAATATACCCTACCGTACCTTCAAACCATTTTCTGAACTTTATGGAAAAAAAAACTAAAAAATAAAATAAAACTTGAAGAAAATTCTTTTTCATTTTGATGTCATTTCACCCACAATTATTCATTTCCTGACTGTATTTTCTATTTTTACTGTTTTAAGTACAATATTATACATACATACATAATGTATGTTTATGTACATACATAAAAATAAGATTCAATCCATTTCAGAAACTTTGAAAAATCAAATAAAAATGAAGCAACCATAAATGAATTCTTGATATGTATGTATGTAAAATATAAGTAGCGTTGCATTATGATAAGAAGGCTGGGGCATGTCAAGAAAAAATCTGATTTTTCAAAATAATAATAATGTATGAGTAACATATGCAAAATTTTTCTGAAGGTTTTGTGAAAGTGTTAAAGTTTTATACAGAAAGCATTTTTTGTATGTTTTTTTTTCATATGAAAATGTCACACTTTTTTTTTTTTTGGTTCTATAAGAATTCTAGTGAGAATCTTTTCACTGAATATTCTCATATGTATTTCACTAAAGCCTATTAAATCTCAAAATCAGTTAAATTGAGGAAATTTTTCTCATTGCCATATACTTCTAAAAATTTTTTAAATAGATCTACATATCAGTCATCAGTCATATTCAGTCTGAATTACATTTAGCTTCTATTTTTAGCACAATTTCTCACCACAGAATCAAGATACTGAAATAAATGAAAAAAATTAAAAGGAAAATTTACTTCTTTCTTCTATTTAACATTATCCAAAAAAACTGAAAGCGAAAAGTGACATTTTATATGAATATATTTCTCTAAATGAAATCGTTTTTTTATTAAGGAAAATTTCGAAAATTCATACGTAAAAGCATCATGGTCAACTAATCCAACCAATCATCATATAACTTTTACCAGAAACGTACATAAACATTCGAATATTGTAACTGGTTACTTTTAGATAACTGGTAAACAATCGAATATGGTAGATTTACTTTTGGTGTTTATATGTAGTAGCTACCACAATCAATTTTTAAATTTTCCCGAAGTGCGAGGAAATACATATATTTAATATACATATGTACGTAAAAAATAATTCATTAGACAGTAGGTCTTGTCTTTTTAACACTACGCCTTTGTGGAAGCATGTTCAACAAATATAATAACGAATAATTTAATGTATATGTATTTGATATGAAGTATTAGTATAATTTTGATGTGGAAATAATAAGATTTATGTATAAAGAAGTATGGCAAAATATGACAGGACAAAAGGTGTTGTAGGTAGGTATACATGATTCATGAACACTAGTGCAAAAGAAAATTGTAAATGACGTACTACTCGTATATACTAAAACATATACAAAATCACTGAAACTGAATCACGTTATTGTATAAAATAACGTAATTATGGAACTTCTTATGGATATGGTCCTTTTTCTTCTGTCAAGGAATACAAAAGATACAAAAATAATGGAAAATCATTTTTTTTTGTAATGAAATAACAGGTTCAATAAAGTGTAGGTGGATTTAATGAAAACCAATTATTCTTTATTAAATGTTCTTATATTGATGATATAAAGTTCAAATTGATGATGTTAAATAATGAATTAAGTAGAAAATGTTAAATAGGATAAAATTGATGACATCAGGTAGTTTTATGAATCATAAAAAAGGAAAAAATGTCAAATAAATTAGAAATTTTTTAGTTAAAATTAGTTTTTAAACAGGTATAATTTTCTGGCGAAAAGATTTTATATGAGCTAATGAATGATACATTTTTGTAATTATTAATTTTTTTAAAGAATAAATTGTTTGGTATATTTTATATTTTGACATAATATTAAGGTTGTTTAGAATTGTTTCAGAATTAATTAATTCTTTAATTTTTTAATTACTCGTAAAATGTCCTGTCTTTTTTTTTTTTTTTTTTTTTGTGAGAAAGATTACAAAATAATTTTTGATTTTAATGTATTGTAGGCATATTTTGAATGAGTTCAAATTTTAAAAATTATATAAAAAAATGGGAGATGGAAAGATGACCTCCTACTGAGAAAAGACTCCCGGAAACAAATAAACGGAGGAGTTTAAAAAACCTTCGACTAATATCACTAGAAAACTAATCAACCTCAACAGGAACGAGCTAAAGACAAGTACGGAACTTATCACTGGGTATAAAGTTAAAAGAGGATGACAAATAATGCAGATTCTGCAAAGAAGCCAAGGAAATCTCGAAACACATTCTGTGTGAATGTGAGGCGTTGGCATCTAAAAAAGTGCGTTATACATATGTTAAAATAATAAAATTATTAGTTCCACCTTCTTAATGAAATTTAGTCTTTTACAAGAAAGATGCTTTGTTGTCTCTTTACCAAATTAAATGTCATTTTAAAATCTTTTTTTTTATTTACATGCACTTATTTTTATCTAATTTGAAAACTATTATTTACATACAACTAGATTTTTCAAAAAAACTTGGATGCTGTAAAATGTAAATCATGATGGAAAACAAATTTTGAGTTATCAAAGTAAAAATGTCCTCAACTTTCAAAACAATTTTAAGTATAAAAATTGTGTAGAATTGCTTGGGAGTACAATACAGAAGTTTAAAATTATTTTTAAAAATACATGAAAAATGATAGAAAACCATTTGAAATATTCAAAGTATTGACTTTTATTTCGAAAAGTATGCAATTTACAACTATGAAGTGTGAAATTGAATTCTTGCAAATAAATAGAACTTTCATACAAAAAGATAAAAATGGCATCTTATCGTGAAAAGTTCCGAAAATATTTAAAAATTTTTTTATTTTTTAGAAATACTTAACTGGGAATTTTTCAAAACTTTGATTTGAAAGACCGACCATATGCTTGCAAACGGTTAACGCTTGAAGGTCATAAAAAACATACTTTAAGAAAGAGGAAAATGTTACGAGAGAAAAGTTACATTGTTGAGTGATCAAAGGAAGAAAACGAGAAAAATTTGAAATAAGAAAAAATTTTTAAAAAGAAGACATTTTTAGACTAATGATTTTGTGTTCGTTAAGTTAGAACTATAACGAGTTATTTTTCTGTGATTGTGCATCTTTGGAAATGTCAAATGATCGTCAATTGATGAAATTCAGAAATTCAAAGTATGAAGCTGAATTTCATCATTGATGATCATTTGACGTTTTCGAAGATGCACATATTTTGTTATTTTATTGAAAACAGAATAAGGGTATTCATTCCTTGATGCAAATGATGTATTGCATCATTGCATTCGATGTATCGTAGCACGAAAATGCAACGATACAACAACAATTACTTAAAAAAATTAAATTTGCTACACCCTTGCTTATTTGCAATACATACGATCTATTGCATATTGCAAATTGAAATGTCAGTCTAGTATGTTAGCTATTAAATGTCATTAGTGTGATTTAAGATAATTTGAAAAATAAACATATTAGTAAAAACGTAATTAAAAAAATAAAAATAAAAGAGGAACCAAATAAAAAGGGGACAGAAGAAAAAATATTGCAGATTTTGGATTTCATTCGTGAAGAAAAATAATTTGGAGTTAGTGGTTGAAATATTTGCAATACTTTAAGTTAGATGCGCTCACTCATCCTTGCAGATAATTGTAGTAAAAGTGTAAAAAAAGTATGGTTGCAACAAAAAGAGTGAATACCCTTAATATTTTTTCTTTTAAATAAAATATTTACAATTTACTAATGCTTGGTTGTTTTATTCTTTTGTTTGTGATAATATGGTAAAAAGAAAAAAAAAAATAAATATATGAATTGATTTTTTATGGTTAATATATACGTATGATCTACATTATTTCCATTATGAGTTTTCAAATTTTCCATATCTTGTAATCTACTTGCTTTAGATTTTAAAATTTCAACATTACTGTTGCGTTGGAAAAAAATCCTCCCTTTTTTTTTAATTTTCTAAAATATTAACATTTGTTAATTGTAATAAATTAAAAAAAAAAATCAATTTGATCAAGACTGATAAAATCCATAAGATATAATTCAAAAAAATTAACAGTTTTTTCGAATAATAAATTCCTTTTTTTGTTGTTTTCTTTTCAAATGTATGCTGTATTTTTTCTCACCCTCTTTTATTTCATTATTATTTTGATTTTATTCATTGTATTCTCATCTTAATTAATGTGTCATTATGTGTTCTCATTTATCTGTAACAATCTATTTTCTATTATTTTGACAAGAATAGCAGTGTTGACAGTTTCTGATGGTTCATTTTTGTACTATAAGGACAATAATGATGATGATGATGATGTTGATAATATCGTATACATATACGACTATATAGACTATAAAACATGTGCATATACATAATATGTATGTATGTTTTACTTATTATTATCACCGCAAATCTTTGTAATAAAATTCAAATACAATGTAATATATTGTACATAAAATGAAGGGTAATACAATACAGGGTGTTACATTCATCATATAGTGTCATCTTCATTCAACTACATATTGTAAGATAATACTTATTTTATATTCTTATATGTACCTATGTATGCTCATTGATATGTGAAACCACAAATCATTATTCAAATATGTACCGAGATTTGAAACTTTTTTTCTTTTCAAGCATAAGTGAAATTCAAAGTGTCATACTTATTTGTATTTATTTACTGATATACATATATATACATGTATGTACATCTATTTTCTCGAAAATTACATTTACTTTATAATATAGTATAAGGGTTGTTTCATTGAATTATTGTTGTGTAAACATTATTATTTTATAAAATAATTGCATTTTCTGGTCATCATATATAAATAGTAATATTGATATTGATATTATTTTAAGACAATGTTCAAATACAGAGAGAGATGGCCTTTTTTTACGAAAAAAAAAAAAAGATTTTACAAAGTATACAAAAAGAAATTTTGAAGATGTGAAGCAGAAAATAATCATTATGAATTTTGAAACATTCAAAAATAATCAAATTTATGTAATAATAAAATAATGTAGAAATTTAAAAATGCTTTTATAGCTATAGATATCAAAAAATCAGACAGATCGGTTTTTCAAGAATTAATAAGAATATATTGAAGTCATACTGTAATATTTCATTTAATGGTGATCAACTTTCAAAAGAAATAATTTTTAAAATTATAGTTTTTCTTATACTAACCTTTTAAAGGTTACGTATCTCTAGGATAAGAGATACATAGAATTCTGATGTAATGAGAATAGAAGACATTTGTTCACAACCCCTAGACAAAATCCTCTCGTTTATTAGGAAAACGAGAAGATTTTACTATAGAGACAGGGTGATGAATACAATGAACCCTCCTGTCTGAGTGCTCGTGGATGCCTCATCCGAATTCCCCCACCCACACGAACAACAAAAAACAACTTTTTAAAAAACTTCAATATTTATACAATTTCTGACACTTTTTAAACGTTATCTTCAGTTTGAACTGTTTCTGATGGATTTGGCCGTGGGATACTTTTATTTAACTTGCAAAAAATTTATAAATACAATTTGTTTTTTGACCGATACGTTAGAAAGGAATGTTCATGGATTATGCTATCACAAACAAACCAGAAATATTGATACAAAAAGCATACTAAGTTATAACATTTATTTATTTGGTATTTGTATTGTATTCATTTGAAAATGTTGATTACAAGAATATGGAAACAATAACCTTTCAAATTAGAAAGACTATGGATCTTTTAATTTGTTTTAAGAGGATGTTTTCACTGTTACATTTGGACACGAGAAAAGAGTGGAACAAATTTTGAAAAACAAAACCTAAATATCAGTGAACTCTAGTAGTTCATATAAAGTTTTGGATATTTTTTTTACAAATTGTTTTTGAATTTTCAATTTTCAATATACAATATTGACTTCCTTGATTGTGTCTCTCCTTAATTGTGATTAAACGCACTTACCCATCGTATAAAACACCAGGGCCCTATTGTACCAACCACTTACCATACCACTTAGCATCTTTTCAAGAATTTCAATAAATTTCTGTTGCACCAAATAAAAAATTGCTAAGCAAACTGAAAAGTATCTGAATTAGAATTCGAAGGTCGTGAAATTAAAATTAGAATAAATTACTCAATTAACTCAACTCTGGTTAAGGAGTAGAGTAGTAGAGTATGAACAAATTTGCAACATGACAGTAGAAGAAACAATTGTCCCTTTGTTGATTAAACCTATAAAAATTTATAAAAAACTATTTTGTCGTGCATATTATTGAAGCTGAAGGTATTTTATATAAACAAATAAATTTTCAGAATGATCCAGGACATTTAAGGCCGAAATTTAAAGGCGGTCCTTTTAACTACCGTTGGATGGTAAGAAATGTAAATGTGTAACTTAATTTAAGATCAAGATTATTATATTTTATTTTTTAATTTTATTAATGCATTTAATTACATTTGTTTTTCAATTAAATCTCTTAATTACAAAGTTATGCCGTGCTATTTTGTAAAACAATTTTTTATACAACATAAAATATACAATACGTCTGACGTGTTCTGATCAAATTACACATGCTGATTGAAGAGGCTGCATTAGAAAATTTGTTATTTTTACCGCTAACTAACGCTTTTTTAAAATAGTGAAGTAAATATACCAACCTTAGACAGTACTTTACAGTCTTGTTGGATTGAAAATAAAAAAAAAAATTTCAATATTGAACATAGTCCAACCGAAAAATGTTGGTACTTGTAAGTACCGTCGGTCAACAACTTGCAGAAACTGTTGAAAACTTCGCATTATTGGTTGGAAATGGTGCTTGATAAAATGGGATTGCTAAAATACAAGGTATTCATAAATCAACTATACGTGTAGGGTGATTCATCAGGATCAGATATCAAATACTATAGTTTAAAATCAATGTGTTGAAGAGCAAAACAATTCACTCTCTAAAAAATAATCAAAATCTTGTTGTGCAGTTTTTGAACATTGGTGGTTTTCTTCAAGTAGCTGGTCATATCCACGGAACTGTAATTATTATAGATGCTTAATGCAATGATGGTATGTGGGCTATATATCGTAGTTTTTATGCTGTAAATACAAATTGGTCAGGAAGCGTACATGATTCTAGTAGAGTGCTTTGAAATTGTACAGGTTTAATAATAATAATAATAATGAATAACAAACTATTTACAAATTCAAACAAGTTATCATTTTGTGGTAAGTTATGTTAATTTTTTGATGTAATAATACTTATCATTTTAATTTAACAAAAATTGATAAATTTCTAGAATCGATAAGTGATTGGAAATTGAAACTTTTTCGTGCAATACTTATCACATGCAAATTATTAAAAACAAATTTTTAATTAATTGCTATATAATGTACGTATACTATAATTTTTTTTTTATAAGTATGTACATATATTAAGTGATAAGTGGTTGGTTCAATGGGGCCAGTCCATTTCTTTACTGAAGCTCAATAAAAATGTTTATTGTTAAATGATTCGCTAAATAGTTAACTCGATAATTATTCGTTTTCCTCCATTCGGCTTATTATCAAAGTAAAATAAGAAAAAATATTTGATGTTTCGTGGTTGCGCATATTTAATCAATGAATTGGTTATTCATTTTATCGTTCTAAGTTCATTTGATAAAAAAATATGTTCATATTATAGGTACTTTACCACCGTTTTTTTAAAAGAATTTTCATAAAAGATTATTCTTAAATATTGAACTTTTGAAAGTACCATGTAAATTCCATTCTCTGGCATATTTTTTCTATTTATTTATACTTTTTTCTCTATGCTTTTTTTTTATATCACGTATATAAAAATTCCATTAAATCAAATTGCATCAATTTACAAAATTTGCAATCGCACAACAATGAAACCAATAAATACCAAAAAAATAAAAATATGTAATACAAAAATGATATGCAATAAAAAATAAAGGATTTTTTTACCCCTTTATTTAACAAATATTATATGTAATTTTGTTTTTTTTTTTAAATTTTGTTATTTGTTTTATTTGTGTACTTATAGAAGTGATATGATACCTCTTCAATTCATCCCTCATGAGAATATGAAATTTGTAACTTTCCTTTTTTTTAATATTATTTGTCTTTTTAACCGATTCTTCTTTTAAAATTATTGTAAAACATGCACAGAATAAAAAACATACACACAGACACACACACACACGGAAAATAAAAGTGTAAAATCGAAGGAAAAAAAAGAGTTAAGAAAAATAATCCTAAACACAAACCAATAAAAAGAAAATTTACCCATGCGAATAAAATTTGTAAAACGTTCGTAAAATACGAAAAAAATGGCAAAGATCAGCACAAAAATTGACATTTCAATAAACCATAAACATAACCTTAAAAAAAAATGAAGGGAAACAAAATAAAATATAAAAAAGTATAACAATAAAGAAACAAAACAAGAGAAATATTTTTGTTTTTTAAAAAAGAAAGATTTTATAAGTATATTATTATCATAGAGAAAAGGATAATACTTTTGTTTTCTATTTTACTTATTTGATTAGCTATATATTTTTTTGTATGTGTGTGTTATAACACAAAATGTATTTCGATTTATATGCAAATCTTGTCACTTACTATACCTTAAATTTTTGTCCATCATCATCATCACACTCTAAAAAAGGATCGAAATTTCTTGAAAAAAAAAAACAAACCACAAGTAAATAGAAAAAATAAAACAGGAATAACAAAAAAACGTAAAATGTAAAATGAAATGAAATAAAATAAAATGTTTAAATCGCCTAATATAAAAACATGTATGTATGTATGTATGTACTTTTACTTATTTGTTTTTGTAAAGATTAAGGTTTCTTTTTACCTATAGCTTTACCTACACCTATAACACCTATGGTGTTCATTCACCTACATATTGTATTCTATGGGGGGTTTTTTTTATTTATTTTTATTAAACTATTGAGTTTCGATAAAAAATTTTAAAATGAAATTGCAAAAAATATATGGCGAAATTGTGATGAAAAAGAAAAATTCTTTGTCATTCGTTTTTTTTTCGTGTTGTTATTTGTATTTATATACTTTTTTTTTATCTTATTCATGATTGGACAAAAAAAAAAAATAAATAATAATAATGAAATTGGATAAAAGAAAAAAAGAAGAAAATGAATAAAATAAAAATGAAATCTATCATTTTTTTATTCAGTAAAAATTTCATTTATGTATATTGTTTCTGTAATAATTTTGCGTTTGAGATGTGATAAATCTTTTGAAAAAAAAAAAAATGTATACAAGCATGTAGGTACTGTACATACTTATGCATATAAATGTACATAGAAATATAACATATATTTTTGTATTCGATTTTGTATTGGACTCAATCAAATCAAAATGATAATAAAACAAAGAATGTTTTATATTCAAGTTTATAAAGTTTACGTAATCAAAACCTTACAGAATATTCCACTTTTTTATGTTGAAGTTTAAATTATAAACAATGTATGAAAATTATTTCATAAAATAAAAACAAAAAAATTATGATGATACATATGATTTTTCATTTTATACATTTTCATGTAATTTCATGATATCTCTAATAATTTAGATTCCAAATAAAAAATTGAAAAGTTTCAAATAATGTGAAATAGTTTTTATCTTTTTTTTTATTTATTATGTATACGTACATATACATATTTTTCAAATTAAGCATTTTTTTATAGAACAGATTCTGGACTTTGTTTTAAATTTTTGAGTAAATTTTGTACGAAGTGCATAAAAATTAAAAAAAAATTTTAGTTTTAAACAATTTCGTTTTTTTTTCTCATTTATTTCTTTTTTGTTTCTTATTTCAGGTTAACAGTCACTCATCTTTTATAAATGGGCAATTCTAAAGATCTTAATACGTTTGAAAAAATTGGAATTTTGAAGAATATAATGCATCTTCGAAAACGTTAGATGATCGTCTATTGATGATATTCAGCAATTAAACGTTTGAAAGATGTACATATGTATATTTACATAAAAGACAGTGGCGTCTTTTACATTGATGAGTTATATGTACCACAAATGAAATTACAATTTCATTTCAATATTTTAAGAATAAATTTAGAAAGAAATACTTGACTGTCGGAAAAGAGTCAGGCATAATAAAATTATAGATATTAATACAATACAGTTTTTATTCTCCAGAATTCGTAATTAATATACAGGGTGTCCGATTTAAAGGTTTACAAAATGAAACCACAAATAGTTCTCGCCGAGACAAGCAAAAAATTGTATGAGTGGGGGGGGCGGTAATCTCAACGGTTTCCGGGGTATGAGGGGTTGAAGATTGATGTGACTTTTCTTGTAAAACACCCTGTATTTTCGTTTTTGCTTTTTGTATAGGAATGACACGCGTATTTAACAAAAGAGAACTCTTTGCCCTTTCAAATAACATAAGTCTCATCTTCCATCACCCTTACTACAGAAGTTATTAGCGATCAAAGTGAGAAATTTGCAATTTTAGTTAGCTGTTAGTTCGACTTTTTTCTTTGACTTAGTACATTGATGAATTTGATTTGAAAAGTTTAACCAAAAAAAAAAAAAAAAGTCAAATTAATCAAATTTTATCAATATAAAAAATTCTATGAAATTTGAATGATGCTTGAAGACGTTTCAGTTAGTAGGTATACAATGCGAATTTTTAAAATTATATTGTAGTTATCAGTGTCTTTTCTATTGTAAGATTTTTTATGGCATTACATTCTTGTTTAGCACGGAATAAATAAAAAAATAAAATACGGTTAAATATATGATTGTTATTTTAATGCCGTAACTATCGAAAAGAGAACGATATATTATGTACACACTTCTTTTGAGGCCTTATAATTTCTGAACAATAAGATGTACAGCGGCATCTAAGATGTTGATAGAAAGACACAGGGGTCCACTACAATTTTGGGAGGAAGGGAAGGGAGGAAAACGAAATCGACAACATATCCTTAGAAAACTTCATTTGGAGAAAGTTTAGCTAAAATTCGAAAACCAAAGAAAAGACCAAAAGAAAAGACCGTATAGAAATAGCTGCAAAACGACAAAAACGTAAAAGGATCATCCTGCGAATCTGAATTTAGCTTTAGATTGGTGGATTTAGATGATGAAACATTCTTGGATTTTGCTCCGTCATTTGAAACGGAATGTAATTTTCGCAGCTTATCATGGAGTGTTGACAAAAGTGGTACAAAGTGGTCACAGTGTCTACAGTGCGATATCATTTGGGCCAATTAAATTTGTATACCAAAAAAAGCTGCAATATTTATATTTGACTCATGTAACAATTAAATGAATTATTAATTAAATTGAATTATTATGAATTTTTGTTTTTATTCGCTTGTTTTTTATTTTTTTTACAAAACGTATTTCTTATGTTTACATTATCTATGAAAAGTTCAAAGTGAAATAAAAAAAAGTCCTTTTACTATTACTAATCAAATTAAGCTTCTTTTTTTATTAACAATCTATGTACTATTTATTTTGCATTCATATCGGGTAATGTATGATAGTATTTCACATTATACGTCATGCATATACCATATTACATATTACCCCCAATGTTTCCAAATTGCATTTTTTGTCCTAGCACGGAAATTTTACACATAGTATACAACTATTATATTTACAGAACTGAATGGTTTTTGTATTTATTTAAAAATAAATTGATAAATCACAAATCAGTGCAATTATGCAAAATTTGAAAGCGTTGAGGTTTAAAACTTCCGAAATACAGCAAAATATAAATATATGGTATATCTCAATACCAGAAATTACTCTAATTCTCTTGATTATTAAAAATTTATATTTTAAGTTATTAAAGACAAAAATTCAATATTCTTACATTACATACATATTCTTTTTAATAATTTTATTTCTTTTTTATGTATTTCTTTTCAAATGTAAAAATATAAATATAAATATAAGAACAAATGTATATATTGTCTTAAATCCAATTAGACTGGCAAGCATGTTTTTAATTTGTTTTACATATTGGTGACTATTCTAGAAAAATTATTTAGTTAGCGAATTTTTCTGCTAAAAAAGTTAGCAGATTATGATGTTAGCAGATTCTTAAAAATTCGTATTCTGGTCACTAATATTTTTCGAAATCTTTATGAAGCTGTCAGCAGAAAAACTAAATCTGCTAACAAATGTCACTTTAAAGAAATTTTTTGCCATTCTACACTAGG
This sequence comes from Bombylius major, assembly GCA_932526495.1. NCBI lineage: Eukaryota > Metazoa > Arthropoda > Insecta > Diptera > Bombyliidae > Bombylius > Bombylius major. Next base: position 21,606,235 of record OW052043.1, read on the forward strand.
TAGTTAAACCAGTTTTTTTGCGTTCGTTTTTAGAATGTTGGTATAATTTTTTCCCAGCTCTGTATACTAAGAATTACTAAAATAATTTTATCACGAAGATAATACACTCCATTCTAGTTCAAATTGATCGTGTTAAGTATAGATTTAATTTGATTCGTTGTAAAAGCATGTACGTAAATCTATTTACAGAAAATGTTATAACCACCAATGTTTATAAACTATTTTTTGTTTACATTTTATAAATACATAAATACATTTTTAAATGAAAATGAAAAATAATGAAAATCATAAGGTAGGTTTTTCGTATTTATTCTATTTAATTTATATATTTATGTAATTATATTTAAAAAATCATACATTTTATTAAATTCACTATTTTTGTACTAAAACTTAAAAATGACAGAAGTTAGCAGAAAACTTAAACGATAACGAAATCGAAAATAGGACCTGCTAAGTTAACGAAAAATTAGCAGATTTTTCTGTTAATTTTTGGTACCAGAATAACAATTTTTATCTTAGCAGGTTTTTCTACGGAGCTGTCAAAATTTTGTATGGAAGTTAGCAGAATGTCAAATTAGCAGAAACCTACAGAATAGCTCCCATTGTTTTATTATACATACATACATATGAACATGTATTCAGTTCAGTTTATAAATACATATTCCATATAGCACGACACATAATATACGAGTATGTATTTGCTTAAATTTTTTTTTCTTAAATCAAAGCAAAATAGCAAAATGAATTTTATCTTTTTATAAAATAAGATACATCTTAATCTAAATAAAATTTATTGAAATCCTCAAAGAATTTATGACTAATATCATATATGCTATAAAAAATAAAATGTAACATTAATGAATTAAGCATACATCAGCGAAATTTCATTAAATATTATTTTCACAATACACAAATCTAAAATAATATTTAATATATGTATACACATAATATATATACATACATATGTATGTATATCTAAATATGTGTATACGAAAAATAAATAATTTCTCTTCCTTAAATATATTACAAAATATGAATTAAATGAATCTGACGACCTACATCAGCTTATAATTTAGTTCATTCGTCGTCTAAATTTGTCATAAATTTTTTAAATTCAGCAAGTGAAATAGAAACAAAATAAAAAAATAATAAATAAATAAAAATGTATTTTACTCGTTTATAAGCGTGACTAATAAAAAAAAAACCAACTTTCAGATGCAACAGAAATAACAAAATAATCAAAAGACGAAATTTACATCAGTATTTTAATATTCCCTATTAAATTGTTCTACATATTATCAAAGTTGTATAAGTAGATATTATATAGTCGTAATAAATACGTAACCCCTCTAAAAAAATAAAAAAATAAGAAAAACACAAAAACTGAAAACATCAAAAACCCAATCTTTCTATCTTTCTTTTTCATTTTTTGTTTCATTTGCTGTTTTTCCTAGAAGTCACATAGTTTTGACACATTTTGGTATAATTTTTCCCTAAAACTTATGGTTTTTTTTTTTACTTACAACACATACGAATTGTGTTGTACAATTATATTTAAATGTGGTAGTGGTAGTTGTATATACATATAGTTACATCGTTTTCTGTGGACAGAAAAATATATTCTTAGACTCCCCAATATACACACATACAATCCTTGGAGATAATATTAAATCCGAGCCAATTATCATATAAAACAAATTTTCCATTACAAATCCCTCACTTAATTTATTGACGGCGCTTATCTTCCCAACATTCAATGTCGGAACATGTACACAACAGCCCACCACAAAAAAATAAAAGAAAAATATAAACGAAAAAAAAGGGATTCAAATAGAATTTTCCGACTGTCGAGTCGACGAATATATGATAATATAGTCTATCACATAACAAATATATACGATTATAATACATACTTGTGTTTAGTAGCAAATCTATTTATTCCTTGGCAAAAAAAAAAAATCTTTCATTTTTTGTGATTTTTTTTTCTGACTTACTTTGTCATTGAGTTTTTTTCTTTTCTTTGGTTTTGAATTTGTTTTTTTTTTTTTCATGTGGAGGCCAATCATCATCTCCCATAAACTTCCTATATAATTTTTATTTCATATTCTATAAGTGTTTTTTGTTTTTCGTTTTTGTATAAAATACCACAAGATCAACAAATAATATTATATAATTTTTTATACATAAAATATATATAATACATGATCTGATTATCTTGTATCCTTGTACAAAAAAAAAAAAAAAAAAACTAAATTAAAAAAGAGGACCTCATACAGAATGATGTAAATATTTTCGCATGTACCTTTACCATATTTTGCGAATTACAAAATATGAACATAGTTGTGGATATTCTACGAGAGTATTTCAAAATTATGAAGATAGATGACATCAAATCGTAATTTTCATTTGTATAAGTATCCCCTGACAAATAACTTATCATCATAAACCACAGAAAACAAGAAAACAAACAACAACAAAAAAAAAAATCATAAACTTTTACAATCCTGTTGAATTGTTCATTTGTGTAAAAAGAAATTATTATATTGAATGATGGAACAGTGACGAAAAAGATTTTTTATTTTTTATTTCGGGTTATTTGTTTTTCTTGACATGTTAAATCTCTTCAGGATATTTAAGAAGAATATGCAAAAAAAAAAAAAAAACCAAAAAAAAAAACAAATACATAACAAATGTGAAATTGCTAAAAGTTGTAAAGCGGATGCGGTTTAATGTTACAAAGTTTTTACTGTTCGTGAATTCTGAAAAGTATATAAGACACGTGCATTACCTCTTTTTATCGAACCGCAGGCAATTGAGAAACAATAAGGATAATATGATGTGATTATGTTGAGATGATATGATATGCGGGATGCAAACGGTATACATAATGTACGTACATACATATGTACATATGTATGTACACATAAAAAGCCTTGAAGCCACCCTATGTTGCGAACACATTATATGCGATCATAAGTTTTTAAGACTTACAAGAAATGCATCAGTGTTTAGAATTTTATATTAATCTAACATGTAAGTTAAGAATGGCAATTGAGATGAGAAATATGCGTTTTATCATCACCTAAACCCTAAAACATAACCAATCGGATTATGAAGGATTGATGAAATATTATTGAGAATTAGTGTCATAAATGAAGACAAATATGTCATTTAGATTTATTTTTATTTTTTCCAATATACTTTACTATGATTTTTGATTGACAAAAAAAGATAATAAATTCTTTGTGTATGAGATTAGAATAGAATACATATGTAAAGATAAAAATTTGTACACATAATCATGTCCTTATACATATATGTATATTACATTAAAAAGAAAAATGATTAGACGGTATTAAAGATATTGTTAAGGTAATATTCTATAAATCGTACAAGTAATATTAAGTAGATATGATAATGATAAAAGGGATTTAATCAGTAACTATATATCATTTATCAAATAGAAAGTTGTTGGGAACTTATTTTTAATTTGAAAAAATAAATTTTTTGAAAGAAAAAAATTTTGAATAAAGTGTGAGTCTTAAAGACTTTAACTGAAAATGCGTAAAAATAAGTCATTCATTCACAATAAATTGCAAAAATTTACATATGTAAGATAATATAAGATTTATAGGGGTTATTGTTGCACGTCGACCTTCACAGATCTTTTGCACAGTCCGTGCTTCTTGTAGGTTTATAGGCTTTTAATGAATTCAAAAATTCGATTAGAAGATGCACACCAAATTTCTTCTGGTTTGAGGAAAAGTTGATGCATAGCATAATGCACTTTTTTAGATGCTAATGCCACACATTCACATTGAATGTGTTTCGAGATTTCCTCGACTTCTTTGCAGAATCTGCATTTGTCATCCTCTTTGAGCCCCATCTTTCTCAAGTGGTAGTTGAGTGGAGAGTGTCTAGTGATAATTCCCGTGATTGTCCTTAGCTCGTTCCAATTGAGGTTGATTAGCTTTCAAGTGATATAAGTCGAAGGTTTTGATGAACTCCTTCGCTTGTTAGTTTCCGGGAGTCTTTTCTTAGCATACATATGTTCAGTGCCCAGTGGTGTTATAAATACTTATAACCCATTCGATACTGTGACTTTTTTAAAATACGATCCCCAGAAGCAAACAATTTTTAAGCAAAAATCATCATTATATTTTTTTTTACAGTCCTTATCGTGATTAACTAATTTTGGGACCTTACTTTGAAACTAATGCAAGTTCTTATTTTCAGACAACGTGAATTCTTCACTAATAGGTGTAAGTAAAAGTAAGTAATTTAAACACACAATATTCGAATGAGTTTAAGTTGCAGTCTGTAGTTGTAACATTTTTGTTTTTTTTTTTAAAATTTTGTTTCGGTAATGACCCAGAGAAAAAAAATCAAAAGAAAGTTTATGAAGAGTAAATGAAAAGGATTATATTTTCGAGTAGTTGAAATTTGTCATTTGCTGTTTTTTTTTTTAAATTCTGTTTGCAAGTGGTAAATTGGTCTTGCATCACGTGTATAGGAAAACGATATAAATAACGAGCTTTTTAGCTTGAGTTTCTGTAAAAAAATGAACATGAACATAAAATTTGTTATCCTTTTTTTACTTATTAAATATAACCGTCGATTTTATTTGCTGTACTATACATAATACATTAACCTTTGATAGAAAATTCAATAAGAAAATTGAAAGTTAAAATGATGACATTACGCTTGCCAAAGGAGTAATATTTTTATTAACATATCTAGACCTCGATTTTTTGCGATTTTCATACTTCTATCAGCATATTATGAAGATTCTGTTGGTTTGGAACCTTTTTAAAGGATATATGTCCTTATGGAGACAATATAACCTCAAAAGAGTGTTTACAGAGGTAAAGTCTTCAATTGATGTAATGTGTGATCTACACATGAACGAAAAAATTATTTGGCTCCAAATAAGTCAAAATAAATCATCTACAATTCATTTCCTGAATAGGGACAGCAGGTGCGAATAGTAGTAGAAACCCCTTTAGGGTTGGATCTCTTCAATTTATACACTACATATGGAGTTTATCATATTCAATAAATTTTACGGTTCATATTAACAAAAATTATCTAGTAAAATCATCTTTAATATCAATTCTAATCTTCAATAAATGGAATAGTATAGAAAATTCACCCCTTTTTTTTTATTCATATGTGTATTTTTTTACAAACATACGAGTACGTACATTGAGGCATAAAAAATATTTTTGCATGAATTATGTACATATATTTATTATATCTACTATTGATGTCATGGTAGATTAGATGTAAATATAGGATTCACATTTTTAAAAGAAGATTTTTTTTTTTTTGATTTATTCTAAAATTTGTTGTTAAAATTTTATTTTTTAGTTGTTATTTTGCATTCTAATCTTTTTTTTGGGAAAGAAAAAACATGTATTTGAAAAATGATGAATTTTGACAAATTTTTAGATTTAAAATATTTTTTTTGTGTTTTTTTATTTTATAAAATAACTCCTAAATTCATCACCTGAGAAAAATGATGCATTTTAAATATTTTTTTTAGGTACGTAAAATAAAAATGACATATATTTTTTAAAAGTATTTTCTTTTCGTTCATAAATAAATACAAAAATAACAACTGACATAATTTTAAAATTTTCATCTCAATCAAATTTTTTTTTTCACAAATATATAAAAAAAAAAAAAACATATGTGAGCTCAATTACAGTAAAAATATAGTAGTAAAATATACGAGTAACAACATTGTGATTGATATGCATTTCATTTTTTTAAATTTGCAAATATGACAAAAAAAGTCATTAAAAAAATTGCATTCTGAATTCAAAAAGAAGAATCTAAACAAGAATTGTTAAAAAAAATAAACAGTGGGTGATTCAAAAATTTAAAATATTGAAAAATCAATAAAAAAGAATTAAATTTAGAAAAGTTACAACAAACTTATGAAGAAAGTTTGAAATTTTATAACAAAATATTTTCTTTTGCCCAGTTTCACAGTGGAAGCTTAATCTAAGTTAAACCTAAACATGACTTAAACTTCACTTAAATTGTTTTTCATTTCTCAGTCAATTTACATATACATACATATATATATGTATATCATTGTGAATGAATTTCTGATGGAACTTCAAGAACTTGTGAGTGTCATTGCCAGTGTCAATTTTTATGTCATTTTAAGTTTTTTTTTTTTAAATACTATAAAAAAATAAAAAAATAAATTAAAAATATAATAATATAAATAATATATTATAATGTATATAAAAGATAAGTATATAATTGAATCAAAAAAAAAAAAAACAAAAAAATGGACAGACAGGCACTGCAACGACAAAACAAAAAATTGGAAGAAATTGAAAAAACAATTAATTCAAAAAATAAATAATGGGTTTTATTCTGGTCAAATTCTTTATTTAGCGAATTTTTCTGCTAAAAAAGTTAGCAAATTGAGTTGGTAGCAGATGTTTAAAAATTTCGTATTTTGGTCATTCATATTTTTCGAAATTTTCATGAAGCTGTCAGCAGAAAAACTAAATCTGCTAACAAATGTCACTTTAAAGAAATTTTTTGCCATTCTACACTAGGTAGTTAAACCATTTTTTTGTGATAGTTTTCAGAATATTGGTACATATAATTTTTTCCCAGCTCTGAAGAATTGGTAAAATAATTTTATCACGAAGATAATACACTCCTTTATTAAATTTATATTGTACTAGCAGGTAACTCGGCTTTGCTTGGGTATTTATCCCAATCTTATGTTAGACACGAAAAACAATGAATTCTATTTATAATTTATAATGTATCTTCTTAAGCAGCATTTCAGCAGAAAAGCTTAGCAGAGTTGTCGCTTTTGAATTGGATTCTTTTTCAAATCAAAATAAGGATATTTTAATAGTTTATCTTTAATCAAATTTTAAACCCTCTTTTTTGGCACATTTATGAAATTCATAAAAAAAAATAATAGTAAAACTCGAGAAATTTTAAATTCATGCAACATAATTTTTGATTAATTAAATTAATGTTAATTAAAATAACAATAATTTACAGAATTACATTACATTACATATACATAAATATTTCTAAATTAATCAAACTAAATTCCTTTTATGGTTAGCCTCTTGAACAAATAAAAAGTAACGATAAAATTCCATGATAACAATAAAATTTTAAATCAATGTAACACAATGCGTACATCAATAAATTACATACATATATGTATGAGAATTTGTATAAGTTTAGTATATAATTTACATAAATATGTACATACATTTGTACATATAGGATGTAGGTATATTACTCATATAAAAAATAATCTGTAAAAAAATATAAAAAGGATAACAAAAAAAAAAAAGGAAATAAAAGTTAAATTTATAATTTATACATGTTTCACATTTCGAATTATATTTCTTGTTCTTCGTTTCTCAAATTTTTTGGTTTTTTCTTTTCCATTTTATTTTGTTTTATTTGATACGTGATCTTCATTAATTTCATTTTTTTTTCTGATTGATTCATTCTTTTATGATATACTTAATAATAAAATATGAAAAATAATACTGCAAAAATTATTGTAATAAATTGCAATAAAAATTATTTATTAACAATAATAAGATGATAAACCACTTATTCTATTCACATTTAACATTTTATATTTGTTCCTTGGTAAAGAAAAAGAAAAAAAATTTCCAACAATTGGTTGTGATTTTCTAAATATAATAAAATAGGGTTTTCATTGCTAATATAACAAATATACAAATGTACATAATATGTACAAGTACACATGTATGTATGGATTTATATAATATATTGTATAGCTCCAAACCATCACCCTTTCAACTCAAAAATAACAAATATTTCATATGTTATACATTAATTCATTTTCTATTTTATTTAATATAATATACATTGTGTATATAATAGCCAATTGTTGCCACTAAGCTCCCCAATGGGACTACAAAACCATATACTTACAAATATAATCTCCATTTACAACTTTTGTATATTTTATTTAGTTTATTTAATTTTTTTTTTGCCTTTTTTTTTTTGTAAGAAAAATACCATCAGGGATAGCAGAAAAATATTTTAATATACGAGTATATACAATTTTCCAGGAATATGTATGTTAGTACAACAGACCTAAAAATATAAAGAAAATGAATAAAAATCCTTTTCGTGCAGTTTTTATGTTGAAAATATTCTTATAAACGTTTAAAAATGATGTGAGTATATAATGTAGTATATGTACTTGTATATTTTGTATGTCTTTTACAATAAGGATCTCTAGAGGGTTTTAGGTACATATGTATTTCCGTTTTTTTTTTCATCTTATAATATTTACATATATACATACATATATAAAACAATGTACTGAGAAAGGGCAGGGTTCCAATAAATTCCAATTTGCTGTCCAAGAACATCTTTTATTTTTTAATATTTTTTGCTTTATTTTTTCTTTCGTATATGTATATAAGCTTACTTTTATAAAATTCATCTGTAGATACTCTGGTATAGTAGCAGTAAAAATGTATAATGTAATGTATGTCCTTATAGAAGCCATTCATGTTACTCCTTTGGGTTGAAATGTTAGTATACAGTTGACTGCGTTCTGAATACAAGTAGCCTCTTTAGCTCATTTTATAGATTGTACAGAAGAATTTTTATTTTTTTTTAATTCAAAGGATAACATAGAAAAATGAAGAAAATAAAACTGCTATATGTACGACTGCTGAAGAAAGAAAATAATGATGAAAACAGCAGTGGTACAGTAAGTATCGTAAAAAAAGACTATAAAAAAAAAAAAAAAAATAAATAAATAAAAGTTTATAGTATAAAAAAAATTCCACAATATGGAGGATAAAAAAAAAAACTTTACTAAATACATTTACTTTTCTTTATGGATATGAGCATGAATTTATACGTTTAATATATGTATACATAAGTATGTGTATGTAGGTACACAATATATTCCATTTTTCACCTCCTTTAGTTCAGTTTTTTTTCTCCTCTAATAAAGAACATATTGTGAAAAAAGAAAAAAAGGATTGCTCACTTCCTTGAATAATGACGCTATTTTATAAAATGGAAATATGTAATAATATTATAATGTTAAGTGAACCATAATGATTGGTGGTCAACATTAAAACATCTGCTGGTTGAAAATTTAAGTGAAATATTATACTTTATGAAAATATATTATAGATTTTATATGATTCGTAATAAAAAATAAAATAAAATATGAATGAGATATAAAACAAAAAAATGAATTCATTTTTTAATGCGATTTTGAGTTTCTTTGCTTTATTTTTTTATTTTGGTTTTTTTGATTTCTTCAATGTGAGAGATGGGTTTTGAATGCAGAAAAACTTAATGGTGGATTGTGGATAGAAAGAAAAACATGGAATGTTTTTATTATTTTTAATTACTAACTTGCTCTGAAAGCGTTTTGATATAAAAAATAAAATTTCCATTGATATGAGAAAGTATATAAAATGTAAAAGGATATAGACATAAGAAAAGTTATTGGTTTTCTTCTTTATTTTAATTTAATTCAATTTTTTTTAAAATTAAGAACTGAAAACTTTGTATCATTGTATGTTCTTCTATTATACAATTGTTTGGATCTTAAGGTGAAAACCCCTAGGACTATGCAAGCTAAAAACCAAATGTTAGACGCTTCAAAAACATGAGGCTTTGCAAATCCAAATCAATAGCTTTTTGTTAGCCATAAACACAAAATTAAACTGCAAAAAGAAAATCATCGTTATAAAACTAAAATTCATTTTTAAAAACTTTAAAATTAACAAAGCTGAGCCTCAGCTTCAAATGAAGTATATGTATTTGGTTAGCTTCCTCGCATTCTCATATGTTTAAATTGCTTGAAGTGTGAAGCTTGCATCGTCCTATGGGTTTTCACCTTTATTATGTATTTCTCTAATATTCAAAACAAAAAAGTAGATACAAGTGATTTAATTATTTTGAATGTAAGTAAATTCTTATTAATCTTGATCAAAATTTCTAGACTAAAAAAAATTGTGGTTTTGTCGTTAAAAATTAAGCGTCAATGTTAAGCGAAAAGTTAAGAAAATTTACCTGAATAATGAGAGTTAAATTAAATAAATAGTATTTAGTATAAAAAAGTCGGAATAAGAAATCGAAAAAAAAAATTGATAATTAGCAAATGCTTCAATATCTGTCTCCTTTAACACTTTGAATTTTCGATCAACAAAATCTTGTAATTTTTCTAATCTTGATTATTCGATAATAATAATTTGTCGTATATGTCGTATATGGACGTTCTTAAAATATTATAAACTAATGTAAGCGGCTTGTATTATGCGTCTCTGTCACTTAGGTCAATTACATACATATTAAATCACATCCCTTACTTGATAGATCTGTGGGTCTAATTAAGTACTAGTTAAGTAATTAATTTAATTAAGTTTTTATCTCTGGGATACCGCCGACGCAGTAAATCCAGTAGGCATCAGTTGTTGTAAAACTTGTACTTTTATCAATTTTATGAGTAAAAATGTGTTAAAAGAAAATTTTGAATTTTAATATTTTTTAGCATCCAAGCAAATCTCCATCATCAAAAGGGCCTTACACTAACAATTTGTAATTTTTTGAAATTAAATTTAAAAATTTAACTTATTTTCTATTTATAAATAAAACTGCCAATTATGAAGCTTTTATTTAACTTAAAAAAAAAATCAAATAAATAAGAAAAATAAATTTCGTTTTCAATTTCCTTTACATTTTATCAAGAATTTCTAAAAACTTAAATATTTTTTTCTAACATATGAAGGTACAAAAGTATACGTGCATATATGTATGAATATACAAACAGAAATAATATTAAGTACAATTTTGTAAGTATGTACATATGTATATATATATACATACACGTAAATAAATTTTATTAAAATCCTTAGAGTTTTACAAATTATTGTCACATATCCTTTCGCATCGTAACATTATTATACTGTTATACATAAGAGTATACCTACATATATGTTTTTTTTTCTTCGTTTTTTACTTAAGACGATATAAATAGTACATATGTGTGTAAGTGCATTAATAGAGAATAAAATTAAGTGCAAAAATACAAGAAAATAAATATTATTAAACGAAGAATAAAAACTTTTTGTCATACATTATAGTATTTTAGTATATTCTATGTATGTTCTATATAACATATACATATATATACATATACCGTACTATAATACTTAACAATGCATATAAAATGGAAGTCTAAAGAATTGTAAACACCCCGTGGAAATGAATTTTTGTATGCATAGAAATTTAATATATTGTTTGTTGTTTATAAAGTACACATATCGCTTACTTAAATAGAATAACAAAATTTTTTAGCCCATAACGATCAAGACTTTTATATGGGTGGTATATACACCTCTCTACCAAATTGTATGTACGTTTATGTGGTTTCAAATATGAATTTAAAATAAAAGTATTTACAAAAATATAGAGAATACCTAAAGTGTTTATTCATTCAAGAATATATGTTGTTGAAATTAGTATGTACGAGTATATATATAAAACATATATTACACGTATACATAAAAATCATGACATCCTTTGGATCTTATATAATATATATAGGTACTATGCGAGTATGTGGGGTTTGTATAAGTATTAGTACGAAGAATATGTTAGGCGACTTTTATGTTGGCATCATATAAAATTTCTTTTTCACCCCCAAGGGATGTTAAGAAGTATATGAAAACGACTTTGTAATTCACTAGGATTTAATTTAAATTAGTTTGAAATCCCAAAATGGGCTGGTTAGTTAAAAATGAAAATAAAATAGAAAAGGAAAAAAGAAAAAATAAATACAGGGTGATGGAAAAAGTTTGGTTTTGGATTAAATTGCATTATTAAAAGTTTAATAATAAAGAAATTAATGCATGTCATTTTATGTTTATGATGACTTTTCTATACCCTTTTTTTTTTGGGTTTTACAAGAAAAAGTTTAAAATACAATAAGTTTTGTTTTATGAGTAATTTTTGTATACAAACATATAAAATACTAAAAACAAACAAAAAATTAATAAAATTAAAACATTTTGATATTTCAAATTAATGAAATTATTCCTTTTACGCGAGCAAAGAAGAACCTACATACATACGAGCATATTTTTTTTAACCTGTCATTCGTTTGCTATAAAAATATTATTTTAGTGATATTGTTTTTTTTTTTAAGTTGAAAAAAGAAAAGAAAAAAGTGATAATATATTTTTATGTGTGATTCTTTTTCTTGGTTTGAGTAAAATTTAACAGAATGAAAAAGTTTAACGCATAAAAAAAATATTTATTCGTTTTTTGTTTTACTTTAAATACGTAATTTGTATTCATGATGTCACCTGAAAAAAAGAAAGTGGGAGGAAAAAAAGGAAAATAACAAAAATTATAGCAATAAAAACCGTTTATTAATATAATTTTTTTTTTTTAAATTTTATATTTTTATTAAAAAGTTTTTTGTTTCGATTTGTCTTTTTTCTTATATTGAAATAATTTTTTTCAAAATTATTTATCTCAGATGAATTTATCTCAGAATCTGTTCTTACAAAAATTCTAAACGACAAATGAATTTGAAAGTCCGCATTAAATAAATGAAAATATCAGAAAATGGCCGATACTGTATTGATGCTAGTTTTTTTTCATACCTTGTTGATTTTTATTCTAAAATGGAAAGAAAAGGAACCGAAACCAGTATTGACATAAGAAAAATAATAATTTCTCTGTTTGAAAGTGAGAAAACATACTGCCAAATTGGAAAAATAGTAAAATAAAGTAAGTAAGAAAGTAAGACGCACATGTCAGATTTAAACCGGTGTTTGTTAAGTTTCAGAAATTTTAAATACTGCTGATGTGATTTTCTTTAAAATACTATTGAGATGAAAAATTTCTCTAGTATATAAACCAACAGTAAAATTCATTTTGAATAAAATCTAAGTTGTATTTTAAGAGGTTAAAATAATCTTGAAAAACCTTTGATAAACTAATTCTAGAAAATTGTAGATTTTTTCATTCAGTAATTCACATAAATGTACTTTGACAAAACAATTCTTTTGAAAAACTTCTCATGAAAACTTTTACTTTAAATGAATTTGAAAGATTGTAAATAGAATATTTTTACAAACGAAATTTAGCAGGTAATTTTTTTTTTTTCATATTAATTTTCTATCTGAATCGAATATAATCTTTTTTTTTGTAAGATTTTATACGCAAAATTCAAGTTCTTGAATAAAGAATATCTTCTAAAATTATTTATAATTAAAAAGAAGTGTAACAGAAACAAAAAGATAGCAAGAATTTTTTAAAAACTTTTTTAACATTTATGTCTTTCAAATTCTCATAAATTAAAAAAACTTTTAAATGAATTTCATATTGACATCGAACATTAACCAATCATCATTGATAATGACGTACAAAATGATGAATAAAAGAAATCCATTAGACAAATAAAGAAAATTAATAGTATATTTACTTCATGTTAAGTTTTATACAATTTTTCCATATTATTTCATAAAGTGAAATTATATAAAAAAAAATATAACGAAAGAACCACTTAACGTTTTAAGTAAAAATCGGAAATTGATCCAATTTCCTGCATCACATTCAATATAATCCTTCTTTACAGCAAACGGATATAAAATAAAAATTAAAGAAATACAACAACAGAAAAAATGTAAAATAAAAGTTGGGTTGTACTATATCCTGGCTCATTACTTTGTTTGTGTTACCTTTTGTTTTGGGTGATTTACCTTTCATTTATACCATGTTCAATTTTTTTTTTATCCGCGCCTCTTTATGTTCGTATTGAAATTTTTATTTTAATGAATTACTTACAAAAAATGACATGGCGTCGTCAATTTTGGTAGAGCACTTTTTCATTTTATTATTTCAAAGTACTGATCATCATCACAGAATGCAGGAAACACATGACAAAAAATATACAAAAATTAATGTTTATAGTTAGTTCATCGATTAGAGAAAAAAAAAACAATCGGTTCCACGTAAATATTTTAAGGCTGTAATACGTATAACATAAAATGTGTGTATAGTTTATGCCAAAAAATTTCATTTACAAGTCCTCAGGATATTTTGTCTATTAAATTTTTTCGTACTTAGAATTTTGTTTTTTTGTTATATAAAAAAAATAGAAATGGATAAAATCATATCAATTGAATGCGGCGAATGGCATTTTTGTTGGTTATTTTTTCTGATAAAATAAAATTATGAACATAAAAAGCACATATGAAGCTTTAAGGTTTTTTTATATAATGTTTTTTTTTTGTTTTGCTTTTTAAGAACGACAAGTAAAATGTCAACATTAACGCAATAAAAATGTAAAAATGAAAATTTATTGCTTATACAATGGCATAAACCTTTCATATATAAATTAAATTATAAACACATACATACACACACACAAAAAAAAAAAACAAAAGGAAACACAATATGAAAACGGGATAATTTACAATAAAGCGGATAGTATGTATATGTATATATTTATATCTCCATATGTGGAAGGATCGAGACATCAGGATTCAGGAATCAAGGATAATAATTTTTTTTTGTCTTTGGATAAACCTTATTTAGATTTTTATATTAAAATGAAAACAGGAAAAAAATAAATACAGAGTGAAACATGAAAAAAAATTTATTGTCAACATATTGTGCACAATTCAGAGATGAAATCAAATTGTAAAAGTATAAGGTGAAAATTTTGTATTAAGTGTATATACATACACTTAATTTATTCATTTATTTTTTTTCTCACATTTGTATCTAATCTTTTTCGGTGGAGCATTTGAATCATTTTCACTTACACGATAATTTTTTTTTTGTCCATTGCATATGTCATTTGCTCGTATTTTATATTTTTGTTTTTTGTAAATTTCTTAGTACGAGTATATGGCAAAAATTGGTATAAAATATCTACTTTATTATAACATGATGACATTTTGCCGTAGATTAAATTAAGATTAAGTGTTTTAAAAAGAAATTATTGTAGCATGTATGTATATGTATATGTATAAAAAACGATATGTATTACATGCTGTTAGCAATTTCGTCCTTTTTTAAGAAGATTTATTGAAATGTTTCGTAAATTAAATGTCAAATTTTTGTGCTTAATTTAGAGCATTATACGATTATAAACAATTTTGGTTAGCCCATATTAAAATGTTAAACTGTTTGAAATTCTTTAATGGCGATTGTCTAACGTTGTATGTGAACTGATTGTCTTGGTTTATGGAAAACATTAAACACATACTGTAATAGCAGTATTTTTATAATGCAATTTTTTTGCAGATTTTGGTAAAAGTTCATAAAAAGTCACATGGTCAAAATTATTTCAAATTTGAAAAATGTAATTCACTTAAAAATACTTTGTGCGATCAAATTAATTATAATTATGAGAAATTGTAATTTCATCAAGTGCAGGATGAAAACTTTTTTATTATAAAAAAAATTTTTCTAAGAATGTTGTTCTAAATGTAACTATTAATTTAAGTGAAAATTTTAAAATTCTGTCAGTGTTAATAAATTCAGGAGTTTAATTTTATAAAGAAAATTGAAATAGCTCCCAAGTCCTAATAGAATTAATAATAAGTTGAATTAAATTTTTAATTGATTAGTAGAATAAAAATATTAATGGTCGATTCTTTGTGGAATTAAACCAAATTTTTCATTTTCTTCAGTAAAAGTGTTGAAAAAAATAGCTAAATATAAAAAAATTCTTTGTTTTTATAGACAGCCGACCTGATATCGGCATTGATATTTAAAATATTATTACAAATACAATATATATTTTAATTTATTTTTAATTACTTTACAATGTCTTCTGCGTTACCTGTGTTACAACAAAACTGTTAAAGTGACAGTTCTTAAATAGTTAACAATTCACAGAATTCTTGAAGGAAATATTAAGAATGTTTTATATAAAGGGTGTGTACAAGTCTTCTGTGTTACCGTTTTTTTTTTTCAAAATTTAAAAAATAAGGTTAAAAAATAGGAATGTGCTTAATAGTTTCAAAAGTGAAAGTAAATTGTAATGAATATAGAAGTATCAAGTCTCTACAATTTTATTATCCAACAATTTTTTAATAAAATTCCTCATAAAAAATATCTTCTGCGTTACCACTGATACAAATACACACACACATATGTACACACGGAAAGAAAAAAAACGTTAGAAGCACGTTTGCTGCAAAAATTTAAACGTTTACAGTTGAAAAAATAGTTATTGTAAATAATGATACTTTTGCTCTAAAAGCAAACGTTTGCCTCAAATGTTGGTACAAATACTTGTTTTATTTGGGTGTAATACACAAAATTTTTTACTGACGAGAAACGTAAAACGTTTCAGACAAACAAATAAGTGTATTTCCTCCAAACGAAAAACTTTTGCAGGAAAAGAGACTGAGCTGGTACTTTATTAAAATACATTGTCTTAAACGTACAACGTTTAGGTCAAAATCATAAAAAATTTTATGTCTGGTACAAACAAAACCTATTTGAGACAAACGTTTTTTGAATATACATCATACCTTTAATTTTGCCACAAACGTAAAACGTTTCAGCCAAACAAATAATGTATTTGCTTAAAACGAAAAATTTTTGCTGGAAAAATAAAACATTTGAGACAAATATAAATAGTTTAAGATAAGTTGAACGATATTTTTTCAAAGTATAAATTATTTATCATATGCAGTTTGTGCTTCAAGTCTCAAGACAGCTAGTGCGTTTTTTAAAGTGAAAATAAAACATAGTTAAATTTTAAAAAGTGAAGTTTCAAAAAAAGTGATATAAATATTGAAAATAAATTTTGTTGGAGAACAAATAAACATTTTGTGTCATTAAATTTATAATATAAGTACTATTAAGTATTTATTATTAAGTATTTATTATAAACAAAAAAATAATAATTATAGCCTTATGTTATGTATATAAGTTAAGTTTAAATATTTTAAGAATAAAATTATGATTTATAAAAGAATGTATCATGTTGTTTTTATTTATATTTTAAAGATTTTAGGAAATTTGGCCTGAAATAAATTTTTTATATATGAAAAATTAATGCGAAAATAGTGCAATGTTAATAGAAATACCTTACTTTTATCACAAAATTTATTTTGTTTATAGCAACTAAAAAATATTACCCTCAACCCAAGTAGCGTTTTTAGTTCCAGATACCTAAACTTAGTGATTGCCACCAAGTTTAGGTTAATGCCACGTTTTTGCCACTATTTTTGCCACTATATTGTTAATTGGCACTTCATAGATGCATTCGGAACGTATCTGACACGTATGTATGGGAACTATAGATCCCAAGTTCAAAGTTCCAGTACAAGTTTTAAAATAGTATCAAAACCGTGGCAAAACCCTTTCGAAAATACTATACTTTATAGTTACTTTCTCTTGGGTTTGTAACGTTTTTGCCACTTCATTTTGCCACTACAAAGTGGCAAAATTATGGTATTTTTCTTAAGTAACGGATACGTTTTAAATACCATTTTCGGAACTATAAAGTTTCTGATACTATACTGTAGGCACCCATTACTTTATAGTGGCAATGCATGAATCAGCCATTTTTATTATTAATAATTATGGAAGAATTTTTAAACAAAAATTAAAAATCTTTAAAACAACGCAATTGTTTTTTAGTATTAGTGAGAAGGTATAGCATTCAAGTTCCAGTTACGAATTTGGGTGGTGTTTGCCAATATCTTGGAACGTTTTTGCCACGTGGCGACTATCGTCCCAATTTCGTGGCAGGCACGTAGCGATCCATTCCCCATTTTAGTGGAAAATACGTTCCTGCCACGTACCATAGACGTTCCCGTCTCTGGTGTTTGCCACTTTGTACGATTCTTTTTGGTGGCAGCCACGTGGCGGGATACCAAAATTGTTACTTGGGAATAGTACGAAAACGTTTGCAGCAACTGAAAAATATTACCCTCAATAGTACGAAAACGTTTGCAGCAACTGAAAAACGTTACCCTCAATTATTTAAAACATTTACTGTAACTGTAGAACTTTACATGTAAAATCAAAGAAAGTTTGTGGCAAAATTGACTCGTTTCCATCAAAATTTTACTCATTTGGGCTAACTAAATATATTTTCAGGCAAATGATACAACTTTTATCCTAAGTGTTGTTCATTTGACATAAAGTTTAAATCAAATTATAAAACGTTTGTAGGAAATATAATATGGTTGCCACAAAAGAATGCCCCAAACGAAGTTTGTTTGCTTAATTTTTCGTTTGAACGTTTTTTTTCTTTCCGTGTATGGTAAATTAAAATTCCATATGGAACATCTATGGAAACGTTAAAAGAGAATATGTACCAAACAAGAATATCATTGATGATCAATATCAATTAAAAAAAAAAAAAAAAAAAAAAAAACATTTCTTTAATTTTTTTCATATATCTACTCGTATGTTAGGTCTATTTTATCATTGAAAATCCTTAAAATATTTCAGTACATTTTTTATTTATAAATTTCACAATTTTAAAATTTATTTACTTTTTAGGATCAAATTTTAAAAACGTTTATTAAAGTTATACAAAAAAAAAAATACATGAATTATGAATTATGAAAAAGATAACGAAATTTTTTCGAAAAAGTTTTTTTTTTAAAAAAATAAAATTATCTGTCAGATTTCAGAATTATGATAATCGATCCTTCTAATCTTTGTTAGGCATTTGCTACATACAAATCTAATTGATATTCTTTCAGAATTTCGACGATCAACTTGTATTAGCGCACTATGTTAATACTTACTTATGATTTGTATCCGTTTTAATCAATCTATTCCTATAGTAGAGGTAATATTTTATTTTACTTTAAATTTGAAAGATTTAAAAATCCAGGTGAATTTGATTTATATTTGATTTATACAACTTTCATAAGAATTTTGTTGGTAAAATGGGTATTTAAAGCACACATGAATGAAAAACGAGCACTAGATTGATAAAATATTGAAAATTCAGAAAATATACGCTTCATTTTTCATTCTATCGAGCAAGATTTTCTTTTAATATTTCAATTTGGCAATGTTAAATGTTTTCAATCAAACCTTATTTCTCTTATCCTTTTATTTCTATATATTTGTTAACAATAATAAAAAAAATTGAAAACAAATTCCTGAATTATTCGATAAATATTTCAATAAAATCCAATGTGTCATTATTATTATTATTGCTTTTATTTTTCTATTATAAATGATAACACATAATAATTATGATAAATTTCTTCTCATAAATTCATACACATACATATACATACATATATGTATATACCTAAAGTTAAGAAAGGACGATAAAAAAAAGTATTTTTTTTACAGACAATCCCCTAAAGAAATAAAAATATATCCTTTTTCTCTTTATATTTTGAGTAAATTAAAAGTCACCCACTTATATTAATTTTATATCTATCTATTCTCCAGCATCCCAATATAACCAAACTCAATTATAGCAATCTGTTCAGATTTCTACACGCATCATCAACCCTAAGTCTCTAACTTACAATGGAATATACTTTTATATCCTTTTATTGTATAGGTACATAGCATAGTCGAGTGAAAGGACATTTGTAAACTTTAACAAATGTTTTTACGTATAACAATCATCACCATCCCCCCCATCAAATACAATTACATATAGGGTGAAATACCTGAACTTTATGATTTAACAAATTACAAGGATTTACACATAAATATGAATATTATTCTTGATTGTGGTTGTTGCTCGTTTTTTTTTTTTTTCATTTGCTGATAATTACTGCCCATCATATATTGTTCATAAAATTTTCATCATCATATTTTTGTTGTTATTTTTTTTTTTTATAAATGTGCACGATACAGAGAAGAAAAAAACACTACATATTTTATTTATAGTCACTCCCTTTGGCATATTTGAGGTTAGAAAATCGATTTACCATCAACAAATAATCAAACATGTGTTATATTATATACATATTAAAAGAAATTATACTGTGTTTGTCCTTTTTAGTTTTACCACAATATTTTTCTCGTCCTTTCCTTATGTATGTATACTTACTTTTAGTGATGTCCTGAATGATTTTTCTATAGTACAAAAAGAAATCCTTAGAGATAACATTTAGTATAGAAATGTCTTCACCATACATATTCTGCATTTAAATTCAAGATTTTTTTTTTATTAGTTTAACAGATATTTCATTGATATCTTCAAAATTGTACAAAATCACAGGGTGTTCTATTGTATTGTATTATTTATTTATTTATTAATTTTATATATACATATAGGTATGTATGTATTTTATATCTGTATCACAAATAGATTATATCGGGACATTAATATTTATTTGGTCGATTCTCCGGTAACGTAGAAGACATTTTTGTGAGGAATTTTATTAAAAAATTATTGGGTAATAAAAGTGTAGAGGCCTGATACTTCTACATTTATTATAATTTACCTTCACTTTTAAAACGAATACAGCACATTCCTATTTTTTCGACCTTATGTTATTAATTTATCTGAAAAAAAAAACGGTAACGTAGAAAATTCGTACACAACCTTAAGTACACAAAAATATTTCCTTTGAGAATTCTGTGAATTGTTAAGTATTTAAGAATATTGTCACTGTTATAGTTTTGTTGTAACACATGTCCTTTAAAAAAGTATATTTAATAGAAAATCCATATAATTGATCTTTTACCTTAAGCACTAACAATTTATGAGGACATTCCAGGTAACGCTGAATACATTATGAAGTAATTAAAAATAAATTAAAATGTATATTGTACATATTTGTAATAATATACTAAAAATCAAGGCCGAAATCAGGTCGGCTGCTTATATAAAAACACTGAATTTTTGTATATTTAGTTAGTCTTTTCAACACTTTTACTGAAGAAAGTGAAAATTTTGGTTCCATTTTACAGAGAATCGAACATTTCAAATTGGTATCGTTTACATTTTTACATTTTTACTTGAATATACTTTGAAACACTTTTTTGTTTGTATGGTTTATAATATCTTATACCCTACAACAAAACCTACCGGTTTTACTAAATGCACTCATGCTCGTATCGATTTTTTTTTTAAATATATCCTTTCAAAATGTACACCTTGTAAAAATGTAAAATTGTAAATATTTTTTTTAAAAAAACTGTGAATTTTTCAACAACATAACATTTTTCAATTTTATACATAAATGTTGTTGAGGTATATTTACCACCAATTATAACGTTTTTTAGGTATAGATATTTGAATATTAAAGTGAAGTTTGTTTTTTTCCAGAACAGAAGATAATATTTTTCAATTAAGTATACCTACGTAAGATATTTTTGCTTGTGTCTACAAAACTATAATCAGTGCAACACCACCCTGTATAGTTAAGTTCTAATATGTGTCTGATGTATAAATGCTCTATGAAAGTTAAATTTTTTGACGTAAACTTATTATTCCCGAGAGAAATTGTTACAAAGATATGAACCAGAGGGTATCTTGTGTGTCAAGTGATTTTTATTTTATTCGAATTTTCAAGTGTGAAAGTGAATATGATGATCCTATTTTTTTTTTTAATGTTCTCCAAAAAAGATGAAAAAAAAAGAAGCAGAGTAAATCAAATTTGAAAATGGGTATTTTGTTCCATATTCAAAAAGAATAACATAAGGACCAAAAATTGTTGACAGATTTTTCTGGTTATTGAAGTTAATACAAATCAACCACCACCACCACCACAAGTACCTACATGATATAGCTAGTAAAAAAAATTGATTGTATATAAGTATGTTTTTTTTCCTTGTCAAATAAGTAATTGAATTTAAAATGATTTTTTTTTTTTTTGGTTTCCTTTTTCTTTGGTTCATAAAGATGAATAATAAATGAACTGAAAGCAAAACAAACAAACAAACAAAAAAGAAGAAAAAAACAAACATTTGGTGCATAAAATTAGATCACGATTTTCATATTGTTGAATTATTAAATGTTATTGTTTCTTGTGGAAAAAAAAGGGTTACATATTTTTTATTATTAGTTTTTAAATCAATTTTGTTTAAGGTTATTTTATTTTTTTTCTATTTGTAATTTTTGTATATACTGTCTTTTTGATATGCGGCACATCTTTTATATTTTATTATTTTTTATTATGGAGATATTTTTTTGAATTTATCATTACCAAATCGAATTTCATAATATTATAAAAAAGTCAATTACATGCATTTTAATTTTATTATTAGTCATGGTATGTAATATTTTGACTTTGAATATTATTTCTGTTGAAAAATGAATAGATAAAATTAATATCAAGTATCTTTGAATTTTACAATATATTGTCAACATGTTGTATAAGTACATAAATATATACATACATATAGGTATATGTAGATACTATGTGAGTACATATTATGTGAATCTAAAAGCAAAAGCAATCATCATAGTATCCGATATTGGATAATGAAAAATAAACACGTGCATTTAAATAGATAATATATTATATATATAAAAAAATAATTAATTGCAATATTAATTTATTGTAAATTAATGATATTAGAAAATAATATTCTGTTGTTCATTCTCTTCTAGTGAATTTCATAATACTGTAATTTAAAAACAACTTAAGATTTATTGATTTTATTTAGTTAACATTTTTGCCAGTTTTGTCTTTTTTCATTTATTTTAGTAAAAGTGAACATAAAATATTCTATTCACTACATTTTTAGCAGTTTCGAAATTATTTATTATAGTATTGAATTTATTTTATGATAATTATATACATAAAATATATTTTTAATTTTTTTCTATGATGAAATAGAAGTTATTTGAAGGATAGTAAATAGTAAAGGATATGGATGTTCGTAATAGATATATGGTATTAGTAGGTTTATAAAAGTCTTCAAACATATTCAACGCCTCTAGCCCTCAAAAGACCAGACAAAATTCAACGTAAAAGACCAATAGAGGCCTATAGACCTATACATGAGAAATGATAAGAAATAATTTTTTTTTCTAGAAAATTTTTATTAAAATTAATTTATTGAATTATTCTAAACATTTTTTACAATAAATTTGCCTTACTTTGCTTATAAATTCCGGCTGATTGATAAAGTGCAAGTTATAATTCATTCTGAGAGTTCGGATAGCTTCCAGCAGATTGCGGAGTATTTTATAATAATGTTCAAAATGTTGTCGTCAAAAAACAAGTTGAAGCATTTTAAAGGTTCATCAATTTGTCTATTTGGAGGAAGCAACACTCTATCTGAAGATCCTTTTACACCATATTGTATGCGGTTACGAAATGGACGAGAATTCCATTTTGTTCCATCGCTAGTAAGTAAACACAGCAATATCTTTTCGACGTCATTGCTGTTTTGAAATAATCCCGAATTTTCAATCTTATTTTAGTACGATATAACTTTATTTTCACATACCATCTACACAGCAAAAAATATGGAGGTGTGATTTTATATTTTATTCACATGGATAAAAAAATTGTAGCCAAACAGATAATTTTTGGTTTTATTTACTCCATTTCAAAAGATAAAACTCAAATTATACCAGAAAAAGCATTATTTTGGAATTATTTGTTTGGACAAAATTTTACTCCAAATTTGTGAAATTTTATTGAAATATGTACATATTATGTTCAGTAATTACACCATTTGGTGTAATGAAAATGAAAAGACTAAATTCGGTCGAAATAAAATATTAATTTTGTATAATTTGAAACAACTCCATAGGGTTATTTACAAAAACTCAAACTTGATTAAATTTGTGAACTCATTTTGGTTTATCCAAAAAGATAAAAATAATTGTTATCCAAAAGGACGGACCTTATTCAACACCGGTTTAGATTGAAATTCAATCCATTTTTTTTCCTGTGTACATATATTATCTAGAAAATTCTATTTACCAATATTTTTTCGCAAATATTTTTTTCTTCGTTTTTACTCACATCTATAATTTTTAGTATTGACAATTGGAGCTCTATTGTTTTCACATCTTTTACAAAGTAACTATAGAAAATTTTAAATGATCTTTCTAAGATACATAGACCGAATTTCGTATAGTACTGCAGCACAAATGGTACAATATAAAAAAAAAAACGAAATTCAAATTAAAATTTTCTTTTTTGAAAGATATTTCCATTTCTAACATTATAAAGTTCACTATCCTTATAATAACTCAATCAATATCCGTAGCAAAAATGAAATTTTATACAATTTCGCTGTACAAAATTATCATGATAGAATTGTGCATCATAGTATGTATTATATATAAACGATATAAAAATTCATTGCCATTGCCAAACAAATAAAATTTTCTAAGAATAATTTATAAAATTGAAGAAACTCTATATTTGGTATTGATGTCTTCCAATTTTTAAGCAGAAAAAAAAATTTTAAATTAATAATTTATTGATTTTTACCATTTTAATTATAAATATAAAATGTATTTTACAGAAATTCATCTACAGACATAAATTCTAAATGTGTAATCATTTCCATGCAAAATAGAATGCAAATTTTTCAAATTTTTTAAAATGCTTTGCAAATGAATTTTTTTTTTTTTTTTTTTTTTAACTTCAAAATAGTTAATTTTAAAAATTAGTCATATTTGAAATCAAGCCAGAAATTTTTTAAATAAAATAAGTTGAACGAAAGCATTTTATGCAGTTCTCAAATTTTGATGATAAAGATTTCAAAAATTATCAAAAATATAATTTAAAATACATTTAGAAAGTTTTTGTATGAAATTAATATATTTTTGCAAATATGGGGCGTAATGCCCCATCGGCATTCTTCTCGGTCATTCTCTACAAAACTCTATTTGAAACAAAAAAGGTTCCTGCAACAGTTACAAAGTTACAGATCTCTAAAGAAAAAAACTGTGCACATCAATGTTGGGGACATTTTTGTAAATATTTTCGTCGCTTTAAAAAAGTATGTTCCCGGAGGAGTAGGAAGTTGAAATTTGGCCAGATCAGAATGTTATTTGAAGGATTCTTTATATCAAACAAACTTTGAAAAGTGTTTTTTTTTAAATTGCCGATCGTTGGGTAGGGTTCCGAAGGTAAATGTTATAATTTTAATTGTGCATATTTTAAAAATATATGTAGGTACTACACGAAAACTATTATACAAGTCATTACTTGTAATTAGATAGAATTTACAAATGTCAAATGATCCTTATTTTACGAAAATCAAGAACTCAAAAGTCGTTACCTACTGCTTAAAATATAATTGTTTAAGATTTTGAACAAAAATATCTTATCTAATAAATAACTTCATAAAAAAAAAAAAATAAATTTCCTTAATCTCAAATCATAATGAGGAGAGATGTAGTAAAATTTTAAAAACAGAAGTCTATAGTAGGCAAATATTCTTTATACACTAATTCAATAGCACATAATTGAAAATTATAAATAGGATTCCAAATTCATGATTTAACTCTGCAAATTATTTAACAGTCAAATTTTATTAATTTAATTTAATAATAAATTCTCTATTTTCATTTTCATCCCACATATTAACCAAATTTTCTTCTTCTTGATATATTACATACTACTTTTGTTATTCTATATATATGTATTTACATTTCAATAAACTTTACAATACTAACAGTTTATCAATTTTCCTGGCAAAAAACTATATATGTACGTACATACATATACAGTGTGTTTCCTTTATCTCCGACCAAAAGGATACCATAGATAGGGCTCATCGAGACAAACAAAAAATCGTATTGGAGGAGGGGGGAAATCCCAACGGTTTGGCCGCTAGAGAGCATTGACTTTTAAGGACTAAAATAACCCCTAACCAGGACTAGAATAAGTCCTTTCCAGGAATACATAAAGTAATTAACACAGAGAGTCAAATAAAACATACCAAAAGGCAATTGAATAATTCTTTAGAACAACAAATTTACCTAATTTTGAAAAAACCGTTCTTAAATTATGATTCGTAAATTATGAACGGATAAAGATAATGTAATAAAACAAAAGCCAAGTTAGAGTGAACAAGATAAGCTTTCATTTAAACTGAAAAATAGTAAGGGTTTTTTTCGAGATATTCGACCTTGAACATAAAAAGGACGAATTTTTTTCAAAATTTTTTGACTTTGAGTTACAATAACTTTTAAACCGTTTTGTAAAAGACATTTTTTGCAAGGTCTGAAGGTTCTTTATGGAAATAATTTTCATTTATCTCTCTACATTGAGTGAATGCTGAAATATGTTGCGAAAAGTAGAACTGGTTACTTTTCGAAAAAAAATTTTTTGACCTTGAATATATCGGTAAGCATTGTGAATAGACTCCCCCCCCCATACGATTTTTTTTGTTTCTCATCGAGATCTACAACCCTGAACCCATTTCAGTTTGGCACACGATGTGTGAAACACCCCTGTATATAAAATTTACTTAGAAACTATTATATAAAAAAAAACACTCATTTGTCCTTTTCGAATTTTTAATATTTAATTGGGCTTAAGGTTTTCTAAGACCTCGTTTTTATTTAGCTACCCGTTTAAAAAATATTAGTTTTTTCTCAGAAACATATCGTTTCAAGTATGTGGTACTATTTGAAATTTGGCATTCCAAAAAACACGCAAAGCAAAAGTTTTCTTCGGTTTTGACATATGTTTTGGGAAATATAAAAAAACAGGAACTGCCGAAAGCGTACATTGATTAAATTGAAAAAAAGGACGATATTTTTGTGTTCATTCGGAGTCCAAATGAAGAGGACAAACAGAACCTTTAAATTTAAAAAATAAAATTCAAAGACTAACTAAAACTGGAACTAATTATAGGAAAATCTGGTCAATTACTCTCTTTATCAGCTGGACGCCCTCAACTTTTTTTTCGGAGAAAAGTCATCAAGGTCACAAAGAAGAGATGCAGCAGTAATCTTTTAGTAAATCACCCACTATTTAAATATTTGCATTATTTTGGTTTTTTTTTTTTTAAAAAAAAGTTCATATGACTTGTAATAAATTTTTTTTAAGATGAATTTTGTTTTTTAAAATTATATTTAACATTTTCCAGAGGAACAATCAATTGTTTTTCATTTTAAAATGTTTTTATTAGCTTGGTTTCTTGTCTGTCTGTTCGGTACAAATTTGGAAATTGATTTTTAATTTTTAACCAACTTTTTGATGAGATAGAGACTTGAAACTTTCAACATAGCTCAGAACTGCATGACAATGCAATATTACATCACTAATGAAAGTTTTAAGATTTTACTTTTTATGATATTCGATCCCCAAATTTGGTCTAAAACAAATAAAATATTAATTTTTCTTTACTAAAATTTAATCTAAGCAAACTCTGATTTTCAAGTCAAAAATATTTTAGTATGCTTCATTTCTCATTTTTAACAGCCATCTCTGAAAATGTAGTACCACTTTAAAAATTTTTTTTTGTTTATGAATAATATTTTTGAAAGAAAAAATAAACAAATGAATAAAAAAATTCAATAATAATTTCAAATTTATGGCCCTTTTTCTTGAAAATGGGATTATTACATACAATAAGTAATACATAAAATGAAAGGTAATTTTAATAGCCATTCATAATGAAAAGAAAAATTTTGATACATAGGGTGTAAAGAAAGTTACAGGTGATTTTGTGTTGGGAGGTCTTGCATAAAACTCAAGATTTTGAACGCCCTCTAGCGGCGAAAATAGACACGATCGAAAGTTTCGCTAGTACAATTTTTTTCATGGAATAGTCCAGCGAATATCGTGGTACGTACCCCTCTTGGTAGTTAGAAAGAATACACCCTACCCTGTATGTATATACAAATATATTTGTTTTTTAAAATTAAAAAAACTTTTTTAGTTTTACTTATATTGTTTTTTAATGTAAAATAATATCAATAAAATCGATTGACAAATTTCACATAAGACTAAAAATCAAAAAATAATTAAAATAAAAAAAATTTTTTAATTTAAAATGTTTTTAAAACGGACTCAAAAGTATAAAATAATTTTTCATAGCCTCATACACATTCTCAACCCCATACAGATAATCCTGAAAATTTGTAATTGCGAATTTTTAATAGCTATAAAAATACTTGTAAGATTAAAAACGAAAAACATGGGGCGCAAGATAAAATAGTAAGAAGTGTAAAGAATAGCGCAAGTTAATAGTAAGAAGTGTAAAGAATACCGCAAGTTAATAGTAAGAAGTGTAAAGAATAGCGCCCCACGTTTTTCGTTTTTAATCTTACAAGTATTTTTATAGCTATTAAAAATTCGCAATTACAAATTTTCAGGATTATCTGTATGGGGTTGAGAATGTGTATGAGGCTATGAAAAATTATTTTATACTTTTGAGTCCGTTTTAAAAACATTTTAAATTAAAAAATTTTTTTTATTTTAATTATTTTTTGATTTTTAGTCTTATGTGAAATTTGTCAATCGATTTTATTGATATTATTTTACATTAAAAAACAATATAAGTAAAACTAAAAAAGTTTTTTTAATTTTAAAAAACAAATATATTTGTATATACATACAGGGTAGGGTGTATTCTTTCTAACTACCAAGAGGGGTACCACGATATTCGCTGGACTATTCCATGAAAAAAATTGTACTAGCGAAACTTTCGATCGTGTCTATTTTCGCCGCTAGAGGGCGTTCAAAATCTTGAGTTTTATGCAAGACCTCCCAACACAAAATCACCTGTAACTTTCTTTACACCCTATGTATCAAAATTTTTCTTTTCATTATGAATGGCTATTAAAATTACCTTTCATTTTATGTATTACTTATTGTATGTAATAATCCCATTTTCAAGAAAAAGGGCCATAAATTTGAAATTATTATTGAATTTTTTTATTCATTTGTTTATTTTTTCTTTCAAAAATATTATTCATAAACAAAAAAAAATTTTTAAAGTGGTACTACATTTTCAGAGATGGCTGTTAAAAATGAGAAATGAAGCATACTAAAATATTTTTGACTTGAAAATCAGAGTTTGCTTAGATTAAATTTTAGTACGTACCTACATCTTCTAAAAAGATTATTATAAAAACTAAAAAAATTATATGACGACCTATGGAAATACTGAAACTTCAAATAATTTAAAAAAACACTGCAAAAAATGCAATTTTGAAATTTATCTAGTATATATCTAGTATATACTTGTAGATAATAAATTGTTGTTTCTTTAATAAAAACATTCCAAAATGCACATGAGATAAGATCTTCTGCGTTATACCAGAGAATCGTTCATATACATAAAAAATAATCAATTCACTCTTCTATAAACTTCAAAAACTTATTCATTTATATATGTAGATAATTTAAAAAATAGTATAGACACAATTTTTCGAATTGAATTCATTTCTCATCTTTATACAGTAAATTCTTTAAACATTTCATATATCGGCAAAGAAGTGTTTTACTTCATTTTTGAACATCTTGTTTAAAAAAAATTATGAGTACAGAATCATAAGAAAAAATTGTGGAATATCTATAAAAAAATTATTCATATAAAAAAGGAAAATGAAAAAAATAATGACATCCTTATCTTCAGTAAACGAAATTTTCTTGTTAAAAAAATGGTTTTGTTAGTTGTTTTTTTTTTTTCTCCAAAAAGATAATTCATAATTTTTAACATGACCTCAGTAACATATAATCGTTTTAAATTTTTAATTGCCTCCTGATTTATTTATTTTTAATTTATTATCTTTATGAAAAAAAAAATTATGTATGTTTTTCTTGTACCACAAATTGTTACAAATTAAAATTATCAAATCTAACAAGATATGTATATGTACTACGAGAATATACATACATATGTGCATATATAAAAAACCGATTACATTCTGTCATTTGCCGATGATTTATTAAATCTGGTACAAATTTTTTTTTAATGATGTGATAATTAATGGCGCGATTTAAAATTTTAACACAAAAAAAAACAAAAACATGTTCTTTCTTTATTTTTTTTTTTACTTTCCAATATTTTTTCTACGAAATTAAAACTGTCTCCAAAATAATGAAATTTATAATACAATGTTGTTGTTGTTTTTTGGTTTTCTTTATACTGATTAAAAAATAGTCGTAATATTTTCGCCATTAAATTTTAATCAAAATTTACGGCAATAAATAATAAATCAAAAGAGAAATACCGATTTTCTTATTTAGAAAAAAAAATTCAAAGAAATATAATTAAAAAATTAATTTCTCTAGACTACTGCATTATTTAATTTATTTAATAAAATTGCTAACCTTAATAAATCCTTTGTTATCAATTATTTGTATAATAATGTATTATATATTATTTGGGTGATTCTCAATGTAAGATAGACTACATCGTATGATGTTTTAACGTGTATTTCATAAACATGTACTAAAAAAAGATTATTTTTCAATACTTTAGATAATTGACTCAATGTTTTAATAAGTATAAAATAAAATTGAATGTTTATTACACTACTTTTGTGTTATTAACTCTAACAGATGTAACGCAGACTACATCGCACGAAAACAAAAAATGTACCTTTTTACTTTCCATTGAAATTTTCTTCTAACTGAATGAAACAAATATTTTGAAATGTACATATATGGTTCTATGGTAGAAGGTATATTCTTTGATTAGTATTCAATGTAGTATATTAAGTAGATTTGTATATTATTTAAAAACAAAAAAATTAATTGTTACGCAGACTACAAAATTATTATGTATTCTATAGCTAATTATTTGATTGTAAATTGATTGTATCATTTAGATTTATTTATGTATTCTCTTATGTTTGAATGAATTTATCAAAATTAGATGTCTTGTCTACAATCAGTTATAACTTTTTAAAATTTTCCAATTTTCACTAAGAGGTTTAACTTCCCAGAGAATTGCCCATTTACGATTAAGATGAATTTCACAATTTTACAAAAATAAAAAAATAAATTTAATAATTGTATTTTATTTCTTTATTTTTTAATAGGTACCTACTCAAATAAATTCGATGTTATTTTTAAATGCAATAAATTTTGTTAAACTTTTCTTTTATTTTCATTATTAAATAAAAAGAAAATTTATGGAACATTTGATTTAATAAATTAGTTTTAAATCTATTTTTTTTTCTCTTTAGATTATGTATGTTATCTCAGTTTTGATTACATAAATGGCACCAATAGAATGCTTGATTGCTAATTTTAATATAAAATGAATCTTATAATTCTGATATTTGATCTTTAATTAGAAAAAATTATAATTAATTATTTTTTTTTTTTTTACTCTGTCAGAATTGATGATTCATATACTAATTCTACATATATGTATAAAAAATGAAATAAAAATTTCAAAGTTATTTCATAATTGAAATGGAATATTTTTTTGCGAATAGTTTTATTCATTAGTGAAAAATATAGAATTTTGAAAAAAAAAAAGCGTTATTTTTAACGTGTCTCGTACAAATGTCTTGTAGAATAAGTTGAAACAATGAGATTCTTTCAAATTGAAATGTATCGACTAAATTAGATTAGATTAGAGGACCAGCCTAGAGCTAGAGGTGGGATGTTGTTTCCTTATATTAATGTGACCCGTTTGAATCTTTTGTTATACCCTACTGATGCTGGTTTTGACCTAAAGTTTCAGGGCTTTGACAAAACCCAAGACTTTTTTAAGTGGTAGGTGCCACACTTCTTTCGGTGTTAGGTATGTACATTTGGTCTTTACACCGGCACAAGATGTGCTCTGAGGTTTCTGGTTCCTCTTCACAGAATCTACAATTTTGATTTTTCTCCATTCCCATCTTTTTTAGATGGTATTCTAGAGAACAGTGTCCGCATAGTTCATTTTTTTGAAGTTTTAGAAATTCCAGCGCCTTGCCCTTGTTGGTTTTTAAATATACCGAGTATATCCTTCCTTTATTCTTTAAAGAAAAAGACTTTTGGTAGGCAAGTAAGTATAAGCAATTCTTCCAATAAAATCATTCCTGGAATAGTGTTATCAGATACGACTGAATATGTATTCTATAATTTTTGTAACTATTTAGGCTTGCAGATAAGATAAGTATACTTGTACATATTTGCATTATGTGCATTTTTCAATCTTTGCCAATTTTATTGTAATTTTTAAGATTATTATAATTTTCTCAAATTTCCATAAAAAAATCAAATGAATTAAAATTCATTTATTTAGGTAAACCGTTTGCTTTTCTATTAGAAAAAAAAAAGGAATTAAAAAAAATGTCAAATTCCATTTCAATTCAAATGATTTTGCCACTTGTTGCTTTGCATGCATGCATGCATGTCTAATTAAATGATAACATTTTAGATAAAATTATACCGTATTTTATTTGCTTGAATTTGAATATACCTACAGTATTTTCAATATTCGGTTGATTCGATCAAATAAAATCAACTAGAATTTTTAACCAAATTACATTTTTTTTTATTGTAGGAGCATCATAATGAATTACCAAAAGGGGAACCGGTGAGTTAATTTCAAAAATGTATAAGAAGTTTTTCTTTCAGATATTTTCAAAATATGCATTGTTAATTTTATTGTAAATACTTACTTAAATGGCCTATGTATTTTCTTTTTCACTGTATATATAGTAATTTATTTTATCAACATATTTTTTCTTCTTTATTTTCGGTTCGATTACTATCTGTATCTATCATTAAATTTTTTATATAAAAGCTGATCAATTTTAGTCAATGAATTTAGTAATTTAACATACATATAACAAATTACGCAGTTTTGAATCTTAACAACCAACTGCGCTGATAAAAATCCCCAACATTCTATTAAAAGTTCTAAACAGATAACTGAAATATCAGTTACACAAGGACGTTATTTTTCAATTAAAAAAAAATTTAAAGAGAAATATTAACACTACAATATTATGTTTATTCATTTTAGAAGAACAATTATATTTCTTCACGAATGGAAATTAGTTTTTTTGCCACTTAAAAAAGATATTGAAATTACAGTACACGTACAGTGTGAGTATACTAATTTTTAAATTATATACATAAGCTTTTATTTTGTATTTGTGTAAAATTTAAAATTGTTTAAAATTCTTTTTAGTTCAGAAATATAAAGAAAAGTACCTTTCAAATTTGTTTAATGATGCATCCGAATACCGTCGGAGAATAAAACTAAAAAGAAAACGTGAATAAAATTTTATTTTCTTATAAATTGAAATTACTTACTTAATATACGATTTCATTTTTCCAGTGTCGTCAATTAATCAATTACGAAATAGTGAGCCTGTTAGACTTGTAAGATTTCTTTGACAAAGAGAAGAATTATATTCTTTGGAGGTACATAATTATTATATTCAAATTTTATTAGAAGAATTTTAATTTCGATTTTTATTTAGTTATGCATTGAATTTACATATAAAATTCAAACTAAAATATATAGTACATGTTTAAGTTTATTCATAAATTCAGAGCGTTCTGTTTGTAACTAAATAAAGTCAAAATTAAAATTAGGACCCATTAGGTTTATGTATAGAATTTCAATAGTAGTATAATAGTTTCAATCTTTGTAAGATATTTAATGGAATAAATAAATTTAAGAAAAAAATTGGACAAAGTGTATACAATTAAAAACTGTTTTTGTAAAAATCAACCAAGAATAAATTCATAATTAAGAATACAAAATATATTTTTATAATTTATATAACATATGAGGAGTGTACATGCAAAACTTGCTAATTGCAAAAATTGAAAAAGTAGGTTTTTCGACAAAATTCTCTTCTTTTTATGCTATGTTTATGCCAGACCATTAATAAGTCAGAAAAACCTCTTAAATAGCTTTGTTTTTATGAATCAAAGTTTGTGTTTATTTGCATAACTTCCTAAATTAATTCATTTTAGGTTTTTTCTATTTTTCTCAAATTTAAAAAAAATGCGATTAGAGACTTTCGCATGTACACTCCTCATATATACATTTGTATACATACATAATACATATACATACATATATTATATATATTATATGTACATATATTTTTTTTATAATTTCTCTGTTTTCTTAAGGATATCCATTCTAAGATCGTATGTGCGCAGCATATCCGATCCGATTCTATTCTATTATCTTGATTTGTTGAATCAATGTTTTTCGATCATATTTTTTCCATAGTTAAACCAATGACTATATAAATTTCCATCAGACATTTTATCGCTGAACATTGAAATAACAAATTTAAAATAAGCAAAACGGCCTCCAATGTTGAAAGCTGGCCTCCAATTATATTGCTCCGTGGTTAAACATTCTGAGTTTCTGACTATAGTATTTTTATTTTTGGAAGTCAGTACAGGCAAGATAGGCATACTTTTCTATATTCTTTCACAAATTGTTTGAATAAATCTGTCTCGTGTGTGGGGTGATCAGATCTCAATTTCAATCGAGGGAAATCTTTTAAATTAAATATTAACAAGGCAAAAAACTCATCGGGTACTGCCTCCATAAGCACAATACTGACTTCCAAAAATAAAAATACTATAGAGTATAATGAAGAAGTAAGTAAGTAAGTTCTTCATTATACTCTGATTCTGACTTCAATATATCATTGTTAATACATACATACACATCACCCGAATTGGATATCGTTCTGTATACTTAACGCCTTTAAGAGATATGGGAATACAATACGGAAAATAAGTTCGTGACGGAAAATAAGTTAAAATTGTCTTTGCTAATATTTTTAAATAATGTTCAAGAGATGGCGTTGACGATCAGTCTCCACCAATTTTCGGTCGCCATGAAACAAAATAAATGTACAGATATTTATTCTGTTTGGTAAATTTGACAGTTGTAAAAAAAAAAATAAATATAAAGAAAAATTCCAAAGGTATCTACGTGAAAATATAAATTGAATACAAATAATTTAAATTTAATTTACATTTCTCCAAATATTCTACGTCACTCTACACAAAATTTATTCGTGTAGAAATAAATAGCAAAACATGAAAAATTTTTCCGCGATGAACACAATACTGAGCTTTATTAAGAAATTTCCTAAACAAAATATACCTACATATATTTTTTTTAAATGAGTCTAAAGAAGAACTATAGTAATTACAGATTTAGAAAATCTCAATTTGTAGGAAGTAAATTAGCTTTTTTTTCCATATTTTTGTCAAAAACTTTGAATTTAGAGTTTATTTCTAATAAAAAT
Organism: Bombylius major; assembly: GCA_932526495.1. Classification (NCBI taxonomy): domain Eukaryota; kingdom Metazoa; phylum Arthropoda; class Insecta; order Diptera; family Bombyliidae; genus Bombylius; species Bombylius major. The sequence goes on from OW052043.1 coordinate 21,641,390, forward strand.
TCTTTCGATTCTCTTATTCAACTCCTGTTTTATTAAAAAAAAAAACATATTAATTAAGTAATTTTAAATTCTTTATTTACAAAATTTTTCATCTGAACAATTCTAAGTATAAAATTATTCTGATGTTCTAAAAATAAAATTTTCAATTTTAAATCTTTTTTTTTTTTAATTTAAAGAAAAAGAAAATCCAATTTATTAAATAATTTTCTGTAGGAAATTATTGAAAAAAATAACTGTATTATACACAAACTCGTATATTTGTATGTATATAAATATATACGTATCTTTTTAAATATGTCCCTCTATATATAATTTCTAATTTCTTCAATTCCTGGTTTTCTAAAATCACCATGGAAATCTTTACCTTTGAAAAAGTTTATCCCAACAAAATATAAAATAAAAAATTTCTAATTAAAACAACTCATCCTTATGATTGTGCAATATATTTTCTATATTTTCTCCTATTTCTTCTTTCTTAACGTCCTTATTTACATATATACATACTCGTATATTATACAGACCACAGAACCACATACCACATAAATAAAAATAAAATTTTTCCCGTATTTTTGTGTGAATGCTTATTTTTTATTATTTTACATTCTATATAATATATGTATATGTATATAGTACAATTTCCACATCTGTGTGTACATTTATTTTACTTTTCTTCCTTTTAAATATAAAAATAAAAATTAAATATAGCTACATACATAGATATTATACATACTACATACATGTAATGTACATAATATCACTAAAAATTATTTTGTAAAACTCGAACTATAAAAATCTCTTTCATGTTTTCTCTTCATTATTTTTTTAAAACTAATTTACTAAGCAACACTACCGTTTAAATTTAAATGAAAGGCTAACTTTACAAACAATTATGCAAAAATGGACATTAAATTATATACTGGCAATAAAATAAATACAAAATAAAAAAAAAAGGAAAAAAAACAAGGATGAGGAAGATGATGATGATGATGATGATGATAATAATAATGATAATTATGCTGAGATTATAATGTACTTTTCATCCACCTACTATTTAAATACATACACATACACTCGTATAGAGAGAATTATGAACATTAAAATGTAAAAAAGGATGAACAAGAAAAAGTGGGAAATGTTAAAAGTGGTTTAAGGATACCCGTAAATATGGAGATTTTCAAAACAAAAATAGGCTATATGTACATACATATAGTATATTTGTTGTATGTGAGTATTTAATTTGAAAGAAAAGAAAATGGCAATTTTTTATGTTACCGTTGTATATTTCAAGTTTTCAAGTCCTTTTTTACGGTACATACAACATACATATTTTTTTTTTTTTTTACTATAAAATTGTTCTTGTTGCGTGAATGAATTTTAAAAGCTTACTTCATCACCATTGTAATTCTACCTTAGGTATTCTTCTTATTTTTTCGTATTTGCTATTCTTTCTGCATGTATTTAACTTGCATGCTTGATTACTTCTATATACACATACCTATATACATATATATATATATAGTTTTTTTTATAGTTTTTAACGCCCTCAGTGCTTCAGGATATATATTTTATATAAAATCCTTGATTCTTGGTATATTATTGACAATATAAAAACGAGTAGCTATTACCTATAATAGATTTTGTATGCTAAAGAAGGAAAATAAACTGGTGTCATTTGAATTAAGAATTGTGTTTTATATATAAACAAAACATTGTAACGTTGTTGTACATATATTTAAAAACAGGATAAAGTTGATGTTTGTTGGAAAAAGGACAAAAAAAAAGTAAGAAGAAATTATGTGGTCGCGTTGTCTTTTGATAATACAATTTAAGAGCGACTAAATAGAAATGTCTTTTGTATTCAAATAAGTTCGCCTCAAGTTGTCACTTATTCTGCTTAAGTGGATTATGTGATATTCCTTTTAAGCTGTTTAGCTATTCAAATTTTAAAAAAAAATAATACAATAAAAAGTGCTTAAAAAATTTTCGTAATAGAGATTTTTGTTACTTTTCTTAATCAAGGTGTTTGCTAAAAAAAAAATAAAATTTATTAGAAAGGAAAAAAAACATCCAGTATATAACCTTCCAACGAACAAAATGACCTAATGATAGGAGAATACTTTGAGGGCGTCAATATATATTGCTTTTACTAAGGTACTTACATATATGCAAACTGGTATAAGAAAGTTCATAGAAGGTAGATTCCAGAATGTGAATCTATGTGTTACCAAAGACTATATAAATTACCACCTTGTTGCTCGGTGGTGTTACTATGTTTATGCAATAATAAAGCCGATAAAATCGAAACAATTACAAGATCAGTAAAGCATCATATGGGGCTGTTCTCATCATTATCATCAGGCCTTCTCAAGTTGAATTGAGTTCCCTAGACTATTTTTATCTATTATGCATTCAATTACAATATTTTAAGTGGATTGTGAACAACTAAACTCGTTGGTTCAGGAGCATTGGCATTGATATTTACCTAACGCTGTTGACCAAGCTTGAGAAATTGAAAGCTCATTGTGAAAGAGAGATTTGAATGAAAAAAAAAAATTGGTACAAAAAATCTAAAATTCATCCTGGACTATATATGTATATCGTTGGTTTAAAAAAAAAAACAAGATTGAAAAAAACAAAATAGCAAAAATAATACATCCAGTTTATTTGAAGTTGTGCGAAAAAATGATTAAAATGAAATGTTTAAAATTTTTGTTTGCACAAAGCATTTTTTAAATGATTTTTTGTTTGTTTGTTTGTTTTTTATATACTTTTTTTTTGCATTAAATTTTTATTATTAATAATAATAATAAAATTCTGCACACGCATTTACAAGTCAGTTTGTAACATTACGATGCGGTAAATATATACTTATAAGATACATAATTCATTTTTATATCTTCCATATAAGTAATTTTACATATTTATATAAGTATGTACTTATATGGTGTTGTATATATGTATATATATGTAATGCTTAGAAAAAAAAAAAAAGAATGGCTGATTAAAAAATCAGAGAATTCCATTAAACAAAATTTCCCGCAAGGCATCATAAACCTTTCAAACACCTCATAATATCACAAAAAACAATGAACATTTAAAAAATTATATTATAAATATATCTTTATAACAGACGCACATACACTTGTATGTATGTAAATATATTTTACAAATATACATATGTATGTTTTACAAAAATCATGTAAAATTCATCAAAAATTCAAGAATTGCAATATATACTTGTTTGTACGGTATACTAAAAATGTTTGTTGAATACATTATTGTACATGATCAATTGTATAAAGAAAATGCCGATGAGCTCAACAAGAGATCGTCTGTCATATAATTCTCATTTGGGTTATTCTTTAGAAACTTGATTCATTTTAAATTTTTTTTTTAGAATTTTATAGATAGATTTAGTATATTACATAATATGATTTATTCAAATAATAGTAAGTCGCTTTTAAACTAATCAAAATTTTATCTAACCACATGCGATCTGTATTTCCAAAAGATGGTTAGAATCTTTCAAACTCCAAAGATTTATTCTTATTAGATTAATGAAGATTCGTCTTAAAAAGATGGTTTTAATTTTTTGATTTGAAGATTTTTCTCTCCTAAGTTTGTTACTATAGGTTATAATTTTTTCATTCATTCAATTTTTAAATTACCATATCAAAAAATTTTTAAAACGACATTCATAAAATGAATTATAATTTTGTTTTTTAAAATATTAAGCAAATAAATGCTAACGAAATGTAAATATGTATGTATAAATAAATGTAAAAGTGTAAAAATGTGAATTGTAAATTTTTTGTAGATAAATAAACAAATAAAATAACTAAAAATATATGTAAGTTGTGATCCTCGAGTCACCAGTTGGAGAAAAGCTTATTTGTGTGAAACTGTGAAAATGCTCAGATTGATGAATTATGTGATTGGAATCTGCTTATACATATTTAGTAAGTGAAGCCTTATGCAATTTTAAACAAATTAATTTTTGCTTAGTTTCGTTGAACTTACGTTTTCAATATAGATATTGAAACTATGAACAAGGACCCCTGTGTTATCAAAAATAAGTACATATTCAATCATTTCGACCATCGAAACCTCCACTATATGTTATCTTGAAAAAATATAATTATAAAAGTTCCAATTGTTTCAAGTTTTGTGTATAGCATTGCAGTCCACATAATTTCAAAACAGTTTCATTTTGATTTGTTAAAAAAAAATATACCAATTTTCGAACCATCAACACACACCCACTTAAAAATAACTATCTTTAGTTTTAAGGATTTTTATGAACGAACATTACTTGAAAAAAAAAAACAATTGTCGGATTTTCAAGAAATTTTATAAGACAATGAAGATTAATTTTTAAAAACTTTGAACACGTTATTGGAATAACCCAAAATTTATCCACTAAAATGTATTTATTCATATAAGTTCCTGTCAGTATATCAGATTCAACTTTATAGAATTTTTGCCTTCAAGGTGTACAAACCAAGTATCTTTTTCATATTGTTTCATACATTTGTATACATATACACAATTTATATACATACATGCATATGTAGGTAAGTTATTTTGACGGTCACTTTTCAAATTCAGTTTTGTGTATTATTATGTTGTGGTAATAATTGAAAGCAATCTGTTGAGTTTAATGTCTTAATTTGTGCAGTATGCACAGGGTAAATAAACGAAATATACAAATTAAGTACCTGACGCCTAACGTCATAATTCAGAATCATTTCATGGGATATTATATAAGTTAGTATATGTCTACCCTTATAGTTTCTGTAAGATTTAGATATATGAACATTTAGGTAGTATATAGGTACATAGTACATACATATAATGATGATAGACGATGAGCGGATGATAATCTTTGGAGATACTGATGAACTAATGTTATAACTGAGTTATTGTAAAATAAGAAAAAAAATATAAGAAACCTTATACGTATATACGTATGTGAATGTGTGCAGCAGCATATTAACAGAACATCTAGGATCAAGAGTTCGGTTAAATTGTAAGAGTTGTAAGTATAATACCTTTAGGGTTTAAATTATTATATAAATGCATAGATTGATATTTCGACGCATGTATGTAAATATGCGAGAAGATACAAAAAATAATATATATGTATATATACATATGTATATACATATAGGTCCATTAAGATAAATTTTTAAGAAAAAAAAACAATAAAGATGCGAAAAAATCTGTTTAATAAATGTTTAACTGAAAAATATTATGTGTTATATTATACCATATATGAAAATTTATATGATACATATTATGCTCATAAAAAATGTTTAAAACAAATTTAGCAAATTATGTTAAAGCAAAACAACAACAATAACCGGCAAACAAAAATTTAAAGTTGATTGGTAAGCGATTGCTAAGTACCTATGTATATATGTATGAAGAAGGATTAAAAATGGTACGTTAGACGCATCACATCATCATCATCTCTTTAGTTTTAGAAGATCTTTGATGTTTCTGATGAGTTCATATATATACATATATATATAGATACATATAAATATGTGCATTACCATGCTATATGATGTATGTAGTATATAAAAAATCTCATCATCACGCATAATAGTTCAGAATGAAATATTTTAACCGTATATGCAATCTATATTTTCTGGTAAGATGTTGATTATAATGCGTTTTGTTTTAATTTTCTTATTTTATTTTTTGTTTTTTTTTTGAAATTTTGTATGTTCATAATTCAACAGCCAATCAAGCACGACTTATTTGGCCTTTTTTACTGCAAAGCGGAACTAAAATAACTTTTAGAGTATACTCAGTACATAGACAATTATATTTTTAAAGAAGACTGATGGAATACCTTAAAGATTTGTTGACTATCTCACAGATGCCATCATCAACTTCATCATCATCATCATCACCATAGGTGTGATGATAAATGGTACTTGAACTGCATTGAATCTATACTCTACACAATATATATTGTACATATATGTACATACATATGTACGAGTATGTACATAAGAAAGAATAATTTGCATAATAACATATAATATGTAGACAAAGAGTGCTAACCGATACTTTTTTTCCATTTTCATCATGGATATGGATTATCTGCAATTGCTGTCAGCATATTGTAATACAACAATTAACACTTATGCTATATTATGCTTCTATATATCTTATTATAATATGTATACTCAGATACTTTTGTAAAAATATCTAAAAGTGAATCAACTTTAGTAAAATTAAAAAAAGAAAGAAAGAAACATTAACTGACTGAAAAAATATTGAGCATATATAGATACATACACATGATATTTATTATTTTTATTATGCATTACAAATATGTAGCTATATGTGCAGCATTTTAAAAGAAAGTATAACTAAAAAGATACAATTTTTTTTCTTTATGTTTATATTTTGTTTTTCCTTGCAATTGTTTTAATGTGATATTAACGATGCTTTTGCTCTTGAATGATGAATTTTATTCATAATATGAAGCATTACAAGAAGAAAAAAAATTATTTAAAATATTTTTCATTAAAAAAAATAATAAAATATTATTTTATTCACACAATAAGAAGTACATTATATACATTTTCTGTTTTCTGTTGTAATTATTTGATTATGTATTTTTTAATTTTTTTTTCTTCAAAATTAAATAAGGAAAAAAGGTCTCTTAAAGAATATAAGGATGAAGTTAATAAAGTTAATTACATTGAATTGAAATATACATATAAAAAAAAACTATGGCGAATACATTATATTGCGTGTGTACAATGTGAAATTTTCATGTATGCAAAACAGTAATTTTTTTTTCTATATTCATACAAAATGTTTGTACCAGTATTCCATCATTATCATCATCAAGCATTTTCTTCATCTTCAATAATATCTCAAGTAAATTTTACTGTTAAAAATATCTGAGAAAATACATATATACAGGTATACATATTTTAATAATTTTATTTTTTTTACAAAAGTTTTTTTTTTCATACTTATATATATGTATATATATATACATATATATATTTACATTACATATAGTATTTTGTTTTTTTGTTTTTTCAATATAATTCACTAATATGTACCCTAAAGCAATTTCCGTTGTGGATTAAAAAGAAATTTTTTTGTGAGAAGTTGTATTCCATTTTTCCTTTTGAAAAAAAAAAGGAATTCCATTTTTTTTTTGTTTAATTATGAAATAAAATAAATTAAATGAAGTTATTAAAAGAGTGTTAACTTTAATATTATATTATGATAAAGTTGATGAGTTCTTAAGTAGATGAGCGCTAGTTTTATACATATCGAAAGATATTAATGATATTACAAGTTTAAATGACATCAGGAAGGGACAGGGTTTTTTATTTTTGTCTTTATATTATTTTTTTTTTTATATAATATTTTTATATTAATGAGTCTTCAAAGATTGCATTTTCAATTTTTATTTAAAATGAGAATTCATTATTTTTCATAATTGTATATATATATGTGTATATATATGTATATATGTATATGTATGCACATTATGTACCTAAACGTGTGAATGAATTTATTCAAAACTATATTTCTTTGCATTAAACATGTTCCTTTTCACGTTTTTCACTTTTTAAGAAAAATCCATTTATTAGTTTTTACCTTTAATTCATTATTGTTTCTACAAAAACAACTTATTCATTCTGTGAAAAGTAAATTCGAGTAATACAGTAGCTGAAGGAAAAAAATTTTTTGACACCATATATTTTATTACATCCTGTATAAAATTATGAAAAATTTTGAAAAATACTTAGTCCTCTTTTTGTTTTCATAGAGGGTCGGAATTTTTTGATTGATTATGATAAAGTTTTTTGTTTCCTTTAATAGTTTTTACGAAAAGTCTTACACTAAAAATTTTGAAAATTTCGTTTATGTCATTATTATAGTACACCAGTGTCAAATGTACACACACACACATTGTCAAAACATTACCAGTTGTTAAATTTAAAAAAAAAATGGTAAAAATTTTCGATTTCGCTTCTGCAGTATTATTTTACCACAAAAACTAAATTGCTTGGAAAAAAAACGTAACATTCAGTGACCTTGGATCATTTTATATACAACTTTATGTACCTTCTTCCCCTTCTTTATATAAAATTCGGAATTCTATTTCAATATTACTTATATGGCTTAGAAATTGTTACTATAGTATTTTTCTTTTTGGAAGTCAGTATTGTGCTTATGGAGGCAGTACCCGATGAGTTTTTTGCCTTGGTAATATTTAATTTAAAAGATTTTCCTCGATTAAAATTAAGATCTGATCACCCCGCACACACGAGACAGATTTATTCAAACAATTTGTGAAAGAATATAAAAAAGTATGCCTATCTTGTCTGTACTGACATCCAAATAGTATAGAAACTTTTGAGAAATTTGAGGTATCAATATTTTAAAATATGATTTCAATATTGAAGGACTATACATTAAATCAAGCAAAAGTTAAGTGCTGAGTTGCAGCTTCAAATGAAAAGTTATTTTTGAATAAGTATAAATATTGAAAAAACGTTATTTGAGGAAAGAAAAAGAAAACTTTTACATGAAAAGAGAAAATTAAAAAAACTACAACATTCATGAAATTAAAAGCTATTGAATTACAACAAATTGAGAAACATAAAAGTATAAATTAAATCTCTTTACCTTAGTAGTAGAGGGACTGTCGTGCTCTCGTGGGGGTCATCACAGGGCATAACACGTGTAACCACCATCTAGTGGTCATGAAAGTGGTCAGGGATCCAACGTGGGGGCCTGTCTGGAGGAGGTGGAAACAACAGAGCACCATCATCTCTGTACATGGAACTATGATGTAATGAGAACGGAAGATCATCAGTTCTATTTTTTCAAACATTCCAGTTTTCTTCTTATTTTTGACAATATTTGATTCTATTTTTTCTTTTTTTTTAATTTTAAAAAATCTCCCATCATATACTTTCTGAGATCTTTATAATTTGTCCTTTTTCTTGCAAATGATTTGTTTTTTCGGTGATTCGTTGTTATTTTCGCTGTTTTCATCAGGTTTTGTGTTACTTCCCGACTCTTCAGTACTATAATTTATGTTTTCACACTCGTCAATATTATCTTCAATCTGGCAATACATAAGAATACATACTTCATGAAATAATTAAGTAATTATGTTATAGTATAGATAGATAGATGTGTAATGGGCTATAATTGCACTTCGACCAACAAAGATCTTTTGTACAGCCCGTGTTTCTTATAGATTTAGGCTTTTTATAAATCCTAAAATTCTATTAGAAGGTGCGCACCAGATTTCCTCTGGTTTGAGAAAATACTGATGCATGTAGCACATTCTTTTAGAGGCCAACGCCTCGCATTCACACAGAATGTGTTTTGAGGTTTCTTTGGCCTCCTTGCAGAATCTGCACTTGTCTTCCTCCTGCAGTCCTATCCTGCTTAGATGGTAATTTAAAGGACAGTGTCCAGTTAAGAGACCCGTAATGGTTCTTAGCTCTCTCCTACTGAGGTTGAGTAGTTTCCTGGAAATGCTAGCCGAAGGTAAGATGAATTCCTTTGCCTGTAGATTTCCAGGGGTTTTCTTCCATCGGGAGATGCATTTTTCCATTTCCAATTTTTTGATGTTGTTTTTTGTGTGGCTTCTGGGCAAGCCGCAGAAAGGTTCTGGACCAAGGAAATTGGAGTTGGCACCCTTTTTTGCTAGGGAGTCTGCCAGCTCGTTGCCCTTGAATCCTTCATGTCCCGGAATCCGCATTAGATATACTTTGTTGTTCCTAGCTAAAGATTTAACAGTTCTTAAGCACTCCAAGACCAATCCAGATACTACTTTGTATGAGTTGATGGCCTTGAGTGCTGCTTGGCTGTCTGAGATTATGTAGACTGTGGCTTTGTTGAAGCCTTTTTTTAGGCATTCAGTAGCGCACATGTCGATAGCCATAATTTCATCTTGAAAAACTGATGGATATTTTCCAGGGATTTAGATAGGCTTCTTTTTGGGCCAGCTACCCCTGCTCCGACCCCCAATTCAGTTTTTGAACCATCTGTGTACCACACAGACGCACCTTTATCAAAGGTTATTTTGTTGTCGCGCCAAGATTCCCGATCTGGAAACAGTACTTTGAACGGCTTTTCAAAGTCATATACCGTTTCTATATCGCCAGTCACTTGGCTGATTTGATAATTCTTAAATTCCTCAAGAATTATAGTATGTTCAAACCTTTATTTTTTCATAGAAATACAGATGATTTAAATTTGTTTGGAAGTGGTGTAACTTCATCATTAACAATATCCAATACAATATTATTACACTCTCCACAGTCCACAGGATGTGAATAATCCACCACCTGGTTTTGGATTGTTCCTTTTTTTATAATACAAGTTCTTTTTTTAGTGAACATTTTGCATTTTATCAGACATTTTATTTTTTTAAATATATACATAATATATGTATGTACATAACTATAAAAAATGTACTCTAAACACTATTCGAAGTTTGTATATATTATATGGTATTTTTTATCACACCCGCGCACTTAACTTAAATTGAAAAATATTTTCCGAGTTTGTGAAAAACTCCATTTAGATTTTTTTTTTATGAATGTATCCTTTTATGATTAAAACGATTTATCAAAAAATTTTGAAATCTAAATCATACGATAGGATAGAATTTCAGTAACTCTAAAAAGTGGGATCGATCCTTCCGTTTTTTTTTTCACTGGGATGATGTAGTAAATAATACAAAAATGCAACATAAATAAATATACATAATACATAAATAACACATAAATATGTGTTTTTTTTTTCTTGTGAAAAAAATATTATAAAAATCCAAATTAGAATATTATTAAAGTTTTACTTTTTAAATTTCCAAATTCTCAGATTCAGTTTTGAATAAAATTAATAATAATCGTATGCTTCATGTCTCATATGTTGTACCAGTCCAGTAAACAACTCCTAATTGTGTGAATTTGAATACTAAAATTATACATAATGATCATATAATTAAAAGAAGTTTGAAATTATTTGATTTCTTTTAGATGTATCTTCAGCTGATAAAGGTGGAGGGTGGAGGTAATTGCTCAGGTTGTAGGAACTCTTGACGGTTTCATCTGGCGTTGGTACTGGTCATATTCATATATACTGATCTATATACAAACATATATATGTATATTTAGATAAATTTGAGTCTGCTGCCTCTTCTTTCCCGGTACACAAGAACGACATACATATCACGGTTAAAATTTGAGGAATAAATTTTATAAAATATTTACACCCAGTACTTTATAACGTACTTTTTATTAAAAAATTTTATAAAATTTATAAAATTCAAAAGTATAGATCTTTTTGACACAGAAAAAGTTTAATTTTTACTCATTTTATATATAAAAACAAAGTTAATAAGAATACTATATAGAATTTATAAGTTCATTTACCATTTTTATAAATCTGTAAAATTTTTTATAAACTTCAACTTATCAAATGTTCTATAAACAACTGAAAATCTATTTTATAAATTCTTTTTATAATTTTAATCCTTTTTTGAGTATTGAGAGATCATTGTTTACAGGTAATGTCTATACATAAAAGTGGAACATGTTCTAACATGTTATATTTAAATGGTGAGAGTAAAAATTCAGTCGAACAAAGAAAAATCGTTTTTTCTAGAAAAACGTGTAGTAGTCAAAGTGGAGTTATTAATTTAATTTTGATAAAAAAGTAATAAAATTGTTAATTAAAATTCAAATAATGATAAATATAATATAGAGAGTGTTAATTTGTTAGAAAAGAAGTGAAGAAATAAGCAACGCACGCACCTATGTGATGTGATAATGAAATTATTTTTTAAATTTAAGTTTGCATCAATTAATATAAGAGTGGTAAATTATGTAATAAGTATATTATATAAATAAAACAAAATAGTTGTGCTTATAATATCAATATGATTTTCTAGAAAAGTAAATATCATTATATAATTGATAAAGATTTTTTATATAGTACGCAAATTGGTACGGAATTTTATTCGTACCAATGCATGCTGTAAAAAATACGTTTTTAAGGTATATTCAATTCTTCATCTGGAGATTCGCTACCAGAAGAGCTACTGCTGCACTCATTATAGATGAAAATTCATCTGAAATAATTTGTTAATTTTTATACTATACCAAATAATAGCCATAGATATTTACTTACCGCTTTCACTTCAGTATTATAACTTGCTCTCAAATTCATAATTTGAAACAAATAGCTATAATTGTACATTGGTTCTAATTAATTATATATAAAATACAAAATTCAAATTACCTATAGGTACAAAACACAATGAAAATTAACAGTAAAATGACAAGTAAATGACACTGATCGTGATCTTTAGATTTAATGCCACTTAATAATATAAGTATGGTTTTACTACCGGTCCTGTAATGTGAATTTGAACATATAAATTATCCGGATTACAGCTAATATATCCGTACATATCGTCTGTTTGCAAGAAAAGTGGCACAACTCAAAAACGTGAATTTTAGAGGATGCAAAATAAAAAGAGGCATTGCATCTGGTTAAGCAGTCTGATAGAACATTACGTGTTTTGAAACATAAACAAAATAAGTTATGTAAATATCTAGAACATCAGCACTATACCTAAGTAATATTTTTTTTTTAAATTATTATAGCTCACACAAATAGAACTTCTAAACTCCTTATATTGAGTTAACACTCACTTCGTTCGGATATAAAGGAAAACTGGAAAATGGATTTAAATGTAAAATCATATTTGGATATTTTTTTTTTGTATATATGTATATAACATTATGTATATCCGCCTGGATAATATTTTTGTTTATTCAGCACCGGATATCTTTTTTTCCCCTTTCGGATAAAAGATTTATATAAATTTGGATATACTTATTTAAATTCTATTCTAATTTTTAGTGTGCAACATTACATATTTTTTTTTTTTTTTTTTTTGAGCTTTAATATAGGTTAATACACTACCATAATTTTTATTGAAACTTAAATTCTCTCGATGTCAAAGTGACTTTTTAAATTATATAAGGTAGATGCCCTAATTGGCGGACAGAACCAATTGGCGGACAAATTGAAATTAAAGTTATTATAATAAGCTTTGTAGCCGTCGAAATTTTGAGTTTTTTCTTTTATATGATTTTATATACTGCACTCAAAAAAAATTCCATAGTAATATCATACAATCGTGCTTGGGTGAAATATTTTGTATGAAATTTAAAATTTTATGAAAATTTATTTAAGTACTTGTATGTTTCATACACTGCCTTAGATGACATAACTTTGTTGATGTACCTTAAAAATTTTGTGCATTTCACCTACATATATTGGTAAAGTCGGACAAGAGTCCGTTTGGTAGTTGTCTTGGCTTTGTTAGTTTTACTAAAATGAAATTGTAGTTTATACAAACGTTTGGTGTTTGGTTATTATTGTCAATGCACATTGTTGTTGCCTAAAATAATAGGTACCTAATGGGTTTATATTTTGCCTAAAACATTATGTTGATTCACAAAAAATTTTGTTTAAATGTCTAAGCGCTTGTATAAATTTTGTACATAGTTTTTATTTTGACTAAATCATATGATGATTTACAAATGAACTTTGTAAAATTACCTAAGCGCTAGTATGAATTATGTAAAACATGTTCGGACTTGTTCATATTTACCTAAAGCATATGTTGATTTACAAATGAACTTTGTAAAATTACCTAAGCGCTATGTACGTATAAGTGAATTGATAAAAAGTTAATTTGAAATTAGTCTAACAGCCGGCATTTCGACAAGTGTTGTGAAACAAATCAAACGTGTTAAGTGAAATAAAAATTAAAACTGAAAGTGTTAATTAATAGAAATTTAAAACAATATTAAAAATTCAACAATTAAAAAATTAAAGTGGTAAGTTTTTACTATATATAAATTAAAATATTTTTATTCTATTAAGTGATGAGTTTTATCATAAAAACCCATTTTAATGAGTTCTGATCTTTGTTTTTGGGAAAAGTATTGTGAAAATTTTTACTCTTTAGTTTCATGTGTTACTTTTGTCATTCTGTAATTTTAAAATAAATTATTTAATAATATTCTATTAAGTGATGAGTTTTATCATAAAAACATATTTTAAATGAGTTCTGATCTTTGTTTTTGGGAAAAGTATTGTTAAAATTTTTACTCTTTAGTTTCATGTGTTACTTTTTTCATTCTGTAATTTTAAAATAAATTATTTAATAATACCTACAAATTTTTCATAATAATGAAGTGTTCTGTTTGTAATCGTTCTTTTCAAAACGCAAAAATTTTAATAGGGCATTTGAAAATATTCCACGGATACGGTAAAGGTAGTTCCCAATGGTAAGGAAATGATCAGACCAAAAGTTTTTTTTCACTGACAGCATTAAATAATTTAGATTTTATTCAATTTCATAAAGCATCACTAAATATAAAATCCCATATTTTCGAGTTTCTTTTCTAATTTTAGCGAAAGTTCAACATGGAATCAAAATCTAGTTCTACCGTATATGAAAATACTATTAGGTCTCCAGTATGTAGTTTTCGAATACATCGTAGTATCTATAATTCTTTTAAGCTTTCTACACAGTCAGAAATCGTATATGGAAACTCGGATAGCATAATCATTAATCCAGATGGGCAGATACAAAATACACAATCTGAATGCACATTCTCAAATATACAAATTCTCGATACTGGATCTTATAGCGAACTAGTGTATGAAAACGATGATTTGGCTTCCTTGCTCCAAAACTGGAATCTTTTTGATGAATTGTATGGAGTGTTAAAATGTAAAGAGTTGATTTTTATAAATTGAAACAGTAAATAAATAAATGATAAATTTATTCAAAAAAAATATAAATATATATTTTAACTAATTGTAGCAAAAGGAATTACTCTTGATGGATTAAAATATATGAAGGAAAGACACATTGATGAATTATTCATTGGTCAAAGTCTTAACTTGAAAATTATATTCGAAAATAAACTTGCTGATTGGCAACAAGAACAGGTATAATTGAATAATATTAACTGATTAAATTTTATTTCGTTTTTATTTTCTAGGGAATATACAATGTGAAACCACAGTGTGAAAGAACGACATTGTCCATGAATTCTTCCATTCAGTCATGGTTAAATAATCTCGGTTCACCTTCTAGTTCGAACTCCATACAAGATTCCAACGATGTTAGTATAAATCTGAAATATGTATATCGTATAGTACACAATAAAACTAATAATTTATTTGCAGATATCAGTCATAGAGATTTTAAAGAAAAATGAACAAGGAAGAGTTCTATTGGAGACTTACAAAGACAAATGTGTTCTAACACCGGAAGAACGCACACTTTTGGTCCACAAAATTATTCAACACTTCATTGAAAACAACATATCGCTTTCAGTATCAAAATGCAAAATTTTATCTGAACAAATTGTTGCAATATTTCCCACTGAAAGTCAAGTAAATATTTCATTATTATTTTTTTTTTTTTTTGTGAAAGAGAATATTTATTTTTTATTTCCAGAAAACATACTTCATAGGTAGAGGACGAAAACCACCAAAAGGTAAGCTGTGGGACCGTTACCAAGGAAGGAAACGGTGTGTAAAAAAACTGAAAGGTCATTTTCTGAACGTGAAAGAAATTCCAATAATGGAAGAATGTTCGAATAGAGAAGTAGCATCAACTGAAGGTATATTGCCGTAAATATGTGTATCTTCAAAAATGAATCGTTGCTTTGTTGATGCGATGCTGATGCTTGTCACAAATTCAAAAATGCAAAGCAACTTTTATGATGCGTTGTCACATATTCAAAAAAGCATCAAGTATTCGAAATTCCTTGTAATATTCAGCTGTCATATATTAGCATTGCATCGCCAACTAAAAACTTTGCGTTGTCATAGCAACAAGTAATGTTTTCGCATCACGAACTGAAGAACATTAGCATCACCAAAGCAGCGATTCATTTTTGAAGATACACTATATTTAATGATTAATTGAGTTTGAAATGTAAATTTTTTATTCTGATTTTAGATTTTTCGCATGAAGAAAATGAGGAAGCTATGGCTACATTAAAACATTTAAGAAAATGGGACGAAGTTCTTTCATTGTGGAAAAAGACTGTATCATATAGAATGAATATATTTAAAAATAATAATGACAGTAATTTATACCAAATTTTGCTGGATTGGCCTTTGTATAAATATGCAAGTGCAATTGAATTAGTCAACATTGATTTTCAATATCTCTTCCCTAATAAAAGCTTTTCATTTTCAATGTGGGAAAAATTTTGTCAAAAATCAGATGTAATTTTTAATGAAAGGTTAAAGGATGCTTCAGCAAAATCTCTATTACAAGAAGTAATACGAAAAAAAAATGAGTTAAATCCAGGTTTGTAAACTTTTAATGTAAAGTATGCATTCAAAAATATTTTTATATTGATATGTTTTTCAGATAACATCAATATTGCATATATTCAACTACTGCAAGCAATCATCATCCCGTCTGCTACCGTGATAAAGGGAAGAAGGGTGAAGTATACTATTAAAGATTCGCAACAAGCATTCACTTTACCTGTTCGACAGGAAAGTGAAATTGATAAAATTTTAAGCAAAAAAAAGGACCAATGTTTAAAGACTAAAAAGACATTACAACCAATAATTATAATTTCCGGCAAAGAATTTAATTTTAACAACTTTTACGTGGTAATTGACGATATTAAATTTAAATTTGATTCGTATTTAGAAGCAATTGATTATTGCTTCAAAGTCCACTATGTTTTAAATTTAAAATACCCGGAGGAATGTAAGTCTTTTTGGACTTTTATACAGAAGTTCTTTTTTTCATTTGAAAAAACAGATGAAGATTTTCCTGCAGTGGAAACATTTTTAATTGATTTGAAAAATAAATATTTAAATTAAAAGGCAAATGTGTAGGAAATGGAGAATTCAAAAACATCAAATGATCGTCATTTGCAAATATTCAGCGTACTAAACCATGAAACTGAATAGGTACTTGCAATTGACGATTATTTGATGTTTTAGAATTTTTCAAAAATCAAATCCGTGATAATGATTTAATAAAAATTATGAAATGAATTTAGTTTTAAAAATTTTATATGATGAAATTTAATTAATTGCTTATAAACCTATGTACATAGTTTATTTTTCGATTTAGTTCATTAAAATAGAATCATATTATCATAAAAATATGCACATATATATGAATAACGATGTATTTTCTATATAATAAATAAAACAAATAATGACAAAAATGTGTTTTATGTATTACCTAAAATTTAATTAAGGGGACGTGAATCATATATAAAGCGAAAAATTTGTGTAATTTGCCCATGTATAGGTGAATATAATTACCAAAACTTTGTTACATTACACAAATTTATAACAAAAAGACATTCGAATTCTGTAATTTTTCATTTAAGTTTTTGTATAATTCTATAAAGTTTTGTTAAATATATTCACCAAAGTTTTGTTACCTTGCACAAATTTCTTACAAAAAACCAGTTTAATTGTTGTACCTCTTTATCTAAGCCTTAGGTGAATTCAAACAGTGCTAAGTTAAAAAGCTTTGACAAAATATACTAGCTAATAGGATGATTTATACTGGAATTTCCATACATAAGTTAACAAAACTTATGTGGTTTGCAATATTATACTTTTATAATTAGTTACCCTTGTGATTTTAGTTCAATTAACAAAAAACTTTGATGGCTGAAAAATGCCTTAACGCTTTGTTAAATAGCACATGGTTTTTCTGTAATTAAACATATGTTTTTTTTTGAGTGTGTTATTTAGCGTATTGATATTGTATTGTAGTATATACAGAAGTTTATTTATGAATGAAAGTGCAATTAGTATAGTGGTATCATTCGATTTGGACAGACATGTGTGCAATGCTATATTCTTGTTAGTGTTTCATAGTTGCTGAAGTTCTTTCCAATCGATAAGTACAGTGTATTTTGGAGTTTACATTGTTAATTTATATTTTTTATTGAGGATAATAAATAATAAAATGAATTTGCGTTAAAAAATTTAAAAAAAATTAAGTAATTAAAGAATAATTGCATGTTCGCAAACTGGAACCAAGAAAAACACCATGTTCTTATTTGCGGACAAACGTATTTCATACTAAATAATGATTACCTATTTTATGGGATGTTCAACTGTTCTCATGGTTTTTTCGGCTTTAGTTATCAACTGAATGGAATGAATTTTGCATTAATTTTAATGTAAAAATGTGTTTATTTATTTTAAAATTGTTATTTTCAAATTGTCCGCTAATAGGATCATTACCGTCCGCCAATTGGAACTTTTTGTCCGGCAAATGGTGAAGCGAAGACTTTCGGTAATTATTAAATTTTTATTAGTAAAATTAATTTTTTTGGCTTTAAATTGACTGAAAATTCAACAAAACAAAATATAGTTTAATAATACTAAAACATATTTTCTTGGGAACAAATAGATTTTTCCCAGTAAAGTTTGAAAGTCAGAAATTCCTTACTTGTCCGCCAATTCGGGCATCTACCCTACGTATAGTTTCTGGAGCAAATGTACTATTTAGCGAGCAAGTTTAAGTAGAAATAACGGTTAATATCGTTGTAGCCGTTAAATTGTATTAAATTTTCTATTTCATTTTATTTTACATATACATTTTATTTTTGTACGTAGGTATACATATGTTATTATTCTCTTATATAAGATATGTGGAAAACAGAATGCAAAATCTTACTATAATAATATGCATAAATACAAGTCCAAAATTTTGAATGACGCATCCGTTAAACATGACAGATTACACAATTTTTTAAAGAATAGGTATGAAATTTTTCATAACGTTTTTAATGTATTTCACAGTATCGTGTATTTGGCTTTTGTAACAGTTTATGAAATTTCAAAATAAGATTTCTAATTTTTTTTTTTTTTTGAATTATTAGTGCTTTTCTTACTTCAGAACTTACTTTTTTTCGCTTATTATATACGTACCTATATATTAAGAACTTTTAAAGTACAGTAGACGCTCGGTACAGTGAACATAAAAAAACAATGCATGTTCACTAAACTGAATTTTTCGATAGAGTGAACTTTTGAGTTTACAACATTAGAAATGATACTGAACACCTATTTTATTCTATGATATATAATACTTTATTTTATTTTATTTTTTATGTTTTAAATTTTAATTTTACATTTTTTACTTTTTGAAAAAAATTCTTTTTCACGTTTTTTTTAAAGCACATAAGTATTGTGGATTTCACTATATTGTATGATTTCATATATGTAACGTTAGATGCTCACGTTTATTCATGTTCTTTGTTTTGTTAGAAACCACCCCTCTTTTCACGGTAATACTACTGACAGACATTGTGGTTAACCCGAACAGCTTCTTGGTTACGCATAACTGTATAATTTTTGAACGCACTATGTATGTATGTAGTTAGCTTTGCACCAGTGGAATATCAAGAAAAACTGACAATTACGAAATGTTTAAACATATAAAAACTTATTACATGATAATGCTACGTGAGAAATCTTTTGTTATTTAACACAGAAGTTCACTCTACAGAGAGAAAAGTTCATTCGAGCGAGTAGTCCATATAAAATAATTATTGGTTCACGGATTGGATAGTTCATTGAGCTGGAGGTTCACTCTACCGAGCTTCTACTGTATAATGAATTTAAAAAAAAATTATAAGCAATAGCAGAACTAAACAATAATAATAATTATTAGGTATATAAATTTTCATCAAAAAGTATAACGGTATAAATAAAACTTTTATATAGGTAGGTTTTTAAATTATAACTTATAATAGAGTTTTTCCTTCATTTATTTATTTATTTATTTTTTTTTTTCAAATTAAGAAAGATAATTAATTAATAAGTACAGTGAAACTTCTCTTATGCGGACAGCCTTGGGACCAAAAAGTTTGTCCGTTTTAGAGAGCTGGTGTCCGCTAGAAAGGGGTTATGCAAAATAACAAAAAATTAAAAGAAAGTGAAAGTTCTACAATTTTTATAAAAGTTTATTTGTACGTAATATGTTCGATATAATTTATATCAATAAATTGTAAAATATACACATATAGTATACATACGGTGACCATATTTTGTAAAGAAAAATACAGGACAAAGCTAAGCCTTAGCCCGTGATGTAACAAGCAAAAAAAAAAAACCCTTATTATTTATATAACATATTGAGAACAAAATTATAAAATTCATGAGTGAATGAAAAATAAAATTCTTTTTCTTTTCTATCATTCGTGAGTGAATATGTAGTATTTTTTTCATTCTTCCTACTCTGCTTTTTTAACTTCAAGAAAAACAAAATTAAAACAAAAACAAAATTAAACAAAAAATTTTACATTTTACTTCAATTGTAAATTATCTTTGATATTTTTCTGACGAATGAATTTGATTCAAAATGGTTGCATCTTTTTTTGACAAAAAATCTTTAAATTCAGTACAACTCATTTTAAAATTATGTTTTGTTATTAAAAGAGATTTTACGGTTTCTATTTGCAATTGAGATTTTTCAGTTGTCCACAAATTATTCATTAATGAAAAGACTCTTTCAGTGGGAGCATTCGAAGCTGGAAGACATGAAATAAATTCAACTAACGTTAAAATATTTTTATGCGGAATTAATTTTTCACCAAATTGAGAAAATATTTTCACTCACTTTTCATCTACTCTTTTGTTAATTATGAATTAAAGTTCACAATAATTTTAAAAATTATAAGGAAGATGATTTCTAACACGCAAAATAAGGGACAAATACAGGACAAGTTTGAAAAAACAGGACAATGTTCTGTCCTGTATTTTAAAAAAAATTACCCAGGACAACTTGATAAAATACAGGACTGTCCTCCTAAATACAGGACGGATGGTCACCGTAAGTATACATAATATGTATATTGTTAATTTTTCAAGTACCTACTCATCAATTTTTTTCTGACGTAAATGTTTGCCACTTGATATTACGTTCTCATAATGTTTTATCAAGTTGGAAACAATGTTCAATGCTTGATGGTCACCAGTTTTCAAAGCGAAATCTTGCAAATTTTCTGACAAAGTGTGCACTTTTTTTTGTATTTTAAAAATTGTTTTAAACTGTCTTTAAATAAGTACTATCTACTTCACTCATTAACAATTTTGACTGAACATGTAGGTATATTAGTTCATTCAAATAATTTCGTCTCGTTTGATACCGAACCTATGAAAAAATAATACATAAATATGCTAACTGTAGATATTTACTGTTATTTATATAGCACTGAAAAAATTCTTCGAACTTAAATATAGCAGATATTCTTACTTTTGATTTTGTTTTTACTTTTTTCCAAAACAACTTTGTTAGACAATGTCCGTTCAAGAGAGGATTTTCATACATATTTTTAGTCAAAAAGTGTCCGTTGTCCGCATATAAGAGGTGTCCGCTTTATAGAGGTAAAGTACACATTTATGTCAATAGAAACCAACCATTTGCTTCCAGGTTGTCCGTATAAAAGAGGTGTCCGCATATATAAAGAGGTGTATATATAAACATATGGTTTATAAAAAATTATATTTGATGGAGTTTTTATTTCTCTGAAAATTACGATATTGTACCGATACAACCACCGATGGTGTGCGGGTACTTTTTTGTCATACGGTATTTTTTTTGTACCTATACTAAAATTCTTTTCTTACTGCCTTATTCTACATCAAGTCATAACTTGTGACCAGTCATAAGTCTATTTACCAAACTAGTTTATGACCGTCATAATCAAGTTCAAAGTTGGGTTCAAAATGCTAGTAGCAATGCTAATATAGGTCAGCAAAACAGTTAAAAGAATTTTATGGTCATAACTTGACTATGACGGTCATAAAACTAGTTTGGTGAATAGACTTATGACTGGTCACAAGTTATGACTTGATGTAGAATAAGGCAGTTTATTTTCAAAGCTCATCGAAACATCTGATTTTCTTCTGTTTACGAAAATCTTGGTATGTATAGGATACTTATTTTATTATAAAAATTCTCTCTCTTATTATAATATGTACCTATATTAATTAAAAAAAATTATTTATTATCATAATTAAATTTTTTTTTACAAAGATTGCCTTTTGAGTAGGTATTTTGTTTTCTCAAATTTGCAATAAAAATTCAATAAAATCAAGATAAAGAAATAATGGAATTTAATAAGAATTTACTTCAACACAACCTCATAATATTTCAACATCAAATTGAAAATTTATAATTTATAAATAAACACATTTTATATTTCATTTATTTCTATGGTATTCCTATTTATCTATATATATATATGTATATATGTACATATCTATCATATTTATATACGCTTCTAATTAATTTTTCATTTTTTCTTCCTAGTAAGACCTACCTATCTACTATTCTTTTTTTTTTTTAAACTCAGACCAAAATACATTATATGTACACCTTCCAGATTCATACCAAGAAAAAGAAACAGTTCCATCGATCGATAACATAAATTAAAAATGTTAGGTATTATTTTTCATTCTATACCACACTAACTGCCTTATTCTACATCAAGTCATAACTTGTGACCAGTCATGTCTATTCACCAAACTAGTTTTATGACCGTCATAGTCAAGTTATGACCATAAAATTATTTTAATTGTTTTGCTGACCTATTAGCTTTGCTACTAGTATTTTGAACCCAACTTTGAACTTGATTATGACGGTCATAAACTAGTTTGGTGAATATACTTATGACTGATGGTTACAAGTTATGACTTGATGTAGAATAAGGCAGTAAGTCTTGAATTCATTTATCCATTTATTCTATTATTTTCTATGTAGGTATATATGTATAGCTGCTGTACTTGCGTACATATGTATATGTATATATGTATTTTTATACACTTTTACAATTTTTTATCTGTTCTTTTTTTCAAACTTTTCAATCAAAAATTTTCAATTCTAAAATCCATTTTCAATAAAAATTGTCTGTGTACCTATATATTTATATCCACGTACCGTTATTTCGTTGTTGTTGTTGTTGTTGTAACTTTCCAATTTTCACATTTTAATTATCCGTTTTAACCCTAAAGTGAAAATGGTGATTTTCAGATATGTATGTATATGTACATACCTACATATATGTAACTCCAATATTATACGAGCAACCAAACAATAATATATAAACCTTCATCATCATCATACCGCTTGCATTACCATTCATTTTATATAATCATAATATCCACCCACATTAGGTCTTCACTCTTCATTATTTTCTTTCAAATATATTTTTATGTATCTATATCTATATCTTATATCTTTATACCTATGTGTACACTACACTGTATGATAGACTAGTATGACTGTATTTTATAGATAAATTGAAAAAGATACAAATTATTCGATACTCTAATAAAATTTTCAAAAACCAAATGCACATTGTCGTCATCATCATTATCATCATCATCATATAGATAGGCATATTATGATGTACCTACTTATATCTAATAATAAATAGAAGTGTGAAAGAAAAATTAAAAATTATAACACAAAAACAAATAAGAAAAACAGCAGAAGAAAATAATGAAGAAAATGAATTAAAACCAATAAAAATATTATGGAACGGGGGAAAAAACGAAAAAGAAAAAGAAAATTCCCCAAAAAAAAAAAAACACTTTAAGATGGTCGCAATTAGAAGTTATTGACCAAAGTAATAAAGGAAAACCGATTATCACCGCATTAAGAAAGAGATAAATAGATATGATGGCTGGATAAATTAATTAAAAATTTGTTTTTTTGGCTTTTATTTTTTTTTTTTTCACTTAAAAAACAAATAATAGAAAGAAATACCGAAAATAAAATTGTTAAAAAACAATATTATCTAAGAAAATACAGCACATGAAAATTTATAGAGTGTACCTACCACACACACCAACTAAAAAACTACCAAACAAAGATTATCTATATTCTCCAAAACCACAAAATATAAAACGACGTAATAGATAAAAATTGTATCCAGAAAAAGAGAGATAGCAAAGAAGAACGACATCCACTAGAGATTGGTGATATAAAGCAAAATGTGATAAAAATTATTTTCATAGACGAAATTGAAGAAGAGAAAAACGAAGGAAGAAATGTATCTATATATTGTATCTATGATTTGAGCAGTTAAAATCAATTCTTTCTCCTCTTTTTCTATTATCCAGGACAAAGAAAACAAAAAAAAAACAACATTTATAAACACAATAGGTATACCAGGAAAACAAAAAAAAAGTATGGAAAAATTATTGAAAATAAAATGGAAAAACTACTTATTTTTGTTTTCTTTTTCTTTCACTTTATTTTTTGTTTTTTGAAGATAAATATATATACATACCTACATATTTGGAAAATACACACTTATGTATATAAACATATGAATCCATATTGTGTACGAGTAGGTACTGTTCTTTCATATCGTCTTTTGTCATCATCATCATCATTATCATCCTAGTCGGTCTCGGCCGTCTAAAACATAATTTTTTCTCTCATTCCACCTTATATGCTTAAAAAAATTATGAATAAATGAATCCTTTTTGTTTTTCTTACAGCAAAAAAAAAAAATTATACAAATCGTTTTATATACATACAAACAAACTTGAACAAAAAAAAAATATCCACTTGCTCTTTTGAATTTGTTTTTTGTGTTCCAAGAAACAATAAATGTTTTTCTTAAAAAGAGAAAAAAAATCATTTTCCTTCAATTAATGTACTGTGGTGTGAAAAAGAAAGAATGAAAAAGAAAATTAATTAAATTTCATTAAAATATATATCGTCTAGAGCAAATACATTCATATTAAAAATATAAACGAGTAGGGGCTATATAATAATAAAATTAAATATGAAATTGACCAATCAAATTATTCAAAATGAAAATTGTCATGCGTACTCCATTTATTGTTCATTTCCTTTTTTTAGATGTCGGCCATATCGTTATTTTCAAGATGAAGAAATTATTACATTCTCCTCTATTAGTTTGCTCCGCCTGTAAAATTTCCCCACTTTAACTGAATTTATATGTTTAAGGTTTTCTTTTTATTTTTTAGTTATTTAATCAATGTGTTTAGCTAAAATACTTGATACTAAATGAAAATTATAGCAAATTGTGGTTGAAAAGACTTATTGGAATGAGAATGAAATTTTTTCTCATTCCTTGTACAATTTATTTGTGTTTCTCCATGGAAACAAAATTTCACTTTACTTTAAGCCCATTCTCCCACTGTTAAGTGATTTTCATTTTCCTTGTGCACTGGCGTATGTAAAAATAATTTTATGATGGGGGCACAATCTAAGGTAATTTGTAGAATTTATGGGGTGGTAGTGGTACATTGGTTGGAAAATATGTATGTATGTATGTACAAATGGTAGTCAGTCATCAAGAAGAGTATTAAAAATAAAGTGGGAAATTTTTGTTTTAAATTTAAAAAAGGGTGCTGTTGGTAGAAATAATAAAACATTATTGAAGTACATAATTTATCCTTCCCGAGTACCTACATTGGTGAATTTTTAGTAATTGTTGTGTAGTGTTGTACCGGTGAATTCCTTCCTTTTTTCTCTCATTCTTTCATAATGTTTTTCTAGGTTGAACAGCTGATGGAATGGTGTTTTCATTTTATTTTATTATTGAATGTATGCACAGTATATGATCATATTTTATTGTACATCCCGCCCTCATCCTCACCAATATAACAATTAAGTCAACGTTTTTCTTCTTTTTTGACTTTTGAAATGTTATGCTGCTTTGACTGTGGAAATGAATAAACGAGTATGCTGTTTGAACTTTTGTTGTTGGATTGTTGAAGATATTGGACATTTTAATGATTTCGTCCGTGGGGAAGTATTCTTTTACGTCCGTGTTCATCGTTGTTCATTTTATGGCTATAATGCCATATCATCATCGTCGCATTCTTTATTATTATTATTATCATCTTATTTTTGGTTTTATGTTCTTCTTTCTTTTTCGTTTACGAGGGTTTGTGTCTTTTTATAGTTTTATTTTTGTTGAGTATATCAGTACATGTGTTGTTTATGAGCAGTGGGATAATATATGTTATGCGTGGAGACCGTTATGCCAGCCCAAAAGTATACAATAATAGCACTAAATATAGCATAATCAAAAGCAGCTGGTTTTCTGACGTTGTGAAGTTGGTAGACCAACAAGTTAAGCAACCAAATAGCACAAGCAGTGCAGTGGTAGAAACAGAAGCAAATGAATTGGAGAAACAATTTCTTATGATGATGGTATAAAATTACAATAGAACAAAAAAAAAACTTTTCGATTATGACGCGTTCAATTTATTTAAGTCGACAAGTCGGCTGTTTGCCTTTTGTTAGTAGTATGACGTAAAAGGTGCTCGCCCACCAGTTTGACTACAATTTCAATTTTCTCGATGTGGTCTGTTCCGTCTGAAGTTTTAGTTTTCTGTGATTATTCAACAGCGGCGGGTGGTTGGTAAAGAAGTGTTTTGTGAAAGGCTGTATTTTAATTTTATTTATAAAATTAAATTATTTAGTGAATTGTTTTGTGAATCAATAAGGATCAAATGGTACCTATATGAAAATATTATTCGATTACAATTTGAAAAGTTTTTGGTCGCGGAATAAATTTAAAATGAATTTTCGCAAATTTGTGATTTTATTGAAAAACAACAGCAAAATGTTTTAATAAAATTAATTTTAAAAAAATTGTGACATACCTAGATAGTTATATGATAATAGTATAAATAGAGAGAAAAAAAATCAAAGTGTGGAAAATTATATGATAGAAGAAGCGGTAAAAAAAGGAAATTACAAATTGTGTTACTCTGTAAAACTACAAGAGAGTTTTGTGGTGTCCTGTGACAAATTAATAAAAATTTTGTAAATTTAAATTTTAAGAAAAAATAAATTAAAAGTCATGCACATATAGAAATAAAAATAAATTCCCAATAAATTTGTTGTAATATTTAATTTAATTTTTTTATTATTTAAGAATGAATTGCAAAACAATGTGAATATTTTATAGCTTTAACAAACATAATTTAATAAATGAATAAACATATTTTTCAAAATAATTCCCAAACAACGAATTAATTATTTAGAATTTAAAAAAAATAATTAAACTGTAAACCGCTATAATGGTGTTAGAACATCAAGGACTTTTGCCAAATTTACCATCTGGTGGCCTTCAGCCAGCATTACAATTATATGCAGCTGCAGCAGCACAATTAGCACCAAGAACACGAGTACCACCATGGGCACCATTTTTACAATTTGGAGTTCCAGGAGTTTTTGGTGGACCATTTTTAACAAGACCACGATTTGGTAGCAATGGAGGGCATGGTGGTGGCCCACCAGGATCAACGGGGCCACATGGTGCACTGGCAAGTTTAAGTGGATTAAGTGCTGCCATGGCTAATGCAAATGTTCAAGCAACATCAGCGGCGGCGGCTGCAGCAGCAGCAGCACATCATCAATTAATGAATGGAAATCGTACTATGCCAGGACCACCAAGCGAGGATTCAAATGAAGATCGAGGTAAGAGTATAAGAATTAGCAATTATGTATTTATAGTTTATGTTTTGGTTGAAATTCGGTAAAAATATTAAAGGGTTCGAAAATATTAAAGATTACTTGCCGACGGTGAAAAATTCATAAATTTTGCTTTTGGTTTTTATTTTTTTTTTTTTCACTAAAACATAGAAAATCTTATATTTAGTAGTTAGGTAGTTTAATAACTCCATACCGACGGAAAAACTTAATCATTGTCATTTTTTAAGCATTCCCAATCAAACGTAATTTAAATTAAAAAAACTAGGTATAGGTATTATATGTCTCTATTCTCATATGTAGGTATACCTATTAAAAATGCTAGTAAATAAAAGATTGAGGATTCAGAGTTATAGAATACAAATAAAAAAATAGATATAGATTATACGAGTTTATTATCTAATTGATGGATAAATTAAATGCAGACAGAAAGTGAGAAACACCAGCTGGGCTTAAACGAACTTGATACATTTTAGAACACTAAAAATAAATTAATATAAAGAAAAAATAACTGACAAAAGAAAAGTAAATGAATGAAACTAGGTGCATATGTATATTAGGAAAATCTATCTTTAGAAGAAAATCCTTATAAAGTTTTAAGTATAACAGTCCGCTTTTAAATTGAATAACTTTTTCGAAAATTTTCTGTGATCGGGAATCAAACTTCTTTCATTAGAATGAAAAAAAAAAACACTTGAATTAAATATATATCAAATCTCTGGTGTGAGTTTTATTATAACCATGCTCAATTGTTGATTGATCAATAAGAATAGATATATACCTACATTCGAATAGATACATAATATATAGGTAATAAATCTTTTTTTATTCCCGAGCACCCACTTATGAAAAAATCAGTTAAAATTGAAGTTTTTCAGTAGAAAATAAAAATCTGAAATCCTTGTCAAATGACAAATTGATATATTAATTAATTAATTGCTTAAAAGTCGAATGAATGAATATACATATATGTATATCTGTAGTTAAATTCAAATTTTATATTTACTGCATTCAATATAAACAACTTTTGAAAAATTCAATTTTATTTTATTATTAACGGAAGAAAAGGCACAAATGTATCGAATTGATTCAAAACATATGCGTATATGCATATAGTTATTATGATTTCTCGCCTCGTTTAAAAAATAAATTATTATTTGCCAATATTTCAGTTAATCAATAAATCAATTTTTTTGACGTATAGTTAATAAACTGTATAGCTTTTTTTTTTGTCATTGACTTTTATGGAAGTACATATACATATAGGTATGTAGTTTCCTTTTGTTTGCAAAAACAATTGATTGATAATTGTAAATCGCAAGGAATAAATAATTTATTGTTTTTGTATAGAAATTGAATAAAATTTAGTGAATAACCTTGAATCATATGCTTTAGACCTCAAGATATTTGTGTAAGGTTTTTTTAAACAACTCAAATAATTAATTGAACATTTATAAACCTCTCCTATCCACTTTTTAATCTAAATATATATACCTATTCGCCACCGCGTTATAGGACAAGGCTCAAGGATTCACTAAATTTGAAAAAAAAAAACACCTAATTTAAATTTCGTAAAAGATTTTGAATACAAATAAATATTTAAAATGAATTTGCCAATTTCGTTTATTGAAAAATTATATTTTAATTTGTCAAATAAAAACTAAAAATTAGAAATAAATCATGTATGTATATATATTAGGCACATTGCTAAAAAAGTTAAATAACACTTTCTGAAGCATTGAATTTACATAAATTACGTATATACCTACATATGTGAGGGGTCTAGAATCAATATTTAAAAAAGTCCGTTGATCTCTGTTTCGAGAAAAATCAAGTTTTTTATATCTATAAATTATCAGCGTATTATAAAAAAGAAATTTAGTCTTTATATTTGGCTTGAAATTCTCTTACATTATTTATCTTTAGTTTCATTAGTCTGAACAAACGTCTGTGCGTGGAGATCCAAAACCGAGATTGAACTTTGTATTAAATACGGTTCTAAAATAACTTTCCGTTACTTTTAAGTCTTCATTATTTATATTTTCTTTTTGGTACATATAGTACATTGATCGTATAGAGAGATCAGAAGCTAAGTACATCTTTGCTGTAGAATCTGATCTACAGTAATGTGATTCAATGCATTTAAATTTACTGATGAACTGCATTACAGCATTCAATTTACCAATATTCTTTTTTGTTTTACGATCACCACCACGTGATTCATTTGGCGTTACACCTTTTTCAAAAAAATTTTTACATAAGTTATTGATTCTAAAATAGCTCATTCCAAGTATGGTATGAAAAGCCTTTGCGCAAACTAATAGACATTTTCCATTTCTAGTATAATACGTACATTAATTACTGGGACGTTTTGAAGTTTTGAAAATAAGCATTATACAAATGTATGGGACTTTTTCATAGTATGACATTGAATTTCGATGTTGACATTTTCTACTTTTGACTTTGAACCCGAATGGATATTTATGAGTTTTGAATTTGCAACTCAAACTAAATTTTAAATTTCAAAGCATTTTACTAATTTTTGAAAATAACAGAAACATCCATACATAGAATTCAAGATTTTAAAAAACATGGTATCAATATCTCGTTTTTGTCAAAACTTGGACTTTTTCAATTTTTGATTCTAGACCCCTCATGTATGTGACTGAAATGTTAAGGACTCAAAGTAAGGTCGAACATAAAATTATATATATGAAGAATTTTTTTTTCTAATATTTTCTTTTTTTTTAAGCTGTAACTATAATAAAAATAAATAATGAGTTTGTTTTAAAGTCATTAAGCACACGTATACTATATTATAATATATTAATCAATTATCCATGCACTTTTTAAATTATTCTTTAAATTTGCGTATATGAAATTATTTTTCTAATTTGAAACCCATAAGTTACCTGATGTACACATAGATAAATTTTACTTTACATTATGGAGTGCCTTACATAATAACGCACATAAACTATTATTTTAATCAATCACTGCACCTTCGCCAATTAAAAATCAATTAACTTAAAAAATTATATATACATACTAAAACATTGCACAATATTTATATTTTTATTTTACATATGGTTATAAGTATTGCTTATACATATATATACATATACATAGGTATATTTACCTGCTTTAAATTGAAAATGAAAATAAATAAATTCTTGTTCATCACGAAAATTGTACATTGGTTAGCAAAGTATGAATGCAAAGTGAAAAAAATGTTATGAGCATAATGCACAAAAATTATAAAATATGATGGAAAAATAATTGTATAGGTATATAAAAATTTATCGTTATAATAATAAAATATTAGCATAAATTTTCAATTAGTGATATTTCATTGATTTCGGTCATATACATACATACATATGTATATTTTATAACACTTGTATATACGAGTGAAATTATTTAAAAATAAAATATTTATAGAGGGTGTCTGAAAAGATTATAGGTATTTAGATATGAATAGATCTCGATTTTTCAAAATATGTATATGCAAAATAAAAAATAAGGACGAGTAAGGAGAGATTATTGATGTGGAACTCTCAACCGTTTATATAGGAGCTAAAGATTTATTGTGTTATTTTATACGAAATTATATAAGGATTCTTATGTTGCTTCCACATATAGGTACATATATGTTTGTATGTTCGAAATTTAAAAAAAATCTTTCTGATGAAATTGACAATAACTTAAAAAGGTTATCATACTTGATTTAGCTATCATGATAATGTAAAAGCAAGTAATAATTAAACATTTTTTTGGGATAAACATATACCTAACCTAATTCTAAAATATGTTTTAGACACTCTATATTTATTTATTGTAAAAACAGAAGTATACTTCATATTGACTCTATAATGAAAGTCTGGACTAGACTATGGTATATACAGTACACAAAATATTCCGCATTGTTGCAATACCTGAGATGATGATAATTCACAAATAGTTACACTTTACATGCATGCAGCACTATGTAAAATGTACATTGCATATTGTTTTTTTTATTTTTTTTTTTTATAATATGTAAAATAGTTTTTCTCTAATATTAATAACTATACATATTATTAATATTATTGTTATTATTTTTTTTGTGTATTCTTATATAAATATACAACTATTTTATATAAAATACATATATACATATATATATATATACCTATACGTTTAGTTGGTGGTTTCACGTAAATAAATTCAAAAATTGTAATAGTTAAATTATATACCGTATGTGTCATTATTAGACCTGAAGCGATAGGTATTTGCATGAAAATATTTATATGAAAATTATTGAATGACCATGATGTTGGTGTTATAAAATACATTTGTATGGTATTTTCATTTAAGAAAAAAATTATACACAATATATAAATATTATTAGAAATTTTAAATAGACATCATGTAGGTACATAATGGGCCTTACTAATAAACATTTTTTAGTTTTAAAACTAAAATAGTTTCGGCTTGAGAATCAGAGTGTGTTTTGAAACTCTATACAAAATATGTTAAGTTAATATTTTATTTCTCCATTTTATAAAGAATTTGAAAGCATACTCTGATTCTCAAGCCGAAACTATTTTAGTTTTAAAACTAAAAAATGTTTATTAGTAAGGCCCAATATGTATATATACAAGATTAGATAGGTATATAAGTATGTATGAAATATATATGTTAATAGGTGAAAACACATAATACATAATGATACTGCATGTGCAAGTGCAATTTCTATATATTGCACACAAATGTATATAAGTATGTATCATACTATGTGGGTAAGTATATGCTATACAATATTTTGTATAGTTACATTCCATATGAGTTTAATTGTATGAATAAGTAAGTGCAATGACATATATTTGAATAAAAATATTGTATTTAGAAAAAAAAAATAATATATGAAGGTATACTGTAACATGCATTTGAAAACATTTTTATAGCATGTTAATCAGTTTTGTTAATTGAAATTGTTATAAATTGTAATTACATGCTACCATGGAGAACTTACATGTCATGTATTTGAAGAAATTCAATTTATTGAACAATTTACATGTGAATGATTTATAAATTTATTATATTGGTTTGCAATTAAGATATTTCAAATTTGTAAAAAATAAAAAAATAAAAAAAAAATAAAAAAGGTGAAAAAACTAGATTAATATTTTTTATAATTTTTTTAATTGAAGTAATTAATATTTAACATTTTTTTTAATCAAATTATGTTTACTATATTTTTTAATTTACGAAATTCGAAATTGAAAAAAAAGTACTATATGTTCGTGAATAACTATAACGAATAAAATTTAATTTATGTTTTTATCAGATGGCGTGAATTAATTAAAAATTAATTTTTATTACCTACTTTTTTCAACTACGCGCATGTACAAAATTATTTAAATTCTATTAATTCAACACTTTTTTTTTTTAAATACAAGTTTTTTTTTGAATTGGAAACAAATGTATTATACATATACATAATAACAAAGGATTTTCTAGTTGTTTTTAACTTAACTAAAAGTGATAATTTCCAAATTCAAAATTTGAAATTATCTTCTTGAATTTATGAAATGTTTAAATGTTGAAGTTTTATTGTTGTTTCGAACATAATTTTAAATTCAATTAAAAGAAAAGATGAAAGGCTATGACCATCGAATAGAGAATATGCAATCCTTGCACTCAGAAAAAAATGCCCTAATATTAATTAAAAAAACATGCAGTTAAAATAATGAAAATTGATAATAATTTGGAGCCTTATATAATACATATATATGTAAGTTAAATTAGTAAGCCGTTTTACTTAAATTGAAGAAATGTTTCGTTTCTTAAAGCAATAAAAAATTTCTTTCTTTCAAAACTTATTGATCATGATTTAATATCTTTATTATTGTCTTTGGATCAATAATAAAATTATTAAAAATAAAAATTAAGAGATGTTGAAATCTATATAGGTATAATTCATTTTTACTTTGAGGTAACCAAATTTTACATTTTATTGAAATTGAGTAAAACTTCCACAGGACATTTTGTAATTGGCATAATGATATAAGTTTTTTGAAATAATAAAAAAAATGTTTTTTTTTCTTCAAAGTTTTAATTACATTCAAATAATATTTTTACTTTATAATTCACTTAAATTAAGAAATAATTGAGTATAAATAAAAATCTATAAAAAACATATCTTATCTCTAAGTTATGAGCAATATTTCTGTTGTGACATATTTTGTAAAGTATAACAAATATCCTTTGTTTTGATTGCCTTATTTTTGAATCCTTTTATTATTGTCATGTGCGTACAAGCAGTTTTCAAGCCATTTTTATTTTATATTTTGAAAGTCAGAATTACAAATTTTTCTAACTTTATTTAGTAAAATCCGACGTTGTCGAATACAAAAGTTTTTGTTCTAATGCTGATATAAAAAAAATAGGAAATTTACAAATACCGTCGGCTTCAAAATCTCCTGGCATATTTTTTTTTTTTGTCATTTATTATTTTCTTATTTTCTTTATAATGGCTTTTCTCAATTTGAATATTCTTTTAAAAAATGCAGATTATATAATTGAATTTTTTTTTCAGCTGGAACTACAAAAAAAAAATGTTTATTAAAAAATTGAAATTTGAGGACTTCCTAATATTCTAATATTGAAGACAATTTATAATTTTGATTGACTTGTTTATGTTTATGTATTTATACTTAATTATTTGGTAATGAGAAAAGCAAAATATAACATTACTGCCAATCAAATATATGTATTTCTGAATTTCTCTGATTTTCGTAATTTTTAAACATCAATTTTAGTATTTATCTTCATAGGGACTCGTACAAATCCTTTTTAATAAAAATTGATTTTAATGTGAATTAAAACACCTAAATGTTAAAAATTATCATTAAAATTCATACATAATGTCTATTTATTTATTTATTTTTTTTTTTAAATATAAATTATAAATACAGCTATAACAATCTTTATTTACATTTTCTTTAGCTCTATATATACAATATTTTGAATGGAACATTTTAATCAAATCATATTACCGAATATGGATGTATATTAGAAGTAATTTCTCATAAATTTCAATCAATGTTTCACAACTCTTTATGGTTATTATTTTCTACCCTTTAATCAAAAATAAATTTTATGAGTGCACATAATATATGATAACAGTCCAAGTCCACCCATATATAACGATTATGCCCCAGAGATTTTAAGTCATACATTCAATTATATGTGAAATGTCAACTACATAATTATACACTATATGCTACCACACCATATATGTATGAATACACATATATTATGCATAAATAATAATATTTATATACATATATGATGTGTACGAACAGCAAAAATATTTTATATTAATTCAAATACCCAAACATAAAATATATGTACATACATAATATGTATGTATATTGTATAGATAGGTATGTATGTATGTATATACATATAAATGTGTTCATGGTTTTTTAATATATTATGCACATTCATATAAATTTGATAAAATTTTATCCTTACAAAATATAATTTACATTTCATATAAAATTGAAATTGAATGTTCCTGTAGTTTATTAATTTTCCACATTTAATACACAAAATTTATTATCTTTTTTACGTAACATGGATGATTTTTTTTGTTTTTTTGTTTTTTTGTTTCTAAATAATGTACGTATACCTACTCGTATGTATACGGAAAAATTTTAGGCTTTATAGGTATATAAGTACATACAAACCATTTCGTCTATGGACAAAAAAATAAAAAGTTCAAAAATTCAGGAAATATGCAAGTTGAACCCATAATTATAATTTTTGACACTTGGAAGTTATGAAAAATTCTTTCTTTTTAAATAAAATGAAATGGAATATACATATATACATATGAATAACTGGTTAACCACGCTCTGTTAATGCGAAAGGATAATATAAAAACTTTGAAAAACAAAATCAAGAATAACAAACTTAGTAGAAAGTTAGCTTCATTCGAATATTTGATAAAAGCATCAAATAATATTATAGAAAACAAAAACGTTCAACCAAATCGAATTGAAATATTGTGGGGTGGTTAACGGGTTTAACGTTTGAAAAAAAAAAAACAAATAGAGGGAAAAAATAAAATAGGATTTTCACATTTGTTTGTGTGTAACAAAATGCAAACATCAATTAGTTTCGGGTATTTAAAATTGAAAAATTCAAATAAACGATATTTGAAAAAAAAAAAGTAAGCACAACTCACAGAAGTGAAAATGTTTTCTCGAGAACAAAATAAAAAGGGGAAATATAATTTTGTTGTTGTTTTTGTTCACTGGTTTTTCTGTACTGTTTTGTGTGTACAAATAAACTACAAAGTACACAAACAGTATACGAATACATACATATGAATGTATGTATGTGTATACTGATTAAATTTATTAAAAGAAAGATATGCGCGAAAAAAATTGTATGTATGTATGTACTCGTATTTTGAAAAGGGATTATATAATATTGGGATTTTATATTGTTGGTGTCTTGTTATGAAAAAGAAGACTATGAAATTAGCTAAAAAAATGTAATATTTAAGTGGTAAAAAATAGAGGAAGCATTGATGATGTTACTTACATAGCTTTATGAGGCGTGAAATTAAATGAAATTTGATTGCTTTAGCTAAAAGGAAATTTGGAAGGATAATCACTTTTTATTTTATTTTATGAATAAATTAATTAGGGAGATTTAGTATATAGAAATAGATATTATAAGAAAACGTTAAATATAACGTTTATTTGTTCGTTTGTTTGAAAATATAATTTAGAAATTAAAAGTTTTAGAAACTGAATCAAAGTTTAGTTTTAAATGTAAAGGATACTAATAACAAATCCGGATATTTTGTTTGTACTTGAAGGATAATAGAAGTTTATAGATGTTTTTTTTTTCTAGTATAATTTGGCATCGCATTATATTTTAATTTAACGTTATTTTTGTTTGTTAAATAGAAAATAAGCCATAAATTTGTAATGGTAACTTTAGGAATAACCCATAATTCTCGTTAAAAAATCAATTAAAAGTCGCCTTTAGTATATATGTATATATGTATATGTATATACCTACAGTTTAAAATTTGAAAATTTTTGACTTTGAAGAACTTTTATATCACAGAATCCTGTAGACTTCTTTTTCTAAATAATAGGATACAAATTCAAGGGGGTAATTGATAGAGAGTTGTGGAAGAAGCTTGAAAAGGGGCATTTTTTAAGAATTTTATTTATTTCTTCATAATTTCCAATATTAAATGAGTTATCCAAAAAACTGGGAAGCCTTAAACTTCAAACTGAAAACAAAATCTTTACAAATTTTTTTACATCTTATAATACAAAAATTTATAAAAAATCCTAAATAGGCACAAATTATAAGTCAATGAGCTCTGTTAAAATAAAACAAAAATCGTCGGGTGAATACTATTTTTATCCAAACACCAAAAAGGCAATTTGAGAAAATTACGTTTAAAGTTTAAGATCGTTTAATAAAAAAACTGTCCGATAGAATTTTACAAATTTTTTTTCAGTTATTATTTTGTAACATGCGGCTGTTACTAAAATATTTGTAATCTTTTTTCGTTCAAGTGTTTTGGTTTTATAAGCAAATAAATTTTTTTGTATTTGGGCTATGGCCCATATATGTATATGTATGTATCCACTTTTTTTGAATGATGTTTTTACGTTGTGGGAGGAGGATCAAAACTATGAATCAATATTGCAATGAAGGAAATATACTTTTTTACAACCTAAGTGCATTACAAAGGAACATAGGTCATATATATAAGCACAAACTTTTGTTCTAAAGACGAAAACCATATGGATAAGAACATGAGATATGAGTCAAATAAGAAATAATGAGTTGACGACGAGAAATTATATGTCTATTTTGATTCAAATGCCAAAATTTTGGATATGGACCAATTTGTCAACAAAATTAATAATAATTTTGGATATGGCTCGAATTGAGTCTTGATATTTCAAAAAGTATTAGACTTAGATTAGACCTGGACTTCACAAAAAAAAAAGCAAGTTAAAAAATTCTTATAGCTATGTTCAGATGTACTTATTTTTATTTCTGTGGATTGTCAGATTTTTAATTCTTTTATTCGTATTTTTGTCTTTTCTTGTTTGAAATGCTCAAAAATGAATTTGCAAGGTTATACCAACAAAAATTAAAATTTTCACAGTAATTGGGCTTTCGAGAGAAAAAAATTAGATGGCTTAGAAAAGATACTCAGCTCTCTGAAACTATAATAGGAAACTCTTTAATACTAATTGTAAACTTTGATTCTTACTAGAAAAACTCACTGTCAAGTGTCAACAACTAAATTTGATAATCCCCTTTAAAAAAAACTTCCAAAGTATAAACTGTGTACGTTCACAGAAAAA
The DNA here is from genome assembly GCA_932526495.1 of Bombylius major. NCBI lineage: Eukaryota > Metazoa > Arthropoda > Insecta > Diptera > Bombyliidae > Bombylius > Bombylius major. The sequence continues at coordinate 21,679,391 of OW052043.1, forward strand.
ATTATTTTCTGAAATTTTAACGAATTCCAGTTATTAGTTTTTTCATTAAAAAAAATCGTTAACTTAATAAAATTTTAATCAATATTACGAAAAATTGAAGGAAACATTTTTTAAAAGAAATTATTCATTCGTTAGCTTTATGAATAAGAAATTGTTATATTGAAGAAATTCAATGTTCAAGTTAATCATTGATAACACGAAAAGAAACGTACATTCAATAATAATTTTCATGAACGCAATGGAATATTTTCGAGAACTTTCAGTTAAAATTTCAATGGAAATTTTAGTTGATATAATGTAAAGCTTTATTCTTTCTACATTGTTTTTTGTAAATTTTGCTTTGTATAAACTGTGTACGTTGAAATCCAACTTTAAAACTCATAAACAATTCAAAAATTAATTTTAATTATTCATAATCTTTTTTAAAATATCTTTTCATTTTTTTTTATTTAATTATATAGTTTTTAAACACATATTCTAGTACATAATCAATATAGGGAAATTTTTCAACCATATTTTCAAAAAACAAAAAAGTAACACAAATAACAACCGCATCAGATGTTACTTTATTCTCCAAAAAGGAAAATTATGGCTCCCATGGGCACTATTCATATACAATAATACGTATACAATACAATATTTTGTGGTATACAGTGGTAGCTAGTTTTTCATTTTCTGTTTTTTTTTTTTTTTTCACATATGAGTGAATCAGTTCTATCGCATTGCTACACTCAAATCTAACAAATGTTCTTTTATTTTGCATTATTTTATTACAATTCAAAAAAAAAAAAAAAAAAAAAAAAAAATAGGGGAAAAAAATAACTATACAAATTGTATGACAGCAAACTTTAAAATTTAAATTAACTTAATTTAATTTCTTTTTTTTCTTTTTTTTTTCAAATACAGCTTTTTAAAAATTCATTTAACATAAAAATTACACGTTAATTTCATTAACTGTTTTTAATTTTCTAAACAATTTATTAGGTATATAAAGACTTTTTTTTTTGATTCTCATTTAAAACTTGAAAATAGTTTTCGATACAAATAATATCTCGCGTGCTTTTCATGTTTTGTTGTTGCTTTTTTTTCACATAAATTGTTTTTTCTTCTTCTGAATTTCTTAAGGCAAAAAATTGTTTTTTTTTTATTCTTTTAAATTATCTTAATAATGAATTTAAGTTAAATTTTCAATACATGCATACCATGAGCAATATAAGCTAATTAAAAGTCATAGACCCAAAACAATTTGACGAAAAGTAGCTGTTCACGCCAATGCAATATTTCCTATATACTCATACTTACTCTATTTAACAATTTTAATAGATTGTTTTTTTTTCTGATGTATTTTAGTGCCTCGAAAATGAAATTAAAAAATTTATAAGGAAAAAAAGTCACATAGGTATAGTGAAATAAAAAAAAAAAGAGAAACATACAGAAAAACAGCATAACAATTGTATGTATGTACCTACTTACTAAGATAGTTAATTTTTGATGATCTGAGATAATCGAGTTTTTTTAAGTTTATTTTTCCAGTAGTTATTTATGATTAAGTTATTAGAGAAACATAAAGTGTGTTTGATGTTATATATAAATACATACATGTACATATATGTACATATGTAAAGGTATTCATCATATTATGTAGAAAAGAGTAGATTAATGAAAAACAAAAAAAAAAAAATTAATTCTTTCTGACCCGCAAAACATAGAATATAATAAAGTTAGTTATAAGACATTACGTTATTTATTGTATCTTTTTTTCTTTTTTTCTTTAAAGCTTTTCCATGAGATATTTTGTAAGTTTGTAGTTACCATTTATACAAAAGAAAAAAGAAAGATAAAATGAAAAAAAAATTAACTATATAATAATATGAAAGCCAAAGAGAAAAAAAAAATAACTAATCAACTAACCATGACGAGAAAATTTGCTACGATAGTTAGGTAGCCGTGAAATTGTTTCGAGAGGTGAAGATTAAATAAAAAAAAAAAAATTAAAATTAAAAAAAAAAAAACAGTCATGTAGTTTTCAGCAGCAGTTTAGTTGAAATTTTTGTAGTTTATTTATACTCGTACATACGTTATATACCAAAATGATGTATGGCATGTATTTTTATAATATGTATACAATGTACATATTATATTTTATAAGTTGAAATAAAAAATTATTTTTGAAAAAAAAAGTATCTGTAGTGCAGAAAACAAGAAACAAATAAGTTTGAATAATGGAATTTTATCATTAATTTAAGCAATAACATTTTAAAGACTTTTATAAAAGGCTTTCAATATTTATATACATATATATACATACATATATAATTTTCATTGAAGTTTTAAATATACATATATGTACATTAGAAATTTGTAAATAATCATAAATAATCTTAATTAGACAAAGTTTCTCAATTAAAAAAATATATAACAGTAATTCATATGAAACTAATTGAAAAATTTTACAAAGCAAATAAGCGCGTGTATATCGGGATATAAAACAAAAAGGATATAGAAATTTTAAAAACCTTTAAACCTTCAGTACTATAATCAGTACTTTTTGAACTTCTATGAAAAATTTATCGATATTTGCGACATTAAATCTGAATTGAATTATAAAGATTTTCCTACGCTATTTCTGACATAATGTATATACATATGATACAAATAGGTATGTATATACTTATAAAGTGTAAAGTGTGTAAATGCAATATTATCAAATAAAAACTTCACATCATCAGCAGATTCTGTACTATTAGAAAACACAGTCTGGGATATATAAATCCCAGACCCCAGTCGTTGTTTTCAATAAGAAGTGTATGTAGGTATGTATATACATACATATAAGTGTATATGGTTTTATTGTATAGTTATATGATAGATACATAATAATTAATCAATAGCAAGCTTTAGTGCTTTTTTTTTTTTCTTCTTATGATAAAAATAATTTTCTGGGCAGTTTTCATATCGAAAAAATTATTTGAAATTTGAAAATTCCATTCAGCTGAAGACAAATCGAATATCCACAGAAAGATACTAGTAAATTTAAAAATAGTCAAATTTTTAATTAAGTTTTGGACATTTAAAGACAATCAGAAAAAATCCAATCCTCTGGAATTTCTACTACCTGTCCTGGTGACCCTGGTGTATATTTTCCCATAGATCGTGCAAGATATTTAAAATTCTATACTTTAGTTTTATATGTATTTATAAGGGGTTTCTATACAAGCAAATCTCTAATATATTAAAACAAATGTAATGAGAAAGTAATTATATAGTTTATTTCAGAATTTAAAAAGAAAAATCGTTTTGTTGTGATTAATTTTCAACACTTATCAAATATCATCAAATTTTTGTAGTTATTTTTCGTTATTGTATAAGAAGGTGTACTAATGTCATTCATTTTTTTCATTTTTCCATACATACATATATGTATGTATATCTAAATTATTCAAGTGCACTCCTAAATACCTAGAAAAATTCTTTTTATTTAAAGAAAATAAATTTAAAAAAAAATGAAATGAACATGCTGTGTGCTATTATACCAATGAATACGAAAAAAAAAAAAAAAATTAAACAATATAAAATCAGTGGGTGTGAAAGATTTTCTGTTATACCCAAGTAGTTTTTTAACTTTGTTGATCATTTAGAAAGCCATATGTATATTCAAGAGAAAAAAAAGAAAATATGAGAAAAAATATTCAAGAAAAATGGTAATAATTATATTTTTGTACATAATTTTATGATTGCACTTAAATTCGTATATAAAAGATACTTAAATATGCTCTCTCACACATACACACACACAAAAATATACTTACGATTATAAGCTATTATGACGAGTTAAAAGTGTTTTTAAAATAATAAAAAAAAAGCTACTGGACTTTAAAAATAAAAAACACTATTAAAATGTATATAAATGAATAAAAAATATACTATATAGAATTGAGAAAAAAATATAATAAGAAGAAAATTACTATTTTTATGTTTAACTATATAATTTCTTTGAATTTAATGATTGCAATTTTTGCAAAATAAAAATTTTTCAATTCACATTATTTTGCTTTTTTATTCTAGAAGAGTATACTTTCATTATATACGTTTTCAGCCTTTTAATATGTTAAAGTTACTGAAAATAAATTTCAATTTTTATGTATTTTATGTTTTTAATTGTTTTGTTATTCTTTTTTTTTTCTGAAGAAATGCATTCTATGATACATAGTTTTTTTTTTCGCGTGGTTAATTTTAAAGAAAAGGTGATGAAATTACATATATATACAAATCATAAAAAAAAGACCATTATAGCACAATTGAATGCATTTTAATGATTTTTTTTGTTGTCTACGAATGTTATGTACATACATATAATATTTTGTGTAATTTACATTTTTTTTTAATGATTCAATTATTTATTTTTAATCGATAAAAGAAAAGAATATATCAAGGTTTATTAAAAATATTTTTTTTCTTTCTTAGTTTATAATTCAATTTCTCTTCTTATATACGTGTTTGAAAAATAACAACAACAATATCAACAACAATAACAACAACAACAAAAATGAACAATCGTATATATATGAAATTGATTATTATTATCTTTTTCAATTAAAAATGATTACATTCATAATAATCTTTAATGTTTTAGATTTTTTTTTATTTTTTATTTGAAATGTTAATAAATTAATTTTTGATATTTTTAAAGGTCTACAAAAGTTTTTTGTAATTTGAAATTTTTTTTCATCTTCCAGAATGATGAAATAATAATTTTAAAATTTCATATTTTTTAGTTTGTTTGTGATCTTTTTACATTAGAGACAGAGCCTTTGCAATTTTCTTTCGAAAAGTTCAACGTTTCAGAAAAGTGTTTTTTTTCATTTGATTCAAATGATTAAGTTTAAGATGATCCTAATTTAAATACATATTTTCATATTGAAGATAGAAGTACGTATATACTCGTATACTTCGATAGAAAATTATAGTATCCGTATAGTAATCTGTATAGTTAATCCTTATAATAAATCTGTATTCGTTTCAAGTGTTTCATCCTAAAATATAGGAGTAATTTTTTGAAAATTTTTCATCAAATTTAGGCTCTGTTTATATGTATACCACATATCAATAAAATATTTGGCAAAATTTAATCTTATTTACGAAACCAAAACGCATTTTCAATAAATCAATTTTTGTTAATGATAAATTTGATGAAAATTTACATATATATGCAAAATAATTTTAAAATTTTTGAATTTTGGTATAAATTTAAAATATCAATCAAAAGAGAAAAAATTAATATTGTTCATCTACTGTATACCTATATTAACATATATGTATAGTGTGGGGTTTTTTTTATCATTAAAAACAACATGCACATTATTAAAAATTTTCTCTACAATTTAATTTATTTTTCAATTAAAAAATTTTAAATTAACATGTGATTTATTAGATGACACGACCTCCAATAATGTGGCGTAAACAAGAAGCAACGATTTTTCTTTTTTCCCTGTCATTTTTTTTTCTTTTCTTTTTTTTATTGTATAGATTTTCCATATGAATAAAATAAATATTCCATGAATTAACATGTACCTATAATATAATATATGTATGTATTTTTTCTTGTGTGACTACTTATTATACAACAATATTCCTGTTTCGACTTCTTGTTGACCTGATAGCTTTTGTATATATATACATAAACATATACGAGTACCATGTATGTTTGTATAGAATAAATATACTTTTTATCAATAATAAAAGAATTTAAAAAAAAAAAACAAAAAATATATTTACATATCGATTGAAATCTATAAAATGAATGAGAATACAATTTTATAATACATATCATAAAAATCATTATCAATATAAAATGCTACTTGTTAGCATACACAGCACGGTAGTAAATTAATAATAACTCCAGTATATATATTTAGTATTTATATGATTTTTTCTATTTGTATCTAAGTATATATAATACGATGCTTTGAACGCATCTATACACATATATAAAGAAAGTTAATTTGAAAGAGCCATTGCCACTGAATGTCCAAGTCGACTATCGTATATCTTATGATCATCTTTAAATTCATTTCAATTCATAAAGAAAAAGATTAAGAAGAAAAGGTGTCAAATCAAGTAGGTTTAGGTGTAAAATAAAATGAATGATGATTATTTGACACTCCTAGTTAATTTTTTATATGAATATGTGTGTATAAATAAGAACTATTAATTTACCATTTGTATAATCAGCATATTAATAATCTTGTTTTAAAATATTAACCATGTTCAAAAATGTCGAAAAGAAAACAGAAGATAGAATTTTGTATTTTTTGTTAAATGAAAATATGAAGAATATTTTTTCAACTTTCCGTTTTTAACTTTTTATTTTTATGTATGTATATGTGATCCTTTTTTATAAGTTGAATTTTTAATTTAATTTTTTTCAAATTCATGAACAGGCCTTTTTCTTCAAATAAAAATTTTAATTTGCAAAAAAACTTATCAATTAGGCATAAGATAAAATAAAGCATGTACGAGGACGATGTTTTGTAGTTTTAAGGACATTTTCTCTTTTTATTTTGAATCGAAATTTAAAAGATTTTATCATATATAAAATGTTTTTTCCATTTGTTTATTTTATGTTTTTTCTACTGTCAGTGGCCGAAGAGATAGAGCTAGGCTTCTGAAGATAAAAAGCTTGCGTTCAAATCCGTCCAAGTTGACTCAGCTTTGAATGAGTAAATTTATTTGAATTTGCTATAAATGTATACCTACGTCACTGAAGTATAGTTGTTTGTTAGTTTGGTGTCTCTTCTACTGAACATAAGCTAGGACACAAAACCAAGTATACAAATATCAGTCAGCCAGCCTTGTCTTCCAAAGAAATTCGTTCTTTACCAATAAATTTAATGGTTTGCATTCCACTTTAAACTATATAGGTGTATGTGTATAAAAAATAATTATTTAAATAAAAAAGAATTTTTAATATACCACGTTTTTAAGACGCGGTGTAAAAAGTATAAAATAATTTTTTCTAGCCTCATATAGACTCTTAATCCCATACATATAATCCTGAAAATTTGTGATTACGAATTTTAATAGCTATGGAAATACTTGTAAGATTAAAAAAGACAAACATGGGGCTCTACTCTTCACACTTCTTACTATTATATTATCTGGCGCCCCACGTTTTTCGTTTGGTATCTGTCATTGAACACTATACTTCTAAAAATCAGTTCGAAAAGTTGAAAAAAATGAAGTATGAATACTCAGGAGTCAGGATGTGTTCGATTTTAAATATCGAAATAATAAATAATAAAAACGTTTTAAAATAGTTTCTTGGATAGGCCAATATTCTAAATGGGCTGTAGGGCCATAAATGATGATGATGATTATTATTCTCTGTTTTAAAATATGTTGAGAAAGACCTCTGGTATTTGTTTCTTAAAAACCATTCTTTTTTGAAAATTAAAAAAACAGGAACACTGTTATTTGTCCTTAAAAAAATAAGAATGTTTTAGGATTTTATTAAATTTTAAGAAAAAACAAAGTCAATGGAGATAAAAGCACTTAGCAGTAGAATAATGTTTTATAGAATAAATAGAAAAATATTTTGAATTAAAATTTATCTCATTCTTATCATATCCCAACTATCTAAAGAATTGAAGATCTCGTAAACATAAATTTCGTTTTATTTTTCTTTGTTTAATATTTATTTTAAAAAAAAAAACAATATCCTCATTTTGTTTTCTTTACAGTTAAATTTCGTTCTAATTTTCAAATCTTTTGTCCCATGAGATTGATATTATATTCTTTTTTATTCAATATTTTTTACATTGTCTTTTTGTTTTTTTTTTTTGTTTTTTTGTATTTTATATAATTCATCTAATCATTTTCATTCATAGAAAATTATTCTTTTTAATAAAATTTATTTTCACATAAAATTGAAGCTAAAACCCTAAAAACCGCTAATTAACAAAAAACAAAACATGATGGATACATTTTTTTTTAACTTCTTTTATTTTATCTGTTTTGATAATTTAATATAACTAATTTTTTGTATATACATACATATACATATCTATGTATACATATTACTACAATGCTTTATTAAACCCTCACAAAATTTCGTTGTTACACTTGAATTCAAATTTTCATCGACTTTTATTATTTTTATATGAACCCACAAAAAATAGATACAAAAAACAAAAAACAACTCTATAACAAGAAACAAGACTCATTGTATATGTATATTGTTCGCATTTTTATTTACTCCCCATCATCTTGAATCACGTACATGATGACAAAATTTACAATAAAAGTTACAACCAGTAAAATAAAATAATAATGAGAGAAAAAAGAAAACAATGATAATGTTAAATATCTGTGCATCAAATGCCTATCTTACAAGATACTTAAATTAACTTTATATACGAGTATAGTACACATTGATAAGTATTACATATAGAATTTAGAATGAACATTAGGACTTTATATAATATGTAGAAAGCATCAGTTTTAGTATAAAAAATAGTATAGTAATGAAATATACACAAATTTAGTAGCTATGTCTTTTCAAATGTAATGTAAGTAGGGTATATAGTACGTATATTGTCGAAACTTTGAAAATTTCGTTTTTGCAACAAACCTCCTCTCCTCTGAATTTCAACAATCTGCTGGTTAAATATATACATATTACATGTATAGGATACTTAAAGTAACCTAATTCAATGTCTAGAAAATCATCAGGGTGCAAACACGTCCGTCAACTTTGTTGTTGTTGTTGCTCTCTTTTTCCAATACAATACATATGTATTAAGGACGCATATAGAAAGTTTTGTAAATCTATTTAGTCCCAAGGGTGTCATAATTCTTGACGAGCTCATCTTTTAGTTAAGTTCTGTGTCATTTTGTGGTGGTATATGCCACATCACATTTGATTTTCTGTTATTCCTATGGTGGTAGTGTTTATTTTATATTTGACTAACCATCTAATATATCCTAAATAACAGAATAACAGAATATAATTCTTGTGTACACTTGACATTAAATTTCGATATAGTATAACACAGCCACTTCATTTCATCTGATTTTCCCCCAAAACAAGATGAATCTTCAATACCATCAGGATACACCACATCATATCAGTGCTAGTCTCTTATTAGTTACCAGCTATTTGAATATACATATTATGTATATATGATAGTTATTTAACAAACAACAACAGATACAATAAGAGATGAAATCATATACATATGTATATGTATACGAAATTACACAATATTGTGAATAAAATGTTGCTATATATTGATTGCAGAAAGGGGAGAGGGAACGAAACAATTTCATTTTATTTAGTAGCTATACCTATATTATATAGGTTATATCCAAAAAAAAAAAAGAAAACAAGGGAAAATTCATTTCGATCGATGCTTACATATACGCTCTTCAACATCTTCATTTTTCGTTTTCTTGATGATATTGTACATTTTTATCCTCATTTTACGTCCGATTAGTATCTTTGTATATCTATAAAAAGAATAACTGTACCTATACAGTATATAACTACTGTTATAATAAATATAGAATACAATTACAGTATCCATAAACGCAAAGAGTTTTCTTTTGGGGCTGTTTTGGGGCTTTCAATTGGGGCCATTTTATTATTATATATTTCAAGAGAAAGTTGATTACAATCGCCATTTCCTTCCTATACAAAGCTTATATTTACGCACAAAATCCATATACAATGTATGAGTATATTGAGCATAGTAGTATAGATAATATGTATGGTGCAAGCACGTATAATTCGTACAATACACAAACACATTCATACTCATATACGTACGTATAGGTACTTGTGAGTACGCGTTGTAAAACTTAAATTGAATTAATTTATAAAGTTCCCTTCGGGCACTAACCTAAAAAGGAAAAATTATTTTTATACTTTTTTCTATTTTCCTTTTTTTTTCTTTTACTTTTTTTTTCTTTTCCTTTTTTTTTCTTTTCTTTTTTTTTTCTTTTTTGTTTCTTGAGTTTTCACTTTATCTTTTTGTAACATCCTTCTTCTTTAACATTGTTGTTGTTGCTGTTTTAAGTAAAATATCCTTTTTATGTTTAAAAAAATCATGAACTTAAAGTATTCATTTTTTTATATCCCTATTAGTTTTGTTTTTAAAATATAGCGATTTTTTTGTTTGTTTGGCTATTGTATTTAAAAGATTGTGATTCGATATGGCTAAAATTTTGTATTATAAAATTAATTTTTTTGTATTTTTTAAAAGAGGCAAGTTTTCTTCATTAAAAAAAAAAGAAAAAAAAATGGAAAGGAAAAGATAATGTAATCGATTATTTTTTTTAATTAAGTTAGTGTCTATGGAAACAAATTAGATTATTTTTATTTTCTTAAGTGAAATGGAAATTGTTTATTAACTCGAACTTTGTTGGAAAAAAAATTTATGGAGATATAAAGATATACCACTTTACGGAGATATTCTTGAGTAAATTTTAAAACTGAAAAATACTAGAAAGAGTCAATAAAGTAGAACCAGTAGTAGAATATGAGTTGTTTGTTACAAAAATTTTGAATATTTTTAGAAACATTTTTTAATTTTTGAAATTGTTTGAAATTATTTTTTCCTTTCAATTAATTTTCTTTTGTTTTGTCCAATCAGCACTCATTTATGTATGTGAAATTACATACATATACATTGAAATTATAGGTGAGTTACATTTCTAGTACTTTTTAAATTCTTCTTCTTCTGCAATATTTTCATAGTATGTATACCTATAGTTCATTGGGTTTAAGTTGGTATGAGAAACAAATTAAAAAGAGGCTGATTTTTTAAATTTTTAAATCAAAGTGAGCTACATTACAATTTAGGCGTTGAAAATTTTAAATGTGATTTGAAAAAAAAAACATAGATTCTCACAATTATCATGCAATTAATCATCACAGTGACGACAATTAAATCAATGTGACAAAAACGTATAATTATTTTTCAACCTACAAATTATGTATCTCTATTTTCACTATGTACTTTCGTTGGCTTTGATCAAGCATCACGCACATGTATACCAAAAAAAAATCTACTGCTTAGGCTACACTTTTTTTTTTTAAATTCACATCAGAAAAAAATAACCCCCATTAAAAATGAAAAAAAAAAGGGTAAAATTGTTTTTTGCATTTTCATCCCTTTCGCAGTTACAATTTGTTGATATGCAGGATATGATGATGTAAGCTAAAAAGGATTAACAAGTTAGCGTTTGTTTTACACTTTTTTTTTTGCCTAAATGTCAATTTTTTTCGTTTGTTTTTTCTATTTTGTATTTTTTTTTTTTAAATTTTTTTTTTTAAAATTCGAATGAGCATACATGAAATTTTAAATTGAGGTTTTAAGAAAATAGTTCAAGTGCAACTAATCACAGCCACCGGTCATGTAAAAAAAAAAAAAACAAAAAAAAAACAAAATATGTAAATAACTACTGTACGAAGAAAAAAATCATCTACCCTCTTAATTAAATGGTAATCTAGTGAAATTACAATCCAAAAAATTAAACAATATAAAAAAAATATGTACCTATTAAAAATAAAAAAACAGAGAATGAAAAAAAAATGTGACGCCTTAATGTGGCTTCAAAATGAACATTTGTGGGGACTAAACTTAGTTTATACATATTAGAATCATTGTTTTTTTTTTTCAATCTAATTTTTTATTTGTTATTTTTGGCTATAGAAATGTACACATAGAATGTGTTTAACGACCGGTAAAATTGAGTGGGTCGAATATTTAGATATATTTTTTGTTTCTACTTTTAAATTTAGAAAAAAAAGAGAAGAAGAAAATAATAAAAAAAAATAAAGAAAGAAAGAAAAAAAAAGTCATTTAGTTAATTTGAAATTGCTCGTTACTATGTTTGAATTTCTAATATGATTCGTTAATTTTTTATTATCATTTAAAATCATTAAATTTTATGAGAAAATTTATGCATACATTAGGGTTGCCAGATTTTTATAAATCTTCACGAGGACAAAGATAATATTATTTGGTTTAGCTTATAGTATTGGATTTCATTAGATGGATATTCTAAATGTGTAAAGGATGAAGAACGAGATGCCGTTAATACGTAATTTAAAAAAAAGATTCGATTTTTCTCAAAGTTATTTATTATAATAAAAAAAATTACAATGGAAATATATTTCAAAAAAACAACAAAAAAAAAAGGTTCAAAATATTAATGACAAAAAATGTGCGAGTTCGAGAACGTCAAATGATCGTCATTTGACGATATTCAGCCAAAGACGTTGTATTGTTGAATTTCGTCAATTGACGATCATCTGACGTTTTCAAAGTCGCAGAATCATTATTAATATAAATAACAAAAAAGTATTACAATGAACAAATTCTTATGATTACACGGTTTAAAATTTTTACAACTTTAAATGTTGGCAATTTGTTGCCAATTCTGAATGTTGTAATTTTAAATACCAAAATCGTAGTGAAATTTTTGTTTGTAAAATTACCACCAGAACTGGGTTTTGTTTAACACAGTTTTGTAATTTTACAACATTATCGAGAAAACGTTTAATATTTGATTTGTAAAAATACATTTAGATTTGTTTTCCATTTCCACAAAAAGTGTAAAAATACAATCAGTTTTGGAATTTGTAAATTTGCTTATTTATTCCTTTTACATGTTTTTTGTTTAAAACAAATAAGGAGCCTACACGATAGTCGATATAAAATAAAAATCAAGACCATTGTAGTTGAGTTTATATGGAAAACTTTTACAGTCTATTGTATAATGTGTAAAAAATTTTAAAATTTTGGTAGTAGGCTATTCGTCAATATACAAAGACTGTAAACCACTTTTCTCTATAAACTACAACTACAATGATCTTACAATTGCGTATACCATATCGTGAATACCCCTTTTTTTCAATACCTCCGATATGGCGAGAAGTGAACTTCTAAATCAAAAATACAGTTTGATTATAAAGATACATAATTTTATTAACTTAGAATTAGTTTGTACATATGTAAGTTATAAAAAAAAAATCATAATATTCATTAGAATAAGTTTGTACATGTGAAAGTTGTAAAAAAATATCATAATATTCATTAGAATAAGTTTGTACATGTGTAAGTTATAAAAAAAAATCATAATAGCTATTCATAATATTCATAATTATAATTATTATTTTTCTTATTAATAATAAACTATACGTTTATATGCATGTGTTTTTTAGTTAATATATTTTATTCTTCAATTATAAAAAATTCTAAAAAACACTCTGTACACTTGTACATCATATACTTTGTGTTTTTAGCCCTCAAAACAAATTATTCTAATATTTTATTTATTTTTTTAATTTACTTATTTATTTAATAAATTGCTTGTAATACTGCTGTCCAATGTTGATTCACCGCTAGGCAACACTATAACCAAATCAAGAAGCTATATACATATATTATTATGTACATAAAATAAAACAAAATTAAACAAAATAAAACAAAACTAAACAAAATTAAACAAAATAATGTAAAAATACTTACATATATCAATATATATATATATATATATATATATAGGTATATATATATATATATATATATTGTATCACACTTTGAATATAGGTATAATATGTATATTTAATATAATATATATATTTAAATAAATTATATATAATACCGGGAATTACTTTACGACACGTCCTATTCAGTTAACACTTCACTTTTAACTGACCACAAGCAATGTAAGAATTAAATATAAATTCTGTAAAACTGCCACAATCAATGTAAAAATTAAACATAAGTTCTGTAAAATTCCGATATAGAATTTTATTTTACATAAAAACTTTAAATTTACAATCAAAATGTTGTAAATTACATTCTATAAATTTACTTTTACAATACAATGTGTTTTTCTACAAAAATATTTAATTTTACATTTCATTTTCGTAAAATTGATATTGCAATTTAATTTTAGTATTTAATTTTGCAATAATTCACAACTTTTAAAGTTGTAAATTTCACAAAATTTTTAACCGTGTACCCATATTAAAAATTCGATATTTTTATTTTTTTAAAACATATTTTTCGTTAGATTTAGCGCATTGAATTAATTTTTTTTCATTTTTACATAGTTGTAGAATTCTATACACTTCATTGTGTTATTGAAGAAAATAATTTTTTTCGTTCATCGCTCCATTTAATATTCATAACACTGAATATTCGTTCAACGTAAGCAGAACTACTACTACTAGCAGGTATACTTAGAAAAAATGATATAAAGTTATATAAATTAAACAGTGAATCAATGTCGATTTTCGTCACATTCAGTGATGCCAGTATTATTTGAAGAAAATATGCTATTTTCATGGAAAAAATGTGCCAATTTTATGCCAAGTAGAAGTAACATAAATTTGTGCTTTTTTTGTGCTCAAAGGAAAAAGGATCAGAAACTTAAATTAAGTTGAAAATTCTTTTTATTTCCATTCAAAAATATGATACAATGTACAAAAAAACAAAAAACATTTTCACGTTAAAAACAATGTAAAAAATTAAAATAAAAGTATTAATATTATGTACATATTAATCGAAAATAAATCCTCTTTAATTCATTACTTGCTGTTTCTTTATCTTTTTTTATTTATTGCCTCCTGTTTCTTCATAATCTTTTATTTATTGCCTCCTGTTTCTTCATCATAAATATTTGAAATATCAACAAAATTCACATATTCAATTGGATTCTGTTTCTCGCACTCCTCAGAGTTATCATAAATTGAATAATGAATACCTACGTTTTACTAAATCGTCAGGTATATCGTAATCATGACAACATTTAGCCTGACTTTTTAAAAAATATTTCACTGTTATGAGTGAATTTAAAAGTTTCGAATCCATGCGATTTCGAAGTTTAGATTTGAACAAACTCATTTGACTGAATACACAAATGTATCCATTATGCATTACAGAATATGAAATTTTACAAATGTGCTAAAATTATTCTTTTTTCAGTTAAATGTGCTGAAAATGTACTAGCATAATTTTATTCAAAAAAATGTGCTTCTGTTGAAAATATGTGCCGAAATAGCACAAATTGTGCTCATATGACATCACTGGTCACATTACTTATTTCCATAGATTCAATCAATTCAAGAAAAATTTCAAAATCTGGAAAATTTTCTTCTAAACTAAATTTTTGGTTTTTCTATACAATAATGATATATCAATAAACTTATTAAACACATTTTGAATTCAGAATGCGGTTTTATAAGGAAGTAATATTCTTTTATAAGTTGTTTTCCTCAGCTTAATTTTCGAGAGGATTTTTAAGCCTTTAAGAGGACAGAGGACATTATTCAAGTAAAGAGGACAATCCTCGTCAAAGTAGGATGCCTGGCAACCCTAGCATACATATACATACCTGTGTATATTCATTCAGTGATGATGAAAAATAAAGCTTATAAAAGGAGGGGAATTAATAAGGAGAAAGGCCTGTAATTTGAAAAAATAAAATTATTATGTAGGTATACATACTTATAATAAAAGAACAGTAGAATTGTGTAAGAATTATAATTAGTCGAACGTATGGTTGAAGAATAAATAAGAAAATTTTCTAGATGTTCTTTTAAAATTTAAAATTATTTTTAAAATCATTTAATCAAGAAATATGCTTTTTGTTTTGTTTGAGTACTTAAATAAGGAAAAGATTTTAAGGTTCAAGAAAAGTATTTGAGAGAAAAGAAAGTTTTGTTCGATATACATATATGATAGAATATCTTTTATGTATACAAAAAAACTAATCATGAAAATTTTTCAAAGATTTGAAATTTTACAATATTCGATTTCAATGGAGTAAGGACTTGGCTAATCCCCTTGTAAAGAACTTTTGAATGTGATAATAATTTGACTGATGGTTTTCGTTTGTAAAACCAATTGAATATTAGTTTTCATATAAAAGTCAAGGATTTCTTTCGACAAGCTGGCGTGTAATTTTATTTAATATAATTTCACTTATAAAATTAACAATAAATTTTGTCTTTTTCGCTCTAAATAACAAAAGTATAAAAATAAACTTAGAATTTCAAAACAAATTTCCTCATTTTTTAATTTAATAACGTCCTTTTGTTATGTGTAAAAAAAAAGCGAAAAGAAAAGAAAAGTGATAAAATATATAGAAGAAAAAAAAATTGAACTAAAAAATGATTAATGACATGAATTGACATAAATCCATTATCGCAGCGAACCGAATGAAATTCTTGTTAAAATTCTGATATTCAGTTATGTATACGTATATGTATATATTCCTGTCGGATGTCAGGACAGGAAATTCAAAGAAAATTAACTTTTATTCCCCATATAGATTTAGATTAATATCTATATAAGCTTTATAGCTAGAAGGGATCTCTTTATTATTTACAAAATGAATTTTACATTGGACATACATATGTATATCTTAAAATGATTTTATAAAATATATAGTTTTGTAGTTTTTCTTTTGTTATATTTATTTATTTTGTCGTTTTTTTTTTACCAGTTATTCAAAAGTTTTCCAATTCAAAAATATGTCAAATCAAGATTTATATATACATACATTTTTTCGAACGTTCGATTCAAAGTGACATTAAAAAAAAAAGAATAAATTTAAGAATTATAATTTCGAATAACCCATTTGAATATTTAAAAATACTATAAAACTTGAATTTAATTCAATAAATTTGAAATAAAATAATATCATCACACAAATATAAAAGTTGAATATGCACATATGCTTCCATATTTCGACTTATACATATTGGTTTTTACTTATGTTTGAAAAAAAAAAGTTTAAATTCTTTGATTTTTATATAAGGTATAGTTCAATTTATTGCAAAATTTATAAGATTCAATAAATATTATTATTTTATGGATAATAATCCTTTCTAATCTGTTTTAATGGTTATTTTTTCTTTTCTTTTCTTCTTTGAGAATTTATTAAAATTTTTATTAAAATTTTGTTTATTAATTTAAGACGAAGTATCTACGAGTATATAGTATATGTATTTATATAGTTTAGTTGATTTAAAAGCTCTTCTTTTTTTTTTCTCTTTTATTTATTTTATTTGTATTGAACTATATCAATTATATGATTTAATGTGAACGAAGCTTATTATTTAAGTTATTTTTTAAATATGTAAATTATACGCTATTGAGTTGCTATAAAAATATTTTATATCGACTTTTATGGTTCAAAATTCTTATATTGTTATACCAGAATTTGAATAACTTAATTTTGAAAAATAAATAAAATAAAATTGAAATAAAATTGTGTTGGAAATTCCTAATTATTTATTTTCACATATTGGATTATGTTTGATGTTTTTGAAATATCTCACAATTAAAATTTACCATCGGAATGAATTGAAAATAAATAAGGCCAAAATTTAAATAATCTATTTACGTATACTTTACTGGTTCGTTTTAAGCGAAGCACTGGAAAAACGTTTTGCTGTAATAAAAATATAATGATCATATATTCCTTAAGGAATCCTTCATAAAAAAGACTCATATTGTAGAGTTTGTTAAAAATTGAAAGCGAATGATCTGCACATGCTATATATAGCATATATGTGTGTTAGTGTTTTCCTCTCTAGTGCAAAAATTCTCTAAAATTATACCATTATCTTACTGCGCAGTTGTACCATTCGCTTTTAGTTTTTAACAAACGCAAACAAAAGGAAGCTGTACTCTTTAGACCAAAATCAAAAGAGAGCAAAAAGCTAATGTAAAGAGTTATAATGAATAATATCTATACTTATTATTTGTCTTGCAACTTAACAAATTAAGTGCATGTATATAATTTTTCGGTCTAAATGTAACTTTTAAGAATCAGGGTATTAGGCAAGGTAAATAGAATACAATTTTTTGAAGATATTTCATGTAGAAATTCAGAATGAAACATTGATGAAATTAATCGAACGGTCGTCATCTTGGTCAAAGTTAGTCAGAATAGTAGCGTTTTGCTGAAGATTTGCTGCAAATTGTAAGGGCAATGACAACAAGTTATCGAATTTATGTTCAAAAGAGCTGGATGAAGCGTCCAAGATAATAATTAACTGGGTACAGAAAGTTCAGTTTCCTAATGAATTTGAGTGTTTAGCAAGGTCGAAAAACGTATCCGTCAAAAGCTCACTGATATCTCTTAATCCATTCATGGACGATAATGGGTTACTTCGGGTAGGAGAAAGGTTACAGCATGCAAGTTGCACATCAATTAACAAGCATCCAATAATTTTACCGAGAGAGACATTCCGGAGATTTGTTGCAAGGAGAGGTATTCCAGCGGATATGTACAGTGACAACGGGACGAATTTCTTAGGAGCAAGAAACTATTTATCGGAAATATACAAATATGTATCTTCAATTCAATTTAACTCTGTAGTATCCGAATCACTTTCAACCATGGGAACAAATTGGCACTTTATATCTCCAGCATCACCTC
Source organism: Bombylius major (assembly GCA_932526495.1). Taxonomy (NCBI): domain Eukaryota; kingdom Metazoa; phylum Arthropoda; class Insecta; order Diptera; family Bombyliidae; genus Bombylius; species Bombylius major. The sequence continues at coordinate 21,697,856 of OW052043.1, forward strand.
ATTTTGGAGAGTTGTGGGAGTCGGCGGTCAAGTTAATGAAATCACATCTGTATCGAGAAATAGGAGATAGTATTTTGACATTTGAAGAAATGGCAACGTTATTGGCTCAAATAGAGGCAGTTTTGAATTCGAGACCCCTCTGTGCGGTAACATCAGACAGTAATGGCTTAGATATTCTTACACCGGCTCACTTTCTGGTTGGAAAACCATTAGTTGCCTTGCCAGATCAGGGATTCGAAGAAGGTAACATTCCGAAATTACAACGCTGGCAATTGGTACAAGCTTTAACTAATAGTTTCTGGAAGCGATGGCATAGAGATTATTTGACAACACTCCAACAGAGGCCAAAATGGCAGAAACCTCAGTCAATGTTTGAATTGAACGATGAACGATGGTGCTGATAGCAGAACATGGGCTACCTCCTACAAAATGGTTAAGAGGACGAATCATACAGGTTCATCCGGGGACAGATGGTATAGTTCGAGTAGCTACGGTCAAAACCAGTAGAGGAGAGCTGCAGCGTCCAATTAGCAAGATGTGTAAATTACCAATAGGTTAAGGAAAGGTTTCCCTTAACCGGCGGGAAGATGTTTAGAATAGTTCTGCCTTAATTTTATTTGTATAAGATTTGGTATTTGAATTAATAGTTAATAGCTTTATGGTCTGCATTGGAAACTATACATTAACTTTTATGTCAGTTATTCAGCAATGTCAGTTTATCAATAATGTTAGTAAGTACTGTACTTCTGACGAGTAACTTGGGTTTAACAATAAAGTAAAGTTGAGTAGTAAGACAAGTGCCTGTTTTTAATTCAATTTTCTTTTGGGTTTTGTTATTCATTGGTCCTTGTGCTGGACAAACATTCACATAAATTTCGGGTCCTTGTGCTGAACAATTTTCATTAAACGTTTTGGTTAAACATTGTATTCTATTTACCTTGGGTATTAGGTATTTCAGAAATAATTCTATAGTTGTCTAAATAAAAACAACGAATTCATGCAGAATAGATTGAGTGAGGTTTGACTGAGTCAATTGTGCAAATTTGTTCAGAAACCTTCTTGTAAAATAATTTTTTGTAATGAAAAACATTTTTTAATAATTCTTTAAAGTTTAGATTTGTCTGTATCTAATCAACATAATTTAGATAAGACTGAATAAAACTTTCGGTCGTTGTAATTTTAACCAAAAAAAATCTGTAAAACAAAAACATTATTCATAAATACATAATATAAAATTTAAAAGTGAGATTTTCAAACAAATACTACCTATAATATGTACATATCTTATCAGAATGTTGTTATTTGAAAAAAAAATGTATATGAAAAGGTGATTAAACTATATACAAACAACATTTCAACATCAACATTTTTTTTTAAATTCAAACTCAAAAATATGAATCTTTCAAAATCACTTCAATATATATGTATGTATGTACATATAACGAAAAATTGTTTTATAAAACAAAACAAAAAAAATAAAAATCTTTACAAAATTATGGATAATTTTAAAATTTCTTAATTAAAATACCTTTCTTTACAAAATTAAACAAATTACGAACATTAATTTGTTATTATTGTTTATGAAGTTATCAACTTTTACATACGAATTACAAAATTCAGAAGGTTTTTTTTCTTCAAGTACCTACATCATAAAAACCACATTTACAGTCATACAGATATGTATATTATATGTACTTATGTCAAGAAAAATTATTTTGTTAAATAATTTTTTCATAATTTACTCAACGACTTAACATTATTTTTAAAATGAAATCTCATTAAACATAAACAAGCAAAAATTATTTTAAAATAACTTGTCATTTAATATAATATCTTCCCAATCTGATATATAGTACATATATGTACTCATTCATAAAGCAACAATGAGAATGCCATTCTATACATATATTATGTATTCAATTTCCATCGTTAAGATTTAAAAAAAAAAAAAAAAAAAATTTTAAAAAAAGCATGCAAAAAAATTTTTTTGTTTTTTAATTTTTCTTTTTATTTTTTTCTTTTTTAAATAATAAAATTACACTTAAATGCGTTAATATGTGATCCATTTTTATATATGTACAATAATATATTATCAATGCCCTACAATTTTGTTCAATAAAAATTTTCTTTTCCATCACAATTATAAGAAATAAAAAATAACATTTTTAATATTGAATAATGTATAGGTATACTGGGTTGGTTACCATATACATACATATTATAAAATATGATCACACATATTACTTATATAGGTGCATAAAAATTATTTGATATTCGATAAAAATGTCTCAATTTATCCGCTAGAATATCCTATATTTTACTACATATGATGATCCCCATATATGTATGAACATTTTATACGAAAATTAAATCGTGTGATGATGGTGCGAAGAAAAAATAATGTAAAAGGAAAGTAAAAGAAAAAAAACAACAAGAAAACAGAGTTTCAGAACCACAAATTGACTATATTTATCTGTAAAAAAAAAATGAAAAAATAAAAAGCGTATACGAAAATAAAATTGTTTGATCGTTTTTCGATCGCAGTTATGTAAATCAATCAAAACAATTATGTTTACGAATTGGGCGGGATGGTATAAATTTTTTTATTTAGGAAAGAAAAAAAAAGGAAAGAAGAAACTGGAGAATGAGAATTTATTGATTTTTTGGGTAACAAAATTCAGTATAATATTTACTTCTTTTCATACCTATATAAATTTCAAATAAAAAAATAACTACATATAAATTACATTTACGTGCACGTATGAAGTTAAAGATATGCAATGATGCAATTTTACACATACACATACACACACACACACACACACAAATACATTTACTCGTATGCATATGTATAATTTATATGAATAATTTGCAAATAAAGTGTATTACGTGTTGCCAGATGATGATGGGGTAATTTTATGTCGATTAGTTTAAGTCAATCAATTACGGTTTACAGTGTAAGTTTTGTGAATTGGATTTGCACAACATCTTAAGGAATATGAATTGAATTAAAATCTTTAACATTTTTTTTTATTTGGAAAAAGAAAACTGACCAAGCGATATACATTTACGTAGATATGTATGTATGTATAAGACCGGTTGTATTATCTGCACTGAATAAGGTATTGCTGCTGCCGTTGGATGATGGTTGTTGAATGTGCAATATTTACATCAGATGAAGGCCCAAAAGGCAAAAGGGCAAAAGATAATTAATGGGTTTGTGAACAACCCAGACACATTCAAAAAAAAAAAAAAAAAATTAGGTATGTTAAAAAAAATGTAATAATAAATTGACCCTTAAGCAAAATATGACTTCATATGAATGTGCTGTGTGCGTATATAGCGATACTGAAGAATCTTGATCTTATGGTATTATATACTAAAAATTTAGGACCCATCGAATATAAGAATGGTTTTTATGCATTATGAAAGTTACCTTTTGCTTTTATCACTTTTTCGGCTAATACTGATTTGTTTCTTGTTTTTTTTTTTATAACTATACCTTTTTTTTAAGATTGTGAATAATTCATAATTATGACCTTTTGAAAAACATCTTGTTTTTTTTTTTTGTTCTTGTTGATTCGTTAACTTGTCGATTGAAAAATGTCTCAATTTCTTGAAAATTAGGCTTTCTAGTTTTTTTTTCTTTTCAATGTTTTTTTTATACTTTATTTATTTATTTTTTTTTTTGGGAATTGCATGTTTTCTCTTTTTTTTTCTTGTTTTCGGAAAATAAGAGGAAATCATTTTCTTGCTTTACTTTTTATTGGGAATTTCTTATATATGTAAGTAGACAAAAATATTAGCTTTCCTTCCTTTCATTTTAAAGAAATTATTTACAAATTAAAGACAATTTAGTTAAAATTAAAAAATGAAAAAAAAAAATGTTTTTGTCAAGATTTTTTGATTAAAAAAAAAAATAAATAAAATATGAGCACGCATCTTCATAAATGACTATCAATTTATTTATTATTATGATATTTTTCCTCTTTTTGTTGTTGTGTTTAATGTAATCTAATTATGTTCATATTATAATGATGTTGATGATAATGTGAATATCTTTTATAAAATATACTTAGTAAAAAAGAAAAAGAAAATTTTAATCATGAACATTTGTGATCTGACCAAACCACAAAATGATTGTGTTGTCGAATGTCTCATAAAAATTGATGGCGTCTCCAATTAATTTTTTTCTTCTTGTATTTGCGGTTTTTAACATAATTTTAGTCGTTTATCGTCATTCCCACATACCTGAAATATCTTTTACTTTTTTTTAATTTAAAAAAGCAATAAGGGAAAAAAAAAAGAATCATATATAGATAATATGTATTAAGATACATACAGTCAGAACAAAAATTGAGCGAACAATGTTACTTTTTCATTTCAAAGTTTAATAAAAACTAAAATAATTGAGTAAAAAACATGGAGTTGATACAAAATAAAGTTTTATTTGTTTGTAATAAAATATTAAAAAATCAACGAAAAAAAATTAAAATTAGAAAAACTACAACACAATTTATAAAAAAAGACCGAAATTTTCAAACAAAAAATGAGCGTACAGCATAATAACTATGAGTACACTGTTGTTACCGTTACATTCTATTTTCAAAAATTTGGTACATTTTCAATAAGAAGTAAATTTTAATAGTCTTTCAACGTAATTATTGTTGATAACACCATACATTACATTATATTTGTAGTTTATTTTATTGAAAATGAAAACGAATAGACAAGAAACAAGTGAAAATGTTAGAAAAATTATAATAACAATGAAAAATGAAGGAAAAACTATAACTGAAACAAGTAAAACAATAAATAGACCACGTTCAATAATTCAAACAATCATAACAAAATTTAGAAGCCATGGAAATATTAAAAATAAATCTGGTAGAGGACGAAAAAAGTGTTTAAGTGAAACTCAAATAAGAAATATACTTAGAAAAGTTAAAGAAAATCCATAATTTTTCCACACTAGGCCTTAGATTTTCCTTCAGGATCTTCAAATAAAAGTAGGCATTCATTTTTGAATCAATAGAAGCTAGATTACCAGGTCCACTCGATGCTATACACCCCCACACCATTACGGAACCACTACCGTGTTTTATAGTTTTCCACATTTTTTGTATCATATTCTGTTTTGCACTTTTTGGACTTGGAAATTTCGGTCTTTTTTTATAAATTGTGTTGTAGTTTTCCTAATTTTTATTTTTTTTCGTTGATTTTTTAATATTTTATTACAAACAAATAAAACTTTATTTTGTATCAACTCCATGTTTTTTACTCAATTATTTTAGTTTTTATTAAACTTGGAAATGAAAAAGTAACATTGTTCGCTCAATTTTTGTTCTGACTGTATATCATACATTGAATAACTTCAGGTAGATATATGAAAAAGATAAAAATTGTTACTTTATTACATTTTCTTTTCTTTTTGAAATCCATCAGGCATATAACAATCAATGCTGTTAATAATGTAAAACTTATTTTTGTTGTTGTTTATATATTGTTTAGTTGCTTTAGTTATAATTATATGGTCGATAAAGGATTCAATTTCTGTTTAATATTCCAATTAGGTTGTCAGTTTGATGTTTGTAAATTGATTTTTTTTTTCTTATTTTCGCTTTTTTAATACCATAATTGAGATATATGTATCGTATATACATATATCCGTTTTCAGTGGTAATTATTGAAACAACAAAAATAAAATGAAATATGTATACAACAAAATAATGGGAAAATAAAATTGAATACTTTGTCTTAAACAACAAAAAAGTCAATAAATTGTACTTCGAATTGTGTATTGCCACAAGCTTTTTCTGATATCATCGATAATTTAAAAAAAAAAAAAAAAAATTCCTACAAAATAATTTTAGGGTCTACAGAAGTTTTAATTTGTAATTATATGTGTAATTGCAAGAAAAAATAAAGATAAAATCTGAAGATAATAAGCATGTCATTTTGCGTACCTACATATATATGGTATTCTTAAATTTGTTTAAGCTTTCATAAAAATTAATTATTGAGATTAAAAATTTTTATAAGAAAAATAAAGAGAAGAGTTTGAAATTTGTGAAACCATTAAAACTTTTACTTAAAGATTTCACATATCTTTTTTCTCTAAGGATTAAGAATTAATATTGTATCAAAAACCTCATATTTTATGAAACCAGTATAAAAAAAAATCGTTTAAAATTTTGAAAACAAAATTGAAATGATTGATTTGTGAAAAAACTCACATGATGTTAAAAAAAAAGTATTGAAGATGTACTTTCTTAGAAAGTACAGAAAGCGCAGCAACACATCAACTAAAGGCTGAAACACAATGTGTAGCTGTAGTTTGTAGCAGTAACTTGAAGTTGTAGTAGTAGTAACACTTTGTAGCGCGACATCAATATCGGCAAACACAATGATTTAGTATGTATTTGAATACAAATGACATTTGACTTTCAAAATTCAGAAACCAACTGCCAAAAATCAGTTATCTAGTTGTAGCTGTAGTATGAAGTAGAAAAGTAGCAACTTTTAACTTCAGCTACAACTACAACTTCTACTACAGCTACACATTGTGATGCGTCGTATGACAACTAAGGTGTGTACTTTTGACAGGTCGTAGTACTACATGTACTACATACTACAGCTACACATTGTGTTTCCGTCTTAAAAAAAATTTCAATCATGTCATATACAATATAATGATATATTTATGTGTAGGTATACATATGAAGGTATTTTTTGAGTTGCACGGTTAATTGGTTTCGTGCTAAGTGTAGTCAATCAAAATCGGTATAATTATGTTTCTAGTGTAAAAAAAACCAATTGTACAATATATTAGTTTCCTCAAGTTGAAGCCTAAAAAGTCCACAGAGAGAGCAGAAACAGAGATTTGAGAATAGATAGTGCTTATTAAAAAGCTACAAAAACTGACACATTTGAGTGTAAATAAAACAACCCAGCCATCAGTTAAGTCCGTTGGAGAACATGTAATATAACGGAAATTTAGTTATTGAAAACTGAGTTTTTATATGAAACCTGAACTGAAATTCAAGTGAAACTTCTAGGTGAATCCAGCCAGTCAATTTTCCAGCTGCTTCAGTCTTGGTGGGTTCTTTGTTCTTTAGGAACATCCTGTCGTAAGTGGTCGGTTATACTTACATAAAGTTGGACCGGCTTTCCAAAACAAACAAAAAACTGACTTATCAAAGCCAGAAAGCTCTTTATACAAAATACAAAAATCAAAAATATGTTATCAAAGAAAAATGTTTGTTGATAGAGAAAATATTTACTACTTCACTATATCCAAAAAAAAAACGAACTAACTATATGCAGAGTTGATATTGACAAAGATGAAAAAAACTGAATTCTCGTTTTTCTTAAATTCCAAAAATATTTATTTTTTAATAAATTTCATGTACAAAATTAACGAAATTTTTAAATATCTATTTAAAAAATGTAATATCGAGTTATCATATAATATGTACATATTATTTAGTACGTATAGCGTATAGGTGTATAAAAATTGATAACACCTAGAATTCTTTGAGATTCTTTAAACGCATGTAGAAGCTAGAAAGCTTCTAAAATCTTGTAAAATCTTTTCCCCTATCAAGAAACTCAATTCTTAGATTTTCTCTCTCCCAATTTTTTCTTTTATTTCGTATTTCCTTTATTTCCCATTATAAAACAAATCTTTACTTTTATTAAAACAAAAGACGTATGTACTATGTACATACATAGTTTTGACTTTATCTGGGTGCCACGTATTTTGTTTTTCACATTTTCTTTTTGTTTTTCTTCTTCTGATAAATCAAATTAACTTTTTTTATAAAAAAAAAAAAATGATTTTACCAGAAGCAACAAAGTTGAAAGAAATTATTGTTACAAAAAATATATAAATTTTAAATATTAGTGACATAAATTAATGAAAAGTTTCAAAAATATGAATTTGATTAATTTTAAATTTTCTATTAATAAAAACAAAAATATGTAGTATGTACCTATAAACAAAAAGTATCTAACAGTATAAAAAAAAACAAAATACTTCACCACCTCCACCGCATGTATGTATTATATTATGATGTATGAATTATCTAATCAAATTTGTTTTATTTACTTTGTACACACAATTCTCGTGTAAAGTGAATGAACAAAAAAACAATAATAATAAAAAACACAAATAAAGTATCTATAAACATCATTTTTATACTTTTATAGATATACATAGTGTCTAATACATAAAATAATAATAATAAATGAATTACAAACTGGTTATTCACTGTACGCGTCAATTTTTCCATTAAATCAAGTCATATGAGACAGAAAGAAATTATTTATGAGTTTTCTCCTCCCATTATCCCCACAAAACAGCTTTTCTATATCAAAATGTTCATTCATTTTAAATATGTTATATGAAAAACTTATATATATATAGGTATACATATATGCACATACATATACATATATGAATTTGTAGTAGATACAAAATTGCGGGAACTGATACTATATTGTAAAATTGAAAATTCGTTTTTTTTTTTCAAATTTTTAAATGTGTGAGTATAAAGTGAAGCATTTGGCAATACACATATGCTGTGATGTGACATGTAATTTTTCCATATGTTGTATTGTATGTGGGTTTGTTTATATGTCCTTAACAGACGATCTGATCCTTTTACATTTTCTCTTTTCCTATTTTAAAAAAGAGTTTTTTGTTGTTTTTTTCTTTCACTTTATTCATTTGGTATTGTGCCAAAAATGTTCATTGTCTTTCCTTTTATGTGTTTTTCCTTTATTGTTTCAATCTGTGAATGTTGTATATATGTATGTATGTACCGTATGTCTGGCGTGTGAAAATCGTTTACGACCAACCATAGACGACTATTTTTTATGAGATCTCATTTCACTATAGGTACATACATACTTATATATGTACATATATACGTGAGTATAGACGCCCACCCAGTAGAATAAATGGATTTGATTCTAAGGAAATCAATTCGGAATGTAGTAAAAAGTAATCAATTGATTACTGTTTTGATTACCTGTAATGCAGTGGGAATCAATTGATTTCTGTTCTGATTACCTGTAATGCAGTGAGAATCAATTGATTTCTGTTCTGATTACCTGTAATGCAGTGAGAATCAATTGATTTCTGTTCTGATTACCTGTAATGCAGTGAGAATCAATTGATTTCTGTTCTGATTCCCTGTAATGGAGAAAAATAATATATAAAGAGCTAATAAACAAAAAGACGTAATTAGCATTTTAAAAATTTTCCATTCGTCATCCAGAAATAATAATGCGTATTATTAACTTAATAGTAACAATTATAACAACATTGCATTTTTAGTTTATCAAAAACTTTTGTATGTGATGGTTTGAAGTGAAAAGAAGTGCCCAGTAGAATACAGAATTTATTCGAAATTAATTCTGAATAAATTCTATTGATTCCGGACCGATTCTACTTTGGATTACCAAACACATAAAGAATGCATTACTTTAACATTGGCATGTCATAGGCAGTAATCAATTGATTACCCATCTGCATTACCTGTAATGCATTCTGAATCAATTACATGGAATACATTCTGAATCGAATACATGTAATGCATTCTGAATCAATTACATGGAATGCATTCGGAATCGAATACATGTAATGCATTCTGAATCAATTAGATGGAATGCATTCGGAATCGAATACATGTAATGCATTCTGAATCAATTAGATGGAATGCCTTCTGAATCGAATACATGTAATATATTTGGGGTTAAATAAAATCCAAGCAAATTAAATATTTAAATTCATTTATTCAAGAATCTAATTATTCTTAATTTAACATTTTTTTCAACTTAAAAGCAAAAATTAAATCAAAATAATTCAAAAATTTTTTTTTTAAAACTAAAAAAAACCAAGAAAAAAAATATATCTTGAAACTCTTAACTATACACATTATTAATACTGCATTTTATCAGATGCAAAGAGCTGCGGAGTGCTTTTATGTAGTTGTTCCCACCATATACCTCTGAAAAAGTATGAAAATTAATATAGTTAAAAATTTGTAATTATTCATAAAAATCAAAAATTTAACACTATTTTTTGTTATATTATTATCTAAAACTTACCTTTTATTATACAAATACATAGTAATTTTTTTAAAAATGTTATTATAATTTATTATTTATACTTTTCACTGCTATATTATTTATTTTTTATTTAATTTTTTAATTTTTCACTTCTTTTCACTTCAAACCATCACATACAAAAGTTTTTGATAAACTAAAAATGCAATGTTGTTATAATTGTTACTATTAAGTTAATAATACGCATTATTATTTCTGGATGACGAATGGAAAATTTTTAAAATGCTAATTACGTCTTTTTGTTTATTAGCTCTTTATATATTATTTTTCTCCATTACAGGGAATCAGAACAGAAATCAATTGATTCTCACTGCATTACAGGTAATCAGAACAGAAATCAATTGATTCTCACTGCATTACAGGTAATCAGAACAGAAATCAATTGATTCTCACTGCATTACAGGTAATCAGAACAGAAATCAATTGATTCCCACTGCATTACAGGTAATCAAAACAGTAATCAATTGATTACTTTTTACTACATTCCGAATTGATTTCCTTAGAATCAAATCCATTTATTCTACTGGGCGGGTATGTTACACAATAAATTTTTACACACATACAATTTTTGTTTAAAAATTGTTGTTTGTCTCTTTCATGTTAACTATAGTGAAAAAGTTAAAATTCAATATTTATTACTTGATTTTCACTTTATTTTCCTTTTTGCTTTTTTTTCTTACTCTGACGTTATATTATGTTTCTTAACTATACATATGTTTTTGTTTTTCCTATAGGGCACATAAAGGGACAAAAAAGAAAAACAAAAATTGTGAAAATAGAAAAAAATAATTTTGTCTTTTCCATGGTAGTAGTAGTGTACTGGAAAATTAATCTTATTCGTTGTTTGTACTTTTTTTTGTTTTTCATATTTTACTTCCCATATTCAGGATATTTTTCACCTTTTTTTTTATTATACGTTTTTTTACACCGTTTTTTTTTCTTTTTTTTCTCCACTTTCTGTTGTTTTTCGTTTTTGCCTTCCTTCGCCTATATGTATATTTATGTATATATACGCATACATATGTATATTACATATTAGTTTTCATTATAGCAAAGAAACATGCGCTTTAGTGAAATTTTACATTCAATTTCCTTGTTTTTTGTACCATATCTACTATACAATGTAATAATGTATGCTCTTATTGTTTTTACAATATTATCTTTTTAGAATATTAAATAAAAGGAAAAAGGAAGAAAATTCAAAAAAAAAATATGTATGATAGAAAAAATTTATTGAATTTGTCTGATGGGAAGTTTTCCTCGATTATTTTTTTATGTTTTCTATTAAAATACTAAAATAATTATATTATTATTTTCTTTCTGGGAGAGTTTTAAAATGTGACATTTTTGTTATTCTATTCAAATGCGGCTAGAAAGTGTAAGCATCTGGGTTTTATTAATTGGTTATTTAAAAAAATTTTTATTTTGAGGAGAAATAAAAGGAAATAAAAAAATTTCTTGATTTGTAAACGGGTATTTTTGAATTTTATTCCCTATGCTTCAGTCAATAATGTGTTTTTAATTTTTGTTGTAGAAATACATATTTGAGATTTTATTAGGAATAGCAATTTTTATATTATTCTTTTTAGAAAAAAATAACGAAAGGATTAAAATAATATGCACAATCAAAATTTTATTCTTAGAAAAGTACTTTTGGTAAACAGATTAGAAAATTGAACAATACATATTTGAGTAGGGCTGAATAGCCACTAAAAAAAATTTAAAAAGAAGCAATCAAGTAAAGTTGAAAATAATCATTTATATAACAATTAAATAACTTGTTTGAATATTTGAAATCAAATTTGCATTAACATGAAATACGAATTTTTCAAGAATAAGATTTTATTTAAAAATTAAGGGACCTGTCCATGGACTTCATAATACATAGGTACTACTTAAATTTTTTTAATTTTTTTTTTCCAAAAACTACCATTAAGAAATTTTCAAGCAAAAATTAAAATTATATTTATTTAATTACATATTTTTATTTAATATCCCTAAGCACTTAGCACCAGTCTTTGAAATTCATTGGTATTACATGGTTTCCAGTGCAGTGGTGTAAATTGAAAATAAGAATCAAGTGCAAATATCTTGAAAATTATTCAATTTTTGATAAAAAATAAGGTAACAAATCAATGCAGATTCAATTGGATGAGTACAAAAATATTAGCAATGTCTAATTTGTAAGTAAGTTTTAGTGTGGTTTAGTCTTTAAATTAAAAGTTAAATTTCATATAGCAAAATTTCGCATTCAAAAATTGAAATATAGTAGGCGTCTCAAATGATTCAGGGGAAATTAAGTAATTTTAAATAATCGATAAAAAATTTTTATGAAAAAATTTATTAAGCATATGCTATCTATATAATATCTATATAGCAAAAAGCTAAAAAGGTTTTTAAGAATAAGAACTGTTAAATATAATGAATAATAAAATCAATAAATAGTCAAAAAAAAGAAAAATTAATAAAAATTAAAATGGATCGAAATAATGTAAAATTAATTTTCAAATTTATTAAAAAATTGAAATTTTAAAGTCTTAAACTTAGTAAAAAATTTCAAAATTCTGTCGTATCTGTAGTTCAATAAATTTTTTATATATTTTGTTGATTAAATATTTTTTAAATATTTTTTTTTAAATACTGTTAAGAACATTAAGAATTTTCACATACATACATATGTACCATATGTATATGTATGTACGAGTATGTACATATATTTATTATACTCACAGAAAATAAAAAGTAATAACAGTATAAGGAGCATTATACTTATGTATAAGATATACAAAAACTTTCTAATCAAATATCATAAATTTTCATAATACAACAAAATTAAATAAATAATACAAGATATTGTAATCATTATAATGGTGTCTTGAAAAGGATTTTCGATTCTTCCTACACATTGCACATATTGTACTGCTGTAAGCTATAAGTAAAATGTATTTTACAAACATACATACATATAATATGTATATGTATGCACATACATGTGTCTGCGTCTGATGATAAGGATTTCTATTTCATTTAATGTATGAATTTATACAAAACACACATGAATATGCGAAAAATACATTTTATATATATGTACATATAATGTATTTAGAAAACATAATAATTTTGTTGCTGTTTTTTTATTTATAAAAAATAGGATATTGACCGGATACGAAATCTATGAATATATACATATGTATAAATTTTCGTATAAAATTTGTATAATTAAACTGCCTAAGCCTTGGATTTTATAATATCCACATATACACATATACATATACATATATGTAATAATACAACATTAGATATGTATATATGAAATATTCATAAACATATAATATGATTGCTCAATTATAAAATTGTATATAAACCGTAAACTGTGTATAAGAAAATTGCAATATTTGTAGACTCTTATCGCAAAAGTAATAATATTGGCATGTAAAATACATCTTTTAGTTGCGATATCTTTAGAACATTCCATGTATTATTTTTCATTTTGTATATAATGTACATACAAAAATTATTTATGTATAAAAACATATAGATACCTATATATATGTATATGTTCGTATACGAAATATTCTTTAAATTTCTGCAGAAGTTCTAATAAGGTGTTATATGTGTTATATTTTATAAAATAATACACAATATTTATAAGAAAAGCTGTTATTTTAAACAGTTTATCAACAAAAATACAGTATGTAAATTTTTGTGTATTAAAAGCCCCAAAAAAGGATGTATAAAATAAGTTAAAATATAATCGTAAGTTTAATTGTTCCGTTGGTTTCGTCCCAAAAAATTTTATCTTCGTTATTTACCACAAACACAACATATAAACAAAATTTCATTCTCCATATTATAGAAACATCAGTGAAACATTTAACAAATGTACACTTATCTACATATGGTCAAATTAATTCAGTAAATTATATATAAAATACTTTAGATACAAAACAGATAAAAGATACTTATATACAATTTCGCTTATGAAAATTGTTGTACCTATGTATAGATATACATAATATGTATGTATTACACAAAGAAATAGCTTCAGGTATATACGATACCTTGAAGCTATCGCAAGCAATAGATTTTTTAGATAGATATCTATAGTTAAATAGTTCTAAATTGTAGTAACTATGAATGATATTTAGTTTTATTTAAGAAAATTTACAAAATTTTCACACAAAAACACAAAATACATATGTATGTACATGCTTAAAAATAAGCTTTTAGTTCAGATTTTCAGTTAATGGTCATTTATAAATTTCATTTAACAACATGTGAATAACTACATATATATAAAGTATCTCTACCTTTTTTTTTACAAAAAAAAAAAAAAAAAAAAACAAAAACCAACCTCTAAATAATTCTTGTGGTAAGTTAGTAAATTATCCAGATTTTCTCTTTTATTATTGTTTAAATTTCATATGCACAAAACTTTAATTAGTTTAAGTGATTTGCTAATTGCTAGTGTATAGCACACAAGTAAAATGATAGTAACACAAAATGTTTATACAGAAAATATAATTAACGGTTTTTGTTTCATATAACTAGAAGAAAAAAAAAAATTGAATAATTTTGAAATCAGATATTCCATTTTTTTTTTTATTATGTATTTTATTTCTAAGGAAATTTAATGAGACTTTAATTAACTAATTAAATGAAAAATTGGTGGTTTGAGTTGTTGATAGTTAAAATTAGTATGGTGTTTAATCTGAGAAATTAAAATTTAAATTTATGTTTATTCCTATTTAAAGAAATAAGTATTTTTTAACAAATAAATGTGAATTCTTGAAGTACATTTTACTTATATGATATTTAAGATTTTTTATGACAATCATTGTATAACTAAGTACATATTATATACTTTATACATATATTAGTGCATTATGACATGAATTAATGTGCTGAAAAGAGTAGGCAAATAGGTACTAAATGTAAATTTTTCCGTCAAATATTATTAAGATATATAATAACGGTAATATTAAATTAGATAATAATTTTTATATCTATAGATTAATTTGAAGTGATAAAATGGAAATTATGTTGTCTATAATTAAAAGTAAGCATTTAAAGTTAAAACGGTTTTTGAGTTTTTATATACATATTTGGATAAATGTAAAATAAATCTCAATTTTATTTATTTCGTTGAATAAATTTCAAATTAGGTAGGTTAAAGTTTTAGAAGACAATTTTTTTCTATTTACCTTGAATAACATACGCTATTAAAATTTTTTTTTACACTAAAGGATGAATATATTTACAAAATACGAAAATATTTTTGAAAAAGTAACCAACAAGAAACAAAGAATTAAAAAATTTTTATAAATATACACATATCCATATAAAAAAAACACTTCAAAAATAGAAGACAAAAAAATATGTTTGAAAAAACTGTCGTAAACAGTTTCAGATTCAAATTTTACAAAAACTTTTAAAAAAAAAGTTTGATAGAGAAAATTTACATTTATGTATGTAGTCGATTCTGTGGTAACGCAGAAGACATTTGTATAAGGAATTTTATTAAAAAACTGTTGGATAATAAAAGTGTAGAGACTTGATACTTCTACATTTATTAAAATTTACCTTCACTTTTAAAACTATTTAGCACATTCCTATTTTTTTCGACCTTATGATTAAAATTTATCTGAAAAAAAGGCAGTAAAGCAGAAGACTCGTACACAACCTTATTAATACATTCTTAATATTTTCTTCAAGAATTCTGTGAATTGTTAAGTTTTTAAGAATATTGTCACTTTTATAGTTTTGCAGTAACACATGTCCTAAAAAGTATTCAATAGAAAACTCATGTAATTCATCTTTATCAATAAGCAATAAAAATTTATGGGGACATTCCAGGCAACGCAGAAGACAAAAGAAGGTAACGCAGAAGACAATATGGAGTATAAATTTAAAAAATTAAAATGTATATTGTATTTGTAATAATATACATATGTACATACTACATACCTAAAATCAATGCCGAGTTTTTTTATATAAACTTTTACTGAAGAAAGTGAAGATTTTGATTTCATTGCACAGAGAATCGACCATGTACATGTATTTGTGTTTAAACTGTGAATAGATACATTTTTTTTCGACTTTTCAGATTCAAAAACTCATCAGTTAGTCAAATTTGGACTCGACAATTTTTAATATTTTCAATTGATCGATCCTTCAAATTCAAAAATATAATTCAATTAAAATTAATATCTAATCAATTTTGTAATTTGTTTTATCTTTTCCTATCTCAGATTAACAAAGAAAAAATAATAACAAAATAATACAACAACTTAATTAACGAAATTTATTTAATTATAATTACATATTATTAAATTTTTATTTATTTAAAAAATTATTTATAAACCCACAATAAGTTTAGCTTTTTTGTTTGTTTTGTTGAAAATTAGTTATAAAATAATTAAAAAATTCAACATAATATAAGATACATAATAGTTAATTCCTTCCTGTATTTTTTTTTATAAATAAAAAAAATCATTTAATTTATTTCTTATTTATTGAAAACAAAATATTGTATAGTATGCCTATACTAAATATATGGCAGAAAAAAAAACTTGTTTTTGTTGACTATATTTTGATTGAACACAAATCAAATACAAAATATACTATATGTACAAATCAAATTACCATCATTAGATGAATAGAAACTACTAATTATGATTATAAAGATATTTTCACATTAAATATCTTTCCATTATTTGATATCTTCATTATTATAATTATGTATAGAGCTATTTTTCAAGTAAATTAAATTGTTATGTGCCCATCTTCAAATACTCGCATATATACGTAATATATATACATCAGATACAATTCATATATACATATAGGTATATGACTACTCAGATACGCGCTTTCAAGAAATCATGAAATCCAGCAGTTATTAATAGGTTTAAACCTATACATACATATATAAAATCTGAAACGGTCAATTGTGTTGGAATGCTATCTTTTAATTATTATTTTTTTCATTCTTATACGCTCTTCTTTTATTCTCACTATATTGCTTTAAGCGTACTGTTGATGTAATGAAGTTATCAAATATTTAACAATTTTACCCTTTAGTGTTATAGGTAAATAAATAAAATGTTTATACAAATAATAAAAAAAAAAACGAACATGAAAAGATACAAATTATTTTACAATTGTGAGTTTCATAGAACCTTTTCAACTATCTTTATGAATAACGCTTCATTCTAAGATGCATTTTTCTTTCATATTTCATTTATAGTATTTTTTTTATTATTATTATAATTCTTTCTCTAGCTTGTAAATGTATGTAAACATTAATCTTACATACAGTTGCGCTTTTATTCATTTTTACATACAGTTTTTTTTTTTTTTTTACGAATAATTTTAACACACTTCGGTTTACGTTATAATGACAGTGTTCGCACTTTAACGCTAAACTTAAATAAAAAAAAAAAAAATTATCATAAATGATATAAATATATGTTTTGATTAAAATATACCTTAAAGCGTTTGTATTGTGTAGTTGAAAAATATAGTATAGGTAATTTGAAATGAAAAAGAAAAGAAAATAAAAGGAAAGAAAAATGAATGAAAAAAAGAAAAGCTGATCGTTTAATATATGAAATAATATTTTTTAACATTACTCAGAAGATACTCATCCATGCCTTCTTAAAAGTTTATTTTTTTTTGCATGCGGCGGATACATTTTATTATATTAAAACGTCCTGATGCTACAGATTACCATTATTTTATGACACTTTATATTAATGCTTTTAAATATTATATATACGTACATATGTATATACATATGATTTCACCTAAATTAATGTATGATAATTATAAGCTTTTGTATTTTTGTGAATACTTATGAGACTATATACAATAAAAATTATTATTTAGAAAAATTTAAAATTAAAATTAAAATAAAAATAAGTAATTGAAAAAAAAAACACTGAAAATAAAGTTTTTTTTTTCATTTTCACGAAAAATATAAAACTTACCTACCAAATATTGAGAAAAATTAAGAATATTTTTCTATGAAGATTTGAAAAGTCCAAATAGGCCAAAGGTCCAAAGGGTCACAGACAAACTAACTGGCATTTCATATAATTTTTCTCGAAAAAATCGCATTCATAAATGTTTTAAGTATCTGCATAACAACATCTAAATTTGTATATAAAACCATATGGAGTTCTAGAAAAGATACATCTTCACAGTTCTGCGTAGTTTCGAAACGTAACGAAATATCAGTAAAAGTATACTGTATGACTCGACAATTAATATCATTTTATCTTTCTGTTGGTACACTCTTTCTACATTGATTTTTATAGACAGTATTACCAACATTTGTTGAAACATATTGGATTTTTGCCAAAAATCAATTTAATTCCTAAAAATTTTCAAACTATAGGAAAAAAAAAATTTTTAACCGGCTTTTTAATTACCAAATTGTTGAACTTTAAAAAAGGGTCTATATTAAATCAAAGGCTTTTTTAGCAAAAAAAAAAATATACGTACACGCATACATATACGTATATATATTTTTTGTGAGAAAGAAATCAATTAAAACTCTAAAAAAAAAGTATTTTCATTTTGCAAAATATTATCTATTACATAAATGAATGAGATATAAAAACTACTAAATTTTTTTTTCTTATCACAAATATACTAAAATTTCACGCTTTATAAAAATAAATTATAAAAATCACATTTAAATAAAATAAAAATATCCTTTTCTTTAATTTTTCATATATCAAATATATTATAATGCACATTTTATGATGATATAAAATCAAATTTAATTCACATACATCAAAGAAAATAAAATGTACATACATATGTATACTATGTATGTATGTAATTTCTATTTATTTATTTTTTTTTTTTCGTTTGAGAAAATTGAATTTCCAACATATTATCAAATATTACAGAACATATATGTGCATATACATACTCATGTACAGAATAATAATAAAAAAAAAGAAAATATCTAGAATTTATTATATTATAGTTAAATCTCAAAATAAAATATATGTTTTGTTCGTTTCAATATATTTAAAACGATATTCTTATCTTTTATTGCCTTATGCATATGCACATGAAGCAGTTATCAGGTTCCAATTATATGATTTATGATTTTCTGCTTTTTCATAGCATTTCATATATTTATGTATTTATGTACTATATAATATTCTCTTAAATATGAGATTGTGTGTTTATATGTACTGTACATGTATGTACATATAATAGTAAATAGTGTATTATACATATATAAAATAACGATGTACAGAATCAAAAGGATCTGTACTACAGTGCATACTACATATCCTTAATATTATTTTTGCCTATACATATTGTACATATTCTGTATTAAAATAATATTCTCAAAATAAAATATAATACATACATATAATATTTTCTCATACCATGTAAGGCAATAAAATGACTCAATTTAGTTGTGCCTTGGAGATATAAATGTTTACAATTTGTGTGTACAAATAGATACACATACATAATACATACATATGTATGTGTTGTATATAATTTTCTAAATTTTTTTTAAAAATATTTCATAATAGTATATGCATTTATGTATATAGAAAAACGATTTAATTCAGAAGAAATTTTTAATATGAAATGCATATTTACGAGTACAAATGAAAATAAAATATGGAAAACAAAAAAACAAAAAAAAATTGAAATGTTGACTATATCATTTTATGTACTTCGATATTTCTAACAATGTTTCAAAAGTTCTTTTTATAAATTTTAAAGCTATTTTATTTTAAATTTATGTATTCGAAATTTAATACAGGAATTCAAAAAAAAAAATTGTTCCATAAAATCGTTGAAGTACGAGTACACTACATACATTCTTGATTATGACTAAAAAGTTACTTTGATCATCAAACAAATCAAAATCTTAAATAAAAATTTTCAAACAACTTTACAGATTTTTTAATTATAATTATAATTAAATTATAATTGTAAGTGCTCAATAAAAAAATTATTAGACATAGAAAACATGAGACATGCTTTACGAATTTAGATTTAATTAACTGCTCTGAAAATTTTATAATCATTATCATCATCCATTTAGAGCCTTGGTCTACTCAAATTAATCTGAGTTCTCTTGAACTCCTTTCTTGTCACATAAATGCACCTACAGTTTAAAGTGAAATGCAAACCACTAAATTCGTTGATATAGAGAAAAAATTTATTAGTATGACAGGGCTCGCACTGATATTTGTGTAGTTTGTTTTCTTTACTTGCTTATGTTTAGTAAGAAAATCTGCCAACTTCAGTACCTACCACTTACGTTGTTACACCGAATTCAAATGAATTAGTAGTCAATTAAATTGAGTGGAGTAAATTTGGAAGGATAAGATAAGATATTTAGGGGCTATTGTTGCACGTCGACCTTTACAGTTTACAAATCTTTTGTATAGCCCGTACTTTTTATAAGTTTAGATTTTATTGAATTCTAAAACTCTATTAGAAGGTGCACACCAAATTTCTTCTTGTTTGAGGAAAAGTTGATGCATACAGCGCACTCTTTTAGACGCCAATACCTCACATTCACATAGAATGTGTTTCGAGATTTCCTTGGCTTCTTTGCAGAATCTGCATTTGTCATCCTCTTTGAACCCTATCTTGCTTAAGTGGCAGTGAAAATTCCGTGATTGTCCTTAGCTCGTTCCTATTGAAGTTGATTAGCTTTTAAGTGATATAAGACGAAGGTTTGATGAACTCCTTTGCTTGTTTGTTTCTGGGAGTATTTTCCAGTAGGGGGTTCATCTTTCCATTTCCCATTTTTTTACATAATTTTTGGTGTGGCTTTTAGGCAGGCCACAGAAGAAATCTGGGAATCCGCCAGCTCGTTGCCCCTGATTCCTTCGTATCCCGGAAGCCACATAAGGTAAATTTTGTTGGTTCTGGCAAGTGTTATCACAGTTTTAAGAAATTATGTGGACTGTGACTCTATTGAAGCCTTTTTTAGGCATTCAGTAGCGCACATGTCTATATGGCATGGATTTCAGCTTGAAAGACCAATGGGTCCTTGCGTAGGGATTTGAATAGGCTTCTCTTTGGGCTTGCTACCTTTCCTTCCACTCCCGATTTGGTTTTTGAGCCATTTGTGTACCATATTGAGGCTTCTTTTTTAAAGGTTATTTTGTTTTCGCACCAATATTCACGTTCCGGAAACAGTTCTTTTAACGGCTTCTCAAAGCTTAGTATTGCCTCCATCTCGTTAGTCACTTGACTGATTTGGAAGTCCTAAAATTCTTCGAGGATCTTAAGGTTGTGTGTCAGATAGATTACTCGGTTTGATTTTTCTAATTCTCTGAAAATTTAAGGGCCAGTTTAGTGCTTCTTTCTTAATTTGTATACTTAGAGATGGAAAGCTGAGCATTGCTTCTAGTGGTGGTTCTAGAGCTCCTGTAATACTCCTGAAACAAGCTAATCTATATTTTTTCAGAAACTCCTAGAAAAGCGATTTGAAATATCATTTAGATATTGTTTCTTAGTATCGTATGAGTATCGGATTTCATTATCTATACTATACAGTACAGTACCGAGTTCCAGATATTTAAAAAAAATAAAAATGAATTTTAAATGTTTTTCTGTTCATTTTTCTGAAGTGCAGCTGTTTTTATATAAACACAAGAATTTTTTATTATTTTACCAAATCAAATTACCTGCACTAAGGTAACTTACGACCTGAGGGGTTTCACATACAGCATTTTCTCCCTAGCCGCTTTAGCCGCATCAACTTGTAGTCAAGCAAGATTTAATTTTGATTATAAGCTACAAAGTATCGAAAATCGAAATTCAATCAATATTTTATGGTTACTGCTAGTGATGAGTTTCGATTATAGGTACTTATTCGATATTTAGCATACAGAACTCTATAGTGCTTTAATCCAGTATTCACCCAATATACAAAGAGTATCGAAAAACGTAATTGTTTTTACAAAAGTAATATCGCAAACCGATGTTTCTCGGATATACATTCAATATCGGAAGAAGATATGGGTTCTTAAAAAGTGAGATCACTTAGTATCGACAAATGTTATGCGAGAAGTCTGTATAAAGTTCCATGAAGCAATGGTGGCTTTATTAATGGAGTTGTTTATTTGTTTTTTTCCAAGTGAGTTTGGTATCAAGTATAACTCCTAGATATTTGACTTTATTTGAGAAGTGCCTTTGAAAAAAGGTTCTATTACTTTGGAATTTTGAAGGATACAATGATATAACTCTGATAAAATATTGAAAAGTTTTCTAAATTGTATCTTCCAAATCCTGATCATTTTTTTTAAATCAATGAGCCCTAGAGGTAAAAATATTCTTTTGTTGTACTTTTATTATGGATGTATGTATGTACATATGTAGATAAAAAAATAAATACATGAAAGTTATTTAGGTGTGTTAGTATAAATGTATATTTATTGAGCTTTTTTTTCATTCCCTAAATTATGCAAAAGAAAAAAAAAAACAATGTTGGTTTTAATAAATAAGCAAATTTGTTACACCATACCATCTCATATCTTATTTATGTAGATCTTCAACATTTTTTTATAACCAAAAAAATAAAAAAACAAAATAATTTAAAAATAAAATATGAAGAAAATTTTGCCTTTAGAAAATCTGTTATCATTTTTTCTGCCGGATCAACTTTTGCATAAGAATACACTACTTAGTATTTTGTTCTTTTAATAGTCGATACTACAAGTTTTTACATTCTCATCCTCCTTCTTTTATCATTTTTATATATTGTTGACATTATATTGTCATTGTGTTGTTTTTGTTTGTTTCTGTGATTTTATACTTAACACAATTGTCACGTGTCAAGAATAGATTGAACTGTAAATAAAGCGTTTCAGTCACGTGACCGGCATAAGTTTCAATCCGTAAAATATTTACACGGGGCATATATACTAAGTATATACACATATAATACGTTAAATGTACCTATACTTATATGAATGGTTACGAAATAAACGTACACATCATATAAAAATATGTATATTACTATATACTTATATATGTATAGTTCTATACGCATAATCTTTTTGTAACATCTATGAAAGATGACTACTAAAAAGAAATAAAGGTGTGATAAAATCGGCGACAATACTCACAGAGAACTTTGAATACAAAATCCTCGGTATATCGCTTAAGGATTTTCGTATGTACGTTACACATATGCATTTTGTCGGGTATACATATATGTATTATACATACATATAGGTATACGAGTAAGATTTAACAAAGGGATTTTTAACAGTTTGCATGGGCGGAATATTGGATAAAAATCAAGGATAAAAGGATATTATTGTTCGAATTTTGAATCTATTAAATAGTATGAGAATCTGTGAAAGGTATGTATAGTAGGGTTTTTAAATGATGTGACGGTGTGTATCTATACTGTTTGTGTATACAATATTTGGAAAGATTTATCGTTTCAGAATGATATAATCTTAAGAATACATATATAGCGATATAAAGAGACAAATTTTTATCTATTTTAATACGATAATTGGAATTTTATTTATGCATTATTCGATATTTATTACTTTTATGAGGGATTTTATATAAATTTAAAAAAAAAAATGCAGATGAATTTACTTTTTTATTTACAACAATTTCTGTTTAAGGAAAATTTGTTTTTTTTTTCTTCAAATTGTTTAACACAAAAAATATTAAATATTTGTATTTGTTGTTTTTCTGAAATACGGTGAGATTTGTAGGTGTATGGGTAAAAATTTGAATATCTGAAAAATAAGCTTTTTTTCTGTAGTCCGCATCAAATTCTTCTAATAAGAATTTGTTCTTGTATAAGTATAGGTATACAAAAAAGTGGAGGACATGAAAAAATTGCATGCCATGGAAAACAGTTATTCCATGAATGGAAAACTTTAAAAATTATATCTTTCATCCACAGAAAAAAAAACAATGTTTTAGGAATGAATAAAAGTGGTTTTGAACGGAATTTAAAATTTTAAAGTTATTTCTTTAATAATGGTGTGGTTGGAACGAAGTATGTATTTTTAATTGTAATTTTTGAATATATTTTTTTTGTCATATACATATACATATATACAATATGTATATTCTTATTCTTGCTTTAAGATTAAATTCGGCACTGATAAGATAGTTCTGTACATGTCGTCGGTTGGCAAGAAAAGTGGCACAACTTAAAATCGAAATTTTTCACAATGGAATTTTTGAAATAATGTTTCAGTTCAATATTGTATAATAATATATATATTGTGTTCAATTTAACAACTTATATTATTTGTAGAGTATAATGTTAACCAAAAAAATATTAAACTGTTTAACCAGATACAATGCTACTTTTCTTGCAAACCGACGATGTTATCCAGCAATTTTTGTCATAAAAAATATTGATTTGACTATTTTGGGATTTTTGTTGTTGAAAATTTTAATTTTCCATAAAACTACCGCTTTTATAAAAATTTAACCTTATTCTAAAACCTAACAAATACATATTATTATCTTCAATTGCTCATTATTTTTGTGTTTAACATCAATTTTCAAGAACTTATTTTTATTGGTTCACACAAATCTAAATATATTAAAGTTTGAAACAGTTCACGATATATGAAATAAAAAATTTTCAAAATCCGGCTTATTTTGAATCTTTAAAAACAAAATTTTTATAATTAAATCTTTGCCTTCATTTTGTAAGTTATTTCTTTTATTTTAGTTTTTTTTTTGTTTTGAAACTAAGATTATTTTTTTAATTAAAAATATTTTTTTCTGTAAAAAAAACAACATTTAATTATTTTTCGTTTATGCTTTTATGAAAAAAATCCCATTATAAAATTTTAAAAAGTATAATTAAAATGTGATTAAATTTAATATCACTCAGTAATGAAAATATTTTTGTCATATATTGAAAATAAAAAAAGCAATATATTTTCTTTATAAATTTATTTTTAATTTTTAATTAATATTAATTAAATTTCAGTGTTTTTTTGTTTTTGGTTATTTTCTGTATAGCCAGCCACTATATGACAAAATATAATAAAGAAGGTCAGACATTATAATCTTAAATTTCAATTGACTTTATGATAAGAATATTTTAATTTTCTATCAAATAAAAAACAAAAAAAACTATATTTTTTCTAAAATTAAAAATAATAAAATCATAAATGTTAAAAATTAAAAACATATAATCATTTTTTTTTAATAAACATATTTCATAATTAATTCAATTTAAAAGTATAAAGGAACAAAACGTTAAATTAAAAAAAAAAATCCTTATCAAATAAATTATTACTGTGAAATACATACTTCTTTTTTTTTTTAAAAAAAATAACAACAAGATAAAAAAAATACCGTCATCATTAATTTTAATATACATTTTTTGCGACCTTAAATGAAATATAAAACGAATTATTTTAATTGAATTTATTTAAGTGCGTATTCATTTTATACAAGTATAAGAAGAAAAAAAATTAATTATTGATGATTTTAATTTAAAACAATAAAAAAAAAAAAAAATTTATCATGAGTTTCAGATATATGTATATACAAACTCTTTTTAAACTTTGTAAAAATATCTTTTTTTTTGTATTTTTGTTTTTGAAATAATAAATTGTACTCATTATATCATTTTCGATTTAGTTCAAACGGAAATCTTTATTTTACCGCCGCCATTTTTTCTTTTCATACAATACAAAAAAAAAAAGAAGAAAATAATGACTTTGTTTTGTTTCAATTTTACAATTTTATTTATAAAATGGCCGCTAGCAATATAAAATTTAACTTAATATAATAATAATATTAATATTCAAATATTGTTTCATTCGAGAATTGGATTGAACGCATTCAAAAAAGGTTATCATAAATTTATTTACTGAATTTCTGTTTTTTTTTTAATTTTTTTGCTTTTTGTTCTGTTCGTTTCGATGAATGGAACACATTCATCATGTATCAGTTTAAAATAATAAAAAAAAACTTACATTTTTAGTTGATAACCGGAAAATGAATTAATGAATTTGTTTTTGTATTTTTTATATTATTATTAGAATAAAGTACTTGTTCATTTCATTTAATAAAATAATACACACATATGTACATATAATTAAAGAGGAAAAAAATAATAATGTTTTATGTGTTAACACTAATAAATATAGGCTAAATGTACCAGTTGTGAGACCTATGTATATATGCATTACTGCTCGTTTCTTGTTATTTCAGATAAATCGTATGAAATTTATTTTCTTAAGGACATACTACGACGGTCAAAAATTCTTTAAATAAAAATACATCGTTTATTCTATATATTTTATGAGTTGTAAGAGTGGAAAATATTTCAGAATATGTAAAAAACAAATATTTTATACTAGAAAAAAAAAGTGTTAATGTGATGTCTAAAATAACTTTTGATTATTATAAATTTTTTTTAAAAATTGTAATAGAAATGAAAAATATATTGTTTATTGAGGAATTTTAAGACTGATTTTATAGAGGGTAAAGGGGTGTAGACCAGTTTAAAACTAGCACATTTACCCTATTTAAATATATCATCCGTATGACATTAAATTATATTGTTTTTATTATTTTATTGAATATTTAAATTTAATTTATATTTTTGTTGTTTCTTTTTTTTTTTTTTGTATTTTCTTTGAACTTATACAGGTTCAGCTGCAGACGGTGATGATGAAAGTAGTGCATCAAAAAGACGAAGATCACGAACTAATTTTAATTCATGGCAATTAGAAGAACTTGAAAGAGCATTTTCAGCAAGTCATTATCCGGATGTTTTTATGAGAGAGGCTTTAGCAATGAGATTAGATTTAAAAGAAAGTCGAGTAGCAGTAAGTACTTGTTGAAAATTTTAATATAATGGTTGTAACTTTTTTGATCAAAAATCTGATAAAAACAAAAAATATTTCACATTACGAAAACATTATGTTTCGAATCAAAGAAATGTTTCAGTTAGAATAAAAGCTCTGCTCATCAAAGACTTTTTGGTTGAACATAAAAAGTTGTTTGGATGATAGAAACAATTTATTGAAACAATTGAAAATTTTGGATTTTTTAATTTCATTTTTGCGAAATGCGAGAAATTAGTGGGTATCTTTACGGGTACTTTTTTTAAATTACATAAAAATTACATAATTTATTTAACTGATTTCATAATTTTCTATAACTCATTTTATTTTTTGAAAACACATAATTGTGATTTGGTTTTTTTTTTTTTTTTTTTTTTTTTTTTTGAAAGAAGCCTTTTCACACTTTGGTAGGTTCAAATGTGTACATACATATTAGGTATATGTAATGTTTTACAAGATGGTAACAAAATAAACCTTCAAACATTTTATCATGAGAATAAATTAAGATTTAATGTTAAAATTCAATTAATTAATATACTCGTATACATATAAACGTACATATATGTATGTATGTTTAAAACTAAAGGACAATACTAACTTGCATGTGCCTATACATATGTAAATTTATTTCACATATTTTCTCGCTTTTTTTATATTTTGTTTATTAACTTTATTTTCAGTTTTAATTAATTTTATAATTAAAATTCAACATGACCCGATACGTTCCATAAACTTTTAAATTTCCGTCAATATTTTATAAATAAGTATTTTACATACACATATGTACATAAATGTATATGCACATAACTTCAAGTATTCTAAATTTTTTAATTATTTTTTTATCATCACGAATTTATTTTATAATTCAAATACTTTGTTGAAATAACAATTTTGCAAAGTTTTTAAGTTTTTATACAAAACAAAAATAGATTATCTCATTGTTAAAAATGAATTTCAGTTAAATAATTATTTTTTGCACTTTCAAAAACAAAAATTTAAGTAAGTAAAGAAGACAAGTTTATATGTAGTATTCGTATTTATATGGTAATTAATTATTCTCTAATTAAAAATAATTAAAAATTCGATTTTTATCATGGAAAATGTATTCATTCATTCGCGTGTTTGTTAACAATTCGGCAATAATTTGTTTGATTACTTAAAAAATACTTATTCATGTTGATTTTTCTTTGAGTTTACTTGAATAATTATAAAAGAAAGAATATCCAAAACAAACAAAAAATAAGAAGATACAAAATTTATTTAAAATTCTCCAGTCGTATTGAAATTCATCGTATACACTTTTCATTTGAATTTGAAAAGAAAGTTAAACTGAAGTTTCATTTTTTGAAAACGTTTTCGTTGAGCTGAAATCGCACATTCAAAGCAAACAGAATATGCGCATTATAACACATTTCTAGGAATTCTGAGATAATAATAAGCTTTTAAAAAACTTTTAAAAAAGGACAGCGTCTTACGTTTTTTTTAAGATTTATTTTTTGTTTTTTATTTTATTATGTATTTGTACTTTTTTTCCAAACGTGACGATTTTGAATTTAACAACAGCATTTTCATAATAAAAGGATTTTATGTGGTATTCAAACAATTTTAGTTTATTTTTAAGCCTGTAAAAACAGAGTTTTGCAACCTTATACCCAAAAAAAGTTCGACGATCAACAGAAAATTCCTTAAAAATTATAACCGTATTATTTTATTTCTGTTTTCCTTTACTATTCCTTGTGATTCAAATTTCTTTTTAACCCTTTTCTTATTTCATTTTGTGAATTTTCTTTTTTTTTATGTTTATTTTTTATTTTGATATAATTCATGTAAATCATGCACGGAAGTTTTCAATTTTCATGATTTTTTTTATTAAAGTTAATTTCGTATATCAATTTAATTTTTCAAAAAAAAAAAAAGAAAAAAGACAAAAAAAAAACCATTAAGAAAGTTGTAGGCGGTTCTGTAATTATAAGGAAACAAACATTCAATTTTTTTTCTACTTTACCCTTTTTCTTTGAAAATAAGTAAGACGTGAATTGTATTTTTAAAATTGATATTTCATGTTATAAACCAATTTTCTTGTCTTTTTACTTAATGTTGTTGTTATATTTTTGTTTTTATTTCAAAAAAGTATATAAAAGAAAATTTCAAGATTACTCTTTTTTTTTGTATACATAAAATTACATTATTATATTTTTTTTTAAAAAAAAATAGAACATACGTTATTGTGACGTTTCGATTGCTGTGCCAGAGGTACATACCTTATACATATATGTATACACACGCGTTTATATTAAAACGATAAAAATCAATTTTTAATAAAAAAAAAAGAAAATACAAAAAAAACATAAAATTTAATAAAAATCAGATAATGGAAGACAAAACAAAAAATAGAAAAATTAAATTGATATTATGTATAATGAAAAAATAAAAATAGAACAGAAAAAAAAATAAACTATATAATACAAGAGAATTGAAAATTTAAATTAAAATTGAATTTCAATTTTATGAAAAATATCGTCACGATAATAGTTTCATTTATTCCAGTTAGTTTGTTATTATGATTATTTTCTTTTATTCAATTTTGTTGTTTTCATTATTATATTATTATTTTTTTTTTTGTAATTGTATGGCGTATGTTACATATGAATGCAGCCAAAATGAATTGAAAAATATGTGATTAACTCTATACCTATACATGTACAATGTGTGAATACGGTAGAATTATATGTAGGTAGATGAACATATATGTACTCGGTGTGTATGTAAATGAAATTTTAAATTAATTTATTTTTTGTTTTTTGTTTATTATATTTTTCCTGTTATTTTTGTTGTTGTTGTTGTTGTTGTTGTTGTTGTTGTTGTTGTTGTTGTTGTTTAAATTGTAGTATGGAAAATTGATTGCATGATTATTATTTAAAAAAAAAAAAAACAAAAATATTGATGAGAATATTATTTTAAATTGAATTAGTTATATGTTGTTTGGGTGCAGAGATTTTTGAAATCAATGATATATAAAATAATTTATTTTTATGTTTATTATTGAATTTTTCTACTATTGTTTTTGTGGTATAGAAAGCATACCCAACTGGCATTTTTGGTGACAAAAACCAAGCCTTGGTTGCTGCTACTAAAATTAAGTGACGGGAACGTGTTTTCTACTTTTTTCGCTACTATAATGTATTTCGCTACTTCATGGTTGCGCATTGAACGTATCGAATACGTGGCAATGGGAACTATGTGGATTCTAAAATTAAAGTTTTTATCGAGGTTCCAGAATCGTAATAGGACCGTTTACAAAACTCCTTAAAGTTTCTGTTACTATAACGTTGTTTTGCTTGTGGTTTGCCTGGTTTTTGGCACCACTTTTTGACACTACAAAGTGGCCAAATTTAAGTTTTCAACATAAGTAACAAATACGTTCCTAAACTTACATTTAGGTACTTATAAGTTCCCGGTACTATAGGTGTAAGTTCCAATTGTCACCATAAAGTATTTGGAACGTTTTTGGTTCTAAACAGTGTCATTTATTGGTTTCTATATGATCAATATAATACTTGTCGGTGGTAATTATAAAGTCTTGTGCAACAATAAAAATGAAAATTCTAATGACCAGTTTCGCAGTGGCAGCTTTAGCTTAGTTCAACTTTTCAACTAAGTTTAAACACTTTGTTCAGTTACCTAGTTTAAGTGTTAAATTAGGTTTTACTTAAGCCGTAAAAACTGAGAGCTTAAATTCTATTTAATGTTTAGTTAAATGTCATATTACCTTTACCTTTTTAAGCCATCTACTTATTTTGTTTTGTCAGTAAATGTATTATAAATTGAAATTTATGAGAAAAAAGTTAAAATGTCACAATAATTGCCATTACTAAATAATGACATTTACAAGTTCCATAAGTTCCAAAATATATTCATTGAATTGGTTTAACTGAAGATACATACTATGTAGTTCAACTACAAATATACATAAATTGCTGAGAAACAAAGCAAAATTTAAGTGGAGCTTGAACAATGTTTTAGGTGTAACTTGAACTTAGCTTAAGCTTCGACTGTGAAACTGGGCATAAGCTTTACAAGATGAATTGCATAAAGCCTTAATTACTTAAGCCTTGAACGACATTTTAGAATTAGAAAAAAGTGTGTTAAAGTGACGAATGGAACCAAGTGGTTCCGTTTGCTACTTTATAGTGAATTTTGATACTATAAAGTTTTACAAGGAACTATAGAGTGACATTTTCAAAATTTTATAGTTTCTGCCACTATATAGTTTCATTTGCTACGTACCATCAACTTTGTCATAAGTGTTCGGTACCATGTAGTGAAATTTTAAAGTGTCATACCCTATACAGTGGCAACGCAAAAATCGCCATTTTTCACTCTTTAATCTATTTTTTTTTTTTCAACAGAAATTAATTGTTATGAAAAAATGATTAAAAATACATTTTTCCAGAAAATTTGAATAGAAAATAATATATTTTTTAATAATACCTATTTAAAAATCAAAAATTTTCAAAAATACGAAAATAATAAAACTTTATTAAAAATATATAATTTTAAATTTACAAAATTTTTTATATATTTTTCAATATTTTTAAGGCGCATTGTATTTTTTCGAAGTACAAGATCTATATTCATCACAAATTTTTGTTGGCAATGAAATTTATTGAGGAAAAGTGTTGAAATTTTTGTGTTAAAGTCCTTTTAAAATGTTGAATTCTGATAATCGGAATTTTAATTTTAACATATCATTTGTTTGAAAATATTTTATTTGTGTTAGTCATAAATATAATAATTTTATATATGTATTTAATAATATCAAAGTAGGATAATGTTCAATTGAAATATATAATTGTATTAGTGCGGAAGAAACCCTAAAGTTCCTATTAGGTGTTTGAAAGGTGGCAATTACCACTTTGGAACGTAGCAGCTACGTATTTCAATATCGTTCCAATTACGAACCAGGTACGTCCCAATTTGTTCCCCATTTTAGTGAAATCCACGTCTTTAAACCGTAGCATTTACGTATTTTTTCCTAGTGACAGTCACTTTAAAGCGGCACCACGGAGTGACAATTACGTAGCGGCCACTTAAAATGCTAGTTGGGTAAGGATATAGAAAATAATGGTGAAGTAAAATGTGTGTGTTTCCAGGTTCTACCGTATACAGGGTGTTTTTTCTACGTACCAAGAGTGATACCACGATATTCCCTGGACTATTTCATGAAAAAAATTGTAGTAGTAAAACTTTCGATCGTGTCTATTTTCGCCCCTAGAGGGCGTTCAAAATTATGAGTTTTATGCAAGACTTTTCAACACAAAATCGCATATGACTTTTTTTGCACCCCATGTGTCGAAATTTTTCTTTTTATTATGAATTTGCCAAAAATTTTCTCAATTATTTGGGCTCTTGAAAATAAAATTCACAATCGAAAATATTTTTTTAATATATTTTGAAAGCTAATAAAAAAAAATTCAGTTCAATAGCACCTTTGGTGATAATGTAATTAAGAATCATAGGTGTGCTGAAAGGGTGAAAAATGTATATTTTTTGAATTTCAAACGATCTTTTATGGCAAAACTTCGTAAAAATAACATTTTTGACCCTTTTAGCATACCTATGATCCTTAATTACATTAATTTATTAAAAAATTGTTGGATAATAAAATTGTAGAGACTTGATACTTCTATTCATTACAATTTACCTTCAACAATTTACTTTTAAAACTATTTAGCACATTCCTATTTTTTTCGGCCTTATGGTTTAAATTTATTTGAAAAATAGGCAGTAAAGCAGAAGACTCGTACACAACCTTATTAATACATTCTTAATATTTCTTTTAGGAATTCTGTGAATTGTTAAGTTTTTAAGAATATTGTCACTTTTATAGTTTTGCAGTAACACAATATGTCCTAAAAAGTATTCAATATGAAGACATTTGAAAGTAATTAAATTACAAATAGAAATGTATATTGTATTTGTAATATAATAATACATATAATTAAAATCAATGCCCATACCAGGTCAGCTGCCCATTAAAACAGAATTTTTTTATCTTTAGCTATTCTTTTCAAAACTTTTACTGAAGTAAATGAAGATTTTGGTTTAATTTTACAGAGAATCGACCATGTACATATATTTATTGTATGTTGAAGCTGAAAAATAAATAAGTATGATTATATAATTGGCTATCCAAGATAATTTTTAAAGTGTTTAAGTATTTTTCATTAAAGTTATTCTATAATATATTTAAAATTGTATGAAAGTACATTGGAAAACAAATGGGTTATCGTAAAAATTGAGCTAGAGCCACGAGTGACGGACGACAGTCATTGACTAGAGAAAAGTAAAAGTTTTGTTTTTCTCTTTGAGACTCTTAAAGAACTTTCAACAAAAATATGTTGTTATGCTTTCCACCACTGCTTTGCATCAGAAAATAAGTTTATTAGAATCAGCTAAACGTCTAAAACGTTCTAACGTCTAAGTTTCGACTACCGAAAATATATCAATGCAAATATAGTCAGGATCTTATATTGTTATTTAAAAATTTAACATATTTTTAGGTTTAACGCTTACTGTTAAAGCAACCTTAAAAAAATGGTTTAATTTTTATTAAAAAAATTGTTTAATTTTTTACAATGAAGAAATGTAAAGAAAATGACAAAATTTACAGATTTTTTCAAACTTTCTATTTTGAACCCTTTATGTATCTATATTCGATGTGTTCAACAAATTTTCCACCATTGTCCAACACTCAATTGCAAAAAAAACTCAAGAAAACAGTGCTGAAAGCTGTTCATAAAGAAAAAAAGCTGAAAATTTCTAAACAATATATGAGATGGATGCAAAAATTGCAGAGAATAGTTATTCGTCCAAATTAGTGAGTGAATATCATGCCAGTAATACTGCCAACCGCCTGCGTGGTCCAAATTATCCTTTTTCTTATCACTAATGGTCGAAAAATTGTTGAACACGTCGAATAGTTATTGGCAGGTCTAATTTCGCTTTTTACTTCGAGCTGACAGTAAAGTTTTCCTTGTTACTTCGCAAATATGATTGTTCACCCTGATGAAATTTTTTTTTTGTGCACCTATAGCCTTTTTCACCCTAAAATTTTCGCTTAACTTGACAAAATTATCAATTGAGGTTGACGATCTTAATAATTTAGCTGCAATTTTTCTGTTTGAAAGGCCCATATCCTTAAAAACTAATATTTTTCGTTTTTCTTCTTCTGTAAGAGAAAATATGAATCTTTTTTAAATAAAAATCACAAGAAATGACAACTGCCTTTATATTAATTTCACAAAAAATTTCAATTTTAACAGACCTTTTTTTTTTAAATCTTAACCGGCTCTACTAACTCGAGTAAATTCATTATATAAAATTCACAGCACTTCCACAACACTTCCTTCTACAAAATAATGGCAAAAGTTAAATAACGGAACTTAAAAATATCTAGAATTTGATAAAACAATGTTCAACTTTCAGGTGCCTTTATATTAATTTCGCACACTGTATATAAAAATTTTCCATGCACAGTTTTAACTTTTTAGTTACTATAGAATAATAAATTTTCTTTTTTTCTTTTAATTCTTACAAAAAAAAAGTTCAGATATTTCATTTAAATTTAATGTGTTATTTTGTACTTCCATACCCCCAAAACAATATATGTATACATACTCGTATGTAGTATGTATACAAACATATATACAATACTCTTTTTCATTACACAATGTAAATGAAATCATTACAATGTTTGTTCAAATCAACTCTTTTCCAAATGAATTTTAAATTATTCATTAAATTCGATGATCCTTGAGACAACAAAATTAATTACCTTAATTTAAACATCGTATATATTAAATGAAAAATCCTTTACCCTTTTTTTACTTTTCATCTTTATAAAACAATATATTTTATATATAACATACATTTTTTTTTCCTACATTGAATAATAAAATAGTACGTAACAAGTCAACGACAACATAAGGACTCATAATATAAAAAAATAACATAATGATTATACCTTTTTAAAAAGTAACAAACAACCAAAACGACAATGTTATTCTGATGGGTTAAAAACTATCAGCATTTTGTTACATGTTTATCCCCTATTCCTTTTTTTTGCTACCCTCTTCTCCTGATGTGTTGGTGCTATTGAAACAGATACTATACTAAACTTTTGTATTCAACGTAACCTCAAATGTGTCATAAATATTAAATCTGTCCTTTTTGGTGAACATTGTAAATTTTATTAGAATAGGGGAAGAGAAATGATTTCTGATTACATTATGTTATCCCCTTTATTTTCCTTGCCAAAAAAATTAAAAAAATAAAAAGAAGAAGAAGAAAACACACATTATTCAGAATAAGAGCAGCAGTTAAAAGGGAATTAAATCTGACAAACAAACCTTTATCGGTTTACTGAGCTCATAATAAATACGACAAATATAAACATGCAAACAACACAAAATGAACAATCACACTGTTTTTTTTTTTCATATAAATTTTATTTTCGATAAGCCGCGACAGATTAAAACATACATATATTTTAGTTCTATTGACAATGATTTTTAATGTGATCCGACATTTTTCTGGTATTTGGTACAATACTTGTATAATATGTAAAAGAATTGAATTTAAAGAAAACAATGAAGAACATAAGTTTATATAGGGAGCGAACAAGATACTTGAATAAATTTAAATTTAAGTAAAAAGGATTAAAGACGATTGACAGGTAAAATACATATATAATACAAACATAATATAATCAAAATATAATTATGTGAAGAGGATTAAATTATGAACAGATCAACATGGGTGATTCGAAGAAAATTTGATTTTGATTTTATTGTTTATTGTCCTTCTTCAACTTGTAAAACACAATAATAAGGGGTGGCAATGTCTTGATTATATTAACCACAATTTATTGCATATTACATAAATTGAAGATATCATTTTATTACAGTAAAATATAACCTTATTTATGGTTTATGGCTTAAGGCATTTCAAGGATCATTGAATTTATCCAATTATCTAAAATTGGTTATGGCCTAATTTAAAGATTAAAACAATAAAACAAAAACCTTCTGCATATTAATTTAAAATTGAAAAGATAATAAATTAATCAATCAAAATTAATTTTTTTTTTAAATTTAATACATTTAATAATTTTTAAGATATTGGAAGGTGCTTTTTTTTCACTTCTTCTTTTCTGGTCCCATTTCAGAAACATTATTTTAATATTTTCCTATCCATTGAATTTCAAAAAATGTATGCCGTTTTAATATCACACCCCACGGGACGTACGTTTGTCCTAGGATATATTGCGTAGGATTTCTATAATCATACTTTTTCGTTCATGAATCGCACCATACCATATTTTCAATCCCCACATTTGCGATATCGTTTAGGTCCTTGAATAGGAAACTTTCCATTGTTGGGTACCTACATAGTTCTGGTTTGGCTAATGCTGGACAGAGAGAGTTTCTTTCTCATTAACATCTCTGCAGCTGCGGCAATTAACCTTATAAAGGAAATAAACAGTTTCTCCGCGTCATCTCCTATTAGCCAGTGTCCCGTAATACATGCCGTGACCGTGGCAATGTTTTTAGAACTCTATGTCTTCATTCCTGTGGTTGCATAAATCGCTAGACCTGTCCAGCGACTCTTAGCCATGACTATAAATTGCTGGAGAAGAGCTCTCTTCAGGCCACCAAACGAAAAATGGACTTCCTCTGTAATATCTTCATGCTATTTCGACTCTTGTTTCGCCATCAGGGTTCGGTCCTCTAATTACCCTCAATGTTCCTACAGTCTGGGTCCCAGAGGAGTATGATCTTGATCTTTTCGCTGAAGAGTTTTAGTTCTTCCCTGCACTATGCTACCAGCTTAGAGATGTTTGCGTTATTCAGAGCTTTGATTGCTACTTGGCTGTCAATGAAAATGCCTATTTCTGTCTGCGTTGGTAATATCTCTACATAACCTGCAGGTCTGATAATGGAAAGTGTTTCTACTTGAAACACACTTGCACAATTAGGTAATCGGACAGATAAAATGAGGTTGTCTGAGAACACCCTCATTTGTTTTTGATCCTTCCGTGAAGTTCTCCTTGAGGGGAACTTCACACTAAAGTTCTCTATGTTAACCCAAGTAGCGTTTTTAGTTCCAGATACCTAAACTTAGTGATTGCCACCAAGTTTAGGTTAATGCCACGTTTTTGCCACTATTTTTGCCACTATATTGTTAATTGGCACTTCATAGATGCATTCGGAACGTATCTGACACGTATGTATGTGAACTATATAGATCCCAAGTTCAAAGTTCCAGTACAAGTTTTAAAATAGTATCAAAACCGTGGCAAAACCCTTTCGAAAATACTATACTTTATAGTTACTTTCTCTTGGGTTTGTAACGTTTTTGCCACTTCATTTTGCCACTACAAAGTGGCAAAATTATGGTATTTTTCTTAAGTAACGGATACGTTTTAAATACCATTTTCGGATCTATAAAGTTTCTGATACTATAGTGTAGGCACCCATTACTTTATAGTGGCAATGCATGAATCAGCCATTTTTATTATTAATAATTATGGAAGAATTTTTAAACAAAAATTAAAAATCTTTAAAACAACGCAAAAGTAGGTTTTTTAAGAAAATTTGTAATGAAAAACAAAATAATATGGAATATTTGAACAATTTAAAGCATAAAATGGAAAAAAATACAATTTTGTGAAAACCGCAAAATGCAATTTTTTCGAAAAAAATTCTATAATTTGTAATATTTTTAAAAGGCAGCTTATTTTTTCGAAGTACAATATTCATATTCACGATAAAATTTCATTCGCAAGAAGTTTTAATCGTAGGGAAAATTGATTTTGATTTTTCAAAGTTCCATTAATAAAATATATTTAATTTATACTTTTAAAAATATCAAACGAAACTTGAATTAGTCATCATTTCTGAAATTTATATTTGTATATATTGTTAAAGTAATTTTTATACAATTATTACAAACACAAAAACAACACAGTTTCAATTGTTTTTTAGTATTAGTGAGAAGGTATATAGCATTCAAGTTCTAGTTACGAATTTGGGTAGTGCTTGCCACTATCTTGGAACGTTTTTGCCACGTGGCGACATACTGTTATTTATTTTTGGATTCTCTGTACAATATTATTACATATCTAATCTACATCTAAGTTTTAATTATTTAAAATCATACTCATTTTTAATTTCAAAATAAGTCGAATCTTGTGCACAGTGTGAAATTCAGCGTTTGTTTTTTGTAACATATTTTTTCGCATACCTATTTTTTGTCTTTTTAATTAAATTTTGTTTTTCAAGGAAAACATAGAATTAAATTCTTATATAAATATAGATAGAGTGAATCTCATACAACTTCTAAATTATATACTATGTTGTGTACAATGTGTAAATTCCATCACGCTATAACCGCATAAAAAACTTAACATTAAAAAAAAACACACAAAACAGAGAATATTTCGACCATTCTGATACTTCACGATATAATTGGCGCGTTGCACCATGATTTCTACAACAACGATGGCAGCCATTCTGTATTGTCTACAGGTGCAAAACAATTCTTTTGATAACTTTATATATATGGTTGCTTGCATTTTCTTTTTATTTTTTTTTTTTCTGTTCCACAATCTATAGATACAAATTGAAAGCACGAACATAAAAAGTAAGGTGGTAAAACATTTCAGTAGTTTTAATAAAAGTCGAATATAAACATTTTCATTCCCTTTTTTAGTACCTACTGTTGCACCATATTAATGATGATGTTGTTCTTTTGTTTTTTCAATGTTTTCGTTTTATTTCTTTTTTGTTTTTGTTTTTTTTTTAATGTCTGTAAAAATTCATAAACTTGCATTGATATAATATACATACATACATCAAAAACTTATTTAGATATCTATATCTATAAGAGTATACCTTTTCTGTTATACTACAATTGATTATTGGCTCCGCCCAAATTTCCACCCTTAGACAATAATTGAGTGAGCAACCATCAACAGGACTTTCATGAACTATGCAGACAACAAAATAATAAAATAACAACATTAATAGATAATCAAAAAATAAAGTTATGAGTAAAATAAAAGTATAATAGGTGTACTAGAAAACTTTCGGAACCATCAATATCAGATCAGCTGGTGTATAACAGCATCAGGATACATATACATATGTACATACATTTGGAAAACTTTCAGGCATTTACAGAACAACAACAAAAATCTACTTTCCACCACCACAAACATCACCAATAACCACCACACATCAAATTAATTCCTGAACATAACCTCTTGTGAGTCATCCTTCCGCATGTTCCTGTTGGAGGTTACTAAACTTTCCCCCATAATACACATAGCAAAAAAGGGATAGATTTTTTATACACAAAAAAACTTTTCAAATTTGATGTTCATTTAATTTGCTTTTATGTGTGTGTGTATAGAGCAACCAAACTACTAAGGTAAAAATATCTAAACTCATCTTATATACCTACAACATTTTGCCACCCAACAACTCTCACTTTGATTGTGTTAAGAAGAAGAATAAATGATGTTTTGTATAAATAAAAGTAAGGAAAAACTTAAAATACTTATGTTCGAAATTGAACAACATATTAGAAAACTATTTTCCCTAAAGAGTTTTTTAAGTAAAGAGAATGAGGTGTAAATGAAATTAGATGTTTGTTGGAATCTATTAAGTGAATACACACGTTTACAAAAAAATGTATCTATGGATGTATATGTGCGTGTATATATAAATATAATTAAGGATTGTGGGTGATTTGTGTGATTATATCAATAATAAGTATAAATAAGGAAGAGTTTCACAAAATAGGATGTGTTAGCCAATCCCTTTTCACTTATATTTATAAAATGAAGCTTACATACATACATATCTTGTTCCTTGTAAAAATAGAAGAAAAAAATATAATAAGGGAAAACCAAATATAAAACGTTTTGTTAATGAAGGGTAAAATAGGATTGGTTGAGACACATACATATTATGTATGTACCTACATAAATGTATATGTGTGGTATGTGGTGGTTTCGATTGATTAAAAAATGGAAATTGGATAAAACCAAAATCATTATAACAAGGGCAAAATTTTATATATCGTTTTTTCTTTATTTATTTATTTTTTTTTCATTATTTTACTTTCCGTATTTTAATAATTTTATTTATCCTTTAAAAAACGTTATTTATTATTCATTAAAGTTGAAGTTGAAAAAGTTTATTTTGTTGTTTTATTGAAATTGAAAATTTTCAAGTAGTTAATTTTAGAAAATAAATCAATTTTTTATAATTAAAATCATGAAATAAATTTTTCTTTTCTGTATTTATTTTGTTTTTATGTTTTTTTTTTCAGGTTTGGTTTCAAAACAGAAGAGCGAAATGGAGAAAAAAAGAACACACAAAAAAAGGGCCTGGTCGACCTGCACATAATGCTCATCCTCAATCATGTTCTGGTGAACCAATACCTCCAAATGAACTTAAAGCTAAAGAAAGGTGAGTTTTTACTAAATAAAAATTGTGATTCAAATATAGAAAATGTTGTTTTTGTATTTCAATTAATTGAATCTATAGACAACATCCTCTATTTCTTATGAAGTGCTTATAAGTTACAGTCAAGCAAAAGAGTTGTATGTAGTTTTTTTACATAAAATTTTTCACTGCATTTACACTATA
This sequence comes from Bombylius major, assembly GCA_932526495.1. Taxonomy (NCBI): domain Eukaryota; kingdom Metazoa; phylum Arthropoda; class Insecta; order Diptera; family Bombyliidae; genus Bombylius; species Bombylius major. The sequence goes on from OW052043.1 coordinate 21,738,570, forward strand.
CAAAGAGATTTTTTAGTTACCTACTTGAAAAGAAAAACCTGTATGAAAATATCTGTGGAACCATGACTTTAAGTCTAGATCTATACAGAAAGATTTCTCGAAAAGTCAGAAGACAAGGTAGAGAAAAATATGTATGTAGTACATGATTTGACTGTAGCTTAATTAAGTCTTAATAAAAGTTTTTATAAAGCAAGTGCTTTTTCTTTCAGAGTATACATATGTATATGTATGTATATAAATACACATGTATGTAAAAAATGTATTAATTTTTCAAATTTACTCTCCAATTTAATTGAAAAAGCATTTATCTAAAATTGAAACTTTTCATATATAAAAATTTATTTTTGAAAAAATGAAATTTTAATTTTATCTCTTCCCATTTGCGTTGATTGAACAGGGCACGTCGTCGAAAAAAATTAGCAAAAGCCTTAGAAAGACAAGCACGTAAATTACGTGCTAAAGGTATAACAGTCGATTTAGAATCATTAAAAGCTGAATATTTAGCACAACATCGTAGTGGCGTTAATACTGGTAACGGTTCTGATTCCGAATTAGATGATGATGATATTCAAATTGATGTTGTTGGTGGTGCAGATAGTGATGATGAACCAGAAGATTTTTCACTGAAACATAAAAGTTGCGATGCAATAAGTAATGGTATCGTAAATAGTTTCAATTTAAATGATAGCACAAGTAGTGGTGATGATGTTGGTGAAAGATTTGATTTATCAAATTGTAATGGATTACGAGATAGTGATTTAGATAGTGGTGGTGGTGGTGAAAGTGGTATAAGAGGACATAGTGGTAGAGATGATGGTGGTGGCAGTTGTATTACAGATACTTCAATTAATGATGAAAATAGTAATTTAGCTGATAGTGATCCTCCTAAAAATAGTATTAGACAAAATCCATTTAGTATAGAATCATTATTATATAATAACACGTGAAAAATAAGAATTTAATGTACATTTTTATTCTATTAATACTGAAATAACAGAAAAAATATATATTAAAAAAAAATACTGTTATATGTATTTTGTTTATTTAATTTATTATTTTTCCTTAATTTTAAGTTTTAAAACAGGAAACAAAATCTAAATTAGTTATGTGAATCCATTAGATTTAAATTGACAGGATGCAAATTGTTTTTTTGTTACAACACAAACGTATATGTACACTTTTTTTTATCAAAAACTTAGCAAAACAAATTAGATACAAAAAAAAAACAAAGACATATTGTAAATTTAATCACTAAAACAACGACTATAAATGATATTTATGTGTGCGTATTGTAACATACTAACATATGATAATTATTATTAAGAAAAAAAAAATTAAGAATAAAAAAAAGTGGAATAATTTATAAAAAAAAATGAATTAAAAATACATATAAAAAATTAAAATATGTTTACTGTACATAAATACATAATAGAAAAAAACAAATTATATCAGCAAAAATATTGTATAGTAATGTAAAATTTAGATAACATTTAGAATTTAAGTTACAAAATAATTTAAGAATTGAAAAAAAAAGTGAATGAATAAAAGAAAAATTTAAGAAAAAAATAATAAGCAAAAGTCTGTGCAATATGATGAACAAAAAAAATAATTTAACAAGAATATTATATTTTTATTATTTTATTTTTTTATATTTTTTTAATTTTTTTTTTTATGTAAATGATTATCGTATCCTGTGAAAATTTCCTCATTCCATTTAAATAATTTTATAATGAAAAACATTAGAAAATTTCGTTTATTGCTTTAATTTTTATTATAATTTTTCTCTTAATTTAAAAAAAAATATATACAGTCTGTCAAGAATGACTTTACACATTGAAAAAAAATAAAAATTTTCAACTTTATTAGCTAGAAAATATAATTTTTTATTTTATTACGCATATTTTTTGGATTTATTATAATTGCATATAGTATACACAAAGATTTAAGAAAGAAAAAAAAACAAGTTCATTAAAAAAAAAATAAAAATACAACAAAAACAAATACAACTCAATTTTCTTAGTGTCAAGAAACTCTTTTCACAAATGATAAAATGTATGCTTATATTATTATTTAGTAATTTTAATATTTGGTATGAGCACCCTACGACCTTCGATACTTTACCGTTATCTGTGATCTGCGTTATTTTCAATGATTTTATTAATCAGTTGGTGACAAGTTTTTATTATGTGCGCATCATTACGTAAAATATTGTGTTTGAAAAATGCCAGGCAAACAACCGGATGACTATTGGGACGACGTCATATTCTGTGATGAGACCAAAATGATGTTGTATTACAATGATGGACCGAGTAGAGTGTGGCGAAAGCCTCTAACATCACAGTGCTAAAAAATTTGGGTTCATCAGAGACAACAAACCACAATTCAAATTTTACCAGGACAACGATCCAAAACATAAGTCACATATGGTGCGGATGTGGCTGCTTTATAATTGTGGCAAAGTTATTGATACACCTGCTCAAAGTCCGGACCTCAACCCTCAATTTGAAGAAAAATGTCGCTAAACGACAACCAACAAATAAAACAGCACTTAAAACCGCAATATTGGAAGAGTGGCAAAAAATACCGAACAATTATGACCTGAAAAAATTGATTCACTCCATGAAAAACCGGTTACAATGTGTGCTAGACGCGAAGGGTGCTCATACCAAATATTAAAATTACTAAATAATCTATATATATAAAACTGAAATGTCCGTTCGTGTGTAGCCAATTTACTCGCGAACCCCTCAACGGATTTTGATGAAATTTTGTGTGTGTGTTGCTTATATTGTGAGGAAGGTTTTAGGCATAGTTTGATTTATTTACGGTGGTTGGTTGTTTTTAAAAATTCAAGAAATTTGGAAATACAAGAATTTTTGTATTGAATGTCATTTAGAATATCGCATATACATTGAAAAAAAATTTTTTTTTAACGAAGCAGGCGTATGAATAAAAAATCAATTTAAAAATATTTATGTTTCACAATTGCAAAAATATTTATGTTTTTTATTAATTTGAATTGAATTGTTGTTGATTAACGTTCGTGGACCAATATCATTTCAAAACTTAAGAACGATTGATGGCCGATTGTCTACAACGTATCGTGAAGCATGTCAACGATTACATTTACTTGAGGATGACACGCATTGGGATTTTACACTTGCCGACGCATCAATTTCAGCTCATCCGCATCAAATACGAACATTATTTTCAATAATAATATTAACATGTTTCCCATCAAATCCACTAGAATTGTGGATGAAATATCGAGATTACATGACAGATGATATTTTACATAGAATGCGTCGCACCACTTCAAATGTAGAATTACTTATCACAATAGACATGTATAATGAAGCATTGATTATGATTGAAGACATGTGTTTAGCGATCGCAAATAAAGCATTAACACAATTAGGCATGATATCGCCAGATCGTCCAATGCACGACATATTTAATCAAGATTTCAAACATGAAAAACAATTTGATTGCAATGAATTGAGAACATTTGTACAAACAAATACTAAAAAATTGAATAATCAACAAAAACATGCCTACTACGCCTGGAGGCACTTGAAAAACATTTTTGATTTCGTTGATTTTAGCAGCCATACGATCGCAAAATAAAATAGCATTGGCACTCGCTTCTACTGGAATTGCTGCCAATCTATTGGATGGAGGTCGAACAGCACACTCTGCACTCTGCCATTGAACATGCAGTTCGCCGAAAACCCTACATGCAATATCCCTAAGACATATGGAATGGAAAAAGTTTTGCAACAATGCAAAATAATCGTATGGGATGAGTGTACTATAGCCCATAAGAAATCATTAGAAGCATTAGATAGAACATTACAAGATCTACGAGGAAATCAAGAACTGTTTGGTGGTGCCGTCATATTGTTAGCAGGTGATTTTCGACAAACATTACCTGTTATTCCTCGATCTACTCCTGCCGATGAACTTAATGCGTGTTTGAAATCTTCAAATTTGTGGAGTCATGTAAAAACACTTACCCTCAGTACAAACATGCGTGTTCAATTGCAAAACGATACATCAGAAAATGAATTTTCGAAACAATTGTTGGACATTGGAAATGGCAAAATTACAATCAATAATTTAGATGGATTCATAACACTACCAAACAATTTTTGTAGTAAAACACAATCAAAAGAAGAATTGATTCAAAGCGTGTTCCCAAATATAGCACAGCAACACAAAAATCATGTTTGGTTGAGCGAACGAGCAATATTGGCAGCAAAAAACAAAGATGTCAATGATCTTAACACGGCTATCCAAAATGACATAACAGGTAGATTAGTTACATACAAGTCAGTAGATACTGTTATGAATCAAGATGACGTGGTGAATTATCCCACCGAATTTTTGAATTTACTTTATTTGCCAGGAATACCACCACATAATCTACAATTAAAAGTTGGAGCACCAATTATTATGCTTCGCAATATAAATCAACCACGACTTTGTAATGGCATCAGACTTGCAGTGAAAAAGCTAATGAAAAACGTCATCGAAGCAACTATTTTGAAAGGAAAATACAAAGGCGAAGACGTTTTGATTCCCCGAATTCCAATGATTCCATCCGACTTGCCATTTGATTTTAAACGACTTCAATTTCCTGTTCGTCTTGCTTTTGCGATCACCATCAATAAGGCACAAGGCCAGTCTTTGGAAGTCTGCGGTATAAATTTGGAATTTTCATGCTTTTCACATGGACAGCTCTATGTTGCATGCTCACGAGTAGGCAAACCATCGGCATTATTTGTTTACACGACAGATGGAACAACAAAAAATGTTGTCTACCAATAAGCATTTTTTTCAGAAAAATTATTAAAACTTCATTTGAACACATTATTTTAATTAGGATAACAACTAAAAAAATAATTTGAATTTTTGTCGTATGTATGCATGAAGTATATTGCCAGAAATCGATAGATTGAATCCGAATCAAACTCATCCCGCCACCTACCCGAAAGGGCAGAACAACGTCTGCCGGGCCCGCTAGTAATATATAATAATATAAGCATACATTTTATCATTTGTGAAAAGAGTTTCTTGACACTAAGAAAATTGAGTTGTATTTGTTTTTGTTGTATTTTTATTTTTTGTTTTAATGAACTTGTTTTTTTTTCTTTCTTAAATCTTTGTGTATACTATATGCAATTATAATAAATCCAAAAAATATGCGTAATAAAATAAAAAATTATATTTTCTAGCTAATAAAGTTGAAAATTTTTATTTTTTTTCAATGTGTAAAGTCATTCTTGACAGACTGTATGTATATATTGAACCTTTTGTTTTTCTAATTTAATTTAAAATTCATTATTGTGTAAAAATAAAAAAGAAGAAAAAATTGCAAAGAAAATAATTTTTATAAATTGTATTAAAGTAAAATTTAATTTGAACTTTTTTTTTTATTATTTATTTATTTAATTTTTATTTTTCTCACTCGTTTATGATACTTTTGTTGGACTTTTAATTTTAAAGTGTTAATATAAAAAACATAAATTGTTGGCATATCTAAAATTCATAATTTATACTTCAAAAAGGTTTTTCAAGAAAAAAAAATAATAATTATAATACGATTCTGAATTCCAATCCTTTTTTTTCTCTGAATTTTTATTGGCTATTCTTATTTGCTAAAATTTGTTTACTTTCAATTATTCAAATATCTTAAGTACAACTATGAACATCGAATTGTAAATTTCATCATGGATCAGTGCGAACAGTTTATTGTAAACTGCAGGTTGGCTCAAAAGTTTCTCCCCATTATCTTAAAAACAACACTCTTCTAAATTCTCTACGATTTCTTATTATGTATATGAAATTATAATTTCGAATAATTTGCGGATTGTTATATAAATAGTGATTGTTGAATTTATATAAATAATTTTTAAACCGATTTTCAACAAGAATACTTTCGTAAAGTGAAGGAAAAAAAGTAAACTCAATGTGTTAAAGTAATTGTAAAAACTTTCCAAAAATGTCCAACTATGTTTTTAGAAAATAAGAATGAGTTGTCCTGATCTTTGGTTGTATGTATTTTTAAAGAATAACATATCCGCAGATAAAAATTAACACACTAAAAAAATCAAATTTTTTTTATTTTTCTCAATTTTATTTCCAAAAAACGCCACACGCTTAAATTTTAATTATTTGCAAATAAATTTGACCGTGTATGGTCCCGCTTGCTGTTTTAATTACCATACCATCGAATGCATTTCTGAGCCCTTTTTTATTGTATAGGTATATACATAGTTGGACTGGCCAGAAAATTCGTTAGATCTTAATCCAATAGAAAATGTGTAGTATCGGCTAAAAGACAGTGTCCTCAGCTAACCTGTGCTTAGAAATAGAGAGCATTTGATCCATCGTGTAACGAATGTAGACTTGCTGAATTTATGTAAAATTTTAAAAATATAATTTTAAAATGTATAGAAATTAAAGGAAGTTGGGAGTTATTCTGTAGGTTTCAGCTAACTTGACATTCTGCTAACTTTCATACAAAATTCTGACAGCTCGTAAAAAAACGTTCTAAGACAAAAATTCGTATTCTGGTATCAAAAATTAACAGAAAAATCTGCTAATTTTTCGTTAACTTAGCAGGTCCTATTTTCGACTTTGTTATCGTTTAAGTTTTCTGCTAACTTCTGTCATTTTTAAGTTTTAGTACAGAAATAGTGAATTTAATAAAATGTATGATTTTTTTAATATAATTACATAAATATATAAATTAAATAGAATAAATACGAAATACCTACCTTATGATTTTCATTATTTTTCATTTTCATTTAAAAATGTATTTATGTATTTATAAAATGTAAACAAAAAATAGTGTATAAACATTGGTGGTTATAACATTTTCTGTAAACAGGTTTACGTACATGCTTTTACAACGAATCAAATTAAATCTATACTTAACACGATTAATTTGAAATAGAATGGAGTGTATTATCTTCGTGATAAAATTATTTTAGTAATTCTTAGTACAGAGCTGGGAAAAAATTATACCAATATTCTAAAAACGAATAATACAAAATCTGGTTTAACTACCTAGTGTGAAATCGTGAAAAATTTCTTTAAAGTGACATTTGTTACTTTGTTAGCAGGTTTCGAATTTCTGTTGACAGCTTCTTAAAGATTTCGAAAAAACTTAGTAACCAGAATACGAATTTTTAAGAGTCTGCTAACATCATAATATGCTAACTTTTTTAGCAGAAAAATTCGTTAACTGAATAATTTGTGTAGAATAGCTACCATTAATTCGATTTCAAAAATAAAAATTTCAAATATTTAATTTTTATCACTATACACTTACATTTTTTGCATTAAAAATGTTTTCCGAAAACAAAACTTTTTATTCAGAAAGTTTTTCTAAAAAACTTTATCAAAAATATCTGACGACGATAATTGAATACGATCTGTCTTAACAATGATAATGATATTGTTTATTTATCAATTGTTATTAAAAGCATTGAATTTTCTTACAAAAAAAAAAAAAGAAAGGTATCAAAAACATTTATTTCTTTAATTTTCAACACATTACGTTAAGTATACATAAATTCAATATTAATTTTAATTTCAATTTTACAAAAAAAATATTTTTAATTTATATTTTTAATTGTGTATCTTTTTAAAAAAGTTTGTGTCTATTCTATTTGATAAAAAAACAAATCAGTAACAAATATGTATCATTATTTTTTAGATATGGTTCCAAAAAATTATCTATTAATAAAAAAAAAAACGATTACTCAAATCAAAAGCTTTATTATGACAGTGATGATGATTCAATATTTAACATTTTTTTATATAATAATATATCTTACTTCAGCTACCTCCTATTTTTCTTAACAATCATACGAGTACAGATGTACATATACATACATATGTGTGAAGTTCTTCTGCAAAAAAGTTTCATATTAGTCGAATAATCTTTAAAAAATAAAAGTAAATGAACCGCCGGTAAAAACAGGTATAATTTTATATATTTATGTACATTTTTTTTGTGCTGTTTTAGCTCAAAATAATTTCTGTTTATATAATTAATTGACCATTTCAATATTTCTCACTTTATCTATTATCTAATATAATTAAAAAATTTTATTTATATTCACGTCCTTTTTTTTTTCTCTTATACATACATATGTATTTCGTAATTTAAAAAGGTACGCCTATTTTCACACCTTTCATTAATTTTTTGTTTTAAATTTTTGTATTTTCTTGCAAATCATATCCTGTAAATTCTCAAAGAAACAAAAACTATACTAATATTTTTTACGCTATTGTCTGTATAGGGTGAAAATTACATATCATCATTCCGAAAGATTTTTCACTCATTCTAGAAATACACAGGCCAGTATTATTTGTCAGCAAATTTAAATGAAATAAAAACAAAGCAAAAAATTATTTTTTATTTAATTTGAGAAAGAAATCTAAAGTCTTACAAAACACAAGATATTACATTGTAATATGATATATGAAGAAAAGAAGAATTAATTAAATTTTCATAAATACACAATATATTCTTCGAATCATGGTTTAATTATCATTTTCATTTGTTAACGCATCATTTGTTGTTAACCAACTTTAACGAAAAAAAAAAACTATGATTTATTCGTTGCAAAAACTATATAATTTTCCATTTTGCCAACCACCCTACAAATTACTATCATATTATTAAAAATAGGAAAGAAAAAAGCTAATAACAAGAAATATAATGTGAATAAATGATAATTGAATAATATTTCAAAAGGCACAAGAAAAAAATGGAGAAAAAACAAATAAAACAAAAAAAAAAAAACACTTAATAAATTATAATGAATTTTCACAGTATTGTTAATGAGAATAATGAAGGAAATAGAAATAACAAATTGAAACAAAGAAGGAAAAAACAATGTAAGTAAACAAATATTGTTTTTTTAAATATATTCAAGAATATTGAAAAAAAAAAAGAATAAAAAAACTAACAATTACATAAATGGCATAATATAGTCATTTTTTTTTTTTAGAAAAAAAAGCTAATGGTTTGTTTGTATGAAAAGACAGGTATGAACGGCAGAAAAAAAACCATCATATTAATATTAATGCCTGATTTAACAGTTTAAGCTTAAACTCTCAAGATTAACTAAACTGTCAACATCAGTTGACAGAGTGTTGCGTACGTCACATGCTAATGACATTTGAATTCAGCTATGTCAGATTTTGGCTAATTTGGCTTTTATTTGGTTCTCACTTTATCCAAGTACCATTTAAACTAGGAAATTTTCTTAACGAATTTCGTCAAATATTATTAAGAATGCTAAATTAAAATGGTGTTAAAAATCTAAATCAAACAACATGAATATGAGCTGGTCATCATGAACTTAAAGAAAGAAACAAAATAAATTTTTGGGCGAGTAAGTATTGTAATTTCAAAAACGTATAACAAAATTGACGAAAAGTCTTACGAACTGATAAAAAATGAATTGAATAACGAAATTTCGAATTTTTGACTCAAATTTTCATGTAAAATTTCATTGATTTCATTGAACAGGCTTTATTCAGCCTTTAAATGTAGAATTGGTGCATAATTTTAATATGTATGTAATTATTATCCAGCTATACAGTTAAGTTTAAATATGTAGTGCATATGGCCATAGAAGTATTAGAATTTCTTTAAAAAAACATAATGCGATGTGATGATAAACATACATATGAAAAATTACTAATTTTTTCCGCTGTTTAAATAATCATATAGCTTGAGCACTGTGATATTATGTACATAGTAGTTAATTTTGAATCTGAAAGTTCTTAAGATCATTAATTTAGTTTTGATTTAAAATTTGTATTATAAAACAGAAAAGTTCCCTTAACTCCTATTCAAGCCCCCACTGTGAAAACGGACATAAATAACCTTTTTTTTCTTTTTCTTTTAATTCAATTTTTAATTTTTCCCATCTAAAAAACAAAAACCAAAAAAAAAAAAAACCTCATTATAGATTCATAATTTTTACTTCTTTACATAAAAAATAAACTATGTATAAATTCAATTAAAAAATGATCCTTCTTTTGACACGTTTTGAAAATGAGATACATAAAAACAAATCATCACATAAAATTTAAATGAAATAATAAAATTTTAATTAATCGACATAATGAGCTTCTATATTCGATCAACAAAAATTAAAATCAATAAAAAGAATTAACATTGTACAAGCCGACAGCAAAATATGTAATTCCAACTTTTCTTTTTTACCACAGGTAAGTAGAAAAGATGTTGTTGATTATGATGATGATGATGATAATGTAAAATGATGGTATCTAGCACACCTTTAAAAAATATTATATTTAAAAAACAGAAACAAAAACAGAAAAAAAGAATGAAAAAAAAAACAATTTCCAGAATCACACTTAAATCATTTGAGATCTTCATTAAATTTTTACTCACACCTTCCTCCTAGTCATTGAATGTATAGACCGTAGATGATGATGATGATGATGGTTTTGATTTTGTTTCGGTGTTTAAACCATGTGGTATGATACTAAATGATAATGATGAATATATATTTTTTTTATGCGGCCGCTTTATACTTTCCGAACAACTTCATTTTAATCATTTACAATTGAAAATCTTCACACGTTCAATGTACAAGAAATTAAAATATGTATTAAAAGCTGTTCGAACGAGGATCATTGCGATCTTGATGTATGAACGTATATTATAATAGTATATATATGTATGTACATATGTATATGTATGTAGTATTCTCTCGATATTTTTACTTTTTCTAGTTTTAACCTTAAGCATTTATTTCATAATCTGAAACTACATTTTAAACTTGCACATTTTATTTTATAAATTAAAATTTAAAAAACAAAAGACATGGTGAAAAAAAAAACCAGGCAAAATCATTTCGAATGTAATCATCAACAAACAACGTTTTTGTAAGCATATCAATTAAATTTAAGATACATATTTTTGTGTGTCTCTTAAGGATACACACATAAAATGAAACGGGAAGAAGTATGAGGAATAAGCGGCGGTCGGTATAGTTACAAAAGCATTCAAATAAAATAATTTACTCGGCATGAAACCAAAAAGAGGTGTAAGATTAATGGAGCATCAAAACAATTTGCTCGACAAAAAATGATAAATCATTAAAGGAATCGAATGAATGCGGAATGAATTTGTAAGATAAAAAAAAATTTTAAAAAAAGGAACGAGATAAACAACAAATTATGTAGATACTATGTATGTATGTATGTATGTATGTATTTTAGAAGATCTGACTGAATATTATGTGCTTGTTATACATAAAGACAATCTGGATTTTTTTTTTCATTTGGACAAACCGTGCATAAAGCGCAACAGAAAATACTGGAACGAAAATGTGAAAAATAATAATGAATTCTTTTTTTCTCACAGAGAATACACAGGATATTGAGAAAGAGAGCAAAAGTATCATATTATAAAAAATTAAGAAAGAAGGAAGAAATAATGGAAAATATAACAAATCAATTGAAAAATTTTGAAACAGTAACGAAAACTTCTTAAGAAAGACATCACAGCCTAAAGGTTTCTGACATAAATTCATTTAAAATTAATTAAAAATGGTTTTCTTCTCTTATTTATTATATAGTATATGTATATATGTATATATATTTTTTTTTTACTTCCTTTAGAAGGTAAGAACCACATAGGTATGTTTGAATGATAATAATTACAGTTTGAGGTTTGAACAAGGGAAAAAAAAAACACAAAGTTATTATTAATTTTTATTTTCATATTTTGCTTCTTTTTTAATTAAAAGGTTGCAGATGTTGAATTTTTTTCTACATACATACATATTTTTGTCCACAGGGAAACTAAATAATTTCATAATTAAAGTTCAAAGATTTTTCCTAGATGTCAATGTTCCGTATGAATTACAAATATATAATCTTTTTTTTTTGTACTAAAAACACAACATCAGTTTGTAATTAATTCATTAAATAGTGAAGATTTTTTTTGTTATTTTGTTTTTAATTATAATTAAAGCGCCCACGCAGTATATACATATATGTACATATGTATGTATGTAACGTATACAATTAAAATACTTGACCTTTTAATATAAACTAATTATATAACTTGTTATGCAAAAATTTCAAATAATAAAATGCCATACTTTTAGTACTTAAATAAATAATTAAAAAGATACTTTTTTTTTCTTTCAAAAACAAACTAATAATCAACATCCTTAATAGAGAGTTTTAACAACTCATATACCTCCTCCTAACCTAACCACTTTATTTTTCATTTTGAAAAAAATATTTATATTTTTTAGAGAATAATAAAAAAAAAAGTAAAAACAAAAACAACAAAAATATTTTCTAAAGAATTCAATTATTATTTCTTTAAATTCTTAAGATCATTTTTAAAATACAAAATAAAGACATCAAAATCATAAAATGTGTTAAATATTTTGTATAAGCGTGAAGAACCATATGAAATCGACAATGATAAATAATAAAATTAAAGATGAAGAAAGAAAAAAAAAGAATTTGATTTGAACAGCAGGATATCGATTAACAGAATACCAAAAGAATATAAATGAAGATCATCATTTTTATGTGATTTTTTTTCCTCAAATACAAGGTGTTTCACTTGAAAAGATGAAAAATTTATAGTTTTCAACTGATTTTTGAACTGGAAAAATATTAATTGAAAAAAAAAGGATAACCATTTTATATACGTTTATTATATTATAGAGTTCTTGTTTAATTGAATTAATGAACTTTTTTTCTTCTTTTTTTTTCGTACGATTGATGGTATAAAAAACGTTCATTAAGCCTTTCAGTTTCCTTCAAATTGTATTCTTCAAGTATTGTTCGATTAAATTTACCCACCCCATCTTTTTATCGCGACCTTAGTCCGTTTTTAAATCAAATTGCTTCTTTTGGATCCCTTTTAATCATTTGCTTAGGAAGTTTTGCATTAATTTGTACATGGCTAGCCTATTTTAAACAGGTGACATTTGTATAGCACACATTTTATAGGGAAATTTTTATTTCAGCATTCAGTGGACCAAAAATTAAATGATTTTGATCACGAAAAAATGTAGTTTATACATTTTCCATTATATAAAGTGATAAAAGTGACTAATTTTCATTATTGAAACCAAATTTTAATTCTTAATAGATATTGTCATTGTCAAATTAAATATATGTATCTAATGAAAAGCGCGATCGTTTGAATAAAATGTGGCAAAAATGGGTTTACTATTGTAGGAGTTTGAATATCATCAATTTTTACGTAGTTACTAGTTACTAGTTATTAAGAACAGCAAGCGACATGTCATTCGGTAGCTTATTGGTAAGAGCACTGTCCCGGCAAGACATACATTATAGTCTGTGGTTAGATTCCCAGCCGCGTCGAATGTCGTTTTTTTCTGTTTTTAGCTATAGTACAATATTATTATTAATAGAATAAATCTAAGACTTTTGAGACCTTTGGACATATAAAGCCCATTTTAAAAGTAAAATAATTATGTGTGAAAGCGTCCCGGTAAAAGAAAACCCAATTTCATTATTTAAATTTGAAGAACTGTAAAACATTTTCTGTAAATTGACAGAGAAAAAACATTAAAGAAGATTAAATTATTCTGTTGGAAAAGTCATATAGAGATATGTATATAGGTAGTTTCATTTCACCACATAATGTCATAAATAATAAATTCACACCGCCTATCACACATAACACGCTTATTTTGTTTTTTTATCCTTCTTTTCTTTTAACTTTAAACATTTTAAGGGTCAATTGAGAAAGTCAATTCGACACTTGATAGACTCGAATTTTTCACAGTATTGCTATTATATTATCTTAAAACTTGAAATGTCAAAACAATAAGAACTAATAAAAGAAATAAAAATAAGTTGTGCCTATACTAATCAAATTATGCATAAAATTTATGGTTTGTATAAAAAGATAATATTTTTGTATTAAATTATATAAAATGTGTAATTATAATTATTTTGAAAGCTTTAAAATGTTACTGCAATAGTGATTAAAAATTAGAATAACACGTAAAAAAGAAGATTCTTTATTTAAAACAGTTTTCTAAAGACTATAAATTTGACTCTTGCAACTGATCTTTTATAGTTTATTTGCAAATTTATTTCACTTATATTGTTATTGATTTTAATACTTCATGGTATGTACATAAGTATATTAAAGGATGTTCAAGGTATATAACACAAAGTTATTGATAAAGGTACATAAATTGCAAAAATTCAGTCATCAATCGCTTCAATTTGAAAATAATGAACGAAATAATAAAATTTCTTTTTAAATATACAAAATATTTAGCAAAAGTTTACATTCAAATTTTCACACTGGAAAAAAATGGCACTCTGATTTATAAACAAAAATTTTCCACTTATTAAAACAGCAATTCATTTTTATTATTTTTTGTTTAAACAAAAATCTTCCTAAAGGCTTCAGATTGTAATCTGAATTTATTCATTTTTCATTGGACATGTCTTCAAACAACAATAATAAAATATGTAAAATAGATCTTTGAAAAAAAAGTTCATCTATTTAAAAGAGTCAGTGTGGTTTAAAAAAATCATTTTTTTATTATTTTGAAAAATTTGCCACAGCATCCGCCTTTTTAATGTACCATTGTGTCATATTATGTGCAAACATCACGATGATACAGTGATACCACATTACAGCTTAGAAACGATGCATTTTTGAAAGTACCCTTTGGTTTCTAGTCTAGTAATGATAGAAGGATTTTTCTTAAAGCGCTATAGTTGAAAATGTTTAGGAAGTGCTTGATTATATGAAAAAGAAATGAACTTTAAGGAAAAACCAAAGGAAAAATGAATTGAATATTAAAGTTTCATTTCACAAATGAAAGGTTTAATTGACTAAATTCTAATTTACCAAAATTATTTTTAAAAAATTCAACAAAAAAAGAAGAAGAAAAAAACATTGAACTAAAAGTAGATTTAAACGTTGGTTTTTCTATGCTACAAATTTTAATATAAAATTGAAAATTATTTATCACATTTTTCTACCCACATTCTTTCAAACCACTCTGTCTATTATACATACATTATTAATAATATAAACATCATAAATGAAAATGAAATTATGAAAATTTCATTTACAGATCATTTTTTTTTTTTTTTTGAAAATAATTATGGCTACAACAATAACCATGATTCGTCGATGATGATGATGATGATGATACCTGTTTGCATATGATTTGATTTAAATTTACCCATAAAAGAATTTGAAAGAAAACAAAGAAAAAATAACACCTAGAAAAACAAGTTAGATTCAGCATCAGTTGATACCGCTATACAAATGCTTATATAACTTTCTTGTTTTTATACTGTGTATACTGCATAGCTGGAATTCCCACAGTTGGAAATTTAGGATATAATACTTAATACGACTTTTAAGGACAAAGTGTTATCCTCAACTGCCTCAACATAGTCGTAGTGATTATTGAATATTTTTCATGTATTTTATTGTTATTTCTTTTAAAATCATATGGTTTTAAAATACAGGGTGTCAAATTTTATGGAGTATGGACTTATTTTTCTGTTCATTTCTTCTAAAACTGTAAAGTTGAATAAGAATCAAAAGTGTTTTCTACAATGATCAAATTTTTTCCATGAGAGAAAGAAATATGAAAATTTTAAAAGATTTATCTTGAACTTCTCTTGAATAAAAACACCCTATACAACATTGCAATAATTTATCATTTAATAAGATTTGTCAGAAAATTGAAGTACATACACAAAATGAAATAAAATAATAAACTTTTCACCTTTATCTTTTTTTCTCTGTTTATATGTATGTTATCGTATTGTGTCTCTACAATCAATATTCTTTTATCGTTACATTTTTTTCTTTCTTTTACAATATACATGTTATTGAAAATTAAGATACTCATCATCATAAACTATATAATATACACGTATTATATTCATTCAAAAACACAGTTTGATGAGAAATCAAAAATTGATCATGTGCTTGTTTTTCTAAACATTTTTCATAAAATAAAAATGTTGGTGCTGCTGATGGTCAAATCCTCACAGTGCAGTGTATAACGTGTTTATTAATCGTGCCGCATTTGATAACAATTTTTTTTTTCATGTATATTTTTAAGATATTATCCGTTGTTTTGTTGTTTTCAAAATCATTCAATGAAAAATAATAATTTTACCTGATGTGTTTTAAGTTAGATGGTGTATTTATTTTATTGGTGTGATTCGAAGGTATCACATCATTTGATGTGACTAAAAAAAAAGACTCTTTAGAAAGAAAAATTATGTGTTCATATAAATTCACAAAGTTTTTTTTTTACATTTTTCCATTTCGAATGTACATATATTGTTTGTCCAAACTGATCAATCCAATATTTTGTCGATTAAATATCTTATATTTAAGTTTTCTATTTTGGGCGTTAAACATCTGATTTGACAGTTTCATTAACTAAGTCTAAAGGGGGATCAATAAATTCGTATTTTATAAGATTTACATAGGTATGTATGTACATATGTATAGAAGATGCGGCAAAATAACGCTTTTGTAATATCCAAAAAGAATTTCTAAACGTACAAAAAACATTTTTTTTTCTTCTAAAATAATAAACTTGGAAGTAGATTGAAATTTTTTTGTGATTCCTGCTGTGATTTTATGTTTAAATATGCGATGATCGCACATATAAACCTTTTCTAAATTTTGTTTTATGATAACAGATCGGCAGATTATTTTCTTTTTCTTATTGACTATAGGTGTAAATGTGATATTCGATTACAATACCATGTTACCTATGTACATATACATATGGAGTGGAGATATACTATACGTTAAAAAGCATAAAAAATCTTTTTAACTTAATATTATATGCTAAAAGTATTTTCTGATGTTAATCAGCTTGAATACAAGATTGGTTTTCATTGCTATAACAATGATAATTGAAAGTTTTTTTCAATAAAATAATCAATTGAAATTTGATTGGAAATAAGTTGTAAAAGATTTCGTGATAAAAGTTGTTGTTGAGATGAATACGACATGATGATGAGTTTATTATAATGAAAGGTATTTTGATTGATTGAATGAGGAGGCAATATTATCATTATTATTATAATTGTGTTGGTAGAAAAATGGGTGGAAAGAATTTAAATATGATATGGTTCGTGAAAGTACTAAAGGTGAACATTTTTTGAAAATTTCAAGATTTTTTAAGTTTTCTTTTCTTTTTTATTGTTTTTTTTTTTTTTCAAACAACAGTGGCGAAAGTAAAACTTGTTCGTACTAAAATTTAATTGAATTTTTAAATCTTGTTTTTTATATCTGTTGCTTGATAAACAAAAAAAACTGGAAAGTGAGTTTACAATCTCTATATTGAAAAAGAAAACTTATATATAAATAAAAACACGTGAATATTGTCTAAGAATCCAATTAAAAAATTCTATGTTATCTTCTATATATATAATTACTCGTATCTAATTTACATTTTTTCCACAAGCTTTATGATTCTCATACGTCTAAAAAAACTGCTATTACTTACATAACTGTTTTAGTGCCTTGGCTTTATTATTGTTCAAATGCAGGATATCTCTAATTTTCGTCGATTTGATATGTGCTTTCAGCTCATGATCAAGTCAAAATTATTTTTTTATTCTTTTTAAAATTTAGAAATATAAATATGTTATAGCTGAAATTATTTCCTGTACCTGTTTATTAGGATTTACAACAACAAAAACGCATGTGTGTAAGTATCTTTTCTTCTGCGCATGCCAACGTAGTACAATACGAAACTTCATCTCTTTTGGTTTAAGCAATAGTGCCTAGTGGTATTTGCACACAAAAAACAAACAAAATCGGAAGTCATCTTTTCAAAAATCATCAGGGTATATTATTATTGGAATCGTTTTCTTTTTCTAGAGGTTCATTTTCTACACCAAACGCCTTCAATTATGTCTTTAGAATAGTCCAATGAATTTATAGCAATTTTTATGTATTTATTTGAAAAAAAACGGTACATTGAACAACTAAGCTATCGCTTATCTATTTTTATTCTAAAAAATTAAGATTAAAATTGAAATTTCAAATATAATAAAAAACTACTCTAAAGTTTCGGACAATAAGTTGAAGTTTCAGTTTAAAAAGGAGCTACATGCAGGAAAAAGCTCTTCTAATTTCCAACATTCAAGAAAAAATATTTTTTCGAATAAATTCGAAGTAGATACGTCTAGGTGGAAGAGTGATCAAAAAAATATTGATATGTCGTAAAAAAAAGTTATAAATAAATACGTTGCTTAAAGTACCTTTACACTACTTGATTTGTCATATCACTTTATGTATGTTATTTTACATATGTATTGTCATACGACTTCTAATAATGCTGAAAATCCACTGAAATAAAAAAATTCAAGTATTACGAAGTCGAATCAAATGTCATACGAAAATAGAAAAAATCTATTTCAATGATATGTCGAGTGTAAAGTCGTATGAGAAAGTTTCTCAACAAAATCAGACAGTGTAAACGCTGTCAAACTTTTACCAGTGACATATAGTATGTAAAGTGATATGAGAAATCAAGTAGTGTAAAGCTACTTTTAGTGTTAAAAAAATACTGTACTATGTGTTATAAAATAAAATACCGAAAAAAAATTAAAAAACAAAATTTAAAGCAGCAAAAGAAAAACTGCTATTACGTTGTCACTAAAAGTAGCTTTACACTACTTGATTTCTCATATCACTTTACATACTACATGTCTCTGGTAAAAGTTTGACAGCGTTTACACTGTCTGATTTTGTTGAGAAACTTTCTCATACGACTTTACACTCGACATATCATGAAAATAGTTTTTTTCTATTTTCGTATGACATTTGACTCGACTTCGTGATACTTGAATTTTTTTATTTCAGTGGATTATCAGCATTATGAGAAGTCGTATGACAATACAAATGTAAAATAACATACATAAAGTGATATGACAAATCAAGTAGTGTAAAGCTACTTTAATCAGTATATAAGTACTTAAAGTAGCTTTACACTACTTGATTTCTCATATCACTTTACATACTATATGTCACTGGTAAAAGTTTGACAGCGTTTACACTGTCTGAGTTTTTTGAGAAACTTTCTCATACGACTTTACACTCGACATATCATTAAAATATATTTTTTCTATTTTCGTATGACATTTGATTCGACTTCGTAATACTTGAATTTTTTTATTTCAGTGGATTTTCAGCATTATGAGAAGTCGTATGACAATACATATGTAAAATAACATACATAAAGTGATATGACAAATCAAGTAGTGTAAAGGTACTTTTAGCTATACTTTTTTAAAAAGAAATTTCATGTATACCCATTCTTATCTTCATTTTTTTTTTTTTTATGTAACAGAAAATTTCTATGAAATTTTCTTCTTGAATACCTATATTTTGCAAGTCCATCAGGGTGTATTTTTTTTCTTCTGCAGAAAATTACCCTTAATTTTTCAGTATTCTGCTCCAAATTAACTTTTGAGTTTATCCATTCATTATCGTAAAGTATAGAGTACTTTATGAAATTTAAATTAAGATTAAATCTGGAAATTACTCTTTTGTGTAGAAGTATCAGTAATATGATTAAGTGTAATTCTTAAATTTTAAATCCATTTCGAGCGACACTATGACCTTGGACTTTCTATAAAGAAAAACAAAATTAAAAATAAAATGTCTATGGTGCGCAATATGTTAATATTTATTTTTTCACATGTACATATTTAACGTACAAGATTAAAATCAGCTGAATTTAATTGAATGTATATCTATCTGAATATAATATGGACAATAATTCATATATGTATGTATATCCTGTATGTTTTTCTTTGTTATATATACCTTGAAAAAAAAAATATAACTATAAGTAAATAAAATTTTCAACTTCATATAAACTAATTTCATGAAATAAATTATTACATTAAAATTTGATACAAGTTAAAGTCATAAGTAATAATATTTTTATTCTAAAATCAAAATTATTCTTTCATTTCAAATAGAACTTATAACGAAGAACACAATTATTTAAAAACATACAAACAATTTTTTTTTCAATATTTTCATTTTTAAACCATACTAAATCGATTCTAATCGAATTAAATGAAAATCAAGTTGCAATTTCAAACATATTAATCGGATATAAAATGAACTAATACATATAAAATTACTTTTTGTTTATGTATATTCAAAATTGGAAACAAATTTATAATCCTTGTGCATTATACACACTTTGGATCAAATCGTTTAAATATTATTATTGTTATTAATAAATGTTTATTATTATCATTAAAATAATTTATTGCATTTTATATATACTTTATAAAATATACACATTTTCATATATGTACATATGTACGAGTATATATTAATATCTATTGTGTTAAATCGTATACTATTATTATAAATTCTTATCATGGATTGCAGCAAGCATTAATATGAACATTAAAGAAGACAACAAGAGAACTCGATGAAAATATATACATGAAATGATTCTTTTACGTATATGATTTTTGTTTTAATTTTTTTTATTTTACACGATCAATATCTGAATGGTAATCAAATCAATCATTTTTATTTTTATTATTATTATTTTTTCAATTCTATATAATGTAATTAATATATACATACAGTCGGGATCAAAATTGAGAGGACACTTGTTTAAAATAAGGTTTTAGAAAAGAAATTCTGATTTTTTAAAAAAAATGTTTGTTGTAAATATTATTATGGAAAATAAAAATACAAAGATTGACCAATATTTATGATCAATAATAATTAAATTCATTAACCGTTAGTAATTTTAAAAAATAATTGTTTTGAATTGATAAAATCCAAATGTCCTCTCAATTTTGATCTCGACTGTATATGTATATGTATATATATATAATATTTTAAAATTCAGAATCATATCGAAATTCTCATATTTTAGAATCAATGTATTTTTTTATTTTTTGTTTTTTTTTAGTCTTAAGCGCAAAACAAAATAATTGATCAGCATTATTAAACACTATCAGATTTTGGTCTTAATGTGAAACATTTTTAAAAACAGGCGTTCAAAAAACAATAAGAATAACGCCCACAAACACCATTATAATATCATCGAAATATACATAAGTGAAACTTTTTTTTTTAATTTATTTTTTTTTATTCATAAGATTAAATTAACTTATGGGCTTTTGTACACTACCAATCTTTTTTTATAAATTCAAAGACAAAACAACAAAAAAACAAAAAACTTCCATATTATTCGAAGAAAATTATTTTTTACATCAAATAATTTTCAACTTTAACAAGAAAATAATAATAATAACAATAATAATAATATTGTTTTTTTTAGGTACTTTATGAATAAAGTCTGAAAAGAGAATAGATAAAAAAGATTCATGAAAAAACAATTAAAAAACGAAATACAATATACAAGAAAAAAAAAAAAGAAAGAGAAAAGATGTTAATAAAAAATTGCAATAATAACAATTTTAAGAAAATATTTTACTGATCGTGAGATTGTTAAATTGTGATGATCCCAACTAGCATTTTAAGTGGCCGCTACGTGATTGTCACTCCGTGGTGCCGCTTTAAAGTGACTGTCACTAGGAAAAAATACGTAAATGCTACGGTTTAAAGACGTGGATTTCACTAAAATGGGGAACAAATTGGGACGTGCCTGGTTCGTAATTGGAACGATATTGAAATACGTAGCTGCTACGTTCCAAAGTGGTAATTGCCACCTTTCAAACACCTAATAGGAACTTTAGGGTTTCTTCCGCACTAATACAATTATATATTTCAATTGAACATTATCCTACTTTGATATTATTAAATACATATATAAAATTATTATATTTATGACTAACACAAATAAAATATTTTCAAACAAATGATACTTATGTTAAAATTAAAATTCCGATTATCAGAATTCAACATTTTAAAAGGACTTTAACACAAAAATTTCAACACTTTTCCTCAATAAATTTCATTGCCAACAAAAATTTGTGATGAATATAGATCTTGTACTTCGAAAAAATACAATGCGCCTTAAAAATATTGAAAAATATATAAAAAATTTTGTAAATTTAAAATTATATATTTTTAATAAAGTTTTATTATTTTCGTATTTTTGAAAATTTTTGATTTTTAAATAGGTATTATTAAAAAATATATTATTTTCTATTCAAATTTTCTGGAAAAATGTATTTTTAATCATTTTTTCATAACAATTAATTTCTGTTGAAAAAAAAAAAAAATAGATTAAAGAGTGAAAAATGGCGATTTTTGCGTTGCCACTGTATAGTGTATGACACTTTAAAATTTCACTACATGGTACCGAACACTTATGACAAAGTTGATGGTACGTAGCAAATGAAACTATATAGTGGCAGAAACTATAAAATTTTGAAAATGTCACTCTATAGTTCCTTGTGAAACTTTATAGTATCAAAATTCACTATAAAGTAGCAAACGGAACCACTTGGTTCCATTCGTCACTTTAACACACTTTTTTCTAATTCTAAAATGTCGTTCAAGGCTTAAGTAATTAAGGCTTTATGCAATTCATCTTGTAAAGCTTATGCCCAGTTTCACAGTCGAAGCTTAAGCTAAGTTCAAGTTACACCTAAAACATTGTTCAAGCTCCACTTAAATTTTGCTTTGTTTCTCAGCAATTTATGTATATTTGTAGTTGAACTACATAGTATGTATCTTCAGTTAAACCAATTCAATGAATATATTTTGGAACTTATGGAACTTGTAAATGTCATTATTTAGTAATGGCAATTATTGTGACATTTTAACTTTTTTCTCATAAATTTCAATTTATAATACATTTACTGACAAAACAAAATAAGTAGATGGCTTAAAAAGGTAAAGGTAATATGACATTTAACTAAACATTAAATAGAATTTAAGCTCTCAGTTTTTACGGCTTAAGTTAAACCTAATTTAACACTTAAACTAGGTAACTGAACAAAGTGTTTAAACTTAGTTGAAAAGTTGAACTAAGCTAAAGCTGCCACTGTGAAACTGGTCATTAGAATTTTCATTTTTATTGTTGCACAAGACTTTATAATTACCACCGACAAGTATTATATTGATCATATAGAAACCAATAAATGACACTGTTTAGAACCAAAAACGTTCCAAATACTTTATGGTGACAATTGGAACTTACACCTATAGTACCGGGAACTTATAAGTACCTAAATGTAAGTTTAGGAACGTATTTGTTACTTATGTTGAAAACTTAAATTTGGCCACTTTGTAGTGTCAAAAAGTGGTGCCAAAAACCAGGCAAACCACAAGCAAAACAACGTTATAGTAACAGAAACTTTGAGGAGTTTTGTAAACGGTCCTATTACGATTCTGGAACCTCGATAAAAACTTTAATTTTATAATCCACATAGTTCCCATTGCCACGTATTCGATACGTTCAATGCGCAACCATGAAGTAGCGAAATACATTATAGTAGCGAAAAAAGTAGAAAACACGTTCCCGTCACTTAATTTTGGTAGCAGCAACCAAGGCTTGGTTTTTGTCACCAAAAATGCCAGTTGGGATCGTTTTTAGACTATATTATGGAATATCTATACAAAATAATTTTTTTTTTGTATAACTAAAACATATTATTAATATATATGTATATATGTACTTAACACTGTAACAACAACAATTGCAATAAAAACAGAAAATAGCCATCATCATCATATGAAACGTAAGAAAGAGGCGCGAAAATTGTATTTTTAATCAATTTTTATAATCAACAAAAAAAAATTATTATTTTTTTTTTTTCATATTATACAAAGTATTTATTATTAGTGATCAACACCATATTTTTTAAGCTGTACACCTTCATAACATTGTACTTAAGTTTATTGTACCGGTAATCAATATAATTATTTTCAATTTTTTTTCGCAACATAATATTGAAAATCGATTGTACATGCGCATCATGTACTTATAAAAAAGAGTTTTTTTTTTGTCTACAGTCTAAAATATCGATCATATCCACCTACTCAGTGGAAAATTTCACCAGTGCAGTCAGTGGCGTAACATAAGTACAATAATATTGTTGATTTGTAATAGATTTTCGTACGAATTACATTGAAGCGATTTTAAAGCTTAAAGTTTCACAAAAATTTTTTAAAAACAATAACTCAAGACGTGACAAAATGTTGAAAGTCATATTTTTACATCCTTCATCCTTTATATCATACATTAAGATGGATTGGTTATATGGGTGAGGGGAGTACAAGAACTATAAAGTTTTCAATTATTTTGAAATTTCGTTAATAACATCAAAATCGATTTTTTTTTCTCTTTTAATTTGTGCTCTAATTCACTAATCGACTAAATTTCTTCTCTTTTGTGTATACACCCTTAACCACAAGTTCGTACGAAGAAGTGCAAAGATTTTCCACTAGAGAGTATTATTGAAATTTTATGTTTTTTTTTTCAATAAACGCACATTTTCCTAGCGAGTATTTTGCATTTTTCAAAAAGATTGTTTAAAACCTTTTACCTTTTTTAAAATTTTCTTGATAAATCTTTCTATGCTGCAACACTGAAACAGTTTGAACGATATAAAAACCCAAAGTCACAATTTTGAAGGAGCTGAGCTCTCACGAAAAGTATTATTTTCGCTAGAAATTTTTGAATATTTCTTAAGGTAATTAACTTTTACAGAACTTATTTATTTAGCGCGTTAAATATTGTATGATGTTTATTTTTGATTAAAATTGTCAGAAGAATAACTGAAACATAGCGTTATCATACTTTTTGGTAAGTTCGAAAACACAGTTTTTGAAAAAAACTAGCTAAATATCTCTGATGATTAATGACATTTCATTATACAACAGGTATTGCATTTAAGTATTTGAGACCAACAGGATAAAAAAAGGAAAACCAAGTAACGAATCACATGTGAACAGCTTTTTTGTAGAAATTTTTAGAGATTTTTCAATCAATCACCATTCAAGCTTTATTACACATTTTGACTTTCAATATTTTTTTAATTAAAATTAATTTTTCTTTTTTTTTTATATGATTTCAACGCAAGACAACTCCATTTTCGTGAATGATCATAAAATACCCCAAAGAAATCGTTCGATTTCTGTGTAAATTTTCAATAATGAAAAAAAAAAAAAAAAACCTTTTTAAAATTATGCTTCGATTAGTCACAGATAGAAATAAGAATTTTGTTCATGAATATTTTAATAATTCGCTTTATTTTCATGGTTTTTATTTTTATAAATATCACGGTATATATAGACATAATTGTAGTGTTATTGTATGTGAGGTTTTAGCAAATTTACGCATCAACGTAATCGAAAAAAACATGATCATTTTAAAGTATACATAGAGCGCGTATACTCCGCAGTACCGAACCGGTACTAGTACTGTTTTGGTCCCGGTATATACGCATGGTACCGAACCATTTTAGGTCGACCATTTTGGTGCGAACCAAAATTCATTATTTGCATCTACGGTATATACGGGCAGTACTAAAATGGTTTAGTCGTACTAAAATAGTACTATACCGGTTTGGTACTGCGGAGTATACGCGCTCATAGATACTCGTATTATACATATTTAGGATTTCGTTTTTTTGTTTTAAATTTATTCTTACTTTACTTTGCACTTTATATATGAAATACAAAATAAGCTTGAAATTAGGAGTAAAAAATTGTATATGATGTAAGATAATGTTACACTTAACTGTAAAGATACCTATACGTATGTACTACAGCTCATATGTAACTTTTACATGTTTGATGGATATACGTATGTAAATGTTTCATGCAGAAACTGGTACATATCATCATGATCATCATCATTATCAAAACTGTAGTTTGAAAGAATATAGCAATGTCTCAACCTGGTGGTACTAATGAAATAATCTTTGTGTCGCGGTGGACATAATTTCAGCATATGCACTGAACGAAATTGCTTGTTAATATTTAGAAAAAGTTTCTTAAACTAAGAAAAAAATACAATGATTTAACGCCAAGGAAATTTCTTGTTTAATTCATGCAAAAAATTCTTGAAATAAGATTTAACAAAAGTTCTTGTTTTGAAGAAGTTTTTGCATAAATCAAGAAAATAATTAATTTTAAATTAAAGAAATTGGTTGCATGCCGTAAGTAATCTTTTTCTTAAAACAAGAATCGAAAATTGAATATGTTAAACAAAATTCACATGTTCCAAGAAATAAAAAGCCTTAATTTTATCGAAATTTTAAAACAAATTGTCTTGTATGAAGAAAATCAGTTGCACATAGTGAGCAATTTCTTAATTAAAACAAGAATCAGAGTTGTGTGTTTCAAGCAAAATTCATTTACTCCAAGAAATAAAAAGCCTTAGTTTTATCGAAATTTTTGCACAAATTGAAGAAACATTGTCTTGTATGAAGAAAATTAGTTGCACATAGTGAGCAATTTCTTAATTAAAACAAGAATCAGAGTTGTGTGTTTCAAGCAAAATTCATCTACTCCAAGAAATAAAAAGCCTTAATTTTATCGAAATTTTAGCACAAATTGAAGAAAAATTGTCTTGTATGAAAAAAATTAGTTACACATGGTGTACATTTATTTTTCAAATAAAATTTTATTTCACATTAATTTTCAATTTAAAAAAATTACACATGCACACTTATTATATACATGTATGTACATTATTTTGTTCAAATTAGAAACTAAACATTGCAATTCACAGAATTTGATTAATATAAATTTATATATTCCTATTTCAAGCAAAATTCAAAGTTTTTTCTTAATATAACATAAAAATATTTTTTTAAATTACTGTCATTATTTCAAATACACATACCTACTGTTTTATCTTAACTTAAAATTTTAATTCATATAAATGGGAATATGGTCTTGAAAAATCAATTTTCGGAAGACAAATCAGAAATTTGTGGCAAATTCAGGCCACTTTTGAAATAAAAAACCAGAGCAGCTGCTCTTTCGTGCAAAGTTTCAAAGTCAATTTCAATCTGAAAAATAACAACAAAATTATGATTTATTTAAAAATGAAAGTATAAAACTTACTAGTCGGTGTCCGTGAGAATCTGAAAGTAGAGGCCAATCCTGAAGAATTTCTCTGAGGTTTTTAGTGGATGTAAATTTAATTTGCTGCAGTAGTTGTTTCGACGTAATCTTCCATTTAATTTCCACCGTTTCCCAGGGTGATTTTCTGGTTGACAACCATTCTTTCTCTTTTAAAAAGTCTTCTTCACTTTCTAAATTGAAATAATAAAATTTATTAGAATTGCCTCACATAAAAAAAATATATCTACTTTTATACCAGAAGCATTCTGCGGAGATATTATTGGCAAATTTGTAAGAATCGTTTTATTTTTCTTATTTAATTTTGTTTCGTTGAAAAGACCAGCTCTTTTTAATTTCGTGAAGCTATTTCTGTATTTATTATACAAAATACCAGAAGGACGATGGCCACCTCTATAATACACTTCTGGATCTTCTTGAGGAAATAGTTCTGCAATTGAGGTACTAATGTTTTTAAAATCATCCGCTTTCATTTGCCGCTCATTTTGCAGAAAATGTTCGACAATTTTGTCGCATATTATATTTCGTATTGGGTCATTCAAAATTTTGTTTCGAGAAATACATTTGCAATTATTCTCGAGAAATTCCTCTAAATTCTAAGAAAAAATTGAGTAAATATTCTTGCAATTGAAAATAAAATTGAATTTTCGAATGATTAGGTTGGCTTACGCGTACAAAAATCATAAATATGTAACGGTACTTTGATATAAGGAAATAACAAATATTAAAGTTAGCACAAAAACACTTAAATGGAAAATTTTGTAGATTCTAACTACAATAAGATAATAAGATGAAATATGAGAATTTATTTCAATATAACTATGTAGGTACGTCTTTTTCTTTCTCAAAGCAAATGAGTTTGAAATATACAAATTTTTATTCTTGTTTTAATAAAAGAATTGCT
Organism: Bombylius major; assembly: GCA_932526495.1. Taxonomy (NCBI): domain Eukaryota; kingdom Metazoa; phylum Arthropoda; class Insecta; order Diptera; family Bombyliidae; genus Bombylius; species Bombylius major. The sequence goes on from OW052043.1 coordinate 21,766,595, forward strand.
TTCATTATGGAACTGACTTGCTTATTCTAAGACAATGCTTTCTCAATTTGTGTTAAAATTTCGATATGTGTGTTAAATATTGTCTTTTTTCTCTAATGTATACATTATGTATCTTTATATACTAAGTATTAATATAACAAAGTACCGTATCATATTTGTAATTTGCATTTTATTAAATAAAATTCAAAAAAGAAAGAAATTACTTACGAAATTGTTTGTAGCTAAACAAGATGTAGATGTACTGGGACTGGATGGTGTACTTCCTAAAATCCACGACGTTATTGAGGAATTAATACTTAAAGTATCTGATATTGTTGGCACACTTTGTGTGTACCCCTTGAAAAAAAACACTCACTTTAAAAAAGAAACGCAAATACAATATCAAACTTACATTTTCGTTTCTCCACTCGATTAACTTTGCTCTGAATAAGGCTTTTTCTCCCAAATCCTTTTTTTCTGGAAAAATTTTCTCTAGCTCATATTCTTAAAAAAAATTGATTTAGAAATTGCAAAAATTGTTTTTTAAATTTTAAAAAACCTCGCAATCTTTCTGAAAGATGCAGCATTCCCCAGTTCAACAAAAGCGAATCAAAACTATTTAGAATTATAACACCTTCTTCTAAATTTTTATCCGAAATAATAAATGATAAACTCTTTGAAATTATTAATTTTTAAACCACAAAATCACTTCAAACAAATTTAATAATTCACAACACTTCCGATTAAAGCCAATAATCCGTGATGACTGACTAAGTAAGTAGATACACGAAACTGTACTGCACCAGCTGCAGCCTGCTTACTATAAAAAAGAACAATGTTTTTTCTAACTGTTTTTACATAAAAATGTACCACATTTTACATAGTTCAAGCAACTATTTGTATAAACGCAAACATGATTAAACACGTCAATTGATTGATACTTAAATTTTGTTTGTGTAGCAGGCTAGCTAGCATTGAGAGACTTTTGCTTAAACGTAGAATTCAATTTTTCCTTGAATCGAGTGAGTTTTTTAATAATGTAAACAACATTTTTCTCAAAAACAACTCTTCGATAATGAGAAATATGATTTCTTAATACAGTCGAGCACGGATAAGTGCAAGCGTCTGGGACACAGTTTTTGCTTGCAGTAATCCGTCATTTGCAGTTATCGATAAGTGCAATTTTGTGCACTTACGCGTAAGTGCAATAAATTGCACTTATGCGTAAGTGCACAAATTTGCACTTATGATACATGTATATTTTGTGATGTTTAAAAGGTTACCCTTTTATTATAAAAAAAACAATAAGATTTAATTTTCTTAAATCATTTATTTTCAGTCAAGTTCAAAAAATTTGTTATAAAAAAATATAAAAACATAAAAAACAAAACAAATTAAACAAAACATTTAAAAATAATAAAAAAATAGTTACATACATATGTGCATATGTGTGCATAAAGAGAAATTAACATTAAAAAAAAAAAGAACAACTTAACAATATAATAAAAAACAATAAATTTTTAAAAAAATAATAAAAACTTCATACATATATGTATAAATTATTAGTTTTTTCGTTTTCATTTTCTTTTCTGCATTTCATTTTTTTAAAAAATCTTTAATTTTTGTTTGAATCATTTCTATTTTCATTTTTTTGAATTGTCAAAAACATTTGTCAAAACAGTGTATTCGTATTCATATAATTATGGTGATGATGAGTTTGACACTTTTCACTACGTTCACATTCTTTGACAGAAGTATGTATTCTTGTTAAAACTAGAATAAGTTGAAACCGATTTAAATAAACTTTTTAGAAAAAAAAATGTTTGCACTTATCCGTCTTTGATTTAATATAAAGTTATGATTCAGGACTTTAAAACTTCTTGCACTCATCCAGTTTTTGCACACATCCGTTTTGCACTCATACGTATAAAATTACATTAAGATATATATGAAAAGAAACGGGACATCGAAACTACTTGCACTTATCCATTTTTTGCCATTTTTTGCACTCATCCGTCTTGCACTCACGCGTGCTCGACTGTAACAGCAAATTATTATTTTCAGTGTGATTAAATGTTCTGATTTGGTGTTATGTTGTCCCTAATTTCAGTAACTAATTTCATATAATACAACATCTTCAATATAGATTTTTGTTTTTTGTACATGTGGCTTTTGTAAAAAGCGCGGACACATATAGAAGAAAAAATGAAGGTGGAACTGGAGTAATTTGGTTAGGTTGGGCATCATATTCTTTTTGTGTCTTAGACATGAGGTCTTGTACGAATAAAGGTTATAAAGTCTTGAATACGAAATTATTAATTTTTTCATTACTTTTATCAGTGTATCTGAAGTTTAAATTTAACCAATAATAACACGTAGATTTTTTGTTCGAATGGTTAATGAGCTTCATCAGTTCATCACCCTTTATTTATAACCAATAATAACACGTAGATTTTTTGTTCGAATAGTTAATGAGCTTCATCAGTTCATCACCCTTTATTTATGAAGGCAACGTTTGTCTACCCAATTCTCGAATTTTCTGCACAATAGTTGCACTTTCTATGGAAGCATTTTCAATTTTTCCAAAATCCTCAGCAATAATCGTCGCAATATTTGAAACTACTGTAGGAGATTTGAATATCAACAATGTTTAGGTAGTAACTAAGAACGGTAAGCGACATGACATTCGGTAGCTCAGTGAGTAGAGCATTTCCCCGGAAAAGGAAAAGGTCTGTGGTTCGATTCCCAGTCGCGTTGAATGTCGTTTTTTCTGTTCTTAGCTACTACACTACTATGAACGATTTCGGAAAAGAAAAAAATAATGCAATTTTCAAATCCCTTTCGTGACTTTTAATTTAAATCAATTTCGCATTCATCATTCACTTAGTTATTGTCAAAATACAGGACTAAGTTGAATAAAATTTATCGATTATCCTTTTTTATTTTACTTTCTAACTGAAAAACAAACAGGCAGACAGGTAGACAAGTTTCATTGTATCCACCAATTGTCTCTAAATAGTTGTAGTGTAGTTCCATCTTCCATCGCTTTTGTACGTGGTTGCATTTAGTTTGCGCGTACAACATGCATGCTAACATTTTTGATGAATAATAAAATACGCGAATTGCATGTATGTATGTAGTATGAGAATAAGAATTTTGGTGGATATAAAGCTTAATATGATATTATTGGACAACAAGTACAAAAGTATACATATTATGTAAGTATATTCGTACAACTTTATACCTGTAAAACGATTTGAATATTTTTCGTGATATCTGCAGTCTATACTTTGTACTACACGACTTTCAATATAAAGGATTCCTATATGGTATGTTGATGATCTTTAGTATTTTAAATGTAATATGATGATCATTTTTAAAACATGATTGTTTAATATTTGAATATATGTCTGCCTTCTTGTATTGGAAATTGTTAAAAGATGAAACTTTTATAAAAAAAAAAAAAAAGTAATAATAAGAAAAATAAATAAAAAATTAATAATAATAATAAAATAAAGGAAAAATTGAATGAAAAATCATCTCATATAAAATCAGTTTATTTTATGTTATGGTATACCTAATAATATACAGTAATTCTTTACTGTACACACCTTAAAAACCATGATTATAAACATATATGGGGAGTAAAAAAACAGCAACTAAAAGAGAAACGAAAAAAGACAAAAAAACGTTTTTTAACATCATTTTTGATAATGATCGTTATAGACTTTTATTATGATCATTATTGATCACATTCATTGCTATATAATATGAGAGAATATATATTTTCTATGGCATATTAAGGTACTTATGATCTGTATAAAAATGCAGTAACTAACTACATAATTTGTTTGAATGTGTTCTATACGAGTTGTTATAATATGCATGTTGATGTTGTTATAAGTTTTATCAACATGAAAATATCTAGCAGCCGATATCGTTTAAGATATTATTATTATTATTATTATTTTATTTTGTTTTATTTTTTAACATAAAATACTATGTATGTATATATGAAGATACTTTGTACCCGGTATGAATGTGTTTAAACATAATATTTACGAGGAGGAAATTTTTTTTTTAAATCAAAATTTATAAGAAATAAAGATGTTGTCTTTTATATTTTATTTTCTGACATATTTCAACATATTATACCAAGTTTTATGCTGATTTTTAGTATATAAACTGTGTGATCGTATGTAGAAAATGAATTGATTTTTACCGCATGTATGTCATCAATTTAATAAGAGAATTATTATTATAATATGAAAATGATAGGAATATTGATCAATTATTATTGATTGTTTGTATATAGGTACTAATACAAATACACGTAAACATATTTAGGTATATGTATACAGATGAAAAAAAAAGTATAGAAACTGATTATTATATACGAATAACAAAATAGGTATATGTTTAAAATTTGTGAATCTTATTTAATAATATTGATAAAATTGTCTGGATTAACGACAATCATCTAAAGTTATCGAGTAAAAAAGAAAAATTTAAATTAATAAGATGAAAAAAAAACAATTTTTTTTTTGTTCTCGTACTTCATAAATTATAGTATATACAATATTATTTTTAAAGTATAATGAAGGATAATTTATACCTTTTTTAAAATTGAGCAAACGAAGTTTCGAAATATTTCTAAATTTAAATTACACATTTCACAAAAACAAATGTACACTATATACAAAAAAAAATTGTAATACAGGTATTAAGTTTACATACATATGTATGTATGTATATATGTATGTATGTATGTATGTATATGTACGTACGTACATAAAACCAAATTTAAGTAAATATCATAATTTTCTAAGCATTCGAAATTACAAAAAAAGTGTTTATTGTACAGCTTTCAACCGACCTCTCAACGCAAAACTTTTTATTTTTTTTATTTTTCAAATTTTGGAAAGTTCCCACATATGTATGAAGATCATTTTGGAATAATTTTTTTTGTTCATGTTGTTAGATTATGGAATAATCTGCCTAATCATATTCGTGAAGAGCGCTCATTCAGCAAATTTAGAAGCTTTCTACACAATTTTTACCGTTGTCCTTGACTTTGTTAACAATCGTCATCCCTTGTCTATATAGCCTTATAGCAACTGAAATCTATGAAATTTTTGAAACTCTTGTATAATTTTTAATTATGATTATTATTTCTATTCTTATTGATCCTATTTTTGCTTAATTCTATTTCTATTATTGTTATTATTATCTATGTATAATTATTATTATTATTACTTCTTTTTTTTTATTTTTTATTTTTATTTTTTCTTTCTTTTCAATTTATTAATATTATATCTTTATTATTATTTAAATCTTAAGTTTTTAATTAATGTATATATTATATTGATACATATGTACATACTATTTAATTCAATTTAGCTGAAAAAGATATTGATCTGAAGCTGTAATTATGAATAAATAAATAAATAAATAAATAAAATAAAATAAATATACACATTAGTAAATTAGGTATAAGTACAGAGTATAAAAAACTAAAAACATATTTTTTCCCTTTTATTATAGGATTCAGTTGCAGTAATCTTTCATATGTTCCAATTGATACACACACACACACACACACATATATATTTTCTAGAATAATATAAAATCATTTTCAATTACATACATATATATACATATACATGTAAATATATCTATGACCTATAAATGATAATTATTTTACATAACCTTTTTTCTTTAAAACACTCAAAATTAATCTAATAAAATAATTTCTTCAACGTCTACACAAAAGAAAAAAACAAGTAAAATAAAGTAAAAAGTAAAAATAATACCTTATGTCGTTAGCTGCTATGTAAATGTTTGCTTATTCATAAAATTTAAATATAAAAAAAAATAAGTCAATTAAAATATAAAAATTAAAGCTGATGTATAAAATTTCAAATTCATAACTGCTTTATAATTTACTCTTGAAACTCATAAATTAATATATTCTTCATATACTTATAAATGAGAATTCACACGATACATACCATATTATATATGGTAGATACTAGATACACATACATGTATATGTATGTATATATGTACTTTTACTTGTATACGAAATTTATGTAGCTATATAAGGTACTCCCCAGTAATGTAAAAGTATGTATATCTAAAAATATTGTTCAAAATTATTATTTTGCTAGCAACTTATTTTAATTACAATCCTTAATAATAAAATTACTTTAATCTTTTTTTTTTTTAAATTTCTTATTCTCTACATACATATATATATACAAGCTATTATTTATATTATCCTTTTTCTTATATGCCCATATTTATTTATATAAAAAATATTAAACTAATAAAAAAACAAAAAAAGAAACAAGGAAGGTGTATGTACTATATGTTCGAGTATATGAGCATAATTTAAAATGTTAACACTTTATCGTGTATGTATTACCAACAAGATATTTTAACGATCCAAACAATTTTCATGTCAGCCAGTAACACCATAAGGATATACAAGTAAAAATATACTTTTCAGGGAAAAAAAAAGAAAAAAGTTAACTATACATTTATTACTCTTATTACTCGATGGAATAACAAAGTTTATCGTACAGGTACACTAAACATATTATGTACGACAAGCATAACAGAATTTCCTTTCATAATTCATTTTCTGTAGAACTTTCGCATAGAACATATATGTATGTATGTGTATATTAACCGCATATAAAAACTTATAACTACAAAATTTACTTAATTATTATTCTGACACCTTGTATTGCTTTGGTGCTTTTCCTTTTTATTTATTTTTTTTCTTCTACTTAGGTACTTACATTTTTTTCTTGTGGTGCTTTAAAAAAATAAAATAAAGGAAAAATTTATGCATAATTTTATGTGTCAGTTAATTATCCTTTTTTCACACTCTGTATACCCTTTTTTTTAGATAGTGTCAAATACAAGAAGTGAATTAAAGTGTAAGAAATGTACTATAGTGCTATGATTTTCTTAGAAAAATCTTCTTTTGTTTTTTTTTTAAATGTTTTTTCCTTAAAAAAGCAAAAAAAAAATTAACTCCTTCAAACTTTTGTTATTTGTTATCAAGCAATTAGTGCTGCCATATTGATATTATCTTAAGGGGGCCATAATGCATCTACAAACATTGAACATAGTCAAATAATTAAAAAAAACCAAAACAAAAAAACCGAATCGTATAAATGTGAAGAAAAAAAATTAAAAAATAAAGGTTTTTGATGGAAGAAAGAAAATTAAAATGATTTTTTTTTGTTTCATACCCAAAAACAAAAAAAGGAAAAAAAAACAAAAATTATCTAAATGACTTATCGTTGCATTGTACCATGATGTCTTTGTAAAGTAAACGTTTATTATACATGTAAAAATTATTCATTAAAATTTACCTACAGGGAGAATTTTTTTCCGTTTCTACACATTAAAAGTAAGTGAAAGGTAAAAACCGCAAAAAGGTATTAGAATTGATTGAAATGTCAAAAAGGTGACAGCTACAGTATTTCGTTATTATAGGTGCAAAAACATAACAAAACAAGGAACAAATAAAGGAAGGTGTTTGGTACACCTTACAATAGATTGAATATAATTTTTACGTATTCTTCGTTTTATTTCTCATAATAAAAGCATGTTTATCAACCCCGTGAAATTTGATATTTTAATTATTCAATTTTTATATCGCTCAAGTTTTGGAAATTTATTAATTCTGTAATTTACAAACCATAGAAAAAAAAAACAAAAAAAGCAAATCAAGATCTCTTAAAATGAACTCTTGAGCTTCTAATCTTGTATGTGATTCATACTCATAACAAAAGTTTTACATGAATTGCGATTTACAAGTTTGAAGAATTTATACTTTTGAAAAAAAGCCTATATCAATACTTGATTTCTTACGGTGCAAAATGATTTAGAAGCAGGAGTAATGAGTTATAATGACAGAAATATGAATAAATTCTCTCTCATAGCTTATTGTCTTAGATTTGGTGCTGACACATTAATTGCAATATGAATAAAAGTTCATCATTTTTCTTTTCCATAATTCAGCAATTAATGATTATATGGTATAACGACTGAAATATAGAGTCTTATAATCTAATTTTTACAGATGCTAGCTTTTTGGCACAATTTCGAAATATCAGTAGTTAATTATATTATTTTTACAACGCTATTGTTTTTCTATGACATTACATTTATTTACATTTTTACAGTTATTCACCAAAAGTTTAGTAATAATACATATCTAGTATAGCTCTATTTCACGACACCAGATTTTTGAAGTATATTTTTTTTAAATACTCCGTTATAGCTGCCATATTCTTGCGGCGGGAACTAATGAAATATCGCGTTTACCTTCCTTTTGACCTCGCCTCAAATACCAAAAAAAGTTTTAAAAAAAAAGTTTTCTTTTCTTGAGTATACCACATCGTATTTCTTATGCCATGTTATAATACTACTGTTCTTTTTTTAGTTTTTTTCCTTACTGCTGCTACTTAACTTTGTAATACCAATTGAAGTCTTTTATTTTCTGTTGTTTTCATTCTTTCCCTTCGGTTGTTGTAATCTTCTGATCTTATCAATATTTCTATTAATTTTCTAGAGAAACAACTTAATTATCGTTTGACGTTTACAGTGCTACCAAACTAATATGAAAATTTTTGTGTTTTGGTTTTTGTCTGACGACCTATCCAATTTGAACGAAGACAAAACTGTATTAATTCCTTCATTCTTTCGTTTGCATTTTTTTTCTTTTTACTTTATAATTTTTTTCAAATACAAGAAAGAGTGAATTGTTTGTGGTTTCGACAAAAAAGTTTTTTGTGTAATAAACATGGCTACCATTATAATGTTAAATGACGTTAATGATATTTGAGGTTAGATGATGCATAATGACAACAAAGATGTCGAAGAGGAAGTGTGGGAGGGAGGGAAGCAGTATATTTCTGGAATTAAATGAAAATTTTTATATTTATTTCTTCTTATTATTATTATGTATTTTTTTTTTTTTTAATTTTATATGTAGAATATTTTTGGAATGATTTTCAAATTTCATTTTATTTATTTTTTATACAGAACTTATTAATTTGACCTAAATTTTAAGGATTGCCTTGTCATTGAAGCATTAATTAATGGAGTGTAAATTTTAGGTTTATTTCGAAAAAAATAATAAAATAGATAGAAGAAATACGAATAAAACGAATTTATCATATAAAACAAAGAAATAGTTTGACAACAATTAATTATAATAACTGGAAAAAAAAATTAAATGAACAAAATAATGAAAATGGTTTTTATCACTTTCACAACAACCTTTGGAATGCAAATAATGAATTTTTTTTATATAAATTTGGTTGTTTCTTTTTTATTCTACAAATTCATTTATTTTTTTAATTGTATTTTTTGTTCACATCAGCTAGAGCGATACTATTGAAATGTCAAATATTAGAATGACAGGTGAAATGAAAATCTAAAAAAAAAAAAATAGAATTGTTTGCTGTGCTGATTCCTGTCGTAATGATTTATGAGTTTTTGCCTTTTTTTTTTTTAATTTTCTTTTTATTTTTGTTTTTAACAATTTATTATGAAAAATGTGATGGCTGATGCTGTTCTACAAAATAGTTTTTTATGTTCTTATATACATATTAATTTAATTTATTTAATTTTTTTTATATTTTATTTTGTTGAATATTTTCTTTTTCATTTTTTGTCATTTCATATTAGAATTGAATTTTCATGCATTAAATTAATTGAAATTGAATGAAATGTATTTAAACAGAAATGGTGACGTGACACGACGTAGACAAATTAAAAAAACATAATAGACCAAGTTGGTAGCTTTTAGGAACTTCATTTTTATTCGTTTTTCTTTTTTAATTGAGTTGTTGTTAATAATAATTGTACTAATCGGTGTGGTTGGTTGGTTGACGTGGCGGTTCTTTGGATTATTTCCGAAGACCCAATTAGCACTAAACCGTGCCGTTTTGATACCACACACCGACATACCTCTCAGTTGTGAGTCAAAGGGTTGTGAACACCTTTCTGTCATACTTTGCACCTATAGTTTAAAGTGGAATGCGAACCACTAAATTCGTTGGTAGAGAGGTATGGTCTCTAAACAAAGCCACCAAACTATTTAGTACCGAGCACTTATACCCAACTCAAAGTGAATTGGTACTCATTCAAAGCTGAGTGAACTTAGGCGGACTCGCACCTGAGACCTTCAGCATCAGAAGCCAACACTCTACCGCTTCGTCTACTGCCCGCCCCCCTACTAATCGGTGTGACAAAAGAATATTTTTTTAAAATTTTAATTTAAAAAATATTCAAAAAACAAAAGTTGAGTGAAAATAAAATTTATATCTAATAAAAGAAAAAAAAAAGCATAAATTGAAGTCTTAAAAGGTTAAAAAGGAAAATGAAAAATCGATGATGTTTTTCGATGAGATCATTGAAAAATTGTTATTATCACATAACATTAAATAGCTATGTACATTTAGAAAATTGTTATTGTGCAATATTCATACAGTAAATATGTATACATACTTAGTATTTTGTTTTCATTATACTTTGTGCATCTAATCGTTAAATAATTGAGGGCTTTGGGCGCGAAAATTATTAATTCTTATACATAAACCTAACATTTCTTAATGCTTGATCAGTTTATAAAATAAAGTTATATATCTCGGTAAAGTAGGTATATAACAATTTTCAAACAACAAACAATTGAAAAAAAAAGAAAAAAAGATATAGTGAAAAATAAATAAATAAATTTTACAAAAGGTGAGAATAAGATACATGAACAATTCTTAATATATTCTTTAAATATGCGGATTCTTTAGCCATACATTCATATACCTATTTTATTCTGTTGATTTCGCTCATTTAAGAGCACATATACCATTTGCAGGTGTGGAACTTTAAACTTCTTGATGAGATAAGAACAAAATGTTGCAGATGCAGATATAACCGAAACTGATTTTGTTAAGATCTGATGAAATGAATTTTTCTCATATTTTATTTTTTTTTTCTTAATTTTTTTTTTTTATTATTTTGGTTTACCTGTAGGGTAATGATTTTTATTTTTTTAAGATACGGTATTTGTATGTAACTAACATCTTAATTATTTGTAAAAACATTACAATTTTAAAGGAAACATACATATGTATATGTACATATATACATACTTGTACATATTGTATTAATAAATTGTTTATCTATATACATAGTATGTACATAATATGTACAAAACTATACATACAAATTTATGTTCTATGTATGCAAACATAACTTGAAGAAAGAGTTTCAATGACAGAATGAATGAATATATTTTTTAACAGAGACAAATAATTGGTTAACGGTGTGAATTTGAAGACACTCATTTTTCATAGGTAAATTAGAAAATTTTGTAAAATATATTTTATATAGGTAGTACATGCATACATATGTATATGTATATATGAATGTACTTATGTATATATAATGTATCTTTGGTATTTTTTGTTTTAGTCTTTTAACCTGTATAATTTTTACTTGTTAATGAAAAATTTTTGTTGATTACAAAGGTGTTGATGAGTGTACAAACATCATCATTTTGTATATATTTTATGAAAAAGGTGAAAATTAATTAATCAAATTTTGTGGTGTTTGTGAGATTTAAATACCTACAAAAACAAAAAACAGAAAGAAAAAAAAGCATTAACCTAATTGATGATAGAAGATAAGACGCATAGTATAACAATTAATTGTGACAAAAGTCTATGAGAATTTAATATTTAAAAATAACAGTTGAATTTAAATTACAACAATAAATAGATTCGTTGATTTTATTTTAAACTTTTTTTAAAAATCATGATGAAAGCTTATTATTTAAGTAGTGTTATAATCATGAATTCAAAAAGTGCTATTATGGTCATTTTTCAAATGGCTGCCGAGTAAAAACATTTAATTGTTGATAAATCACGAAAAGCGAAAGAATGTATAGTTTTAAAACGACAAGAGGATGTGGAATATCTATGTGAGAAAAAACTATTAAAATTATACAATAAAATACGACGAAATGTCCTATTGTGGTTTTTATTTTATGAATGAAAAATAATTGTTCTATTGCACTGAGTTGAGTTGAGTTTGTGAATAATAAGAAGCGACCAGAGAAAAAGAAAGAAAAATTGATATTGAAAAAATGTTCGAAAAAACACTTTATTGTTGTCTATTTCAACATACTTTTGCCTTAAACAAAAAATTTTCAAAATCTTTCGAAAAATATCCTAGTCACATTTCAAATTCCAATAGCTCTACAGCGTTGATAAAAATAAGAATTAATCATAGTATATTAAGTGATAATTTCCATGAAATAGAAAAAGTGTGTTTCATATTTCTTTCTTTTAAATAAAATTTCACACTACACTTTTAAATAGAAAAAAAAAAGTGTTCTAATTGAAATTTACCTTTCATATTTATCAAGACATTGATTAAGAAAACTTTTTAAAGATCTATTTTTATAATTTATTTCTGTATTCTTCGATTTAAAAAAAAATGAAAAATCGAAATACATATTTTTTAGATTTAGCAACAAATTCCAATGTCTACCTATATGTTAAACCTTTTATAGATATGAAAACATATCAAGTACCTTTAATTGAAATTAAATGCCTACAATGACAAAATTTATTACATTACATATACCTATATTATTATGAAATTCACTTTATTAATTATTATACTATTATTATACCGTGATTTAAATTGGTTCGTTTATACGAATTCATAAAATAGCGTATTATGTATAAGGTAAAAGAATTTATATAAAAAAAATGTCAAATGTTCTTTCAAATATACCATGTATCTTTTGCTCTATTTTTTTTTTTAAATTTTTTTATTTATTTTTTGTATAAAGGTACACAAAGAATTCTAAAGATATTTGCTTGTAGCCTTATAATCAGAGTTACATATAGTCATAAAATTCATGAAGTTATTGATTTTAAGATCATAAATTAATTTTGATCCGTAAAATTATGAAAATACTTAAATCGAATTTTACTACATTTTTTCATCCATAAAAAAAAAAAAAAAGATACAAGATATATCTTATAAGATTGTTTTCTTCTTTTTGGTTTTTTTTGGTGTATGTTCTTTAAAAAATTTTTTTGATGTACTAAAATATTAAATGACCATTTTAATTCACTTCCTACTGAGTTGAAAGAAAAAAAAAAAACAATAAATAAATAAGAAAATTTAAAGTTGAATAAAAAATACTTAATAAAGAAAAAAAACATACACACATATACGAATATATTGAATGGTATTCTTCTCACCTGATATTGATAAACCGTTTTATTTATCTTGTCACCATCGAATAATATTATGATAATTTTGTTGATTTTAACATTTTTTTTTTCATCTTTTTTCTTTTTTTATTAAGATAATTTCAAATCTTCATCACATGAATAAAAGAAAGAAAAAAAAACATGAGTTTATTATAACTTTTAGATTGACTGCAACAATGTGCTTCTTCGTATTTCAATATCTTCATTCAATTTTTTTTTGTCTTCTTTTTTTTAACATCTAATTTCATCTTATTTTTATTATTTTTATTTGATTATTTTAAAATCACTTGTATTTTTTTCATTTTTTTATTATTTTGTTCATTTTTTCCAAATTCATTTTACATACATACATACATTATATAAAACTACTTTAGGTGTTAATTTATCACTTTTAGTTATGATCTTTGATGTTAAGCAACTTAATTTGATGTCACATTTTAGTTGTTTTTTTTTTTTTTTTCATTATAAAACTGAATTCATTAAATTCCAAAAAAGATTATTAAAATGAAACGACTATACAAGTAAGAGTAGAAACTGTGAAAATGAAGAAAAGAAGATTAGGTGTACAAGATTGAATTGTTAATCGAATTAAGTATCTTTTGTTTATTGAATAAATGTATCTTTTATCTGTGGGAGATATGTTTATAAGATTATGTTAATGAGTTAGTTAAATGAAAAACGAAGAAAAAAATATAAAATCAAGATGCAAAGACCATGCATGATGAGTTTTGTAGAAGAAGAAAAAAAAAATCTTTTTTGACATTTATTGCAATGTAATCAGTGTTGAATTGATTTTTTTTTCTTTAAATATATGTGGGATTTAATTTTTATTGGATATACAAAATTCAGACTAATGAATTTTGTTTTAATTTATTTTTTATTTATTCATAAATTAAATTTTGTTTTTTTTTTGTTTTAAAATTCTTTTAAAGTAAATTATACGCTATTTTAAAATTATACAAATTTAGTTAATTGGTTATTGATTTTATTCACCTCATATTATACATAAAGATAAATAAAGAGGAAATGAAATTAAGTTACGAATTTAAAATAATTTTTTCTGTGAATAATAAAATTTGATTAGCGCATTAATTAATGTTAATTATAAAATCATAAAATACATACATGTTTGCTGTTAAAGATTTAAATATCAAATTTTATCATAAATATTTTTGTTAGTTATTAAAATTCAGTAGATTCGAAATTATAATTAAAATAAAATATTTTTGCTTCAAAATTTTTGGGTTTTGCTTCTTTATAATAATTTCTGATGACAAAACTTTACTTTGAAATTAATGTTTTTAACTTAAACCTTACAATGCGAGTCACTAAAAATTCGTTGGCAAAGAACGAATTTATTCACATTACAGGACTGATAACGATATACTTTCTAGTTGGTTTTGTGGACGCTTAGAGAGATGCACACTGAACATTCGATCTGATATCAGATCGAATAAATAGCAGCCGATATCAGATCAAATCCGACAGTGAGGAGGAACTTTTACTTTTGCTATCATTAAGACGCAGAAATAAAAAAGAAAGGAAAATATTGGATACATTCTTTCAGCCTTAGAAATTTAATATTTAATATTTTCAATAAAAGAATTTATAAAATGTCCAAGAAAATTTCAAAATTTTTACAGAATGTCAAAAGAAAGTTTCGATGTGCTTTTGTATCGTATAAGTACTATATAAATAAATATAAAAAAAAAGCAAGAAAAAAAATTTAAAAAAAAAAAAAAATTTTTGTTATGGTCTATAAACTCCGATAAAGATCTTTATCGAAATCTTTTATAGCTGACGTCGAATTTCGTGATTAAAATCGATGTCGATCTTAATCAAAACCTTGGTTTTTTCTATAAAGAACTTCACGCAAATCTTTATAGTTCAGCTTGGTTGCACGGGTACCAGGCACTAATACCCAACTCAAATGAATTGGTACTCATTCACGACTAAGTGAACTTGGGCGGATTCGATCTCAAGAAGATCTTCAGCATCAGAAGCACTATACCGCTTCGGCCACTGCTCGTCCCTATTTGGAAATAGTAATACATACATAATTGTTCATATACATATACATATATGTATGTATGTTATCTTTCAATACCAAAAAATTCAAAAAAAAAAAAAACATTTACATATATGTAAATGTATTTGTATTTGTCCAAAATGAAACTAATTGTAGGTACTTGTAGGTAAAATTCTTTAAAATTATCGAGAAAATTATCTTCTATCACTAATCTATGCATAAAATTTATGTTTAGCATCATCTATGTCTTTCTGCATTTTTTTCTTTAATTTTTTTTTTTTCATTGTTTTTAGACACAAGTATAATTTCCGTCGGTATTTTCATATTTTTGAATAATTACCTTTTCTACATTATTTCCTTGTTATTTGATTGATAATGTAATTTTTCGTTTTGAAATACATAAGAAATATATACTTAAATAAGTCTCAATAACATGAAATATTTTAATTTCAAACATTATAAAATCACTTTATTAAAAATCATACTGCTATAAAAATTTTCACTAAATTATAATTTAGATCAATCTAAAATACACAAAAATTTCAAATGAACTCGATAAAAAAAAAATTAAAAAATTAAACACTGCTCTTAATATCGATAATTAAAAATTTAATTCGACAACATTCAATAATTTTGGATTGAGCAATATTTTATTTTTATTATAAAATTTCAATATATGAATTGAAACAATAATTGCCAAAAGTATTTTTTGTTTTTGTTGTTGTAATTTAATTACCATCTTTTCCTTGAGCTCTTCTACAAATTAAAATTATTTACCGTTTTAAAAGTAATTACACTTAATAAAAAAAATAATTTTTGGATTGATATTTTACCTTCATATTTATTTGATTTTATCTAACCAATTCTCATAAAATACTTAGTGTATTCCAAAACCCTTGATATGAAAATATTCAAAAAAATGTTTGACGACAAAAAAAATATGATTTTCAAAAGAAAATTAAATGCTTTGATATTTAGAACTTCTTAAAAAGTAATCATGAGAAATAATTTTCTTCTATTAATATACAAAGAAAAAAAAATTAGGTACAATGCAATAAAAGTTATAAGAATATTTTATATTTCAATTCATTTTGAATAATTATTTTTAGTCACGAGAAAATTCAAAAAAAAAAAAAATAAAAGTAAAATAAAATAAATTAAAATAATAATAATGACAATGAGAAACATTCAAAAATTATGTAATCATCATTAAAACTAAAAATTAAGGAATACAAAAAATATATACAAACATATCTACATATACTTATATACTATATAAGTTTTACGCATTTAGAATCAGTTAGTCAAATCATACGAATAAATTTTGTTTGTTTGTATGTATACCTACTTAAATTGTAATAATCATGATTAAAAAAAAAGGTATCACAAATAACAACTCTCAAAATTGCCTATGTAAAATTATTTACCACAATAACAAATATTCATGTATATTAGTGTAATAATAAATCCAAACAAGAAATCATGAATTTCTTATAAATAACAATTATGATGTTTGAAGGGGCCCATCAAAAGTTATAAAAGTATGATTTTTTGTACCTACGGTAAAACTTAAAATACACATCTTTTGAATATAGTCGTGGCCAAAAGGTGTATTTATAAGTAGGTAACAAATAAATAAAATTCTAGTTGTACGTACCTATGTATGTACGAGTCAATGATGAAGGGCTACCTACACAAATACGAAAATAAAAAAATAAATAAAAATAAGTAAAAAATGAAACTAAATTAAAAGAACAAGGCTTCAATTACTCGGCGCGTGATTCAATAATAACCGAAAATTATACTAACGCCCCAAGATGACGACCATCATCATCATAGCTTAATGGCATTGAATAATGACATTATCGCGCTTTTTACCTTTTACTTATTGTATACGTTAAGCTATATATGTATGAACAACGTTTTCTAAAGTATGTATCAGCATGTATAAGGTAAATAGATGTGAACAAAAATTTAAAAAAAGTAGAATTATTCAAAAAGAAAAGAAAAATATAGTATAATATAAATGAGTTCAACTATGTCAATCTATAACGTATTCCTCCTCATGTGTAAAAAAATGTAGCCCTTCACTAGAATTTTTTTTTTTCTTCAGGAAGCATTTTCTGTAACAGTATTTTACTTTTATGAAAAAAAAAAAAAAAAAAAAAAAAAGAGCTTGCATACATTGATTTTTTATGGTTTAATAACATTTCCTCTAAAATTAGTTCACATAATAAAGACATTAAAGATAAAAAAAACCAAAGAAAACAAAAAATATTTTTAAGTTCACGAATAATTCATTTTGTCACCAAAGTATCATTTGTAATAATGATATATGTATGTAGTACATACATACATATATAACTATACAAATATCTAACCTTAAGGGTATTAAAAAAAAAAAGTTGAACCTTAAAAAAGAAAGTTAAAAACTTGTAACTTTGTTACAACGAAACACAATTTGACTTAATCAATATAAAAAGAAAAACAATAAAATCCATGACATGCAATGTAAACATTAACAATTTGATTGGCTTCTTGTTCTTCGCAGTAACATGTCAACAAAAATTGACATACCAATAACAAAAAATTTTCAAATAATATGGAAAATGTGTTCATTTTTTTTTTGTGATAGCGTAAAATACAATGTACATACTCGTACTTGCATTCTTCATATTATTATTTTCTTTTATTTATAGATTCAATAAAAATTGGTGCAAAAATTATATATGAAACCAATAAAGAAATTTTCACCTTTATTTTTTTACAAGAAAATTGTCTTGTTATACATCACATTGTACATGAACAATGAATTATTCTTTAGGTATACAGGGTGCCTTACAAAGAAATGTAATAGATAAAATTGTTATTGCTTATTTTACTTTCATTGTATTCATTTTCAAAACATTGCACAAAAAGTTTCTTACGGAAGAAAATATTTTTCGATCGTTGTATCTGAGATTTTATGTATGTACAATGTACATATTTGGGTTATAAGACAATAATTTGGATAGAAGGAGAATTAAAAACAAAAACACAGAGAACTTACTTTAGTACTTACCTCAGTAACCTTCTTCAACTATACTTTTTCCTTCTTCATGCGCCAAAGATGTTTCAACAAAAAAGTAGTATAATAAGGATATTCCTCCGCGCGATGTGGCACATTGACAATAAAAGGCAGCTCTCTTATATTTTTTAGCGATTGCAGGATATACTTGGACAAACGTCACCAAATTTGGTTTGTAATTGTATGTCTGATTACGAGTCTGAAGTCCTTTTAGTCATATCTGCAAAAGATTCTGAAAAAAAAGACTTTCAAAGTACACACAATTCTAATATACATATATGTATACACTTTATCTAATTAATGCGTCTTCTACGGAAAAATGTACATATAACACGATTGGTATTGGTATTTATTTAATTTAATTTAAAGATGATTTTTATTAATCCTTTTACAAAATAATGGAAAAAATCGGAATATTGTATCTTAAACCAACCTTAAACAATATTCTTTATTCTTATTGTGTTGTAAATTAATGTCAACATTCATTCGATATAAAAATTGAAAAGAAGAAACAATTATTTTATGTTTTACTTTTTTATATGAGCGCGTGTTTGATTTATTTCAGCTTAAATTCACTTATTAAAGGAAAAATATACTTGTTTAGCGGAATTTTAACTCAATCTTATCTTGTTTCTGTGTCATTCTACTGTTTAAAAATTTTTTGTTTCTTTCAATCGTTTATTTCGTTCATCACAAATTCAAAAACACCCTGTATAACATGGAAAGATCATTTTTATAAAAGGTGTATGTTATATCGCCGACAAGCCTTAAGGAATTGTAATTGGTAAACAACATGTTCCGCATAAAGTGAATATCTGTAAAATACATTCTGTACATCGATGTTTTATTATTATTATTATTTTTAAATTTGTATGTATGTATGATGATTATTATGATATGTTTCTTATAATGTGCGGATTGTTATTATGATGGAACGAGTACAATGCGCAATATATATATATACTAATTTTCATTTAACAGCATAATATACATCATCATCATCATCATCATCAGAACCTATGGAGAAAAAATAAAACAACAAAATAAAAATTAAATAATAAAAAGATTTCATTTTCAAACGTTTAGAATGAACATACTATGAACCGAAGTTAATTAAGGGCTAATTTGTGATCCTTATATGACAGGTTCTCACACCATCCACAATGAACAAATATCAGATTACTTGCGCTTATATATATTCACATACATACATAATATGATGCGATATATGAAGTGAAATTCGAATGAAGTTTTCATTAAATAAGATATCATGATGCAAGGACAGGTAATCTGAGGAAGAGATAATGGTGGAAAGATGGGTGGATGAACAACAATAATACATATTGTACGTTTGTATATGTACTCGTATTGTGCATTATGTACAAATGTATATGTATGTCTTCTTGAATTGTATGAATTAAGCGCGTAATAAATTGATGTGTGCTTTATGAGTTTGACGGAACATTAAATTATAATTTTTATGCTGTTTTATGTTATAATTTCTTAATTTTACTCAACATAATGGTGTAATATTTTAATTTTCTTCAATTTAAAATTTAAAATTATTTTTTTTCTGTTGTACGATAGAATGGGATGATACGAACTAATTTTTGAATATTATTTGTTATTTACGAGTATGTAATTTTTTTTTTAATTAACGGAATATTTTTGTTCTGATTTGCAGAGTAGTTTTTTATATGAAATCTAAGTATAGATTTTTGTTTATTTTAAGAATCTTTTGAATTAATTTGTTCAAGATTAAATTCGGGGAATCCTAAAATGCTAAAGATGCTAGTCTTTCAGCTTCTAGAATCACGTGAGTCGTAAGGTCTATACCTATAGTTAAAAAGAAAATATTTAGAATGAAAATAATTTAAGAAGATTTTCTTTTTTATGTACATATACATATACATATGTATTTACTGTGTTAAAATATTTAACTGAAATTAATTCTAATTAACATTCCAGAAACTCTGACACACTATTCAATTTACGTGAACTCATCTATAAGTATTGACAATATTGTTGATAAAATAGTTCGCAAGGACATAATTAAAATTACGTGCTTGCAAAACACAGGAATTTAATTTAAATTAATCAATTAACAAAAAAAAATTAACACCTCAACTCAAAATATTTTTATATTTTCACAGATTTTTGACATTTCAAATATCATTTTGGAGTTTAAAAGCTTTTTAAAAAGATTAAATCTTAAGGGAAGCTTAAATCAACAACCATATTGGCTTAAGTGTCCCTGAAATCGCACTTAAGTTAATGACTGTAAAACTGATATCGACACTTATGTTCCACTTAAGGGTAGGATTTACACTGAAGTGTTCACTGTAGAACTCGGTCTAAGAAGTGGTTTTGAGGACATAATCGAAGGCTACCTGACTGATACTTTCCATAAAATGAAAACCAGTTACCACTTACCAGTACTTACAACTAGTGTTGGCAGTGTAAATTATGTAGGTATTTTTAAATTCTATTTCTTCATCATTATCTTCAATTTATCTTCATTTTTTGATCTTTCAAAAGAAAATCTATGGTCCATATCCGTCAATCGTCCAGCAAGCAAGATAAGCAAGACTTGCTAGTTGAAAAAATAGAAATGGTATCCTCGATTGTTTTAGCTCTCGCTAGTAAACAAAGTATAACCATCAAAAGTTGTGATCGCAATCTGAGTTAACAGAATAATATAACCTTAAATTTCTTGTAAGAAATTAAAAAGTCAAACCTGAATACTTATATATATGTATGTTATCATTGTAACTTGAATAATTTTTCATTATAATGGATAAACTGAGACTCGAGACAAAGATTCAAATTGAAAAACAATTAAGGAAAATTTTTGAACTTTAAACAATATTAAAATATTATTTTTTAAATTCAGGTTATATTTTGGTATGAAAACGTTAATAAATGAGTTTGTACAAAATTAAACATTAATTTTATTTTTACGTAAAATAATCATATTTTAACCAAGTGACGTCAAATACTAAGAGAAGAGAGCAAAGCCCGTGGAAGAACATATGTACCTTGTTATCTATAGTACATACCGTGGGCCATAATCTGCAGCTCGCATACTCAGTAACTTCCTTTTTAATTTACTGTCTTTCGATTTTTCCACTTTTTTGTAGTTATGATCTAGGGAAGTACTAGCCGACGTTTTTTCTCCAAAACACGAATGGCAAAAATCTTTCGATTAGATTATTGTGGCTATTATTGCATTGCGACCAGTAGAGATCTTTTGTACCGCGTGTGCTTCTTATAGATTTTGGCTGTTAATAAATCATAAGATTCCATTAGAAGGTGCACACCAGATTTTCTCAGCTTTGAAAAAAAGCAGAATGTGGACAAAAATCTTTATCAACTATACCTACATATTTTCTGGTGGGCTTCTTTATCTCACGCATTTTTCTTACGTTATTTTTACCTTTTATCTTTTCCAAAATATTTTTCTAGCTTGAAAAAAAACCAATTAAACGTATCTGATTCTTAGGAAATTTTCAATTCAATCTCAAACTCTGAACAAAATTTCGCATAATATGTACTCATTAAAAGCAAATATGCCTTAAAATTTTCCACCTGTGAAACTTT
Source organism: Bombylius major (assembly GCA_932526495.1). Taxonomy (NCBI): domain Eukaryota; kingdom Metazoa; phylum Arthropoda; class Insecta; order Diptera; family Bombyliidae; genus Bombylius; species Bombylius major. The sequence goes on from OW052043.1 coordinate 21,788,586, forward strand.
TTGAAATTGTACACATAAAAGTATGCTCTCATATGCAAGTATTTTATGATTTATTCCAATAAACATAAAACAAATTATAGTTTTAAAAAATAAAAAAATATATACATATATGTATGTATATAATGCAATTGCAACACACGAATCACATACATATCTACATGTAATGGCTTTCAAGTAACTTCATGTGCAAAAATATTTCAACGTGTTTTAATCACGAAATTGAATTAAATATCCTTTCATATTTGAGTTTGGTTAAAAATTAACACATAGGTACATATGGTTTTTTTTTATATGCAAAAGAATTAAAATCAATGTCAAGGTAAAAAAAAAACTCAAAAACATCAAGTTTATATACTTTTTGTTGACGTAGTACCTCGCGTTTAACATTTACACTCCAAGAAGTCCTAAAGATAATCGTTATAATATATATATGGATAAAGTATAATATATGTATGTACATGTATAAATCGTTTCAATCTGCTAAACTTCGTTCATTACGAAAACATATATTTCTTTTACTTATTTTTTTTTATCCTTTTACTTGTTTTTTCCTTCTTCAGATATTTCGTGATGTCTTAATAACTCGTTCTGACAGCTAAATTACGTTAAATTACAAAATGTCTAAATTAACTTCAACAAACCCGCTAACCATTTTTATTATTATTTTCGACATTATTTCGGAATGATTGTGAATGGAAGATGGTCGATTGGGCTTTAATTCATTTTTAGATGCTTTTTTTTGTCTTGTTCTTTTTGTTTTTTTTAAATTTGAACATTAGAAGAGAAGGGAAGGTCAAAAAAGCAAATACACTATAAATGTTTTAAATTGATATGTGGAGTGGAGTTATAAAATTGCATGAATTGTTTTTTTATGTTATTTATCTTCCACAGCATGCAGATTTTATAAAAGAGAAAGGACCTTAGGGTCAGGATTTTTTAATATATGATAAATTTTTGATATCATAAAATTTGATTGTTGATTAAAATAAAATAATAAAAATCATGAATTAATATTATGAAATTTAAATTGAAAATTTGATATTTTTAAAAATAAAAGAAAATAAACATAAATTAGCTAAAATCAACCGATAATAAAAATATCGTGACTTATAATCGTAAAATCTATAAAAGTTCTTATATAAAATAATTGAATCTCTGTTATATACATTATAGACCTTATATGTCTAATTAATCTTTCTTTTTTAAGTGATATGCCGAAATCAATTTATAATTATAATTTGAGCGTCAAAATGAAGTCATATAAAATATGATTTTATATTTGAAAAAAAAAAAAAACAAATCTTAGTTAATTATTTTTAAGCGCCCAAAAATCTATATTTATGTGTTCATTGTTTTTTTTTTAAATAAATTTCTATACTTTTTATTATAAAAACACTGATGTTTATGAAAAAACTACACACATACAAACATAAAACACAGGTAAGCAAGCTCCTGTAATATCGTAATATGTATTACCTTACAGATTATCCTCATTCAAGTCAGTCAAAACAACAGCTTAAGTGAGATCTTTTTTATTAAATAAAAGTAAAAAAATTAGATCTTGAAATTTTTTTTTTATAAAAATAAAAGTATTTTTTAATCCTAAGATGATGCTCAAGGCCTACATGCATGTATGTATGATACATATGTGCATATGTACATATGTATGTATCTATAGCTAAATATATATATCACAATCGTTCGTAGTTAGATCATACAAGAACATAAATTTTTTTTTTCTTAAAGAGAAAGAAAAGAAAAATAACGACTTTATGTTATATTTGTGGTTTATATATAATATGTACTCGTATATATTGTACAAATGACCGCCAGTATAAATTTATGTTTAGCGCTCTATTATTAAACACCATAAATCATTCCAAGATCAGATGTGTAGGTATATCTAAAAAAAAAAACACGACAGATTGAAATTTAAAACATAAGAATAAAAAAAAAATTAAACAAAATATATTTAAAAAAATATACAAGAAGGAAATTAATAAAGAAAATGAAAAATAATATACATACATACATATGTACAAATATTATTATTTCAGTATGTACAATTCTTATGTAGAATTAGTTTACCTTTATATTATTTTCAATTTTTTCTTCTCTACGTACAACTATGTATATTAAATTGTAAATGATCCCATGTATAAAATACACTGATATTTATTAAAAGCATCTTTTTTATATTTTTTTATTTTAGCCAATTTAATACGAAATTTTTGCAGATAATTCTCGGTGCAAATTTAAAGATTTTATAACTATTTTTTAAAGAGATTATTTCATTATCTTGAAGAGAACTTCAAGAAAGCTGGTTCTGTTTCTTGTTGTTTCTTTTTATTTTCATTGAATATTTTTTTATTCATTTCATTCTGTTTATTATATTTAATTATCATCAATTGAAATTGCAACTTAATTTAATTTAAAAAAATAGTTTTTCATTCATGACATATGAAGGTATGAAGCAGAAATGAAGGTATTAATTAATTTATTGCCATTCTATAAAATACTTAAAATAGGAGAATGTTTTTACCTTAAAAGAAAATTGAATTATTATATTATTACAGAGTAATTTTTTCTATATTTATGAACATATAATATTGAAGAAAAATCAATTAATTTTACATTTTTAAAATTATGTAGAAAAAATGTTTTACAAATCCTATACAAGTTATGGAAAATAATATAAATTTCTTGAACAATAAAAAAAAATCAGTTTTCAATCATTTCGTTGTTGAAAAAAATATAATTTTAAAAAAATCTACAGTAGTGAATTTGAATCAACAAGTTGATCTAATTCTGTAGAAATATTGAATAGACTTTAAACTTTCAAAACATACACTTTTATACATTTGTATTGAAATACAAGGTGAACCTTTAAAAGAAAAAATCACGGAACATAAATAGGCTTTTAAATCTGACTTCTCTCTAAATCTCTAAATCTTTTAAAATTGTTTCAAATTTCAAATGAATTGTAATAGACAAATACATTTATGTACATCAATAAAATTAAACAAAGTTAAAAGTAAAGTTTTCAATCTCTGCCACAAATTGCAAATAAAACCACTTGAAATTTTGACAAAAAACAATTTATTACAAAGAGAAAATTAATTCAACAGCGTTTTTTCAAATTTTTTCAAAAAGTCCTTCTCTGCCCAGCAAACTGTTAATTCAAAAATAACGTAATATATAGGTATGTATGTGGAGCCAAACATTTCTGCTTTTTTACTAATCTCTTGCCTGTTTTACGGTTATCTTCAAATATGAGCAGAGCATAAATGTCTAAGGTTTAAAATTTGCATTCTTAATTGGTAACTTAAAACAATCAATATGTGGATCCACGTAAGATTAAATAATATTGTAAACATTCTAAACTATTTTTATTTTTGGAAGTCAGTATTGTGCTTATGGAGGCAGTACCCGATGAGTTTTTTGCCTTGGTAATATTTAATTTAAAAGATTTCCCTCGATTGAAATTGAGATCTGATCACCCCACACACGAGACAGATTTATTCAAACGTAATGTAAAAGAATATAGAAAAGTATGCCTATCTTGCCTGTACTGACTTCCAAAAGTAAAATTAGTATAGATAGTTGATTAAATGAATTTCAATTCAGTCTCTTTATATAGCGAAGATCCAAAGTAGAATCATAATACATATACACATAACATACATATATGTTACATCCCAGCAAACGAAACGATAAGAAAACGATAAGAATTCCTATTGCCACGGCAAAAATTAACTATTGCCGCAATAAACGTTCTCTGATAGAAAGCGATAAATTTCACAAGGAAAAAGGTTGACGAATGCTCTTCGTATTGCTAATGCGATAAGAGTTCCAGTAGAATGAATTAAACAAAGACGATAAGAGCAAATGACAAGAATTCTGCAAGAAATGCAAGAATAATGCAATAGTTATTATACTGCATTATCTTCGTTTTGGGCATTATTTACCAAGATTAAGGGCCTTGATATTTAATCAAAATTTGCAAAAAACTTGCAAATATTCAATGTAGTGAATAATATTGCTCAATATACTTGCAATTTTGTTCGTAATTTTAATTAATAAAAACACTTTTTATATATACAAATGTACATATTAAAAAAAATAAAATAAAAACATTAAATTTGCTTTTAACTTTTAATTTAAATAAGTAACCACTTGAAAATAAACTTCCGTACTATACAACACCAATTTTCATATGAAATAAATCCGAATTCCGATATTTAAACTACAGCCGAGAACAATTTTTTTTGTTAAAAACAAATTAAAGTGCTTTTGCCGTTTGCTAGATAACTCTTATAACATGCAATAAATTTTTAATGTATTGCCATTTTCTCGCTCATTCGCATATTATGCAATAGTGAATAGAGAACAAATTTTTTAGCTTATTGCCTAATTATTGCCAGCTCGTACAAGCTTGCTTTTTTATTGCTTCTTCGTGTGCTATTGCCATATCGTTTGCTGGGATAGTTGTGCTATAAATACTGTCACAAATTTTTAAGTGCTCTGCTTCTTATATGATACAATAACTATAGGTAGTCTAATGTCTATATGAAAAAAAGCTTCTCTTCTTCTTCCATGCTGAAGCTTTAAATTTTCGTCGACCTATGCCAGATGTGAAAACTGTGCCACATATTAATATTGTTTTGATGTTTTTGAATATTCTTTTTTGTGTAATATATTAAATAATTATACATTATAATTATAATTATATGAGTGATTCTTCGGAAAGTGTGAAATTTCTAAGGTAAAAATGGCCAGCGAATTTTTATCAAATTTTAGCAAAAAAAATTGCATGAACTCATGTCCAATAAATTCAATATTCGATACCAAAAAGGTGCACTTTCAAATTTGAATTTGTACTGTTATTTTGATAATTTTATGAAAATTTGTTATAGGGGAATGATTTTGGTTGCAGAAAATGATTTGTAAATTAAAGTATATTTAATTTTTCGTTTTGATAATATGTTTATTTGTATAATTTGTTTAATATGACTCAATTTCTAATTAATTCGAAATAATTTTGAAATTCTCCTTCATATAAATTTTCATATTTTCCAGTACGTTTTTGTACTTTTTGTCAAATTTATTATATTTAAAAATACAAACTATGAATTTCTCGCTACAAGTAATATGCAGCATGCCGATTTACATTCAATTTTGATCAAAAGTTTTAAAAAAAAAGTTTTTTCACTTTTTATTACTTACCAGGGGAATGACAATTTCAGTGTGACTACTTGGTTTTTGGTGTTTCACTATATCATAACAAAGATCACGAACTAAACATGTTAAAAGTAACAACGCTACTAAAACAAATATGAGTCATGCTATTCTCCTTATACTAAAGTAACGGTTTATCAAAGCCAGAATGAATTTTACGACAACTTGAAATTTTTACAGGGGAATGACGATTTAATCCGAAGACACACTTTGAAATCTCCTGAATTCATCCAGAATTTTTATAAGAATTAAGAATGCTGTTTTTTACGTTCTATTGTTGATGCTTTGTTATTGAATACACATTTGAGAATAATCATATTTAACTCTTATAATACAAAAATTCTTAAATAGTATAGTAACATGTTGCCTGAGACATACCAGGGAAATGACAAAACGCATGTTCTAGATAATTTTTTCAAATAAATTCCAAAAATAGCTTAAAAATATCTGTTGAACCGAATAAAATATAAACTTTTCTTACTTTTCAAAGTGATTTATTTTATATTAGCTGCGTTTTCTTTACCATGATCTGATCTGGATCAGATCAAAAGCAAAGAAAACGATACGGATCTCTAAATTTGACATATTAAAAAATAATAATAGCTGCGTTCCATTGGGATTTCGGGTGTAGATGAATCTACTCTCATCTACGGTCAAAATAGCGTTTCTGGCACAGTGTGATATCACGAAAAAGTTTTTATTGAAAGCTTCTCTCGATGTAGATTACCTATAGTTATTGTTATTGTATCATGCTTCTTATTTTACTTGTAAGAGCTATTTGAAGTGAGAGTTTTCATGGTTTTATTTTAATCATAAATTATTGTAAAATAAACATTCTATGTCTACATATCTCTTGAAGAGGTGTGAGGAGTTAAGGAGAATTATATTATTGTTATAGCTACACAAATGAGAAAAAAATGCAAGTAAAACTTTTCAAACTCTAAAATTTTTAAAAATTACACCAAGGTTTGTCTATCGCACCATAGAACAATGGAAAAAAGACAGCAGAATTAGTTACATGCAAACATCTGGTCACTCACAAACAGTCCGAACTGCTGGTGCTGTAAAAGCAGTTCGCGAACGAATATGAAAAAAACTGCTTCGTAAGCAAAAACTTATGGCCAAGGATCTAAATATTTCAAAAAGATCAATGTCCTAGCCTCCCATCTGGTTCCTAGGGCTGCAAAAGGTTTATCATCCGGCATCCGTAATGGTATAGTATAGGGGCGTCTCATATCGAGGTGTAACAGCCCTGCGTTTTTGTAAGACAGGAGTCAAAATAAAGGTCGAGAACTGTCAACAGGATGTCGTGGAGAACGTACGACCATTGAATGACTATCTGTTAGCTAGTGTTGATTGGAAATTTCAACAGGATTTAGCAGTGTCTTGAAACAATGTACCGTGGTTTATAAGTGCAGGAGACTAGCCATCCAGAATTCCAGTCTGAACTAGAGAGCATGGTGTGTCAAAAGCTCCATAAAAATATTGAAACGAAAGTCAATTCTGTGCTGCAATTCACGATTGGCCAAGGAAACTACAAACTTGTGTACGAGCAGAAGGAGGTCATTTTGAATAATTTTTAAACCGTATATAGTTGTAATTATTGTAATACCTAAATAAAATATAATAAAATGATAAAAACATAATTCTAACTTGTTCCAGCATTTATGGCACAACTATAGGTACATAGTTGGTTTAAAATTGGTTCAAAACTTGGTGTTTTTTTTTCATCAATTTGGTAATAATATGTAAATTTATTACCATTATTACGAAACCAAACAAATAAATCCTTAAATTTGCAAATTCTAATTCAATTATTCCTTATAAATAATTTAATTTCGATTGAATATAATTATTCAATTTATTTGAATGGAATTACAAATTCTAATTTTTTAATAACATTATTTAATTTCTATTAAGAGAAAAAACCCAACATATAATACTTTCATAATTTTTATTTAATCGGACACAATCTTAAAGCTGTATTTATTCTTGCAATCACATCTTTAATAAAAAGATAACATCTGATTGTTTTTTATATATAAATTACTTTTTGCATCTATAATATTACATACATACATACATACATACATATTATGTATATTTTATTTGTCTAGAGCCAATGATTATATCATTGCAAGCTTTCAAACGAAAGTCAAACATCCGTCACGGAACATTGTCTCATAATTATCTTATGACACGAAATAATTCAATTAGAGTCGTGTTGTTGTTATTATTTACACAAACATACACACCATTATAATCACTACATACATATGTATGTACTTCTAAAAGCTATGATCTGTTAAATATATGAATCTTCACTCTACATATATTATATGTATATTGTATATATATATGTAGTTGAATTTATAAAAATCTTCAGCATTTTATTATAATATAATATATATAAATGAAATGAAAAGATGGTATAATTTGATGGTATCTAACCGCATAGATAATATTAAAATTAACTAAGAAGTTAATGTAGCATTTACATTTATTCAATAACAGAATGTGTGCGTAATTAACAATATAGACGTATATTAATGCAGCACCATAATTTCTTACAGAGAGTGGCAACATGTGCTTCGTCATCCATGCATCTTTCTTCTTACAAAAGTTCATTTCATATTCACTTTTAGAATCATTGCAGACAATCGTGATGAGATTGAATCATTTTTTTTTAAATTTTTCTTCTTTTTTCAATCTTCCAACAACATTCACTTTCATGAAATTACAAATTAAATGTCTCAATCAACTCTAATTACAATTTAATTGATCTTGAATCTTGTTTTATATTACAGAAATGAAAACCAGTTGGTGTTGAAGTCGAAGGTGAGTCTCTGGAAATTTTTAAAGATTTTTCCTGTATATGGATACTATTTGTATATCCTTTCTTATTTCCAACTGGGCTAATTATGTATATCATACATACATATGTATATATTTGATTGTGTGAGAATCAAAAATCAATTTTGCATTCAAGAAGTTACATTATTTTTCTTTGTTACAGTGTATAAGTTACCTTAACAGCATGCAAGAAATATTTTTAAAAAAAAATTAAATTAAATATTCAACTGAAGCTATAAATGTCGTCATAAATTATATTGAACGACAGTTTCTCATAACTAATAATCATCATTATAGAAGGACCAGAAGATACAAAAATGTAATTTTTTAGTATCACAGGCGAATAGCGTTTATGTATATGTATTATGTATACATATACAGAAATACATACATACACAGATAAAAATGTTGGAGTAAATTTTAATTTTTTTAGTATTACATATAGGTCCGCACCAAAAAACTATTAAAAACTAATAGTTATGAAGTATTAAACATTATTTTTAATAGTAACATGGTTTAAACATTAGCACTCACTGTATTAAAAATTTAATTTCAATAACGCATCACAATTTAATAATTATGGTGCAAATGGCAATACTTATTGGATTGAATTTTACTCCATCATATATTAAGAACTTCCATACTCTATATTAAGTTTCAATCAATTAATAATTAAATCCTAATCCTGAAATTGGTATTAATTTCTAATACATATATATAAATTACAAATTAAAAACATTTTTTTAAATTACTTTTTATTTATTTATTTATTTTTTTTATATAAACTTATTTTATACAAGTTAATTCATTTTTAATTTGTTATAATAAAATGTAACAAAAGTGCCTATATTATTCATTCCTTTAAGAGGTGAGTGACTAAGATATATATTCTATCATTGTTTATATAACAGTTGTAACTCGCTTTATTATTTAAGTTTACATATGAAATTAAAGAAAATTTTTCAATTTCTTCTACTTCAAAACAATTTAAAGTATCGTCTCTTTTTTTTGTTTCAAAATGTTGTGTCCAAAAGAAAAAATTATCATTGATAAAAAGAATTTTTAAAATTTTCAAAAATTGCGGCTCTTTTTTTTCAAATTTTAAAAATAAAAACAAACTGTTTCTGTATTCATACCCTGGATTTATTTTTAACCAATTAGTTTCTAATACTTCAGTACATTTATTTTCAAAACTAATTTCATTAATAATATTTTGGTCTACGATTTTTAATTTGCCATATTCAACACTTTCCTCAAACTCCATGAATCTGAAATTGAATGCTGCTTTTTGTTGATGTCGCAACTTTATCGGCAACTAAAATAAAAAAATATTGTAATTTTATTTGAAAATTAAAAATATACACAATTTTTCACTTGAAAAAAATATGTCCTCATTCGTTACACTGCCTGTATTATCGTCACAAATTTTTTTTATTTCCACAAAGTGAAAAACATTTTTATATTTCACTCTTATAATTTTATCACAAAGACTCATTTTTAAAAAACAACTGTTTTACACAAAGCCTGAACAAACAATAAAATTAAATTGTGAAAAAATCGTAGTATGTATTTATTAGAATATAGATCACTTTTTAATACAAAAGTGATCGGATTTTTGTCTTAAAATATCAAAACTTAATGTTATACTGTATCATTAAATAAACGCGTTGCAACATGTTTCAAATTTGATACAGAGTGGATCAATTTTTAATACAAGCCTGTATTAGATTTTTGCCTTACAATATCAAAATTTAATGTTATACTGTATCATTGAATAAACGCGCTGCAACATGTTTCAAATTCGATACAGAGTGGATCAATTTTTAATACAAGCCTGTATCAGATTCTGGGCTTAAGCTTTAACAGAAATAATAATTCATAATTAATATTGTAAACTGATTAAATTTTAATGTTGAAACTATTAAAAATATACATTAATATTTCATTCGGATTAAAAATTAGTCCAATATTTTTATCTGTGTATGTATGTATACGAAATGATGATTTTTAATAGATAACTTTTAATAGAAAACATAATAATTGGTCAATGGGAGGGTTAAAGTCGTTCGAAATAAGCAAAATATCATTAAGTTAAGAATGGTAATGAATAAAATAATTGACATGGAGTCGTGCAAAACCGCTGTTTAAATGAAATAATTATATTCTCCATTCTTTTTAAGAATTAAAAAAAAAAAAAAAAAAAACAATGAAACAAAATAAAAAAACAGATGGAAAAAATTGTTAAAAAATTAAAATAAAACAATAAAACAGAATGTGTAGAATTTTAATTTTATATTCTATCTATACATATACGTTCATTAAATTTATATGTTTTTTAGTTTTTTGAAAAGAAATTAAATGTAATGAAATAAGTACACAAAGACTTATACGAATATCACACAAAATTAATTAAATAAAATCAATTTATCTTTAGAGATTTTTCATACAGGTTAAAATTTCTACATAAATGTGGTATTTAACAAAAACTACATGCTTAATTTTGATTATTGGTGGCATGCGTGCTTCAATGTTAACAATGTTAACAGGTCAGTTGTCTAATGTCTATATTTCAATATATTCTCTACAAAACACTATCAACTAATAGAGATAGGCAGTTTTTCTTCATCTGTTCATTTTCTACAAAATTATGGAAGAAATGACTTTTTAAATGAATGTTAGTGTAAATACGTAAAATAAAAACAAAAATCATCAAATTGTACGATTTTGTTTAAAGTTATTTCCAATAAGGACAAAATCATGGAACATCATGAAGAACGTTTAATTTTTCAAACACAATGCTTATTAAAAAAACACATGTGAATTAATTCAAAAATAAATTTATTAGCTCACACTTCGCAATCAATGAACTTTACATAAATTTTGGTTTCACGTATAGTTAAATTTTAGTATATTTTCATTCTGCAAATCACAGTTTTTGAAAATGGTTTTCATATGAAAAAAAATGACTCTTATCATTTAGAAAAACTTTTAATTTTCAAAATTTTTATTTTTATTGAACTAAGATAGGCATTGGACATCAGAGTGTTATTTATGTTTGACAATATTATTGATAAGAACATTTCCTTTTCGAAACACACGTGATCTAAAAGGAGCTCCAGACTGCATGAGTTTCAAGTACTTACTCTTATATTTTTTCAAGTTTTCATTTAGTTACCAAGTTAACAAATAGAATTTTAAAATTTTAAAAATATTTAAGGCTTTTAGCCAGTAACATGCTGTTAATTGTATTTAAAAATCATGTAATCTGAAGCTGCTTTGAGATTCTAAGATTATGAGTTGTTATTTGAATATTTTTAGTACATTTGAAAATCCTTTATTTCATAACAATAATTTCTATTATAAACATACCAACGAGTTAAATGGAATTTTTATAAGAATGATGAAAATTATATAGGTACTTACAAATATCTAAGATATATATTTCTCATACAACAATTCAATTTTCACATTAAATGAAAATCTATTTGACCATTTGGATGGGTTCCCTAAAACCACTTTAGTAAACCATTCTTTTGAAACTGCGGCAGTCGAAAAATATTTAGATAAACTCGGAACATATGTAATCGTATATTAATCCGGGCGGCCCTGAGGAGTATATTTTGATGGGAAATTGACTTTCAAAATCCACTTCAATAATATCATTAAGAAAGTCAATGCTATGCTCAGTCAGATTTATATAGAGATGGTCAAAAGAGTTTGATGATCCTTATACACTTGTCTTGTTCGCCCGCATTTAGAATACGCTAGCTAAGTGTGGTCGCCATACTATGAAACCCATTCAAATAGTATTGAGTTGAGGCAGTTCAAAAAAACTTCATTAGGTTTCCTCTTTTGAACCTTCCTTGGTCCAGCCCAAGTAATTCTCCACCTTATGAAAGTAGACTTAATTTAACCCACTTTAGTTTCATTGGAGAAAGGACGAGAAGCTGAAGACTCAATTTTCATTATTCAAGTTGTTAATGGTGGCGTTATTTCAAAATGCATTCGGGACAGAGGTACTTTAAACTTTATTACCCGAGTTCGTAAAACTTAGTCTTTTTAACGTCTCTTATCATAGAACAACTTATGGAAAATTTAAGCCAATCAATAGAACGCTTATGTGTGCAAACAAACACCAAGATGTAATAAACTTTGAAAACTCCAAAAAGTACTCAAGAAATTAAGTACTTTCCAAAAATTAAATATAATTTTATAAATAACTAACTTAATAATTGTACATTTTTTGTATGTACATATAGTTAATTTAAAATTGTAATTAAAAAAAAAGAAAAGAATTTTTTGTGAAAATGTAATTTTTGAGTTAAACAAATAAACAAATAAATAAGAATATCAAATAATATAGCCAAAACCATCTATAATACAAGCCATGAACTGGTGTTTTGTATGTATTAGTTAGAAGTGTCATGTTTTGTTTTGACATTTTAGTTTCTTATGGTTTCTTAATAAAAGTGCTGAAATAGTAGTGTAAAGAAATAGTGTTTTAGTTAAATATTTTTGGTTTTTTAAATAAAATAATTTTTACAAAAGTTTTAAAATGTAATAAATTAACAGTGTTATTATTTTTAAAGTGCACAACAGTGAAAACATAAAATAAAAAGGTGGAAAATATTGTGCGTTCTTACCTTCTTCTAAGAGAAAAAATTGACGTGTTGACTATACCTATGCCTATGGTGAGGTTATATTATAAAGTGAATAAATTGATTTCATTTAGTCAAATTTAATTTATAATAATTCTGACACATATCTATATGTATTTATTTAATTAAAAAAAAAAAATATTTAACTAAAACACATTTTCTTTACACCACTATTTGTACTACCAGCAGTGTTGTTTTGAAAAATTGACACTTCTGTCGTGTTTGATTGTGTTAGTGCAGAAAGACAGTTCATGGCTTGTATTATAAATGGTTTTGATATAGCAAATACATACTGGAAATATGTATGTGTATTTTTTGAGTTCAAAAGAATGTATAAGTATGTACAAATATTATTTCAATTTCCTACTTTTATTTTTTTAAATAAAATTTTTAAAATTATTAATTTTTTTTTTTTTGCTTTTAGTTTAGTAGATCTATAATAATTCATACTTCACTTATAAGAATTATTTTTATATGAGGTCCGTTTCACCTAAATAATATTTTAAATTAATTTTTTTAAAAGTTTTTGTAAATATGTAGAATGTAGATACATATTGTGTAAATTAATGTGCTGAATAAATTACAGAAAATAAAGCAGAATTTAAAAATTCATTTATAATTTTATTTTATTATCCATTTCCTATTTAATTCCTGATTGTTTTTATTCCAAAATAACTTAATTTATCTGAAATTTTAATTGAATACTTCATTTACATAACAATTTCTTAAAAGTTCAAAAATGATAACAAAAAACAACAAAATATTTCCTTATTTTAAAAACATACATTTTCATTAAATTCTAAAACAACAACAAAAAAACGCACAAAAAACCAAAAATAATAAAAACACTATGTCTATATAATTAACAATTATAGAACAATTTTTCTGATGTTACTAAAACCTTTAATTTCAACCAATTTACAAATTTGAATTCAAAATTGAAAAGCAACGAATACCTTTATCAAAATTCGTGAACCCATAAAAAAAAACTAACCAAAAATATTAATGAAAAAGAAACCTTTCGAAAAAATAGGTTATAATGAAGTAATTTTGGTTCCTGAAAAACAAAAGCAAGAAAAAACAAATGTGACGATGAATAATAAGAAATTATACTCTATTACAGTATACACACATATTTACATATCTACATATTTACGTATCGGTAAATATATGTATGTCCATTATTATGTATTATTATTCACAGAAGGAAATATAAAAATTAAATATCGTTTGTTCGCCTGCTTATCCCTCGTGTAATAAAATGAGAATTTCATTCAATTTCATGCATCGTCTGTTTGCATGTTATCCCTGCATATCTGCATTGTTTTTATTTTTTCGTAGATTTTGTTTTATGTTTTTTTGTTTTAGAATTTGATGACTTATTCATAAAGGTGTATTATACAATCAATAATACAAAATTTTTAGTGCGGTGCGGTTTACAGGTATTATTTCTATGTAGTATAAAAGTATTAAAAAGGTTCAAAGATAATCACCTTTTATATACGACTTTTTTTAAAATAATGTCCATCGTTGTTGTTGTTGTTGTTGTTATTGTTGTGTATCTAATTTAAGAATTTTGTTGTAAAACAATTATTAGAATTCTTCGGCAAAAGATGGCTTGTACAATGATGATGATGATGATGACGATGCAATCATTGATGAAGTCTTTAGTATTTAATTTACCGTACCAAAACAGAAAAACACAAAACTTGAAAGAAAAAAAACTTTGAAATTAAAAAAAAAAAAACATGCATTCTATAATTGTAGGTTAAGATTTTTGAGAATTGAATCCTCTAAAATCGAAATTAGGGATGCTATACACCATGTCTATCCTCAAGTTTTTTTTTTGTATTGCTTTAATTTGAAGAGTTTTTTTCGGATTTCCACTATACCTAATATCATTGACTTCGAGACAAAATGAAATTATTATGATGTACATATAATACATACATACATGATACATACATACATTTATTCGAGTTTGTTTAAAGGTGAATTGAATATTCTTGTTTTTTTCTCCATAATTCTGATGTTTGCTACCTGACAGGTAGTAGTTATCCTGAAATGATATATGTATATTGATTAATTTATTAATTTCTCAAATGTTTTTTTTTTCTCTCTTTTTCAATAATGCTTTTTTTGTATTGTATAGTTTTAATTTTGTTTTTCTTAGTTTTTTGTTTTTTTGTTGTTTGTTAAATTGAAAGTTCGTGATGAAATTTTTATTGCGTGAATAAATTTCAATTGTGTGTATGATAAGTAAAAATTATAAAACAATATTACATGTTGATTAAAACTAATTGTTTCCACGCAATAATAATAATAAATGGTTTTCAAAATTTCTTGATTGAATTTCAATTTTTTAATGAGAAGAAGAAACAAAAGTGATATAAAAATATAAATGTGAAATTACTATGAAATGTTAAATGGTATAGTTTGAGGTTGAAATTTTGTTTATTGTTTAAATAAAATAAAAGAAAAAAGAAAAAAATGAACAAAAAATTGGTTTTTGTGTATTCTAAATTCACATAAGAAAAAAATAGGTGAAAGTTTTAAATATCAGTAAATGTGATCAAATTCAGGATCAATTAAATAAACTTTTTTTTAATTCTAGAAATAAAAACAACGAACTAGTACACAATATATTGTCTATTTATATGTATTTGATTCAATGTCAAAATATATGTATTCGAATTGAGCTTTATAGGCCCCTATTCTAGATAATAGCAATAACTATATAAAATTACCAGCCTCATCTGTGGTAATAGAATTTTAATAGATTTTTTAACCTCTTAATTAAGATATTAGTAGAAATGGTATTCTACTTAATAGACTTTGTAGACTATGAAAAATTAATAGGTTAAGAGATTTGTAGAGATTTTCAACATTTTGATATTTGAACTTTGCCACGTGAAATTATACTATTATTCAAACCTTTTACTTATCGTAGTTCCTCCAGCATTATTTATTTTATCTTATTTTTTTTATATACATATGTATATATTTTTTAAACACTTTTATATTTAAAAGTACTCTTTTGTACTTATTTTGACTTATTTTTATATTCACAATAATTTTTATTTTTTTTATATCGACTCACTATCCAACTTAATACCCTAATATCTCAACCTCAAGAGAATTTTCTAACATTAAATATCTATTAATTTATTTGCTAAGAGGCCTGGGTGGTCGAGAGGTTAGTGCGCTCGTCCATCACCCCACAGGTCCCGGGTTCGATTCCCGGCATAGTCGTGGTCCAGCACTTTTTCCTAAATACCTGTTTTTCCATACTTTCTAATCCATTCTTATATGTATATATATATATATATGTATATAGATGTATATGTATATATATACATAGAGAAATCCTAATCTCATCCTGTCATAACAACACTATGAGCCAGTAAGAAAAAACAACAACAACCACATCTACCAACAACAAGATGGCGTTACATCCTGCAGAAAAACTGGTATCATAGACACAAAACCGGAAAAGTGTGATATTACTCCTTAGCAATATCACCAACAGAGGGCGCAGGAACAAGCTAAGGACATAATCGCAATAGGCTAATCTCCTATTAGATTGAAAATAACAACAACTCGATTAAAGAAACCAACACATGCCTCGGACTAGGTTGGAAAAATACCAACAAAGTTTCTATGCTAAGATCAGGCCAATAGGTCACAAATAGCAGATGGAACAAAGTCAGATGGAAAGAGTTATGTGAAGGCGCTATGTTCCCTCGAGGAATGAATAAGCACAAAAAAAAAAAAAAAAAAAAAAATTTATTTGCTAGAATACGAAATCTACTAATTAAAAGTCTCCTCAAAATTAAGAGATCAGATCAACAACCTTTTAACTAAAAGAACAAAGTAGGCCATTTTCTGTTAGCTAATAGGTTAATAGGTCTTAAGCTAAGGTCCCACATCGCTACTTTTACTGCGCAGTTTTTGGGTTGCAGAAGCAAAAACTTCTAACCCTGTTCACACATAGTGGGTGCAACCCGCTACTTTTACTGCGCGCAACCTGGTAGCTGCAACTTCTTGCAAAGAAAACTGCGAAGGTGTTCACACATAACTCGCAGTTTTTGCTGCGCGCAACTTTTGTTGCAGTATTTTACTGTTTAGCTTATTCATTATTGTTTAGTTTGTTATGAATTTTCAACCAGTTCAGATAATATGTATTTTTTCTTCAATTAAAGATAATAATTTGTACACTAATTCTTTCGGCCATTTCCTAAATTTAAAATAAATTAGTTTAAACAAAATTTATTTTTTTTAAATAATAATTTACATATTTTGAAATACTTACCGTAAAAAATAATAAAATTTGAATCACTAGACTACACTACACTTATCAAAATTTCTCAATACTATTTCTTCACACATCGCTACTTTTGAAACTGCAAGTTGCAACCGCAGCCTGGCTGCAGGCGCAGTTTTCAAGGTTTCTACATTGATCACACATCGCTACTTGCTGCCAACGCAGTTTTTTGTGCTGCGCAGCGCCAAAAGTAGCGATGTGGGAACGTAGCTTTAGGCTTCTTCAGAAGTCTCCGCTAACTGGATATCACCTAAGTGTAGGTGACACCTAGCTAGAGGTTAGATTTCTTCATTAAAAAATTCTGCTAACTAGCTGTTAGCTACATTTGTGATTCCCAACCCAGAAAGCATGAAATTTTAATCGTGCTTTTTAATGTCAAATTGATGTCAGCTGTTATTTTTTGAGTATTTTTCAAGTTTTAACGTATTATTTGAATAGCTTAAAACTTATTGAGTTATAAGGTAACACCTAAATAATAATCTTAGGTGGCAGCTAAGTGCTAATGAGAGGTGAAAAAATGCAAATCTCTTTATTATCTTTCTGCTAAAGTTAGCTACAAGAACGTTAAGACTGAAGAAATCCGCCATTAGTCTATTACCTGTAGAATAGCTCCTAACCTATTACCTAGAATAGGGGGTTAATTTGAAATTACATTTAAATGTTAACAAAATACCGCAGTTGAAAAAAGCTGAATTGAATTTTTCTATTTTTGGTGAAACAAGTTTTAGGCTTCTGCAACTAATTTCTTTTCGTAAAGATGGATAAATTCTTTGAAATCTAATATTCTAGTTTTATTTTTTCAAAATATGTTTTTATACAACAAACATCTTTAACACGTTGAAGCAGGACTGTCATTAGTGACTTTTGCTTCTCCAATCATCTACATATTTTGCAATTGCTTTACTGAAAATGCATTATTAATTATTACCACGAATGAAGTCACTCCATTGAGTAAATTGTATAGATAGATGTGTAATGGGCTATAATTGCACTTCGACCAGTAAAGATCTTTTGTACAGCCCGTGTTTCTTATAGATTTAGGCTATTGATAAATCCTAAGATTCTATTAAAAGTGCACACCAGATTTCCTCTGTCTTGAGAAAATGCTGATGCATGTAGCACATTCTTTTAGAGGACAACGTCTCGCATTCACACAGAATGTGTTTTGAGGTTTCTTTGGCCTCCTTGCAGAATCTGCACTTGTCTTCCTCTTGTAGTCCTATCCTACTTACTACTTAGATGGTAATTTAGAGGACAGTGTTCAGTTAAGAGACCTGTAATGGTTTGGAAAATGACCAAGGAAAGAGTAAATTATATTCTACAGAATTAATGTGATGTGGTTATTTTTTTTTTTTTTAATTTTATGAGAAATTCGTATTTTTAAAAGTTTTTTCTACTAAAATTTTTTTGAAATCTCTTTCCATGTTATTGTAAACTATTTTTTTTTGAAATGGATGAATAGTTTGTTGTGATAGCTTTCACTCACTGTTTCTAAAGTTTCTTATTCAATTCCATTCCTTATCACTTGAATTCAAATTTCGATCTATGCAAATACATTTTATCTTAGATTTATTTTTAAAATTTTTTATCAATATAACATCGAGTAAATAATATAGAATTTAAATTGAACATACATACATATGATAATTATATGTAAATATAGGTACATATACATACATATTATTTTAATAAGCCTAATAATTATATATTTTAGTTGTATATTAGTTTTAGTAAATATATACATTTTTTTAAAATTAAATTGAATATTTGAAATTTTCATACGTTTTCCTTAATAATAATTATACTTTTAAAATATTTTCTTTTATTAATAACAGTTTTTCACAACTTTCGAATATTGTAAATTATAATTTTCAGACAAGTAAAAAAATTTTATCTTATATAATATTTCTAAAAATCTCATTAAAAACACCTGTTTTTTTTTTTTTTGTAATTAATTTGATTAAAAGATCAATTAAAAGGCATAATCTTAGTTAATCACGTTTTTTACAATTACAAACAATAAATAATACGGAAAAGTTATAAAAAAAAACAAAATACAAGTTTTTTTCCTATAATACTCGTACATACCTATTTTATATTTTGTACATAATATGTATAATTTACATCCTAAATGATATTTTAAAATGTACGTTATTTAGTTTGTACAATCCCCTACTGATCAAAATTGTGTCCAACAAAATCAGTAAAAAACAAACAAAAAATTAAATACTCGTATCTAATGTGTTAAATAACAATATAAATATGAACATATAAATTTTAAAGTAGATACAATAGATACTAGCTTTGTTTTATTTGAACTGATGAAATGATAATTCTGATATTCTAACTTCCTCACTATGAGGAAGCACTTGAGGCTAATTTCAAGAAGAAGATAAATGAGCTGAGCAAAACATCAATTCCAATAAAACACAGCTACTCTTTTATATATGTGTGTGTAATGTGTATGTATATGGTACAAAGTGACAGAAGACAGATGCAACCGCTATAAACTTGAATTAAAACTTAGTGCTTGTACCCCTGATATAAGTCAAGCTCTATTTTCAAGCAGATGTTATATTATGTAGATATACATACATACAAGTACAATGTACATACATATTGTACAATTGACGGCGGATAATAATAAAGCATATTGAATATTGATAGTTTTTAGCAACAGTCCATTCACTGCATAAATTAAATTGTCAGGAAAGTTTATTAAAAAAAAATTGAAAAAAAAAACAACAAAAATTGAACTAAAAATGAAATAATAATTATATAAAATGATAAATCAATTAATCACTATGGGCTTTTGTAGTGTTAATTTTATTTATGAATTTTGCAAATAACATACTCGTACATAATAAAATATAATGTAGGTATAGATTCCTACAAAAATAGTGAAAAAATAAGAAAATGTTACCAATGCGAGAGTAAATTACTCGTACAAAAATATAGATACGAGTAAAATACATACTTACATGTAATCAGAGGGTACCTGTGTAGGAAATAATAATAAACTAGTATCTACGGTGAATATTATATTTTTGTTGCATTGAATTTTCGACATTTTAATTGGAATTTATGTTTCAATTTACTTTACGATTTTTAAATGAAACTCTGAAAAAAAACTGATAATACTCAGTACATGGTGTACCGAAAAAAAATTTAGGGAAACGTGTAGAATTAATTTTTTTTAAATACTTACACATTAAAAAATTATATATAAATAAAATAAATATGTGTATTTTGTATAAAATGTAATTTAAATATCCTTTACGCTTTTCTTGTATTTTCCAATCCA
Organism: Bombylius major; assembly: GCA_932526495.1. Lineage (NCBI taxonomy): Eukaryota > Metazoa > Arthropoda > Insecta > Diptera > Bombyliidae > Bombylius > Bombylius major. The sequence continues at coordinate 21,808,963 of OW052043.1, forward strand.
ATAGTAACAGAATAAGTGTGTAATCCTTGGAATGTACCTTCTCGTGATACATCACGTCATCATTGAAATATGGTTAGTAGAGTAATAGTTGTACCTGAAGTAAATAAGGATATATCATATTGATGGAATCATTTAACTAGACCGGACACTGATGTTATTGCTCCAAATATAAAACTTCCTCTCATCAATTTTTAGAAACAAAATGTAATATTTTTGACTCCTTATGAAAAATGTGTGACTTGTCAAATTTGAACTCTTATATCTCAAGCACTGTTGCACCGATTTAAATCAAATATAATGCACTAGGTCCAAAACCGTTCAAGAATTGATCAAGGATCAACGTATGAACTAAAAAGGGCCCCATATGAAGGGAAAAAAAGCTTTTTGTTAAAAATAACTTGTTTTGTATATTACCATATGACTTTTGCCCTAGAAAACGGATTTACACCGTTTACAGTTTATGCAATGTTGGACCCTTAAGGGAATATCATGGTCAAATTTCACCTTCCTAGTCTCAAGGGAACATACTTCTCTAAGGAGTCAAAAATATTACATTTTGTTTCTAAAAATTGATGAGAGGAAGTTTTATATTTGGCGCCGTATAACTTGTGCCCTGTTGCAGTGATCTTTTTGGTGTCTTAGGGAGTTTTATAGAGAATAAAAAGTAGAATATTGTGCAGAAATTTTAAGCCAATGCCTTTACAGGGTCCCGAGATATTTACCTTTCAAGTCGGATTTTTTTACGAAAGCGATCAAAAATAGAATGAAGTGTTCATTTAAATGTTTTTATATTTCTTGTCTTGTTTTGAAATTTATTTTGAAAACAAACAAAAAATACAAGAAAAGCGTAAAGGATAATTTTAAAAATGCCCCTTCAAAATTATCTTTTTATATTATCAAATTTTACTGACCAACGAAAAATATTATAATTATAAATTCATTTAATAATTCCATAAAATTAAATATCAATGTAATACAGATTTGAAGAGGTAGGTCAAGAATAGGATCGAAATATACAAACAAAAATAAAAAATGCTTGAAAAAAGAAAAAACATAAAAGCAAAGAAAAAATCAAGCCAAAAAATACCAACAACAAATATCATTTTTTTCAGCTGCAAAAAAATGACACAGAACTATAAAGAAAAAAAACACAACGAATAAAATCATTTGTTCTAAGCATAATGTATACATATAATATGTATAACACATATAAATACATACATATGTATAGTTTTATTTACAATGGTTTTGTTTTTTCTTATTTTTTCATAATGATCATAAAGCAATATACATTGAAAATCTCGAAAAGGGAGAAGATATATAATATATTTTAATGCTTTTTGTGTATATAGAATAGAAATACACAAATAATGTAAAACAGCTGTTTTCGCTTGCGTGTGTGTATTCAATCTTCAGAACATAACAAAATTAACTATTGAAAGCTTTTTCTTTTTCATAAAAAAGACAAATGTGATACCTCCTTCTCTGCCCACACAGGGCCTGTTTACGGTTTTGTTTCATTTCCTTTTCGCATCTCTGTTATATCTTGATACTTTCTGTGAGCTACTACATATTAGAACTACTCGTTAATGCTTGTTTAATCCGCATTCGCAGGACAGCGTTGTCCAAGAAACGAACAAGGGAACAACGATGATAAATTAAGATATAAATGAAATTATTATTAATTTTCTTGACACAGAGAAATGTCAAATCGGCAATGTGGATTAAGATTGTGTCATTTGTCGTTATGTAGTGGAGTCGCATAAATTTTAAATATGTATTGTTTTTGACAAATTATTTTGGAAATGTAAAATTTGACTTTCTTTCAATAATGATTTATAACAATATGGTCTTTACTCCCAAAAATTTGTCTTATTCTCTTCCAGAAATGAAAAGCATTATTTCGACTTTCGACGACAAAGTGTAACAAAACAAGCATTAAAAGTAGCTTTACACTACTTGATTTCTCATATCACTTTACATACTGTATTATGTCACTGGTAAAAGTTTGACAGCGTTTACACTGTCTGATTTTGTTGAGAAACTTTCTCATACGACTTCACATTCGACATATCATGAAAATAGATTTTTTCTAATTTCATATGACATTTGATTCGACTTCGTGATACTTGAATTTTTTTATTTCAGTGGATTATTAGCATTATGAGAAGTCGTATGACAATACATATGTAAAATAACATACATAAAGTGATATGACAAATCAAGTAGTGTAAAGCTACTTTAAGCAATGTATAAAATGTACTTACTTAAAGTAGCTTTACACTACTTGATTTGTCATATTACTTTATGTGTGTTATTTTACATATGTATTGTCATACGACTTCTCATAATGCTGATAGTCCATTGAAATAGAAAAATTCAAGTATTACGAAGTCGAATCAAATGTCATACGAAAATAGAAAAAATCTATTTTCATGATATGTCGAGTGTAAAGTCGTATGAGGAAGTTTCTCAACAAAATCAGACAGTGTAAACGCTGTCAAACTTTTACCAGTGACATAATATAGTATGTAAAGTGATATGAGAAATCAAGTAGTGTAAAGCTACTTTTAGAAGCATTTGTAGTGATAGTGATCAAGGGCTGAAGGGTGATTGAAAAAAATTTAAATGAAAATTTGAGAAGACAACGATCACGAAATTAAATTAAACAATTCTAAAGTCATTTATACAGTATGTCCATACTACATTATAGGTAGTTCCTTCCAGATTATAAATTCATAACCTTTTTTTTTCTTTAATCAAAAAGCGTTTTGTAATCAAAATTAGTAAAACCAAACACCCTATCTTGTATTGAAAAATATTTTCAATATTCAATATAGTTTTCTGTATTTTAATTACAAAAAAATAATTTTTTTCTCTTTGTTGTTCTTTTTTACATCTCCTATATGCGAGTAGTACCTACATTGACATAAATTCATTCAATAATTATTAATTAGAGATTGGTTTTTAATTTTTTAATTAAAATTCAATGGATTTGTGGGCAGCAAGTCTTTTTCACTTTTCCAATATTCTCATTCTCCATATATAGTCAACCGTTCAGTTTGTATGATACATCTATACATGTATGTAAATACATATATTGGAACCAGAATATTGCTGTTGGTTAAAATCTCGTGTATTATAATGGCAACATATACTATATTTTTTTTATTGTATATAGTATGTAGGTTTTCTGACTTTCATATTATATTCTTTTCTATCTGGTTATACGTGAGCATTTATTCGAAATAACACAATTTCTATATACATACACATATACTTACGTACTCTAGTGGTTTCAGATGAATTTTCAATTCAGGACAATGTGAGTATTATTTAATGAAATTTTATCATAATATATTTCATTATGTAATTACATATTCTTTATTATTATTATATTAAAAAATTATATACAGAACAGAACATGTACATATGTATATAAAAAACGTACATGTCAACAGATATATGTGTAGATGAAAACTTTTCGTTTTATCACAAATATACACATACAAATTGAATGGGTCATCATCATCATAATTATATGATTTGTTTTATGTACATACATACATACATATGTATAAGTATGTACATACATATATGTAATTATAATTTTCACTGTGCGTATATCCTTTGTATGAGAGACATTGAAACAAAATTAAAATTTAAGCTGAAACTAAATTAATGTGACAGAGTTAGTATGCTTAGTAATTTCATTATGTAATGAAAATTAATTCACTTGCAAATAGTATGTAATAATAATTATGAATTGAAATGTTTATTTTTCACATAAATATAAATATGTACATATGTTTATGCACTTTTTTTTATAAAGTACATGTTTACAATACATTTTATTAAAATAATGCGGTTCGGTACATATGCGAAAACAAGTATTTATGATAATATTTTTAAATAACTTTCAACAGACCATTATAGTCAAATACACATTAAAGTTATGATTAATTTTTTTGTAAAATTTAGGATGCACATACTCATACATACATATGAAAGGTATGCAAGAGTATATAATGTATATTAACTGATGTGGAAATATTTTTAATTATAAATTTTTATAGAAAATGATAAATCGGATAAAAAGAAATTTAATTATTTAAGTTATTTACATATTTTTAAATAAATCACTTATTTTTTGGATGGATAATAAATAAAAAATAAAAAATAAATTGTAGTTTTATTTTATATTAATTTAAAATTTAATAAGAATGTTTTCAATTTACTAAACAATAAAAAAATAATTTTATATACAATAGCATTCAGAGAAAAACAAACTGATTTTAATATAAAACACACTGGAATTAAGAGTTTTCAAACATAATTTTAACGCAATGTTTTAATATGTTAATTAAAGACTGAGATAATCTTGAATTTAGAACTGTATTTTTCAAGTTATATTTATAAGCATTCTTATTTTTTTCAGTTGAATTATGTTATTATTTTTTCTATTACATATATATGTATTTATAGATACCTACTATATTCCAAAATGTAGAAATATGTCTTTACTTCACATTGTTTAGATACACAACCCTGGCGCTGGCGCATTTATATAGAAAAGGTAAAAAAAAGGTATGAAAAAGTCAATTCTATACATATTATTTAAGTTTTTCTTCAAATATTCCTATTAATAAAATTTCAAAATTTCAAATGTAGTACCTAGATACATTCTATATTATGTACATAAATAAACGAAAAATATATTGGGAAATAATAAACTTATTCATTGTACCAAAGAATGTAATATAGAATACTGAGAGATAAATATGTAATAATCGATAATATGAAATTAGTAGGTACATCAAATGGAAATTCTAATGTGACACATAAAGTTAAGAATTATTCTGAATTTACAGCTCTTTTATTGTTTATGAATAGAATAACCACAAGCCTCGGTAGCGCAGTAGGTAGCGCGTAAGTCTCATAATCTTAAGGTCGTGAGTTCGATCCTCACCCGGGGCATCAAGTTTTTTTTTTTACTTTAAGGAAAAATAAAACATAAACAAATAATTTCTAAGGTATTTTTATTTCTCTCACTCTATTCCTCAAAACAAATACTCCTATTATTTATATTATTTCGAAATAATATAATAAAAAATAAAAAGAACAAGGATGATTAATAAGAAAAACTTCTGGTTCTTTAATAACAATTCATATGCTTCACTTGAAAATGAAATTTATGCTTTTAGAATTAGATGGAACGATTTTACTGGACATGATGGACGTTAATTATATTGTGATATAGCATTTTGCTAAAGAAAATTTGGCAACGATAGGAAGTAAAAGCTGTAGTTAATAATAAAATGAAAATGTAAAAATGTAATTTTCATTTATTTAAAACATTTTATTACAATTAAATACACATAGTCCTCGAAAACCATTAATAATTTCAATTCATTTAAAAAGAGTCACACACAAAGATAAATTTAATTTTAAATTGGATAATATTCTTAAAATTGATTATAATCTTTAATACAGAAAATATTTCAATAACAGGGCACTTCATCAACGTTGAATGAAATTTCAACAAAGCATTTCTTAGGAAGTGTTTTTACTTTTTACGTTTTCAATTAAATAGTTTTACCTTACATTTTGCTTATTCCACCCGGGAATGAAAATTTTTTTTCGGTTTTTTTAAAATAAATAGAGTGAATATGTATGTATGTAGGTTCACCAGAAAGTAGGGTTACCATAATATCTCTTTTAAAGAGGACATGTCCTCTTTTTTACTTATACTATTTTTATTTTTGGATGTCAGTACAGGCAAGATAGGCATACTTTTCTATATTCTTTTACATTGCGTTTAAATAAATCTGTCTCGTGTGTGGGGTCATCATATCTCAATTTCAATCGAGAGAAATCTTTTAAATTAAATATTACCAAGGCAAAAAACTCATCGGGTACTGCCTCCATAAGCACAATACTGACTTCCAAAAATAAAAATACTATAAAATCTTGTTTACCCTTTTTTCCTCAAATTTTTAATAATTGTCCTCTTTTCTTTTTAAAAAAAAAGAGGACTATTTCGTTCAACTGAAAATTTTTTGAAATAAAACTGACTTCAATCTGTTTACGATGTTGCGCGAACGATGATAGAACTGCAGCAATAGAAGCTACTCTTTCTTTTCACGCTACAAAGCACCACCATAGCTTTCATTCTACAGATTGTACAACAAACTTGTTAAGGGAACCTTTTAAGGATTCCGAAACAGCCAAAAAACTTTCATCAACCAGGAAAATACAGAATTATATTCAGAAATATTGAGAATTTGTGAATATTTTTATGCAATTCCAGCACAAAACGTGAACGTTGAACGTTTATTTTCATTGTTGGGATCGTAGTGGTCTAAAGAGACAAAATCATCTAAAAATTTCAACAGTACAGTCTGTTTTGTCGATTATGTTATTATGTATAACTTTAAAAACGAAGGGTGTTTAAAATTTTTCAAAAAAATTAAAGATGACATAGATTTTTTAAGAAAAGTTCAATCATCTCAAAAGTATAAATCTGATTCAGAATCAGATTCAGAATAAACAAGTTTTGTTAGTTTTTGTTATGTTTTTTACTTTTTGTTTTAAAAAAAGAATCGTAAATTTTTTAACCCTTTCACTACCACATTTTTTCTGCTTGTAGAAAAAAATATTTAATGTTATTTTTATATGTTTTTAAACTGCCTAAACACATTGGTGCCAACATTTTTCCAAAAAAATGTACTATTAGTATGTTTTCAGAATGGGCACTGTAGTGGACAAAAGAACTTGATGGTTTATAAAAATGCAAAGCATTTTGTAGTTATACAAAAATGTTACAATTTAAGGTAAACATACATTTTTAACAATAAAGTACGCATTAGTTTGTGCAAATACATATCTCAAAAACTATAACTAAAATTTTGAAAATTATGCATTTTCGAAAAAAATGAAGATAGCAAATCAATTGGGCTTTCTTTTTCTGCAATAAAAAATGAGGGTTAATTAAACCGTTTTTGAGAAAGACAGGGTTAAACACACAAATTTGAAAAAAATTCTGACTTTGAATGCGTCTAACTCTTTAACATTTGAAAAAAGAGAATCAAGTAAGATATCGTTAGAAAGGGCAAAGGGTCCTCTACATTTTTTTTAAACACAAAGTGACCCTTGAGTGCCCTTGTTAAAAGTTATAGGATACATCGTGAAATAAGAGCAAAAAAAACTTCAACTTTGAATATTTTTTTTTTTGAATTGTAAATTTGCGAAAAACTGTCTAAGCTATTATTATTAAAAATTTGAAGCCGATATATTTATTTTTATGGAAGATATATCAAATCAAATACAACGTTATATAAAAAAAATTGCTCTCAACAAATAAATATGAACAGCACTATACATGCTTCTTATCCACAAACTTCTTTTGTCCACTCCAATGGACAAACAGTTTTGATGACAAATTACCACATGTTACTTTTGTCCATTGCGGCGGACATCAAAGTTCTAACATTATTTACAAATAATCACAAAAATATTATTCCAATTTTTTTTGTAAATTATTTAACTTGAATGTTCTCTAACAGAACCACCAAAATTTAATTCACTAAACTTTAAAATTTTTTAAGAAAATTGATAAAAACTTGCACACTTACCTGACATGATCTTTATACTTGGCAACCATCACACTTGAAACTGATATAATACAAAGAAATACGTAGTTACGTTCTTTTTCCAATGCGAAATGTCCTCTTTTCTTCTGGTAACCCTACCAGAAAGTATATTTCACTAGTGTAAGTTTGTTTTGTTACTATAAAGCTTATTTAAAGAAAAAAAAATCAGGTACATAAACATAACATGTTTTTAAGCTGAAATAACTTGAGCTGTTTTATCTTTAAAACGTGCATTATCGAAAAGAAATAAAAATAAACAATAAAAAAAAAACAATTTCAGTGTTTAATATTATCATTTTCTTCTTTTTTTATTAAATGGATTTGGGATTTTTCAATTGTCCCGTCCGTCATGTCCCGTTCGTCATAGCACCTGGGAAACATAATTTCTTATATCTTAGCTTGGGCGAGTTAGAGAAATAACAAATTTCTGTCACATTCAACTGGAATACATTTGAACTATATGAACGTAAAAAAGTATAAAGATTCAAAAAATTTTCTTCAATGTCACCCCGTCAGTCATGCATGGAATGGTCGATTTATAAAAAGCTCATAAAAATTTTTATGAACACTATATGCATATATGTTTTATGTAATATGTCAGTCGTTTTGACTCCTGGTTCAAACGTATTTTTTAACATATAATTTCTAAAATTCTGAAAGCTGTAATTGAGACTGAGTAGAATATTTTGTCAATGAACTGCTTCAGTTTATTTGAAGTTAAAAACAATCCATTCTAATAATCAAATCCAAAAATAATCAAATAGTGCCATATTTAAGAAAATTGGAACAGAATGAAACTAAGTAATTAATCAGTCATTTTCAATTTAGTAGAATTTCTAGGGAATTGAAATATCAATTGGAAAAGCCTTATTTAAAGGAAATCTGAAGATTATTTTTTGAAATATTATCAGTGGCTGATAGTAAAAAAAAAGCTTGATTTTTATAATACTGGACAGGCCAAAAGCAAAAATCACTTTCCAGTTCTCACCTTAAAAATATTCACCCATGTTCTGTATTTCGATCGAAATTGAATTGAATTTGAATGAATATTCACAATATTTTGTGTCATTCTCATACAAATGATAATACATGCCATATGAATTTCATTTAAAATATCTAGTAATCTACGACTTTTAATTTTTTATTCGATTGCAATCGAAAATATTCTGATGTCTTTTTCCTGATCGAATGAAATTGTTAAACAAATATTAAAAATCAAAGATTACTAGATATTTTAAATGAATTTCATATGGCATATATAAGCATTTGTATGAGAATGACACGAAATATTGTGAATATCCATTCAAATTCGATTCAATTTCGATCGAAATACAGAACATGGGTGATTATGTCTTAAATATTAAAATTCACGAACACAATATTCTCAAATTTGTTTTTTCTTCATTATTTATTGAAATGTTGCATTACCACCGCCTCTAGCAAAATACCAGTGCCTTCAACTTTTTGCACTATTGCGTAGTAGTATGTAAGCCTTGTCTATTTTACTCCTAATGTGAGAAAAAATTTGCAGAAAAAGACGATAATACTATTCAGTAATTATATGATCCACTCAATACATTTTTCACGAAATTATGTAATTAAAATTTTATTTTAAAAATTGCGGTTTGTATTTGAAATTATCAATGTTCCGGTCTCACTTTAAATTTAAGGCTTACATGCAAATTTAAAATTGTTTTCTCTTTCACAAAGTAAATATCCTTGTATCGAATTTTATTGGAACACTATAGAACTTTTAAATTCAATGATCACTTTATTAATTAGAACCAAAAGTCATTAAAAATGAAAAATCTATACACATACCTACATAATATATAAGGATTTATGGCCAAAATATATAAGTAAATACATAATTGTTATAAAATTTCTTCATTCCTAATATCATACATATGTACATACATTGTATTTTATGTACATATGTAAGTAAGTCTATGAATACAATATATATTTTCATATCCAAATTCTAATTACATATATGTATTACGTTCATTATACACATTTCATTTACGTAAGGTCAACCAAAATAAATTTTAAACTCCAATGAATCTCACAAATTTTAACCACAATAATATAGTTATTGCTCATATAATTTATTAGAAACAATGTACATAGGTATGAATGTATACACACATACATACATACATATACATATATAATATTACCTAAAATATACTTATTTAATATTTGAAAATCCGCATATTAGAAATTCTATCCTTTAACTCTATAATTAAACTGAACTATCATACTCCTACATTAAATTCAAAATTGGAACGTAAATAATAGTTCAATGAATGAGAATTAATATGAATAAAGGAAAGAAGAAGGATGATTGGTTTAAGATTATGTACATACATACATAATGTATGTACAATGTTGATCATGATGATGATGATGATGACGATAATATAATATGTAATTATTATAGCAGTTTTACAGTAACAATAATTGTGGTATATACGTTCAATACGTTGTATTTATATTATCCCAGCGGCTGAATATTGAAGCGCTTCAATCGGAAGCATATTTGAAGCGCTTCATCGTCATAGTTTTTTAAGAGCTCTTTTGAAGCATCTTACTATTTGTACTGTGTATTACGTACTTTACTCCTGTGTCAATTTACATATAAGTAAAATATTGATTTTTTTTATTACGCACACGTTAAAGGATTACGAAATAGTCTTATTCCTTTGTGCGAAGTGATATAGTTTAGTTTGTTGAAATAAAGTGTAATAAATAAATATATAAATATATACATATATGTATATAAAAAAGTAAAAAATAGAAAAAGTTATTCGAAAATACATATTTTTGGTAAGATAATTTAACATTTTTATAAAAGTTATACTTAGCTGATTGAATAAATTTATTATCATTTGTATTTTGATTATACATAGATGCAGTAAAAAATGAGCAAGTTGGATACCTAGACTTTGAAAAATCAATAAAAGTTTGTCTACGTGCTGCAAAGAATTGTTTTTTTTTTTTAAATCTAATAATTTTTTTAAGTTATAATTTTATTAGTGAATTTGTTTTTATTAAAGTTGAAAAAATAAAGAATAAAAATTAATGAATCATATACAGGGTGTCCCGTTTGGTTTGCTTAACCTTGATACCATAGATAGGTCTCATCAAGACAAACAAAAAATCGTATCGGAGGGGGGGGGGGGGGGGGGGAAATCCCAGCGGTTTCGCCGCTAGAGGGCGTTGAAGTTTTTTTGCTCTTATTTCCCGATGTACCCTATAACTTTTTACAGGGGCACTCAAGGGTCACTTTGTGTTATAAAAAAATGTAAAGGACCCTTTGCCCTTTTCAACGATACCTTACCTGTTCTTCTTCTTCTACTTGTTGAAAAGTTACACGCCCTCAAAATCAAAATTTTGTGAATTTTTTTCAAATTTTTGTGTTTAACCCTGTCCTTCTCAAAAAAGGCTTAAATTAACCCTAATTTTTTATTACTGAAAATGAAAGCCCAATTGATTCTGCACCGCTTTGCTATCTTTGGTTTTTCTAAAAAATGCATAGTTTTCGAGATATTTGCATTTGAAAATTAGCACTTCTAGCTCCTATTTTTAATTTACACTGCAATAAAAACACGTGTCCAATTAATCCAATGAATTTCAGACTTATTTTTTCAGTTTCTTCAAAAGGTCTTCCCTAATATCTCGAAAACTATGCATTTTTTGAAAAAACCAAACATACCAAATCGGTGCAGTATTTTCATTTTCAGTAATAAAAAATTAGGGTTAATTTAAGCCTTTTTTGAGAAGGACAGGGTTAAACACAAAAATTTGAAAAAAATTCACAAAATTTTGATTTTGAGGGCGTGTAACTTTTCAACAAGTAGAAGAAGAAGAACAGGTAAGGTATCGTTGAAAAGGGCAAAGGGTCCTTTACATTTCTTTATAACACAAAGTGACCCTTGAGTGCCCCTGTAAAAATTTATAGGGTACATCGGGAAATAAGAGCAAAAAAACTTCAACGCCCTCTAGCGGCGAAACCGTTGGGATTTCCCCCCCCCCCCCCCTCCGATAGGAGTTTTTGTTTGTCTTGATGAGACCTATCTATGGTATCAAGGTTAAGCAAACCAAACGGGACACCCTGTATATGTATATTAAAAAATTAAAAAATAAAATAGAAAAATAAAGGTTGATTTTGAAAATATTAAAAAGCATTTTATTAAATAAAAACACTACCAAAATTTCAGAAAAGCTTTAAAAGCTTTTAGAGATATGAAGTGTTTCTGAAGCGCCTTCACCTGAACAGAAATGAATCGCTTTTAAAGCGCTTTTATTGGAGCAAAAATGAAGCGCTTACGCCTGCGGACATCTACGGCCATATTCACCATCAATTCATAACTTTATGACCGTCATAAGTCTATTTTATTACCGTGATAATTAAGTTATGACTAGTTTATGACCGTCATAATGTTATTACCAATTATTACCTGTTGGTGAATATGACTGCTAATGTTCAAAAAGTAATGGAGCAGGATACAGAGAGTAATGCTGTTACGATACTTACTTTTTTTCCATCTTAATTTTCAGATTTTTAGTATCGTGTGAATGAAAGGAAAAATCACTAAATAATTTTACATACATTTTACGTAGGAGTGAAAGAGTAAAACATAAAGTTCCATTTGGAGCTGAAGTGCCTGAAGTGCACGAAATTAAGATGATACAAGATTAAGACGATAAAAAAGAATTCAAAACATTCCTTTTTTTCAACTTAATCTTGTACCGACTTAATTTACCAACAAATCAATGTTTATTAGTTTTTCTTGTCTATATCTTATCTTTTTACTCCAACGCAATTGTCTCATTCACCCATTGCTTGAAAAGATTTGAAAAATTAAGATGGAAAAAAAGTAAGTATCATAACAGCACAAGCACTTACTGCTTCAGAAGAAGCGCTTCAACAGCACTATTCAAGCGCTTCATTTGCCGCTGGGATTATACATATGATTCTAAAACACACATGAACATGACCCACACACCTCCTTTTTAAAGCGTACATATATACATAACAATTAATGCGATACGTTTAAATTATGTGGATGCGTATTTCAATATACTTATGTACATACATATATGTATATTATATATATATTATATAGCAACTAGAACACGTATGGATGTATGTAATCAACTAATGTATATGTATATGTACATATATGTATGTATGTACCTACATATGAATAATATACAAAATATAATTACCATTCAATCTAATCTATTGAAATGCAAAATACCTGTCAAGAGTTAAATTAGATCCTCTAAAAATGAAATCGAATGGAAAACCAATTAATAATATAACTAATTAGGTGCGATAAATATGTTCTAATAAATATATGATGAATAGACAAAAAATTTTCGAGATATTTTTATTAGTCTACCATACACACGATAAAATAAAATCAAATCTAATAAAATTTATTCAATGTAAAAGTATCTAAACAATATAATACAAAAGAAATAACAAATTTTTTAAACAATTTTGACAACAGATATTTAACACACCTCCTAAATAGATGCTATGTATGTACTAGACTGTCCCTTATTTTAAAAATTTTGAGATTCTCAGGGTCCTACCCCCTAATTTTTTTTGTTCTTCAATTTAAAGTAGAAATACCAAAAAAACAGGTAAATTTAATATCATTTACCCGTGCCGATTTCAATGTTATTTTTTTTTTTTTAAAATGACGATTTTGTGCACTTTACCCTCTACCTTTGTCTTTAGGGGTAGGACCCTGAGAATCTCAAAATTTTTAAAATAAGGGACAGTCTAGTACATATGTCGATTATACATATTTTTTTTCTATTTTATATATTATATATAACACATTATGCGGAAGAAAATAATATATACATATACATATGTATTTAAGAAGTTTTTGAAAGTATTCTCAGATTGTAGGTATATTTTTTCATCGTATTCATATTGAAATTCATTCAAAAAGCATAACAAATTTGAGATGAAATTGACTGAAGTTCATTATGTCATCATCTTTTCATTAAAATTAAAATTTGTTTTTTTTTTCCACGCATGAATTTTATTTTTTTGATATTTAATTCAAAATCAAATTTAAAATAGAAAAAGTATGTGTAACACAAACAGCAGCTATTTAATAATAATAATTTTTTTCTTCTCTCCTTTGATTTTGTATTAATTATGTGCAGTTATTCGGCCCCAATAAAAAAAAACAAATAAAATAAAGTGATTCATGAAAATTTGTTTTATACAGGAAATAAGAAAAATAGGTTTATTCTTTCAAATTTTTATTTTTCGAGAAATGATTTCATTATTGTATTTCACCTTGATTTTCCCACACTCATGTCATTTCATTCATTTTTTTTTCTTTCTGTTTTTCGTGTTACACTTTAAAAAGGTCTAATTTACCTGTCAATTTATTAGAAATTTATTGAATTGCTTTATAAATTAATTGAACGGAAAGAAGATAATAGTGGATATAAAAAAACATTTTTTAAATTTTATAGGGTGTTTCAATTTTATCGTTGCGAGATTCAAAAAATATATATGCATGCATACCTATACTTAAAAAATAATCTTCTGAAGTGTTTTTTTTAAAAAAAAGGAACAAATTTTTGCAAAAAACCACTTAAGTTATAATTTTTCAGCAATTCGCTTCTCTAGTGTGACATATTGCTTTGATATGTAAAAATCAAGGCCGATACATTGGTCCGTGACACTAGAAAAGTTAATAAGCATCCTCACTTTTAGCTCTAATTAAACCACAAATGTTATGGGTAATTTTCTAAACAATACAGGTTTCTTAATCTTAACAGGCGAATTGTTTGATTGGATAATCTTTTGCTTTAATTTTGCGTTAAGGCGTATGGTTATCCCTTTAATGCACATTATTCAAGAGAGAGTGCATCTTCGAAAACGTCAAATGATCGTCAATTGATGAAATTCAGTTTAAAATTTTGAATTGCTGAATATCATCAATTGATGATCATTTGACGTTTTCGAAGATGCACAGACCATAGGGGAAAAGAAAGGTAGCATTGATGAATATCCTGTTAGAGCCTTGGTATGTATATGTATATGTACTAAGTTTTAAGTACATAATATATGTTATAAAAGATAGCAAAACATTAAACAAAAAATTGTTCAAAATTTCCAAAGTTCAATTGATAAAAAACTGATCATATTTCATTATTTTTATTTTTTTTAATTAGGTACTTACTTTATGTATTTTTTTTCCTAACCTAAAGAGGTACCCTTTACGTATACATATATAATAAATTTAGCAGTACATAATAGAAACCCAAATTTTGACTAAACTCTGTAAGAGTTAATAAATTTATAATTAAATTAGCTCATTTCAAGTAAACATGTGTGAGAAAACAAATTTGACAAGAAAAAATTTAATTTCATTCAAAAATCATGTATTTTTTACTGTTATTTTTTTTTTTTACTTTCTAACCTTTCAAAAGAAAAAAACAAAAACTTACCTACTTCAGTTAATTCGAAATTTATTTGACACTGATCAATTAAATTTATATAAAAAGATGATAAAAATGTAACACCTCAGCTAACAGAAAATTTTCAATAAAAACATTTTATTTTATTTAATTTTTTACTTTTCCCTTTTGTTCCGTAATGATAAATCCGACTTCAAAATCTATGTATGTATTCAAGTTTATTAAAAATACAAGTGAGACAATCTCTACTGAAATAGTAACTACATAATTATGTAGATACATACGTTACATAAGTATATCGGTTGTTGAATGCAATGAAGATCTTTTTTTTTTTTTCATATCTAAAAGATGCTCGAAGTATTTATATTTGAAATTTTATGATCAGCAGTGGTGTGATCAAGATACATTTTTATGAATTTTATTATATGATATATCATGAATTAATTTCATATAAAATTGTTTTCAATATATTATCTGTCGGATATCATATCAAAAAACAACAACAACAACAAAATTGAATTACCTGACCGTATCTAAAAGATATAACTTCATTTTGTTATGTGTGATTGAGGTGTCAACAATAAAATGGACATAGGAAAAATATATATAAAAATCTTATTTGAAAACAAAAAAAAACTAAGTTCCAAGCCAGATATTTAGATATAAATTCAAACGACATCGAAACTGTTATGAAATAAAGATCAAATGAATTTTAGTATTACTGTATTACAAAAAAAAAAAAAAATTGAAAAGGAAAAAGAAATTCAATTGATACGACATTTTCATACAGATATTGAGATGTTTTTTGAATTGATGTCATTGATTAGAAGAAAAAAAAGATACTTTCATGTGTTTGTATATGTGAAAAATTTTATGTAAGACATATTCTATGAAATTTGAATTAGATTGTAAGTTAGTAGCGTGTCTTTTATTCGATAAAGAAATTAGAACATCTTTAAATTTAGATTTATTTGATAGAATAAAGATATTTTGTGAAATCAGAAGTTATCTGGAGAAATGTTTCAGATGCTTTTGTTATATTTGTTGTTTAAATAATAGAATTTTTGTAAGAAAAAAAAATGTAAAATTGGGAATTAAGTATAATTAGAAAATTTTGTATTTCTAATGAAACCTAATGTGGGAATATTTGTAATATGAAGATTCACATACATTAAAAAAAAAAAAAATAACCCTTTTTTTTGGAGATTTTACAATGGAATGTTTTTCTTATTTTCCATTGAACTCTGTAATGGAAAAAGGAAATTGAATACAAAGGAAAGGAATTTAAATTTACATTTCGAAAAACAAAAATTCGAGATAAATTTAATTAAAAATTAATAAATGCAAAGTTGTGTAATAAAATTATTTGTGATAATTGAGATATCCGGGAAAGTTTCGAAAAAGAAACTTTCAAAGTAAAGAATATCTATAGTACTGCAGCATCGTAATATGTTACCTCCACTTAAAAAATTCTTATTTTTAATTTTCTAATTCGATTTTCTGTTCAAGATATATAAATATTTGTAAATGTAGTAATAACAAAGAAAATTAATCGATGTAACAAATTTCATGATACACGTCATTGATAAGGGAACCACGGTCCGAAACTGGTGTCGTCACCCTATTTATCAGAAGAATCTTTGAGCCTTATTCCCAGAGTCGCGTGACGTGATGTGAGAATTGTATTATCGGTCTCACTTCACCTCAGTTTTTGTATTCCCACTGTCGCATCATGTGACGTGTTGGAACAAGTAAAAATGAAACTTTTATATCTGTCAACGAAAGGAAACGAAACGGTTGAATGTTTATTTTAAAGTTTGTTTTTTTTAAAGTTCTTCATATTTTTCTTTATTAATGCTGCAAACTTCCGCATATTTCATGCCTTTTGCAATTCTTTCATTTTTTTCCATTAGTTCAACTAGACAATTATGAATTTATTTAAAATAGTTTTCGTAATAAAAAAATATTAAGAAAACAAAAATGGTGAATAAAATTCAAATTTGCTTCGTATTAAATAAATTTTCACTCATTTTTTTTCTTCATTCATTTTATCTTTTTCTTTGTCACTTTGTAAACCCTAACCGACAAATGTTCGCATTAAAGTGAGATAACTTCACTGTCACATGACAATGGGAATACGGGTGGAACGAAACAGATGAGTAAAACTCATGTCACGTGATGTTAAGAATACCAATTTTAAATTTCGATCTCAAATGACATCTCACATCACGTCACTCGACTCCGAGAATAAGGCCCTTTGATTGAATCCTTTTCATCAAATTTTCATGTCTAAATATTCAAGCTTTATTTTTTTTACTTTTTTTCAATTTTAATAATTAACTTCTATTGTTAATTTTGTTTAATTTTTTTCGTGATAATTATTAAATTGTTATCTTCTATTCTTTATTGTTTTTTGCATTTTAAATAATTTTCAAAAATGTTAAGACATAATACGTACATATTTTTGTTTTCTCATTATTTACATCTTTAAATTCCGAAAATCTGATTGGATATGAAACATAAGTAGATATTTTATCTTTTACACCAATAGGTGTGTCCATTACCTATCATATTTCTTAAATTTACATTATGCTTTTCATTAACATATACACTGTATTGTAAGAATAGTTAAAAAGTGTTTGGTATGTGCAAATGATTTAAGAAACACCTAAAAGTCATCACCATTATATTCCATAATACACCTGGATCATCATATTTGTATGTATGTATATATACATAAATAATAATGATCTTTTGTCAGGTGTAACAATAATATTATTGTTTCCATATAGATATTTTCTCTTTCTTTTATTTCTCCTTCTTTAATATTTAAAATCCCACTTCTCTTACAAAAAACTAACATTTATTATTGTACATTGAAGATATTAGGCGTTACCTCTTACTTTTGTTAGATGTTTGAAGTATCTTTTATTGAAAAAAAAAAGAAAGAAAAAAAGATGCAAAAAATTAACAATTGAATATTATTAAATACCTTGCTGGCTTTTTATCTTGTTACAGAAAAATAACTTGATTTTCGATTTAAAAAGCACTTCAGATCTTTTTTAATAGAAACTTAGCTAAAAATAAAATATGTAATAAATAGCATAGTTTGTTTTCTTTTAAAAATCATAAATCACTTTTTTTTTAAAAATAAATTGAAAGTAGAGTCCATAAAAATTAATCCAATAAAAGTTCTTTTTTTTTTTAAACGGAATAAAGTAACACATTTATCCAAAGAAAATCAATGATTTTACAATGAAAAAAAAAAAAATAGTCGTTAAATTTTTTTACAACAACAAAAAATTCAATAACTCCAAATAAACTTTTTCAAACACACTTAATTTATGTTTTTTTTATTATGTTAATCATCTTAAATCATTAAAGGCTCTTAAAATAAAATAAAATTTAAAGAAAACAACAACAACAACAAAAAAACGAATTATATTAAAAAGAAAAAAAAGTTCAGAAAAAATAATGACTTTTTTTAAGGTACCCAGCAGGATATTCTTTTCTGTTAATTTTTACTACTGGCACAAGAAGTGAGATATTAATGGAATTTTTTTAATAATGTTTTTTTTTTCGAAGAAAAAAGCTTTCATGTTTATCAACATCATTATTATATTATAATAAGAAAGAAAAAAAAATGTATAAAAATTCATTATTGAAAAATATATAATATTATAGATACCTCAAGAAGATGATATTATGTATATTGAAAAAAAATAATTTTAAAAAAACTACAATCTTTTATGACTTAAAAATTAATATGGACATTATTCGTTATATGGATCTGAAAAGGATGAAAAGAGATATACAATTTTTAATAATATTTTTAAGTGCTGATTTTATTATTTACTTCTTTGACATTTATTATGATTATTAAATTTTAGTTTATTTTTTTTTTTAAACATAATTTTCTTTATTTCTTAACTTTTTCTCCAGTTTGTGTTTTTTGTACATATACATATATAATATCTTTTCTTTTATTTTTTTTTCTATCTTTATAAAACTTTATAAATTTTTTATGTCTTTATAAAGTGTATTATATGTTTGTTATGAATTTCCTGATTTCAATTTAATTCTTTCTTTTTATTATTACTATTTTTGTTGTTGTTGTTTTGTTTGGTTTTACTTAATTTTTATGAATAATATTTACGATTTTTAAACCGTGTGAATAACATAATTTTTTTGTAACAGTTAAAAATTAATCGGAAAAATATATTTTTATTTATTGTTTTTTCTTTCTTTCTTTTTAAAAAGAAGATTACCTATATATTCATTAAAATGTTGCTTAATAAGAGCGTTACAATTTTTTTGTTATTACATCAAAGTGATTAATTAAATTTATTTTAGTGTATTTACACATTTATTTTGTATTTGTTTTTTTAAATAACAAGTAATTAAGTGTTTTTTATATTTACGTTATTTTTGTAATTTAACAAATGATTTAAATATTTTGACGTGGAAAATAATATTTAAAAATTATAAAAGGCAAAGGTGAAAATCAATAGGTCTTATTTAAAAGGTGAGAAATAATATTTTGTTGAAAGGATTTTCCTTGCATTATGTTGTTCGATTCTAATACTTTACAGTACAAATGTGTTTTTATTCCATTTCATGTTCAAGGATTTGTACCTTTTTTTTTTGTACATATGCTAATAATAATAAGAAAAAAATGGTGGTATGATGTACGATGTACTATAATATGTACATACAGACATACTATAATATATTCCATAACAATCGAAATTCTAAAATTCCACATAAAACAGTTTTTTAGATTCTAAGACTATAATTACAGTTTAAAGGGTTATTTTAAGCTTAAAGCTTGTTTTTTTTTCTTTTCCAAATACAAAAGAATAAAAACATAAAATATTCCATAATGTCCGACATTTCAAAATAATTCTAATTAAAGCAAATAATTTTAAAAAAGTAAGATGTATTTTTATCTTTTGACATTCTTTATCTTTAAAACTCTTTAAAATAGTTTAAAAAATAGAATTGATTGCTACACTACAAAATTAAAATTAATTATAATAGTGTTTTTGGTTTTTGGTAGACACTTTTTCAGTTACATGTAATTGAAGATAATTTTTCTAAAAGTAGTATAAAGCGGAATAATTCAAAACAAAGCCTTAATTGTCATGCTGGAGTTTTTAGATTTTTCATTTGGCACAACGTACATAATATAATTCAATTATGTATATTGTATATGTGTATATACATTTTTCACCTTCCTGGAAACATTTTCTTTTTGTTATAATTTACACTTTAATATCAATTTTTTTATAGGGCATTTAGACGGATCAGGATTCTTCATTAAAACAATGTAAAAAAGTATAAAGTTTTAATAAATATCTAAATTTGTTTTTTTTTTTTCATCTAAAATATACCAAACCAAACAAATATGATAAACAAATATCACAAATAAGAAAACAAGTTACAAACTTCTATTTTGAAAAACCTAAAATGAACATACCGGCATGTATACGAATATACATAGTGCCAGTGGTGGCTCGTAGGGAAATCAAATAATGGGGCTGCTTAAAATTTCAAGGATGTTAACACGTTTTTATCTAAAATCCGTTTTTTGATTTAAACACCTTTGGTCTCTGCTATCCGATTGGTTTGAAATTTTTGCAAGATATTTTGACACAAAAAAGATCCTTTCAATAGAATGCGAGTTATAGGCACCAAAAAAATTACGTGCGCATCAATGCTTACGTACGTAAGTAAGGTTCCAAAAGTTGTAGAAAAAAATGCACAGAAACATCATTTTTTGTAAAGAAAATGTTTATTTAAATTTCTGTTCTGTTTTTCAACACTTTCAAATATTCGAGAAGCGGTATGTCCTTTTATTTTAAAATTGGTCTTAAAAAGTGGTCTTATGTAGAAAAGAAAAATATAAAAATTAAAAAGTTTCTTAGACAAAAATACCTTTTTTGTAATTTTGCTTTTCGACTTTATTTTAAAACTTATGTATACATAGTTGCGTCAATCTGAAAAGTTACGCTTATACATATCCTCTTTTTAAAAAAATTTTTATCAAGAGAAATATAATATCATTAAAGATTTCTTAAGGAAAAAGAATTACATATGTATTATCTTCCCAATTTAAGGTTGAAAATCTTTATTATTATGTATTTTCAATATTATTGACTAAAAATATATCCTCTTCTGCCTAATTTAAAAAAAAAAAATAAACAAATCTAAATACTATATAATTATTTATGTATTATTATACAAAAACAAAATTATGTTTTTCAAAAATATACATACATATGTACATACGGTATGTACCAGAGTATAAAGAAGAACTTACATAGTAGGATTACTGAGAGCCGAAGTTTTTTTTTTATTTATTTCTCTCACATTTTTTGAGAAAATGCTAAATATTTACAAATAAAAAATAAAACACGAACACATTCACAATTTTAAGTAAGAAAGGAAAATTCCCATTATAAATAAATGTAAACAAACTTGTTTCTATATGCTATGCTTGTATGCGTTTCATATATCTTATATGGTTTTAGCTTATATATATAAAAAAAAACACGAACACTAATACATATTTAGGTGACTATTTTGAAAAATGCGTTTATAAAAAACTATGTTGGGGAGGGATTAGTATGAATAATCATATTGTGCTTTCGCTCATATATACGGAAATTTTCCATTAAAGAAATACGCATTATTTTTACCTCCTTCAGTCATATGGGATTTTGTTTTTGTTTTCAGAGAAAAATTTATAAATAAAAAAAAAAAAAAATCGGCTCTCAGTAGGAACACTATGTAATACACTATGGTATGTACAGTACAGCCAAATAAGATTGGCGAAAAGTCGCGCAGGTGGGGAAAATTTTAAAAATATTAAAAATATCCTTTCATTTCCCCTTTTTTGAAGAAAACAGTAAAAGAAAATAAAGATTAAATCTTCCACTCAGTAAGTATAATGACTAGCGATCATCTATCGCACACACAACACAACGCATATCCTCTTTTTAGCTGAAAAAAATAACAACATCCTACCATCCGATGTTGTTTGTATGACGAATACCAACTACTGAAAAAAAATTTAAAGAAAAGTGAAGTAAATATAGAATAACAAAAACAATATGAGTGATCAGTGATGACAAGTATCCTTTTAAAATAGGAAATTCTTATGAACAAGAAAATGGAAATATATGTAAGATCGTGTAAATAATAAATTCCTACCTAAGGAACAAAATACGAATTTCTCTTTTCAAGAAGGATTTTTGTAAAATGGGATGCTTACATCACAGTGAAATTTAAGTGGAAAGGATACGCAGATCCTACTGCGCACACTTCCCCTTCGCCAATCTTATTTGGCTGTACTGTACCTACATGTACTTATGTATGTACAGAGCTTAAAAAATGTTAATCCTTTTACATATATAATTTTTCTGCATATGAAATATGATTGTAAATCTTTCGTATATGATGTATCAAAAGTTGTTTTTGCCATTGAAAATATTTTTCGTTTTCATTCATTACAAAAGTATTATATCGACACTGACAAGCAGCAGTGCGATCGTTCAGAAACATAATTATCACCAATAGTGCTACAACCAATGGTTATGGTTGTAGTATGAAAGGGCTGTTTGCTTCAAGAGAAACAATTTCACTCAAAGGCCTAAGGCCCATTGTGAATGCCCTTTAATTTAGTTTGTGGAAGTTGGATTATCCTGAAAACCATTGTGATTTTTGTGTAAATTTATTCAAGTTTTTTAGCGCTATTCCTGCTAAGCCGTCTAGATTGTCAAAGAACCTTGCTCCCAAACAAGCGAGCCTTCGTCCTTTTAGAGTTGACTCTATTTCTTCTTCATCTCTACAACTTCTGCAGAAATCGTTCGATAGTGCGCCGAGTTTATTGACCATAGCTCCGATTAGACAGTGTCCAGTAATTACCCCGACAAGTTTTCAAACCTGCTACAACCAAAATGAAGCTAAATCATACTCAAGTTAATTTGAGTTTTCTAGACGATTTTTCTGTCATACATGCACCTACAGTTTTGAGCGGAATGCGAATCACTAAATATTTTGGTAGAGAATGAATTTATTTGTATGAAATGTCTAGTACTGATATTTGTGTATGTATACGAGATGCTTATATACATGTAACATGATGTTCGTACATGCTTATGGTCGGTAATCAGGCCACTAAACTATAACACTTTAGTATCGAACACATACGAGTTTACCCTGTTTAAGTGAACTTAGATGGAATTGAATTCAAGACCTTCATCTTCATCATTCTACCACTTAGGCCACTGATTCTCACTTTATTTTTTTAACAAAGGTTTTTGTAATCTACATATAATGTTTTCGACATTAAATACATATACTATAATAATAATTATAATATCACCTTCAACATAATAATATCGTAATATGTAATCACTTTCATTACCATGACCATCTCTCGTTCTTCGTGTACCTATATGATGTTAATTTTTATTATTATTTATTTATTTATATTATTTTAAATTCAATACTTTTTATATGTATGTGTGTGCTCCAATTAACTGTTGCATCAAAATAAAATAAAAATGTAAAATACATACATACAATATAGTAATATAAAAAATAAAAGTACCTTCAAGCGTTTCATCTTCATTATGACACGATTCACGATTTGATTGAAACTTAGTTGAGAGCAAATTTGAAACCTATTTCACGGTTTTTGGTGTGAAAAGTTAATTGTACTGTGAACTAAACTGATGCACTAATATATAATTTTTTAAATGTGCAAAATAAAGAAAAAAAGAAGAAGAAGAAATTAATAAGATATTTAAATCATTGAAAATATGCCATATCCAAAAGGAAGATCCATTGATACTCGTATTATGCGAAATATAAACTTATAGTTTTATTAAAGTATGTTTTGTTGAGCAAATGAAATATGTTACGAATGTAGTTCATATTATGATAGGTGTTCAACAAAATCATCCTATAGACATACTATAGAGATTTAGATATATGTATGTCCATAAATACATAAATACATTGAAGAAATTTGTTGTTTTTGTCTCTTCTTTTTTTTTTTAGTTTTATTATATGAGTTTTAACAGAAGAAGATAATGAAATAACTCAATTTTATGGCATCAGCATGGTTTTTAAAAGAAGAATTATAAAGTCGTGATTGATGGTGTTATGAGATCGTGAGAATATATTTTTAATAACAGGTATGTATGTATAGTTTTACTGAATTGCAAATGTTTGTTAAAGTAAAACATGACCTTTCTATTTTATTTTAAAAAAATAATACATATATTAAATTGTTAATTTTATTTAAATATATTTTAATTGAAATGAAATTAATTATAAAATTGTATAGGTTACGTTAGATGGCTACGACTATGTTTACTAATAGAAAAAAGTTCGTTCGAAGGCCCAAAGGCACATTGCGAATGCCCTTCGATATGTTTGTAGGAAAAAAAAAACATGGCTTATTTTAAAAACCATCTAGACTTTTCATTATTCAGATTTATTGAAAGTCTGATAGAACGATTTTAGTGAATCGTCCAGACTGCGTCAAATAACCTAACTCCCTTTATTTACTTTAAAATATGATTGAAAAAAAAAATTAAACATGTTCTATGATATTTCTATTTATCATTTTTTATATTATATTCAAGTGAAATGTTTAGCAAAAATTCGATAAAGTAATTTAATTATCTTTTTTTTTGTCTTATTAATAATATCGATTGCATTTTAGGATTTCCTTTAGTTATTTATTTACAGAATTTATTTCGATATTTTCTTAAAAATAAGAACCATTTTACTTTATTTATAAACCAGTATTTCTATTATTATTGTTTAACAGATACTTTTCTGAAATAATGTTCAATTCATAATTACAATAGAAGATACAAACAAATATACAGAAGGGAATTCACTATAGATATCTTTCAAAAATCTTATAAAAATCAATAATTGAATTATAATTCAGTAAAATAATAATTATGAATTTTTCCAGTAACTTAACGGAATTCCACAACAATGTTCTGGGCATTCTATAAAATATTTTTTTCCTATAAATAACACAAAATGAAGTAAAACTATAATTGTTGAAAAAGAGTAAATAGTGTAAAATTTTTCTTACGTCATATTTCACGAAATTAACTTTTTGGAAAAGTGTTCAGTAAATTTTTTAAATATTTATTCTCAGTAAAATATGTTATTTGACAATATATCACAACGGGAACATTATTCTTTCATGCCTTCACAAATGCCACTTTAAAATTCTTACTTATGCAATTTCGTCTTATTGTATTCACATTATTTTGCATTAATAAATTTTTGATCATTTTTGTTAAATCATTTCCTTTAATTTAATTAATCAAAATAGACATTTTGGGTTAATCTCATATTTCACAACAACAACAAAAAATTAATTATTTTAAAACTAAAAACGATTGATTCAAATTTCAAACTTTTTAGTTTTAAGGCTGTTGTAGAATAAACTTTCTAATAATAATAAAAAAATAAAGTTAAATTTTTAAACTCCTACATACATAAAAAATATTATTTTTTAGCTATAAACTTAATTCAATTACTCCTCCAGCTAAGTTCAATTACTCCAATTGATGGCTTATATTGAATTGACATTTAAATTGCGTTTAAAAGAAAAACTACTACTATAACATAGAGTAATAAATTTAAGCCAAATTTGAAATTTAAGCTGTTAGTGTGGAACTGGCTAGAAATGTTTAAAAAAATTACATAACATTATCATACTGCTTCCTAATAAAATCAAAATTCAACCATTAAATTTTCATATGACATATTTTTTAAAATTCAACAATTAAAAACAAAACATTTAACAGTCATCATTCGTTTTCCACATTTTTTTAATTCTCTCAAAATACTAAACGAAAAAAAAAAAAAAAAAAAGTCATTTACAATCATAAGAAATCATAATTAGAATTTTGACATGACTGTTGATTAATTTATTTTTTTAATAACCTCAAACACGATACATTCATTAAATACAAACCCTTTTTAATCACATAATGAATTCATTATTTTGATTATCTGTCGATAAATATTTTATCGAAAATAATACATAACATACATACATACATACAGCATAATACATACTTTCATAACCCAGGTTTTTTGTTTTCTTTTTATAAACGTAAATTTTGACAGGTCATGTGTTATTAATTTCGTAGGTGAGAATAAAAATCAATTTTTCCCCAAAAATTATGTAATTAAACAAATAGTAAAATAAATGAAAAGCTTTTAATTTACTAAAAAATTTGGTAACTGATTAAATTATTGATAAAACATTTAACACATACTCCATATACTTAGGTATACAAATTTTACGAAAAAATAGTTTTTTTTTTTTTTAGGGATTTCATTTAATTAAGTGTAAATGAATTACGAGTACATATGTGTATTTACAGTACTGAGTACATTATGTCATTTAGACTTTTAATAAGCTTGAAGTAAATATTATTTGTGTAAGGTATATATAATGTAATCAATTATCCCGATATGAGAAAAAAAAAAACAAATAATTTTTATCAAAACATTGACTGTCAAAAATTTATGATTTAATACTCTTTTTTTTCTCTATCTAATGGCGGCATTTTTACAAAACTCAATGAACCTTATGGTGTTTCAAAATTCAAATAAAACGAATGATGTTTGAAGAGTTATTATTAATTTTTATAATTTCTTATGAAAAACAAATTAAAAAAAAATTGTAACAAATTTTTAAGTGACAAGACTTTCCAAAACTCACATAATTTGAGAAAACTTCAAAATATCATAATTATTTTTTTTTCATTACAAAATTGCATTGTTACATACCTACATACTCAATAATTTACGCTCTGTAAGTGGCACATGCTTTAATTTTCTTAAATTGACTATATTTTCCTTTGTTTTCTTTTTTTTTTTACCTTTTAGCTACCTGTCTGTTTACTCTTTTTCATAATACATACATGTACAAAAAAAATTCTCATAAAAAATGAATTTATATATTGGCATGTTGTATGTGATTATCGCTATTACTTCGCTTTACAGAAAAAAGAACCGAAGAGAAAAGAAGAAAAAAAAAACGGAGATTACTTAATGCAATATTATATTATAGAACCAATAAAATCTAATAAGTATGAAAGTCGAAAATCTATAACTATATACAGACATATATGTATATAATATGTAGTATTTTACACCTTCTAAAAGTTTTAACATTCAATTCGAAATCGTTGATTCCGTGTATTCACATCATCACACAAGGTAAGTAAATTCTATTTACAATATTTTGTACTATTATCTTTCATTATTATATTTGATTGGATGATGACTTCATCAGCATCATCATCATCAACATTCAATCTATGGATAATACGTGTATTTTATTTTAATACCTGTTGTATTGTCCATAAGATGATGATGATGATGATGTACTCAAAGAGTAATACACTCTTTTATGTTATGTTTGTTATGTGCAGAATACCTGCCGCTGGGATGATTGGTCGTGATGAAAGCGTTGATGATGATGTTACCATTTCGATTTCAATTTTTAATTTTTAATTTAGAATTTTTATTTTCCTTGTTTCGTTATTTAATTTGTTTTTTTTTTTTCTTTTTTTTTTTTAATTTCTAGATGATGATAATGATGATGTTGAATGCTAATACACAAAGAATAACGATTAATAGCACCATGTCGCGAGTTTTATTATACATTTTCATTCTTACAGAAAGTTGTAAGAATTTTTGACGTTTTCTAGTTGGTGTATGTTAGATACATACATTTTATTTTTTAATTTTCTACAAAAGAAAAAAAGCAACAAAAAAAAACAACTAGAAATGTAAAACATAACAAAAGTTTCAATTGGTTACGGATATTTCGATTTGGTTCGGTATCGATGCATCAAACAAAATTTTTATTAAAAAAAAAAAAAAAGAAAAAAAAAACAATTTTTTTGTTAAGTAAAAATAATAATCAAAAAAAAAAGATACAAAAACAATTTCATTCTTCAAGTTTTATCTTTGTAATAATTTTTTTCCATATTTTGTTTTTCATTCACATTTTAAAATCTTTCACCTGCTGTTGTTACTGCTGCTGCTGTATTTCTGGATAGTTATAAACTGCCATCAGAGAGATTGTTTGAAAAAAAAAGCCAACTTCCTTCGCAAAACAATTTTTGATTATCGCCTTAAAGAATATATTGGATAATGTATGAAGATACAAAATTGCGGTGATGTTAATGAAAAATTTTCACAGACACGTCCGCTTTTTATAATACCACACTGTGCTCAATATACTGTGTCCAATGTTCTACATATTTTATCTGTTGTGTATGTATATACTATACTCGTGTGTATACCATAATAAAATCCCTTTAGGCTGATCAATTAATTTAAATCTAGTGTTTTTTTCTTCTTGTTGTCTTTTTTTTGTTGATTATATTGAAAATAATTCTTTATTTTTTTATTTTTTTTTATTTTTTTTTTTTTTTGACCTGTTCACATTCAATTTAGTTGTTATATTCTTAAACTATTCAAAGGAAATTTAATTTCCAATCACTTTGTTTATATACAATCGAAAACGTGCCGTTTGTCATGGTTTGTTGCAAAGAAAACGTATTGTGCTTAAGGAGACTAAAAATAAGATATATGGAATACACATATGTATTAGATTTTTTTTCTTACATTGCAAGAAATTATCGTAGTTAAAGATAAATAGGACATTTCAATTTATGATTTGGAAAGACAAAGTAATTAAGATTATCAATTAAAAGATAAAAAAATTTAAATAATATGATAAAATCTTTGGTCTTGTGAAAAATGTTTGAAATTTTCAATTCAAAATAATAGAATGAAGCAATAACTATTACATTCTAATGAATCATAAGCTTCAAGCTTGTGCCTGCTTAAGTCAGACATAGAAAGAAAAAAATATGATGTGTATAGTTCAAGGGACAAGGGTTTTACAAAAGGAACAGTAAGAACTTTTAAAATAACTGTACAAAACAAAAATAATTTTGAATAAAATTAAATAATAATTGTAAAAGTGTTGATGAATGTTTTGCTTAGACACTTGCAAACTACAATATATTAAGCCTCAAAGCAAATCACATATTCGTAATACAAAATACGAGTAACACTATACGAGTGTTATTTAAAAAGTGCCAAGTATTTGGGAATCATTATTAATCAGGCTCGAACAGTCAAGTGTCTGATTATTAATTTTTGAGGCAAGGAATTAACAGGAAGCAACATATAGACCATTAATTATAAAAGTGGTGTCTAAGTCTACTCTTACATATTCTTCTAACTATTTACAATGTAATAGTATTTCCCAATACTTTTCAGTAAAATTTGAAAAATGCTGAAACTATTGCATAAGAATCAAATTTGAATAAAAAACCTCAAATATCTCATAACAAAACTAAATGAACCTACACCTTATATTTTTATAAATTAGTTTTAATTTGTAAGTAATTTTTAAAATTTGTTATTCATGACGAATTCTCAAAATAATCAAAACATGCCATATTTTTTCACTTCAAGATATCTTAAGAATGAACTTATCTTGAAAAAAACTAAGAATGAACTTATCTTGCAGATAAAACTATTATATATGTTGGTAAAAGTGTCTGGTATTTTTGATTGCAGAAGATATTTTGACTAGAGAAAAGTATGGCTCCTCAAAGATTAGATTAGATTAGACTAGAATAGGGCTATTGTTGCACTTCGACTTTTACAGATCTTTTGTACAGCCCGTGCTTCTTATAGATTTAGGCTTTTTATAAATCCTAAGATTCTATTCGAAGATGTACACCAAATTTCTTCACACTCTTTTTGAGACCAACGCCTCACACGCATTCACACAGGATGTGTTTTAAAGTCTCTTTGGCCTCTTTGCAGAATCTGCATTTGTCATCCTCTTTGAGCCCTATCTTGCTCAGGTGTTAGTTGAGCAGACAGTGTCCAGTGATAAGTCGCGTGATTTTCCTTAACTCGTTCCTATTGAGGTTGATGAATTTCCTAGCAATATTGGCTGAAGGTTTGATAAACTCCTTCGCTTGCTTGTTACCGGGAATTTTTTCCCAGTAGGAGGTGCACTTTTCCATCTCCCATTCTCTTATATGTATAAATCTTGGTGTAGTTTCTAGGCAGTCCACAAAAAGGTTCTAGTCCAAGAAGCTTAGAGCTGACGCCTTTTTTCGCTAGGGAGTCCGCCAGCTCGTTGCCTCTGATTCCCTCGTGTCCCGAAACCCACATAAGATAAACTTTGTTTGTTCTGGCGAGTGTTATCACAGTCTTAAGGCATTCCAATACTTGACGGACTGTCTGAAATTATGTGGACTGTGGCTCTACTGAAGCCTTTTTTTAGGCATTCGGTAGCGCACATGTCTATGGCATAGACTTGAAGAACCGATGGATACTTGCCTAGGAATTTGAAGAGGCTTCTTTTTAGGCCTGCTACCCTTGCTCCCAATCCCAACTCGGTTTTTGAGCCATCTGTGTACCATATTGAGGCTCCTTTATCAAAGGTTATTTTATTTTCACGATCCGGAAACAGTACTTTGAACGGCTTCTCAAAGTTTAATATTGTTTCCATCTCGTCAGTCACTTGACTGATTTGATAGTTTTTAAATTCTTCAAGAATTTTAAAATTATGTGTGAGATTACCCGGTTTGAGATCTCTATTTCTTTGAAATTTTAAGGCCGATTTTAATTACTCTTTCTTAATTTGTATATTGAGAGGAGACAGATTGTGCATGGCTGCCAGTGCCGCCATTGAAGTGGTTCTTAGAGCTCCTGTGATACTGAGACAAGCTAGCCTCTGTACTTTGTTGAGTCTGTTTTGAACAATTTTTTGGTTTGTCTTTGGATTTATAGTTCAGGTCACGAAAACTGTCACGGTATAATTTTTTGCCAGTGATTCCATATTCAAGATTCTTGTTTGCTTATAACATTGAAATCTTTACTATTGGTTATCCATAGAACCATAAATTAATTTGAAACATGACTTTCGATTATTACTATTAGTACTACATAGTTAGATATGAGATGTGAACTTGAGCGAACAGTTTGCGTGGCTCTTATTTAGTGAAGTGCTGTAAACCCGATTCGTATGTGCGTAGATATGAGATCCTTTTGAGTTTTAAGCTACATTCCTTTATTTATCCTTTTCTCAAAGAGCTGTATTAAACAACTCACCTCGTTGATCAAAAGCCGATATTTTTTTATCCAAATCAATTTTTGAAGAATTCTATTCAAAATTGTCCTTTACAGCAATCTTATACATATACTATATATTCCAATAGCAAAAATATATTATTATTTAAACTTTTAAAATAACCCGAAAACAAGATAAAACACGTAGAATTTCCAGACAAATCTAAATTCAAAAAAAAAAATAGTTTTTTCTTCTAATCAATCAGTATATACTCATACCTCTTCATCAAGAGCACTTATAACTAAGTATATCTAGACTAAATATAATGTTCTGTAGAAAACCCGTTTAAATTTGTTTATGCCACCATTTTAAATTCTATTTGTCAATTAAATTATTATAAATAAATAAAAAGAAAGAAATTGATCACGCACTACTTTTTAAAGGAGTCTTTAAATTACTTTAAAATTAAAATTATTATTTTCTTAAAAAAACTTATTTGAACGAGAACTTTTTTAATGCTGTTGATTTTTGATACATATGCATAATCTGAACTAGCAAAATTCCAAATGAAAAAAAGTAATACACACTCAAAATAATAATTTTAAAAAGTTATAAATTAGTATTTACATTAAAAAAACAAATGTAATTTTTTTTTTCAAAGTTCTATAGCAAAATCTGTTACATTTTCAAATTGTTTGGTTAGGTTTTTTAAATTATATTGGGAAAAAATTTGTTAGCTGAATTTATCATTTACTGTTGCTTAAATATTATTAATCTCTAAATTTTTATTTTTCTTATTTTCCATGACAAATAATGAAAGTATAGTTTAATTCTGGTTATTCAAATTAAATTCAGACTAAATTATATTTTTCTCATTCATATTTCTGAACTTTTAAAAATGATAAAAAAGTTTAATAATTATTAAATGAATGATATTTTATTTCAAAGAAACATGATTTGCTACATTACTACAAAGATGCATTTTTTAAATATGGTACCTACGGTATGTATGTAATGTATGACAGGCTGTTTGCTTCTGAGAAGTAATTCCACTCGGAGACTTGAAACCCATTGTGAATGTCCTTTGATTTTGTTGGTGGGAGTTAACTTGGCCTGTTCTTATTCAAGTCTTTTAATGCTATTTCTTCCTTTTATCCTTTAAAATCCTTTTTATCTTTATTATATACTTTTTATCCACTCACTAACCCTTGAGTCGGTAAGAGCGACGTTCGTGACGTAATTGTGACATTTTGGGAGAGTTTTAGGGTAGTAAACATGAACGGATTTACATGGGGTTTTCGGATTTGGGATGAGTGAATAGAAGGCTTTCTTCCTAGAATCGATTCTTTCATGAAAATGATTAAATATGATGGAATATTCGAACAATGTGGATTTAAAAAACAAGCTGTTACTGAGAAACTTCAGAAACGTCCTTGAACAACTCTTTACTCAAATATCATCGTAGTTACAGAGGAGTTGGAAAATCTAAACGTCAAAAATAAATAAGTTATGACATAAAAAGATACTGAGTTTAAAATTAAATATTAGGTCTACCGGAAAGTTCTTTCCGTTTTTAAATGAAAAGAAAATAATAAATTTTTAAAACATTTATTAATATTTATTGAAGTACATATTTTCCATCGTTACTTATGACTCCTTCCCAGCGTGATGGTAATTTGTGAATGCCATTTCTGTAAAATAATTCATCTTTAGAGGAAAAAAACTCAAGCAGTGCTTGGCTGACCTCTGCTTCATTTTTAAATTTTTTCCCATTCAAAAAATTTTGAAGGGAGTGAAACAGGTCCGGTCCGGAGAGTATGGCGGATGTGTTAGAATTTCCCAGCCTAGCTCTGCGATTTTTTGGCGAGTCGCTAGTAAGCAGTATGTAGCCTGGCGTTGTCGTGGTGCAGTATGATTTCCTTCCTGTTGACCAGAGCAGGCTTTTTTCTTGGAGCGCTTTCTTCGAATTATCCATTTTCTTATCGAGGTTTAAGCTGGGTTTCGAGGTGGAGGGGGAAGGTTGTCCGGGCTTACAATATGCTCTTTTCCTTACAACGTTTTAATACGTTACCCACTTTTCATTTCCGGTTATCATTCGAATATGGTCCGAAATGGTTTGTTGTGTTGAGTTGAGCTTTTCTGCAATCTCTAATGTTGTCAAAAAAGGATCTTGCTGTATAACGGATTTAACAATATCATAATCAATCAGAGGCGGCCTTTCAGAGCGTGGCTTGTCTTCAAGATCAAATGACCGTTCTTAAGCACGTTCTATCAGAAACAACATCAGCACCAAAAACTTTCACACCCATATATGCTTTAAAAGAACACGTTCAAACGTTTTGAGTCTTGATGTGACATTATAGAACAGAATGTCGCATATGTTGCCAATTGTTTTATGCTATGTTACTACAGCTCTTAAAATTCAAGGTGGCACATTAGATTTAGGAGTCGCTGATCTTTCAGGTCTCTTTACTAAAGGTCAGGCATATGTAATATTGAGTAGATTTATGTAGATCTTTAGACGATTTAAAAATTTTAAATATAAATCCAGTAAAATTAACAGCCAAAAAACAATGCAATACTGATGCTCTTGAAAAAATGGAGCGTATGGGAAAGTAAATCCTACATTTTGAAATTGACGAATTTGTAAATTTCTTTATTATTTATAGTTATGACTAAAAAGTAGAAAATAAAATATATTAAAAAAACCTTTAAATTAAATCTACATCTTTTCAAGTGCATTAATAAAAGTTTGGTCAAGAGGTCCATTTATACAATTGTGATTATAGTTATGGATGCCCAAACTTTCAATGCACTTGAAAAGATGTAGATTTACACAATTCATTGATAAGAGTTCAATCAATTAAGATTCAATATGTGTGTATCACTGAGAAAAAAAGTTTTTTTAATATATTTTATTTTTAAATCAAAAACGAAATTGTCTGCTTTACCAACATCTTTGTTCCATATTCAAGTATATTTTCATCAATTTTTTATTTCTTTAAAATTATTCATACATACTTATTACCTACTTATGTTACTAGATTTTTTTTATGAAAAAATTATTTTTACCCTGAGGAACAAGTATACTTAATATTGTATATACATCTCGAACTTTTAAATTTTATTTTTATCCTGTCTGTTCTTCAATTTTCGGAAATAAATGCCTTTGATGGAAATAAGGAAATAAATTTTTATACCAACAGCTCTGGCATTATGAGTGTTAATAAATTAATAAAGGGTTAATAATTTTTTTCTATATTTTCGTTCTGATCGTGCTAAATTTGTGAAATAAAAAAAAATTAATTATGAAAAACGTTTTTGTGTATTATAAGAAACAACATCTAATATCTATGTAATATTTTATCGTGAAAACAACAAAAAAAAATTTTAAATAAAATTTACCATTGTAACAAACTACGCAGTAGTGCAAAAATTTTGTTTTAAAAATAAAGTTTTGAAATTTTTATGTAAGCTTGCCAAAGCCTAAATATTTGATATATTGGTAATATCTTCGAAAATTGTATTGTTATCAAATACATTCTCGGTTTTTTTTAAATTTAAACGAAAGCGATATACTTGTAAAAAGAATCTTGAGAATAAATAACAAATAATTAAATTATTCAAAATATATTTGTATTTACAAAAAAAAAAAATCCAAAAAACAAAGAAAAAACACGCTCATTGTAATTTTTTTCAAATACACATTGAATCTATGAAAAAAAGATTATATTTTAATTCTATTACACCAAAATCATCATACAAAGCAATTTCTTCATGTATACAGAAAAACTTCATGAAAACAAATTGATCTTTTCAATCGATTTCGAAAACAAGTCAATCAATTTTTGGTGCTAATGATCTTGTTGTGTTAATCAATCGCGTAACAAAATAAAAATGATGTGAATTAAAAGAAAACAGGTAAAAATACAAAAAAAAAGAAAAAACAGAGAAGGTGAAAAGTGATAAAATCATAAAAAATATATGAAAACACTTTATCTAAATTTTGTTGTACATACTTATAATATCATATAATAAACTGATTGATCTTATATTTTCGCCCTTCATAACCTATTAGGAATCGATGCCGCCAACAATATATGTATGTACATATTATGTACGTACAATACAGATTTTTCGTTTTTTTTTCTGCATGATTATCAAGACTTCTCGAATCCCTGGGTTCCTTGTGTCTGGTTGATAATACAATTTTTTTATTTTCTTATTTAAGTATAACAAAAAAATCTCTTGAACACAGTGATGACGATGATCACCATCATCATTATGAATAATCCTTACCGACACAGCAGGATATTAAAGGTGTGAAAACCCTGCTGTGTTGAAGTTAATAATAACAAGACTAACAATATTATAAATATAACGTTCAACTTCAACTTTAAATGAACATTAAACAAAATAATTTATAAAAAGGGTTTGAAGGGCGGCGATTAAGAATACATAAAGTATGTAAGTACGAGTACAAGGTTTACTTTACATTGAAGTTAAAACGGAATAATTCTTTAAGATATGAAATGATCATTATTCTTTGAATATTCAACCAGCATATTACTAAATAATACATACATATGTATATCGTTAAATTTGCTACAAGAATTTATTGAATTGATTTAAAAAGTTGCAAAATTGAAAGTGTCAATAAAATTATGGAAAAATAATTTATCTCAATACGTCTTGCGTTACATGAAAAAAATGATTTAACATTAACTTAATTATTTTGACTCAACAACTGAAACAAATATACTGACGTAAGTAAGTATATATAATAGAGCAAAGGAAAACAAGACACTGATTATTGAAATTAAATTGTTACTAAATAACATTAAACTTTTGACTGAATCCTGTCATATAATACCAATTTTTCAGTATACAAGTATTCAGAATAATAATTTTTGAAAAACGTATTCACAAAAATTCACATATTCCTTTTTTTAAAAAAATTCATATGAGAAAATTGAGACTTGTCAACTTTATACTTTCAAGCTATGTTCCACCGATTTGAGTCAAACAAAAGGTAATAGACCAGAAAACACTTCAATTTAATCGCAAACTGAAATGCTTCTTAAAAATTGCAAAAATAAGGGGGGTCACAGTAGAGGGGAAAAAATGCTGATTTTTTTTAAAAAGATGTTATTGTGTATTTTACCCTATAACTTTTGCCCTAGTAGATGGATTTCGTTTGTTCAAAGTTTGATTAGAAGAAAACTCTTCAAGAAATATCCTGACCAAATTTCAACATTCTACTTCTCTAAAAACATACTTTTTTAAAGGGACAAAAATGTTTACAAAAATGTTCTTAACATTGATCTGTGTATTTCAAATTAAACATTGATCGGAATGTTAAACTAACTGATAATGATCACAAATTTTGTAATATAGAATAGGGAATAAGTAGGAGCAGGAAAATGATCCCAGAAATTAGAATTAACGGTTTATTTTTATTATTTATACCTTGTCCCAATACTTTTTTGAGTTTTACATTTTCGAGGTTTTTTAATAAATATTTTTTTTTCTAGAAAACGGTAAATAATGGAATATTGAAAGTTTGTAGAAATTAAGTAAATAAGGTGATTATTAAAAGGAATTAAAAAATCATAAATCACGTGCACTCACAAATTTTTATTAGCTTCGATTTCTAAGCCAGTGTACGTACAAACGAGTTCAGTATATGCTACAAATAAATAAGAAAATAAGACTAATAATAATAAGATTTTTATTAACCTAACTTCTATAAAATTTATTAAACTATTCTTTGTTCCAAAGTTTGTTGTGCGTTATCGTCTAAACTCTAAACAAATACATTGTTAGTGCATCAACAAAAACGTCAGATGATGATCAGCTCAAAATTTTGAATTTCATCAGATGACGATCATTTGACGTTTCCGAAAATGCACTACACATTTCATAGCTCTTCTGCTTTAAATGCTTGATTTTGATTATATTAAAGCAGAATTGATTGGCACTTTCGAAATATTCCTAAATTTTTGCTTTGCTAAAACACGATGACATAAAAAAATTTCTGATAGAAGTTAAGAAATGAAATTTTTCAGAACCACTATACTTTATTCCTTTTCTTTATTATACTTACTTGGTTTGATTTCATAATATTTGGCTACATTTTAGAATCACATTTCTGTGATTTACCAAAGTAAGCGCAACACGAAGTTGCATTTTTGTCAGTGACACCATTTTTTTAGATATGTACCTATATCTGCTGTTTAAAATAAAAATAATTTTTTGCTTTTTAAATTACAAAAATAATAAAAATGTTAATCAGATGACCCAAGGAGTTATTCTTTTATTTCTTTATATATTTTTTTTTATCATTCTTCAATGTCCTAAAGTATAAATTAGTTTAAAATTGTTTGCTTGAGTAATTTTTCTAATCTGTTTTAAATAAAAAATACAAAACAGAAAATTAATATAATTTTGCACATATTTTATATTTTAGCGCCAAAACTCGATTGTTTTATAACTTTTCATTTTCAAAATAGGTTCTAATTATTTAGATTTTATACTGAACATTTTTTTTTGCTGTTGAATAATATACTAAAACTATATGTAGGTACATATGTATATTACAAAAATTATTTGTCTTAGGTGATCGTTTTCTGGAAACTACAAAAGAATTGTATTTCCCTAAAGCCTACAGTGTTTCTTTCAAGAAATTCTATAAATTTAATTGTAGGAGATTTGAATATGAACAATTTTTACGTAGTATAACTAAGAACATTAAGCGACATGGCATTCGGTAGCTCATTGGTAAGAGTCTTTCCCGGAAAGTTAGACGTCTGTGGTTCGATTCCCAGCCGCGTCGAATGTCGTTTTTTTCTGTTCTTAGCTACTACATAACCTTACTTTTTCTGATACTTATGTATTATATATGTACAATGTACATACATGATGCTCAAAAATTATTTTAAATATTATTTTTGTCGCAAATAAGTATTTATGATTATGAAGATCTTTATTTATCTTTGATCTTGATTTAAGATTTTAAATAAGATTTGAAAATCCCCAAAAAAAATTTTAATTAAATTTTTTATCTATATGTATAAAATTTATATTTCAAATTTAATGAAAATTTTTAAGAATATTTATTCCACAAAGTCAGCAGAGTTGCATCACAGACAATAATATCATATATCATTGTCATTCGGAAAAAAATCTGAATGCAAAAATATGAATTTTACAGGAGAAACAAAAAACGTTAAAACACTAGCAGTTAATATGCACGTCGGAGGTTAAGATTTAACTGTTTTGTAGAAATTTGGCCCATTTTATCGAAAAGGCGGTCATTAGATAGAAGATTTTATGTCGAACATTATAACATTTGTGGAATTTATAACATTGTGGAATCAATAAAAGCCAGTTTACCCAGCCGACATACACCCCCACATAATTATGGAGCCCTCATTATCCTTAATATTTGAAAGAAAGTGGATTGTATTCAAGAGTATCAAGAATTAAACCTTTTATTTCGAAAATAAACAAACAAAAACAACTCTAATTTTCTAAAGAACACAAGAATAAACCACTAGAATTTACTACTACTTAAAAGTTCAACAAGTATTGAGAAAGAAGAATCAAGCTCTATTGGAAAAAAATATTCAGACTGCGATTAAGGGTTATAAGGGCTCGATAATTATGTGGGGGTGTATGTCGGCTGGGTAATCTGGCTTTCATTGATTATACAATGACTACTCATGGTTATTTGAAGATCATTTAGAAAATATTTTATCAAGTGTCCGTAAAATTCAACTTCAAAGACCGTGGACATTGCAACATGATGAGGATCCGAAGTCAATATGAAAGGATTTGTCGAGAATGGTTGCTTTGGTTCGGTCTTTTTAGAACTATACTGATGTTTTATAATGTTTTACCTTCATTTTTGAAATCAACAATTAACCTTCTAATTTCTAAAGTCGTTTCTTTGCCTTTGCGTCTCATTATTTGTTATTTAAGATTTAATTTTTTTTTAATATTATTTTTTAATAGAAAATTATTTACTTAATTAAATAATTATATGCTAATACGCTAGTATTTTTTACCTAGAACTTATTAGTAATAGCATAATTCAATAAAAGTTTGTTGAAGAAAATCTAAACGGTAAATTAGAAACTTATGTGCAGAATGATTACAAAGTAAATTTATGACATTTTTTTATTTAATTATTTAAAACTTAAGAAATAATTATTGTATTGATATGAAATTTTGTGAGTGTATCATGGATAAATAAAGGATCAGTAATAGTAAATTTTATAAAAATATCTTTATTATATTTAGACTTATTTTAAAAAAATCTTCTTATACCTAGGGGTACGAATACTTCGCGACTGTATATAGAACTAAGAGCGTCTTTATTTGTCTTTATAATCTTTATGAAGCGTTTTCTGACTATAGACTCATCTTTATAGGAGAAGCAAGTTCCTTAACGACTGGTTGCTCGGGCCATCCCTGCACCGGCGAAAGAGCTTATTGTATATATAAATTATTTGTTTAAAGACCGATAAAGGTTCTTAAGAATTCTTTATTGATCGATGACAGTACAATTTTTTTGACAGTTTGCTTTTTCACCGTAACTAAAGTAACCGGTATAAAAATATTATTGAAAAAAGAAAAATAAATCGGCCAAATAGAGAGAAAATTATAATAAAAATAAAAAAAAGGTAATTGAAAATAATTACACTGAATTATGAGAAAATGCATTATCAAATTTTATAGATCGTTGTCCTCGATGTTTAATTTTGCCGTCGAGAAAGTAATGAAAAAAGATTCATTAATACTGCACACGGGAACCATTTGGAACAAATCATCGCAACAGCTGGTATATGCTGATGATAAAGATCTGATTGGTCGGTCACTTATCGCTGTGAAAGAACAGTTTATTAATCTAATAAACAAAGCTGGTAATTGTAGCCTAACAGTGAATGAATCAAAGACAAAACTTATGATCGCTGGTAAAAGTAATAGAAATCCACAAAATATTACAATGGACATCTACAACTTCGAATGTGTCAACGAATTTAAATATCTGGGTAGTATTATAGCCCCTACCAATGACTGCAGCATAGAAATTGGTATAAGGATAAAATCTGCTAATAGATGCTTCTTCAGCTTAAAGAAACTCTTTAGCTCGAATGTCATCACGAGGGCAGCAAAAACAAGAATTTACAAAACATTAGTAAAGCCAGTCCTTACATATGCTTGTGATACCTGGACGATGACAAAAACTGATGAAGCAAAGCTAGATATTTTTGAGCGGAAAATCCTTAGAAGAATATATGGCCCTGTAAGAAACGAAGATGAAACGTTCAGGCTCCGTACTAACGATGAGTGCTTACTGCTGTACGGTGACTGTAGTGTCACAAAATGGATCAAGCTGCAAAGGCTCAGGTGGGCGGGGCACCTGGTCAGAATGGATCCAGAGAGGCAAGCAGCTAGAATCTTCAAATATAACCCTGAAGGTTTCAGAAAGGTAGGAAGGCCCAGAACGAGATGGATTGATAACGTAAGGGCCGACGTAGCAAAGCTAAACCTTGATAATTGGAAAGAAGTAGCTAGCGATAGAAGACGCTGGAGAGACGTATTGAGGGAGGCCAAGGCTCTTGATGGGCTGTAGCGCCATGGAGTAAGTAAGTAAGTAAGATCGTTGTCCGTCTTTGAAATACTTTAACAATCGATAACGGTCAATATAAATTTTGTCGTTGAGTCTCGTTATCGTCGATATCTGCGTAAATCGATATAGTTATTTAAAGATGTTTTCGTCCTTAATCGAGAGCAATGTTTATCGTTATTCGCCGTCATTGTACTATATTCTCCTTTAATCTTCGTTAAGGATCGATATCGATCTATATCATAATATTTTTATATTTCGTCTGCAATAATTCTCTAAAGAGCAGGATTTAGATATCAATAAAGAACGTGAAGCTTCTTTGTATGTCTTCGAATAACGTTAAATATCGTGCAATATCTATAAACGTCTATATAGTTGTACAACTTTACTTTACTTTACTTCACTGGTTGAACGGTGTACGTACATATTCGTACCTTATATTTGGGTGTGTCTAGGCTTTAAACTATTTAACAGACATGGAAAAAGAAAAGAGCATTAATTTAAATTTCTATATAGTTAATTCATTTTGTATCTTTAATAAATCCGATATTCTTCTCTCAATTTCATATTAATCTAGTGAATACTTCTTTGTACTAAGTGCCTATTGCAAAATTTTTTGTCACCGTCAAAATTTTTTTTAATGTATTGGATTATACAATTTTTAAAAGCAATAAAAATTTTCAATTTGGATGTCTTCATTTCTGACGAAATATTATTGATATTGCAAGGCGAAAACCATTTATGAGAACTCAAGTTAACTTTAGAAGGATAAAGTTCTAATCTAAATGGACTATACTGCCATGGATGATATAATGATGATGAGATCGACTCTTAAAAGCCATGAACATCATATGGGTTGCCTTGGGTAACCTCAATTTAGACATTGTACACCTCTTTTTCCTCCAACACGAAGTACTTAGTTCTTCATATTTTCAGTAAATAATAATGCATTACCACATAACAGAGTATTTATAGATATTTACCATTTTATAACAAAGATATTCTCATTCTCCTCCTATTTTTTTTTTCTATGTTTGTTAAGAATAGAACGTGCTGCATATAAATTCCACTGATTGAGTCATTTAATAATTCTTAACATCCAGTGTCTGAAGCTATTTTAATGTGCGCACATATCTATACCACAAATTATAATAGATATCGTAAGTATCATGAACTGATGGTACTTATGTATGTATACCTTACATTTGGTCTTGTATGTACATACATATAAATATAAATATAAAATGCAATCAGTATCTGTGCAGAAATGCAACTAATATACATTTTAAAGTTAAAAACTTTATTTTAAACTCAGTAAATTTAGTGAAAAGAGCTTCAAATATTTTTTATTTTACAATTTTTCCTATTTATTTTCATTTTTTATATTTTGTTTCTCCTTAAAAGAACAAAAATAAAAATAGATTGTTGGAAACTTTACTATAAGAGAAAGGAATTCTTTAAAATATTTTCGCTAAATATCTGGATGTACTCGCTTGTTACATACTAAAAAATTTTCAGTTGTTGTTGTTTTTTTCTATCGTACAAAATATTGTACAAGAAGTAAACGAAAATTATCGCGTACATGACATGGTCACTGATCATGATGAATTATTGAGTAATTTCTTTAAGTATTATTTTTTTTTTTTTTTCACCTTTTTTTTATAATATATATTTATTATTTTTTTAATTTTTTCTCTTCTCATTTTTACTTAAATGAACAGGTAATATGTGTTTACAAAGCTAAAATTTGCTATAAAAATATAAAAACAGTTTTTTCTTTTACTTTTTTTCTGCGTTTTTTTCCTTTTGATTGTTTCTTCGTGCAAAATTTATCGATGAACGTTGCTAAGATAGATTATAGGTACATAAATACCAGAATACATCGTATGGTAAAAAATATATTAAATAAAAGTTAAATGAAGAAGAAAAGAAAAATTATTTTATTAAATATGATTTATTATTTCTTTATACAGTCAATTATGTATACGTTCAACTTTTTTCTTTTGCATTTAAAATTTAATAAAATATTATTTGTATTGTATGGGAAACCTTGATCTACTTAATTTCAGATATATATTATGTAGAAGTTTTATCATTATTATTTTTTAAATTAACTTCAATTAAAGCGCATAATTTTAGTAATTTTCAATTTTAATCAATATAAAACATAATTA
This sequence comes from Bombylius major, assembly GCA_932526495.1. NCBI lineage: Eukaryota > Metazoa > Arthropoda > Insecta > Diptera > Bombyliidae > Bombylius > Bombylius major. The sequence continues at coordinate 21,852,058 of OW052043.1, forward strand.
GTTTAAATTTCGAAATTGTAATACCTATAATTGAGAAAAATTTCAACATTTTTCATTTTGTAAGGCATTATAAATTTTGGGATTGAAAAACTTAAAATTTCTAGATGTAAATTGATTTGAGTATGTATATACCTTACTGGTATGCATTATGTACATTTTTTGTCTGTGCCAAAATTTAAAAGTTTTTAAATGCGACGGATGTATTAGCACATTAACTACAATTTTACATAAACCAAACAAAATTTATTTGTAAAACAAAAGTTATAAAAACTGTATAGCTGAATCAATATGCCTATATGTATGTACATATATGTAACTAACAAGTGCTATCGTGGATTTCGACAGCACTTCTAATCGCGTAGCGTGAAAAGGAAAAATACTCGTAAGGTATCAAATTGTACCAAACTTTGATAAAGCCAGTTCCGATGTATGTATATATATACATATGTACATACGTATGTATGGTTCGGAAAGTGGACTCTTCAAAACCAATCATTGTTAAAAGAAGAGTTCTTCGTACGATATATGTATGTTCTGAAAACAGAATATGGAAAAGGCGCTATAGTCATGAATTATATTATCCGGAAAAACAGATATAGAAAAAAGTATAAAAATTAGGCGCATGAGATGGATAGAGCATGCAGAACGACGTGAAAGCAAGAACCCTATGAAGAAACTATGACCGCCAAACCCCCAGGGAAAAGAGACGCAGGCCGTCCAAAGGAAAGATTTATTGATGCAGTCGAAAAAGACCTCAAAACTTTGGAAATAAAGAACTGAAAACCGTTGGGTTAATAAAAGGCTGTATCGTTAAAGATGATGATGATGATGGTTCTATTGTCTAATAGCAAAAAATATGTAATAAGAAGAACTCTTATTCATATAAAATTTCTTCATATAAAAATTTTTATTCTGGGGTTCTGGCGAGTGGCGCGAGTACCCCAAGCTTTTATTCTAAAAGCTTAGTTATGCTCTCTCAAAGTTTTCTCTAAACTTTGACGTCATTTTTTTTGAGAGGATTTTTTGACGTCATACATTATGATTGCTTTGATCATGTTTTGGCATATTTATGTTAAAAATTTTCATTTCATAACAAATTACGATTTATACTTTTTATTTTTTTTCGTTTGCAAGATCAAATTAAAATTCAATTGTTTTATTTTTCCCTACTTTGATTGATTTTTTAAATACATATATGTATATATTTGCAAATTATTTAATATATTGTGTATAAATATACGAAAAAAGAAACCTATTACATATTTTTTGCTAATAGTAAATACTATAATGGTATAAGCAAACAAGAAACTCGAATATGAAAACACTGGCAAAAAATTGTCGTGCCCTTCAGCGAACAGTTTCTTAACCATTTTAACTTTGCTGTACCTAATTTTGTTATTAGTTAAATTATTTATTAATTGACAAATTATTAGTATTAGAAATAGGTTTTATTCAACTAGAGAATGAATATAATCATTTAATACTACGTTTTCACTACAGCCAAATCGCGTGATTTCGCAAATCTACCACAAATCACCTTTGAAATCTTGTGATTTCCCATACAATAACAAGATTTACAAATCTTGTTATTTTTACTAGATTTTGACAAAATCTACATCGAAATCGCCTAGAATTATAAGAACACACCCTTTTTATGAATTCAGCAACTCATTCAGCTTTCAAACTGTCATTTTATGACAATTTAATTTTTATTTTGAGAATGAGAATAGTAGCAACAAAACATTTTTCAAATGTTGACGACGTTTTCTTTTGTAATAATTAGTTTTTTTAGATAATATATTATTTATTATGCCAATTTTATTTGTAATATTAACTTGATACATTATAATAACATTTTTATCACACATTTTGTAAAACTTTTCAAATAAAAAATCAACGTAAGAAAACACAAATTATATAAATGTCAAAAAAACGTCAAACAAAATCTACTCAATTGTAATGAAAACACTTACTAGATTTTGAAATCTACTTAACCAAAATCACGCGATTTAGGCTGTAGTGAAAACGTAGTATAAGATCTTTTAATTACAAATTACCATAAAATCTATCTACACTATTTTTATTTTTGGATGTCAGTACAGGCAAGATAGGCATACTTTTCTATATTCTTTTACATTGCCTTTGAATAAATCTGTCTCATGTGTGGGGTGATCAGATCTCAATTTCAATCGAGAGAAATCTTTTAAATTAAATATTACCAAGGCAAAAAACTCATCGGGTACTGCCTCCATAAGCACAATACTGACTTCCAAAAATAAAAATACTATAATTCATTTTTAAACTAACAATTAAAAAAATCAAATTACACATACATATGTTCATTTTCAATTCATAAATTTTGCAAAAATCCGTACTTAAAATAATTACAAATTTGTTCTACCCTGTAGATAATATTTGATCAATCGATTTAAAAATTCGTTCTAAATTTAAAAAAATACCAAAAACAAAACTAATAAATAATATTAAAAAAACAACAACAATAAAAATATTAATAATGAAATAATGAAAATTGGAATTCAATTCAATGCAAACAATTGACTTCTTTGTATATATGTATTTACTGTATTTATTATTATTTTCATTAGATACTCGTGTTTTTTCTTCCTTTTTCTTTTTATTCATTAATTTTTCATTATAAATAATTCATTTTTTTTTCCTTTGTATTCATTTTAAAAAACAAAGTTCATGCCAACTTGTCTATGATTTTAGCTACTGAAAATTATTAAAATCATTGTTTTGCCTCACTGTTGGTGATTTTATATTTTGTTGCTTCTGATGCCATTGTCATTATATTGTAACCATTTTTTCTTTCAAATAAAATTTCAACGGTTAATTAATAATTTTTTGATTTGATCATCTTGTATTTTTTTCTCAAGTCTTAGGGTATTTAAGTTTTAAGTTTTAATGAAATTTGAAATGATGATGAATAATGTACGAGTACCTTTTTTTTCTTTTCTTTATTTTAATTTTAAACTACCAGCTTACGTGAACACCATTTCTAAAAGAAACTTATATCTTTAAATATTCAGTTATTCAGATGTTTCATTTAGAAAACTAAATGTTAAAAATAATAATGATTATTTAAGCTGATCTTTTTTTTTCTTAATCCTTATATACAACGTGTACGCTAACATAGGTAACTACCAAGAAATATTTTTGGGCGTTTTTATTAATCGACATCCAATGGTGAGACGTATATGATAATAAGAACTTTTTTTTTTAAAAAATTGTTGCTCTATAAGCTTTTCAAATTTAAAAAGCCTTTTGTACATAAGGTGAAAAAAAAATACCAGAAATAACAATTTGATTTTTTAAACAATTTTTCTTTGTATTCAACATTGTGGCTCTTCAATTATTTCTTTAAAAATATTTTTTTACTTTTTAGATGAAAAAAATTTCTCAACTGACTCAGTGGTTATAATAATACTTAATTCAGTTTTTTTTTAATACTATTTTTAAATAAAATATCTTCTTTTTAAATAATATAATTTCTATTAGAAATTGAACAGAAGCTGTGATCGTTTTTTTTTCCAGCACATTCAATTTGAAAATAAAGCATTTTTTATAATACAACGATACGGTAAGTCAAAATTGTTAATAAGAAAATAGTTTAGTTTTGATGTCTAATAATAATTTTGTAATATTGCAATAATAAATAAATAATAATAAAAGTAACTACTGGAATCTAATAATAATAATAATAGTTAACGCATTTCAAGATTTTGATTAATCACAATTGACATTCCATTCATGATGAATTTTAATTGGATATGTTGAATTGAAAATGATTAATTTTGTCGTTTTTTTTTTAAATTTATTTTTTTTTGTTGTCTCAAAATTTATAAAATTTATTTTCAATCACTTTCAATCAAATTGGGCTGTCCCAAGCCCAAACCGATTATAGGAAAACTAAATATGACTTTGAAATATCCTACACTGTTGTCAAACCTGAAAGAGAAGAATAGACAACTAATAACATTATATTAGGAGAATCGCCATCTTCACTGACGGATCGAAAACAGAAAAAGGTACAGGAGCAGGAGTCTTCTCATAAACATTGCAGATCAACAAGTCGTTTAGACTTACAGACTGTAGTATTTTCCAAGCAGAAGTATACGCGGTGATGAAAACTTCACAGGCAGTTTAGGAAATGCGAATTTCGCCTACCGAAATAGCAATTTGTGTGGACAGCCAAGCAACACTCAAAGCATTAAACTCCAACGAGATAAATTCGAGATGTGTTGAAGACTGCGTCGAAGCCTTAAGAGTCCGAACACACCATAGGGTTCGGCTTTGCTGTGTTCCAGGTCAAGTCGGAGCGGAGGGAAATGAAAAGGCCGACAAAATTGCCAGAAAAGGATCCAATAAAAACTCTGACTTTAATGCTGAAGAGGTAGACCCTCCTCTCAGCACAGTAAAACACTTTATAGATTGTTATTTCGAAAACATGACTACGGAACAATGTAGGGCCACAAGGGGTTGCTCCATAACCCGTAGTATGTGGCCGGATATAAACGCGAAAAATATCACAACTCTACTATCGTTCTAAAGAAAACAAGTTCGAAGACTTGTCGGGGTGATTACTGGACACTGCCTAATCGGGGCTATGGCCAATAAACTCGGCGCACCATCAAACGATTTCTGCAGAAGTTGTAGAGATGAAGAAGAAATAGAGTCAACAGTGCATCTACTCTGTGAATTTCCAGCTCTAAAAGGACGAAGGCTCGCTTGTTTGGGAGCAAGGTTTTTTGAATTAGTTAACTAATTTTACAAGGAAGAATGTAATCGTTGATTTAATATGAACTCATTATTCATAACAATATTTTAGGATAACAAAAGGATTATTTTCAATTATTTCTACGTAACAGATAATTATTGTTTTTCCTCATACTCTTATACAGTTTAGTTTGAAAATTTTTTCTATCACATAATGAATATTTTACCTAATAAATACAAACAATTAGAAGATCATTCACTTTTCTTTGGTATAGTTATTAACCGGACCAAAAATGTCTGGACACTGTTTACCAATTAATTGATTTCGATGTTTTTATAATTATGAAACTCTTAGACATACTGATTTTTGATATAGTGAAACTTTTTGCATAATCTAAACACATTATATTATATCATATCATATACATATTTCAACAAATACGTATAAATTCGATTTTCTAAGCAAAATTTATTAGTAGGGTTTCCAGGTAAATTAACAGAATATTTGCAATCTTCAAAACTATATTTTTAAATTGAAACGTCATATAACTTATTCTTTTTACCGATAAATCGATAATATCGATATAGAAATATGTATGTATAATCACAGGAAGTAATTTAATTGAATTTTTAATTTTTGTTTAACTTACGATCATTAAAAAAAAATTAAATAAAAATATTACCTTTGTTCACAGATGTTATTTTCGTTTAATAATTACATCATGATTATCATTTATCAATAATAAAAAATTAAATTCGCAAAAATTTTGATGAATTCCGACTTATTAAAAGTAAACATCCAACTGTGTGTGTAAGGTAAAAAAAAAAAAAAAGAATACATATTACATTATACACACATTTAGTTATATGCTAAATGTTTTAAATGGCGTAAAATTAAACATCATAATCGATCAAACCATATGGCATTTATCAATTATATTGATCAGATATTGAAAAAAAAATTTTTTAAATATAAAAGTTTCACTTCTAAAGCCTTATGTTTTTAATATATCAACGAAAAAGGCGTTACCCTACAATATGAAAGTGAATTTTTGTAAAAATAAATAAATACTTCAAAAACACACACGCACAAATATACCTAAACATTGCATATATGAAAAGTGTAATCATTTAATTTGTTTTTTTTTTTCAGGCTCAACGACGAAAATTATAACTTATGATATCAAAAATTAATTGGAAACGCAAATTTGAAACATCGCATCACATCAGACCACATTAAATTTATAATATATTTTCGATGTGAAGAATAAAACTAAAAATACAAAAAAAAAAACCAATATTAATCGACTGTTATGACCTTTAAAAAAAAACTTAGCTCTTTCATTGAGGACCCTGTCTTTCTGTTCACATATGTACATATAAATTTATAAAGGGAATCTGTATTTTATGTATGTTGTTTTTCTCTCTCTTTTTTAACTTGAAAAAATTGAGTTTTCAATTTACCCATCTTTTAAAAAATGGTAGATTAAATATAAATATGGAAAAGTTAAGAAAAATATGTACATATTTGTATTTATTTGTATGTGTGAATGTGTTTTATGGAAAAGGAGGAAAACCATCAGAATATAGGTATGTACAATACCTACATACATAATAAAACGACATTCCTGATGTATGGTAGTAACTTTAATTAAGTAATAAATTAAAAAAGTAACAACATGTTATTAAATTTTGACAAGTATTTTAATTAGTTGGGGCACGTATTTAATGAATTATTATTTTAAAACACTTTCAGTTAACTTTCTCTTGTATTTACGAAAAAAAAAAAATGTAAGTACATACTAAAATTACCTTATTGAAAGGATAATCAGACAGACAGTACACGTTTAAATTTAAAAGGAAAAAACGTGGTAGCTCCTTCAAAAACTTCATTAATCAATATTTTCTACTTTTAGAAATTCCTATTATGTAACTAATTAGGATCAAAACATAATAAATAATGTTAAACTCATTGTGAATTGGTGGTCTAATTTGAAACATTATTCGATATTTTATTTTCCCTGTTGTTCTCATAATGTTTTCCACATTATCAACATTTTTACAACTATACATCAACCTACATTCAGATATTTTATAGCCAATCAATAATATTATACATAAAATCACAAAAGAAACCAATTATTAATGAAATTTAACCTTTGATCTATCTTAAAAGGAAAGCAAAAAAAAAAAAAAATTTAAATCACTTAATTAAGTACGTTTTCAATCAATCCAACATCAATTTGTTCAAGCCCACGAATTCTGTTACAAAGGAAACACTTAAATTCAATCGATTTAATCAAGCTATCAACAGTAATAACAAAAACAACATATTTTCTACTACTACATACATAAGAAAATACATACATAAATGTAACAATATCTCCGTTTTAAGACTTTCAGAATGATGAAAAACCACATGAAGTACATGATCTTATTTGTTGGTTACGGAGTAAACGCCGTACATGGTTCGAATATATCGTTATTGGTCTCAGATATTATGTATCGTTTAATAAAAACAATTGCATAAACCCTTTTTTCTATTCATAACAATTATCGGCATTATCGCATATATCAGACACATTATTTTCTTCATCCACCTTCAACAAAAGCTGCGTCATCATCGTTTATAAACAATATCCCATATACATATATACAACATGACAGAGGCTCAAATCTTTTCTTATATATAAAAAAATTTTTATGTAATCAATCTATCGATCTTTAGTTAGTTCAATTATGAGGCATTCAATTATTGTCGCCTTTTTTTCCATTTATTTTTCTCTTATTACAAAATTTCATAAGATGTTGAATTTTTGTTATTATTGGTAGATTATCACATAGAAATAATAAGTTGATGATGATGATGGTACAGTACAACATCGATTGAATCATGGTGATCATCGTTTTTATTAGACATATTTTGGTGGTGGTGGTGCCGGTGGTGAAAAGATATGTGATAATCCAATAATGCTGGCATAACACAATAGTCTGCTGATTGGGTGGTAAATTGAATTGAATGACGGATTCAATTTTTTGTGATATGTATTTTATTTTTAAAAAAATCAGAAAATTAAATGACATCGTTACGTCAAACAAATTTTATTATTATTATTATTATGTTGATTACAAATTTGTTATTTTATAAAAACAAAAACTTTGTGTTTAAAATTAAAAAAAAAAAATAAATAAGCAAAACCTCTTTTCTGTATTCTACTACCAATCTTATGATTTTTCATTTTTTACTCCTCTATTTTTCTAAGATAAAAATGATAATTACAAAAAATAAGAAATTTCACTCAAAATATCAGTAGGTAATACAAAATATACATATGTATGTACATCGACTAAGCCTGCAGTCATTCTCTAGTCCAGTAATCGATCACTTCGGTTTTAATTATAAAATAAATAAAAATATTGTTAGTAAAACATACAACATCTACATACATATATCTAGAAGTATAAAGTCTTTTATTAATATTTTTTTTAAATAAACAAATAGAGTGACTGCTATCTAAAATTCATATTTCAAATAATTTTTAAAATGTACACTTCCGCATATACTTACATTCGCAAAAATTCAAATCATTAATTACATCAATTAGGGGATTCACTCTTTGCTTTGATGCAAATAGGTATTACATACATCGTGGCGTTGCATTCGGTGTATCGTAGCACTAATTGTTGTTAGCTGCGTTCCATTTTGGTATTTTTATGTACTCCGGAGTAGTTGTTGAGAGTACTTCATCACCAGTAATAAATGGAACGGTCAATTCAATTCAAGAGTAGTTCTTAACCTTCAAATCTGTGTAAAATATTTTTCTCTTCTTTGTTATAAAAATGAATTCCTGTTTAAGTTTAAGTTTAGTAAAAATGTACATATGTACATGTACATTTATGTATTTGTTGAGGTAAGAAAATCAAAAAAACCATTTTTTCATAATTGTTGCATGTTTTATTTTACTTTAACAATTTTATAAATAATTTTTATTAAATTTTGTATTGTATTTTAGCTTTATTTAATTTAAATAATGCATACTACATATCAAGATCAAATATGTTATTGTCAAATATTTGTTCTCACGGCTGTGTATTTCGTGGTGAATCATCGTGATCACTGTCTTCACTACTTTCTTTTAGTTTAATCAACATTAACAGTGAAAAAAATTTTATCCTTTTTAATTTAAAATAAAAAACATTTATTTAACTTACGTTCTCACTGTCTATTTTAGGTTCTTGACAAAAAACGAAATTTATTTGATAAATTTAATATTTAATATGTTTTTTTAATTATACACATTTTACGAGTAGTTTATAAAAAGTGTAAAAATTCAGTAAGTGTGTGCTACTCAAAAAAAAAAAAAAATTTGTAAAAATAATTAAAAAAGTGGGTTGAAAAATTGACGAAGGCAAAGTTGTTAAAATATACGATAGTACGTATTTTTCATAAATATACTATAAAACTTGTTTATTTTTGACAGCCAGATTGTTCCTTAACTATACTCTATAATAAAATAATAATCAATGATTGTAATAGAACATTTAAAATTATTTACTGCACAGTTAAAATTGTATGTATATGCATTCCCCACACCCCTTTCCATTTTGATAATATGTATGTACAATTGTACATATACTAACATACACTAAAAAGCAGATTACATATACCCGAGTATGTACCACATGAATCCTTAATGATTTTCAAACATTTCCAGAAGCTATATACATAGAAAAAAATACTACATATATAGGTATATTCCATATTATGTTCATAAGCCTTTAATTCAAACTTAAAAATATTTTGTTCTGATATACATATATATATTTCCATTTGAAATTTTAAATATACTTATGTATGTAAATGTAAAGGTGCAGAATAAATTTCCTTGATTTTTTTCCAGATTGTCCTACAGGATGTGGTTGGAACTGACTGGAAAAAATTTTCGAATTTATACTTACTATTAATCGTATCGTAATTAACATATAAATCTTTTTTGATGATGCTAATTTTTCAATTACATATCTACATATTTCTTTCATTTCATTTTGGCCACTTATTCGAATCATAAAGTCCCTAACTGTTGCATGTTGATTTGACGACAACTAGTTTTCCACTATCCTTTTAAACGCAGTGTTTCACATTCGGGAGAATGAAGTAATAAGCCAAGAATCTAATCTAATCTAATCAAGCCAAGAAGTAAATCTGATAAATGATACATACATATGTACATAGAAAATAAATTAATGTTGAAGCATCAACTTTGTTAAAAATACCTTTTTTTAAATTTGATGAAATACATTTTTTAGGCAACTCGATACTCTGGGTTGTCTTTAATTTTTTGATTTAACTATAAGCACCAGTTTTATTTTTAAATCTTGCCCAATTTCGGATTAATCTACATATTATGTATGTATGTATATTCTTTATCAGGGTAAAATAATGCTAAATCAAGATTATGTTTAAAAAAGATATGTTTACATATACAGCTATGTGCAACTAATTAAAAACGACCACTTGAAAAAATTTAAAATATAGGTTTTTCACATATTAAAAGTACATATGCCGTTTCTTTTGAGATTTGGTATGGAAAATTGTTAGTTTGTTATCATGAAAACCCCCTAGTAAAATCCCAGTTGCCTAATGTTAAGGGGTGTGAGTACTTGGAAATTCCTTTAGGATTCTTATTTTTCTTTGTGCAGGTAATTATAGAAACGATTTTATTTCATCGATTATGATACTTGTCGGTCTATATAAGATGATTTAACCGTTGAATAGAACATAGTTAGTTAATTGATTTTGATCTAGAATTAGCAAAAAGTTGAAAAAAATAGATAAAAATTAAAACTTGTGAGCCAAAAATGAGAAAATCCATAAAAACAAAGTAGCAAAAAAAGACATTTAATGCTGTAAGGTACTTTGAAGAAAAGAAAATATGTACAACAAAAAACTATCCATATAAAATTTGTTACCCAACAATTTATTAAAGGATTAAAGGATTTAAAGGATTAATAATGCTTTAATTTTTAAGAAAATGAAAAAAATATTAGTATTTTTTTACAAAAACTTGAAGGACCGTATATGGGAACAAAATTGCAAAGTTCATATATGTATAATCTAAATTTAAACTAGGGGCTGCCGATTACTTTCTAAAATTTTAATATTCAGTTTCTAGAAAATAGCCGTACTTGAAAATCATAGGTTAATCTATAGCTGTATGTATTTTAAATTTTCAGTAGTTGTATGCGATCGCAATTAAATTAAATACATTTTAGATGGCAGAATACTTTTTCTTTGACTAAATATGTCATTTTTCTAATTATGTAGAGTGAAAAAATTAGAAACTATAATACTAAATATAATATAATATTTACAACTTACTTACTATTATTATTTATTTATAAGGCACGTTAGACAAAAGCAACTCATAATGTCATTTTTACAGTTCATATTTTTTTAAATTGTGAACTAGAATGTATAGACCTAATATGGAGGAGCGTCCAATATTTAAGAGTTCTGCTATAAAAAATGACTCTATTATACAGGGTGGCACATAAGATTTTCCACGCAGACTTTTCGAAATAAAATGAAAAATAATTTATTTCAAAAACTTAGGTTATTTTTTAAAGCTAAACAATAAAACATAAAACAGTATATTTAATTTGTATGCAGCAGTAGTTTACTTTCTATACATTTTGAAATTCTATTTTAAAATTTTTACACAAATTCAACAAGTCTAAGTACATGCGTTATAACATCCCACTCTTCTTCGACACGATGGATCAAATGCTCTCTATTTCTAAGCACAGGACACTGTCTTTTAGCCAATACTATACACATTATCTATTGGATTAAGATGTAACGAATTTCCTGACCAGTCCAACCATACATTGAAAAAGGGCTCATTCAATGGATTCGATATGATAGTTAAAACAGTATAAGAGTTCTTGCGCCATTCTGCGTTAACATCACATTGTCTCTATCTGGAAACTTATTCCAATTGGATAGGAATTCTAAAAATCAAAGCGAAATTTTGTATGTATAATATTCCTTCCATATTTACTGTGTTCTTCCTCTTCTTCAGACCAGGACAACTCACTTTAATTTTCTAAAAACAGATGTTAAGAATGTTTGGAACGTTTTTTTAATGACTTTTACACTTGATTTAAATTTTTTCTTTTTTGCGAAATTATTCTTGTTGAAAATCAGTTTCAAAATTATCTACTTAAATTCTACGATCACTATTTATAACGATCCAAAAATACATGCCAGCATGTATATTATACGTTTATAAATACGTTCGACAAATTTTCTTTCATCTAAGCTCTTGAAATTTCATTTTTCACTTTCCCGAGAAGTAATATCAATTCATCCAATTTTGCTAACCTGATTTTAATTTGGTTTTTTTGCAAATTAAAAAAGCTTTTAACAATTGTTTCCAAACAGATCAAAGCTTGAAACGGTCAGAACAGCAATTCTTTTTTTTTCATTAATTATCTGTGTAAGCTTTTTAGCTTGTTTCTCTCAGTCACTGTTTTGTTTTGTTTCCTTTCAAAGCTAGTAAATGTATTCCCTCAATTGTACTGAATACGGAGTATGTACTCGTATATGAGGAATTCCATTTGTAACGGGTGTGATATGCTGACTCTTAAGTATTGAAAAACTCGTCCAGCAATTGCATTCTTATTATACTTTTATGTTCTTAATATGCCTTCTAGTGGAAGCAAACGACGGTTACGATAAAACAGAAAACTTCAAATATTTTTAATCAGAATCGTCATTTTAGTAGTGTAACGGATCTGACGCTGACGATTTCGAATTTCACGGATTTCCGTATATTTCACTGAATATCCTAAAATTTTCATATAAACAATTCCAAAAATTATTATTTTAAATTATACTGTAGACACTTGAAAGAATCTTTTGGAAATATTTGACGAGGAACAATGTAATACTTTTTTCATAATTTAAAAAATGTAACGGGTGTGACATATTTTTTAACGAGCGTGACAGCAAAACGAGTTTCTACTGATAAGTAGTAAACAAATTTTTTTTAATACTGTTCTCCATTGTGATATCGTAAATAATTTAACACTAAATACACCAAAAATGCATATATACCTACATACCTAGCCAAACTAGTTTCATTCATATTAATTTTAAGGTCAAAAGTGGTCGTTATGCATGGAATTCTCCATATGCTTTATCAGATGATATGAGTTCCGTTACATTCATTGATTTGATTACAGAAGCTAACCTTTAATCTATAGATAATAAAAAAATAATTCACAGAGATTGATTTATCCTTTTTAGATTGACAAAAGTTTATTTTATAATTATATTGCTTTAAGTTATATCATACAATATCCACTACAGACATACATATTATACATATATATATATATATACGTATACATATATATATATAGGTATATACGTAGTTAGCAATACTTTTTTCTAAAGCTCTAATAAAAATCCTAGTTTTTACAATTAAAAATAATACATATAACAACTTTTCTATTTTCTGGTTTCATCTAAAAACTTGTCTGTCAATTTTTTCAGATCTAATCAATGAGTAAGCACATAAGTACTCGGGTTCGAGTCCGCCTGAGTTCACTCAGCTTTGAATGAGTACCAATTCACTTTGAGTTGGGTATAAGTGCTCGGTACTAATTAGTTGGTGGCTTTTGCTTCATAAAAAAGCCAAGTCCACAAAAACTACAAGAAATATTAGTACCAAGCCCTGTCATACAAATAAAAAAAATTCGTTCTCTACCAACGAATTTTAGTGGTTCGCATTCCACTTTAAACTGTAGGTACATGTACGACAGAAGTCGGGGTGCAATGGACTCTCCTGTCTGAGTGCTCGTGGATGCCTAACCCGCAGGCATAAAAAGATAAAATTTTAAAAAAAAACATTTTTTTCTGTGTTTGAAAAAAAAAAGATATTTTCCAGAAGAGAGAAGTTACTGGCATTCGAAATAAATCACAAAAATCTATGGTGATAACACTGTATGAACAACAACACCAGAACAACCAGGTGACATTACTCAAAACGTTTTGAGTAAGAACGAAATGTTGTACTATGCATAAACATCAATCAAAGTGAATTATCTCAAAACGATGTTTAAAACGTTTTAGCGTTAAAACGTTTTAACTGTTGTGCATAAACAAGATTAATACGGTATTAATACGTTTCAAAACACAGCCTTTACTCTCGAGAATCTTTATACAATTATCTTGTTTATGCACAAAGGTTAAAACGTATTAACGATAAAACGTTTTAAACATCGTTTTGAGATAATACATTTTGATTGGTGTTTATGCGTAATACAACATTTCGTTCTCACTCAAAACGTTGAACACCTGCGTGTGTAATAACAACTACTTAAAACGAAGTAAGTGTTTATGCACATTTTAAAAACGAAATGAAATTTTAAATGCGGATTTAATAGTGTATTAACTCAAAACGACGTAGAGCTTTAATGCGTTTTGAAATTTTGTTTATGCATCCGTATTAAGTCAAGACGGAGTGAGTTAATGCGAAGTAACGCTTCGCATAAACAAGATAAATGATACATATATTTATTTATTGTTTGATAACTTGTCATCATCATCATTCATACCACAGATTGGTATAAACGCAATAAATTTGATATCTTGCTAGTTACTAGTGAGATGTCTTTTTCACTACTTTCCTAATGACTAATGACGATATCTGACAGTAGTCCAGACAGTAGTTTTTTAACAGAATCTTCTTATTTTGCGTATAACCGCAATATTTATAAAATCTAACCTTAACATAAAAATTTTACCTTTCTTGTGACTGAGACTTAAAGCTAAATTTATAGTTTAAGAATTTTTTACACTAAGATTTAGTAAAACTATAATATCTCGCAAAATATTTATTATTTTTTTTTAAACATATAAGTATATTTCTGTCGTGATATCAAATTTTTTTGATGTTCAGTGTACAAAATTTCCAATCGAGTTATTTTTATTTTTACGTTTGTTGATATCACATCACCCCTGTCCTATAAACAAAACTAAAAACTTGTTATCGTTTAAATTATTTAAAAAAAAAATAATAAGAATAATAATAATAAAAAAATTCTCAATGTCGAAATTATAATCGTCTAATCACTATATTAATTAAAACTTGACTACTATAATTTGTCTAATGTGAATCTTTTCATAGAAAATTAAAAATATTTATAACATACATACATATATAGTGAATTCTATTATTGTACAGCATCAACAATAATTTCCAATTAAACAAGATATTTATTAAATTAATCGGAATTTATTCTCATGACAACAGGTAATTTTTAAACTGGTCGCAGTTGTTAAAACAATTTAATATCTCTCTATTGACTGTGTTTAAAATTTTTATAAATATTGTGTCAATTATTAAACTCTTTCTAAATAACAGATGATTCAAAAGAAAACATAAATATTAACAATTTTGCAAATTTTTACAATCTTTCAAGAACATCCAGGTGAAAATTCAATTTAATTAGGTATATGTATGTCATTTTTTAGAGAGTTGCTAGTATTTAAGTAATTGAATCATAATACTAACTCCTACAAAATTTATTTGTTTACATTTTATTATAAATATTAATAAGTATGTATTATAACAACAAAATAATTTATTTAAATTCTTATAGGTACATATGTGTGTATGTACGTTCCCGCACATGTCGCGGATAAACTCACTATCTGTATGAAAAACATTGAACCATGTTAATAGAATCTGACATCATTAATATACTTTGTATACATATATGTAGGTATATGTACGTACATAATATATACTCGTATTTTTTATTTTTTATTTATTTATTTATTTTTTTTTTTTCAGATTATATTAAATAACTAAAGATTCTTTATTTATAAATTCATTTCACGTTAGCTAAACATTAACATTTGAGTTACATTTTAGCATTGAAACAGTTCGCAAGTGAAATATTTTGTTATCCCGTTTAAAAAAAAAATAATTATTTTTTATTGTTTTTAACCGCTACGGTGTTTAGAAAGTAAGAATACGAAAAAAAAAAAATGTTAAAATTAAAAATTTTATTGATAAATTTCTTTTTAATTTTCTCAAAAATTGAATTTATAAATTCATTAAATACGAATGATTATGATGAAGTGAGAGTAAAAAATTTAGAAGAAATTGCAAGAAAAATTAATGAAACATTAAATTCTGAAGTGGATTTATGTGAAAATTTCTATAATTATGTGTGTTCAAAAGATATAAAAAGCGAAAATCAAGGGCAACAATATGAACATTATAAATTAATTGAACTTGTTGATTATGAATATATAAAAAATTTAAATGTTACTAATCCAAAAGTATCTAAATCAGAAATAAAATTAAAAACATTCATTGAATCATGTCATACAAGAAATCAAAATTATTTAGAACAATTACAAAATTTAAATATTGCAAAATCAATTGATGGTTGGCCATTTTATACAAAAAATTGGAATGGTGAAAAAATGAATTTAGGTGAAATTTATGGAAAATTAAATCGTTATGGAATTTTAACAAATTTTCAAATATTACATATACCACATGAAAATTATGTAATTTTAGGTATTAATCCAGATTTATTATATCATGAAAATGATATTGTTACAGAATTACAAAAATTAAACATAACAACAGATTTATATAATTTACAAAATACTGCAAAAGATATAACACAATTAAATGAAAAAATTATACCATTTTTTATGAATTTCAATGAAAATCATCAATATGAAAATTTCACTATAAATCAATTAAATGAAAAAATTCCAGAATTTGATTGGATGAAATTATTTGAAATGTATTTTGATCTACCAATACCAAATGATTTTATAATTCGTGTTAATTCATTTGAAAAATTACAAAAATTCATCAATTTTATGAATACATATGATAAAGCTGTTTTAGCTAATTATGTTATGTTTAAATTGATTGTTAATGATGAATATCCATGGTCATCGAATGATGATTGTAAAATTGATAATTTCTTATATGTTTTTAATCCGATTGTTGCAAAAATTGAAATACAAAAATCATACACGAAATTTAATCAACAATTTTATTTAGAAGCACTTGAAGAGATAATAAATTTATTGAATAAATTAAATGAACATTCTCTAGTACGTCCACCTGCATTTAAAACAGTAAATGCACGTTTAAACACTGATAATCTTTATATTACGACTTATGGTGATACTGTAATAGAAAATTATGTATTAGATAAATTCTATTCAGATATGATATTCAAACCAAATAATTATTTACAAAATTTCTACAATTATAAAGCTAAAAAACGTTCAATGAATATGAATGAAAAACAATCTGAACATATAAGTAAAATGTTTAATTTTTTTGGAAAAATTCTTAAAATTCAAAATAAACCGTCTTTGGTTGTTTTCAATAAATTGAAAAAAGAATTTATAGATCCATTTGTTGCTGATCATGCACCAGGTAATTTTAAACCATATTTAGAAGCAATGAATTGTTTAAATCAAAAATCTGGAGTAAGAGCTGAAGTTAAAGAACAAACATTATACAATGAAGGATTACATTTAACAATTGAAGCTTATAAAAATTGGTTAAAGAAAAATTCAGAAATTAAAAAAATCGAAAATGAAATTTTATCAAAATTTAATTTCAATCATGAAAATTTATTTGTATTATTTGCAACACAAGAAATGTGCCCGAATTTACATTATTGGGCTGGTAATTTTGGAAAAATTTTATACAGTGATATATCGGAAATTATGAAAAATTGTCCAGAAGATAAGAAAATTTCATGTACTGTTTTTAAAATTGAAAATTTGTAAAAAATTAGAAATTAAAATGTTTTGTAAATAAAAAAACCTTTTTTTTTGTATTTTTGGTTTTTGTTTTTCAATTTGATAAATGTTATTTCTAAAGACTTTAGATTAAATTGAGACATATCATAATACATTAATTGTTATTACAGCGCGGCGTGAAACAGGTTTGTTTATTTTTTATTTTTTCAGATTGCTAATAAAGATAACCAGCACTATAGTACGAGGGTAAAATTCGTTTTGATACATACATACATATGCATTAAAATTTGTGTGTAGAAATAAAATATACTCCTATCTTTTAGCTCAACAAAAACCTCCGAGTGAGAAGATACTATTCAAAGCCATGAAGTAGTAATTTTAAATGTAGATGTGTTAGTCTGACATTTTGCTGGTTTTTATAACGTTATAATAAATGTTGAATGATATGATTAATTATTTAAATTTTTAAAGTTATTTAACTTTGTAATTTAAAAAAAAAAGAAAATCGGCAAGTAGGAGACTCTAAAGTGTTTATTTTATAAATTTATACTTATATTAGTTAATATTGTATTTCTAATTAAGAATGTGAGATTTATAAACGATAATTCAACAACGAAGAAATTTCCTATGAATTTTTTCAACATAGAATTTATTAAGAAATACAGAGAAACCTCTTAATTGGGACACTCTCTAATCGGGAAAACCTTTAAAATTGGGACACTATCATAAAACTACTTTTGCCTGCCTATAAATCAACCTCTGTAATCGGGACACCTCTGAATTGGGACTGGGACATTAGTGCTCCATACTTATATTTAAAAAAATCACCTCGTAATCGGGACAAAAACTTCTTCTTGGAACGTTTTCGTACTTTTTACTTTTGTATATTATATTGTGTTAAAATTTAGAACACTTACGAGTAAAGAAAATACAATTCATGCGGTAACTGTTGTTTCATATGCAGTTGTTTACATATGTACATATGCTATGTATGTACTTTACCCAACCCAATACACCATTTTAAAAGAGTTTAAAAAGTGTAAGCTTTACTATTTTTTTAACTGAAGTCAGTATTACACTTATACGAGATATATTTGTAGTATTATCCTGTTTTATTTCTCACAACCTAAATAGCTTCTCATAAAAAGTAATAAGTAAACTTATAATTGATATCTGATCACAAAAACGATAGATTAAACAAAAATTACATTCACTTCGATTAAAAAAATAGTATAATTAAAATAATTCATCTTTTTTACATCTTAATTTCTAACCCCTTACCACTTTTATCTTTTGAAGGGTTATATCTCCACAACATGCAACTAATTAATTTAAAAAAAATTATTTAAAATCGGGACACCTCTTTATTGGGACATAATTTTGCTGGTCCCATGACTGTCCCAATTTGGGAGGTTTCACTGAATTTTATTTTATTAAAATTGCATACATATATACATTATCTAAAAATATAATGAAAAATGTTTTTTGCCTTACTTATTTGGTATACCTTCTGCTTAGAACATTTGTATCAACTGTGAAAGGGAATAAACTTAGTGTCGAAACTCGAAACATACGACAGTACTTTTGACTATTCTTTCGATTATCGAGCGTGAGATAACAGCCCAATTCCATATTGGAGACTCAAGACGCAAATCCAAATAACAGCTTCAACTTCACAATGCTACCAGCATTCTTAAAAAAATTATTGTTTTTCGAATTTAAATTTTTTTATATTCAACTGAAATCACTTTGTCTTTAAATTTGATAAATGGAAGCATTTTTTGGTGATAAAATAAACAATTTGAAATATTTACACACACACATAAGTAGTATAAGTATGTAGTTAAAATAAATTAAATACATAACATATTATATTAGTAACGGAATTTAGTACATATTTTATTTTTTTTGTTTTCTCTTCCACTTTCTTTTTTTTCAATCAATGCTATGTGATAATTTGTTCACGAAATTTGAAAAAAGAAAAAAGAATACAAAAAATATTTGAGGAATTTTTCAAAATTTCTTGTAAATCAGAACAGTACCTACATTTTCTATTTGTAATTTTCAGCGCCACCTTTTATGTAATAGATAAAATATATGAACAATAACCTCAACCTCAAAGTATGCAACATAAAAAATATTTCGAACTGGAAAAATTTTATTTTTAGAGAATTCATGTATCACTTCCAGTAAAAAAAATTATTTAAATAATTCAATGATATTTAACAATATAACCAATGAACAGCCTATGTATTTATTAAATCAAATAAATAAATATAAAAGAATTAACTTATTACCATAACAACTCAAAGTAATCGCTGAATTAGACCACAAAATCAGCAGTAATTCAATATCTACCTATAATCTATCGTTTCGGAAAATAAAAAACTGTTAAACCTTAAACCTAAATAGAGTTTAAGCTCTCAATTCGTACGGCTTAAGTTAAACGTTAAACTCAGTTTAACACTTAAACCTTCACTGTAAAACTGAAAAAAGTGGTTAAACTCAGTTTAAGAGTTAAACTCTGCTTAAGCTTCGACTGTGGAACTGTCGATATATTTGTATATATCTACCTATACTTATTTGTTTTGGCTACAATTTCAGAATAAAAGTAGGTTTATTTCTTGTCTTAAAAGACTTATAAACATTTCACCAATTTAAACCATTATATTATATATAGATATCGTGTTTAGTTATTGGTCTTCAATATTGGCTAAGTTTTCAAATTAAATCAAAAATTATTCAAAGGTTTGAAAAACTATTGTATTATGTATAAAATTGTTATGTCAAATAAAGAATTTTAATCGTTTTTCTTCATCGTCCAAAAGTTGTCGTACAAGAGTTGATTAACCAATGGACATGGTCAAATAATTCTTGTATCGTGTATGTTTCACTTTATTTCGTAAATGTTCATCAAATATGTATTATTTCTATCATTTCTATTCTAGGATAATGTGCATGGAAGTGTTAAACAAATATTACAAAATTCCTAGAAGGATTAACAGTTTTTTTTTCATTTTACAGGTACATGAAAACGAATGTCAGGTGTCACCAGGTGATATTTTATCTATTTTTAGTAAATAATTTAATATGTATTTTAGCAAGAAAAATTTCTATAAAAAGGTACAGTTGCAAATTTTTTAGCTACAGTTGCCATTTAACTTTCAGTGTAACAAGAAAATTTCGTTTATTATAAAAAAATCTGATAATTTTTGTTTATTTTAAAACGTTTTTTAAAATTTTATTTGAAAGAAAAAAATGTTGAGTTTCAAATTAACGTCGTCAATTTTTTTAGTTTTTCTACTTGTTAATTGTATATTTATACAAAATTGCTATGGAAAACTACTAAAAAAGATACCAGATTTTTTTTCTCCATCATCTGCTGAAACAATTACAAATTGCCGTTCTGTATGTTTAAATGAAGTGAGAAAATTTAAAATTTAATTACAAATTTTAGAAATTTTTTAATAAATTATTTTTGTATTTTCTTAAATTTTTATTATTACTTTTATTTTTATTTTATTTTTTTTTTTAGTTTCTTGATGATTTTGATAATGTACTGGATGTAGACAGAAATTGTTTAATAAAAAAAGAATGCCTTGCTTGCTGGGAATATTGTCGAATAATTTTTATTTCAGAATTCTTTACTGCCAATACGTTATGTAATGATCGTCGAAATTGTTCGAATGGTTGTAAATTTGCTTGTAAACAAATGAAAGTGAAAATATTACCAAAAAATGCAATATTTCGTTAAATTGAATTTTTTTATACTACAAAAAAAAAAAAATAATAGTAATAAAATAGAATTTAAAAAAAAATGTATAATTGAAAAATAATGAGTGAATAATTAATTTACTTGTGAATAGTAATTTTTCTGATTTTTTTCTTTTTTAAAATAATTGTTAAAGTTTTCACATAATATTCGAATTTAAAAAAAAAAAAATTATTTGGGAAATTCCAAATTAAATTTGAATTATAAAAATCTGTTTTTTGACGATTTATAAGTCAATTTTAATTGCTTATATATCTTATATGTATGAGGCATTAATGATCACTGTACTTATATACATACACAAACATTTTCATTAGCTGCAGCATTTGAAAGGATTAAAAATAATCTGAGCCATGTGAAATAAGGATCATTTTTTAATAGCATCAAATAGTAAAATAATACTCGCAAGTAATTTTAGCAGATAATGAATGATAACTTATATACTTATAAAATGATACTTTATTATTTATATTCAGAGATCAATCTGAATGAGAAGACAAAAAATTCAAAATTTCGTTTCAAGTTTTATTTAGAGCCAACAAAAAACAACTATAAAAAATTAAAATTTAAAGCTAAATACCTGAAGGATAATAAGACAATTACATAACTGTCAAATGCAATGCAACTTTCCTTTTTCGTAACGTACTTTTCATGTACAAATGTATGTATGTATTGTATTTTTCACTTCTTGGTAACGGGCGGCTTTTCAAAAATTATTGGGTACTTTCATTAATGCGTCGTCAACCTACGTCGACGACTCGAATGCACTGGAATTGTAATCAGAGTCGTCAACTGTGCATGCAAGCAGTTATTAGAATAAATGAACATGATTCGCCATCTTCAAATATGACGTCACAATGTTTATAAAATTTGATAATTTTTAATAAATTTAAATCTTATTTTAAATTAAAAATCAAACAAAATAAATGTCAGGAAAAAAAATATACTACACTATTCGTTTTAATTGAAAATCAACATTGCAGTCGTTTGAAAACGATTGAGTAATTTCAGCCGACTGCGCTGCAAGCTTGAATTAATGAACATGATACCATTCCACGACTGCACCAGTGCAGTCATTTATGAACATGATTTTTACGCCGTCAGTGCCGTCGACGCATTCATGAAAGTACTAATTAGTGTACAAGATTTAACTCCGAAAAAAAAAAGAGAACATAAGAACCTCTGGTCAATGATTTCTAAGTTCTAACCTTTTCCAATCTAGAGGACACTTTCCATTTTACACACTTTATTCTCACTCAGCTCAGTCAAAATAATATGAGTTGGCGAATCTCGCGCATGTCTTACATGTGTTAGTGATCTTCTTGTGTATACATATACGAAGGAAGAAACCTCTTTCTTAGAATTTACAACAACAAAAATGCATGTATGTGTGTGTGTGTACGATTTGGCAACTTTTTTAAATCGAGCTATATCTTACATGTTTTACAAGTTATATTAATAATCGAGTCAAGTCAACTAAAGTGATTTTTAAGGACATATGAATAGAATAAAAAGATACATTTTCTACTTTTCTGATATTAAAATGAATACATTAGTATGCTTTTTCACTATCATATTTATACTATGTATACAGAAATTTTACTAACAAATCTTAAAAAGTCTGTAGTATTTTCCAGAATATAATACTAGAAGTTGTTGATGTCAGAAAAAAATTCAAAAAAGAAATTTTCAAAGAACATTAAGAATAAAAAATACCTTCGAAATTTAAAAATACATAATTAATCCTCTTCTAATTGAATACCGTTGAGTCCGATATTTTTATTTAATTTTTTTTCGAAAAATTATTGATATTCAAAATAAACTGTCTTTGGTTGTTTTCAATAAATGGAAAAAAGAATTTATGGGTTCATTTGTTGCTGAGCATGCACAAGGTAATTTTAAACTATATTTTGAAGCAATAAATTGTTTAAATCAGAAATCTGGCGTAGGATATTTCTAATTGTTCCAATACAGTCAATTTTGTAGGGTTCTCTTCTAAACAAAGTTTTAACGAAAAGAATTTGTTAACTAGGGCAAAAGTTATAGGTGAAAAGCACAAAATCGTCATTTTTTGAAAAAAAAAAATCACATTGAAATCGGCACGGGTAAATGATATTAAATTTACCTGTTTTTTTGGTATTTCTACTTTAAATTGAAGAACGAAAAAAATTAGGGGGTAGGACCCTGAGAATCTGAAAATTTTTAAAATAAGGGACAGTCTAGTATATATGTACATATTTTCCCAGATAGCACGGGACTGATGAAGAACTGATGTTGGACTGATACTCAAGTATCAAAGTATTGATACCTTTTAGTTACCAAAACTGATATTTTTATATGGACGATGTCCACATTTTGAGCATTCTGATTGGTTGAATTTGAAAAAAAGGAAATTTACTGTGATTCCTTGCATCAAATATGTATGTACTGATGCTGTACTGAAGAGTGGATTAAAAAACGTAATATTTCTTGCATTTTCGTTAACAAAATAATTGCAAACTTTAAATTCTACACTTTTCATATGTAATTTTTTAATTTTTTAATTACATATAATAAGTGTAGAATTTAAAGTTTGCAATTATTTTTTTAACGAAAATGCAAGAAATATTACTTTTTTGAACAATGAAGAATATTTTCATTAAAATAAACTACATATTTTATTTCCTATTTTCTTACAATATTATACTATGTACTAAAAACATTAAAGAAACATCAGTACTATATCAGTCGTGCGTTCTATAATTTTCCCCTTAATAATACGATGGTAGGAATCAGAAAAGAATCAATTCTACATCAGTAACATTCATCATTTCGTTTTCTTAACAAGACTATTTCGACTACCACCACCAAACTCATCTCTATTGATGGTAGTAATCAAAATACATATCTTCATTAAATCATCTAGAAAAGGGGAAAAACATTGAAGACTAATTGATACCCGAGTATCGATACCAAAATGCTAACTGGGTTATTTCTCAAAAAAAAATTTATTTTAATAATTTTTTTATTCTTCAATTTTCTTTAATTTATTTATCGCTCATTATGTAATTAGATCACCAATTTTATGCCATCTTCTAATTTTTATACAATTTATTAATTTTTTTTTTTTTCAACCAATAATAAAATATGGAAAATCCAAATTAGTTATTTGAATGAATTTTTAAGTGTTGTGTGTTATGTCTAATTATCCTTAACCCTTTTTTCTTAAAAACAAAAAGAAACGCTAATAAACTTTTTAAAAAATTTTAAAAATACATATTTCAAAAAAAAAAAACATAAAATAATAAAATAAAATTTGTAAACACTTCTGTTTTTAAAACCGAAATTATAAAACCTTAATCGAATTTAATATGAAGTGTGCACACAGAACTCCACAAGAAAGAAATATCTAAATTTATTTATTATATACATAGGTACCTGAATCCTGTATAAACAGAAAATCCCAGTAATTAAAAATAACATATGTTATGTCTACGTATTTTTATTCACAAACAAAACTCACTCACCTTTCGATTTGAAAATAGAAAAAAAAAATATCTAAAAAATAAAAAATAATAAAATTTTTATAATAAAAAAAAAATACATGCATACGATAGGCGTTCCGTTTTACCTGTAATAAAATTATTAATATGATAATAATATCTCACTTGAACCTTCATTCTTCATCCTTTTTGTTTTCTTTTGTAATTAGAAATTTTCACTATATACCAACCAACAGAGGTACTTGAAAATCTTTTTTTATTATTTTTATTTTTTATTTTTTTTGTTACTTTCATTCCTGATTTTCATAATGAATAATTTTACATTTTTTAAATCCAGTTAACGCGTTATAAAAACCGATTCGAATGAAAATTTTCATTCATAATTCTGAAATCATTCGAACAGTAAAGGTGTCTGGTGAACACATGTTTTGAAAGAAAAAAAAAAAAAATTAGTGAAGATTAAACGAAAAATCTAAAAAAAAAAATATATTTTAAAAAATTTGTTTTGTATTAAAAACAAAAAAAAATCCCAGTGTGAGATAAAATTTAAAAATAAAAAAATGGTTCCTAAAAAGATTTTTCTATTTTTAATAATTATAATATTGTGTATTTGGAGCGTAGAAAGTAAATCAATTTTTAATAAATCTGAAGATAAATTTTCACAGGAGATTTCAATTTGTCGTACAAAATGTTTATTTAAGGTAAGATTATTATATATTTTCTTGTAAAAAGTTTAATAAATGCTTTTTTTTCGATTAAATTTCTTAAGAAATTAATTATTCATTTTTTTTTTTTTTTGATTATAGTTTTTAAATGGCTCTAAAAAGGATAATAATAATTCAATTGCTGAACAATGTATCAAATCACCAGATTGTTATATGTGTTGGGATTTTTGTCGAATTCTTAAAGTAGCACAAAAATCTTTAGCTAATTCAATGTGTGAAGATCAATTATTTTGCAGTGCTGGATGTAAAATTGCATGCCAATATCATAAAGTGAAGTCCTTAAATCAAATAGAAATAATAAATAATAATGATCATGATAATTCTGTGTAGGAGTTTTGTATAGAATTTCTTTTTTAATTTAATTTGTTGATAAATTAGATTTGAATTCAGACACATCAATTTTTGTTGTAATTTGTATTAAAAAATAATTAATTGATAAAATATTTATTTATTGTGATATTTTGTATTTGAATTTTTAAGTAAAAAAAAAATGAAATTATCTTTGTGAATGTTGTTAGATTTAGCGATTAAATAATAAAATAAACAAATTAATGTAATGTGAGGTTTATTTTAATTTTATTTTAAAATTAAATATATCTTTGGAACATTGACTTTTATATTTAAAGTGCTCACATTTTACACTTGAATAATTGACTAAAGTCGTTTTAAAATTTGATTTTAATTACTATTTTTTTACGACTCATGTCCATGTCAACCGAGTTAACAAACATTGGCCTTCTACATACATCCAAATCCAAAAGTGTCACTTTTCACAGTCCAAATTAAAATATTGAATATTTTTGTAATATTTGTTTTCTAAATAAATATATTACTTACAATTTCTTATAGAACAAGTATCAATAGAGTTTAATTCCAAACAAAATTTAAATAAAATATTTAAATAAAAATGATTCAAATAATTTTCAAGAAATTTCCATATTTTTACCCATTTTATGTAGACGAGCCTTAAGTTTTGCATGAGAAACCAGTACAATAACTTCCTTAATGGCTTGCTGTTCATAGTTTATTTTAACACTTTTAAAAAAACCTTGGCTGAAACTAAACATTAATTTTATGAAATTGGAAAAGACGTCATTAAAATCTAAAAAAAAAACATCTTTCAAATACAATTTTTAAGTTCGAGGGTAACAGTTAAAGTTACTTAGTGAATTTTTTGAAAATAAGAAATTATTGTAGATACATATCAAAAGATAGTGTTCCTTCAAAAATGCATCACTGCTTTGGTCATGCTAATGCTTTTCTAACAGTGATGCGAAAACACTACTGTGTTGCGATGACAATGCAATGTTTTAAGTTGACGATGCAATGCTATCACATGAAAGATATGATGCTGAATCAGCATTGCTGATGCAATACTTGATATTTGTATGACTTTGACGCATCATATACCACTGAACTGCATTTTTGAATACTTGATTTGATACAATGCTTTTTTTTAATATGTGACAACTCATCATAAAAGTTGCGTTGCATTTTTGAGTTTGTAACAAGCATCAGTATTGCATCAACTGTGCAGCGATGTATTTTTGAAGGAACACATATTTAATGAAATTTTAATGTATTTATTTTATCCTTTTTTTTTTCTTCAAATAATAATTTTTTTATTAAAATTTTAACTTTTTTTTTCACTAGAAACAGTTTTGAAAAGAAAGAAAAAAGGAATAATTAATAAATGTAAGGTATTTATGGTTCGTTTTTATGAAGGCTCAAAAAAACACTTAGTAGAATATACAATACAACTTTGAAAATTTAAATACATAAATATGCTAAAAAAAAAATGATTGTGCTTTACTGAAGAAAAATGATAAAAATATTATTTATAAAAAAATCGCTAAAGCATAAAAAAGTGTGGTCTTTAATCCAATGTAATAAACCCATTTTTCAAAATTCGAATAATTAAAAAGAAAAATTTATTCAAATTTACGAACAAAAAATTGAAAAAACTTTTTTTTTTTTTTTTTTTTGAAATCATCACTTGTTTTCTTCTATATTAAAAATGTATTCTTTTTTTTTTTGTATAAATATTTTAATTAAAATTTTATATTCTATATAAATGGTTTTATACATAATATGTAGGTATATAATTTTTTCTTTTAGGAAATTACCATATTCTTTTTTTTCTAAATATTTTATATGTTTTATATATTTTCTCTTTAAAAAATGTTTCTTAATTTCTTTTTTTTTCTTCATATAAATCTATTATAATTATATATATAAGCAAATATATTATATTTCAAAATAAGTATTCTAAAAAAACTGTAAATATTATTTTCTTCTTACAAATAAAAAATAAATAAACAAAAGGAAAAATTCAAAAATGATACCTGCATAAAAATAATTTCAAAACAAAACATGAATACTATTATAATTTCTTCTTACAAAAACGCATAGATCCATGTTTTTTTTTTTATTTCTTTCTAAAACTGAATTGTTGAAAACTGAAATTCTAGAAAAACGTATTTCAAAATCAGATCAGTGCCTTTGTATAGTACGTTCTGTTGTGCATATTATGGCCGTATAATTTATACTCGTAAAAAATAAAGTTTACATTTAAATATTTAACTTAATTATTTTTATTTTAAATTTTTTGAAGTAAGAAAACATGTAATGTAATGTAACTATTTTTGCTTAATGTTTCAGTTTAATGAAATAAAAAATTTAAAATAATAAAATTTAATTGAAGTGTTTTAAAAATTAGTTGGTATTAAAATTCACATTATAAGAAATCTACCAAGATTAATATTGTTTTTTAAATTAAGTAATTCAGTAATAATATTTTAGATTCTAAAGAGAGAAAAAAAACCTTTTGTTATAAATTGTGCACATGTAACATTATTTAGTGATTTTTACCTGGCTTTGTAGTTTAAATTAAGCTAAATATTTTCTTATGTTTTCTAGACATGTTTGTTTGTTGGATGGAGACCTATTGTGAATTCAATTCAATTAGATTATTCCTTATAAAAGTCATAATTGTTAAACTTGAGTTATGTTATGGTCATGAGCTGATCTTTAAATTCTAATAATTTTCATGTTTTTGGTTTTTCTCAGCTGAAAATGGAAGATTAAGGTCGATTCATACCCACTCGATAAGGTTCCGGACCTTATCGAACGGACCAGTGCCTGATCGGATATGTGTGAATCGACCTCAATACTCAGGGATATTTTTGAAACGGCGTAAATAAGATTCGATTCATCTCCGCGTTTCGCCTTAGTGGCATGCATTATTATCGTTAATGAAACATTTAAAAATATATGACAGTTCTGTTTTACTTCGTTCGTTTTCAGGAATAACCCGAAAGTCAACTTGTTTCACTACGAAGTTTTTTAGAAACTTCTAATTCAAATCGAATCTCATTTACGCGGTTTTCAAGAATAGCCCTGATTGTTTTCAAACAATGCTGTATAATCATTATTAATCGCGAAAATCAAGAAAAATTATTGTAGTTTCCGTTTCCGTTTTGTCTTGATTGAATTTGGCACTAACATTTTAAAAAAATAACGAATTACTTACTACTAAATGAGAAACTTATTCTAAAAATTTTCAAAACATTTAATTCGAAGCTTAGATTAATTTTTGATGTTATTTTTTTTGTTAAAAAAAAAAGGTTAAATAAAACATATTTTAAATTACATACGTATATATAATTCATTAATCCGTTACAGCTCAAGTATCTCCTTTCTTTCCTATAGTTTTCTAATCTAAATTAGTGGGTATTTTTGAAATTGCAGTGTTGCAGTTATAATATGGCAGCCCTATGATGCCGATATTTGAATCACTTCTCATATACATATGTACTGTATAGAACGAAAACGTTCAAAGTCACGGTAATTTTTTGCCAGTGGTTCCATATGTTCAAGATTCTCGTTTGCTTATAACATTAGAACTTTTAATATTGCACAATAAAACACAAGTTATAACATTACATTCAAAAATATTACTATTATTATAGCTCGATTTAAAAAAGTTGCCAAATCGTATTATACTAGAAAACTATGCGCAGAAGAAAAGATACTTACACACATGCATTTTTGTTGTTGTAAATTCTAAGAAAGAGGTTTCTTCCTTCGTATATATATACACAAGAAGATCACTAACACATGTAAGACATGCGCGAGATTCGCCAACTCATAATATTTTGACTATAGTTAGATATGAAATACATACACATACACAAAAATTTCTCTTGTGTGACCTTAATCTTTTGTTTAGTATGATGACAGTGAATTTTCACACGTTTCCAATATTTTCATTAAAACTCTAATACCGATTTTGTAAATGTCTACTCATGTGATACTGTCTACGACTATGTATAAAAATGAGGATGCGGTGCGGAATTGAGCTTTATACTATGACCTAAATTGTGCACTATGATTTCATCACTGCATTTATGAAAATAGCCTATCTTTATACTTTCTTTGTGACTTAAAACAGTTTATGTTAAACAGAATCAAAAAATAGTTATAAAATAAATCGTCAAAGTTAAAAAAAGAATTAACATGAAGCAATTCAAATTAAAAATTTAAAAATTTACAGGTTTATAGCGTAAAAAAAATCCGAATTGAAACCGATTTTTGGATTAGGCTAGTCGTATAGTGCATGCGTGTTTGCACGAATTACGTTCGCCCCAATTCTGACAAATATATGCGAACTATTCAAACAAGTTAAATTCTATTATAGGTCGAATAATTGAAGGTATCTTCAGTCATTCGAAAATAATCGAAATTGCTAACGAGCAAAAAAACAAAAAAAAAGGGTAATTTGTTCTCTAAGCGCGGGGCTGGTAGCATTTGCTACTTCTGCTATATGGCTATCTATAATCCGGCTCTGAGTAACGTATAAACGTTAAAATCTTCTTCACTCTACAATTCGTTCCATAAAAATCAAAATCCGCCATATTGTATTTTACGTTACGCATGCATATACAAAAATTGGAATTAAACACAAATAAATTGGGTTTAAGCCAAAATTCGAATTAGCGGGTTTATACCACATAAAATTGAGAGTAAACCAAAATCTGTATTAAAAGTAGATTAGCTATAAACTTGTACAATGAATCATATTAAACCTTGTACCACAAAGCATTAATCAGTTATCACAATTGCATTTTTTTTTTTTTTTTTTTTTGTAAGCATCATCTATTCACCATTGATCGGCGGCAATAGATTTGTTTAAAATGATTAAAAAATAAATAATTAACAAAAATAATAAAAAGGAAATCAAATTAAAATGAAAATTTAAAAAACAAAAAAAAAAAAAAAAAGTACATAAATAAGAAAAATTTTGAAAAAATACATCATAATTTTTTGTGTAGATGGCATTTTTGTTTTTTTTTTTTTATATATTTTATTTTTTTTTTTATATATTTTATTTTTTTTTTTATTTTTATATTAAACTTTATACAATTTTATCAATGACAATGATTTTATTTTTATTTTTTTTTGATTTTTATTCTTTGAAAAATAAACTTTAATAAATCTCTTTGAAGAAATGAAAGGTTTTTTTTTTTTTTTAAATTTTATGAAAAAATAATAATAAAAATAATTATAAACATGAAAAGAAAAAAAAATTAATAATAATAATAATAATAAAAATAATTAAACATTTAAATAAAAATATATTTTTTTTTTACTTTTCTTTCATTTGTTTTTTTTTTTTCAATATAAATAATGGCATTACAACATTAGATCTTAAATGTTATTATAATATTTTATGTTTTATTTTTTATTTTTTTTAAACTATATTATTATTCTTTTAAATATATTATGATGAAACTTTAATTTTCCTTTTTAGTTTTCTTCAATTTTAAACCTTTTTTTTTTTTTGTTTTTTTAAATATTTCTGCATTATATAGATATAGATTGATTTATGTAAATTGCTTTTTATACAAATTGTATATATTTTTTTCATACATTAAAAAAAAAAAAATTAATAAAAATAACGATTATTGTTTTTTAAATTGTATTTTGGTAGTAGTGCGTGTATTGATTTTGTTTTTTTTTTACTTTTCTTATAAATTAAATTTGTTGTTATTTTCTTTTTATAAATTATCACTACCGTATTTTTTGTTGTTTGTTTGTTTGTTTTTTTATAATAAAATTTTGTAAATTTTGTGTACTTTAAAATTGTTAATAAATTAATAAATCTTCTTATTTTGTAAATTTTTCCAAATTTCTTAGAAATTAAATAGTTATTCATTTGTGTGTGTGTGTGAGTGTGTGACATTTTTTGTTGTTTTTTTTAAAATAATTGAGGATTCCTTTTTTTTCTTTTTTTTTTGAGATGGCTTTTATACAATGATTAAAAGTTGATATACACATATAATTCATTTTTTCTTTGTTTGTTTGTTTAAATTGTGATAGGGAACTTCTTTGTTTTTTTTTTAAATTTTATAAATTTAAAAAAAATTACAGATCACTTTCACCATATAATGCTGTACTAAATGACATATAATCAAGGGCACCGGGCACAGCATTTGGTCCTTTATATGGTGGCATTCTTTGAATACAATATTCAGCTTGATCTGGTGGTAATTCACGACGTAATTCATCAGGAAGAATGTAAGGCTGTAAAACAAATAATTGATAAATTAAAAAATTTAAAGTGAGTTTCTATTAGATTTCTGATAAAGTAAATTAGTCGAAGACTTTGAATTTTTTTTTGGTTTTTTTTTGAATTTTTCGTGTATCTAATATTTAAAAAATGTTACGTTTAATTTCTGTGGGGCGTTTGCAAATTTTTATAATACATTTTCTCTAAGCTTAAATTTTCCGATTTCGTAATTGTTTTTGAAAATTTCTCATAGAAAATGAATCTGTCAATCAATGGAATCTGTCTCAGGTAATGCATTTTTTGAAAACTTCAAATAATTGTTAGTTGATAAAACTCAGTACATTAAAGTTTTAAGCTGAATTCCGTCATGTAACGTTTTTGAAGATGCACGTATTTTGAAAATTTACATATACATAATATGTATGTATGTAATATCAGTGACCTTTGATTTGACAATTCGATATGTTATTTAAGCAATGCAAAAATAAAACATAGTTCGAACTATCAAGTTTTCGACCAATAAAATCAATGAATTAAGGTTTCCCTGAACTACTAAATGATTCGAAGTGACCAACTCAAACATTTTCAAATAATATGTTTTAACTCACCTTATCTGAAGCCAAAATTCTAAATGAATCAATAACTTGTTCAGCGGTATCAGTGTCAGTGCTTTCACGTGTCATGAAATCTAAGAACGCATCAAAGTGTACAAAACCAGTTGCATTTGGATCTACAGCAGCTAAAATTCTTTGGAAGTCCATTTCACCTTGACGATCTTTACCAATTGAATAACCTAATGATACCAAACATGATTTGAATTCTTCGGGTGTTAAACGTCCAGTTCGATTCTTATCGAAATGATTGAAACTAGAACGGAATTCATTCAATTGTTCTTGTGTAATTCCTTTTGAATCACGTGTCAAAATTTGATTTTCAACTTCATTTATGTTACGATTAATTGATGTTAAGAGTTGTTCCCATCCAACACGTAATGTTTCCATTGTATAATTTGTATAACGATTCTCGAATATCATTGATTCTTGAACAGCTTGATGAATCTTTTCAAGTTCCTCAATATGAGGTTTGTATGCGTAAACTGCTTGTTCATATTCTTTAAGACGATGTAATTGATCTTCTAATGATCCTTGCAATCCCATACCAATTGTATTGACAGCATCCATTTGATGTTCAATCCATGGTCCAACTGAATTTGCTTTATCGGCAAATTGACGACGTAACATTTCATTGTTTTGTTGTTTACGCAATTCATTGGCCAATGTTTGATCACGTTGTGGTACCAATTGACGTACATCAGACCATTTACGTGTCAAATCGTTAGCTGTTAAAGTGGTGTAAGGATTCTCAAGACCACCAGGGATTTGATGTTGTTTCACAATGCTTTCAACTTCACGAACAAGACCTACAATCAAATTGTATTCTTTGTCGGCTTCACCGAGTGTTGCCTTGAATTGATCATGTGCTTGAATCAATCCTTGAATTTCTTCCATTGTATGAACAATGAACATATCGACAAGATCTTCACGAGTACCATCCAACCAATTATTGAATGGAGCAGCACGTTTAGCAAACTCCAAATGAAGAATATCAATCTTTTCGAGAATACGTTCAGCCTCGTCTAATGCTTGACGACGGCGCTGTGTTAGGGCTCCCAAACGGTCCCATTGGTCACAGATGCGTTGGCAGCGAGCATTCACGGAGATGCAGTCGTGATACTCAAGAGTACTACAATAAAAATGAGATTTTAGTAAAGTAATTGTTAATTATAGGAAAATTATAAAAAAAAAGTTGATAAGAAAAAATTACTTAAGCTCTTGAGCAATGGCAGCAATCTGTTCAACACGATCTTGATGAGCAGCAAGATCAGATTCGAAGGCTTCATGCTTCTTTTTCAATGCTTTCAAATCGTTCAACTTACATTGACGGAAGTCTTGGGATTGAAGCATTTCTTCCTTACCACGTGTCCAATCTTCATGAGTATCAGCCTTTAGAAAAAATGAGAATAAAATTTATATAAATAAAAATATCCTCGTGTATATGATAATTTTTTATATTATATACCTTATGCTTGAATTTCTGTGCTAAATGTTCAAGACGTTCAAGACGCATCGTTTCAGCTAATAACCATTCTTCGAAAGCTTTTTCAGCTAATTCTAAACCTTTCCATGAATTTGCAATATCTGAAACCATTTTACCTTCAGTTGGCATATACGCTGGACGATTTGATAAACGCAGTTTCGTTTGTAGCGTATTGAAATTAGTTTCAAGTTTTGCTTTTTGTTCAACACGTGGTGGTTTGTGCTTACGACGATATGTGCGATACTCCTCCAATTTCTTTTGGACTCCAGCCAATGAATTATCAGTTTGTCTTGAATTTAACCATGGCATTGTACGACGAATCCATTCAAGAAGCTATTAAAAGATTAAATTTGGAAATATGTATAAAAAATAAATAAATTGAAATTATTTTGATAAAAAGAAAATTATTAAACTTACATCACTTGCAAGACGTTCATATTCTTCCATGAGACGTTCATTCTCTTGATTAACTTTAAGAACCTTGCAAATACGGTTTGCAGCTGTTTCAGCCTAATTAACGTTAATATGAGAGGGAAGATAAAATTAAGAAAAATATTAGCACAAAAATTCAAATATAAAAATTTAAAAAAAAAATATTTATACATATATGTATATTCTTCTTGGAGGAAAATATTTACAAAAAAAAAAAATAATCAAAAATCAAAAAATTTCTCCAATCAAAGCAATAACAAAAAAAAAACATAAAATAAAAAGAGCAGAGAATAAAGGAAAAGCAAAAATTGCGCACAAAAAAGCAAAGCTGTAGCGCTTTTAGGAACGGGAAACGTTATGTTTTTGTTTGTATGTATGTTGTTCTGTCGATAAATTTAACTAAAAAAAAGTCCTTTTTATTTTTAAAAAAAGAATTAAAATTATGGCAACATTATTTCAGATTTTTATCTTTTTCATTTTAAAATAAATTTTAACTGTGCCATTTTATTTATTTCTACTTTATTTTTTTTTTTTTTTTGTTTTGGATTTTGTATGTATTTTTTTTGAATTTATTTTTATTTCTTTTCAATTTGTTTTTTTTTATACAGAAAACACGTTATTAATAAATCAAGTTTAAAAAAAAAAAATACATTCTTTTCAAACAAAAATTAAATTTTTAAACAAGGACAAAAAAAAACAACATATACAAAATATTTCGTAACGGACACTTTTTAAAATAAGTTAAATTAAATTATAAAACTACACATTTTTTTTTTAAAGAAAACGTGTATAAAAGAAAAGATTCATATACTTAAACAGTTTTAATTTTCGTAATTTTTTTTTCTATTTTTTTTGATTTAATTTAAATATTTTTAAATTTTATATAAAACCGACCTTTTGTGCGCCACTGAAGCAATGGTAATAAGATGAAACATACGTCATAACAGCTCTCTCATCTGGCATTGCTGTATTCTGCAGGTCTGTTATGTTAAACAAACAACATTTTTTTTTTGTTTTTAATTTTGTTAGTTATTTTTTTTAGCAAAATCAAAACAACAAAACATTAAAAATTATTTAATTATTCATAAAAAAAATTTAAGTATAAAATGCAAAAAAAAACTAATTTTTATTTTTCTTAAAATTAAAGACTAAAATGGAACTGGAACATAAGGAAAATGATACCCCAAAAACGCATCGTTACTTTACTTTGTTGATGGTGATGCATTATTATCATCGTCTACTATGCATGACAATAACTAAATAGAAAATTCAATTACGAATCACTGTATAATCTAATGCATCGAAATTTCATAATGCACTGAACGAGATGTCAAA
Organism: Bombylius major; assembly: GCA_932526495.1. Taxonomy (NCBI): domain Eukaryota; kingdom Metazoa; phylum Arthropoda; class Insecta; order Diptera; family Bombyliidae; genus Bombylius; species Bombylius major. The sequence goes on from OW052043.1 coordinate 21,888,029, forward strand.
ACAGCACTTTAATTGCGGGCATGCATTTTTTAACATTTTGAAATATTTAAATCAGCATCGCATTTGTAATGGCACTGCATCATATGTAATAAACGTCACGATGTAAAAATGATGTCACATCACAACAAAATAACGATACGTCTTTGAAGAAACCTACTCATATATTATGTATTTATGATAAAACATTTATGTAGTTTTAAATTTTTAATTTTATAAATTGTCTTTTATTATTTATTTGTATCTAAAAACTAATATACTAATGCTACACAAAAAAGATGAAACTTAGTTATTTCTACCTAATACACAGATACAAACAATTACCGACACATTCGAATTAACAAATATATTTTGATAATTCGAACATTAGAAACGATATAACTTAAATGTAAAAATTGCAATGATGCACTTGTGAAAACATTTTCAATTTTTACCATAAGGCGTGTGCCATACCGTGTGTGATTTAATGATTTTTTTATCACGCGATTACCACGAGCATATGTGTAGGGACGTCTCGATACCACCGATACTATCGAAGTATCGATACTTTTGATCCGATACTACGATACTGAGTACTCGATACTCAGTCTCCTATACTTTTATCGTTATCGATACTTTTGGGCCGATACTATCGAGGCATCGATACCGTAGATCCGATATTGATACCGATACCTAGTATCGATACTTTTTAAAATTTCGACGTCCCTACATATGTGTAATTAAATGTATTTTTGGGTTTATCACTTGATATTTTTCATGCGATCTGTTGTCGGCCATTATCACATGATATTTTGACGGTGAAGTAGCTGTACGTAGTGAAAATGAGTGAAAGATCAATAATAGTAAAGTTAATTAGAAGTGTAGAAAAAAGAAAGTGTATTTGGGATATAACTGATAAAAATGATTCAAAACGTCATAAAATTGAAGTAGATCCAGTACAATTTCAGCACTATATTTCACATTCCGGGTGATAGAAGGATGAACCCAATATCTACGTGTCCGGTGTTTCTTTATTCTATTTCTTAATAATAATGAGAGAATAAAATTCTCTTCATCTTCGAAATCCATTTTGTATGATGTACAATATCGCGGAATAACATGTCGCAATTCAATGTGGCCATTACCATCATATAATAATCATAGTGTATTATTATTAAAAAAATTATATGATAATCGCGTGATAAAAATATCATAAAATCATAAGATCGCGTCTTCTCTGTGGCACATGCCTAAGTTTCATCTTTTGATGTGTACCTATTACATACAAATGTATGTAAATTTATAAATTTATAAAAATCAAGAAGTATTTAAAGTTAATTTCATTTAGAATTTTCCCTAAGCAAATTTTCAATTTTATTTATTTAAAAATTTCGAAAAAATATGAACTTATGAAAAAGAAAGACAATTTTCATGCATATTGTAATAATTAATTAAAACTACTTAACTTAGATCGTGTGTCAAACTGAACTTTTTATTTAAAAAAGGATGTTTGTCGATAAGATGAATTTTCTATTGACAGCTAAAAAAATTTCCACATTACAAGTTTATGAAAAGTTTAAAAAAAAATTCATTGTGTTAAGTGTACTTCACACTTAACGACTTATCTTAAGATTTATCATTTGACTAGTGTAATTTGTTTTTGTAACAACAACAAATTACATTAGTCAAATGATAAATCATAAGATAGATCGTCAAGTGTGAAGTACACTCTATAGTATATTTTGACCACAATGACTTTTTTTGGAAAATCTCGTTTGACACACGTATAGTTAATAACTTTATATAGTAATTAAATATTTATATGAAAAAATTCTAATTTTGTATAAATTTTTTGCCATCGGATTTTTTGTTTTTTAAGTGGATGCATAAAATACAGGCCAAATATTGTTAAAACTTTTTGAAAATTTTGATTTTTAATAAATTAAATAAGTACATATCATTTACTTCTCTGTTTATAAACTTAAATTTACTTTTCCAACTGTAAAAAAAATTTTCAATAGAATTCATTAATATTTTTTCTAATAAAAATTAGTACGCTTTTAATGGAAAATTAAGAATTTCTGAAAATATTATTTTTATAACTAAAAGTGACCGCAATCCACGCATATATAATTGGTATTTTACTCTAAGAAGTTTAATGTAAACGTTGCAAGTCCCATACTGATGATATCTGATCTGAATTTAGACGAATTAAGCTGTGATAGAATAAGTATATAGTATACACACACAAACGCAATGCCGATTGCAGCTAATGAATACATTAGACCTTTGTAATGCTTGCTTAAATTAGATTCTTACATATGACCACCTCAATTGTAGATTCCCATCTCGATTGTTGCTTCCGTTCGAATCAATAATCACATTATTTTGAGTATTTATCAAATAAATGCTAAAAAATGGTAATCTATGATTTTAAATTTTTATTTAACAATTCCATTCGATCGGAAAAAAGATACGAAAATAATTTTCGATTTTCGCACAGTTTATAAACAGAAGAGTCAAATTCGCATTAATGAAACTCAGCAACACGTTCCTGTAACTTTCAAATGAAAACGTTCATCAATTAAATTTTTTTATATGTATGTGAGTTGCTCAATTATCAAGTGGTATAAATTCAAAAAAAACAAAGACTTTTAGTACCATTGAGAGTTCCAGAAACGAACTAAAGTTCATTAAAAAAAAAAATTTTAATTAAATAAAAAGTATTTGCGTTCTACCACGCCAAATTATTAAAGAAATCGTTTTTGGTTCTTTTTGATTCTGAATTATCAAACTTTTTTTTTTTTAAATATAAAATTGTTTTTCCTATAGTTGTATGTAATATAATACAAAACTTACATGACAAAAACCAACAGTTTTGAAAAACCTTTGCAATTTCAATATTATATCAAAAATGTGGGTTTTGTATTAGAAAATTATTATCATTCAATTTGAATGTGAGAACAAAAAAAAAAAAAACTTCTTAATTTATAATAATAATACTAATCTTTGCCTTATTTGTTGACCTTTTGAAATCCTTATGAATGCTGTAAAAAATATGTTACTTATTTGATATGCATTTTTGTAAACTTTAAAAATTAAATCAAGCAAAACAATCAAAACAATTTATTATTAATTAAAACACTAACTTCAAAGAAGAAAAAAAAATCATTAAAAAAAAAAACTAACTCGAAGCAACAATTATTGTTATTCAGACAAAAATTCAGCCACAAAAAAAAATAAATCAAATTTGATTTTTTTTAGTAGAAAGAAGCGCTTAAAACGCATCAATCAGAGGACATCAGTGTAATTTTGTTCTTTGTTCTAAATATGCTAAAATGATTGTTTTTCGGAATGAAGTATTAGAAAATAAAAGCTTTGTAATTTTGAACGCGCGTATTATTTAATTTTTTCATTGAATTTTTAAGCGAAAAACATTGATAAAAAGAAAAGAAATGAATAACGGGAAAAAATTAATAATGAGTTGTGACTGTATTATTAATTTAGATAAGCTCCTTTGCTTGAATTAAGTGTGTCTTGACATTGTATGATTGCGCGCGCGATTAATCTTTTTGATTTTCTGTCTATTTAGACACACACGATTTTTTTACAACACATAAAACTGTTCTCAATAATTTGAAAACTTTTTTAATTTTTTGTAAGCGAACAATCAATAAGTTCAATAAAAAATAAAATTGATGATATGATGATAGAAAAAGAATAAAAATTTCGAAAAAAAAAATAATAAAGAGGTCGCGAAACCAATCATTTATAAAATAAAGATATTTTTTTTTATCCAAAAAACAAACAAAATCCATCAAATAAAATGAGTAATTGAAAAATATTTATCCAAAAAAAAAAAGTGTATTTTTGTTGTATTTTTTTAGTCACATTATTATAATTGTGGTAGGTGTAGGCTCTTGTGGGTTCGGGTACATGCGTCATTTGTCCAACCTGTTGGGCTCCCTGGAAGGCATGATAATAGCACGATACATATGTCATGATAGCTCTCTCATCCGGTTTTGGTGTGTTGATCAGATCTAATATTTTTGGTTTATTTTTTAAAAGATTATTTTATTGTAATTTAAATTATTAGGAAAAAAATATATTTGTGATTAGTAAAATATTTGTTTAAGAATACCAGAAAAATATTTCTTCAAGTAAAAAATTGGAATGATATTGTAGAGCTTTATTTGACTTTTTCTTCAATCTCTTTTGTTTTTTAAACAAATTCAACATTTACATATATGTATTGTATATGAATACTTATACATATACATATGTATTTGTCGTTGAAGTAAAATAAAATTTTCAAGAATCTTGAATTTATTTAAAGAAATATTTTTTGATACTCTTATCCTGATGTTGAGTGCTAAACTTGCACAAAAATCTCCAATTAGTTATGAATTTGCAACTACATATTATGTATAAAACTAAATTACTACCCAAAATCCAGTTTATTTTTAGAATTTGTCTTGTTAACTAAAATTTCAAAACTAAAATCTATTCTATAAATTTCATATACATATGTAATTTAAAAAAAAAATTAGTAAAAACTTTAAAAATAAACAAATTAAATTACCATCTGGATCTAACATGCGAGGAATATCCAGATACTTTTCAGCGACATCGAAGGCAGTGTTCAAATTCTCCAATGGATTGTCCTTGGAGAGTTTTGCATAATCGATCAAGTCTGGTCTGTGACGATGGATAAGAGCGCAGAATGCGAGACCATCCTAAAATATAAATAAAAGTAAAATTTAATTTTATTCCGAAGAAGAAAAAACAAGTAGGTTATTGCTAAACTTATTTTTCTAGTGATTTAAAAATGGAAAACTTTAGCTAAACAAAGTAAAGAGCTACAAAACTAGGCACATATAAGCTCTTATGGCTCAGTTGAATTTTGCAATTTGTTTCATTAGAAAAATAAGTTCAATAAAATTAATGGTGAGTGTTTGAATATTTTTTTAATCGAATTTCATGCTTTTGAACATACCTTGAAAGATAGATGGAAATTTTGAACATTAACATTTTTATATGGCGCTGTTTTACGTTGACACCATAACAATAAACCTTCTTTAGCGGTCATTTCTTCAACAGATATATCTTGGATAGCGAAACGTAAAATAATTGTCCATATCATACCCAATGTCATTTTTAAATTTCCATCAACAATTTCTTCAGCTCCAATTGATACTAATTTAACACCTTTTGATGCAATAAAATCCAATGCTTTATTAACATTTGCAATTTTATGAAAACGCATTTTTCCTCTATCTGGTTTTGGTAATGTTTCACCAGAAATTACTTCTAGTAATAACATCAATTTTAAACCATTACGAAAATCTTCTTCAATATTATCAATTGATGTTCCAGCTTTTCGTAAATGACTATTACACCAAGCAGTGAAAGTCTATTAAAAAGAAATAAAATAATACAAAAAAAAAAAAAAAAAACGATTAATAAAACTAATTAAAAAACATATGTACCTACAAAAAATATTTTTAAAAAATAAAATTAAAATCACAATAATTTTTCTTCATGGGATCTACTTATATTTTTATTTATTTATTTATTATTTTTTTTATTCAAAAATAATATTTACATATTATTGTTTACGATCATAATTGATATTAATTTTGAAACATCACCCATCGTATAGATTTGATGAATCTTGTTGCAATCTCAATAATAAAAACTTGACATGTTTAAGTGATTTCGTTATATTAAAATCGCCTTTTTATTCTTTATTTTCTTGCATTGTTAATGATTTCAATTATCTCAAAGTCAAATAAGACAATATTATTGAAATTAGTGATCAATTTAAATAAGTAAATTAATGATGTCGACACCATCATCATGGTGTCAGTTATTTGTTGCATCTCGTCATCACGAGATCATAATTTATCAATTTATATGTTTTCCTTCTTCAATTCAATGTTTCATGAAACGCTTCGTAATTATTTCAAGAATGATGTATTAATGCTCGTCTTGATTATAAAAATTAAAAAATATACAGTTATCTAAATGAAAAGTCTACGCAAAGCGCAAAAAAATGTCCAATAGGAATAAAAAATTTCGCTAGAATGTTATTTAAAATATTTTCCTCGAAGCAAGTCTAATTTAGTAAAAAACATATCAAAGTAAGATCAAAAATCGGTTTAAAGAATCTAAAGAACAATGCAAAAATTTTTAATACTAAACGATTATTTTGTTGTATTGTTATTGCCTGACATGAGTTTTTTTTCCTTCTGACTTGTAACTCATGTCGTATAAAAATTCATTCCAAGAAGTGACAATAAAGTCCTTTTAACAATCGAATTCTTGAATTGTGGAACTGGAACAACTTTCCCGTCTTATACGTTTCATCTTACTTATGATTTCCGGACATGGCAAATCGACTGGGCTTTCTCTTTGTGCAATAAAAAGTGAGGCTTAATAAGGGGAAGGGCTTTTCTCAAGCAAAGCAGGATTAAACGCAGAAAATTGACAAACAAACACAAAATTTGGATTTTGAAGGTGTATATCTTTTTAAGAGTTAAGAACAGAGGAACAAGTAAGGTACGGTTGGAAAAGACAAAGGGTCCTCTACATTTTGTCTTGATACAAAGTGACTCTGGTTCTATAATATTAATTTATGCTTCTTCATATCAAAGCATAAATTTCCATGAATTTAAGGTCCGTTTCCAAAAGTCTTTACGATGACAGTTTGCTTTGGAGTCATAATTTTCTTCTCTATGCTTTTCGCAAAGCTTTTTTTTGATGAAGTTCTACCACTGAAGTTCTAACAAGAAGACAGCAATAAATGCTGTTTGTAATGACGTTTAACACAATTTGTTCTTTGACAACTAAAAGACTACAATTGTTAGCATTCAGATCATTATTTTCTATTCGAACTTTCCACAACATTTTTAGATTTATGGATACATTTAAAAACATATAGAATCTGCAAAACCTATGTTCCAAGAACCTTCATTTTTTCGTCAACAAATTAATTCTGCATTTTCCCAAAAATTACGACAAATGTGCTCATTTAATATGTTTATAAAAATCTATTAAATACATTTTTTTTTTTCAATTTAACATTTCCGTTAAAATGATTTTAAATGATAATTTATTTTTTATTTTTTTAAATTTCACAACACTTTATGGTGTCATTCATTTTGTCAATTGAATATGTCTTATAATCACTAAAATTCATGAAGAGATAAAAATCATGTGCTTTTACTGTTGAAGATCATCTGATGCTTGAACAAACATACCATAAAGACAAAACAAACAGATATAATTATTATACTAAAAAAATCTTATTGTTTTCATGTAATCATCATTTTCATTTTTATTTCATAGTATTTCTATAAAGCAACGTTACTTTATTACAATCAAAGGTCTTCTCAATGATTTTAAAAGAAAAATTGTTACACTTATTTACCCATGATGTACGTTTTCTTCATTCATGATTAATACATAGTATATTTTTTTTTTAAATTCTTTACAGAAATTTTTTTTTTATTTTTAAGAAACGTGAGAAGAATATATCAAAAAAAAAAACTTTATTTTATTTTACTTTTTTCTCTCGTTTGAATCAAGGTTAATTAGAAAACATTTTTTTCAAGAGTAAATGCTGAATATATAAATCGATTCATGTAAAAAAAAAATATATTAAATTTTCGTGTGTTTTTTTTCTCCTTTCAATGCCATGTTACAATGTGCATTCCATAAACGGAAAATACTTTTAAAAAAATAAAAAATAAAAACATTATGAGTATTTATATCGAATGTGAGTGCACAAGAATAATTTAATTGAAAGTATTGTTCACTATTTTATCATTATTGTATTAATGACAATTTGAATGCAATATGAAGAGAAAAAAAAATTTTTTTTTTTTAGAAATTTTTATTTTAATGAGTTCATTGTTTATTGGGTTCAAATGAAAAAAAAAATAAATAAGAAAGAAATTGAATTAACTAAAAAATTTATTCATAAAAAAAATTAGAAAAATTATTTGTAAATTAAATCACGTTATACCTTATTTATTTACTATTTTTGTTAAGATTTGTTTGTTTGACTATCATTTCTTAAAAGTAAAAAAAAAAAATGTAATAATGAAAATTTTTATAAAGTGAAAATTAAGTTTTAGATATACCGTTATTAAAAATTATAAAAATTATTTCAGTTATTTTTCTTATTGTTATTTTTTTTTCTAACTTTTCAAATATTCAAAGAAAGTATCACAAGACTTATAGCTATATATGAACGAGAAATTTGTTTTTTGTTATTTTTATAATCTCTTTCTCTCACAATACATCATTTCCGATTTGAAATTGTTTTATAGTATTTTTCTTTTTGAAAGTCAGTATTGTGCTTATGGAGGCAGTACCCGATGAGTTTTTTGCCTTGGTAATATTTAATTTAAAAGATTTCCCTCGATTGAAATTGAGATCTGATCACCCCACACACGAGACAGATTTGTTCAAACAATTTGTGAAAGAATATAGAAAAGTATGCCTATCTTGCCTGTACTGACATCAAAAAAGAAAAATACATAGTATAGTTGTGTTTTTTTGTTTTAAAAATTATTGTAAGCAGACATGAGACTAGGCTTTTTAATAGTTTGATCAGAAAATTCAAAAAACGACTATAAGATATAGAAAAATTTTTTTTCAAGAGTTTTTAAAGAAAGTTCTTTAATTATTGGTTCTATTACCTACATACATATGTACATATACATACATATGAGCACTTCTCTGCGAAGTGAAACCTCTTAGTGAAAATTCGAAAATGTTATAACTGATTTGATAAATAATTTAATTTGATAATTCTTTTAAACATAAGAGAACAAATATATCTAAATGATACAATCAATTTACAATTAAATAATTCTCTAGAGCTCTAAATTTTTTTGTTTTTTAATAATATACAAATCTATTTAAGATACTATTGAATACCAATCAAGAAATATACCTTCTACCATAAAACCATATACATTTCAAAATATTTGTTGCATTCAGTTAGCAGAAAATTTCAATGGAAAATAAAAAGGTACATTTTCTGTTTTCGTACGATGTAGTCTGCGTTACACAGACAATCGCCCATATGTATAAAATTCATTCGATTCGATTATATCGAAGTTATCATAGAAATTCTAAACTAAGGTTAATTTGAATAAAACGTCTCTATAGACGGAAGAATTTAGATTATGCAACTCACTAAATTTTTGATAAATTTGTTTACAATATTCTATATGCTTCAGCGAAAAAGTATCAAGTCCTTAGCTAAGTTTTCTATAGAAATTAAGAACCAGATCCTCGTATATAATATGGAAAAATCGCAAGTATGTAGGTATAACCAAACGCAAATACAATATCTACAGGGTGGTCCAAAAATGACTCTCTTCCTTAAGTAAAAAACGTCACCACTTTGTTAAAAACCATAAAGATACGAAAAATAACTGTTTGGGTCACTCAATATTACAATATTTTGTTACACTTTTAAAATCACTTTATTTAATTATTGTTTGATACTTGTTTACACTTTGAATGCTAATGAAAAAATTAATTTAAGGGACAAATAGCGACCAAGAATCTTAAATTTAACCAGATTTTAGAAATTTGTTCCCTTAATAAAAAATTACAATGTTTATAGTAATCAGTAAAATTTTTCCAGGGAAGGGAGAAATTTTTAGACCACCCTGTATTTGACATCATAAAAACACATCCTCGATTGAAATCTCATTCTAACCATTTCCACTCATCCAACACTTGTCTTAATTCATTTTGAAGTAAATATTGCATAACTTTTAATTTAAAATTTGTTTTCAATTAACAAATTGAACTTACAAGAAGTATTTTATTTACCTGATCGCAAACTGTAATTGTAATTTTGCTGTAATTTGCAACTGTTAAAATGTTCGAATATGTAAGAATGATTAATTTAGCTTGCAAATTTGCTTATCAAGGATTTATTCCTTAAAATATTCTAAAATTTACATCAATTCCCTAAAATGCATACAGTTCCTTCGAGCTTTTGATTTTCAGTCAAAGACTTCATGTTAACAAATATGTACATACTGCGATTTCGAAAACGTCAGATGATCGTCAATTGACGAAATTCAGCAATACAACGTGTTAAGCTGAATATCGTCAATTGACGATCATTTGACGTTCTCGAACTCGCACATATTTAAAAGTCTTCATCTATTTATCGTTCTATTGAAATGTTAAACCAACTTTCATGTCAAGTATTCTGTCTTGAAACTTGCAGAAGTTGAGAGAAAATTTTGACAATAATCTTTTTGACCCTTACTCTTTTTCGAATGCAAAACTATGCACAGCAAAAGATTAACCTGTGACCACAAATAACTAAAAAAAAATTCAATTACAAAATTCAATAATTCCAATGACTAAAGCTACGATTCCACTTATTGACAATTGGTCACAAATTTGACAAAGTTGACTTCAAAGATGTGTAAAAGCTAGTCAAATAATGTCAAAATTATTTGAAAACAAATATATGCTGCCAAATATTTTTATATGTGCAAACCCTGTCTATTTTTATTTGAAATAAAACTTTGAAATATTTGACAACTGAAAAATATGTATTTGATTACACGTTGTCAAACAGCGTCAAAGAAGTAAACGTGATATTAAGGATCAGGTGAAATAAAAGGGTAAAAATGGAATAAAATAAAAAAAGTAAAAAAAACTGGGGCTTGGAATAAGGAAGAAATAAAATTAATTAGTTTTTTTAAATTTTTTTTTTCAATTCCTACCTCGTCCTTGAATTAATATAATGCAACAATACAATACACGAAAAATTTTCATTTGAAAAAACACGATAATCTTCAAATATAAATTAAATGTCAAATATAAAATGACGTCAACGATTTTGTTTGGCCATTTGAAAGTCAAACATTTTGACGTCGAAATATGATGTAGTGGAAACCCCTTGTGTCATATATATAATATAACATTGTTTAGTCAACTATTTGACAGTTGGTCAATAAGTGGAATCGTAGCTTAACTACTTTTTTTTAATGTCATAGGTTTTCAAGTTACAATTATTTTCAGCTCTTTGGGTGGTAGGTACCTGAAATAAAATAATCATAAGAAAGCATTATTATTTAACGTTAACCCTTTTCGATTTCATCTATGATTCAACTATTTCTCTAAGAAAATAATAACAAATTCTGATCTTTCGAAACCGGCAATTGGAAAACTTTAGCATAATTATGGTGACAATTTGTCGCTCGAATATACAAAAACAAAAATAAGGAAAATACAGAATGATTGCACAGTAACTGCAACTGCATTCTGTATACATACATATCTATGTAGGTATATATTTGTAGTATATAGTATGCAATTGACCTCTTCGCTTATGAAACAATTCTTTTTGTGGTGGTGATAAATTTAAGAAAAAAAAAAAAATAAAGAAAAAGAAAAGAAAATGCATGATACTGCATTGCTTGCACCTTTTGTACTTTGCGGTTTTCTTTCTACGTATGGTTTCCATTTGTTCATAGCTAGTTTTTGATGATACTCTTTTATATTGTTGTTACCATCTTATTAAAAACGGTATTCTGTTAACAATTTAGATACATTTTTTTCATTTTTTTTTTTCATTTACCTTCTACTTTTCAAGTTATTATAACATTTTTATGCAATATTTCCTTTCATGATAATTTTTATTTTATTATATTTTTTTCATAGTTTTTGAATGATATTATTATATAAATCGTGTAAAACACATTAAAATGCTTCTGTATATCTAATTCATGTAAGTATGTACATAGGTTAGGCACATACAATATTAATATTACATGTTATATGGAGCATTTAATTGAAACAGGTTCTTAACGATAGCAAACGACAACGACAATATCAACGTTATTTTACTTATTTACTATACTTGTTTAATTCAGTGTTGGCGTCATCGTCTCACTATTATTGTAAAATGTCACCGCGAATACCTACATTTATTGCATTATTATTATTATCAAAACCATCTACAATAACAAGCCGAGAACTGGAGTTTTGTATGTATTAGTTAGAAGTGTGCCATGTTTTGTTTTGACATTTTAGTTTCTTATGGTTTCTTAATAAGAGTGGTGGAATATTAGTGTAAAGAAATAGTGTTTTAGTTAAATATTTTTGGTTTTTTTAAATAAAATACGGTTTATAAAAGTTTTAAAATATAATAAATTAACAGTGTTATAATTTTTAAAGTGCACAATAGTTAAAAAATTAAATAAAAAGGTGGAAAAGATTGTGCGTTCTTACCTTCTTGTAAGAGAAAAATTAAAGTATGACTACATACCTATGCCTATGGTGAGGTTATATTATATGTAATAAAGTGAATAAATTGATTTGATTTAATAAAATTTAATTTATTAGTTATCACAAATAAAGTGTCTATTTGCCTTCATTACACAATAAAGATTATGTACCCAATTACACTGCGTACCCAATATTTTATGATCCTTTGAACATATGCTGGATATTTGAATTTCAATAACTAGTTTATAACAAATTTGTGTTGTAAGGTAATTTATTTTGTAAAGTAAAAGTGAAAATTGAAGTTATTCTTTAATCTGGTTCTAGTGAGTCAGTTATAGAAAAAGTGTGAGAAAAATGAAAAAGTTATCAAGTGAAGAAAAAGTGAAAATTGTTGCTTTAAAAGGACAAAATCTAACAAATAGTGAAATCGCAAGAACTCTAGGAAGAAATGAGTCCACAGTAAGACGATTTTTTAAAACTTTTAAATTAACAAAAAATATTCAAAGAAAAAGTGGTTCCGGACGGAAAAAAATTACAAGTGAAAGAGAAAATCGACTGATAAAAAATATTTCTCTCGAAAATAGGTTTATGCCAGCATCTAAAATTAGTCAGGAGTTGAAAAAAATAACAGGAACCCAAATCAGCATTAGAACAGTTCAGAGAAGGCTCAATGAAATGGGTCTGAAGGCCTGCAAGCCAGCAAAAAAGCCTCTTTTGACCGAAAATATGACGAAAGCCAGATTAGAATGGGCAAAATTAAGAAAAAACTGGACTGTTTCTGATTGGGAAAAAGTAATTTTCAGCGACGAATCAAAATTCAATTTGATAGGGCCTGATGGTAACACCACAGTGCGACGGCGTGATGGTGAAAGATATATTCCTCAGTGCACCGTTTCTACAGTTAAGCATTCGCCATATTTAATGGTTTGGGGATGCATAACTTCTAAAGGTACTGGTAGGATTATATTCTTGGACACGCATGTAAATGCAAAAGAATATAAAAAAATTATTCGCAAAGGTCTTATATCCTCACTGGAAGCAGTAACCGAGTTCATTGCAGATCCAGTTTTTCAAGATGATTCGGTTCCATGTCACAGAGCAAAAACAGTAAGTATTAATGAGTTTTATGTTTTGTGAACTGTTTATTTGAGTAAATTGTAGCATCTCCAATATTTTTTCTAATTTTTTTTATCAGGTTACAAAATATAAGAAGTCTCTAGGAATAAATTCTCTGCCTTGGCCTGAAAACAGCCCCGATTTAAACATAATTGAGAATGTTTGGGCCATAATGGGGAGGAAAATTAGGGAAAATAAACCAAACAGCATAATTGAATTGAGAGAAATAATCGAAAAAGTGTGGAATGAAGATATAAATTTGGAGCTATTACAGCGTCTTTACCAGTCCATGGTAAATAGAGTAGCGGCTGTGATAAAAGCTAGGGGCGGTCCTACAAAATATTAAATTTAAAAAAAACAATAGGGAATTAAAAGAAGATTAAATTTATTATTATTATTATGTATAAGTACTATTAAAATTTGCATTTACTTTTGTATTATTTTAAACGTTTTTAAAATTAAAAAAAAAAGTAATAAAATTATATTATTTTTGTCTTTATTGTTAATTTTCCTTTTTTTATGAACTCAAATTCATAACTGACATCCGATTAGTGGCAACAGGTAGTAAAATAATTAAAAAGCATGCACAGGTACTGAGATACATATTTCAAAAATAAAAACACCCAACAAATGTTTCAGAAAAAATTTTTATACCTAATAACAACGAAATTCTATGAAAAAACTAGTTCGGCGATTTCATTGGCACGCAGTGTATTTACTTTTTCATAGACTTCTTTTATATAAATTTTTGTGGTTATGTTATGATGTGAGAAATTGATTTGATTCAATAATTTAACAATTAATATAAACTTATAAATAAAATTTTATTAAATTAAATGAATTTGTTCTGTATTTCCTTCACTTTATTTATTTTTTTCATATATTTCATTTCAATTTATTCACTTTTATAATATAACCTCACCATAGGTAATGTAGTCATTAGTCACACGTCAATATATAGGTATAGAAGAAAAAAGTTTATATTATTATTCTTTAAACTTTAATTATTTATATACATAAATACATATATGTATCAGAATTATTATAAATTAAATTTTATTAAATCAAATCAATTTATTCACTTTATTACATATAATATGACCTCACCATATAGGTATGTAGTCATACTTTAATTTTTTCTCTTATACAAGAAGGTAAGAACGCACAATATTTTCCACCTTTTTATTTAATTTTTTGTCTATTGTGCACTTGAAAAATTATTATATTTTAAAACTTTTATAAACCATATTTTATTAAAAAACCAAAAATATTTAACTAAAACACATTTTCTTTACATTACTATTTGTACTACCAGCAGTATTGTTTTGAAAAATTGACACCTCTGTCCTGTTTGATTGTGTTAGTGCAGAAAACCATAGCACGGCTTTCTATATAGATGGTTTTGATTATTATTATTATTATTATTATTATTTTATACCTATTTTTATGCCCACAATGCAATAGTTGAACTTCTTCGTTCCATTCAAAATAATAATAAAATGAAATCTAAAGAAACCAGTTTATATTTCCCATTTAAGTACCCTCAAGTTTTAAAAATTGTTTACAGATTATCGCATATATGGACCGCATTTTTGTTATTTTGAAACAAGATTAAGACCAGGAAAATAACGATAATAATAAATGTGTCATTAAAAAAAAAGCAAAAACAAATAAATAAAAAAACAGTATGAAGAAAAAGAATAAAACATGCATTTTATTTTGTACATAATAAAATAAAAATAATTGTCCTATTTAAATGTATAATTGTATTTTTCTCAAAAATATAAGCGTAAACAGTAATATTTTTTCTATAAATTGATAAAACCACATATTATTTACATCATTAAGCTTCTCTTCTTATTTTTTGTTTTGTTTTTTGTTTTTATTACTGAATATGAGTTGAACCGTGACAAATAAACTTCTATTTTGTTAAATTATGGTGATGATGATGATACTAATAATAATAAAATTTTTTTTGTATTTATCATTTTAACGGTCGATGAAAATTACATACACATATACAAAGATTACAAAGTGAAGGTGGATAAGAAGAAAGAGAAATAAGGTCAAATGTAGTGTAATCGTATACAGTTCATCATTTTATGACTTTTAATATACCGATCATATCATATTTCCTTTTCTGATGATGTTTAGGTATAAAGTATGCAATGTCAACGATTGCAACAATAACAATGATCGAAAAGATCAATGACTTTTTTCTTCTTTTTTTTTGTAATACATATGAAAAGAATGTACAATTATTTCAATCTTTAACGACATAAACAAGATCTTAAAACAAAGTAAAAAAAGACAATCCAATAGAATCTTGAATCAACATCTTCACCATGTTATTGACAATGAAAACTAAAAAACAAAATAAAAAAGATACATATACTATATGTATGTACATACAAGTATACATATGTTATGTACGATATTTATGTATGCATATTTTTTCCATATCTAACTATGATCCTAATCATTTTTATCATTATCGATACCGACATTGTCTTCATTGTTGTTGTCATTTTTCGTTTTCTTCATTATTATGATGACCATGATCATCACATCTGTTAGACTTTCTAAGACGATGATAACGATGACAAAGCCGTTCATAATCATCATCATCATCTTCTATTCATCCATACTCATAATTGTAAGTAATTACCGCCATATGATGATCAAGGCGTACCAAATTATGTTTTGATTTTTCTGATAACACCTTTTATTATTTGAAAAAAGAAAAGAATATGTAACTTAAAGGGTGGTATTATCAGAATGTTTATTAAAAGGAAAGAGGAAAATGAAATTTCAACAAATATGTATATAAAATAGTTTACATTTTAGTATTTTAGGCCCGTTTCATAAATACATATATCAGTTGCATGCGCAAATAACGTATTTGCACTGGAAATTGAAAACTGTTGTCTGATTGCAATCTGACTGAGTAAACAAAGCAACTTCTGAAAAGTATTTGCAAATTTGCAATCATTTGCTCTGTAAGTTTCAATTTATGAAGCTAATGCTTTTGCAACTTGCATTGGAAAAAATAAATTAACATAGCGTTTGCGTCATATGTACATACATGTACATGTGCAAGTATATACTTGCATACTATACTTTATCCACTAATTATTTGCATCACAGCGCTTATGGAAAAGTTCATTTTTATCCAGTGTCATTACACTTAATACTTTTAATACTAGTATACTAAGCTACTCATACCATAACCCAATCTATTATATATGTGCAATGAGACGCTGGATAAAAGTGCCGGTGATGAAAATCAGAAACACATTTATGTAATTACTCAAAGAAGAAACAAGACAAAATATGTCCATAAGCGCTGTGGTGCAAATAATTAGTGGATAAAGTATAGATACATACATTTTTAATATGAGATTATTTTTAAATTTTTTATTCTGATCGGTGGAAAGCTTCTAGCTTGTTGGAAATAAAAAGTGCTATCAGAGTAAATTTAAATCTACAATTAGTGAAGAAATTCATTAAGCCTTCAGCTAACATCGTGAAGTCGGAATTTGAGGGTTTTTTGTATGTAAATGTCTTTCAGATATTTTATTTTGTGCGACTATTCACTTTCGTTTTAAAATTAATTTCAGCAGAATTCAAAATTGAAATACATGCGTCTACAAAATGGATCATTAACTTTAACAATTCGTGATGCATACATACAGCAAAAATGGAATTATCTCTTACAGCCATCGCACAATTGGAGCGTCAGCATCAGCGACTATTGTAATTAAATGGGTCTTTTTGCCGCTGAAATTGATGCTGACGCTGACGCCGAAATAGATTCTATTCTATTTTTCAGCGTCATGAAACCCTTCACGACTTTGATTTTGCAGTAGTAATCTATTTTTCATGAAGCATTTTTTGACAGCATTGACATTTCTGTCGCTGATGCTGTCGCCCCAATTGTGCGAACTTTCGGCGCTACGCTGATGCTGACGCCCCAATTGTGCGATGGCTGTTATAGTCACTGTAATCAGCCTGTCCTAAAACTTAGAACTCTGTTAATACTATATTGTGTGTAAAATAATTATTATTGCTTTAGTGTCGAAAGGGGCAAGATTAAAAACTAGAAAATTTGGTGTAATATCTTACTTATATGATTTTCACGTGTTTTTTTGTAAACCACAAATTTGAAGTTACTGACAAAGCATCAGAAATATCATTATTGTAATATAAAAACAACTTAAATAATAATCGAAAAATGCATCTTTTCAAACACCATTTGTTTTAAGTATTTCTTTTTGAAAATTAAAAATAACAAAGTGTTTCCTTTCTCATTAGAAAAACAATTTTTACTATCAATTTACTAAAATAATAATCCGTAACAAATTAGCTTTTTAATAAAAAAAAAAAAATAGAATAGGTAGAATTTTCATTTTCTTTTCTTCTTTTTCTTTTTTTTCATAAAAACTGTACACACCCATAAAATCAATCTAAACAAGTGGCTATTATTAAAAAGTAAAAACATAACTAAATATTATTCTTCCTGTAGTATATCATCTTTATGTTCAAATGAGTATGTAGGAAATAAATTTTTGATTATGGTGGCATATCTGTTACACTTCACTTTAAAATTAATCATACAGTTAATTTTTATCTTTATCTTGAAATACTAATTCAATATATGTACAGTGCAGCTAAATAAGATTGGCAAAAAGTCGCGCAGGTGGGAGAAATTTTAAAAATATTAAAAATATCCTTTCATTTCCCCTTTTTTGAAGAAAACAGCAAAAGAAAATAAAGATTAAATCTTCCACTCAGTAAGTATAATGACTAGCGATCAACTATCGCACACACAAGGCATATCCTCTTTTTAGCTGAAAAAAATAACAACATTTTTCCATCCGATGTTGTTTGTATGACGAACGCCAATCGCCATACTACTGAAAAAAAATTTAAAGGAAAGTGAAGAAAATACAGAATAACAAAAACAATATGAGTGATCAGTGATGATAAGTATCCTTTTAAAATAGGAAATTATTATCAATAAGAAAATGAAAATATATGTATATAATAAATTCCTACTAAAGTAACAAAATGAGAATTTCTCTTTTCAAGAAGGATTTCAGTGGAAGGGAAACTCAGATCCTACTGCGCATAACTTCCCATTCACGGAATTTACACGATACGTCAATTGCTCTATCCATCAACCATCAAGCAACGATTCCTACGCGATCGGGGTGAGGCAAATTGAGGGGTAGCACATCACTTGTGTACCAAAAATTTCATCAAGCAATTTGACATTTCCTTTATTCCTTTTTCGTAATTTTTTCAACTCTGCTTTATTTCTTCTTCGACTTTGTGAAAGCAGTATTAAAAATCGTTACTTTATAAAGAGAAAAAGTAGATTCAAAAAGTGAAAAAAATTTTTATTTTTTGAAAGTGTTAAAAAAACAGTGAGTAAATTTTTTAAATATTTTTTATATATAAAATAAAATAGAAAACATTTTTAATGTGCGTTTTTCTAAATTAATTAACATTTATTTAAACTAAAGTGAATAAAAAGTTGTTAAGTATTTATAATATTTATAAAATAGTAGAAAAATAATACTTGATTAATGAAGAAGAATACTCGAACAAAAGAAAATGGATGAAAATTTTAAAGATGAAGCATTTGCTGTCATTTTGCTGCATGGATGATTGCTCGACTGTGTAAATGCAAGAGTACATCACGCAGCAAGTTCAAATCAAAACGCCAAAAACTCGTCTAGCAATTGCTGTATCGCATAAATTACCCCATTTGCCAATCTTATTTAGCTGTACTGTATGTACATACCTATGTATAGCTTGTCCCAAAAGAGTTGAAGTTTCGTATTGTACTACGTTGGCATGCGCAGAAGAAAAGATACTTACACACATGCGTTTTTGTTGTTGTAAATTCTAATAAACAGGTTTCTTCTTTCGTATATGTATACACAAGAAGATCACTACGCCATGTAAAACATGCGCAATGAACCTTCAACTGAAATAATTTCAGCTATATATACCTATGTAGTTCAAAACTCATAGATGTATATCTTATATTCTTAGACAAGTACATTAACCAAAAGTACTTCTACATAAGTATTTAACATCAATAAGATTAGAAAAAAAAGAGAACAAAAACGAAAATTTCAAAAAGTTCTTGACTTTGATTAGTTAACTCATTGTCATTACCAACATCATGGTTTTCATCAGTATCTGTACCTTTATCTTATCATCTAGTGAAGCGTGCAACGTGTACCTATAACTTTTTCTTAAAAAATTTTAGTTTTTCTTATTTATTATTTTTTTCCCTGAACTTGAAGATGATAATATCATCAACTGGCTCACATTGAACTTATTTTTCAGATAAAAAATATTCCAATAAACATATGTAGATACAATATATGAAAACATACTCGTATACTATACATCTAACTGCCTGTATCCTTGTATGTATTGTACATTGTGAGTGCATTAATAAAAAAATCTTAGGAACAACTATCAAATCAAGTATCCTACTTGTCTTTCGTTCAACAAACCAATCAATCGAGAATCCGGTTTATCATAATCCCATCATGATCATCAACTCTTTACCGTTTTACGTATATGGAGTATTAACAGCAATTACCTATACTATAGCTGAATAACCAAACCAGACCAGACCAGTCTCTCGAGAAATATTTTATTGAAACGAAAAATAAAAATACAAAAATCATTTATTATACACACTTTTTTCGTTTCTTTTCTTTTTTTGTCTTGACTTCTTGAATTCTTTTTTTTTTTTCATGTAGTTTTCACTTCTTACAGGTGAGAGTAACTACTATTCGATTCGAATATGATCATAGTATTTAAACTAAACAAAAATAATAATCAACATGAACAACTATTTAAAAAAAAAAAAAAAAAAAACTTGTATTCAGTCAACGCACCATTATGTTTAAAAATACACACAATTCGTTGAACTATCATCCATTTATCCATTCCGTTTTGTGTATATCTGTAAAAACAGAAGAAAAAACATCATAGGGTAAAAGACCCATATACCGGACACTTAAGAGACTTTGCCAAATGAATTTCATATTACATAAAGAAATATAATTTTATTCGAAAATTTTCTTTTTCAAATCGATAGAAAAGCCTTTGAATTTTCAATTTCAATAAATCTTTTTTCAAATTATATTCCTATTTTTTTAATAATAGTACTTAAAGTCAAAAATTCACATTTCACCTATTATCGGACAATTGGTGCCTATTGCCGGACGAAATGGTTCCTAATACCGGACAGTACTGAAATGAAGTGTTTAAACTTGAAAGTTGATAATATTGATAAAGAAAACAGATAGAAAAATGTTAATCTGTAATAAGAAATTATAGATTTATTGACCAAAAAAAATTAAAAAACATTTTTATGAAACCTAAATTGAACAAAAATTTAAAAAATATATATGTACCTATATCTATATGTATTAACAAAAAATAGGATTCAATAAAAAAAGGACCTATATTATTGATTAAAAAACTAATTAAAAACAAAATATAATAGGTCTTAATGTTTCTTGCAAATAAAGCACTTAAAACTACTTCTGGATACGTGGAAGTAGTTTTTGAAATCAGTACATTTTAAATGATACTAGCTAGGACATCAATCGCATCCTTTATTTTATAGTTCTTCATTTTTCTTTTGTTATATCAAAAATAGCTTTTTGTAAATCGGCTTCGATATAGTTTTGTTTTTTTTTTTCTTTTCATTTTCAAAATACATTCAGGATATAATTTTCTGAAAAATTGGCAGAAATCGAACTTAAAATAGGGATAAAAGTATGTGTCCGGTAAATGAATTGCTGCAGCCTAATACCGGACACCAGTATCCGATAATAAGAAATTGCACAAAAGAATGCTCCTTTCACCGGACACCATAATATTATTGTAAAAATTAAAATTTTTGAGTTATTTTTTAAATTTTCTGCTTACATAATTGTACTAAATCACTATTTTAATCAAAATATCTTCAAAATTTTATTTTAAAACACTACAAAGCTTATTTTTCAAACCACCATTTCTTAAGAAAAAAATAAGAATTTAGACTATGACACGAAACGTCTTCATTCATCACGATGCAGAACATAAGTGACAAATTCTACATAAAAAGTAAATACATCAAAATAAAGTAGAGGATTTTGGCTATATTATAGACCTTTTTTCTTTCTACGAGTTAATACAGAAGTACACAAATTTTTTGTTTTTATTTCATAGTGTCCGATAACAAGAACTGTCCGGTATATGGTTCCACTACCCTACTACTTACTACTTCCTTATTTATCAAGGAGTTCATTGCCAATTTACAATGTTGTTTACGCTTTGTTCAGGTGCAACTAAAGAATTTTAATGAATGTATCGACATATTAGTGAATAATTATTGTTTATTTTAATTTAAAACCATAAAATACATTATTTAAAATTGATTGCTTTTAATTATTCTTTATTTAGCTTATGGTTTGTTTTTTTATTTTTCTCAAAATGCTTTTAACAGTTGGCATTTACTTTATAATATAGAAATTCAAGTAATTTAACATTAGAAATCGATTGTGAACAAATAATAATATATTATTGAAAAATAATCTTATACATAATTTAGTTACAGGGTATTTTTGTGTAAAAATTTACAAAGCTATTACATACCAACTGATTCTTTTTGGAAACCGAAAATTTTTTTTTTTAAATCATGTAAAAAAGAAGAAATAGGTAATTAAAACTTTCATTTTCGATTATAGTAGAAAAAAAAAATGTCTAAATTTTTTCTAATCCACTTTTTTTATTTTTTTCATCCTTAGTGTCCAAAAGGTTTTCATTATTATAATGTCAAAAGGAATTATACAGGGTGTCCGATTTAAAAAATGAAACCACAGATAGGTCTCGGCGAGAAAAGCAAAAAATCGTATGAGTGGGGGTGGGGTAGTCTTAGGGTACTGACACATCATGCTGAATCTGAAACTGAATTTTTCAGACTCATATCTTAAACCCACAGTTTTAAATGACACCTGTCACATAACACTGAAAATTTCAGCATATGAAAATTTTCAGGTTTGTACTTACGTTTTGATTTCTTAAAATTCTCAGCACTCTGATTCAGAAATGCTTCTAAACAATGTAATTTAAATGACTACTGTCAAATGAAACTGAATCTGAATTCTGAATATGAAATTTTGAAGGCTGTGTTGTTGTTTTTTAATTTGATTTTTAAACTAAAAATCAACACTTGGACAATCAACACAATTTTATAAACAAATGAAATCATATGAAATAATGAAAAGTCAAGCAACAGCTGACTATTCAGTTTCAGATTCAGATTGACTCAAAAATACAATCTGAATCTGAAACTGGAAAATTCAGTTTCAGATTCAGCATGATGTGTCAGTACCCTTAACGTTTCTGGAGTACGGGGCGTTGAAGATTTTTGCGACTTTTTTTGTAAAACACCCTGTATTTTCGTTTTAGACTTTTGTGTATAAATGATATGCATATTATCTAACAAAAGGGAATCCTTTGTTCTTCCAATAGTTATAAGCATCATCTCTTCAGCTCCCTTACCATAGAAGTTATTAGCGATCAAAATTTGCAAATTTTTACCTAAAACCCAGTGATTTCTCGAAAAAAAACCTATTATTAACATACACTTTTTTTACAATAAATAAAAAGCACAATTCTTTCTATCTGCTTTGTTCTTCAGAAGCTATAACCCGTAGAATGAAATCATCTTTTCACCTTTTTTATAATTATTTGCAAGAACGATATGTCTTAAATGAAAAATGAAAAATGTGTAGGATTTCCTTGACCAATCCATCTGTGTTTATATGCCTCGTCTAAATATGATCGCACAGCCTGTTGAAAATGTGGCGGAGCTTCGACGTCATGCTGAAAAATTAATTACCACCGCACTGGTTACGTTTTTTTTCGCATTTACTAAGTTTATAGGTGGTTTTTTTTACTACTGGATGACTTTTCTATAATTTAAGTTGCACAAAACTTGTAGTGCCTGTACCTTTGCAAATTTCACTGGAACACTGTATAAACAATTTAAACCGTTACACCAGAATATTCAAAGTATTATCCTATAAGAAGCATGAGTAGTATATGTGATTTCTATATTGTCTTAACTTAGCACCACTAGCATATATACTACCAAGGCAGCAGAATAAGTTAACACTTTAAAATATAAAATGAAATCTCGAAAAACCGTTAGTTGCTTGATTGGAAGAGCATGGGTTCCTAAAATTGAAAATCTCCAGTTCAACTGTTCGGTATTGTATGTAGTAGTAAAAAGAAAATTCTGTTTTCTGGCCAAATACAAACAAACTACTTATATTGATATCAGTTCCAATCCCATCATATTATCAAATTCGTTCTCTATCAACGAATTCAAATAGAACTATAAGTGAGGAAACTTAAAACTGACATAAGTTGTGACCTTTGGGATGCTGATACTCAATAGGACTATAGCGAAAGAGATGGTATAGCTCGAACCGAAAGAGATGGTATAGCTCGAACCGAAAGAGATGAAGTTTCGTATTGTACTACATTGGCATGCGTAGAAGAAAAGATACTTCCCGAGCAACCTGTCGTTAAGCAACTTGATTCTCCTATAAAGATGAGTCTAGTTAGATAAAGCTCCATAAAGATCATAAAAACAAATAAAGACGCTCTAAGTTCTATATAGATAGCTTCAAATTATTATTTTTCAACGATTTTCAAAGCATTACCTTTATAGATCGTTATCGTTGTATAAAGCTACATATCGAAGATCTGTCCTATCTTAATCAAAATCAATAAAGATAATTCGTTATTTGTAGATAACTGTGAAACTTATATTAACACTTAGTTTAAACAATACTAAAACGTACAATGGCGTAGTGCATGAGGTGGCTGACTTAGAAACCATAGGACCAAGTCAGGTGATTAAAATTTCTATCAGTTTTTAAATTAATCAAGTACGTAACAACAAGTAAATTACTTTGATTTCATAACGAAAAAAGCATTAAAATCGAATTAAAAATTTTTTTTAAAAAATAATTTTGGATTCGTCGATAACGATCTTTAAAGTTGCCTATAAAGAAAACGGTGAAAAATCTTTGTAGCGCGATGTCGATCCTCTTCGCAATCTTTAAAAAGATCTTTAAAGCTATTCAAAGTTACCTTTATCAATTGGTTGCACGGGTACACACATACGTTTTTGTTGTTGTAAATTCTAATAAACAGATTTCTTCTTTCGTATATGTATACACAAGAAGATCACTACAAACATGTAAAACATGCGCAATGAACCTCCAACTGAAATAATTTCAGCTATAATATGATGATGAAACTTCAAAAAATTTATTTAAAAATAACTGAAACTGAATGAAGGCTTGACATTTGAAACAATTTCTAACAGTTGATTTTTGGAAGAGTTCCTATTTTATCCAAGAAGTAAGTATGTATCTTCTATCAGTTCATTAGGTTTTTCTCAAATTAATCAACCTTCTCTCAGCGCTATGGAATTTTATATCAACACATGTGAGAAACAATAGATATGTATGTATGTCATAGCAATCAGCTTTGAAAATTCGAAAAGTATATTTTTGAAAACCCCTTTATATGTATATTATTATTTCATTTCTTATTAAATCCTAACAAATTTTTAAATTTTCCAAAAATGATTCCTCATTATACTTTATGTTTCATATATAAATTATGGACTTTTTCAAATAAATCATCTGATATCGGAAAATAATCGAAACAAATTCAGTTTCTGTTACTTTTCTTTTTAAAAAGGCAAAATAGAATAGATTACTAGGCATCGCGTCTCTATGGTACTTTAGCTAAGAACATTTTGCTATTTCTGTCTCGAGTGGACAGTTTTTAAATTGTAAGTTGTAATGTAACTTGAATATTGTGGCTCATATTTTAAATTGAAAGTGAAGACAGGAAGTAAAACTGGTTAAAGGTGTTAACTTACTCCAAAAAAAAAATTTAAAGTTGTTTTATCGTTTTATAAGAATAAAGTTACCTTTTGTCACCACCAGAATTATTTAAAAATCATAAAATAACGTTAAATATCTTTCATTAATGAGAAATTTATCAAAATTATGAAAATTATTATTGATTTTATTACAACAGATTGTTTAAACATTCATCAAGCTTTTGAAAAAAAGAAAACAAAACGAATTCCTTCTCTTTTCTACTATGAATGTATCTTCTTATGTCAAATACGTGTTGTAATGTAACTTTTGAATGGATATATGTATATTTTATCAGACGTTTGTTGTGTTTTTCTTTTAAATTTTATTCTTCTTTTTATAAAAATAACACTAATTTATTCTTTTTTTTATTTTAAGTTTTTAACTCTTTCATTTTTAGGCATCCACAAAAAGAAAAAATATTATTGATACACCGGATCGTATAATACATATGCACATAATGAAATATGTATGTATACATATAAATTACAAACATACATCATTTAACCAAACCATTCCACTAACATATGAACGAACGAAAAAATTTAAAAAGTAAAAAAAAAGAACCAAAAAGACTTGACATTCAAGTTGTTTCCATCTGATTTGTTTTTTTTTTGTTTTGTTGTTGTTGTCTTCTTTGTATTATAGAATGCTGGTGTTTACATAAGCACATATGTAGGACTGGGGGATTTACTTTGATACTTTTTGAACTTGTATCTTTTTATAGTTGATTTAATATCATAATCACTCCTAGCCTAGTATAAGTATCTATACCTGAAAAATAAACCGCTATAAAATCTTGCATGTGCTTTTGATACTATACTATTGAACATTTTCTTTATTTAGTCTAGTTGTTGTGTATATTTATATTACTATTATTTTACTTTGATTAAAAAAAAAAAAAACTGCGAAAACGGAACAAGTTTTCTAAATTTGGAACCGGCAAAAAAAATTGAAAAGAAAAAAAAAGTAAAGAGAAATATACTGCTGGAGGTGTTTTGTAACACGTTTATTTTCTAAAGTCAGAAAAGTATGTATGTAACTTGTTGCAAAAAAAAAAGATATGTATCTACTTTTAAATTACAAGAATTTAGTTACATATTCTGAAATGTATGCGCTCATTTTTTAAAACAGTTTTTTTAACAGGTAATAAATTTTTCGTTTTTAGCTGACATTTATCTTGTTTATGCTAAGCGTTACTTCGCATTAACTTACTCCGTCTTGACTTAATACGGATGCATAAACAAAATTTCAAAACGCATTAAAGCTCTACGTCGTTTTGAGTTTATACACTATTAAATCCGCATTTAAAATTTCATTTCGTTTTTAAAATGTGCATAAACACTTACTTCGTTTTAAGTGAATTGTCATATTTGACATTTCAAAATAGTGTTGGTAAGCCACAAAACATCGATATGAGGTTTTAGAGTAGTGTTAGTAACGTTACATTAAATTTTCAAATAACATTTAATGTGCGGTTATTATTAATTGTAGAACTAAGTAAACAAGTGTTATTTAGAGGCATAAAAAGATAAAATTTAAAAAAAAAACATTTTTTTCTGTGTTTGAAAAAAAAAAGATATTTTCAAGAAGAGAGAAGTTACTGGCATTCGAAATAAATCACAAAAATCTATGGTGATAACACTGTATGAACAATAACACCAGAACAACCAGGTGACATTACTCAAAACGTTTTGAGTAAGAACGAAATGTTGTACTATGCATAAACACCAATCAAAGTGTATTATCTCAAAACGATGTTTAAAACGTTTTAACTGTTGTGCATAAAGAAGATAATTGTTGCAACAATAATAATGATCATTAGGTGGTAATTGCTTATATTACTACCGAGTCTACCGACAACAATAAAATTTGTGAATAGGTGCAAATTACGGTTAATGTACATTTCCAAAAAAAAATATGTAGGTATGTAAATGTAATGTATGTATGTATGTATATAAAAAATTACAATAAAAAATGAGCTGATTGACTCAATATACCTATAGTTATCATCATCATCAACATTTTAACGACACCGACTTCATTGTGTTCAATGTCACTGAGGTTATGTAAAAATTATGCATGTAGCATGTCTGTACTCTGTAGTAGAAATATCCGATGTTTACAATATTTTAATTACGGTTATGATATCAAAACACCAATTTTTAAATTAAAATGAAAACAAATTAAACAAAAAGAATGCGGTCTAATATCAGAAATTTTAGGAAAAAAATTACAGGTGAGAATTTACAGTTTATACACAATGTTCATTTCATGGTAAATTATTTCTTGTCTTGCTTTTTGTTTTGTGTTTTTTTATTTATTTCTGAGTTTTGATCTGCGAAAATTCAAATTTAAACTTTTTTTGACACACTTGATCAACGCAACCTAGACACCCAGTAGCAATCGCTTTGGATTCTATTGTGTTGTTCCCCTTTTTTCTATCCTACTGAGATAATATTAATTATAGGTAGTTTCGAACAACTTTTAAAATTGTGCTTGCTCATAAAGAAGTACAATTGACCTATTTTTTACAGGGCAATAACTCAGGTTTATTTTTTAAAAGTTTTTTTTTTTTCTTCTTTTGTATAGTATGTATCTTTTTTGATTCTTTACTTAATTTTTGTACTAATGTACCGTTTAAGATCGTGAACAATGAACAGGTACATAAAATCAAGGTGTCATGTCGTTATGAATAATATACATATTTATATTTCTATTTGTACATAACATGCATATATACTTTTTTTCCAGTTCAGTCAGTCTTTGAGCTTGTTTACATGGTAAAGTTTTCGTCAAGGCCAAAACTAACAGAGTAAAAAAAAAATGCTTCATGAATTGATAAATAAAAAATGTACATTTTTTTTCATTCATTTCATTTGAAATTTTAAAAAAAAGTTGTGTTGGATGTAAAAGAATGCAAATAAGAATACAAAAAAGGAAGATAAAAACAGATGAAGCAAGATAAATGTATCTGTATGCATCGTATCTTTCATTTCATGTTATGTTAATCTACCGCTTTGTCTTATCTACCACCTATCTGAAAAAAAAAATTAATGACATTATATGGCTTGTTTGTGGCTTTGTTTAGGCGTCAAAAGATTTGAAATGTGTGACGTAAATGTCATTTAATGCTCTCAACAAAATCCATTTTACATACACTTTTAATCTGAATTTTTAAACTGCTTTGTTAACATTCATTTGTACCTACTTTATAGATGCAATTTTATTTTTTGCGATCAATTTTCTCTGTTGATCATTTCTCTATCTATGTATACATATGTATGTATAAAATTATCACCATCAAACATTTTTGTTGTTGTTGTAATTTTTAATCGTTTTGTTTAAAATTATTTTCAGAATAAACGGTAAATTTAAAAAAAAAAAAACAATAATTCTGAACGCAATAGTACAATGCGTATACATAATGCAGCAGTAATGCGATCACGTCAACTCACTTTTATTAATTTTGATTTATTGAAGTTTTAAAAAAATACTTGAAATTTTTTCAAGAACCAGTTTTCCAAAAGATTCAACATTTATTTATGTTTAGTGTTTAACTTATGGGGATTCCAATAAAAATAAATAATTGAATTTGATTTTGAATATTCATACCTGGGTTACAATCGTGATTTAGAAATAAATTATACGAGTAAGCTTGAATATATGGAAAAGGTTTAAAAAGTACATACATGATTTTGTAAAGAAAATAGGTTAAAGACTGATAAATTTGAAGACGATGGTGTATGTAAATTACAATAGGTATTTCATTCTATTGTTTATGAGATATCATGGAAAACTTTTGTGAAACGATAGAATATATCTCTGTATGTACATATACAATTTTGATTTATACGGAACTAGCGGGCCCCGCAGACGTTGTTCTGCCCTTTCCGGTAGGTGGCGGGATGAGTTTTATTTGTACTCAAACTATCGATTTCTGGAAATATACTTCATGCATACATACGACAAAAATTCAAATTATTTTTTTAGTTGTCATCCTAATTAAAATAATGTGTTCATATAAATTTTTAATAATTTTTCTTAAAAAAATGTTTATTGTAAAGCTTTTTGGTATACAACATTTTTTGTTTTTCCATCTTTCGTGTAAACAAATAATGCCGATGGTTTGCCTACTCGTGAGCATGCAACATAGAGCTGTCCATGTGAAAAGCATGGAAATTCCAAATTTATACCGCAGACTTCCAAAGACTGGCCTTGTGCCTTATTGATGGTGATCGCAAAAGCAAGACGAACAGGAAATTGAAGTCGTTTAAAGTCAAATGGCAAGTCGGATGGAATCATTGGAATTCGGGGAATCAAAACGTCTTCGCCTTTGTATTTTCCTTTCAAAATAGTTGCTTCGATGACGTTTTTCATTAACTTTTTCACTGCAAGTATGGTGCCATTGAAAAGTCGTGGTTGATTTATATTGCGAAGCATAATAATTGGTGCTCCAACTTTTAATTGTAGATTATGTGGTAGCATTCCTGGCAAATCAAGTGAATTCAAAAATTCGGTGGGATAATTCACCACGTCATCTTGATTCATAACAGTGTCTACTGACTTGTATGTAACTAATCTACCTGTTATGTCATTTTGAATAGCCGTACTAATATCATTGTCATCTTTGTTTTTTGCTGCCAATATTGCTCGTTCGCTCAACCAAACATGTTTGTGTTGCTGTGCTATATTTGGGAACACGCTTTGAATCAATTCTTCTTTGGATTGTGTTTTACTACAAAAAGTGGTTGGTAGTGTTATGAAGCCATCTAAATTATTGACTGGAATTTTGCCATTTCCAATGTCCAACAATTGTTTCGAAAATTCATTTTCTGATGTATCGTTTTGCAATTGAACACGTATGTTTGTACTGAGGGTAAGTGTTTTTACATGTTTCCACAAATTCGAAGATTTCAAACACGCATTCAGTTTATCGGCAGGAGTAGATCGAGGAATAACAGGTAATGTTTTTCGAAAATCACCTGCTAACAATATGACGGCACCACCAAACAGTTCTTGATTTCCTCGTAGATCTTGTAATGTTCTATCTAATGCTTCTAATGATTCATACGATTATTTTGCATTGTTGCAAAACTTTTGCCATTCCAGATGTCTTAGGGATATTGCATGTAGGGTTTTCGGCGAACTGCATGTTCAATGGCAGCTTTAGTGCAGAGTGTGCTGTTCGACCGCCATCCAATAGATTGGCAGCAATTCCAGTAGAAGCGAGTGCCAATGCTATTTTATTTTGCGATCGTATGGCTGCTAGAATTAACGAAATCAAAAATGTTTTTCCAGTGCCTCCAGGCGCATCTAAAAAATATATTCCACCACTTTCGTCGTTAACAACTTGCATGATTGAATCGTAGGCATGTTTTTGTTGATTATTCAATTTTTTAGTATTTGTTTGTACAAATGTTCTCAATTCATTGCAATCAAATTGTTTTTCATGTTTGAAATCTTGGTTAAATATTTCGTGCATTGGACGATCTGGCGATATCTTTTCACAGGCAAAACTTATACCGGCAATTTAAACCAATTGCAAACTGTCAATACTGCATAAAAATTTGCAATCTAAAATGTACAAAAAATTAACTAAAGTTTACACATTTTCAGTTGGTTTTCAAAACTTACTTGAAAAAAATTCACATTATTTTCACAAAAACTGCACTTCAATTCAATTCAAATTCACAAAAAAAAAAGTATGAAACATAAATTATTTTCACAAAAACTGCACTTCAATTAAATTCAAGTTCACAAAAAAAATGTTTGAAACATAAATTATTTTCACTAAACCCGCACTTAAATTCAATTCAAATTCACAAAAAACATAAATATTTTTGCAGTTGTGAAACATAAGTACATATTTTAAAATATTAAAATATTTTTATTAGCTTGGTTTCTTGTCTGTCTGTTCGGTACAAATTTAGAAATTGATTTTTAACCAACTTTTTGATGAAATAGAGACTTGAAACTTTCAACATAGCTCAGAACTGCATGACAATGCAATATTACATCGCTAATGAAAGTTTTCAGATTTTACTTTTTATGATATTCGATTCTCAAATTTGGTCTAACACAAATAAAATACTATAATGTTTATTCACTAAAATTTAATATAAGCAAACTCTGATTTTCAAGTCAAAAATATTTTAGTATTAAAAATTCTTTTTTATTTGATTAATTATTTAAATTGATTTTTTATTTATACGCCTGCTTCGTTAAAAAAAAGTTTTTTTCAATGTATATGCGATATTCTAAATGACATTCAATACAAAAATTCATGTATGTATTTCCAAATTTCTTTAATTTTGAACAACACCAACCACCGTAAATAAATCAAACCATGCCTAAAACCTTCCTCACAATATAGGAAACACACACAAAATTTCATCAAAATCCGTCGAGGGGTTCGCGAGTCTATTGGCTACACACGAACGGACATTTGAGTTTTATATATATAGATTTAATAAATTTAATGTCATGTTATATTGATATCTAACGATAACTTTGAATTTAAAATTATGTAAGATTGAGGCTAGTTCCATTTAAAATATGATCAATAGTCTTACATAGTCTTGAGAATAAGATATTTAAGGATACAAACGCATTTGCTTGTGCTGGTCAAAAGTTTATAATAGCATGTATGCAATTTCATAACACATACATATACATGTATAATAATGCAAATTTTCCTCAAAAATTAAGTACATCCGTCCCTTAATTTTTCTGACATTGGCACACTTTTCCTTATCCAATATGAACTTGCAGAATTCAATATCAAACGTAGATATTGTACATATGATAACACATTAAAAACATTAACATTAAAAAAATGTAATTGAAAATCTCAAAATTATGATTTTTGTTATATGATACATTATGAGATGTAAAAAGCAAATCTCAGACTCATTTACATAGTTTAAGTACTGAAGTAAGTAAGTTAAGTAAATATTGGATCATGTCAAGAATAAAAGTCGACTTTTTGTGTCGAAATTGGATATTTTTGTAAATTATTTTCGATTCTAATCAAAATAGGCACCTATTGCATCCTAGACATTCTTTTAATATAATTCTAATTTAAATACTTTTTTTAAAGAAGTATTGGCTTTTAGAAGTTCTGAAATTATAGAAAAGTGAAAATTTATTTTAAATTTAAATATTGAGGATGAGGGTGAAGTCTTGCATGCAGGAATTTTTTATCTACATATATTTACATATAAGATCTATCAAGAAGAAATATACTTAACAATCATAGTTTCTTATATTCAATTACTTCACCTTCAACAAAAGCGCTTTAATTTCTTAAAATTTTATTTGAGAATAAATTAATTTTACCTTCCTTTTAACTCCCATCTTTTTTCAAAAGTAGGTACCATATGTATGTTGAAAATCAAATATTATCATTTATGATATTTGCAAATTATACAACCAAATAGCTTAATTCGAATGAATTTGTTCATTTTCTTTTTCTTCATGATTTTAATTCTTCATCTTCTTTTAAATTTTTTTGATAAATTGTTCTTAAGGTAAACATTTTTTTTTCTTTAACTTCAAAACTTCGGAAAAAAACATATGCTTCGTTTACGACATTTCAACTCACCTGAAAAATAAAATAAACGTAGACATGTAAACAAACAATTTAGTTATTATGATGTATATGTATAATATGCTTTCAATAAGCAGGTATCTATATGTCATAAATATGATTTTCACAAATACAAGTTGTTTTTTTTACTTTATGTAAAACAAAAAGAAAAAGCTTAAAATGAAAAAAAGTACAAGTAAAGAAATGTGAATGTAATAAAAAGAATAAAAATTTCACATTGTGAAGGTTATTGAATTAATTATCATATTTTTATTTAATCGACTTGAATGAATTTAACAAATTTAAAAAATAAAAGAATTTAATTTTTTTTTAAAGTTTGATAGTTTAATAAAATGTTTTATTGAAATTGAAATTCTTCTAGATATTTACTACACAATGTGTCTTTTGAACGAATTTTGATAAACAGGGTGATTCAGTTTAGGTGTCCGAGAGTCAAACAAAAAATTGAATATGTGGAGGAGGGGCAGTCACAACCGTTACGGAGTAAAAGAAGGAAATGATTTCAGATTAACATAATATGTAAATTCACATATGACTTTTTTTTGAAAAATTTTATATGGGAAAAATGGGACTTGTCAACTTTGGGCATTTATAT
Source organism: Bombylius major (assembly GCA_932526495.1). Taxonomy (NCBI): domain Eukaryota; kingdom Metazoa; phylum Arthropoda; class Insecta; order Diptera; family Bombyliidae; genus Bombylius; species Bombylius major. The sequence goes on from OW052043.1 coordinate 21,921,597, forward strand.
CTCGAGCTCCGTTGAATCGACTTGAGTCAAATAAATTGCAGTAGACTAGAAAACACTTCAATTTAATCGCAAACTTCAAAAATATTGAAAAAGTACAAAAATAAGGGGGGTCGCAGTAGAGAGGAAAAAAAGTTAATTTTTCGAAAAATGTCGTTTTTGTGCATTTTACCCTATAACTTTTGCCCTAGTCGACGGTTTTTTTTTCATTTAACTTCCTATTCCTACGGGAACATATTTTTTTAAAGGGACGAAAAGGTATACAAAAATTTCCTTATCATAGATGGTAGGTAGTAAAATTTGTCATAGATCGGAGTGTTAATTAAAGTTTACAAACTTGCATGTGTCAAAACCATGGAATGCTATAGAAAAATTTTTTCCAAATCAAACTTTCTTCTAATGAAAATACTATTTTTAAATTCAATTATTTAAAAATTTACGTGCTAAAATTTTCAGTTTATGTTTAATTTTATTTACTTTTTAAAAAAAAAAGTAATTTTTGTTTTGTATTTTATAATGTAAATACATATAATTATGTATTTAAATTACGATGACAACATATTATCAGGTAAAAATACACCTCTTATCTTATTTTTTTTTTTTACTTTTAAAAAAATTAAAAATAAATAGGTAGATCGACTTTTTAATATTTCTGTTACCGCACCACCACAACCAATACTACCAAAAAAATTATACAGATTACGTTTATTTGTTCCTTTATCAAGGTATAGAAAAAAAACGTCACATAAGATTTTAATTTATTTCACACGATTTTACAATTACATATACATATGTGATCAGAATCACTTTCACTTAATACGTGAAACGTATTATAAAATTTATAATAAAAATACACAATACAACACATGCATGAATTATCGCACGATGTATGATATATCAATGCGCGTGATATACATTTTTATTAAAAATTCTATAATATATCACCTTGATGATAATGATGGGTGGTGTCTCTCTCTTACTATAAATATAGGTAGGTAGATCAACAATAATGTAAATATTTTATATTCGAAGTAACAATGGAATGTAAACAATGTATCTTTAACAAAATAATAATAAAATATAATACTATGTTCACTTTTAAATACTTAGTATCAATAGTATGTACAAAATATATTGCCACATGGTTTTTTTTTTTCATTTTTTATTTATTTTGTAATTAAATTTGAATAAACGCGCAAAAATAAGAACTAAGTACTTTTATTGAAAAAATATAATAATAATAAAAAGAAAAACAAATCATAAAAAACTATTTTATTATTTTTTCTCTCTTTATATTCTTGTTCTATGCATTTTTTTTTTGGATTTCATTATGCAAGAATGTAATTTATTACTATTATGTGCATTATCTGTTAACAGAATATCAAAATAATTTACATTTTACTAGCTAATTATTATTCATTTTACCGATGTTAGCAAAAAAAAGAACACACATAAAATGAATGAATGATTGATAGTGTTTTTTTAATTGAATAAATATGTATGTACGTATGTATACATATATTTTTTAAATAAAATATATAGATATATATTTATCATGAGAAGTGTGTGTAACTACTGTACAATATGCATCAATTGATTCACTTCCATTGTATTGAAAGCGAAAGTTAAAATTGTTTAAATATTATATTTAAAAAAAAAAAAACAGTAGAAGTACCTACAAATATTTTTTTAATGGTTGTACAAATAAACAATGTACAGCACTTGTAAAATTTCATATACTAATGTATAGTATGTATTTATGAACATATTCAATTTTGCGTAAAAATATGAATAAAAAAACTGTAACTTTTCTTTTTTATCGCGTGTGAAAATAGTAATTTTTTTTTTTTTTTTTTTTGTGTATTGTTCATGTAGTGGAAAAATGAAAAACCATATAAAAATCGTACATACATATACATATTTCACATACTGTAACAACCAACAAAGAAAAGTGAAAATTTTTTCCTTAGAAATATTTAAAAAGTAGAACCGAAATTTAATCTACAATATGAAATAAAGGAAAAAACAATTATGTACGAGTACATGTACCATATTAGCCAGGTTTTTCATTTTAATTGAATTGATATTTTGTGTAAAAATTTAGGGAAATTTTCAAGTGCATTTATGTGTGTATTTAAAATAATTAATCAAATAAAAAAGAATTTTTAATACTGAAATATTTTTGACTTGAAAATCAGTTTGCTTAGATTAAATTCTAGTGAATAAACATTATAGTATTTTATTTGTGTTAGACCAAATTTGAGGACCGAATATCATAAAAAGTAAAATCTTAAAACTTTCATTAGCGATGTAATATTGCATTGTCATGCAGTTCTGAGCTATGTTTAAAGTTTCAAGTCTCTATTTCATCAAAAAGTTGGTTAAAAATCAATTTCTAAATTTGTACCGAACAGACAGACAAGCTAATAAAAATATTTTAAAAAAGCAACAAATTTGAATTCATTTTGAAAACACAGCAGGGAAGATACTTTTTTTTATTGAGTGAAAAAACCAAATAAAAACATTTGTTTTGTGAAAAAATTGCAACAAAATTTCAACCCTCTAGCGGTCAAACCGTTGGGATTGAACCCCCCTCCCCTCCAATACGATTTTCGATTTGTCTCGATGAGCCCTATCTATGATATTCTTTTGGTCGGTGATAACGAAAACACCCTGTATGTATTACGGAGTTTAAAGTTTATTTGTTTCAAGTGTTTTAACATAAAATTTGAATGCAATACTGTACATCTCATTTTAAGCTTTAATTTTACGTATCAATTTTGAAAAGAAAAAGTGGAATGTCCGCTTTTGAGATAATGTTCTTTCAATTTCCAAAATCATAAAAACCTTAAAATCAGACTATGGTAACTATGTACGTATACAGTGCATAGTTCATATAGTTATTTGTGCAGAGCAATTTTTTTATATAAAGTCGTCGACATTTGAAGCCGATATATTTATTTTTATGGAAGATATACCAAATCAAAAAATATAAAAAAAATTGCTCTACACAAATAATTATGAAGAAGACTGTAGTGTAGTAGCTAAGAACAGAAAAAACGACATTCAACTCGACTGGGAATCGAACCACAGATCTTTTCCTTTCCGGGAAAATGCTCTGCCCACTGAGCTACCGAATGTCATGTCGCTTATCTTATTGTTCTTAAACTACCTAAATATTGTTGATATTCAAATCTTCTACATATGTACTTATATACATATGTATATTTCACCAAAAATTTTGTATATACGACACTTAAACGAACCAAAAATGGTCCTATCAAAAAAAAAATGACTGTTGGTAGTGAAGAAAATTTTGCTTAACATACCAGAGTTTGGTATTTCAAGAAATCCATGGTGGTTGGTTGGTTGACGTGGCGGTTCTTTGGATTACTTTCAAAGACCTAAATAGCACTAACCGTGCCGTTTTGATACCACGCACCTCGCAGTTGTCGAGTCAAACGTTTGTAAACCCTTCTGTCATATATACACCTACAGTTTAAAGTGGAACCACTAAATTCGTTGGTATAGAGAATGAATTTTATTCGTATGACAGGAAGAATTATATTTCAATTTCAATTTTTCAAGTCGTATTTTAATACTTTGAAACCTTGCGCCCAATGATAACGACAACGACAACTGCTTTCCGACACCGACAAAATTAGAAGTAAATCTAAGTGAACGACAACGTTGTCATTGGGCGAGAACAACAGTCGTTCTATTGATTCTAATTGAACGTCACGTTGTAGTTGTCGTTGTCGTTACCATTGGGCGCAGGCTTTGACGCTAAATATTTAATCAGTGAATACCTTTTATGAATTGAATCATAATGACAACTTGTTAATGAATAAATATACCACTTTACATTTATAGTAAAATTCTTGATAGCCTTGTTGTGATATTGTAGTATTTCATTTGAAAAATTTTTATAAATAACATTCTTCCGAGGAAGAATCATTGACATACCACAAACATTAAATAATAATAATTATACTCGTATTTAATACATCATACTCGTATTCGTATCAGTTTATTAATTGCTATTTATGTTCAGCCTTTAATACATTTTACTTAGTTAGTTAGTTTTTTTTTTTTTTTTTACAAATACAGATTTTGTGATGACAATAACTTCCTTAATAATAAATCGATTTTTTTTTTTCATTTTAACAGGTGCCAATAAAATGCAATGTAATCATTAAATGTGAAATACCTTTTGTTCTATGTCAATCTTTAGTTGTCTTTGTTTACCATTTACGGTGTTAATGAACTAAAATCATGAACAATTTAAACAAACAACCAAACAAAAAATATTGATGAATCAATGTTTGTGAATCATTATAAACGGATATAGGTATAATGTTTAAATAAAAAAAAATGTATCTATACATTACATAGGTATTACTTCAAAATCTATTTTATGAGAGAAAGAAAGAAATTATAAAATAAGTCTTGTGGAAGTAAAACTTTTAATCGAAAATTAAATCGTTTTAAATTGCTTCTTCTTTGTTTATTTTTTGTGATTTTTTTTTAATTTGCAACAACCATAGTGTTCATGTGAAACTGTGGAAGTGAAATGATGAAATTCTCACAAAATATTATTTGAAGGACTGGAACGAAAAGTATTGCACCCGAAGTAAAATATGTATTTGAAAAAATAGTTTTCGGTATAAAAACAAAATTTATTGAACATTTTTACATTTTTTTAATACTGAAGATTCTACGTATACATAAATTGCTTTTATATTTTAGTTTTTCTGATAAAGTGCCTAACTTTTGACTTTATTCTTCTCATAATGTTCTGCACAGTTTAGTTTTCGACCTTTTCTGAAATCTTTACCTTTTTTTTCTGAAATTTTCTAACGAAATCGATGCTTTCTAGTCATTTCGAAGTTTTCTTTTCACAATTGCTCAGAATTTTTCGAACGGATGAAGTTGAGGGCAATTAGGTGGGTTCATCTCCTTTAGTACAAAATTCACTATTCCGTTATCAAGGAGTTCTAGAACTTCTCTAGAATATTGACAACTAGCTAATTCTAGGTAGATCTAGCCAAAACAATGTAGAGGTAGAGTGCTCTCTCAAAAAAGGTAACAATCTCTTCTTCAAGCACTCTTTGATGTATAAGTCAGCGTTCTTCGTTCTTTATGTAACAAATGACTTGCTTCTTTTGCCATACTGACAGATGGCCTTCCATACCATAAATTTTTTCCAAATTTTTCCACTGGTATAGATTTCAATTCATGACTAGTCTTTTTCGTCTTCATTTTTGTAACTGTGGTCCGGAAATGTTTTAAAATCCGCTTTTACATGGGTTCCAACATCCATCACAATGCAATCTTCGAACCCAGTTAAAATTTGGTAATAAAATTTTCGGCTTCTTCTAAAAGCAAGTTTTTCTTTTTATTCTATACGTTTTAGTATTTTGTTTTCTGTAGGTCTTAAAGTGATGATTTTTTTTATTCGCTGAACCGTGGTGTGTGACGTACCTGCGGCTTTAGCCATATCTCTAATGAACCGAGTAGGACAATTCTGCAGCTGCCGCAGTACTTTCTGCTTCACATCTTTCTTTGAAATACCTTGCGAGCTGCCACTTTTAGGTTTTTCCGCGACCGTTCCCTCTTTAATAAACCGCTCGATAGTTCTACGAACCGTCCATACTGATGTATCGACAAATGTGGCTAAATCGTTTGTATTGATATTTTTATTTTCAACAAACTAGGCAATTATTTCTCACCTAATATTTTGTTGCGAACGTACCATTTTCAAACGGGATATAATTATTTGAAAAACCCTTTAAAACTGATAAATATACAGTCCAAGACACGTTAATTTATATCGTCCGGTTGCTCAACAGGTATCGTTAATTAACAGCAGAATTTTGGAAGAGGTACAATACTTTTCGTTCCAGTCCTTATGTGAAACTAAATAAGAAAGATGTTTATACATACATATGCATGTATATTTATAGTATTTAGAACTTTATAGTCATAATTTTTAAAATAATGATTATTTTTTTTTTGATTGTAATAAACGGATTCAAAGGCTTATTTTGCAATTAATCATTCATGTAATATCCTAATCAAATTTCAAATTTCTACTCTTCAGGAACGTACAGGAAAAAATAACATACTTATCTATACAAATTTAAACGTTAAGATCAGTATGTGTTATTCCGTAAATTAATGAGAGTATTAACTATCTGCGTCCCGTTGAATAATCGACTATAGAATTTTACAGAATTAAACAGTACAAATGTTATAAAATACTGCAAAAATTGCTTTATGTACCTCAGCACCCAGTTATTAAAATATGTACGTATTTAATTGCATGTTGCATTTAGATGTCAAGTGGTAAAAAAAAAAAAATTTATTATTCTTTTGTTACTTGTTTTTTATTATCTACAATTTTTTTTTCTTCGAACTTTGATTTGTTAGGAAATTTAACAATCACCTGGCTCCGCTGATGATGATTCATAAAATACATACATTTATGTATATTGTATATGTATGTATATACGAGTATGAGTACATATATCTATAAATTAAATTGAAAAATGAACACTTCTTGTTTTAACGGTTATTTAATTACAATCATTTTATAATTTATCTATATATAATCAAAATAATTGTAATAGTAATCAAATTGAAACATTTTAATACATGTTAAATGAATAACTGCTAGTTCAAGAAATACTATTATGCTTCTCAAACATTTGAAAAAATAAAAGAAAACTTCTATTAAAACTTGTATCTTTCTTTTTTACTGTAGATATGTATATATACCTACATACATAAAAAAAAAGAATTAGTTATGTATATAAAAATGCAAAATCCTTAATTATTTATTAGAATTTTCTGTTAAAGCAGATACAGATGTACTTTCATGCAATTCAGTTTAATTATCAAAAACAAAAAAAATAAAATTTGTTCAAATTTCTTAAATTTTCATTTTTTCGTAAAAATTTATTTTTATTTTCATAAAGGCACTCAATCAATTTTATTTTTACTTTTCTAAAAAATTTTCATGTTCTAATTTTCATATAATTTTTTTTTTTTTTTTTTTTTTTTAAAGAAAATTTACATATTATCGATGTTTTATTATTTATAACTTTTATAGTCAAGTCATAAATATTAAATGACAAAAAAAAAAAAGCATTAACTATAATTTTAAAGATATAGCTAGATACTTTTTTGTTGTTGTTGTTTTGTTTATTTTTTTGTTGTTGTCTGATGTAAAAATGATATAAAAGTAGACTAACCAACCATATTATAAAAAGATTGACTATATCATAAAAATGGTCATCAAGATTTATATTATTAAAAAGATATCTACTTTTGCATATAAATAAAGAAAGAAAGAAATTTCATCTTCAATTAAATATCTACTAATCAAAAGTTTTAACTTGAAGTAAATATAAAAATATGAAAGAAAGACACTACATACAGACTTAGTATATTGGACATGATCTGCATTCTAATCAACCATATACGAAATACTTATAGTATGACATCTATGTATTTTATAATTTTACATATATAGTATACACATATGTACATATACAGGGTGATTCCGTTACGGTGTCCGACCGGGAAACTACGAATAGGTCTCGGCGAGGGGAACAAAAAATCGTATTGGTGGGGGTGGGGGGAAATCTCAACGGTTTAGGAGTTAGAGGGGGTTAAAGATTTTTGGTACTTTTTTCATATTTTACCCTATAACTTTTTACAAGGGCACGCTAGGCTCACTAACTCTTTTACATAATTGTGAAGGACTCCTGTGCCTTTCCATCAACATCTTACCTGCTGCTGTGTATTCGACCATTCAGAAGTTATAAGGCCTCAAAACCATAATTTTGTCATTTTTTCACAGATTTTTGGACTATAACCCTGCTTTACTCAAAAAAGGCTTAAATTAACCCTCATTTTTTATTGCAGAAAATGAAGGCTCAATTAATTCTACATCGATTTGTTATCATCATTTTTTTCAAAAAATGCATAGTTTTCAAGATATTTGCACTTGAAAACTAGCATTCCAAGCACCTATTTTCAATTTACACTGTAATAAAAGCACGTGTTCAATAATATAATGAATTTCAGACTAATATTTTCAGATTTTTTAAGAGGTCTTCTTCAATATCTCGAAAACTATGCATTTTTTGAAAAAAATGAACTCCTAAACCGTTGAGATTTACCCCCCCCCCCCCCCCCCACGAATACGATTTTTTGTTCCCCTCGCCGAGACCTATCCGTAGTTTCCCGGTCGGACACCGTACCGGAATCACCCTGTATACGTAGGTTACATACCCAAAGATATATATATATATAGGTATGAACACATGACATTTGTAAACGTATCTAAACATTATCTTAATAAATAAGAATAAACTAAAATAATATAATTAAAAAGAATAAGAAAACAGACAAAAGCCACAAATAATTTCCTGTTTAATTTAAATAAATGACCGTTGTAAATATGTATGTATCTACCTACATAATAAATGTAATAAATTTAGATAAGATTTTTTTTTTTTTGAATTTTACATAAATTAATTTGAATTGTAGGAGAAAATGTGTAGTGAAATAAAATACAAAATTTAAGATTGCATATAAAAAAAAAGTGAATTTTATGCGATTTATATTTTAGATTAATTGGATCAAAACTTTAAAAATATATTAATTGAATTTGAAAAAAAAAATACTATATATTGAGATTGATTGACATGTGACACAGATTTTCTGTTTTAAAATACATATAAAGTAAATAAGGATTTGTGTAAATGTATAAATTTTATTGTGGATTTTTTAAAACTAGTTTACAAAAAAAAATTTAATATCTTTTGCACACAAAATTGGCTTATTTTGAAAATTTTCATTGTAGTTTCAAATATTTTTACTTTATCTGGAATTGTGTAATCATATATTGAATTTAATTCGACCAATTTTTACAGCCTCTGTAAAGTCCCGATGATTTAAACTTCTCATGCAATTGCAGATTAAAAAAAATTTTCTGTCATAAAATTTTATAGAAGAAGGCAATACACTAAATTTGTAAAAAAATGAATGTGAAAGTGTATATAATGAAGAAAAGAAGTGTTTAAATCAATGTATTGTAGTTTCTATTAGAAAGGTTATTTATGATCAATTTGATAGTCAAGTTTTAAAAGTTTCCGTTAGTTAATATCTGCTCACAATACTATTTAAATATTGGAAATTTATTTTCAGAATATTCAAGTATTATTGCAACCCTCTAGCAGGCAAGACCGCCTTCAGGCGTTGGCGTGAGGCCATTTCAAAGCACTTCGAAAAATCGGCAAACATCAAAAGCCCGAAGATTTGACAGGAAATCAAATCAATTTGTAGAAATTGACTGCCCTAATCTGATAAAGGAGTACAACCATCATATGGGTGGTGTTTATTTAATTGTCAGTCTTCTAGAACTATACCACGTACGCGTATTTGCTCCACCGACTCATCTATAATGAAAAGATGTAGGAGCCATTAGATTTTCGATCTGAAGTTGCTGATGTGCTCTCTAGGTTCCAGGAGTCTAATGCAAAATAAAAAAAAAACGGTCGGAAGGTCGTCCAATATATCAATAGAAGTAGGTAAAGAGGAGTCGTCATCTGCTAAAAGAGAATATGCACCACTAACTGATATACTGTACGATAGTACTGACTACTGGCCATATGCTGGATTTTTTGGACATAAGTGGAAAGCGAATTTGTAAATTGAAAGGATGCAAGTCGGAAACACAAGTTAAATGTACTAATGTAATTTAAATTTGTGTTTGTCTGTCAATAAAAAGTGTTTTCGAATATTTCACACTAGATAAAAGTAAATAACATAAATAAAGTTAAATAAAAGCTCTGTACAAATTTATTTTTATTTTTTCCCTTTCCCTAGCAAGTCTGCCTCTAGGGGAATTACCTGTTTAGGCTTCTGACAGGTGCATTTTTCACTTGAAACAATTTTTGATATTAGATTTGAGTTTCTAGAAAATTATGCTTCCTTAATTTTTTCAGCGAAAACAAAAATTGGCCAGCTAGGGGTTTAAGTCAGGGCTTTTTTAAAATTAGCTTGAAAAATATTTTGAATTTTTTCTTTTGTTTCTTGATACTGAAAAATATATTTTTCAACAAAAAACCAGCAAATTTAAAATAAATATTCTCTCAACGAAAATTTCCTCTTATAAAAATAAAACTCTAAACTAAAGAAAAACATATTTCTTTTTAAATATTTTTTTTAAGCCATTAAAAAACAAAATTACTTTTTAACTTTTCATTTTAATTAATTTATGTACATATTTGAAATTCAGAAAAATAAAAAAATATAAAATTAGGTACATATATTATATCACATCACATACATATGTACATATTTATTTTTAAAATTGTCAAAAACCCAACTATTTGGTTCAAAGATTAAATTTGTATAAAAAATAAAACAAATTTGTAGAAGGATTTTTATTTCTGCACATGTCTCTAGCATTGGAACTTTTTTTTTTTTTTTTTTTTTTTCAAATTAAAAGCCAAAACTATGTGTGAGTATTTTATTTGCTCATAAAAATTTTTTTAAAAATTATTCTTGTTATTTGAAATATTAAAATTTTGTTAGATTTTTACGCAAATAATCAACAAAAAAATTGAAAAAAGAACACACATATATTATTTGTAAACTATAATTTTAACATTGAATTACTTATTAATTAGAGAAAATTTAGTGCGCATGCGCGAAAGTTTTAATTTAAATTTCGTTTTTGTGTTTAACATAATTTTTTTTCTCTGTTTTAAATTTAAATTAAAAATTAAGATACATATACTTTTTTTTCTTCTCTTATTATGTATTTACTTTGTATTTTCTTAAAATATGTTTTTTTTTTTTATCTAGATAGAAATTCTCACACACACCATTTTTGGATGCATGTAATTTGACACTGCTACGATACGATGACAACAAAAATTCTCTTTAGAATAAAAAGCTACTGTAAATTATTGTGAGTGTTAATATTTTTCTTAGCTATTTTGCTACCGCTTTTTGAATTTTTGTTTTTATTTTCTTAATTTACTTTTTGCCATAATGTACGAGAAAAAGCATTATATGAGGGGATTTTTGATTATAAAAATTTTAAATAACGTTCCTTCTCTCAATTGAAACAAATCACCCACTTGCAAAATACATTAGTTAAAAAAACAAAATATGTATTTATAACATTTTTGAACGTCAGACAGACGAAAACAACAACATCAAAATAACAAGATTTATATGTATGTACATACTTTATAATTCAAAATGAGATGTTGATCTGAAAAACAAATTTTTGTTTTAGTTTTTGACGTCATTAGATCTTTAGCAAAACTGATGACGTTTATGTAGAAAGTCGATAATGAAAATGTACAATATATTCTGGATGGTAGGTAAGAAAAAGCTGTTAATTTTACTTCTTTAATATGAGAAAAAATCAAAATAAACTTAATTATTTTTTAATAATTTTTAAAACTAAGTTCCTTCAATTGAGTTTTTTGCGCACGTACACTGACAATTAAACTTGGGTTTTTATTTTCTTCAAGGTTTGTTACAAAATTTATATTTAATTTGTTTGTATCCTTTCCTTCAGATACATACTATCAAAGATAGAAATCTAGAAAACTGAAACTTATTGTTCAAATGGCAACCAATGTTTAGATGGCTAGAATACGGATGTACATACTTTCTTTGCTTCTAAACATTACTTATTTGAATTACTAAGTAAATACCTAAAATATATTACTCGGTATATAAGTATCTATATAATATATACCTTCAATTAATATGTTTTGCCCCTTTTATTTCGTAGCGCACAGAATTTTAAAAATACATAATTTCTTTCAAATCACCCGATACTATAACAGAAAATTTTTTTTAAAAAAAGTACATTTAGCAGAATAAAGCTTTTTTACCATTGACTTCTGAATGATACTTGTGAAGAAAAAAAAAAGTATTTAAAATATCACTTACAACTTTCTATATAAAAAGTATATCTACTTGTTCTCATTGTATCGTTTGTTCTATTTAAAATATTCGAGAGGAAGTAAATATTCTAACTTAAGTTTTAAATGGGTGGAAAGAGGCTGAAATACTTCAGAGTTAATACACACAGGCACAGCAGCAATAATATATAGATTTTATAGAGTCAGTCAATTTTTATTTGAAAAACATACACAGATAGCGTATAGTTATAGAGTACAAAATGATTAAAATCTATAATATATATTCTTATATCTAACATGGAATCTGTATCTATTAATTTCTTCTCAGAGTACACAAATAACATACATACATCAAAGTGTGTATTTCAAATGTTTAATTTTAAATTCAAATATTATGTATTATTAAACTTCTATGAGTAAGATTTTAATTATAGAAAAATTGTGTCCTCAATAATTAAACATACGACAAGAAAATTAATTTGAAGAAAAAAAGAATTCGTATATATAATATGTATGGCATACATATTATTGTCACTTTTAATACTTTCTTTTTTTTTTCTTTTTTTCTTTTTAAATATTAAATTTTGTAAAAGCATATTTTCATTTGGGAAAACAAGAAAATCTTAAAATTTTTTGTTGCAATTCAAATTCTCTCGTTATCCATTTATGTATTTTGACTTTATTCTCAATTTTAACACTATTTTCGAAAATATTCAATAAATTTTCAAATAAAATCTAAATTTACATATCATAATAATTACAATGAAATAATAATTATCATAATAATCGGTGTACTATGAGAATTTTTTTTTCTATATGAATAATTATTTTATTATTGATGCAGGTGGTTTGAATTAGGTACAGGTTTTATCATACATTATATGAAAAATGACTTACGTATGAGTGATATAGATGTATCATGTTGATGTGTTTTAATAATAATAATAAAAAAAAAAAAAAGAAGAATGAGTCAATGTCACGTTATTATTGTGTCAATTCAGTTTGAAAAATAAATTTAATCAAATACTTAGTGGTTTTTTTTCTTAAAATAAATCACAATGATTTGTGGTTCTAAAAAAAACACGTTTGTGGACAGTTTTGTATTGGTTTTCAATATGTATTTGAATGTCTCAGAAGCCAAATCAATTAACTCCATTTTTAAGATTTTTTAAGTTTTAGTTCCAGAACTCGATTAATTCTTTGGTTTCTCATATTCAAAATAATTGGATGTGATGATAAGTCATTAAAATACTAAATTAAAAATATTTTTTCGGTCTTCGAATCATAATAAATTTATTATCGGAGCTAATTTATTACTTTTCTATACGTTTTTATATCAAATTGGCAAGTGAGGCATCCATTTTATGTTTTTCTAAATCTAAAATGAAACAACTTGTCTATAGAATTTAAACTAGCCACTCAATCAAATTCATTGGAGATTATATTTATGTAGCTAATTTATCAAATAAATACAATTGTTCCTTTGTAAGAAAGGGATGAAACAAAAACTATGCTATACCTAGAAAGGTAAAAAAGATACAAAAATGATTGTGAATGTCGAAATTAAAAGGTAATGACAAAAAAATTGGAACACATTAAAATTAGGGATTTTAAATGCTTCAGGGAACACATATTTTTTTGTTTTTGTTTTAATTTTTCAGCATCAGTTAAATGTTTTATATTACGTTTACCCTAGAAATTTAAGAGCTTATTCAGCAAAATTTCACTTTTAACGAGAATTGGCGCTTATTGCTTTTTTTCTTCAATTTAATTTTTTCTCAATTTAAAACATAATGCGATGTCAATTAAGTGCCGCCTGTGTTACTGTTACTGTTGCTAATGGTCAATTCACTCTTCCTTTTTTAGTATGTACATATATACAAAAAATGTAACAAGGGTTTAAATAAAAAATTAGGTTGTTTCAGAAATGTCAAGAAAAAATGACAATCATTTCTTGATAAAATAAAATTTAAAATTGACATATTATGTATAAGAAAATTTCAACCCATTTCAAAAATAAACACTATAGATATTTCTATATTTTAAATGTATTTTTGCATTTTAAAAATGATTCTATTTCAAAATAAAATATTTTAACAACTAAGAATTTTAAGAATTAATTATGCATGACAATGTAAGGATAATGACATTTTTAAAATGTTTTAGCTTTTTAAAAAAAAATATGTCAAAAACGATTTTTGAATAAGTTAGTAAATTACAAAACGGTGTATATAAAGTTCATTTGTTAAAATGTTTTTCAAACACATAAATGTGTACATAAATGAAATTGAAACTTATACAGGGTGGGCCAACTTCGACTGACTGATTTTAAAAATTTGTAACTTTTGTATTTTTAACTTTTTTAATTTTTTTTTTTTTTTTTTTTTTTGCAGAATATAAAGAATTTTATAAAATTTTATAATGCCTACATACACAGTGCAAAAACGAGTCGAAATTATTGAATTTTATTATTTTTCCCGACAATCTATTGTCACAACGCAAAGTAAATACCGTAACTGTTTTAATTCTGCAACAGCTCATTTTGAGGAGGTGGGTGCAGTATGTTTTCAACCACGACCAAATGTTCATGGACCTGTTCACAATAAAGAAGCTGTACAGGTTGAACGAAAGGGTGTCAACGATGATCCTAATGTCGACGTATTACTCAATTGCGCATCTCAAGAGCATCGCTAAGACGAATTTTAAAACTTGATCTCACGGTGTTTCCATATAAGATTCAATTGGTAGTTACAAGAATTATTACCACGGCGAGAATGACAATGGAGATTCTTCGAGAGCTTTTCGGTGACTGAATTATTTCAAAAAATGCAAATTGGCTTGGTCTCCCCGTTCTCCAGATTTTACGGCTCCTGATTTCTTTTTGTGGGGCTACTCAAAAGGAAAGGTTTACACGAATAAGCTACAAGCGATTCAAAAGCTTAAGCAAAATATTCATGCTGAAATAGCAAATTTAGAGGCCGAAACAAATGCAAAATGCATTTAAAAAGCAATTCATTGTCAGGAAAAAAATGGAGGCCATTTAAGAAATATTATTTTAAACAACTATAGTCAAAAAAAATTTAAGAAATTACACTTCATTTCAAAAAAAAAAAAAAAATTATAGTAAAAGTTTAAAACTGCAAAAGTTATTAGCTTTTTAAACCAGTCAGTCGAAGTTGGCCCACCCTGTAGTTCAAAATACAAATTAAAATTAATAATAGTTTCAACAATCGAAATCAGTTTTCAAACTTGAATATCTCTTAACCCTGTGGTCCGAATAACTTGAAATTTCTGTACGGTGTTCTTCTCGTCATTCTCTATATACAAAATCTTTTAAACAAATAGATCCTTGCAGGGAGCAAGTTACAGAGCTCCCAAGTAAAAAGTTACGCGGATCATTGTTAAGGAAATTTTTGTAGACATTTTCACTTCTTTAAAAAATTATGTTCCCGGAGGAGTAGGAAGCTGAAATTTCGCAAGAATGTTCCTTGAAGGGTTCTCTTCAGGAATTTTTTTATGGGACGAAAGGGACGAAAATGTCTACAACAATTTTTTTAACATTGATCGGCGTATGTAAAATTACAATAAATATAGATCGGAGTGTTAAACAACCTTAGGCCTTATAGACACAGCAAAGTTGAAATTGATCCATAAATAAGACCAAACAGAAATTGTGTCCACCTCTTAATGATAGCCTAATGATAAAGAGAAATTTTGAGATTGTATATAAATACATAATATGTAATTACAATTACGTAATTACGTCATTCTTGGCAACTTATAGGCGCAAAAAATGAGAAAATAATATAAAAAATATAAAATTTAACTCTTGATTTGCATGCGTTGAAAAAAACAATAAATAAATTTGAATATACAGGATGTTTCCGTTATCCAGCACCAAAAGGATACCATAGATAGGGCTCATCGAGACAAACAAAAAATCGTATTGGAGGGGGGGGGGGGGGAAATCCCAAAGGTTTCACCGCTAGAGGGCGTTGAAGTTTTTTCGCACTTTTTCCGCTAAACACCCCATAACTTTTTGCAGGGGCACTCTAGGGTCACCTTGTATTAAAAAAATGTAGAAGACCCTTTGCCCTTTTCAACGATACCTTACTTGTTCCTCTTTTCCTAACTATTAAAAAGTTAGAGTCGTTTAAAATCAAAATTTTGTGAATTTTTACCCATTTTTTGTGTTCAACCCTGCTTTACTCAAAAAAGGCTTAAATTAACCCTAATTTTTTATTTCAGAAAAAGACGGCTCAATTAATTCTGCATCGATTTGCTATCTTCAATTTTTGCAAAAAACTAATAGTTTTCGAGATATTTGCATTTGAAAATTAGCACTTCTAGCTTCTATTTTCAATTTTAAGTGCAATAAAAACACGTGTCCAATAATCCAATGAATTTCAAACTTATTTTTTCAGTTTTTTCAAAAGGTGTTCCTTAATATCTCGAAAACTATTAGTTTTTTGCAAAAATTGAAGATAACAAATCGATGCAGAATCAATTAAGCCTTCTTTTTCTGAAATAAAAAATGAGGGTTAATTTAAGCCTTTTTTGAGTAAAGCAGGGTTGAACACAAAAAATGGGTAAAAATTCACAAAATTTTGATTTTAAACGACTCTAACTTTTTAATAGTTAGGAAAAGAGGAACAAGTAAGGTATCGTTGAAAAGGGCAAAGGGTCTTCTACGTTTTTTTAATACAAGGTGACCCTAGAGTGCCCCTGCAAAAAGGTATGGGGTGTTTAGTGGAAAAAGTGCGAAAAAACTTCAACGCCCTCTAGCGGCGAAACCGTTGGGATTTCCCCCCCCCCCACTCCAATACGATTTTTTGTTTGTCTCGATGAGCCCTATCTATGGTATCCTTTTAGTCCTGGATAACGGAAACACCCTGTATATTCACAAAATATTTACATATTCCAAATATAAAATAAAAGTTAAGAATTTCAAAAAATTAAGTTTTTTGCTCTCATAAAATACATTAAAAAAAAAAGAAAAATATATTTTTAACTTTTTATATAAACAATTTTAATCCAATTTCTTTTTCCAAATAAACAAAAATGTATGTACATATATTGAAATAAAAGAATAAATATTCCACACATTTAGCACATTATAATTTTATAAAAATTTATTTGATCTTCACAACATCGCCTACATGCAACGCTTAAAATAAATTTTCCTATACCATGAACATAATCAAATTAATTGTGTGGGAGTTCATTATTTACATATATGTACATACATACGGAGGGCGGTCCAACCATCTCCGGCCTGATATACTCTATGAGTCATTTTAACCGGTTGTTCACGTGTTTGTCTTTTACAATTCGTATGTACGTTACAGGTAAAATTTTAAAGAAATTGGTCAGTTATTTCAAGTAGAGTTGTTGATAATATAGCATCATGTCAGTGTCAAGTGAAAAAATTTTTGCATTAGCATATCGTTTAATGAAAACAAAGAGTCGTTTTTAGAACAAGTAGTTACTGGAAATGAAACAATGGTGTTTTATTACGATCCTACTACTAAAGTAGAGTCCATGGAGTGGCGTCGAAAGAGAGAGGGGGCAACAAGAAAAGCCAAGGTCGTGAAATAAAAAAAAAAAGGTGATGGCAACAGTGTTCTGGGATTCTCAAGGAATCTTATTAATTGATTTCTTAGAACCTAATACAGTCATGAATGGCAAATATTATGCTAACTTACTGCAGCAGTTAAGAGAAAAAATAAAGGAAAAACGACGAGGAAGGCTGTCCAGAAATGTTTACTTGCTACATGATAATGCACCAGTCCATATTGCAGCTGTTGCGAAGGCCGCTGTTATGCAGTGTGGCTTCACCGAAATTGATCATCCACCCTACAGTCCGGACCTGGCTCCAAGTGACTTTTATTTGTTTCCGAAAATGAAAAAAGATTTACGAGGAAAAAAATTTGAGACTTTTGAAGAATCAAGGCAGCAATTTTTGACCATTTTAAGGACAAAATTTCAGATTAATTTTTTAAGGGCATAGAAATGTTAATTTGTAAATCTAATAAATGCGTTTAATTAAAGGGCGATTATATAGAAAAATAAAAACTATTTTGTTTTATTCAGACATTTCAATTACTATCAGGCCGGAGATGGTTGGACCGGCCCTAGTATATATACATTTTGGCCAATGATACAATGTGATGCTGATAATTTTGGGTTGAGTAAAAAGTAAATATATGTATGTACTTATGTACTACTTTACAACAATAACAATAATTATAGTAACTATATGCATCAAAATTAATTAAATTGTAATGTTATTTATTAATTGTGATATTATGCTGTTAAAATATTCATTATAAAACGGATAACGGATATATACGTTGTAGGTATATAGGGTGAATATAACAGAACGACAGACTCATTAGTGGAAAAAAAATTTATATATTTAAAAAAAAGGCTTCTTTCGTAAATTTAATGTAGATACATATTTAAATGTATTACATATTACACACGATTTTATTGTAATTTTCATCAAAATGACTACCTATACAGTAAATTTTAGTACAGAATGCAAGAATTCTGTGTAATAAAATATATTTTTTTGTTTTCGAATTTATTTAAATTTTCTATTAAATAAATCATATTATTTAATATACTAATTTGTCATCAACTTTAAATTTAAAATTCATTTATTATTTCTGTTCTTTTATCTGTGGAAAATAATTATATGTATATGTCCCTCTGTGAATCCGAAAATTAGACGATGATATAAAATCAACAATTTATTGTATTTTATTATGCCGTCTTGATACTCATCCAAAAAGTAACATTAATTACAAATATATATAAATATAAATTAATACATATATCTTATTTTATAAATAGTCCATACAACAAGTTGTTTTTTTTTTTTTTGTATGAAAAAAAAATGTATTATATTAGCAGAGAATAAATTAAAAAAATTTCAAATTACATATATGTACATATGTATGTATATCTACATTTTCTTCGTATTGAAGACTGTTATAATTTTCTAATATTTTCAATTCTCTTTTTCTTTTCTTTTAATAAATCTTTCATTCCTGCCAAATTATGCAATTCAAGATTGAGAGAAAAAAAAAATATTACATAGTCGTTATGAAACAAATTTTTAAAAAAGAACAACAAATTTGTTTATAATAGATTATTATTTTCTTTTTTTTTTGCTTTAATTTGAAAAATGAAACGTTGTGTTGATGTAATTTGCTAGTATAACGACAAACAAAAAATATTTTTCAAATAAAATCATGAACTATTATAAAATCAAAAGTAAAAGAAGAAAAAAATAGAGAAAATTATGAATGAAAAATTATTTTTAGTTTTTATTAAAAAATTTTATAATTTAAATGTCATAAATCAATTTTATTAGAGCAGGAAATGCAATTTTATGCCTCTTATTCAATGATTTTAATTAATTTTTTCGAAGATTTTTTTTTTTTCGGTTAGATAATTTTGAAAAAATTTAAATTAGAAAATAATGAGTTTAAATTTAAATGAAAAAAAAAAAGTTACAAAATAAAATTTTTAAAGAAGAAAAAAAATGTAACATTTATTTTAGTATAGGTGTTTATACTATTGCAGAAATTTGCTTAAAAACTAGTTTTTGTTGGTGATGTTAGTGACTGGGGGACATTGAAGGAAATTTGTTCAAATCATTTTACTCTTTTACGTTCATATATATATAGTTCAAGTGTATTCCAGTTAAATATAAATAATAATAAATAATCCACCCAAAAACCTACTAAACCGAAAAGTAAGATGTTTTCCAAGAATTCAAGATGTTTTAGTTTTATAAGGCGATAATAGTGACTATGACGGACGGGACATCAAATGACACTCATATTTAAACTCAGAAATTCAACATTATTTTTCTTTAAAGTTCATAAAGTTGTTTTTAAACTTCACATCTCCTGTTTCATGGTAAATTTTTAGGTGGTAGTCTTAGCAAACTACGATAGAAATTTGTTAGTTCTCTCACTCGCCCAAGCTAAGATATAACAAATTATGTTTGCCAGGTCGTATGATGGACGGAACAGGACGTATTTTATTTTGGACAGAAATGGTAATAAAAATTAATAATTAATTAATTAATTACTGTTTATTTTTAAAACTCATAATTGTAAATATTGTAATATTGATAACCAATAACGGACAATTAAAAATATGTAAACAAATTTCATAACCTCAAAAATGAAAAATCCATCTATTGGATAAAGGAATAACTTAAAACCTTTAGAGATGAATTTTAGTGGTGAAATATATCAACTACGCCCAACTACGTTTGCTTTCTACAGTATGAACAGGAGTAATTGAGCGTAGATGGGAGTAGATTCATCTACGCTTGAAATCTCAATAGAATGCAGCTTTTATGTACCTGATTTTGTTTTTGAAACAATTGCTTTAATAACAAAACAAAATTACAGTAGTTAAATATACTACTTGGTGAACCTATTTACGGAATGGGCGATATATCAATATGTATATGTATTTTTTCTAAAAATGTTCTTTAGTTGCTCATCTCTTATCTGTGTGTACCTGGAAATGAATAATCTCCGAAATTTTTTCTAAAGTTCTTAGTCAAAGAACAATTAAAATTTCTAAACAGAAAAAAAGCAAAATTTGTAATAAAGGCAGAATGGCATAACGTTTTCAAATATGTATGTTAAAATGCTAGTCTGATGGATGAGAGAGAAGCTTTAAAAAACCACAAGGATGGGATGGATTGTAGCGTTACGGAGAAAAACAGGAATTCATTTTGATTAAAGCATTCTACAGAAAATTCTAAAATCATATTTACATAGGTATAGGTATACCACACTATATTATATGTCATGATCCAATGTATTGTTATTCACTGAAGTTCATGTAAGTGAATTTCGATTATACAACATTAAATTACGTCAATTTTGTTTTCATGTAAATTTACGTTTGAAATAAATAACATTTGTTGAAAAAATACTTTATTTTTATTATTTCAAAAAAATTGAAAATACACAATAAAATATCAAATCCATATTACATAGTACATTTGAGAAACAATTTCTCATTCATTCAGAAATAATATGTTAAAAACAATTCAAAATTAGAATGAATGATCTATTCAATATTATAAGAGCGTAAATATCAAGCTGTACTTAATTATTGGTCAATCAAATATTAAAAATGAATAAAAAAAAAAATATATATATACATTAAAAAAACAAAACAGTATGAGGAGAAAAAAAAACCGATTCTTGAAAAATTAAATAAAAAAAGAGTAAAGCATTCGATTTACTTCAATTAGTTCCCTTTCGCTTATTTTTCATTATCATACAATTGCCAATTGAATTCATTCGACCGTGACTGTTGTTTTTATTTTTCTTCATTTTACTTTATTTTTACAAAAAAATTAAAAAAAATAAACAACGAAATGAGAATAATGAAAAAATCACAATAAAAGAAAAAAATTTTTTTTTGCAAAAAAAAAAAAAATCAGAAATTCACCCCCAATCACGTTCACAATATTGGTCTGCTGATGGTCTGATATCACAAGCGGTACAGAAAAACGTAAAATCAATACTGTCGTCTAAAAAATAATAACACATATACAATAAAAACAAGGATAACATACATATGTACATATACATATACATATTTATTATTGTCTGAATAAAATGTGGTCTGAAGTGACTGCAGCAAATTTTATAATGTCCTACACATACAAAATTCATTTAAAGTAAAATTTGAAAACAACTTAGGGGTGAACTTGAATAACACAAAATACACGCAGTTTATTATATAAAATTCTAGAAGGGTAGTTTATTTTTATATATACATACATACATATATATGTATTTCGATTGTGTAGAAAAATTAAGCAAAACAAAATCAACTTTAAAAATAAAAATTTCGCAAATATATTATACAAACACCCCTTTTTTTCCGTTATATGTCGCAAATAATATTTTGGACAAGGCACGTTTTATTATCAAAGTAGTACTTTCATTTAACATTTCTCTTTTGATTGTCTACTACTTTTTGAGTAGAATCGATATAGAAAATATGAAAGCAATGAAAATAAGACACCCTCACTCACCCTCAAATTTACAGTCAAGCAGTCAAGCTACTCGTATTCGATTTTGAATTTGTGGATTGATCAACCAATATTTTTGAATTAAATTACATTTTTTTTTCTAGAACAGCACTTTTGTGGCAAAAACATAAAGCACTTCCTGTGTATTACATTATCAGAAAATATTTTATTTTAACACATAAAAACAAAAAAAAATGATATTTTACTAACATTTTTTATGTCACTAAACGATTACAAAGACTATAGTACAGTAGTGACGACCTACTAATGTGCCAGTGACGGAAATGATGATGAGTACACTGATGATGATAATGATGATGATGATGATCAGAATGAATGATTATTAAAATTTGAATTTCATTTTATTCTTCATTTCTTTGAATCTGCATCTTAGGTGAAAAATTGAAAACAAAAACAACAAAATACATATCTCAAAGAGTGAAAGCATATATGAAGAGGGCTTTAATATCTAAATTAAAAGAAAGTTTTTATCTGATTTTAAAAATAATTTTTCTAGTCAAATTTTTATTTTTAGTTTTGAAAAAATCAAAATATAATCGATGACTAATATTGAGCAGCATAAATTTTCGGACGTAATAATTATAATTTTGGCTGAAAAAAAAAAAAGAAAAAATAAATGGAATTTCGAACATATTGAATGTTTTAATGTGCGTGGGTAGTAATAGATTTCTTTTTTTTTTTAAATGAAAAAAAAAATCAAACTTAAAAATAAAAATTAAAATGTTGAAAAGAAAGAAAACATAAGAATATTTTTCCTTGCTCGGTAAGAAAATTTGCCAAAACGTGAAATTCAACACAATAAAATTTAAGTTTTTTTTTTCAGGTAATTTAACTTCTATTTAAAAACCATTTTGCGATAATTCGAAGCTGTGGTATGTAAATAAACTAATAAATGATGATGTAAATACGGTACGCCTGACGCCTGAAAATAATGATTTCAAAAGAAGAAAAAAAATAAACTGAAAACAAATGTGGAATAGATTTTGGTGAACATTAGATAAGTTTTTTATATTAACTTAAATAAATGAGCATGGGGATTATTATCATTGGAAAATCATTTGAAATGCATTTTTTTTTTAAATTTTATGGGTCCTAGCTATTTTGCTGTGGATTACACATTATTCCTCATATGAATTATGGATTTTCTCATTTCTGGCTCACAGCTTCAATTTTTACCCACTTTTTTTCAACTTTTTGTTTATTCTAGATCAAAAAAACTAACTATGTTCTATTCAACGTCAAAATCTCATACTCCATGAAACGAAATCGTTGCTAATTAGCTGAACAAAGCAAAATAAAAACGCTAAGGGAATTTTCAATTACCTACACCCCTTAACATCAGGCAACTGGAATTTTATTGGGGGTTTTTCTTGATAACAAACTACCAATTAAGATTAAAAGGATCGGCATACTTTTAATATGTGTAAAACTTATTTTAAATTTTTTCAAGTGGTCGTTGCTAATAAGTTGCACATGCTGTATGCTGTATGTATATATGTACATACAAAAAGACATATATGATGACTTTCAAAACTGTTTAACCCTAGGATTGCCTGATCGTATACAAACGTATACACGCGAACTTTGACCCTCAATAAAATATGATCCCTTTGAGCTAGGAACTTGAAACCTTCATCAATTCCTTCATTGGAGAGTTCTCCCTATACACCCCAATTTTCAAGGTCCTAGCTCAAAATCGGTAAAACAAAATATCCTTTTTTGTGCAAAAACACAAATTTGGCCGTGAGTATACAAATGTATACCATACATTTTATATGGAAATTTCAAATTTTTTTAATTTTTTTCAAAGAGCTATATCTCAGCATCTCGTGGACCAAAAACCGTAATTTTTAAGTACAACATTCAACAAATTCAACAATTAATTCAACAAATGCCAGTGTCAACAAAATTTCCATATAAAATGTATGGTATACATTTGTATACTCACGGCCAAATTTGTGACATTCTCGATCAGGCAATAATCCTAGGGTTAAAACCACCATGTTGTAAAATCAGAAACAATAAGAAATTTCAATGTAATATATTTTAGTGTGCCTTTAAAATAGCTGTGAATTTTTCGATAATGTATAAACGTCAAATAAGGGAAAATTTATATATGTAGAAATGAATGATGTATGTAGGAGTGAAAATACATACATACATATATACATATTATGTAAATTATCACATTTTCTTCACCTTTTTATTTGTTATTATTATTTATCAATGGAAAAGTAAAACAAAAATATGGTGGTTGTTCACACTTAAGTCGAAATATGGCGGTGGGAACAAAAAAATAAGGTTAACTTTGGTATTCTTCGCTTTTTAGTTTTAATAAAAATCTTTCTATTTTCTATTTTAATTATCGACTTTTGACAGAAAGTACATGATAATCTAAGAAAATTATTTATAATTACTTTTTTATTAACTATGTAATATATTTTTGCTAAAGATTAAGATATGAAATTTGAACGCATCGATAACGGTTATTAAAAAGTCTTACAAATACAATATCTTTCATGCAAAGCATTGGCAAACATAATATTGTTGAAACGGTATATTAATATCGTACCGTATCGTAACACACTTTTATGCATTTTTAAAATTCACCCACAATTTCATTCTCATTTCACGTTTATTTAAATCTTTTACACAATTTTTATTTCTTCAAAATTCTGTTTCCCTAATTTATTTTTCCTGGAAACACAAATTCTAATTTTACTTTCATTTACGAATATTCATCATACATAATTATGTATGTACATTTACATATAATATGTATGTACGTATCTTTTTTTTTTTTTTAAATAACAAAATTCAATAATTCTTCTCGTATAAACAAAGAGGAAATATAATTGAAATTCGTTCCCTATTTTCATTGCAATCATATAGCCAGATTATTATGTACTATGTACCATCAGATTCATCCATAAAAATCATATTCTAACTTTATTCTATTTTTTATAATTTAGTGCGTGTTGAAAAACAAATAGTTTTATATACATATATACATTATGTACATACCTACATATTATCTTATCTTACATATTATAGGTACATATTTTTAAAATTTATTATACTTTCGCAATCAGTTTATTTTCAATATATTTAATGTATCTAGGTACTATACAGGGTGATTCCGTTACGGTGTCCGACCGGGAAACTACGGATAGGTCTCGGCGAGGCGAACAAAAAATCGTATTGGAGGGGGGGGGGGGGGGGGGAAATCTCAACGGTTTGGCCGCTAGAGGGCGTTGAAGTTTTTTTGCACTTTTTCCACCAAACACCACATAACTTTTTGCAAGGGCACTCTAGGGTCACTTTGTATTAGAAGCAAATATAGAGAACCCTTTTTCCTTTCTAACGATGCCTTAATTGTTCCTCTATTCCTAACTATCAAAAATATATACGCCCTCAAAATCAATATTTTGTGAATTTTTACCCATTTTTTGTGTTCAACCCTGCTTTACTCAAAAAAGGCTTAAATTAACCCTAATTTTTTATTTCAGAAAAAGAAGGCTAAATTGATTCTGCATCGATCTTCTATCTTCAATTTTTGCTAAAAACGCATAATTTTCGAGATATTAAGGAATACCTTTTGAAAAAACTGAAAAAATAAGTTATTGCAACAATAACAAAATACATGCAAAGCTTGCCGTCGCCGCATGCCGTGGCGAATAACCGCTGTATTGTGTTTGAGGTATAACGGTTGAGATTACCCCCCCACACACACCAATACGATTTTTTGTTCGCCTCGCCGAGACCTATCCGTAGTTTCCCGGTCAGACACCGTAACGGAATCACCCTGATATAGATTAAATAAAATATGTATACAATATATTCATGTGTATTTTGTATAAATTTAAAAAGTATATGTATGTTGGAATGAAATTTAAAGTCATGTATGTATACGTATATATTGTATATTGTAAATTTTAAATTTTCCAATTTAAATTTAGAAGACCTTATAAACATCAATAATATTTTTTTGAGAATTAACTTATTTTCCGTTTATAATAATTAGAAAACAAAAATTTAATGAATAATCAAAAAACGAAATAAATAATGTTTTTACATCCATATGATTATTTTCATTCCTGAAAATCATCTTTCCAAAAATATATCTTTTAACTAACATTTAATTGAAAACAATAAAAATATACTATATTTTGCATTAAAAATATTTTAACAAAATGTTTTTGGAAGAAAAAAATAAATCTTATGCTTAATTTTGCAAAAAGCTAATTACACACATGCGAAGAATGTAAAAATAAAACACTTAGGTTATTTCAATTGAAAAAAAAAAAAGTGTGTGAAAACATAAAATCAACAATTTTTTGGCAAAAAACAGAACGATCATAATTTTTCATGAATCATTCAAATTTTAGACATTTAACAACCGTACATAACGTAATAAAAATCATGTAGAATCAAGAATTTTCAAAATTTTTCATACAGAATTTAACATTAGAAAAACTATACTAGCTAAATTTTCTATGTACCTACTTACTTATGTAGGTACGTATTTTTTTTTAATTGACAAAATTTCGCATGTGTTATGTTTTCTTATCCATTTGTAATGTAATTTTTGCGATATACTGATATAGGTACATACATATACCTATATATTTTTGACACATAGCTAATAAATACTGTACTTTTTTCAATAATTTTAACCATGAAAATTGAGGTTAAGTGAAAAAATATATCACTGCACGTATCGAAATGAACTAAAATAAATACGCAAAGTATTTCAATTATCATATGTTCCGTTTAGTTACACAAAAAAAAAAATAAATAAAAATTCTTGTGGTCATTTTTAGTTGACATTCACAAATTTTAATTGCTCATGACTTCCACCTGTCTTAATAATAATATGAACGAATGACATTTATTTTTCTTGTTCGTATGTATTATATGAACACCTAAAAATAATGTTCTTAGTTTTTTTTTTATGATTTTAAATTTCTCAATGTTTCTATTTTTTTTTTATTTGCGATTAGCTTGTGATTATTTATTTTTAAATTAATGTTGTTTTTTTTTTCAATTAAATTCACTTTTAAAAGGAATTTCAAATATACAATTAATGGTTTTATATCGTCAACATTTTGAAAATTTTCAAATATGACTAACTGTACAAAAAAAGAAAAAAAAATGAATCATGGTAAAATGCTAAAGTTAACAAAGATATAGAATATTCAAGTGTTACTCATATGAATCCTGAGTTCTAACCATTAAAAGTCTATACTTCATCATACCTAATTCATATAAGTATGTACTTGACGTACGAGTATAACAAATGCTACAAAGACCAAACTACATAATTTCAAACCTAAACTTTATTTTTTTCACGGGCTTAAGAAGTGCATGATCATTAATCACCAATATTACCTTAAATTTGTTTGATTTTTAATTGAGTTTCTACTAGTTAGTTTACAGTGTTTTCTGATCACATTGTAATGTAGAATGTACGAGTAAGGTTCTATTAACAAAACACTGAAATTATATTTTCAGTATCAAATTTCAGATTGTTTTTTTTTTATATTCAGTTCAGCTTTTAGATTCCAAAAATCTAATCGAACGTTAAAAATAAAAAGCCCTTATCTCTATTTTCAAAAAAATCAATGTTAAATAATAGCTCTTGCAAATTTGCAAACATATCGAAAATAAGCGAGCTTTTCAAAAAAGGTTTAAATAAAAAATGTTAAAAACAATATTAACCCTTTTCGCAGGTGTGTTTTTGTTTTTTGATGGCCGACTTTAATAAATAAAATACTGTTAGACCAGGGAATTTATCTGGCTTTTTAAAATCAGTATAGTTTTAAACATTTGTTTGACTTAACAAACGTCTCTAAAATACATACATTGATTCACTGATGCTCTAAAAAAAACACTAACCCCTGATTGATTTCACACAACTTGAAAATTTAAAAAAAAAAATTAATCATACATTTATTTTTTGATTTCTTTTTTATAAACCGAATCTTTTATTTTTTTCTTAAAATTTTTTTCTCGCACGCAAAAGTAAACAATTTCTTTATTTATTTTTTTTTCTACTTTTTAAAATTTTATTTTTATTTCCCAATTGAACATCATATACCTATTTTCCTCATTTCCACGTTATGCTTACAACAGCAACATAACATAAATTGATCGTCAGCAGCCACACATATACCTATTCAAAAGAATTGTATTTATGTATAAATGTAGCATACCTATATAAATTTTATTTTAATTTCAAAAAAAAAAAAAGATTCATTTCTCTTGGTACAAATAGCAGAATTTCCCTCACCTCAAAGATTTTATTTTTACCAGGCCGAATCAACAAGAAAAATACATACATACATAATATTATATATAATTCTTAAAAGAAAAAAATAATTATTTGTGTATATCTTCTTATTTAAAAATATAAAAATAAAACTTTATAACAACACAACATGAAAAAATTTGGATCAAATTTCAAATTTTTAAATACAAATACATGCTGTTGCTGATGTTTGTTAAATTTATATATATGTATATATGTACATAATATGTATGTATGTATATAAAAAAATTATTTTATATATACATATATATATAGCTACGTAAATATGGTATGTATGTATCTATATAGAAAAATTCACAAAAAGTTTAAAAAACATATAGGTATTTATTTTTCGCTATAATGTGATGATGAATACAGAACAACAAAAACAATTTTTTTAAAAGAAAAAGCTTACAATAAACATTTTTCTTGTTTTATTTTTATTTCATGCTTTAATTTTGCAAGCTGACTAATTGAAAATTATAATAAAAAATAATTCAACGAAAATAAGTACATCGGTAGCTATATTTGATGAAGTTCTTTATTTTTGTGTCCGTAGACTACACTACCTTTATTATATAGTCGTGTTTGTACAATTTTTTTTTGATATTTTATTTGATGGATGATTAATATTGAACAAAAACCTTGAATTGCAATTGGAAACTAAAATCCAAATACATACATGTACAGTTCAATTACACCCGCATAAAAAAAAAACAATTTTTTTTTACACTTACATAGTAGTCTTTTCTTTTTGCTATCTAGAAATTTGCATAGGTTTCAGTACTGAATTGATAAATTTTTAGTAAATCAACATTTGACTTTATTCTATATGTAAAATTGTTCAATTTGTACTATAAGTCTAGATATAGATAGGATATTGGGCTATCATTGCACTTCGACCAGTAGAAATCTTTTGTACAACGTTAAAAATGACGATTTTTTTCATTTGACCCTATTACTTTTGTCCTAGTGAGTGGACTTCTTTCGTTCAAAGTTTGTTTGCGAGAGAATCCTTCAAGGAACATTCTGGCCAAATTTCAACTTCCTATACTCCTCCGGGAATATAATTTTTTAAAAGGACGAAAAGGATTACAAAAATGTCTTTAACACTGATCGGCGTATGTAAAGTTAACCATAGATCAGAGTGTTAAACCACAAATCAAAGACTATATTTTCTCTGTCATTTTCTTATTCTAGATTTATTTTTTAACAAAACTTAAATTCAATATTTAACATTTTATAAATTCCGTTGTAAGTCAAAAGTTTCAATTTTTTTTCTCATCCTACGTTTTATCGGTCGCTTTTCTAAAATCTAAAAACTTCAATAAATCTTACAACAATGTTATAAAACAAAACAAAAAAAAAACAAAAAAAAGTAAATAAATAAATTCAAAGTTTCATTGAACAAAAATTAATTTTTCTTTTCTAAATTACAAAAACAAAACAAAAAAGTTTTTCAATGTAAAATGTATTTTTATCTAGATGATCATAAATTTGTATCTATACTTTATTTAACAATTAAAGTCAGTACAGGCAAGATAGGCATACTTTTCTATTTTCTTTTACATTTCGTTTGTATAAATCTGTCTCGTGTGTGGGGTGATCAGATCTCAATTTCAATCGAGGGAAATCTTTTAAATTAAATATTACCAAGGCAAAAAACTCATCGGGTACTGCCTCCATAAGCACAATACTGACTTTAATTTAATTGTTAAATAAAGTATAGTTAAATTTTTTTCTCTTCTCTCTCTCTCTCTCTCTTGATCTACCTCTCAATTTATACAATAAAATAAAACAGTTATTCTACTGATTATAGACACCTGGGATTAATGTTGACATCCTCCTACATAAAACAAATAGTTGCTCTGTATTTTTATGTTATTGTTATGCACCTAGGTAAATTTATTCTATTTAATTTAGTCTTATTTTTATGAATATAACTGTTAAATCATGTTTAACAAGAAAATTTCTTTAAAATAACATACATGTATGTACGCGTACCTACATTAAATACGTGCATATATGACAAATATTTGTTAAACTAAAGAGAATGTAAATAAGTTAAGAGTTTGATTTGATTATGTACTTTTTTCCAAACGGATATGCAATAACTTTGTTGTATTTACGAAAAAGTAAACAGTGAAATAAAAACAGAACAAAATTTTAAAAAATTGAGTGTTTTTAGAAAAAAAAATGTTAAAACTACTGTTTTATTTGCCTTCTTTCCTTCAAAAAGCAAAATTCTGTTTCCGGAGTAAAATACAAACTGTTTTTTTTCTTCAACGTTTCAGAACTTGTGAAGTGCCTTAAATAAGAAGAAAAAGAAGTAATGTGTCTGTAATAGGTTAATTTTGATAAACTGATTTATTTTTATGTGAAACAATGAAACAACATGAATTTAATCAAATTATATACATTAATAATTCTTCAGTATATGTATTCTCTTTTAGGCTCAAAACATTTTTTCCATTGATTTTCTAATTTATTAACCCCATCTCTGAAGTGATTTTCTTCAAGCATTCTAAAATACTCATCTACGGCTGCTATAACTTCTTCATTTGATGTAAAACGTAGGAATTTCTTGAGGTCAAATTTTTGTATGAAAGTTAGCAGATTGTCAAATTAGCAGAAACTGCTAACTGCGACCAGAATATGTAGCTACCAATAACTCATATTGTAGCTCCTTCAATTTGGACATTGCAAGGACACCTTTGTGATGTGTGATTGCCTTGATGAAAAGTGATTTTTTTCTTCGCTAAACCAGATATTTTTTCTCAAATTTTTGTTTTTAATTGATCCAAAAAGTTTAAGTAATACTCTTCTGTTGCTTTACCTATTTGAAGGTATTAAATTAACAAAATTCCTTTTCCATCCCAAAAAACTGACGTCATAACCTTTTTTTGACGATTTTGATCATTTTGACTGCTATGGAGCTGAATATCCGGGCTCAGTCCACTCTCCGGTTTGTTGTCGCAACTCAGGATTATAGTGGTAAACCCAAGTCTCACGCATAGTTACATACATACATAGAAATCGACGCACAAAGTCAGTTTTATTCTTTTGAAAACAATTCTTTTTATACAATGTCACTTATGTGTTAGGCTGCGAACTTTCTGAATGACCTACTTAGTTAATATTTTTTTCTTTAATTAAGAATATATTCCTGTTAAACTTTAAGAAATTGAAATTTAGTCAGGATACTTTTTTGACAGCTTTACTACAAAACATATTTTGAATGGTAAAAATCCATTCACCAGGACTAAAATTGTAGGAGCGAAACAAACAGTAAAATCGGCATTAGAAAAAATGCTCGAAAAAGTCTATGCTTTCCCATGCAATCCACAATAAAGACTTTTTCCATTTATACATTTATTACGACAAACTCGAAAATTAAAGAACTTAAATAAAGTTGAAAACAAAAAAATCATATACAAAAAGAGAAAAACCCCTCAGATTTTAATTTACATAATGCACTCATATTACAAAATTTATTTTGAAATACCATCTTGTATTACACGTGACATTTAATCATAATACATAATGTAAACACAATAAATATCATAATTTTTTTCTTTTTATAATTTCAATATTTACTTTTAAGTTATTGCTTATCTAATGCCGATAAATAACATAAACGATTTTTATCGCATACTGCTTTAATCCAACTAAACTTTTATTACTTGATTCAGATTATATTCATTAATTTGTTATCACTATTTTTTTCGATTTCCATTTATTAAGTACATAGCTCTCATAAATCTAAATTATTCTTGATTATTGACAACCCACTTAAGATTTTTTTTGTTCCTGTTTTATTTATTTATCAAGTATGTAATTATTTTGATTGAAGCAAAAGTTTACAGCAAAACAAAAAAATCTTGTTTTTTTTTCTTTTGAAATTGAAACAAATATTTTACTAATAATATTTTGATTTTGATTGATTATTATAAAGTAAAACAAAATGTTATTAAAAAGATAAGATCTTAAATGTACATACATACATATTACATACATACATACATACATAATGTTATCTAAAATTTAGAGGAGAAAATCAAAACAAATTTACTTCTGTTTAATAAAAGTCATGGTTAAATCTTTAGAAAGTATATGTATATAAAAGCCACTAAGATCTCTTTAATTGTGACGTATTCACTAGAGTGTAGTGTAGTGTAGTTAACACATTGTGGACTTTACTCCATGAGGAAATGTTATAATATAACTTTTATAAAATATTGGATGAGTATGAATGAATGAGAATTCCTGTGATAAGTTACTAATACACATATTATGTCAATGTGTTTTTGATATATTTTTATATTCGACATATTTTTAAATTAATACCTTTAAATTAGTTAGTTGTGCGCTTTATGAACACCTCACACACCTCGACAAGACTCCACTGATATAATAATGTACATATTCTGGATTACCTTGTATTTAAAAAAAAACTACATACATAATGTATGTAACTATGTATATTGTAACGAAAATTCTTTAGGCTTTTGCAAACATACATAAAGTAATTTAAAAAGTTTTAAAATAGAATTTTATTTGTTTGCATGATTAATTAACTTGAAAAAGATAAGATATTGAAATTTATTGGAAAGTGTTTTTACATTATTTTAAAATATAGAAAAAAATTTAATTCAACATACAATTAATAAACTTTTCTATAGATAAATTTCTTCTTTGTCATTTAATAGTTATGAAAATAAGTATATGGATTTTTTGTGCAAGATAAAATTTCTTATTTAAATAAATTTTTTGCCAATATCATCATCGTCATTATCATCATCTAAAATGGTCCTTGATTCCTAACTTTTGATTTTTATATTCGTGTTTGACATAAAATTGATATGTTCACTTTCTAAAAGATAATTTCACTTGTGGTGGTTAATCAAATTTTTTTTTGTTTTTTTTTTTGTTTTTTTGTTCATGCACTTATGTTTTTTTTACTTGATATATTCGATTAGTACAAATCCACAAAGTCAATTGTTCATCAATCATCAGTAATATTGAACAATTTGAAAGTGATCATTCCGCATAGTGATTTTTTTTCTTGATTTTTTTCAATTTATATAAACAAAAATGTCAAATCTTATAAAAATAAAATAATGATTATAATATTCTTCACATACAAAAAGAAAAGATACTGTTTACACTGAAGATCTTGTTTAACTTGTTCAATAATTTTTTTTTTTTTTTTTTTTTTCAAAAACAACTTCAAGACATATTTATTTTATTTGAAGAAGAGGAAAAAAAATGTCCTAATAAAATTTATTAAGAGAATGAAAGTTTTTATAAGTATAAATGAGGTTTTTAATTAATAATTGATCATTTTTTTTTCCTCTGAAAATAACGGTCAGTATTACAAAAAAAAAAAAAAAAAAGTGACTCGTAAGAGTAGGTCTCTGACTCGGAAAGTATTTAGTTATTCGTTTTCTTAAGAAAAGAAGAAGAAATTTTAAAAGGATTTCAATAGGAAATTAGGTTAGTCAGAATACAAATTAAAATTCGACTCTATACTTTATTTAACAATTAAATTAAAGTCAGTATTGTGCTTATGGAGGCAGTACCCGATGAGTTTTTTGCCTTGGTAATATTTAATTTAAAAGATTTCCCTCGATTGAAATTGAGATCTGATCACCCCACACACGAGACAGATTTATACAAACGAAATGTAAAAGAGTATAGAAAAGTATGCCTATCTTGCCAGTACTGACTTTAATTGTTAAATAAAGTATAGAGGAAATTAAATAACACAATTTTTCGTTAATAGTTTTAAAATCATTTTAAGAGAGTGAGTGTTTTAAAAACACACCAACGCCAACGGAACAATTCACTTTGACAGCAATTTGTTTCAATACATTTCAGAAAATTTAGATTTTTAAAATTTAATTAATTCAAATAGGGTAGATGCCCTAATTGGCGGACAAATTGAAATTAAAGTTATTATAATAAGCTTTGTAGCCGTCGAAATTTTGAGTTTTTTCTTTTATATGATTTTATATACTGTTATTTAGCGTGTTGATATTGTATTGTAGTATATACAGAAGTTTATTTATGAATAAAAGTGCAATTTGTATAGTGGTATCATTCGATTTGGACAGACATGTGTGGAATGCTATATTCTTGTTAGTATTTCATAGTTGCTGAAGTTCTTTCCAATCGGTAAGTACAGTGTATTTTGGAGTTTACATTGTTAATTTATATTTTTTATTGAGAATAATAAATAATAAAATGAATTTGCGTTAAAAAAAATTAAGTAATTAAAGAATAATTGCATGTTCGCAAACTGGAACCAAGAAAAACACCATGTTCTTATTTGCGGACAAACGTATTTCATACTAAATAATGATTACCTATTTTATGGAATGTTCAACTGTTCTCATGGTTTTTTCGGCTTTAGTTATCAACTGAACGGAATGAATTTTGCATTAATTTTTATAAAATATATTTTTTAATATATTTAATAAATATTATAATGTAAAAATGTGTTTATTTATTTTAAAATTGTTATTTTCAAATTGTCCGCTAATAGGATCATTACCGTCCGCCAATTGGAACTTTTTGTCCGGCAAATGGTGAAGCGAAGACTTTCGGTAATTATTAAATTTTTATTAGTTAAATTAATTTTTTTGGCTTTAAATTGACTGAAAATTCAACAAAACAAAATATAGTTTAATAATACTAAAACATATTTTCTTGGGAACAAATAGATTTTTCCCAGTAAAGTTTCAAAGCCAGAAATTCCTTACTTGTCCGCCAATTAGGGCATCTACCCTATTTCAAATTAATAATTCCATTGGTCCTTCTAACTACAATTTCGCAAAATTTTCGTATAAATTTGAAAGCTTTGTTTTGAAATTCTTATTCAGATTTGAAATATTAAATTGTTTTTCACAAAATATTTAATAGCCATTTTTTTATTTTTAAAGTTTCAAGAATTTCAGCCATTTGCCGTCATAATCTTTATTCCTTATTTATCGAATATTTATACTAAAAAAAAATATCAAAACTTTTGGGAATCTTCTAAACATTTCTTTTTTCAAAACTTCAAAACATAATCTTGTATCTTTTTTTTGATTAAATTCACCTAATAAGTAAAAATAAAAATTCGACAAAAATGTTAATCAAAATCTGAATAAACAATATTTTTCATTTTCTATTTATAAATCGAGATATTTTATATTTATGTATTTTATTACACTCTTTTTTCTCTGATAACGGAATTTTGTGAATTTTTTTTTTTTTATGTATGATAGAAAAAAAATATTTTAACTGAAAAGATGACTTCGTTTAAAAATTATAAAATGATAAATTTTACATAATAAAGAAAAAAATATTTTTAGAATAGAAAAAATATTCCCAACCCACAAAAAATGCCTAAAAATTTGGATGAGATAGAAAATAAAGAACAAATAGGTACATACATAATACTTATGTGTACGTATACACTTTGTATTATGTGTGTGTACATATGAAAAGAATTTTTTGCCGAATTTTATTTTATTTTTTTTTTTCAGGTTTTTAATTTAGTATTCACTATTCAGCGGCTTTTTAAAATGTAAAATAATATAAGAAATTCATATCTGTACCCATATTCATTCATTACACAAATACAAACACAACACAATATATCAGTAATAAAGCAATCATTCTTAAAAGTTTATGTTCAGTAGTCAAGGCAAAAAATAAAAAATAAAAAATAAAAAAACAAAATAAGATTTTTGAGTTCAGAAGATTTTATTTTAAGAAAATTTTCAAAATGAAAAAAAGATACATATGTATGCACATATATATTTATATACTTTTTTGTTGGATTTATTTTTCTATTTTTCATTTTCATCATAATGAAATACCATCTGAATTAGATCTAGTCAGTCAACTAAATATAAAGATCATCAAATTAGCAAAATTATCAGACATAAGATATACACAATACAATCTATTCACTTTTATTCACCACCCAACCCAAATTTATTCAACAAAAATTAAATTCAGAATGTAAATTATTACGGATTAAAATGTAATTGTTTTTCTTTTCGTAAAATAAAAAAAATAAAAATAATATTCTTTCAGTTTTTCAAGATATGTATGTTATTTTTCGCTTACCTTTTTTTGTTGTTTCTCCCATGCAGGATCTAATAATCCTTCCCGTTCCCATTCTTCTTCTTGTTCCATATATCCATCACCGTACTCCATGGAGAGACCGTTCTCCATCATCATCTTGGATGTTTGTTTTTTTTTCGTTTAATTTACCGTTATTTCAAAAAATCGAATTTAATTTTGATAACAAAAAATTTGTATTTTACGTTTTTCTTTCTACAAATTATAAAACTGTTATTTATACGTTTTCAAAAAAGTTACAACGGGTTTTTATTTTTATTTTAATAAATCATTAAGGATATTAATATTTGATGAAGAAATAGATTTTTTTTTTTTATTACTATAAAATGTGTGTGATAGTCAGAGAGTTCGTTCGATAGGTATTTACTTTTATTATCTATTTTATTTCTGTAAAAAGAAAAATGAGAAGAAAAAAAATAAAAAATAATAAAATAAAATACGATTTAAATCACTAGAAAAAAAAAAGACATAGCTATGTACTATCTACATATTGTACGTTAAAAATTAGGAAAAAAAATTTGTTTTATTTTTAAATTCACTAAGTTTCTCATAGTCACGTAATATTATTATTATTTTTTTTTTTTTTTTTTTTTTGTGTATACATATGTATGTGAATTTATTTTTAAATACAAAAAAAAAATCACATTTCTTATTTAATTTTTCTTTTCTTATTCATTCGTTTTTTTTTTTTTAAATTCAAAATCCTTTCAATGTTTCAAACGTCATTGATTACTTAATACATATTTTTTTTTTTTAATTATTTGAGAAAAAAGAACAAAAATTTTCTCCTTCTTTTTATTTTATTTAATATCTTTTTCTATATTTTATATAATTTTTAATAAATTTATTAATAAAACACAAGCAAAAATGTATTAGAAAAAAAAATATTTTTTTTCTTTCTAAAATTAGAACTTTTCTCAATGAATTTTTTTTTTCAAATTTATTTTCTCATGAACTATTTATTTTTATTTTGCACTATAAATAAAATTTCAAATTTCATAGAAAAAAACAACACTTAAAAATTCACTTATTTATTTTGAAAAAAAAAAAAAATTCATCATTTAAATAATTTAAATTTCCATAAAAAGAAACAAGAAAATTTTTGTTTTATAAAAAAAAGAAAACTTAAAATTCCGTAATACTATTCAAAATTTTTTAGATTTTTTTTTTCTGTTTGTTTAATAAATGAGAAAAATTTTTAATTATAATTATGATGATTATGAAACAAATATTTTTGATTAATAATAATTAGTTGGATTGTGTAATGATATAATTAATATTGTCCAATTAGATTAGATAGAAGGTATTATCATTCTTTTCTTTCGTTAAGTTATTTTATTATTATTGATCCTTTTCTTTTTTTAATCCTAATTCTATAGTAAAGTTATTATATTTTTAGAAATAAATTTAAAAAAAAAATTAAATAAGCGAATTCAAAAAAGTATAATAAAAAAAAATCTATATAATTTGATAAAAGATAGATACAAGTCTTCGATGACAATGAGAATGACCCGCTCGCGTTGGTAGCCAACTCAAAACTAACTAAAATCGTGTCAGAATTAAATAAAACAAGCAGTGTATCTATCCTATATTGTTTAAAAAATTAAAAAAAAAATAATAATAAATTAAGAAAAAATATATAGACAAAGACAAGACAAACAACGACAATCATTACTTGGAGAGTAAAAGTAAAATATATACATACATATATAGAAAAGTAAGTACATACTACATACTATACGAAATACGTTATGTTGAAATGAATTGTAAAAAAAAACATTTTTCTCTGACTTTTCAATAACAGATACTTAAAGGCCATAATATTATATACATACATATATACTTATGTACTGTACCTCTACATAAAAAACATTTCTGAATCTGAATTCTGAATTCTGATTATCTCTTTTACCACACAACCACAAGAAAACAGAAATATATACACAACAACACATAACAATAATGCCCCCCAGGCCCCATTATAAATATACAGATACTCATTTTTCAAAATCATATTGTATGAATCTCAATTCTCATTTATAAGAAAATGATCATATGGTAAGTGTAATAAGAAGAAAGGTGCGCAAAGTATTAAAAAACTATGTAAAAACTAGATACACATATCAGCAGCAATGATCGTAAATATGATGATTCTAAATAGCTAAAAGCTAAAACTTTCGTTGAGAATCTTTTGCTCTGGCTTCATAGCTGTGAAAAAAATTAAATATCTATGCAGAATGAAGCTTTTATTTGAAAAAATTTATAAAAAAAAAAAAAAAAAAAAAAAACATTTGCAGATGTGATCTTATAATAAAACCGTATTTTTATTTTTCTAATCTCTAATAATATTGCTTTGATTCGATATCTTTCCAATTTTATGATACATAATATGAACTATTAAAAAAAAAATAAAAATAAAAAGATTCTGTTATTTGAGAAACGGCAAAAAGGTATAAAATTTAGATACCAGATAACAGATGATTTTGTGTTTGTACAAAGTTACCAGCAGTTTAAAGATTTTTTCAACAAAAAGAAGCTGAATAGATTTTATAGTGACATCAATGCCACTTACTTGAAATATAGTGTTTCAGTAGATATTTATAAACATATATATTGTAAATTATAAAACAATTCATGATGGATTTCTTCGCAAGGGCCTAGCCATAATATGTTTGGATTTTTCCAATACAACTTTACTCTGCCAAGTGTCTGAAATACTCGTTAGTTATCGAAAAACTAAGAAATCCAATATAAATGTCTTTAATGTCCTGAATCGAAATAAAATTATCTTATTCACGGACAATTAAATAAAAAGAACTTATAAAAAAATGATATCTTGGATTTTCCAACCTTTAGAATATTTCAAACTTTTTGAAATCTTTTACTTTTCAGTATTTACTCTGAGAATCAGGAGCAGCAGAAAAGGATAATATACATATGATTCATATATTTAGTGGTAATAACATTACAGTTTTCCGTACCAAATGCAAAGGATCGGAGTACTCTGAAGGTTGAAAAACTAAGATAAAATGTCTGTGGCCACAAGAACAAACCGCCTAAGTCTGAAGATGCTTATGTCGACTTAAGCGGTTTACGAATGTGACCACAGATTTCTCTATTGAGGTTTTTATTTAGTTTTTCATGTCTGCATATGAAAGATGAAAGGCGTTATAACGAATCTAATGTTATAGAAATAGGTCAAGGACGTTAATAACAAATGAAAAAATATTCTTATAGTATTTTGTAAACTTTATATGTTCTTAATCTTTTTTTATAATTTATAATATTGCTTTTGAGTACATATTCACCTTGACTCTTTGGTGTCAAAAAAAATTTACAATAAAAACGAAAATGTTCTAAAGTCATGTTGTTTAAAATTTCAAAAATAAAACACAAAATTTTATGTGAATATCCTTGAAAATTATTCTAATTAAAATAAATTTTTTGAAATTTTTATATAAATAAATTTTTAAAATTCACTGAAACAGACTAAAATTCGTTGACATAATTATTATCTAATAATATTTATTTACAAAATTCAAAATTGTTTCTGTCGTTCATAAAATTATTTTTAAGATTGTAAAACATAATTCATGCATTTAAGAATGAAAAATAAATTAAAACAAAATTTTAATAGTCATATTTAAAATACTTTTTTTTAAAAGTTGAAATTTGTGCTCATAAATTTTAGTTTGCTCTATCAAAGTTACCTGACATTCTATTTATTTGGTTGCAAAAAAAAAAACTAATGTTTATTTTATAATACAATAAAACAGAAAAATTTCTTGTTTTTTACTTTTCAAGGTTTCTATTTTCAAAGAATTTTAAATTTGCATTAATTAAACTTAACGAGAAAAAAATTGATATAAATTTCATTTATCGTTTCCGGTTAATATGGGATATTTTCCATTAAAAAAACTCAATTATCCTTTGATGTACATATAATGTATAAATAAGCACAGAAAACAAAAACTAATTTATTACTTATGAACATTTTATTCCTATTCCTATCCTATTACTTTTTTTCTTCAATTTGTGCTCTATTTGAGTCTAATATCTCTCTAACGTACTTGGCTCTGAACAGTGAACAATATCGAAAATTAATACATCACGTGTTGCCAAATTTACCTTATTTGTGAAGGCATTTTAAATAGATATACCGGGTTTTGTTCTTATTACACTTGAAAAATAATCGATTCGAATATAAGCGTATTACCTGCCATTTTGGATTTTTTTTTTCAATTTCAATTTTCATTATTACTTTTTTAAAGTAACAACATTTTTTAAAAAGATTAAAAAACTAGATTAGATTAGAGAACCAGCCAGAAAATTATAATAAAAGCATGAGCTGTTGCAATTACATTATAAATTTGATCATCTCCAATTAATGACCCGTGGTGGCCTAATTCTGCTCGGTAGGATGTTGTTCCCTTATTACTGCGACCCGTTTGGATCTATTGTAATACCCTTCTGCTGGTTTTGACCTAAAGTTTCAGGGCTTTGACAAAACCTAAGACTTTTTTAGGTGGTAGGTGCCACACTTCATCCGATGTTAGGTACATTTGGTCCATATGCAAGCCTAGGACGTATTATGCCTTTTTTTTCCCATCTTTGTTAGATGGTATGTCCTTAGTTCATTTTTTGGAAGTTTTAGGAATTCTAGCGCCTTGCCCTTGTTGGTTATTGAAAAACTAATTCAGATAATTCATAAAACCTAAGTTGTTTTTTACAAGTTGTACAAGAGTTCAGATAATTTTTGTTAAAATTTTCCTAAAAATCACAAGTTTGCCGAATAATATAACTGTTTTTCTTCCTATGTTTTACAACCATTTAAATTTTATCAGATTTTTTTTTTTAATTATCAAAAAACAATATTTTAACTATAAACGATTAAATTTTGTTACATAATTCAAGGCAAAAAAAAACATCTTTATTATTCTGAAAACTGGGGGTCGATTATGAACATACTTTATCGTTATTACTTTATCGCTATAAATGGATAAAGAAAAATCGGTATTATGAACCCACTTTATCGTTATGACGTATTAGAAATTCTCTCAAATTCTTTATTTTTTGTGGTGAATTTGAAAATTACGATAAAGCGGTATTATGAAACAACTTTATTGATATTTTTGTATCGTTATTTATACTTTAAAATAACGTGAGTTCAGTAAAGGTCTTTATTGTATAAAGTTGTTATTTTTAGTGAACAAATTGTGAAAAAAATAATGTAAACAATTTAAATAAATTAAATATTGTAAGTATTTATGTTTTTGCTTATTATGAATAATATATAAATCGTTGTAAAAGTCAATTTTTCCTTTTTTCGAGATATTTAATGATTGTCATAATCAGTTACTTTATGATGTTATATGTATATTCGAGTTTCCAGTTGATAAAATCATACATTTATTTTAAAATGTGAATCTTCTATTCTATCATTTTAAAATTTATTAAATGTATTTTATTGTATGTATGTATTAAAAAAAAGTCTTATATGAATTTCAAAATATTTATTATTCTTTTATTTTTTTCATTTTTTACATTTTCATTACACAAAAGCAGTATAAAATAATAAGAAATCATATCACTTAACAATAATAATATATTTTATTTATAATAATTTATAAAACTTATACTTTTTATATTATTTATTTTTCACAATAAATAATTCACTAATCATTCACTAATTTTTTATTGATTTTCTTTTGTTTACACTTTTAAACGTCAAACTATGGATGGTGAGCAAGAAAATAAAGTGTGGTGATCTCTCACGAAAATTATTTATCGTAGAGAGTTTGTAATATCACTTTATTTTTATCACTTTATCTTTATTTTACTTTATCGTTATTTATAACGAAAGTTCATAATCCGGCCCCTGTTCTAATTTTATATTTTACCCCAAAATTATGAGCTAATTTTGTTTGTTTGTTTGTTTGTTAAGATGTATCTCGTCTATCAAATCCATGAATTCAAATAAATTTTTATTTAAATTTATTTCTTTCGAAAACATATATAAACATATATGTATGTATTATTTTATATATTAATAATATACATACATATAATGTATATCGCCCATTCCACGCGGGATGTTACATCAATCATAACAATTTTTTTTTCAGTTTTTTTTTAAATAAATAGGGAAATAGGGTAAAAATATTTTACTACATGTAGTTTGTTTTCCTACTAAAGCTTGTTTTAAAGAATAAATCAGGTACATAAACATAACATACACATAACGCCGACCTTAAGTAGGTTTTTGGGGACTATTTTTGAGCTGAAATAACTAGTTACATCGTCGGCCTAGAGCCAAAGGAACGTAACTGAATTTTAAAAATTTTGTAAGAGAACATGAAATTGTCTTAGAATTTTGATCATTGAATTGTTTTCTATACCATTTGGACAAGAAAATAAGAAAGAAAAGATCTGGTACTGTTTTATTTTTAGAATGGTATAGATAAAAAACAAAAGATTTCAACATAAAGAATCAGAAAATATGAAAAACACAATTTTGGAAATTTTTCAGTTACGTTCCTTTGGCTCTAGGCCGACGACATTATCAAAAGGATATAAAAACAAACTCTTTAAAAAAAATAATTTCAGTATTTAATTTTATCATTCTCTTCTTTTTTAATTTGGAACTTTTTCAATTGTCCTGTCCGTCATGTCCCGTCCATCATAACACCTGGCAAACATAATTTCTTATATCTTAGCTTGGGCGAGTTAGAGAGATAACAAATTTCTGTCATAGTTTGCTAAGACTACAACTTAAAAATTTACCATGAAACAGGAAGAGGAAGTGTAAAGTTATGTACTTTAAAGAAAAATAATGTTGAATTTATGAGTTTAAATACATACGAGTGATATCTCATGAGACATGTCCCGTCTGTCATTGTCACTTATCGCCCTTTAAAACTAAAACAAGAATTCTTGGAAAACATCTTCGTTTTCGGTTTGGTAGGTTATTGGATAGATCATTATTATTTACATTTAACTGGAATACATTTTTGAACTATATATATGAACGTAAAAAAAAAAAAGATTCAAACAAATATTCTTCAATGTCCCGTCCGTCATGCATGGAATGGTCGATATACATATGTTTGTTTTTGAATTCAATCATATTTCATACAAGTTAATTTTGAATCATTATGAATTTTGATATAAACGTCTTCGAAAAATTTTCCAATAATTTTATTGTACATAAAAAAATTGAACGATTAATTTTTCTTTTAAATTTTTATAAGCTTGTATTACATACAACTTTTTTATGTAC
Organism: Bombylius major; assembly: GCA_932526495.1. Taxonomy (NCBI): domain Eukaryota; kingdom Metazoa; phylum Arthropoda; class Insecta; order Diptera; family Bombyliidae; genus Bombylius; species Bombylius major. The sequence goes on from OW052043.1 coordinate 21,965,387, forward strand.
ATACTAACATACATATATGAAAATCATAAGACATTTAAATCTTAAAAATTGTTTAATAATCACTTAATTTAAAGAAGAAAAAATATATTCATCTCTGAAATATTATTATTTTTTTTTTTTTATTTTTGGTCTGCGTTCCAAGGTAGATTATATACCATTTTTTCTCTTTTATTTCAGATTCGATTCTATTTTTTTCTTTTTCTTTGAAAAAATATTATTATATGAATTGAAAATCATGTCTTTGAAATGAAAGGACAATCAAATGTTTCTGATTTTATTTTTCTCATGGCTCCGACGTTTGCATAAAACGAAAATAATCACCAATCTAAGCGCACGGTAGTGCGGCCAAGTTCAACATAGGCCGTATGCACACCGTACACTATTAACACGAACTGTTTCGAGCCATTTTTGACCTCTCACAGCTCAGTGTCTATTAAAGCTAAACAGACAAAATTTAAACTACGCAATAGTGTGCTTCGTCCCGCCCGCTGTATCAAATTTCATGTATATAGGTTCAATGCGTCTTGAGATATTGACCCCAGGAAAAGCAAATTTTGGCACTCACTCACTGACCGGTAATCAAAACCTCTAGGGTACTTCTGATGAGCCTAGAACCATGAAATTTAACACGTAGGTAGTGTTTAACGCGTAGGTCAAGGAAAAATTACGAAATCTGTCAAATGTGTGCTGGACAAATAAATATTTCTATAATTGTTACAGTTTTTGTGCATTTTATATAATTTTTCTATCATTTACAACTCTAGATTTAGTTTCCATAGCTTGCTTTAATATAAATAAAAAATGTCATAATTTTAAAATTAATTTTATATAGACACATAAAATATATACTGTTCGATACTAATGTTCTAAAAAATAGCAGCGCTTACTGAAAAATATTTACCACCTTAAAATAATACCTATAATTCAACAAAAATAGTTGAAATCCAACCAAAAACATAAATGTGAAAAGCGGCCAAGTTCTTATTCGTTAACTGTTGGGCCAGCTAAAGTAATGAAATCTGCATTAATGCCAAGTTCGAAGAACTTTTTCACATAAAAAATTTCAATACAGAACGTTTAATAATTATGAACTTAACAGGTTTTGATTTTTAATTTCGTATTGACCGTATTTGTTTTCTTTCAAGTAGAAGTAATATGAATGTATTGATATTCACACACATTGAATAAAAACCTGTCAAGTTCATAATTATTAAACGTTCTGTATTGAAATTTTTTTTGTGAAAAAGTTCTTCGAACTTGGCATTAATGCAGATTTCATTACTTTAGCTGGCCCAACAGTTAACGAATAAGAACTTGGCCGCTTTTCACATTTATGTTTTTGGTTGGATTCATTTTAACAGAAAAAAAATATATTTTATATAAAAATTTTAAAAAAATTAAAAAAAATAAATATGTAGATGAGTATTTTTTTTTAATAATATGTGCGATATATATGAATTTTTATAATAATTATTATTTGGAATCAACCAATGATTATAAAAGTGGAAAATTGATGTCAGAGACAGTGAAAGATTTTCATGCTAGAGCAACGGGATGAAATAGAGAAGAACTCTACAATATAGGAGCTTGAAAAACATTGAATCGTCTTCGTTTACTAGCTACTGACTACATATATGCATAATGTTGTCGCCACAGCATCACATTCGAAAATAAATACATATTTACATATGGATACATATACATCCATGTATATTTTAAATCGTGGGTGGATGGATGGAAAATATACTAAGAATAACAGAATACATAATTATATATGAATGTAGCATGGCTATTTCAAAATTTTTAAAATAGACATTGCGTGAGAGGTAAAAATGAAAATAAAAGTATAAGAAAAGTCATGAGAAATAATATAAAGTAAAAAATACAGAAGATAGAATATTTTTGTTTTATAAAAAATATTTAAATATAGTAGCTACATTAAAATCACAATGTGTATACAAAAAATTAATTGAGAACTAATCAAGATTTGAAAATTATTTATCATGAGACTAATTAAAATTGAGGTGTAATTGTAATTTACATTTAACAAGTAATAAGAAATGAACAACAATATAACGCTCCTCGATCACTCTTAAATGAAAATAAAGTTTTAAATTTGTAAGAAAACAATTAAATGCAGTCTTTATTTTATTTTATTTTTTTTTTTTTTTTTTCCTTCAAAAACGATATGACATTTGTCATGGAAGAAAAAGACAGCGAAGCAATTACAAAATGTAATAACAAACGAATGGGAAAAGGTTCCACAGAATCAATACCAAGACGATCGCGAGGGTTTTTTTTTTTTAAAAAGGGATATCATATCAAATAATCAATAACGTGAATACTGCCCTTTTGACTTGAGTGTTGTATTAATTGATTAATACAATATTCCGTTATTATCTAATTGATAACATGTCCCATAACTTTTTCACATGTATTTCATGACTTATTAATAACTGTGGTTTTGAATGCAATTTAAGTTGAAATATCCAGTTTTTTTTGTTGTAATTTGCTTTAATTAATTTATTATTAGTAAAATAAAAAGTTTTTTCGAAAAGTTTCGCTTTTTTTCTCAAATATTTAAAAAAATTATGTTTGTCCTATGATTTATTCACAACACTGTAGGTAGGTCTAAGTAACTTATCTAGTTATTATAGCTTTCTAATGAAAAATTCCATGGTAACATACACAAATACAAAAAATCCTTGACGAAAATTAAAAATCAATACAAATTTGCGGTCCAAAAATACAAGTTAAAATATATTTCATATATTGTTAAAACTAACCCTAAGAAATTGCTGTCGGATTTATAGACTATTGGCCCCTATTCCAAGAGTCGTTTCGATCAACAATCGACTATCGACTTCTCAGTCGAGGCGAAACAAAATTCGTATTCTGTAAACAGATCGCCTCGACTTAAAAATGTTACCATATCAAACACGATTTAGTGTCGATTTAAACTGTCAAAATAAAATATTTTTGAAAAAATTAAGGAAGTTGTTCATTGTTGTGGTTTAATTTTTTTTAAAAAGTGAGTTTTTTAAAATTTCAAAAATGAAATTTTTTATTGAATATGAAAAAGAAAGAGTTGAAAGAATTAGAAACAAAATTCTTTATTTATTTGAAACTTTCACCCTGTAAATTAATATAAATATATAACTAGAATATAAAAAATTTGTTCATATGTTCTTACATTTTAATACCTGCGAAACAACACAACACACAACAAAACAAAAATGTAAGCTCAACTGATTAGGTGATTGTCAAAAGCTACTCGACTAATATGAGTCGATATATCGACTCAAATCAACTCTCGTGATAGCAAAAATTGATACTGAGTCGTCAAAGAAGTCGATTGTCGATCGAAACGACACTCGGAATAGGGGCCGTTATTATTATGACAAAAGACTTCTATAATTTTTATTTTTATATAACATTTCATTTTATTTGAATAGTTTTAATAAAAAATCTTCAATAAAAAATAAAAATTTAAAAAAATATGCCCTAAATAGTTAAATGATGCTGTTGCATAACGTTAGAGGCGAATATATGAGGCATTCCATTTCAAAACTTGTCTTCTCCTTGATATGTGAATTTCCAATAAACACAAAAAACTGTTTAACTCTTCTTCTTAGTAAGAAATAAAGATCTGTTGATCTGTATTATTTTTTAGATTTTATTTTATCTCTTCAAACTATTGTTATCAAAAAGTTAAAAAAATAAGTTAAATTTAAAGAGAAATAAACAGAAGAAAATGTCACAAGGCGAGTTTTGTTGCGATAGCTTGGATAAGGCGAACTTTGGAAAGTCAAAGTACGAATAAAAAGCAAGAAAAGGAAGAAAAAAAAATATAAATTAATCAAAAATAAGTCAGTCTTACTGCCTTATTCTACATCAAGTCATAACTTGTGACCAGTCATAAGTCTATTCACCAAACTAGTTTATGACCGTCATAATCAAGTTCAAAGTTGGGTTCAAAATGCTAGTAGCAAAGCTAATAGGTCAGCAAAACAGTTAAAAGAATTTTATGGTCATAACTTGACTATGACGGTCATAAAACTAGTTTGGTGAATAGACTTATGACTGGTCACAAGTTATGACTTGATGTAGAATAAGGCAGTTAATAACATTTTCGAAAAAAATGAAGATAGCATATAAATGCAGAATCAATTGAGCATTCTTTTTCTTTTCGCAATAAAAAATGAGGGTTAATATTGAGCACTTTTCGAGAAAATTAGGGTTAAAGTAAAAAAAAAGGGTGAAAAAATGACAAAATTTTGGTTTTGAGGCCTAATAACTTCTATACGGTAAGAGGTCCAGCGGCATTTCAGATGTTGATAAAATGACACAATGTCTTCTATAATTTTGCATAGGGTAGATGAGCCTAGCGTGCCCCTTTAGAAAGTTATAGGGTTAAATTAGGAAAAAGTACTAAAAATACCCCTTCTAACTCCGTAACGGTTGAAATTACCCTCCCACCATCCATACGATTTTTTGTTCGCCTCGCCGAGAACTATCCGGAGATTTCCTGTCGGACACCGTAACAGAATCACCCTGTATGGTCGTAACGATTCTTCTTCCATCCAATTTTGCCCGAAATGTTTTTCTATAAGTTTTGAAACGTCTTTTTTCTTTGCAGGATTTAATTCTTAGTGAAAATGGATAAGCCGAGTTTTAAAACGACATATTTCATGGATAAGGCAAGTTTTGCAAGAAAAATAATTTTTAATTGAATGATTCTGAAGGATTAGACAAATTCTAATGTGATAATATTTTGGTGTTTGAGTTTTCTTCACAAGAAACCGTTAGTGCTTTCAGCTCAAATTTTGATACAGGGTGGATAAGACGAGTTTTGATATAGAACGCCTCATATAGAACACTGCACTGGATATGTAGAACTTAAGCTAAGGTCCCACATCGCTACTTTTACTGCGCAGTTTTTGGGTTGCAGAAGCAAAAACTGCTAAGCCTGTTCACACATAGTGGGGTGCAACCCGCTACTTTTACTGCGCGCAACCTGGTATCTTCAACTTCTTGCAAAGAAAACTGCGAAGGTGTTCACACATAACTCGCAGTTTTTGCTGCAGTATTTTACTGTTTAGCTTATTCATTATTGTTTAGTTTGTTATGAATTTTCAATCAGTTCAGATAATATGTATTTTTTCTTCAATTAAAGATAATAATTTGTACACTAATTCTTTCGGCCAATTGTACTTAGCCATTTCTTAAATTTATAATAAATTAGTTTAAACAAAATTTATTTTTGTTAAATAATAATTTACATATTTTGAAATACTTACCGTAAAAAATAATAAAATTTGAATCACTACACTTATCAAAATTTCTCAATACTCTAATCACGGCAATAACAAACGAAAAGTTGCAGACGCAGCCGCAGCAAAGTTTCAACCAAATCAATATTTTTTTGCTGCGTTTGCAACTCATTGTTTAGCTATTCACACATCGCTACTTTTGAAACTGCAAGTTGCAACCGCAGCCTGGCTGCAGGCGCAGTTTTCAAGGTTTCTACATTGATCACACATCGCTACTTGCTGCCAACGCAGTTTTTTGTGCTGCGCAGCACCAAAAGTAGCGATGTGGGAACGTAGCTTTAAGAAGTGCTCTATATGAGTCGTTTTACATAGTTCTTCTTTTTACTTTTACACGCGTCTTCTTTCGTTCTTCTCAATTCATTGTACATACACAAATTTTTCAATGTATTTGAATTTAAATTCTTCAAAAACATTGTTTTTGTATATATGTGTTAGTAAATAGAAATCAGTATGGTTGAAAAAGTGAAGAAAGATGAGGAAACCGAACTACTCCCCTGGCTACCGAACTTGGTCGTGGGGAAGAACTGTGTAAAACCCATCTATGAGGGGATAGGGCTTATTTCGAAACGTCAAAATTGATATAGTGAATACAGTATGACAGCTGTTGTAATACACATGGTTGTAGTTTTATGTAGTGATGTCGAAAACTGATAATTTCAGTTAGCAGCTAAAGCTGCTAATGCTAATTTCAATTAGCAGCTACAATTAGCAGTTAAAATTAGCAGTAACTGCCAATTTTGAATCAGAATATAACAAATATATATTATGTAACTTGCTGCTAACTGCCAAATGCTAACTGCTAATTGCTAATTGTTAAATGCTAAATGCATATTTTTTTTTTGAAATAAAAAGAGTAAAAAAAAGACAGATTTATAAATTTATAAAGATATATGTATATATATTTTGAATTGAAAAAAATGAATGGAAAAAAAACGATATTAGTATTAGAAATAGCAAATGCTACAAGCAAAGCAATAACAATTAGCAATTAACAGTTAGCAGCAAGTTACATATGTTTGTTTCATTCTGTTTCAAAATTAGCAGTAGCGGCTATTTTTAAATGAATTAGCAGTTAGCAGTTGCTAAATGTCATTAGCAGCTAATTTTTAGCTGCTATTGCTATTAGCAACCATCACTAGTTTTATGTATACATGTATCAAAGAAATTTTCACTGCATTATCTGCTCATATTTTACACTATGAATACCGTAGTAAGACGTTTTGGAATTAATGACTTTGTCACGAATTTGATGTTTGATGTTTTAGAATTTGATACAATGCAATAATACGGTATTACTACGTTTCGAAATAAGCCCATATAGAATTGTAAATTACAATCATCATCCTTTTAAATTTATTTAACGATTTCTTTTAGTTATACATATATATGACATCAAATTATGCATCTAAGTCAGAAAATAAAAGATACACATATTTACGTAAAAACTAAACTATTTTCTTAACTGTTAAGTATTAAAATCCAATATTTTAGTTAATAAAAATTTCTCGATTTTAATTTTTTCAAGTAAAGCTTTTATGAAAAACTAAATTTGAAATATGTATGTACCTACATAGGTATATTATATTAAAATATATATTACATAATATACAATAAATATTTCAGATAAATTTTGTATGCAAGCAATTTGTATAGCAGCAATTCATTTATCGAAAGGAACTAGCAAAAATTTTTATAATTTTTTTAACGAAAAAATAAATTTGCTTAAACATTTTCTACACTCATAAAACCTTAAAGCCATATTTAACAAAATCATAATATGTAGGTAAAATTTTAAGACGGCCTTTTGCAATCACACAACATACATAATATAATAATATACATAATGTATCTCTATTATCAGTCACTGTACACTGTCCACCAACAGTATAACTAATCACTATAGCAACTAATTCAACCCTCATGAAATGCATCACATTATTTAATTATAATTAAATGAATATAAATTAGACCCTATATTGGACAAATCACCCTTTTCAACTTTATAAACTCGGTAACTAGCTGTTCTCTGTGACTTGTTCTATCTTTCTAAATTTCCACATGCTACTACTATTACATCACAATTCACAACAAATAGTTTATTGTATTAAAAAATGAAAATGTCTTACCGGTGATACAATTATACATATAATATAATAATATGTACTATAAAACTGCGAATAAACAAAAAGAAATAAACAATAACTTTCAACATACAGTAGTAATCAATCAAACATTTACGAAATTCATATAAAATCTATTGAATGGCAAATCCGTATGCACTTTTTGCCATCACTTAAATCAATTAATAAATCGGCATAAAAAGAAAAAGTATTAAAACGGTCTAATGTTGTAACGCTTTTCTACTAATTAACGATTAATATAACTTTCAAATACCGGATGGCGGATATTAATTATTGTTGCAAATTTTAAATCATTTTTTTTTTATACAAATTTATAATAAATAACTTATCCAAACAATTTACCAGATGCGTCCCGCTTCAAATTTCCGTACTATTTACACATTCTTTACATGTTCCTTCTTTTTTTTGGTCCAGCTCCAGCCTAGGAATGTCAAATAACAATCGATTATCGATGTAAATCGATTATCGCGTTATTTCATATTCGATTGTTAGACAACATCGATTATCGTAAATTCTCTGATAATCGATTATTTTTTCTTCGATAATCGAGCAAAATGATTTTTGCTTTTTTGGTTTTGTTTTTAGCAATCTTTACTAATTAACGTACAGTTTGGCATCACCTATCACATCATAGTTATTTTCATTCAATTCAGTACTTCAGCATAGATAGGTGAAGGTAAGTTTAGACACCCCTATGGTCTATGTGTGGTACACCAGGTATAACTATTAAACACATTTATAATTTGTATAAATTGCTCTCATCTCTTTCTTAATTGTAAAGTGATGTTGAGTACTTGTTACAATTATGTACAAGTAATGCAATTAGAATTCTTATCTCTCAATATGATTTGAGGGGTATAGATTTTAAAATAAAATTTCAATATTTATAATTATTGTTTACACCTGTTGCCGCCACAATATTGTTATATGTTCTACTTGAATTAAATTGTTTTGCTTTCTGATTTTATTTTATATTTTCAGTTATTTAAATTTGCTTCATATATGAATTGTACCATTTATTTCATTTATGTTTTTTTTAGTTTTTGATTTTAATTATTATTTTATATGAAATAAAACAATTTATTTTGTAAAAAATTTTAAATATTTTACTCCCAAGCAAAAAAGTAAAACAAATCGATTATCGATGGTATTATTAACGATTAATCGAATAACGATGTTTTTAAAATTAAAATATTCGATGTTGAACAATCGATGTTTTTTTAAAACTTTTGACATCCCTGCCAGCCTCCAGCAACCAGCCACTCCAATTCTCATATATTTTCCCATAAACACGACGTCTATTTTATTTTTAAGTAAAAAAGACACAAAATGACAAAATACACAACACAATTGAAAATACAAAAATAATTTACAATACAAATACAACTAAACTATTAACTAAACCAACTGGCAACTGCATATTTGAAAATTGAAATGTCAAATATTTGAACGAAATTTAAGAAATACACGTGTGACCGTTCTTAACAAATTTATCACGGTTTTATTTGAATTAAAAAAAATTTAAAGCTGTTATGATACGGTATTAATACTATTGGAAATTTTAAGTACTTAAAGAAAGAGACAACAGATTTGAAAAACAGAGACACACTATCAAAATCAGCTGACATTTTCTTAAAGTTGTGTTGCCTGTATCTCTGTTTAAAGTAAATGGCAATTAAATAATTTAGTAAAGGAATATTCGTGATTATTATTTCTTTTCTATTCATTTTTTTGCACTCGCTGAAAAAAATTAGAAATAAATAATTAGACACGTCACACTCGTTTAAACATAATATTAAACTATGAAAAATGTCTAAACACGATGGCAACACAAAAATAATATTAATGTTTAAATTTCATGATTAATTTCATGATTAATGGAAGGATATTGGAATTTGGAGAATTGGGAGAGTTATTTTTTGACATTTTCAGTATTAATACTGAAATAAGTGTTAGTCATATCTCTCTTTCTTTCTAGTTGATTTTTCCGTAAAGCATACTTGTTATCTCTTTTTAATAACGAAATTAATCATGAAATAAATACCGTATCATAACAGCATAACGATTTTAAAATATGTATCTCGATTCTCGATTCAAAACGAATTGACTTAATCCAACGTATATGAGATACAACATAAAATAGTTCAATTTATTTACTCACAAGTGAACTAGAAAAACAAAACTTATAAAATATTTTTTTCAACAAATAGAAATACAAAAAATACATTTTTATAAAATTATATAAGTTTATTCAGGTATTATCAATGATATCAATATAAAATCATTGGGTATTATACACTGTACTGAAACCGATTTCACAACGCGTTTACTGGTTTCTGGTTCAATTTTTCTCAGCTGGTAAAACAAAAACAAACTAAAATAATTCATTATACCTTATATGCTGCGTTTTATTGGAACTGAGGAAGTGAGAATTCTGAGTTGAGATCACATCACTTGAATGAATCGAAAGTAGTCCCAGTAATGACATACATAGTATAAACTGGACATAACAACTTTCTGTTTCATGTTGGCTCAAATCAATGACATTACGCGACCTTAGAATCACCAGGTTCTATCTGAAAATTTTGAGTATTTTGAGTTATATATGCTAATATACTAACTCAATTGTGCTCTTTCAAATGAACTAGGTTTCAAAGTCCTATCTGCATTCTGCAATCGTTTTAAAGATTTGAGATTTACCTAGTTTTATCTACCTTAACAAATGAGAAAAATTTGGTAAAATATAGTTGTATCTACTAATTTTTGTTAGTTAGAACTTTATTGTGCATGAACTCTAAGGATAGTTTTCACATAGAACTTTGTACCACGTTTAAAGATTTAGTTAGAACTATGCGAAATATTTGTAAATGCAGTTAGAACTTTACTACTCTTGAATTCGTCGAAAAATTTGCATTATTTGACAGTAAGTTAGTTCTAAAGTTAAAGAAGAAGAAGCTAAAAGAATCAGTTAGAACCACCTGATTTTTGTAAAACCAACATATTTATAAAACAAGGTTCTAACTGTCACTTGGAACTATATTAGATAAGATAATGTGATTTCAATTTAGCTAGAAGTTCTATCTGAAAAATAAAAATGATTATAGAAACACAAAGGACTTAAAAGTTTCAACAAAAATTTGTACAGTCCTCAAGTTTGTTTCGAAGATAACTCATGAAGAGTTTGGACACCACTGATTCAATATGTAAATATTTACACACAATGTAATATTTAAAGCCATTTTTCTCAAAATGATGTCTTGTGCAGTTAGAACCTGGTGATTCTAAGGTCGCGATTATATGTATATACTGGTTACAACATCTGTATTAACCCTAAGATCGCCTGATCGACATTGCCAAAATTTTAGCCGTGCGTATACAAATGTATACCATACATTTTAAATAGAAATTTAGAATTTTTTTTCCAAAGAGCTGTATCTCAGCATCCTGTGCACCAAAAGCCGTAATTTTTTGACACTGATATTTCTTGAAGTGTCCTCTTTAAAATTATCTTCTACAGTTATCGTGTTTTTGAGAAAAAGGACACAATACGTAAAAAAACATGAAAAGACACAAGTTTGGTCGTGAGTATACAAATGTATACCGTATGTACATTTTATATGGAAATTTTGAATTTTTTTCTTTAAAACACGCTATCTCAGCATCCCATAAACCAAAACCGTAATTATTTGACATACAGTGAAACCTCCTAATTGGGACACTCTCTAATCGGGACAACCTCTAAAATTGGGACACTATCATAAAACTAGTTTGGTCTGCCATATAAATCAACCTCTGAATTGGGACTCGGACATTAGTACTCCACACTTATATTTAAAAAAATCACCTCGTAATCGGGACAAAAACTTCTTTTTGGAACGTTTTCGTACTTTTTATCGTTGTATATTATGTATATTGTTTTGAACACTTGCGAGAATACCCAATATAATGTGTACCATTTTAAGAAGTTTAAAAAGTGTATGCTATGCTATTTTTTTAACTGAAATCAGTATTACGCGTAGACGAAATGTATATGTATTATAGTATTATTCTGTTTTATTTTTACAACATAAGTAACTTCTCATCATGAGTAAACCTTTGAGTAAACCTATGATTTATATCTGATCACACTACAAAAACGATAGATTTATACAAAAATTACATTGACTTCGATTTAAAAAATAGCATAATTAAAATAATTTATCTCTTTTACATCTTAATTTTCAACCCCTAACCACTTTCATCTATAGGGTTTTATCTATACAACACACAACTAATAAATTAAAAAAAAAAAACCTCAAAATCGGGACACCTCTTAATTGGGACACAATTTTGCTGGTCCCATGACTGTCCCGATTAGGGAGGTTTCACTATATTTTAATTTAATTTAATTTGCAAACGGATGAATTTCATTTGCAAAAGCATAAATTTAATTTGTAAAAGGGTTAATTTAACTTGTAAAAAGATTAGTTTAACTTGTAAAAGGATTAACTTTACGTATTAAACCTGTATTAAAACAATTCTAAAGAAATTGATGAATTATAATTACAAATAATGATTTAATAGGGAAACACTTTTCGAACTAATAATGAATACATTAAATAATATCTTTAGTACGTATGATATTTTCCATAACATTTAAACATAGTGTAAAGTAATTTAATTTAAAAGCACCATGATTTTTAAAAGTTTTTGATTGTTTTTATGAAACTTAGTAGGTACAGATGCTGAAACAAAACGAAAAACTTCTTCTCGATTCCATTTCGTTAAATTTTGATCAAAAACAGTAGATTTTGGAAAATAAAAATTTTACTGCATATTAAATAAAAAAAATGTATTCCACAGTTTTCCGTTTTGTTTTCACAATAATATTATTCAAAAGAATGAATTTTTTTTCTTCAAATAACGCTTAACTAGGTGTTAAGCCTTTAGTTAATATTTAATATACAAGGCAAAAAGAAGTATTGAGGGGTAGTTATATGTACTCTTATATGTATATCCTTCGTCTTTGAATATAATTCATTTTTTCTTTACTATTTTTAAATCTTTCCTATACATGTATACATTCAACAGAATACAAAATTTTGCAATTTTTTAATGCAGAATTTTTACTTGTAGTTTAGTTTTATTGCAAAATTTAAGCAGCTTTTTTAGAATGAAGTTTATGTGATGGAAGTTCAGAAGGATTCAGAGTATTAAGAAATTATACGAGGTAGTGAACGGCGTCGTCTATTTGAATCACTGAATCTGAAGGAATGTTGATCTTACCTAATACCTAGTATCTCAGCGAATTAATCGCATCTTAAATGGACCATCATATTTTTATAAAGTTTCCGGCAATGCAATGTGGGCCACAAATATGAATACTTCAAGCATAATTTTACTTCGCTGCCCATGTTCCCCTGGGTATATTGTTGAACGCATTGGGTTTACAAAGCTTACACTGTATCTTCAAGACAAACCAAGCATTTATTGTACTATAGTTGCTATAGTTTTATTATTTGTGTTGTAAAGTATTTATGCTGATTTTCAAGAAAATCCTACCAAACATTATTTTTCCAATACAGACTTCTATACCCCATTTTCACCCTCTTAGGGGTTGATTACCAAAAAAAAAATTATTCTCAATTATACTTAAAGAATTATAAACTTTAATTTCCCTCGCATAAAAAAAAACAAAAATATGCATTTTAAAATGTGAACAATGAACATGCATTAACCATTACCATTATGCATTATTATATTGGGTTGTCGGAAAAGTCATGACGCATTTTTCTATGTTATAAAAAGTTTTTTTATTTACACAAGCAACAAAGATCAATCAATGATATATTGTCCATTTTGCTCGATAACCTTTTGCCATCTTTCAGTCAGTTTCATAATTCCTCGTTCGTAGAAAGACCTGTCTTTTTCGGCGAAAAACTGAACAAGGTGCTGATTTACAGCCTCATCTGAATCAAAAGTCACACCATGCAAGGAGTTTTAAAGAGAGCGAAACAAGTAGAAGTCTGACGGCGCAAGGTCAGGCGAGTACGGTGGGTGTGGTAACACATCCCATCCAAGCTCCAATATTTTTTTACGGGTGATCAAACTTGTGTGTGGTCTCGCGTTGTCGTGATGGAACACAACTCCTTTACGATTTACGAGCTCTGGACGTTTCTGGATGATGGATTCGTTCAAACTGTTCAATTGCCGACAGTACACGTCTGAATTGACTGTTTGATTCTGAGGCAGGAGCTCAAAAAACACGATCTTTTGCGCACCACATTGTTGTAAACGATCCACTTCTCATCACCAGTTATCAATCGCATCAGAAAGGGATCGTTTTCCTCACGTTTAAGAAGCACGTCGGAAATGTTAATGCGTGCTGTCAAGTGAACTTCCTTAAGTTCATGAGGAACCCAAATATCCAGCTTGCTTATGTATCCCAGCTTCTTCAGATGGTCGTGAACGGTTGAATGGTGGATGTTCAACGTGTCTGCAATCTCTCGTGTCGTGTAACGCTGGTTTGACTCAATTAATGCCTTAATTTTGCCGTCATCAGCCTCAGCTGGTCATGCGTCATAAGTTTTCCGACAACCCAATATAAAGAAAAAAAGAGAAACGAAAAGTAACCAAATAATATTCTCTTGTAATTTTCGGTGGGTCCATTTTTAAATATGAACTTAATGATTTACGTATGCAAAATTAAAAAAGAGTTTAATTGTATTGTTTTCATTTAGTCTTCTTGTTACCAAAAAAATTTGTTTTTGAATTTGGTTAGAAAATATTATGATCACGTTAATAATAATTTTAGGGTGTTCAATGAACGCCCTAAACCATATCACCCTCCGCCGTTGCTTATACTACTAAATTATAACTCTGAGCACTGAGCAGTCGAGCTGTGTTATTATTAATTAAAAGTAAAAATAAAAATGGGCCTAGATGGCTACACACATAATATATAAATATATATATACTATTTTTCTTTTTGGATGTCAGTACAGGCAAGATAGGCATACTTTTCTATATTCTTTCACAAATTGTTTGAACAAATCTGTCTCGTGTGTGGGGTGATCAGATCTCAATTTCAATCGAGGGAAATCTTTTAAATTAAATATTACCAAGGCAAAAAACTCATCGGGTACTGCCTCCATAAGCACAATACTGACTTCCAAAAAGAAAAATACTATAGCTATATATAATATAGGAGATGTATAAGGATGTATGTATATTAAGAAATTTATTATTAAATACTTATTACATATACATATTATGTAAATATACTTGTACAAACTACAATATGTAGGTATTTCAGTTCATTAATTTTCGAGTTTTAAAAAAAAAAGTTATGTAAATTATGATGAATGTTAATGCAGAATTTTTACTTGTAGTTTAGTTTTATTGCACAATTTAAGCAGCTTTTTTAGAATGAAGTTTATGTGATGGAAGTTCAGAAGGATTCAGAGTATTAAGAAATTATACGAGGTAGTGAACGGCGTCGTCTATTTGAATCACTGAATCTGAAGGAATGTTGATCTTACCTAATACCTAGTATCTCAGCGAATTAATCGCATCTTAAATGGACCATCATATTTTTATAAAGTTTCCGGCAATGCAATGTGGGCCACAAATATGAATACTTCAAGCATAATTTTACTTCGCTGCCCATGTTCCCCTGGGTATATTGTTGAACGCATTGGGTTTACAAAGCTTACACTGTATCTTCAAGACAAACCAAGCATTTATTGTACTATAGTTGCTATAGTTTTATTATTTGTGTTGTAAAGTATTTATGCTGATTTTCAAGAAAATCCTACCAAACATTATTTTTCCAATACAGACTTCTATACCCCATTTTCACCCTCTTAGGGGTTGATTACCAAAAAAAAAATTATTCTCAATTATACTTAAAGAATTATAAACTTTAATTTCCCTCGCATAAAAAAAAACAAAAATATGCATTTTAAAATGTGAACAATGAACATGCATTAACCATTACCATTATGCATTATTATATTGGGTTGTCGGAAAAATCATGACGCATTTTTCTATGTTATAAAAAGTTTTTTTATTTACACAAGCAACAAAGATCAATCAATGATATATTGTCCATTTTGCTCGATAACCTTTTGCCATCTTTCAGTCAGTTTCATAATTCCTCGTTCGTAGAAAGACCTGTCTTTTTCGGCGAAAAACTGAACAAGGTGCTGATTTACAGCCTCATCTGAATCAAAAGTCACACCATGCAAGGAGTTTTAAAGAGAGCGAAACAAGTGGAAGTCTGACGGCGCAAGGTCAGGCGAGTACGGTGGGTGTGGTAACACATCCCATCCAAGCTCCAATATTTTTTTACGGGTGATCAAACTTGTGTGTGGTCTCGCGTTGTCGTGATGGAACACAACTCCTTTACGATTTACGAGCTCTGGACGTTTCTGGATGATGGATTCGTTCAAACTGTTCAATTGCCGACAGTACACGTCTGAATTGACTGTTTGATTCTGAGGCAGGAGCTCAAAAAACACGATCTTTTGCGCACCACATTGTTGTAAACGATCCACTTCTCATCACCAGTTATCAATCGCATCAGAAAGGGATCGTTTTCCTCACGTTTAAGAAGCACGTCGGAAATGTTAATGCGTGCTGTCAAGTGAACTTCCTTAAGTTCATGAGGAACCCAAATATCCAGCTTGCTTATGTATCCCAGCTTCTTCAGATGGTCGTGAACGGTTGAATGGTGGATGTTCAACGTGTCTGCAATCTCTCGTGTCGTGTAACGCTGGTTTGACTCAATTAATGCCTTAATTTTGCCGTCATCAGCCTCAGCTGGTCATGCGTCATAAGTTTTCCGACAACCCAATATAAAGAAAAAAAGAGAAACGAAAAGTAACCAAATAATATTCTCTTGTAATTTTCGGTGGGTCCATTTTTAAATATGAACTTAATGATTTACGTATGCAAAATTAAAAAAGAGTTTAATTGTATTGTTTTCATTTAGTCTTCTTGTTACCAAAAAAATTTGTTTTTGAATTTGGTTAGAAAATATTATGATCACGTTAATAATAATTTTAGGGTGTTCAATGAACGCCCTAAACCATATCACCCTCCGCCGTTGCTTATACTACTAAATTATAACTCTGAGCACTGAGCAGTCGAGCTGTGTTATTATTAATTAAAAGTAAAAATAAAAATGGGCCTAGATGGCTACACACATAATATATAAATATATATATACTATTTTTCTTTTTGGATGTCAGTACAGGCAAGATAGGCATACTTTTCTATATTCTTTCACAAATTGTTTGAACAAATCTGTCTCGTGTGTGGGGTGATCAGATCTCAATTTCAATCGAGGGAAATCTTTTAAATTAAATATTACCAAGGCAAAAAACTCATCGGGTACTGCCTCCATAAGCACAATACTGACTTCCAAAAAGAAAAATACTATAGCTATATATAATATAGGAGATGTATAAGGATGTATGTATATTAAGAAATTTATTATTAAATACTTATTACATATACATATTATGTAAATATACTTGTACAAACTACAATATGTAGGTATTTCAGTTCATTAATTTTCGAGTTTTAAAAAAAAAAGTTATGTAAATTATGATGAATGTTATATGTAAGAAAATAAAGCCTAATAAATAACTTCTTCATACAAAATGATATTTATACTTATATTTAAGTACATATGTATGTATTTTTATGTTTTTAATATTCTTCGAATGAGCTATTTTTCCATTGGAATTCCTCTACATCTATATGGCAGTTCTTATTCACATTTATTTTAAGAGATTCATAAGGCAGTGTTTTTCCTTTAATTAAATTAACTGTAACGTAAATTAAATACGTTTCTCCAGGAAATAAATTGAGTAATGGAAAATGTTCGAATTTTTGTCTGAAAATTATTACATAAAGAAATTGAATAATAAAAAATTGAAATATAAAAAATTAAAAATTTACCTTTTAAGAGACTTAAAACATCTTATTCTATAAAACTGAGGATGACTTGTAACTTTTTTACCAAAATCCATACAATAGTTAGTTTGATCAAGTGAACTACGATTAGCATTAGCTAAATGAAATACGATCACACAATATCTGAAAAGGAAAGGTTATTTATGTAAGTTACAACTTTGTTTTTATTTTTTTATTTTTATTATGATGAAAAAAACATAAAATTCTAAAGAAAAAAATATATAATCCAACCAAAAATAATAATGTAAAAATGGGGGCCAAGCCAAGTTCCTATTCGTTACCTGTTGGGCTAGTAAAATGAAATCTACATTAATGCCAACGTCAAAGAACTTTTTCATATACAAAATTTCAATACGGAACGTATTAATTATTAATAATTATGAACTTGAGATGCTCGGCCCAGGACGGAAAAATTTAAAGAACGGCAAAATTAGATGTTTTAATTTCAATTAAATTGTAATAATTTCACTAGCAATGCTGTGAGTTTTTTAAATACCTACTAGTAGCTATAAAAAAGGGAGTACGCGACAAAAAAAAAAGAACCAACGTTGACCAAAGACCCGCAGGCAACAACTTTATCTAACAAACAAAAAACAAAAAAACACCAAATTGTTTTTTTCGACAGAAGAAACACAAAATTCAAAATTTAACAAATTTTGGTTTTATTTGGAAATTTGGAGTACCAAACTAAAAGGAGGAGTACGGACGTACGGTAGTACGGTTATTCAAATCGGAATAAAAATGCTCCGATCGGAGTGAAACAAAATTCATATTCAGCAATTTAAACAAAAATGATAATTTTCCTAAAATAAATTTCATAACCAGTATAATTCAGCTAAAATCTATACAATCACATCAAGCACATCTGAATTTTTAATAAAAGAAATTATTTTCAAAAATTTTCATTTTTATGATTTAATTTTTTCTTGTTTAAATTTCTTAATATGAAATTGGGTACAAGACTGTAAATTAACGAAGAACGAAAAAGATTTATTTTAAAAAATTGCCTAAATTCGTTAAGGCAAATTTGTTTGGATCTTTAAGATGCACATCTCTCAATCACCAAGTACACATTACTTAAGAATTATTTTGAAGTGTGTATCAAATTTAGGGAAAAAATAGTTTTAAATTTCTGTTAGTCATTTGCAAATTTTTCAAGAAAAATATAAATTTGCTAGAAAATGGACGCATTTTTCGGGAAAGCAGCAAAACTTTGTGAACCAGTGCATGGTTTACAAGGGAAAGCCCTTTCACCTTGTTCAAGATTCAAGAATACTTATAACAAAAATTTTTGCCAAAAAATAAAAAATACTATAATGATAAGAATATAATAATTTATGTAGTTTTGTTTTTTTTTCTCTTTCAATTACCTAAATTCTCTTGTTTCTGGTGTTGAGTACCACGTAATTGTAGTGGATTTACAATTTTGAATTGATCGAATTTCGAAAATTGTTGTATTCAATGGTAAGCGCGGGAAGCTTTTGAACTCTTCTTTATTTGTAACGGCAATCTTAAAAAAACAAATAATAATAGACAAAAAATAAATTTTTATTTTAAAAATATTTCTCTTTTAACATAAGACTTACACCAATTTTACTGGCTTTGAAAATTTCGTCTTCAGTACTAGAAGTTATTCTAATAATGTATCGATCATTTGGTTGCACATTTGACTGTTGGATGTAGGTAGGACGATAAATATCTTCCACTAAGTGTACTTTCTTCCGTTGTTTCAATATTTTCACATCAACTTGACCACCATAGCAAGGAAGAATCAAAATATTTAAATTGTTTCCAATTTCTGAAGTCCCACTTGGAATCTAAATACACGTAGATGCTTTTAAATTAAATAACTATTGATTAGCTATACTAAATAGTGTCATATTATTTTGTCACTTTTTTTTGCTAACTTTTTCCTGATGGGCCATGTTATGGTGATTTCACACTATTCGGCAATTTTTATGAATAACCTTTTCTACTTTCCATAATAAAGAGCTGTAGCGTGTTCAAGTGCAGAGCGTACATTTTACAATACATATAGCATATCACTTTTAAGGTTATAAATGTAGACATGCTTTGTTTTTCTTAAAAAAGTATGTTCTCAAAAAAAGCAGGAAGTTAAGTGTAGCATATTCTTTAAAGGATTTGCTACTTTATTACTTTAATAAACTTAGAATAAGCAGCAGAATAAAAAATACAGGGTCAAATGCAATAATTTCGATTAAAAAAAAACAACATATTTTTTCCTTTACTTGTGATTCCCTTTCATTTAGACATGTGCCACACCAAGATGCGATCTTGTGATTTGCGATTTTTTCATCACACGATTATCATGAGCATGTGTAATTTAATATTAGTACTACACCGGCTGCTATCTGCGATGTCATGATATTATGATATTGCGTTTATTACTTGATTTTTTTCATGCGATCTGCATGTCGGTCATTATCACATGATATATTGGCGATGAAGTAGCTGTCTATACGTAGTGAAAATGAGTGAAAGATCAATAATAGTAAAGTTAATTAGAAGTGTAGAAAAAAGAAAGTGTATTTGGGATATAACTGATAAAAATGATTCAAAACGTCATAAAATTGAAGTAGATCCAGTACAATTTCAGCACTATATTTCACATTCCGGGTGATAGAAGGATGAACCCAATATCTACGTGTCCGGTGTTTCTTTATTCTACTTCTTAATAATAATGACAGAATAAAATTCTCTTCATCTTCGAAGTCCATTTTGTATGATATACAATATCGCGAAATAACATGTCGCAATTCAATATAGCCAGTACCATCATGTGATAATCATGGTGTATTATATTATTGTTCAAAAAATTATATGATGATCGCGTGATAAAAATACCACAAAATCATAAGATTGTCTTGGTGTGGCACATGCCTTACACGCTTATATTAAAAAATTGCATTTCAATTTTTCAACTATTTTGTCATCTAATTATTTTTAATTTTTATGTATAGAGGCATGGGACTTGTCAACTTTGTTTTTAAATTTCTACTGCCATGGGTAAACATATTTTCTTTAAGGAAGCAAAGTATATCTACATTACCTTAAAATTATTGATGCATGTAGTTTTGTTTCTCTTTCATATCAAAGAGTTTTGTAAGAAATGACTAGGAGAATACTGTGCAGAAATTTCAAATCAATAAAATTACATTATCTCGATATATTCGAATTCGAAAATGAATTTTTAACGAGAATTATATTGTTGTATGACAATTTTTTGCTCTGTAATGAAAGACTTCATCTATGCGTAATTTAGTTTTGTAATTGAATATATTGGCTATTTTTCTTTATTCATTCTAAGCGATCGCAATATTCAATATGCGTTTCTTAATTCTATAAAAGTATCTAATGAATTACCACACTATGCAAGCGTTTTCCAAGCAGAAACACTTGCTTTCCTTTAGGCCTGTAAATAATTAAATAGAGAAACTGCTACAGCAGACAACAATATAGGTTGTTTTCATCGGCAGCCAAGCCGCGATCGAAGCCTTGAACTCGGCGAACATCTTCTCTAAACTGGTAGCACTAGCACAGTGCAGAGAAGAGCTAACTTTAATATCAGAGGAGGCTAATATTACACTCTTCTGGGTTGTTGTGTTGTTGGGCCATAGGAAAATTAAGGGGAATGAGAGAGCCGACATTTTGAAGAGTCAGAATTACACGAAACTATGGCAAAGAAAGGAGTTAGGAGGTGTGTCTTCCTTTTGGTTGTGTGAAGAGAGTTCTCTTCCAGCACTTTTTAGTTATATAGCTATTGCTAAGTGTGAAATCTATATATATTATTACAAACACCAAACTGATAGCCTCATCGAAAGAAGCCGAAGAGACATTGGAAGAACAAAAAACAAGTCACAGCTTTCGTACCCATTAGAAGCAAGTAGGTAATCGATATAGATATAGACTCATCATATTTCTTTTATAAAACTTTTTCTGTACTTATTTTTGTTCATTTTATATTATACCTTGTAACTAAATATTGATACACTTGTCATTATTGATATTTTTTCCATAGTCATCGTATCGTCTGTTAAACGATTTGGTTGCGTTCGATTAAAGAAAGCTGTTGTTGACTTCAAAATAAATGTTAAATTTCGTAATTTAGTATGCACTCCAAAAATATCGATGAAATACTTTGTGTTTGGCATTAGTCCTTTGAAAATTTGACGATTTTTAGAACCAGTACAAACAATATTGGTCATTTGTGAATCTGAAACATATTTGTAAAATATTAATTAAAATTCATTAAAATTTCTAACTATATTACCAAATAATCCGATTCGATCCCTTTGTTTCAACAACAAATCACTATTATAAAATAAACTCGTGCTACAATTGTCTTTTTTTAGTAAGCTAAAGTAATCTTTTACTGCTTGACAGAAGTTTTTATATGATGATTTTGTGTTAATTACAAGACAATAATGAATAGCATGAATATCCAATTGACTGTAAATAAAAGTTTTAAAAAGTAATAAATTTAATTTTCTGACGAAAACGTAATATATGTACCTTTTATTCCACTTAATTATCATTTGCTTTTTTTGCATTCTATTTTTGGTTCGTATTTCTATTGGTATATTATGATTTAGATATGTCCAATTAGAAAAACGATGTTTATCAATTATTAAAATTCTCATGGAAATTTTTCGTTTTGATGATACAATTAAATCATATTGACCATTCAATGCACAGGAAAAAAATATTTCTCTAGCTTCTGATTTAATGTGTTTAGTCAAATTCACTAGAAAATGTATTTTATAACATTAATAATTTAAAAGCGTAACAATAAACCATTCGAATATATCTGTTTTAAAAATTTCTCTTCCTTGATATACAGGGTTTTTCAATAGGGACACGAACTTTGAGAGTGTATATCGGCCATGTCGGTTAAGCTACAGCTGTCAAATTTAGAGGTTATAGTAATTAATACTTGCCAAATTATCATGGAAATTTACAGTGTTGAGCAACGCGTGGAACTCATTAAATTTTACTATTAAAATGAGTGCTCAGTTCGAGAAACGTTCCGTGAGCTACGTGGTTTTTACACAATCGTCCTGTTGAGTCGATTATTTGTCGTTTAGTGGACAAATTCGAATCAACTGGGTCAACACATAATCAAACAACACCTGTATGTCGTCGAAAAGTGAAGTCTGCAGAAAACATTGCTGCAGTGCACGAGAGTGTTCAGAATAACCCAAGGCTCTCAATTCCTCGTCGCGCCCAAGAACATAGCTTTTCACAGACCTCAACTTGGCAAATTTTGCGTCGGCACTTGAGCTTGCACTCGTACAAAATTCAATTGACCCAGAAACTGAAGATAAACGACCATAGGCAGCGTTTTCTGCACGAAATTTTCGAGTACATGGTTATCTCGCGTTTCGGCGACGTCAACTAGCTACCGAAATCGTGTGATTTATCTATGCGAATAAGGCGCAGACGATTGATGTCTTAAAAGTCAACATCACGAACGCCATCAATGAAATCGAGGCCAATTTTTGCGGTCGAGTCGTCGAAAATTTGACCTCTCGTATACGCGCGCCGTCCAGCGAAGCCGCGGCGGCCATTTGAACGATATCATATTCCATACATAATGGCATCGAATACTCTTTCATATAAAAAATAAAAATAAATAATATCTCATACACAACTTTTTTTATTTAAATTTGAAGTTGGAGCGCTCTTAATGAAAAACCCTGTAGAATCACTCTGAATTATAAAAATTTTAAATACAAATTAATGACTCGGTTAAGCGAACAATATTTGGATAATATTTTTTTTAATTACTTCAAATCTAAATTCTTCGTAAACATAAAATACATAACCATAATTACATATAAAATTCAGCACTGGGCATATTTATTTAATAAAATTTTATCTATGTATGTACATATGTGCATACATATATTGTATATTCATAACCATCATTAAACAATAAGAAAAAGCAATTTCTCGAGGACAATAAACAAATTTTGACTGTACTCTATACACGACCTGAATTTAGTTTCGGCTAAGTACTATTGGTGCCAATTTTACTATAGAAATCGAATGGTGTATCGATGTAATAATAACAATTATTTACCTGTTTGATTAAAATATAGCTTCCGGCTTATTTCTTGAGAGTGCGTCGAAAACGTTACAAATAAAGGTGAAGTTACATTTATTACGAATATAAACCTGAAAACAGAAATATGTACTAAGTAGTTTAAAACTTTATTTTAAATTAGCGAAATGCAAGCAAAATATTTTTTTTTTTATTTATTAAAAAATTTAGTAAAACTTAGAAAATATGTTTGTGTATTTCCAAGGTGATGAAGAACTTAAATGACATGCGATTAAGAAACACTAAAATTAGGCACTAGTAAAAGTGATGTGCAAATAATCTTGAATGCACTCACAAATACAAATGTAGTTTAAAAAAATTATAAGAAAAACTCTTATCAACTGAAAATTAGAATCAGAAAACATATCATCAAAATCAGAAGTATCACATTGAAACAACGTTTGGAAAATCTACATAAAAGGAAGATCAATTAATACTCTCATTCACATTGATAGTTTATCTAATTTTCGTGGAAAAAAATTTGAAATAAAAATGTTATAGCTTGAACCAAAAGAGATGAAGTTTCGTATTGTACTACGTTGGCATGCGCAGAAGAAAAGAAACTTACACACATGCGTTTTTGTTGTTGTAAATTCTAATAAACAGGTTTCTTCTTTCGTACATGTATACACAAGAAGATCACTACACCATGTAAAACATGCGCAATGAACCTTCAATTCAATTGAAATAATTTCAGCTATAACAAAATAGATGACAAATTAATTTCACCAAGTACCTACGTTAAATAAGCGCCTCTAAATATATGTAGAGTTTAGGTGTTGTTGTTTGTTGTTGTTTTTGTGGGTGGGGGGAATGCGAGTTAGGCATCCACGAGCACTCAGACAGGAGAGTCCATTGTACTCAGCACCCCGACTTCTGTCATACATGCACCTACAGTTTAAAGTGGAATGCGAACCACTAAATTCGTTGGTAGAGAACGAATTTTTTATTCGTATGACAGGGCTTGGTACTAATATTTCTTAGTTTTTGTGGACTTGGCTTTTTTATGAAGCAAAAGCCACTAAACTAATTAGTACCGAGCACTTATACCCAACTCAAAGTGAATTGGTACTCATTCAGAGCTGAGTGAACTCAGGCGGACTCGAACCCGAGACCTTCAGCATCAGAAGCCAACACTCTACCGCTTCGTCCACTGCCCGCCCCTAGAGTTTAGGTAATATGATACAAAAAAAAAAAAATTTATTCTTAGCTGAATGTTTCAGTTAAAAACAGCGGAATTTTAAAAATATATCAACGTATAGAACTCCAATTCAACTGGTTCTCATCTAATTTAATTGTTTAATATTGTTTTCAGTATGTCACGAACTTAGTTCTAACAACATTTCCCACAATCAAAGCATTGACTATGGTATTACATTAGAATTCAGTTACAAGCGGTTAAAGCGATGTTCCGGATATATGTACGTATGTATGTAACGACGAAATTAAAAAGTCTCGTTACACTTCTATAGATACAATAATTTAATTACCCGGTTATACACTTTTATTGTTGATTCCGTGCGAGAGTTGCTTCTTTCAGATATGATAGTAACCATGGTATAATAAAGAACTAAAGTTCTTACATTATGTGTACAGTAACTTTGGTTATAACGTCGCTTTCGGTTATAAAGCTACGATTCCACTTATTGACCATGGTTGCCATGGTCCATGATACAATAAAATAACTATACGTAATCTACATCGAGAGAAGCTTTCAATAAAAGCTTTTTCGTGATGTCATACTGTGCCAGAAACACTTAATTATAACTATTATAAAATTGTTAATTTTAAATAAACCAAAGATTTTTATTTATTATAATATGATTTTTTTCATTTTTTGTTGTTTTTTTTTATGTGTTTATAATTTTCCTTTAAATTAAAATTTTTTTTACCATTATTGTTTTTGCAATTTTTTACTTTACACCCAACCATGTTAAATAAATTAAAAATTTTTACGATATAAAAACCACAATAAATTTATTTTTATTTTGTATATAATTATGTGTATCTTTAATAATGAATCGCTACTTTGGTGATGCTAATGTTCTTTTTTTCGTGATGCGAAAACATTACTTGTTGCTATGACAACGCAAAGTTTTTAGTTGGCGATGCAATGCTGTTACATGACAGCTAAATATTACAAGGAATTTCGAATACTTGATTTGATGCGATGCTTTTTTGAATATGTGACAACGCATCATAAAAGTTGCGTTTAATTTTGAATTTGTGACAAGCATCAGTATCATCAACAAAGCAATGATTCATTTTTGAAGATACACTATAATTATAATGTATAATTACATATTTAATATATTATACATATTATACAAAAAGGAATATTCACAAACATCAAAACAATATCTGGCACAGTTTTCACATCTGGCACAGGTCGACGAAAAAATAAAGCTTCAGCATGGAAGAAGAAGAGAAGCTTTTTTTCATATAGACTACCTATAGTTATTGTATCATGCTTATTGACCACCTGTCAAATATTTGACTAAATAATGTCATGTATATGACACATGGGGTTTCCACTACATCATATTTTGAAGTCAAAATGTTTGACTTTCAAATGGTCAAACAAAATCTGTGACTGCTTTATATAACTACTGATTATACTTTTTGACAAAAGAGCGTAATTTTGTTTGACATTTAATTTATATTTGAATATTGTCGTGTTTTTTCAAATGAAAATTTTTCGTGTATTATTTATTGATTCAATTTTACTCTGGACGTGAAAAATGAGTATAAAATCGCACAAGATATCAGCAGCTGTTGTTGTATTATATTTATTGGAGGACGAGGAAGAAAATGAAAAAAAAAATTAACTAAAAAAACTAATTAATTTTATTTCTTCCTTATTCCACGCCCCAGTTTTTCTAACTTTTCTTTTATTTTCCTCCATTTTCATCCTTTTATTTTACCTGATCCTTAATATCACGTTTACTTCTTTGACGCAAAGTTTTTGACAGTATTTGACCAGGGTTTACACATCTTTGACGTCAACTTTGTCAAATATTTGACCAATTGTAAATAAGAGGAATTGTACTTTAAGGACAATATTTTCATCTAATTAGATAAAATTATGGTTATAATAACGATCAAATATGGAAGAATTATGCAAGGCGCCAGAACTCCTAAAGCTTCCAAAAAATGAACTAAGGACACTAATGGGACTTTTCACTGTACACTGTCCTCTAAGATACAGATACCATCTGACAAAGATGGGAATAGAGAAAAACCAAAATTGTAGATTTTGTGAAGAGGAACCGGAAACCTAAGAGCACATCTTGTGCCGGTGTAAAGGTATAATAAGTCCGAGGCTTGAGCATATGGACCAAATGTACCTAACACCGGACGAAATGTGGCATCTACCACCTAAAAAAGTCTTGGGTTTTGTCAAAGCCCTGAAACTTACAAAAGAATTACAAAAGATCCAAACGGGTCGCAGTAACAAGGGAACAACATCCCACCTCTAGGCTGCTTCTTTAATCTAATCTAATCTACATATAACGTTTTTTATAGAAAAGACGGTATTATTTAAAAATTATTGAATAACATTACCAACGAAAGTTAAAACACAAATATGCACGTCTCTTGAAATAAATCAATTAATTTCTACGTGTATCTACACATAAAAGAAGAATAATGATAAAAAGCAACTAATAAGAAATGTTCCACAACATTTTACAATGTTTTGTTGTTTGTAAGTTGCAACTACATAAATATTTCTGCGCCCAGCTAATGTATGAAGAAAAACAATAAACCAGTAACCGTTAAGTTTTATTCCACAATACAATTCATATGCATTTGATGGTACTGAAAAATTTCTGCGCTTTTTTTGTAGCAAAAAATTTTAAATGGGTGACATCTGCATGTAAACAAATTGAAGAAAGCGAAAATAAAGGCATTTTCAATGGAGGAAAAGGCAACAATCGTACAAAGGTTGGGAAATGATGAAAAGAATTTCCAAATTACCGAAGAATTGGGAGTTTCGCACTCAAAAATATCAAACGTTTTTAAAATGGCGAAATAACTCACTCATTGAGGGAAATAATTAAAAAACTAAACAGCTATGAGGGTCACAATATTCCCAAGTAGACGAGGCTTTTCTAAAATGGTTTAAAACCCGAAGGACTTTAAATATCCCAGTGAACGGTCCACTTGTGAAAAAAGAGCAAGTGAAATAGCAAAACCGATGAATGTGAATAGTTTTCAAGCATCTGAGTGCTTCGATTTCGTTAAAGACATACAGTACTTTCATAAATGCGTCGACGACGCTGACGGCGTAAAAATCATGTTCATAAATGACTTTCCAGTGCAGTCGTGGAATGGTATCATGATCATGTTCATTAATTCAAGCATGCAGCGCAGTCGGTTGAAATTACTCAATCGTTTTCAGGCGACTGCGATGTTTATTTTCAATTAAAACGAATAGTGTTGTACATTTTTTTCTGATATTTCTTTAGTTTGATTTTTAATTTAAAATAAGATTTAAATTAATTAAAAATTATTAAATTTTATAAAGATTGTGACGTCATATTTAAAGATGGAGAATCAGGTTAGTTTATTCTAATAACTGCTTGCATGCACAGTTGATGACTCTGATTACAATTCCAGTGCATTCGAGTCGTCAACGTAGGTTGACGACGCATTAATGAAAGTACCGATAATATAGTGTTTCCATAAATATAAGGAGAAGCTGTGGATGTGCTTCAGAAAATTGTGACAACTAGTTAGGTTGTGTTTGGCCGAGATTAAAACAATGATACAGCAATAGTGAGATTTATAACGCTGATGAAACAGCATGGTTTTTCAAATTAAATCCTGATAAAATAATGTCCGTAATCTAAAGGGAAAGGGAAAAATCGAATTATGGTTCTGGTTGCTGCTAACATTAATGAGAGTCACAAAGGGAGCTTCTAATTATTGGTAAAAGCAAAATTCCTTCTTTAAAAATATAAAATCTTTACTATGTAGTTCATTATGAAGCAAATTCTAAAGTGTGGAAGTTGCTGAAGTGGGATCACTAGTTACGTCAACAAAATAGACAAATTATTTTACTTGTTGATAATTGTCTTGCCCCTCGCATATTACATGCTAAAACCTCTATGATCAAACATTTTTAACACCAAATTTTATTAATTAGACATCGTATTTTAACATAAAAAAGCACTTGGAACTTTGTATTGGTTTAGATTAATACACTTGTTCTTTAATTTAAAATAATTTTTTATTCACTTACAACATAAAATTTGAGAATTGAATTTTTTTTCTCTCCTAAGTATTAAATTATATTACAATTATATATATATGTATATCTTATTGATAAAATATAAATTCAGGCTCTCTTCTATCCATTATTAGTTCATTATTAATCGCAGCCAAATTATCCTTGACAAAAAATTCTTTTAGAAATACAATTCCACTTATAATAAGTCCACTTAAAAGAACAACAAAAGCACCTTGTAGGTGATTTATTGTGATTACTATTTTCGTTCCTTAAATAGAAAAATTTACATATTTATATTATGATTTGTCGTAATAAAACTTATTTTTAATACTATTTCAAGGGCCAATTTTACATTTTAAAAGGTTTTTTTTAGTGCAATAGTCCAGCGATTAAGTTATCTTAAAACTTTTATGTAGGTATGTATAATATGATACCACTACACTCAATTATGTACTTTGACTTTTGGAAGGCACTACCGGGAAGATAGAAATGCTTCTTTATATTCTTCCATACAATTTTTTCACAAATCCGTCGCTTGTGTTTGTGTATGGTGACCAGATATCAATTATAAGTCGGAAGAAATTTTTTATCACTAACTATTGCTAAAGACTACCAGAATAAATGTTTACATTCTCATATTTCCCAAATATATGTAGGTTATTACGTCGGGAGAGGCGTTTTAAAACAACTGTTTTCTGTATTTCATAAGTGTTTAAGAACTGAGTTAAGCATTCAATGGGTCTATTTTCAAGGTGACAAAAGAAATATTGACTAAACCAATATTGCGTGTTTTATTGAACAATTCCGGATACATTTTGAACATGGCCAATGTATTTTTATTATCATAATATGAAAATAATAAAAAATATGAGATCATTTATAAGAATACTCACTTTGAGAAATTGTTGGTTCTTTTATATATTTTAATATAGTATTGTTGAATAAAAAATCATTATTAAGTTTAGAAAAAAATCCTGCATCTCGAATTTTTCTGATTATATCATTGAATTCAGAAACTAGAGGAAAACCACGTTTTGTTATTATTTCCAGAGGGCTTGAAAAAACAGTTTTGGGGAATCCATAAACTTTATTATTTAAAGCATTTTGTAAAACATACATTCTGCTTGCAAGCATAACCTGTTTTCCATCAGCAACTTGCTTAAAATTTTTCACATTTAGATCAAATCTATGTGATGAGTTATATAATTGGAAAATAATTTTGTCTTCTATATTATCGAACCAATCTTTACTTTCTTTTCGTCCACCTAAAATTTTATGTTTACATATTATAATAAAAAATTATCATGTATCTGATTTAAAAGTTAATTAGCTTACCAAAAGGTATATTTTTATTTACAACTTCTTCAATTGTTGATATTTGATGTTCATAGCCAGGATTAGTAAATACGGCAATAAGATCAGATGTGTAGATGCCGTTAATATTTAAGCTGTAAATACAAACAGCCACGAAAAATATTCTTAACGGTGCACAATTTGGTTTGTTAGTTACAGACACATTTATTAATAACCCCAGTGTATTGAGTGCTACTAAATACACATCAACGTGTGATTTATTCTCTCTGAGAAATCTCAATTTTGACTGAAGTATCCCAAGTATCAGCCACGAAAAGCAAATTACGATAAATATTAAAAACACATATTTCCATGTTTCAAACTTAAAAACGGTTATTAAACCCTTCCATGGAGGCCGTTTATCAGCTTTATTAATAAACCAAGTATAACTATCACTCAAATAAGAATCCGTTACAGAAAAAGTCTCACGAATTTCGTTATCCGGATAGAAACCACCAAGTATAAAATCGCATGACCGAGCACTAAGTTTTCCTAAGAGTCCAGTCCATGTTCCATTATTCAATAATACACCTCTTTCCTCTCTGCCACATGCAATGTGAAGCTTGAAGTAATTTATAATATTTTAGTTTATTGTAATACAGAATATGAAACAGTTAGAATAAGTATGTTACAGTTTCAATTTTTGGTTTTATAATTATATTATACTATAGGTACCTATGTATGACAGAAGGGCCTACAGCCCTTTGACTGATAACTGAGAGGTGTGTCGGTGTGTGGTATCAAAACGGCACTATATGCTAATTGGGGTAATTTACACGATCCAGCAATTGCTGGACGAGTTTTTGACGTTTTGCTTTGAACTTGCACACAAGTGCACACACTTGTACACAAGTGATGTGCTACCCCTCAATTCGCCTCACCCCGATCGCCAAGGAATCGTTGCTTGATGGTTGATGGATAGAGCAATTGACGTATCGTGTAAATTGCGTGATTGGGTCTTCGAACCGCCACGTTAACCAACCAACCAACCATAGGTACCTATAATTATATAATTTCGAACTACTTAAGTTCTTAAATCGAATCGAAAAAACATTCAAAACGCTTTTACTTACGAACAATTTTTTTAAAAAAAATTATTTTAAATTCCTAATTTTCAAAGTAGAATGAAAGAATCGTTTACAAGTAATTTTCAAAATGTTTTCTCGTTATATTGGTGATTTTGTGTCATTAAATAACCTACATTATGTACATCAAATGTAACACTATTGTTATTTTTATAAATTTCCAACAAAAACATATTATTAAATTTCTTTATTATTATGATAGAAAATCTATGAAATTTGCTTTTTCAGCATTCTAAATTAAGTTTTCAGATGGCGGATTCGCATATTGAACACAATTAAAGCTACAAGCGAATCACGATAAAAATCAGTTTATTTCATTCAATGTTATTTGTTTATTTTGTTTATATTCAGTGCAAAAATTTAATAATAATTGTGGAGCAGTTGAAAATATATAGAGCAATACCATCTGTCAAAGTATGGCGATTAAATTAGAAATTCAATTCCTTGAGTAATAACTCAAATATGAGGACTTCCAAATCAGTCAAGTGACTGACGAAATGGAAGCAATATTGTACTTTGAGAAGCCGTTCAAAGTACTGTTTCCGGATCGTGAACCTTGGCGCGAAAACAAAATAACCTTTGAAAAAGAAGCCTAAAAATGGTACACAGATGGCTCAAAAACCGAATCGGGAGTGGGAGCAGGAGTAGCAGGCCTCTTCAAATCTCTAGGCAAATACCTATCAGTCTTTCAAGCTGAAATCCATGCCATAGACATGTACGCTACCGAATGCGAAAGAGAGCCACAGTCTAGATAATTTCAGACATTCAGGCAGCGCTTAAAGAATTCAACGCTCACAAAATTGTATCGAGACTAGTATTGAAATGTCTTAAGACTCTGATAACACTCGCCAGAACCAATAACGTTTACCTTTGGGTTCCGGAAACGAAGGAATCAAGGGCAACGAGCTGGCGGACTCCCTAGCTAAAAATGGTGCTAGCTCTAAACTTATTGATCCAGAACCCTTCTGTGGACTGCCTAAAAGCCACACCAAAAATCATATGACACAATGGGATATGGAAAAAGATGCACCTTTCCTACTGGAAAAAGACTCCCAAGCAAGCAAGCGAAGGAGTTTAAGTTTATTAAACCTTCAGCTAATATTTCCAAAAAACTACTCAACCTCAGTAAGGATGAGTATGGAACTATCACGCACGGGTCTTCTCAATTAGCACTGTCCTTTCAACTATCACATAAGCAAGATGAGGCTACAAGAGGATGACAAATGCAGATTCTGAAAGGAGGCCAAAGAAACCACAAAACACATTCTATGTGAATGCAAGGCGTTGGTTTTAAAAAGTGTGCGACACATGCACCAACTTTTCCTCAAGCCTGAGGAAATCTGGTGTGTACCTTCGAATAGAATTTTAGGATTTATCAAAAGCTTAAATCTCGTGCTTCTCAGAGATTTACAGAGGCTGTACAAAAGATCTGTAAAGTCGAAGTTGACAGTCGCTACGCTATCGCAAATCGCATTAATTGTGTTTACGGTAAAACAAATTTACTTTTGATTTTACTGCAGTGTGTTTGACTATTATAGTGAAGTTACATAGCACGCTTCGCTACGCTACGCTTTGTTTCTCTATAATAAAATATCTTCGCTGCGTATGCATAGAAAGTAAAAAATTGGTCTACTTTTGCTGCAGACGCTTCGCAAAACTCACCTACAATGCCACAATTTTTGTAAACTTTGAATAAAAGTTGTAAATAAAAATTATGCTTTGTAATAGAAAAAAATACTCTTGATCAAAACAAATTTTCTTTGTAAAAGTGAGATTTTAATTTATAACGGTTCTTGAGATAACACAAATTCTTTTAAAAATAAAGACAAATACTTGTGACTAATTATAAACTCAATTTATTATTTATTTATTTTTCCGGTGTTTCTTTCGGAAGTAATTTTTAATTTTTAATATATATTTAATAGCCAATTTATTCTACTTATTCCAGTTAAGTTATCAAGTTGTTATTCAAACGCAATGTAAAAGAATATAGATATAATGCTTATTCTTATCTTGCTGTACTGACTTCCAAAAGTAAAAATAGTATAGTTGTTGAAATGCCGCTTTTTACAGAACTAAATGAAATCGAAAAACAAAGAATTTCGGATTTACACTATATGGGTTTAAGTCAAAGACAAAGCCAACCATTTTCTAACTCAACTGGAACTACAATCCAAGCCAAATCTTTCAACTGATTTTGCTGACGAAGTGCCGGTATTCGGCATTTCTCTCAAAACCGCTCTTTTAGTAGTTGAGGATATTTTTGCTTTCCTTTCGGAACGTTTAGTTTGACCATAATTCTCAAAACTTATTTTTAAAAAGTTTTTAATAACACCTTGAGAACGATTAATTTTATCTGCGATCTGTCTTTAACTTAATCCCATGTCATGTAAATCCAAAATTCTTTGTTTTTCGATTTCATTTGGTTCTGTACCACGCGGCAATTCAACAATTTTATGTTTAATTCTTTTTGCTTAAATTTTTTTATAATCTAACAACTTTTACAAAGAAAATTTGTTTTTATCAAGGGTATTTCTCTATCACAAAACATAATTTACATTTACAACTTTTATTCGAAATTTACAAAAATTGTGAGTGAGTTTATAATTAATCACAGCACTGTAACTTCACTATTATAGGTAAGTTAGTACTCAAGCAACTAATATATCTTATCTGCAATCACTTTGGAATAAACAGCTTAATTTTATATTTAGGTTTATTCTTATATTGTAATGTTAAAAATATAACCAAAAAATACAAGTATTTGGAAAATATAATTTGATAGATACGAACCTTAAATCCCAGCTTTATTTTAATTATTCTTATTAAATTCAATTCTAATCCATTTTTGCAAAAATTTTCTACAAAAGGTTCAAATTCTTTTGCACACAAAAAGAATGTACAATTTTGTAAATCAATAGATTTTTCTATAAAAACATTCAAAGTTAATTGAAGTTGACTCTCCACTATTCCATTCTGACAGCTTGAAACTTTTTTTACAAGCACTTTACGACAATACAAAGGATTCAAATAATCCAATATCATAAACTCATATCCTGTATCATTTACAGCATAAATCAAACCAACATTCATGACGAAGTATTTTCTGACTAGTAAATTAAATATATTAAATGATAACTGTTGACTGTTATTTCGATCTTTTATGTTGTTATAAAATAAAAGAAATTTTGCTCCAGGATTCCAATCTGGCCTAATACTAACATAATTTTCAAGCAAATTTATTAAACTGTAAATATTATCTACTATAATTATATAATAATCTGTCCTAATCAAAGAATCAAAACGTATTTCATTTATTTTTGGAAAGTATTTGTCTGTTATTAGGCGTAAACTATATGTTTGACGAAAATTTTTATAATCGATCACTTTACTAATCAAATTTTTAAAATATAATCCTCTAATTTCATATGCTGGATCACTCATATTATGAGAGTGAACTAAACCAATATTCTTCACACGAGCAAATGAATCATGATGTGAGTTGAAATAGAATTTTGTGATTATATCCAAACATTGAACACCAGCTTCCCAAACTAAAGAATTATTATTAGACCATTCGAAATTTTTAAGAACTGTACTAACAACTAAAGGTAAAAATAGAAAATATAAGAAATTTTTCACAATCATTTTATATTATACGTTACGTTATAAAACTTCGAAATCCTTAACTTAACTAAACTGAAAGTCTTCTAAAAAGTAATTTAAAAATTTGAAAAACTATTGCGGTTATAAATTATTATATTATATATCATACCAATTATTTTCATAACATACTGCATATTTTATTTTAACCCTAGAATGAGCTCACCTTGTACAAATCTGTACAGTTCCTCTTTCGAAAAATTCAACGCAATCACAATTCTATTTCTAAGTTCTAGTTCAAAATCAATAAAACTGAATAAGAATAATTATTTTTTTCAAAAAAAAAAAAAAAAAAGGAATGATGTATTTAAATTAAAATTTGGAAAAAAAATAAATTATAGATGAAAATATTTTTTGAAATTTTCTTTATAAAATTGTACTTTTCCTTGAAAATTACATAAAATACAGGATAAACCCTATAGGACAATTTAAGAAAAACACTTCAACAAATATTCTTGGTAAAAAAAAGTGCTGAAATAGAGGTTTTCAAATTTAAAATTATAAAATTTCCATTAATATAATCTATATCCCACATATATTGCAACAAATATGCAAACGTAGACAAACACAACGTCACTTTTTGAATTAAAATTACGTGTCATTTCTCGGGTTAAAATATAATCTTAAATAAATTATGTATTATATAGTATTTATTCAACAATAATTATGCAGATATATTGGATGACATTAAAAACTAAAATATTCATACATATTAAATTTAGTATGACTTTACATCACTTTAACATTAAATAATATTCTCTTAATTAATGTGCAGACATTATTAATATGTGTGTGTAAATATTATATCACAGAATATTTGAAAAGTAATAATTATAGTAATTAAATCATACTTATTATTTATATAAGTATATATGTATGTATGTGTTTGAATGAATGTATGGCGCGTGACCGAACTGAATGGGTGCGGATGGTAGAGGAGATAAATATCCATCCAGGATTATAGTGCCACAGAAGATAAATTATATAAAATATTGTATTTAACTAAATGTGAATAAAACTCTCTCGGCAAAGTTATATCTATTTGAAAAACAAAATCAGAAAAGTATTTTAGTATAAAAAATTAAAATAACTTTAAGCAATTTAAAAAATTAATTATGGTATTAAAAAGTAGTTGTGCGTAGCTATACAGGGTGATTCAGTTTAGGTATCCGATCCGGAAACCACGGATAGGTCTCGGAAAGACAAATAAAAAGTTGTATGGGAAGGTCAATCTCAACCGTCGCGGCGTTAGAGGGGGGGAAAGATTTTTGGTACTTTTTCCTTGTTTTACACTATAACTTTTTACATGGGTACGCTAGGGTCATCTTTTCTTATGCAAAGTTATATAGAATCCCTGTTTCTTTCCAACAATATCTCACATGCCTCTGTACCCCTTAACCTTCAGAAGTTATAAGGCCTCTAAATCAAAATTTTGTCATTTTTTCGCCCATTTTTTTACTTTAACCCTAATTTTCTCGAAAAGCGCTCGATATTAACCCCCAATTTTTATTACAGAGAAAACGAAAGTTCAATTATTTCTGCATCGATATTTTATCTTCATTTTTTTTTTAAAAATTTTTTGGTTTACTGGAGTAAAAAAATGATTTCATATTCAATGGAGTAATATTTTTTATTTGTTTATTTATTTTATTTAAGATATACATTATTCTCATCTACACAAGTAAGAAACAAATTGATTAAATACTTAGAAACTTTAGAATCAAATTCAAATACAATATGATGAGTTAGTGAAAATTAGGCCGACTCTATATATGATATCTTTTAAGTACAATTTCAGCACAAACACCTAAGTATGTACATATAAAAATGAGCAAAATTAGAAAAGTTACTTCAGGTATGTCTCAATAGTTTTTTTTTTTGTTTTTTTTTGTTTTGAATATATTCAAGAGTGATGCTTTTAAAATTACTGTTGAAGTCGTATTTTAGCAATTTCTGGACGCTGTGCAACTAAACTGTGTATCTTTCCATGATGATTTAGCAAACAATATTGAATATAATCAATGTCAACTGTTGGAAATCAGAAAAGAACACGACCTGAAATAAAAATGAGGGTTGATTCAAGCATGTTTTGAGTAAAGCAGGGTTAAACACAAAAAATGGGTAAAAATTCACAAAATTTTGATTTTAAACGACTCTAACTTTTTAAGAGTTAAGAAAAGAGGAACAAGTAAGGTATCGTTGAAAAGGGCAAAAGGTCTTCTACATTTTTTCTTAGTACAAGGTGACCCTAGAGTGCCCCTGCAAAAAGTTATGGGGTGTTTAGTGGAAGAAGTGCGAAAAAACTTCAACGCCCTCTAGCGGCCAAACCGTTGGGATTTCCCCCTCCCTCCAATTTTTTGTTTGTCTCGATGAGCCCTATCTATGGTATCCTGTTGGTCGTGGATAACGGAAACACCCTGTATAAAGTCGTTTTCACTAATTTCACTAATAATAGATTAAACAGTTCTCCACAAATTCCCAATTCACAAAATACATAATATCATTTGAAGTTAACGGTAAAAAAACAAAAGTTCAATGTTCAAAATTATTTTTGCATAGCATTTTTTATTCAGGATTATTTGTGCTATATAAAAAAGTGAAATTTTAAAGCCGATATATTTATTTTTATGGAAGATATACCAAATCA
This sequence comes from Bombylius major, assembly GCA_932526495.1. Taxonomy (NCBI): domain Eukaryota; kingdom Metazoa; phylum Arthropoda; class Insecta; order Diptera; family Bombyliidae; genus Bombylius; species Bombylius major. The sequence goes on from OW052043.1 coordinate 22,002,929, forward strand.
AATACGACTTTATATAAAAAACTTGCTGAGCACAAATAATTATGAACAGCACTGTACGTATATGTATTATCGCATGGAAATTGGACCTTGTAAACCTTATGGTTTGCGTTAGTATTTTATATAATATAATATAAAATTCAATTTTCGAAAGCGTATCAAAAAGTATTTAAAATGAGTTATAAAATATTTTTTTGCAGTAGCTCAGAACCAAGTATACATTTTTTTTTTTTTGTAAAAAATAATGTGATTTTTAAAAAGTTTTATGAACAACAATATGTAGATTAAATCGTGACTTATTTTCGGAAGTACAATTTAAAGTTTTCTTAGTTAATTTTCATATACCTACTTATGTGTGTACATGAATCAATATTCAGACTCAACAATTAACTAACTAAAAATAATGTTGCATGAAAATTAAAAATCTAAGGGGCCATTTACATTTGTGATTTATTCCTGAAGTTTTCTGTCGTGAAGATTATTCATGACACTTTCAAAATATTCATGAAAGAAATTCACTTTATAGTATAAACAGTAGTGCAACAAAATTCAAGTTTATATCGTGAACTTTTTCTATCATAGAACTGTCATGAATATTTTACTATCGCGGAATCATTGTCGTGTAATTTCGCTACACAATTCTATAGGAGAATAAATGTATTGAATATGCACAATGCAAACTCTCAGTCTCAATACATTTATTCTACTATAGAGAAATTCAAAAATCCAAGCAATATGAAAATACTTTTCTTTAAATATATTTAAGCAAGAAATTGCTTCTAAATTGTGTCATCTAATGTAAACACTTCTACAATAAATTTTATGAAATATTTGATGTAATGTAAACGCAGACGACATTTTTTCGCGACAGTTTTTTATATAAATTTATTCACAGAAGAAATGTCGATTTCCGACTATCGTCGTGTAAACGAAGCTGAGAGAAATATTTTTCTTCACGACAGAAAACTTCAGGAATAAATCGCAAATGAAAATGGTCCCTAAGAAAGCGCAAAAATTGCCACAAAAAATGTAAAATTTTTCCAAAGTGTGTTATATTATATGTATGTAGTACTATATGTACTCGCTTAAATAATTTGATCTAATATTGTAATGATAAAAATAACAAATATTTATCTTAGTTCAATAACGTATAAGACATTATGTATGTTCATACATATGTATGTATAATATTTCACATTAAAATTGCAGAAAAAAATTACTTATTATTATCATTATTTACATATTTATTACATATCGAGAACGTGATTTTTCTTTAAATAATATATAGAGTAACATAAGTGGTAAAAAAAAGCTTATTAAAATTGTCATTATATATGAACTAATTGATTCTGTTTCAATAGTCGCATTAAAACACATGATAAAAATTGCTCTTATATTGTTACAAACATTATTTATTTTCAATTTTAAACATAATAAAATTTAAGAACATAAACTCAATAAACCACCTAACCCAACAAACCTTATTTGAATACAAAATTTACAATTTGCATAGACGATGTGCTTATAACGACGTCATATTGATTCACATATTTGCAAAAAATTACACACATAATATGTGCACAATATCATATTTTAAGTATGTAGTGTATGAGCTTTTAGTTTTAGAAACAAAAAGTAATATATGTACAAAAGTTTTTATCCCTAATTTTAAAATTTGAATACATCGTGATTACTGATTAGTCTTTTTTTTTCGAAATAAGAGGACAATATTTAGGATTAGTTTTAATTGTATTAAATTAATACTGTTCTAATTAAAAAAATATCCTTACGTGGGAGCTCAATAAAAGAAAAAAGAATACACAAAATACTCATGTCTAAAAAAATACACACAAAGTAGGGGTACTTTCGAAAATTCACCATAAACGTGTGGTTATTTATAACCAAATCAACCATTGAAAATATTTTATCTCTGTGGTAACATAACAATTGCCGAAAAGCTAAATATTAGAATATTTTAACTAATGAATTGACAAATTAATATGGTAGATTTATTTTTGGTTATTATGGTAACTCTACCATGGTGAATTTTTAAATGTGGCCTAGGCGAAATGTTAAGGTCATCATTTTTTAAAATTATTTAATGGGTAGGTTTTTGATCATGTGCTTCATCTTAGTAGAAATACTTAGTAATTTTATAATTTACAAGAACAACAAAGTAAGAAAAAGAAAAAATATTGCAAATGCCATCAATACACGAAAATAAATTTCCTTATTAAGAACTTCAATAAATATTCGAGTATACCTACTACATATTTAGTTTTATTCAATTCTGAATAATATATAGAATCCAACCAAAAACATAAATGTGAAAAGCGGCCAAGTTCTTATTCGTTAACTGTTGGGCCAGCTAAAGTAATGAAATCTGCATTAATGCCAAGTTCGAAGAACTTTTTCACATAAAAAATTTCAATACAGAACGTTTAATAATTATAAACTTGACAGGTTTTAATTTTTAATTTCGTATTGACCGTATTTGTTTTCTTTCAAATAGAAGTAATAGGTATGAGTGTATTGATATTCACGCACATTGAATAAAAACCTCTCAAGTTTATAATTATTAAACGTTCTGTATTGAAATTTTTTATGTGAAAAAGTTCTTCGAACTTGGCATTAATGCAGATTTCATTACTTTAGCTGGCCCAACAGTTAACGAATAAGAACATGGCCGCTTTTCACATTTATGTTTTTGGTTGGATTTCAACTATTTTTGTTTAATTATATAGGTATTATTTTAAGGTGGTAAATATTTTTCAGTAAGCGCTGCTATTTTTTATAACATTAGTATCGAACAGTACCTATATATTTAATATCTAAGCGCACGGTAGTGCGCGGACAAGTTCAACATAGGCCGTATGCACACCGTACACTATTAACACGAACTGTTTCGAGCCATTTTTGACCTCTCACAGCACAGTGTCTATTAAAGCTAAACAGACAAAATTTAAACCACGCAATAGTGTGCTTCGTCCCCCCCGCTGTATGTATTTTATGTGTCTATATAAAATTAATTTTAAAATTATGACATTTTTTATTTTTATTAAAGCAACTTATGGAAATTACACATTCGACCGATTTCGTAATTTTTCCTTGACCTACGCGTTAAACACTACCTACGTGTAAAATTTCATGGTTCTAGGCTCATCAGAAGTACCCTAGAGGTTTTGATTACCGGTCAGTGAGTGAGTGCCAAAATTTGCTTTTTCTGGGGTCAATATCTCAAGACGCATTGAACTTATATACATGAAATTTGATACAGCGGGCGGGACGAAGCACACTATTACGTGATTTAAATTTTGTCTGTTTAGCTTTAATAGGCACTGAGCTGTGAAAGGCCAAATATGGCTCGAAACAGTTCGTGTTAATAGTGTACGGTGTGCATACGGCCTATGTTGAACTTGGCCGCGCACTACCGTGCGCTTAGATACAATAAAATATATACGTTCTTCGGAGAATACAAAACATACAGAACCTTCTAATTATGATTCATGCAACGCCCTTCCATATCATATTATGCTTTAAATGTGGCGTCAATCAAAATTTTATTTCTTTTTCCTTTAACCTACTCTATACATTTTTTCCCATTTTCATTTTCTAACGCTATGCATAAAAAATATGTAGCAAATATCCCTACGTCGTGGCACATAATAAATAATGAAATATAACATTAGACGCGTTTTAATATTCAACACATGCACAACCTTTCCACCAAAATCTCATTTCGATGTTTCAATAATCATCACTTCACCTTAAATTCACTGAAAGTCACATTTATCACCACTGGTTTCAGTGGTGAACTCAGTATTACAACAATGCATTTTTTTTTTCAACACATACCACCACCAACCTACAACCAGTGTTGTGCAATTACACGTAAACTATTAAAGTCTACGGTTTGATGTAAAGTATAGCGTATACAAATAACGTGGCGTAAACAATAAGTGCGTTCGAATCACACGATTTATCTGATATTATCAGTTCGGTTCTGATTTAAAATAAGCGAAGCTTCAAATCGTACAAATTGATATTAAACTGAAAAATTTGGATGACTGGAACGTCAAAAATATCAGCTAGCTGATTTTTGACTGTCAGTTGAAGTTTCGAGTTCTTTTATGTACATAGGCAGTTGATTTTTAGTGAAAAACTTAATTAAATTTAGTGAGTAAGTACTTCTACTTCATATTCCATCTTGACAATTTAGAATTCATAAACAGTCAACTTTTTAAACATGTCTTCTTCTTTTTTGATTAGTTCCACACAGCAACTGAACCAAAAAAATTTTTATCACTTTTTTCACTTTAAGATTAGTTAAAAGCTAGCGACATCTACTGAAAAGAATGGAAAACTAGGTGAGTGGAACAAATGTAGAACAAATGTGGAACTGTGGAACTGATAATTATCAGATAAATCGTGTGATTCGAACGCACTTAATGTAGACAAAGGGTAAACAAAGTAGAAAATGTAGACAAAAAGCTGTCATTATACTTATTTCATTCATAGTCATAGTCATTCATTGGATTTTCGCTTCGGCATTTGGTTGGATTTTTTTTTATTTCAGTGAGGTAAAATTTATCTTTAATAATATAACGCCCAAAAAATATAACGTTTATTTTCTAGCTGGGGCTACGTTCACAGTTCTAATCGTAACAGATTGACTTTTGACCGCTCAAAAAAATTATTACATATCGATATTATTCTTTGCGTATACAGGATAAATCAAATAATAATGATGTTGATGATGATGAATAATGATGAGATGATTTGATATAATGATTTAAATAGAAATTAGAGATTTTAATAAATATAAAAATTGTTGTATGCTATATAGAATTTAAAAAGCACATCCTTTTTTAAATTAATTGAATTGAATTTAATTGTTTTTATTTTATTGGTGTCACCTTTCTTCAGTTTTTACACTGCTTACTTTGTTTACATTATTTACGTTAAAAATCTGTAGTTGTCTACATACGTACTTTACGCGTATACAACTGCGTAGATTACATCGACGTAGTTTACGTGCACAACGCTGCCTACAACCAAGGTGGGATCACCATAATGGTGTGATACTCAACAATAATAATTTCTGAAACGCAGCCATGCTTACAAAATAATAAGTTCTCTAATTTTTTGAATTTTGTGCATTGAATAACAGTTGTCCTTTGATAACTTTAAAATTTCTTTTGATTCTATAGAAAACTGTCTATTATAAGTACATATATGATGTTTCAAATCATAATAATCATATTCTGAAAATTTTTAACATTTAATTATGTTGAATTTAATAAACTTTTCTATACACAAACAACTTGAGCAGAAGTGTACATCAAGAGTTATTCAGTATACAACTTAGCATCTGTTGTCAACTATACCTTATTTAACAATTAAAGTCAGTATTGTGCTCATGGAGGCAGTACCCGATGAGTTTTTTGCCTTGGTAATATTTAATTTAAAAGATTCTCCTCGATTGAAATTGAGATCTGATCACCCCACACACGAGACAGATTTATACAAACGAAATGTAAAAGAGCATAGAAAAGTATGCCTATCTTGCCTGTACTGACTTTAATTGTTAAATAAAGTATAGAATATTTATTTTTATCGAATAATATAAATGTGTCTATGAGTTGCAAAACGGATCTTTTCCATATTTTGAAAAAAATGAGTTATATACGTCATTTGAAAGGTCTTTTAAAAATCTACTTATTTACTTTACTTTTAAAAGAAAAAAATACCTTTTCCTCTGTATTTTGATCGTCAAAATATGAGCTCAGTTGCAAAACAGTACCAAATTTCAGAAACAATTTTGCTTAATAACTCAAAATGACTTAAATGACAAAGACCCCTTTTGCAACTGATAGACACAAATGACAATGGTACATATACATATTATATTTAATGTACCTTATACATAATATTAATACATATGATATATTCATAGAAAATAAACATTTTATTTAGAAATGTTTGCATCAGATAAACAGAAAATGCTTCCATGAAATAAAACAGCGAATCCCAACAATATACGCATATACGCATGCATGACTTTAAAACATCTAATCCCAAGGAATATTGTTTTCAACTATCATATCGTTTCTAAAATCGGTCATCAACTTATTGACGTAGGAAAAGATGTCACTATGATACAAGATTGGAAATAGAAATTGTATACAAAGCTATTATATTTCAAGAATATGAATTTTAAAAGAAAAAATAAACAAACAAATACTTATACATATCTATTTACGCACTACTTAACTTTTCCACTTAAAAACGCAGCAATTGAAAAAAAAAATAATAATAATAAAAAAAATAAGTACATAGGTATACCTACCTACCTAATTAATTTCAAATTTATTTTAGACAAAAAATATATAGGTACTATTAGAAAATTTGTTTATTTTAATCCAAAACTTTATAAATAAAACCTAATTAACATAAAATACTGTATATGTACATATTATGTACAATTATGTATATTGATAATTATTCGAAATTTAGACAAAAATAACTTATGCAAACATACCTTTTCTGAATTCCTTTATCTAGCGAAACAGTATAAGGCTCCCCAATATAAAGATTTTCCGGCTTTACTGTATTGTTAAGATAATTATTGAATGATTTTTTTGCCGGACATTCAATGTTATTTTCATTTAAACCCAAAATATTAGCGTATGATATTTGCACGATTGCATTATATAACCAAAGTATTAAATATTTATTCATTTGGACTGAGTTCAAATTATTTTCGTTTTTTACTTTTTGCTTTTTTTTTTTTTAAATTGAGTTTGTAACTTTATAATAAGAAATATTCTGTATAGTTATATCGAACCAGCTTTCATATGTATGTAATTTTACCAGATTAATCTTTAAGTAATATATTTTTACTTCTTTTAGTTTGTATTTTTTTTTCTGTTTTTTTTTTGCTTCTTAATATTTCATGTTTGTTTTCTTCAAACTACTGTATAAATTTATTATTTATTTTTATTCCTATTTTTTTTTACTTTTTAAACAAAAAATTTTAAGCGATCACACACGATCACTCAATTGTCCTCAATTAGTTCTTTTCTGAAAGATCGCAAAAAATTTTGTGAGAAAAATGAAGAAGAAAAGATACATTTTGAGAAAAAACAAAATAAAAAATGAAAAAAATGAAAATAAAAATTTCAAAACTGTAGACATAGGGGAACTAAACAACTAAACAAAGGAGAAGCCAACTTCTTTTATGTAGAACTGTAGGTATGTAGGTATATCGCGAACAACACTGGTTTGTCATATTTACAAAAATGAAAGCATATAAGAAAGAATTGATGCTTAAAAATAAATAAAGGGTAATGGTTCAAACTTGTTGCATGTCAATTGAATTTTAAGAAACTTCTTTAGTTTAATTTTTTTTAAGTATAACAAACCAATTAACTGAAATTTAAATAAGAAGAACAAAAACATAATAGGATACTATGCCACAATAAATTCTTTATATATGTAAATTCATTATTATTTTATAGGACTTTTAAAATTACATAAATGTATAATATGTATGTATACATATATATGTATATGTATTTATTTATACAAATTTGTAAAATTAAAATTAATTTAATTTTATGTTTTAACTTATATTTTTTCAAATGCGAAAAAACTTTTGAGGACATTTCAAAATAAACAGCATAGTAAAAAATTCTAATTCCAAAATTTTATGTTTTCGGTATTTTTTTTTTTTTCAAAACTATTTACAAGCATTTAAATGATTTTGATTTATCGTACTGTACAACACAATAAATTGTGTTTTATATAAAACTTTAGTTCATTGATACCTAGTATACATAGTACACACATAATATGTCTACTTTATATTATAAAGTATGTATAAATAATGTGTTTTAAATAACTAAAGATTTATTTTTATTTTATTATATATAATTACGAGTTTTTTTTTTTTTTTCTAAATACGATTTAATTTAAAATTCAAAACTGTACAATTCAATAAGTGATAAAAAAAAGGATACATTATATTATAAAATCAGAATCACTTTCATTTTAGTCGTTAATTTAAATAAAACTATATTTAAAAATCAAATTATTTTTTTTTTATTTCACCATGTTTTCTTATGTTAAATTCAAAAAAAAAAAATTTTTTTACTAAATTTTTTAAAAAAAAATAATGTGAAAGTTTGTATAATAAATGAATAAACGTACTGTAGTCGGTATAATGCAAGAACTATTATAAAATTGAGTAAACACAACGTTGTTCTTTCTACTTCAACAAAAACTTTCTAAATGTAGAATAAATTGGATTTATTTTTCAGTAAAATGACCAAGTGAAGCTACTTATAATGAAAAGCTCAAGTTGTCATTTATGAAAAATTGTCAACATAATAAAACGAACAATATAGTTTTATTATACTATACGTATTATACATATAAGTTTGGATTATAGACGGTTTTATTATTTCTGTTAGACAAAAAAAAAAAAACCCTGAGCTAAATACATACATACATGAAATGTTTGTATTATACATTATGTATTTATAAAATTAATTCCTTCAACATAGAATTTAAAAATAAAAAAGTGCTTACGTTTTCGTTATACATTATTTTGGAGTTATTCTATAGAATTTTTTATACATAAAAAAATCATTTTTTATATTTAAAAAAAAAAAAAAAAAAAAAAAAAAAAAAAAAACAAGAGGAAAATAGGACATTTTCTATAAAATATAACTAAAAGGACTACTTAGAGAAAATACTTTTTAAAAAAGATACTTCTTTTCTGATACTCTATAAATTTATTTTGACAATGACTGGGGTTTATAGTATTAGATTGTCATATTTGTTACCTCTTGTTCCTTCACTAAATTTTTATTACAAGATAAATATTTATTTTCCAAAACTATAAATCAATTTAGGTAATTCAAAAGTTTTTTTTATAAAATAAAATCAAGTTCAGGTTCTTGATCATCTTGACTTGAATAAATTCTGTGGGCACAAGTAACAAAAGTTTAAGTCGACTTTTAAGACAAAAATGAGTTTTAACATAATCATACATATTTTCCAAGTATGATTCTATATACTGACAAAACTCCTTATTTCTTTCTCTTTTTATTATATTTATATACTTTTTATCCACTTACTAACCCTTGACTAAATAACTTTGTGAGTAAAAGTGAAATTTTTAGGAAGAATTTTAGGGTAGTAAACATGAACGGATTTACATGGGGTTTTCGGATTTAGGATGAGTGAATGGAAGGCTTCCTGTCTAGAATCGATCGTTTCGTGAAAATGATTAAATATGATGGAAAATCCAGAAAATATAAATTTAAAGAACAAGCTGTTACTGAGAAACTTCCGAAACGTCCTCGAACAACTCTTTACTCGAACATCATGGTAGGTACAGAGACTTTATAATCAATTTTTTTTACTTTTGCATTTTACAGTGCATTTTATTTATCAAAAGTATGTATTCGTTTTAAACGTTGTGTATCTTCAAAAATGAATCGTTGCTTTGTTGATGCGATGCTGATGCTTGTCACAAATTCAAAAATTAAACGCAACTTTTATGATGCCTTGTCACATATTCAAAAAAGCATCGCATCAAATCAAATATTCGAAATTCCTTGTAATATTCAGCTGTCATGTAATAGCATTGCATCGCCAACTAAAAACTTTGCGTTGTCATAGCAACAAGTAGTGTTTACGCATCACGAACAAAAGAACATTAGCATCACCAAAGTAGCGATTCATTTTTGAAGATACACGTTTTTTTTAATATTCAAGCTTTTTTTTTCAAACTACAAAGGATATACAAAAGCGCTTTTCATTTTGACTTTCTCATGCATTTGTAAATGAAGCCTATATCAAATAAGATCTTCAAAATAAAATTTATTTTTTTTTATTATTGTAACCTAAGTGATAAGTCTATTTAAGACATTTTTCAAAATTTTCATAATTCGCATAACATGTGTATTATTACTTATAAGTTTAATAACAGAGCTGTTTTTACAAAATAGGACGTTTTAATTTCTTATTGCCAATTTGACTTATAAAGTATTTATAATTGAAGTCAGTATTGTGCTTATGCTGTTATGACACGGTATTAATACTATTGGAAATTTTAAGTACTTAAAGAAAGAGACAACAGATTTGAAAAACAGAGACACACTATCAAAATCAGCTGACATTTTCTTAAAGTTGTGTTGCCTGTATCTCTGTTTAAAGTAAATGGCAATTAAATAATTAAGTAAATGAATATTCGTGATTATTATTTCTTTTCTATTCATTTTTTTGCACTCACTGAAAAAAATTAGAAATGAATAATTAGACACGTCACATTCGTTTAAATATAATATCAAACTATGAAAAATGTCTAACTACGATGGTAACACAAAAAGAATATTAATGTTCAAATTTCATGATTAATTTCATGATTAATGGAATTGGAATTTGGAGAATTGGGAGAGTTATTTTTTGACATTTTCAGTATTAATACTGAAATAAGTGTTAGCAAAAATCATATAACTACAAAGATAAACAATTGCCATATATCCTCATGTCACCATTAATTTTTACTTCTACACCTGATATCAGGTGGCTACATGTTTACTGAATGTTATCAACATTTTATGCTTATGCAACAATTTTAAAATCCAGAGCAAACCAAAAATACGTTGATGTTGCTAAACATTATATGTACCCAATAATGTGTCTGTTTACCAAATATAAATAATGGTTGTTGCTCTTTTTTTTAATATGAAATATTATTTCTATTATACCTCTAAATACTACATATATACTCGTATATACATATACTATATACAAAATACATTTTATTTTTCAAATTTTAAAAATATATTTTAATATTTTTCATCTTCATTGAAAAATATGAAAATTTTATTCGTAATGAATCAGGAGATCAGAATCAATAGGCACGTTATTTCATTTTCTTTTACATTATAGAATATCTAATGCTAGTTTTAGAAATACTATAATGTTTATTCATTAAAATTTAATCTAAGCAAACTCTGATTTTCAAGTCAAAAATATTTTAGTATTAAAAATTCTTTTTTTTAAAGCAAATATGTATTTTTATTCAAAATGAAAATAAATTCAAAAGTATAAATCGTAATTTATGTTGCCGTAGCAACAACCATTATTTATATTTGGTAAACAGACACATTATTGGGTACATATAATGTTTAGCAACATCAACGTATTTTTGGTTTGCTCTGGATTTTAAAATTGTTGCATAAGCATAAAATGTTGATAACATTCAGTAAACATGTAGCCACCTGATATCAGGTGTAGAAGTAAAAATTAATGGTGACATGAGGATATATGGCAATTGTTTATCTTTGTAGTTATATGATTTTTGGTGTTAGTCATATCTCTCTTTCTTTCTAGTTGCTTTTTCCGTAAAGCAAACTTGTTATCTCTTTTTAATAACGAAATTAATCATGAAACTAATACCGTATCATAACAGCATTATGGAGGCAGTACCCGATGAGAGTTTTTTGCCCTTGGTAGTATTTAATTTAAAAGATTTCTCTCGATTAAAATTGAGATCTGATCACCCCACACACGAGACAGATTTATACAAACGAAATGTAAAAGAGTATAGAAAAGTATGCATATCTTGACTGTACTGACTTCAATTAATAAATCGAGTATAGGTTGTTATTAAAAATTTTTTTTCTAGGCCGCGGCAAGTCTTATTACACTTATAAGGGCTTAAGTGATTTAAGCATATGTTAATAAATAAAATTTTGAATTTTTAATAATCACCTAAAAGTTTTATTTTTTTGCTATTAATCGATTGTATTGAATTTTTTCAAATTAAAAAGTACATAAGTAGAAGATTTCTTAGCAATTTTCGCTTTTATTTAATAAAAACATTTGCACTTACTAGTTAATATACTGAATTTTCAATAAATATCAATTCATTTGAATTAACAACATCTTATTCCATTGTATGTGTAATTTCGTTCTATGATTTATGAACAGTTAATGTTAATTAAAAACAAAGTCTTTGAATTTTTTTTCAAAATATGTATTAAGTAAAAGTATAAAAAAGTTCATGAAAAAACAACCATACATATATCTTATACGATTGTTTGTCTGCCGATTATTTTCCACATTGAAATTAATTATTTACTAATGCTACTAAACTATACATAATTTTATGTAATATTTTCTTATGCTTTCAGTAAATAAATATAGAAAAATTAGCTTTATTTTATGCTTTTTTCAAATAACAATAATTCTCTTATGTTAAAAACTTTATTCAAAATATTCATTTGTACAAAAAAGACATTACTTACATAAAAACTACTTAAAATTAAAAGATATGATTTATCAAAATCCTTAATCTAAAAAGCAAGTTCTGACATTCAAATGTATATATGTAAATGTACTGAAGAACTAAAATTGTAGATAAATAAAAATTGATTTCTCTCATCTTATTTCTTACTATACCACCTACTTCTTTTTGTTTTCAATAAACACCCATTTTTTGTATTTTTATCATTGTTAACAATAATTATTTTACAAAGATACATATTGCCACATACATACGAGTACATATTTTTTAGAAAATACATCAAATTTAAAACAACAGGAAAACTTTATTTAAAATTTTCTTTATATTGCATACACCGCGTTTATGGTAGATGTGAACTTTGATTTATTCTCTTGTATTTTCTTAACACATTTTAGGTACAGATTTATAGCTAATCCACTTTTAATGCGGATTTTGGATTACTCCCAATTTCATGCCGCATAAACTCTTTAATTCGGATTTTGGTTTAAACCTAATTTATTTGAGCTTAATCACAATTTTTGTATATGTATGTATTCTCAGCGATGACGAGTACACACGACAAAAACAAAATTCAATTCATAAATAATTTTATTTTATTAAAACCATTAGAAATTCAATTCATAAATTCAGTTGTTTCGCTGCTTTAAAATATTCTAAAATGTGCTAAAATTAGATACAAATTGTATATTTTTTTATCTATTATAAATTTTACAATAAATAGCAAAAACGAGCGAGTATTCTCAACATATACGCTGAGTGGTATGACTTCTGTCTGCCAAGTGGAGATTTACGCAATACTAAAAGCGGCATGTTGGATAATTGATAACAGATGGCGTGGCTCTGGAGAGTCCAATCACGACATCCAAAATTATCCATGAATGCAAATAGAGACTTAAATCCATTAGCAAACACAAACCCACAAACTTAAGCTTCTGTGGGTTCCAAGTCACCATGGTATAGAGGGCAATGAACTCTCCGACGCTCTTGCGAAGGAGGGCTCGTTTAACTCTGTATGGGGACCGGAACCAACGATAGGTATCAATTGCGCCTCGATCAGTTGATGGATCATCAAACACATGCAGAAACTCCATGTGGAAAGATGGTCTGCCCTATCTGGTTGCAGTTGTACGAAACGCTTTGTGAAAAAGCCTGAGGAAAAAACGGCTAGATTTCTTCTAAACCTTAATAGGAAAGACTGTCGGGCTCTCATTGGGCTCATCACAGGGCACAACACGTGTAACCACCATCTAGCAGTCATGAAAGTGGTCAGGGATCCAACGTGTGGAGCCTGCCTGGAGGAGGCGGAAACAACAGAGCACCATCTATGCTGTTGCCCAGCCTTCTCTAGGATAATGAGAATGGAAGACATCTGTTCTCAACCCCTAGACAAAATCCTCTCGTTTATTAGGAAAATGAGATTTCACTAGAGACGGGGCGCTGAGTACAATGGACTCTCCTGTCTGAGTGCTCGTGGATGCCTAATCCGCATCCCCCCACTCACACAAACAACAACAACAATATTCTCAACATTATATGAAAAACTGCCGTTTCATCATGACGAGAATATTCGACACAGACACAGTTTAAAAGCTTAAGCGACTCAAATCTCTGAAAAATATGTATGTAATTTTGTAAAACCAATTTAAAATGTCCATACCATATGCATACATAATATACATATACATACATACATATACATACATACATACATACATACATATTTATGATATTCTGAATATCGTATTCGAATGTACTACCATCCGCTAAATTTGTTTTTTCTTTTTTTTCAAAGGAAGAATAAATATTAGTTATTCCTATTTATTTTGAGCAAGGCCTTCGAAGAAAAAAGTGGTTGTGTCTTCGAAAGGTTCTTATATTTAATGGAGAAGTTTTAAGGACGTAATTTGGAATGATAGAGGTCAAAATAAGGCTCAGAGTCAAATTTTATACACTTGTAATGTATACGGTCAATTCACTTTAGAGCGAAAAACGTAACGTGTCACGTGTGTAATTAAAATTGAAAATTTTTGAGTACATATTTGCATATATGTATATGTATGTACATAATGTGTATTCGCTTTTTAATAATGCATCTTGTGTTAACTAATTTTCTCAGGAAAAACAGTGTCTATCGTACATTTCCAGGGATGTAGTTATCGTATATCACAAGTTTCATAACAAAATAATAAGAATTAACTAAAAAATTCAAATATGTACTATGTATACATATACCTGTATTTTCATGTATGTAGCTCATTTTTCTAGACGTCACTAAAAAATATAGTTCTCAGAATTTAATATCAGCATAAAATTATTACAAAGCTCTTTTTTAAATCGATTATTTTATACATTTTAAAATTAATTGACAATATTCATTTTTTGTACATTTTCTTTGAATTATTTTTGAATATTTATTAAAATTATTAAATGTAAATTTATGCTCACAAATAAGACATATAAATACATAATATAGCAAAAATAGTATATATATATGTACATATAAATACACATATGATGTAATTATCCGAGAAGCTATTCATCATCATCACGTATTTTATAATCCAAATTGTTTTTTTTTTTTGTTAATTGAGAAAAGATAAAACTGAAAAAACCAATGCAGCATTGTAAATATGATATGATATGTAAAATAAAGTTTTTTGGCAGACAAAATTACAAACTTTCAAAATAGAAATAAAAACCGTGCATAGAAAATAAAATAAGGTGCTTATTATGACTTTCGTCAAATAATCGAACAGCGTTCGATTTCATATTTTGGTATTATCATTTTCGATTTTTTTCTTTTTGTTCGATTAAATTGAACAGCTGTTTCGATCACTTTTTTACTGACGAAACGCAATTTGTAATACGAAAAATATGAAAAAAAGATGGATATTTCAAAGAAAATGTAACTTTAAATGTTTTAAATGTAATAATAATACTAATTAAATGTGTTTTTATTAATTACTATAGTATTTTTATTTTTGGAAGTCAGTACAGGCAAGATAGGCATACTTTTCTATATTCTTTCACAAATTTTTTGAAAAAATCTGTCTCGTGTGTGGGGTGATCAGATCTCAATTTCAATCGAGGAGAATCTTTTAAATTAAATATTACCAAGGGCAACAATCTCATCGGGTACTGCCTCCATAAGCACAATACTGACTTCCAAAAATAAAAATACTATACATACATACATTATTTATTATTTTAATAGGAAAAATACAGGTATGTAATAAGAAAAAATAATTAGAAGAGCTTGTGAATATCATGAAAATTTTGACATAAATTAATTTTTCTCACAAAAATCGAGAAATCCCAAGAATTGTTCTTAAACAATAAAATACTTGCCTTACTTATAAAATTTTTTGAAAGTCGAATTTAACAAATGTCGACTCTAAAAACTGAGTATGCATTGAAGTTCTGTACACGAATATATACTTGTAAAAATAAAATCTTCAACATATTTTGTAAAATAGCACACTCAGTTTTTAAAGTCGACTTTTGTTAAACCCGACTTTAAAAAAATGTTATTAGTAACTTAAAACAATTTATTCAAATATGTATCTTCAAATTTTAACAGCTGAAAAATTGTTCAAAGAAAATATACACAATAATTCACGATAATGACGTTTGTATCCAATGTGTATTGTGTATATGGCAACGCTTTTTGGTTCGATCGATTGAGTTACATAATACCGAATTTAAATTCAGTCGAATCGAAGAAGATTCTTCGATCAACCTACGAATCGAAAATCATAATAAGCACCTAAATGTTTGACCCTAGGATTACTAATCGTTTTTCTTCAAAAACTGGCGGTACAGTACGTATACAAATGTATGTATATCACAAAATTCACAAGTGGTTGACGTAGAAATTATTTTATTAAAATTTCTTTTCAAAAAGCAAATATCTCAGCATCTAATTTTTTAACATGTGTGAATATTAAATATATTGTAAATATAAATAATTAATCAAATAAAAAAGAATTTTTAATACTAAAATATTTTTGACTTGAAAATCAGAGTTTGCTTAGATTAAATTTTAGTGAATAAACATTATAGTATTTTATTTGTGTTAGACCAAATTTGAGGATCGAATATCATAAAAAGTAAAATCTTAAAACTTTCATTAGCGATGTAATATTGCATTGTCATCCAGTTCTGAGCTATGTTTAAAGTTTCAAGTCTCTATCTCATCAAAAAGTTGGTTAAAAATCAATTTCTAAATTTGTACCGAACAGACAGACAAGACAAGAAACCAAGCTAATATAAATATTTTAATATTTTAAAAAACAAAATTTTCATACCGACAAGATTAAGCATTGATAAGAAATAAATTTGACTTTGAAGATCTGTAACTGCATTTTTCTGGTTTTCAAGATAAGATGGAAAATAAAATTAATAATGTTGAACGTCTTCATCATTTTTGGTATATATTTTAGCCATTTTAGTTGAAAATTATGATAGCTACAGAATTACAGTTGAAAATAGTTTTTAAACACTTCAAAAAATATTTAAAACAAAAATACTAGTTTTTAATCCAGATTCGTGTAAAAGTGAATGATGATGATAATAATATTGAAAAAACTAATTCTGTGGTAACATTCGTAAACATAAGCATTCGTCGACATAAGCATCTTCAGACTTAAGCGGTTTGTGCTTGTGGTCACAGAATTGTTAATTATTCCCGATTTGTGAAAGCAGAAAGCAGATATTGATTCAAAAAATAGATATGACAACTTCAAAAATCTGATGTTGATTTTAGAAATATAATATTTGCTTCTATAGTTCATCAAATTTTAGTCAGGCTGATAGTTGCTCCTGTTGTAGAATGAAATTTAACATTATACTAAGTTGATATAGCAACAGTGAACTGGAAAAAACGATTTAATCAAAATATCTGAATATTTTTACGAACTTCAAATGAAACAAAGAAGCACAATAAAATGGGAGATAGACATGAGTATCAATTTCTTAGTTTTTTCAATATCACAAAATTGCTGACCCCTGACAGATATGTATCGTATTTATGGATATGATTCATAATGTAGATGACATTTGAGTTTAAACGGTTCATGTTTTGTATATTTTTGTGTTTAAAATATGTAATATTGAACCAGGACGCATAAGCGAGTATCTACATATTTTAAAAAAGAATTTTAACTTCGAATTTATTTTTATTTTTTTTTTTTTTGTATTTATCACGTATTTTTCGTGGTTTATACCAACGACTTTAGAGAATAAAAGGACGGATAATTCCGTATATTTCCAATAGTAATAAAATGATCCATCTTTTTTCTCGGTGATTTTTTCTTTTTTGTACCTTTAACTTAACATCAAAATTCGTTAACATTAGCTGCGTTCCATTGAAATAATTTGAACTATGTACTTATGGTATTTGTACAAAAGGCTTGTTGTAGAATTTTAAATGTATTCGTTAATAATTCTAAAAAATAAAAATAAAACCGAAATTAGAATAGTTTTAGATAGATAAAGTAATTTGTACTTCATTGGTATTCTCTTCGACTTACCTATTTATAATGTTACCAATTGCACTTTTGAACAATCTGCTGCATATTTTGAAATATGTACTTATTTTTATTAGATAATCTATGGAGAAATTCAAAAACATAAAATGATCGTCAATTGCAAGTATTCAGCTTCATGGTTTAGTACGCTGAATATTTGCAAATGACGATCATTTGATGTTTTTGAATTTCTCCTATATATGTATGTATCTAAATCTATTCTAATAGATATATAGAATAGGATAATAAATAATCAATTGTAATTCTATAGTTTAACTGTACTATATAATAATAAAATCACTTTATTTACAAAATTCTTACCACTAATCACTAATTTAAACATTTTATTCGCAGAACGTCATAAACTTATTGAAATGTCACTAAAAAAACGGAAAAAAAATCTCCTTGTCCTCTATACTGTTTAGTGCTTTTCAGCATACCTCTTGCTCTTATTCTATTTATCATGGGTCGCTACGCTATTGCAATCAATATTCAATAGTTTCGACTCGACGTTAAAATAAAATACATGATTGATGTTTCTACCTTGAAAATCTTTTTTTTATGAACTATTCAATATTGAAGAAAAAGAACTTTAGATTCATATTCAAGACATCAATATTTATTTAGAAACAAAATTTTGTTACGTTTGTAAGAGTACATACTTCGCAAGAAAGTGCATCTTCGGAAACTTCAAATGATCGTCAATTGACGATATTCAGCTTAAAACGTTATATTGCTGAATTTCGTCAATTGACGATCATCTGTCGTTTTCGAAAATGCAGAAAGTAAAACAGAACCTTTTTATTAAAATTTATGAATCATTCTAATAAATTTAATTATTATTCATAGGATTTTGTGGTGATTTATTCCATTCTTTTACTAATATTTGTTTCCATTGCGACATTCGTAGAGTTGGATTTTCCGATTTTATTCTAGGTAGATTTTCTGCCTCAAAAACTTTAAAAGCAGCTCGCATACGTTTTTCAGGATGCCTATCTTCTTCTACATTATCATTAACGCTGAAAGTTATAATCGAAAATTCAATAAAAAAATTCTATTTAGGAAAATTCAGATGCAAACCTTAAAACAGCTATAGCTTCATCCACATTTGTAGCTATTACTGTATCTGCTAAAATTCTATTCAAATTTTCATGCATAAGATCCTGTTTAACTACTTTTGGAGGAAGTTTAATATTTTGTACACCTTCAACATTTTTGTTACGTTTTTCCACCTCCAATTGAATTTGTGTTCTGGTTAATTTTTGTACAGATTGTTTTGAATTATTAATTGATGCCATTTCTTGTTCTAGCAACATTCGAGCTTCTGCCTTTTTCTTGGCCTGATCGATTTTCTTTTTTTCCTCCTCTTCTTTTCTCTGTTTTTTTTTCGCCAGAAGTTTATCATTATCATGCCAGAGTTTATCCTCTGCTTCCTTTGTAGCTCTTACCTGTTCAGCTAATTTCAATGCTTTTTTACGTTCACGAGCTTCAACAGCTTTTGTATTTTCACCCAGTTTTTTCGGCATTTCAGAAATTCAGACCCAAAAAGAGAGCCAAGACTTTTTCACACTTTAATTTTAATATTTCAAACAAAAATGATACAATTGACAATTCACACTGACATTTCAATTTACACTGGACTACAATTTTTTCAACTGAAATTACCTATTGACATAACTTAACGCAAACGTTTAGAAAACGTTAAGTTAAAAACTTTCAACACGAACAATAACTTGTTCGCTGCGCTGAAATACTTCACTTTTCACTATGCTGAAATATGATCTCCCTTGTTACAATGTATGCTGCAGCTGAGCTACGCTTTGTGTTTGTTTTAAATTATTATTAATTTAAGTATACTTTCTCACCTTTGTATAACAGAAACTCTTTTTAATTTAATCCTTAATTTTTATATATTTCAATTTTTCCATTTTTTTCCACTGAACTGAATTTTTCAAACAAAAACAATAAACAAATGACATTTCTTCGCTGCTTATACATAAAAAGTTAAAAGTTGGTCTACTTTTGTTGTGGACGCAAAAAGTATAAAGACATAACAGAGATGCGAAAAGCAAATGAAACAAAACCGTAAACAGGCCCTGTGCGGGCAGAGAAGGAGACAAAAAGTATCAAGTATTAAAGAGATTCCTTCACGAGGAACGTCAAAATTCATAGTTTTTACATTTTTATAAAAATTTATCTGAGAAAACTCAAAAACTGGTCTGAGAAAGCTGTGGTCTGAAGCTCTGTCGAATTGAATAGAATGAATGAGGATTGATGAATGTGTTTGTAAATTGCTTTATGATCAATATGAAAAATAAGAAAAAACAAAATCATTGTAAATGAAACTATACATATTTATATGTTGTTATACATATTATATGTATACATTATGCTTAAAACAAATGATTTTAGTTGTTCTGTTTTTTTTCTTTATAGTTCTGTGTCATTTTTTTTGCAGCTGAAAAAAATGATATTTGTTGTTGGTATTTTTTGGCTTGATTTTTTCTTTGCTTTTATGTTTTTTCTTTTTTCAAGCATTTTTTATTTTTGTTTGCTTATTTCGATCCTATTCTTGACCAACCTCTACAAATCTGTTTTACATTGATATTTAATTTTATGGAATTATTAAATAAATTTATAATTATATTATTCTTCGTTGGTCAGTAAAATTTGATATAATAAAAAGATAATTTTGAAGGGGCATTTTTAAAATTATCCTTTACGCTTTTCTTGTAGTTTTTGTTTGTTTTCAAAATAAATTTTAAAACAAGACAAGAAATATAAAAACATTTAAATTAACACTTCATTCTATTTTTCATCGTTTTCGTAAAATTTAAATGAAAACAAACAAAAAATACAAGAAAAGCGTAAAGGATAATTTTAAAAATGCCCCTTCAAAATTATCTTTTTATATTATCAAATTTTACTGACCAACGAAAAATATTATAATTATAAATTTATTTAATAATTCCATAAAATTAAATATCAATGTAAAACAGATTTGTAGAGGTTGGTCAAGAATAGGATCGAAATAAGCAAACAAAAATAAAAAATGCTTGAAAAAAGAAAAAACATAAAAGCAAAGAAAAAATCAAGCCAAAAAATACCAACAACAAATATCATTTTTTTCAGCTGCAAAAAAAATGACACAGAACTATAAAGAAAAAAAACAGAACAACTAAAATCATTTGTTTTAAGCATAATGTATACATATAATATGTATAACAACATATAAATATGTATAGTTTCATTTACAATGATTTTGTTTTTTCTTATTTTTTCATAATGATCATAAAGAAATAAACATTAAAAATCTCGAAAAGGGAGAAGATATATAATATATTTTAATGCTTTTTGTGTATATAGAATAGAAATACACAAATAATGTAAAACAGCTGTTTTCGCTTGCGTGTGTGCATTCAATCTTCAAAACATAACGTAAAACAAAATTAACTATTGAAACTTGAAAGCTTTTTCTTTTT
Source organism: Bombylius major (assembly GCA_932526495.1). Classification (NCBI taxonomy): domain Eukaryota; kingdom Metazoa; phylum Arthropoda; class Insecta; order Diptera; family Bombyliidae; genus Bombylius; species Bombylius major. The sequence goes on from OW052043.1 coordinate 22,024,261, forward strand.
CATAAAAAAGACAAATGTGATACCTCCTTCTCTGCCCGCACAAGGCCTGTTTACGTATTTGTTTCATTTCCTTTTCGCATCTCTGTTATATTTTTATACTTTTTGCGTGCCGATACGATTGACCAGTGATGCTAACTAGTAGAAGGAAAATTCCCACTTTGGCCCCAAAAAATTCCCGAAATCGAACCAAAATTCCCGCCTTGTAATTTAGTCATTTTATGTTATGTATCGTACTACTGTATTATGTATTCAACTGTTTACAAATGTAAATTACAACTCAAATAATTTTATTTTATTTGAAATATTTTACAAATCATTTCATTTTATTTGTGCAAATTTTTGTGCTTTCAATTTTAATATTTTACTTTAAAAGACCAAAATACTTTTAACAAAAATTTTATTTCATATAATAAAGTATAAAAATTTCATTGTGTAAACAACAAAAAAGAACAAAACATCAAAATTCAACAAGAAAACAAAAAAAAATAAATCAAAAAAAATAATAATTATTCAATTGCTATTCAATTAAATAAAGTGTTAGCTTAAGCTTAGCGAAATTCAGTCTTCAGTCACAGTTGTTTTTAATGCATTGATTTTATACTTACTAAATTTATGTAAGAACCATTGTATAATAGAAAAAAACTTTAGAAAATACTGTTACTGTTTGACGTTTGTTTGTTTTTATCATTCTGCTGAATTTGTCAAAGTTTTTAGTGTTTCCACTATCAATCGAAATATTACTTCCTTTTCCTTTATTGTTGTAAATTCCCTTTTTTCAGTGAAAATTACCGAATTCCCACTATGAGAGAAAACTACCGGATTTCGGTAAAATTCCAGCCAGTTAGCATCACTGCGGATTGACTTTCATTTTAGTTTGGTTAGTTTCTGAGAGTGTGTGTGAAATCGAGTAAATTTTCACTACGAGTGTGTGTGGAATCGAGTAAATTTTTACTACAGTAGTAAATTTTGACATTAGATTTTGTGGTAGAATAAAATTTACCGTGGTAAAAAAAAATTTTCACATTTGCTGTGCGTAATGGAGTAAATTTTAAAAGCTACAAAATTGTGTACTTGTTTCGATATTTTGACTTTACATTATTTTACTATCAAACTGTCAAAATTTATACTAGCCCCAGAGCCAGAGTAAATTTTGACAGTTAAATTCACCACGTTTTATGTCAAATTTACTACTGTAGTAAAAATTTACTCGATTCCACACACACTCTACAGTAGCAAATTTTGACATAAAACGTGGTGAATTTAACTGTCAAAATTTACTCTGGCTCTGGGGCTAGTATAAATTTTGACAGTTTGATAGTAAAATAATGTAAAGTCAAAATATCGAAACAAGTACACAATTTTGTAGCTTTTAAAATTTACTCCATTACGCACAGCAAATGTGAAAATTTTTTTTTACCACGGTAAATTTTATTCTACCACAAAATCTAATGTCAAAATTTACTACTGTAGTAAAAATTTACTCGATTCCACACACACTCTGAGAATTGAGAACACGTGAAGGACGTCAAGCTGTACTAAATTTTTCCCCTTCAAGCCGAAATTACACCATCAGTTCTTAACGTTTCGTCTTATCGTTTCCGTAACGTATATTCGAATTATATTATATATATACTGTACATATTTTAATACAGATTTTTTGTCCAGTACAGTATAGAATAAAGATATATAATTTTTTTTATCATTGAAATCACACAGAAATAGTGTTGTTACTTTTTGCTGTGACAAAATTGCAGTAGATTTCATTAAATTGCAGTAGAACCATTTTCTCTCTATTTAAAAATAAAAATCATAAGAAAACACACACACGTAGTGGAAGTATCTACATATATCTTTCCAAAATATCAAAAAAAATAATTGAAGTATAATGAAAACATATTTTTGTTTTATTTTTTAAAAATTTTTCATTTCTCAATATAAGTAAAATATTGATGAAATTTTTTGATTTGTGACTTAATTACAACATAAAATCAGCATGTAAAAGTGCAGTAGAATGGTGTTACTGCGCAGTAGGCACATTTCTCATTAAAAGTGCAGTAGATCTACTGCGATTGCAGTAAAGTGACAACGCTGCACAGAAATCACTAAATGTAACAATATTTCAAATCAGATGATTTTTTATTTTTTTGACAGATTTATACTATGTACGTTTGTCTATATAGCAATAAATTAAGGTGTATCATTTGATTCATTGCTTAATATACGCTAATATGATATTACTATTTGTGTAGAATGATGATATTACTATTTACGATAGTGTATCACTAGTATTAGGTCGATTTGACTTATTACTCTTGGCTTGGCTTGGCAGTCTTGGCAGTTGGCAGTTGTCTTTGTCACTTGTCTTGTTTGTTGACATTTAATTGTTTACATGAAAAAATTATTAAGTAAGGAACAATACTTAATAACAAGGAATAATTATTTGGTTTTTAAAATTATGGATGTTTTAAAAGCAGAAATTGCCAGAAAACGTAAAATATTAGAAGAAAAACATTTGGTGGTATGATTTTATTTCTTAAATTAAGATTACTCAGTATTAAGGATTCATCAGAATAATAGTTTTTATAATTTTCCATAGAATGATAAAAAGAGGTATTTCAAGACAAAAGAACTTCTAGCACAAGAAGATAAAAGTACAAGTAAAGACATCCAAAAAGATGAAACATCAAACGCAATGAACAGCTTTGTAGGTGGAGATGCAGGTAATATCTTTTATTGTTTTAATTTTAAAACTATTACCTAAGACGAACAAAATGTTTAGAAAGTAGATTTTATGTTACAATAGTTTATATTCGAAATATTTTTGATTTCTTTACAATATTTTACTTTTGAAGTGAAACTTCTTCAGGCACGGTTTTTTTTCTTATGCCTGTTATCTCTCTTAAGAACATAGTGCCTCAAGTTTTACTTGAAGTTTCTTTGACAATTTTTCTGTCTTACGTGCACCTACAATTTAAGTGGAATGCGAACCACTGAATTCGTTGGTAGAGGACGAATTTTTATTCGTATGACAGGGCTGGACTCATATTTGTGTAATTGGTCTTATGACTTATGTACTCGCTTATGGTCAGTAAGCAGAGTAACCAAAGCACATACTTCAGTAGTACGAAGAAAAAATTTACAGAAATTCTGATATAATGAAAATGTGAAACGCCTTATTAATCAACTCCTACTAAGGCTAAAAACAGAGAATTTTATCATTGGATTTATTTTATGATGTAAAGGCTCATTAGAAGGCTTCTCGGCCTTATGGTTAACATCAAAGTGTAGTAGGGAAAATTTTCAAGATTTCGACCTTGAACATAAAAATGTGGGCATTTCTTGACTTTGAATTGCAATAACTTCTGAACCAATTAACACAACTTTTCAAAAAATAATTATTTTTTTATCTTGAAAATCTCGGTAACCATTGAGAATTGACCCCCCCCCCCCCCCTTGCTATACATATTTTTTCATTTCGTCCGTCGTCGAGATCTACCATCCTTCTCAGTTTGACACACAAGCCGTGAAACACCCTATATTTATATAGTGTAATCACGAAGCAACATAAATAGAGGAACACTTAAAGTAGCTTTACACTACTTGATTTCTCATATCACTTTACATACTACATGTCACTGGTAAAAGTTTGACAGCGTTTACACTGTCTGATTTTGTTGAGAAACTTTGTCTTACGACTTTACACTCGACATATCACGAAAATAGATTTTTTCTATTTTCGTATGACATTTGACTCGACTTCGTGATACTTGAATTTTTTTATTTCAGTGGATTATCAGCATTATGAGAAGTCGTATGACAATACATATGTAAAATAACATACATAAAGTGATATGACAAATCAAGTAGTGTAAAGCTACTTTTAGTACTGGCTCGAATGTAGGCAAAATTTTTAAAATTTGTTGACCTGTGCGGGAAGTGTGAGGGACGAAAAGTTTCTATCTCTCACGAAAAAATATATGAGAAAACTTTCGTTTATTACTCAGTTGCTTCTTACCAACGACTCCTATAGTACCAAGACTTAATGCTCATTTTGTGTATGTGTTGGAAGTACCAAATTAACATTACAATTTATTGTTTTTAATCAATTATAACTAAGTTGTGATTAAAGTTACATGAAAGTTATGTTCAAATGAAATGTAGAGAAGATCCTTAGCTTTATTTTCACCGAATATATTAAATATCTATGAGCAACGTAAATCAAAGAAAAAACGTGATAAATATTTAGTAACATAAAACTGAAAATCAATTTTTCCTTAAATCTCCCAAATTACTAAAAATATCAAATTATAATGTTCCACAAATTTGCAGATTTTTATTAAATAAACATTTTTCTCAAACATTGTTATATCATAAAATTAATAGAAATTAAGTTATTAAAGAAAAATGATAATTTTTTATTAAAATAACAATTATCTCTCTCATTTCTCATTTTTAACAGCCACCTCTGAAAATGTAGTACCACTTGAAAAATTTTTTTTTGTTTATGAATAATATTTTTGAAAGAAAAAATAAACAAATGAAATTCTGTATACATTGAAATATACGCATAAAGATATAAAGAAAAAAAATATTCAACTTGTATATAAGTACATTTATTTTCTCGATTCGAACAAAAAATTATACCCACTCCTTTACTGAATATGTATGTACATACGTGTGTATATATTTTGCTGTTTGAGAAAGCAAATATCTATCCCTTCCGAAATTTTTTTTTCTTTTTTCAAATTTTAAAAATCATTTTAAAAATATATTTTTATATTTTTCTAAATTTCTATATCCAGAAAATTTTCGTAGTTTGTTCATCTTCATTGACAAATATGAAAATTTTATTCGTGAAGGATCAGGAGATCAGAATAATCAATAGGCATGTTGTTTTATTTTCTTTTACATTATTAAATATCTAATGCTAGTTTTTAATATATATTTTGAAATACACACACAAGCAAACAAAAGCAAAATTTCATGTATACATTTCTCATATATCCCTTCTAAAAACCAACAAAACACAAAAATATACCTACCAATAAAGTGAAAAAAAAAAATGTCTGGTAGAAATATATATAGTCCTTGGTGTAATAGTGTAAAAAAACTTTCTTCAATCTTCCATCTATACTTTATTTAACAATTAAAGTCAGTACAAGCAAGATAGGCATTTTTCTATACGTACTCTTTTACATTTCGTTTGTATAAATCTGTCTCGTGTGTGGGGTGATCAGATCTCAATTTCAATCGAGGAGAATCTTTTAAATTAAATATTACCAAGGGCAACAATCTCATCGGGTACTGCCTCCATAAGCACAATACTGACTTTAATTGTTAAATAAAGTATAGAAATTAAACTTTGATGTGTTTATTCATTTTACCCTTTTTTAAAAATATTTTTATATAATGTATTGTGGTTATTTTACACTTTTTTTAAATATTTTTATATAATTTTTGTTGTTATTTTACACGAATAAAAAACTTTTCAATTCTTTTTTTCTTCAATCATATGTTTATTATTCGATTCGACTAAAAGTTTGAAAGCTTTGCTGTAGAGAATCAATAGAGCAATAGAGGTTCGAAAAATGTTCGACGGTTTGTCGTTAGGTAATTCACTAACCAGGAACGAACCATTCGATTTTTGCTGTTTGTAACTAAAGTAGTACTTTGCACATATGGGGAATGACTTGATTTACTACTGTGGTTAAATTAAATTTAGTTAACCACTGAATGAGTTTGTTACCAATCCTATATGTCTATATTGTAATAAAAATATTTATGTTTCACTTTCAATTATGTCATAAATTTCTTTTACAGATATGTGTTCAAATGATATCAACGTTGAAAATAATATTCTTCCAAGAAATGAAGTAATACGTCGTCTTCGAGAACGTGGTGAACCAATTCTACTTTTTGGAGAAAGTGAAGTTGGAGCATTTCGACGATTACGACTATGTGAAATTTCTCAACCAGAAAGTAATCGAGGATTTCGTAATGATTTTCAAGAAGCATTGGAACAAGTTGATCAAGCTTATTTAAATGAAATTCTTTCTTCTGTTACCTCATCATCAAAATCTGAAAAGAAGAATGAGGAATTTCAGTTGGATGAAAGTGTTACATATGATTCAATACAAACAATGGCAAAACATTTGGGTCGCAATAAAGATAAAGATATGCAAACAATAATAACATTACTAAAATTTTTATTAAAAATGTGGGAAGATCAATTAAATTGTTGTTCAACTGAAGAAAAAATGACGACAAAACATAAAATGGCTCGTGTAATTTTTACACAGACAAAGGAATATATGAAACCATTGTTTAGAAAACTGAAACACAAATCTCTGCCAGAAGATATTTTAGATAGTTTGAGAGATATTGTGAAACACTTATTAAACAGAAATTATATAGCAGCAAGTGATGCATATTTAGAAATGGCAATTGGTAATGCACCATGGCCAATTGGTGTTACTATGGTTGGTATTCATGCACGTACGGGTAGAGAAAAAATTTTTTCGAAAAATGTTGCACATGTAATGAATGATGAAACACAAAGAAAATATATTCAAGGATTAAAACGCTTAATGACTAAATGTCAAGAATTGTTTCCTACAGATCCATCAAGATGTGTTGAATATGTTAGTAAGAAAGACAGTACTTAATTTATTGTCTTAAAATTTTCTATAAATAAAATATTGTGGAAAAAATGGGCGGAAAATTAAATATATCGTTTATCTCTTAATTGTTATTAATAAAGGAAAAGTTAATAAAACTCAATTTTTTAATTTTATTTTTTCATATTATTATATGTCGTCCATTCCATGCATGACGGACGGGACATTGAAGAAAATTATTTGAATCTTTTTTTCTTTTTTACCTTCATATAGTTCAAATGTATTCCAGTTAAATGTAAATAATAATGGTTCACCCAAAGACCTATCAAACCGAAAAAGAAGATGTTTTCCAAGAATTATAGTTTTAATTTTATAGGGCGATAAGTGACTATGACGGACGGGACATGAAATGACACTCGTTTTTACAGTCATAACTTCAACATTATTTTTCTTCAAAGTATATAGCTTCACACCTCCTGTTTCATGGTAAATTTTTAGGTGGTGTGGTAGTCTTAGCAAACTATGACAGAAATTTGTTATTTCTCCAACTCGCACAAGCTAAGATATAACAAATTATGTTTGCCATGTCGTATGACGGACGGGATCATTCAAAACTCCCAAATTCTTTTAGTAAAAAAAGATGAAAATGATAAAATTGAACACTGAATGAAATTAATTTTTTTTAAATAGTTTATTTGTTTTTCTTTTTGATAGTGCACATTGTGAAGCTAAAACAACACCGTACTATTTTACATAAAATGCATTTGGTAACTAGTCATTTCAACTCAAAAATAGTCCCCGAAAACCTAATTAAGGTCGGTGTTATGTGTGTGTTATGTTTATGTACCTGGTTTTTTTTTTAAAACAAGCTTTAGTTACAACACAAACGTACCGTAGTGAAATATATATCTGGCGAACCTATTTACCCTATTTATTTAGAAAAAACTGAAAAAAAATTATGTTTGATGTAACAGGTCGCGTCGCGTGGAATGGGCGATGTATAAAACTCAGGCAATTTTATTACCTTACCTATTCATAGATTTAACTCTATACTCCATTCAATTCATAGTTGGTGTCACGTAAGTCGACATTTATAAAATCGGTACTCTGACAGTCGGTTTTGTTGACGAGTATCGACTTGTGTTGAAGAAATTTTTTTTTTGTTATGCTGATACTCGTCTGACGTGATATTTTGTTGAATTACGTAACAATTTTATAGTGGAATTTACTAATCGCAACTTTTGCGATCGCAAATTTGACATTTTTACCACAGCAGTATGTCAAATTTGCGATTGTAAAATTTTTGTAAATACCAAATCACGTACTTGCGATGGTAAGTGGCGATTTGCGATCGCAAGTGCTTTTGTAAATATGGGCCTTAGTGGATACCTATACTTATACCCGTTTTCTTCAGAAATCTCTGCTAACTGGGTATCACCTAAGTATAGATACCAACTAGCTAAAGGTTTAATTTTCTTCATAAAACTTTCTGATAACTAGCTGGCAGCTACATTCCAAAGACAGTGAATTCATTAAAAAATGGTTACTAAATTTAAAAGTGTTATTGTCACTTTATTTTGACATAAATAATAACTTTTTCTTGGTACAGAGTTAAGTAAAACCAGAATAAATAATCAGAACTTCATCTGCCAGCTAAACTTAAAAAATAAAAAAACACTATTTGAAAAAGCGCATAGACCTCCTCCCCCCCACAATACATTTTTATGCTCCTCAACCACCATCCACCAGGCTTGATGAATGACAGAACTTGATCATATTAACATTAATTAGGTTTTATTTTCCTTCGGTCACATTCGCAAACCGCTTAAGTCGACATAAGCAACAATTTAGCTGATACAATTTAGATCTTCGTAGTACTTTGTTCCTTATTCTGACAAAATTAGATTGATATGTTTTATTCTCTTCAAAAGTTATGGATTCATTTCTAAAAACAGCACATTGCACTATGGGGCCAAACACCCAATTTTGTGGCAAAAATTATAAAAATTGAAAATAAACAACTTGAACTGGATTTTTATATTTATTCGTTAAAATGAAGTAAAAAAATACAAAATGTGATTAAAAGTTGTAAACAAAATATGAAAAAAAGATAAAAGTACTTAAAAATTCAATTATCCTAAATCGAAATTTCAGATGTAAAAATTAAAACTTTTTTGTCAATAATATATATACTTAATTTTAAATTCTTTTCATAATTTTCAAGTTCTATATCGTCGAGATATTCTACAAAACTTGAGCATTCCCAATTTTCGTCTTCAAAATCCATTTTTTCAAGATCATCTGATTTAGATGGTTCTATTTGCTCTGCTGATGCTGATGCTACTACAGATATTGATGAAAGTAATGCAATAACTTCTTTGGGCAATGGCAATCTGTTTTTTTATTGGCAGCGTTCTCTCAAGTACAAACTAGAAACCAGAGGATCAGATGAACACATAGCTCTGTTAAATACTTTCCATTTTTTTGCAAGTGTATTCGTCTTGCATTTCAACAACCCTACTAGTTGTATGATCCAGTAGCTTGACTAGAGGTACTCTTGCAATACTATCGGTCACTGTAACATATTGAACTTCCAACTTAGCTTTGTGTTTGGAAATTAGTTTCCAAGGTGGATATATGTTGCAATTTCTCTTTTTAGCACCATTACGAATATTTTGATACTGCTTTTTTGACAATCTATTTTCTAAAACAAATGATTTAGCTTCGTCTAATGTATATTTAGTTGGTTGCTTTTGTGGTGAATAGATTATTTGCCGTATTTTAATCTGTCGATTACCGAATTTATCGTCATTTGTGATCATGTCCAATACCAATATAAAGATACGATACGTCAGCTTGAATTTGAATTTTCAAATGTGCTTGATTAGTTCGAAAATATTCGAAATTCGAACTTACTAAACTTCACTTCACGCTACATTTTAAACTACACACACTTTGACACTTCACATACTCGTAAGTTGCGATTTTGACTTTTTCCTATTTCAATTGTCAACATTCGATATTTTTTCTATGGCCGACACATGTCCATCAAAATTCCACCTCAAGGTATCATATTCATATGTCCTATTGGCCCAAATTCCATTTAATAGCCTAAAAGTATCGTTAAAAAGTTTGTGGAAAAATTTCCCCTTTCAAGGATATATCAGGATAACAGCTAATAGTGCATTTAAAAGAAAATTTTTAGCTCACTTTTTTCACTTCAATCGGATTAATGGATATAGAGACTTACCCCCCTATTCTACATAAGAGACTAAGAGCCTTTCAGCTTTCAGCCTTTTAAGCGCAGTTATAGCTCCATTTAAAAAAGATGCCAAATCGTATTATACTATTCTTTATTTAACAATTAAAGTCAGTATTGTGCTTATGGGGGCAGTACCCGATGAGTTTGTTGCCCTTGGTAATATTTAATTTAAAAGATTCTCCTCGATTGAAATTGAGATCTGATCACCCCACACACGAGACAGATTTATACAAACGAAATGTAAAAGAGTACGTATAGAAAACTATGCGCAGAAAAAAAGATACTTACACACATGCATTTTTGTTGTTGTAAATTCTAAGAAAAAGGTTTCTTTCTTCGTATATTAGCTGCTTTCGATTTGCCATTTCCAAGTACTTGCGAGTACTAAAATGTGTCTTGGATAAATGGGTAAATCGAACGACACAAAAATTTTGATAGGTGTCAAAACCTAAAAATAATTTTTATTTTGTCATATATACATACAAAAAAGAAAAACACATCTAGTGTTCTTAGTTTTTAACTATAAAGCCCTCTGTTGTAAAAATTGTGCGTAACTACTTGTATCTACTTGAAAAATTTTACATGAGTTGCTACGTGTAGATGATTTAGCACAGACTTCCACCTTATCTACTCGCAAGTACTTGAAAGTGGCAAATCGAAAGCAACTATTTATACACAAGAAGATCACTAACACATGTAAGACATGCGCGAGATTCGCCAACTCATATTATTTTGACTATTATAGCAGACATTCTGCGTAAGAGGTTATAAATATCAGCAATCAGCTGGTCTCTTAAAGCTTTTTTTTCAATTTTTCTCCCTTGAAAATGAATTTTTTTCATATTTATAATAAAATATTAGCAGTACTCACAATCGGTAGAAGTTGACCGTAGAAGTCGAAATTGTGGAACATCAAACACTTCGAAGTGAGTCAGATCATGAAGGACTCTTTTCGAATATGTAGAAGTCGAAGTGGAAAAAATCGAAAAATCTGAAACTGTCAGCAATCTGTCAAGTAACATACACGAATTGACATTTGCTATAATGCAGATCAGCTGACTTTTTTCTATTTTTCGATTTTTCGATTAAAAACATGGTGTAACCAATGGAAATCGTAGAAGAATGGAAAAGTGTCAAAATCATATAAAATAATTTCGAGGTGGAAGTTTCTTTTTCGATTTTTTCCATTCTTCTACTATTTCTACAATTTCGATCAACTTCCACACATTGTGAGTACTACTATTGTGTAATATAATTATAAAAGTTTAAAATACATTTCAAAATTTACAATATATATTTCAACACTTGCATTTTTTAATTGCAAGACAAAAAACTAAATAAACAACATAGGCAATCCGCGGATAGGTTAATGTGAAAATGTATCATTCGTACGAAGTTTACATTAGCAATTTTTCTTCGAACAAAAGACTTTCCAATGTTATCAGCTGTTCGAACGAAATTGCCAAAGTAATAACGTATTTGTTTGAATTTAACACTATCCTGTCCGTCGGAATTCACAATCGACATGTATATTTCAAATATGGTTGCATATAGATTGCACGTACATTGCCATCGTGTCTCCTCCTGAATCAGATGATGTCAATCCACCACGTTCCTGTCGCAACCGTAAAAGGTTTTACAGCCTTAATGTTGAGGCGGTATGAGTTTTCAAAACTTAAACCAAGATATTGTAATACTAAAATAATTCCAAATTTGTGACTCAAGCTTTTTGTTTTTGTGTGTAATGTAAATGATAGACGTTCTGGATCATGTCATGACTCATGATAGAGCCGTATGGACGTCACCTATAAGGTCTCACATCCAACGAATACAAAGTCATAGAGGATGCTGGATTCTAGGGGATTCTGGGTATCCACTTGAACCATGGCTAATGACTCCATATCTCAATCCTTTAGAAGAATATGAAGAAAAATTTAATACCTACATATATAAGAACGAGAAATTGCATTGAGCGAAGGTTTGGTGTACTGTAATGCATATGAACACATAACATACAAAAGTACAATAACACATAATTAGGTCATGAACATAATGCATATAAACACATAATACACAAAAGAACAATAACACATAATTAGGTAATGATCAAAATGCACACTATGCATTTTTCCATATAACACTGGATCAGATTCCACTTAGTATTTAGCATGCAATTAGTAAACATTCAATTGTAATACTTCATACCTAGAGAAATATGATACGTACTTTGACCTCAATGTAAAAGTGAAATTACAAACTAAATAAATTCTTTTAACAAATTAAATTCTTTTAAATAATTTGATTTATTGAAGTAAATTGAGAATGCAACATTATGCAGAATATTAATTCATTTAAATTGTTTCAAATGCATTTCCCAACAGGTTGTAATTTAATAAGTGTCAATGAATTATTAACAAATCGATGATCAAATATTTGTAATTTTAGACTTAAATCTATTTCATTGTATTTCTAGGAAATATTATATTTTAGGATTTTAATGTAAGAAATTTAGTATATAAGCTTGGACATTTTTCAATAAAAAGACACTCTTGATTTAAACACTAAAACTTGAGTCAATTTTAAATTTTTCCGTTCCGGAAACTAGTCGGCATTTATTGCCATTTTTCAGTACGGCATTTTTGCCAACACCATTGAGCAAATATAGGCAGATATACTTGCCGCTCAAAGTTTTTTTTTCAAATTTATATACTGACGAGTAGAAAGTCAACCACCAAGATAACAAAACATTACATGGCGACCCTGCATGGTAAGAACTCAATAAAGTGTCCAGCTACCAGGTGTACATTTAGATCGATTGAGAAGGAAGAGATAATTATACATATCAATCTCAACCACAAGCAGAAGACAACAGAACTGATTTCTGAAAACTACAAAAAGGAACACGCAGATAAAACAACACAAGCAATAGAATTGTACAACGCAAATTCTGTGAAGTGTCCGGTTGTACCTTGCACATTCAAATCCAGTGAAAAAGAAGAAGTTAAAACGCATTTGCAACTGAATCATCAAGAAGCAATAAAAAAAGCGATTGAGGAAAATCCAAAAGCCGGTCCTCGACCACTTACAATAGAGGAGTACAAAAGAAAAAGGAAAATTACACCAACACCTGTAGTTGCACAAGAGAAGCAAGGAAAACAAAGAGGAGGCCTGAAAGTTAAGTACAGAAGACAGATAGCAGACCTATACAGACTCGCGAACTTAGCAATAACCAAAAAGGAAAAGACCTCATTTTTACAAACAATCAAATACTTAAGAAGGCGTGAAAAGGCAAGAATAAATGGGAAACAAAAGCTCAAAGCCGAACGAAGAAATAATAATAAGCACGTCCAACAACAATAACAACAATCAACATGAAGAAGCAGCTAATTTAATTAAATATATTACAATTAGTTTAATAACATTTTTTATTAGTATAATTATAATTAAGTACATTAAGAAAATCTTAACAAAAACAATCAAAAAAGAAATAAATAGAAACACAAATATATAATAAATAAAAAATAAGATAAATAATATGTAATTAAATAAATAAATAAGCAATTTTAAAAATTATTTTTAATGACTCAAAATCTTAAACAATTGATAAGCGAATTAGAAAAAGTTTTGGCCATTTTCAAAAAGAATCCAAATAGAAAATTCTCCTCAGATTATCTATTGTCTAAAAAATTATTCCTTGAAAAATCAAAAAGGGAATTCTATGAAACCTACCAAACATTATCAAGATCTTCTGATTACACAACATTTGCTCATAAATATAATACCACATATAGAGAAATACAAAAAATTTTAGAATTGAAAACAGAAATTTATGAAAATATAGAAAGTGAAGAAGAAGAAGATAAACAAGATAATATAGAAATAAATCAAATAACTAATAACATCCCAGATAAAAACATTACAATGTCTAACTTTGATATAGCGACTGCGGTAAAAATAGTCCCAGAATTTAACGGTGACCCAAAAACTCTAGAAAATTTTGTAAACTTAATTGAATTAATGTCAGAAACTTTAAAAGATAATAATGAAATAAGCAAATTAATAAAATTTGTGTTAAGAACAAGGTTATCTGAACAAGTTAGAAATAAAATAGCAAATGAAGAAACACCTAATAACATAAGCACTTTTAAAGAACTATTCCAAAAACTATACAAATCAAAAAGAAGCCCGCTGAAAATACAAAATGAGTTATCAAAAATTATTCAAGGTAATAATTCGGTACAAAAATTTTCACAACAGATTGAAAAACTCATTGCAGAACTTAACAATGTGCAAATAAGTGAACAAGGTGAAACCAATAAACCAATAATAACAAAACTAAATGACCAATTAGCATTGAATGCATTCAAGTCAGGATTAAGAGAACCAATAAAAACAACTATTTTTGCGTCTCAACCAAAAACACTCAATGAAGCAATAAAACTTGCCATTGAAGTTGATTCTAATGAAGATAAAGACAGAAACATCTTTCACATCAGATATAATCACAATAATATGAGTAGAAATTATTCACGACAAAATTTTAACAAAAATGATAATAATAACCATAAATATAGAAATAGGAATAACTTAAACAATAATCGTAATAATAATAATGCATATGTAAATAACAATAATTTCAATAATAATCATATGCGAAATAGTAATAATTATAATAATAATAGTAATAATAATAATAATAATTACAATAATGGTAGAAATTATAACAATAATAATTATCATAATAATAATAACACTAACAATAGGCAACAACGTAACCAAAATAGAAACAAACCGAATCGAACAATAAATGTATTAAATTCGGGAAACGTACAGAACGTCCCCGAACAACATCAATCGAGGGACGTAAACTTTACAATATCTTCAGATTAAATATAAAACAACTTACAAATTACATAACAATTAGAACAGACATAGGACATAAATCCTACAATCTTCTAATTGATAGTGGAGCTGATATTTCAGTAATAAAAAAAGAAACAATATACCCAAATTTAGAATTGGACGATGAACGCTGCAAAATAACAGGAGTAACTGATAACGAAACATTCTCCCTAGGAACAATAAAAGCCAATTTGATAATAGAAAATGAAAATCTGCCACAAAAATTTCATGTAGTAGATGACAATTTCCCTATAAATACAGACGGTATTATAGGAAGAGATTTTTTGATTAAATATAAATGCAAAATTGATTATGAAACTTTCATAATCACAATTTGCACTAATGAAACAGATATTATAGTACCAATAATGACGAAAATTCCTGAGTATGACTACATCAATATTCCTGCACGCACACAAATTATAAAAGCAATAAATTATAAAGCAAACGAAGATAGCATTATTTTGAACCAAGAGATTCAAGATGGTGTTTTTATCGCAAATTCGGTCATACCTGCGAAAGGTGTAGTACACATAAAAATTCTAAATACCTCAGAAAAAGAAGTAAATTTCAAACTACCAACCTTAAATATTCAGCCGTTGAACAACTTTTATGTAATTTATAAGAATGAAAATGCAATGGAATCATCTGAAGATAGATATAATCAATTAAAAGACAGATTAAACATTAAAAATTTAGACAAGAATACAAAAAATGCACTACTAGAAATTTGTAAAGAATTTACCGATATATTTTATTTAGAAGGCGATCGCCTGACAGCGAATAATTTTTATAAACAAAAAATAAGCATATCAGACCATAATCCAGTATATATAAAGAATTATAGATTACCACAAACACAAGTGGCAGAAATTAACAAACAAATCGAGAAATTACTAGAAGATGACGTCATTGAGCCCTCAGTAAGTCCTTATAACTCACCACTCCTGATTGTGCCTAAAAAGAGCACTGAAGAAGATAAAAAATGGAGAATGGTAGTTGATTTTAGGCAATTAAACAAAAAGATAATAGATGATAAATTTCCACTCACAAGATTGGATGATATACTAGACAACCTTGGTAGAGCAAAATACTTTTCCACTCTAGATTTAACAAGTTCATTTCATCAAATTGAACTAGACAAGAATTCAAGACCACTAACGGCATTTTCAACAAACGAAGGTCATTTCCACTTTAAAAGATTACCATTTGGATTAAAAATTTCCACAAACAGCTTCCAAAGAATGCTATCAATAGCTCTAGCAGGCTTAGGAGCAGAAGCATTTTTATATGTTGATGACATAATTATTTTCGGTTGTAGCCTGCAACATCACAACAACAATCTAATAAAAGTTTTTCAAAGATTAAGAAAATATAATCTTAAGTTGAATCCACAAAAGTGTAATTTTCTACAGACAGAAGTTGTATACTTAGGACATCTCATAACAAGCGAAGGTATAAAAACTGATCCAAAAAAATACGAAACGGTGCAAAACTATCCTACACCGCAAAATGCTGATGAAACTAAAAGATTTGTTGCATTCTGCAATTATTATAGACGATTTATACAAAACTTTGCAGCCATTGCAAAACCATTGAATTCACTTTGCAGAAAAAACACACCTTTTATTTGGTCACAAGAATGCCAAGAAGCTTTTACAAAACTCAAAAACAAACTGCTACATCCTCCAATACTACAATATCCAAACTATGAAAAACCATTCATTTTAACTACCGACGCATCAAACTTCGCACTAGGTGCAATCCTGTCACAAGGTGAAATTGGAAAAGATTTACCAATCTCTTATGCAAGCAGAACGCTTGACAAACATGAGTTAAACAAGCCAATAATAGAAAAAGAGTTATTAGGTATATATTGGGCAATTAAGCACTTCAGACCCTATTTGTATGGTCGAAAATTCATAGTAGTAACCGATCATCGACCTCTAGTAAGTTTATTCACGCATAAAAATCCATCGTCAAAAATGACTAGGATTAGAATAGAATTAATGGATTATGACTTTGAAATTATATACAAAAAAGGTATGCTGAATACGAATGCAGATGCATTATCAAGAATAAAATTGGATTCCGATATGCTCAAAGAAATGATACCAACGACGAATGAAATAAATGTATTAACAAGAAATATGCATAAAAATATAAAAAATACAGCTGTAAAAGATATTAAAGAAACACAACCAGTTGAGACAGGCCATCTCAGCATTTGGGAATGTTCTTCAATATCAGATATAAAGAATATCAGAAAAATAAAATTTAAAAAGATTGATAATAATAAAAGTGTACACGAAATAAAAAGAAATAAAAGTAATTATAATAATATGCCCATAATAAATGTTAATAAAAAGGAGGTAATAGTAGAGTACAGTGATAATGCGCAATTGAACCTTGGGGTTATTCTGCAGAAACTGTCACTCATTATGAATAAATATGGAATATACGAATTAGCTATAGCAAACAACGATGAAATATTTGAAAATATAAACATAAATGAATTTAAAGATATATATAAAATGTTGCAACAAGGCATGATAAAAAAAGGGCAAAATGAAATACGTATGATTATATATAAACCTCCAATAAATATAGAAACTAAAAATGAGCAAATGAAAATAATAAAGGAATTCCATGATACTCCACACTTAGGAGGACATTCAGGCGTAAAAAGAACGATAAATAAAATAAAACAACGATATATATGGAAAAATCTAAATAAAATGGTAAAACGATATGTGAACAATTGTGAAAAATGTGCAAATAACAAACAAATTAAACACACAAAAGAAAAGTTAACTTTAACACAAACACCCGAAACAAGCTTCGAGATAATTGAAATCGATACAGTAGGTCCTTTAACACAATCTAAGCAATATAGGTATATCTTAACAATGCAATGTCAACTCACCAAATATGTAGAGGCAATTCCAATGCAGAACAAGGAAGCCAATACAATAGCAAAGATTTTGGTTGAAAAATTTATTCTTAAGTATGGTGCATTCAAAATATTAAAAACAGATATGGGTACAGAGTTTGTTAACGAAATAATGAAAAACGTATGTAACATTTTCAAAATACAACATAATACCTCGACTCCCTTTCACCATGAAACATTAGGAGCAATAGAGCGAAATCACAGAGTGTTAAATGAATATTTATTATCATTTGCCAAAAATGACAATTGGGACGAATGGATTCCGTATTTTACATTTTGTTATAATATCACACCACACTCTGATACAGGAATATCACCTTTTGAACTAGTTTTTGGAAGAATAGCAAGTTTACCAACACAGCTTGAAAATAATAAAACCACCCCGATTTATAACATCGAAAATTATGCGCTGGAACTAAAATTTCGCTTACAACAAGCTCATAAAATCGCCAAATCATTGTTAGATATTGCTAAGAAAAAACGTAAAAGTATTACAGACAAAAATACTAATCCTTTAAATATAAGTATAGGAGATAAGGTATGGTTAAAAGTAGGAAATAGAAAGAAAATGGAACCACCATATAAAGGTCCATATAAAGTAATAGAAACTAATAATGTAAACACAAAAATAATGATGAATCAACAAATAAAAGAGATTCACAACAATAGACTTAAGAAAGCATATTAATGTAATAACATAAAACAAAATATATAACTTTAAGGTCATTAACTCTAAGCTAATTGTAAACAATATATATATGTCACTTTAAAGACCAATGACACTAGCAAATATACAATAACATAAATAAACAAAATAATACTTGTAAACAAAAAAAAAAATTTTTTTGCTTAATTCAAAAATTTTTTTTTACCTAACCGTTGGGGATGTAATGCATATGAACACATAACATACAAAAGTACAATAACACATAATTAGGTCATGAACATAATGCATATAAACACATAATACACAAAAGAACAATAACACATAATTAGGTAATGATCAAAATGCACACTATGCATTTTTCCATATAACACTGGATCAGATTCCACTTAGTATTTAGCATGCAATTAGTAAACATTCAATTGTAATACTTCATACCTAGAGAAATATGATACGTACTTTGACCTCAATGTAAAAGTGAAATTACAAACTAAATAAATTCTTTTAACAAATTAAATTCTTTTAAATAATTTGATTTATTGAAGTAAATTGAGAATGCAACATTATGCAGAATATTAATTCATTTAAATTGTTTCAAATGCATTTCCCAACAGGTTGTAATTTAATAAGTGTCAATGAATTATTAACAAATCGATGATCAAATATTTGTAATTTTAGACTTAAATCTATTTCATTGTATTTCTAGGAAATATTATATTTTAGGATTTTAATGTAAGAAATTTAGTATATAAGCTTGGACATTTTTCAATAAAAAGACACTCTTGATTTAAACACTAAAACTTGAGTCAATTTTAAATTTTTCCGTTCCGGAAACTAGTCGGCATTTATTGCCATTTTTCAGTACGGCATTTTTGCCAACACCATTGAGCAAATATAGGCAGATATACTTGCCGCTCAAAGTTTTTTTTTCAAATTTATATACTGACGAGTAGAAAGTCAACCACCAAGATAACAAAACATTACAGTACTAAAATCCACGTTTTTTTGCTTGCTCAAGCATCGCACTCTTCATTATCACCCAACAGAAGCAAGCTGAATTATTAAATGTTGCTTTATATTATATAGCTATACATCATTTTTTTGCATAAGGAAGCATTTTTGCCAACTGAAGTGGAACTTGACGAGGATGAATCTGAAAACTATTTATTTACAAGTAAATATTGGAAAATATGTTTCAAATTTCCGAAAATTATTCAACATACTGCGTAATTTCTCATTATTAATACATGTTTAGATGATGGAACTATAAATCTTTTTCAAAGAACAACACATATCCGAACTAAATAAGCCGTTCGAATAGAATAATCAAGTAAACGTTGTTTTCATTTATTACAAAAATTGGTGTACCAAATCTATTTTGTGATTGCCTTGCGCATTATTATAAAAACAATTGAATGATATCTTATATCTTATCAAAACAACAATACTAAATTATATGCTTGTGAGATCTTTCAAAAATCATATAAATTTCAAAAAGCATTTTTAAAAAATTTAAAAAGAAAATAAGATTGGAAGGATTCATTACCTCAAAGTTCAACAATCGGATCAGATAGTAATCACCACAATATTCGTTTTACTTTATAAACAAAAATATTTATTCCTTATAATAGAAATCAATTTTATTTCTTATTTTTATCAATCAGTCTTATATTAAATAAAAATCCTAAATACGAGTATCTACTTTATTTCACTTCGATCAGATTAATGAATACACAGACTTATTGAGACATACATTGACTCGACTCGAATGTGCTGGAATTGTAATTAGAGTCGTCAACTGTGCAATGGAAGCATTTTATTAAAATAAAAATGATTCGCTATGCTTATGAATTTTAATTAATTTTTATTTTTAAATAATTTAAATTTTATTTTAAGTTTAAAATTGGACTAAAGAAAAATATTGACAACACGATTCGTTATTTTTATTGAAAACTAACTGGCCCGGCAGACGTTGTTCTGCCCTTTCGTTTATGTGGCGTCCTCGTCCTTGTCTTGTAGTGTCTTGACATAAATTAGAAACACTTTTAACTTTAATTTTTAATATTTCATTAATATGTATCAACAATTTTCAATTGCTTTTTTAATAATAACCCGCATAATTTCAACCCGCATGATCTCTCACTGATAAAAACAAAATTTTAACCCCAGTATGATTCCTCTATGATAAGAAAAAAATATTAACCCCCGCATGATCCCACACTGATAAGAGAAAAAAAACTTGACTCATTTGATCCCCCACTGATAACACGTAACCTTGGCCCCCTGTCACCCCTCAATGATAACACGTAACCTTGACCCCTGTAAACCCTCACTAATAACACGTAAACTTGAACCACGTGACCCCGCACTGATAACGTGATGACGTCACTGAGCCGAAGCCGTAATCCAGAACGGGCATATCCCTATTACTCTTTACAGTTCTACGTTTTCATTCAATTAAATTGTTTTTAATTAAGGTTACTTAGATTGAAATGCCGGCACATATTGAATCATTCAATGCTTTGTAATGAGAACATCGCAGTGTGACTTAACAAAATATGTAAATATCAAATTGACTTTTAAGTATTATTACGAATCTTTTTAAATTTTTCTCTCCGTAAGAACCATCCTCGTACTTCAAGGAATATTATAAAAAAAGAATTAGCGAAATCGGTTCAGCTGCTCTCGAGATTTGCGCTTAGCAACACATTCAGCGATTCATTTTTATATTATAGATAAACATCGCACTCGCCTGGAAACGACTGCGATGCAAGCTTGAATAATTGAACCTAGGGGATCATTTACATTTGCGATTTTTTCCTGAAGTTTTCTGTCGTGGAGATTATTCATGGCATTTTCAAAATATTCGTGAAAGAAATTCATTTTCTAGTATAAACAGTAGTGCAACAAAATTCAAGTTTATGTCGTGGACTTTTTCTATCATAGAACTATCATGAATATTTTAATATCTATTTTACTATATTTCACGGAATATTTGATGTAATGTAAACGCACACGAAATTTTCTTCTCGACAGTTTTTTATATAAATTTATTCACAGAAGAAATGTCGATTGCCGACTGTCGTCGTGTAAACGAAACTGAGAGGAATATTTTTATTCACGACAGAAATCTTCAGGAATAAATCGCAAATGTAAATGACCCCTAACACCATTTCACCATTGTACTAGAAAGTAATTTATGAACATGATTTTCTCGCAGTATTTATGAAAGCACCCATACATTCACTGTGCAACACATATGATTGACCTCACCTATGATTTTTTATTATACATAAAATAAAGAGATAACGAATTTTTTAGAATTCCAAATACTATTTTATTAGTATTGCCCTATTTTGGCCCACTCTGAACGAAAAATTAATTATGTACAATTTTTAAAATTTTTAAGTTCTCTGCGTTTTCGCTCTGTGCAATTTTTGTACATTTTTTTTATTCCGTAGTTCTCTGGATCCTGAAAAAAATTATTGGTCATTCTAGCAGTTCTATTTAATCTTCTTTCGATTTGTGTATATTCGAATATTCTTCTTCTTTGAGAACTTTAATTTTTTCAATTTCTTCACTTGTTAATCGCTTGCGACTACAATTGAAAAAATTTCAATTAAGTATTGTGCGATTGTATAGCGTTTTTCTGATAAAGAGACCTAAAATTAAAAATAAAACATTTTCCACTGGTTTCCTGTATGGTAATCTGAAATTCCCTATAGGGTAGATTTGCCAATGACCGCCCATCAACTTTGTTTTTTAACTTTAAACTTCGTTGTACAAGTACCAGATAATCATAAAAACATAATTTTTTTAAAATGAAAGTTTTATTTGTAAACTTCTAAATGGATATACATATTAATCATTGCATTTACTTACTAAATAATTATTAAATTTATGTTTTAAATAAATGGTTATTATGTATAATATAATTTAAATTAAAATCGATTCAATTTACTGTTTTCCATGTAAAGGATCAAGTATGTATTGAGAACTTTCAAATATTATTCTTCGAGTATTTATGTCATGAAAAAAAAATCTTGTTTGATTAAAATCAGTCCATTAAAACCTGAGTTTTGATATGAAAAGTATATTAAAAATCGACTTTAACGAAAGACTTTCGTTTAATTTTCGTCCTTCACTTCTTTTTAAATATTTTTAAAAGTTCAAGAAATTGCTGCGTATAAAAAACTAAATTCACTTTCAAATCTAATAATTCATTTACTATTGTATACGGGAACGACACACATATTTAAAAAGTTGCCACCATGGGATTTTCATGAATACCTAACATAGGCCTTTAATTTTTATTTAATCTACAAAAAAAAAACGAACTTTTATGAATCGTGTTGATTAATTTAATATTTCTGCTACACATTTTCATATATACATATATTGCAAACATCAGAAATAATTAATAAATCGATTAAATTTGAACCAATATGCGGCTACATCTGGTCGTAAATAGGATTTTACTATTAAATTTTTATCTTTTTACCGGCCGTCTTATTTTAATTGTTTAAAATGTTTTTTTTTTAAATATTTGTTTACTACATATATAATTAAGGAGAATTAAGAAAAAACTATTCTTACGCATTAAAATCCGTAATTCTATATGTAAATTTCAATCACAATGAAGCGAAATTTTACAATTTCACTCTTCAAAAAACCATGTACTATATATAGTACACTTAAAATGAAAATATCTAAAGTAAATATATTATAACCCTTTCAATACGGATTTTTTTTTAAAGTTATAAAAGATGTGAATCATCACAAATATCAATTTCCGAGATTATTAGACATCGAATAAAGTTATTTCTTGCACTTAAAAACAACAAATTCCTACAGGATTAGAAATCGTCCTGGGATGGGGTATGTCCCAACAGTACTTTCTGTTGGTACTCATATGTCCCAACAGTAACAAAAGGAAACTTTAGGGCCCTATTATGTATTTCGATCGAAATTCGATCGAATCGAACAAATATTCACAATATTTTGTGTCATTCTCAAACAAATGCTAATATATGCTACAAGAATTTTATTTAAAATATCTAGTAAAGTAGTATGTATATGGGGATTCTAACTCAGGGAAGGGTTTGTAAACAGCTTTTTTGGATGACGACATAAGCTTTGAGCTTTTTGGTTGTGACGTGTGGTGTGCTTCGGGAGCTTTTGAGCTTTTTTAGTTGTGGCATGTTGTGGAAGCTTTTGTGCTTTGAGGGTGGTGGCATGTGGCGTGGGTTTGAGACTTCGAAGCTTTTCGCCGTGGGTTGAAGCTTTTAAGGCGAAATGGTGGATTCTGTCGGGGGAGGTGTGGAAAGAAGCTGAGCGAGATGAAACTGGTTTTATCTGGAAATTATTGGTTTTTCTGAGAAATTGTTGTTATCTCGTTTAGTTTCCTGGAATTTTGTTATCTCGTTGGTTTCCTGTAATTTTGTTATCTCGTTAATTTCTCTGAATTTTGTGGTCTTATCTAGAATTTTATTGATTTCTTGGAATTTTGCGTTTTCTTATCGAGAAAATATTTTGAGTGAATATGATATTCAGGTTATAAATACTTTGGAAAAAACAGTTTTCGCGGATTAAGATTCACTATCAACATTCATATCAGTTTTTAAATAAGTTAAATTTATATTAAAAAATGAAGTTTAAATGTGAATTATGTAATAAAGATTTTTCAACAAAATCAGTTTTAAAAAGACATGTTAATAGCATTCATGGTGAACGCGTATCTTGTGGTATTTTTGGAAAACATTTAAGTAGACAAGATAAATTATTAGAACATAAAAAGAAGATCCATTCTGATTCTGTTATCGAGAAACTTTCCTGTGTAGTATGTGAAAAGGAATTCTCAAGGAGTGATAATTTATTATCTCATTTAAGCACGGCCGGCCTTAGCAGTTTTGGCGCCCTGTTCAAATTATATAAATGGCGCCCTTACACTGCCGTATTTCAGTTTTTCCGTATATTCGTATGTATATTCATTTTCAGTCAATTCCACACCGCCCAAGAGGTTGAATTCGGAGAATATAACTAAAAACAAAATGGAATTAAAGTCACAATGTTCGTTATAATCCCCTTTTATTGAAAAATGTGTCCAATAAAGCGCGTTTTTTTAAATGGGTTTCTCCAGTAGGCCTAATCCTCAATTTAGATTTTCCCTGTTCCCTTATATAAAATTTACCTTCCTACCCTTTGTTTTTGCAAAGTTATGGATTAAATCTTCATAATCCAAACTCTCTACTATTTCTTTCTCTATCAACAATGTTGCTAAACCTACTAACCTATTTTGTGTCATTGTCGACCTTAAATAATTTTTAATGATTTTTAATTTAGAAAAGGTTCGCTCTCGCGAAGCTACAGTCATTGGCAGTGTATTTAAAATTTTTAATGCAACTACTACATTTGGATAAATTGTATCCAAATATTTCTCAAAAATGAAATTAAGGACATTTAGGAGGGACATTCCCTCATTAATAAGGGGAGAAAGTGTTATCAATTCCTGATGAAGCTCCTCTGCATTCAAATCTTTGCTGTTATTAAAAGACAAAGATATTTCTAAACTTTTGCAAAGTTTCCCGAGATTAGGTAAGGAAGATGCTGTATGTATATTATACAAAAACGAAAATAATTCACTATGACCCTGTAGTTGCACGAATCGGTCGTTAATTTAAAATACTACCTGATCTAAAATTTTAAAATAAAAATTAACTTTAAAGGCCTGCTTGGGAACTATGATAGGTTCATCTGAACAATTTCGCCTGCCATCATTTTCCGCTTTCTCGATCGCAATGTTGAAACTGAAAAACAACATGGTACATCTATTTCCCTGGCTACCGTTTCAGCTTTTTTCATATATTCGTCAAATTTTCCATCAGATCTCAGAAGGACGAGGAATTTTTTCGCATTTCCTAAAATTTTTATAGCTGTGGGCATATCAATATTTTTGTTTTGCAAGTACTTACTAGCAACATTTATACTCTCTAAAATGTCATACCAAACTAGTAAGCAACAAATAAATTTAAATTCTAAAATCTTATTTCCCAAACATTCATCTGTATTTCTAACAACATTATCATCTGTTCCAGAAATTATTTCAATTAATGCCTCATACAGGACACACTAAAATGAATACATTCTTTAGTAAAAAAAACAATTGTTATTTATAATTACAATTTTTCTAATTAGCATAAATAAGCGAGGTTGAATTATACATATATTTTAAAAGTTTTCCAGATCATAAATGTATTATAAAATATAATTAAGTACATATATACATACATATGAAAAAAGAAATTTTTTTTTAACAGATAATGGGGGACATCTTCGATCAGCTAGCAATTAAGCAAATTGCGACAAGCAAATATGGCGGATTTGCGATTACTAATTGCGATTACAAAAAATCACATCCTCGATTGTAATCGCAAGTTAACCATTTTTATTTTGTAAGCACTTTTGCTGAATAAGTTTTTACACGCATAACCTATAATTTTCTATTATATTACGTTAAAAATTCATTTTTTTTATTCAAATTTTTGAAATTTTAAAATTTTAAATCATAACCGAAATTATTTTGTTTATTATGAACTATTTTTTTTTTTCAATTTTCAAACTTCTACAGTCTCATAATTTTGTATAAATTTATAAATTCATATACAATGGTCTCACTAACCAATTCTATCCATTACAAGAAAAAAATATTCAAATTATATTGATAACATAAGTATTTGGGTTTGAGTTTCTACCTATTTATAAGAAATTTGAGGTTATGTGTTCTGTTAACTGAGTTTGCGACACCAACTTTGCGATCGCAAATTTTGACGGTTAATTTGCTTACTTGCGAGAGCAAAAACAATCGAGGATACCAATTCTATCATTTCAGCTAGCAAGTCTTACTTGCTTACTTGCTAGCCGATCGAAGATGTCCCCCAATATCATCATTTCTAATAAAAATGTATCACAACATTCAATATCATAGAGAAAAAAGCAAGGAATTTAGGAATATCCTAAAATAAAACAACAAGTGTATTACTACAAGTTGCAAGAGTAAAATTTATATGGCTATGAATACATACATATATTTTTCTCCACAAATCTTCAGCAATTTGAAAATGATAAATTTTTATATGTGGTGAACTGTGATACATGCTGCTAAGTGTATATATAAGCGATTGAGCAAGATTTTAACTTGAACAGGTTGCTAGAATTTTTTATATGTAATTTTTAAGAAACATTTTTTCGGTGCCATCAGCTTTGTATGAAGAAATGAGCAAATTTTTATTTTGAACAGTGTCGACGTCATCGTATCAACATTTAAGTGTTGATCAATATTCTTTGGTCTTATGCTGCTAAGTGTATATATAAGCGATTGAGCAAGATTTTAACTTGAACAGGTTGCTAGAATTTTTTAAAAATAATTTTTTAGAAACATTATTGCTTTAAAATATAAGTGATTTTATTTTCAACAATGAAATATGTTTGAGCAATGTTGACAAGTTTTTCAAGTATTTTTAGAAAAAATTTGATAATTTTTAAAAATATTTTTCTGTTAAAATTTTGGCGCCCTCATATTTCAGCGCCCTGTTCATATGCTCGTTCTGCTCATATGGAAGAACCGGGCCTGCATTTAAGAAAGAATCATACGGTTGAAGTGCAAGATCCAGTTAAGCCAATAGCGACAGCAAAATTTTGTGATGAATGTCAAAAAGATGTTTTTAAAAAGAATTGGTCATATCATGTAAGAACAAATCTTCACAAAAAAATGCAGCTGAACCTTTACCTTTAAATGAAAATTTGAAGGTAATCAAAAGCGCTTTTGAAGAAAGAGTTGAATCATATATGCTTGAAAACAAAGATAAAGGTGTATTAGATGTTTTAAAATTCTTTAATACATCAAAAGATCATATTTTAAATGCTTTAATAAATCTGCTTGATAAACATTCATCATTCAAGTTTAATATGGAATTATTTTGTGAATATATGAAAATAACAAAAGGAAATGACGGCGAAGATGATATTACACTTTCAGTTAAATAATTTCAATCTTGTATGACAATTATACAGAAAATCGAAGATTTAAGTCAAGTTTATGAAGAGATGGTTGAGAAAATTCACAAAAAAATGTAAGAATTTCAAGAAAGAGATAGTGGTTGGACTCTCAATTTCTTTTTCATATTTTTCTTTTAATTCTTTCAGAGGTTTACTTATTGGTTTAAAAGTTTCTTCAAGAAATTTTTCTTTGAAAACTTTTCCAGTTTTGATAGCTTTATATTTTTTACGAATTTCATTAGTTGACTTTATTATATTTTTTAGTAATTTTGAATCCATTTTTTTACTTCTTACTACTTCTTACTTGGTATGTAAACAGCTAATAAACAGCTAAAAGCAGCTCTTAAACAGCTCAAGCGGTCTCTAAAACTGGTATGTAGACAGCTAATAAACAGCTAATAAACAGCTAAAAGCAGCTCTTAAACAGCTCAAGCGGTCTCTAAAACTGGTATGTAGACAGCTAATAAACAGCTAAAAGCAGCTCTTAAACAGCTCAAGCGGTCTCTAAAACTGGTACATAGACAGCTAACAAACAGCTTCATCTGATATTGATGAAATGAGCACATTTGAAAAAGATGTTTCAAAATTTCCTACATTCAAATCAACACCAGTAACTGAAGATACTACTTTTAAGACCCCAGATAACACAATCCTTCAAAGTACTCCCATACAAAAATTACGACGATCGCTTGAAAAATCTTTAGATGAAGATACCTCATTAAATTCATATTATATGAATGAATATACAAAAGGTTTTGGTGTTGATAAAGCTTATGGACCCAAGTATAATAAAGAAAAAAATAGCTTTGAACTCGGTCGGAGTGATTTAAAATTTAATGATAATACTGTAAATATTGATGGTAAAGATTATAATGCTACTAGAGGTCTTTATGAACTTATTTTTATGAAAAATCCTTCTTTATATAATATTAATGATCTTCAGAATTATCATGAAATATTAATTCAAACAAATGTTCACAGAAAAGATGTATTTGATGATAAAAGTCATATCAAAGGTAATTCAGGTAGCAAATATAGAAATATTATTAAAAAATTAGTTGATACAAAAAAGCAAGGACAGGGATTAATGCTTTTAAACAATAAAAAGTCTAATTATATACATATATTGGGATGATCCTAATGAATTGGTTGATAGATTAAGATTGCTTATTGCATCAGAGCAAGCAGGTCATACTAACCATAATAATGAAATTATTTCAATAATAGAAGAGTTAAGAGAAGCCAATATTATTATTTAAACTATCATTAAACTTTTTCAATTTGCATTACTATTATATAATGAGTGTTGACAAATTCGGACGTTTTGTTAGTAATCGAACAACTCATCAAGTTATCAGCGAACGAGGCCCACAAGGACCACCAGGAATAGGTTTCTCACTTACACCAGATGGTCATTTTGATATTAATTTTAAAAGTCTAAAAAATGTTGTAAATCCTATAAATCCTCAAGATGCGGTTACAAAGCATTTTCTTGAAGAACAAATAAATAATTTTACTATTGAAATAATAAAAAAATTGGAGAATACATTTAAAGAGAATATACGAAACCTTAAAGAAGATACTGAAAAAACCATCAAACAAATTACAAATGAAATGAATTCTAATATGCATAAATTTTTTATGATATATAATGATAAACTTGAACGAATTAACAATGATATGTTAAAAACATATACATACAAAACAACTTAATTCTAAATATATAATAATAATATACAAAGTTTTATATAAATCCTGATATTTGATTGAAAAATGAGTAAGAAACAATTTGTTGAAGAGCTGCATAAATCAGCAAGAAAAAGATTTAATCGAAGAAAAGTAATTACAAAAGGAATAGATGATCTTTGGCAAATAGATTTAGTTGAAATGGGTGCATATTCTGCAAATAACAAAGGTTATCGTTTTCTATTAACTGTAATTGATGTATTTTCTAAATTTGCGTGGGCTATTCCTGTAAAAACAAAAAGTGGTCCTGATGGTACTAAAGCAATGGAAAGTATTTTTAAATCTTCAAATAGAATACCCAAGAATATACAAAGTGATCTTGGAAAAGAATTTTACAACAAACACTTTCAAGATTTGATGAAAAAGAATCATATAAATCATTATTCTAAGTATAGCACTTTGAAAGCTTCAGTTATTGAACGTTTTAATAGAACTTTAAAAGCTTTAATGTGGAAACAATTTAGTTTTAAAGGAACATATAAATGGATTGATGACGTTCAAAAACTGGTTGAAAGTTACAATACAAAACATCGTACTATTAAAATGCGCCCTCGAGATGTTAATTCATCTAATGAAAAATCGCTGCTAAAAACTGTATATAGTAATTTGAAAGTTTTTCCTGGTGCAAAGTTCAAAATTGGTGATTCTGTTCGTATAAGTAAACATAAACACGTTTTTAAAAGGGATATACACCAAATTGGACGACTGAAATTTTCAAAATTAAAAGCATAAAAAATACGAATCCAGTAACATATTATTTAGAGGACTATAAAGGTGATCCAATTAAAGGAGGTTTTTATGAAAAGGAACTTTTAAAATCAAAATATCCACACATTTATTTAATAGAAAAAGTTTTGAGAAAAAAAGGAGATAAAGTTTTTGTAAAATGGTTAAGATTTTCAAATGAGCATAACTCATGGATAAATAAAACAGAATTATTGTAAATTAAAATATATTTATACTTTATTTAATTATTTTTCAATAAACAACTGTTTAAACTACAATATGCACAGTTTTCATTTAAAAATCTACTGTAAAAGGTAATAAGTTTTAGCACCCTACTTTCAATTCGATTTACATCACAACATTCACATGTATCTGGTCCAGATGTAGTACTGTCTTTAGACCAAGGACAGCTTATATAGTGTATTCCATGAATTGATTTAACTCTTTCCATGATGTAATATGGTGTTAAAAATGTTGCGTCACGCAAAAGTTGTTCTCGATGCTCATCCAATAAAATATGATCAAATTTTTTTATAAGATCTTCGTAAATCATTTTTTTCTTATTTAAATATATAACTAGACACTTTCAAAATTAATTAATGACTAAAATAAATTATTATTTTTTTGAATAATATATAGATGAATTTAAAAATATTTTTTTATGAAATTTGCATTTTGTAGACTTGTTTCACATTCCTAGCATCAATATATTCAACATTAGTTTTGTAATTAGGATCTTGAATTTTAACTAATTCAACTTCATCATTACTTAAAATTCTTTCTGTTTCATATTCATGATATTCATAGCAAGAAATACTTAAAGCGTGCTCTTGTAATTACTATCATATGTACATCATATTGTTAAATTTGTATTATCAGCAAATTCTAACTTGAAATGTCTGTAAAATAGATGCTCACTTTCAATTATTCCAGCTATTTCACTTTCTTTACGTATTAAATCTTGCCTAAATGCTTCAATAGCTTCGGCGACAATTTACACTAATTCTATTACCTAGACATGTTTTTTATCAAAACGTAATGAGCCTTTAGTATGATCCAATAATTTTATTATCTTCTAATCCAAATACATTAATACTGATTTTTGGATTCAGCATTTCAAATTTATGAATATCAGATGTTTTTAGTGGGAACTCTAATGTAGAAAAATCAAGATTAACGTCATCTTTTAAAATTATTTTTTCAGGCTTGATATTTTCAATCTGATACGATGATGGTCTGTCAGAATGTATGTCAACTGGATTCAATGCAGATATTATAACCCATTTAAAACAGTACTCATCCTCATTCTTCACATTTATACAAGCTGTATAGATTTTGGAAGTGATATGTACTGAGATCCTCATAAGGGCTTCCATTGATTAATATTAATTTCAACATGAAAAATTCTTATTAGAGTCCAACCACTATCTCTTTCTTGAAATTCTTACATTTTTTTGTGAATTTTCTCAACCATCTCTTCATAAACTTGACTTAAATCTTCGATTTTCTGTAGAATTGTCATACAAGATTGAAATGATTTAACTGAAAGTGTAATATCATCTTCGCCGTCATTTCCTTTTGTTATTTTCATATATTCACAAAATAATTCCATATATTAAACTTGAATGATGAATGTTTATCAAGCAGATTTATTAAAGCATTTAAAATATGATCTTTTGATGTATTAAAGAATTTTAAAACATCTAATACACCTTTATCTTTGTTTTCAAGCATATATGATTCAACTCTTTCTTCAAAAGCGCTTTTGATTACCTTCAAATTTTCATTTAAAGGTAAAGGTTCAGCTGCATTTTTTTGTGAAGATTTGTTCTTACATGATATGACCAATTCTTTTTAAAAACATCTTTTTGACATGCATCACAAAATTTTGCTGTCGCTATTGGCTTAACTGGATTTTGCACTTCAACCGTATGATTCTTTCTTAAATGAGATAATAAATTATCACTCCTTGAGAATTCCTTTTCACATACTACACAGGAAAGTTTCTCGATAACAGAATCAGAATGGATCTTCTTTTAATGTTCTAATAATTTATCTTGTCTACTTAAATGTTTTCCAAAAATACCACAAGATACGCGTTCACCATGAATGCTATTAACATGTCTTTTTAAAACTGATTTTGTTGAAAAATCTTTATTACATAATTCACATTTAAACTTCATTTTTTAATATAAATTTAACTTATTTAAAAACTGATATAAATGTTGATAGTGAGTCTTAATCCGCGAAAACTGTTTTTTCCAAAGTATTTATAACCTGAATGTCATATTCTTGTTCTTGGAAAAGTAAAGAAATTCAAAATTCAGGGTCATATAAAGTAACACACCCGAAATTAAAAATAGTGAAACAATAAATTCGGATATTATAAAAAGTTAGTACATTTTATAAAAATATCATTAATTTTAGTTACGTATGTACATATGTATAGGCACATATTATATAGATATGTATTTGTATATACATACATATAATACATAAAACATTTACCTACATATTTTCTTTTCAACGTACCTGTATAATAATGTATGTACATATATACATATATCATAGTAAAATTTAATAAAAAAATATATTCAGCTATTTTGAACTAATATTTTTCTCTCAAATTAAAAAAAAAGATATATGATATATGTATATACATAGTATTTAGAGGTATAATAAAAATAACAGAAAAAAATAACATTTCATATTCAAAAAAAAAAAAAAACTTTTGTTTTTCCAAAACAAATATGTACATAATGTATTTTTATTCAAAACGAAAAAAAAATTCAAAAATATAAATCGTAATTCTTATTGTTTCCGTAGCAACGAATATTTGTTATGCATTTGTAAACAACGTCGAAGTTCAGAGAAATTTTATTATGCACGTTGAAGTTGGTATCTCATTTTATTCGAAAAAAAGTTTCCCCGTTGATCTTGGGATCTAATATTTGAAGCTTTTTTATTTAAAATTTACAACTTGAGACTTCTTATATAGTATTCTAAATTCTTTGATACTACTTAGTAATCTATGATTTTTGATTTTTGTTTAAGAATTTTATTCGATTAGAAAAAAGACATTGAAATAATATTTGATTGCAATCGAATAAAACATTGAAAAGCAAAGACTACTAGATATTCTAAATAAAATTCTTGTAGCATATATTAGAATTTGTTTGAGAATGACACAAAATATTGTGAATATTTGTTCGATTCGACCGAATTTCGATCGAAATATTATTAAATCTTAATTTCTCTTTACATTTTACATGTGATATTTCGCAAAGCACATATTACATAATGGAATGATTTTTTTGTCTGCACAGCTCCTGCAACGACGACGTTTTCTTCCCAAGATAGGGAAATGTTCTCCAATATCCGATAAAACTGCCACACGTTTAGAACGTCAGCTACTTGTATAACGACGTTTGACCTTTGTTCTTTCTTTTCCATAAGATGAAGATGCTTTTCTATTTTCATTGTACATATATTTTCCTCTTCAAAATATTGATACGTTTATTTGTTGAATCTGCATTTTCAAGGAAATATTTGGAAGAAAACGTCTAACTCAGTTGAGCTTCTATTTATATTCGCAAGAACTGTTGGCTGCTTAAAATTGGGTATCGTTTTACGGGGTTGAAAATTGTAATCATTATTGTTCCATATATGCATGCCACACTGTTCCTGTTCTGCTATATTTTCTATTGCTACAGTAGCCTTTTCTTGTTGTTGGGGAGGAATATTTTCATCAGTTTCATCTTCAGTATTGGATTCGCCATCCTCATCTGTGCTCTCGATATCAGATTTTGAATAATTTGAGTCCACAACACTATCATCGTCGTCGAAGTCACTACCTTCATTCGAACTGAATTCTTCTAACCACTGACAGAGAACAGCTTCGTCCACCTTTCTTTTTCTAAAGTAAAAGTACTTTTTTTATTTCAGACAAATTCATTACTTTTGGGACGTACCTATGTGTCTCTATTAAAATTACTAATGGGACACATATGTCCCAAGATCACTTTTTTGATAATAAAATACTTTATATCTCAAATAATCTGCAACATCACTAAATATTATAAACAATAATTACTTTTGGGTCAATTTATAAGTAAAGTGAGTGCAGGTCTTGGTATGAATATGACCCGTCAGTATTGAAAGGGATAATCATCTAGACGAATTTTTGGTTGCATAGAACAAACATATCAATGTTTTAATGTAAATAAATAAACATTTTTTATTTTTCACTTTTTTCAATTATTGGCCGGTAACTGGCTGTGGCCGTTAATTGGCATATTTACCCTATTATAAAACCAAAGAACTTGTTATCCTTTTATTACACATGAAAAATCATAGGTGAGGTTAATCATGTGTCGCGCAGTGTACCTAAATGTATATATTTTTTGTATCATAAGAAAGGTTTTATTATAATATCTATCCTCTTTCCAATGACACCTTATGTGTCCTTATAATCTCTAAAAGTTAAAAAAAAAAAACATGAGAAAAAGTACGAAGAAAAATGCACAATTTTCATACAATTACAAGTAATGTAAAAATTTGTTTATTTCGTCATATGTGTGTTAAATAGTATTTTTCTTGCATTTGACTATGTATGTATGTATTTTTTTTATTACTGTATATCTGGTAGTCATTGTAACTTACTCATTATTCTTTATCTAATTTTAAAATATTTTTCATATCATGGTTTTGTTTTACACATGTTAACATCAATTTAACATTCCAATTATTTGGGTGGTCTTGTGTTACAAATAACGGCTTCAGTTAAAAGAGATTTTATTTATTGATGTGCATATGTTTTTTTTTCTTTCTTTTGATCAGAAACATACGTTCGAATTTTTTTTTATATTCTGATTTTCAATTCCCGTTTATGTAATAATTCGGTAAAATAATTATTGTGTATCGTTTTTAAGCAATTTGAGAAACAGATTCGTAGCTAAAATAACTCATATAATTTTGTAGTGAAACTCAAGATACATACTCTACAAATATAAGCTTTTATTTCACCTTCAAGAAACATTTATGTATGTATATAAATTACAATATTTTTCGGGTATATGTCATTACGGCATGAGCTTGTATTCAGAAAATATGCATCACGTCAGGATTTTCCGCTAGAGATTGTCGATTTTTCGCGTTTATTTTTTTCGTGGTGTTCTGTAAGTTCTGCTCTATTGGGTGAATCTTTTTAAAATGAAAAGAATATTGTAAAAAATGATGAGGAAAATGTTAAACATACAAATATACAAATATATGTATGTATGTATTTTGTAAAAAAAATAAAATATGAATATTGAATGTATGTATGTATGTATGATGCATTATACAAATTAAACACAAACATAAAATAATTTCAGATTATAAATTCACTTTTTCTTATTTTATATTTAAACATTCATGTGAATTTTATTTTTATGAACTTATTTTATTTTTAAAATCTCACAATTATTATTCGTACAAATAATCATTTTCGTTTCGTTGTATCATTTGTTGATATACATATGTGTATAGCATGAATATATATCTATCGCATGTAGGTATGTATTGTAAATTTTGAGCAATTATACAATATACATACATATACATATTATGTATGTTGAGCTCAATTATACCAATTCCAGTCACACAAAGCCAACAAGCAATATATATTATAATTAATTGAAGAAAATAAAATACTCGTATGCTAACGTTAAGGCGGGCAGTGGACGAAGCGGTAGAGTGTTGGCTTCTGATGCTGAAGGTCTCGGGTTCGAGTCCGCCTGAGTTCACTCAGCTCTGAATGAGTACCAATTCACTTTGAGTTGGGTATAGATGCTCGGTACTAATATTAGTACCAAGTCCTGTCATACGAATAAAATTCGTTCTCTACCAACGAATTTTGGTGGTTCACATTCCACTTTAAACTGTAGGTGCATGTATGACAGAAAGACGGGGTGCTGAGTACAATGGACTCTCCTGTCTGAGTGCTCGTGGATGCCTAACCCGCATCCCCCCCCCACAAAACAACAACAACATGCTAACGTTTGTAGACCTACAATTGATGCGCGGCGTTGCTTTACTTTTTGGCGCCTTGTAATTCATGTCCTGTTACAAGGATTTCTTTAATGTTCAAGAAAGTGTTGCAGGAAATGATAAAGTGAATAAACTTAAATTTTAAATAGGTTAGAGGTCACAATATTCAATAAAAAAAATTTCGATATTTGTAATTGTAACAAGAATTTAACAATGTACAGTACAGCCAAATAAGATTGGCGAAGGGGAAGTGTGCGCAGTAGGATCTGCGTATCCTTTCCACTTAAATTTCACTGTGATGTAAGCATCACATTTTACAAAAATCCTTTTTGAAAAGAGAAATTCTCATTTTGTTACTTTAGTAGGAATTTATTATATACGTATATTTTCATTTTCTTATTCATAATAATTTCCTATTTTAAAAGGATACTTATCATCACTGATCACTCATATTGTTTTTGTTATTCTATATTTTCTTCACTTTCCTTTAAATTTTTTTTCAGTAGTATGGCATTCGTCATACAAACAACATCGGATGGTAGGATGTTGTTATTTTTTTCAGCTAAAAAGAGGATATGCGTTGTGTGTGCGAAGATGATCGCTAGTCATTATACTTACTGAGTGGAAGATTTAATCTTTATTTTCTTTTGCTGTTTTCTTCAAAAAAGGGGAAATGAAAGGATATTTTTAATATTTTTAAAATTTCTCCCACCTGCGCGACTTTTCGCCAATCTTATTTGGCTGTACTGTACATAGATACCTACATATGTATAATATATAGAAATTTCCTTCAATTATTAAAGCTGTAGTTAAATTTCTAATATGTAGTTTTATTATTGTATAAAAGCAAATGTTTCAATGTTTCTAAATATTTCGATATCTTTTTAATAGAAAATTGTATAGGGAGTCATCAAAAACAAACCGGCGCAAGACTATACAGCTCTCATAAGCTCAATAGTGCCATAGAAAAGTGAAAATACTATAATTTAAATTTCTCGACAAATTAAGTATTTTCCATTTTGTTAATATGTACGTTTTTCACATTTTATACTTTATCAAATCAAAATTCATAAACATTAAATATTGGGGTACCTTGTGCTAATCGCCAAGTCGAGCAAGCACAGTTGTACACCTTTTTCTCGAAGCCACTTAGGGCACTTTTGTGGCCCTCATATTTTTGTTATGAATCAGAGTAGTCTGGAATTTCTGTATGTATTCAACTAAATATCTAAATAACAAGTTTATATCTACATAAGTATGTATTTATGTTTTATATATACATACATTCATACATAGGTTACAAAATATATGCAATCGAAGTTTCATTATTTTGTCACTTGACACTGACTCACTCACCCACCGATCATTCAGTTAGTGTTTAGTTTATGAAGAAAGTAAAAATTCAAAAATTCTAATATATTTTTTCCACTGGCTAATTTTTAGAAGAAAACTTATTTGCAGTTGGTGAACAATCACTGCCTGCCACAAAGTCCATGCAAAATTATTTTTGAAGTTCTAAAAAAAGATTTGTGCTATTCATGAAGTTTATTACTTACTTTGGCAGTTTTAAGAGAGAAATGAGGACTTCGTTAAAGAAAACTTATGTATAAAAAGAAGTCAGATTTCTTCATCAAAAACATTAAAAAAAGTTAATCCAAGTCTCGCAACTCCCATGTAGAGTTAGATCTAGCTACCGTTCCTTTTATTTTTGACTCTTTATTTAACAAATAACTCGATGACTACAAATTTTTATTTATGAAAAATATTTTGTGTCACCTCATTCAGTAGTAGAAAAATTACGAGAAAATGACAATTCTGTTTCAGTAAAAAATTGGAAAAGTTTAGTTGCTGTATAAGCTCTTGGGTTCATAGGTTATAGGTTAATATCAGACGGACGCAAGTTTTATGTATCCTAAATTTTCTTTTTTTTCGCATATACTCGTATGTATTTATTTCTCCATATAGTATTTCTTAGGCATCCTGAAACTACTGCTGCTTTGGATACATGAAATTTAACTTTTTTTTTATTATATCTCTGCTACTTGTAATTATATTATACTTAACCTACGTATAAGTCTAGTAATTGAACTCCATCACTTTTTCTATCGGCTAGTTCGAGTTGTGTACTGTGAGCTTACATCTTTTTGATTCTTTTGAAGTAACGAGAAGTCGTTGTAAATCATTTTCGTTGTTGGATATTACGACAGCGTCGCTATTCGTCAGCATAGCAGATTATTTTGCATTTTTGATTTCTCATTCTTTAACCTTTCGCAGATGTTTTAACGTTTTTTATGATGTCGTCCATTTGCTGCAAAAAATATAATTAAGTGATCTATGAAAAGTATTGAAAATACAAGGCACATCTGTATCCTTTATCTGTCCTATAATTTACTTTAATTTCATACGATTCTTCCAATTCTTCTTCACTTTCATTCTGTTGTAACTTCAACGAAAAATTTTGGATTGGCACTTCATCCGGAAAAACGTCTACTATGCTGTCTGGTTTCATTTTACTGTTGATGTTTTCTTTATTCTCAAATTCAAGATTTTCAACGAGTATATGTACTACATGCATAGGTAGATTCCAATCCAGACTTTCGTTAAGGCATTTCTTTCTATTATTTCAATTGATTTTTTAAATTTCCATATGAATTAAACTGTTAACAATCACAACTATTCACTTTAAAATTCCACAATGAACTGATACATTATTGAATTATTCTAATTTATGAATATAACGTAAGCTGTTAACAAGAAAATTCGAAATTTGAGAGCCTCGGCACTTGACATCTTTAAACTTTATTTTGATAATTTCTTACTTATGATAAAATATCAATGTAACTAAACATTATCATTTTAAAACGTGAAATACTTATATGCATGTATGTATGTAAATACATATTTTACATCAATAGTATTTAT
The DNA here is from genome assembly GCA_932526495.1 of Bombylius major. Taxonomy (NCBI): domain Eukaryota; kingdom Metazoa; phylum Arthropoda; class Insecta; order Diptera; family Bombyliidae; genus Bombylius; species Bombylius major. Next base: position 22,063,137 of record OW052043.1, read on the forward strand.
TTTTTGAAGGCTCCTCTTAAAAATTGTCCTGTACCATTTTCTTGTATTTTTTTTTTTTTTTACTTTTCTACTAAAAAACGTAAAATTTCTATGAAGGTCTGTATCTCAACATATCATCTCGTAAACCAAAAACTAATATTTTCACATTTAAATTTTTATTTAAGTGTTCTCTTTAGCATTGCTTTACCCGTGATATTGTATTTTTTCTGACTTTCAAGATAAAAAAGATAAAATGGAAAAAAAATGTTATAAAAGTTGAACGTCTTCATGATTTTTCGCGTATTTCATCCTTTTAGTTGAAAATTATGGTACTTACAGAAATACTGTACAAACCCGTGCAACCAAGTTATAAAAGTTAGCTATAAAGAATTATAAAAATTTGCGTGAAGCCTTTATAGAAAAAACCAAGGTTTTGATTAAGATCGACATCGATTTTATTCACGAAATTCGACGTCAGCTATAAAAGATTTCGATGAAGAGCTTTATCGAATTTTGTTTCAACATCTGTATATATTTATATTTTATATTTATTTGTATTTATTTATATTATATGAAAACAATCCAATTTGAAAAATTTACTCTTGAGATTCGAACGACGGACCTTCGTGTGTAAAGCCATCCTCTTTGCATTGCACCATTTATCACTGCACCGGCCATAAGGCTTATTGTAATGTAAATATAAATTATTCGTTTAAAGACCGATAACGATTCTTTATAGATCGTTGTCCGCCTTTGAAATACTTTGAAAATCGATAACGATCAATATAGATTTTGTCGTTGGCTTTCGTTATCGTCGATATCTGCGTAAATCGATATAGATATTTAAAGATTTTTTCATCATTAATCGAGAGCAATGTTTATCTTTATTCCCCGTTATTGTTCTATATTCTCCTCTATAGTCTTCGTTAAGGATCGATATAGATCTATCTATATCATAATATTTTTATAATTCTCTTCTCTCTCTGCAATAATATTCCCTTGAGAGCAGGATATAGATATCGATAAAGAACGTGAAGCTCCTTTGTATGTCTTTGAGTAATGTTAAATACCTATCGTGCAATATCTATAAACATCTACACATATAGTTGGACAAAGTTACTTCACGACTGGTTGCACGGGAAAGTGTAGAAAATAATTTTTAAGCAACCCACGTTTCTGAAAGATACTACAAAGAACAATTGGAAAAAAAATTTTATACGAGTTTTACGTTCCTTAACCTTATTTTAAATTTTATCTTGAAAATTCTAGAAATTAAAGAATAACCGTATAAAATATTCTTAAGAAAATACTTTAACAAATATTTCATTAAAAAATTACGGTTTTTGATCCACGAAACGCTGAGCTACCTACTGTTTTTCGAAAAAAAAAGAAATTTAAAATTCCCATACAAAATTTTAAGCTATGACTTTGAAAATTAGAGTGGTTACCCTCTGGTAACCCACCCATACCATTCAACGGATGAATTTGTGAAGGTCATATCTCAAAAAGATCGAGTTTAAATTAAGGTATTGCAAATTGAATTTTTAGTCCTTAGCAAAAAATAATGAGAAAATTTCTCCACCGATGTGTAATTTTTGTAAGATGATCATTTGCATAAGTTTTTAGTGTTTTTGCATAATTTTCTAGAATCTACTAAATATCTCAATATCAATATCGCCATATTATATCTATATACTTCATCTATAACATACATATATACATTATATTATACACATATGAGTATTTAACACTCACATATAATGAATAATTTTTGAATCTCAATATAATTAAAAAAATTTAGTATTGGAGAAAAAAATGGGAACAAGTATGTATATTAAAAAAAATTTTCATATTATAAATTTGCTTCGTCAGCAATTAAAGTTTAAAAAATCTGAACGGAATTTATTATTATATTGTAGCACAATACACTCATCGGTTAAGAAAATTTCTTACCAATCACATTTTTAATAAAAAGAAACTCCGCCTCGAATAGACATATGTATACATACATACATATTTGTATAACTATAGTTATGTATGGGATTTGAATTTCAATCTTAAATATCAATATCAATTTTTTATTTCAAATAAATTGATAAAATCGAAGCATATTTAGCATAGCTAACATTAACTCCCTTGTTGTTCATGACTTCACACTTCACATATATTATGATATGTATAGCTATCTACATAATCTAATAATAAGTGTGTACTGTGTAGTGTACAATACATATTAGAAAATTAAAAAACTGAACAAAAAAAATAAATTAGGTATATTGATAAGAAATTGTAAAGAATTAAAATCTATATTTACACTTTGACCCTGAAAATAAATTTGTTTAACATGCATGGCTCATATTAGAGAAAAAATTTTATATGAAACTAAGATAATTTTAGGCAAGACTGATTTTAAAGTATGCAGGTACTCTTGTGGATGCGTATTTGTTTTCTTTTTATATTTACTAGGTACCTATACCTTATTTAACAATTAAAGTCAGTACAGTCAAGATAGGCATTTTTCTATACGTACTCTTTTACATTTCGTTTGTATAAATCTGTCTCGTGTGTGGGGTGATCAGATCTCAATTTCAATCAAGGGAAATCTTTTAAATTAAATATTACCAAGGCAAAAAACTCATCGGGTACTGCCTCCATAAGCACAATACTGACTTTAATTGTTAAATAAAGTATAGTTGTTTTTTTTGATTTGTTTCATTCATATTACTTGACGACAGGAGACTTTGACTTTTCAGATAAAATTGAATACGTATTTTCAGGTCTCTTCATTATTTGGTATCTGGAAACCAAAGTCTCCTGTCATGTAAATTTACATGATGAAAACTTTTTTTTTCAGATTGATTTTGCCTAATAACCCTTTTCGTAACAAAAACTAGCAATAACTTAAAAAAAAATTGCATATCTCATTTTTTTATAAATTAATTTTTTTTAAAAATCAAATGTATTTCTTATACATATACAGAGTGATTCAGTTTAGGTATCCGATCCAGAATCTACAGATAGGTCTCGGCAGGACAAACAAAAAATTTAATCGGAGAGGGGTAGGCAGTCTCAACCTTACGGAGTTAAAGAGGGAAAATATTTTTGGTCCTTTATTTTAAGAAAAGGGGTTTTACTTTTAAGTCTTTTTTTTCTGTAAAATTGTATAGGACCCCTGTTTTTTCCCAACATTATCTGAAATGCCTCTGTACCTTCACCGTTCAGATATTATGAGGCTTCAAAACCAAAATTTTGTCATTTTTTACCCATTTATTGACTTTAACCAAAAGATAAACAATTGCCATATATCCTCATGTCACCATTAATTTTTACTTCTACACCTGATATCAGGTGTCTACATGTTTACTGAATGTTATCAACATTTTATGCTTATGCAACAATTTTAAAATCCAGAGCAAACCAAAAATACGTTGATGTTGCTAGACATTATATGTACCCAATAATGTGTCTGTTTACCAAATATAAATAATGGTTGTTGCTACGGCAACATAAATTACGATTTATACTTTTGAATTTATTTTCATTTTGAATAAAAATACATATTTGCTTTAAAAAAAATCTTTTTTTTAATTTGAAATATTATTTTTATTACATATATATCTCTAAATACTATATACATACTGATACTCGTATATACAATATACATATACTATATACAAAATACATTTTATTTTTCAAATTTTAAAAATATATTTTAATATTTTTCATCTTCATTGAGAAATATGAAAATTTTATTCGTAATGAATCAGGAGATCAGAATCAATAGGCACGTTATTTCATTTTCTTTTACATTATAGAATATCTAATGCTAGTTTTAGAAATACTATAATGTTTATTCATTAAAATTTAATCTAAGAAAACTCTGATTTTCAAGTCAAAAATATTTTAGTATTAAAAATTCTTTTTTATTTAAATAATTATTTATTCAAAATGAAAATAAATTCAAAAGTATAAATCGTAATTTATGTTGCCGTAGCAACAACCATTATTTATATTTGGTAAACAGACACATTATTGGGTACATATAATGTCTAGCAACATCAACGTATTTTTGGTTTGCTCTGGATTTTAAAATTGTTGCATAAGCATAAAATGTTGATAACATTCAGTAAACATGTAGCCACCTGATATCAGGACGTGTAGAAGTAAAAATTAATGGTGACATAAAGTGCAAGACAGACGACAGCCTAAATTGGCAATTATCTCTCAATTGCCAATTTTCTGTTTCGTGTGTACACATAATTCCCAATTATTAGAACATAATTGCCAATTTACTCAATGGACATAATCGTCAAAATATTTGAAGATAATTGAGTTAGAGCCATCTGGTGGGAAATAGTTTAGTAAGAATTACGAAAATTTTTGGTCTAGTGATCTATGATTTTAAAATTTTGTTTTAAAAATTTTATTCGAAAAGCAAAGATTACTAGATATTTCAAATAAAATAGTTGCAGTTTAGTTTTCATTTTTGAAAAAGTTATTACATATTTTATTAAAAATGGAAGATAAAAAAAAAACAAAAACAAAAAAAGTGTGAAATAATCTAGAAACTTTAAAATTAATAGATTTGTGGAAAGAAAATGTTGGCGATTTAAAAAAAGCAAAAAGAAATGCGCATATTAACCAAAAAATTGCCTACACTTCACATAATTTCACTTTGATTGCTACAATTTTTTTCGATTTCAGTTTCAATTGTTTCAATTGCCAATTATACTTTATCGTCTGTCACACAATTTATAATTGGGAATTAAGCAAATTGAGAATTGACATAATTAACATTAACTTTTGTCGTCTGTCTTGCACTAAGGATATATGGCAATTGTTTATCTTTGTAGTTATATGGTTTTTGCTTTAACCCTAATTTTTTCGAAAAGTGCTCGATATTAATCCTCAATTTTTATTGCAGAAAATGAAAGTTCAATCATTTCTGCATCGATATTCTATCTTCATTTTTTCTGAAAAAAGGATAATTTTGCATAAAGCATCTACCCGAAAACAATAATAGATGGCAGTCATATTATGGATAAACAACAAGTTACATATTATCAAAGTTGTATAAGTAGAAGATGCCCAACGTCCATATATCCTCATGGCACTCAAAATTTTTGATCTGGGGCGTGATATCACACCCCACAACATGTTGCTTATACATTTGTTTCTAATAGTCATGTTTATAATGATATTCAGTAGCAATTATCAACAATTTTACTCATCGTATCAACATTTTAATCATGAACAAAAGGCAGTAGAATCGAGAAAGTTTAGAACAGACGCACAAGTAGAGTGCGGTAAAGTAGGAATAAATTCTTTACACAAATGTTGCTTAGTTTGAATTTTTTTACTATACCTATATTAAAATTAAAAACAACAAGTAACATTAAATATGAATTGTTGGTATTCTCGCTATATATATAGCTATAGCTATATACATACATAATTCTAACATACACACATTCGAGCCATACTTTGCGTTGTTTTCAAATTATGAGTAAAATTTTTTTAAACCATAAGCCTTTCCGGCCCTTGCTTTTGAACTCAAGGACTGGAAGATCAGTTTCAAAGTCCGAAATATAATAGTCCAAAACTGACAAATTACATTATCTTTCCACAAAAAATATGAAATAACTTTTTTTCAAAATTATATGCGAATTTTCAATGAAAATAGAAAATTATAAAATGCATTTATACTTGCAAGTTTAAAAAGAAAGACAAAATTTGGTTAAAACTGGATTTTAATATAACAACAACAAAAATAAGAAAAACGAAAAAAATTTCAAATTTCTTCAAGTCAATAATAATAATATGGTTTTAAAAATTTTTACTTATAATTTGAAAACAACGCAAAGTATGGCTCGAATGTGTGTATGTTAGAATTATGTATGTATATAGCTATAGCTATATATATAGCGAGAATACCAACAATTCATATTTAATGTTACTTGTTGTTTTTAATTTTAATATAGGTATAGTAAAAAAATTCAAACTAAGCAACATTTGTGTAAAGAATTTATTCCTACTTTACCGCACTCTACTTGTGCGTCTGTTCTAAACTTTCTCGATTCTACTGCCTTTTGTTCATGATTAAAATGTTGATACGATGAGTAAAATTGTTGATAATTGCTACTGAATATCATTATAAACATGACTATTAGAAACAAATGTATAAGCAACATGTTGTGGGGTGTGATATCACGCCCCAGATCAAAAATTTTGAGTGCCATGAGGATATATGAACGTTGGGCATCTTCTACTTATACAACTTTGATATTATATAGGAAGACAGCTCATGACGTTATTGAAACATTTATGTATATTTTTTGAAACTTTATACATGTTTTGTTAGCCCATGATAGTTAAATATCATTATAATGTCAGTACTACATTTTTTATTTTGTATTTTCTCTTTTATGTATTTTTCGTCATCATTTGGCATTAAGTTTTTATAAACGCTTGTTCTAATTGTTTTGGTGTGAAAATTGATATTACACATTTAAAAACATTTTACAAAATTTCTTATTTCTTTACCTTCAATAACATTTTCTCTAAGGAATGCATATATGTATGTATGTAGATATGATTTTTATAACCTTCCATAAGATAAGTCCGACTCAGACAAGATCAGCCAATATTCTATAAATTTTGTGTTATTTCTGTTGTTCATCAATTTGAATGGAATGAAATGGAATGAAATAATAAAGTCAGCAAATGTTACCGTATTTTAAATGTTTTTTATTTCCTTTAATAAAATATGTATATTATGTTCAATAAATATATCTATTATTTTCTACTAATCAATATACATATGTACATATGTATATGAAATACATATATTTTTTATACATAATAGTTTTTCTCCTTTATGTTCTAAAGCTGTATCATTAAAGGGATAACCCTTATTTACATTAAATTTTGAAAACACAAATAAACAAACAAACTAAAATATATACTATTCGAAAAAATACTTATAAATATTTATGTATGTATGTAGTAATACTTCATACTATACATATGCAATTCATATTTATACTCCTACATCTAAATTTTGTTAGATATCTCAAAAATATGTATATGAAATATATGAAAAATATATCAAACTAAAGGTGCTCCTACAGGATCTGGCAAATTGGCAGATATCTGCTCATTTTCGTGGTCAGATGCGTATAATCACTATGGCAGATGAAGACAGATGTCTGTCCTTAAATATGGCAGTCAAAAATTGCCCGAATATCTCATATCTGCCACAAGTGTAATCAGTCAGACAAACATCTGTCCACGAAAATGGACAGATATCTGCCAATTTGCCAGATCGTGTAGGAGCACCTTAAGTATGTAAGTAAATAAGTAAGTATCATCGTACCTAATATTTTGTAACTTTTGTCTACAGCATAAAAACTAATTTGCATTATGTATCTTTAGAAAAAAATATCAAATGTGTTGAATTATTTAGTTTGGCAAAAAAAAAAATTAAATTCCACTGTGAAAACAACATTGTATGGAGGAACACTTATTTACTTCACGTTGTGGACGAGTTTGCATCGAAATTTGCTGTTGAACAATAGAATGGCAAGATTTCGAATCCGCCCAAATTCAGCTTTAAATAAGTATCAATTTATTTGAGTTGGGTATGGGTATAACGTATGTATAAATGCTCGGTATAGAATGCAGAAGTAGTTTGGTAACTCTGCTTAGTGCTTAGTGCCCATAAGCAAATACACAAAACCAACTACAAAAAATCAATCTCATCACATTCATACGAATAAATTTGTATATATATGTACATATATGATACATTCTTGAAGTGAAAAAGCAAAGCTGAAGTGATACCATATCACTACCTCAGTTTCAATCAATTTAATTAACAAGTCGATTAAAACAACTTATGTACGTACTGCTAACCCAGGAAAGATATAGGCATTTCTATGTTTTTTTTTATGACAATTTAATGTATCCTGTATAAGGGTGACCAGATCTCAATTACTCATCAGGTGAAATTTTCTCATTATACAATATACATACATACAGGGTGTCCCGTTTGGTTTGCTTAACCTTGATACCAGTGATAGGTCTCCTCAAGACAAACAAAAAATCGTATCGGAGGGGGGGAGGGGGGAAATCCCAACGGTTTCGCCGCTAGAGGGCGTTGAAGTTTTTTTGCTCTTATTTCACGATGTACCCTATAACTTTTTACAGGGGTACTCAAGAATCACTTTGTGTTAAGAAAAAATGTAAAGGACCTTTTGCCCTTTTCAACGATACCTTACTTGTTCCTCTCCTTCTAACTGTTAAAAACTAAAACTCGAAAACTATGCATTTTTTGAAAAAACCAAATATAGCAAATCGGTGCAGAATCAATTGAGCATTCTTTTTCTGCAATAAAAACTTTGGATTAATTTAAGCCTTTTTCGAGAAAGACAGGGTTAAACACAAAAATTTGGGAAAAATTAACAAAATTTTGATTTTGAATGCGTGTAACTTTTCAACAGTTAGAAGAAGAAGAACAAGTAAGGTATCGTTGAAAAAGGCAAAGGGTCCTTTACATTTTTTCTTAACACAAAGTGACCTTTGAGTGCCCCTGTAAAAAGTTATAGGGTACATCGTGAAATAAGAGCAAAAAAACTTCAGCGCCCTCTAGCGGCGAAACCGTTGGGATTTCCCCCCCCCCCCCCCCCTTCGATACGATTTTTTGTTTGTCTTGAGGAGACCTATCACTGGTATCAAGGTTAAGCAAACCAAACGGGACACCCTGTATAACATATGTATGTACATTTTGATAAGGACTGAAAATTTAGTTTTTGTTTGTTTACACTGAAAGAAAAGGAATTTGTTCATTTCCATACCACCTTGGAGTAGAATGAATTTTCTGTCACTCATATATTTCGATTTTATTATCTTTGTTCATAAAACTTACTTAAAAATAATTTATATAATAATAACGGAACTAAAATTATTTTTGAATACTTATATGGTACTAATATACATATGTATACATATTATGTACATATATTTTCTTTAATTAATTTGTATGTATTACTATTTATCACATTTCTTCTACCAGCAGCAGTGGCGGATGGCTATAGTCGACATTTGGATACATTTGGATTAATACTCGACGAGCAAGTGTCAACGACGCAAATAATATTTTTCGAGATTTACAAACTCTATTTCTATATGTATTATATACTTGAATTTTGAAACATAAACAAAGTACGCAATAAAGGCGACTAAATTCAGAGAGTGAGTTTTTGTAAAATAAAATTCGGGAAAATTCAGTTGAAAAAATATATTATGTATGTACCCGTATGTACATACATATGTACATATGTACATTGTCTGCTATAATTAAGATTTCTAATTACATGCATATACGTTAAATAGTAAAAGTACAGGTTTTTTTTTGCAAATTTCAACTGTATATTTCACATTTCATCTTTTTTTTTCATTTTCCATACATACAAATGGCGGTATAGTCAAATGAATATTGCCTTTTATCTGTGTGAAAAACAAATTTAAATGTGAGGGTGTATTTTATTTTAACGAATTATTGGAATATTATTCTTTATAAGAAACACAAAGTCGAATTTCAATATTTCATTGAACATTGGAAATTATTATACACAAACACAATATTTTCAAATTAAATTACCACGCTAGATCGGGTTCAAAACAAAGCCATGAAACTGATTAATGACGCTATACAATAACCGAAATACGTTTTTCCTAGAAATAGTATATTTCCAAAAAAACACATGAATCCTACTTGAAAGTTTTTGAAACAACCTCCTGAACGTACATACACTAAAAAATATGGTCAATCTTTTATTAATAGAACTCTCAAATTGTGGAATTGTGGAACTTGCGCGTTCCCCCCTTTTTTAAGCAGCAAAAGTTCAAATGGAGCATCCATCGACACTTCCTATCTTCGCCCTCATAATATCTTCTTTCCTTTTTCTTTTTAATTTTATTCTCAAAAATATGTTTAAAAAATGTAACACTTTACAAAAGTCAAAAACTATTATTACGTGAAAAAAAGTGCAAATGAATTATTAATACTTTGATACACCCTTTTAACATAATATGTTTAAAAGTACATACTTTTGGTAGTGTTAACGTAATATATGTATGTACTACATATTAGTATTTCCTATTGAAAAGTCCGAGGTAAGACAATATAGTTTTCATAAGCTCTGAAGTCTGTACTGCCTTCGATTTTGGAAAAACTGTATAATAAATTTATTCTTATGAAATTATGATAGTGAATCAACTAAATTACCCAATAACAATGTCGATCAAGTCCAGTTAAAAATGTATTTTTTTGAGTAGCATGTAATTCCTTGTACAGCGAAATGTATCTACATATATCTATAGTATTGTATGTATTTCAAAAACTCAAAAAAAAAAAAAAATAAATAAATAAAAAATAAAAATATAAATAAAAGAAAACCCGAATTTCTCTCCGTTGATCAACAATTAACATCTAATTATCTGCTATTAAAAAAAAAAAATCAAAAAAATATAGTAAAATGCTGATACAAAATGTTGCCACTCCCACAAATAAATGTGATCCTTTTCTTTTTTTTTTAATTTCAGATTATTTTATTGTCTTATATGTTTTCTTTATTAGTTCACTACAAAGAATGATTATATACGGATCGGAAACGGGAGTATTTGTGTGAAGTGTATTTCGTAGTTATTGTTTACAGGTGCTTGTTATTATTTTTGTTTTGAAGTGCTTTACTTATAAAATAAAGTAAAATTTGTATTTAGTTATGAAAATTTGGAAAATGAAGTATGTTTAATTTTTTTTATTCGGTATGATTAAAAGTGAAAATAAAATAGATATCGGTCATGCATTCAAAAGTATTCCATCAAATATTTTGAACGGAACAAATTTCCATTCGATATTGTATGATTCCCATAATTTTAATGCAAGTATTTCAGTCGATATTAAACCTGTTGTACAAATGCAGTATATGGATCAAGAACTTAATAAAAATTCATCTTTTTATAATTCACATGCAGTGGATATGATTACAGTTGCTTCCCTACCTACACCAGCATTAACAACTGCCCATTATTCAAAATCATGTTCGCCGCATAGTTTTACAAATTCTACATCAAAACAAATAGTTACATCTATTGATTTATCAAATTCTAGTAATTATGCTTCCACGTTCAAATCTTATAATGATGAGCATTTAAAAAACCGACAAAATTCAAAATGTGTGACAAGTACTGTTAGTGCTTTTTCATCATGTTCTAACATCAATACAAATACAATTACAGAAATATGTACCGAAATTAATAGTGGTAACAACACCAATGAAATTGATGTCAATTTTTATTCAACAAATTCTTCACAAACAAAAACGCCAAAAACTCAATCAAGTTTACAATTTTCCACATCTGATACATCAAAAAGATCGTCCGGAATACGAAGGTCCGAAAAACCTCCACTTAGCTACATCAACATGATTGCCATGGCAATTAAAGAATCTCCGCATAAAAAATTGACATTAAGTGAAATTTATTGCTATTTACAAAAAAAGTAAGAATTTTATTTTAAAATTATATTTTTTTGCTTTGCTTTTCATAACATAGTCTGTACCTACATTAAATTTTCGAAAAAAAAACATATTAAATCGAAATCCAAAGATTTCGTGTTGCACGGTACTGTTTTCGATGACGCTACAACTCAAACCGAGCCAGGGCATAATCAAGTTATCTTGAGTTTTGTAGAATGTTTTTCTGTCATGCAGCCCGTAATTCTTGAAAAGATTCGAGTTCAAGACCATCAGCACTCTATCGCCTCTGCCACTGGCCACCCATGTGATTGTGACCGATTTCGACTGTCAATGATTTGATTGAGGGGTTTCTTCCAGCGTTGTGCACGTAGACTATGTCGATGTAATCTACGCATAGTTGTATACGCGTAGAGTACGTATGTAGACAACTACAGATTTTTTGACGTAAATAATGTAAACAAAGTAAACAGTGTAAAAACTGAAGAAATGGGACACCAATAAAATAAAAACAATTAAATTCAATTCAATTAATTTAAAAAAGGATGTGCTTTATTAATTTTATAGCATACAACAATTTTTATATTTATTAAAATCTCTAATTTTCGTTTACATCATTATCAAATAATATCATCATTATTCATCATCATCATTTCATCAACATCATTATTTGATTTATCCTGTATACGCAAAGAATAATATAGATAGCTATGTAATAATTTTTTTGAGCACTCAAAAGTCAATCTGTTACGATTAGAACTGTGAACGTAGCCCCAGCTAGAAAATAAACGTTCTATTTTTTGGGCGTCCTTTCTTGGACATTTTAAATTATTAAAGATAAATTTTACCTTACTGAAATAAAAAAAAATCCAACCGAATGCCGAAGCGAAAATCCAATGAATGACTATGACTAATGAAATAAGTATAATGACAGCTTTTTGTCTACATTTTCTACTTTGTTTACCCTTTGTCTACATTGTTTACGGCACGTTATTTGTATACGCTATACTTTACATCAAAACGTAGACTTTAATAGTTTACGTGTAATTGCACAACACTGGTTTCTTCTTTTGTTTTTTTTTTTTCAACAGTTTTTTTAAGTCTTGTACATTTTTATTATTTGAAAAAAAAACAAAGTAAGTGAAATGACAGCTTTTACACGATTTCAACTACAATCGCATATTTTTTAGACGATGTGGTAGAGCTAAGGGCATTTGTGATTTAAATCATTTTTCGATATTTATTTTGTGTAGGTGTGTCTAAAACATAAGATTTTGGAAACATTGAAAAGTATTGAACTTAATTCCATTTTGAAACTTTATACTTAAGAAAAAGTCAAAATGAATCAAGTTAAATTGAATTTTGATCCGAATTGTTTTGGTTCATCTGTTTTTCAAAATTTCTGTATGTCTTTCGAGTACATGTTATGTTAAGAAATAAAAATAATTACCTACCTACCTAATTGACGTCGAAAAGTGTTACATTTTTTCTTAGCTATTACAGTTCCTCGTTAATGTTCTATTTTTATTTGTTTTGGACAATTGATAATATAATCATTTGTTTTCAAATGAATTGTTGAATTTTTTGTGAATGTTATTTTTTCTTAAAAGAAGGTAATACAAATATAACTTTTAAAATATAAAGAATCTAGAGTCCAAAACAGCTTACTTATGTAAACACTCAGAGACCAATTACTCAAATTTACGTCAATTTTGTTTTAATTTATTCAGCTCGAAAGCTTTTTTACTGTGAATATTTTTTATAGATGCATGATGAGTTTATATTATTTTCACTAGCTGTTTTACTATTGAATAAATTTAAATTTACTTACCTACGAGGGACTTAACAAAAGTTCGTGCAAAAGTACAAAAAAAATTAAAAAACAAAGATTTTTTTTAAATATTATAATGTTTATTTGTTTGAAATTTTTCAACATAATTACCATTTATTTCTATACATTTCTTAAGTCTATAAATCCACCTGTCAAAACATGTTTTAAAACCATCCTTTTTTAATAAACTAAGTTGCTCTTCTAAAGCATTTCTGACCTATGTTTTGCTTTCGTATGTTCTTCCAAGTAAAGGCCTTTTTTATTATTGGGAAGAGGCGGAAGTCGCAAGATAGTAAATCGGGCGAATATGATGCTGGCCGAATTTCATTGATGCCAGATTCAGCTATAAAATCGGATGTAATTTTTTCTGTATATGCAAAAGCATTGTCTTAGTAAAGAAATATGTCCGCAGTGCAGTTTTGGAATGTTCTTGCAAAATATTCTCAAACATTTTAGGTAAACAATTATTTGTACACCAGTCTGCGGTAAGTGTCCTGCTTCCAGAAGTATAGCAGCTAAAATTTTACTTCTACTAAAAAAAATCGCAAACATTACTTTTCAAGTGTATTTTTTACTTAAGGCTTTTACTGGTTGACCTTTTTCACTCCATACAGAAGATTAGAGTTTTGTTTCGGGTTCGCTATTATAAACTAAGGTCACATCACCCGTTGTAATATTATTAAAATTTGCGGACTGACCTTCCCTGAATTTTTCTATGAAAAACTGAACAAATTGTACACGAGCTGCCTTTTCGTTTTCACCCAATGTACGTTGAACCCACCGTGCAAATTTCTTGCTATATTGCAGACTGTCATTAAAGATTATTGATACTGCCATGGCATTTATCCATAGTGTGTAAGCAATCGTTTCCTCTATCATTTATGGATCCTCATCAAGTACCTTCTCCACAACAGTAACATTGGTATTATCAGTGAAGGTTTTGTGATGACCTTCACTGGGCTCGTCTCTGATAGTAAAATATCTACTTTGAAATTTTTTAAACCACTCGTACACGGTACACATAAACGGAACGTTATCACCAAATGCAGTTATACACTCTATGAATATTTCTTTTAGACTCAACTTCCAGCGAAAACTGAACGAAATTTCGTACCTGATTTTTTCTTTACTTGGTGGTGGATTTACACTAGGACTTGTTTTACTTAATTTTAGCTTTCTCATTTCCATGTTTACACAGCGACTTGAAACTACGTTTAGATAATAATAAGAAGTCATTCAACTTATATGTTAAGTTAGAGGCAAAAACGATTACTCCTTCCCTATTTTTGCTCGAACTTTTGTTAAGCCCCTCGTATTTATGGAACGTAGAATAGGCGACGTCATAGAAATATAAGTTATTTTTTATTAGAGAGCTAGCCATAGAGATGAGATATTTATTTTCTAGATTACTACTGTTGGAACTTTTGTAATATCCTATTCCTAGGGCTGATTTTTAACTTCGTCCAGTGTTAGGTAACATTTGGTCCATGTGTTCAAGCCTAGGACCAATTATAGTATACTTTTTACATTCGCACAAAGTGTTTTTTAAGGTTTCTGGCTCTTCTTCCACTGAACTTGCTGTAATGATTTTCCTCAATTACCATTTATACAGGGTGGACGGTTTAAGGAGTTACAAAATGTAACCAAAGATGAGCAAAAAACACTTTCGGTGCAAAACTTTTTGGCGCAAAATGCATTAAGGGTCAAACGAAAACATGGTTTTCAATAAAATGTCATACATTAAAAAGCTAATACATATGTAGAGAAATAATGGTGCTTTTTATTTATTGTCCAAAATTTTTGGTATAGCAAATTTAATCACTAATAACATCTGTGGTAAGGGAGCTGGCGAAATGGTGCTTATGTTAATTGAAGGGGCAAAGGGGTTTACAGGGTGTTTCACATAGAAGGTTCCAAAAACCTGTAACTCTCCCTACCCCTGAACTGAACCCGTTGAGATTACGTCCTCCCCACCCAAACGATTTTTTGCTTGTCACGGCGAGACTCATCTGTGGTTAAATTTTGTAACAACTTGAACCGAACACCGAACTTATAGTTTTAAGAGGACAGTGTCCAGTTAAGTTTTGGAAATTCCAGCGCTGTACCTTCGTTGATTCTAATAAACCTTTTCGCTAAAGAGATTATTCAGTCTACTAAATCTAAAAATGTAAATAGTCTAAAAGTAATTATACTTTTTCCAATGAACTCTTGTGGCCCGCTAATTATAGTCGTGGAAGTCTCGAATGCCGATTATCTTTCAACTTTCTTTTATCTACTCCGGAGTAGTTGAGAGTACTTCATCACAAGGAATAAATGGAACGGTCAATTCTTCAAATCTGTGTAAATTTTGCTGTTCTTTGTTATAAAATGGATTCCTGTTTAAGTTTAGTAAAAATGCACATACATACATATACATACGTATGTATTTGTTGAGATAAGAAAGAAAATCAAGAAAGCCATTCTTTCATAATTGTTGCATGTTTTATCTTGCTTCAAAATTTTTTTAAATAATCTTCATTAAATTTTGTATTGTATTTTAGCATTATTTAATTTAAATAATGCATACTATCAAGATCAAATATGTTATTGTTAAATATTTATGTTCTCTCGGCTGTGTATTTCGAGGTGAATCATCATCATCACTGTCTTCGATACCTACTACTTTCTTTTAGTTTGATCAACATTAACAGTGAAAAAAATATTATCCTCTTTAATTTAAAATTCAAAAAATTTATTTAACTTACGTTCTAACTGTCTATTTTAGGTTTTTGACAAAAAACGAGATTTATTTGATAAATTTATCTTCTTTACTTTATATATTTAATGTGAAAAAATTCAAAAAAACGGAACAGAAAACAAAGTATATAACCATAAAGAAGTCAAATCCATCTTTTGGAAGAATTTAAAAATTAAAAATGATCTGGTGGTAAAAATCGACATAACTACTCCTGACTCCTGAGTAGCATGATCATCTGCACCAAAGTATGAGATGGTGCAGTTGGGATGACTTGGGAATAGAACGAACTACTCCGGAGTAGATAAATTCACGAAAATGGAACGCAGCTATGATCATGTAGTTTATGATAGATCGTTTACATAACAGATTGAAACGTAGATTTTGCTGCATTTCTTATTTCTGTATAAGTTATTTTTTGTTGATGTTTTCTTTATTGAACTGATTAGTAAATAGTAAATTTATTCATTAAAAAAATGTATGCTTTCCTATTGCTATACCCACCCTGATATACGTTTTTCGATTTACGTCTAATTTGTTTTTTCGTTTCTTTTTTACGGAAAATAATTACAAATAGGCGTTTTTCACGAATTCATATTTGCGTGCAAGATCTGATGCAATCTTGCGTCAACTTATGCATGACAGCAACTGAAGCAAATATTTATGGCAAAAATCTTGCAATAGTGAACAGCGTGCATCAAATATTATAATCATTTGTATCTTCTTCTTATTTTTCAAACATGCAATTGGTAGAAATATCTTGCGAGATTTGCATGCTTTAGCACGCAAATTTTTAATCGTGAACACTTTATATGCGCAAATATGATATCGTGAATAACATGCGTATGCATATGCACGCAAATATGAATTCGTGGAAAAGGCCATAGTTACAAATAAAAAGTGTTTATTTATACTCGTATTTATTATGTACGTCATACATACGATAGTTTACTAATGCTTATTGTTTTAAACAAATAAAGACTATTAAAAAGCTTTATAGAAAACGTCGTGTATATGAATAATTTCACATTGATAGAAAAGATTTTTTTTTTTCAAATTAATAAAATAATTTCTATACAAAATTTTATTTTATGTTTCTTAAGAAAACCAAAACAGAATATCAAGTTTTTTGGTTCTTTTTTCTCTAAAAATAAAATTTGTTTGATTAATGCCTAGTTTCTTCATAGTTTTCAATAATGAACTTCCAAATAAAGTTAAACTACCGATAAGTTGGTTTTCTTCATCCAAAGCACAGATAAGTGGAAGTGTCCATAATAGTACTGACAGATATCGGGTATATGGTGGGTATGAATATCCGGGTATGAATACCCGGGTATTGACAATACTCGCATAGGTGACACACATAACCCGGGTATCGTACGTATATTATATGATTGGAATTTGTGTGAAATTGAAATTTTAAATGAATTTATAAAAATTTTATTAGTTTTTTAATTTATTATCATTATATTAATAACTATTATTATTATAATTGATATTTTATTATATTAATGTTTATTATAACGATTTTTTTAAATTTTAGTCTTCTTCTTTTCATTACATTCACATTCCTACACATTTGACGTTTTTTTTCATATGAAGTTAGCTCCAATTTGCCTTTTTATTCTAAAATTTCCCATTTCAAGTTCACAACACTGTCAATACTCGGCTGTTTTATGTGGGTATAGGACACTCGCTTCATACTCGATTGCTTTCGATGTATACCCGGATATCCAATCAATACCCGCTGACACATATCGGGTTTAATGCGGGTATAGTGAATACCCGGATATTCATACCCACCATATACCCGATATCTGTCTTTACTATCAGACATCATTTAATAACCTAAATTGTCTATGTCAGTGCTTACAGATATCTGATTTTTCGAACAACCTTACCTTTCAGATCTGCTTTATCAAATTTACTGTCAACTCATATCTGACTTTCCGAATTGCCTTAACACTTGGATCTGTCTTACCGAACGCACTAACTTTTCAGATCTTAGTAAGACCTGAATTACCGAAAACGGCCATATTCCACTTTACCTATGCCTAGTTTTTCAGTGTAAGGTTAAGCTTATGGTTTGTCGTATGTGTTATTATTATATAATTATGTAGGTATAATATGGTTGAAAAAATTTATTTGTCAATAAATATTATGCGTATTTATGATCCTTTGTTTATTATCAAAAATTACAAAGCTGTTACATATTTTCTATTTTTGGAAATCTGCTCTGTATAGGTAACATACTCGTATTGT
The DNA here is from genome assembly GCA_932526495.1 of Bombylius major. Taxonomy (NCBI): domain Eukaryota; kingdom Metazoa; phylum Arthropoda; class Insecta; order Diptera; family Bombyliidae; genus Bombylius; species Bombylius major. Next base: position 22,081,480 of record OW052043.1, read on the forward strand.
ATTGTATTACTAAAAGTTATTTTTTTCCTTCAATTTCTTTATCGTAATTTTTCCAAAAAAATTTGATGACGGCTGACTATTTGACGAGGAATTTGACTGTATGTATGTATTTTCGGTAAAAAGAATTATTATGTTCTTCATAACTTTCTTTAAAATTTAAAACAACTTTTTTAAAACTAGGTAGGTATGTAGTATAATTTTTAGTACAAAATAAAACAAAAAAAAATTTATGGAAGTTTTTTCTTCGATAAATTTTTCGAAATTGCGAAAAAAATATTTTCGTTTAGAAATTATGAAAGCTTGCTCTGAAGTATATATACATATGTATGTATTTTTTAGTTCAGAAAATCGAATATCACTATTGAATTTTTTCAATTTTGTTTTTGTGATTTTTTGATAAAATGCACACTGAGAATAAATGCTACTTAAAGTTAATACTTTTCAGTAATCTCTTTAAGTCGTAATTTTTCTAAAATTTCTCTAACTCAAAGTAAACTTGATGGCTGCTGATAGTTTGACAATTATTCAATTGACTTTTGATATGTTTTATTCGACTTTCTATGTTAATTACTTTCTATTCCTGAAAAGGACTTATTCTAGCCCTGGGTAGGAGTTATTTTAGTCCTGAAAAGGACTTATTGTAGTCCTGAGAAGGAGTTATTGTAATCCTGGAAAGAGCTTATTGTATAGTTATTATTTCCCAAAATGCTTTTTTCAAATGGTTTTTGATATTTTTGGATTTTGATTTTGGATCTTGGATTGGATGGAAATTAAAGAGATTGTGAATAATCTACATTTTATGATAAGAAACTCTAATAATTTTGAAAATTTTAACTGATGTAAAGATCTTGAAAAAATTATTTTAATCCCAATGTTATAAGCAAACAATTACATGATTGAAAACGGGAATACTTGTTATGAGTAAAAATAAATTTATGTGTTACGACGTCTGTTTATTTTATTTTAATTTTCAATTACGAAAGACACAGGGATCTTCTACAATTTTGCAAGAGTGTAGATGAGCCTAGCGTGGCCCTGTAAAAAGTTATAGTCCTACATTCTGAATTAGCCTACTTTCAGTAGTATTTCATCTACACTGTATCTCTTTTTTTTCTGTTCTTTTTTTATTTATTTTTTTATATTATTTTTTTTGAATACTGTGTTTGGGGATTTTGTGTTTGGAGATTTCAGGTTTGGGGATTTTGTGTTCGGGGATTTTGTGCTCGGGGATTTTTTTTTTGGGATTTCGGGGGTCTCCCTCATTGATTTGATAACGAAGAATTGTTTTTTTTTATTTTACTTCATAAGCAATTTGACTATATTATACGTAACTGAAATAACGGAAAAACTAACTCTTCAAACCCGAATCGTCTCGATTCTCATTATTCTTATCTCAGGATTCAGGAATTTGAACAAAATATTTCGTGGACAATTTTCTTGTATTTTATTTACATTTTCAAATAAAGTGCAAAACTAAAAATAAAAATTTTCATACATTTACAAGCGCCATCCATCATTATCATTAATTACACTTAAGTTTAATTTTTAAGGTCTGTATTTTAGTAGGTATCGCGTGAACCAAAAACTAATATGTATTTTAACATGAAAATATTTATTGAACTGTTTGGTTTTATAATCAAGTGTGTAAAATATTCCTAAATCCACAAATAATTTCGAACACGTCGTCAATTATAATACAAATGAAAAATACATATATCTAGTCAGCTTTTTGACTCTTTTTTATACACTAGAAAACGCCTAAATGGTTTTCATACTAACGTCCATATACATCTCTTCTCACGACAATAATTTGTTTTTTGTAGTTTAAATAATAGTCTAGTTAAATAAAGGAATGTCTTTGTTGAAATTAATCAGTCATATAGTATACATACATTATGTATATGTGTATCTCATGTTTGTAACATCTGGTTTCCACTTCTAAATTTTTTGGGTTTACTATATAACTTAGCATATTAAAACTATAATTACACTAGGGAACACAGGTCGCAACAATGATAAACACTATACACACATATTTTTAATGTTTCTTGGTTCCACATACGTAAACATAAAAGTTTCGAAACAGGTCTGATTTTCATTTAATTTGTTTTAAAAATTTAACATAAATGTACTGGGAGCTACCTCTAATAAATAAGTATAACTTTTTTCCAGGCGGCTAACCGAAAATTCGTAAGTGTTATTTAATCATCCGAATAAACTCCATTAACACCTACAAAAACAAAACAAATTGGTAAACAGAGATCACAGTTTTCAAAACATTGAAACTTCATATTGCCCTACATAATGCGTTACCATCAAATTTCTCCATTTTCTTAACACTCGAATCAATTCTGACACAATTTCGTCAAAAATCAGTTTTCAAATTTGAAAATCTTTAGACCCTGTGATCCGAATAAAATAAAATAAAATCTTTTGCAAATATAAGGTATTATTTTTAGAAAAACAAAGGTATTATATTTTCGATATTCTTTGATTTCACACGATGTACATACATAATAATGAACATACATAATGTACAATATAGAAGTCAACAGAGGCATACACATATATAGAATTGTAGATATTTAATTTCAAAAGCTGATATCCCCAAAACCAAAATCCCCAAAAACAAAATTCCCAAAGACAAATGTAAATGTAGATATAAATTTATAAATATGTATATACATATACGTATATACTACTCATGTACGTATTATAAAACAATAAATCTATTGAAGTACAAAAAAATAAAGCATCGAAAATGTTATTTCGTTAATTTTTTTTGTGTTTGGGGATTTTGTGTTCGGGGATTTTTTTTTGGGATTTTGAGGGTCTCCCGTTTATATAATTTTTAAAATGATTAATATAAAAAAATTTTTTTTTACTTTTTACTTTTTATTGTTTTTTTTTTTCATTTAATTTTTTTTAAACCGATATTCAAAACGTGTTTTCTTATTCTAACTACATAATATAAAAAAGGTTAATAACTTCATCATATTACGAGTATACACACTCAGGGCCAGGCCCATTTAATTCTATAGGTTCTCTAATCTAATCTAATCTATATTATAGGCACAATAGGCACTATGCCTAAGGCCTACGATCCTACAAGGGCCTACGAAAGTCTAAAAATGAATATACCTACTTGAATTTTATATCCTAAAATTATTGCACTGTTTGATCATTGGGTTGGGAGGTAGGTAGGTGCTACATATAATATAGCCTCGTTCGCTCGTTTACATTTTCAAAATTTTATTTATTAATGAAAATTCATGGGTATGTTATCAACGTATAAAAATTCAAAAATAATTTAAATACTTATATTAACGATTGAATAACGTGGACATTAAATTGAAAGGGCTCATCAACAAATAAATTTTTTATCCAAAGTGCCTAGGGGGCTAGGGGCTAGGGCCTACGACAATCTTAACACGGCCCTGTATACACTCTCTTGTCAGACAAAGAAAAGTTATAGGATATTGATTTTAAGTATTCCCTTTTTGACATTTCTTCACGCTTCTTGATCAGCTCTTTTAAATTAGAGTACTCTTTAACTTTCACTCTGTTTCTTGGAAAGTTTTCACCCTTTCTAATTTTTTCTAATAACGTTTTCGACATTATTAATTCTCCTGACAGTTCTTTATTTAATCTATAAACGCCCACGCTTTTTTTGTCCAACAACGACTTTTAAACGCCGATGCCAAGCTTCAACACTATTTTGGGTTCTTGGAAAGTTGTCATTAAAACCGTCTTGCACTAACCAGAGTTCTGGACTGTTTTTAGGACTTAAATTCCTTGGTCTTCAATATTCGATTTTTTAAACCAATTTTTAAAATCACTGTCTTGAGAATAGTCTTGCAATTCACAAAAATAATTAGGAATTTCAGATGCAGGCACAAATGCAAGGCTTTTAATCATCCGAACTAAGGAACAAAACTCTGAGGGGTGTCATATGTTCTCTTTAAGCCTTGCTTTTGGACTTTTCACCATAATATATGGCCAAAATGAAAAAGGCAACCTTTAACCTGTGCTTGGCCAAAATAAACTTTGGATACAGTGGAAATACTAATTTCAAAGTCTGTTATTATCCTCTTCGTATTAAGATTTATATTTTCTTTCACTACAATTTTAGAAAGTTCATAAGAAACTTAATTATAAGCTTTCGCCGTTTTTTCGCTCATTAAACAGAAAATTAAAGGCATAACTTGACCTCTTATGGCACCATTTATTGTGAAAAATTGTCTGTAGGAACAACATAAAATGTTTCACACTTTTACTGTAATTTCTCTTATAATTTGAGAAGGCTTTAGAGAAGAGCTTCTGGCTAAATTTTTTTAACTATTGTTAGCTACACATTATGTACATTTTTTTCACAAAAATTACTATCATGATTATGTTCAGTAGGTTCTTTACAAATTATATGTTCATTATTAACTTTTTAACTATACTCTTACACTAAAAATTTTACCTTTTCACACAACACACATTCTTTTCCTTTATTTGATTTCACCACTATTATTTCCATTTTATTGAAAATAAAAATACGAAATAAAACAAAATAATCAAAAACTTGACAAAAACACAACAAAATTAATTTGCGTACAAAACACAATACAAAGCTTTCACGATTGAGACAAAAATCAAAATGCATTAAAAAAATTAAATTTTTAAAATATCCTACATATTGGCAATATCGTAAAATTTCATTCATAAAATTCATTTTCTGTTATGATAATAAATTTTAAAAAAATGCAGCCTGTTTTTTAAAAAAATGAGTAATAAAGAGCAATGAAGATTGATTCTTTTTTTATCGCGGTCTTGAAGAATTTTACATATTAAAACGGAAAGTACTATGAACTATCAATATACTTTTTTTGCAATTTAAAATTTATGATTTTTTTAACAATTAGGTAGTTGGGTTTTTTGAATGAAATTTAAATTTATTTTTGTAAAATTCGTTAGTGGTAAACAACGAACCTTGTATTAAGGTACATATAAATGTATCTGGGCGATTCTCTACGTAACGCAGACTACATCGTACGACGTCTTAACGTGTATTTCATAAACATGTACTAAGAAAAGATTATTTTTCAATATTTTAGATCAATACCTTAATGTCTTAATATATCATACATAAAATAAAATTAAATGTTTATTAGATACACTGTTTTTGAGTTATTAACTCTAACAAATGTAACGCAGACTACATCGCACGAAAACAGAAAATGTACGTTTTTACTTTCCATTGAATTTCTCTTCTAACTGAATGCAACAAATATTTTGAAATTTATGTATATGTATAAATGTATATATATGTATATATGATTTTATGATAGCAAGTATATTCTTTGATTGCTATTCAATAGTATCTTAAATAGATTTGTGTATTATTAAAAAACCAAAAAATTCCTGGTAACGCAGGCTGCAAAATTAGATGTAACGCGGACTGCAGGTAAAATTTATTACGTATTCCAGCGAATTATTGATTGTATCCTTTAGATATATTTGTTCTCCTATGTTTAAAAGAATTATCAAAATTCTTGTCTCGTCTACATATAACATTGTTAATTAGTAAATTATACAAAAAGAGTTATAGTTATTTATATCAATGAACAAAAAATATGTAGAAATAAAAAATCTTATTTCAGTAAAAAGTAATACTTGAATTTATAAATGAATCTTATTGCTTATATAAATTCATTCTACCAACTACCTTCCTGTATTTTTTATTTTGGTTAATTATTATTAAAAAAATTAAAATATTGCACAGTGCTTTAGGTTCATATGGAATATTTAAATTATTATTATTAAAACTCAAAAAAATTAATAGTCACATCCTTTGAATAAAATTAAGAAATTTTTTTTTGGGGATTTTGTCTTTTTAAAAGCGAAAAGGGATTTTGTCTTTGGGGATTTTTTCGTTCGGGATTCTGTCTTTGAGGATTTTGTCTTTGAGGATTTTGTCTTTAGGGATTTTATCTTTTTGAAAAATGGGATTTTGTCTTTGGGGGTTGTGGGTGGGTTTTGTTTTTGAGTGTATTGTCACTACTGTACGTGTAATCGTTTGGGGGTTACAAATCTTGACTAAGAGTGACTTAGGTAAATATCAGGTATCAAAGGTGCCCAAAAACAGAGCTTACTTACGTTATTTAAACAACAATTCAATGACACTATTTAAAAAGGCAAACCGATCTGAAGGGTCTGACACTCCGGCAGACGTGGTAATTATACCACTTATACCACCCATTAGGGAGAAACTTTTTTAGCGAGCGTGAGCTACTGAAATCGGAATTTTTTTGAACGGTACTTTAAAGTGTCCTCTTAATAAAACATATGTCCTTATTGGCGCAAATTCCATTTTATAGATGGAAAGTACCGCTGAAAATTTGGTGACAAAATTAACATGTTTCACAAAAACCGTTATTTATCAGTTTCAGGATATTGCAGGATAACAGTTAATAATTTATTCTAAAGAGAACTTCTTCTTCTTTCTATCGCTCTAATAAGAGTTCATTTACTAAAATTGCAATAGTCTTTTCATTTTAAGTTATTATTAAACACTATTTCAACCCTTTTGGTGTTTGACCTAAAATGTGAGAAACTTAAGGATAGGTGTTGTAATGCGGAAATTTTAATGGTAACTTTACATTAAGTAAAGCATGGTATAATAATCGAATTTCTCAATTTCTTATATGTATATCGTATTTTAGGTACAATAAACCAATAGCCTCTTTTTTAAAATATATTTTCATATTTTCCATTTTTCGGATACGTCTAAAAAAAAGATACAGAAGTTTCACTTCTAACGCGTCTTGCAACCATGCACAATTTTTATTAAATTTATAGTTTAAAAGGATTAAAAATAGGCATATAAATTCTTTATTTCAAACGTGATATTCTTGAGTTAAGACCTTGAAATTCCTCTTTAAAAGAGTTCTACGCAACCTTTTTTTTTTTTTTTTGAAAGTCCTAGCTTCTTATCATTAGAACTATTTTTTATTTTCAAAACTAGCAGATGTATACATTTGTATACTATCCGATCATTTCACAAATACCACTGAAGTATGTACAGTATGTCAAATCTCAATAATGATTTAACTTATTATATCATATCTAACAAATAATCTATATTTTTTGTTTATTTCCTCGCTTCTATTGTTTATTATTTTTTATTAATTCATATATACTGTATATGTGTACACATGCATATGCATATGTAGGTATAGTAAATATGTAGGTTTAAAAATAATTCAATACGTTTTATTTGTGTAAAAATTTTACATTTTTAATATTTTTCACTTTACCTTGGAAACATAAATAACCTTGAATTTGAAAAAGAACTTTTAAAACATATAGTGTATCTTCGAAAATTCATCGCTGCACAGTTGATGCAATGCTGATGCTTGTCACAAATTCAAAAATGCAACGTAACTTTTATGATGCATTGTCACATATTCAAAAAAGCATCGCATCAAGTCAAGTATTCAAAATTTCTTGTAATATTCAGCTGTCATGTAATAGCATTGCATCGCCAACTTAAAACATTGCATTGTCCTAGCAACAAAGTAGTGTTTACGCATCACGAACAGAAGAACATTATAGCATCACCAAAGCAGCGATGCATTTTTGAAAAAGCACATTCTTTTTATAAATAGAATACACTGTAAAATGCTAAATTAAAAATTGATTATAAAGCCTCTGTAACCACGATGACATTCGAGTAAAGAGTTGTTCGAAAACGTTTCGGAAGTCTCTCAGTAACAGCTTGTTCTTTAAATTTATATTTTCCGAATATTCCATATATTTAATCATTTTCACGAAAGGATCGATTCTAGACAGGAAGCCTTCTATTCACTCATCCTAAATCTGAAAACCCCATGTAAATCCGTTCACGTTTACTACCCTAAAACTCTTTCCAAAATTTCACAATTACGTCACGAATTTAAACAGTTATTTAGTCAAGGGTTTGTAAGTGGATAAAAAGTATATAATAAAAATAGAAAATTAACTAATTCAATTTCCGTGGATGAATTTAGCTCTCTATGGAGATTTAGTAGAATAGTGTAGAGTATATGTACGTATATATTGTTTACATTTCATATTTTCTATAAAAAACACTTTAAGAAGCAGAAAATGTTTCAAACTGTCACATACACAATACCAAAAATGACGCCAAATGATAAAGTCAATTTTCATCCATCAAAAAATTGAATTTCTAATTACAGGTGAATGAAAAAAAAGAAAGAAAAATCTACAAATTATCACTATCGCCATCTCAACTACAAGTGAAGAACGTAAACAATTTAAATTTTTATTCCAATGTTCAGACCGAGCAGCATACTACTTTGCTGATCTGAATTTAGACCACTATTTATCCATCATTTAGACCTTTTTAAAACGTTTTTATTAGCTTGCTTTCTTGTCTGTCTGTTCGGTACAAATTTAGAAATTGAACGTATAGTATGGATACCATGGTTTCAAAATACTGAAAATTTGTTAATTTTAAATAAGTGTTCAATGGCCTATATCCCGTGCAACCTGTCGTGAAGTAACTTTGTCCAACTATATGTGTAGATGTTTATAGATATTGCACGATTTTCAAAGACATACAAAGAAGCTTCTCGTTCTTTATAGATCTTTATAGATATCTATATCCTGCTCTCAAGAGAATTACATTGGAGAGAGAGAAGAGAATTATAAAAATATTATGATATAGATCTAGATCGATCCTTAACGGGGAATAAAGATAAACATTGCTCTCGATTAATCACGAAAAAATCTTTAAATATCTATGTATATCGATTTACGCGCAGATATCGACGATAACGAGATTCAAAGACAAAATCTATATTGATCGTTATCGATTTTCAAAGTATTTCAAAGATGACGATCTATAAAGAATCGTCAAGAATCTTTATCGATCTTTAAACGAACGATTTATATTTACAATAAGCTCTATAGTCGGTACAGTGATGAATGGTGCAATGCAAAGAGGATGGCTTTACACACGAAGGTCCGTGGTTCGAATCTCAAGAGTAAATTTTTCAAATTGAATTTTTTTCATATAATATAAATAAATATAAAAAAAAACAAGAAAAAAAATGAAAAAAAAAAAAAGAACAAAATTTTTTTGGTCTATAAATTCCGATAAAGATCTTTATCGAAATCTTTTATAGCTGACGTCGAATTTCGTGATTAAAATCGATGTCGATCTTAATCAAAACCTTGGTTTTTTCTATAAAGACCATCACGCAAATCTTTATAGTTCTTTATAGTTAGCTATATAGCTTGGTTGCACGGGTACCAAACGTGTATACAGGGTGTTTCACACATCGTGTGCCAAACTGAACAGGGTGGTAGATCTCGGTGAGAAACAATGGTTCTCAATGGTTAACGAGATATTCAAGGTCAAACAAAATTTTTTTCGAATAGTAACCAATTGAACTTTTCGCAACATATTTCGCGGACTAAAATAAGTCCCTTCCAGGACTACAATAAGCTCTTTCCAGGACTACAATAACTCTTTCTCAGGACTACAATATGTCCTTTTCAGTACTAAAATAACTCCTACCCAGGACTAGAATTAGTCCTTATCAGGAATACAAAGTAATTAACCTATTAAAATTCGGAATCACAAATTTTCAAGATTATCTGTATGGGGTTAAAAATCTTTATGGGGCTCACAGAAAAAAAAATGGATTGAATTTCAATCTAAACCGGTGTTGAATAAGGTCCGTCCTTTTGGATAACAATTATTTTTATCTTTTTGGATAAACCAAAATGAGTTCACAAATTTAATCAAGTTTGAGTTTTTGTAAATACCCCTATGGAGTTGTTTCAAATTACACAAAATTAATATTTTATTTCGACCGAATTTAGTCTTTTCATTTTAATTACACCAAATGGTGTAATTACTGAATTTCAATGCAAGACTGTAGTAGACACATACATACATAGTTTTATGAAGTTATTAAAATTTATTAATTATATTAAATATGAAATAAAAGTTGTAGTAAATTTAGACAACTTGAAAACCACTAAGGTCTGGTCATTTTGGCCCCTCCGCTACAGTCAGCTCCTGTAAATATAATAAAATAAAAACTGATTGAGTACATTAGTACTCAGTGAGCAACTTATATTCTTTTAAGCTAACTTAGTGACGCCTTCCCTTTAGAAGGAAATTGGGAACACATCCCTCGTCAGAACAGAACACATCCATTCAGAAGACAATTTTTGGGAACACATCCCGTAGCAAGTGGAAGAAGATAATTCTTCAAGTCTCTGTTTAGTTAAAAAAAAGGAACACATCCCATCAACATAGAACAAATCCATGTTTAACCCTAAACAGAGTGAAAGATATTTTCTATGTGAGTCAGAACACATCCGACCTCACATTATATCATAAATAAAGGGAACACATCCCTGAATTGAATTTAGTTTAAAGGGAATGTGCGTCACTTATTTTAGTACATACTATATATGTATATTTATTTTTTATAAAAATGTTCCAGAAACCTACATTAATATCTATAACCATTTTTTTACAAGTTAAATAATAAATTCACTCACCTTTAAAATTCCTTATCTTTCTTTTAAATTTTATATTACTTATACCCTTTTCTTTTATATACTTTATTTTAAAACTGAACCACTCACTATGAAATTCATCAGACTACTGAATGGCATATTTTGCTTTTCTTTCTTTTTTTTTTAATTTTATTTTATTCTCTTTTAAAACATTTACTTACTCATTGTTTCTCTCTAACAGCTCGGCCAACCTGACCTTACGAACGTCCTCGTTCGCTTTCTTCATCTTCATCGGAATCGGACATTCTGCCTCGTGGTGCCCACTTTTTCAAGTGCTCCAGTGATTCAATAGTTTGCAGCGGTGCCCTTTTTTTCTTGTCCATGCTTTTTATTTCTGTGACAACGAATCTATCATTTGGCAAGATTTTTGTTACTTTAAAAGGGCCTCGATATTTTGGTTTTAACTTTTTACTTTGCCCATCATGTTGGTTTGTTGGTTTCTTCACAGCGATTACATCACCAATTTTATATTTTCGTCCTTTGTTTCTTCTAAGATCATATCTGTTTTTTTGTTTCTGTTGGTCCTTTTGTATACGTTCTGCTACTTGTTCTCTTAGCTCAGTTATACTTGGTATTTTCCTTTCATTTTGTTCAATTTTACTTGTTATGTAAGCATCTGCCAATGCTCTAGGTTTATACCCTAATAACAACTCACTTGAAGTTGTTTTTGTTGTGCTATGTGTGGTGTTATTTATCGCAAATTGAATTTTATCAATATTCTTGTCCCACTTATTATCTGTTTCTGTTGTTGTGCCCAGCGCTGCTAATACAGTTGAATTGTAACGCTCCACTTGGCCATTTGCTTTAGGGGTTGCTACCGCATTCTGCACATGTTGAATTCCGTTGTCTTTACAATATGTTTTGAATATTTTAGAGGTATAACAGCTACCTTTATCGGTTATAATTCTATTGGGTGCACCATATAATTTTAAAATTTGGTCAAGAAAAACGATAACAGGTTTAGTATTAGTAGTAGAGGTGGGATACAAAAGTGTATATTTGGTGAATGCATCAACACAAACTATGATATATTTCTTGCCGCTTGTTGATCTTATGAATGGGCCCAGGTGGTCCATATGTATAGTATGAAACGGAGTACTTACTTTCTCAATTGGATGTAATAATCCTGGTTGTTTTCCTCGAATACTTTTATATTGTAAACATTTAATACAGCCTTTTATATATTTCTCTACATATTCCCTCATATTGGAGAACCAATAATTTTCACATATCTTAAGCAACGTTTTCTCAGTGCCGAAATGTCCCATTTCATCATGATTCAATCTCACTATATCTCTTCGCATACCTTTTGGCACAAGCCATTTTAATTTGTCGTTAGTTTTTCTATAAATTTTATCTTCTTTTTTAATATAATCCTTGTGTATTTGTTTTTCATAATTTGTTCGAGGTGTTTTTGTTAGTATGTCATCTATTAATTTTATCTTTTCATCATTTAATTGGGCTGCCACAACCCAATCTGCTATTTCAAAACGTAGAACATATTCTGTTTCTGGTGGTGGCGTTGCTTCTATAGGATTTCGACTTAGTGCGTCTACATGTTTCATTTTACTGCCAGGTCTGTGTTCTATATTAAAAGTAAACTCTTGCATTTCAAGCCACCATCTTGCGATTCTTGGTATCAAATTTTTTTTCTTTGCAGTCGACTTTACTGCATTACAATCAGTTACTACTTTAAATTTGTTGTCGATTAGATAAACTCTGAATTTTCTTAGAGTTTCTACTATTGCCAGGGTTTCTAATTCAAATGAATGATATTTCTTTTCGGCTTCATTGGTTTGGCGACTGTAGTATGCGACTGGACTTAATTTTTGGTTTTCTTGTTTTTGAAGTAGTATACCGGCAAGACCTAACATACTTGCATCAGTGTGTATTTCTGTCTCGGCATTTGGATTATAAATTGCTAATAAAGGACGTTCTGTAAGAATAGATTTTAGTTTGTCGAAAGCATTTTGTTCTTCTTCTGCCCATTTCCATTTAAAATTTTTCTTTGTAAGCTTCGTCAAAACTGTAGTTAATGATGCATAATTTTGTACAAAATGTCTAAAAAAACTCGTTAGACCTAAAAATTGTCTAACATTATGTACATTTTTTGGTGTAGGAAAATCTCTTACACATTTTACTTTTTCTTCACCTGGTCGCATACCATTTTCATCAATTTCAAAACCAAGGAATGTTATTTTCTTTTGAAAAAATCTACATTTTTTGGGATTCAATGTTAAATTATTTTTTAAAAATAATTGGAGTATAACTTCCAATCTTTCTATTCCTTGATGAAAAGATTTTGCAGGAATTAATATATCATCTAGATATGCAATGCCAATACTACCTCTAAGCGGACCTAAGATTTTATTTATCATACGTTGAAAAGTACTCGGTGCAGTACTTATACCAAACGGCATTCTATTAAATTCGTATTGACCATCTGGGGTGATAAACGATGTTTTATATCGGGCATTTTCTTTTATCGGAATTTGATAATAACCGGAGGTCATGTCAAGAGTCGTGAAATATTTATATCCATGAAGCAAATCTAACTGATCGTCTATACGAGGAAGGGGAAATCTATCTTGCTTTATTTTTTGATTTAATTGTCTATAATCTATACACAAGCGGGATTCTCCGCTTTTCTTCTTTACCAGCAAAACTGGAGAAGCAAAAGGTGAGTTTGATTCACGTACAATATCATTATCTAATAACTCTTGAACAATTCCTTTCACAATTTCACGACCTGACGGGGACATTCTATAAGGTTTATAAACGATAGGCTTTTCGTCTTGCAATTCTATTTCGAATTCCATAGCGTTTGTACAGCCAATTTCACTTACTGTGGAGGCAAAGCAATTTTTGTATTTTTTTAAAATATGAACTAGGATTTTCTTCTCATTTTCTAAAAGATGACTAAAATCTATTGTTGCAAAGAAATCGCTGAAATTATCTTGCAGATTATATATGCAAAGATTTTCATTTACTTCTTCAGCTCTTATAAATTTCTTATTTTTTTTTACCAGTATGTCTCTGTTATTCATGTTTATAACCGGTATTACACACTCACCTCCTTCGTTTGTTTTTATTATACATCGTGGGAGTGAATATTCATTCCCTACTTTCAATCGAAAGCTAGCGTTTATTAATAAGACTTTATTAGTCACATTAGTTTTGCATGTGGCATTTGTTACATGAAAAGCCGGAAGCAAGAGGTTGTTTTTCAAATATATAACTACTTTTGTTGTTGCGTCATCTCTTTCATCATTTTCAGGTAAAAGTTTATCATAATTGTTTAGGAATTTCAATTCGTTATTATTTTTATATATTAATATATGTTCTTGTTCAGTAAAAGTTTGACCAATAATTGCAGGAATTTTTTGATAATAAGAAGGGACCACATGAAAATTTACAAAAGCAGAAACATCATCAATTTTTACTTCAACATGTTTTAATGTTCCAAGTGTTTTTACTGTTCCGCCACCATAGCCTTTTATTAAATTTCTTTCTTCATTTATTTTACAGTTTACATTTTTTACAAAACTATCAATAATCGTACAACAACTCGCACCCAAATCAATAAATGCTCTTATTTGAAAATGATTTATTTTTACATATTTAAAATACTTACTATTTTTGTCAGCGGTACTATCTTCCATTCTCATTATTCTTCTATTTTCTTTTTGATGTATCGTATTGTTTTTTCGACGAGGACATGTATTACTTAAATGATCACGTGAACCACATTCGTAGCAACGTCGTTTATTTCCTATGATGTTTGAATAATTTTGTCTTTGTATAGGATGATTTACTGTTTTATGTTTTGGTTGTATATTGTTATTTTTTGTTAAATTCATATTTTGTAGATTTTGCTCACCAACGGATTTTAAATAAGTAAGTAACTCATCAGGAGTTTTAAAATCTCCAACTCTTGCAGCTATTTGAATATTTTGTATTCCAATACCATTTATTATACATGATACTGCTTTTTTACCATAAATTTCACATGTATTTAGTAATGCTAATTTTTCGTAGTAATAGTTAATCATTGATTCATTTCTTTGTTTACTTCTCTTAAGCATATTTTCTAACATAGTAGCATAATCTGATTGACATGGAAAAGCTTTTCTCAATTTTTCTTCCCACTCTTGCCATGATAAATTTAAAGATGGTAAATTCTTATACCATATAAGGGCTAGGCCTCTTAATCTTGAAGTTGTATAGTATATAGTTATTCTCTCATCCCAACTATATATTACTCTTAATTCATTTATCTTGAACAACCATTTTTCTATGTCTTGAGTTTGATCTTCAGGATCAAATATAGGAATTACTTCACTACCTACTCTTGCTTGTGGTTGTGATGATGAAGACATATGAGCTACGCTCGTAGCTAATGTTGTTACAATATTTGTAAGCTGAGCGATATTTTCAGACATTATATTTTGTTGCGTTTTCTCTTCTACTACTGGTGATGAGTTTGATAATACACTCTTATTTTGAGAAATATTTTTTACTCTTTTAACTTTATTTGTATTAGCAACACTCTTTTCTTTTGGCATCTTGATTCTTGAATACTTTGTTCTTTAATTAATATTATTTTAATATTATTACTCAAATCGAGTCTCGAATCGAAAGACAATTTTCTGTGGAAGATATATGAGTATGTGATCAAAAGAGAACCCGTAATAAGACATCTTTATTAGTGTAAATAAATAGAAGACTGGTATGTGTGACAAATATTACTTTTTTTTTTTTTTTTTTTTTTTTTGTAAAATATATGTGCGCAGAATATACAAATACTAATAAATAAAATGTGTTTATTATTATTTTTATGTATATAATGTGATGACTGTAGCAGGTGGCCAAAATAACTGTTTTTATTTTCTTTGTTTGTAGGAATATAACAAGTTCTTTATCCCACTTCTGAGTTTTTATGAAGTTATTAAAATTTATTAATTATATTAAATATGAAATAAAAGTTGTAGTAAATTTAGACAACTTGAAAACCACTAAGGTCTGGTCATTTTGGCCCCTCCGCTACAGTCAGCTCCTGTAAATATAATAAAATAAAAACTGATTGAGTACATTAGTACTCAGTGAGCAACTTATATTCTTTTAAGCTAACTTAGTGACGCCTTCCCTTTAGAAGGAAATTGGGAACACATCCCTCGTCAGAACAGAACACATCCATTCAGAAGACAATTTTTGGGAACACATCCCGTAGCAAGTGGAAGAAGATAATTCTTCAAGTCTCTGTTTAGTTAAAAAAAAGGAACACATCCCATCAACATAGAACAAATCCATGTTTAACCCTAAACAGAGTGAAAGATATTTTCTATGTGAGTCAGAACACATCCGACCTCACATTATATCATAAATAAAGGGAACACATCCCTGAATTGAATTTAGTTTAAAGGGAATGTGCGTCACTTATTTTAGTACATACTATATATGTATATTTATTTTTTATAAAAATGTTCCAGAAACCTACATTAATATCTATAACCATTTTTTTACAAGTTAAATAATAAATTCACTCACCTTTAAAATTCCTTATCTTTCTTTTAAATTTTATATTACTTATACCCTTTTCTTTTATATACTTTATTTTAAAACTGAACCACTCACTATGAAATTCATCAGACTACTGAATGGCATATTTTGCTTTTCTTTCTTTTTTTTTTAATTTTATTTTATTCTCTTTTAAAACATTTACTTACTCATTGTTTCTCTCTAACAATAGATAATATGTACAATATGTACATATTTCAATAAAATTTCACAAATTTGGAGTAAAATTTTGTCCAAATAAATAATTCCAAAATAATGCTTTTTCTGGTATAATTTGAGTTTTATCTTTTGAAATGGAGTAAATAAAACCAAAAATTATCTGTTTGGCTACAATTTTTTTATCCATGTGAATAAAATATAAAATCACACCTTCATATTTTTTGCTGTGATAGGAAAAATTATTTTATACCTTATAGTGCGTCTTAAAAACGTACATATGTGCTATATTAAAAATTCTTTTTTATATTAATAATTATTTCTTACACAGTTTTCAAATGAGTGGATAAATTTAGACCGACTAGCATACTAAACTTTACTGTAAAAAAATAATTTTGTACTGAACAACTTTTTGTAGTAGCTAAGAACAGAAAAACGACATTTGACTCGACTGGGAATCGAACCGCAGTCCTCTATCTTGCCGGGATAGTGCGCTTACCAATGCGCCACCGAATGTCATGCCGTTCACTGCTCTTAGTTACTACTTCTAAACATTGATAATCAAATCTCCTACAGTTCGGCCAACCTGACAGTACATCTGCCCCAGATGTCTATCATAACCAGAAAGCTTCCCTATAAACACATCTTACCCGATGTCTATCAATCATAACTAAGTAGAAAGCTTCCCTATGACACCACATCTTTCAAATGCCGAACCACCTGGATTCTTTATCCCACTTCTGAAATTGTAGTAGCTAAGAACAGAAAAACGACATTCGACTCGACTGGGAATCGAACCGCAGTCCTCTATCTTGCCGGGATAGTGCGCTTACCAATGCGCCACCGAATGTCATGCCGTTCACTGCTCTTAGTTACTACTTCTAAACATTGATAATCAAATCTCCTACATTTTGAAGTAAATAGTTACGAGTTTCTATTTTAAAATGTTTTTATTAACTTGCTTTCTTGTCTGTCTGTTCGGTGCAAATTTAGAAATTGATTTTTAACCAACTTTTTGATTAGATAGAGACTTGAAACTTTCAAGATAGCTCAGAACTGGATGACAATGCAATATTACATCGCTAATGAAAGTTTTATGATTTTACTTTTTATGATATTCGGTCCTCAAATTTGGTCTAACACAAATAAAATACTATAATGTTTATTTACTAAAATTTAATCTAAGCAAACTCAAGATTTTCAAGTTCGTTTTAAAAACATGGTATATTAAAAAATTTTTTTATTTTAATAATTATTTTATTTATTTTCGATTTACATTTTCAAACCAATGTTTCGACATTTATGACACAAAAAGATAAAGTTAAGAAGTGATGTAATAATAATTCAACACTACCATCTATTTTTCGTGTATTTCGCTAGCAAAATATACTAGTACATACTAAGGTTTCAAATTTGAATATTTCTGAAGACCTGTGAACTTGAAACGATTTACTTGAAAATTGTATCTATACTTAATTTATTAATTGAAGTCAGTACAGGCAAGATAGGCATTCTTTTCTATACGTACTCTTTTACATTTCGTTTGTATAAATCTGTCTCGTGTGTGGGGTGATCAGATCTCAATTTCAAGCGAGGGAAATCTTTTAAATTAAATATTACCAAGGGCAACAAACTCATCGGGTACTGCCTCCATAAGCACAATACTGACTTCAATTAATAATACATAAGTATTAATACATAAATACATACATATGTAGGTCTGCATGGAACTAGAAGAAACACCACTGTCAATGGTGTAGAAGAGTTAATATTATATACTAACGTTAATACGTTATTGGCGCTGTTAATGGATATTTTAAAGACCTTAACAAATCAGCTTGTATAAGTCCGGAATAACTGCTTTAAAATATCGTTGACAAAAGTGTATCGACCTAAACAGATTATGGCCCAAATCCTCAATCATCTAGCAATTAGGCAAATTGCGGCTAGCAAATATGGCGGATTTGCGAAAAACCACGTCCTCGATTGCAAACCCAAGTTTATAAGGAATTTGAGGTTATGAGCTCTGTTAATTCAATATGCAATACCAATTTTTGACGGTTAATTTGCTTACTTGCGAGAGCAAAAACAACCGAGGATACCATTTCTATATTTCAGCCCTTTATGCTAAAAAATTAATAACAATAATTTCAGGAAAAATTTGTTTTCCTAGTCAGACCCGCAACTTTCAACCCTGCCCTTGTATTTTTAAGAAAAAAACTAAAATTATTAATAGAAGGTACTGCATAAGCTTGGAAAAAATTCAATATTATTATTTGACAGTATTTTCGAACAATATATGTAATGTTTCTATTTTGTTTTGCAGATTTGAATTTTTTCGAGGTTCTTACGTTGGCTGGAAAAACTCAGTTCGACATAATTTAAGTTTAAATGAATGTTTCATCAAAATTCCCAAGGTAAGAAAATAAATTAGTCTGTATGTAGTTTCACAGAAAACTTTAAACTTGGTTCGATATTCATATTTTTTTGTTTCTACTATACTGGTTTAAATCTACAACCAAGTTTTTTGTCAAAATGCCTATACTTGATTTATTAATTGAAGTCAGTATTGTGCTTATGGAGGCAGTACCCGATGAGTTTGTTGCCATTGGGCCTTGGTAATATTTAATTTAAAAGATTTCCCTAGATTGAAATTGAGATCTGATCACCCCACACACGAGACAGATTTATACAAACGAAATGTAAAAGAGTTTAGAAAAGTATGCCTATCTTGCCTGTACTGACTTCAATTAATAAATCAAGTATATAAGCTCAAGTGCTTTCCAAATGAAGTGAAGAAAACAAGAAGTGGTAGTTTATGTATTTGTGTACATACAAAGTAAACGAATATGTAGTAGACTAAGAACAGAAAAAAAACAATTTTCGACTCAACTGGGATTTGAACCCAAGACCTTTGCTTTTCCGGGGCACTTCTACTACGTAAACATTAATATGAAGAATATATGTACTCAAATCTCCTACAAATATATACCATGCATACCTATATATTATTTTTTTTTGTCATTTAAAATTCTCTATTGAATTTTGAATTTGGACCTAGACTTGAACTTGAGCATAAAATATGAAACTGAACTCATATAAAATCATACATATACGTTCGTAAATTTAAAAATAACTTATTAAACAGGGTGTAGGATCCGGAAAACCTGGTAAAGGCCATTATTGGACGATCGATAAAAAATCAGAATATTTATTTGAGAATGAGAACAGTCTTCGCCGGCGTCCTCGGGGATTCAGGAAAAAACATCATCACATAAAAGCGTATTCATCTCCTCATGGATTTTTCTCAAACGCGGCATGCTATGATGCTCCGTCAATACCAGTAAGCGTATTTTGTGTATTTTTATATTATTTACATTTGAGTTTTTTTAATAGGAAATTTCTAGTTGTTATGCGCCACAACCTTACACTACCTTCGAATATACTACAAATAGTTTTACGGAACCATGGAATCCTTCAGCGTCAACATTTCCTCAGTATTCAAATATAACTCATACGTCATTACAGAATATGAGCCCTCCGTTATCTGCTCAAACTCCAAATTTAAATGTAGAATACACGGCATATCAATATGGATCCAACTCATATAACATTGAAAGTAGTGAGTTAATTTATAATTTTAACTTTCTTTAATAATTTATACAATATATTACAAAAATGTTGTTTCCCTTTTTCAGATTCTCATCGTTGCGTTGCATAAGCAGAGAAGTTACAAACCTATAGATCTAAATAATTTTCATACTATAATCGAAATATTTAACGTTAAAACTCCTTTTATGAAGTGGCTTGTAATAATTAAAGAAGAAGAATCATTAAACGAACGTTTTTCTACTACAGAATGTGTATGATTTAAATAGAACTATAAGGTTACAGGCAGACAGAAAGCAGAGCTGAGCTGAACTGAACTGAACTTATCAGCTTAGAATGAAACAAACAAACACGCAATGTATTGGAATCAATACTATAATCAGCTTATGTGGGCACACCAACTGCGTAACTGAACTTATTGGCGCTGATTTTTCGGCTGCTGTTTGCTGCAGTTGCTTATTGTTTGTTTCGATCAGCAGATTCAGTTGCTGATTGTAAAAAGTAAAGTGTACAGTGAGAGTGAAAATGGAAGAATTAATTAGCTTCACTTCATTTCACTCATAAAATAAGCTTTCTATGTGCGCATTCGAATATATTCTTGCTGAGCTGATCGGTACTTATAAGTTCAGTTCAGTTCAGTTCAGCTCAGCTCCGCTTTCTGTCTGCGCGTAACCTAAGACATGTTTTCAATTAGTTTTCTGATATCCAATACAAAGTTTTAAAAAGTTTATAAAATGATCGCCGAAAGTTTTTTCTTTATGAGGAAGTGAAGTAGCCTAATTCCAAAGCATCTACTTGCTTTGAGTTTTAAAACGGGATGGTTTGTCATCACTGTGTTTGGTTGATGTTTTGCAACTTTTGACATTGTAAAAAGACGGTCGTAAAACGTTTTGGAATACAGCTGTACTGATACATACATACATTTATTTAAAGGCTTTCTTTCTGATCGTGATGGATGAGGTAATTTTCGTAGTCAGGTATCCTATTACTATACCACACAGGTGCAGAAATCCCTACTAGGACTTCCTCCTTACAATCCATTGCAGTGAACTGCCGCATAGTTTTTATCAATGACTTCATTTCTCAATCCTTCAGAAGAATATAAAGAAAAATTAAATACCTTATGCAGGGTGATTCCGTTACGGTGTCCGACCCGGAAACTACGGATAGGTCTCGACGAGGCGAACAAAAAATCGTATGGATAGTGGGGGGAGGGGTAATCTCAACCGTTACGGAGTTAGAGGGATGGAAAGATATTTGGCACCTTTTCCTTGTTTTACCCTATAACTTACAGGGGCACGCTAGGCTCATCTATCCTTTTGCAAAATTGTAGAGGATCCTTGTGTCTTTCCATCAACATCTTGCATGCTGCTGTATCTGTCACCGTTCAGTAGTTATAAGGTTATAAAAATATAATAATACATGATTTAAAACCAACTGGCCGAACTATTTTGCATTTGGGTAGTAGGTAATAAAAAATTTGTCATTTTTTCACCCATTTTTTGCCTTCAACCCTAATTTTCTCGAAAAATACTCGATATTACCCTAATTTTTTATTGCACAAAATAAAAGCACAATTAATTCTACATCGATTTGCTATCTTCAGTTTTTTCGAAAAATGAATAGTTTTTGTAAATTTTTTTTGGACCTAACTTCCAACGAATACTGAGCAAAATTCCGTACCTGATTTTTTCTTCACTTGGTGGCGGGGATTTACACTAGAACTTGTTTCACTTAATTTTCTCTTTCTCATTACCATGTTTACACAGCGACTTGAAACTACGTTTAGATAATAATAAGAAGTCGTTCAACTTATATGAAAACTTAGAGGCAAAAAGGATTACCCCTTCTCTATTTTGCATACATATTACTTTAACTCACTTTGAAGTAAATGTATTTCCACAATACAACTGCTCAAGTGGAACTATAATATAATATAAGGGTACAAACTCTCACTTTCAAAAACTGTAGCTCACAAAATTACCTGTGAACTAAGGTAATAAATGTTGATTTTTTGGTTTTGGTATGTTCACTTTAAAATCAGGTACCCAGACTACCTCAACAGGAAACTTTAAAAGTCGAATTTTGGTCAAAAAAATGGGATTTCCTACCATAGTGCAGTGGCATAAAATTTTTACTAGTCTATTATCCCAAGAAACAATTTTTCGTTTCATTACGGTTTTGTAACGGTTTCGTAACGTATGGTTGCATAAACGTGTTGGTTGCAAAATAGTTACAGCAATGATTCTACAACGTAAAGGTAACGTCGCAGAAACTGTCAATGCACCCGGTTTTTGAAACAAATTGGTGGAACAAGCACTAGTTCTCAACAAATAAGTTTCATGACTGCAACGTTCCCGAAACCGCGTTACAACGTTTTTGTTTTAATACCAAAAGTAATTTAGAAATCAATTTGAAACCATTTTTTTACGAAATAACCAATAGACAACCAATGGGTTGTGAAACTTACTTGCAACGACTTGGTTTTTGCTACGAAGGAAATCTTATAACCGTTTTGCAACCAGTTTGTTAAAAATTGATAAAAATCGTATACATAACCAAAATCCTAAAATTTTGTAATTATTTGACGTTTTTTAAACAATTTAGGGTCCTTACAATTTTTTGTCTGTAATTGAATATAAAATATAGAGAAACAACAAAATTTAAATCAACAGCAGTAATTTTATTCCTTTCAAGTTAATTTACATTATTAAAATAAAAATTATTCATATTATGTATTTCAGGTTAAAAAAAAAAGAAAACATAATAACATTTTATAATTCTAAGTATTTAATACATTAATAGGTAAGAACCTTATGTTAAAAAGCTTCTCTAAAGTAAAAATAAAGTAATAAAAACAAAACAATAACAATGATGAAAACGATAATGATAAAAAAATAATGATAATTATAATAATTATTAAAACTGTAATGTAGTGTATATACTATATACTTTTTACAGTCGCGATCAAAAGTACTCGTACACCTAGGTATCAGAAGGTTTTTTCAAAATAAGTCCAAATATAATAGAGACATTTTTATGAAATTCACTATGATTGATTATTTATTCGTCCTTGATACACTCACAAAATTTCATATCAATACAATAATTATTTCTTAAGTTTTAATTAATCATTACTTATAAGTATTACTTATAAGCGTAAATTTATGACGTATTTTCATTTGATTAATTAAAACTTAAGAAATAATTATTGTATTGATATGAAATTTTGTGAGTGTATCAAGGACGAATAAATAATCAATCATAGTGAATTTCATAAAAATGTCTCTATTATATTTGGACTTATTTTGAAAAAACCTTCTGATACCAGGTGTACGAGTACTTTTGATCGCGACTGTTCATATTTTTTATAGTCTTTTGGTGAGCTTTTTTTAATGTAAATATGTATTTAGTTTTCTTTTTCGGAAGCCGCATCTTTGCTTTTCTTTCGTATTTGATTATTACATTTATTGTGTCTAAAAATAATTTTTTTTTTAAAATAATAATAATTTTGTTGTTAAATTTACTTACTGTTCACGTCTAATTCTTGTAGTCGTATGTTTTAGGTACTCTTTGAAAAAAGAACCTGCATCAAATTTTGTAAATGTTTTATACTTTTTAATCATTACGGAGCATATTATTTCCAAAATGTATTTATGTCCATTGAACGGCAACTTTTTTGGCGTCCCCGCCCACGAAAATTGTTGTAAAAGCTCGTCACTGAAAAGAAAGCAGCAGATGTTTCTCAAAGTTCCATTTTGATGTTTCCCTCCAAACTCCATCAATTTTTTAACCTGAAAGTAATAGGCATTATATAGGAGTGTTTTTGAAAAATTTCTCTATATTTTGAAAACTTACCATTTTACTTTTTTATATTGAATTTTCCAAATTCTTTTCAAAAACAATAAGATCCTCTTCTGTTGTTAGAGGAAATTTTCCACAAAATTCTTCTTCTTCTTCTACTTCGTCTTCAACGATTTTTTGGTTTGGATTTGTTTCAGATATTTTTTCAACTAAGATATTTAACGTAGTCAGAACTTTTGACTGGAACAATTCTTGCGAGGTTTTTATTTTTTCCACTTCTTTCTTTAAGTCCTGAACTTCAGATTTCAAACTATTTATGTTTTAAGACACTGAATGAAAATTAAAGTTTAGTATACTGTGTGTTAAGCCATAAAAAAATTGAATGTGAAATATAGTAATACTTACTTTCATTTAATACTTCATCCCCAGTAAATGCGATAACACATGAGTTATTATTTTCTTGATTTATATTAGCTGGTAAATCTGGGTGGAAAACTTTTAGTAACATATTAAAAATTTTTTAAAATCATTGTACATATTACCTTTTTCTATTTGTTGAATTCTTTCTTCAATATTCACCTTTTTGTTTGTTGATGTTTCTTTTGATGGTAAATCTGTAAAAAGCGGTAAATCATAAAAAATTATAAATTTTAAAATCAAATTTGTTCAATATAATTTACTATTACTTAATATTTCATCTGAAATAACACCAATGACACATGTGTTGTTACTATTTTGCTGATTTTCGTTATAATACATTGTGGTTGAAGTAATTGGCAAATCTGTGTGGAACAAAACTTAGTAAAATGTTAAGCCTTCGTAAAATCGGTTTACTACCTTTTTCTGTTTGTTGGATTCTTTCATCAACGCTTGATGCTTTTCCTGCAGTTGTTTCTAATAATGAAAATTCTAAAAAGAATAATAATAATAATAATCATCTTTCAGACAATTTTATTTTCATTTAAAAAAAATACCAGAGCTCATTATTCGTTCCATATAAGAATTCAAAGTATTTTGATCTTGTAGTTCTTCTGAAAAATAAGCAATATCCTTAGCATAGAGAGTTTTTCAATTAACAGTAAGTGTAGTATCAAGCTATATATCATTTGATCTCCCATAATGTGGTGAAAAAAAATTGTATGCACACTTTTTTGGGTGAGCCTTAATTTATTTATTTAATAATAATTTATAAATAAAATGCCTAAAGTACTTATACTCCCGCATCTCATAAACTAAGGCTCACTCAAAAAAGTGTCCGTAGAATTTTTTTTCACCACATCATGGAAGTCGATTGACTAATTTGAAACAACCTGTGTATTATAATGTGTAATACATATGGCACTTTGTGATATTACGTAAGGTCTCCAAATCGATTGTTTCATTGAAATTGTAGGAGTCTTTCTCAAATGTCGTTCTCCCTGGGTGATTTCTCTTTGCTTCTTTATTTTTCAAATAGACTTCTTCTGACTCACTATTTGAAAATTTTTCATAATAATTTTCTTTCACGAGTGCTTCTTCCCATGTTTCTAAAAAAAAAAAAAAAAAAAAAAAAATTGCTATATTCGTCTCACTCAGTCTAAGCGAAAGAACAAAATACATACCAATATTATTGCACATGATTTTGCAGTTGTACTTTTGCCAGTCGGATTTTGGACTTATACCTTTTTTTCTTCCATGTATAGCAGTACTGGAACTTTTTGGCCACAACAAAGTATTTTTTTTAATCCAACTTTGAGGGACCGCAGCTATCATCTCCACATCGTTTTCAATGGTTTTGACTATACAAAACATTTTAAGTCTGTAAGGAATGTAGCAATGGAAAAAAAATACTTTCTTGAGATGATATAGGTATACGAAAAAATTTGCAGTATATATCAGATGTACTAAAAATTTCTGGTTCGCTTTTTTCTGCTGCAGAGCATTTGTAAATACCAAGATATGAAGATTTAATTGGTATCTCGTAAAAATCAGATTTATGTTTTAATTTTGAGCCATATAATACTGGTGCATTATTTATAGAAGAAAAATTTAAGATTTCAACAATATCATTTGCTTTTGTAAGAAACCATTTGCCATTTTCTGCTGTCGACAAAGTGAAGTTTTTGCAGCATAATTTTTTAAAAATTCCTTGACATGACTCGATGTTGTGGTTTATGTTCAAAACTTGTTTTTCTAGTTTCGGAAGTGCACACTTATTTGTAGATTTTTGTTCTGCTTCTACATACAATTGTTCCATTATTCTTTTTGCAACCTGTTGTAGAGGTTTATTACCAGTTCGTACAAATCTCTTTATATGAGCTAAGTAGTTTTCAAAGGGAAATGCACTGAAGTTATCTAAACTTCCATAAAATTTAACGTCGTCCTCCAAATGAATTAAGTTATGCACATTGTAACTGATATTTGAATATCCATATAGCTCCCCAAATTGGTGAACGAAAAATCTTAACATTTGTGCTGCAGTTTCTATATATTTGAAATGATTTTCGCTTATATATATTGTTATACTGCAATGAAGTAATAAAAAGTGCAAATAATGTTCGTAAGGAAGAACATCTTTTAGTATTACAGGTCCTACATACAGCAGAAAAGTTCTGTATTCCGTTGCTTTCCAAAAACTTAAATCATTCAAACCTCTTGGAATTCTATTGAAATCCATGGGCACGTTCTTTCTTAAAGATAATATAAAATCTGAAATTATTTTCTGAGAATTTGCAGAAAATTTTGCACTATTTTTCGTTGACCTGTTTCTAACCCATATTAATAACAGTTTTCTCATAACACCTAAACAAACGAGGTGCATATAGTCTAAAGAAAAGCCATGGACCATATCTATTCCTGGAATATCTTCTACGATAGATCGTGAAACATGATGTTCTTCACAAATTCTTTGTCTAAAGTTTTGATCAGTTCGTTTCACTCTAGAAAAGCCAACAAAACTTAATTTATTTTCATCATGAAAATAATCTCCTTCAATATCACATCTTTCGCAGCCAAAATATGCATTTTGTCCTTTAACTCCTTTTATGTAACTACGTGCAGGCGCATCGCAAACAAAATTATAAATTTTAACGTCATATTTGACGCCTTCATATATCAACCCATGATTTATAAGTAATGTAATCTCTGTTACAAAAGGTCTTAAAAATTCATTTAAATTACTAGGTTTAGAATTTCCATAAAAGATCCCAACTACAAGAGGAGGACAATTCAAATTTCTAATACGACATAAAATTGGCCAAAACTGTCCTTTTGAACTTTTGCTGATAGGAAGGCCATCAATATTTATTTGTAAAAGTAATACATTTAAATTTGCAAGAAGTATTTTATTCATATTTAAATCAATAAGGTTTTTTAAACCGTAATACCAAAATTCTCCCGATGCAACATGAAGAATTGTAATTTTATTATTTGTATTGAGAAGTGTTCGTGAGTCAGATGGTATTGATTTAATTCCTTTTCTTTTCAATAGTTGAAGCAAGGCCGTAAGAGATTTGTGAGTAATATTATTTTTAGTAGCCCATTCTTTAATTTCTTCGCACCAAGGTTTTTCATTTACTGAATCTACTTCATCATCGTCACTTGAATAATTATCAAAGCTCATAGTTTCAATGTCAACGTCGTAACCTTTAGCTGTTGATAAAAGTTGTGAACCTTTTTGAAAATTGATTTGCAATCTATCATGATCTTCAGGTTCAGGATCAAAGTTATCGTTATTAATACTTTCTTTATCTGCAGTATTTTCTAAAACATATTTTTGAAGCTCAATATTATGAGCATTTAAAATTTGTTTGTATCTTCTTCTAAAACTCCAGCGACTTTTGATTTTTTTTTTATGTATAGCATTCATGTTTCAATTGAATGATTCTGTGACAATTTCTGAATAGAATAAAAATGTGATGAAAAACAGTTACAGTAGTTTTCGGTTAATTATCTTGCGCTTAATTGGGTTTTTCGTTTAAACGATTAACAAACTCAGTAAAGAAATTTTCCCATGTTCATATATACAAAAAATTTTCGTTTAGTTGAAGTTTCGCATTTTTGCATTTTCCGATAATTGAGTTGTCTCGTATGCATTTCTTATATTTAAGTACCTACATGAGAAAAAATTCGGTTAATTGCCTTAGGGAAAAAATTGATAAAATTGAGGAAAAGTTACTAAAAGAAATTGTGAGGGATAAGAAACAACGAAAAATTACAGACTTTTTTCATAATTAACTAATATGTACATATATATATATAAACATTTGTTTCTGAAACTGGTATACCATAAGTCTGTATTTCAACAATGTTTCCTCTAATAATGATTGTTTTATTTTATTTTTTTTTTGCTTATTTGCTTTTTCGGTTAATCGCCCAAAATATCCGGACAACTTACAAGACGCAATTAAACGAAAACTACTGTAGCTCAAAAGCTCATGCAGATAATAACTTTTTATTTTTATAATTTTTAATTCTTAAATTTTATTTCTCACTACATTTTTAAAGTTATATAATTAAAAGTAAAGAAAACGATAAAAACACTTACCGATAAAACCAAAAAAATCAATGTTTTTCACAAATCAACACTATTTTCTTCACTATATTTCACCTACCACTGCACTTGCCACTTTGTAGCGTTACACGTACAACTAAAATTCAGTATAAACGAAATTTATCAAAATGAATCTAATTCGTTGAGAAATGGTTTCATTAAAACAAATTCGTATTACTTAAACTAAATAGTTAATATGAAACTGTAAAAAAACAACTTATTAGTTTCAATTCTACGAATTGGTTTATTTGTAACGAATTGGTTTTCTTGGAACAATTGATCTTTTACTCATTGGTTTCATTGGTACTAATTGGTTTATTTGAAATAAATTAGTTTCATAGATATCTGTATATATTTACCCATTAGTTTCAAAATTACAATGTGGTTTATTTGAAACAAATAAGTGAATTTGAAACATGAAAAAAATCACTTAAAGGTTTCAGTGAAACGAAATAGTACATATGAAGTGAAAAAGTATTTTAAAGACTTTGCAATTCAAACTTGTTGGTACCATAGAAACAATTTAGTAGTTTTGAAACGCATGAGCTGAAAATAAACCGATAAAATATTTAAAAGCCGTTATTTTCAACGGAAAAATCAAATGTTTTTCAAATTGGTTGCAAAACTACTCAGTAACAACCTAAAAGTTAAAAAATTGATGGTTATTTTGCAACCTAGGTTACAAATTGTTTCTTGGGTATCTTGTTTATGCGAAGCGTTAATTCGCATTAACTCACTCCGTCTTGACTAAATACGGATGCATAAATCAAATTTTAAAACGCATTAAAATTCTACAACGTTTTGAGTAAATACACTATTTAATCCGCATTTAAAATTTCATTGCGGTTTTAAAATGTGCATAAACACTTACTTCTTAGTTCGTTTTAAGTGAATTGTCTTGTCATATTTGACATTTCAAAATAGTGTTGGTAAGCCACATCAATATGAAGTTTTAGAGTAGTGTTAGAAACGTTACTTTAAAATTTCAAATAACATGTAATGTGCGGTTATTATTAATTATAGAATCAATGAACAAGTGTTATTTAGAGGCATAAAAAGATAAAATTTAAAAAAAAAACATTTTTTTCTGTGTTTGAAAGAAGAAGAAAAGTTTTTTTACTAAGAGAGAAGTTACTGGCATTCGAGATAAATCACAAAAATCGATGGTGATAACACTGTATGAACTACAACACCTTACACCAGAACAAACAGGTGACATTACTCAAAACGTTTTGACTTTTGAGTAAGAACGAAATGTTGTACTATGCATAAACACCAATCAAAATGTATTATCTCAAAACGATGTTTAAAACAATTTATCGTTAAAACGTTTTAACTGTTGTGCATAAACAAGGTATATGTGAAGCTGTTACTTGTCGTGTTTTTGTGATACTTTTACACGTAAAAATTATAGGTGATACTTTTTTGAAAATGGAATTAAACAAAATTTATGTAGTAAAATATAATTAATTATATAATTTTGTATTGTTTTTTATTACTTTTTAAATAATTTTTTTCATCATAAATAATATGTATTCCAGCTAGGATTGCCAGGTGTCCTCCCTCCCTTTGGTGGGATTGTCCCACGTTTTAACTCAATTTTAGCCGTCCTCCCACATTTTCGTATAGTCCCGCTTTTAATAAAATGTCCCCCATTTTCGGAGGAAATAATTCTAAGCAAACTTTTTCATTTTTGCTAAACTAAGAATGACTTTTGACTTTGTAGCAAGGCAACAATTTCTAAAATGTAGAAATAATAGTACTAGCTATTTTAGTGGAAAAACGGTCACCCTGAAATTACAGCAGTCAGCACAACAAAGATTCAAATATTTGACTTTTATGGAACTAGAAACTATCCCTTCATTCAAAGATTTTGAAATATGTATTGAGTTGAATTGAATTGAATATATGTACAAATTAAAAATTCCTAAAAAATTAATTTTCATTGTTGTCTTATGTTAGTACATACCTAGCAGACGCGGCTCGTCCTTGAGGGCTAATGGGGCACTGCCCCACCAAGAATTTCAGCCTAAATTGCATAATTTCATTATAATAAATTTAAAATTAATTGTAAAAAAATTTGAAAAAAATCGAAAATAATTTGGTGTAAATTATTTTTCAATGTACATTACATGCAATATGGAAAGAGAAGCGATAATATAATATATACTATATATATAAATATATAACAATTTATATGTACATACAATATACATGATTAAACAAATTTCAAATTCTCTTTGTATAGACTATAGCTATAGGTATTGATAGGTTTTACGTTTAAATTTTTTTTGTATAATCAATAAGATCATACTGATACTCTATGGGGCAGTTCAACAACTGCCCCATAAAAGAGTAAAATTTCATATATTTTGTGTATGAATCATTCTCTCTCTTTATTCATTTTGTACTGAAGAAATTTATGTTCGAAGGGCAGTTTCAATTCTGCCCAGTGCTGCCACTCGTCAATTTTTTTCCGTATCCAAATGGAGACCAAAAGAGTATCCAATTCAAGAAAAAAGTATCCACAAAGATAAAAGTGTTATTTTTCAAGTTTTTATTTGCTTTATAACTTTTTATTTATGTTTATATTATAAAATAATACCAAAACAAAATTATTTAAAAAAAAAACAAAATGATTCTTTCAACAAAAACAAAATTAACAAAATTTATTAAGAAACTTCTTTAAGAAAACAACATTAAATACAATATTAAAATAAAATGAAAATAGGAACTTAAAAGAGAAATTTAAATAAAACTAAAGTAAATAAAATAAAATAAACGTAGCTTTCTTTCAATCAGTATCAAATTTGAAATTTTAGTATTCAAAGTCGAGGTTTTATAAAAAAAGTATCCAAATGAAAAAAAAAGTATCTTTCGTATCCACTGCTAAAATTTCAAAAAATCGTAGCCAATTTGATACGATTGTATCCATTTGGCAGCCCTGATTCTGCCCCTAAAGTGAGAAAATGTTTTGTCTTATACATAACAATACAACACAAATTTTTCTCTTAATTTTTTTCTCATAGGATTCTACATGGTTAAAAATGTTCCTCTCATAATAAATTTGTCATTTTAAAATTATTTTTGTAAAAATTGCTATAAATTCTAAAAACAATAGATATTCATATTATTTTTATTTATTCATGATATTTATTTTATAATTATTGTATTACCTATTATAATTAAACTATTTTTTTCATTTAAAATTACCAATTTTATACCATTTATGAAATTCATATTTTACAGTGCAGTGAGAAAATATAATTTTGAAACAATTTGTTAAATTTTATAAACATTTTAAATCAATTTTTCATGAATTTTGTTACAGCTTAGTGATGAATTAATATTTTACATAAAAATTTTTTACCATGTACGTAAATGTTCTAATAATACATATTCGTTTTTTTTTTTCGTTTCATCTATACAATAGTGTATGATCATTTTATACTACGGGGCAGTTGGTTGATTGCCCAATGTTGTAAACCAACAAATAAAGTACATTTCTTCTTTCCTATCAACACAACATAATGTTCCTTCTCATCTAATTTTTTCCAATACAACATAATGTTTAAATTTTGTTGGTTGTTTTTTTTTTTTTTGTATACATTTTATTATTGCATTTTTTTTTTTTAAATTTTTATATGGAAGGAATGCGACTAGCCAACTTTGAGATATTATATCTTGGGCTATGTTTTATCAATTTAAGTCAAATAAAAAGCATTATTCAAGGAAACATTTCACCCGTGTATTTATTAGGCTTTCAAAGATACATAATGCAAATTTCCAACCGTAAATTGAGGAAATAATACATATTTCGTTAAAAAAATCTTCAATATTATTTTTCTCTTAATAAATTTTTTTTTTTTAAAAGGATTTAAACGTAACTTTAGATTGACACAACTATTTAAGTTTTAAAATAAAGTTAAAAAATAAAATTAAAAAACGAATTTTTAAAATCAATTCCTAAATAAAAAAAAACATACAGCTTTTAAAATATTTAAAAGTGTTGAAAACAGAACAGAAGTTCAAATAAATTGTCTTCAGAAAAAACATTTTTTATGCACAACTTTCGGAACCTAAGCATTGATGCGTGTAGTTTTTTTGGTACACTACTCGCATCCTATTGATAGGATCTTTTTCGCGCCAAGGGAGTTTTGTAGAGAATAATAAACAAAATACCTTCCAGAAATTTCAAATCAGTCGGATAATAGAGTTCGGATATTTTCAAATTGAAAAAACAAGTTTTTGAGAAAAACGTGTTAACATTGATTCGAGTGTTACCATCCTTGAAACTTTAAGCAGCCCCACCAAGTGATTTCTTCACGAGCCGCCACTGAATTACCTAGTACGTTGTACTTGGGAACCCCCCGAAATCCCAAAAACCAAAATTGGCAAAATCTTAGAATTCAAAATCCCCAAATCTGTAATCTCAAAAATCAAAATTCCAAAAATTATATTGAACTGCAGAACAAATTTAAACTAAAAATATAAAATAAGTAAAGAAGCATATCTTTTTTCTCCTTTTAAAAGAATTATTATGTTTTACATACATTTTTTAAGAATAAAGTATTCGAAAATAGAACAACAAAACATAATTTAATTATTTATTAATAAAATACGCATGTGATACTTATCGTTCATTTGGAAAAAAAATACATTTTGTTTTAAATGCATTTTTTTTACTAGGATGTAAAGGCTCATGAATGAGTTTAAAACAAAATGAATAAATGTAATATAGACAACCCTCAATAAAATGTTATTCCTTTTAAAAAAATTTTATACCTCTCCATTCATAACATTTATTTTTTGCTTATTTATTTATAAGCGTAACGCTAAGAGTGAAACATGCAGCAAATACAATTTCATCTTTTATTAAAATTTGCAAATAATAGAAACATAAATATTCCTAAAAATCCCAAAGAATCTGGGTTATTAAAGAAAAATGATAATTTTTTATTAAAATCACAATTATCTCTATCATTTCTCATTTTTAACAGCCACCTCTGAAAATGTAGTAGGGGAGAATACCCAGTAACGAGCCCTCCGCCAGTAACGAGCCGTCTGCTTTATTTTATTCTATAACTAAGGTATTTTAATAAAAATACAAGTGAATATTTGCTATATATTTAGAAAAAATGGTTATCCTTGCAATGCGTGGGTGGTTTATCATTAAAAATTCTAATTTTAAATATAATTCTAATAAATGTAAAGTGCTACCAAAAATAGCATATTTTTTAACGTTTTCGTTAAAGAGATGAATTTTTATTTTCTTTATATTTTACTAAAAAAAAGCGATAAATAGCTAATTTTTTTGAAATTACATTTTAAACTAGTTAAAATTTAATTTCTAGCACTTTATAACACTTTTATTTTTATAATATTTTATTTTTGGCACGGCTCGTTACTGGCTCAAATATTGTATATGAAATTCAGTAACGAGCATGGGGCTCGTTACTGGCTACAATTCAAAAAAACCAAAGTACCAGTAACGAGCCCTTAAAGAAAAAAACAATAATTCAATTTGTTGTGTATTTAAATACTGTCCTATCTATATTTTAATATAAATGTAACATTTTTAAATAAAAATAATTCAACTTTTTATATTATTTTGGAACCCATTTGGATATTTCAATTCTCTAAAATTACACGTACCTACTAAACAAAATATTTTAAAATATTTAAAAAATGGCAAAGAAAAATGAAAAAAAAAGAAGAAAATAAAGAAAATGAAAACTTATTAAACAAATAGTTATATCAGTTACGTAATAGTAAATATAAGTAAATACATCTATTTTTTTTACATTTAATATTCATAAATAAGTATATATGTAGGTACTTATGTATAAAAGCAATAAAAAATATTTTTTATATTAAAATTTAAGAAAAAATCCTTTTAATTCAGTTCAAAATAAAGGGCTCGTTACTGGCTCTTCTCAGGGGCTCGTTACTGGCGAAAGGGGGGCTCGTTACTGGTCCTCACGAATTTTTAGTTATTTTCTTAATTTTAATAATTTTATTGAAATAAAAACATATTTTTTGCGTTAAATTGCAAATCTAGACCCTTCAGAAAGTTTATTTTGCTCTTGGTTGGAATTATTAATTAAATACTTTATCCGTGGTATAAGGAAAAAGTCAAAAATTTTCCTTAAGGGGGCTCGTTACTGGGTATTCTACCCTACAACAATAAAATAAAATTGAGCATTAAGTCTTGGTGCTAAAGGCAAAGAGTAGATACTAATAAGAGGAAAAACTTTTGCATAACGGTATATGAAAAAGCACTCACCAAAAAGAAGAGTCCAAATATATAATATATGAAAAATAATAAATAAAAAATAAAAAAAAAAATTCTAATATGTTGAAGAGAGATATTCTTTAATCAATTACTTCTAATGAAAACTTCACAAAAGAGTAATGTAGACAAAAAATCCCAACACAAACCAGTTATGTATTCCGATTAGCGTGGCTTTCGTTGTATGGGTTATTTTTAGCATGAGGTTAAGATTACTCTTCGACTTTGAAATGCATTTGTATTGCCTTTATATTTTACTTGTTACTTTTTTATTGCCTTTCACTTCAACCCATGCGTTAATGTTTATTCGTTTTCGTTCTTACACACAAGATTATTACTCTTCAAATTGAAAAGCACATGGAAAACACGTGCGTTTTTGTGTTATTATTTTAAAGGCAAAGGGGACTAATGTGATTCTGTAAAACAAATTATCATTTAGAAATATTTTGAATTTAGAAACGAAATAAAATATTGATTTTTTTGTTTTTTTTAAATATAAAAAATAATGTGTGAATTTTTTTATTTTTAAGTGAGTTTTATATTTTAAGTGAGGTCTAAAATGAAAAACTGAGCATCATCAATGTTCCGTTGTCACTGACAAAAAAAATTAAAAAAATAAAATTCATGAAAAATTGAATTTTTTTAAATTCTGCTTTCTGAAAAAAAAAAGCAAACAAATATATTTCATTTTACGAAATTTATTAATATATTTTTTCTATATTATTCCTCAATGCCCAATGGCTTAATTTAACAATGAAAAAATAATATTCACAAAGAATTTTTGTTTTAATTTAACACTCTAAAAAAATTTTTAAAACAATTTATTTCAAAATATTAACCAACGTTTTTGTTGTCTTTCATGATCAGCTTAAACTAATTTCTGTATTCAAAATAAGTCAAGTTTTTATAATTATCCAATTTTTAAAGGCTGTTGATGTTAAATCATACAAACAAAATGTTTTTCAATAAAAGTACAAATTCTTAACCATTTCAAAGTAAGTGT
Organism: Bombylius major; assembly: GCA_932526495.1. NCBI lineage: Eukaryota > Metazoa > Arthropoda > Insecta > Diptera > Bombyliidae > Bombylius > Bombylius major. Next base: position 22,117,039 of record OW052043.1, read on the forward strand.
CGTAAAAAAATTTGGTAAATTACCGTCAAAGCTGTAATAAATGTAATCATTGTGACCTTACTCAGAATACTCAGGACTTGTTGGACTATAACCTTGAGAAGCTCCAGGAGAATACATTGGACTAGTTGGAGAATAATTTGGGGAAGTCGGTGTATAAGTTGGACTTGTCGGAGAGTATTTTGTACTACTTGGAGAGTAGGACGACATATTCGGGGAATATCTTGGACTGGACGCAGAATAGTTACTACCGCTTGGGCTGTATGTGTTACCTGGGGAGTGTTGAGGAGAAGTAGGTGAATATATTGGACTTGTTGGTGAATATTTGGGACTTGTTGGTGAATATTGTGGGCTACCAGGCGTGTACTGTGGGCTTGGGCTGCCATCAAAGGAAGGACTAGGAGGAGAGTAAGTTGGACTAGTAGGAGAATATTTTGGAGAAGTTGGTGAATATGATGGTGATGCAGGAGAATAAGCAGGAGAAGCTGATGCGGAATAATTTGGACTTGTGGGAGAATATGATGGTGTACCAGGAGTGTAGTTTGGTGAAGTTGGAGAATAAGAAGGTGATGTTGGGGAATAACACGGGCTTGTTGGTGAATATGATGGACTCGACGGAGAATATGACGGGGAAGTTGGAGAATAACTAGGAGAATTTGGAGTGTAGTTTGGACTGGATGGAGAATATGCACTTGTCGGTGAGTATAAACCAGAACCTGAGGAATATGCAGGACTTGCAGAAGCTGCGTATGCAGACGCTGGCGAATAAATTGGAGATGTGGGAGAATAGCTGGGACTTGTTGGTGAATAGCGAGGTGAAGTCGGTTGGTACTGCGGACTTGAAGGTGAATATCGAGGACTTGCTGAATAAATTGGACTAGTAGGAGAATAATTTGGACTCGTGGGAGAATAATTTGGAGAAGACGCTCCTGGAGAAGAAGCAACATAGTTCGGGCTTGTAGGTGAATATGATGGCGATGCACTTGGGGATGAAGGACAAAATGGCGACATTGAAGGGCCAGGTGAACCGGGAGAACCAAGATTTGGAGACCAACTCGGCGACATTCCTGATACTTCTGATGAAGCTGATGGTGAAAAACTAGGGCCTCCTGGAGTCATTGCACTTAGTGGTCCAGAAGGTGATGGATAACGTGGAGTGCAAAACTGATCCCACGGAGTCATAGCGGGACTCATACTTGGTGTTGTACCCGCTCCAAAGAACATTCCTGCACCCCCAATTAATGACGGTCCAAGGGTACTTTGAATTTCAATACCATTTTTACACTTTTCAGCATCTAACAATAAATCAAAACAACCTGTTCCCATTTTTGGCAATTGTCCCATAATAATATTTTCTGATACACCACGCATTGGATCTGTTTCAGCATGAGCAGCTGCATCCATTAACACGTCTACAGTCTCTTCGAAAGAGCATCTCATCAGAGCACCAGTATCTTGCCTGTTAATACCATGACGAGTAATAGCCATTAAGTGTCCTTTTGCTGTCATTACATCACATAACAATGCTAAGTGACGATAATTTACATACAAGCCATAAAATTGTAACACAGCATTCATTTCCTTTTCAACCGATTTACGAACTGCTTCAATTCCTAAGACTTGGAAAATTTCACAAATATCATTACTATAGGTACGAACAGGATCAACATCTCTTTCACTTAAAACTTTCATCATTGCAGTGCCATCAGTTTCCAACAACCATTCCCCAATTGCTTTAAATTCCCCACTTTCTGTTATGATAATTCGTTTTTTACTGTCTGTTTGTGGTAAATGCATATAAACTTTTCCAATTGCTTCAATTCCTTGAAGTGTCATATCTGAAAGCATATTGGCTTCAATGCATCTCAAAAACATATCATCTTCCATTTTATCGACAGTTTCTTCTTCATTGTCTTGAAATTTATTTTCTTCGCTATTCATTATACGGATACGAAGTACAAGCTTATCAGCATTATCATCATTGAATATACAGTTAAGATCATCTCCAAATCCTGCATTAATTTTTTCCGCAATTTGTTCCATTGTTAGTTTTTTGTCAGTCATACGTTTACGATCAAGTTCAATACGTAATAACCATGGGGAAATTCTTGTCGGATCAAAATCAGGCATTTCATAATAAACATTAACAAATTCCTGATCTTCAGAAATAACTGTTCTTTGTGGATCTGGATCATAATAAATTGCTGTGTTTGCAGTTACTTTACGTAATGTTGTATGTTCTAAACGACAAAGAACATTTTTCGCTTTTTCAGCATCACGAGCAGCTCCTCCAGTTAAAAAAACTGTTAAAGATGGAGCTTTTGGTTTTTTGGAAATGTTGATAATTTCTTTTAATCTAGGTACTCCAAGCGTTACATTCTTTGAGGATACACCAGCAAAATGAAAAGTGTTCAATGTCATTTGAGTCGCAGGTTCACCAAGAGACTGTGCTGCTAAAGCACCAACCATTTCACCAGGATTTACCTGCGCTTGTTGAAATCTAGTTTCTATTTCACCAATTAACCATTCAAAAGCTTCACTTGTAAGACGAAATTCTTCTGCTACATATTTTGTACACAAAGTTGATCTAACAAGACACTGAAACAATAATGTTGCATTCTCGTTGGCTTGCTTTGAAATTCTATCGTTTCCTGATACAATTACACATCTCTGAAGTAAATCTTTAACGCCTTGTATTACCTTTAAAGGACTTAAATCTGTTGGCAGTCGTTTATTAATATGAAAAATCTTTTGTACATTCCAGATCATTCTTTGAAGATTACATGGTAATACAACTTTTGATTCTCCACTAGGAAATATTTGTCTTAATGCTTCACGATCTCTAGACAATTGTTCCCATTCTGCTTCAAGTTCTTGAATTGCATAACCTGATTCACTTAATTCTTTAATAACTTCCTCATTGAATATACGTCGCATGTAACGTTCATTTGACCAATCAAATTTAAAACGTTTTTCAAATGATTTATTGGAAAGCTTTATAGTGGGTAAATTTTGAAATTCTACAGTTTCTCCAGCCAAACCATCTTCTCCATAACGCAATTGAATTAATTGACCAACAGAATTACGAATCGTTCCATCATAATTAACCATAACAGATTCCATAGCTTTTATTAAACGTCTCTGAATATAACCAGTTTCAGCCGTTTTGACGGCAGTATCAATTAAACCTTCTCGACCACCCATAGCATGAAAATAAAATTCTGATGGAGTTAAGCCAGCAAGATATGAATTTTCAACAAAACCTCGAGATTCTGGACCATAATCATCTTTAATAAAATGAGGTAATGTTCGTTTTCTAAAACCATAAGGAATTCGTTTTCCTTCGACATTCTGTTGTCCGACACAAGCAATAACTTGTGAAATATTAATGTTGGAACCTTTAGAACCTGCGACTACCATAGCTTTCAAATTATTATATTCTGTTAATGATTTTTTAGCTGATCCACCAGTTTTATCTCGAGCATCATTTAAAATTCGATTGACTTGATTTTCAAATGTTTGACGCAATGTATTACCAGGAGTTGGTTCTAATTCCATATTATGTGCCTTTTGTATAACACCTATAACATCATCTTTAGCTTTACGAATTGCATTTTGGATTTCATTATATGTTTGTGGATCAGCAATTGTATCTCCAATACCAATGCTATGACCCTCAAGTAGCAGCCAATTATTAATAACAGTTTGGATATTTCCATAAAAACGACCAGCAATTTCATGTCCTAGCTCAAGGAAACATATATGTAATAATGATCCAGCTGATGTACCTGTAATATAATAAATACTAAGTTTAGAGATGTTTTTACACAATCTGAGTTTATTTCAAGGAAAAATTCACTAAGAGGTGAAGATTTTAAGCTAGGTCCTTGGTAGAAAAATTATAATTTATATATATAGTCATGTGTAAACGATAGCAGTGCTGTAGTTTTTTGAATATTCTGTGAAATTTTATTAGATTGTTTCAAAAGTATGAAGAACATAAACTAAGTGGAACAACAACGTCTAGGAACATTTTTTTTTTAATTACCGTAATATTTTTTATTTAATCGTAATATTGTTTACTTTATAAAAATTTCATTTTTATGGAAAGTGATGCCTATACAACTACAATTATCCATTATACTTATACTATACCTCACATTAATTAGTCACTTTATTGAAGAAATGGATAGAAGAAAACAATTCAAAAAAGAGGCAAAAGGAGAGAAACAACATGGACAGATGACAGAAACATTATTATTGCTGCAAAAAAAGATCCGTTTTAGTATACAAGTCAAATAAAACGCGGTTCGAATCTTAGTGTGTATTCATCTACCATAAGAAGTCTTCTCTTCAAAGCTAACTTGAAGTCTAGACACCCACGGAAAGTGCTATTATTAAAAGTACACACAACAAAAACTTCAATTTGTAGAAGAGCATGAAAACTGACCTATCACGAAGTAGCGAAATATTCTCTGGCTGGCTGGCATTGAGAATGTCTTGTGCAAACTCCAGAAAATGCCATAGTTATGCGAAACCAATCGAAAAGAGCAATTGATTTAAGAACAAAATCGCCTTTTACATCAAGCCTCTATCTTATTTAATTTAGAAGTTATCAAAGGTTCAGTTCTGTAAAAATGTTTGTTCATGGCTTTAATTGTAATGTCATTCATTACTCATTTTCTTATAAAAACCAATTCATGATTTATCTGAAAATTAGTTAATTGCTTTTATCATTAAAAAGATATATTTTCTGCAGAAGAATAATATAAGGTTATTCTGAAATATAATATTCAAAATATACTTAATTTTTTTAAAAAACCATTCATGTATATTTCACTGTAGGTTACATATCTGTATTTTTTTTTTTAAATGTTGTGACTGTAAAGCAGACCATGTAGAATTTACAGGGTGGTTTATAATAATAAAAAAAACGGTTGAGATTGGTCTTTCCCCCAATCAAACGTTTTGGCGAGATCTACTTGTGTTTTCATTTGTTTTCACTTAGTCCCAAACACCCTGTATGATATTAGATGGATTATAAGCTATCATTACACTTCGACCAATATTGATCTTTTGTGCAGCTGTATGATATTATTACATACATCAATATGTACAAGCCTTGAAAATTTGTTTTCAAGTCTGTATAGAGTTATTCACGATTTTCTCAAGTTGTCACAACCACTGTCGTTCGTGTAGATCTGCACCAATAACAAGATTAATAAATTAATAAATGAATTACCTAGTGATTTTTTGCATAATATTCCCATTATCAGTTCTCCATGCTCAACCATAACTTTAGTGTCTCCAGGCGATATCCATTTGTATGGTCCATCATCTTCCTCGTCTGGATGTGTTGAATGTGTTCGCATCATATTTACATTTCCAGGAATAATAAGTGAAAAAATTTGTTTTCCTGTCCATAGTGGTTTTGGCTTTAATATACATGGTTGTGGCATTTTTCCATCCCATGTTGGTAAGAACATTAGTAGATTCATCATTTGTTCTTTTTCGATAAAAACGTCTCTTTTTGTCATTTTTCGAACAGCAGTAAGCGTATCTTGTACAATACCCATAACGGGCTTATTTGCCTGAGGAGTAATAATTTGACGTGGTGTTATATGAATATTCTCAACTTCAGCTCTTGTTTCCATACTTTGAGGTACATGTAAATTCATTTCATCACCATCAAAATCAGCGTTATATGGTGATGTACAAGATAAATTCATTCGAAATGTTGACCAGGGCAAAACTTTTACTCGATGACCCATCATACTCATTTTGTGCAAAGTTGGTTGTCGATTAAATATAACCAAATCATCATCACGCAAATGTCTCTCGACCTTATATCCACATTGTAAATGTAAATCGCTCGGTTTTGGATGAAAACGAAGATCGATACGTTCACCATTGTCTCTTACAATATATTTTGCACCAGGATATTGTGAATTTCCTCTACGAACTAATTCCTGCATTCTGTCAATATTGAAAGGTGTTACAAGCTCAGGAAATGTTAAGTTTTGAGCTATTGATCTTGGAACTCCAACCTGGTCTATTCGCAAATTTGGATCTGGTGTAATTACAGTACGTGCTGAAAAATCTACACGTTTACCCATCAGATTACCGCGAATACGCCCCTCTTTTCCTTTTAGTCGTGCTTTTAATGCCTTTAAAGGCTTACCAGATTTTTGCATAGCACGTGGCATACCGGGCATATCATTGTCAACAAAAGTTGCTACATGAAATTGAAGCATTTTTATATTTTCTTGTATTACATGAGCAGCAGCACCAGATGCTTCATTTTTTTTTAACTCATTATTGGCTTTAATGATATCAGCGAGTTTATGAGTTAAATCGTCTTGATTTTTAGCCGATCCAAACATAATGACAGCAGGTCTAACTGAAAGTGGAGGAACTGGTAGAACTGTAACTATCATCCAATCTGGTCGAGCATATTTAGGATCCATTCCTAATACAAAACATTCTTCATCTGTAATATGTTTTAAAATTTCCCAAACACGTTCGGCACTAACAACGATTTTTTTTTCTTGTGAATCCTCATTAACATGTTTCCACTCTGCAACCAATTCAAGGCCGTTGCGCTTTACAGATGGTTGATAATGTCCACAACCACCGTGTCCAGGTTTTTTATTCGGATCTGTCATTTGACCATCTTTTGATAGATCCATATCTTCACCACCCTCACAAATTGTCTTTCCTTTACATAAATCATAAACATAAGCCAGTCGTTTTCTTGGTTGTCCTTTTGATTTTATAACAATCTCTTTAACTTTCGGATTACTTGGTGAAACCAACATCTTAGAACAATAAAAACAAACACATCGCAGAATCTTGATTGTTTTTGTTAGGAAACCAATATGAAATACAGGCTTTGCCAAATCAATATGCCCAAAATGACCAGGGCACTCCGTCATATTACCAGCACAAGTTTGACATCTTGATGTACGATCTATTACACCTTGACGTGGATCCATAAGACCGCCAAGTTTTGGCCGTCCACCTTCCATGGTCTCAGGATACTGCACACCCCCTTCTGTTACAGACATTCGACGAATTTCGTCCGGAGCCATAATCCCAAACTGAACTTTTTTTACTGTTCGAATTGGAGCCTTCGAATCCGAAATCATGATTACAAGTGATTCTAATTACAAATATAGACAAAAGAGATAAAATATATATGTGTATAAAAGAAATATGTAGATTGAAAATATATAAATTTAACATTTGCTTACTTAATAAATTCAACTAAAAATAACAGAATTAATTGGCATTGCCTCTACTCTTCCTATTAATATGAAGAGTAGATAAAACCACGAAATATTTAAAATGTTTACAAAAACTTTCTTTCAAGTTACACGATTTTATTTTACTTTTATGCTACATAAATTATAAACTACCTCAATAAAGTCCTATGCCCAACACTAATTAACAACTGATTTCACAAGCAATCATAAAAATGCTTCCTAATTGCGTATTACTGATACTCATTCGTTTAACTTAAAAAATACAATTTTAATGACTGTCTAAGTTTCCCTTCCATCAATATTTTTCTTCTTTTCTAATTTCTAGCTTAACGTCACAGTGGAATAATAAACAGTGGGTCAACTCTTGCATTGCATAACGGTATATGAAAAAGGACTCACCAAAAAGAAGAGTCCAAATATATAATATATGAAAAATAATAAATAAAAAATAAAAAAAAAATTCTAATATGTTGAAGAGAGATATTCTTTAATCAATTACTTCTAATGAAAACTTCACAAAAGAGTAATGTAGACAAAAAATCCCAACACAAACCAGTTATGATTCCCCTTCGACTTTGAAATGCATTTGTATTGTCTTTATATTTTACTTGTTACTTTTTTATTGCCTTTCACTTCAACCCATGCGTTATTGTTCATTCGTTTTCGTTCTTACACACAGGATTATTTATTACATTATTACCCTTCAATTTGAAAAGCATATGAAAAACACGTGCGTTTTTGTCTTATTAATTTGAAAAGCAAAGGGGACTAATGTGATTCTGTAAAACAAATTATCATTTAGAAATATTTTGAATTTAGAAACGAAATTATATATTGAATTATTTAATTTTTTTAAATATAAAAAATAATAATAAGGTGTGAATTTTGTGTTTTTTTCAATATAAAAAATAAAAAAATATTAACTGAATCACACTATATAAAATATTCAAACTTCTTACCCTATATAGTTATTATAAATATGAAAGTTGTCACTAACACAAACTTAGGCAAATATTTTTTCTCTTTCTTTCATCTTCATTTTTCGTCATTTATATTTCCGACTATTTTTAGCATAACTACCAGTGTTTTAGTGTAAAAAATCATGTATTTAGCAGAGTAGGAAGAATGAAAAAAAATTTTTTCACTTACGAATGATAAAAAAAAAAAAAGAATTTTATTTTTTACTCACTCATGAATTTTATAATTTTGTTCTCAATATCGTTTCTTTTCATTCGTGAGTGAGCATAAAAAAATTGTGAATCAAAAATATTTATCATTCGTGATATTTATCACAAGTGATAAATTCGTGATAAGAATTGGTATAGCTCGATTTAAAAAAGATACCAAATCGTATTATTTTATATACTAGAAAAATATGCGCAGAAGAAAAGATACTCACACACATGCATTTTTGTTGTTGTAAATTCTAAGAAAGAGGATAGAAAGAATACATAAAGAATTTTTCATTTCTATTCGTTTCTATTCTTTTTCATTCGTGAGAAGGAACGATATGGAAAGAAATTTTTCTTTACATTCGTGAATGAAAAAAATTAGTATACAGAAATATTTTTCATTCTTTATGAGTGATAAGAATTTGTAATTTAAATATCATTCGTGAATGATAAAAATGGTAAAAAATATTTATCATTCGTGAATGATAAAATTGGTGAAAAATTGAATTTTTTTCATTCGTGAATGATTTTTTCCGCACTCTGGTATTTAGATGTAAAAAGTTTGAGATCGTTATCAGTGTTTCTATTAAGTTTGGACACTTCATAATAGATTCACTTTGCTAACGTCACGTCCACATCAATTACAATTAGCTGTGTTTTATTCAAACTGATGGAGTAATATGTGATCACTTCAATTTTTCTTAAATCACTATCGTCTTCGTGAAAATAAACTCTCTTTAAGTGTCTAAAAAAATGTGTTAAAAAATTATAATATATGCTTGAACAAATTTCATTGACAAATTTTAACTGGTAAACTCAAACTGATAAAATAAAATTTTTTATCATTTTCTCACTGAGGAAATGAAATTTTTGTAGTGACCTTTATATCGTTGAAATTAGAAACTGAAGGACAAAAAAAAACGCGTTTTCTCAGTTCAGAAGGGGAAAATCTCAGAATTATCACTTCACTAGTTCGTGCAAAACATACGTAATACTAATACATATCAATATTTTCAATTCAATTCAATTCAATATCAAAAATTTCAATTTATTGTATATGTACGAGTTTATGCCTGATTCGCTTTTAATACGGATTTTGGTTTACTCCCAATTTTTTGTGGTATAGACTCGATAATTCGGATTTTGGCTTAAGCCCAATTTATTTGGGTTTAATCCCAATTTTTTTATATGTATGTGTGAGGTAAAATGCAATATGGCGTATTCTTATTTTTATGGTGAAAGTGAAGCTGTCACGTTCTTCTTCTATTTTTTATGCGGAAGAAGAATAATATGTATACTATAAGGGTATAAAAATATCAACATTTGCATGTACTTTTTTAATCCCAATTTTACCGTTTCTACGCTACTCCCCATTTAATCCAAAATACGGATTATTTTTGTGCCGTATAAACTCTTTATATGACACTTTCCCACCAAAACAGCTGATAAACTGATACTGACCAAATTAGCTTATACAATTTTGACTCATTCGCTCACTGAGCAAGTAAGATTTTATATAGCGACGTCTATTGTCGACTCGAGGCAAACCAGTGGAAAAAAGTCAAAAAACGCTCTTAAGTGCAAGACAGGCGACAAAAGTTAATGTTAAGTATGTCAATTCTCAATTTGCTTAATTCCCAATTATAAATTGTGTGACAGACGATAAAATACACGGCATACACATTACAAGGCAATGTAAAGAAATTTTTTCATTTGTTTTGTGACGTCACTCAGGTCGTCTTAGCATATAAATTTTTTTTTTTAATTTTTTTTTTTTTAATTTTATTCATTTGTTTTATATAAAACGACCAGGATGACGTCACAATGCTAACGGTCACTACGTTATTTACATTGACTTGTTATGTGTATGCCGTGATAAAGTATAATTGGCAATATTGAAACAATTGAAACTGAAATCGAAAAAAATTGTAGCAATCCAAGTGAAATTACGTGAATTTTGAAGTGTAGAAAAATTATGGATAAAAAAGAGAAAATTATTCTTCTATCTATTCTATTAAATAGAAGAAAAAAATTAATTTTAAAGTTTTTAAATTATTCCAAAATTTTTTCTTTTTGTTTTTTTTATCTCCCATTTTTAATGTAATAACTTTTTCAAAGATGAAAAATAAACTGAAACTATTTTATTTGAAATATCTAGTAATCTTTGCTTTTCGAATAAAATTTAAAACAAAATTTTAAAATCATAGATTACTAGACCAAAAATTTCAGATGGTTCTAACCCAATTATCTTCAAATATTTTGACGATTATGTCCATTGAGTAAATTGGAATTATGTGTACACACGAAACAGAAAATTGGCAATTGAGAGATAATTGCCAATTTAGGCTGTCGGCTGTCTTGCACTTTACCATGTGGGGAAGTGAGAAATTTCAGAATTATCACTTAATCGAGTTTCAATAAAACACAGCAATTAGTGAATAGGAAAGTATATAAAACATTCAGGTTTTTGATATTTGTGTTATTTTATTTATTTATTTATTTTTTTTTATTTTATTACTTTAATATTTTTTTTGTTTTTATAAATAGATTTATTTAATTTCAAAGTATTTTTATTATTATTAGTAAGAACTGTCAAATTTTTAATTTAATATTTTTTTATTTTGTTGAAATAAATAAATTATCATTGTAAACGTTCAACTGTTGTTAAATTTCAAAATTTTAAACCTTAAAAATTCAAAAATTCTTCGCAGCTCCGTCTTATGTAACTGACATTAAGTGCGTTCGAATCACACGATTTATCTGATATTCTCAGTTCGGTTATGATTTAAAATAAGCGAAGCTTCAAATTGTACAAATTGATATTTAACTGAAAAATTTGGATGACTGGAACGTCAAAAATATCAGCTAGCTCATTTTTGACTGTCAGTTGAAGTTTCGAGTTCTTTTATGTACATAGACAGTTGATTTTTAGTGAAAAACTTAATTAAATTTAGTGAGTAAGTACTTCTACTTCATATTCCATCTTGACAATTTAGAATTCATAAACAGTCAACTTTTTAAACATTTTTTTTTCTTTTTTGATTAGTTCCACACAGCAACTGAACCAAAAAAATTTTTATCACTTTTTTCACTTTAAGATTAGTTAAAAGCTAGCGACATCTACTGAAAAGAATGGAAAACTAGGTGAGTGGAACAAATGTAGAACAAATGTGTAACTGTGGAACTGATAATTATCAGATAAATCGTGTGATTCGAACGCACTTATTATACCCTCCTATCTATTCACGTTATTCCATGGTAGAGTTTGTTAAAAATTAAAAGCGAGTGAGCTGCGCATACCATTATATACTATACACAAAATGTTTATATGTTTTTTAGTGTTTTTCTCTCTTTACTAGAAGAAAAAAACCACTACTAGTGTAAAAATTCTCTAATAATTGTACAATTATCTCTCTGCGCAATTATACCATTCGCTTTTAATTTTTAACAAACTCTATACCTATCACTATGTTCGAGTTTTATGCCTGATTCGCTTTTAATACGGATATTAGTTTACTCCCAATTTTATCTGCTATAAACTCGCTAATTCGAATTTTTTTTTGCTTATGAATAATATTTTTGAAAGAAGAAATAAACAAATGAATAAAAAAATTCTTCAAGTGGTACTACATTTTCAGAGGTGACTGTTAAAAAATGAGAAATGAGAGAGATAACTGTGATTTTAATAAAAAGTTATCATTTTTCTTTAATAACTTAATTTCTATTAATTTTATGATATAACAATGTTTGAGAAAAATGTTTATTTAATAAAAATCTGCAAATTTGTGGAACATTATAATTTGATATTTTTAGTAATTTGGGAGATTTAAGGAAAAATTGATTTTCAGTTTTATGTTACTAAATATATTTATCACGTTTTTTCTTTGATTTACGTTGCTCATAGATATTTAATATATTCGGTGAAAATAAAGCTAAGGATCTTCTCTACATTTCATTTGAACATAATTTTCATGTAACTTTAATCATAACTTAGTTATAATTGATTAAAAACAATAAATTGTAATGTTAATTTGGTACTTCCAACATACACAAAATGAGCATTAAGGCTTGGTCAAAACCTTCTATACAGAAGCCGTGCTATGGCTTTCTGCACTAACCCAATCAAACACGATAAAAGTGTTGAAACGTCAAAACATTCAGTACTGGTAGTACAAATATTAGTGTAAAGAAATAGTGTTTTAATTAAATATTTTTGGTTTTTTTAATAAAATATGGTTTATAAAAGTTTTAGAATATAATAAATTAACAGTGTTATAATTTTTAAAGTGCACAATAGTCAACAAATTAAATAAAAAGGTGAAAAATATTGTGCCTTCTTACCTTCTTGTAAGAGAAAAAATTGAAGTATGACTATACCTATGGTAAGGTTATATTATTTATATGTATTAAAGTGAATAAATTGATTTGATTTAATAAAATTTAATTATTACAAATAAAATAACCTCACTATAGGTATAGTCATACTTCAATTTTTTCTCTTACAAGAAGAAGGTAAGAAGGCACAATATTTTTCACCTTTTTATTTAATTTTTTGACTATTGTGCACTTTAAAAATTATAACACTGTTAATTTATTATATTCTAAAACTTTTATAAACCATATTTTATTAAAAAAATCAAAAATATTTAACTAAAACACTATTTCTTTACACTAATATTCCACCACTCTTATTAAGAAACCATAAGAAACTAAAATGTCAAAACAAAACATGGCACACTTCTTACTAATCCATACAAAACTCTTGTTCGAGGCTTTTATTGTAGTAGGTTTTGGGCTTGGTACTATAGGAGTCGTTGGTTTAATCCCAATTTCTTTATACGAATGTGTGAGGTAAAATGCAATATGGCGGATTCTAATTTTTATGGTGAAAGTGAAGCTGTCATGTTCTTCTTCTTTTTTTTATGTGGAAAAAGAAGAATATGTATGCTATAAGTGTATAAAAGTATCAACGTTTGCATGTTTTATTTTAATCCCAAGTTACCGTTTATAGCGTACACCCAATTTAATCCAAACTCGGATTATTTTTGTGCCGTATAAACTCTTTAAATGTTGCATGCACAATTGCACATGCATGTATTTCTCGGGTTAGTCAACACTGGTTAGTTTGCTATTGCTTCATGCTTGACCATGGTAAATAGAATAGGAAGGTATGCTGAAAAGCAATATGGCGGAGATTTTTTTTCGTTTATTAGTGACATTGCAATAATTGATGACGTAGCTGCGACGAAAAAGTTTTTGTTTACATTTTGTTTATATGTTGTTTTCATAGTGGCTAATGGTTAACTAATTATTTTATAAATAAAGTGACTTATAAATAAATGAAAAAAAATATAATTGACTATATATTTGAAAAAATAAATAAATACCTATTAAAATGGTTAAATGTGTGGTGATGTCCTGTAAAAATTATACAGGAAAAACAAAAGAAAAAGTTAAATTTTTCAGATTTCTATCTGAAAAAAATGTGAAACCAGTAAAATGTATTGAATAATGAGAAATAATTGTTATTATTATTATTTTTAATGTAAATGTTGTCAAATAAATATTTAAATGTTTATTTTTTTTTTCATATAAATTTCAAAGTATCTAAATTGATCTTGAAAAAATAAAATTTGTAAAAATATGTATTACATACCACAAAATAGTGAATTAATAAATGATAAAAATGATTGTATAAAACCTATAAAGTCAAAAATAAATAGTAATAATAATATAATTGGTGATGATGGTGGTTCAAGTACATAATTTAAATAATAATGATGAAAAATCATCAAGGATCATACATACATTTAACAGATTTAAATATGCTTTCTCCACATTTTCCAAAAAGTTAAAATTGCTTGTACATATTGTTCATGCTTAAAAAGATGTGATAAAAGATTGTCATAGTCAAAGTTGTGTATATACATTAGTTACAGAAGCACCAAAAAGAAATGTTAACATTTTAAAATTATAAACCTTTCAGGTAAATAATCAATACCCACTGCACTTTAATAATTTGTTAATATTAATTAATTATACAAGTATTATAATAATAAATTATTATTAAAGTACAGTAGTATAAGTATTTGTGTTATTATTAGTATTAGTATTATTATTATTGCAATTCTTAAATTGCAATATTTGTATTATAAAAATCATTCTGTATTAATGAAATAAATAAATAATCATATAATTATTGTGAACGTACAACAGTTTAAATTTCTAAAAATTCAAAAATTCGTCGCAGCTACGTCATCTGTAACCGATATTTTTTATTTTAGGTTAAAACCCCCTTTTCAGCATACCTTCCTATTCTATTTACCATGATGCTTGACAGCGATGATGAGCGAGGTTCTAGTTTTGGCATTAGATTAGAATTTCAAAATGAATAGTTTCTTGAGATTACGTAGCAATATTTTCAAAATAAATATAATTTCTAAAGATGCAGCCAACTTAAAAGGTGAATTTAAATGTGTACAGACATCAACTCGTCGTAATGATTATTCAAGGAATGAAAGGAGTAAAAATGCCCGAATGAATCCTTCTGGATGGCTACTGTTGGTATATTTATTACATGTATTATATACCTATATCGGCAATTTCTGATACTAAATTTATATTGACGAGTATCAAAAGTTGTCAATATGAGGAGATATGTGTTTATCAGTTGCAAAAGGGATCTTTTCCATATTTTGAAAAAATGAGTTATATACGTCATTTGAAAGGTCTTTTAAAAATCTTCTTATTTACTTTACTTTTAAAAGAAAAAAAGATACCTTTTCCTCTGTATTTTGATCGTCAAAATATGAGCTCAGTTGCAAAACAGTACATTTTGTCAAATTTCAGAAACAATTTTGCTTAATAACTCAAAATTAACTTAACTTACATGACAAAGACCCCTTTTGAAACTGATAGACACATATGTAGTTTATGTAAACTTATAGAAATGTTAGTTAATTCCAGGTACAACATTTGCGTTAGGTTGTTGGCAAATAAAGAGAAAAATTTGGAAGGAAAATTTAATACAAGAAATTCAAATGAGAATTTATTCTGAGCCTATATCTTTACCAGAAAGGTATTGTAACTTAATTTATTTTAACTTTTTACTTTCATAACAAAAACTTTTTTAAGTAAAGAGGAGCTATATAATCTTGAATACAGACCTATTAAAGTGAAGGGAGAATTTATTCATTCAAAAGAGATGTATCTGGGACCAAGATCATTAATAAATCCGACGCCAGAAAATCGGAAACAATTTTATACTCCTTCAAAGGAAAGGATTGGTTATTTAGTTATAACACCGTTAAAACTAACAGAAAACGAGTAAGAGTAACTATATGTTTATACAATTATTTTATAAAGTTACACTGTCTTGTCAAGGTATAACCGCTTATGTCTAAAAATTCAGTAAGAAATTCAGAGATATATTCAATTTTTCGAAAGTACTTTAATTCTTTGCATGTCGTGGAACAAAAATATAGAGCATGCAATAAATAAACCTACAAATAAAATCATTATATCTTCCTTACTTTCAGTCGTAAAGTATCAGTAGCTCCTTTCGATTTGCCATTTCCAAGTACTTGCGAGTACTAAAATGTGTCTTGGATAAATGGGTAAACCGAACGACACAAAAATTTTGATAGGTGTCAAAACCTAAAAATAATTTTTATTATTAAAATGTTTTTATTAGCTTGGTTTCTTGTCTGTCTGTTCGGTACAAATTTGGAAATTGATTTTTAATTTTTAACCAACTTTTTGATGAGATAGAGACTTGAAACTTTCAACATAGCTCAGAACTGCATGACAATGCAATATTACATCGCTAATGAAAGTTTTAAGATTTTACTTTTTATGATATTCGATCCTCAAATTTGGTCTAACACAAATAAAATACTATAATGTTTATTCACTAAAATTTAATCTAAGCAAACTCTGATTTTCAAGTCAAAAATATTTTAGTATTAAAAATTCTTTTTTATTTTATTAATTATTTTGTCATATATACATACAAAAAAGAAAAACACATCTAGTGCTCTTAGTTTTTAACTATAAAGCCCTCTGTTGTAAAAATTGTGCGTAACTACTTGTATCTACTTGAAAAATTTTACATGAGTAGCTACGTGTAGATGATTTAGCACAGACTTCCACCTTATCTACTCGCAAGTACTTGAAAGTGGCAAATCGAAAGCAACTAGTGTGTCAGTTTGGTTTAAAAGAAACCAAAAACAAGAAATCTCATTTTAAAAAATTAGTCTTATACAAAATAAAAGAAATGTTCTTTGCAAACCAAATTCACATTACAAACTATGTACTTTATTTTTAGTAAGACATAGAACAGGGCCGTATTTAATCATAGGCTACATAAACTGCAGCTGGGCCCGCACCACAAAAAATTGAGGTGTTTTTTTTGTTTGTTTGTTAGAAATACAACCCCAGTAGGGCTCGCACCGCACCACTAGTCTAGCCTACATAAAATATTTTTACGCACTACTTCTTTCAAACCTATTTAGCCTATACTAACTTCTTCGCTTCTTTCTTTCCTCCATTGTATCTGGGCTTTAAATTATAGGAATATGTAGGAACTTGAATACATATTTTAAAACATGAAGAATTTTGATTCATTGTTCTTTGTATAATGTAGTAAATTTTCCTTCATGTTTTTCCTTTTCTGTATCATCACTTTCTTTATCATCGTTTTCATTCCTTTCTCCATCAGAACACTCTCAGTATATAAATGTGTATATGTATAATTTTTATATTTAACGGTTCTGTGTCTTCATCATCATCAACATTAAATTCGAAATAGTGTGTTCTATTGTAACTACATATTAGTGGAAAGATAATTGTTTTCTTAAATCTTTTATTTGACGCTTTTTCATTAAAATTCATTTAATTAATTTATTTCTTCATTTAAATTTTTGTACATTTGTACCTAATACTAGGGATGTCAAAAGTTTTAAAAAAACATCGATTGTTCAACATCGAATATTTTAATTTTAAAAACATCGTTATTCGATTAATCGTTAATAATACCATCGATAATCGATTTGTTGTACTTTTTTGCTTGGGACTCTTGGGAGTAAAATATTTAAACATTTTCAAACAAAATAATCATCACATACGCAGCTGTAGTTCCATTCAATACAAAATAAATTGTTTTATTTCATACAAAATAATAATTAAAATCAAAAAATAAAAAAGACATAAATGAAATACATAAATGGTACAATTCATATATGAAGCAAATTTAAATAACTAAAAATATAAAACAAAATCAGAAAACAAAAGAGAGAGATAAGAATTCTAATTGCATTACTTGTACATAATTATAACAAGTACTCAACATCACTTTACAATTAAGAAAGAGATGAGAGCAATTCATACAAATTATACATATAGGTTATACCCGGTGTACCACACATAGACCATAGGGATGTCTAAATTTTGTTTCACCTTCACCTATGCTGAACTGAAGTACTGAATTGAATGAAAATAATTATGATGTGATAGGTGATGCCAAACTGTAGGTTAATTTTAGTACAAATTGCTAAAAACAAAACCAAAATAGCAAAAATCATTTTGCTCGATTATCGAAGAAAAAATAATCGATTATCAGAGAATTCGATCGATTGTTATTTGACATCCCTACCTAATACAGAATTAATTCATTTCTGTGGCTCACATACCATTTTCACCCAAGGTCATCTTCATTTTGACCTTTTCGTCGACCTTCATTTTCAGTGTCCTCTATGTGTCTTAGCACCTTTTCCTCGGTTATCTTAAGGCATGCTCCTTCCAATCTTAATTTTAACCAGTTCATTTTTCTCTTAACTTATTCACTGTGATACTTGAATCTTCGAAAAATTTGCTTATCCCTGGCACCCGACAGTCTCAACACGAGATCTTTTTTAGAAAAAAAATTTTTTTTTCTTTTCAATAAACTTTACGTTAGTTCTAGTTTTGTTCGATTGATAGGACAGACAAGAAGATTTCGTTTAGAAGCTTCAAGTGAAAATAGAGCGATACTATCAAATGTACTAAAAGTAAATTATTTATAAGTAGTATTGCTGTTCTACAATTATCTTTGTTAACTCATAACGTATTTTCAAATCTAATGTTCTAATCGATTTCTTCTTGTCTGTACGTTCTATGAACAGATTTAGATCTAAAAATTTCTTTTCAAAAGCTTTTCTGTTTTGGAATATGTATTGATATATATTCTATTATCTTTGGCAGTAAAGTTAAGAGATATTAGTAATCAATTGAAAAATTTGTTTCAGTTGATAAAGAAGAAATATCATAATTATTACCTTTAACACATGTTAGAACTAACATTATATTTTGCTAAGTAATTATAATATAATTTCACTTTTAGAAAAACTATTTTAGTAAACCGTGGTTGGGTACCAAAAGAATTGTTGAAGCCAGAAACAAGACAAAAAGGTCAAATTGAGGGTGAAGTTGAATTGATAGGAGCTGTACGTCTAGAAGAGTCACGTCCACCGTTTACACCCCATATTAATGGAAATATTTACTTATATAGGTAATCAATTCATATGCTGAACGCAAAATGATTATAACTTTTAAAATACTTTTTTTTTAGAGACATTAGTAAGATGTGTATTGAAACGGGAGCGGATGCCATATTTCTCGATGCGAATTATAAATCAACAATTCCAAATGGACCTATCGGAGGACAAACAACAGTTACTTTACGTAATGATCATTTGTCTTACATTATAACTTGGTTTTCTTTATCGGCAGCAACATCGTATTTGTGGTTTAAAAGGATTTTCCAAAAAGCCATTTGAGAGGAACATTAATTTCAAATAAGCATCTTTAAAAGAATTTAAAAAAAAAATAAAAACAGTAAAAACTCAGAGTATTTTATGAGTTGAACTACTTCCAAAGAAACGTAAAAAATATCTAATATCTAGAGTTTATTTATGGATTTATTATTACCAAATACGAACAAACACAAATTTGAAATTCTTTCTTATTTTTTATTTTTTAATTTGTTTGTTTTCACAGGCCAGTAATGTTTTTTATTTATTCATCTATAAAATATCAATACATAAATAGGTATGTAAATTCGAGGGGCTTAACAAAAGTTCGTGCAAAAGTACATAGAAAATAAAAAAAACCAAAAAAACTTTTGTTAACAAAGTTTATTTGTTTAATATTTCTCAACATAATTACCATTTATTTCTATACATTTCTTAAGCCTATAAATCCATTTGTCAAAACATGCATCAAAATCCTCCTTTTTCAATAAGGTAAGTTGCTCTTCCACAGCTTTTATAAGTTCTTTTTCGTCTTTGTATGTTCTCCGATGTAACGGTTTTTTAATTTTTGGAAAGAGCCAGAAGTTTCATTGTGCTAAATCGGGCGAATATGGTGCTGGTTGAATTTGATTGGTTAGATCCACCTGTAAAATGTGATGTCAATTTCGCTTTGTGCGTAGGAGCATTATCGTGATAAAGGAAGTACATACATACATATCTTCGCAACTCGGTTTTAGGACGTCCTTGTAAAATGAACTAAAATCTCAAATTGTTATTATAATTATATAAATTATATAAATAATTATATTTTACTACATAAATTTTGTTTGATTCCATTTTCAAATCTATCACCTATAATTTTTACGTTATGAAAGTATATCACAAAAACATGAGAAGTAACAGCTTCACACGAATGATCTAGGATTAATTAAGTAAAAGAACTGAATAATTTTTTTTTTATTGAGTATATAAGTCAAATAAATATAAGTACATATATAAATTTAAAATACAAAATTAAACAATAAAGTTCATTTATCATTATTCTAACTCCAGTTTGATTATTTTCGTTTTCATTCAAATTTATTAAACGTCAAACGGAAATGTTACCGTTTGTATTGTAGTTCATAATTCTATCACTTCGTAGTTACGATGAAATCAGTGTAATGAGTGATCACTTCGATTCAAGAATGGTGGCCCTTATTCTGCGATGCGAATCACTTGCGTATCGAAGCGAATGTAGTGATCACTTCGATTCAAAAATGGTATTCTGAGATTCACGTGATACGATGATCTCATCGTATCTACGCCTACGAAGTGATAGAATTATGAACTACAAACGGTAAACATTTCCATTTGACGTTTAATAAATTTGAAAAAAAACGTTTTAGAAAGAATAATTTTTGTTGTGCATTTCAATTTAATAATAATTATATAATTTATATTTATTTATTTATTTATTTATCTTTATAAATTATTATAAAATTGAAATACACAACAAAAATAATCAAATATAATTTATAATTAATGAGTGCATTTGTATGAACCTCCTCCTGTCGAAATTAGTTCTTTTTTATTTAATGCCTTTGGCCACATTTTGATTTTCCTTCATAAAATCAATTTTTTTTTTGCAATTTTTTTGCTGGAATACATATTCATGATGATAAAAATTATTTAAAAAGCAATAAAAAACAATACAAAATTATATAATTAATTATATTTTACATACATTTTGTTTAATTCCATTTTCAAAAAAGTATCACCTATAATTTTTACGTGATGAAAGTATCACAAAAACACGACAAGTAACAATTATGAAAATAACTGTACAAAACTGTTTATGGCTGATACTTACGGATATTTTCTTTCGAGTCTTCCACTTGAGGAGGAACAACACTAAAACCAGCAACTGGCAGGTTTTCCAGTCCACCTTTTAGAATGCTGCCCCAGCAAGCAATGCCACGCTCTTCTAGTGGAGTCAGCTCTTCGCAATTTGAAGAGCCACCTCCTGTTTTTTTCAGTTCAGTGGTAGCCACTCTTTTTTTTTTTAATGTTACATATTTCCAGTTGTTTTTTGCGTTGAGATTTTTAGTAATGTGATTGATTAAAAAGCTTACTTTTTTCCACTCCTCCTTTTCTTTTGTTGGTCCTTTCACCGAGTTTAATTTATTTGTCATTTCTTGCCAGAGTGTTTGTACCGATGCATCTGAAGGTTTCTTCAGACGCATCGAAGCACTGTTTTCAAGAAATGATAGATATATTTCTTTTTGGGATGGAGTTACTCTTTGATTTCTCTTTTTCACTGTAAAAATAAAAAAAAAATTGAACACAAAACACTAAATTGAAAACGTAAACGAAAACCGTATACTTACAATACAGGACGAACACAAAACACTAAATTGAAAACGTAAACGAAAACCGTATACATACTTACAATACAGTTTGTTAAAAATTAAAAGCGAATGGTATAATTGCGCAGAGAGATAATGATAAAATTTTTAGAGAATTTTTACACTAGTAGTGGTTTTTTTCTTCTATTAAAGAGAGAAAAACACTAATACACATATAAACATTTTGTGTATAATATATGTAGCATACGCAGATCATTCGCTTTTAATTTTTAACAAACTCTACCACACATTTTTTTGAGTTGGGTATAAGTGCTCGGTACTGAAGTAGTTTTTAGTGGCTTTGGTGGGTCTCTTATTTGTAATAGAACGTAATTAGTTTTTCATTTGTTTCTTTATCATTGTTTTAAGTAGATGGGCAATTCTCTGGTAAGTGAAACCTCTTAGTAAAAATTTGGAAATTTAAAAAAGTTATAACTAATGTAGACGAGACAAGAATTTTGATAATTTTAAACATAAGAGAACAAATATATCTAAAGGATACAATCAATAATTCGCTGGAATACGTAATAAATTTTTACCTGCAGTCCGTGTACACCTAATTTTGTAGCCTGCGTTGCCAGAAATTTTTTTGTTTTTAAATAATATACAAATCTATTTAAGTTTCTATTGAATACCAATCAAAGAATATACCTTCTACCTTAAAATCATATACATTTCAAAATATTTGTTGCATTCAGTTAGCAGAAAATTGCAATGGAAAGTAAAAAGGTACATTTTCTGTGTTTGTGCGATGTAGTCTGCGTTACATTTGTTAGAGTTAATAACACAAAAACAGTGTTATAAACATTCAATTTTATTTTATGTATGATATATTAAGACACTAAGGTATTGATCTAAAATATTGAAAAATAATCTTTTCTTAGTACATGTTAGATTATATTAGATTGAAATAGGGCTATTGTTGCACCTCGACCTTTACAGATCTTTTGTACAGCTCGTGCTTCTTATAGATTTAGGTTTTTTATAAATCCTAAGATTCTATTTGAAAGTGCGCGCCAGATTTCCTCAGGCTTGAGGAAAAATTTGTGCAAGTATTGACCTCTTTTTGAAACCAACGCCTCGCATTCACACAGGATGTGTTTTGAGGTGTCTTTAACCTCTTTGCAGAGTCTGCGTTTGTCATTCTCTTTGAGCTCTATCTTGCTCAGTAATAAGTCCCGTGATTGTCCTTAACTCGTTCCTATTGAGGTTGATTAGTTTCCTAGCAATATTGGTTGGAGGTTTAATAAACTCCTTCGCTTGCTTGTTACCGGGAACCTTTTCCCAGTAGTAGATGCACCTTACCATCTCCCATTTCCTTATAGAACCCATGGTGTAGCTTCTGGGCAATCAACAGAAGGGTTCTGGACCGATAATCTTGGATCTGGCGCCTTTTTTCGCTAGGGAGTCCGCCAGCTCGTTGCCTTTGATTCCTTCGTGTCCCGAAACCCACATAAGATAAACTTTGTTCTGGCGAGTGTTATCACAGTCTTAAGGCATTCCAATACTAGCCTTGACTCAATTTTGTGAGCATTGAGGGCTTTCAGCGCTGCCTGACTGTCTGAAATTATATAGACTGTGGCTTTATTGAAGCCTTTTTTTAGACATTCGGTAGCGCACATGTCTATGGCATAGATTTCAGCTTAAAAGACCGATGGATACTTGCCTAGGGATTTGAAGAGCCCTCTTTTTGCGCCTGCTACCCCTGCTCCCACTCCCATCTCGGTTTTTGAGCCATCTGAGTACCATATTAAAGCTTCTTTATCAAAAGTTATTTTATTTTCGCGCCAGGATTCACAATCCGAGAACAGTACTTTGAACGGCTTCTCAAATTTCAATATTGCCTCCATTTCGTCAGTCACTTGACTGATTTGGAAGTCCTTAAATTCCTCAAGAATTTTAAGGTTATGTGTCAGATTACCCGGTTTGTTGTGTTTTTGTCAAGTTTTTGATTATTTTGTTTTATTTCGTGTTTTTATTTTCAATAAAATGGAAATAATAGTGGTGAAATCAAATAAAGGAAAAGAATGTGTGTTGTGCGAAAAGGAAAAATTTTCAGTGTAAGAGCATAGTTCGCACAAAAAAAGTTAATAATGAACATATAATTTGTAAAGAACCTACTGAACATAATCATGATAGTAATTTTTGTGAAAAAAATGTACATAATGTGTAGCTAACAATAGTTTAAAAAATTTAGCCAGAAGCTCTTCTCTAAAACCTTCTCAAATTATAAGAGAAATTACAGTAAAAGTGTAAAACATTTTATGTTGTTCCTACAGACAATTTTTCACAATAAATGGTGCCATAAGAGGTCAAATTATGCCTTTAATTTTCTGTTTAATGAGCGAAAAAACGGCGAAAGCTTATAATGAAGTTTTTTATGAACTTTCTAAAATTACAGTGGAAGATGTATAAATCTTAATCCGAAAAGGATAATAACAGACTGTCAAATTGGTATTCCCAGTGTAACCAAAGGTTATTTTGGCCAAGCACAGTTTAAAGGTTGCCTTTTTCATTTTGGCCATATATTATGGTGAAAAGTCCAAAAGCAAGGCTTAAAGAGAACATATGACACCCACTTAGAGTTTTGTACCTTAGTTCGGATGATTAAAAGCCTTGCATTTGTGCCTGCATCTGAAATTCCTAATTATTTTTGTGAATTGCAAGACTATTCTCAAGACAGTGATTTTAAAAATTGGTTTAAAAAATCGAATATTGAAGACCAAGGAATTTAAGTCCTAAAAACAGTCCAGAACTCTGGTCAGTGCAAGACGGTTTTAATGACAACTTTCCAAGAACCCAAAATAGTGTTGAAGCTTGGCATCGGCGTTTAAAATTCGTTGTTGGACAAAAAAAGCGTGGGCGTTTATAGATTAAATAAAGAACTGTCAGGAGAATTAATAATGTCGAAAACGTTATTAGAAAAAATTAGAAAGGGTGAAAACTTTCCAAGAAACAGAGTGAAGGTTAAAGAGTAGGTACTCTAATTTAAAAGAGCTGTTCAAGAAGCGTGAAGAAATGTCAAAAACGGAATACTTAAAATCAATATCCTATAACTTTTCTTTGTCTAACAAGAGAGTGTATACAGGGCCGTGTTAAGGTTGTCGTAGGCCCTAGCCCCTAGGCACTTTGGATAAAAAATTTATTTGTTGATGAGCCCTTTCAATTTAATGTCCACGTTATTCAATCGTTAATATAAGTATTTAAATTGTTTTTGAATTTTTATACGTTGATAACATACCCATGAATTTTCATTAATAAATAAAATTTTGAAAATGTAAACGAGCGAACGAGCCTATATTATATGTAGCACCTACCTACCTCCCAACCCAATGATCAAACAGTGCAATAATTTTAGGATATAAAATTCAAGTAGGTATATTCATTTTTAGACTTTCGTAGGCCCTTGTAGGATCGTAGGCCTTAGGCACAGTGCCTATTGAGCCTATAGAATAGAATAGAATAGATAGAACCTTTAGAATAAGACGGGCCTGAGTACTCGTATTATGATCAATTTATTAACCTTTTTAAAATGTTTTTATTAGCTCGGTTTCTTTTCGGTACAAATTTGGAAATTGATTTTTAATTTTTAACCAACTTTTTGATAAGATAGAGACTTGAAACTTTCAACATAGCTCAGAACTGCATGACAATGCAATATTACATCGCTAATGAAAGTTTTAAGATTTTACTTTTTATGATATTCGATCCTCAAATTTGTTCTAAAACAAATAAAATATTAATTTTTCTTTACTAAAATTTAATCTAAGCAAACTCTGATTTTCAAGTCAAAAATATTTTATAGTATTTTTATTTTTGGAAGTCAGTACAGGCAAGATAGGCATACTTTTCTATATTCTTTCACAAATTGTTTGAATAAATCTGTCTCGTGTGTGGGGTGATCAGATCTTAATTTTAGTCGAGGCAAATCTTTTAAATTAAATATTACCAAGGCAAAAAACTCATCGGGTACTCCCTCCATAAGCACAATACTGACTTCCAAAAATAAAAATACTATAGTATGCTTCATTTCTCATATTTAACAGCCACCTCTGAAAATGTAGTACCACTTGAAAAATTTTTTTTTGTTCATGAATAATATTTTTGAAAGAAAAAATAAACAAATGAATAAAAAAATTCTTCAAGTGGTACTACATTTTCAGAGGTGGCTGTTAAAAATGAGAAATGAGAGAGATAATTGTGATTTTAATAAAAAATTATCATTTTTCTTTAATAACTCAAATTCTATTAATTTTATAATATAACAATGTTTGGGAAAAATGTTTATTTAATAAAAATCTACAAATTTATAGAACATTATAATTTAATATTTTTAGTAATTTGGGAGATTTAAGGAAAAATTAATTCTCAGTTTTATGTTACTTAATATTTATCACATTTTTTTTTGATTTACGTTGCTCATAGATATTTAATATATTCGGTGAAAATAAAGCTAAGGATCTTCTCTACATTTCATTAGAATATAATTTTCATGTAACTTTAATCACAACTTAGTTATGATTGATTAAAAGCAATAAGTTGTGATGTCAATTTGGTACTTCCAACACATATATACAAATATATTTGTTTTTTAAAATTAAAAAACCTTTTTTAGTTTTACTTATATTGTTTTTTAATGTAAAATAATATCAATAAAATCGATTGACAAATTTCACATAAGACTAAAAAGCAAAAAATAATTGAAATAAAAAAATTTTTTTAATATAAAATGTTTTTAAAACGGACTCAAAAGTATAAAATAATTTTTCCTAGCCACATACACATTCTCAACCCCATACAGATAATCCTGAAAATTTGTGATTGCGAATTTTTAATAACTATAAAAATACTTGTAAGATTAAAAACGAAAAACATGGGGCGCAAGATAAAATAGTAAGAAGTGTAAAGAGTAGTGCAAGTTAATAGTAAGAAGTGTAAAGAATAGCGCCCCACGTTTTTCGTTTTTAATCTTACAAGTATTTTTATAGCTATTAAAAATTCGCAATCACAAGTTTTCAGGATTATCTGTATGGGGTTGAGAATGTGTATGTGGCTAGGAAAAATTATTTTATACTTTTGAGTCCGTTTTAAAAACATTTTATATTAAAAAAATTTTTTTATTTTAATTATTTATATTATGTAATTAGAATAAGAAAACGCGTTTTGAATATCGGTTTAGAGAAAATTTAAAAAAATAAAATAAAAGAAAGCAATAATAGGCTTGAATATTGAAAAAGAAACTTTTAAAACGAATACTTTTTATAAACAAAATGCAAAAGTAAAAATATTAATTACAAAGCCTCGGTAACTACGATTATATTCCAGTAAAAATTTGTTCGAGGATGTTTCAAAAGTTTCTCAGTAACATTTAAATTTATATTTTCCGAATATTCCATCATATTTAATCATTTTCACGAAAGGATCGATTATAGACAGATAGACAGTGAATAGAAATTCACTCATCCTAAATCCGAAAACCCCATGTAAATCCGTTCACGTTTGCTACCCTAAAACTCTTACCAAAATTTCACAATTACGTCACGAACAACGCTCTTACCCACAAAGTTATTTAGTCATGGGTTAGTAAGTGGATAAAAAGTATATAATAATAATAAAAAGTAAAAAGTAACAAAAAATATATTAATCATTTTAAAAATTATATGTATGATACACATATGGAACAGCCGTTTCACCACATCCTCGTCGTTGTTCCGGGTGAAACATTAAATAAACCATTTTAAAAAGTGTCAAAAAAATGTTAAAACATAATCTTGTACGTCTTTGAATTTAATAATTTGATTATTCCAATAAAAAAGTATTTAAAATAATTTTTTGGGGATTTTGTCTCTGGGGATTTCATCTCTGGGGATTTTGTCTCTGGGAATTTTGTCTTGGGGATTTTGGTTTTAGGGATATCCAAGGTCTCAGAAGTCAAAACTTGAATGCGAGCAAAAAAAATCGAAAATCAAATTTTCTCCAAAGTGTAAATTAGCTGTGGGATCATGACTTCCTTCAGTAGCAATAGTATGCAGAACAACTTTCAAATTTCCAATCCTAAAGGATAATGGATAAATCTCGAACTTCAAATTAAAAATAATAAAACACATACATAATAATTACATATTAATTGATTATAATCTTAATACATAGGTACTTATAAATTTTGTTTTGCTAATTTATTGTTTAAAATTTAAAAAAAAATATGATCTTATTTAGGAACCTACAAACAAACTTTACTTCAAATATTACACCCTTACATTTTCTCAAATTGTCCAATTAAATTTATTTTCGGTGTAATCAATAAGAGTATTCACAGTGCAAATTCTGTTTTCAGATATGAATAATTCTGACATTTCTTTTACGTCCTAAATTACAAATTTTGAAGTGACATGCTGACATATCTGCAAATAAAACAAATATGTATCTACATATACCTTATTTAAAGTATGTATGTATGATTTATTTTAGTTTTATGAAAAAGAATATGTTTTAAATACATATAATAAAATTTCCAATTAGGGAAAAAATTATACGTACATATACTATACATATCATATACATATTTTGTAAAATATGTCATGTAAATCTAGAAAGCATGCAAGTCAAACTTTAGAGCAATATTTCTTGCATTTTCCAAATTTTGATAAGAAATCAATGCTGCCACTATGAAAACTGTTTGTTGACATTTAATCAATTTGATAGTTTTGTTAGTCTATTATAATAAGACGTATGTATACGCTGGACGTGATGTTATTAAGAATAATTTCTGTCCAATGTATGTTTGTAAATGTACCTTATCATACAGATAAAAAATCTGTACAATAAGATCAAGTATTTATTATATCCAAGAGATAATTTATTCAACTCTTCTGGCAGCCTCACTAGAAGGATAAAAAAGCTTAATATCGTTGAGTAAAAACTGATAATTTATTTATCAAATTTACAAAAATTTTCCTAATATTAATAGTATGTATTATTGACCAATAGAATTATTGTAATAATGATGAGTTAATCGAATTATTAACCAATAATACAAATTATTGCTTAATAGCTCTTAAAAGTACCTTTACACTACTTGATTTGTCATATGAATTTTTGAATGGTAAATATTTTGCAAATGCATTTTTATATGATTTGTTCTATGACTGACAGAATATTGCAAATATTTACATTGTTTGACACATCATTTGAGAAAAGTGTGAAAATGTATACATAATTTATTATTACTATTATTTAAAATTATCACATTATTTTTTTAAATTAAATTTATTTTTGTGATATTTCAGGTGTGAAGTCATACGACAAGTTCTCTCAAAAAAGTCAGACAGTGTAAACGCAGTCAAACTTTTAGCAGTGACCTACAGTTTGTAAAGTTATATTATAAATCAAGAAGTGTAAATGTACTTTAAGTACATACATTCAATTATTCATACATACTTCATCATTTACATAATATTATAAAATACAATATTTTTCATAAATTTGAATATTATGAGTCGTATTAATATAGGTCGGGATAATATTTTACTACATTTTTAATTCTTTATAAGTTCCTTCATCCTTAACCAAAGAATAATACGTTTCTTAGCATTTACATTATTAGAGATATTATGTATGTATATGGTGCAATGTGTTTTTATGTGAATTATTAACATTTTTCCCTACGGTTGAACAATTTTTGTTCAACTATCTCGTGGTTGCAGTTCAAATTTGCCACTGGTCGTAGGTGGTGGTGTTGGTGTGGTTGTACTATCCCAGATTACATAGGATCCCAACTATGATTAAAAGTATGTTTAAATCAACCACTTATTGTGTGACATACATATATCCAATCATTTGGACCATTCAGTTGTGCATGTCATTGATGATAGATAACTTGCAACTCGGTCGTAGTGATTTTTGCAGTAAGACGGCTTTCTTACAAACACTAACTTGTGACCTGTATAACTTTTCTTTGTATGGTTAACAACTTATTTAGTTCTAGTAAACTGTTTTCTGTATCTGACAATCGTACGTGTGGGTCTATCATAATTCATAACGTCTAGCGTATTTGCAGCATTTCCCACAATGTTGATCAGCACTCGTTTGAGCCTTCCGCGCGTTGTTGGTATTTTTGATTCCCACTCTGAATTTCATTGACGATTGTGTTAAACTGCGTGTACTGTACAAACTGTATCCATACATCCTTCGTTATTATTGATGCCATCACAAATTTGTTGTATTTGCTGAACACATTATGTTGAATTCCCTTCAATATGAGGACATGTCTTTTTTGCGTTCTTTTGCCACTAAGTGAGTATTTCCTTTATTTTCAAAATACAAGCCAGAATTGTACGGTGAATGATGTAATTGTCACTTCTGTTTTACCCATCGTTGGAAGTAATAGACATGTTGTTAGCAATGTTGTCCAAAATGGTGGTACAACCGATTTTTTCTGCCTCTTTGATGGTTGTATTTAGTCGCTATTTTAGAAGATACTGTAGGTCATTTCTTGACATTGTGGTTTTCACCTGTGTCTAGTGATATGATTAATTCGATTGGTGGAAGAGCTAAATTACTAACAGCTCTTCTCACGACGCTCTGTCCCGTTTTAATGTCAGCAACCCTTACGGTGCCCTC
The DNA here is from genome assembly GCA_932526495.1 of Bombylius major. NCBI lineage: Eukaryota > Metazoa > Arthropoda > Insecta > Diptera > Bombyliidae > Bombylius > Bombylius major. Next base: position 22,147,266 of record OW052043.1, read on the forward strand.
TTTTCCTTGTATTGTAGCTACAATTCTGCCTAATGGCCACTCAAGTACGGGTGCGTTATCAGCCTTAATGATAATTATCATACCTGGACGTATGTTTATTGGTCCACTTATAACGATGTTGTAGTTAACATAAAAATTTTGTTCTAATCTGGTTCACCATTTTCGGCATTTTCCATCGATACAATAGACTTGCCTTTTGTAGATTATTGTAAGGATCTACAATTAAAGTAAGAGGTTCTCTAATTAGAAAATGGACAGGAGTTAATGCGATCAAATCATTCGAACCTGCGGATAGTGGAGTTATCGGGCTTGAGTTCAAGATGGCTTCAATCTCGATCATGAGTGTTTCCAATTCTTCATAAATCATTCATGCTGCATTCACACTTTTATAAAATAAATTTTTGGCAGATTTCACAGCGGCTTTCCATAGTCCGCCGAAATGTGGTGAAGAAGGTGAAAGAAATCTATGCGAATAAAGCTACGTAGCTTTTAACTGACCTTGTTCCGCGTATGTTTTAATGAGTAAGAAATGGACCACAAAAGTCTACTCTACTCCTAAGTTTATGAATGGTCTGGCTTGCTGTACTCGGCCTGTTGGCAAATTCTCCATTGTTATATGAGCTTTGGTTTCATGCGACAGCATTTAACGCAGTTTTTTACCACTGACCTAGCTGTAGTTTTCCATTTTATAGGCCAGAGTCTTTTTCGTTTTATGACTAATAGTCCTTGAGCTCCAATATGTGCATATGTATAATGAAAATATGTAAATATCATTTTGGTTATTTCATTTGGATACAATAGTATCATCTGATGTTTACTGTCATATAATATGTTGACCACCAACACTTATTATACCATTTATGTACATCTAAAAACAGAGATAGACTGCGAATAGAACTTTTAAGGTCTACTTCTTTCGTCTTCTGAAGTGATTTTAATTCTTCAGGAAATCTTTGATCTTCAACTTTTCTTTCAATATGCTTGAGGATTTTTCAATTTTTTCAGACTTTAAGTAACCACTTTGCCTTTGAATTGTTCTTTTAGTGCGACAATTATTTATGAATCCAGGCACATAAGCTATCACCCTTTGTAGTAGCATGAATGATTTTCGATGACTGACATTGTTAATTATACTATACTTTCTTTTGTGGTTTTCTAGCTTTCTCGGCCATGATGATGATGGCGCATGAAAAAAGAGTGGGCCGCAAAACCATAGATGACAGTTTTATGGATTTTTGTACACCTTGAGAAGCTAAGTCTGCAGTATTTTTTTCAGATGGCACGCTATTACATTGTTCTGATAGTGTTGAATTTTGAATAGATATCTGTTGTTGAATTGATCCACGCTAAAACTATTACAAAATCATCACAAAATATGTGTACATAGTTGTTTATCTCGTGCTATTTTGCCCGATATAACGTGCCGTGGTATCTTGACGGAATTTAACGCCTCTAATTTTAGAGAACATAGCTGTTGCATGAGAATTTTAGCTTTAATTATTACTAGACTCATAACATCCAGTGGATCAAGAAGGTGTACTGTATCTGAAAGTACTCTTTTTTTTGTGAATTCAGTTGGTGCCTGTTATGGAGTTGTAGTAATTTAAAATTCATTGTTTTTGGGGAGCCAGGTTAGACTCAACGTTTTGATTGGAGAGCTCTATCCTGACATGGAACGTCAAGCACTCTTGTGTGATTACTACACCACTTCTTTAATTTGAAGCCTGCTGATTGCAATACATGATCTACTTCATTCTGCTTTTGTAATAGTTCTTGCAAGGTGTTTGAGCCAATCGTGGCATCATTTACATCTCAACTAGCATTCTACGACCATTAGTTACTTGAGTCACATTTTTCACGCCACAACTTCCTTGTTACTTTATGGATACAAAATTATTCGTAACTTTGACGAAATTGGGTGTAAATGGTCATAGTTTCTATACTATCACATTCAGTAAAGCAATGACGTGAATATGTTTCTATTTAGAAAAAAAAGCTATTTTGGGAATTGTTTCTAATAAGCAATAGCATTTATGTTTCTATTATGACAAATTTGCGTTTGTTAATGCCAATACAGTTTCATTTTAATCAAAAGTTCTTTTTTAGCACCGTTTCCAAAATGTAACAGCACTGTATGTTTCTATTATAAGACAATTACGTTTGTTGTTACTAAACACAGTTTAATTTTGAAAAGAAGTTCATTGTGGGAACTGCTTCAAAAAGCAATAATACATACATATAATGAATACTGTTCAGCTAGCTTTTAACATTTGATTGCTAGATACCGTTATGCCGTATAATATTTCAACAGTGTATTCTCCTTTTTTCTCCATAATATTTTTAAAGGTAATTTTTAATCACGTAATGATGGGGCAAAAAAAAGTGATTCATTTTTGGATACGACTTAATTTTTTCCGTGTGTCCAAGATCTAATTATTCTTTCACGAAATTTGCATAATCTTACTTTAGTTTTGGATTTTCCTTAAATTTTCTTTCCATTGATTGTAATCTTGCAAAAGTTAGTTAAGTTGAGAGCAAGAATTTAACATCACTCTGCATTTTACATATTTTCCATCATGCGTTTTTATGGCTAGTTTTACAGTGCTTAATAAGACAACTTATTAAACTTTTTGAGTGGAGGTGCAACATTCCATCGAGTTTAGACAAATGTTCAAATGAAAACAGGAGAGTGTAGATCTACCTAAAGACTTACATGAGGAAGATACATATACATCTCGGTTAGTGAAGGATCACTCTGGAGAATCTTTAATTGAATTTAAGGTCATTGTTAATAAAATTTTTAAGGAAAAATAAGCTGTTTGTACTTTTACCCTTAAAAAATTTTACTAGAGATTTGACACTCTTATATGTTTTATCTTATAACAGTTATAAAACATGATTCCTATAAGTACATGCATACGTTAATTGAGATAAGTTCATTTGCTCTAGGTAATAAATTGGTACCTACTTTTGTACAAAAAAATATATATCTAAGAATAAAGAAATGGGAATCTTTGTGAATATACTTACAGTTGCTATTCTTTTTTTGTTGTGATATATTTTTTTCTTTCCAATGCTCTTTCAGACTTTGAATATTCATCTGATCTACACTTGACTGTAGTGTTGGTAAAGGAATCGATATTTCTACATATGTAGGTTGCACAAATATACGCTTGCTGGTCATAATATCGTTATCTGCATCGTTTATCAAATCTCTTATATAAGACCAATTTTCATAATCATTTTGATTTTGCACAGAAGATTGTCCTCCCTGTTGAAAGAACATAAAAAATAGAAAAATGTCTTCAAATTAATAGTGTCTGTTGTTGTACAGCAAAATTCTTTCAATACAAAATTCTTGAAATTTGTTGAAATATAAACACTTAAGATTCATGAAAAAAGATATTCATGTTAATCTTTTTCAAAATTTTAAAACATTCTCATGCATATCGCATATTTTGCTCAGCAAAATTTATTACATTCTCTCTTTTTATAATTTATCACTTTATTTGAAATAATTCCAAATTACAAGTATAAATTCACTTTCTTTAATTTATTGCATTTTAAATTATTTAAAAAATGTGGCGCAAATCAGTAAATATGAATAATGCATGCATATGTTCATTGCATTTTTCAAAGGATGATACTTTAAAAAGTATAACGGTGAATGAAAATGGATTATCAAAGAGATTAAAAGACTCTGCAGTTCCATCATTATCATTACCAGTACAAAAAGAAGTGACAAAAAGAGCTATTAGATCATTTAACAGAGATAAGAAAAAAATGATTAGGAAAATATTACAAAATACACCAAGCACATCGAAGTATGTAAGTATATTTCGGTCAATTTTATTTGTCGTATAGTACTATTACTATGATATGAGCTGACGAAAATTCAAAATTATAGTTCACAAGTTTTAAAGAGTAAAGAAAATATCATAAATGACAAAAACATATCCGATGAAAACACAAATACTTCAATAGCTGCTTTCGATTTACCATTTCCAAGTACTTGCGAGTACTAAAATTTGTCTTGGATAAATGGGTAAATCGAACGACATAAAAATTTTGAAAGGTGTCAAAAACTAAAAATAATTTTTATTTTGTCATATACATATACATACAAAAAAGAAAAACACATCTAGTGCTCTTAGTTTTAAACTATAAAGCCCTCTGTTGTAAAAATTGTGCGTAACTACTTGCATCTACTTGAAAAATTTTACATGAGTAGCTACGAGTAGATGATTTAGCACAGACTTTCACCTTATATACTCGCAAGTACTTGAAAGTGGCAAATCGAAAGCAGCTAATAACTGTCAAAAAAGAGTCTGAGAAACATTTTTCGAATAACGAAATTTGAACAAAGTAGGGTTATTTATTTTACTTGATTAATTTTTATAATTCAACTGCATATTATATTTGAAATATGTGATGTACCTACATTATTTGTGAGGGAAACATCGAATGTGATTTTTACTTACAGTTCTTATAACTACAAAAAAAAAAATAAAAAATAAAAAACTAAAGCAAAAGTTGGTGAGAGAAATCTCTCAGCAAACTCACAACCAAACTCTGACAAAACAGAACTAACCCTCTTTACAAGAAAGTATAAAATATCTAAATGGGATTTACCTAGACTCCAAGGTATCACCCTCAAAGTTCAAACTATCCCCTGATATCTTGGCACAATGTTCGACTCCAAACTAAATTGGAAACGGAATACGGAAGAAAGGACGAGGAAAGCACGAAATGCACTCTATGCATGCAAGAGAACCTTCGGCAAGAATTGGAATATGCAACCGCACATAGTGCACTGGATGTACTCAGCGATTGTTAGATCGTTTCTTACATACGGGGGCGTTGGTCTGGTGGGAAACTGTTAACACACAATCCTACCTTAACAGTCTCAGAAAAGTACAAAGACTAGCGTGTTTGGGTACCACAGGTGCGCTTAAATTCACACCACAATTAAAGGTTTGGAAGCTATTCTACACCTAAAACCCATAGAACTATTTATCAAAAACGTGGCGGCCAAAGAAGTTCTAAGACTTAGAGAAAACGGCTTTTGGAAACTACAGAACAAAAGACATTCAGTTAATTTGGACACCTTCAATCAAATTGGGCTGTCACCCAAAATCGATTATAGGGAAATCAAATATGACTTTGAAAACCCCTACACTGTTCTCATACCTAGAAGAGAAAAATGGACAACTCCTAATAACATTATTAGGGGGATCGAAAACAGAAAAAAGCACGTGAACAGGAGTCTTCTCCGAAACATTCCAGATCAACAAGTCGTTTAGACTTACAAACTGCAGTATTTTCCAAGCAGAAGTATACGCGGTGATGGAAGCTGCACAGGCTGTTCAGGAAATGCGGATTTCACCTGCCGAAATCACAATTTGTATGGACAGCCAAGCAACACTCAGAGCGTTAAACTCCAATGAGATAAATTCAAGATGTGTCGAAAAATGCGCCGAAGCCTTGAAAGTCTTTACACAGCACAGGGTTCAGCTTTGCTGGGTTCCAGGTCACGTCGGCGTGGAGGAAAATAAAAAGGATGACAAGCTTGCCAGAAAAAGATCTGACACTAACTCTGACCTTACTGCTGAAGAGGTAGACCCGCCTCTCAGCACGGCAAAACACTTTATAGATTGTTATTTCGAAAACTTGACTGCGGAACAATGGAGGGCCACAAGTGGTTGCTCCATAGCCCGTAGCATGTGGCCGAATATAAACCCAAAAAAAGACTGCAACTCTACTATCGTTCCGAAGAAAACAAGTTCGAAAACTTGTCGAGATTATTACTGGACACTGCCTAATCGGGGTTATGACCAATAAACTCGGCGCACCATCGAACGATTTCCGCAGAAGTGGTAGAGATGAAGAAGAAATAGAGTCAATAGTGCATCTACTCTGCGAATGTCCAGCTCTAAAAGAACGAAGGCTCGCCTGTTTGGGAGCAAGGTTCTTTGGCGTTCTGTACGACTTAGCAGGGGTAGCACTGAAAGACTTGAACAGATTTATTTGAAAATCAAATTGGTTTTCAGGATAAGCCAGGAAAACTTCCATAAAAAATTTGAAAGGGCCTTTAGGCCTCCGAGTGGAATTGCTTCTCAGAAGTAAACAGCCCTTCATACCTACATACCCTACCTATACCTTGATATCCACTTTTGTACAAAAGCCATCGACATTTTGGTATATTTTGCAGCTACTATGGTCGTCATTTTTGGCCCTTTAGATTGTAAAACTAAAAACACCACTTCGAATCGTGTCTTATAAATCTCATTCACTGTATTTTTGAACTGCACTCTATAAAATTAAAACGAGAAATGAAGAAACAAGTCCAGTGCGAAAAAACTACTGAGAGGTAGAAACTAAAATGCAATGAGTTATAATTATTGTGTAACAGATACGAATACGTCTTTCTTTTTTGTGAAAATAGGTGTGCTAATAAAGATTTATTTCAATGTTAAATATTGCTTATAAATTTCCAAACAGTAAAACAATTTCTGATAGCTTAAAACGTTAAACTTACACCTATATTGAAGGAGAAGGTTTGTTTTAGATAGGTCAATGCTGTTTAGTTAATAGCAGATGGATGGACGTCGACTACTGCCTTTGTCAGTGATCGAAAAACTAATATTACCTCAGCGATTCAATAAGAACATTGGCGTCATATCGTTTGTTTTAGTTGCACCTCGCACCTTAAATCTTATAGTGCAAGCAAATTTAAAAGAAATAAAAACAGTAACAGAAAAAGTAAAAAAATATATATTACAATTTTTCAAACATACATAGTTCAAATGCCATATGATAAGATTAAAAGAAACTTCGGAACAAATAAACCTTGCGAAGTTGAAATAAAAACTGAAACATTTTGTTTTGGAACTCACTAATCGATATTTTCAACAGAATAATAAAAATCGAAAAAGTTGTTTTCACATTGGCACAAGAATTTTTTAAAAAAAATAAAAAAATATATTGATCCCCGAGTGTAGTGGGAGCAGAGAAAAGCTATTTATCCTCGATTGTTAAAAATAATGTTAAGAAGGCATTGTGTAATTGGCTCACCAGTGTTTTTATTGTTGTTGGCCTTTAAACTCGAATTTAGAAGTTATTAAAGGCTCAATTATGTAAAAATAACCATTTGCGCCCTAAATTGTGACGTTATGACCCATTTTCTCGTAAAAGTGATCAATTAATGGTTTCTCTTCAAAGTAATAACTGGAGAACTTTCTCCAGGAAACTTGTTATTGCTTGAAATAAAAAGGTTGGGTAGCACCAAATACTGTTTCAAAAAACTGTTTTTTTCGAAAAAAATTGAGTTAAAAACAGAGTGTGGAAAATATCATTCACGAATGAAATGAATGAAAAATATTTCTGTATATGTACTAATTTTTTTCATTCACGAATGTAAAGAAAAATTTCATTCCATATCGTTCCTTTTCACGAATGAAAAAGAATAGAAACGAATAGAAATTAAAAATTCATTATGTATTCTTTCTATCCTCTTTCTTAGAATTTACAACAACAAAAATGCATGTGTGTGAGTATCTTTTCTTCTGCGCATATTTTTCTAGTATATAAAATAATACGATTTGGTATCTTTTTTAAATCGAGCTATACCAATTCTTATCACGAATTTATCACTAGTGATAAATATCACGAATGATAATTATTTTTGATTCTAAATTTTTTTATGCTCACTCATGAATGAAAAGAAACGATATTGAGAACAAAATTATTTATTTATTTATTTATTTACATTTATTAGTTTAATTAATTAATTAACAAAACTAAAAAAAAGCACTAGCTACTGTGGCTTTCGGCTTTACTTAAAAATTAATTACAATAACAATTAATTACAAAAAGAGAAATTAATTTAGGTTATTTTTAAATTTAAGTACATACCTACCTATATATAATATATTTTTAAATGTTTTTAAACAAATTTGTATTTTTAAGAATTTGATTAAATTGTGGCATGATTTTAAGTCCAATTTTTTAAAGGAGATTTCTTTTGAATCATTGATAATTAGGTATTTATAATCATGAAATATGTTGCAGTGTAAAATAATATGAAAAATATTGAGTTCATTATTACAGTAGTGACAAAGAGGTTTTGGGGATTTATCGAATATGAAATTATGAGAAAAATTGCAATATCCTAGTCGCGTTCTGCAGATTTTGGTACATTCTAACCTATTAAGATTATTTGGGTAAAGGGGTATCTCTCTGTGGGTGTTAATGTGTTTAACATATGGGTTATTTCTGTTTTCTTGCCAGGAAATTTTATGTTTGTTTAGGGTTGTTTTGTTAATGTAGGTGAGTAGATCACTAGGAGATGGGTTTTTTATGAAATGTAAGGGGTACTTGTGGGCAGAGGTGGCAACGTGATCAGCAAATTCATTCCCTTCTATACCAACGTGACTGGGGATTTAGATTAAAATAAGATGTTTACTATGTGTCATTAATTTATTTCTAACTTTATTGATAAATATTGAATTATTTTTTGGATTGGATATAGCATTTATTGTTGAGAGACTGTCTGAAAAGATGGCTGCTGATTTATTTTTGTTAATTGCATAGTTTATAGCTGCGTAAATAGCTGATAATTCGGCTGTAAAAATTGTAGAGAAATGAGGGAGTAGGGCTTGGTGAATGATATTTTTTTGACGGTCAACTACAGCAGTGGATACGAAGTTGTTGTTTTTGGAACCGTCAGTATATAGGTGAATGAAATTACTGGGAATTTCTTCAGATATAGCTTTAAATTGTTGTATAAAACTTGTTTTTTTAGTGTCGGATTTTTTGAAAAGGGAAAGTTCCGTGTTGATATTGTTTGGTGTAAAGAAAGGTGGGCGGGTTGAACAAGGATTCTGAGTATCTAGATATATTGTGTCTATATTAAGGTCATTTAGTTTTTTTATGGAGCGAGAGAGACATGATGGAAATCTTAATCGTCGTTTGTTTTTTAAAGTTTGGTTAATACATATAGGGGTATAGTATGGATTTTTTGTTAAATAAAAATTTTGGCAAAAGTCTTGAGGTTAGAATATCGAATCTTTCTTCTATTGTTTGCAGACCAGATTCTCCGATTAAATTCAAGATGGGGGTTGAGCGATGAGCATTTAAGGCTTTTCGAATGCAAGAGTTTAAAGGAGGTTTAAGTTTTTGTAAAGTGGTTTTGCTACAGGATCCGTATATTGTATATTGGTAGGCCACAATCAATTACACCTAAAATTAGTAATTTAAGGATGTGGATAAGAGTATTGATATGAGCATTACTGCTAGAAGAGGTAAGATATTTGAGTATGTTTAGCCTTTGTATTATTTTACACTTGACGTGTAGAATGTGGGAATTCCAGTTTAATTTTTTATCAAAATAAAGTCCGAGTATTTTTAGTTTGTCTACTGGTTCTGGAGAAAGGCCATTTATATTTAATGGAGAAAAGCTACAGTTCAGTTTTCTGCAGAAGTGTATTTGTTTACATTTGTTTATTGATATTCTAGCACCAGAAGTTAACCCCCAATTGATTAAATCAGTAAAAACGCTATTGATTTTTGCATTTAGTTTTAATTCGTTGTCTTCAAGACAAATGATGTATAAATCATCTGCATAAAGACAATGTTTTATTTTCTTGTATTTATCAATTATTGTAGAGATTTCCTGAAATCCTATTTTGAATAGAATTACGGAAATTGGGGATCCTTGTGGAATGCCAGAATTCATATTGAATAAATTTGAATATACACCATTGATTTTAATACGGAATTTTCTATAAGATAGGTAGTTATTTATGTATTTGTATATTTTAGGACCAATTGAAAATTTTATGAGTTGTTGTAATATTGATTGTTTTTGAATTCTATCGAAAGCTTTATCAAAGTCGACTGAGATTATGGTTGTATGGGATTTACTGGATATCTTTTTATGAGCGATATGGTCTATATAAATAAGAGCATCGATGGTGCCGGAACCTTTTTTGAAAGCGACTTGGTTATTGTTTAAAAAATTACTATTTTCCAGAAACCATTGTAATCTATTTGAAATTATTATTTTTTCAAGAAGTTTGCTGAGACAGGGTACTAATTACATAAAACGATCAATCGAAAAATTTGGTTTGTTGTATCGTTTTTGAATTACATAAAACGATGAATCGAGAGAAATCGTTTTGTTTATCGTTTTTCTCATCCAATTTTAATGAATTGTAAAACGATTATAAAATTGTTATCGAGCAAGGGAAAGTTTAAAGGAAAGTGTGATATTTATTGTGATTTTGTTAACTTGTGATTTTTAAATTTTTGTTTAGAAGCCTGAAGTAAACTTACTGTTTATAACAAGATTCAGAAAATTAGAAAACACTAACTCTGAATATGTTATAACAATAACTATAGAAACCAATAAGACTTGGCTTTAGTACAAAATCTATAAAAATAATTTTCTATTCAAAAATTCGTCTCGCATCCCAGTGAGAGCTTTTATTTTTCAAATCTAAAGCTTTGTTAGCTTAGAACAAAACCATTATAAACTTCATTTGTAATGACGAATACAACAACAAAACTTTGACGTTACATATTTATTTTTTGACAGTATTTTATGACGTCATACATTATTATGATTGCTTTGATCATGCTTTTCCAAATTTATGTTAAAAATTTTCATTTTTTACAAATGTATAACAAAAATTAATAATGATTACATTGTTGCCGTTATTTATATTTTTGAATTTTTTTTTATTTGATCAAAAATATATATTTGCTTTGGAAAATTTTTTTTTTAAATATAGAGTTTTTTTTTTTCATTTATTCAAAAATTAATAATGATTACATTGTTGCCGTTATTTATATTCTTGAATTTTTTTTTATTTGATCAAAAATATATATTTGCTTTGAAAAAATTTTTTTTGAAGTATAGAATATTATTTTTTTCTATTCTTATATTATACCTCTAGATACTATATAACATATATAAATATATATATCGCCCATTCCATGCATGACGGACGGGACATTGAAGAACATTTTTTTGAATCTTTCTTCTTTTTTACCTTTATATAAGTAGTTCAAATGTATTTCAGTTAAATGTAAAAAATAATGATCCACCCAAAGACCTATCAAACCGAAAAAGAATATGTTTTATAATAATATAATAATATAATATAACCGTAACATTAGCCATATTACTATCATAATTTCATATTGCATTTATTTCTAATTTCTTCTTCAGTCATATCTAATTTTATCCAAATGTCACACACTTTTTCTTCTATACATTTTTTCATTTCGAAATTTTTTACGCTCTTCATTGTTCATTCCTTCAACTAAATTTAATAAAACTATTCATTCCGTACGGGGAACAGGGCTGTATATCATAATTGTTTAGTAACATAATTTATTTCATAGAATATATATTATATCCTGGATCCAATAATGATTCTTTAATTTGGAGAATGAGTGAAGCAAGAAGACATTTCTCAGACAAATATCAAAATAGACTTAGCGATTGCTGGTTGTTGCCTGTTGGTGATGCTGGGTATGCTTTAGAACCCTTTTTTATGACACCTTACAGAGATGGTCAATGTTATTGTAATAATATGTACTTACATCTATTGTCTTTTGTTAAAAAGAATTGTTATATAATGTACGTATATATCCAAATTTCATTTAATATCATAAAAGGGTTTTCTCTTTGCTTCACATATGGTAAAAATTTGCCTGACTGTAGGTATTTTTGATTTGTACAGTTTTATTACACTATTTTTTAAAAAGGAATTTAAGTTGAACGAAGTGTTACTACAACAGTTGTTATATTATCTTTTAAAATATTTGTTGAATTGAATTTACCTATACTTACTTCAACAAATTCAAAAAAAAAATAATGTAGTTATATAGATTTCTTATGACTATGAAAAAAACAAATGTTTTTTACATGCTTTATATAGAATCTACAATAAATGCAATATGCAATTATGATAGTAATATGGCTAATGTTACGGTTATATTATATTATTATATTATTATAAAACATATTCTTTTTCGGTTTGATAGGTCTTTGGGTGGATCATTATTTTTTACATTTAACTGAAATACATTTGAACTACTTATATAAAGGTAATAAAGAAGAAAGATTCAAAAAAATGTTCTTCAATGTCCCGTCCGTCATGCATGGAATGGGCGATATATATATTTATATATGTTATATAGTATCTAGAGGTATAATATAAGAATAGAAAAAAATAATATTCTATACTTCAAAAAAAATTTTTTCAAAGCAAATATATATTTTTGATCAAATAAAAAAAAATTCAAGAATATAAATAACGGCAACAATGTAATCATTATTAATTTTTGAATAAATGAAAAAAAAAAACTATATTTAAAAAAAAAATTTTCCAAAGCAAATATATATTTTTGATCAAATAAAAAAAAATTCAAAAATATAAATAACGGCAACAATGTAATCATTATTAATTTTTGTTATACATTTGTAAAAAATGAAAATTTTTAACATAAATTTGGAAAAGCATGATCAAAGCAATCATAATAATGTATGACGTCATAAAATACTGTCAAAAAATAAATATGTAACGTCAAAGTTTTGTTGTTGTATTCGTCATTACAAATGAAGTTTATAATGGTTTTGTTCTAAGCTAACAAAGCTTTAGATTTGAAAAATAAAAGCTCTCACTGGGATGCGAGACGAATTTTTGAATAGAAAATTATTTTTATAGATTTTGTACTAAAGCCAAGTCTTATTGGTTTCTATAGTTATTGGTTATAATAAATGATTCATAAAACCAGAAAATCGCTAGTTCTATGGATCAATGATTTAAATTATTAGAAATTAGAAAACGCTAATTCTAATAAAGTACGCAGTATATCAAAAGACACCGTTGATTGTGATTGATAAACTGAATGTATTTATTGGCAAATTAATGTTCTTTATATACAATTTTTGATTACTAAAATTATTAATTACATTACCATATTTAGACCTTCCTAAGTGCATTATTGTCTTATTAACAAAAAGAGCTTACCTAAGTAATTACAAATTTTCTTTTACCTTGAACTTAGGTAGTACAATGCACTGAACAATGTTTACACCATAAAGTGTTAACGTTAACAAAAAAATATGTACATCAAATAATTTTGCATATATGACAAAAAATATTATGACAAATAATATGAATGAAATATGATAAATTGAATTTATTTATATTAACTAAAAATGTGGGTTAAAATTAATATGTTTTTTATACAAGTATATAATAATATGATATAGCATATACAGGGTGATTCCGTTACGGTGTCCGACCGGGAAACTACGGATAGGTCTCGGCGAGGGGAACAAAAAATCGTATTGGTGGGGTGGGGGGGCAATCTCAACGGTTTCGGAGTTAGAAGGGGTTAAAGATTTTTGGTACTTTTTTCATATTTTACCCTATAACTTTTCATAAGGGCACGCTAGGCTCACCAACTCTTCTACATAATTGTGAAGGACTCCTGTGCCTTTCCATCAACATCTTACCTGCTGCTGTGTATCTGATCATTCAGAAGTTATAAGGCCTCAAATCCATAATTTTGTCATTTTTTCACAGATTTTTGGACTTTAACCCTGCTTTACTCAAAAAAGGCTTAAATTAACCCTCATTTTTTATTGCAGAAAATGAAGGCTCAATTAATTCTACATCGATTTACTATCTTCATTTTTTTCAGAAAATGGATAATTTTTGAGATATTGAGGAAGACCTCTTAAAAAATCTGAAAATATTAGTCTGAAATTCATTGTATTATTGGACACGTGCTTTTATTACAGTGTAAATTGAAAATAGGTGCTCGGAATGCTAGTTTTCAAGTGCAAATATCTTGAAAACTATGCATTTTTTGAAAAAAATAAAGATAGCAAGTCGATGTAGAATTAATTGAGCCTTCATTTTCTGCAATAAAAAATGAGGGTTAATTTAAGCCTTTTTTGAGTAAAGCAGGGTTAAAGTCCAAAAATCTGTGAAAAAATGACAAAATTATGGATTTGAGGCCTTATAACTTCTGAATGGTCAGATACACAGCAGCAGGTAAGATGTTGATGGAAAGGCACAGGAGTCCTTCACAATTATGTAAAAGAGTTGGTGAGCCTAGCGTGCCCTTATGAAAAGTTATAGGGTAAAATATGAAAAAAGTACCAAAAATCTTTAACCCCCTCTGACTCCGAAATTGTTGAGATTGACCCCCCCCCCCCACCAATACGATTTTTTGTTCCCCTCGCCGAGACCTATCCGTAGTTTCCCGGTCGGACACCGTAACGGAATCACCCTGTATATTCTATTTCCCAACATCCTGGCCCCCGTTGAAGTCAATCACTTCAAAATCGTAATCGGATCTTGACCTAGTTTTTGGTACCTTTTGTTGTTGAATATGAAGCACCTTTGGTTTATTGCGCAGATGTCGTATGATTAGATATGCAATTATAATAATAATTATACATAATGATGAATATCCCAAATTGTATTGATGTATATCATGAGGTTGTAGCAGATTTTGTTGTTCTTTAATTTGATTTAATTTGGAATGTATAGTTTCAAATTCAATTTGATGTTTTTTGTAAATGAATGGAGTAAACATTGTTGTATTTTCTTCTTTGCTATATACATGTTCGAGTGTCATATTTATTTGTGGCTGAAACGAGCTATCTGATATTTGAGTATGTCCATATACCATTGCGTTAATGATAATATCATCGTCTTTAAGTATGCATCCATTTTTCAGTACGATAATTCCATTACCGTATAGTGTTTGTTGATAATTTTTGTCGCTGCATATAACTGTTACGAGATATGGTATGTCTAGTGAAAATATCCATTGGTTCGGCTTATTTAATTGAATCCAAGATTTTGTTGGTGATGTAATCTTGAAAGCACATGTTGATGGTATAGAGTTTTGCATAAATAGTTCTATTTCGCATATATGAATTTTAGATGTTCTATAATAAATTGGTTTCTTTTGCTCACAAAAGGTATGCTTTTCTGAAGTTTTTACACACTGTGCGTATTCATTTTCTGTCATTAAATAAAATTGATCTTTAAGTAGATTTGTCATTATAAATTTCATTGTCGTAACAATGGAGATGTGTGTCTTATTTATAAGTGTAGGTAATGGGATAATTTTGAACATATCAGAATTCATCGTGCTAATTAATGGGATTTGTATATTGAAGATAATAAAATTTCCTGTAGTTCCGCATTGTAATGTCATTAACTTGTAGAGCAGTGCTATATCAATTTTTCCACCTACGGTGGGTAGCTGTAGTCCTGGTGCTAAGTTTTCTTTAATAATTGTGATTTGTGATCTTAACTGGTCTGTTGTTATAATTAAAGGGTTTGCTTGACCATTGTAATGTGTGTCAGTTAAAATATTAACAATTGCATTTTGCATTAAATGACACTCATTAATTAGCGTTGTGATCAAAATCGACAATGTATGAAATGATTGAATAGCTTTTTGTTGTTTCATTTTAGTATTAAGATTTTTCATTTTTTCATACATTGTTTCTACGTGGCTTTCTATGCGTTGTAATTGAACAGTTCTTTCATCTTCATTCTTCTTGACAATGTTGGCTGTGGTCTCAAGGGCAGATGTTTGATTTTTTATTAACTTTAAAAGATGTTCTTCGTTATTTCTAACCTTTTCAACAGTGTCTGCCATTTGATTTGCATAATTTTCATCAAGAATGCCAAATAATTTATTAGCTACGGTACCTATTATATTCAAGGGCGATCGCTTACTACGCAGGCTAGTTACAGTTGAGTTGTTGTATTCGAATAGTGCATTGCCGTTTTGAATTACTTCCAGTTGATGTTGATACTGTCGTACAATTTCGGTGTACTGTTCGTTATGATTTATATATTTATTTAAACGTGCTAATTGTTTCATAGCTTGTTCTAACGTATGAATTGTAGCAAAATATCCTTTTAGGTCGTAGTAAGCTATTATATTCCATTTGGATTTGATCATTTCAGTCTTGCCGAGGTTCTCAAAATATATCCCTGTTTTGCTGTTCAAGCGTTGTATTTGTATTTGGTCTTGTGTTGGCAAGGCCAGAAGTGGTAACAACAATACTGATAACAGAAATACTTTTGCCGAATTTAAGTTATTGTTTTTACCTTTTCTTTTTCTTGATGTTTGTAATTTTTCGTGTTCTTGGGGATCTTGATCTTCCTTATTCATATGATCCGTCACTTCATTATCATTTTCCTGTCTATCAACTGGTAGAGGTGCTAATAAATGAATGACTCGTCGATATATGCCTGTAGCTGTTTTAACATCTGCTACCCTGACTTGTCCATCTGCTCCAGGTATTGTTTCTATAATTCTGCCCAGAGGCCATTTCAATGGTGGAACATTATCTTCCTTTAAGATGACAATTGTACCTTCTTTCATGTTAGGATGTTGGTGTGCCCATTTGGCTCTTTTTTGTAGTTGTGATAAGTATTCTAAGTATCAGCGTTTCCAAAAATCGTTCTTTATAAAATTTACTAATTGCCATCTTGTTAATAGTGATATTTTATTTTCTTCAGAATGTGTGTTGATGGATGACGTCAGAGGTTCACCGATTAAAAAATGAGCTGGGGTTAACGCTGTCAAATCATTAGGATCTGATGAAAGTGGTGTAAGTGGTCGTGAATTCAGAACTGCTTCTATTTCGGTTATGACAGTGCTTAGCTCTTCATAAGTCAATGCTGCTGAGTTGGTCGTGCGATATAATAGATTTTTTGTTGACTTAACAGCAGCCTCCCAGAGCCCTCCAAAATGTGGTGATCTTGGCGGAATAAAATGAAATTGTATTCGGTTGTCTAAACATGCTCTTACTATTCTATTTTTTGCATAATTATTATGAAATATATCTTCTAATTCCTTTAACTTGTTTTGTGCACCCACAAAGTTTCTCCCATTATCACAGTAGATATTCTCACACCGGCCGCGCCTTGAAATAAATCTTTTTAACGCTCCCAGAAAGCCATCAGTACTTAAGTCAGATACTACTTCTAAATGGATTGATTTTGTCGCAAAACAGCAAAATACGGCGATATAGGTTTTTTGAGGTCTTTTTCCTCGTATCTTAAATAGGGTGTAAACCGGTCCACAAAAATCTACACCGGAATTAAGAAATGGACGTGCTCTTGTTACTCGATGTTGAGGTAGATTTCCCATTTGCTGTAGACCTAGTCGTGGCCTTGCTCTTGCACACGTGACACAATTATTCACAATCGACCTTACTACATTGCGCCCTTGAAGTATCCAGTACCTTTGTCTTGATATTGCTAAAAACGCTTGTGGTCCAGCGTGTAAATTGGTTGTGTGTAGATAACTCATTATTAATTTAGTAACAAAACTTTCTGCTGGCATGAGAATAGGCTGTTTGGAGTTATAGTCAATATCTGATGCTTGAAGTCTGCCTCCTACTCTCAGCAGTCCATATTCATCCAAAAATGGTGTTAAAGTTACCAGTTTGCTAGAGGTTGGTAACTGTTTTTTACCTTGTATGCATTTAATTTCATCACTAAAGGCTTTTGATTGAATTTCTTGTAATATCACATATAATGCGTTGTCGAGTTCCTGTACGTTCAGATGCTCCGTTGATTTAATTGGTTTCCCTATTTTAAATGCTGTTTTAGCTCGTAGGACGTATGCCATTATGCGTTGTAGTCTACTGAACGAGTTGCCATGGTTAATTTCATATAAAGGGTGCTCATGATGTTGATGTATTGTTGTTAATGTATATTTCAACTGTTTTTCCTCTTCTTTAATACTAATATTTTGTACTTGTTCCATGGGCCATGAAGATCTCGATGTTCTTAAAAATTCAGCACCGTAGAACCACATTTGTGAGTTTTTTAGTTGCTGTGGAAACATTCCTCTAGATACAATGTCAGCTGGATTGAGTTTTGTATTTATATATTTCCATTTTGTATTTTGTGTTAATTCTTGGATAGCTACTATTCTATTTGAAACAAAGGTTTTTAAACTTGAGGCATCTCCTTGTAACCATGATATGACAATCTGCGAATCAGTCCAACAACAAATTTCGTCAAATTTTAAACCGATGTTTTCTTTTACGTAATCAACCAATTGAGCCGTTAATAGTGCAGCACATAATTCCAATCTTGGTAATTTTGTTGGTTTTATCGGTGCTATTTTGGATTTTGAGCACAATAATTTTACTAAGATGTCGCCGTTTGCTTTTACCGATCTCACATACAGTACAGATCCGTAGGCCTTTTCACTGGCATCTGAGAATGCGTGAAGTTCTGTACGGATGGTATTTTCATGAGTAAGCACCAATCTTGGAATTTGGATGTCATTTAATACGTTTAGTTCATTTCTAAATTGCGTCCAGATAGCATGCAGCTCTGCTGGTAACTCATCATCCCAGTCCAACTTGTTTTTCCATAATTGTTGTAGGAATATCTTACTGGTTACTACAATTAGATTTATTAGTCCCAACGGATCAAATATGTGAGCCATGTCTGCTAACACAGATCTTTTAGTGATCTTATTATGTTCTTTTAGAGATGATGTTATTTGGAACATATCAGTTATAGGATGCCATATCAGCCCTAGCGTTTTAATGTGTTCGTTATCAACATCACTAAAATTCAATTTTATCTCTAAGTCCTCATTCAGAATGTTTTGAACTAAGCTTGGATGGTTGCCACACCATTTTCGCAAATGAAAACCTTCTGACTTAAGCATCTCAATTAATTCCTTTTGAATCCTTAAAGCTTCATCAAGATTGTTGCTACCAGTTAAGATGTCGTCTACATAAAAATCTCTTATAGCGTTGGCTGCTAGAGGGAAGTTATCCTTTTCATCTTCTGCTAATTTATGTAGGCATTTGATCGCTAGGTAAGGTGCTGCCTTTGTACCGTATGTAACTGTACAAAGTTGGTAATATTTTATTGGATCAGCTGGGTGTTTTCGCCACATGATCAGCTGCATATTTCTATCTTCTTCAGCCACTAAAATTTGACGATACATCTTGTTTATGTCAGCGGTAAAAACATACTTTTTTGTGCGAAAGCGTAGTATTATTGCAAATATATCCTCCTGTATTTTTGATCCCTTTAGCATCAAGTCGTTTAATGAAAGGTTGTTTGTAGTTTTGGCTGACGCGTCAAATACGACTCTGAGTTTAGTCGTGCTACTCGATGGCTTCAAAACATAATGATGTGGAAGGAAAAAGTGCGATTGAGTGATATTTTTTGCACTAATTTCTTGCATGTGGCCTAGTTTTAAATACTCGTCCAGAAACTCTATGTATTGGTTTCTTATTATAGGATCTTGTGCTAGTCGTTTTTCAATGCTCAACAATCTTTTAAACGCCATTTGCTTCGAGTCACCCAGTATCGATGTTTCACCTAATATCGGGAGATTGACGATAAAACGTCCAACAACATCTCTCATGGTGGTGGATTCAAAATAATCTTCACATTTTTTATCTGATTGTGATACGCATTTTTTATTAGGGCATTCTTCTAAGCTCCAAAATTTTTGCAACTGCTTTTCAAGCTCCACGTTGCTCATTCCACAAAATGATTCATTGTAGTTGGTATGTGACACTTTTCCAAAGACAATCCATCCTAATGTTGTATTTTGTAAAATAGGAAGACCATCACCTAATTTTAGTTGTCCATTTCGAATAATCTCACCATAGAGCTCCGCCCCCAGAAGAATGTCAACGTTCTGTGGTCTGTTGAACTCAGGATCTGCAAGTTTTAAGTCTTTTGGAAGATTCCAGTTGTCTATATTTATGTAATTTTGTGGTTGATACCTAGTTATCTGTTTAATTGCATAAGCATCTATTTCTGTAGAAAATTCATGTACCTTTGATTTTAATGTAATTGTTAATTTATCATTTACTATTATTTTTGCATCTCCTATGCCTGATATATTCATGTTTACATGTGTATTTGCATGATTTAATTTTCTTTTTAATTTTTCAGTTATAAAATTCAATTGTGATCCAGAATCAAACAGGATTCTACATGTCAATGGCTTTCCTTCATGATCTTCAATATTTGCTAACGCTGTTCCAAGAAACACGTAGCTATTATTAATTTCACTAGTTTGTGCTGCTAAATTTGTAGGAGTAATTTGTTGATTATTTTTATTTTCATCAATTTTTTGTGTTTGCGATGATAATACAGCTGGTGCTGATGTTTGATGAAGAAGAGTGTTATGTTTTCTACCGCATATTGAGCATCCTCTTGATGGACAGCTGTTATAATTATGACCTTTTTTTAAACAATTTATGCATAAATTTAGCTCTCTTGCTTTATTTTGTCTTTGCAGGGTGGTCATTTTTTTAAATGTGTCACAGTAGTATATAGCATGTTGATTTTTGCATACTAAACATTGAATTTTTTTATTAGTGCTTACCATTAAAGCTGATGGTTTATTAGTTTTTTGCAGCGATTTGGTAAAGTTTGATTTCTGGCCCATAGCTTCAAGTGCTTGAAATCTTGTTTCTAAGAATTTCATAAATTTGTCTACTGATTGTAGTTCTCTTGAAGCCGATAATGTTTGTTCGAACAATGTGTGTGTATTGCTATCTATTTTTTTCAATAAAATATGCATTATGATGGGATCCCAATTGTTTTTTACAGGAATACCCATGGTTTGTAAACTTAGTAGACACTCTTTTGTGGTGTCATGAAGAGATTTCAACATTACTGCAGATTCACTTGTTAATTTTGGCTGAGCCATGAATTTGTCAAGAAGAGCAGTTACTAGCAGCCGTTTATTTTCATACCGATTTATTAAAATATCCCATGCTAGATCATAATTACTGTCTGTTAACGTTAAATGTCGTATTAATTTTTCTGCTTCCCCTGTGAGATTTAGTTTTAGATACCACATCTTTTGAGATTTTGGTATATTTTGATTGTGAACCATTTGTGAAAACAGATCGTGAAACTGTTTCCACTTCAAATAGTCACCATCAAATTTTGGGAGTGTTATTTTAGGTAGTTTTAATAAATTTTGATTTGTTGCAGCGGTATCACTAATTGTTAGTGCTTCTCTATTTGAGTTGTAATTATTACGACTGTCTTGATGGTTTTTTGTATCCAGAATTTGTTTAATTTGGATAATAGTATCTTGCACCTTTGATTCTATATCAAGGTATTCTTCGAGATTGTAATCAATTTTTGCTTCAGTAATATTTTCCCAAATAAAATTGTTTGTTTCTTGAATTTGCTTTCGGTAATGTTCAATTGTTTCAAGTTTAATATTAAAATATTGCTGCGACAGTTGCTCATTCATTTCTATGCTTGCCATAGTACTGTTTAAAGCGGATATAATATATTTTTGTTTGTCTAGAATTTTTTGTAGATATATTGGATTCATTTTTTTGTATAATAATTTTTGATCCATCTTTTGATGAAGAAGGACCAGTTTCATTTTTCGTAGCTTGAATTGGGCCAGTTTGATTATTCGTAGCTTGAATTGGATTGTTTGTAGGTGTTGCACCTTGATGTACATGTTCTATGAGTTCAGAAATTTCAGTTCGAATTGTCTCATACGGTTTTTGTACTTTATTGTAATATTCATTCACAAAATATGGGTGTGATAATTCATGAGCAAATTGAGATCTAATTGCATCATCATTTTGCTCGAATCGACGCCACAAGGCATCGATGTTAGCTAGAACCTCTTGCAAAAATTGTAAGTTTTTTTTTCTGGAGATTGTTTTTTGTAGTTATTAAGAACTTTTTCAAATTCTTTTCCAATCGTTGTTTGAGCAGTATTCAATGCCTCCATTGTATATTTCTTTGAACGAATGCACTAATATGTTTGTTATAAATGAGCACGAAAGAATTATAATATATTTTCGTAATTACCACCAAACGAAAAAAAAAATATATATTTTTTTTTTAAAAACGTTATAAAAAAATTCAGTATTTTGGAGCGATGTCCAATTTTTGTTCTGTTTCGGGGTCACCAAAAAAATGTTTATAACAAGATTCAGAAAATTAGAAAACACTAACTCTGAATATGTTATAATAAATGATTCATAAAACCAGAAAATCGCTAGTTCTATGGATCAATGATTTAAATTATTAGAAATTAGAAAACGCTAATTCTAATAAAGTACGCAGTATATCAAAAGACACCGTTGATTGTGATTGATAAACTGAATGTATTTATTGGCAAATTAATGTTCTTTATATACAATTTTTGATTACTAAAATTATTAATTACATTACCATATTTAGACCTTCCTAAGTGCATTATTGTCTTATTAACAAAAAGAGCTTACCTAAGTAATTACAAATTTTCTTTTACCTTGAACTTAGGTAGTACAATGCACTGAACAATGTTTACACCATAAAGTGTTAACGTTAACAAAAAAATATGTACATCAAATAATTTTGCATATATGACAAAAAATATTATGACAAATAATATGAATGAAATATGATAAATTGAATTTATTTATATTAACTAAAAATGTGGGTTAAAATTAATATGTTTTTTATACAAGTACATAATAATATGATATATAATATATATTCTATTTCCCAAAACTTACGTTGAAGTTTTTTTTTTCAAAAATGTAAGTAGAATAAAGAAATTGTACTTTTATTTTATGTATTATATTCTTGTTATGCAAATAAGTGAATTGTTTTTAAAAATTTTAACAAAAAACTTCACACATCAATATGCTGGAGTTCATATAATATAGTACATGGTAAAAATCTAATCTCTACGACGCATATTTTAATGAGTTTATGAATTCCTCATGTGTCGAATGTGAGGACCACACGAGTGAGGTGTGAGGTGTATTAATAAACCTCATGAGGATGAGTTGATGAATTCCTGATGAGTCGAATGTGAGGACCTCATAAGTGAGGAATTACGTTCCCTGTTTAATACTAATGTGTAATACTATCAATTTTTATTTATTTTTAATTTAGTTTATTCACTTTTTCTATTATTATTTTTAAATTAAATTGACATCATAGTACAAACTTTTCAACCGACTTCAAAAAAGCATCATTTATCCATGACTTCAAAAAAAGCGTCATTTATCCATCTTTCTGTTTTACAATAATTTTTATCTTTTATGTTTACTCTCATACAAAAAGTATAGAACTAAATTTGACGTTTACCAAGTCGAAGCGAAGCCAAGGTTTTGTGTTTCCTACTAAATTTAAATGTTACAAATGTCAGTTCAAACGGTTGAATCGGTAAACTATAACGATGAAATCGATTCGATTTATAAAATACAAGTTCGATAATCGAATTTTCGTGATCATTTTCATCATCGTTTATTTTAAGTTCGATTGATCGTTTTATGTAATTAGTATCCAGGATATTAATGAAATTGGTCGATAAGATTTAATATTATTACTGGGTTGGTTGGGCTTTAAGATTGGTACAATTGTAGAAATTTTCCATCTGTGAGATAGTTCCAGTATTGAAAATTTTATTATATAATGAAAGTAGCCTTTTTAAGGCTGTGGAAGAGAGGTTTTGTAGAAGGGGATATGAAATTTTATCAAAGCCAGGTGTTGTACCTTTGACCTGTTTGAGTGCTAGGTTTATTTCTTCTTCGGTGAGAACAAAATTATAAAATTCATGAGTGAATGAAAAATAAAATTCTTTTTTATTGTCATTCGTGAGTGAAAAAAATTTTTTTCATTCTTCCTACTCTGGTTAAAAATGACAAAATTCTGTGTTTGACGAATTGTATCTTCTATAGGAAGAGGGGCAAAACAATGGTCAAAGTCTATAAGAAAGGTCAAAGGAATTTCTATATTCCTTTAAAAGACTGAACTACTACAGGTTGAATAGTTTAAAGAATACAGGTACCTCCAAACTTTTTATGAGATTAACCCCCGCTCTGCCATATAAATTTTTTTCTCTCGATTAGAGCTGTTTGGGTATAAGTTTCAGTTTATATGACGCAGTTTGTTCTACTTTTTTAAAAATATAACCAACGAAATAAAAGCTGCGTTCCATTTTGGTAGTTTCATCTACTCCGGAGTAGTTTGTCCTACTCCCAAGTACTCCCAACTACACCATCTCATACTTTGGTGTAGTTGATCATCTTACTCAGGAGTAGTTATATCGATTTTTACCACCAGAGTATTTTTAATTTTCAAAACTTCCAAAAGATGGATTTGACTTTTTTAGGGTTATGTACTTTGTTTTTTTTGAATTTTTTTACATAAAATACAAATCATCATTATCAAATAAATCTCATTTTTTGTCAAGAACCTAAAATAGACAGTGAGAACGTATGTCAAATAAATTTTATGGATTTTAAATTAAGGAGGATAATATTTTTTTCATTTTTAATGTTGATCAAATTAAAAGAAAGTAGTGAAGACAGTAATGATGATGATTCACCTCGAAATACACAGCCGATAGAACAAATATTTAACAATAACATATTTGATCTTGATAGCATGCATTATATTTAAATTAAATAATGCTAAAATACGATACAAAATTTATTGAAGATTATTTATAAAATTGTTGAAGTAAAATAAAACATGCAACAATTATGAAAAAATTGTGTTTTTGATTTTCTTACCTCAACAAATACATACGTATGTATATGTATGTACATTTTTCCTAAACTAAAAATCCATTTTTATAACAAAGAAGAGAAAAATTTACACAGATTTGAAGGTTAAGAATTACTCTTGAATTGAATTGACCGTTCCATTTATTACTGGTGATGAAGTACTCTCAACTACTCCGGAGTAGATAAAAATACCAAAATGGAACGCAGCTAAAATCTATTTATTAAAAAAAAAGAAGACAAATATTCCCCATAAACCGATTTCTTAATTCTTGCACACAAAAAAGAAAAGCCACTTCAACCATCAGAAAAAAATTCATATTGACGCTATATTTGATTACTCAAGCTGCAGCCATGGCATGCAGGAATTTTCGACAGACATTTTCGGTCCACACGAACTAAGTACTTTGTTGCAAAAATATCTGGCATGCAATAATTTCTTGTAAATATAGACTGTTAGTTATCTGTCATTTACTACACTATGTATGAAGAATAGCTACTTTCGATTTACCATTTTCAAGTATTTGCGAGTACTAAAATGTGTCTTAGATAAATTGGTAAATCGAACGACACAAAAATTTTGAGAAGTGTAATATAACCTAAAAATAATTGTTGTGGTATATGTATCAAAAGGAAACCATGATATCATTTCTTCATCACTAGTCACTAGAATAAAACTAAAATCAATTTTAATTATTAGAAGATAAAACACGTAGTTATTTATCAAATTAACTTACCTCCATTATTTTCTAGTTTCAAATTATTATATTATATTATATTATTTATATTATATTTATATTATATTATTATAATTTATTTGCACTTTTTTAATTTGTTTTTTATTTATATCGCTTTGTTTACAAATTGTACATAACCTATAAACAGGCCCGTCTTATGCTATAGGCACAATAGGCACTGTGCCTAGGGCCTACGATCCTACAAGAGCCTACGAAAGTATAAAAATTGATTTTACTTGATTGACCCTTTTTTTTTTTGCTCGTTAGAAAATTAGACAACTCTAGGGGCCCCTTTTTTTTGCTCTTCTTAAATTCTTAATCTTAATCCAAAGTGCCTACGGCCTACGACAATCTTAAAACGGCCCTGCCTATAAAAAAGAATGATATCTATATTTTCAAATTATAAAGCCATTTGTTGTTAAAATTTTGCGTAACTACTTGCGTCTACTTGAAAAATTTCACATGAGTAGCTGCGAGTAGATGATTTAGTACAGACTTTCACCTTATCTACTCGCAAGTACTTGAAAATGTTAAATCAAAACAAATCGAAAGCAGCTAATAGTGTAAAAACGAATGGCGATAATAATAAGAATCCAACATGTGGCGTTGAAAAAACAATGTGAAACATGCATTGTTAGAACTCGCAAAATAATCAATTTATTTAAGAGAGAAATAACAACACAATTTTAAAAGTATATATACATATATATATATCTATATCAATATATATATAGTAAGATCTTTTGCAATTATATGCAAATGGTCAAAGTAAATATTTTTATTCGAATTTACAGTTAAAATAGGATTTACATATGTGTTAATGTATGTATGTATGTTTATTTTAATAGACACATTATTATATTTATAAAAAAATTGATTAAAATTACCATTTTGTTGTATTGTCCTGAAATTCTACCGAAGTTGTTTATCACAATTGGCATTTCGCGATTTATTTCTATTGGTAGATAACTAGTGTGTGCTAATATTTTTTGGCAAATAAATGTTACATAAAGAATACCGAAGATCCAAAAATGAAATTTTTCCATGTTTCTGTAAAAAAAAAGTATGGATTACAATTAAATTCTTATTCTTAAACGTTTTTATAATAAGTAGGAATGTTTGGGAGCTTTGAAACCACCGAGTGTATATGTATGTTGTATCTTTAGCATTAGAGCTGATTGCATGTACCATTAAAGCCGATTCATGCATATCCGTTCCGATCCTGCTCATTTTTATATGTGGTTTGTGACCGAAATCGGGCCTTATGTGTAGGAACAGACACATTTAAATCACATAAAAACATGTAAAAATACCCAAACCTGGTCGAACGGAGTGGATCTGAATCGTTGCCAGATAGGATGTGTGTGAATCGAATTTTAAACTACAGATACTCTTATCTGTGAGATATTGAGGAAGACCTTTTGAAAAGATTGAAAAAGTAAGTCTGAAATTCATTAGATTACACTGGTCTGCAACAAAATCCTCCTTCAAATAAAAATATTATATGTATGGAGATTTTAACGTGCTGAATCTATATCTGCTGTCCTTTTTTTTCTGTCACGTACGGTTTTTTGTAGATACTTACTTATTTAGAAACGACCTGCTATGTAAAGTACATTTGGGTTTTTCCTGTCTCTATAAATTGTATCAATTCTTTTGAAATTTTTATCACATAAAGGTGCTCCTACACGATCTGGCAAATTGACAGATATCTGTCCATTTTCGTGGACAGATGTTTGTCTGACTGATTACACTTGTGGCAGATATAAGATATTCGGGGAATTTTTGACTGTCAGATTTTAAGGACAGACATCTGTCTTCATCTGCCATAGTGATTACACGCATCTGACCACGAAAATGGGCAGATAGCTGCCAATTTGCCAGATCGTGTAGGAGCACCTTAATAATTTTTATATTACCTTAAAAGCCTTTGAAAATATAGATATACTTATCAGTTTTTTTTTAGGTATAAGTAGTTAAAAATTCCTATATAAGCCTGTCTTTCCCATGACTAGTCAGTTTTGTTTAAGTGGTTAATTTTGTCAGTCGTTTCAAATTAGTCAGCTGTGTATGTTTTTGTTGAATATTATTTACGCTGAGTACGTTCAAAAGTTGTACAGTGGTTGTTTCTGTTTTAAACTGAGTATTTTGGTAAGTTTTGCACAAAATTTATACATGCAGCGAAAAGTTTTATTTATTCTTAAATACAGAAACAAAAAAAGTCAAATGTTGAGAACATATAGCATATCTTATTCGTTTTGAATACTAAGGACCAATAATTATTGAAGACGTGCTTTTATTACAGTATAAATTAAAAATAGGTGCTTGGAATGCTAATTTGCAAATGTAAATAAATATCTCGAAAAATGTGCATTTTTCGAAAAAAATGAAAACAGAAAATCGATGCAAAATCAATTAAACATTCTTTTTCTGCAATAAAAAATGAGGGTTATTATCAAGCACTTTTCGAAAAAATTAGGATTAAAGTAACAAAATGGGTGAAAAAATTACAAAATTTCTGAACAGTAAAAGGTACAGTGGTATGAAAGATGTTAATGGAAAGACATTAGGGTTCTCTACAAAAAGGTAGATGAGCTTAGCGTGCTTCTGTAAAAAGTTATACGGTAAAAGAAGGAAAAAGAACCAAAAATACCCCCTCTAACTCCGTAACAATTGAGATTGCTCTACTATTGAAATAAAGAACAAATCATTTCGATAGATAGATTGAAACCTGCACATATTTTGAATCAAGATGTATTTACAAACGCAGATGATTATATAAAAACTAGATCTGCATCGAAAAGTAAAGTCATGTTTAAACTCTAAATTAATTTGATCCATAAAATATGCATGTAGATATATACATATATATATATGTATATACCTCATAGAATTATGGTATAGAATACGAAAATAAGATTAAAAAATAAAAAACAAATACATAAACAGCTTATGCATATACAGGGTGTTTCCGTTATCCAGGAACAACAGGATACCATAGATAGGGCTCATCCTGACAAACAAAAAATCGTATCGGAGGGGGGGGGGGAAATCCCAACGGTTTGGCCGCTAGAGGGCGTTGAAGTTTTGTTGCACTTTTTACATTAAACACCCCATAACTTTTTGCAGGGGCACTCTAGGGTCACTTTGTATTAAGAAAAAATGTAGAAGACCCTTTGCCCTTTTCAACGATACCTTACTTGTTCCTCTTTTGATAACTGTTAAAAAGTTAGAGTCGTTTAAAATCAAAATTTTGTGAATTTTTACACATTTTTTGTGTTTAACCCTGCTTTACACAAAAAAGGCTTAAATTAACCCTCATTTTTTATTTCAGAAAAAGAAGGCTCAATTGATTCTGCATCGATTTGCTATCTTCAATTTTTACAAAAAATGTATAATTTTCGAGATATTAAGGAATACCTTTTGAAAAAACTGAAAAAATAAGTCTGAAATTCATTGGATTATTGGACACGTGTTTTTATTGCACTGTAAATTGAAAATAGAAGCTAGAAATGCTAATTTTCAAATGCAAATAACATGCACCTACAATTTTAAATGGAATATGAATCACGATAATTTTAAGTGGAATATGAATCTCTAAATTTGTTGGTATGACAGGGCTGGTACTAATGTTTTTCTAGTTGGACTTGTGGACTTGCTATGGCCAGTAAGCAGAGCCACCAATCTACTACAGTACCGACCATTTATATAGCAAAACCAAATTAATTGGTGCTTATCCAAAGCTGAGTGAACAAAGACGGATTCGATCTCAGGACCTTCAGCATCAAAAACCAGCAGTCTAACGCTTCGACCAATGACTGCATCACGTTATATTTCAGCTTAGCTAAATTATTTAAAAGTTTTCATAAATTAGTAGAGATAGAAAAAAGTATAAAGCCGCTTTTTTAAAAATTGTTTTTTTCGTTTTTTTCATATTTTTCCGGATTTTTTCATAAAAATCCTGCTTTTTTCATGTTTTTTTCACAAATGATTTAAACATTTACCCGTTGCTTTTTATCGGTTTTTTTCCAAAAAAGTGGAAAAAAACAGAAAAAAACATTTGTTTTTTTCATAATCATAGGAAATTTATATACATTCATTTGAACGGTTTTTTTCAATTTTTTAAAGTAAGTAGGTAAATTTAATTCAACAAATATTTTAAAGGATAATATAAAAACTTTGTAGTAACACTTCATTCAACTTAAATGCATTTTTAAAAAATAAACAATGGTATTATAAAATTCGACAAATCATTAATACCTACAGTCATGGGTATTATACCCATCTTAAATGGGTATAGAAGTTTTTCCAGTGTTTTCAGCACAAAGAACGTAAGACTTATTGATCTAAATCTTTCGTGGATTCGTTATCCTTCTGATGAAAAAGGAATACTAACACATCTTCCACTTACACATAATTGGAATTAAAAAATATTTTTCGTTTATTTCCTTGGTTAGTTGGTTGGTTGGTTGGCGTGGTGGTTCTTTGGATTGCTTCCGAAGACCCAAACAACACTAACGTTTTGATACCACACACCTTGCAGTTCTCAAATCAAAGGGTTGTAAGTCCTTCTATCAAACATGCACCTACAGTTTAAAGGGAAATGCGAATCACTTAATTTGGTGGTAAAGAAAGAATTTTATTCATGTGACAGGGCTTGGTACTAATATTTCTTGTAGTTTTTTGTGGATTGAGTTAACCGAGTAGCTTAGTACTGAGCACTTATACCCACTTTAAACTGAATTGGTACTCATTCGAAGCTGAGTGAACCTAATTGGACTCAAACCCGAGACCTTCAGCATCAGAAGCCAACACTCTATCCCTCCGTTCACTGCCTGTCCGTTCATTCCCTTAGAACTGAAAGCTTTTTATTCCACCAAGGTGGAAAGTTTCCCTACTATTTGGCTAGACAAGAAGCTTCAAAAATCGAGCCCATGGCTTTTTAGAAGGCTTTTACTCTTGTTGCACCTTGAGTCTGTGTTTTTAACCTGTTTGTTTTCAGTTACATAACTTATTTACTTTCAAGGACTCGATTGAATATCTTCTAATCAATTGTTTTGGTTTTATCAGCAGCTCAGAACCCTCTGTTTAAGTTTATATTGAATAGAATGTGCCTGTGATCGGGAAAAAAACTATTTTTCTAACATCCTGCACTTTTTCAGTTAAACAGTCCAATTGTTTTCACACGATTAGACCGGGAAAAGAAGATCCACAGAGCCGGCATGCAGAAACAAATCACTCAGTACAACCGACGTTGCCTGAGCATAGGGGGGGATCATCAGCTCACCCTACTCTCTATCTCTCAGGACGGTAGCCTACACACTATCAGCTTAGGTGAGATTTGAAAGGTTTACTCTCCTTTGTTGAGTAGGCTAATAGTAGTGAATTCGGGATTTCCAGCATAAAAAAAATCAATGCAATACCAGCTAAGCCACCGACTCTTATGAAATTATTAGTTTGAGAATTTACTGGCAATTATTGCTTCCCAACTCTGACGAAATATGGATGGACATTAAATATTCCGACAATTTTTGGCTTCTATTGGAAATCACTTACTAAGACAATATGTACAGAGCCATTGAAATTGATTCTAGAGACCCTAAATTAATGGGACATTGCCATTAATTACCTTTGCCGGAAATTTTATTTCAAACTATCATTTTATCCTCATTAAATATACACAAATAACTCAGTGCTGATCCTATCACTCTTGTGCTATTGATTTGATAGAAATCATAGCTTGTTTTAGAATTAAAACTAAATAAATACATATAGTCTTTATAACCACGCTCGGAGGTCTACCCACATTAAAGGGCGTGGTTGAGTCTTGTCAACAACAAGGTCAGTGTCGAAGGGTCTTTGGTCTAAGGCCACATACTGATTGTATCTGTTGGAGATGAACTGAGGTAAACACGTGTGTTCGGACACTGAATGGACTACAGAAGGAAATATGCATAGGGATAACTGGTGCATTAAGCCCAGCTCCTAGTGCTGCCCTCGAGATACTAAATCTGATAATACTGGGTCTTAAAATTCAGGAGGTAGTGATGAAGTCAGTCTATCGTCTGGAACGCAGTGGATGCTGGAGAGGAAGGACAAACGTGAATGATGCAGTGATGTTTAACAAATTTGTAGAAAAGTGCAATCTTTTCAACATTCCCTGAGATTGCATGATTTCACGTGTCACATTCGGCAGAAAATTTAGGAATGGTAAGTGGTTTCTGTCTTTCAAGAGGAGATTTACTACATATCAAGAGCGTAATGCCTGGGTGGTCAAGAAGTAAGTGCACTCGGTCATCACACCACAGCTCAGGTCGCGTGTTTGATTCCTGGCATAATTTTGGTCGTCCACTTTTTCCAATACTTGATTTTCCTGTATGTATTTTTTACTCCATTTCTCTGCATAGAAGCAATGTATATACATAGAAAACTCATAAGATAAAAAAACTCCCTAAAATAACTCTAAATTCCATCATAATAACAACCATCATAATCCAGTAGAACAACAACTAAATGGCTGCAAGAAGACACAAACTGCAGCAGACAAAAAAAATACAATAGAATTCTACATCAACATAAGAAATTTAGGTGGTAAGAAAAAGGTAGAATAATCCAATCTAGAATGAAGATGAACAAGAATAAAGTGAAATTTGGTAGAAACACTTTAAAGAAACTTAAGTTCAATCAATATGGATAATAATTTGAAAATATTCAGAAAACTTTAGAACTTGGTATTGACTTTTCAACAGTAAAATCACAAATGCAAAACATACGATATGATCAACATTTTTCACGTCACTGCTAGGAGCAGTTATACGATTATAAAAAAGTGAATATATATGATTTCTTGTGTTTTTAACACTACACAATATAATTTTAAAGGATATTTTAGACTGAAAAAATCAATTTTGGCCATGAATTTTGAATTCTATACTAAAGTGCAGCGTTAGAAAAAATATGGACTATTGAAGAAATACCAACAAGCTGGAAAAAAAGCCTGATAGTGAAATTACCAAGGTGACTTAAGAGATCACAAGAATTGGAGAGGCATTACATTACTGAATACAATCACGAAGATAATTGCACATATGTATAATAAATCAAAGATTAATGAATATTATCGGACATGAACTAAGAGAGAAACAGGCTGGATTTATACCACATAGAAGTTATATAGATCAAACACACTAAGACTGATGAAAGCACAATCAATAGAATGGAATACAACACTATACATAAGATTTTTAGACTTCGAAAAAGCATAGGACTCCACATACGAGTCGAAAATCTGGCAAGCACTAAGAAATAAAAAAGTACCTGAGAAGCTATATGGATGTGAAACTTGATTCTCAACAAGAAAATCAAATGAAATCAAATGCCAAATGTTGAATTATGGCGAAAATATACAGAAACCAATAATTCAAGATTAGAAGATAGAGTTGGATAAGTAATACAGTGAGATAGTATCACACATGTGGCCTCAGAGCGGAATACACAAGGACACAGAAGTAGAGGCAGACCAAAATGAACATGAAGAAGAATGATCATGAAAAAAGCTGCAGAGACTAGCAAGACTTGGTCACAAATAAAGCAAATGGTAGTGAACAAGGTGCGGTGGAAGAGCTATGTAGAGGCGATAATGTTTTCACGAGGAATAACAATAAAAAAGAAGAGCGGCATGCTTTTAAATTGACCTTCTGAATTTGCGGTGATAGCAGACCTACGCCGCAAGCTCTGGAGAGCCTAATCACGAGATTCAAAATTGTTCAGGAATGGAAAAAGAGACTTGAAGCCATCAGCAAACACAATGGACTTGAGGTTGTGTGGGTCCCAAGTCACCATGGTATAGAAGGTAATGAATACTCCGACGGTCTTGTAAAGGATAGTACATTTTCTTTTAGGTACCAATTTCACCTCGATTAGTGAGTGGATCACCAAATACATGGAAAAACTCCATGCGAAAAGTTCGTCTGCATATCTGGTTGCAGTGGTGGTAGATGCTTTATGAAAAAGCCTGAAAAAAGAATGGCTAGATTTCTCATAAACTTTACATAGTAGAAGGAACTGTAGGGCTTTCGTTAGGCTTATCTCAGAGCATAGTACATATAACCACAACTTAGTGGTCATCAGAGCACCATCTCTGCCGTTGCCCGGCCTTCTCTAGGATTAGGATATATGTGAAACTCTGATGCAATTAGAATTATCATTAAGACATCTGTTCTCAACCCCCAGACAAAATCATCTTGTTTATTAGGAAAACGAAAAGATTTTACTAGAGACAGGAGTACAGCAGAGTACAATGGGCTCTCATGTTTAAGTGTTCGTGGATTCCTGAATCTCCCACCCATACAAACAACAACAGCAACATCTGATATGAAGTTCTGGAGGGAACGCTCCCGTGACACCCCCTACCACCGTTCTGTGCACCCTACTGAGTTTAGAGAGGAATGGAAGACATTTAGATGCCTGTATCCCCTCACCCACACAAACAACAGTAACAACAACACTCGTTGGTAAGAAAAGGAAGATCAAGCCGAATCAACACTACTTTGAATGCTTATAGCTTTTTGATTTTTTTTTTGCGAGCCTAGCTTAACAACAAAATCTTTTCTGTGGAGATCCAAAATCGCATGCTTCCAAAACTTTTCTTTTCACACAATCTATATATTCGAGTAAAACAGATGAAATTTATCTGACAATATAATTAATTCCCCATTTTTAATCTTAGCCACTCTCCCTTCTTATATTCTACGTCAGTTCTAATAGTAAATCCACCAACACTTTCTAATACCTCTATTCTTATAGAAGTAATGTAATGCTTTGAGCCACTGAATTAGAAACTTTGTCACATGCCTTATTTACAACTATGGCCTTCGCTTGAAAACAAAATAAAATAACTGTTTCATTGATTTTCACAATACCGTAATCAAAAACATCTCTTACCTCAAAAAGCCTCGGTTGAAAGATATTTTACCCTTTTTGAAGAAGATGAAGATGGTATCCGAGAAATACCAATTAAACCTAATTTTTTACAGAAATTCACTTTTTTCGCCTCTAAATAGTCTCAATGGCGTTTTTGTGTTACTGTGACGTCGCAAATATTATGATAAAAAGGTATTTTTTATAATTATAATTATAATTTAATAAAAAAAATACTTACAAAAACATTCCCGCTTGAACTTTGGATTTTAAAAAATAAAATAATTTTCAAGAACGTTTGAGCGTTTACATGTATAAAACTTTAGTACTAATTTAGAAAAAAAAAACACTCGTTAATTTAAATTATTCCGCAATTTTACAAATTTAACACAATTTTTTTATAATCATAAAAGTGCAAACGTCTATAATTATATTTGATTATAAAACCTAATACGTATAACATTTAACGACAACTTACATCATACAGAAATAAAAACTTGTTTTTTTGTTTATTGTAGGTACATACATACATATTTCAAAAACAGATAGTAGAACTCCGACACAAAAGTTGTCGCTAAGGTACACTGTCGCACTTGCGTATTTTTAAATTAAAATATGTATATTGAATTCGTAAGAGGTAACTGTTTGTATGAGGTGAATTTATTAATATGTAGATATGTTTTCCACATTTACCTGCATATTTTTAACAAGCATTACAATGTACTACTGATATTGAATAGTCATACTCATGAACTTAGTCTTTTGCTGAATTAAATTTTGTTGAAAGTTAACTTCCTCAAAAACGTAATATTATAATATTACTCTTTTAGCTTTTATTATACCATGTTGTTACTTGTTATATGGAAAAATTGAACTTCTCTTTATCTATGAATACGTATAAAATATCGTACAAATGTATGTTTTTTTCTGCGTTTAGTATCGTTTCATTTTATAAAAAAAATGAAGGAAAACTAAAACATATACTATATACATACATGTATGTGTACTATGATATACTCTAATGAATATACATATTTAAAGTATATACATATGTAAATATATATGTATGTGTATTTGTATATAATTTATATAAAAGTTATATTATCAATACATAGTACATAACTATTTGTGCATATAAATACATATTTCAACCTTTGGTTATAAAAATGATCATAATTTTCCACAAAATACCGGTACAGACTTTAGGTTGGTATCATTAGAGCTCTTATATTTCTCTATATTTTAATAGGAAAAAGTCCTTAGAAATAAATTTTTTTTAATAATATTTGTGGACTCAATTTCATGTCCAATATTATTTGTAATTTATGCAAGTGTTCGAACTAATTATTTATTAAATTGATGGTTTATATTTTTTTAATCAATTATTATGATAATAGATAAAGCAAACAATTTGGAAAAAAAGAAGATTTGTTTTGGTATTTCAAGTTAATTTAGTCGGGATAAGGTGATCATAATGGCATGTAAGGTCGAGATTTCTTTGGAAATAATAGATATTCATATTTTTTCTCATTAGAGCTGTGGCAATATCTGTACCTACATCTCGTTTGGGATGAGACCTAGCCTGTGCGCATAAAAATCTACTAGACTCCAACCATTGGCCTACCACAACTTCTTTCCAGTGAAACGAGTGCTTTAATTTCCACTACGTATCAAAAGCTAGACAAAATTTCCAATTAAATTAACAGTGGAAGTAGAACAGACAGATTGCATAGAAGTTTATGCATTTCTAATTTGAGCCTTATTTTAAACTTGATCATTTTAAGCTATGGCCTTGAAACTTCATCAATTACTTTAACGAAAGGTTTTTCACAATCCCTCCAATTTTGCGTATTTAGGTGTACATCATGCATTTTGTATGAAAAAAATTTTTTTTTTCTTTTAAAAACATATATTTCAGCATTCCGTGAACAAAAAATCGTTAATCTTCTACGAAAATACTTATTTATTGACGTCTTCTTATCAAAATTCTTCTTCAATATAATATATTGCCTCTACATGAGATATTACAAGTAATGAGTTACAGAACTTTGCTGAATATAGTAAATGAGAACTCATTTGGAGATATTATGGGCGACGACTACCGACTATGATAGGTATGTACATTGTACATATATAAAAGGATAGAAGGTTTGTGAAATAAGAAGGTATACGGAAGAGAACTGCATAACTTTGGAGATAAAATTGACAGTTAAGCATGATATTGTACTGGAAAATTTGGCAATTTTTAACATTGAGATTTATAGTTTTTTAACATTGCAATAATGATATGATAAAAGTTTATTTTATGTAAAAAAGGCTTGTTAATTTAAATTTATAGATATATGTACATATGTACGAATTTGTATGTACATACATACCATTAGTTCATTAATATTTCAATATTTAAAATTTTTAAATGTACGTATAGTTCTTAATAAGAATAACTCATTGTGTACAAATTTCTAATACAACACTATGTAGTTAAAAATATTAAATTTTCTATAAAATGTAAACTTATTTTAAAACATTTGAATTTAGTAATAGAATAATTATATTCTATTATACTACTTTATTTTCTTATTAGCTTTAGCTAAGAATTTCTAAAACTCTCAAATGATATGATTTTATGTTTTTGTTTTGTTTTATTTTTGTAAACAAATCTAGGAATACGTATCATAGCCATAGGCAATAATAATTTTTTAAATTGATTTTTCTTTTTGTAAGTTATTAGAAATCCTTCAGTAGACTTTTATAAGAAAAAGATATTTTCAGTTATAATAAAAATCAATTGAGAATTTAGGGTAAAACATAGTTCACAAAAATGATTGAAATTAAGCAAAATAAAAAAAATTTAAACTAACGAATTTTTGAAAACAAAGAACACTTTGTAAAAACCAGAAAATAAAGACTTCGAAGAGCTATGATTTACATGCAAAAACAATATAAATACAATATAATTAATTTCATCAATAGAAATAGAATTCTAACCAATATACCTACTCTTAGTCTTCGAAGCTACTTATTTGAAATCTGTGCATGAAAAAAACTTTTATACTAACTATACAGTTTACACTGATTCAGTTTAGGTGCCCGACCCGAAAACTACGGTGGGTAGGCAATCTCAACCGTTACGGAGTTAGAGGGGGAGAAAAATTTTTGGTACTTTTTTCTTTTTTTACCCTATCATTTTTTACATGGACACGCTAGGGTCATCTAGTTTTTTGCAAAATTGTAAAGAACTCCTGTTTAGTGTATAGAGACGAGTTTCATACTGTTTGAAAGGGCAAAGGGTGGTCTGCATTTTCTTGTCGAAACAGACTGCTGTAGGGTGCCCTTGTAAGAAGTAATAGGATATACAGTTAAATAAGAGCAAAAAAACTTCAACGTCCTCTAGCAGCCAAACCGTTGAGATTCGCCCCTCCAAATGATTTTTTGTTTGCCACGATGAGACCTACCACTGATATCAATCCAAAGCAAACCAAATCTTCTGCTGTCATATGTAATTTTAGCTCATAGAAATGTTCTTTTTGGATATATGACAATTTTTGACGTAAGTTTTTAGTAATTGTTTTTTAAGCTATTTTATTAGATGGTTCCACTTTGCGAAAGTTGCTAATAATAATTTCTTTATCAATGATTGGTTAAAAAAGGTTAGGTTGATGACTTCTTGCCTAATAATATTTTTTGAGATAGGTTTATTGCCTGTATTATTACCTATGTATATTACTATCATACTATTAAATACTTACAGGTACTCACCTCTTTTGTTGGTATCTGAGCTTCACCATACCTTGTGATGTACATTCGCATCGAATACTCAGAACTATCTATACATATGTTTCTCTCCTTCCAGTACTTGGTCATTTTTGTATTGAGCTGGGTGAAGGTTCTGCTTCTGTAATGTCGAAGTAAGTGGACCCCACAATAGTTTTTTGCTTTCTCAACTGCGTTAGTACTTACGCCACTATTGCAACCAGATCTTGTGTGATAAATTCTAGAATTGTAGAGAAGTATATTATGTTATTTATTTTTATTAACAAGGATGATCTAGGCTTGTTGAATTCAATTCTATAAATTAACTTACAGTTAGGTGTTACCTTATATCCGCGTGGTCCTTGATAAACCTCGGCAAAGGACATCTGAGGCAGCTTTGGAATGGTGAAGGTTTATCCATAGACATTTATATTGGCATTTATTAAGGCTTTCTTTTGATTGATACTAGGACCTTTGGCTCTTTCCTTGGGTTTGCTTACACGTTTTTTTTTATTGTGATTGCTATTTCAGGTCTGTCCACATATACACTCGCGGACACTTGATTATGAACAACTGTTTTTTGCCTGGATTTCTAACTGTATAGTTATCCTAAAAATATATTGATATGAAATAATTTTGTTTAGAGCATTCAATAAAAAAATTAGATAACTATGGAAATTCCTTTAATTAATAAAAATTTTAGGATACTTTTTCCAAAAAGGTATGAAACTAGCGCGACACTTGTTTAAGAACAGGTAAAGAAAAAAAACAAAAAAAACCCTTATATAATCGCATTTTTAAAAATTTTTTTTGTTTAGTTTATATGTTTACCATTATTACTAATCCATTTAAAAATTCTGTTCATTGAAGACTCGTACAGGGTGGTTATTAAATCTTGTGAAATAGAGTTCCAGGCAAGTAATACTGACCCTTTAAGATCTCCTATATGTTATTTTATTGCTGTTCTGATACATAAACACGTCGTCATAGCCAGCCCCAAACATTTTCTTTTATTTTTAAATCTGGTGACAGCGACGGCCATTCCATTAAATCGATTCCTTTCTTCCTAAACCATCGTTGGACGAGCCTTGTAGAGCGTTATCTTGTTGAAATATGAAATTCTCCATTTCCAAACGTTGTGCTATTTTAGCTTCTGGTTGCTGACAATATTTTAGTACTTTTCCGCATCTATACGACCATGAAAAATTTTAATATCGACTGGTGCGCGTAAAGAAATGGCACCCTATATCATTACGGAACCACCTCCTTGTAGTCGTCGTGATAATATTAACTCTTCTTCACAGATATCGTAAAAATAATATTGAAAACCATCGGGACCTTTGAGATTAAACTTATTTTTGTCAAAAAACATTACTCGAATCCATTCGTCATGCCATGTGTGCTTTTGCGAAACTCATTCTTTTTTCTATATGCCTGGGAGTTAAAGCTCGCTTTTTTTTTATTTTTACCCTCTTAATTACTGGAGACTTTTTCAGGGTTTTCGAAATAGTGCGTACTGATGCGCGGGCACCATATGTATCCCTAATTTGCCTCGCCGACATGATAGAATTAGAAGCAACCCTTAAAATTCCTCTTTTCTTCGCTTCCTTTGTACCCTTTTTTGTCCTTTTTGAAAAAATTATCCTAAAATTTTTATTAATTAAAGGAATTTTCATAGTTATCTAATTTTTTTATTGAATGCTCTAAACAAAATTATTTCATATCAATAATTTTTAGGATAACACTATACAGATAGAAATACAGACAAAAAACAGTTGTTCTTAATCAAGTGTGTATATGCGGACAAAATAATCCAATATACATACATATATGTTCCACTCTTTGGAGCTTTAGTCAAGTCTACACTACGAAAAGCCTCCTCTGCACTAGAAGGCTTTGTGTAAGAAAAAGGTGCAAAATAATCTGTTGATAAAATATCAATATGAACATGTAAAGAAACCTTAACTCCTACTGAAACCGACAGCGTTGTCTTAAAATTCTACATAAAAATCTTAAGAATTATATGTTATATTAAACAACACTAACAATCTTCTTAAGGTTACATGCAATAGGAAATATGGCCCATCCATCAAAATCGTGACACCACTATGGAAGATTGGACAATGGCTTTCATCTCTTCTTTGGATATTCTTCGCTGAAAAAGTAAACAAGACAAATCTACATCCAACGAACAAACTGTAGAGAATCTGAACCACGAAATTATAGTGAATATTTTTAGGACATACAGAAATACAGATACAGCAAGTCCTTTGCACAGATGCATTGAAAATACATATAATACTCAGTCGCGCGTACAGTAAAAAACTACCGGGAAGACACTCTGAGCTGAGAATCTACTTACATAGACATCTGCTTATAATGTTGGTGGCGATCCTAGAAGCTTGTAGGTGACGTGGCGCGACTACATTGTGTGTAGTTGTCAAATACTTCATGTGGGGAATTAAAGGTACCGCGAATAGATGCAGTAAGAACACTGAATACAATCATAAGGAATCTGCCGAGAAAAACTTCAAAAATACGCCTGATTTTTGTGTTTCTTTCACTTCTGTTGAACTAGTGAATTTCATGGTCTTTTACTAGGATTTTGTTTTTTTGCAAGTTTTATTTAAGAATAAGTTGTGTATTAAACAACGGAACTGTTAGTAATCATGATAACAATCCTGACGTCTCTTCAAAGTAATAGTCCGATGTTTGTCTTACAGTTTGTCGCTTTGGTGTTGAGTTTGCTATTTTTTTAGGAATCTTAATAAAAATAGCTTCGTGAACCGATACAATTAAATTAAGATTCCTTGGTTCTGCAAGATTCATACAAATTGTTTTAGAATTAATGAGTTCAAAATTTATCACCACAAGTTTGTCAAACACTTAAATCCGCGTATTTGAAAGAAGAGTTATTTGATAACCTAAATTGTAAAGAAGTGTTTTCAGTGTAAATTAATTTTTTCAAACGATTGGATATAACGTATTTGCCTTCGCAATTTCGATTACAAATTAACAAATAGTAATCTTATCGGTTTTTAGAAAATAAAAGTAAGTTGTCCTGATTTTTGATCAATTCGTGTATTTGAAAAATTTTGTTAAAAAAAGACGTAAGTTTTTATAATCCGTTCAACAAAATAGTATTTGAATGATTTTTCCAATAGTTTTCCCAAAACCTTTTTTTATTTTTTTCCTTAGAAAATTAAAAAAAGACAAAAAATGACGACTTTAGGTTAGGTAGATATGCCAATTAGCGAAAAGCCAATAAAGTACGAGTTTATAAAAAACCAGTAAGAAAGTTTTATAACAAGGCATAAGGAGAGATAAAAGACGAATTAAGGACTGAGCCTTCTACAGTATTGTAACCAAACTTAAAAAAGAAAATAATAAAAACAGCTGAAAATGAACCAGAAGTTTGCACCCGGACTTGATGTGTAAATAATGGAAGCTGGTGTAATCAGCATTCGTGGAAAACCCGGTTTTACATCATAGAGAAAGAAGACATTAAATGGGGAATATTAGAGAGCAAAATTTTGACATGATTTGCAGTCTTCATCCAATGAGAAACACTTTTCAGATACGAAAAAGATTGCAGGATTGCGCAAGAACTGTTACTGCTTTAACTGTCATCAAATCCACTAATGAGCCTTTTTTCAATGTATGATTGTACTGACCAGGAAATTCGTCAGACTTTGATTCAACCGAAAAGGTGTGGCATCGTCTACAAGTGTCTTTAGCTAAATCTAGAAATGCCTAGAAATAAAAAGCAGTTGATAACATATTTTTTATATAGTTCTGTTTTTTAACAGTATCTCCTTCTAAATAATCTTATTAATTAATACTGAGAAAAGTTTTGACATACTATATGGAGAAAATGTTTTTATTTTCAAATATTCAAGGTAAATACTGTACATTCGTTTAATCTGTTAATATATTGCAGAAAACCAATAATTTTGACAACATTGATTTGGAAAAGCAAATTTCTTATTTAAATGGGTTTATTTTTTAATCTATTCAAGCCTTTCTGGGAAATTTCTACATACCAAACCTTTTCGATGACGTTTTTTTAGTTCTTCAATAGTTTTTGGATTTTGATCGTCTACAAGTTCTCGATCGGATTGAATCGGGACTGTTTACTGGCAATGATAATGAGGTAGTGCCCAGGGAATCTTAAAATGTTTTGACCTATTGGAACATAACGTTGTTATTTTAAAAAGTATATAATAATATACATTCATTCGCTATAATTTTGTTGTTGTGTTGTGATATGCATATGTATTTTACGTCTAATGCTCTTTTAGGCTTAATATTTAGTTGATCTACACTTGCCCGTAGTGTTGGTAAAGGAATCGTAATACAAACAATCTTTCTGGGTGTGCTCTATGTATTCTACGCTTTAGACCTCACGTAGCTGATTCTAGCCCATTCTCGACGTTTTTTCTTCATATTGTCGGTCACAAGGCTTTTTTACGGCAGGTCGTCACGCACATAGCCCCATTTCATTTAACTGTCGTTGCACCGTTTACACACTTATTTGGCATGATAATGACTCTTGTAGGTTTCTTTTAATTTCTGGAGCAGTTTTAAATCGATTTGTAAACTAATTCGTTTTATCATTTTTTCATAACGATCTGTTCCTATTTCTATCTTCCATGAGAGCTTTTATGGCAATGAGCAAATAATTGTCTCTTCAACTAAAAAAATAAATTACCTGAGAAAAAGAACAATATACAACGAAGGGAAAAATATCAAAATTGTATCAACTTCCACAAAACAAATCTTGAAATCAACAACGCAGGTGCAGATGAATTATAGATATGCAACATAATATTCTTGAAGCAGTCAAACCATCAATCTGAATGGAAAGTAAACAAGAGATGAACACAGAAAAGAAACTGCTAAAACACTTTAAAAATACTCTAAACCAAAATATCTAATCAAATATTATAAAAAAGATTCCTGAATCAAAAATATATCTTAAATAAACTCATAAACATCCACAAAAAAAAAAATTTTTTTTTAAATCATAACACTAAATGTCATATGTATGTGGTCTAAAAAATAAAAATGATTTTCATTATTTTTAATCTATTTCAGAAATAAGCAATATAAATGTTCATACTGTAGTACGGGCCACGAGCCCACGAAAACTCTCCCCTTAAGGTCACACAAAAGAAATTTTTGTATGTGTGTATCTCGACATATCTAACTAATAATAATAATAATAATAATAATGATGATTGCTTCCATGGGAAATTATTCTCAGATGCACTAACGTTGATGACATTGTTAGCCATTTTAACTCCCTTACACTGCAGTTGTTTAATAAACATGTACCCTTTAGATCTATCAGTTCAAGAAACACAGGATGTCCGTGGTACTCAGTTGAAATTAGTCATCTAACGGCTGAAAGAGAATTTTTGTATCGTAAATTCCAACGCACTAAATCCAAACAGGTACGAAAGGAGTATGTACGTTTAAGAAATTATATAAATTGCCTGATAAAAGCTGCCAAGCGTAGATTTTTCACTAATAAGCTTAACACATCTTTACCTGCAAAAAAGTTATGGGCAAATTTACGTGATTTAGGAGTTCATAGTAAAAAAGGATCAGGATGCCCCTTAGACGCAAGCAAGTTGAATGAATATTTCTGTAGCAGTACACTCAATGCTAACGTAGTTGCTAGTACTACGCAAGTAATAAATGTAAGTACAGGTAATGATGAAAGTAACTTCAGCTTTTATGGTGTTGATATTATTGATGTCTGCAATGTCATCTTATCAATAAACTCAAATGCCGTTGGCCCTGATGGCATTTGTCCGAAATTTCTAAAACTTCTTTTGCCTTGCGTGGCCCAATATATATGTCACATCTTCAACTTCTGTTTAACTTCATGCCAATTTCCATGTAAATGGAAAAATGCATTAGTTGTGCCCATTGCTAAATGTAGTAATCCTGTTGAAGATGATGATTACAGACCTATTAGTCTGCTATGTTTTATGTCCAAAGCCTTTGAAAAAATAATTTACAATCAACTATCCTCATACCTTAAGATGAATAAAATGTTAAGCAAATGGCAGTCAGATTTAGGTCCAACCACAGTTGTGAATCTGCGGTACTTAAAGTTACTACTGACTTGAGAAGTGCCATTGATAAAGATTATATCAGTTTTCTTGTTCTACTAGACTTCTCTAAAGCCTTTAACACGGTTAATCATTCAGTTTTAATTACTAAGCTTCTTGAATATTTTAAGATGTCATCATCGGCAGTTAAGATGATAAAAAACATGTTAAATAACAGAAGCCAGTACACTGTAACTAATTCATCTCAG
Organism: Bombylius major; assembly: GCA_932526495.1. NCBI lineage: Eukaryota > Metazoa > Arthropoda > Insecta > Diptera > Bombyliidae > Bombylius > Bombylius major. The sequence goes on from OW052043.1 coordinate 22,191,601, forward strand.
TCATCAAGCCTACCTGTCATCTCTGGTGTTCCGCAAGGTTCAATCTTAGGACCGTTGCTCTTCAGCATGTATATAAATGATCTGGCAGCGGTAGTTACAAACAGTAAAATTCACCTCTATGCTGATGACGTGCAGATTTATATAAGTAGTAAGTTAGGTCTTATGGATGACTGTATTTATCGGCTTAATGAGGATCTCACCAAGTTTCACAAATGGTCTTATGAGAATGGATTGTCACTTAATGCTAGTAAGTCCATATGTATTCCCATATACCGTGGTAATATTGATTGCAACGATTTACCTAATATTGTGTTAGGTAGTCAAACTCTTGCATACAAAAAGACAATCAGAAATCTTGGTATTCAATTGAATTCCTATATGACCTGCTGTGATCATACTAACAATGCTATTGCCAAAGTATACTGCGGCTTACACCGGCTCCGTTACTCTGCCTCTTGTCTGCCTTTTGATGTACGGAAAAGCTATTTCAAATTCTCTTGCTACCTCACCTAATGTATGGTCGAATTATATTCCCGTATGTTGATTCAGCTTGTAACTACAAACTTAAGGTTGCGTTTAATGATTGTGTGCGTTTTATTTATGGGCTACACAGGTCTGATCATGTATCATCATACAAAAATAAAATCCTTGGAGTTGACTATGAAAACTACAGTAAAATTAGATTGTTGTTATTCTTCCACAAACTTCTTTATTCAAAGGAGCCAGGATACTTATATTCATATACTTTTTCCGCTCTCCAATCGCAGTCGTAAACTCTTGCTGCCGCATTTCAAATCCAAATATGGGGAACATTCTTTATTTGTTCATGTTGTTAGATTATGGAATAATCTGCCTAATCATATTCGTGAAGAGCGCTCATTCAGCAAATTTAGAAGCTTTCAACACAATTTTTACCGTTGTCATTGACTTTGTTAACAATCGTCATCCCTTGTCTATATAGCCTTATAGCAACTGAAATCTATGAAATTTTTGAAACTCTTGTATAATTTTTAATTATGATTATTATTTCTATTCTTATTGATCCTATTTTTGCTTAATTCTATTTCTATTATTGTTATTATTATCTATGTATAATTATTATTATTATTACTTTTTTTTATTTTTATTTTTTTTTTTTTTCTTTCTTTTCAATTTATTAATATTATCTTTATTATTATTTAAATCTTAAGTTTTTAATTAATGTATATATTATATTGATACATATGTACATACTATTTAATTCAATTTAGCTGAAAAAGATATTGATCTGAAGCTGTAATTATGAATAAATAAATAAATAAAATAAAAAAATAAAAAATGATAATACATAATAATAATAATATAGAAGATTTTAAGAAATAATATAAACCTATAACCATATGTAAGTGTATTGTAATATTATCTTATTAGTCATTCAATGAACATTGGTTGAAGGAATTAGTTCGAATATTTTTGGAGTTGGATAGGTTGTATTGGATTATTATAAGTTTAAATAGAGTGAATAGTTTGAATTTAAATAGTTTTATTATGTTATTATTTTGAGTTTGTAAAAAAAAATCCTGACTACAATAATAATAATAATATTCGGAAGTAATGTTACCTTATGTTTTATTGTCTAGTAGTAAAAATCCTAATATTATAAGCAAACAAGAATCTCGAATATAGAACTACTGGCAAAAAATTACCGTAGTCTTGAGCGGACACTTTTCGTGGCATAGTGTAAGTATATGGCATAGTAAGGGGAAAGTTATTGTAGAATCATGTTCTTCATTGTAGCAAATATAAAAATTCTTTTTGTTTTAAATCATTTGAAAAACTTTAAAATAATTAATTATTCTCTTCTTGCATACTGTGGCACTATATTTTTCTCTGTCCAAAATTTGCAATGTAAGTAGTCTTCAGCTGGAAGTGGATCTTGATCCATTATAATAATCGTTTTTTTTTCATCAAAATTTTGAAATTTACCATGCGCTACATAATAATAAAAATAATTTTGCATTGATGTCATAAATCGTCTTTGTTGTGACGTATGTGGCTCGTATCTACCTAAAATCGACTGAACATCAGCATTTACATCAGCTAAATTATTTTTGGGCTCAGGGTGAGTAACCACATAGAATGGTATTGATTGATGTAATTTAGCTATGGCTAATAGAGGACAAATGGTTCTTATATCAGATATCATAGCTATAAGCCCTTGATATGTAAGATTGTACCTTAAAATTACTTCTTCGGTTAAATTCAGTTTCCCAATTTGACTTTGTTGAATATGAGTTTTAACTAATTGTGGAGTCCAAGTGTCATATTTAAAAAATAATTTTTCACTATGACTTTCATGTGCAGTAGTTCCTATTATAAGTTTATGATTTGTAGTTATATTGGTCGTTTTCCATGAGTTTATTGGATTTTCGTGTAGTATATTTCCATCCAAAACAAGCCATTCATGGGCGGAAAAATTGTCGATAGAATCTGGGAGATCTACGGTATGAGGCATCCATGCATCCGGAATGGCATCCAATATTGCATTTGTACTAGCACTTTTAAGGCACTTAATATCGGAGCATTTGATTGATTCCATGAATTGTTGATTTCTTTTTTCTGATTCAACTAATGATCTACTTGGAAATATGGAAGAACCAGAAGATATCCACGCTTTAGAGTAAAAATTTTTTATTTCAGAAGAAGTTACAATTGCTGATACAAGTGTAGCTCCTGCTCGATGTCCTAGTAATACAACTGACTTTTCGTCACCTCCGAAATGAGCAATATTTAATTTAATCCATTTTAAAGCTGCAATAATATCTGAAAGTCCATAGTTTCCTGAAGTTGGTGGATTTACGGCTTTTGAAATAACTTCTAGAGCTAAAAATCCAAAGGGTCCTAATCTGAAGTTTGGCCGCACAAACACAACATCTTTGATACGCGCTTGTCGTGCTGATGGTCGCAGAATTCCTGGTGATCCTCCAACGAGAGACTCAGCACCAATTAAAACAATAACTGGAACAGGGTTATGGTAACGCACTTGAGGAGTTATGATATCTAATGTCAAGCAATTCTCAGATCCAATTTTCGTCCCATTAATTAAAATTTGGGAACAGAGATCGGAACCATTATGTGCTTTTAACGTTCCGTTCCAGCAATGATCCACATTTTCAATAAATTCGGCTGGCGTCCATCTTTTGTCTCCAATCGGTGGTAAGGCATATGGAATTCCTCTAAATGCATAAGCACCTTCTTCTCTAATTCCTTCAACCATTCCACAAGTAGTAACAGCATCAACATATATGCCTTCACGAACTGGAGCTACTTTAGCCCCTTCATACATTATAACATAACATATTATGGTTAATAGCAAGACAAAAAGGAAAGCTCCAAGAACGATCAAGCCATCATCTATAGAGCATTGATAGGAGCTTCTTCTATTTATGCACGTGATTGTTTTCACAATGTTTTCTGGAAAACTTTTCTGGAAATTTTGAGATAATTAAAAATAAATTTGATTTCGGACCAATCATTTAATTACCTTTTCATTTCTTTCAAGTCCCTCAATATTAAGTTTACTTTTATCCACTTCGTCATTATTTGCCTGATCTTTATAGGAATCATCTAATGATTCTGAGGATGCGAGTCCAGCTTTTGAAGTGATCTTGTTAGCTGGTTCAAAGTCTGCCGTAAGCTTTTTCATAATTAAACTTGCAGCTCCTAGTTTAAAAGGTTTTAAAAAACAAATTTTATGAGACAGGCTTTCATTCTTACATCGATTTACTGTATGTACATATGTAGTTGTAGGGAAGATAAATAAAAATAAAAATATGAGTGTAAATGAAGCTGTGAAGTTTTTTAAAATAATAAGAGCGTAATATCTTTAAAATAGGAAACTTGTACTTGTACTTTTGAAAAATAATAATGTTGTGTTAAGTACACTGCGTAGGATGTGTCGAAATAAATATTTTTTAAAAATAATTTTTAAGCCCTCTAAAACAAAAAACTGACAAATAAGAATTGTAAAAAGAGATGATAATTTATTTTTGAAATTATTTTAACCTAGGAGATTTTTGTATTATATACATAGTATATATCAGAAGAAAAAAAACTAAGAAAAGTTTTCATAGACTGGTTTTAGAATACTGATTTTTTCCAAAATAATAGAATAGAATAAAGACAATAAAATCACTTTTTCACCCACAAAAAAAAACATTTGAAAGCTAATATGTAGATATTATCCTCCAAGATTAGTTGATTATAAGAGTAGACATTCGTCAAAACCTCTCAAGTTATCGTAGTATCGCATCAATGACCAAAAGGCCTTCACTTAAATTAAGAGATGTCAACGATCATTCGACACGACTATTTTTGTTAGTTACCCTGAAGAGTATGATATGCATTAAAGTTGTTGTGACAACTGTACCATGTGTGGTATTATTAGAAATTTGATTGGAAAAACGAACATAGGAAATCTGTTGTGCACTATGGATGAATGTTCTATGTAGACTGATACAATACAAATAGAGGTATTTTAGGAACTGTAAGGCTAATGGCTGGAAAACAAAAATTGTTATGAGGGTTTTTGCTTTTAACAGACCTCAGAATGAGAATGCTTAAGACACCTTTGGAAGTGCAATAGTTTTCATTATAAAGTATCAATTATGTTTAAATGGGGGGGCGAGTTTAATTATTATTAAGGGAGATATTTTCACTGTAACAAGATGATGTAGAGATAACTATCACAAGTTATACATAACATGTATTGTTTAGAAAAACGTTCTTCAAGGATCTTCAAGAAATGAAAATTGTATTCAAGGTGGCTGATTTATATACTTAGCAAAACATGAAATTTAATTGAAGTTAGTGCGTGTGCCGCCGAGATGATAAAATGACCAAGAGATTTCAATGTTTAGCATCATTATCACTTGTAAAATCTATTTCGAAGGAGCTAAGATTGGAATCTTAAAGATATTAATCATCAAAAAAATTGTAGATTTTGGTTGATGTTTTGTTTTTGGGGTCTAGATATGGAAGACAAACGTATCGCCATATTCACTGACGGATCGAAAACAGAAAAAAGCACGTGAGCAGGAGTCTTCTCCGAAACATTGCACATCAACAACTCGTTTAGACTTACAAACTGCAGTATTTTCCAAGCAGAATTACACGCGGTGATGGAAGCTGCACAGACTATTCAGGAAATGCGGATTTCACCGGTAGACCCTCCTCTCAGCACGGCAAAACACTTTATAGACTATTTTTTCGAAAACATGACTGCGGAACAATGGAGGGCTACAAGTGGTTGCTCCATAACCCGTAGCATGTGGCCGAATATAAATCCAAAAAAGGCCGCAACTCTACTAACGTTCCAAAGAAAACAAGTTTGAAAACTTGTCGGGGTTATTACTGGACACTGCCTAATAGGGAATTTCCACCCCCCCCCCCCAAAAGGTGAAAAACTAACTATTTGTGGGTAAAATTATTTCGATGTGGCCAGGAACTTTCTAAATCTAATTGGAAGACAGTATTTGTGGCCCAATTTACAAGTTGCAGGAAAAACTGAAAGGTTTAAAAAGAAAAAAATGTAAAAAACATTAAAAAAATGACTGCCTTTATAGGAATTTCTTCCACTGTATATAGAATACCGTGCTTAGCGGCTGCTAGGCCAGCAGGTGTTAATGAGCTGGTCGCGAACAGTCTTTTTTGCCCAAACAAGGTCGGTTGTACTAAGCGTTCTCTTACTGTATGCCGACTCTGCATACAAATTTAAGTCATTAAAAAGCAAAAACAAAATTGAAAACAAAGCATTATTTTCGAATGATATTTTGTTTTCCGGCGAAGGCACTCTCACCTCGAAGCAAGAGGGTTAAACATCCATGACGGTGAAAGCGAGTACCAGCCATAGTACTCAAGTTTAATCGTCTGGTTACAATAACAAAGCCAAGCAAAGCAAAAACCAAAAAAGAAAAAGATAAATAAATAAATGCAAAAAAATAGCTCCTAACTGTGATGGTTCTCCTGAAAAAAACTCGTTTTCCGACCACAGGTATATATTTTGCAGTGTGAATCTGGAAACAGAAATCCCTAAACCCTCCAGAAATCCGAGAAGAAACGAATGGAAGGTTTTCAGGCGAGTCTTCAGAAGCAAACTCAATCTGACCGAGTGTAAGGACAGAACTGGACACAAAAGTAGAGTCCTTTGAAAGAGCCATGAGTGTGACATTCAAAGTCTCGTGTCAGTCGAACGCAGCATAAAAACTCTCCCACCATGGTGGAATAAATAGCTTACGGTCCAAAGAGAAAAGGTTAGAGGAAATACTGCCAATCTATTGAAAATTTAGAGAGTTTAGCCAAGGTATACAAGATCCTGTCCATAGAAAAAAACCCTAATGAAAACTCATTTCCCTAAAACAAGATATGAAATATGGATGAAATAGGGCTTTCTAAGTCTCAGCACGAATATCAAAGGTACATCAACTGAGATGGCACTGCATGAAGTAGTGCGAACAGTCAAAAAATCTTTATAATACAAACAATTGGAGGTGTTCCCATGGAAGCTTTTCTAAGCTCTCCAACCGAGTTAACCGAGCAGGGTCTTAGAAAATTGTTGATCCCAATGTTGTAGTCAAAAGAAATCCGGGCGAATATGAATGAATGACAAATAACCAAATATGCGAGTAGGGGCACTCCACAAGAGGGTGTTATATGACCATTACTGTGGCTATTTGTAATTAACAAAATTCTGTCGAGACTTGACAGGGACAAAGTCAAAACCGTCGCGTACGCGTACGATTTTGTTCTACTAATTTCAGGATTGTTTCCTTCTAAAATCAGCAACACCGTGGATGGGAACCTGGGTAAGGTAAGCGCTTTGGCAGATAGTTGCGGCTCAAGTGATAACTTAGACAAAACAAAATTGATGCTTTTCACTGCCAAAACCAACTTACCAAAATTAAACGAAGAAAGTCTTTAACTTCTGGCGCGAAATATTTAGGAGTAGTCCTCGACCCTAAACTCAGCTGAAAGCAAAACGTTGAGGAGCGTGTAAGAAAGACATGTACTGTGTAGGAGATTTGATTATCAATGTTTAGAAGTAGTAACTAAGAGCAGTGAACGGCATGACATTCGGTGGCGCATTGGTAAGCGCACTATCCCGGCAAGATAGAGGACTGCGGTTCGATTCCCAGTCGAGTCGAATGTCGTTTTTTCTGTTCTTAGCTACTACAACTGTCTTCTACGCATGCAAGAAAATCTTTGGAGAAAGTTTGGGGCCTAAAACCTAAAACCACATACATACATATGTTAGTCTGGTTGTACACAGCAATAGAACTCAATTATGAGACACTCGTTTGAGGATAGGCCCTAAGTAGAAATTATAATCTCTCTTAACTCAGTAGGGTGCAGAGAGCGGTGGTAAGGGGTGTCACGGGGACGTTGGGGTAATTCTCGACGGATGCACGAAGCTATGGTAAAGCAGGTGTATCTTCCTTTTGGTTGTGTCAAGATAGTTCTCTTACAGTTCTTTTTCTGCACAATTCCTTCTTATAACAAAGCGCTAATTGGGTCTTCGAAAAATTTCAAAAACCACCACGTCAACCAACCAATCAAGATTTTTTAACATAAGTCAGTAGATAACACTTTTTGTAGCGTTGAGATTTGTATGATGTGATAAGTGAAGTTAATCTCTTTGACAGACATCTTGAACTTTTTAGCAGTGATGAATTTAAAGGAAATAGAGCTATTTTTGCAAAGAAAAAGAAGACTACCATCATTAGTGAAGAAAGCTGTAATAATGTTTTCGGGGACAGAATCGACGCATCCTTTTGACTTTGAAGGAGTTAATTCTATTAAAGCATTTACACAGTATTACATATTTCGGGTGGTTTTCAGGGTCAGATTTTTATTCCACTTTTCCCAAGTTCATTTAATTTCAGTTTTTATGCTATTCAAGACCATTTTCGTAAAAATCCGTTTTTAAAATTAAATATCCAGGACTCAGTATTTTGCTCGTAGTTCATATATTATTAGACCCTTCGAAGAATATCCTGAACAAATTTCAGCTTCCTAATCCCACTGGAACATACTAGCTATGGAAACACTTGTAAGATTAAAAACGAAAAATGTGGGGTGCAAGATAACAGAAGAAGTGTAAAGAGTAGTGCCCCACATTTTTCGTTTTTAAACTTACAAGTGTTTTCATAGCTATTAAAATTCGGAATAACAAATTTTCAAGATTATCTGTATGGGGTTAAGAATCTGTATGGGCTAGAAAAAATTGGGCCCTATTTTATACCTTTTAGTCCGTCTTAAAAACGTGATATATTAAAAAATCTTTTTTATTTAAATAATTATTTTCTGCTTTTTAGTCTTATGTGTGTGAAATTATATATACACGTTTGGTATAGGCCATTGAACATTTATTTAAAATTAACAAATTTTCAGTATTGTTAAAACCATAGTATTAATACCATGGTATCCATACTACGTGTCTGTCTTTAGCATACTAAAATATTTTTGACTTGAAAATCAGAGTTTGCTTAGATTAAATTTTAGTAAATAAACATTATAGTATTTTATTTGTGTTAGATCAAATTTGAGGACCGAATATCATAAAAAGTAAAATCATAAAATTTTTGTTAGCGATGTAATACTGCATTGTCATCCAGTTCTGAGCTATGTTGAAAGTTTCAAGTCTCTATCTTATCAAAAAGCTGGTTAAAAATCAATTTCTAAATTTGTACCGAACAGACAGACAAGAAAGCAAGTTAATAAAAGCATTTTAAAAAACAAATGTAAAGAAAAAACAATAACACTTTTTTAATGTGACATCTAATTTCTAAAAAATGCAATGCACTGAAACCACTGATACTGAAAAATTTGATAAAAATGTTTTATAAATTATTATAATCAAAATTATTATTCAAAACTCCTTTGGACATGAAAAAAGTCACTCCAACAAAACGCGGTACGGAGTGCAAACGAACGTTAAGGTTAATTTTGTACCATTTAAATTTACAAAATTTTTAATTATAAATGATAATAATTGGAAAACTAAAGATATTATTTTTGAAGAAAAAAAGAGAGAAAGGAAAACTCAACAAAAACTGAGAATTTTAAAATCCTAATTTTAACCTGTCGTTTGAATTTTTTTTATTTCATTTTTCCTCTGAAAGAAGTCGAAATTTGTAAAACTAGGTTTTGAATAAAAAAATCATCAATTAAAAAAATAAAACAAAATATTCTTTCATTTTTCTGCCACTACATAGAAATATGTACTACACCATGTAATGAATGTACACATTCGCTACTTAGCTTACAAAAAGTCATATTGAATGTTAAAATATGAAAAATATGAATAATTAACCATACAGAATAAAATCTCACCAAGAAACTGATCGTTACAATTTGTTTCAAATTCAAATTTAGTGGTGAGGTTTGTGTATCAGCAATGATTATAGATTAACACAATAGATATTTCGCGAAGTACATTTGTATTTTCACTCTATTTCATTAAAGGCTCCTAAACGAAACCTTCTTGTCTGTCCTATCTGGCGAGCAAAAATAGAACTAACGTTTTGAAATTCAAACTTAAAAAAAATGATCGAGTCGAGTGATTTTTTTTATTATCCATTCGCTCATGCCAATGATTATAGATTAACACAATAGATATTCCGCGTAGTACATTTGTATTTTCACTCTATTTCATTAAAGGCTCCTAAACGAAACCTTCTTGTCTGTCCTATCTGGCGAGCAAAAATAAAACTAACGTTTTGAAATTCAAACTTAAAAAAAATGATCGAGTCGAGTGATTTTTTTTACTATCCATTCGCTCATGCTCTTGTTATTTTTTTTTTTTTGTGTATAACCAAATCAAACCAGTTTCCAGTATAACTTTGTGTATACCTATATTTATATAATATATATAACAATGTAGGTATATACATAATATATGTACATATTTCTGCATGTACACAAATGAGTGTTTACCGTCTGTGCACATTTCATTTAATATTTGTTTTTTCTTCTTCTTTTTTTAAAATTTGTTTCATCGGTTAGTATAATATTTTTTATTTTTTCATCCATAGAATATCAATATGTATGTACATACATTATGTATGTAAATATATTGTATTGTTTAGGAATATGAATTAGAATTTGTTTTCTGATTATTGAATGCATGATAATTTAAAAAATTTATCCAATTATTTTTATTTTTTTTATAGTTTTTGAAGCTATGAGAAATTTTACTGAAATCCAGAATCCAGATCACGCTTTTTTTTGTTTTTATTCTATGTAACTATATATTTTTTTTTTAAATGAAAAATGGAATTAAGATATTTTGTTTTCAATTCAAGTACCTAATTAACAACATTACAATACACATTTAAATACATTTTATTTACCCATATTTATATTTCAAAATGTTAATAATGTGAGGTAGTTAGATATGTTGGACTCTACAAATTTTGATCAATTAGGTGTACCTATAAAATTTTATTAAAACCTTGCAGCCGGGAGATGATCACAGTCATTATTAGAAAATTAGAAAATCGCTAATGCTTACAAAGTGTTAACATTATAATGTACGTGCAATGTGCATTATAATATACAGTAGCGGTCATGAAAGTCGCCTAACTAATAATTTCTAAAAACTTTTCTCGATACTATCTCTAAATTTTGGTGGGGATGGATGATGGTTTGTTTTTTAACTAAGTATGTGTTTTTTTAAGGTATTTTCTATAAGAAAAGAAAAACCATACATGACATGATTCTGTAATACAGCTTAATAAATAAATTATTTTTAGAAAAATGAAAATTATTTGAGTCATGCGTTTTTTCCGCAACTGTATAAACTACAATCTGCATATACAAAAATACATACTTGTATGTATATGCTAAATGGGAAAAATACAAAATTGAGAAAAAAACAGTGACTTAAAGTTTACAATAAATTTTGTATTTAGGTATGAAGCAACAACAAAATTCAAATACGGTATTATAAAAAAATTGTAAATTTGGCTGGGTACTTGAAAAATGAAAAATAAAAACAACAATTATTTTTTTATATGTGTGTTGTTTTTGTTTATATATTAACTATAAATTTTCATATGGTACAACATCAACAAAAAAATTGTATGATGATGTCATGCACATTTACTCCGTCCTCATTTTCCATATAAAATTGTCTAATTACAGTTTTGAGGATTTTTGTGTATGTTAAATTTTTTTTTTATTGCAAAAACGGTCATAACGTATTTTTAAATCTAATGTTCTAAGCGATTCCTTCTTGTCTGTCCGCTCTATGAACAGATTTAGAACTAAAAATTTATTTTTAAACAGGTTTTCTGTTTTAGAATATCTACTTCTTATTAATTATCTTTGCTCATGCTCTTGTTATTTTTTTTTTTGTGTATAACCAAATCAAACCAGTTTCCAGTATAACTTTGTGTATACTGATACTGATGAAGGGTAATAAGGAAAGAGAATGTTTTTTTTTTATTATTTTTATTATTATTATTTATAATACTTCCAATTCTTTTTTGTATATATCGTCATTATATCCTTTCAAGCAATCCTATTGGCTATACGTAAATCACACAAATTGATACTATTGCCTATTAGAGATGATTTTGTTGAAATTTTTGTTTGCTAAGAATTATGATTTCCTATTACAAAAACGATTTTTAGTACTGTAAAATTTAGGATTTTTGATCGAGTTTATCAATAAAATTATTTTTTCTTCCAATAAAATTATTATCATTTTGATATCAAAATTATATTTGATCTGATAAACGATTAAATTTGATATGTAAATTATCAGCAGAATTTACAAATGTGATCATATGCAAATTAGCTACTCGTATACTTCTTCTTCTTGAAATACTTGAAATATACCCTCAAATCCTATATTTTCAATTTCTCATACAAATTTTTATACAGAACCAAATGGTATGTATACTGAATATATGGAGAAAAGGAAAAGCTGTTTCCATATGATTCTGTATACTCGTGTTGTAATGTAATGCTTGAAACATGAGAATGATTGTGTTAAACATGTTAAAATTTCTCACATTTTTTAAAAAATTTTGTATGTATTGCATGGAAAATAGATAGAAAAGAGAATATACTTTAAAATTAGAGAAATTAAGAAAAAACCCTGAGAATAAGAAAGAGCTTAAACAGTGATAAGATTGGAGGCCAGCTTTCAACATTGGAGGTATTTTTGCTGTTTTTGAATTCGTCATTTCAATGTTCTATAATAAAATGTCTGGTAGAAATTTATATAGTCTTTGGTATAACCAAATCAAACCAGTTTCCAGTATACATTTGTGTATACCTATATTTATATAATATATATAACAATCCCTAGTAACCACATCATGATGACTGCATCGATGAGCTCATCATGAATGTCTCGATGAAAATCATGATGATTTTTATTCTACGGTCGGGAAAAAACTCATTTACATATATACTTTAAATGTACATAGTGATGAGCTCTATGAGTATTTCCATGAGTATCATGATGATTATCATTATATCATTATCATCGATGTTTTCATTGGTGAGTATCATGATGATTATCATTAGTAAACTCATCGATGTTTTCATTGATGAGTATCATGATGATTATCATTAGGAAACTCATCGATGTTTTCACTGATGAATATCATGATGATTATCATTAGGAAGCTCATCGATGTTTTCACTGATGAGTATCATGATGATTATCATTAGGAAGCTCATCGATGTTAGATAAGGGTTAATTTTTTTCATCATCGTTGAAGAATAAATGAAAGAAGTTACTTTTTTTATTTTTTTAAATTTAATTTATTATTTTCTTTACATAAATTATTGATACGATTATCATTATTCATTATTGTTATTAGATTTTCCTTTCTTATTCGGCTCGATATTTTTCCTGCAATAAATAAAAATTATAGGTACTTATTAGAAATAAATCTGCATTTATGTTTTCGTAAAATGAAAATATAAAAAACATACTTTTTTGTACACTTAATCGACTTGATCCTGGTAAATCCCGTTCAAATTTTTTCACAATTTCACTATATGTATTGCACACAATCACTATTCACTTCAAATAATTTTATTTTATTTTCAATTTTGGCCTTATTAACAGAATTTTAACAAATGTCGACTCAATAAACTAAGTATGCTATGAAACTCTTACAAAGTATTGAAAACATTGAAATTTTTATTACTGATGACTGTTCTGATGAAAAAATAAAGAAAGTAATCGAGAAGATCATTGAAAACATAGAAGTTTCTATTACTGATGACTGTTCCGATGAAAAAATCAAGAAAGTAATCGAGAAGATCATGAATAAAAAAATATTATACTTCATTTTTTGTACATAACACTAATACATCCATAATTTAACAAATACAATGTATATACATATACATATGTATGTACATATTTTTGCATGTACACAAATGCGTGTTTATCGTCTGTGCACATTTCATTTAATATTTGTTTTTTGTTCTTCTTTTTTTAAAATTTGTTTCATAGGTTAGTATATAGCTCGATTTAAAAAAGATGCCAAATCGTATTATACTAGAAAACTATGAGCAGAAGAAAAGATACTTACACACACGCATTTTTATTGTTGTAAATTCTAAGAAAGAGCCCTACCCTAGTAACCACATCATGATGACTTCATCGATAAGCTCATCATGAATGTCTCGATGAAAATCATGATGATTTTTATTCTACTGTCGGGAAAAAACTCATTTATATACTTTAAATGTACATAGTGATGAGCTCTATGAGCATTTCCATGAGTATCATGATGTTTATCATTAGTAAACTCATCGATGTTTTCACTGATGAGTATCATGATGATTATCATTAGGAAACTCATCGATGTTTTCACTGATGAGTATCATGATGATTATCATTAGGAAGCTCATCGATGTTTTTTTTTTTTTTGGTTTAAATGAAATTAATTTAATTATTGATTTAACTTTTAAATTTTTTTTACTATTTCACTATTTCACTATTTTTTACTTCTTCACACTATCACTTTTCACTTCAAATGAATTTATTTTTAATTGTTGTACAAAATTCAATAAAATAAATTACATAGACAACTGAGATTGGTAATTAACAGTAGGCCTTATTAATAGAATTTTAACAAAAGTTGAATCAAAAAACTAAGTATGCTATGAAACTCTACAAAATATTGAAAACATTTGAAGTTTTTATTACTGATGATTGTTCTGATGAAAAAATAAAGAAAGTAATCAAGAAGTTAATTGAAAACATTAAAGTTTTTATTACTGATGATTGTTCTGATGAAAAAATAAAGAAAGTAATCGAGAAGATCATTGAAAACATTGAAGGTTTTATTACTGATGATTGTTCTGATGAACAAATCAAGAAAGTAATCGAGAAGATCATGAATAAAAAAATATTATATACTTCGTTTTTGTACATAACACTAATACATCCATAATCTAACAAATACAACTTTACCCTCTACTTCGTTCGTACCCGACCCCTCGAAAAAATGAAAAACTGATGACCGATGGTTAGTAGGGTTTGATGATTTTTACTATAATTACTATTACTATTACTATTGTTACATTAATATTCTTCTTCTTGTTCATTTAGTGGCAATTTCGATTAAAGTTTCGATGAGCATATAATGATACTCATTGCTATTGCTATTTTGTACTATATTAAAGGAATTTTTTTTTTCATTTTTCAAGAGTAATACCGTTATTTCATATTCTACGAAGAATACACTTGTTATACACATTTAACAAGTTATTTTGTGAAAAAATTTATAAAGAACGAACGCGTCTTTTTTGCAAATAATTTTAATAAAAAGTGAAAGTGAAAAAAGTTGAAATAAAATATTAATTTTACATATAAAATAAATAGTTTTTCCAGGTAAGTATTTATTTTCAAATTTAAAAAAGTTTCTAAATTTTTATGGAATTTAAATTAAATATTATATTCTTTATAGGGAAAATGTGGCATCGACATCTAATAATAAATAATAATAATAATAATAAAAATTATATATAATATGTATATATTTTACAAATTAAAAATAAATGATGTACAAAAGCATTAAAATTTGTATTATTATTTAAAATTTCGATATATTGTTACTTGGACGTTCTGGATTCAAAAAAATAGTGGTAGCAGTTTAGGTATCCTCAAGGGCGAACGTTGAAAATTAGAAGAGCTAAAATTAAAAGTAACTATGTGCATACAATAATGATGATTTTTATGATGACAATCAGCATTGAGAGGAATAAAAAGAAATGATGAGTTACTCATGATGCTCATGAACATAATCATCACAATTTAGTTGATGATATACCAATGAAATTTTTGATGAAAATCATCAGCAATATCATTGGATATTCATTGAAACGATCATCATATAATTATGAAATATATAGGTAAATGAGTTTAGTCCCTTTCGTAGAACATTTTTCATTACTGCGTTCATCTGAATAATCATCATGCATTCATCAGTGTAGTCATCATGAGGCGTTACTAGGGTCGATCATCATAATTGAAGATCACTAACACATGTAAGACATGCGCGAGATTCGCCAACTCATATTATTTTGACTATATATTTTTTATTTTTTCATCCATAGAATATCAATATGTATGTACATACATTATGTACAAAACCCTCTACAATAAAAATTGTATTGTATTGATTAAATTGGGTGTACGCTATAAACGGTAAATTGGGAATAAAATAATACATGCAAACGTTGATACTTTTATACACTTATAGCATACATATTCTTCTTTTTTCACATAAAAAAAAGAAGAAGAACATGACAGCTTCACTTTCACCATAAAAATTAGAATCCGCCATATTGCATTTTACCTCACACATTCATATAAAGAAATTGGGATTAAACCAACGACTCCTATAGTACCAAGCCCAAAACCTACTACAATAAAAGCCTCGAACAAGAGTTTTGTATGGATTAGTAAGAAGTGTGCCATGTTTTGTTTTGAAATTTTAGTTTCTTATGGTTTCTTAAAAAGAGTGGTGGAATATTAGTGTAAAGAAATAGTGTTTTAGTTAAATATTTTTGGTTTTTTAAATAAAATATGGTTTATAAATGTTTTAAAATATAATAAATTTACAGTGTTATAATTTTTAAAGCGCACAATAGTCAAAAAATGAAATAAAAAAGTGAAAAATATTGTGCGTTCTTACCTACTTGTAAGAGAAAAAATTAAAGTATGACCACATACCTATGGTGAGGTTATATTATTTGTAATAAAGTGAATAAATTGATTTGATTTAATAGAATTTAATTTATTAGTTATCACAAATTAAGTGTCTATTTGCCTTCATTACACAATAAAGATTATGTACCCAATTATTTACTTTTTCATAGTCTTTTTTTATATAAATTTTTGTGATTATGTTATGATGTGAGAAATTGATTTGATTCAATAATTTAACAATAAATACAAAATTTTACTTTATTTATTTTTTTCATATATTTGTGTTTACATTTCGTTTCAATTTATTCACTTTTATAATATAACCTCACCATAGGTAATGTAGTCATTAGTCACATGTCAATATACATATAGGTATAGAAGAAAAAAGTTTATATTATTATTTTTTAAACTTTAATTATTCATATAAATACATATATGTATCAGAATTATTATAAATTAAATTTTATTAAATCAAATCAATTTATTCACTTTATTACATATAAATAATACATATAACCTCACCATACTTTAATTTTTTCTCTTAAAAGTAGGTAAGAAGGCACAATATTTTTCACCTTTTTATTTAACTTTTTGACTATTGTGCACTTTAAAAATTATAACACTGTTAATTTATTATATTTCAAAACTTTTATAAACCATATTTTATTTGAAAAGCCAAAAATATTTAACTAAAACACATTTTCTTTACATCACTATTTGTACTACCAGCATTGAATGTTTTGACGTTTCAACACTTTTATCGTGTTTGATTGGGTTAGTGCAGACATCGCCATAGCGCGGCTTCTATATGTAGATGGTTTTGATTATGTATGTAAATAATATATTGTATTGTATAGGAATATGAATTAGAATTTGTTTTCTGATTATTGAATGCATGATAATATGAAAAATTTACCCAATTATTTTTATTTTTTTATAGTTTTTGAAGCTATGAGAAATATTTTACTGAAATCCAGAATCCATATCCCGCTTTTTTTGTTTTTATTTTATGTAACTACCTATGTACCTATGTATATTTTTTTTTTTTAAATGAAAAAGGGAATTAAGATATTTTGTTTTCAATTCAAGTACCTAATTAACAACATTACAATACACATTTAAATACATTTTATTTACCCATATTTATATTTCAAAATGTTACATAATGTGAGGTAGTTAGATATGTTGGACTCTACAAATTTTGATCAATTAGGTAAAATTTTATTGGATTGCCTGATCAAAAATGTCACAAATCTGGCCGTGAGTATACAAATGTATACCATACATTTTAATGGAAATTTTGAAATTTTTTTTTCAAAAAAAGATATCTCAGTATTCCGTGAACCAAAAACCGTAATTCTTTGACCGTAATATGTATTAATGGTTTTTCGCCTATTTTGTCCTTTTGGTTAAAAACTATGGCACTTAGAGAATTACTGTATAAGACAGCTCTTGAGCAACACTTTAGCAAATATTTTAATCCAAAAATATTAGTTTTTGGTTCAGAGGATGCTAAGATATAGAACTTCAAAGCCAACAATAAATGTTTGCTTTTATGGATGTACAAGAATGTACATATGGAAGATTCACGTTTTTCATGATATTATGCACTTTATCTTGAAAACTAAAAAAACTACAAAAAAACTAGAAAGAACAATACTAAAAAGAACACTTTGATAAATGTTTTAGTATAAAAATATTACTTTTCAGTCTACGGGATGCTGAGATACAGATCTTTGAAGTTGAAATTTAAGTAAAATTTGTGTTTGGTCTCAAAAATGTATGGAAAATTTTCGACTCTTCACCTTGTTTTGCACTTTATCTCAAAAAGTAAAAATACTAGAAAAAATTGTACAGTATAATCAAAGAGAACACTTTAGCAAATAACTAGTTCAAAGAATTACGGTTTTTAGTCCACGGGATGCTGAGAAATCGTTTCTTGAAAAAAAAAAAAATGTATACATTTGTATACTCACGGCCAAATTTGTGTTTTTGCATAAAAAAGGATATTTTGTTCTACCGATTTGGTATCAGGAATGTAAATATAAGTAACTGCCTTTAAAATGGATGCGAGAATAAAAAGCGTTATTTGTTTTAGCGTTCCAGTTTTTTCTTTTGTATAATTCATTTATGTATAATAACAAAGATAATTAATAAGAAGTAGATATTCCAGAACAGAAAAGCTGTTGAAAAATAAATTTTTAGTTCTAAATCTGTTCATAGACGTTATGACCGTTTTTGCAATAAAAAAAAAATTTAACATACACAAAAATCCTCAAAACTGTAATTAGACAATTTTATATGGAAAATGAGGACGGAGTAAATGTGCATGACATCATCATACAATTTTTTTGTTGATGTTGTACCATATGAAAATTTATAGTTAATATATAAACAAAAACAACACACATATAAAAAAATAATTGTTGTTTTTATTTTTCATTTTTCAAGTACCCAGCCAAATTTACAATTTTTTTATAATACCGTATTTGAATTTTGTTGTTGCTTCATACCTAAATACAAAATTTATTGTAAACTTGAAGTCACTGTTTTTTTCTCAATTTTGTATTTTTCCCATTTAGCATATACAAGTATGTATTTTTGTATAATATGCAGATTGTATAGTTTATACAGTTGCGGAAAAAACGCATGACTCAAATAATTTTCATTTTTCTAAAAATAATTTATTTATTAAGCTGTATTACAGAATCATGTCATGTATGGTTTTTCTTTTCTTATAGAAAATACCTTAAAAAAACACATACTTAGTTAAAAAACAAACCATCATCCATCCCCACCAAAATTTAGAGATAGTATCGAGAAAAGTTTTTAGAAATTATTAGTTAGGCGACTTTCATGACCGCTACTGTATATTATAATGCACATTGCACGTACATTATAATGTTAACACTTTGTAAGCATTAGCGATTTTCTAATTTTCTAATAATGACTGTGATCATCTCCCGGCTGCAAGGTTTTAATAAAATTTTATAGGTACACCTAATTGATCAAAATTTGTAGAGTCCAACATATCTAACTACCTCACATTATTAACATTTTGAAATATAAATATGGGTAAATAAAATGTATTTAAATGTGTATTGTAATGTTGTTAATTAGGTACTTGAATTGAAAACAAAATATCTTAATTCCATTTTTCATTTAAAAAAAAAATATATAGTTACATAGAATAAAAACAAAAAAAAGCGTGATCTGGATTCTGGATTTCAGTAAAATTTCTCATAGCTTCAAAAACTATAAAAAAAATAAAAATAATTGGGTAAATTTTTTAAATTATCATGCATTCAATAATCAGAAAACAAATTCTAATTCATATTCCTAAACAATACAATATATTTACATACATAATGTATGTACATACATATTGATATTCTATGGATGAAAAAATAAAAAATATTATACTAACCGATGAAACAAATTTTAAAAAAAGAAGAAGAAAAAACAAATATTAAATGAAATGTGCACAGACGGTAAACACTCATTTGTGTACATGCAGAAATATGTACATATATTATGTATATACATTGTTATATATATTATATAAATATAGGTATACACAAAGTTATACTGGAAACTGGTTTGATTTGGTTATACACAAAAAAAAAAAATAACAAGAGCATGAGCGAATGGATAGTAAAAAAAATCACTCGACTCGATCATTTTTTTTAAGTTTGAATTTCAAAACGTTAGTTCTATTTTTGCTCGCCAGATAGGACAGACAAAAAGGTTTCGTTTAGGAGCCTTTAATGAAATAGAGTGAAAATACAATTTGTACATTTGTATGTACTACGCGAAATATCTATTGTGTTAATCTATAATCATTGATAATAATTAATCTATGCCATTAGATTATATTTTGAAATTATAAAAGGCAGAAAAGTATAAGTACAGATATTCTTTTCAATGAAAAATAAATAGGAATAAGAATATACATATATATATATATATATCTATTTCGAAAAAATGAATAATTAAGAAAACATCCTGAGACAAAAAAGAACTTGAAACAGTTTTTATATTGAAAGCCAAACTTTAAGATTGGAGGCCAAATGACTTTTGTTAAATCAATTAACTAGAGTGTTTCCTGTGTTGGTACTTGTTCGATGGCATAAGCATTTACAATATTTTGGCCCGTTTCATAAATACGCAAGTTGCGCAAATGACTCAAACACCATGTTCATTTATTTTTTCCAGTGCAAGTTGCAAAAGCATTAACTTCATAAATGATTTGCCAGTGCAAGTTGCAAAAGCATTAGCTTCATAAATTAAAGCTTGCAGAGCAAACTTTTCAAAAGTTGCTTTGTGAGTTTAAAGAGAAAAAACAGAAAGTGCTACCAATATATTAATTTTTTTTTTTTTGACATTTCGATATTTCTTTGTTCAGTTTTTAAAGTTTTATATTGTTATTTGTTTTGGTTGTGTTTTTGTTTAAATTTATTAATTTACATATAATTTTTATTAAAAATTGAGAATTTTAAGATATGTATAAATTTTTTAAATAGCAATACATATTATTAAATAATAAAAAATATTAATAAAATCCCTATCAATTAGGTCGGCAGGTGTACTAAATGTTTCATTTTATATATAAATATGGAACACGTATACAAGGAGGATTGAAATATAAAAGAGATTCCTTCACGAGGAATGTACGAAATTCATAATTTTTACATTTTTATAAAAACTTATCTGAGAAAGATCAAAAACTGGTCTTAGAAAGCTCTAGTCTGAAGCTCTTTCGAATTGAATAGAATGAGTGTGTTTGTAAATTGCTTTATATGATCAATATGAAAAATAAGAAAAAACAAAACCATTGTAAATGAAACTATACATATGTATTTATATGTTGTTATACATATTATATGTAGGGTAACTTACCCAATTACCGGCCACTTAACTTTTTTTTGAATTTCAAATTCCTCTGTACTGTTAACACAAAATCGTAGAAATAATATTTTGATTTAGGAAAATACTTACGTTTCTTCACTTTTAGGTGAATTTTTTTGTTTTATTAATTTATTAGTGGAAAATAAATAAATTTTAAGTTTTTTAAAAAATGTCACGTTTTACCAGTTCCCGGCCACGATTAAACCAGTGCCCGGTTACTAGTGAACCTAATTCCGGCCACCGTTGAATGAAAGAATGTTGGTTCAATCAATGAAGCTTTTATACTTAATTCCTTTCAGGAACATCGAGTAAATTTGTTTTTTGTGTGTGGCTATATACGTGGTAAATATTAGATAGATAGATAAATGTTTAATGGGCTATAATTTAGAGGACAGTGTCCGGTTAAGAGACCTGTAATGGTTCTTAGGTTCTTAGATTTTTCCCCATCGCGAGATGCATTTTTCCATTTCCCAAAGCTAAGGATCTTCTCTACATTTTATTAGAACATAATTTTCATGTAACTTTAATTACAACTTGGTTATAATTGATTAAAAACAATAAGCCCCTAGACAAGGTCCTGTCGTTTATTAGGAAAACAAGATTCTGCTTTAGACTAGAGATACTAGATTAGATTAGATTAAAATAGGGCTATTGTTGCACTTCGACCTTTATAGATCTTTTGTACAGCACGTGCTTCTTATAGATTTAGGCTTTTTATAAATCCTAAGAATCTATTCGAAGGTGCACACCAGATTTCCTCAGGCTTGAGGAAAAACTGGTGCACGTATCGCACTCTTTTTGAAACCAACGCCTCGCATTCACACAGAATATGTTTTGAGGTCTTTTTGGCCTCTTTGCAGAACCTGCATTTGTCATCCTCTTTGAGCCCTATCTTGCCCAGGTAGTAGTCGAGCGGACAGTGCCCAGTGATAAGTCCCGTGATTGTCCTTAACTCGTTCCTATTGAGGTTGATCACCTTCTTAGCAATATTAGCTGAAGGTTTAATAAACTCCTTCGCTTGCTTGTTAACGGGAGTCTTTTCCCAGTAGGAGATGCACTTTTTCATCTTCCATTCTCTTAGAGAACCCTTGGTGTAGCTTTTAGGCAGTTCACAGAAGGGTTCTGGACCAAAAATCTTGGAACTGGCGCCTTTTTTCGCTAGGAAGTCCGCCAGCTCGTTGCCCTTAATTCCCTCGTGTCCCGGAACCCACATAAGATAAACTTTATTTGTTCTGGCGAGTGTCATAACAGTCTTAAGACATTCCAGTACTAGCCTCGACTCAATTTTGTGAGCGTTGAGGGCTTTTAGCGCAGCCTGACTGTCTGAAATTATGTAAACTGTGGCTTTATTGAAGCCTTTTTTAAGGCATTCGGAAGCGCACATGTCTATGGCATAAATTTCAGCTTGAAAAACTGATGGATATTTTCCTAGGGATTTATATAGGCTTCTTTTTGGGACCGCTATCCCTGCTCCGACCCCAATTCAGTTTTTGAACCATCTGAACCACACAGATGCACCTTTATCAAAGATTATTTTGTTGTCGCGCCAGGTGGTAAATATTACTTTACAACGTAACTAATAGCGGCCAGTCATTTTTTTCAAATTTTACAAAAAATATTGTTGTAAATATTTAAGTTTATAAATTTGAAAATAATAACGTTTAATAATAATGAAAAAATAGAATTCAAAAATGAATTATATTTAATAAAAACCGAAATTCTATATGTGAACCTCTACATAACATTCACACTATCGTAAATTTGTATGTAAATTAAAGCTGGCCGTAGTTAGGTACATTGGAACTAATTGCCGGCCATGGTTGGCTGTAATTAGGTTTTATGTTATAAAACAGCTATCCATATACCGGCCACCCAATTTCTTATAGCAAAAAGTGTTTTTTTCCTATTTTTTCTGCATTATTATATATTTTAAACATTATATTCCAACACTATGTAAAAAAAGCAAATAAAATATTTTAAAAATTATTACTTATAAGTGAAATTGTATATCACTAACACTTTCAACACCTAGAACAATGAAACACGGGTTCACTTACTTCAACTGATCATCACCAACTAAAATTGAAATCGCAAATACATTTGCAATGTGATTTAACTGAAATTTTAACGGTTTATAGAAAAAATATAGAAGTTTTAATAGATAGAAAGACATAGACGAAAATTGAACGAATTTGCATTACAGTAACAGTTTTTTCTGTTGGTGGCCGTTAATTGGTACTGGCCGGTAATAGGGAAGGTTACCCTATACATTATGCTTAGAACAAATATGATTTTAGTTGTTGTGTTTTTTTTCTTTATAGTTCTGTCAGTTCTGTGTCATTTTTTTGTAGCTGAAAAAAATGATATTTGTTGTTGGTACTTTTTGGCTTGATTTTTTCTTTGCTTTTATGTTTTTTCTTTTTTCAAGTATTTTTTATTTTTGTTTGCTTATTTCGATCCTATTCTTGACCTACCTCTACAAATCTGTTTTACATTGATATTTAATTTTATGGAATTATTAAATGAATTTATAAATTATAATTATAATATTTTTCGTTGGTCAGTAAAATTTGATAATATAAAAAGATAATTTTGAAGGGGCATTTTTAAAATTATCCTTTACGCTTTTCTTGTATTTTTTGTTTGTTTTCAAAATAAATTTTAAAACAAGACAAGAAATCTAAAAACATTTAAATTAACACTTCATTCTATTTTTGATCGTTTTCGTAATTTTCTACGGATTTTTATCCGACTTGAAAGGTAAATATCTCGGGACCCAGTAAAGGCATTGACTTAAAATTTCTGCACAATATTCTGCTTTTCATTCTCTACAAAACTCCCTATGACACCAAAAAGATCACTACAACAGGGCGCAAGTTATACGGCGCCAAAAATAAAACTTCCTCTTATCAATTTTTAGAAACAAAATGTAACATTTTTGAAGGGAAAAAAAGTTTTTTGTTAAAAAATAACTTGTTTGTATATTACCATATGACATTTGCCCTACAGAACGGATTTACACCGTTTACAGTTTATGCAATGTTATACCCTTTAAGGAATATCCTGGTCAAATTTCAGCTTCCTAGT
The DNA here is from genome assembly GCA_932526495.1 of Bombylius major. Lineage (NCBI taxonomy): Eukaryota > Metazoa > Arthropoda > Insecta > Diptera > Bombyliidae > Bombylius > Bombylius major. The sequence continues at coordinate 22,215,821 of OW052043.1, forward strand.
CTCAAGGGAACATACTTCTCTAAGGAGTCAAAAATGTTACATTTTGTTTCTAAAAATTGATAAGAGGAAGTTTTATATTTGGCGCCGTATAACTTGCGCCCTGTTGTAGTGATCTTGTTGTAGTTTATAAATTCATTTAATAATTCCATAAAATTAAATATCAATGTAAAACAGATTTGTAGAGGTAGGTCAAGAATAGGATCGAAATAAGCAAACAAAAATAAAAAATGCTTGAAAAAAGAAAAAACATAAAAGCAAAGAAAAAATCAAGCCAAAAAATATCAACAACAAATATCATTTTTTTCAGCTGCAAAAAAATGACACAGAACTATAAAGAAAAAAAAACACAACACTAAAATCATTTGTTTTAAGCATAATGTATACATATAATATGTATAACAAACAACATATATGTATAGTTTCATTTACAATGATTTTGTTTTTTCTTATTTTTTCATAATGACCATAAAGCAATATACATACATTAAAAATCTCGAAAAGGGAGAAGATATATAATATATTTTAATGCTTTTTGTGTATATATGGTAGAATAGAAATACACAAATAATGTAAAACAGCTGTTTTCGCTTGCGTGTGTGCATTCAATCTTCAGAACATAACAAACAAAATTAACTATTGAAAGCTTTTTCTTTTTCATAAAAAAGACAAATGTGATACCTCCATCTCTGCCCGCACAGGGCCTGATTACGGTTTTGTTTCATTTCCTTTTCGCATCTCTGTTATATATATACTTTTTGCAAACAGGTTTGTTAAAAAATTTTTGATTATGGGAATTTTCCTTTCTTTTTTCTTCTATACATAAATGAAATGTGTTGATTTGTACTACAGGACGGTTTAAATATATGTACACGATTACAAATTTTAAAAAAATAATGGATGATAAAGTAAAAAATTTAGATTTTTAACTTATGATGTTAATAGGAAGAACGATGATTGTTAGTATTACAAAACTTTCATATAGTTAGTAGTGAACTCATTATTTTCAATTCATTTTAGTACTGGTAACTCCATTTTCCTGTATTATGTTCATTTTTTCTTTTAAAAACTTGTATGCGCAACCTGACGACAAGAAAGTTTCATGACTCAGTCAGATTGCAGTCAGACAACAATTTCCAATTACCAGTGCAAATACGTCATTTGCGCTTATGAAACGGGCCTTTTGTCTTTGGTTTAATTTGGCTTGAGTACCTATCTTTATATTACACTAATTAAAATAAATACAGTGCGGAAAATGTGTGGAGTATTACCAATTGCTAACATAACCTAAATGGAGGATATTGTTCAACGTTTCATACTACGACTTTTTACTTCACTTTTTGTAAAAGAAATAATAAAAATAATTTTACTAAACAAAAATATAGGTACATATAATAATAAAAAATCATCGTATTTTTGCGTAGAAGGCGCGAGAATCAGTTGAAATATATATTTGATGTGTTTGTACTTTTTAAGAACTATTTTTCAGAAACTATTGAACACTATACATATAGAACTAAATGGGCTTCGGAGTTCGGACCATCAATATTTACTTACAAACTAAAGTTGGTGAAGTTTTGATTCATTACAGTCATTACAAATTACGATATCATTAATATAATATTCTACAATTTTAGAATTCTTGTAAAAAACACATATTAATCACGAACCTATTTTTAAAAGTGAATAAATATTAGACATCCGTTCATATTATGAATTTTGATTAATATTTACTTACTTTAATTGTTTTGTTTTTTCTTATCAATTCACAATTTCAACTTCTTAAACAAATTTTTTGAAACATAGTTTTAAAGAAAATTGGAATGGTTTGTCTCCTTTTAAATAACTAACTTTTTTCAACACTATAAATCATTGGAAGTGCGCATGACGACAGAAGCAATGAATATGCATTTCAATTATCAATGCAAAAAGCAATTTTTGACCATTTGAATACATAGATATAAAATCTTTCAGATAAATGATATTTCAAAATTTTCAACCTCGAAAAAAAATTTTTTTATGCTGCGAGCATAAAAAGTATTTCCATAGTAGAAAGATTTTTACATATTCGTTATCTACATAGTGTAGATATAGTGCAATAATTAAAATTGCTTTACGAAAATATGTTACTAAAGAATTTTTCAAAAGAAGAAATAAAAAGGCAATCTGATGATTCATTTGAAAATACAGCTAAAAAATTCAAGCATGATAAGTTTGGTGATCAATTACAGCAGAGTGAAAAAAACAACTAGTACTAAAATAAATGAAAATTAAAAATAGAATGGATAAATGAAACTCTTTACCATATGCTCGCTACAGAGCGGCACAAGTTAATTTTTAGTATTAACATTATATATATATGATTTTTTGAAAAGTCGTCCTTAAAATTATTATAGCAGCCAGGCGAGCTTACTCTGCACATATACCAGGGTAGAAAGACTTAACAAAATGCTGTTTTAAAATATAAAAAATATGAAACTGTTGAAGCGTTCGTAAACGACGTAGTTGGTCAAATTACAAGAAGTAACAGAATGCTTGCTATTATCACCGAGCAACATATATTGTTATTTCAATGTACTGCGATAAAATGTCTGGTGGTAATTTATATAGTCTTTGCTATTATAATGCTGAAAACCCATAGGACGATGCAAGCTTGTTATGCATGTGTAGTATACATTGTAATTATAATATGAATAACTCTTTTCTTTTTATGATTAAATTCCAATTAGTAATTTTGTTTAAATTAAAATTCTTTTGTTTATATTAAAATTCCATTGCTATTTCATCATACATAAGATTACGCGACATATCGTCTTACAATAATAATCATTGTTGCTGGGTTTGATACATACCTTAGAAACAGCTAATAATATTGTTCATTCATTTTGATTATTGCCGACCTAAACAAAATATGAATTTTGTTCACTAATTATGTATAATACATAATATAAAAGTTAGTTCAGTCTTAGCTTTCAAATCATTTAGAAGTTCTTGATTAAGATTTTAAAATCAAACAATAATAATTAAAGTTTTTATAGAATTCAAAAACAATTCTAATGTTGTTTAATTTTATTAACATTTCAAATAAAATTATTAAAATATAAAAGAAATAAAATAGTTGTTTTTTTTATTTCTTAAAAAATTATCATAAAAAAAAAGGGGTGTAGCAAAAAATCCTCTTTGCTACTCCTTAAGTCCTTTTTTTTTGGAAATAACATTTGGTGGCAGCGGTAAAATAATAAAATAAATAAAAACTAATATAACATAAGAATTTATAAGAATTAAATTAAATAAAAACTAAAGTGAAATTAAAATCAAAAGTGCAAGAAAACAGTTGAAAGTAAATAAAAACTCTACTGTGAAGGAAGGACGAAATTCTACAAGATTCCAGCAAGCCATGATGGACGGACTCAGCAGACTTACAGCGATGAAAAAATTATTTTTAATTGCATTAATATTGTAAGTAAATAGGGAACAATAACCCCAATAAAATTTTAATAGAATATTACAAATAAATTTTTATAATAAATGTTGTATTGTATTTAATTAAATTATTAAAAGTGAAAAAAAAAACAACAAGAGCAAAAATATATAATTTTATACGATATATTTATACATATAATGAAAATAGCTTGTTTTATTCAAAAAAAAATTTTTATTTGAAATTTTATTTTCTTTTTTTTTAAAAAAAAAAGGAAATAATAATAAAAAAAAAAACAAAGTGTTGTGATAAGTTCAGGATATTTGATGAATTTTGATCCCCTCTTTCCTTTTGAAATTCAAAAATTTTAAGATGGATGCAAAATCTGAATTTGATTTTGAAGAGGAAATTTTAAATTTGAAATTTCATTGTATAGGTGATTTAAGCGGTTATGAATTCGAAATATCATTACGGGATATCGTTAAAAACACAAAGATCTCTTTTAAAACGGTTGAAGAATCTTACAAAGTTGAATACGGTTCTAGATTGTACCATCGTAAGACATTTTTAATTTTAATTAATGATGACTGTATTGAAAACGCGATATTAGATAAAAAGTTAGGTGAAAAACCCGAATTGAACTTAAATGCGGACACAAAAGATAAAGAGTTCGAAGAAAATATAGATAAATTAAAAGAAATGAAATTAACAGTAGAAGAAAATAAAACTAAAAGAAAAGAAAAAGAAAGAATGAGCTTAGATAATCTAATTAAGATTATTACACATTTTGATAGTAATTCAACTAAGGTGCATGGTTTTATACAAAATTGTGATAATGCTATGAAAATGGCGACTAAAGAACAACAAGAATGCCTTTTACCCGTTATTAAAAGTAGAATATCAGGTAACGCGGAAATTATTTTAATGAACAAAAAAATTTTATCTTGGGAAAACTTAAAATATGAATTGAACAGAGTCTATAGGGAAACACATTCGAATATGCAACTTCATTTAGAAATGACTAAGTTAAAACAACAGCAGAATGAAACAGTAATGCAGTATACCCAGAAATGTGAAACATTAACAAGACGAAGATTACAAAGTCTTTTTATTGAAAATCTTGAGGATACAATATATTACGGTCAAAAAATTGCCATAGAAAAGGATATGTTACATGCTTTTGTTTTCGGTCTTAAGAAAGAAATTAGTACGTTTGTCAATACACAAAGACCAAAATCTCTAACCGAAGCGAGTCAATTAGCTATAGAAGAAGAAACAAGATTTGAATATTTTAGGTCAAAAGATAAAGATTACAGTAACAAAAATTTAGTTCGTATTAACCATTTCGATACTAAATGTTACTCATGTGGAAAGACAGGACATTTAGCACGAGATTGCTTCAAAAATAACAGAAGAAAATTTCAAAATGAAAAAAGTCAGATATCTTACACACCGCGTAATAATTCTACATATTATTCAGGAAAAAGGAACTACATTCCCGATAATGCAAATAATGCATCAGATAAAAAGAACCCGAAAAACTTCGCTAATTCTAATGTTTTTAATAAAGATAATAGCTCGTCTACTTATAATTCATCTAATACGGAAAAGAGTTCAAATTTTCGCAGAAAAGATATAATAGGTGGTGTTGTTTCCAAATCGTGCAAAAATCCACACATTTCATTAAAATATGATGGTTTAAAATATAAATTTTTAGTTGATACAGGTGCTAGTATTAGCCTCATAAAAGAAAACTGTGTTTATGAAGACCAAGTCAATTTTAATGATATAGTTAATTTTGAGGGAATAGGTAATGCCGATCAAAAAAGCTTAGGCAGTACAATTTTAAAACTTGATTATGAAGATCAAAATAATATTAACAAATTCTCTTTCGATGCAAAATTTAATGTTGTAAAGGAAAATATAATGAGCTATTATGATGGAATTTTGGGTAATGACATTTTATCAGAATTAAAATTTAGCATTGATTTTCAAAACAAAATTGTATATAATGACTATACAGTAATTAACTTAGAATTTCGAAATGACGATAAATTATTTTTTAACCAAATGAATGAAGCGAAAATTAATGGCATAAATCCTATTGTGCAGAGAAAAAATAATTCTACAGATAATATTCGAGTTTTAGAAATTTGGAATAATATTAGAAAAGATCATTTATCCGGTGAAAATGAAATAAACTCTTTAAGGAAAATAATAACGGAGTTTAGTGAAATTTTTAGTTTAGGAGATGATAAATTGAGCGAAACTTCTATCATTCAACATGATATAAGAACAATCAATGATATACCAATTACGACGAAAACTTATAGGTATCCAAAAATTCACGAAGAAGAAGTTAATACTCAGATCCAAAAGTTATTAGATGAGAGAATTATTCGATATAGTATTTCTCCTTGGTCAAGTCCAATTTGGATTGTACCTAAAAAGGAAGACGCAAGCGGTAAGAAAAAGTGGAGAATGGTTATAGATTTCCGTAAATTGAATGAAATCACCATAAGTGATAACTTCCCTTTACCAAATATTCAAGAAATTTTAGATCAATTAGGTCAGGCAAAATATTTTACAACTCTCGATTTAAAGTCTGGATTTCATCAAATTCCTTTAAGTGAAAAGAGTATTGAAAAAACTGCCTTTTCAACACCTTATGGGCACTTCGAATTTGTAAGAATGCCTTTTGGACTTAAAAATGCTCCAGCATGTTTTCAAAGAATGATGAATTCTGTACTTAGTGGACTAATAGGAAAAGGAGTTTTTGTGTATCTTGATGATATAGTTATTTATGGTAAAAATTTGGAAGAACATAATCAAATTTTAAGTAATGTATTCGATCGTTTAAAATCTGCAAATTTAAAAGTACAAATGGATAAATCAGAACTTTTGAAGAATCAAGTTGAATATCTAGGTCACTTGATAACAAACAAAGGTGTTTTACCAAATTTAAAAAAGGTCGAAGCTATAGATTCAATCAAAGAACCGATAAATGTAAAAGAAATAAAAAGTTTCTTAGGAATGATAGGTTATTACCGTAAATTTATAAAAGACTTCAGTTTAGTAGCAAATCCCTTACATAGACTTCTAAAAAAAAATGTTGTTTTTAAATGGACAGAAAATGAAAAGAATAGTTTTAATGAATTAAAAAAACGGTTAACACGTCTAACATTACTACAATATCCAGACTATACTAAAGAATTTATCGTAACGACAGATGCTAGTAACTCAGGTCTGGGTGCTGTTCTTTCTCAATTAAATGATAATAAAGATTTACCTATTCATTTCATAAGCAGAAGTTTAAATAATGCTGAAAAGAATTATAGTACTACAGAAAAAGAATGTCTCGCAGTAGTATGGGCTATCACACAGTTTAGACCATACCTCTACGGTCGAAAATTCATGGTCAGAACAGACCATAGACCACTTACTTGGTTGTTTAATGTTAAAAACCCTGGGTCAAGATTAATTAGATGGCGATTGAAATTAGAAGAATATGATTATACAATTACATATAAGAAAGGTGTAAATAACGTAGTCGCTGATGAATTAAGCAGAAATGTTGTATATCCAATAGGAATATCAGACAAAAACATTGAAGATAATAATGAAGAAAACTATGACGAGATAGGTGAAAAACTAAAAGAAATTTTTGGAGACGACATTATCTCAGAAGAATATACACAAAAAAATCAAAAGACCTTAGAAAATACTTTGAAAAGTGAAGCACAATTAAAGCAAGTTGAAAAAAATCATGAAACAAATAATTTTAAAAAAAACGAGGATAATAATGAAATTTATAGTAGTAATGAAAATATAAGTGAATGTTCAGATTACGAGAATAAGGAATTCAAAAGTGATAAGGAAATTATTTCTGAACCAGAGGAAAAGAAAAGAATAATAAAAGAATGTCATGAAGGATTAATTGGAGGACATGGAGGCCAAAAAGCCACAATAACAAGAATACGCGATCGATTCTATTGGAAAGGCATGAATCAAAATGTCATAGACTATATAAGAGGGTGTACGATCTGTCAAAAAGAGAAAATTAACAGACACCCTGGTAGGAATCCAATGCGTATTACATCAAATGCAGACCATTGTCTTGAGAGAGTTTCTATGGATTTAACAGGTCCTTATAGAGAAGGAAAGAAAACATATTATAGTTTAACCATACAAGACGATTTAAGCAAATATATACGTTTCATACTTATTGACGATAAGAAAAGTGAAACTGTAGCAAGAACTTTCACAAACGAGTGGATTCTACATTTTGGCATTCCTAAATACATCCTTACTGATAATGGTGGAGAATTCGTTAATGAATTAATGAGCGAAATATGCAAACTTTTCAGAATTAAACACATAAGAACCAGTAGTGCATATCCACAATCTAACGGTTCTGCAGAAAGAGCGCATGCAAGATTAGGTGAATACCTAAGGTTAATGGTAAAAGATAAAAATAAACCAGACTATTCAAAATTATTCAAATACGCAGCATTTTGTCATAATACAACAAAACATACAAGTACAGGTCTCACACCACATGAAATGATTTTTGGAAGAAAAGCAAATATACCAAGCGAAGTAGGAAGTATGAAATTTAAAACTAACTTTGATTACACTCAAGAATTGCAACTGAAATTAATAAGAACGGAGCTTGAAATTAAGAGAAATTTAGAAAAATCAAAATTGAAATCAAAAGTAAGATATGATAAAAAGTTGGGTACTAAAATAAAAGAATTTAAAGTAAATGATAAAGTTCTAATACAAAATGATGAACGCGATAAATTAAGTTCTAAATATGTAGGTCCGTATAAAATAGCTAGAGTATATAATGATTTTGTAGTTATTAGAAGAAATAATAAATATATTAAATATAATAAAATGTAAATTAAAGAAAATATTAAGTAATTTTGAGGTATTCCACAAAATGACAGAAAATAAATATATTTTTGCATTAAATAAACTAACCAAATATAAAATAAGATGTATTGATGAAATTAATGTAGATAAAATCAATGGTACGGGAATCTTATTCCTTGACAATAATTGTAATTTTGCAACAAAAGAAACAAAAATCGTAACAAGCAACATAACTTATAATTACTTAAATAAAGATAGATATGACTTTGGATTACACAATTTGATTAATATAAAGTTGAAAAATGTTAAAAATGAAGACAAACCAATATTAGAATTAAAAACTAGTTTAAAAGAAATCAATGATTTAAGTATAGAAATTCAGAATGAAGATAGTTTCATAAGTAATGCTTTGCAACCATTACCAGAAAGAATTAAAGATGGTGGAATATTATTCAGTCTTTTATTAATTATCCTTATTATTTTTGTAACCATAAAATATTTAAGAAAACATAATATATTAAAGTGTTTTGGAAGAAATAATCAAAATGTCAGAGAACAAAGAATAGTGCATTATGATGCAAACAGAAATGATGAACGAGCAATAGATATTGTGAATCGTAATCCCCGTGTGTTAAGACTTGATGATATGTAAAAAAAAAAAAAAAAAATATATATATATTTTGATACTTTATTTTGATAAAATGTATAAAACAATTATTTTATGAAATTGTTTCACATAAAATATTGTTTATTTTATGGGGGAAGGTGTTATGCATGTGTAGTATACATTGTAATTATAATATGAATAACTCTTTTCTTTTTATGATTAAATTCCAATTAGTAATTTTGTTTAAATTAAAATTCTTTTGTTTATATTAAAATTCCATTGCTATTTCATCATACATAAGATTACGCGACATATCGTCTTACAATAATAATCATTGTTGCTGGGTTTGATACATACCTTAGAAACAGCTAATAATATTGTTCATTCATTTTGATTATTGCCGACCTAAACAAAATATGAATTTTGTTCACTAATTATGTATAATACATAATATAAAAGTTAGTTCAGTCTTAGCTTTCAAATCATTTAGAAGTTCTTGATTAAGATTTTAAAATCAAACAATAATAATTAAAGTTTTTATAGAATTCAAAAACAATTCTAATGTTGTTTAATTTTATTAACATTTCAAATAAAATTATTAAAATATAAAAGAAATAAAATAGTTGTTTTTTTTATTTCTTAAAAAATTATCATAAAAAAAAAGGGGTGTAGCAAAAAATCCTCTTTGCTACTCCTTAAGTCCTTTTTTTTTGGAAATAACAAGCTTCACGTCGCAAGCTTCTGCATCTCGCTGTCAATTTAAACATACGAGAATGCGAAGAAGCTAACCAAATACATACTTCATGTGAAGCATGCCTAACGCCTCATTTGAAGTTGAGCCTCAGGTTTGTTAAAATTTAAATTTTGCGGTATGAAGAGAAAGTTCATGTCATTTATCACGTCATTTCATTAGTGTTGCTGAGCTGAAAATGAAAACAGGAAAACTTCTAAACAACCAAAAAGAAGTCATAAATATTCAGTTTATTTTCAATCATTTGTTTAATTCTCCCTATTTTTTCACAACTACAAATATCGCCATTCCCATCACCCACCACCAGGAATATATTTTGAAAATTTGGGAAATGTTCAACTAGTAAAAGATGAATGAAATTTAGTTATCTATTATAATACCAGCTTTCTTTGGGAGAAGAAATAATTTACATAAAACAAGGAATTCAAAATTTAACAAAATTAACAGAATATGCTCAAGACAATGTACCACAACAAGCAAAAATTATCCAGTTTTATAACATTGTTAAACAAATCGAAAGCAATAATGAATTGCTTCTTAATGGAGAGAACAACAAAACTAGAAGAAAAAGACGAGGAGCAATAAATCTTATTGGAAATATTGCAAATTCTTTGTTTGGAGTGCTAGATTCAGAGTATGCTAATCATGTATCAGAAATTATAAATAATTTACATAATAATGACAAACATTTATTATCGTTCATAAAACATCAAACATTTATCATAGATTCAACTGTAAATGTTATTAAAAAGACTGAAGAAAACACTGAACTGAAAATAAGAAATATGAACAATTATATTAATAAGACAATAGAATCTGTTAAGCGTATTGATAAACAGCTACGACAACAAAGAACAGCACAAGCTTTTAACACTCTGGCCTTGCAATTATTGCTGATTTGAAATAATTATCAAAAAACTCAAACCATTCTTCTATGACGTATTAATCGATACTCATCATGGAAAGATAAATCCACAACTTATTACACCAGCACAATTGTTTGAACAACTGTTACGAATACAAGCTAATTTGCCAGCTACAATTAAAATTCCAAGTAATGCGAAAAACATCTTAAAAATATATAATTTGATAACTATTGAAGCAAAAGGTGATACTTAACAAAATGATTTTTCGATTGAAGCTGCCTTTATTTACACAAGAATATTTTGAATTATTAAAAGTTATTCCTGTTCTTTTTCCAGTCAATGGTACATTTATGATACTGGACTCACTTGCGGATCTAATTATTAACCTCCATAAAAACCAATATTATCCATTATCAAACATAGAGTTAAAAAGTTGTATAACTAGTGAAAATGAATTTATTCGAGATTTAATTCATGTGAAATCAGTGCTCTCGCAGTCATTTGTCATTGAATTTTACCTGTAAACCAAAAATTATATCTGATCCTACTCAATGGATACAATTAATTCAGACTAATCATTGGATTTACATAATGCCAAGGAAAACTATTGTAAATATAGTTTGTGACAATCAATTGAAACAAAAAGTTTTAGAAGGTTCTGGAATAATCAAAATAGATTCAGGTTGTGCTATAAAAGACGACATGACAACAATTGTACATTTATTCCAGTAAACTACAAAGTGGATTTACTCCAACGAAATTATCACATGAATTTACTAATGTAACTTCATTGATACCACTAATTAATCCAATTGGTGCAGTAAATGACATAACTCAAGATATCAAAAATATTCAACAGTCCATTATACATCCAACTCAAGATATCAAAAATATTCAACAATCCATTAAAATTCTAAAATTGAATGAAAATCTTGTAGCAGACATCAAACAACATTCAACACATCACTATGTATTGTGGTATCATATTTTGGGTTGTGTTTGGTTTTAATTATTATCCAATCAAAAACATAAATGTGAAAAGCGGCCAAGTTCTTATTCGTTAACTGTTGGGCCAGCTAAAGTAATGAAATCTGCATTAATGCCAAGTTCGAAGAACTTTTTCACATAAAAAATTTCAATACAGAACGTTTAATAATTAAGTACTTGACAGCGTTTAATTTTTAATTTCGTATTGATATTCACGCACATTGAATAAAAACCTGTCAAGTTCATAATTATTAAATGTTCTATATTGAAATTTTTTATGTGAAAAAGTTCTTCGAACTTGGCATTAATGCAGATTTCATTACTTTAGCTGGCCCAACAGTTAACGAATAAGAACTTGGCCGCTTTTTACATTTATGTTTTTGGTTGGATTTCAACTATTTTTGTTGAATTATAGGTATTGTGGGTTTAGCCATTAGCGCGGCGGCTTATAATAGCTTAAATGGTAAAAAGAAGAAGTAAAGTTCTGTGGATCAGCAGACATTGTATGGTGCGGTCGAGGTTCAGTTCGTGTTGGCTTTTCGTATATATTTTTTATACTTCATTGTGTTTCAATTCATAATTTCTTTGTCTAATTAATCAATAAATAAATAAATAAAAGTAAATAAATTGAGCTAAATAAATAAAACCTATAAATTTGGGGACTCTAACCGGAATAAAATAGCATTCAATTAAAAAAATATACATACATTCACACAAATACAAATTTTAATAATTGACGCGATTGTGAAATTCTTAGTTCAAATTTAATAAGCAGTTGTCTCTTTCAAACTTATATAATCGAAAATAATAAATATGGCTTCCGCTTCAAAATCAATTTCTTTATCTGACATAAAAAATATGAGTGAAAATTTAAACAAAATGCCGACGAAATCAATCAAGTTGCTACATCACTTGATATTCGAGTGTGATAATGATAGAAAAAATAGAGCAGATTTACGTGGTTTTATCGGATTTGATTTTGTAGGGTTACCAGAGTACTCTATAATAGAGAACAGGTACTCTTTTTCAGGGTCTTCTCTTTTTGCTCTTTCTTTTTTGTGAAATTACCACTTTAAAAGAGTACGTTCACTATTGTACTCTTATTTCTGTAAGTTAGTGTTAGCTGTTAGCCACTAAGTTAGCCATGAAAAATACTTTTACACACAAGTTTTGTACTTGGGTATATTTTATCATAAAAATACACAAGTTTTGTACTTGAGTATATCGACTGTGTAGTAGTGACACCACGTATCTAACACTTTTATTGAAATTGAGATACTAGTATTAAATTATTTATATGATATCAATACACACAATCTCATTTATAAAAATTAAAAATTGTTAATAATTTAATAAATTAACAATGGTCAATTTTTATGTCACAGTATTATTTGTTCTATGAATTGAAATGTTTTTTGTCTGTACTGAAAAGTTTGAATTTTGCAGATACGTGGTGTCACTACTACACAGTCGATATTCTTATTGGTATATAGTTTTGTATTTAAGTACACAAGTAGTTCTAGCATAAGTTTGATACTTATGCTACGAAATACGCTGTGAAAGATAAAGGCATCTTTCACAATAAACAATATTTAACATCCAGATATATCTATATCAAATTTTGGACAAAATACAGAGTCTCTGAGAAATCAACCACTAACAAGGAAGACGAAATGCATAACTTCGAATTCCAGGCAGATCTACAATCATTGAGTAATAGCTCAAGGCGGGGAAAATGATAAGAGTTAAGTTTAAAAAAAAATAAAAATGTTAGATTTTTAAGTAGCTTATGTATCTTGTAACATGACAGGTAACATTTAAATTTATGCGTCCTGGGACTCTATTCTCGAAACCACTCGTAACTTTAAGTATACGTAAACTCACCATTTACGAGTGGTTTTGATGTATGGTGTATTCTCGAGATCCGAATACGTAAATATTCGAATGAAAACCATTCGTAAAGATACGAGTGCCTATTTGCACTCGTAACTACTTACGAGTACTAAGTTAATACTGTCTAAAATAAATATATATTTATTTAATATAATGTATGTATATACGTATATACTCATACAGTCATACTATATATAATATATTACATTAAAAAACTATAAAAGTAAAATTATGAATAAAAATATTATATTAATAATAAAAATAACAATTATTGATACAATCCTTTGTTTAATTTCATCCACCATACATATTTTTTTAATCTGAGTAATTTTACAAATTTCTCTTCGATATTCTCAAAATAATTATTAAATTACATACGTCATATATATTTCTTCTCTCATTATTCATTAATCCTCATCCCCCTCGTCTAAATCATCCGATACACAAACCAGTTTTGAACTTTAGAACTTTTACCACACTCGTAATTCTATTCGAATGGTGAATGAATATTCGATTGATTTCAAGAATACGTCTGGCATAAACCATTCGAAACAAAGTACTCGTAAAGATACGTATGCGTAACTTTACGAGTGATCTCGAGAATAGCGGCCCTGTATCTTTATAATTTAAATAAAATAGTTGGTGTTTAGAATATGAAACAACATTGTATATAAAAATCATTTTAAAATTTATCCTTTTAAATAAAATCAGTATGCACAACATTAGTTTTAAAAAATAAATGTCCCTAATAGTATAATTTAAGAATACTAATGTAAAACACATGCATCTATCGTTATGAAATCAATAAAAATACATGAATAAATTAAATGATTTTTAGTTTTATAGTTTTTTTATATTACCAAAAAATATGTAATAAGAAGAACTCTTACAGCTTTGTAATTTCAAAATTCAAAAATTTTTGAACGAATTAGAGCAGAGGGGAAAAACAAAAGGGATATGTATTATTTTACTCTCAGAGCTTTCAATTAAAAAATAATGATTTGAAGCTTTTTTCAATATATATATTATATATACGTATATATGTGTAAAAAATTTTTTAAAAATATGAAATACAATTTTTTTCTGTTATTTTTATTATACCTCTAAATAGTATATTCATCATATATCATATACATATGTATGTATCTTAGTTTTTGTAATTTGGGAGAAAAATATATTTTAATATTTTTCTAGATTTCTATATCCAAAAATTTTTCGTGGTTTTCTCATCTTCATTGAAGAATATTCGTACTGAATTAAGAGATCAGAATCAATAGGCATATTATTTTATTTTCTTTTACTTTATAAAATATCTAATGCTAGTTTTTAACCTTAGGACCGCCTAATCGACATTGTCAAAGTTTTGGCTTTTTTTTTTAAATTTTAATTTCAAAGATCTGTATCTCAGCATCCTCTGAACCAAAAACTAATATATTTGGATGTAAATATTTGTTGAAGTGTTTCTTGAAAGCTAACTTGTACATTAATTCTGTAAGTGCCACAGTTTTCAACCACAAGAACAAAATACGCGAAAAACCATGAAGATGTTACTAAGATATATGATATACATATGTATGTATACATATACATATATATATATATATGACGTATTTTTTTGTATTAGTAAAATTTAAGATTTGTTATCTTATCTTATATCTTATCTTATATATATATATATAAAACTAAAATGTCCGTTCGTGTGTAGCCAATTTACTCGCGAACTCCTCGACGGATTTTGATGAAATTTTGTGTGTGTGTTGCTTATATTGTGAGGAAGGTTTTATGCATAGTTTGATTTATTTACGGTGGTTGGTGTTTTAAAAAATTCAAGAAATTTGGAAATATAGGCGTATAAAAAAAAATTTTTTTTGTGAATTTGAATTGAATTTAAGTGCGGTTTTAATGAAAATAATTTTAAAAAAAATGATGAAATCACTCAATATCAAATGGGGCGTTACATCAGCAGTATTGAAGCAATATGGCGGATTTTTTCATTCCCAATACATGAAAGACATCCAACAGTTGTTCATTTAGCAGTTCAAACTGATACATTTGCAAAAACATTGCTATACTCCGAAATACCACAATATTACACTTGGAATAAGTCTTCGAAAGTTTTCCAATGACGCAAACAAGGAAAACCAGTTAAAGATCATCCAAATGTGTTTTCAACAGATGCTTTAGGACGAATTTACACAATTCACCCCAACAATGCTGAATGTTTTTACTTGCGTTTGTTGTTGATTAACGTTCGTGGACCAATATCATTTCAAAACTTAAGAACGATTGATGGCCGATTGTCTACAACGTATCGTGTAGCATGTCAACGATTGCATTTACTTGAGGATGACACGCATTGGGATTTTACACTTGCCGACGCATCAATTTCAGCTCATCCGCATCAAATACGAACATTATTTTCAATAACAATATCAACATGTTTCCCATCAAATCCACAAGAATTTTGGATGAAATATCGAGATTACATGACAGATGATATTTTACATAGAATGCGTCGCACCACTTCAAATGTAGAATTAGGTACTAAAGCATTAACACAATTAGGCATGATATCGCCAGATCGTCCAATGCACGACATATTTAATCAAGATTTCAAACATGAAAAACAATTTGATTGCAATGAATTGAGAACATTTGTACAAACAAATACTAAAAAATTGAGTAATCAACAAAAACATGCCTACGATTCAATCATGCAAGTTGTTAACGACGAAAGTGGTGGAATATATTTTTTAGATGCGCCTGGAGGCACTGGAAAAACATTTTTGATTTTGTTGATTTTAGCAGCCATACGATCGCAAAATAAAATAGCATTGGCACTCGCTTCTACTGGAATTGCTGTCAATCTATTGGATAGCGGTCGAACAGCACACTCTGCACTAAAGCTGCCATTGAACATGCAGTTCGCCGAAAACCCTACATGCAATATCCCTAAGACATCTGGAATGGCAAAAGTTTTGCAACAATGCAAAATAATCGTATGAATCATTAGAAGCATTAGATAGAACATTACAAGATCTGTGAGGAAATCAAGAACTGTTTGGTGGTGCCGTCATATTGTTAGCAAGTGATTTTCGACAAATATTACCTGTTATTCCTCGATCTACTCCTGCCGATGAACTTAATGCGTGTTTGAAATCTTCAAATTTGTGGAGACATGTAAAAACACTTACCCTCAGTACAAACATGCGTGTTCAATTGCAAAACGATACATCAAAAAATGAATTTTCAAAACAATTGTTGGACATTGGAAATGGGAAAATTCCAATCAATAATTTAGATGGCTTCATAACACTACCAACCACTTTTTGTAGTAAAACACAATCCAAAGAAGAATTGATTCAAAGCGTGTTCCCAAATATAGCACAGCAGCACAAAAATCATGTTTGGTTGAGCGAACGAGCAATATTGGCAGCCAAAAACAAAGATGTCAATGATTTTGACACGGCTATTCAAAATGACATAACAGGTAGATTAGTTACATACAAGTTAGTAGACACTGTTATGAATCAAGATGACGTGGTGATTTATCCCACCGAATTTTTGAATTCACTTGATTTGCCAGGAATGCCGCCACATAATCTACAATTAAAAGTTGGAGCACCAATTATTATGCTTCGCAATATAAATTAACCACGACTTTTTAATGGCACCAGACTTGCAGTGAAAAAGCTAATAAAAAACGTCATCGAAGCAACTATTTTTTAAGGAAAATACAAAGGCGAAGACGTTTTGATTCCCAGAATTCAAATAATTCCATCCGACTTGCCAATTGATTTTAAACGACTTCAATTTCCTGTTCGTCTTGCTTTTCCGATCACCATCAATAAGGCACAAGGCCAGTCTTTGGAAGTCTGCGGTATAAATTTGGAATTTCCATGCTTTTCACATGGACAGCTCTATGTTGCATGCTCACGAGTAGGCAAACCATCGGCATTATTTGTTTACACGACAGATGGAACAACAAAAAATGTTGTCTACCAAAAAGCTTTACAATAAGCATTTTTTTAAGAAAAATTATTAAAATTTCATTTGAACACATTATTTTAATTAGGATAACAACTAATTTAATTTGAAAAAAATAATTTGAATTTTTGTCGTATGTATGCATGAAGTATATTTCCAGAAATCGATAGTTTGAATACTGTCTAACACCAATTTAGGGCGTTAGTAATACTTTAGTTTTAAAATATTATTAAGTTAATTAATTAAGTTCATTGTTGTACAATTAAATATTATAGTCGCATTTGTATTACATATATTCATATCATTAATTTAATACCATATAATATATCTACATAATTGCAATTTTGTAATTATTTTATTATCATAATTTATATTTGCATACAATAAATGTTTACGTTGCTTTTTTACCAGACGAAATATGATACTTGTTGGTCAATGGAATGTGCTATCACATAAGAATATTTGTATGATAAAATTCTTTGTGTATATATTCGTAATATTTTTATCTTCAATTTAATGTAGGAGAAATTTTTAATATTTTGTATCTTTAATTTTAAGTTAGAATTTTGCTTAGTTAGCTATTTACATTGAAACCTATTATAAATTATTAGTATATAAGGAATTAATTTTTAATAAAGTTTTAGTTTCGTTGAAACAGTGAACCAAGACTTTTTATTTACTTCAAGTGAGTCTGCTTGAAGCACTGTGGAGAAACTCTAAATTGTATTATTGTTAAAGTACCATAGCACGCTCGACGTACAAATCAAGGTTTATGTGCCTTGATTAATTAAAATCTCCATTATTTTCTTTTTGATTCTTTTTTGGTTTTGATTGATTCTAAATATCTTTGAATCATATTAATTCAGAATAAAAGCATTCTGAACAAATACAAATCAAACTCATCCCGCCACCTACCCGAAAGGGCAGAACAACGTCTGCCGGGCCCACTAGTAATATATAAATAAGAATATTTGATTAAATAAAGTGAGTTTTTTTTTAACCTTGAAATTAGAAGTATCTTAATTTCTATTACAAATTCCAAAGAATATTTACTAAGTAAATTGTCTATAGATTTTAGATACAAGAATTTAATTCGTTGAGAAAGGCTGATTTACTTTTTCAGCATATTTTTCCAATTCTTACCCAACTAGCAAGAATGATCCACATTCGGGTTATTATGACGACGTCGCAGCGTCAACATGTGGTGACCAAGTTAGCCACTGCTACGTCGTTGTGACTTCTGTGGGCCTTCTATGTTTCGAGTTTGGTGCATACCAATTTTTCATGTGGTACTACATTTTCAGAGGTGAGAAATGAGAGAGATAATTGTGATTTTAATAAAAAATTATCAGTTTTCTTTAATAACTCAATTTCTATTAATTTTATAATATAGCTGAAATTATTTCAGTTGAAGGTTCATTGCGCATGTTTTACATGGCGTAGTGATCTTCTTGTGTATACATATACGAAAGAAGAAACCTGTTTGTTAGAATTCACAACAACAAAAATGCATGTGTGTTAGTATCTTTTCTTCTGCGCATGCCAACGTAGTACAATACGAAACTTCAACTCTTTTGGGACAAGCTATATAACAATGTTTGGGAAAAATGTTTATTTAATAAAAATCTACAAATTTGTAGAACATTATAATTTAATATTTTTAATAATTTGGGAGATTTAAGGAAAAATTGATTCTCAGTTTTATGTTACTTAATATTTATCACGTTTTTTCTTTGATTTACATACGTTGCTCATAGATATTTAATATATTCGGTGAAAATAAAGCTAAGGATCTTCTCTACATTTCATTTGAACATAATTTACATGTAACTTTAATCACAACTTAGTTATAACTGATTAAAAACAATAAATTGTAATGTTAATTTGGTACTTCCAACACATATAAACAATAAAATAAAATTGAGCATTAAGGCTTGATACTATAGGACAAGATAAATTGAGAACACAATAAGGTATGTTCTGACGGGCATCGCTCTCTTCTCTCATGATATGACGTCATTTAGTTGAAATATTTGAAAACGACATTTGAAAAATAAATTTGTAGATAATAAATAACCATTTTACGTGGAAATAAAAATAAAATACAATGTTAAATTATGTACAAGTTTTTATTTTTTTTTTATTTTTTGAAAAATTATATGTTAATGATCTATTTAATTTTCTTATACGAAAATATAGCCTACATCTAAAGAACAATGTTTTAATCTTATTTTCTAATGGAACCAATATAGATTTATTTAACAACTTGTCCATATATCCACTACAAATACTTAAAGAATTTGTATTTTCTTCATTGAAATTATTTAAATTATTTAAAAAATTTTCCTTAGGCTTTATAAGTCCACCCTCACTTATTACATCTATCCATGAAAACGCACTACATTCCCGTTATTTATATACATAATCATTATTCAGCTGTAATTTTTTGGCTATAAATCCGGCCAAATATTCTAATGCGTCTTCATGGAACTCGTCGTCATCTGCGTTTGGAACATCTTCTTCGTCTGTTGAATTAACAGAAACTTTCTTTGGTCCATTATCTTTTTGAAAAATACTGGAAAATAATCCTGTTGAAAGAATTTTTTCATTAGATTCTAAATGTTCGGTGTTTGAATCAACACTTATTTGCAAGGTACTGTCTGATCTTCCTGTGAAATTTGAAAAAGATTATGGTAGAAAATTTGTGATTTATAATTAGTATTATTTTCCCATTTATATTTATGCATCTACCACCAAAAAACTTACTTCAAATCTGTGATAACTATAATTAAAAAGGACAATCACGAACATTTATACTAAATTACTATATAAAGTTACCCAAAACAAACGACCGCAGACGATATTTAAATTCTATCGCTGATGGATGATCGTTTTTTTATTTGTATAATTTTTAAAAGAACTTACTGCACAGTTCACCATAATTAGTATATTATATTATATAAATTAATAAACTAAATACTTAAATAAACTTCAACTTTAAAAGTACATACGTTTTGCTCACACAGTTTGTTTTTACTTTTTTTAATTATTCCTTATAAAACTTCACTTTCTAATATTAAAATTCAATTTTATAGTTCACAAATTAATATTCATAAAAAATTCATATATGTTATTAACAAATTAATTTCTTATTTATTAAATTTAACACGATAATAATAAACCACCATAGAACATAATCCAACTTTAATTTTCAACCACGACAAATTTCAACTGGCTGACGTTTGTGAGAGTCGAAAAGAGACAGAAATTAATTTCTATACGAATAAGAACATACCTTATTGTGTACATACTATTTGTACTACCAGCATTGAATGTTTTGACGTTTCAACACTTTTATCGTGTTTGATTGTGTTAGTGCAGACATCCATAGCGCGGCTTTTATATGTAGATGGTTTTGGCGAAACCATCTATAATACAAAGCCGTGCTGTGGTTTTCTGCACTAACCCAATCAAACACGACAGAAGTGTCAATTTTTCAAAACAACACTGCTGGTAGTACAAGTAGTGGTGTAAAGAAAATGTGATTTAGTTAAATATTTTCGGTTTTTTAAATAAAGTATGGTTTATAAAAGTTTTAAAATATAATAAATTAACAGTGTTATAATTTTTAAAGTGCACAATAGTCAAATAATAAAATAAAAAGGTGGAAAATATTGTGCCTTCTTGCCTATTTGTAAGAGAAAAAATTGAAGTATGAAGGAAAAATTTTATATTATTATTCTTCAAACTGTAAATATTTATATAAACACATGTAAGTATCAGAATTATTATAAACTCAAAAATTTAATTTTACTAAGTCAAATCAATTTATTCACTTTATTACATACTTCAATTTTGGAAAAAATCATAAATTTCAAGTTTATGACCTCTTTTCTTGAAAGTGAAATTATAGCATACAATAAGTAATACACCAAATGAAAGGTAATTTTAATAGCCATTCATATTAAATTTCGATATATCGTGCAAAAAAAGTTACAAGCGATTTTCTGTTGAGAGTAGTGATGGCTGCTAATAGCAATAGCAGCTAAAAATTAGCTGCTAATGGTATTTAGCAACTGCTAACTGCTATTCATTTTAAAAAATAGCTGCTACTGCTAATTTTGAATCAGAATGAAACAAATATATGTAACATGCTGCTAGCTGCTAACTGCTAACTTGCTTTGCTTGCTTGCAGAAACTGCTATTTCTAATACTAATATCTTTTTTTTTATTGATGGGAATTGGGTGATGCACCAACTCCTATAAATTTGTACCTGCATAAGTAATATGTAGGACAGGTAGGTATACTACAAAAATTTGGGTATGCTAATTGGTAAATGCTAATATTTTTTTTTGATAAGTAAATTTGTACCTACAAATCTGCAACGTTACATATTTTGAAATTAGAATGATATCAATTATTTAAAATTGAATGAAATTTGACTATATGACCTGTATGTTGTTTTTATGGGTGTTTAAAAACAAAAAGGATACTTGGATTGGAAAGCCCAGATTATCCTTTTTATTTGAAATAATTTTATGAATAAGACTTTTCAAATTCATAAAAATATTTTATCCCTTATTTTTTTACTTTAGATAAGTATAAGAAAAATTTTATTTATTTATTAATATTTTAAAAGTGAAAGTGAATGGTCAGTGATAAGTACTGCAGACTGCAGTTCTGCCGTACAAAGGCTAATCGCGTCAATTACATTTTCACTCATTTTGAGTTAAATATATTTATGATATAATATATAGTTATATATATGAACTGAAGGAAAAATTCTCTATTAAAAAATATGTCTATATATTATATATTATATATATAATTTAATTTTTCCACTAGTTCATGTGTATAACTATATATTATAACATAAATATATCTAAGTCAAAATGAGTGAAAATGTAATTGACGCGATTAGCCTTTGTACGGTAGAGTTGTAGTTCCTTAAATTAAATTATAGACTTTATTATATTTTGTGAAAGTTGAAAATTGTTTAAATGGAAAACAAGCGAAGAAAACATAGTCCTCTTTGGGATTATTTTAAAATTGTGAGTGAAAAAATAGCTGCGTGTACTATATGTAAAGCACACGTATCATATAAAACATCAGTAACGAATTTAAAATCACACATTATAAGAAAACATCCTTCAATTCAAATTAAACCCATTAAGAACAATAAAGTGCAAAATAATGCAACAGAATTGAATTATGGTGCGGAAAATTTAACTCAAAATGAATTATCACAAGCATCATCATCATCTTTTAACCAGCCTGAAAAAAATTTGGTTTCATGTGTTTAAAGTGTAAAAGCAACGAAACAAGAATAGAGATGAAAAAATCCAACGAAATTGTTTTTTTCATGCTTTTTTCCATCTCTAAACAAGAAACAATTCAAAAAAAATATGCATTTAGCAGTTAGCAGCAGTGTATAGAGAAGAGTGTAGGGTCACTTCATACAAAATGTTGCTAGAAAAATTAGAAAAATATAATAGTATATGTAAAATACACTCACAGTTGGGCTAAAAATAGTCCACATAATAAATCTTGAATGAGCAAGAGAGACAATGAATTCCCTATCGTTGTATTGTAACCAATTTACGAAACTTACATATCATAGGGGAAAACATACTGTACATTTTTTATTGTTTAAAAAATCTGATTTCAGTTTTTAAATGTATTTATTTCAGAAAAATTAGTCAATATGAAATTTAAAGTTTAATTTCTACTTAAAAAATTATTATCACATTAAAAAATGTTACATAAATCACAAAAATATACATTTTAAAAAACTTGTACATTATATCATTATTACTTACATATGTGTCACAGATAATATTTTGTTTTTATTAAAATTAATATGAAACAACAATAATTTAAAATAATATCACTGCACTAAATTTACCAACTTATCACATGAATATTTAAGAATTAAATACATAGGTAAAGCGGATCAAAGGATCTTTATTGAATATATAATTTTTTTCATTAATGACTATTTAAAAATTTTGTTGTATCCGTTAACTAATTATAATTTTAAATTTAAGAATTTCTATACATATAAGAATATTAACTACAATTCGAATTTCAATAAGAAAACCCAACTACCTAATTCTTTAAAAAGTCCATATGTTTTTTAAGTAATTTTAAATTTCAAAAATATCTTCATTTATTTCATTATTATCTATTACAATATAGATATATTTACATAATTTATAGTACCTAATTTCCATTTAAGTATGTGAATCATTATTATACAGGAAATATACCTGATTCATGACCGATCATATTTTCAATTGGAGAAAGTGTGAAAATTTTTTTCTAGAAAATTCCCAAAGACCGTAATAAAAAAAGGATAAACCTTTATTGATCTTCACGACTCTTTTTTCTAATTATATACATATATATTTAGACATAGAAAATTTGTTTTTCATTCATTTTTTATTGTTGCAATTTTGAATGCAAAAATATTTACAAGAATTTTATTATAAATATTGTTTTATTTTTAAACTAAAAAAAAAAAAAACAAAACAATGATCCAATATATGTATTCTTTCCCTGTTAAAATAACAAAAGAAATATATTTACTAACACATACTCACCTTTGCGGTACCACTTTTAGTACTTTTTACAAAAACAAAGTGGGGACATGTTGCTATGAAAGTAATAGGAATAAGAAGATTACTAACACATTGACACCTGATAGGGCCGTCTAATACGTATTATATAGTTGGAATAGGGATAGGTATATTTTTTCTTCATATAAATATTTGGTTAGTCATATGAGTGTTCTTTTCTGACGCATGCAATTTTTTTAAAATTTTTTTTTTATTTTTTTTTTTTAATATTTGTAATTGCGTTCTTCATTGTGATTGGATGTCATTTTTTTGTGTACCGTTATGCAGTTGTGACTATACTCTCCTTCTCTGTACTCTGGTTAGCAGCATGTTACATAATAAATATATACATAGCAAATCGATGTAGAATCAATTGAGCCTTCATTTTCTGCAATCAAAAACTAGGGTTAATATGGAGTATTTTTCGAGTAAATTAGGGTTAAAGTCCTTATAACTTCTGAATGGTCGGAGACACAGGCACATGAAAGGCACAGGAGTCCTTCACAATTATGTAAAAAAGTTGGTGAGCCTAGCGTGCCCTTGTAAAAAGTTATAGGGTAAAATATGAAAAAAGTACCAAATATCTTTAACCCCCTCTAACTCCGAAACCGTTGAGATTTCCCCCCCCCCAATACGATTTTTTGTTCCCCTCGCCGAAAACTATCCGTAGTTTCCCGGTCGGACACCGTAACGGAATCACCCTGTATATGTAATTTATTTTCAAATTATAGGTGTATTTGAATTACACCGTTATTTTTATAAATTTCACCTATTATGATGTCAGAAATTTTGAAAAAAAGTCAAGGAAAAACGATTCTACAATAAAAAACTACATATAATGCGTCTTTTTAAAATTAACATACCTACATATGCAGGGTGATTCCGTTACGGTATCGGTCGGATATCCGACCCGGAAACTACGGATAGGTCTCGGTAAAACGAACAAAAAATGTTATTGTTGGTGGGGGAGGGGGGCGGGTTAATCACAACCATTACGGAGTTAGAGAGGGAAGAGATTTTTGGTACTTTTTCCTTTTTCCACCTTATAACATTTTACAGGGGCACTCTAGGATAATTTACGCTTTTGTAAAATTGTAGAAGACCCCTGTGTCTTTCCATCAAAATCTTACATACCGCAGTATCTCTTACAGTTTAGAAGTTATAAGGCCTCATAAACGAAATTTGGTAATTTGTTCACCCATTTTTTGACTTTAACAGACTATTGCAGAAAAAGAATGTTTAATTGATTCTGCATCGATTTGCTAATTTCAGTTTTTTCGAAAAATGGATAATTTTCGACATATTGAGGAAGACCTTTTGAAAAAACTGAAAAAATAAATCTAAAATTCATTGGATATCGGACACGTGCTTTTATTACAGTGTAAATTGAAAATAGGTGCTATTCTATCTATTAAATCCTTGATAAATTTGATAAGTCGTTCCAAGTTTTCAAGTTTTTCCTATCTCGCTAACATCAACATATTTTGTTTTAGCCGAGTCCTCATTGCTTCCAGGAGGATTTCCAGATCTATAATGGCAGCTGATTAAGTATTGCGTCAACTACAGCACCAGGAGCTGAGCTCAAGATACCAGTGATCTCAATACTTAACTTCCGCTGTAGTCCGTTCAGTCTCCGGAAACAGATCTTCACTTCAATCCATCTGTAAAAGATCATAACGACGCATATGTTATAAAGACCTTTTACTTTGAAAAGACCCTCCGAAACTGCCAGAAGGCATAACAGCCACGAGCAACCTTGTCGTTGACATGACTGTTCTACAAAAGTTCATTCCTGTTACTCTCAGATACTATCGTATTTTCATGGTGATTTATATTATGTTATGTATAATGTAACTCGTGCGAGGGGAAAAGGATTCGTTTTAACAATCACATGCAAAAACTATTAAATTCCTAAGACACTGTGAAAAGCGCTTTCCGCGAATTCATCGCCATTTGCACTCTAGGCTTATTCGCTGCTATAAAAAATAAAAAAGTATTATTATTCTTTTCATTACAAAGGAATGCTTTGTTCTACATGCTTTTTTTTACCCAAATCGCCAAAAAGGTAAACCAACAACAATATATTTGTCCAGACAGATTTTGTCATCGAAATTCGGAATCAAAGTAATAGACAACAAAAAATAGACAAGATCGAAATTTTCACTGGTACAATTTTTTTCATGAAATAGTCCAGAGAATATCGTGGTACTAATTTTTGTACGTATACATATATAAAAATGCAGAAAGTGCGGTGTCAAAAGTCAACTACAATTTTCAAAATCACAGACACAAGAGGGTAAGGCACGGTTGTCCTCATAATCATTGCTGACATCATGACATATGTATGCCTGATGACACACATAATAAATGACATGCGATCAAAATTAGCTAGTCTAATTAAAAATCCAGAGATCGCAGGAATGAAAATCCACACAATGAAAATCAACAGCTTATAATTAATGGACAAAACCCATTCGTTTACCTCGGAAGCATGGTAAATAATAGAATAAATTTAAACATTGATATCGAAAGCAGGATAAAAAAGCCAGAGCAACAAGTAGAGTACTTAAAATCTTCTGGCCAGCTAAAATATCAAATGCTGAATTATGGGAAAAATGCAAACAGAAACCAATAATTCAACAAATCAAGATAAAAAGACTGAGTTGGATAGGTCATACAGTATACACTGAGAAGACAAAAAGATAGTATCACACGTATGGCCAGTGATGTTAACCGTACAGTAATTACTGTTTTGTACAGTAATTTTGCCTCAGAACAGTAAAACAGTAGTTCAGGCAAAAAATACAATAATTTTAAAAAACGTACAGTAATGTACAGTAATTTTCAATTCTTAGATTTAACCATCTGAAATTGGATAGTAATTATTCTAAATTTGAAAAAAAAATGAATTTAACAAGTTTCTAGAGCAACGAAAGGACTCTACTACCTACTTGACTACAACTTTTTGGTATACTCTGTGATAAATACTCTTTTCAGTTATAAATCGTAACAAAACAAAAATAAGGAATCGAATCGACTCAGCACAAGTACTTTGGAAGGAATCATTTACGCAAAAACTTTTTTGAAAGGAAAAGAAATTAAAAATTAAAATTTTGAAGATAATCATTTCAAAAAGTTTAATCAAATGATTTATGATCACAAAAATTAAATTAAAAAAAAAAAATTATTTATTTAAAAAATTATGTAGATATATTATACATAATGGAATTAGTTTTTTTTTCTACAAAGTGTTTAGATCACTTGGGAGAAATATGTTTTTATTTTTATTTTGTTAAAGTTTTTGTTTTCGTTTTTCAAATTTATGAATTATTATTATTTTTTTTTTTCGATTAAATAAAGTTCCTATACTCTATTTAACAATAAATTAAAGTCAGTATTGTGCTTATGGAGGCAGTACCCGATGAGTTTTTTGCCTTGGTAATATTTAATTTAAAAGATTTTTCTCGATTGAAATTGAGATCTGATCACCCCACACACGAGACAGATTTATACAAACCAAATGTAAAAGAGTACGTATAGAAAAGTATGCCTATCTTGCCTGTACTGACTTTAATTGTTAAATAAAGTATAGAATATAAAAAAAATAATTTTTGACTTTTCCTTTCGTTTAATATAGGTATACCTCTTCTGTGCGTACAGTAATTTGATGTGGAAAACAGTAATTTTAGGCAATAGAGACAGTAATTTAGTCATGAAGAGTTAACATCACTGCGTATGGCCTTAGAATGGACTCCACAGAGAAACAGAAATAGAGGCAGACCAAAAATAACTTGGAGAAGCAGCAGAAACTAACAAGACTACAGCAAATGGTAATCAACAAGGTGCGATAGAGGAGATATGTAGAGCCCCTATATTCCCACAAGAAATATGTAACAAGCAAAACCAATAAAATAAAATTAAAAAAAAGTGTCTCAGTTAAAAATTTAAAAAATTTAAGCAAATACCAACAAAAAAAGAAATTGAAGAAGAATTTTGTTTGTGATATAGGTATGTATGTAAAAAACATTTAAAACAACAATCGTTATTATTTAATTTTATATTTTCAATTATTAGTCGTCTTATATTACAATATAAATTTATTTTAGTATATTATAAATTATATATAAAGTACTAAATTTAGAGAGGCCTGCCCTCATCCACACTTCACGGATCAAAGAAGAAAGAATATAAAATCAGAAAAAAATGTATAGGTATTACCTAAAGTTACTGTGCCTAAAATGTTGTAATGATACAATTAACGGTGAATAAAACATTTTAAATTAAAGAGAAAAAAACTAACCTAATACTTTAAGAACTACAATACAAAATATTTAAATGGTGTAATCATCTCCATATGTATGTACACATATACAATAAACATATCTTAGACTGAAAATAGACTAGGACTACTGCCACCGTCGCAAACGAGTTTATAACCGGTTTTAACAACTCCTGAAAATACACCTGATGGTGGCACGACCAAGTTGTAACAAGCAGCTATGTACAATGAGCGAAATTAATATAAAGGCAACCTGCAAGTTGAATATTGTTTTATCAAATTCTAGGAATCCTGACCAATAAATTTGAGGAATAGGGTCGTTAAGAAAAAGCGTATAAATACACGAAATGGTGGCGACAACAAGCTGCCGCCCGTCCCATTATAATATTCTATGAAGTTTTAATAAACATGAGATAATTTTATTTATTTTTCGTTGTGTCATTATATCATCATCATATCATAAGCGGCGCAACAGCTCGATATCAGTCATTATGCCTTCTCAAATATTAATATAGAAAAAACAGACCGAAATTTCCACGTTAGACCTACAACGACTGATCATAGCTGTTTATTTCAAGATTCGAAATAATAATTATTAGAACACAAAAATAAAAATATGTATGTACAACATTTGTAATTTTTTTTTTAAATATAAACAAACCCTCAGTATACCACAAACCAACCAAACCACAAAAGTATAAACTTGAAAACGCCGACGTATTTTCTTTAAGTTTTAATATAAATGAAATTGTTTTTTTTAATTTTTCGGGCTTTACTCCTCTCCAGGATTTAGATATTAATTTGAAATTCTTATGGATTTTATGGAATCTCTTTTTTTAACTTAACTTCGAAAAATGTTTAATGAAGGTGTTGAAAATCCTTGTATACATTTGTATGTACTACATATTTATTCACAGAAGAATGAAGATTTTGGGATACATTTTGTTTTTATTCATAGAGAAATAAAAATTTGTTTTGGCGAACTTTGAACGAATATTTAGTCTTTTGGTAGTGCACTATCACTTTTTCCTCTGCAATATGGTCTTGTACCACCAAGCATACGTTCAAGAAGACTCTGTTTTGATTTACGTTTTGATGTTAAAATCTCTCTACATAAATCATGAAATATTTCTCCAATTTGTGCTACATGTTCAGCTGCTGATACTTCGCAAAATTTACATTCGAAGTCTTTTGCCAAAATTTCTCCTTCTTCACTACTAACTTGTCTTAAGTGTACCATATCAACCTTATTTGCTATTAAAGCAACTGGAGTATCTGATTGCAAATCTGCTTTTGCTCTTTTTATGTAATTAAATGAAAGTCTATCTGTTATCGAATATACTAGAAGTAAACCATCAGCCCATTGTATAAGATCTGATGCATTTGGCAGTACTTCATCATCCTGCAGAAAAAAAACAACAATGAAATAAAATAAT
The DNA here is from genome assembly GCA_932526495.1 of Bombylius major. Lineage (NCBI taxonomy): Eukaryota > Metazoa > Arthropoda > Insecta > Diptera > Bombyliidae > Bombylius > Bombylius major. Next base: position 22,245,541 of record OW052043.1, read on the forward strand.
TTAAATTTATAGCACACAACCTCTACTTTGGGACAAGTATCCAAAATCTCAAATATTATGGGTTCACTATCGACCATTGCTTCATGTTTGTATCTATTTTCTTTAAAAAATTGGCTTAGAAAAAATTTATTACAATTCAATAATGGAATATTTTCTTACCTGTTCTATGATCATATTCACCAATGTAACGTTTAGTCAAAAATCTCACAGTTAACGCTAAAAAAAATTAAATAAAAAACAAATAATTATGTTTTAAAAAATTTAATTGAGTTTTTATGCACAGTAGTACCAACTGACAAAGGTAAAAAAAAATATTTATCGAGACGTACAGAACTTTTGCGAATTTTTAATAAAAAAAACAATTTTGCAAGACTTTTGATTAATATTTACATATAATACATATTTTTGCTTGTAATTTATATGTTTTTGTAAGAATATAGTGATCTTTACAAAATGATCTTACTTCATTTTGGTGGTTTAGTTTTCAATTTCAGATGGTTTCAAAATCTTTGATCACTAGGAAAGAGAATTTTAAAAGTTTTTTAGTATAAACTACAATATTATTTTTACGGTTGAGTTTTTTACCACTCTGCTAGTGTAGTGCACTAGTAATTTAAACACTTAAAACGAAAACCAATTCTTCTTATACTTAAAAATAAAACCTATATAGTCAGACGAGTATATTTGCACAGCCATTTCAATACAATTTTTATATTTGTTTTTAGTTTACGAAAATATTAGTTAATGAACTAGATCATTAAAAAATTCTTTGCAATATATCTAACGGCTCACCACTTTTTCCAACACCTTTTGCTCCAATCACAGCCACTTTTACTTCAGTTAAGGCAGACTTTTTCCTACGTATACCCCTTGTAGTCATATTATTGAAATATTTTTATACTTTTCAATAGCTCTTGCTTTTTCGCTTCTAATGTAATTTTTTTATGAATATTGTTTTTTTTTTTTTCAAATAGAAACTGCAAAATTATTTATAAATCTTTTATGTTAAATCTTTAATAAAATTATTATGTGCAATTTTTTTCTAATTCACTTTAAAATTAATAATTTAATTTTTATGGACACAAAAATAAGTAATGTTTAGTGAATACGTAAATTTATTTTTCTTTTGAAAACTTCAAATATGTAATATAAAAAAATATATTCACAAACTACTCATGCATTTATTCCCTGTTGCGAAGTAAATCTATTAATAGATTTTTAATTATAATTAGATTAAAATATTCATGTACACCATGTAGGTATGTATGTAAATATGTATGTCGTGTCGTGTGATACTCGTAGATATCAAGCAAAGAGTAAGATCTTAGGAAGTTGAAGTTTTTAAAAAATGAATATGCTTATATATTTTCGAAAAAAAAATAGTTTCACATGTTACTGAAGAATTCTTTATCTTGATTGCCATGTTCACTATGTCTCTGAAAATTTGCAGCCGGTATTAAGTTTTTTTAAATTGAAAGAAAAAAGTTTTTAGTCCTTTAACGACACATGTTTTTTTAAAATTCGGTCGAATTCTTTAGACCATTTCGCAGGTATTGCAGAAATATAGTCCATACTAAAAACTGACCTAATCCTAATTTCTCACCACTAACACCAGCACATTTCATCATTGGTGTGCTACTAACGGCCGCTCCTAATCGTTTTAGCAGATAATCAAAAAAGTCATTAGCATTCGAATGAACATGAAAAGAGCTACATAAGTAAGCGAAAGAATATTCAAATTTATCGTATTACCTGGCATCATTGTTTTAGTAAAGAAAAATAATCAGAATCCTCTCAAGTGGTAGATGAAAATAATTGTCTAAAACCTAAAGGTTCGTGTGGCAAAAATAAAGGCGTGCACTAAAATATTTTGTAGAGCAATACATATATATTCTCTTATAACATATCTACCTGATGAGGATGATTTAGATAACAGATGGAAACAGAAACAGCATCACATCAAGAACTCGAATAAACCAAGGAATCAGAAATAAGCAAGATATCGTAGAAAACAACATAATACTAAAGAAAATACAGCGAATACCTTGAAGATCTTGTTATTAGCATCACCATGTCACCTTTGTATTAAGCGCCAGTTTATATCAGCTAATCCGAATACAGCAATTTAACAACAATGCTTGAGTTTACTTTGAAGTGATCAACCTTACCAACCAATTTAATTCTAGAAGACGAATAAGTTACACGCGATTAATAATGTAAAACAAAATGAATATTATTTATTCATCCTAATAAAAAATTAAACATTAGTAATTTAAACTACAAAAAACATGATAAAAAAGTCGGAAAAAGAAAAAATTAATCAAATAAAACTGTATAAAAAACTGAAAAATATGAACACCGATATTAAGCAGGAAACTATAACTCAAGTCTCAAGGATATATGTATTAGTAATTCTTTGCAGTATAAGTAACATATTTGTTAAGGCGGGCAGTGGACGAAGCGGTAGAGTATTGGCTTCTGATGCTGAAGGTCTCGGGTTCGAGTCCGCCTGAGTTCACTCAGCTCTGAATGAGTACCAATTCACTTTGAATTGGGTATAAGTACAAGCCCTGTCATACGAATAAAAAAATTCGTTCTCTACCAACGAATTTAGTGGTTCGCATTCCACTTTAAACTGTAGGTGCATGTATGACAGAAGTCGGGGTGCTGAGTACAATGGACTCTCCTGTCTGAGTGCTCGTGGATGCCTAACTCGCATCCCTCCCACCCACAAAAACAACAACAACAAACAACACATTTGTTAAATAAAAGTTATCAATTATCTTGTTTATGCTAAGCGTTACTTCGCATTAACTCACTCCGTCTTGACTTAATACGGATGCATAAACAAAATTTCAAAACGCATTAAAGCTCTACATCGTTTTGAGTTAATACACTATTAAATCCGCATTTAAAATTTCATTTCGTTTTTAAAATGTGCATAAACACTTACTTCGTTTTAAGTAGTTGTTATTACACACGCAGGTGTTCAACGTTTTGAGTGAGAACGAAATGTTGTATTACGCATAAACACCAATCAAAATGTATTATCTCAAAACGATGTTTAAAACGTTTTATCGTTAATACGTTTTAACCTTTGTGCATAAACAAGATAAATGATCTAAATTCGAGATTATGAAGAGCATGCGAATACATAAAGAAAGATCTATACATCATTTACTAATTATCGTAGAAGGAACAGATTTATTAGTTTTGATTGGTGACTGTGTATTTAAAGATGATGAAATATGTATGAGCAGTTCACTTATTAGAAAAACCAAGTTTTCTAATAGTTTCAACCTGCAATAAATCATTCATCAATAATATTGATTTATGACAAATCAGATGATCTAGAATCTGGATACGTTATTGCGTATCAATATTACAAAACTCTCTGAAGAAACTGCAGCCCCGCAAAATACATCAATTGCGAAGTTTTACTGCAATCATTATTAACCAGATTCAAATTTAAAAATCGAAGGCTCCAAGAGAGCAAACGTTAAGTCAGGTTAGTTTACACGCTGAACTCTTTAGAGATAAGAGAACTGAACAATCTCAAGGATTTCTGATACGATACATCCGGTAAAAACTTCTAACTTCTCAGCTCCGCTTTCTGTCTGGGCGTAACCTTAGGCTTATCAGATCACTGCCTAGTAATCTGTTAATGCTAACTTATGTTCAACTTCAACGTAAATTTATTTAAAGTATTTATTTTTAATTTTTTCAATTTGCTTTCGGTCAACGTCTCTTCTTGTTTCCAAATAACACTTTTCTACTTTTCGAAATTTTAAAAAACTTTTTAAGTACATAAACAATTTTAAGTTATTATTCTCTAAACCAATTCTGCCAAAAATCACTGTGATTTTGGAAAAGGAATATTTTTCCCTAGTTTTTATATGAAGTGTGAAAAAAAATTCCTTAAACAACATAATATCAGAAAAAATTCCTCTTAGGGATCACTTACATTTGCGATTTTTTCCTGAAGTTTTCTGTCGTGAAGATTATTCATGACATTTTCAAAATATTCATGAAAGAAATTCACTTTCTAAGTAAAGAGTAGTGGAACAAAATTCAAGTTTATATCGTGAACTTTTTCTATCATAGAATAGAACTATCATGAATATTTTAATATCTATTTTACTATATTTCACGGAATATTTGATGTAATGTAAACGCACACGACATTTTCTTCTCGACAGTTTTTTATATAAATTTATTCACAGAAGAAATGTCAATTGCCGACTGTCGTCGTGTACACGAAACTGAGAGGAATATTTTTATTTACGACAGAAAACTTCAGGAATAAATCGGAAATGTAAATGATCCCTTATAATCTAAAAGTATAAAATTACTTTTATCGTACTTTAAAAGAAAATTTTAAAACTTTTATATCAATTATGTAATAATTTTTATTTTTATTGACTTCACGCATAATAACAAAAATGAATTTACAAACAGATTTTTGATTGATAAAAATACTTATTCGGCATGTTTTTCTTCGTATTTGCCACTTTTCGTAGTCTCCAAATAAGATGCAGTAAGCACTAACAATCTATACCGTTGCTTGAGATTTTTCGAGCGGATGTGCTGGGAGTTTACTTCTTTTGTGTAACTTGCAGGAAACCAACCTATTGTTCCGTCATACAAACGTTCTCCTTGATACCAACCTAAAGTAAGAAGAAATCCAAATATAAATATGTATGTATGGAAAAATAGTGGTTAAGAAGTTAACTAATATCAAAGTTGTATAAGTAGAAGATGCCCAACGTCCATATATCCTCATGGCACTCAAAATTTTTGATCTGGGGCGTGATATCACACCCCACAACATGTTGCTTATACATTTGTTTCTAATAGTCATGTTTATAATGATATTCAGTAGCAATTATCAACAATTTTACTCATCGTATCAACATTTTAATCATGAACAAAAGGCAGTACAATCGAGAAAGTTTAGAACAGACGCACAAGTAGAGTGCGGTAAAGTAGGAATAAATTCTTTACACAAATGTTGCTTAGTTTGAATTTTTTTACTATACCTATATTAAAATTAAAAACAACAAGTAACATTAAATATGAATTGTTGGTATTCTCGCTATATATATAGCTATAGCTATATACATACATAATTCTAACATACACACATTCGAGCCATACTTTGCGTTGTTTTCAAATTATGAGTAAAATTTTTTTAAACCATATAACATATTATTGACTTGAAGAAATTTGAAATTTTTTTCGTTTTTCTTATTTATACAACTTTGCTAATATCAAACTATCCAAAATCTGTGAAGCAGAGCCATACATACACTGTCTTTAAACCTTCAGAAAAATATGTGAACAAACGCTCTTTTCAAAATTCAACAGGTCGCACAACCTTCCCACCAAAACCTCATTTCAATGATAATCCCTGGAACAAAACACTAAAAAACACAATAGCAAACATGATGGATTCAACATATGGGGTGTGGTGTTCATCAATGTTGAATTTTGAAACGAGCGTCAAGTTACATTTTAACTGAAAACAACTTCCAAACAACAAAATCCTGTTAAGAAAGCGGCTGTTTCATCTTTCTACTCCAATGCACCACAGTACTGGCTCTTATTTAATCCAACAAATTAAGTTTTAATGTTTTATTCTATTACAATTCGTCGGCCTAGAGCCAAAGGAACGTAACTGAATTTTAAAAATTTTGGAAGAGAACATAAAATTGTTTTAGAATTTTGATCATTGAATTGTTTTCTACCATTTCACAGTGGTTCGATGCAGAACAAATGGCTGGCCAAAATTCAAATTTCGGATATCTTAAAAAATAAGAAGTATGACATTTTTCAGAAAGGTAACCCTCCATAGAATTAAAAATTGCCGAAGGGAATAAAAATCGGTAACTTTTTTAATAATTATGATTTGAAGTTTAAGTGGTGTTGTGTCATGTGTGAAAAACAAAATAGATTTTTCGAAAAAAAGGGACTTTCTACTCGTTTTTTTTTAATAACCAAAGTGAAATAAAAAAACCTGTTTAACATGTGTTCAATAGATACAGGTAAGAGGAATTTAAATTTCATAATACACCTCTTTGTTTTGAAGGGAGAAGGGTACAGGTAGGAAATACATTATTTAATGCAAATTTTCACGAAAAAAATGTATACTCTCACTTTCTTTTGAGTGATAAAATTAGTCCCACTTGGTCCCAACCTTAATATTTAGTAGACTTTAGAGGTCCTAATGTATACTTAATATATCCATAAAATTTAGCTGCTCCTACTTGCTCCAAATTTTTATAACTAAATTTATGTCATTCCTATACCTCATTAAAAATGTTCGATTCCATATATTAACAGTTACTCACTTTCAATTAAATGTTGTTATATTTCAAAACTCAATGTTTTATCATTTCTTTTTTTATTATTTCTTTTTGTTTGCGCTTTTTATAACTTTTTGTTTTAAATTATATATGTACCGTTCCGACAAAGACTTCAAAATTATACATCTTTTAAACGTTTGGAATGCAATGGAGACAGATACGAAAAGCTCAAACGCGTAGTAGAATATATATACAATTTACATAACGAATATGCAGATAAAGAGTAAACTAATGAATTCAGAAAACAAGATTAAGATTTTTCAATAAAAAGCTGTAATATAAGTTTCTAACAAAGTGGAAGACAAATTATCTTGCCATTTTGGTCTTTCCACGCTATACGGCTGGATCCGCTGTTTTAAGTGTTCGATATATACATACTTATATACCATATAGACAAAAATGAAAAAGTGGCATGCCCCTGGACTAAATTAAATCAAATGCTCCAAGAATGAAAAGCAATCATACAAAAACCTTTTAAAAAGAAAATGGGATTAATTTATTGACAAACCAAGGTCAAGTGGTAGCGGCACAAGTTTTTCAATAATGCTTCAACTGTTTCGAAGATCAAAGGAATTGATGAAGAACTAATTAATAGATTTGCAGTTTTTTAAAAAACAATTTCGAATGGATACTCCATTGCTACAAAAAATTTGGAAATTATTGTATTGAAGTGGCAAAAATATTTGTTAAAAAATATTCTTGGTATTACATGACTGTCACAGTACATACAATATTAATTCATGGAATTCTAATACTTAATAGAATCTTCATTTTTTATCCCAATTGGCCAACTTTCTGAAGAAGCAAGAAATAGGGATGTGAAATTTTTAAAGAAAAACGAACGCGAAAATGTTGTCACAACCATTTTTTTCTGTCGAAGTGTTAAATCTTCAACAATTTTCTTAACCAGAACAAGCTGATTTCAAAGAATTTTGTATATCGTTCGATAGTTAATGCACTACCTACCGATTAAGAAAGTGAATAGCACTTTTTATATCATGTGTGTACATTATGTATATGTAGGAAAATATCTTAAAATTATAGTTAGTTTTGAAAAAAATATTGTCAAATCCGTTTTTTAAATTTATTTTTCAATAAATATTCATTTTAAAATAAAAAAAATGACTTTAAAAGTACAATAGCTCACAAAAAATAATTTTGGCCAGAAAACACCCTCATTCGAACCACTGTGCTTTTGGACAAGAAAATAAGAAGGAAAAGATTTGATACTGTTTTATTTTAAAATGGTATAGATAAAAAACAAACGATTTCAACATAAAGAATCAGAAAATATTCGATATTAGATTCGATTGAATTTCGATCGATGGACGATGACCACAATAGAGCCCACTATGTCTGTGATATTTGTAGTCAATTAAAGGTTTATAATCAAACGCAGAGTTATTAAATACATACCTTGTCAGGGTTATTCTTGAAAACGGCTTAAATGAGTTTCGGTTCACACCCGTGTTTCACCTTAGTGAAAATTTAGTATGCTGGAAAACGATCGAAAAACTGTATGAAAAAATATATGAAAATGACAGTTGTGTTTCACTTCGTTCGTTTTTAGGAATAACCTGAAAGTGAACTTGTTTCACTACGAAGTTTCCCAGAATACGAAACTTCGAATTCGAATCAAATCTTGTTTTTAAGTATAGCCCTGCGTGTTTCTTTCGAAGGCTCGTCGACGCTTCATTGAGACTGTCCAGGAGTGTGCCACTATAAAAGACTGTTGGCGCTTTTATTACTTCAAACGTAGATGGGTCTTAAATGTGGTCTCCGACGTCCTCTAAGCAGCCTGAGGCTTGTTCTTCCGGCCTTCTAATTTCTACTTGAGCAGAAAACTCTTGAGATCAAGCAATTCCAATAGATCAATATTAAAAATAGTATTTGGACAAGGGAGGGCGAATCGGGCTTGGAGAATTCGATACAACCATGAACTGCATCAATTATATAAAGATGCAAATATATAAAGATGCAAAGCTTTCTGAATATGTTAAATTACTGCAACTTCAATGAACCACATGCGAAGAATGAAAAAAAAAACCGCATTCTTAAGATAACTTCAAATCTAATTACGCACATATGAACTTTAAATAATTTATTTTTTTATTGTCTTATATTTATACCATCTCTAGTATTTTTAAAATACTAAAATGTTGCTTTTTGTATGTGTGTTATTATTTTTTTAATATCCATATGTGTTTCTAAATTCTTAGGCATGTGCCATGTGATCTGCATGTCGGTCATTATCACTTATGTATATATTGCCTGTAAAGTAGCTGTACGTAGTGAAAATGAATGAAAGATCGATAATAGTAAAGTTAATTAGAAGTGTAGAAAAAAGAAAGTGTATTTGGGATATAACTGATAAAAATTATTCAAAACGGCATAAAATTGAAGTAGATTCAGTACAATTTCAGCACTATATTTCACATTCCGGGTAATAGAAGGATGAACCCAATGAATGTGTCCGGTGTTTCTTTATTCTATTTCTTAATAATAATGACAGAATAAAATTCTCTTCATCTTCGAAGTCCATTTTGTATGATATACAATATCGCGAAATAACATGTCGCAATTCAATGTGACCAGTACCATCATGCAGGGGCGGATGGGCAACATCTTAGCGGCCCGGGAAATAATATTTGTCGGCCCTTTTTTAATTTCCGGACATGGCTAAAATATAGGTAGAGGCCTTCACACGTGGCATGTTTTCAGACAATTTTATATTGTGTAATGCTAATAATACATCGATGTAATGGCGTGATTTTTGTAATTTCCAAATATTTTTTTCAAAGCTGCTTCTTTTGCCCACAAACGAGTTTCTCCAATTACTTGTAATTTGTTTTTTTTTTACCTCTAAGGATGTGCTTTTCCAAATATATACAGTTACGTTCGAAAAAATAGCAGTGCCTATACTATTTTTATTTTTGGAAGTCAGTATTGTGCTTATGGAGGCAGTACCCGATGAGTTTTTTGCCTTGGTAATATTTAATTTAAAAGATTTCCGTCGATTGAAATTGAGATCTGATCACCCCACACACGAGACAGATTTATACAAACGACATGTAAAAGAGTATAGAAAAGTATGCCTATCTTGCCTGTACTGACTTCCAAAAATAAAAATAGTATAGTGAAAAATATTTACCTCGTGAAAATTTCATATAATTCAAAGCCGCACTGTATTGAAATTCACATAATTTGAAAAATTACTACCTTACTGCAATATTTTATGTATGCATAGATGTCCTTTTTAATTACCTCCCATTCTATTTTGAGTTAATGTAAGGAAAGTGCTTTTAGGTGTTCGAAAAAATAGCAGTATTAGAATAATTATATAAGAAATATTCTTGAAATAATCTTTTGTATGTGTTTTATTTCTGAATCATGAAAAATCATTTTAAAAGTTTTTTTGATTTGTAGTGCTCGAAAAATGGGAAGATGTCCCCATTATTCTGAAGAAACAAGACATTTTAATAAAATAAAAATGCGTGAGAAAAAAAAATTATTAAGAAAATCAGGAAATCATTGGATGCTTTGCCAAAATAAACTTCAAATGCATTAAAGTGGAAAAAAGCAGCAGAAACAAGAAGTAGGAAGATAAAAACAACAAATAAACAAGAGCACTACATAATAAACATGGTGATGCAAAGCCCATTTGCAACATCTAAAGAAATTATAAACATTTTAGACTTGCCTATTTTACCTTAAAGTGTAAGAAAACGTTTTAATAAAACCAAATTTGTCAGCCAGAAGACCTGCCAAAGTTCCATTGCTGAACTAAAGACATATTGAAAATCAATTAGAATTTGCAAGTGACACAAGTCCAATTGGTACAACATCTTGTGGTACGAAGAGACGAAAACTTTCGTAAAAATCCATCCGTACTTTCAGCCACCGGCCCTGCGGGCCTCTGAACAGCCGGCCCACCGGGAAATTTCCCGGTTCGTCATATGGCCCATCCGCCCCTGCCATCATGTGATAATCATGGTGTATTATTATTCGAAAAATTATATGATAATAACGTGATAAAAATATCACAAAATCATAAGATCGCGTCTTGGTGTGGCACATGCTTTAAGCATATACTAATAAAATAATAATATAACATTATTTTGTTAGTATATGCTTTAAAGTACGTCTTCACTTATACACTTTTCGAGTGGAAATGTGGCGATTCACTAAATGTAGACAAGTGTGTAAATATAAACTGAAAATTGTAACCGTACACTTAGTGGAATGTTACATTTTTTGTGAAATCCTTGTGAAATACCTACCTTAAAAAAAAAAAATTATTTTTTCCTCTGTATTTTGATCACCAAAATATGAGCTCATTTGCAAAACGGTGCCTTTTCCTTTATTGATAGTTTCTTCCAGAAAAAATTTTGCTTAATAACTTAAAATGACATAACATGACAAAGGCCCTTTTTGCATCTGATAGACACATATGTCTAAAATAAAAACAATTCTAAAAAAGTGGAGATAAATGTAGACAAGTGGAATAGTGAGCTGAATCAAATAGTTCAATTTTAGGTGTATGACTACATTTTGATTTGTTTTTAACAGTGGTTCTTGCGTTTCGGTGAGTAAAGAAAGTGAAAAAATTAAACAAAGAAAATGTCTGGATAAGGTCAAAAGAAATGACAATAAATTTGATAGAATTATTGGAAAATGAAAATGTATTATGGAATGTTACAATTTCCATATTACAAGGATAAAATTTTTAAAAAACGCCCTAAAATCAATTCATATGCAGCGATTTCTGTTAAAGATAATGACATTTTATTTAATTATTAGTTTCTTTACTTATTTAACTCCTCTAAATAAACACAAGCGACAAAATCAGAAAGTGCTTAATAAATTTTACTTGACCACTTTAATTTATGAGTGTAAACACATACTCCACTTTAATGTATACACTCGAAAAAGTGGAGGTCAAATATGAAGCACTACACTTTTTTCCGAATTTAGTACTCCATTACTGTATAAGTCTAAACTGACTCTCCACTTTTGTGAAGTTTTACACCTATTTTCATACACTGAAGTGTATAAGTGAAGACGTACCTTTAATCTTAATTATACTTAGTATTTTGTATCTATTTATGTATCCAACCAAAAACATAAATGTGGAAAGGGGGCCAAGTTCTTATTCGTTAACTTTTGAATGTTGGGATAGCAAAAGTAATGAAATCTGCATTAATGCCAAGTTCAAAGAACTTTTTCACATACAAAATTTCAATACAGAACATTAATAATTATGAACTTGACAGGTTTTTAATTTTAATGTGCGTTATTGATATTATTAATTAATTAATTGTAAAGAGATTGTGTTGGCTATGTTGGCTATAAATAAATATAATAAAAAAACTTTTGACACAACCCAAGAGAAAAATGAAGAAAACCAATAGAAGAGGGTGTAGAGAAGGTCTAATTGGAGAAAAAAGATACTGGAAGCCATGGCTCGACTCAGAACATAACATGTTCTGCGAGCTGTATAACCATTGTAGAAGAAGAAGAAGAATTCTGTACATAAAGTACAATAAATTGCTCCAGGTGCTCCAGGAGTGTAACAATTAGCCCTGGTAAAATAATTGTCCTGACACAGATCCAGTTCCCCTCCATTCGATCAGGTTTATTAATTTTTACGTTTGTATTGATCTGAATGTACCCACATATTCACACACAACTTACAAAAGTAAAAATTGACTGACTGGTGAAAATAATCAATGCTGGATGCATTTTTCACTATTGGTATTAAAAAAATAATTTTTAGTTTAAATCTAATTTCTACATTACCATCAGGCATTTTCCTGATAACGTTGATAACATCGCCTGGTTCTAAACTGAGAAGATCCATTTCAGTTGCTGAATACTTGTGTTTTGCAATCACTTGAGGACAATCCCATTGTTCATAAATTTTTTCACTAGAATTTCCTAATTCTGGTGGTGAAAAGGCCTGTAACCATCTTTGCTTTTCTGATACAGAAGGACACAATAGTATCTTAGAAATAAATTTTTTTAAACAAATTTGAAATATTCAACATACATAATTTTTAATTTTTGATCATTTATTTACCATTTCTGTTGTTTTTCCAATATGGTTTTCTAAAATTGAAAGTAAAAAAAAATTTCTTCCATGTTGTGTAATTATTTTTGTAGGTAAATGTGAAATAGTTTCTCCAGCTGATACAGTTATCATTGATCGTTTACAGTAATCAAATACTATATACTGATTTTTACTTTTTTTTTTAGTTAAAACTAATAAATCAGTAAAAAGAAATAAAAATATCATGCATTTTGTAAATTTCTTTCCAAACGTCAGTTTTCCATCATCTTCTCGGAATTTTAAATGAACTAGTTCGCCTTTTTTTACTAAAAATCTTGCACTTTTTTCTAATTTAGTAATAGATATTGGACAAATATTAGAAGGAAAATGAATTTGTCGTGAAATTTGCTCAATTTCATATGCCTGCTCACAACGTCTTGCCACCTCATTACACTGTAATACAATTTTATTAAAAACCGAAAGTGTAATTTTCCAATCTTCATATTCTGCATCATCTTCTTTTAATTTGCTAAAAACTGCGTCAATTAATAATGGAAATCTAGTAATTCGTTGCATTGGAAGCATTAAAAATGAATGTAAATTTAGTCCTAAAAAACAATGTGTATAAATTTTTATTTAAAAATTAGATAAGAAAATATTCAATTACCACAACATACTGGATCAGCTTCTAATAAGTTTAAAATTTTATTGAATACATTTTTGTTTTCTTTTAATCTTCTCAAAGTGCGATCCATATTACCTTGATGTTCACAAAATGAAACATATGCATGAAAATATTTCTCTGCATGTTTGTATAAAATTCTACTTAAATTTAATAACATTACATTATTCTGCCAACAATTTTCTAGATCACGTAATAAACGATTAGAACATTTATGAACAGGTTCAATATAAGCAAAAAGAGACCTCCTATCACACAAACTTAAAACTGACGTGTCTCTAAAAGCAGGATGATTTACAAAATGAGTTTTCAAAAGATTCAATGAATTAAAATAACTGGCTTCCGAAGTAAGAATTTCAAATTTAGCTTCCTGGATACGTCGTTCAAGTGACGTTAATATGTCTAAAAAAATTTATCTATTTAGTAATTAAAAATTTGTTTAACTGTTAATTTACCTAAAATTTTACAGTTAGAAACCTCTACGATTTCACTCCATAATGTTCTTGATGGACCTTTTTTCGGTTCAACTAATTGAAGTGCTGAAGGTCTTGAACATTTTATATGTCCTTTTGTTTTATTCTGTGTTTTAACTTTCCATTCAACGGAATCTTGCGCTTCCAAGTCATGTGAAATTGAAGAAACTGACTAAAAAATATTCGAAATAAATTTATTTATGTTTCACAGATAAAATAATGGACCTTTTGTAGTGATTGTCGTAACGCTGTCGACAAAAATCCGATGATTTCGTTGATAAAGATTTGTCGCGGTATTGTATAACACCATCGAAAACATGTGTTTGTACTGCCATATACATACATATCACGGCATACACATAACAAGGCAATGTAAAGAAATTTTTTCATTTGTTTTTTGACGTCACTCAGGTCGTCTGAGCATATAAATTTTTTTTTTAATTTTTTTTTTTTTTAATTTTATTCATTTGTTTCATATAAAACGACCAGGATGACGTCACAATGCTAACGGCCACTACGATATTTACATTGCCTTGTTATGTGTATGCCGTGCATACATATCGAAAATCATAATAGCACATTCGAAAATCGATTCTCTGTCGACGACGTTTCGACAATCACAATAAAGCCCAAATTTTGTTGAACTAACTTCTAATTTTACAGCAGAATAAATTTGATAAAGTGGCTCATTGGAAAATATGCTATGTAAACTATCATCATCTGATGTATTTTCTCCCTCAATTAGTATGTCTGATCTATCGCTTGAATCTGCTACTAAATGTTTTTTATGAATTGCTGTTTCATCACAGAATAATGTACTACTACAACATTCTTTTTTTTCCGCTTCTTTTGAAAATCTTTCGCTGTGAATATCCAGATTAAAGACTTCACATTCGGTATACCATGTCATTGGTGTACAATTTTCACGTAATCTATTAGTGATAGGAGGAAGTGGCGGTATATTATTCGGATTAATTTTTCGAGCAACTTCGTATTGCGTGTTGCTGATAGGTTTTTGTAATTTGTCATTAGAATGATTTTCGTCAAATATACCAGAAACATCAAATGAGCTAGAAGTATAAAATGTACTTCGTGTAGTGTTAGTTTTTGAGTCAATACCTCCAACTATGTTTCGGAATATAAGTTTGAAATTTCTTCCAGACTTTGATTTTTCATTTATAACAGCTCCATTGTGGTGATTTTCAGTACTATTATTTGATGAAACAGTAGAAGTTGATAAAAGTGTATTTGATGAATTTTCTAATGATTGAATGTTTGTCATTTTATTTGAAACGAAACTTTTGAATTTTTTAACGAGTGTATAAATTTGATTTGCAGATGGAGTTTGGATCGCTGATTTTATACTGTTCATATCATAGATGCTATCATTCTATAAAGAAGCATAAAATATAAATACATTTTAGTTGTTTAACACCAATTGAGAAATATGATATATGAAGATTATATACGTAACGATCAGGATAAACTAGTTTATTGTGGTGAGGTATATAGTATATGTACACCGTACGTTAGTATTTCAGGGTTGAAGATCTACTTTTAAAACTTTCAAGAAAAAGCAATTTACCTTTATTTCTTCATTGCAATCACCACTAAAATCATCTGACCAAAAATTTCCATGCTGACTATCTAGTGTGTGGGACTGAACAACAGATAACGTTCGAGGACAGACAGATCCTACTGTTTGGTTGTAATTATCATATGTTACATTTTCATAATCATTACCATCATGACTTGTGTACAGCGGTTCATTATTTAAATCATCTGTAATTTTAAACAAATAGTTAACTTATTTTTCTTATTTCTTAAAGGGGAACACTCAAAATCAACTTACCAATATATGTAGAAACGGTTTGAGTTTCTTGAGTTTTTTTTTCCAGATTAGTTTCTTTTTTTCTCCACCGCAGTGAATTGAACATATAATTTGTACTACATAAATTCGTATTTTTTTTTACGGTCGTGTAATCACTTTTTATATCCACAACAATGTTTGATGTTGATGTAATATAAACCTCACCCACAGGACGTATTCGACGTCTTTTAGATGTAGCTAGTTTGGAATTTTCACTAATTACTGACATGGTTGAGTTCCTCCATGCATTACATTTATTTAAAAAACACTATTAGATAAAACTAACTTGTGTCTTAAACAGTCGTAAATAATAATTGACATTAAATTCCTTTAAAAAAAAAATTTATTAAAGTATTGAAGAAGAACACTAGGTCACAATAACAATGAAAATGGCTCATATAGAATAATGTGGAATGATGAGTGCTATGAACAGTTCAATGATACACCGGTTAGTATCTTTATTTAATTGCAGAGATTAAGGTGGATATCATTTAATAAGAAAGCCTGATGATATGATTCTGTTCAGAATTTGGAAAGGCAAACCTGAAGGAAGATCAGCGCAGGTAGACTGATTATAAATTTAGATCGAAATTTAATTCCGTTCTCGAATCATTTCTTTCGAACGAATTTCGAAGGGGTATGTATCCGTTTATAAACAAAACGAAATATACAATAGCATTAATAGCAATTTTATTTCGACCGAAAGAATGAACGGAATTGCCAATATAGGATAGGAACGTATGCGTTCGAAAATTTTCCTTTTCTAGCGGAATTTATAATGAAAGCGTTTATTATTTTGTTTAACGTTAACCTATGTACATAAATTTTCTAGAAAAATGTACAAGAATTGTGAGATTGCACCTTTTTTCAAGTCGTTTTAAACATTTTAAACCAAATTCTAATTCTGATTGTATTCTGTATAAATACAAAACAAGAAATAAGCCGTTTTCAATTATTCAAGTTTGTAAGGCTTGACTTTCCATATGTTATTTCAATTAATCAGCAGTTTCCACAGTCTTCACTTAATCAAGCTTGCCATCATCCATAGGAAAGATTAGTTTTTAATAATTTTTATATCATGGTTTTACTCACTTTAGTTTTTTTAAGATGACACAATTTCCACAAATGGAGGTTTATGTTCAATAACTAGTTTTCTTGACCTTGAAAGAATTTGACAGCAGTTTGTAATTTTATTTCGTTTGTAGAAGCAAGCTTGAATTATTGAAAACGACTATAATCATCAATGTTCTGATGCACTCTTGTAAATCTTGTGATTGATGAAAACATTATTGGTGCTGGGCTGTTCATATGAAGAATCGATTTTAAATTTATTCAGAATTATTTTGGGTTACCTATTATAAACTGGTCTAAACAACAGATCAATTCGATTTTTTTGCAATTACTAAGTTTTTAGCAGTAAATTTCGAAGCCATACAGCATTTATTTCTATGAATTTATGCATTATACAAATACATATGACGTACAAATGTGAAATAAAACGCGACCTTACCAGAAATATTAACTTATATGTATTAAAATTGTATTAGTTTAGCTTAAAAATCTGATCTTATTTTCCACATAACATTTAAATTTTTGGTGCGATTTTACATTTTATTTCCAAATGTGTCATTTTTAGGTTGTTAATTATTAAATAAATACACAACTATGTATTTATATAAAATAAAAGCAATACTACCTTCACTGCCATTAAAAAATAATCAACAACAAAAATAAATGAAAAATAAACACAACCAACAACACAACAGAGTCAAATAAAAATAACCACAAAATACAAATTTACTTACAATACCCTGCAATACCCAGATCTTGACATTTAAAACTTTTTATTTACGTTACGTCCAATGATATAAATAGACTGGATGGAACAACTGTAGGAAACACCATCCTGTAAAAATGGGACAACATTTATATTGTTATCTCACTCTTAGGTAGTTCGTCATGTTTCAATGAACGAAGATTAGTTTAAATATTTGACATTTTTAATAGATAGATGGAGGCACAATTTTCATTTAAATTAATATTAAATTAACTGGATTTGACTTAAAGTTAAATTTGAATTTAATAAAAATCAAATTGTCCCTAAATAATGGCCTAACCAAAATAGAATATAAAGAGACGTTAGAAACTGGACGAACGTAAGCAAAAGTGCTGTAATTTTGACATTTTGCCCACAATGAAAACGTAACAAAACGTTTGCTTTTGTATACATTTTCAGTTTATACTGTGTGAAATACTATTTTCAATTTTGTTAAATATTGTAATTTTTTTTTTTTTTTTAAATGAACAAAAAAAACTTATAGATTATTTGGAAAATATCATAGATTTATATATATGTACTATGGCAAAAATATTCCAAATTCAATAAAAAATCAATGAAGGGAAAGAAAAATAAGGAATAAAAAAAACCGATTAATTTAAAAAAAAACTGTAATTACTTTATCGTTCGAAACTATACAAATTAATTGATTCACCCAAAATACAACATTAACCAACGGCGTGCGTCTTCCATTAAATAATACGATTCTTATGGCAGCTAACGTACGAAAAAATGACATTTCAATTTTAACGAAATTCAACGAACGTGAGTTACCGTCTATTATGGTTGAATCATTTATTAATGTACTTTCTCTCTTACCGTTTCGTCTCGTAATGTTTTATTTTGGTTAGGCTATAAATTACTTGTAATTGCGTTATTTCAATGGGGGATTTTTCAACGTTTTTAAATTTGAATATATTCAAATTTGACAGCTTTGACAAATTCAATGAGTGAAAGTGAGATGGGTAATTGAATGAATGAAAATAATGCATATTCATGTCTCACTCTTGGGGAATTAACGAAATTTGGTTTGAGCCCACATGAAACAAATAGTTGTACAGTCCATATTATATATAAAGTCATTGGTTACGTCTAAACTGCAAACCAGAGAATAATGAAGAACTTAAAGAGTAGGATCACTGAGACCCAACAAAACAAAAATTTTTGGTTGTTTATGAATAATATTTTTGAAAAAAGAAATAAACAAATGAATAAAAAAATTCTTCAAGTGGTACTACATTTTCAGAGGTGGCTGTTAAAAATGAGAAATGAGAGAGATAATTGTGATTTTAATTAAAAATTATCATTTTTCTTTAATAACTCAATTTCTATTAATTTTATGATATAACAATGTTTGGGAAAAATATTTATTTAATAAAAATCTACAAATTTGTAGAACATTATAATTTAATATTTTTAGTAATTTTGGAGATTTAAGAAAAAATTGATTTTCAGTTTTATGTTACTTAATATTTATCACGTTTTTTCTTTGATTCACGTTGCTCATAAATATTTAATATATTCGGTGAAAATAAAGCTAAGTATCTTCTCTACATTTTATTTGAACATAAATTGTGACGTGTCTAATTATTTATTTCTAATTTTTTTCAAGGAGCCCAAACAAAATGAATAGAATAAAAATAATAATCACAAACATTCATTTACTTAATTATTTAATATTCATTTACTTTAAACAAAGATACCGGCAACACAACTTTAAGAAAATGTCAGCTGATTTTGATAGTGTGTTTCTGTTTCCCAAATCCGTTGTCTCTTTCTTAAATTACTTAAAATTTCCAATAGTATTAATACCGTGTCATAACAGCATAAGACATGAGTTTTAATACGTATAAATGACGGATTGAATTTTAATTTAATCCGGTCTGAATCCCCTTAAAAACATGGAGATGGAGTTCGAGTCCATATGAGATCTAACCGATCCGATCCAGCCTTTTCACCTGTTCAAGTCGAATGTAACCGTACAGACACGGATTGAAAGATCAAAATTGTTTTAGGCTATGTTATTTATCGAAGTGTGTAAAAACTTTTATTTGTTTCATTTAAATAAAATTGGAAACATAAATAAAATGGCAAAAAAAATATTTGGGGACATGAAGAAACTCTAAACTTGCCCTAATATTTAAGTTTACATTCAAATATTAGAAAAAGTAAAAAATTCAAGGTTATAATTTCTATATTTTGAACCAAGTTTGAATCTAAACTGAACTCGATTTTTCGATCCACGATACTGAAATACGCAGATCGAAATTCGATCTTTCAATCGCTTGAACTATGAATCTCATCATGTATACGTGGTATTTAACTCATAACCATTGACTTAAAATACATATCTGCAGCCCGTTTCTGTATCATATCTCGATTGGTTTTCTCGATCTGTCAAAATTCTCGACTTTAGTGTTTCTGTAACTGTGGTGAATCGAGAACCGATTATCTGTCAATCGAGTTTATTCTCGATTGGTGTTTTGATAGTGACAACTCCTATGATTTTTCAAAAATGATTTTATTTTTACATATAATTACGAAGAAATGATATTTTACTAGAATATAGTATAATATATTATTAGTTATTACATATATTCAAACTAAATTAAAATTTTCATTTTACACCGGAAATCATTTCTTACAATAGTGTCTCGTATTCCTCTCGCTTTGTTCAAAATTGAAATACTTCCATTTAATTCTTCAGGATTATATATTTCCAATAGAAAGACAATTTAATACATAAAATCAAAATTTTAATTATTTATAATTAAACTCTGTAATAAGTGAACAGAAGCACAATCCCATTATTAACCCAAACTGTGGTAATTAAAGTTTCAATTCCATTATTCCGTTTCAATTCATAATACCAACCACAGATTTCTCGAGTGGTGAATTTTTTGAGTTACAGAAACACTAATACTCGATCAATCGAGAATTACCAATCGAGAACATAAGACGCCATTTTTGATCGAGAATTTCTCGATCAAGTTACAAAAACAGGCTACTGGACTTTAAAACTTTTTGTTTCATGTGGGCTCAAGACAAATTTCGTTAATTCCCTAAGAGTGAGAGATGTACATATATGCATTATTTTCGTTCATTTAATATTTCCACCTCACTTTTACTCATTGATTGTCAAATTTGAATATATTCAAATTTAAAAACGTTTGAAAATCCCCCATTGAAATAATATATTAACAAGTAAGGTACTGATTTATTTAAGGACAATTTGATTTTTATTAAATTCAAATTTAACTTTAAGTCAAATCCAGTTAATTTAATATTAATTTAAATGAAAATTGTGCCTCCATCTATCTATTAAAAATGTCAAATATTTAAACTAATCTTCGTTCATTGAAACATGACGAACTACCTAAGAGTGAGATAACAATATAAATGTTGTCCCATTTTTACAGGATGGTGTTTCCTACAGTTGTTCCATCCAGTCTATTTATATCATTGGACGTAACGTAAATAAAAAGTTTTAAATGTCAAGATCTGGGTATTGCAGGGTATTGTAAGTAAATTTGTATTTTGTGGTTATTTTTATTTGACTCTGTTGTGTTGTTGGTTGTGTTTATTTTTCATTTACAGTATGGTGTTTCCTACAGTTGTATTGTACACTGTACAGGAGTAGATGAATCTACTCTCATCTACTCTCAACTACCTCTATTCATATTCAGGTGTAGAAAGCAAGCGTAGTTGGGCGTAGTTGATATATTTCACCACTAAAATTCACCACAGCAGGTTTTTAGATATTCTAGTATCCAATAGATGTATTTTTCATTTTAGAGGTTATGAAATTTGTTTAAATTTTAGGTTATTGGTAATAAATATTAATAAAATATTAATTAATTATTATTTAAATTGGTAATTAGTAATAAATATAAATAAAATTAATTAAATTAATAAAATAAATAAAATTAATTAAATTATTAAAATTAATAAAATTTATTAAATCAATAAAATAGTGATAAATATAAATAAAATTAATTAAATTAT
Organism: Bombylius major; assembly: GCA_932526495.1. Classification (NCBI taxonomy): domain Eukaryota; kingdom Metazoa; phylum Arthropoda; class Insecta; order Diptera; family Bombyliidae; genus Bombylius; species Bombylius major. Next base: position 22,266,822 of record OW052043.1, read on the forward strand.
TAAAATTAATAAAATTTTTTTAATCAATAAAATAGTGATAAATATAAATAAAATTAATTAAATTAATCAAATAAATTAAATATTAACTAATTATACATAGTTAATTATCTAATTTTCTGTGCAATTCACAGTGTATTTTATTTCAGATATTTTTAGTTTTGTCATAAAACAGCTGCAGTAGCAGTCACAAAACATAAATTTATATTTTTACGTTCAAATTTACAGGTTAGAATTTGATAAATATGTGAAAAATAGCGTTCCATTCACCAACTACGCTTAACTACGCCCAACTACGCTTATCTACTCCGGAGTAGCCCAAAGGAACGCAGCTAATATATAAGGTCATTGCTCAATGCTCATAATATTTAAATCGAACTAATGCTCTAAGCGTTAAAACCAAAAATTTTTTTTTAAAAAAGTTATTTTTTTTTGTGGAATATCTATTACTATTCTACGATCTTTGGTACTGCTTGATAATCTAGCTTTGTTACTTTTTTTCTTATTTTGCTACCTTTTTTTAAAAAAATTCTCCTCTCCATCAATCGTGATCATATGTTGTGTTTTGAGGATTTTATAAAATTTGTTCTAGATGAGTTTTCAGTTTTAAGAAACTAACTGGAAATTTGGAAACTTTAATTTTTAAAGGCTTCAAAATTTCTGTTCAATTTCTAGCTATCAAATTAAAATGAACATTGAAGGACAGAGTTTTCTATTTACAGTCTTCATTGAAAAAAAAATTTGTTTCTTGAACTTTGACGTAGGTATCTACATATTGTGTATAACTATAAAATGATTTTTTTTTTTCAATATTTGAAATTAAGTTTTTCTAATTTGGTTATACATTAATCTTACAGATAATTATGTGGACTAATAATTATTTATAAATTATCGTCTGTCAAGTAATCTGCGCTTAACACTAGTTTGTTTTTTACTTTGAACTGAAATTTTGTTTATGTTGAAATATGTCGTCTGCTGTGCGATTAGAATTTTCACGGGCTATGTCTGATTTTAAAACAATGTTTCCTGAAATGGATCATGATGTAATTGAAGCTGTGTTGAGGGCTAATAATGGTGCAGTCGATTCTACAATTGATCAACTGTTGGCAATGAGTACCGACCATCAGGTAATGAAATTATAATATATAAAAATTAAATGTTTTGAAGTCATTATCAATCAAATAGAATGAAAAATTACGCACTAAGTTGGAGGATAGTAGTAGTACATCATCTCAAGCAAAATTAAGCAGTCAGTCAATTTTATTTGAAGCGACAGAACACCAGAAAAATGATACACATTTAAAAATGGAGCTTTTTTCGATAATACAAAATGAAAACAAGAAAAAATGGAATCCTCCTTTGCTAAGACCATTACCAGAAGGATTTTTACGTATATCAAATTTGGATACAAGTCTTACGGACTTTGATATTCCTGATGAACAGTTTGCTTTAATGTTGCAAAATGAGGAATTTATGGATGAATTACGTTGGAATACAGATTTTATGAATGCATTAGAAAAAGAACAAGTTAAAGCATTTGCGAATGATGAAGTTGCATTTAAAGAAAGATTAAAGTATATGGGTAAGATATCACGTAGAAAGTTTCTTCAAATGGCGAAGGTATTCACGTGGCAAAGAAATAAAAAAACAAATTCTACAAAAAATTCAGATTCTTTGCCATTAAAAGAAGGACCAAGTGATGATGAAGATATTGTTTTAAAGAAATACATCAAGTAATTATCTACCTGTTGCGATGTCACTAATATAGTAAGCAATTTTTAAAAATACATTTGTGAAGTTTGCATAGACATAGGTCCCTTCCCTACATCATGTATTCTATTCAATTTATTCCTGTTTATACAAAATGTTTATTATATTTTGAGATGAACATCTTATTAAGGAAATTGAGATATTGGACGTGATGATCATAATTATAAAGCAATGATTAATGAAGTCTAAAAGTTCTCTCAACACTTATTTATATGTATAAGCATTCAGTTATATTTGTGTTTGATATGTAGGACAAATTCAAGGTACAGTATGCCAAAAAAGAGTATCCGCACTTCCACAGTCCGCACTCTAATCTATATTCTCTTTTCATCTCTCTCTCTCTCTTGCTTTCTATGGCATGGCATCATAGCATAGCATAGCTCGGTTGGGAATCGGGATGAGCCACAACGTCAGGGCTATTGATTGACTACTATCGGAGTATTTTTGCTCATTTTTTTGTGAACGTGCTACTGTGCTACTCCTTTTAACTTCATGCTCCCTTTTTATTAAAATAGTCAACAAACATGCAAACTGTTTAAATTATATGAATTTAGAAGAAAAAGAAATTGTACTTTCACCAAAATAGTCAAGTTTCTGGTTTATTAAGATAAATAATCAATATTAATTGAAGAAACAAGAACTGAAAATAAAAATACAGAAAATAATAGTAACACTGCAGATAGAGAAGCTTATTCTACAAAGGAAAATCACAATGAAAAAAGTAGCAGTTTAAAAAGTAAAAAATTTAAAAATTTGTGGATCTATCAAGATATAGAAAAATTTTGAAGCAGAATGTTTCCATTTTGTCTGCACCCTATATTCTCTCTCTCCTTTGTATCGTATTTCGTATTCGCATTTCGCAGTTCGGCGTACGCTTCTGCCTTATCCACAATCGGCCACCATTTCACTCTATCCAGTCTATATCTGTAGTATTACATACAAAATATCGTAATTTTTGGAAAAATAAAAACACAAATGTAATTTTTTATTTAAATCGTCGTAGGTATTTTAAAATTCATTATATCGGAATACAAATAAATTATTTAATTTGAAAGAAAATACTTTACTAAGATTACAAAAAGACTAAAGTTCCGATTAAGAAGCGTGAGCTACCAACGTGGTAATATCAAAAATAAAACAGTGTTTCTCTATAGTTGATTTATTAATTAAAGTCAGTATTGTGCTTATGGAGGCAGTACCCGATGAGTTTGTTTCCCTTGGTAATATTTAATTTAAAAGATTTTTCTCGATTGAAATTGAGATCTGATCACCCCACACACGAGACAGATTTATACAAACGAAATGTAAAAGAGTATAGAAAAGTATGCCTATCTTGCCTGTACTGACTTCAATTAATCAATCAAGTATAGTAATTTGAAAATGTATGAGTGTCATTGATGTAAGTAGACTCTTAATGGATTTCTATGATTCAAACAAAAAAACATTTTTGGTGTTATGTATTTGTATAGGGTGCGGTTGCATATACTTTTTTTGGTACACTGTATGTAAGTGGACAAAATAATGTATTTTTGATAATGTAAGATACATATGTACATGTGTAGACTAATATTTTACTAAAAAATCATGCAAGATAAAAACCTGAAATAACTAATTATAAAAGTTTACATTGAAGAAAATAAAAAACCTATAATAGTGAGTTCAACCAAAAAATATGTAATAAGAAGAACTCTTATAGCTTTGTAATTTCAAAATTCAAAAATTTTTGAACGAATTATGAGCAGAGGGGAAATACAAAAGAGATACTCTCAGAGCTTTCAATTCAAAAATGATTTGAAGCTTTTTTCAATTTATATATATAGATATGTATATATATATATATATATATATGTAGTTTTCTCTAAACTTTGACGTCATACATTATGATTGCTTTGATCATGTTTTGGCATATTTATGTTTAAAATTTTCATTTTTTACAAATGTATAACAAATTAATATTTATCATAATTGCATTGTTGCTATGGCAACTTAACAAATTACGATTTATACTTTTTATTTTTTTTTTTCGTTTTGAATAAAAATACATAGTTATTTGCTTTAAAAAAAAATTTTTTTTTTGAATATGAAATATTATTTTTATTATACCTCTAAATACTATATGTATATATGTACATACATATACCTATATATCTTAGTTTTTGTAATTTGTGAGAAAAATATTTTTTTTTTTTCAAATTTTAAAAATATATCTATGTATTTTAATATGTATATTTAAAAGATACATATTATATATATTATTTAAGACAAGATACTTTTCTACAGCATTTTTGTTGTTGTAGATTCTAATAAATAGGTTTCTTTTTTCGTATATTTATACACAAGAAGATCATTACGCCATTATATTATTTTGATTATATGATACATTTATACAAATATTTCATTAAAACGAAAATATGAAATTTATAAATTTCCGATATATTAAATAATTTGCAAATATATACATTTAAAAAATCAATCAAAGTAGGGAAAAATAAAACAATTGAATTTTAATTTGATCTTGCAAACGAAAAAAAAATAAAAGTATAAATCGTAATTTGTTATGAAATGAAAATTTTTAACATAAATACCTATGCCAAAACATGATCAAAGCAATCATAATGTATGACGTCAAAAAATCCTCTCAAAAAAAATGACGTCAAAGTTTAGAGAAAACTTTGAGAGAGCTTAACTAAGCTTTTAAAATAAAAGCTTGGGGTAGTCGCGCCAGAACCCCAGAATAAAAATTTTTATATGAAGAAATTTTAGGAGTTTATATGAATAGGAGTTTTTCTTATTACATATTTTTTGGTTCAACTTAAATTTGTCTTACGACATGAAGTCAAATAAACATTACGCTTACAGGAAAAATTTGAAATTTTTTTTAAATAATAAAACACGTTGTTTCATAAGATGTCAAAAATGAGTTGAAAATTTAAAAAATGAAAGTTAAAACTTCTGAAATCAACCGCGGTCGTTTCATAATTCAATTCAAGATCGTTAAGCCCACATATATCATATGGTGTTGGTGAATCCACTTTCTTTGCATGGTTGTTTTGATTAATGTTGTTTTGATCGACTTCACTATTACACCAAGTACACATTAGGTGGTTAAACCGGTTATTTTGCGCTGGTTGTAATGATATAATTTTTTCCAACTTGGTAAAATAAGAATCATCTAAATAAATTTTAGCTTCACGGTTGTAATATACTCAGACTCTCGTTACAACTGATCGTGCCAATTTCAGATGTAATATGAGTGTTATGCCTTAACTCGAAGATTGCAAATAACCGAAGAGAAACTTTCCAGGTATTGCTTCGCAGTTTCAGGATTAAAATAAAATAGCAGTTATTTTATTTATGATTAAAAATTTATTTATAATTTACAATATTTAAGTTTAGTTAATTATTAATTAAAGAAGAGTTAAAAAATACAAGCTTTTGGTACAAGGTTCTAACTTCTAAGCTCAACTGACTGTTTTTAAATACTTTTCATCCACTCACTAACTCTTGACTAAATAACTTTGTGGCTCAGAGCGACATTCGTAACGAAAGTGTGAAATTTTTACAGTGCATTTTATTTAAAAAAGTTATTTGTTTTAAAAGTTTTTTTAATATTCAAGCTTATTGAAAATTAAAAAAGTTAAATTTATAAATTTAAGTGCAACATATATGAAAAGTGAATTATTTATTCGAAAAAATAGTTGCTCATCTATTAATGAAGAATATAACAGGAAAGAAACAACTTTTTACTGGAATACTGGAAAAAGTGACCTGTTTGGAATGATTCGTACACTTGGAGTACCAACATATTTCATTACGTGCTGCAAAGTGCAAATGACTTAAATTGGAGAGATATAGGAAAAAAATGGAGCGTATGAGAAAATTACACCCTGCACTTTAAAACTGATCAATTTTTAAATTTATTTATTATAAAAATATATTTAAAAAACTTTTAAAATAAATACCTTTTGTAAATAAAATGCACTAAAAAGTAAAAAATAATTTTTCTTTCTCAGTGATACTAACTAGAACGCAGACTAACAGCCCTCAAAAAGTATTAAGTATTAAGAGATTAAGAAATATGAATTCATGAAAAAGGCCTTTTTTGAAAAAAAAAAAAAAAAAAAAAAAAAAAACTTTTCCCCTTATATGGGCCTCTTTGGTTCATACATTGATTTGATCCTTGATCAATTCTTCAACTGTCTAGTCTTTAATCTAGTGCATTTTATTTGACTCAAATCGGTGTCAACAGGGTCCCGTCCCGAGATATTTATCTTTGAAATCGGATTTTTTGACGAAAACGATCAAAAATAGAATGAAGTGTTAATTTAAATGTTTTTATATTTCTTGTCTTGTTTTGAAATTAATCTTGAAAACAAACAAAAAACACAAAAAAAAAAACGAAAAGGATAAAAAAGCTCCTTCAACAAAATGCTAAATTAGAACTCTTCATAACAAAAATTTTAAAATTTTCATACAAAATGATCTTGTTAAATTATCAAATTTTACCGACCTACGTAAAATTTTAGAATTATGAAATTTAATTTCTATGTAGATGAACAAAATAAATTCATACTGTTAAAAACAAATTTTTTAGAGGTAGGTCAAGATCGAAAAAAGCAAACAAAAATAAAAAATGTTTAAAAAATTAAAAATAACATAAAAGCAAAAAAAAAAATCAAGCCAAAAAAAACAACAAATATAGCTTAAACCAAAAGAGATGAAGTTTCGTATTGCACTACGAATTATACTGTAAAATTTATTTTTTAAAAATTAAATTTATAAATAAAGTTACATTATAAAACTATGTTGAAGTTTTAATTGTTTTCTCAAAACGAAAAAACGATGTTTTTATTAAAATTTTCAAGTCCGCATTTGCAATTTTTAACTGAACAACCTACCATTATTCCACTTTTAAATAAAATAATAATGATGGGTTTTACACAGCTCTTCTTTTTACTTTTACACTAGTCTTCTTTCTTTCTTCTCAATTCATTGGCCCCTATTCTGCTATTCGTATCACTTTTAGATCACTATCACGAGATGTATCACTTAAATTCAAAAGAGGTATTACAGTATTCATGTAATACTATAATATGAAATTCTAAATAAAAAGGTTAACACTGTTAGTTGACGTTTAATTCGTTTGAATATTTTTATTTATTCAAAGTTTAAGTGTGATTTAAAAATAAAATTTACTAAAGTTTTAAACTGTTTTCTGTTAGGAATTTTCTTGCTTTTGTGAAAAAAGTTTATATTATCATAAAAAGAAGTAAAATTTAGTCTGAATGTATCTTTTTTTTCTTATCTATTGTTTAAACTCATCATCTTCACTTTGATTTTTTCCGTGATTAAATAATCACCTGAAACAGATAAAATGACAGTTCTATGTGAATACCAGAATAGCACAAATAATCGATTTTGTGATATTCACCACTTGTCGATGTTTATCACTTAAATCGAATACGGTAATACCATATACGTAAGATCACATCACATAACAAGTGATACGATTATCAGAATAAGGGCCATTGTACATACACAAATTTTTCAATGTATTTGAATTTTAGATTCTTCAAAAACTTGTTTTTGTGTAGGTATATGTATTAATATCTTCACCTCGTTAAATAGAAATCAGTTTGGTTGAAAAAATGAAGAAAGATGAGGCACACTACTCCCCTGGCCACGAACTGTCGATACGATGGTCGTGGGGAAGAGCTGTGTAAAACCCATGAATAATGGCCCCTATTCTGCTATTCGTATCACTTTTAGATCACTATCACGAGATGTATCACTTAAATTCAAAAGAGGTATTACAGTATTCATGTGATACTATAATATGAAATTCTAAATAAAAACGTTAACACTGTTAGTTGACGTTTAATTCGTTTGAATATTTTTATTTATTCAAAGTTTAAGTGTGATTTAAAAATAAAATTTACTAAAGTTTTAAACTGTTTTCTGTTAGGAATTTTCTTGCTTTTGTGAAAAAAGTTTATATTATCATAAAAAGAAGTAAAATTTAGTCTGAATGTATCTTTTTTTTCTTATCTATTGTTTAAACTCATCATCTTCACTTTGATTTTTTCCGTGATTAAATAATCACCTGAAACAGATAAAATGACAGTTCTATGTGAATACCAGAATAGCACAAATAATCGATTTTGTGATATTCACCACTTGTCGATGTTTATCACTTAAATCGAATACGGTAATACCATATACGTAAGATCACATCACATAACAAGTGATACGACTATCAGAATAAGGGCCAATCTCACTTTTTCACTTTTAATCGGCTATCAAAATAACATTTTCAACCGTTGAATTCAAAATAAACAAAATTCTGGCACCAACTGACAATGTACAGGTTTATGCGTACTTCGTTTTTAATACGGATTTTGGTTTACTCCCAATTTTTTGTGGTATAAACTCGATAATTCGGATTTTGGCTTAAGCCCAATTTATTTGGGTTTAATCCCAATTTTTTTATATGCATGTGTGAGGTAAAATGCAATATGGCGGATTCTAATTTTTATGGTGAAAGTGAAGCTGGGCTTATTTCGAAACGTAGTAATACCGTATTACTGCATTGTGTCAAATTCTAAAACATCAAATTCGTGACAAAGTCATTAATTCCAAAACGTCTTGCTACGGTATTCATAGTGTAAAATATGAGCAGATAATGCAGTGAAAATTTCTGCAATACAATGTATAAATAAAACCACAACCATGTGTATTACAACAGCTGTCATACTGTATTCATTATATCAATTTTGACGTTTCGAAATAAGCCCGCTGTCACGATCTTCTTCTTTTTAAAATGTTTTTATTAGCTTGGTTTCTTGTCTGTCTGTTCGGTACAAATTTGGAAATTGATTTTTAATTTATAACCAACTTTTTGATGAGATAGAGACTTGAAACTTTCAACATAGCTCAGAACTGCATGACAATGCAATATTACATCGCTAATGAAAGTTTTAAGATTTTACTTTTTATGATATTCGATCCTCAAATTTGGTCTAAAACAAAGAAAGTATTAATTTTTCTTTACTAAAATTTAATCTAAGCAAACTCTGATTTTCAAGTCAAAAATATTTTAGTATGCTTCATTTCTCATTTTTAACAGCCACCTCTGAAAATGTAGTACCACTTGAAAAATTTTTTTTTGTTTATGAATAATATTTTTGAAAGAAAAAATAAACAAATGAATAAAAAAATTCTTAAAGTGGTACTACATTTTTAGAGGTGGCTGTTAAAATGAGAAATGAGAGAGATAATTGTGATTTTAATAAAAAATTATCATTTTTCTTCAATAACTTAATTTCTATTAATTTTATGATATAACAGTGTTTGGGAAAAATGTTTATTTAATAAACATCTACAAATTTGTATTTGTAGAACATTGTAATTTGATATTTGTAGTAATTTGGGAGATTTCAGGGAAAATTGATTCTCAGTTTTATGTTACTTAATATTTATCACGTTTTTTCTTTGATTTACGTTGCTCATAGATATTTAATATATTCGGTGAAAATAAAGCTAAGGATCTTCTCTACAAGTTGTGATGTCAATTTGGTACTTCCAACACATATATACAAATATATTTGTTTTTTAAAATTAAAAAAACTTTTTTAGTTTTACTTATATTGTTTTTTAATGTAAAATAATATCAATAAAATCGATTGACAAATTTCACATAAGACTAAAAAGCAAAAAATAATTGAAATAAAAAAATTTTTTTAATATAAAATGTTTTTAAAACGGACTCAAAAGTATAAAATAATTTTTCCTAGCCACATACACATTCTCAACCCCATACAGATAATCCTGAAAATTTGTGATTGCGAATTTTTAATAGCTATAAAAATACTTGTAAGATTAAAAACGAAAAACGTGGGGCGCTATTCTTTACACTTCTTACTATTAACTTGCGCTATTCTTTACACTTCTTACTATTAACTTGCACTACTCTTTACACTTCTTACTATTTTATCTTGCGCCCCATGTTTTTCGTTTTTAATCTTACAAGTATTTTTATAGCTATTAAAAATTCGCAATCACAAATTTTCAGGATTATCTGTATGGGGTTGAGAATGTGTATGTGGCTAGGAAAAATTATTTTATACTTTTGAGTCCGTTTTAAAAACATTTTATATTAAAAAATTTTTTTTATTTTAATTATTTTTTGCTTTTTAGTCTTATGTGAAATTTGTCAATCGATTTTATTGATATTATTTTACATTAAAAAACAATATAAGTAAAACTAAAAAAGTTTTTTTAATTTGAAAAAACAAATATATTTGTATATATGTGTTTGAAGTACCAAATTGACATCACAACTTATTGCTTTTAATCAATCATAACTAAGTTGTGATTAAAGTTACACGAAAATTATGTTTTAATGAAATGTAGAGAAGATCCTTAGCTTTATTTTCACCGAATATATTAAATATCTATGAGCAACGTAAATCAAAGATAAAACGTGATAAATATTGAGTAACATGAAACTGAGAATCAATTTTTCCTTAAATCTCCCAAATTACTAAAAATATTAAATTATAATGTTCTATAAATTTGTAGATTTTTATTAAATAAACATTTTTCCCAAACATTGTTATATTATAAAATTAATAGAAATTGAGTTATTAAAGAAAAATGATAATTTTTTATTAAAATCACAATTATCTCTCTCATTTCTCATTTTTAACAGTCACCTCTGAAAATGTATTACCACTTGAAGAATTTTTTTATTCATTTGTTTATTTTTTCTTTCAAAAATATTATTCATAAACAAAAAAAAATTTTTCAAGTGGTACTACATTTTCAGAGGTGGCTGTTAAAAATGAGAAATGAAGCATACTAAAATATTTTTGACTTGAAAATCAGAGTTTGCTTAGATTAAATTTTAGTGAAGAAAACTTAATATTTTATTTGTTTTAGACCAAATTTGAGGATCGAATATCATAAAAAGTAAAATCTTAAAACTTTTATTAGCGATGTAATATTGCATTGTCATGCAGTTCTGAGCTATGTTGAAAGTTTCAAGTCTCTATCTCATCAAAAAGTTGGTTAAAAATTAAAAATCAATTTCCAAATTTGTACCGAACAGACAGACAAGAAACCAAGCTAATAAAAACATTTTAAAAACATACAGCTTTTTAAATATTTAAAAGTGTTGAAAACAGAACAGAAGTTCAAATAAATTGTCTTCAGAAAAAACATTTTTTCTGCACAACTTTCGGAACCTAAGCATTGATGCGTGTAGTTTTTTTGGTACACTATAACTCGCATCGTATTGATAGGATCTTTTTCGCGTCAAGGGAGTTTTGTAGAGAATAATAAACAAAATACCTTCCAGAAATTTCAAATCAGTAGGATAATAGAGTTCGGATATTTTCAAATTGAAAAAACAAGTTTTTGAGAAAAACGTGTTAACATTGATTCGAGTGTTAGCATCCTTGAAACTTTAAGCAGCCCCACCAAGTGATTTCTTCACGAGCCGCCACTGCTCTATGATAAAATTGATTATGACAAGTTGTTTATCAGCTCACTTGATCAGTTGCAAGTGAGGTTCTGAGTAATTAGGGCTCACTTTAACTAAGTAGTTGATGTTTGTTAACTTGTATTGAAAGGTTGTAAATCTTTCTCAAAGTTCACAAAACAAAAAGTTTTCCTTAATAGCCTAACCAAAATAGTGCTGTAATTTTGACATTTTGCCCACAATGAAAACGTAACAAAACGTTTGCTTTTGTATACATTTTCAGTTTATACTGTGTGAAATACTATTTTCAATTTTGTTAAATATGTTATTGTGATTTTTTTTTTTTGAAAAATAAATAAAAAAAAACTTATAGAAAATTTGGAAAATATCATAGATTTATATATACTCCAAAATATTCCAAATTCAATAAAAAATCAATGAAGGGAAATAAAAATAAGGAATAAAAAAAAACCGATTAATTTAAAAAAAAACTGTAATTACTTTATCGTTCGAAACTATACAAATTAATTGATTCACCCAAAATACAACATTAACCAACGGCGTGCGTCTTCCATTAAATAATACGATTCTTATGGCAGCTAACGTACGAAAAAATGACATTTGCAACATTACTACAACACATACCACATTCCACATATCGCATTCCACATACCACTTATACGCATCTGAACACACATAAGTAATTCACCATTCAACATCAATCAATTCAGCATTTCAGCATACTTTTAATTTATTTCATCCCCACCCAAATAATAATAGTATAAAAGCAAACAGCAAAACAATAGATTTCTTCTTAGTGTTTTATCTTCTCTACCAAGCACTCATTGGGTCTTGTAAAGAAAGATTAAAACTTGTTTTTTGTACTAAAATTATAAAGTTAGCTAAACTTGTGTATTGAATAGAATAAATTCGTTTTTCCTTAATAAAATTATAAAGTTAACTAAACTTGTGTATTGAATAGAATAAATTCGTTTTTCCTTAATAAAATTATAAAGTTAACAAAACTTGTGTGTATTTATTTCTTCATTTATTTATATGTGACTTGACTTTCTACCACATAAACTAGTAGTGGCACTCTTTGGGTCCACCTTCAGTTTATACGTATTATACGTAAGTAGTCTGTCACATAAACTGGCGCCTGCACGTAGGGCCGTGCACAACATAAAAAGTTATACAAGGCGAACTCGCCAATCATCAAGACAAAAACATACAATGGATAACGATAATGATGATAATGCTGAAAATTTAAATCCACCACCAGGAAATGTTCCGCGCAATATTGTCTTATCTGAGGATCAGTTCAAAAATTTGCTAACGACAATACAGCAAAATACAAACACAACCCAAAGAATGGGTAATTTTGCAAATTGTACAGCAAGGTTCAACGGTAATGGCGATAGAAGCAAAGTGGAAGAATTTATATCAACCGCCACGATATATAAAAATTGTGAACGAATTAACGATGATGACGCACTGAGTGGTCTTACTCTTCTTTTCACTGATTTGGCAGCAACATGGTGGCGTGGGGTTAGATGTGAAGTGAACACGTGGCAAAGTGCTATGAGTTTACTTCGTAAAACTTTTTCTCCTGGTAGACCAGCATATCAAATTTATTGTGAATTATTTCAGACAAAACAAGCAAACAACACACCAACAGATTTGTTTATTTGTGGAAAAAGAGCTTTGTTAGCAGAACTTCCGCTGAATTCTCATACAGAACAGCAACAAATAGATTTAATTTTTGGTTTATTGAATATTGAAATTAGGCAGCATATAACTCGTGATAATATTTTAAATTTCAATCAATTGTTACAAGAAGCACGAACAATAGAAGACACGATAAAAGAAAAATCTATAAAAACAACTGTAAACATGCCTAAAAGAAAAAAGTGTGAGTTTTGCAATAATTTCGGTCACCAAGTAGAGGAATGTCGAAAAAAACAAAAATTTGAAAAAACGGCGACACCATTTAAACCATCAATTACGTGCTATGGATGTGGACAACCTGGTGTGGTAAAAAGTCAGTGCAAAAATTGTAATAAAGCAAAACCACCGGCAAATATTGATTTTTGTTCCGTGAATGCTTCTAGCGAAACTTTATTACTTCCATTGCGTCAACGCCCATTGGTTGCAATTCAAATAGGTGAAAAAACTGGTTTGGCCTATTTCGACACAGGTGCACGAATGAGTGTTGCCAGCAAATATTTGCATGAAATACTTGTTCAACAAGGATATAAGTTCACTTCTCAAAAGGCACACATCACTCTAGCAGATGGTATTCAAAATCGTCAGACTGTACAAATAACAAAAGTTAATGTTAAAATTGAAAATAGAACAATTTCAACAACATTTATGGTTCTTGAAAAATCTACAGACAACAGGATATTACTTGGAGTAGATTTTATAGAAGATGCACATATAATTTTGGACTTGCCTCAACGTTTATGGTACTTTTCTGAAATTCCAAAAAAAAAGTATCCTTTTATTCTTCAGAAGACATATGGATCAGCCAAAATATCGTCATTATCGCTAAAATTTAATATAAGTACACCACCAGTAGATGAATTATCAAACTATGGTCCTCCGATTCCAATCTCATCACCAGAACTACAGAATAATTCTAATAATACAGATTTAATATACAAAACACCGGAAAGAAGGCCATTATCAACATTACAAGAAACACCACCAATGTTAAAATATCCAATAAAAACTATATTACCAATTAGCCCAATAGGGAGCACACCTGGAAAATCGTCATCACGATACACAGAAAATGATATTGAAGAAATTTTTAAAGACTGTCTTCCGGCACAATCAACAATCTCCGATGCGAAAATGACACGTGACGCTGTATTCTATGTAGATCTTGGAGCTTGCGACGTTGAATTAAAAGAAGATGAGTCAACGGACTTATCAATTGCAGAACGAAAAAAACTAAATTCACTACTTAAAAACAATAAAGAAATTTTTGAACAATCTAAAATACCGGTATCACATGTAGAACATCGAATTATAACAAAAACTGAACAACCAATAGCATCACCACCATACAGATTAACGGAAACGAAAAGAAAAATTTTACAAAAAGGAAATTAAAATAATGCTACAACAACAAATAATAGAAGAGTGTGAGTCAGCATGGGCAGCACCAGTTCTGCCGTACAAAGGACAATCGCGTCAATTACATTTTCACTCATTTTGAGTTAAATATATTTATGATATAATATATAGTTATATATATGAACTGAAGGAAAAATTCTCTATTAAAAAATATGTCTATATATTATATATTATATATATAATTTAATTTTTTCACTAGTTCATATGTATAACTATATATTATATCATAAATATATCTAAGTCAAAATGAGTGAAAATGTAATTGACGCGATTGTCCTTTGTACGACAGAGTTGTCATGGTACCTAAAAAGGATGGCAAAGTTCGAGTTTGCATCGATTACAGGCAGCTTAATTCTATTACAACACCAGACATGTATCCACTACCCAGAATAGATGACTTGCTACATTCAGCAAAACGAGCTTTATATATGTCATCATTAGATTTATTAGCTGGATACTGGCAAATAAAAATGAGAAAAGAAGATAAAGATAAGACTGCCTTTATCACTCCATTCGGAATTTATAGATTTAATAGAATGCCATTTGGGCTAAGAAATGCGCCGGCGACGTTTCAACGTCTGATCGATAGATTTAAAACAAAAGTATCATCTGTTAGAATTTTAGCATATCTAGATGACTTACTCGTTTTATCAAACTCATTTGAAAATCATCTTAGTGATCTGCAGAAAGTTTTTGACGTGATGAGAATATTTCATTTGCAAGTAAACAGAGACAAATGTAAATTTTGTTGCAAGCAAATAAAATATTTAGGGCATATACTTACCAGAGAAGGAATAAGTGTTGATGAGGAAAAAACTTCAGCCATTATGAACCGACAACCACCTAAGAATATTAAACAACTGATATCCTTCTTACAGACCTGCTCGTGGTATCGGCGTTTTATTTCGAATTTTGCAGACATTGCTCAACCTATAACATCACTCACCAAGAAGAACGCAAAGTGGAAATGGGATACCGAACAACATAATGCTTTTATTCAGCTTAAAAATTGTTTAAGTTCTGCACCTATTTTATGTCAGGCTGAAGAAGGTAAACCATTCGTTCTACGAACTGATGCAAGCAACTATGCCATAGGAGCGGCTCTACTCCAAGGGGAGGGAAATGATGAACGACCAGTAGAATACTGTAGTAGATTATTAACAGCTGCCGAACGTAATTATAGCACCACTGAAAAAGAAGCATTGGCAGTTGTATGGGCAGTAGCTAAATTGAGAGGTTATATTGAAGGCAGTGAGATCACAGTTATTACAGACCATCAGCCTCTGCGCTGGTTGATGACTTTGAAGTCACCCACTGGACGTCTAGCACGTTGGGCGTTACAACTTCAACCTTACAATCTTAAAGTATGTTACACACCTGGAAAAGCAAATGTACTTGCGGACACGTTATCCAGACCACCATATGATGAAGAAGACATTATCGTTTCTACAGTGTCAATAGATTTTCCTCATCGAACTACTAACGAGATGCGTGATGCCCAATTACGAGATAGTGAACTTGCAAAAATTATAAACTGTCTAGAGAAGGATACACCTGAAGAAGAATTTACTAGATGGACATGTCGAGGTTATTTTCTAAACGATGGGATCCTGTATCGTTATGTACCAGATGAAAATTCAGAAGAACCACAACTAGTTGTACCTGAGGAAGAAAGAGACAATATTTTGAAAGCATATCATTCAGATTCAACAGCTGGGCACTATGGAATTGAAAGAACTATAAGACGAATCGCACCCAAATATTTTTGGGCAGGAATGCGGCAACAAATTACAAACTTCATCAAAAAATGCACTGATTGTCAACGGTACAAAATTAACAACATGAAACCATCAGGTTTATATCAAACACCGGTGCCATCACAAAGATTCGAGGTTGTAGCTATGGATTTGTTTGGTCCCCTACCAGAATCGGATGATGGCTACAAATGGATTTATATTATTGAGGACGTAACTACAGGCTGGATTGAACTAATACCATTAAAAGATTCGAACGCAGTTAATTGTAGTAAGGTATTAATTGAGGAAGTTTTCTTCAGATATGGTTTTCCAAGGAGGCTCATTAGCGACAATGGCACACAATTTGTCAGTGCAGTTATGCAGCACGTAACACAATGCTTTGGTATACAACAGCAACTTACACCAGTATACCACCCGCAAGCCAACCCAGTCGAACGAAAAAACAGGGATTTGAAAACACAACTGTCGATTTTAGTAAAAAATAAGCACACTTCCTGGTCCAGTAAACTACCAGCTATAAGATTCGCCATGAATACAGTGTACTGTCAACAACGTGGGTACAGCGCTGCATACCTTACCTTCGGACGGGAGCTGAGGTCACCAGCAGATGTTGCACATGATCTTCGCAGTATCATAACATCCGAAAATTTTGTACACAATATTACACCATATTTGCTGCGAATGGCAGACAACCTGAAAATGGCCAGAGAAACCTTGGAAAAGGAGCAGAATAGAAATTGTCGATACAGTGATAAGAAAACCAGACCGGACCCTGGATTTCAACCTGGCGAACAGGTTTGGGTAACAACTCATCCAAGAAGTCAAGCTTCAGCAAAACAAACTTCTAAGTTTGCACCCCGAAGAGATGGACCGTATATTATCCTGCACAAAAGGGGCCCCACCACTTACGAGGTTGCTAGTCCAGAAAATCCTAGCGAAGTTCTAGGGGCTTATCACTCATCAATGCTCAAGAAGGTCAATACTTCAACAGAAATAGATCAAAATCCGATCCACCAGCTAAGACGTAGAGGACGACCCAAAAAGTTGAAACACTAGAGAAATAATGTTGCAATTTTCCTGTTCCTTAATCGGGACGATTTCAGGAACAGAAGGGGAGACTGCAACATTACTACAACACATACCACATTCCACATACCACTTATACGCATCTGAACACACATAAGTAATTCACCATTCAACATCAATCAATTCAGCATTTCAGCATACTTTTAATTTATTTCATCCCCACCCAAATAATAATAGTATAAAAGCAAACAGCAAAACAATAGATTTCTTCTTAGTGTTTTATCTTCTCTACCAAGTACTCATTGGGTCTTGTAAAGAAAGATTAAAACTTGTTTTTTGTACTAAAATTATAAAGTTAGCTAAACTTGTGTATTGAATAGAATAAATTCGTTTTTCCTTAATAAAATTATAAAGTTAACTAAACTTGTGTATTGAATAGAATAAATTCGTTTTTCCTTAATAAAATTATAAAGTTAACAAAACTTGTGTGTATTTATTTCTCCATTTATTTATATGTGACTTGACTTTCTACCACATAAACTAGTAGTGGCACTCTTTCGGTCCACCTTCAGTTTATACGTATTATACGTAAGTAGTCTGTCACACATTTCAATTTTAACGAAATTCAACGAACGTGAGTTACCGTCTATTATGGTTGAATCATTTATTAATGTACTTTCGCTCTTACCGTTTCGTATCGTAATGTTCTATTTTGGTTAGGCTATAAATCAACAGATAGCAATAAATAAAATTGTCAGAGATTTTATTTAGGAAAATTCGCGAGACTTTCGTTAGCGTTTAAATCCAAGAGATAATTTATAAAGGTGTTGATTCTGATAGAAACTTTATAAAAGTTGAAATAAATTGTATTTCAACTGATATTCACTTTGATCTTAGAAAAAATCGTATGGTTGATTTTTTCTGTAACTTGTATTGGAAGATTTATGAAATTTTCCTCAAAGTTATTTTTCAGATAAAGAAATTTTATCTTAAGATCGATTGAATAAGTTTTAATAAATTGAAATTGGACGATATTTCAATGAATTTTTTCTCTTTTGGTCAATATCCAAAGGATAGAAGTAGGTACATTGAAATTGAACAATTTCAACCTTAGCTAAGTACATCCCTAAAAATTTTCTATCTTTTGGTCAGTATCCAAATGATAGAAAATTACCAAGTAAAAAAAAAATTTCTATCTTTTGGTCAGTACCCAAAAGATAAAAATGCACAAGTCTACTACAAAAAAAAATTCTTGCAAAATCAATACTTTTGCAAGATTCCTAACATTTTCTTACGTTTGGTCAATTTCTAAAGGTACAGAAAATGTAGCTTCTAAAGAAGCTTTTTTAAACTCGATAGGTAGCTTACCAATCAATATTTGGATATGTTATCTATCGAAGACTTCCATTACTTCCATGAATGAATGCGTCTATGGCGCTGACAGCGTAAAAATCATGTCCATATATGACTTTCCAGTGCAGTCGTGGAATGGTATCATGTTCATTAATTCAAGCATGCAGCGCAGTCGGCTGAAATTAGTGATGTGCCATTTAGTTACTCTTGAGTAACGGTTAGTTATTCGTATGTTTGGATTGAGTAACTATACTCTATTTAACAATTAAAGTCAGTATTGTGCTTATGGAGGCAGTACCCGATAAGTTTGTTTCCCTTGGTAATATTTAATTTAAAAGATTTCCCTCGATTGAAATTGAGATCTGATCACCCCACACACGAGACAGATTTATACAAACGAAATGTAAAAGAGTATAGAAAAGTATGCCTATCTTGCCTGTACTGACTTTAATTGTTAAATAAAGTATAGTTACTTTAGTTAGTTACTCATTTTTTCATGTAACTAAACTTTTTTTAAGTAACTAAACATGTAACTAAAAGGTTTTTCGAAAAAAAATTACACGCATGAGAGTAATACAGGAATTTTATAATAAAAATAAATAAAATTGTAATTTAATCAAATTGTTATTCGAATTCATGTATAATAATGAATGTTAAAAATGAAAAAAAAAACACATTATAGTATTTTTATTTTTGGAAGTCAGTATTGTGCTTATGGAGGCAGTACCCGATGATTTTTTTGCCTTGGTAATATTTATTTTAGAAGATTTCCCTCGATTGAAATTGAGATCTGACCACCCCACACACAGACAGATTTATTTAAACGCAATGTAAAAGAATATAGAAAAGTATGCGTTTGGCACATCACTAGCTGAAATTACTCAATCGTTTTCAGACGACTGCGATATTTATTTTCAATTAAATCGAATAGTGTTGTACATTTTTTTTCTGATATTTCTTTAGTTCGATATTAATTTGCTCTGCTAATTTTTCGTTAACTTAGCAGGTCCTATTTTCGATTTCGTTATCGTTTAAGTTTTCTGCTAACTTCTGTCTTTTTTAAGTTTTAATACAGAAATAGTGAATTTAATAGAATGTATGATTTTTTTAATGCAATTACATTGTATAAATTAAATAGAATAAATACGAAATACCTAGCTTATGATTATCATTATTTTTCATTTTTATTTAAAAATGTATTTGTGTATTTATAAAATGTAAACAACAAATAGTGTATAAACATTGGTGGTTATAACAACTTCTGTAAACAGGTTTACCTATATGCTTTTACAACGAATCAAATTAAATCTATAGTTAACACGACAAATTTGAACTAGAATGAGAGTGTATTATCTTCGCGATAAAATTATTTTAGTAATTCTTAGTATACAGAGCTGGGAAAAAATTATACCAACATTCTAAAAACGAACGCAAAAAAAATGGTTTAACTACATAGTGTAGAAAAGCAAAAAATTTCTTTAAAGTGACATTTGTTAGCAGATTTCGAATCTCTGTTGACAGCTTCATAAAGATTTCGAAAAATATTAGTATCTAGATATTAATGAAGATCTTTTGAAAAAACTGAAAAATTTGCACTTCTAGCTCCTATTTTCAAATTACACTGCAATAAAAACACGTGTCCAATAATCCAATGGATTTCAGACCTAATTTTTCAGTTCAAGGAATATCGGCCAAATTTCAGCTCCCTAGCTCCACGGGAACAAACTTTTCTAAAGAATCAATAAATTTACATTTTGTTACTTAAAATTGATTCGAGGGTATAAAATTTAAAATAGAACGAAGTGTTAACTTGCACTTGGTACTGTTAAAAATTATATAAAAAGAAAAAAATGCTAACGAAAAACCAAAGGTCGATTCTCTGTAAAATTAAATCAAAATTTTTACTTTCTTCAGTAAAAGTGTTGAAAAGAATAGCTACATATAAAATAATTCTTTGTTTTTATAGGCAGCTGACCTGATATCGGCATTGATTTTTAGTATAATATTACAAATACAATATATATTTTTATTTTTTTTAATTACTTCACAATGTCTTCTGCGTTGCCTGAAATGTCTTCATGGATTTTAATTGCTTATTGTAAAAGATCAATTATATGAGTTTTCTATTGAATACTTTTTTAAAGGACATGTGTTACAATAAAACTATAAAAGAGACAATTATTAAATACTTAACAATTCACAGAATTCTTAAAGAAAATATTAAGAATGTATTAACAAGGTTGTGTACGAGTCTTCTGCGTTGCCGCCTTCATTTCAGATAAATTTAAAACATAAGGTCAGAAAAATAGGAATGCGCTATATAGTTTTAAAAGTGAGGTATAGAAAAATGTACAAGTATTAAGTCTCTACACTTTTATTATCCAAGAATTTTTTAATAAAATTCCTCACAAAGTGTCTTCGACGTTAGCAGAGAATGGACCAAAAACAAAAATACACACATGCTCAAGAAAATAATTTCACACGTACACAGTATATACCATTGTATACATATATTGTAATGTAAAAACACAAACACAAAAATTTTAGTTCTCCTGTCCAACCACTTGGGGACAAGGAGAAATCGCTAAAATGACAAAAGTTATGTTGATTTGAAATGTAACTGTAACGGACAAGTGGGCTGTCTTATGATGTAATTATATTATAGTCATTGTGTGTCGATTTATCAGATTTTCATCGAGAGAGAAAATTGTAAATGTGGGTTTTTTAATAAATTTAAATTAATTTTTAAATTTACAAAGTTATTTCGACCGAATTTCACAAAAATATATTTCAAAAATTTTACACTTTATATTCACTTATTTAAAATAGTTGAAATTATTGGATAGAAACCAATTTGCAACTTTCAACGCTATTTTTGAAAAAACAATAAATAGTTTTGTAATAGAATTAGTTTTTGTTATTATAAAAACCGATTATGATAATTATATAATGAATTATTTCTACAAAAATCGGTGATTTAAATTAGGCAGTACATGTTTAGCTTATTTAAACTTTCCCCCCAATTCTACATAAGAGTCACTTATTTCTCTTACTTCTCTAAACTTTTTATCATAAGATATTTATTAGCAGAAATTGTTATTCTACATAGCAGACGTGTGGTGATAATCAGGCGTAAGAGGCTAAGAGATTTTAAACTCACCAAAATCAGCTGATTGTCATTTGACATTCGTATAATTTTAAATTTGTTGTTTTAAATAAGTAGTTTTATGGCTTATGGCTCAAGCCAAAATCCGAATTATCGAGTTTATACCACAAAAAATTGGGAGTAAACCAAAATCCGTATTAAATTCGGAGCAGGCATAAACACGTAGTATTTCAGCTTTGAAAGTTTGAAGTAGGTATGCTGTATTAAATACATAGGTATACATAACACTAGATGTATATTCATGTGCACAAAAAGAAAAAGAAAAGAAAAAACTATACCATCAATATATGTATATAGGATATATATACCTATATAGTTTTTGAATGAATTGACTCATAGTTGATATATGCGCTTATACATATTATTTCTCTACGTTTTTCGTTTTTGCGATCTGTATTTTTTTTTTCTGTATACGCAATTTCCATATTGGCTCTAAACATCCACGTTATTATTATTGCATATGTTTATACACTCATACACTCATATTGTTGATTTTGATTCATACAAAAATTATTCTTTCTATCAGAGCCCCCTTTGCTGGCCATCTTCCAAATAAAAAAAAGAAGAAGATCGTGACAGCGGGCTTATTTCGAAACGTCAAAATTGATATAATGAATACAGTATGACAGCTGTTGTAATACACATGGTTGTGGTTTTATGTATACATTGTATCGCAGAAATTTTCACTGCATTATCTGCTCATATTTTACACTATGAATACCGTAGAAAGACGTTTTGGAATTAATGACTTTGTCACGAATTTGATGTTTTAGAATTTGATACAATGCAGTAATACGGTATTACTACGTTTCGAAATAAGCCCGCTGTCACGATCTTCTTCTTTTTTTTATTTGGAAGAAGAATAATATGTATACTATAAGTGTATAAAAGTATCAACGTTTGCATGTATTATTTTAATCCCAATTTACCGTTTATGCGTACCCCCAATGAAACCGCCATTTTTTTTTTCATGTCAGGCAGACATCGTAGCAAAGACATAAGTCTTGACATCGATGTCTTGCCATCTATGTCTACAAGCCATAAGCGGTCTGTATATAGGACATATTCGATGTCGAGGCATAAGTCTTTACATTAAAAAGTCTTGTCTGGACTGCGTATAAGTAATTTTGACAGCGCTCAAGAAATTTTGACAACCATGTGTTTGAGTCTATTAAACGTAAAAATTTTTTTATTTAAAGTTATATTTGTGTAAAAAATATATTTATTTGTGCTGAAAAATAAATTCTTCAGACATTATCAAATATAAAGTTGAATTTTAAAAAAAAATTAAAAAAGAGGGATAAAAATACAACAAGCAACGGTTCGCTAAAATTAAAATTCAAAATTCAAACATGTGTTATTTTCTGCCACTATTGAAACAAAATAAATGCACAGACATGAGACATTTATTCCGTCAAGTGATGGCTCGTTTCATAAACACATTAGTTGCATGCGCAAATAACGTATTTGAAAAGTATTTGCTTATTTGCAATCATTTGCTCTGCAAGTGTTAATTTATCAAGCTAATGCTTTTGGAACTTGCACTGGAAATGAACATGACGTTCACGTCATTTGCGCAATTTGCGTATTAATGAAAAGGGCCGCTGTGGTAAATTTGACAGTTATTTCAAAGCAATTTGGAAAATAACTGTTTATTTTTTGTGGATGCTTTTGAAATTAAAAATTAATAGGCGTTGTGTACGTTGGTTATCATTTAGTCAAATTTAATTTATAATAATTCTGATACATATAGATATGTATTTATATAAATACTTACAGTTTCAAGAATAATAATATAAACTTTTTCCTGATGATTTTAAATGAAATCAATTTATTCACTTTTATAATATAACCTCACCATAGGTATGTAGTCTTACTTCAATTTTTTCTCTTACAAGTAGGTAAGAGGGCACAATATTTTCCACCTTTTTTTTTTTAAATTTTTGACTATTGTGCACTTTAAAAATTATAGCACTGTTAATTTATTATATTTTAAAACTTTTATAAACCATATTTTATTTAAAAAACCAAAAATATTTAACTAAAACACATTTTGTTTACACCACTATTTGTACTACCAGCAGTGTTGTTTTGAAAAATTGACACTTCTGTCGTGTTTGATTGGGTTAGTGCAGAAAAACATTTCATGGCTTGTATTTAGATGGTTTTGACAGCATACATATTATTCTTCTTTCTGTCAGAAATACCCTGAACACTCGTGTCGTTAAAATTTCTCATAATAGTCCAATTGAATATCTGTGTTTGGAAAGAGGATGTAAATGTCTTTTGTGTGTAGTGTATTGTCCGCCAAACACTTTTTCCAAAGACAACATAAATGAACTGGACGAGTGGCTCGAAAACCATTCTTTTATGTACAATAACATTGCTTTAGGTGGTGACTGGAATGTAAACATCCCTAACAGGTCACAAATGTCGGATAACTTTCTTTATACTTTCCAGCGTCTAAACTTACAAGTTGTAAACGATCGCCCTACCTTTTTCAATATAACCAATCCATCTCTCTTTGATTTGTTTTTAATTTCTGACAGATCGACAGTACTCTTTTACGATAATTAACTCTCTAGGATATTACTTATCTAATCATTAATTTCGATGTTAATCAAAATCTTAAGCCAAAATCATTATTTATTAGAGATTATTCCAGCATCGATTATCCCCTGCTACACTCTACGTGCGAAAACATTGTTTGGACTCCATTATACGAGATTTTTTCTGCTGATGACCAAATTTTTTTCTTCAATAACATAATAACAATGTTATTCGAAAACTTTGTTCCTTTAAAACATAAACGCAATTTTAGCAAACCTTGTTCTTGGTTTTCCAATGAAGTTGTAACATTAATCTCAGAACGGGAATATCTTTTTCGAAGATACAAAGCACTTAAAACTGAAGAATCTCGGCGTTCATATATCACTGTTAGGAACAAAATCACCGCTGTAGTACGTAAATTGAAAACTGCCTATTTTTCCTCACTTCTTGATCCCAAGCCCAAGCCCAAAACACTTTGGACCAACCTATCCCGTTTAGGCACTTGGCGCAAAGAAAACGCTTCATGTGACCTGGATCCTGATTCACTCAATAAGTTCTTCTTGTCCAGTATCCCTCCCTCCACATCAATCCCTACTCGTTTCAATTACCCTAACGACGGTTTCAGTTTTAAGCGCATTGATCATTATGAGGTTGTAAATGCACTTTTTTCTATAAAATCCTCTACAGTAGGGGTTGATAACGCTTCTCCGCGCTTCCTGAAACTAATTCTACCCCACATCCTGTCACCGTTATCTCATATTTTCAATACATGCCTCACCAGATCCAACTTTCCTTCCTTGTGGAAAATGGCCTCTGTTACTCCTATACCTAAAAAATCCAACTGCAATTGCCTATCTGACTATCGTCCTATCAGTATCCTCTGCTATCAAATTGTTGAGTACCTTAATAGCCGTAGCCTTTTCCCTCCTGGCAATCAGGTTTTAGGCGCTCTCATAGCTGCGAAACAGCACTTCTAAAAATAACTTCGGATCTGCGTGTCATGATTGATAATGGGCATGCAGCCATATTATGTTTACTAGACTTTACTAAAGCTTTTGACTCTATAAATCATAAATTCCTACTTCACAAATTATCCCATTTATTCAAGTTCTCATCATCAGCAACTACACTTCTTTACAATTTTCTTTCCGAACGTAGACAATATGTTAATCTCAGAGGCAGAGTAGCGGAAAACATGCCTGTATTCAGTGGTGTGCCTCAAGGTTCGCTTCTTGCACCCTTCTTTTTTCCCCTATTTGTTAATGACCTAACAAATTGTATCTACCACTGCCACATTCATATGTATGCTGATGATGTGCAACTCTATATAGGCAGTGATATTAATTCATTACAAATTTGTGCTGATAAAATTAATGCTGACCTGAATCGAATATATGCGTGGTCTGTAGCAAATGGGAATGGCCTTACCCTAAATCCTCTCAAATCACAAGTCATGTTTTTGTCCAATCTCGATATTCCTAATAGTTCCTTTCCAACAATTCTACTAAATAATTGTGAGCTTCTTCGTGTACCTAAAGCCTTGGCATAACGCTCAACAGGAGAATGAGTTGCTGCGATTACATTAATGATATTCTGAAAAAAGTTTATTTCAGCCTTTATAAATTAAAGCTCACTGGAAGGTATTTATCTTTAGACATGCGTATGAAGCTGGTGCGCTCTCTCGTCTTTCCTCACTTCATGTATGGTTGTGTTGTTTTCCCATGTTTAGATCAATCTTGTGCTCACAAGCTAAATGTTGCTTTCAATGACTGTGCCCGTTTTGTATTCCAGCTTGATAGAAAAGCGCATATATCCAGCTATGCAAATACAATACTTGGTTGCTCCTTGTCAAACTATCTGGAATTTAGATCCTTACCCTTTTTTCACAAAATCCTGTATACATCTGTACCTCGTTATCTCAATTCCTTTTTGAAGCCACTAAACACGCGTAGACATTTTTTGATCTTAATTCCTAGATTTAATCGTGTTATAGGCGAACGCTCTTACTTTATTCATGTTTCTCGTCTTTAAAACAGTTTGCCAGCTGGAATTCAAAGGACGTCCTCACACAACGTTTTCAAAAAGCTTCTATGGTCACACATTTCACATTTGCTCTAAATAATGCGTATGCATGTATATGTGTATTTATATATATATATATATATACTAGCTGGCCCGGCAGACGTTGTTCTGCCCTTTCGTTTATGTGGCGTCCTTGTCCTTGTCTTGTAGTGTCTTGACATAAATTAGAAACATTTTTAACTTTCATTTTTAATATTTAATTAATATGTATCAACAATTTTCAATTGCTTTTTTAATAACCCGCATAATTTCAACCCGCATGATCTCTCACTGATATGTTAAAAACAAATTTTTAACCCCTATATGATTCCTCTATGATAAGAAAAAAATATTAACCTCCGCATGATCCCACACTGATAAGAAAAAAAAATCTTGACTTATTTGATAACCTTGACCCCTGAACCACGTGACCCAGCCCATACTGATAATAAAAAAAATCTTGACTCGTGTGACTCCCACTGATAACACGTAACCTTGGCCTTCTGTCACCCCTCACAGATAGCACGTAACCTTGACCCCTATAAACCCTCATTTATAACACGTAACCTTGAACCACGTGATGCCGCACTGATAACTTGATGACGTCACTGAGCCGGAGCCGTGATTCAGAACGAGCATATCCCTATTACTCTTTACAATTATACGTTTTCATTCAATTAAATGGTTTTTGATTGAGGTTACTTACTGCCTTATTCTACATCAAGTCATAACTTGTGACCAGTCATAAGTATATTCACCAAACTAGTTTATGACCGTCATAATCAAGTTCAAAGTTGGGTTCAAAATGCTAGAGCAAAGCTAATAGGTCAGCAAAACAGTTAACAGAATTTTATGGTCATAACTTGACTATGACGGTCATACAACTAGTTTGGTGAATATACTTATGACTGGTCACAAGTTATGACTTGCTGTAGAATAAGGCAGTTAGATTGAAATGCCGGCACATATTGAATCATTCAATGCTTTTTAATGAGAACATCGCAGTGTGACTTAACAAAATATGTAAATATCAAATAACTTTACTACAGCGCCACCTATCGGATCCTAGCATAGCTATGAATCATCGTCTTGACAAAAAAATTATATTAGCTGCTATTCTTTGGTCGCTGTGATCAGATCTTTCTCAGTTTAACATCTCACTTAAATCAGTTGTCTTATTCTCCTTACTTAACTTAGCAATCGATCCAAAGAAACGTACTTTGGTTATTTGGTTCTCATATCTCATTTGGTAATCACATTAACATCAACTATTAGAAATTTAACTTAAGATATCAACTTACTTTGAATTACCACTTCGTATTCCATGTTGTCTGTTTCTAAAAAAAGTTATTTATCAATTGTCAAATATCAAATACGTTTCTTCTTCTTATTTCTCAGTATCTTACATCATTTGAGCAAAAATATTTTTCCTCACTAGGATCTGATAAATATCAAAAGGATGCTGCTGCCAGCTACAGTGCAATAGAAAAAGTACGGAGCAAAGAAATGCTCATCTCAACTAAGAACTGAGAATTATCAGATCACAGCGACCAAAGAATAGCAGCTATTGTGTGAATATGACTTCAATCGGTCAAGTCGTTCAGAAGTTACACGATAACAAACATCTACATCGCACACGCTACGATTATACGAAGGTAAGGTGAAAAGTTTTCGGCCTGACAGTGAAGCCTATGTTTTTTAGAAAAAATATACATTTATTTTTCTACATAATCCCCTTCTAATTCTATGCACTTCGTCCCGCGTTTCTCGAATGAAAGGATGCCATCCCTAAAGGGTGATTCTGAAAGGTCTGCAAAATACCCATTTACAGCTTCCACCACCTCTTCATTTGTTTAAAAATGTTTTCCAGCTACGAATTTTTTTAGATATTGAAACAGATGAAAATCTGAGGGAACCAAATCTGGTGAATAGGATGAATTTTCCAGCAATTCGTACTTCAAATCCCTCAGTTCCCCATTGCCAAAACACCTTTGTGGGCAGGTGCATTCCTGATGGAAGATAACTTTGTGTTGGGAGGCCTTGCATAAAACTCATAATTTTGAACGCCCTCCAGCGGCGAAAATCGACACGATCGAAAGTTTCGCTAGTACCTACAATTTTTTTCATGAAATAGTCCAGCGAATATCGTGGTACCACTCTTGGTAGTTAGAAAAAATACACCCTGTATATTTAAAAACTATAATCGACTATATTATTATTGAAAAAAAAAATATATCTACTAAATTATACAGGAAAAACAAAAGAAGAAGTTAAATTTTTCAGATTTCCATCTGAAAAAAATATGTTCGAGAAGTGGATTCGGGCCTGTGGTGTGAAACCAGTAAAATGTTTTCAGTATATATATATTTTTTTTATATAAATTTTAAAGTAAATTGATTTTGAAAAAATAAAAATTTTTCCCAATATGTATTACGTACCACAAAATAGTGAATTAATAAATGATAAAAATGATTGTATAAAACCTATAAAGTCAACAATAAATAATAAAAATAATAATATAATTAGTGATGGTGGTGGTTCAAGTACATTTAAAGATTCTGATTATAATGATGAAGAATCAACAAGAATCATATCCATACATTTAACAGATTTAAATTTGCTTTTTTCACATTTCCCAAAAAGTTAAAGTTGCTTGTATTGTTCATGCTGAAAATGATGTGATAATGATGAAAAAATTTGTCATAGTCGAGGTTTTGTATATATGTACATTAGTTACAGAAGCACCAAAAAGAAATGTTGGCATTTAAAATTATACAGGTAAATAATTAATACCTACTGAACTTTAATAATTTGTTAATATTAATTATTTATACATGTATTATAATAACAAATTTTTATTAATGTACAGTAGTATAAATATTTGTGTTATTATTAGTAAGAATAGCAATATTTTTATTATAAAAATCATTCTATATTAATGAAATAAATAAATTATCATATAATCATTGTGAACGTACAACAGTTGATATTTCTAAAAATTAAAAAATTCTACGCAGCTACGTCATCTGTAACTGACATTTTTATTTTAGGTTAAAAGCCCCTTTTCAGCATACCTTCCTATTCTATTTACCATGACAACTCATCCATTTATCCAACTCAGAGTGTGTGTGGAATCACGCAATTTACACGATACGTCAATTGCTCTATCCATCAACCATCAAGCAACGATTCCTACGCGATCGGGGTGAGGCAAATTGAGGTGTAGCACATCACTTGTGTACCAAAAATTTCATCGAACAATTGCCATTTCCTCTATTCCTTTTTCGTAATTTTTTCAACTCTGCTTTATTTCTTCTTCGACTTTGTGAAAGCAGCATTAAAAATAATACTTGATTAGTGAAGAAGAATACTCGAACAAAAGAAAATGGATGAAAATTTTAAAGAAGAAGCATTTGCTGTCATTTTGCTGCATGGATGATTGCTCGACCGTGTAAATGCAAGAGTACATCACGCAGCAAGTTCAAAGCAAAACGCCAAAAACTCGTCCAGCAATTGCTGTATCGTGTAAATTACCCCAATCGAGTAAATTTTTACTCCAGTAGTAAATTTTGACATAAAACGTGGTGAATTTAACTGTCAAAATTTACTCTGGCTCTGGGGCTAGTATAAATTTTGACAGTTTGATAGTAAAATAATGTAAAGTCAAAATATCGAAACAAGTACACAATTTTGTAGCTTTTAAAATTTACTCCATTACGCACAGCAAATGTGAAAATTTTTTTTTACCACGGTAAATTTTATTCTACCACAAAATCTAATGTCAAAATTTACTACTGTAGTAAAAATTTACTCGATTCCACACACTCTCATTAACCAAAATAAGTGACAGCCATAATGTCAGCTGGTTTATTTTCACATTTGTTTATTTAGATTTTTTTCTGTTAAGAGTTTGTACTTTTTTTTTTAATTTTCTGAATTATGTTAATTATTTTGTGTTTGTGAACTGGAAGTCTCAAATATTTTTGATAAAGACGTTCTTTTATTTCTTTCTATAAACATTAATTTTAATTCAATTTGAAAAAAAAAAGAACAACAAGAAAAAACAAAATTTGAAGTAAATCATATGATAGCAAATGACAAGTAACTGGAAAATTTGACGTTTGTTCATTGGAAAGTACTTAGTTATGCTGTTATGACACGGTATTAATACTATTGGCAATTTTAAGTACTTAAAAAAAGAGACAACAGATTTGAGAAAAAGAGACACACTATCAAAATCAGCTGACATTTTCTTAAAATTGTGTTGCCGGTATCTCTGTTTAAAGTAAATGGCAAATTAATAATTTAGTAAATGAATATTCGTGATTATTATTTCTATTCTATTCATTTTGTTTGCACTCACTAAAAAAAATTAGAAATAAATAATTAGACACGTCACACTCGTTTAAATATAATAATAAACTATGAAAAATGTCTAAACACGATGACAATACAAAAATAGTATTAATGTTCAAATTTCATGATTAATTTCGTGATTAATGGAAGGATAGTTTTTGACATTTTCAGTATTAATACTGAAATAAGTGTTAGTCATATCTCTCTTTCTTTCTAATTGTTTTTTCCGTAAAGCATACTTGTTATCTCTTTTTAATAACGAAATTAATCATGAAATTAAGACCGTATCATAACAGCTTTATAGCTTGTCCCAAAAGAGTTGAAGTTTCTTATTGTACTACGTTGGCATGCGCAAAAGAAAAGATACTTACACACATGCGTTTTTGTTGTTGTAAATTCTAATAAACAGGTTTCTTCTTTTCTTTCGTATATGTATACACAATAAGATCACTACGCCATGTAAAACATGCGCAATGAACCTTCAACTGAAATAATTTCAGCTATAGCTCATAAACCAAGCACATTTTGCTTGGTTAATGATGGTTTTTAACCATTTCATTTATATGGTAAACCAAATCATAACCACTCGATTCGAGTTGGTTACGTACTTAACCAAGAAGCAGCTTGGTTAACCACGATGTCTGTCAGTACTATTTACTATTATTGCATTTAGCAAACGTTTGTGGTAAGCTGGTAAGTGGTTTATGGGTTCTTATCTTGAAAGAAAGTCATTGTGTCAAAGTAGAAGAGTTTTTGTAAACAAAATCTTTGAAAAAAGAAATACACTTGGCGAATCCCACCATTTGTATTCTGATTTTCAAAATGAGAAGAAATTTTTCGATTATTTTCGAATGACTAAAGATATCTTCAATTATATTTTAAATAACATCGTGAATATTTCATCAGAAGATCGTTTAGTTATAACTTTACGGTAAGTTGGAAGTTCATCAATAGCTTTTAGTTAGGGTGGCCAGACTGTAAATTTGAAAAAGAGAACATTTAGGAAATAGAAAAGAGAACAAAAAGAGAACTTTAAAAAATCCTTAGTTCAATTGATTGAAAGCATGAAAAAATAATAATAAAATGATACAAATAAAATCAGTCAATTCATTTGGTTTTATTAATAACAATAAACATAAAAAAGTACAAAAAAAAAAAAAAAAAATCTTAAAAACAAAAGTATAAATCTAAAAATAAAAAAATAAGTAAAATACAGATCAATTATTCATTATCACTGGGAGAATCAGAAACTTCATATATTTGAGAACATTGTACTTTTCTTAAAAAATTAGTATTATCTTTTATTTCCTTAAAAAAATCAATACAATTTTTATCCTTAAAATTATACAAAATTGAAAGAGTACTGCGAACAGTCGAAATTTTTATCTGTTTCGTTTTTTTATTCACTGCAATCCCATCAAAGAAAAAAGTCGTTCAACATTCGCATTTTTGTGGAAGAAATATTGGCATAATTTTAGTAATTCTGAGAACATTTCATAGTTTGTAACGGAAACGAAACGGAAAAGGAATGGAAAGGGCAATTGTTTGAAACAAACTGCGAAAAACATTGCAGAATGTATTTAATTTGATTGTTATATACATAGATTTAAATTGTGAGAAACAAAAAAGAGAACAAAAGAGAACAAATTGATACAAAAAGTGGAGAAAAGACCTTCATAAAAATAGAGGACATGTTCTCTTTAAAAGAGATATTCTGGCCACCCTACTTTTAGTAATTAATTGATAATTGCGAAAGATCCAACTCAAACTGGATCGTTCCAATGATGTCAGATATACCTGGATAGAACTTCTCTAATAAACACCATACTGTAAAAATGGCACAAAATTAATATTGTTGTCTCACTCTTAAGGAAACCTTCATGTCTCAATGAACGAAGATTAATTTAAACATTTGATATTTTTTTAGATAGATGGAGGCACAATTTTCATTTGAATTAAATTCAAATTAACTGGATTTGAATTAAAATTAAATTTAAATTAGATAAAAATCAAATTTTCCTTAAATAAATCAGTAACTTGTAATTACGTTCTTTCATTGGGGGATTTTCCAACGTTTTTAAATTTGAATATATGTATTCAAATTTGACAACTTTGACAATCAATGAGTAAAAGTGAGGTGGAAATATTAAATGAACGAAAATAATGCATATACAGATTACAGGGTGATTCCGTTACGGTGTCCGACCGGCAAACTACGGTTAGGTCTCGGCGATGCGAACAAAAAATCGTATCGGAGGGGGGGGGGAATCTCTACCGTTACGGAGTTAGAGAGGGGGAAAGATTTTTGGTGCTTTTTCCTTGTTTTACCCTATAAGTTTTTGCAACGGCACGCTAGGCTCACCTAACCTTTTGCAAAATTGTAAAGGACCCCTGTGCCTTTCTATCAACATATGACTTGCTACTGTACCTCTTACTGTTCAAAAGTTATAAGGCCTTAAATCCATAATTTTGTCATTTATTCACCCATTTTTTAACTTTAACCCTAAATTGCTCGAAAAGTACTCAATATGAACCCTCATTTTTTTTTTTACAGAAAATAATAGTTCAATTGATTCTACATCGATTTGATATTTTCGATTTTTTCGAAAAATGCATAATTTTCGAGATATTAAGGAATAGCTCTCAAAATCTCAAAAATCAAAAAAAAAAAAAGGAATCTCAAAAATTATGCATTTTTCGAAAAAAACGAAAATAGCAAATCGATGTAGAATCAATTGAACCTTTATTTTCTGCAAAAAAAAATGAGGGTTAATATTGAGTACCTTTCGAGCAATTTAGGGTTAAAGTTAAAAAATGGGTGAAAAAATGACAAAATTATGGATTTGAGGCCTTATAACTTTTGAGCAGTAAGAGGCAAGGTTAATATAATATAGGTTACATCTTCCCATAGGCATTACCTACTTACAATAAAAAAGTGATCAATGTGACGTCACAAGTATCAAATAATTGACATAAAAAACAAACAAAAATTTCTTTCATATATGGGAAGATGTAATCCAAGGTTAATATAATACATATATAGGTTACATCTTCCCATATATGAAAGAAATTTTTGTTTGTTTTTATGTCAATTGTTTGATACGTGTGACGTCACATTGACGTCACATTGATCACTTTTTTATTGTAAGTAGGTAATGCCTATGGGAAGATGTAACCTATATTATATTAACCTTGAGTAAGAGGTACAGTAGCAAGTCATATGTTGATAGAAAGGCACAGGGGTCCTTTACAATTTTGCAAAAGGTTAGGTGAGCCTAGCGTGCCGTTGCAAAAACTTATAGGGTAAAACAAGAAAAAAGCACCAAAAATCTTTCCCCCTCTCTAACTCCGTAACGGTTGAGATTTCCCCCCCCCCCCCTCAACAATACGATTTTTTGTTCGCCTCGCCGAGACCTAGCCGTAGTTTGCCGGTCGGACACCGTAACGGAATCACCCTGTATATGTCTTACTCTTAGGGAATTAACAAAATTTGTTTTAAGCCCACATGAAACAAGAAGTTGTAAAGACATATATGTATATAAAGTCATTGGATCGTTCACACATCGCAACTTTTGTCAAAATTCTGACGATCAAGGTCGCATGCAATGTAATGCATATAATAGAATTTAACTTGTTTGGATAGTTCGCATATATCCGTCAGAATTGTGACGAATGTAATTCATGTGAATACGCATGCACTGTATGACTAGAATAAAAGTCCCTGACAATTTCTTTTTTTGTTTCAAAGAATCTTATATGAAAATAATTTTTGTCCTCGTAGCCTTAGAAATTATTGATGTCATTTATCTAAAAGATTCTATATCTGTGGTTTTCCGTGAAATAACATGACATTAAGTAAACTTAATTTGACGTAAATTAAAAGAGAGTTGGATTGGATGTCAAAAATGTATTTAACGTACGTTTACGTACGCGTTATGTCCATTTATTAAACTAAAGTTACCAGGACACGCGGTAGGAGTTTGCGTCCAAAATTTGTGAGAAAAAGGAATCAGGCAAATCAAAGTAAAATGGCAGATGAAAAAGAAGTTACTGAAAAGACCATTGCGGAGGATTTAGTTGTGACAAAGTATAAATTAGCTGGTGAAATAGTAAACAGTAAGTTCAGAAAGTTTCTTTTTTAGAGGTTGCCACGTGGTTCAAAATATATTTTTTGGAGCTGTAGTTTACTACGTATGACGTTCATTTATTTATGAAGGAAATGCATGCTGCAAAAATTTATGTTTTTCTGTTAAAAATCTGTATCAATATCGGATTAAAAATGTCTATAGATGTGAAATACTGAGGTATCTTGCACCCAAACTCTAATTATTTCGTACTCGTAGTACATAGTATAAAAATTATGCAGTGTAGGAACTTTTTTAGTCTCAAGTTTTGTATTTGCATTGCAGTGCATGTATGTATGTATGTATGTGCTGGTTTAGACTGGAGACGAGTAGATAGAATGCTGCACTAGTGACTGTACTACTACGACGGAAGGGATTCATACAAAATCAGAATTTTTAAAAAACAGAAACGACGAAACCCAGGACGCTGTACAGCTTTTTTTAAAGAAACCTCTTAAGCTGAATATTGTCAATTGACGATCATTTGACGTTCTCGAACTCGCACAATTTTTGTCAATGAATGTGTTATGTCTTATTTATTAGATATTGTTCTTTTTTTTATTTGGAAGCCATTACAAAAATTTTTTAAATAAATTTTACAGTGTGAAAATTCCTTTGAAGATGTTGATTACCAGTTGCAATGAGCTTATTCGCACTGTTTTTTTTGAAGGGTATAAAAGCAAAGTCAGCAATCTCCACTTTTAAT
Organism: Bombylius major; assembly: GCA_932526495.1. NCBI lineage: Eukaryota > Metazoa > Arthropoda > Insecta > Diptera > Bombyliidae > Bombylius > Bombylius major. The sequence goes on from OW052043.1 coordinate 22,302,313, forward strand.
AAAAAATGAATAAAGAGTGCAAAAAACATGAGAAATGTATGAGGATTCAGTTGCACATTGATTATAATGCAATGACAACAAAATCTCATGGCAATCTGTCTCAAAAAACTCTACTTTCTAAGCCGGTGCCCGCCGCCCGGTACATACAAATAAAGTAGAAACTGGGTAGGAATCATGATTCATGAAACTCGATACTCGATCATCGTTCACTCGAAAGTGGTGTTCGGTATCGAATATTCGACAGTAAGTTTTGACATCATGAAACTCGATACATCGAGTTTCGTTTTTCCATCGAGCTAACGAGTAACGAATATATTTATTATATGTAGGAAATCATTGTTTCAATCATTCATTCGAAACAAAAAATGCTGTCGAGCTGTCTTTATCGAGTAGGTACTCGATATCGAATATTCGAATGACCTAGTTTCATGATACAAATTCGACATTCGAAACCAAAATTTAGCTCGATATCGAATTTCATGATTCCTACCCTGAAAATCGTTAGAAAAGAAAAATATTTACTGAAATTTAATAAAAGTGGAGATTGCTGACTTTGCATTTATACCCCTCATATGTACCTATATGGATTTTTTCTGGATTTTATCTTTCTAGATTTTGTTGTTCTGAATTTTATCTTTCTGGATTTCGTTACAAAAATATCGATAGTCGCCGATATTGTTCATCGAAACATAGATAAACTTTTGAAAACTACAATTTATGCAAACTTGTAGAAAGTTTTTTTTATCTCTAATGAACATACCTACGTAGCGAAAATCCTCATTTTCATATTTATATATTTTTTATACATACATATATTATATATCGTCGGCCTAGAGCCAAAGGAACGTAACTGAATTTTAAAAATTTTGGAAGAGAACATGAAATTGTCTTAGAATTTTGATCATTGAATTGTTTTTTACCATTTGGACAAGAAAATAAGAAAGAAAAGATCTGATACTGTTTTATTTTTAAAATGGTATAGATAAAAAACAAAAGATTTCAACATAAAGAATCAGAAAATATGAAAAACATAATTTTGGAAATTTTTCAGTTACGTACCTTTGGCTGTAGGCCGACGATATTACCTATTTATAGTATTTATTTTTATTTATAAATGTCGATATATTTGTTTTATATCTTAATTTTCTTCCTGAAACTAAATAAGATGTATGAGTGTATGAATACTAAATACTAAATGGAATTTTTCGTAGCTACCTTTATTGTCGAATAGAAAAAATCAGTGCGAAAAAAACGCGCTTATCAAGACGTGGGAAGTGAGACATTTCAAATAAAACACATCTAATGTCTCCTTTAGGAGTATCTAAATTTTCTCTAATACGAAGTAGTTGTTGATACATATCAAATATTACAAGCATAATTAAAGAAGATGTCACATAGTTATGTAGGTTAGATCCATAAAGTCTTTTACTTACCTCCTTCACAGCAACATAAAATTTTGTCTATTTTATTTAAAATACAAATTTCCTTTGTTGGTCTGTAATATTCTTCTTATCATTTACGAACAAATTTTTCACCTTGTTCGACATTCTTGTATAAGTTTTAAAAGTATCACTACAGTTTTGTTCCCGTTTGATTGGAGAAGCTGACCCATCACTAGTCTTAAAAAATTTAACTACTTCTTTGCATCTTTGCAAAATATTTTTAAACAATCAATTTTCAATGCATCCTGCATAACAAGGCTTAACGTATGGGTATGTAATAAGAAGAACTCCTATTCATATAAAATTTCTTCATATAAAAATGTTTATTCTGGGGTTCTGGCGCGAGTACCCCAAGCTTTTATTTTAAAAGATTAGTTAAGCTCTCTCAAAGTTTTCTCTAAACTTTGACGTCATTTTTTTTGAGAGGATTTTTTGACGTCATACATTATGATTGCTTTGATCATGTTTTGGGTTTTGGCATATTTATGTTAAAAATTGTCATTTCATAACAAATTACGATTTATACTTTTAAACCGTACAATTATTGGCACCCATAAGCGAAATCTGTTCTCTTAGACACATTATTTCATTTTTTTGAATGATATTTCATCAGGCGCTTACTTAAAGCCTTCTCTAAGGAAAGATATCAAAAAATGCATTCTAGATTTTAATTTGTTTTAAAAAATTGAATAAATATAGAACAACTCCCAAAAGTACAACTATTGGCACATTAGTACAATTATTGACCCTTTTAAAATATATAAATATTGGCACTAGTGCCAATTATTCAAAGTCATATAAAGTATAACTATTGGCATTTAAAATCAAGAACACTTTTGTTTTTGGTAGTTAATTGTTTGATTCCAGTTTTTTATATTCTATTAAAATTAGTTGAATATAAAAAAAAATTATAAAACTATTCTTTTAAAATTATTTAAATATAGAAGACTTTTGATATTATATTCATAGAATAATTTCTTTGTCATCCAGCCATTCGAGCTGCGATCCAACTTCTACCCCAATCTTTTGGATACGTCTGCTTAATTTCCTTTGGTGTTCTTTTATATGGATATATCTCCATGGGAGGTCTAATATATCAGCCGAAAAGGTAAACATCACAGTTAAATTTGCTTTTGCTGTCCCTTTTTCTACTTCATATATATATTTCGGGCCCATTGAAAATACTACTTGGATCATCAAGTATCTTTCCTTCGAGTAATTTTCAATTTTTTCAAACCAACTGTGAATATCAGAAAGTCCAACTGCAGCGCTAGCTGAGGTAACAGGATCTGGAGATCTAAAAGCTAATTGTGGATGGCGTTTCAGAAAAGCTTTAAACCAACCATCTGCTGGTATATTCTATGAACCAAAAGGATGATCTCTTGTAGTGCTCTGTAGAAATTCCTTTTGTTGAGATGAAGTTATCCATTTAAAAATAATACTTTCCTCCTCTTCTGTAAGGACTGTTGATGGACCAGGTCTTATTTTTGTAAACTTGTTTCCTAAACGAAATTGCAGAGTAGAACGCGAAATATTATAATGCTTCGAAGCCATTTCTTTGTTTTTATGTCGGAAAGTGCATTTTGCAAATCACTTTCGGTGTATGTGCTACGCTTTTTCGGCATTAATTTATTTAAAAAACGAATGTTTCTCATTGGAAATATAATTTTGATAGCTATTGTTAAAAATGTAGCTAGCTATCAATAGTCCAAATAAACGCTACTTATACATAGTAAGTACAATTATTGGCATTCTCAAAAGTATAGTTATTGTCCTATGTCAATAAATGTACTTTCATATAAGATAGTTATTGGCACCTTGGTGCCAATAATAGTTATGACGCTTATTTCTAGCACAATTATTGGCACCAATCATTTCTTAAATTATATAAATATTTTATAAAATTATTTTATTTAACTGAAAAATAAAACATTTCCATAAAAATATAAAAAAAATCATAAAAGGATAAAATAATTAATTAATGTTAAAAAGCCCTACTTACCTTGGTGTGTCTCTTAAGGTTTTAGGAAGAAAATAGCACTAATACCACTTAACACTGACACGTCTTTTTCATTTCACGGTTAAAAGAAGAATAAAAGTTGCTACTGGTAGAAAATATGAAAACTAACTGAGAACATTCCATATTTTTCTATTACACAATAATGGTTACATTTTGAACAATAATTATTAAGTAAATCTCTAAGAAAAATATGGTGCCAATAACTACACCGAAAAACATGAGTGCCAATAATTGTCTTGTTTACGCTACTTTTATTTTTTATTCGTTTGCAAGATCAAATTAAAATTCAATTGTTTTATTTTTCCCTACTTTGATTGATTTTTTAAATGTATATATTTGCAAATGATTTAATATATCGGAAATTTATAAATTTCATATTTTCGTTTAATGAAATATTTGTATAAATGTATCATATAATCAAAATAATATAATGGCGTAATGATCTTCTTGTGTATAAATATACGAAAAAAGAAACCTATTTATTAGAATCTACAACAACAAAAATGCTGTAGAAAAGTATCTTGTCTTAAATAATATATATAATATGTATCTTTTTAATATACATATTAAAATATATTTTTAAAATTTGAAAAAAAAAAATATATTTTTCTCACAAATTACAAAAACTAAGATATATAGGTATATGTATGTATACAGGGTGATTCCGTTACGGTGTCCGACCGGGAAACTACGGATAGGTCTCGGCGAGGGGAACAAAAAATCGTATTGGTGGGGGGGGGGGGGGGCAATCTCAACGGTTTAGGAGTTAGAGGGGGTTAAAGATTTTTGGTACTTTTTTCATATTTTACCCTATAACTTTTTACAAGGGCACGCTAGGCTCACCAACTCTTTTACATAGTTGTGAAGGACTCCTGCGCCTTTCCATCAACATCTTACCTGCTGCTGTGTATCCGACCATTCAGAAGTTATAAAGCCTCAAATCCATAATTTTGTCATTTTTTCACAGATTTTTGGACTTTAACCCTGCTTTACTCAAAAAAGGCTTAAATTAACCCTAATTTTTTATTGCAGAAAATGAAGGCCCAATTAATTCTACATCGATTTGCTATCTTCTTTTTTTTCAAAAAATGCATAGTTTTCAAGATAGCCATAGCAACAATGCAATTATGATAAATATTAATTTGTTATACATTTGTAAAAAATTAAAATTTTAAACATAAATATGCCAAAACATGATCAAAGCAATCATAATGTATGACGTCAAAGTTTAGAGAAAACTACATACATACACATAACAAGGCAATGTAAGTATCGTAGTGACCGTTAGCATTGTGACGTCATCCTGGTCGTTTTATATGAAACAAATGAATAAAATTAAAAAAAAAAAAAAAAATTAAAAAAAAAAAATTTATATGCAAAGACGACCTGAGTGACGTCACAAAACAAATGAAAAAATTTCTTTACATTGCCTTGTAATGTGTATGCCGTGACATATATGTATATACAGTTGAACTTCGATTATCCGGGTCTCGATTATCCGTAACCTCTATTATTCGGGCTGTTTCCTAATGGATTCAAATTTGTTTTCCAACCTCTCTCATCCGGGATTACCTCTAATATCCGGAAATTATTATTTCAACATACGTACATATGTATGTATTTATTTTTGAAATCACTAGATATTTTAAATAAAATTTATATAGTATATAAATATTAGCATTTGTTCGAGAATAACACGAAATATTGTGAATATTCATTCGATTCGATTGAATTTTGATCGAAAATCATAATAGGGCCCTGAATCTAATAAATTAAATCAAAATAGATTTAACCGAATGAACTGTATTGAAAATTGTTATGTTTTTATGTTTTTTTTCTTTTTGATTTGAAGTTACTGTTAAGTTTTATTATTAGTTTTGAGAAAATAAATGGTTTTTGTTATTTTATGTCAATTATCTTATTCTTTTATATTCCCCCTCCATTAACCGGATTTTTTTTTAACCGGGACAACACTCGGTCCCGACCATCCCGGAAAATCGAAGTTTGACTGTATTATTGGACACGTGCTTTTATTACAGTGTAAATTGAAAATAGGTGCTTGGAATGCTAGTTTTCAAGTGCAAATATCTCAAAAATTATCCATTTTTCGAAAAAAATGAAGATAGTAAATCGATGTAGAATTAATTGAGCCTTTATTTTCTGCAATAAAAAATGAGGGTTAATTTAAGCCTTTTTTGAGTAAAGCAGGGTTATAGTCCAAAAATCTGTGAAAAAATGACAAAATTATGGTTTTGAGGCCTTATAACTTCTGAATGGTCGAATACACAGCAGCAGGTAAGATGTTGATGGAAAGGCACAGGAGTCCTTCACAATTATGTAAAAGAGTTGGTGAGCCTAGCGTGCCCTTGTAAAAAGTTATAGGGTAAAATATGAAAAAAGTACCAAAAATCTTTAACCCCCTCTAACTCCTAAACCGTTGAGATTTCCCCCCACCCCCACCAATACGATTTTTTGTTCCCCTCGCCGAGACCTATCCGTAGTTTCCCGGTCGGACACCGTAACGGAATCACCCTGTATACATATATATATAAATTGAAAAAAGCTTCAAATCATTTTTAAATTGAAAGCTCTGAGAGTAAAATAATACATATCCCTTTTGTTTTTCCCCTCTGCTCATAATTCGTTAAAAAAATTTTTGAATTTTGAAATTACAAAGCTATAAGAGTTCTTCTTATTACATATTTTTTGGTACAACCTAGTAAATAATCCTCGGAGTGAGATTGCAGATTCAGCGTTAGATTAGGCTCTACTTCTACTTTTCAATCTGGATGTTCGAAAAATTAGAAAGAGATAAACTATTTTTATTCGTTGAAAATGATTGTAGTGAAGATTTGTTACGAAATATTTCAAACAAAGAATATAAAGATATGTCAGTTTGAATTTGAATTTCCAGATGTGGTGGATAAGCTCGAAAACAATTAACATCCGCAGTTCGAACTTACTAAACTTCACTTTACGCTGAATTTTTTTGTAAAAGATCCATTCATTATGGTTTTATTTTGGTATTACATTTTCTATCTGTCATATTCTTTCTGCCTTTTGTGATTCCGTCGTTATTTTGAATTTTTAAGTGTATTTTCTCATTTTGTACTTTCCCTAAACATAAAAAATGAAAATAAACTTTATCGTTAATAAATTTTGAATATACGCAGCCTTCGAGCGTTTATTGCTTTTTGTCGCTGGCTATTTTATGGTTCGTTGTCGCATATTGTCTATGTGTTCTTACTATAACAATGGCACCTTCTTTGGGCGTCAGTCCTTCAAATTAGCTTTGGCGAGAAGTCTTCTTACAGTAGATAACTACACACTAATATTTAGATCGCGTTTTATTTCACTTGAAGGCTAAAACGGATTTGTTTTTGCAGCAATATTAATATTTCTGTCATCTGCCCATGTTTTTATCTTTCTGCATATTTTTTCTGGTTGCGGTTCCCATTTTTCGCATTTGTAATAACTTTTACGGAGCACTCTAAGAAAAAAATATATTTTGGTTTATTTTCAACTCTGACACTGCTATTTTTTAGCACAAAAAAAAAAAAGATTTAATACTACGGTACTTTAAGAAAAACCTTTAATACCCTCCCTTTAATTATCTCCCAATGTAGTTTCGATTTTTCTTTGATTCAGTTGATTGTTGAGAATTCACACCCTCTGGTTAGGGTGAGCTTCTCAGTAGAATCAAATAAGATTCTATCAAATGCTTACTTAACAGTGGCACCTCATCCGGGTGTTCAAGGTGTTCACAAAACACCCACATAATTCAAAGAGCATTTTTAAAAAGAATTAAAATTATATCATAACATATCAAAAGAAATATCCATGACTAAAGTGTTTTATTAAAATTTAGAACACAACTTCATTCAATATACTATATGTACATAGAATAAATCTATATATGAATCGAAACTTTGAAAATCGATCCTCCTAATGTTACAAGTTACAATTCTTCAATTCCTCAAAGTCAAAGTCTATAGATAACACAATATCAGTGATGTTAACTAAAATTAGTGCTTTTTAAGAATGAATGAAATGAAATAATCATGAAAAATTAAATTAAAGGAATAAATTTTTTATTTGCGAGTTTTTCATCGAAAAAATTGGAAAATTCTACCCACTTTTTTCTTAATGTGCTTCATTTCTGCGCAACAACGTTCGTAACGTCTTTTTGTTTTAGCCGTGAAAACAGCTGATTGATTTTTTTTTAAATTATCCATGAAAATATTTATTATTACATATACAGGGTGTCCCGTTTGGTTTGCTTAACCTTGATACCATAGATAGGTCTCATCAAGACAAACAAAAAATCGTATTGAAGGGGGGGGGGGGGAATCCCAACGGTTTCGCCGCTAGAGGGCGTTGAAGTTTTTTTACTCTTATTTCACGATGTACCCTATAACTTTTTACAGGGCTATTTAAGGGTCACTTTGTGTTAAGAAAAAATGTAGAAAACCCTTTGCCCTTTTCAACGATACCTTACTTGTTCCTTTTTTCCTAACTGTTAAAAAGTTAGAGTCGTTTGAAATAAAAATTTTGTGAATTTTTCCCAAATTTTTGTGTTTAACCCTGTCTTTCTCAAAAAAGGCTTAAATTAATCCAAGTTTTTATGGCAGAAAATGAAAGCTCAAATAATTCTGCACCGATTAGCTATGCCTATTTTTTTCAGAAAATTCATAGTTTTCGAGATATTAAGGAAGACCTTTTGAAAAAACTGAAAAAATATGTCTGAAATCATTGGATTATTGGACACGTGTTTTTATTGCAGTGTAAATTAAAAATAGGAGCTAGAAGTGCTAATTTTCAAATGCACATATCTCGAAAACTATGAATTTTTTGTAAAAAATTCTTAAATTTTTTTTTACTATATTTGTGAAAAAGAATATCATTCAAATGACCTCCATTTTCTTCCTAGCAATGAATTGCTTTTTTAATGGATTTTGCATTTGTTTCGGGCTCTAAATTTGTTATTTCTACCCGAATATTTTGCTTAAGATCCTGAATTGCTTGTGGCTTGTTCGTGTAAACCCGTCTTTTTGCGTGACCCCACAAAAAAAAATCAGGAGCCGTAAAATCTGGAGAAAGAGTACACCAAGTCAATCTGCATTTTTCGAAATAATTCGGTCACCGCAAATCTCTTGAAGAATCTCCAATGGCACCCTCGCCATGGTAATAATTCTTGTAAAATTTGAATCTTATATGGAAACACCTTGAGATCAAGTTTCAAAAATCGTCTTCGCGATGTTCTGGAGATGCCCAATTGAGTAACACGTCGACAATGGGATCATCGTTGACACCCTGTCGTACAGCCTGTACAGCTTCTCCATTGCGAATAGGTCGATGAAAATTTGGTCGTGGTTGATCACATACTGCACCCCCATCCTCAAAACGGGTTACTAATAAGTTTTTAATCATGTTTGCACGGACTGGGAGCTGTTGCAAAATTAATATGGTTACGGTATTTACTTTGCGTTGTGATAATAGATCGTCGGGAAAAATAATAAAATTTAATAATTTTGACCCATTCTTGCACTGTGTATGTAGGAATAATAAAATTTTATAAAATTCTCTATAGTCTGCAAAAAAAAAAAATTAAAAAAAGTCAAAAACTCAAAAATTACAAATTTTTAAAATCAGTCAGTCGAACTTAACTATATCTTAATGTTTCTTTATTAATTCACAAAATAATGATAAAAATAATAAAAAAAATAAAATTTTATTTATTAGACCCAACTAGTAACTTTAATAAAATTGTAATAAAAACTGTCAAAAATTGTAATACTTTGTTTAATCCTACAGATTACAAAAAATTGATTATAGATAACCCATCTATACCAATTTTATATGGCCTTCCTAAAGTTCATAAACTTGACATACCGGTACGACCAGTTTCTTTTTCGTTTAATGCACCCGCACAAAAAATTGCAATATATTTAGCCAATAATTTACCTACTTTCTTAAAATTTCAACCTAATTACTCCATCAAAAATTCTTTACAGTTAATTGATAAAATAAAAAACATTAATTTACCTTCTAATTCTAAATTAGTATCCTTTGATGTGACTAATCTTTTTCCTTCTATCCCAATAGATAAATTAAAAGATTTGATATACAAAGAACTACACAACAATATTACAATAAACAAAAAGCTGAACAATTATACAGTCTAATTGATATTTGCATAAAACAAAATTATTTTTCATTTAATAATAAAATATTCCAACAGAATAAAGGCTTAGCCATGGGATCGGCTCTATCACCTCTTCTATCTGAGATATATATGAATAATTTTGAAAATTCATTTTTCCAAAAACATAATAATTTTAAGAATTATATCTTCAGATGGTACAGATATGTGGATGATGTGTTTTGTATCTGGACAGGTACAGACAGACAGTTGGATATTTTCCTTAATAAACATTTAAATAAATTTGACGATTCCATAGATTTTACAATAGAATTGGGCCATAATAAAATTAATTTTTTGGACCTTAATATCACTATAAATAATAACAAAATCTCTTTTGATATACATAGAAAACCAACTACTACAGACGCAGTAATACCTAATACATCCTTACATCCAATTAATATCAAAAAATCCGCTTTTTATGCCATGATTAACAGACTTCTTAAAGTACCATTAGGTCGCGATAATTTTCATAAAGAATTGAACACTATATGTGATATAGCTTTAAATAATGGTTACTCTAAGAAGTTCGTTCATAACATATTAAACACTCAAAAACAAAAAATAGTTAAAAACTTGATATATCCTGTACAGCCACAAGACTCACAAAATATTTGGAAAAAAATCCCATATCTCGGAAATAAATCTGAAGATATAAAAATGATCCTAAAAAATATTAATATTAACACAGCTTTCTTTAACAAAAAAACTATTAAAAATCTTTTATTCAATAATAAAATTAAAACTTTAAAAAAAGATACAGATTCAAGCGGTGTTTATAAAATTAAATGTAATGATTGTTCAGCTGTTTATATAGGCAAAACAAGAAGAAATTTGGTAACGAGATTTAAAGAGCATTTATCTTACGCAAAAAATAATAAACCATTATCCGGTATAGCAAAACATTTAATTGACAACAACCATATGACGAACATGGATAATATTATAGACAAATATGAAATTTTTGAAATTAGGAAAGCTAAACACTTGGGATTAAACATTGTAAATGACCAACTTGATTTTAATAATAAAAGTCCACTGCTTAATCCATCCCTGTTTAAGTTATAGTATATCAACTTTATTATGTTAGTTTTAACGAATTAAAATATATGCATTTGAAAAATAATTTTTATAATTAGTCAATTGAACCACCTTGATAATGCCATTGTAAGGCGAAACCGGTCGGTAAAAAATTTGTAAATTAAAATTTGTTAATAAAATAATTTTGTGGAAAATTAAAATAACAAGTGTTTTGTTTATTAATATAATAATAATATAGTTATTATATAATTTTAAAAAATGAATAATATTTTCCACTACAAACCAAATAATAAAACTTTAAATATCATTAAAAATTTTATATTTAAAAACTTTTTTATTCAAAGTAAATATGCATTTTTGTTCAAAGCAAAAAAACAAATTCAAAAGCATAAATTACGACAACAATGCAATCATTATGCTAAGAACGCTTTCGCATTCATACCTCGAAGTGAGATTGCATAGTCAGCGTCAGATTAGGCTCTACTTCTACTTTTCAAATAAAGAGTTTATACGGCACAAAAATAATCCGAATTTTGGATTAAATTGGGAGTAGCGTAGAAAAGGTAAAATTGGGATTGAAAAAGTACATGCAAATGTTGATATTTTTATACACTTATAGTATACATATTATTCTTCTTCCACATAAAAAATAGAAGAAGAACGTGCAGCTTCACTTTCACCATAAAAATAAGAATCCGCCATATTGCATTTTACCTCACACATACATATAAAAAAATTGGGATTAAACCCAAATAAATTGGGCTTAAGCCAAAATCCGAATTATCGAGTTTATACCACAGAAAATTGGGAGTAAACCAAAATCCGTATTAAATTCGGAGCAGGCATAAACACGTAGCATTAAGATATCCCAACAATACAAAAATTACAAAATAAAGCTTTTAGATGAAGGACAATGCCACAGCGAGAAAAAGCTCTATTGCAAAGCTTTAATAAAATTTCTCTAAACTTTTACGTCATTGATTTTGGAAAGAGTTTTAGGGTAGTAAACGTGAACGGATTTACATGGGGTTTTCGGATTTGGGATGAGTGAATAGAATGCTTCCTGTCTAGAATCGATCCCTTTCTTGAAAATAATTAAATATGATGGAATATTCGGAAAATATGAATTTAAAGAACAGAGAAAGTTACTGAGAAACTTCCGAAACGTCCTCGAACAACTCTTTACTTGAATATCATCGTAGTTACAGAGGCTTTATAATCAATTTTTAAAAAGTATAAGTTATAAAAGTTTTTTTAACCTTTAAGCTTATTTCTCCTAATATAATATAATAGGCCTAATAAGACGTTTATTTGTTTATTCGGTTCATCAAATTTATTTTTAATCTTTATATTGTAATTTACAATAGATTGGCTCTGCTTTATACATATAGCTCAGAACTGAATGACAATGTAATATCAACTCACTTTTGAAGATTTTATGATTTTAATTTTTGTTATTAAGTTTTAATTGTAAATTTTTAAAATTGTACAATTAAGTTTTAATTGTAAATTTTTAAAATTGTACATTTCGCATAGAATTTTGGAACTTTCAATATCAAAAATCGAACACATCTTAACTCCTGAGTATTCATACTTTATTTTTAAACTGGTTTTTAGAAGTGTTCAATGGCCTATACCGAACGTGTCAGTGTCAGTGAACCGAGTTTTTTTAGAAGAGAGAATGTGAAGTATATTTCATACAAAAGTGAAGAGAAATGGATAGAAATTTTATTGAAAGCACCCGACGTTTTAAGAAGTATTCAAAATTATCAATTAGAAAAATTATTTTTTTTTATTTTAAATTTCTGATACCAAGTATAATTTTTCTAAATGTAAAAGAATTTGAATAAAACCGATTGACAAAACAGCCATAAGAATAAGACTAAAAAGCAGAAAATAATTATTTTAATAAAAAAGATTTTTTAATATACCACGTTTTTAAGATGAACTAAAATGTATAAAATACATAATTTTTCCTACCCCCATAAAGATTTTTAACCCCATACAGATAATGTTGAAAATTTGTGATTGCGAATTTTAATAGCTATGGAAACACTTGTAAGATTAAAAACGAAAAACGTGGGGCGCAAGATAATAGTAAGAAGTGTAAAGAGTAGCGCCCTGTCCCTCAATGTTAACAATTTAAAATTGAAAAAAAAAAATTATACTCATTTTGTTAAAATATTTGTTATTCTTCTTATAAAGGGACTATAAAGAAAGTTCTAGAGCTCTGTATTCCTAATGCATCGATTCGAGATATTTGTTCTAAAGGAGATTCTATGATTCTTGATGAAACCAACAAGGCAAGTATTTCATTTATTATATTTGAATAAATCACTTAAATCAACCAATGATTATAACCAGCAATTGAAGGTTTTATGAGAAATAGAAAAAATTATGTTTTTTCATTTTCTCATTAACCTAAAGATTTAAAAGATTATGAGATCTGAGGTGCTTCAAAATTCTTCTATACATTTTTAGAGGTTGATAATATTTATTAATATAAATTTTTTTTCTTTTTTTTTAAACTCAGGTGTACAAGAAGGAGAAAGATCTGAAGAAAGGAATAGCATTTCCAACTTGTTTATCTGTAAATAATTGTGTTTGTCATTTTTCACCTACAAAAAATGATCAGGATTGTATTCTAAAAGAGGGGGATGTTGTTAAAGTGTTAGTATTTATTTTATTAGAAAATTATTAATGTTACACAACAAAAGTAAATCAACTTAAAAATTTTAATTTTATACTACAAATGGTTTGAAGAAAAAAGAAAAAAGCTATACTCTCCTATAAAGTTTCTTCTGGACGTCTACTTATTTGCTTTGCATCGTGATTGTACTATAATTACTGAAGAAATTTATATTGCAATATTAGCATCATGATTATTTATTATGTGCTTGTTGTTCAACTTCGTCGTTATTGAAAAATCACACTGAGTTTTGAAATGCTATGTCTTGATATCACATATAAAAAGACGGTCTTAATCTTAATAACATAAAAAAGAATGTTGAAGCCATGAGATTGGTGCGCATCGTAAAATAACAATTTTCAGTTATTTTTGATTAATTCACGATTATCACATCAGATGAAGAGGTAAAAACATTGGTTTTTCGGCCAATAGAAATGTAGATTAAAATTTTTATTAAGAAAATAAGAGAATCGTCAAAGATGCAAAACAATTAACTCAGCAACAACTATTGAAAAATTTATCCATAAGAAATGTCTCAAAGAAAATTCATGAACACAATTTAAGCATATTTATCATCATGGAATTCAAAACAACATGTATAAATTATTCAACTGATTTTATTATCATTTAAATAAGAAATTATGGATTTTTAGGTCGTATCTCTTATTGTGTAGAAGATTTTTACACAAATCTTTGAAAAAACAAAAATTATGTGGCAAAGAAAATAAATTTTCAATGTGCTTTTTTAATTGCTTATTGATTCTTTTCTTTTTTGTCATATAGTTTTTGTTGCTTAGGATTTTTTGTCAATCATAATATACATACATATGTATATGTATAATGTACATACATATGTATATGTATAATGTACATACATAAATAAAGAATTCAATTTTTATTTGAATTCTAGCGATTTGGGTGCTCATATTGACGGTTTTATTGCTGTGGCGGCACATACAATCGTTGTAGGAGCTTCAAAGGACAATAAGATCACAGGAAGGAAAGCTGATGTTGTTCTAGCTGCTTATTGGGCTTCACAAGCTGCTTTAAGATTGCTTAAGCCAGGTAATGAGGTAAGTGTGTTTTTAATTATTAATCTACTAAATTCAATATTTTTTTTGTTTTTGGTGGACAAAATGATTTTTAACAATGGGATTAGAGGAAAAAATTGACAACAGATTTACTTTAATTTGAAATTATTCACTTATTATAAAATTTACTTTCGTGAAAATTTAAATATGTACATACATTAGTGTGACCATCTTTTTTATTCAGACACTATTTTACTCGGCGATTGGTTGCTACAGTAGCGACGAAAGACATCTGGTAAAATAATAACACTGTTCAAAGTTAAATATTAATACTAGAGAACAAATTTTGAACTTTGGTCGACAACACAAAAAACATTTTTTATTTCTAAATTTACCTTGCCTAACAAAATGATGAATGCAAATCGCCTTCTTATTAATATATGAAGACAATTCCAAAATTCGATAACTTGCACAAAATAAAAAAATTTTAAAAATTATATTCAACTTTTTCTATTTTTGAAGTTAACACAGAAAGATAAATATGGCTTAGAATAAAAAGTTTTACTAGTTTTATGGAATTCCATTGTGTGCTGTCCTGTAAAGTTGCGTCCAGACTTAGCGAACGAATGCTAGCAAACGAACGATGTTTGCAAAGTGTGTACGGCATAGCAAACGCAAACAAAGGCATTCGCTGCTGTTTGGTACCGTTCGCAGCTAGCTGCAAATCCTAGCACATGTGGTGGGCGTGGCTACAGTCGTTTGCTTTCGTTTGTTGCTGTTTGCAATGATATTTGGACGGGCTTCAAACGACAGCAAACAAATGCTAGCAAACGAACGATGTTTGCAAAGTATGTACAGCAAAGCAAACGCAAAGACAGGCATTCGCTGCTGTTTGGTACGATTTGTTTGCGTTTGCTAGTATTCAGTGGTTGTGATTTTTTATGACATGGCGGATGACGAAATAATAATTGCTAGTGCAAGTTTTATTATTTTAATATATATATTTATATACACCCAATTCTGTTTTTACACGGTTTTGATTTAACACGGTCTAGAAAATAAAATTGATTCCGTTTTTACACGATTTAGCACGATTAAAAAAAGCTATTTGATTGAAATTTTGAAGAAAAATATTTTTATTTAAGACTAGTATGAATCATTTTATTTTAACTATTTTTTACAGGGTTGAAGGATATGAAACTAATTCCATTTTTCTCTATGTATGTACTTCATTTTTTTTACACGGTTTTTTTTTAAAAGGTTTTGTCTGGAACGTATCTGCCGTGTAAAAACAGAATTAGGTGTATATTATTATTTATTATAATATTATTTATTTTATCAAAAAGCTAATTTATAATTGAAATTCATGTAAAAAAAAATAATTATACTTTATTTAACAATTAAAGTCAGTACAGGCAAGATAGACATACTTTTCTATACTCTTTTACATTTCGTTTGTATAAATCTGTCTCGTGTGTGGGGTGATCAGATCTCAATTTCAATCGAGAAAAATCTTTTAAATTAAATATTACCAAGGGAAACAAACTCATCGGGTACTGCCTCCATAAGCACAATACTGACTTTAATTGTTAAATAGAGTATAGATACATTTTTTTTTCTTTTCATAGCATTACTGTATGATCAGAAATTAATTAAAACTAGTACTTTTACTAGATTTTTACTTCTTCAACTTTTATTCGCAGGGTTTTATTCATACCCACTTTTTTTTATAAAATGCAGAATTTCAAATATTACAGATTTATTGCATGTTTTTCAACATATATGTACTATGTATATATGAACTAATGCATCGAAAACTTAGCGCAGATAATTTTTATTATTTAGCTTTAGTTTTGTTTGATGAAAATTACCTGTCGACTTGTGTTATTACTGTTGATTTCTATTTGTGTCATAAATATTTTAATTTTATATTGACATATAATTTTCTAAAATTTCAAGTGAATTTTAATTTATAATCAAAATAAACTCCTATAACCATAACTAGCTTACTTTTGATATTTTAAAATGAAACTCCCATAATATGGAAATTTATAAACTCTTCAATCACTAAAGTAAGCACATGTGTTAGCCTTCGCACTACCTATCGAACGCTAGCAAACGAAGAAACATTCGTTCGTTACTGTTTGAAACCACGCCACGTCCAGATTATCAAAAACATCAGCATTTGCAGCTAGCTGCGAATGGTACCAAACAGCAGCGAATGCCTTCGTTTGCATTTGCTATGCCGTACACACTTTGCAAACATTGTTTGTTTGCTGCCAATCGTTCGCTTTCGTTTGCTAGGATTTGAAATGCCGTCCAAATAGTAACCACACGCGAACGAACGTTTGTTTGCATTCGTTTGCTAAGTCTGGATGCGGATTAAGATAATGCATGAAAATTTTTAACCTTTTTAACTTGAATATCCCTTCTCCAAAGATAGTGAAAACTTTTTGAGAATTTTTAAATTTAAACACTTGAATTCTATGTTTATATCCTTTTCAATTATCAATATTTGACCGTCACTCAGTATCTATTGCGAGACAATAACCCTTAGAAGATCAATAAATGATCAGCTAATGATTGTCAAAAAAAAAAAAAAAAATTTTTTTTTATTTACTTTTAATTTATACATATTTCACTTTTTCATCTGAATTTTTTATAATGATAAAAATATTTTTATTTTTTAAGAATAAATCAATAACGGATATTGTGCAAAAAATTGCTGAATTTTATCAATGCAAACCAATTGAAGGTATGCTTAGCCATCAACTTAAGCAATTTAAAATTGATGGAGAAAAAACAATTATCCAGAATCCAAATGAAGCTCAACGAAAAGAACATGAAAAATGTGAATTTGAATTACATGAAGTTTATGCAATTGACATAATTATTAGTACAGGAGAAGGAGTGGTAGATATTTTTGTAATTAACTAATTAAAATTTATAATTATTTCCACTTTTTTATAGGGTAAAGAAAAAGATACTAAATGCTCCATTTTCAAAAAAACAGATGAGAACTATCAATTGAAGCTTAAAGCATCTCGAGCTCTTTTAACAGAAGTATGAATTTTATATTTTTTAATAGTTTTAAGTATGTAAATTGCTTTTTTATGTTCTTTAGATGTTATTAGAGTTTTCAATGTACCGTCAGTTTAAAACCGAATTACTTCCCAGTAACGTGAAATGAAAGTTTCTTGTTTATCATGGGTTATGGTTTCTTGTTTATTTAACTTTGCTGAGTTAAAATCGAATCACACACATCCGGCCCAGTTCCGATCACAAATGACAAATAATCATGGACGAAGAGGAACCGAATCGGATATGTGTGAATTGACCTTAAATAATGAAAGGAAAGTATTGTCAGTATTGTATTGCCTTTTTTCTGTCTTGTTTGCCTTTCATTGCTCCATTACATCCCCAAAGGGAACTTATCGTCAATTACAATCAGTTGATATTCAATTGTAATTCTCGTTTAAAAACCACCTTGTCACTATCTTGTGGTTTTTTAAAATTTAATTTATTGTTAGTTATTATGGTTTAAATACAAAGTTATGTAGTTGTCTTCGCGAAATCTAACTTAGTAGCATTACTTAAGTGTATTACTTTTATATTTATATACTGATATGTATTATTTATTTTTTAAAGTAGTAATAATTTACAATTGTTTCTTTTTAAGGTTAAATCTAAGTATGGAAATATGCCCTTTAATATACGTCATTTCGAAGAGGAAACAAAGGCAAGAATGGGTGTGGTTGAATGTGTTTCACATAAAATAATTGAACCATTTCAGGTTTTATATGAGAAACCAAGTATGTATATTTATAATACTAGTTATATACATTGTAATACGCAAAGATAATTACGTAAAAAACTAGAACTGTAGTTTTACGTCCAGACACTTTGCTATATAAATATGAATTTCCGCAAAATTAATTTCAATAGCTTTTTTTAAGAAGCTTTCTGTACGAAATTCAAACATTTTTATTTAATTAATAAACATTTTTTATAGGAATGTTTGATTATTTTTTAATTTAGGTGAAGTAGTGGCGCAGTTTAAACACACAGTCTTACTTATGCCTAACGGTGTCAACATGGTTACTGGTTTAGCTTTTGAAGAAAATTTATTTTCCAGTGAACATTCTATTACTGATTCAGAAATTAAGGTAAGTTTGCAATAATATAGCATAATTTATATGATAAAACCTCTACGTGCGATTTTCGTCTAACTTCTATGGCTAAAATTGAGCCATGACGTCCTGTAGTAGTTTCTTTCTCCAGAAAGTTCGGTCCAGAAAGTTCTTCGTCATTCTCGTGTTGTCCTGACCTTTGCAAGTAACCAGTCCATCTTATAGGTATAAATCGTATGGGTTGGCCACGAAATCCCCAAATCGAAATCCCCAAACACAAAATCCCCAAACACGAAATCCCCAATTAAAAAAAATTCAGAGTATAAGTACTTCGGGGTATCCTGAAGGTTTTCCTTTCCTGTGTCTAACATGTCTGCAGTTTTCTGTTTATGTGTCTGTACCATACGTAGCGACTGTACGTATTAGTCTTATATAGCAGAGTTATCGTTTTACGTGTTCAGTGAAAAGTATGTACTACTTACATCTTTTATTTTGGCTTGGACGTCTGTGATATCATCCTTCTAGGCCGTGAGAGTGGAGCCCAAATATTTAAACTTTTGGACTCGTTCAAAGGTGTATTCATCGATTGAAACGTTTTGACTTAGCCGCACTAGTCTTCTTGGCTGTACCATCACTTCAGTCTTGTCTCCATTGACTTGAAGCCATAAAGATTTCTTTTAAATTTAGAAGCGACCTCGTAAGGCAGTTAATATCGTTCGCATATTGTTAATAATTTGGATTTGTAGCAAAGGTTAGCATTAAAGCCAAGCCATCTTTGAGTCCTTGTCGTACTTAGAACTATTATTCTGTGACTGTATCTTTGTAACTGATCAGTCTAACTAGCAATGGTGGAATATGTTGCAAAAAGTGTAACTGGTCATTTTTTAAAAATTTTCTTTGATCTTGAATATCTCGGAAACCATTGAAAATACGTCCCCTCCCTGCCATCCATTCTTTTTTCATTTCTCGTCACTCACGAACTCAAGAATATGTAATATATTTCTAATTTTTACATGAACTTTTTATACTATAGGAACTCATCAGTATTCCACTAAATCCCAGCAAAAGTGCAAAAAAGAAAAGTAGAAAAAAGGCAACAAGTGAATCTTCAGAAGGTACACCACAAATAGGAACAACACCGACTATAGAAATGAAGGCATAATGCAATTTGAATATTTTATTTTATTTTAAAGTTGGAAATGATGAAAATAAAAACCTTATTAGATGTAACGTGGCAAAAATTGTGAAAATTTGGAAAATAAATGAATTAAAAAATGAAATTATGTATGTATTTAACAGATTTTCTTTTATTCTTATCAGCAACTAAATTTTATTCTGATGCTCTATGTACTTTATAAAATTGTACGATATTCAAACCTTCCATAAAATGGTAATTTGTTCCTTGTTGTATTGAAACAACGCCTAGCCATTCTTGAATGGGAGACCATGGTATCTAGTGGATATTGATGCTATGTAATTTTTCGTAGAAAACTCTGGTATTGTAACAATTTAATGAATTACACGCCATTTACAAGTCTCGTCCTTTGAATGTTAGGTGATTATTTATTATTCCAAAATCGAATGAACAAAGTAAAAGTGTTCACCAATAGAAGCTAAAATTCTGGCTGATGAAATTTCAGATATCGACGTGACCTTAGAAATTGATCATGGTAGTTAATAAAAGTAAATCTATCATATTCGAATATTTACCTTTTCGGTAAAGATTATGTTACCACACTGATCATATTTTTTCAACGGTTGATTTGGTTATTTACCAATTGGCGTTTATGGTGGTACGGTGAATTTCTAAAATTGACCAATAAGATAAGATAGTGGTGGTGATCCATAGATGATCGTGTGAAACAGACAGGATAAGAAGCTTGAATCTTAAGTTTAACGGTGATGGGCAGCCTAACATGGAGCGAGAATATGTGCTGTTCTAAATCTAAGCAACTCAGCTTCTTGGCGCAAAATTTTCAAATTATAAACGCGTAAAATCATAAAAGTTCCATTAAAAAATGTGTTAAATTTTTTATATTAACAACTAACTTTTTTAATAAATTTTGATTTTATAATTAATGTAATATTTAATGGTAATTTTAGAACAACATATACTTTTAATATAATCTTAAATTTAAAGAAAATTTATAAATTATCAATAATTTATAGAATGTAAATTCTGCTTACATGTCTTAATTAAAAAATAGTTTTTTTTGGAATTCACGTACATCCGTTATTTTCAATTTATACAATACTTCGCTTGTAGAATTATTTCGAAATCATAAATTTGGGATTTTATTACATTACATACATACATATGTATCCGTATGTTTTCATACAGATACACCTTTTATCTGTGTACTAAAAGTAGAGAAGTCAATAAACTTAGTTAAAAAGTTGATTTCAAAGATAATAAGAAATATGTACTTATTGTACTAAATATGTATTATCAGTTCTTCAGTATAAATAATTACTTGAAGGCTTTTCAGGTTTTCCGCATGTCCCATAATATTTTAAATTGACTTTTCCTTCTGTTTGACAACTTTCAATATTTAATAAACATTCATTGGAATATGTTCTATTATCAGTTCCGCATACTGGCTCATATTCTTGTGAACACATTTTTGCACATCCTTCAAATGAAAACATTGATAAACACTTTTCCATTGGAACAATAAACATATGTTTTCCACAATTCTCTTTATGCATATGACATTCGGATTTATAAAATTTGTAATCTGATCCACACAAAAGGTTATTTTTTTCAGTAGTGCAATGAGCATTACAGAATGCCGTTATTGCACAATTTTTTAAAGATATAGGAACGACTGACGAATTACATGTTTGACGTCTGAATTCGCAAACCGAACTGTATGAATTCCCATCTGAGCCACAAATTGGACTTTCTTTTTTATCATCATGCGAACACTTTTCTCCACAATCCTTAGAAACTTGTTTTAATTTCACACATTCGCCAATATGAGCTAGCTGAACTCCACGTCTGAAAAGCAAATTTATAAATAAACTCAATTTATGTAACTCATAAAATATTTTTTTGTTTTTTTTACAAGCAAGTTGCGTGAGCTAATTCACATTCGTTATCGTAGGTTTTTGCATCAGTTCCACATAATTTGTCATTTTTCATTGAAGAAAATATTGAACCGAAAAAATTATTAAAGTCCTTGCATGAAGGAAGTTGTTTACAACGACTTAATCTTTTCTTACATCTGTCCAATAAAACACTTTGCACTGGTTTACTGCTACGTCTGTAAGATTTATTTAAATATAAATACCTATAGTAGTGTTTTTATACTACAAAATAATAAGAATTCTCACCCGCAGTTTGCCATTTTTACTTCACACATTGAAGAGTAAATATTTCCATCGCTTCCACAGATGTACTGAGAAGTTGCTGTGACTGTGGGACACTCTGTCGGACATTCTTCTGAAAGTTTGTTACCACCCGATCTTTCATGCGCTATGCAAAATGAAAGTGGTAC
The DNA here is from genome assembly GCA_932526495.1 of Bombylius major. Taxonomy (NCBI): domain Eukaryota; kingdom Metazoa; phylum Arthropoda; class Insecta; order Diptera; family Bombyliidae; genus Bombylius; species Bombylius major. The sequence goes on from OW052043.1 coordinate 22,324,371, forward strand.
CTCGAAAATATGTTTTCCACAATTCGACGATCGCATTTTACATGGACTTGAATATAGACGGCCATCAGATCCACATGTTGGACGTGCTACTCTCCAGCAGGACTCTCTGCACATTCTAGTATTTTGACAATGCTTTTTATTCGTTCGAACAACACCTTGACCACATGTAAGAAATCTCATCTCACAAGTTGAATTGTAAACATTTCCATTTGATGCACAAATTGGCCCATTTTTAGGTGAATTTCTACAGTCAACAGGACATGATTCTTTTACTGCACTTGTATTGCTACAAGCACCCATATGAGCTACCTTAAGGGCATTAATACCAATTCGACACGCTTGAACTCGCAACATACATCTGAAAGAATTGAAAATTAATGTACGATACTAATATGTATACATATAAACTATGAACTATTTATACAAATTCATATATGTTCGTCCATCGGTACCACAAACATGATCTTTTTCTGAAAAGCAACGGTGTTTACATTCGGATCCTTTAAAGCGTTCGCAACCATTTTTGTCTTCCTGTAAAAATTAACAAACCAATCGTAAAACGAGATTACGAACTTTAAACAAGAACGATTTGTTATAATCAACATGAAAAGATATTTAAAGACTTTAGTACGAAAAATTAATAAATGGATACAAATGGATACATTGCAGATTTCAAAGTTACCTGTAAAAAAATGAATGACAGCAAACCTGAACAGGTTAATATTATTAGGCACTGTATGCTAACTGTAACTGTAATGCAACTACGGAAACTTTTAATATCAACGCGATTTGCCCAAATTCCTTAGATGTTCATAGGTGCCAACGATGGTTGAATAGGTTTCGAAATTGTAATTTTGACCTTGAAGATGTCACAAAAATTGGTTGGTCAGTTGAGCTGAATGAAGATGGTTTGCAGGCTATTGTGGAGGAAAATTCTCGCCAAACTATTGAGGAAAGCGGCGAGAAAGCAATGGCTTTCCTCTGGAGAATCACCACGGACCACACCAAAGTCCAACATCTATAGCAGAAAGGTACTATTATGTGTATGGTGGAATATTCATGGCGTGATTAATTTTGAGCTGCTCAATGCTGGCGAAACCATTAATGCAAATCTCTATTGTGAGCAGCTTTTAGAGAGACAGATCCTGCTTTGCTTAATAGAAAAGGTGATATTTTCCATTTTGAAAATCTTTCCAGATCCTTGCAATACTTTCTTTCTGGAAAAAAATTCAATTCTTACGAAGAAGTAAATAGGGCAACGATTGAATGGTTGAATGGAATTTTTCAAAGGGTGGATCGAAAAGTTGGTCCAGATGGGAGAGAGTCATTAAATACCTAATTGGTTGAATGCCACTTTTTGCAATAAAAAAAAAGTCAATAAAAACATTACTTATGGGTATCTCTAATATTATAAGAACTCATTTGAGTAATATGTATTAGAAGGCGGGCAGTGGACGAAGCGGTAGAGTGTTGGCTTATGATGCTGAAGGTCTCGGGTTCGAGTCCGCCTGAGTTCACTCAGCTCTGAATGAGTACCAATTCACTTTGAGTTGGGTATAAGTGCTCGGTACTAATTAGTACCTAGTAAACTAATTAGTTTAGTGGCTTTTGCTTCATAAAAAAGCCAAGTCCACAAAAACTATGAAATATTAGTACCAAGCCCTGTCATACGAATAAAAAATTCGTTCTCTACCAACGAATTTAGTGGTTCGCATTCCACTTTAAACTGTAGGTGCATGTATGACAGAAGTCGGGGTGCTGAGTACAATGGACTCTCCTGTCTGAGTGCTCGTGGATGCCTAACTCGCATTCCCCCCACCCACAAAAACAACAAAACAACAACAACAATATGTATTAGACAACTTCATAAATATTAGTATACTATTCAACCAGTACAGTGACTTAGAACAACATTTCTAAAATTGAAAACTGAATAATCAGCAATTAATAATGATAAGAAGGTTAGTGCTATCATTGTTTCATATTTTAATATTGAAGTGTTAAATCAATGATTTCATGTTTTTCATGATAATAATTTTCAAATGTAATGAAACTATTGTATTGTAGTTTCAAATGTAAATTTGTGAATAATTATAAATGAAATTAAAATATTGTAGGCAAAAATGATAATAACTTACTGTAACGGTACTTGTCCCATTTCTAGAGCAGGTTTTTTTCTTCATTTCACAGATATTTGCATATATGTAGCCGTCCGTACCACATACTGGTTGCCAAAGTGTGGTAGCTGATGAACATGATCTCGGACATAATATATTAGATTCAGTAGAAATTTTTTTATTTTCTCGTTCATTGTAGTAGGTAATATTGATACTGTTTGAAGAATTATGGGTTAACGAATTTGTATTTTCATACGGAGTATTCAATATTTTACTCTTGTTAAACCATGTAGATGCTATTAATTCTCTCGCGGAAAACTCTGTGGAACGAAAAGTAAGAGATATATTATTTTTTTCATACAATAAAAAAGTTTTCAATCAATATTAAGAGCCAAATTTAGTGAAATGGCCTGCAAAGTGACCGCCTACAGCCTACATTTCTCAACCGATTTTCATGAAATTTTGAATATAAATAGGTGCAAGGGAATTGTGGTCCTTAAATGGAACACATTTTTGAAAAAGTCCTTTATTTCAAAAATATAAGGGTTCAAAGTGTGTCAGTTTCGCGATTTTGGGCCTTCAAAGTGACCACCTACAGCCTACATTTTTCAACCGATTTTCATGAAATTTTGAATTTAGATAGGTTGAAGGGAATTGTGGTCCTTAAATGGAACACATTTTTAAATTTTGATCCTTAAATTTTTTTATATTCGATTTACCAAGGTACAGACAAAACAAAAATTCACTCAACTTTTCACACATTTTTCATGTATTAAAACGTTTAGATATTGTGATTTCTTTTTATAAGATTTAAATTTAACCTTTTCCAAAAAGTTTAAAATAAATTTCAAGGAAATTGGTTACGTAGTTTAATTATTATAAATAAAACAAATTGTTAATTTTTCATATTGCATCGATTTGAGTCAAATAAAATGCACTAAGTCAGAAAATAGTTCAAGAATTAAAATGTTTACTTTTTTCAAGGATCAAGGTATGAACCAAGGAGGGCCCCATTGAGGTGAAAGAAAAGTTGTTTGTCGAAGGGAGTTTTGTAGAGGTGTTGTAGGTGTTTTTATTTCGAATGTTTGCTACCGGAAATTATAGATCCCCAAAATACAATCTGTTTCTTAATTTACCTCTTCATCTAATTGAATTTCCTTTTACATATATTGCATGAGTATAATTTTTTATATGATATGATATATTCATACAGTTTGTTCAAAATAATTGTGTTGTCAGTTTTACAAAGTGCATGGCGTTTATTTAAAAATTATTTAGCAAATCAGTCAAAAATTAGGCAACAGCAAAGATTTCATAAAAGAATGAAAACTATTCAACGTAGGTAAAATTGTACGTACTGTGTGGAAAATAATGATTGGCCAGTACCAGACCTGTCTTCTTTCAGCTTCAATAACCGGTTTTTTCTGAAGACAGAAGGCGAGTTGTAGTACATTTTATCCAAAAGTGGGGAAGCTGAAAGAAGACAGGTCTGGTACTGGCCATTAAGAAGAAACAATAACAACTTCAGCATAGCATAGCATAACAACTGTATGCTAGCTGCTGTAGCCTGTAGAACAAAAGAAAAAATGTACACATTTTACCATGCAATATGATCGCTACCCAGTTAACCTAGAACGTATTTTTAATATATCAAGTTTGTATTCTTAGAGCACGAGAACATATTCTGTTGACATTAAGATTAGATAGGTGGAATATAATCATCGATGGTGAACTGGGTTTGAAATTTTTTCAAATCATGTACACCAACACTTAGAAGAAATTTATTTGCTTGTGTTGATGAAGCCACAAATACATTTCAGACGATGTTGTTGCTGTTTTCGAAAAAAATTTTCACTAAATTTGGCTCTTAATATAACTACAGTGGAGAAGATTCCTATATTTTTAAAGTTTTTTACATTTTAAAACCTTTCAGCTATTTCTTCAACTTGGAAATTGAATTACAATTAATATACTGTCTCCCATTTACAATTTATAGTTTCTTGCCAGTCTTGCCACTTATTAAACGTAGTAATTTTACCCAATTTTTTGTCGTATAAACTCGATAATTCGGATTTTGGCTTAAGCCCAATTTATTTGGGTTTAATCCCAATTTTTTTATATGTATGTGTGAAGTAAAATGCAATATGGCGGATTCTAATTTTTATGGTGAAAGTGAAGCTGTCACGTTCTTCTTCTTTTTTTTATGTGGAAGAAGAATAATATGTATACTCAAAAATCATATAACTACAAAGATAAACAATTGCCATATATCCTTATGTCACCATTAATTTTTACTTCTACACCTGATATCAGGTGGGTACATGTTTACAGATTCTTATCAACATTTTATGCTTATGCAACATTTTAAAATCCAGTACAAATCAGTATATAGTAAGAAAAGACGTTGATGTTGCTAAACATTATATGTACCCAATAATGTGTCTGTTTACCAAATATAAATCATGGTTGCATTGCATTGTTGCTACGGCAACATAAATTACGATTTATACTTTTGAATTTATTTTCATTTTGAATAAAAATACATATTTGCTTTAAAAAAAAATTTTTTTTTATTATGAAATATTATTTTTATTACATACACCTCTAAATACTATATACATACTGATACTCGTATATACATATACTATATACAAAATACATTTTATTTTTCAAATTTTAAAAATATATTTTAATATTTTTCATCTTCATTGAGAAATATGAAAATTTTATTCGTAATGAATCAGGAGATCAGAATCAATAGGCACGTTATTTCATTTTCTTTACACATTATCAAAGTTTTGGCTGTGTGTATACAAATATATACCATACATTTTATATGGAAATTTAAAAATTTTTCTTCAAAAAGCTGTATCTCAGCATCCCGTGGACCAAAAACCTTATTCTTTGACCTTAATGTTTACTGAAGTGTTCTCTATTATTAACCCGTATTATTTTTTTCTAGTACCTATATCTTTAATTAATTAATTAAATTATGCCAAAAATTTGAAGTAACGGTTTATGTATATTATTTGTACTGTGTCCCAATACTTTTTTGATTTATACATTTTTGAGCTTTTTTAGGTAATAAATTTTTTCTTCTAGAAAGCGGTACATAATAGAATACATATTGAAGATTTTTATAAATTAAGTAAATAAGGTTATTACTAAAAGGAAATTTAAAAAATCATATATTGTAAGTAATATGTAGATTAAGAGAGTTATTAATCTACTAACCTGTTAGTAAACTGAAAATGCCAACTCTGTTCTATAGTTAAGAGATTGTATTATAACAAATGAATATATAGATATTTGAGGTTAGAAAATTCCTTTAACTGTGTATGAGCTATTAGTTTATTAAGTTGGATGGTTAGTGAATACTTATAAAAATAAATAAAAATATTTGTGAATATAAAAAAAAGTGCAAAATATTGGTTTTGAATATAAAAGTGTTTAAAAAAAACTTAAAAAAATAATAATAATAAAATAATAAATAATAATAAATAATACTATTGACGGATTTCTTGGTAACGACTTGGCTTTTGAAATGGACCATAGAGTAAATGAAACCCCTTGCAGTTTAAAACATTGCAAAAAAACAAGAAAAAGTCCCAAAGGGCTTAGAGTTTTTAAATTTCCTCCTCATGACACTGTTATGGGCAAAATTTGGCGTGAAAAATGCAATTTTGATGAGGAAACTGAAAATATTTTTCTTTGTGAAAATCATTTAAGTAAAGAATGTTTTGGTCCAAGCGGAAAAAAATTAAGAAAAGAGGCTATACCTTCAATTGATTTACAAAGAATTGATGATGAGAATAATTTGGAACTAGATGGCGATTTCAATGAAATATGTGAGATGTTTCCTTCACCTAAGAGAAGGAGAAGCACAGATGAGTACATTAGTGGGTGTTGTTCTTTTTGTATTAAAAACCTAAAAAATCTTAATTATTATAAAAAAGAATGTGAAAGGGCCAAACAGAGATTAGCCGATTTCGAAAAGAAATTGAAAAAAATATCACTTACGAAGAGAAAATTACGTAACAATTTTACAAAATTAAAAAAACGTAATTCGAAGAAAGCCAAATCTCAGAAAATATATATAAGCAATATTATCGACGGCCTTAATATATCTTCAAATTCAAAAATCTTTTGTAAAATGCTTGTTAAAGAGAGAAGAACTCCGAAGTGGAATGATAATGAAAGAATGATTTCACAAAATATTTATTACAGATCTCCAAACTGTTATAGATTTATGAGAAATGGTTTGAATCTTAACTTACCCCATACTAATTCCTTAAATAATTGGGCTCCTATAAAATATATAAATCCTGGTTTTGAGAATTCTTGGTATGATTTGTTACGTAAAAAATGTGGAGAAATGACCGACAAATCAAAAGCTTCTGTTTTAGTTTTTGATGAAATGAAGGTGAGAAGAGAATTAGTGTACAATACAAAGCTTGATCAAGTCATTGGTCTAGAAGATATTGGATTGAATCAAACAAATAAAGTCGGGAAGGAAGTATTAGTTTTTATGCTTAGAGGAATGTTTGACAATTGGAAATGCATTGTGAACTACTTTGTTTCTTCTAATGGTGTTAAAGGAGACGATTTAAAAGAAATTATTTTAAAAAATATAGCTCTTCTCACCGAGATGGGCTTTAACATAAAAGCCACAGTGTGCGATCAAAATTCATGTAACCGGAAATGCTACAGGAAGTTCGGAGTAACCCGTGAAAGTCCATTTTTCTTCTGGAATAAAAAAAAATTGTTTGCTTTATATGATTTTCCACATTTGATTAAGTCTTTAAGAAATGTGTGGTTAACACATAATCTTAGGACTCCAGATGGCACTGTTTCTTTTAATGTTGTTAGAGAATTATATAACTTAGAAGAAAAGAAGGTTACGAAAATGTGCCCTAAACTCACGGAAAAACATATAAAGCCCGATACTTTCGACAAAATGAGAGTTCGTCTTGCAACGCAAATATTTAGTAGAACTGTAGCAGCAGGGATTGAAACTTTGGCAGAATGCAAAAAATTCAAATTGAATTCAACAAAAGTCGCAAATTCAACAGCAAAATTTTTACGAAAAATTGATTGCATTTTTGATTGTATGAACAGTGGGGTTTTAAGAGATAAAAATAAATATAAAAGTGCATTAAAGTATAAAAACGAAGTATACGAATACATTCAAGAATTTATTGAATACATTAAAAAAGTAGAGCCTATGACAAAAAAATCAAAAATTTATTGCATTAAGGGTATTGAGCAAACTTTAAATGCAACAATTATGCTTATGAACTCTATTGAACAAGAAAATATCGAGACTGACTTTATCCTTACAAAAAGACTTCTCCAAGATGTTATCGAAAATTTCTTCGGAATTTTAAGATCAAAAGGAGGTAACAACAATAATCCATCTGTTCATGAATTTGCAGTATTGGTAGCAAGAATAGTTTCCACAAATGTAGTTCAATTTAGAGTAAATAGTAATTGTGAAGTTGATAAAGATGATATGATACTTTATAATGACAATTCAACAATTTTATTGCAACAGGATAATGAAAATGAAAATATTGAGATAGAAAAAGAACAACTAGTCGACTTAGAAACGCTTGAACTAGAATATAAGGATATATTTATAGAAGATGTCCTTGGTGATGATATTGAAGTAGAATTAACTTCGATGAGATATTTTGTCGGTTACGTTGCATATAAAATTATATCTAAAATTAATTGTACCAGGTGTGAAGAAAGTTTCAAAAAAAAGGATGAAATTATAACTTGTCCATCCGAATTTTTTATATTTGCACGAAATTATGCCAGAAATTCAGATTTTGGAAATTTATTTGCTCCATCGAAAAATCTTTTTGAAGTCAGCAAATTACACTGCGCAGCTTTTGAAACTATTTTTACAAACAATACACATTTAAAAAATATAAGACAAAATATGCGTGAGGAATGTATTAGAATAACTAATGGAAATGAAGAATACAAGCATTGGTTCTCAGCAAACGATCCTTGCTATGAGCACAAATTGAGATTTTTAAACTTTTTTTTGACAGTTTTATTGCGAAAGCATTGTAAATGGCTTACCAGTAGATCCTCAGTAGAGAAAAAACAAAAGCGAAAGCGAAAATTAAACATTATTTTAAAATAAAATTTAAATTTCTCTTTTTATGCTAAAAAATGTATTATATTTAATTATTATTATTTTTTTTTTACATTAATATTACATTTTATTTTATTTATTATTATTGTAATTTAAATAATACGGTATAAATACTGGCTCAAAAAAGTATTGTAGCAAAAGTGCAATGCATACAGATTACAGAATCAACTTAAATAAACACCATTCAATGGAATTGCCGTGGTCTAAAACATCATTTTAACGATATACAAATTCTAAAACAGAAATACATAAACACGATTCTTTGTCTTCAAGAAAAGAATTTTAAAAAGATTATAACGCAAATAGCTCTCCCTGAGGATCAAACAAAAAGGACAATAAAGGCAAAAAAATATAAAAATTTATACAATATCATTCACTAAACATAATGAACAACAAATAACCAACAGATTTAAATTTTACATCCGAAACATTCAGCTCAATAGACATCACAATATGTTCACCTATCATACAACAATACTTCAGTTGGAAAATTGAAGAAGATCTACACAGAAGTGATCATTTCCCTATAATTATTACTGCACAAACCCAAACATTTCCAAAAAAAAGAAAAACTTTCAACATAAAAGCAGCAAATGGAACACATATAAAGAAGAAATCAAATTTAACAAACCTATACCAAGCTTTCATAATAACGAAACACTTAACGATTATATAACCACACAAATATGTAATACAAGCAGCAAAAAAATCAATGACAAACAAAAAATCACAAAAAACAAGAACCAAGGTGGAATGAAAAAATTTCGAATGCTATAAGAACCAAAAAAAAAAAATTAATTAGAAAATACAAAAGAACAATGAACAACAACGACTTTATAAATTTCATAAAAATGAGAAGACAAATATCTATATATTCATTTGTTATAATACAATCTCTTAACTATAGAACAGAGTTGGCATTTTCAGTTTACTAACAGGTTAGTAGATTAATAACTCTCTTAATCTACATATTACTTACAATATATGATTTTTTAAATTTCCTTTTAGTAATAACCTTATTTACTTAATTTATAAAAATCTTCAATATGTATTCTATTATGTACCGCTTTCTAGAAGAAAAAATTTATTACCTAAAAAAGCTCAAAAATGTATAAATCAAAAAAGTATTGGGACACAGTACAAATAATATACATAAACCGTTACTTCAAATTTTTGGCATAATTTAATTAATTAATTAAAGATATAGGTACTAGAAAAAAATAATACGGGTTAATAATAGAGAACACTTCAGTAAACATTAAGGTCAAAGAATAAGGTTTTTGGTCCACGGGATGCTGAGATACAGCTTTTTGAAGAAAAATTTTTAAATTTCCATATAAAATGTATGGTATATATTTGTATACACACAGCCAAAACTTTGATAATGTGTAAAGAAAATGAAATAACGTGCCTATTGATTCTGATCTCCTGATTCATTACGAATAAAATTTTCATATTTCTCAATGAAGATGAAAAATATTAAAATATATTTTTAAAATTTGAAAAATAAAATGTATTTTGTATATAGTATATGTATATACGAGTATCAGTATGTATATAGTATTTAGAGGTGTATGTAATAAAAATAATATTTCATAATAAAAAAAAATTTTTTTTTAAAGCAAATATGTATTTTTATTCAAAATGAAAATAAATTCAAAAGTATAAATCGTAATTTATGTTGCCGTAGCAACAATGCAATGCAACCATGATTTATATTTGGTAAACAGACACATTATTGGGTACATATAATGTTTAGCAACATCAACGTCTTTTCTTACTATATACTGATTTGTACTGGATTTTAAAATGTTGCATAAGCATAAAATGTTGATAAGAATCTGTAAACATGTACCCACCTGATATCAGGTGTAGAAGTAAAAATTAATGGTGACATAAGGATATATGGCAATTGTTTATCTTTGTAGTTATATGATTTTTGGTATACTATAAGCATATACTAATAAAATAATAATATAACCAACGTAGAACAAAATAGTGTGCCTAGTTTTTAGAATACTGACAGAATAGATTAACCGACAACTTTTTTTTTCATCAAAGCTTCGACGTCGTTTTGCAAAGTTTTTATAAAATTTCTCTAAACTTTGACGTCGTTGATTTTGATAGGATTTTTTGACGTCATACATTATGAATATGATTGCTTTGATCATGTTTTGGCATATTGTTTCTGTTAAAAATTTTCATTTTTTACAAAACTATAACAAATATTAATAATGATTGCATTGTTGCCGTATTGCATTGTTGCTACGGCAAAAATACAAATTACGATTTATAATTTTGAATTTCTTTTCGTTTTGAATTTTTCAATGAATATGAAATATTTTTTTCTTCTATTATTTTTAATATACCTCTAAATACTACACTGTAAAAAAAATTTTCCTACATTGCACTACTGTATTGAGTGTATTCCAATCTATATCAACAAGTTCGTCTGAATGATAGACAGCAACTCCTCCCTAAACAGTATGTCTGAAGTTTTCATAAAATTAAAGCAATATAACACCTCACATTTAAATATAACAAGTGCAAAAACCAATATAAGACAAAAAATAATTACAAAATCTGTTCATATTTAAATAACTCTTTGAACTTCACAAATTTTTAAACACACCAACTATTGTAAGTTGCCAGTCCTAAGTCTGGATGAAGTGTGTTGTAGCAATATTACCAAAAATGTGTAACATTACATTTTTTCTAAGTAAAATATAAAATTTTGAGTATATTTACTTTGTTTCAGTAAATTTACTACTATTTAATGTAAATTCTTCTTATTATAGTAAATTTACTTCGTTAAAATTGTAATTTTCCTATTGAATGATGTATACCTATTAAATCCACAACGAGTAGTTTTACTCCATTGAAGAAGTAAAAAAGAGAGAAAGAAAGTAAAGAAATTACTTTGACAAAGAGTAAAATTTTATAAATTACTCAACGTAATGTAATTTAAATACAATGATAGTAGGAAACCTGATTTCCTAGTTTTAATGTAGGAAAATTTTTTTACAGTGTAGTATTTAGAGGTATATTAAAAATAATAGAAAAAAAAATATTTCATATTCATTGAAAAATTCAAAACGAAAAGAAATTCAAAATTATAAATCGTAATTTGTATTTTTGCCGTAGCAACAATGCAATACGGCAACAATGCAATCATTATTAATATTTGTTATAGTTTTGTAAAAAATGAAAATTTTTAACAGAAACAATATGCCAAGACATGATCAAAGCAATCATATTCATAATGTATGACGTCAAAAAATCCTATCAAAATCAACGACGTCAAAGTTTAGAGAAATTTTATAAAAACTTTGCAAAACGACGTCGAAGCTTTGATGAAAAAAAAAGTTGTCGGTTAATCTATTCTGTCAGTATTCTAAAAACTAGGCATACTATTTTGTTCTACGTTGGTTATATTATTATTTTATTAGTATATGCTATAAGTGTATAAAAATATCAACGTTTGCATGTACTTTTTTAATCCCAATTTTACCGTTTCTACGCTACTCCCAATTTAATCCAAAATGCGGTTTATTTTTTGTTCGTATAAACTGTTAAAATAAAAAACGGAGCGGACAGAACAATTCTTTTAAAATCCTTGTTTATTAAAAAAATCAAATTAGGAAAAATATAAATAAATGTACAATGTACATCTTCGAAAAAAAAAAAACATTTCAACAAATATTTGAAATTTAAAAAAATATTCCTTATCAACAATTAATAATTCCTTCGCGCTCATTATTGCTTCGACAGTTTCTATAAGAACTGAATTTTTAGTCTTATTTTCAATTAAATTGAATGTGGAAAAAGCACGCTCTGTAGTGGCGCTGGTATGTGGTAAACATAAAATATCTGAAATTACTTGTTCCACTCTTGGATACATTTTTTCTCCCATACCATTTTTAAATTCAAACATTTTAAACTGCTACCTTTATTTTCATTGTGAATTTCCTTTTTAGAATCAGCTTGACTATCTTCAGTATAACTATTCTTTTCTGTATTTTTATTTTCAGTTCTTGTTTGGCAAATATCTTCATTCTACTTAATATAGATTACATATTTATCCTGATAAACCAGAAACGACTATTTTTATGAAAGTACAATTTGTTTTTTTCTAAATTCATATAGTTTAAACAATTTGCCTATTTATTGATTATTTTAATAAAAAGGGAGCATGAAGTTGAAAGGAGTAGCACAGTAGCACGTTCACAAAAAAAGGAGCGAAAATGCTCCGATTGTGGTCAAACGACAGCCCTGGTTAGAGGACATTTCAAAAAATATTAGTGTCTATAGGATGCTGAGATGCAGCTCTTTGAAAAAAAATAAATTTAAAATTTCCATATAAAATGTATGTATGTATATGCACTGCTAAGATTTTGACATTGTGATCCTAGAGTTAAAAAGTTTCCCTCGATTGAATTTGAGATCTGACCCCACACGCACACACGAGACAGATTTATATAATGACCCTTATTCTGAGAAGCGTAAGTAGTGATCACTTCGATTCAAGAATGGTATTCTGAGATTCACGTGATACGATGATTTCATCGTAACTACAAAGTGATAGAATTATGAACTACAAACGGTAACATTTCCGTTTGACGTTTAATAAATTTGAATGAAATCGAAAATAATTACATTTCAGAAATAGGAGAAAGACAAAATCAAACTAGAGTTAGAATAAGGAGGGAAATAATGAACTCTATTGTTTAATTTTGTATTTTAAAATTATATATGTAACAAGTAAAAACAGACAAAAGCCCGTTCTGTATTTAAGAATAAACATTTTAAGACAGGATTGTCTTCTCGTAGTTGTGAGTAAATGTAAATACTCTTCAAATGCTAGAGAATTAGTAAATAACACATTTAAGGAAGACAAAGGGTATGAATGCAAAGAAAAGAATAGGTTATTTGCCGGCACTTAGGTTTAGCATAGGATATTGTGTGTATGATGGAATGTCTTTGTTTGGAAAACAAAGAAGAAAAAAAGGATATTCCTGGTAGTTATGGTACGAATGCGAGTTTTCCTTAAGAATGCTTTGAAGGGTAGAATCAAATTACTTATGGGCACAACTACGAGTTGACGTGTTTTCTGAGTTGAGATTATTTTTATGAATATTGAGTTGTTTAATTAATTTAATTTTTAGGTGTTTATAGTTCAGGTGTAGGGTTCGCAATCGCGCGTGTCCTTTCAATATTTTATAGTTAAAAACTAAATTTAAAAAAAAAAAACGTTCGATGTGTAGAAACAAAAATAGAAAAGATATTCAAGATTTTGTGAATAGAAAAAAAAAAAGAATAATAAAGTATTATTTTTGTGTAGTGTATTTTATACATATATTATATAATATATGCATACTTATTTAATTTTTATAGATTTAAAAAATGATAATAAATTATTAATATTAATATTATTAATTGAGTGTATTATTCTTGAGTTATTGAGTGATATATATATATAAAAAAGATATATATTTGGAGTGGTTATTCGAAAAAAAAAAATATTAATATATATATATATATTTGAAGTAATTATTTCTAAAAAAAAAAGAGATGTTTAAACTTGAATTGAAAGTGATTTACAAATTTTTATAAATTAGAATAAATAAAAAAAAAGAGAAAAAAGAAAAAAAAATATATATAAATATATATATATTTGAAGTGATTAAAAAAAAAAATAATTATAAAATAAATTAAAACGAAAAAGAAAAGAAGTGAAGTATTTATAAAAATAAATATAATGGAAGAAGGAAGGAACGCAGAAGCAGAAGGTAATGAGGTACATGTAGAGACGGTGACTGAAACACAAAAGGTAAATCATAATTTATCAGAATTAGAGCTTTTAAGGTGGGAAAATGAATTATTAAAAAGGGAGAAGGCTTTGAGGGAGAAAGAAAAATGCCAGAATTGTAGTGCAAGTACAAGCAGTTCCTCAAATAATACATCAGAAAGTTCCTCAGAGAAACAAATTAAAATTGGATTGAGTGAAATAAAAACTTTGTTACGCGAGTTCAATCCTTTACAAAATCTGATAACTGCAAAGGATTGGATTAATAGAATCGATGGGTTGAAAAATTTATATCAATGGGATGACAAAAACACATTGTTTTACGCAAGTTTACGTTTAGGGGGTGCGGCGTATTATTGGAATCAATCTAAATATGATACATTACGAACATATGAGGATTTAAAAAGAGAAATTTTGAATAGCTTTCCGTCTGGCCAAGATGAATCCTCAGTCCTCATCCAAATAATGGAAAGAAAAAGATTACCAGGGGAAGCGATTGAGGACTACACATATCAAGTGGCGGCTTTAGCAAAAAGAATAAATTCAAATGAAATATCTCTAGTAAAATACATTATTTCGGGTTTGTCTGATCAGAATTTAATAAATATTTTGATGGCCTCAAGTTGCAAAAATATACCTGAAGTATTAAATATAGTAAAGAATTATGAAGAAATTCAACAACAAGGCAGGTCTAGAAAAAATTTAAATAATAAATATGAACCGTATAGAGCATATAAAACTTCCTTTACAGAACAAAACCAAAATAAATCACATTATTCAAAAAAACAAAATAGTAAAATTTACAAACACATAGAAAACTTCAAAAATGAACAGCAATCACGTACACCATATTTTAGAGAAAGAAATGAAAACACAAACAAGGTAAAGATAAATTGTTTTAAATGTAATGAGCAAGGACATTATGCAAAGAATTGTCGGTTAAATTATTCGATACAATGTTTTCGTTGTCAACAAAAAGGCCACACAGCAAAAGACTGTAAAGCAAAACAGGTAGCAAATTTAAACGTAAGGCAATATAATGTATCTAAAACAGACGAATACCATAAAGTAATACTTATAGAAGGAAAACAGGTACTTGCATTTTTCGATTTAGGTAGCGAATGCAGTACTATAAGAAAGGATATTGTAGAAGAATATTCATGGAATATGGATAAATGTGATGTACAACTATATGGGTTTGGGAATAACCAAACATCTGTTTTGGGAAAAGTTACAAAATTAGTTAAAGTTTCAGATATAGAAATCTTGATAGATATTATGGTTGTAGATGATACAGCGCAGAATACACCTATGATAATAGGTAGAAATTTTATGGATAGACCTGAAATAGAAACAATAAAGAAATGGGGTACTTTCGATATTATTAGAAATAAAAATCATAAGAATAAAGAAAATTTCACTGAATTCGAAAAAATAAATATAGAAAATATTAATGTAGATAAGAACGCAGAAAAAAGACATAAAATAATGTTAATTAATTTAGTGAATGAATTTCGAGATTGCTTCGCACAAAATATGAATGAACTAGGTAAAACAGAACTAATTGAAATGTCAATAAAATTAAAAGAAGAAAAGGTTGTACGTTATCACCCATATAAAGTAGCATATGGTTTAAAATCTGTTTTACAAAATCAAATTCAAGAATTACTAAAATTAGATATTATAATACAGTCATCGACATCAGAATATGCTGAAAAGGCAACTCAGGAGGTACATACAGATGCAAGTAGTCATGGTATTGCAGGCATACTTATGCAAGAAGTAGGTGAAGTTTTAAAGCCTGTTTCATACTTTAGTCGTGCTACAACTAACGCTGAATCAAAATATCATAGCTATGAGCTGGAAGCTCTAGCAGTTGTCGAAACTCTAGAAAGATTCAAGCATTATTTACTACACAGAAAATTCAAGATAGTAACGGATTGCAATTCATTACGAATGACACATGAGAAGAAAAATTTAGTACCAAGAATAGCAAGATGGTGGTTAAAGATATCAGAGTACGATTTTGAATTAGTTTTTCGACCTGCGCATAAATTAGTTCATGCAGATGCTTTGAGTCACTGCCCAGCTCAAGAGAGTAAAGAAAGCGAAAATATTACGAATAAAATGTTTATAATTGGAATGCCAGAAGAAGATTGGTTGATTGTAATGCAGAGAGAGGACCCTAAAATTGTTGAAATCAAAAAGATTCTTGAAGGAGAAAATATTGGGAACTCAGACAAGTCTGTGACAGATAATTTTATTTTAGAGCAGGGAAGAATTTTCAAGAAAACGCCAAATGGCCATCGATTTGTCATACCAAAAGGAGTGAAATGGAGAATACTTAAGGCAGCTCATGATGAACGCGGACATCCAGGTATAGAGAGAACAGTAGAAACTCTAAGAAAGCACGTATGGTTTTCAAACATGAAAGCAGTCGTTAAGAAATATATAGCATCTTGTGTCGATTGCTTATATAACAAACGTGGTGACGATGAGAATAGATATGTTTTGCATGCTCCTGAACGTCAACCAATACCTTTCCATACTATTTATATCGATCACCTAGGACCATATCCAAAAAGTAAAATGTATAAATATTGTGTAAAAAAAAAAAAAGCAAGAGTAATTTAAAGAAAGGTAAAATGATTTTATTTCTTTTAAAAATAAAATACATAAGTATATATTTGTTTTCTTTTATTATAAATATTATTAATTAACAGGTTAATTAAATATTAAATAAGATATACTCTTGATAAAGGAGTATCAATGATTTCAAGGTAAGAAAGACTTTATTCTTGATGCAGGAATAAAGTTAATTTTAATGAAAAGAAGCATATTTAGTTCAAAGGTACTCTTGTTGGAGGAGTATGTGTATATTTAAAAAAAAAAAAAAAAAAAAAAAAGTTGGAAATAAGAAATTTTTAACTGTACTCTCGACGGAGGAGTGCAGGGAAAATTATGTGAACCATGTGGTGTAAGATTAGCTTATTCTTGATGGAGGAATAAAGCTAATTTTTAATGAAAAAAAAAAAAAAAAAAAAATGATAACTCTACTCTCGATGGAGGAGTAAGAGTGGGAAAAAAAAAAGTATGTGTCACTGAGGACAGTGACGATGTAGGTTGGCCGATCTGTAACAAGTAAAAACAGACAAAAGCCCGTTCTGTATTTAAGAATAAACATTTTAAGACAGGATTGTCTTCTCGTAGTTGTGAGTAAATGTATATACTCTTCAAATGCTAGAGAATTAGTAAATAACACATTTAAGGAAGACAAAGGGTATGAATGCTAAGAAAAGAATAGGTTATTTGCCGGCACTTAGGTTTAGCATAGGATATTGTGTGTATGATGGAATGTCTTTGTTTGGAAAACAAAGAAGAAAAAAAGGATATTCCTGGTAGTTATGGTACGAATGCGAGTTTTCCTTAAGAATGCTTTGAAGGGTAGAATCAAATTACTTATGGGCACAACTACGAGTTGACGTGTTTTCTGAGTTGAGATTATTTTTATGAATATTGAGTTGTTTAATTAATTTAATTTTTAGGTGTTTATATATATACATATTTATTTGAATTATACCTTATAAAAAAAAAATTATCCAGTTCTTTTACTTAAACCTGGATCATTCGTGTGAAGCTGTTACTTCTCATGTTTTTGTGATACTTCCATCACGTAAAAATTATAGGTGATAGTTATTTCAAAATGGAATTAAACATATGTAGTAAATATGTAGTATATGGGGCTGCAAAGATATAGCTTGTCCCAAAAGAGTTGAAGTTTCGTATTGTACTACGTTGGCATGCGCAGAAGAAAAGATACTTACACACATGCATTTTTGTTGTTGTGAATTCTAACAAACAGGTTTCTTCTTTCGTATATGTATACACAAGAAGATCACTACACCATGTAAAACATGCGCAATGAACCTTCAACTGAAATAATTTCAGCTGTAGTACTTAAGTATGTGAGATTTACGTATTATTGCTTTACAATAAGCGAAAACGAAAATACAGGGTGTTTCACAAAAAAGTCGTAAAAATCTTCAACCCCCCGTACCCTGGAACACGTTGATATTATTACCCATGCCATACCCCCATACAATTTTTTCTTGTATCGGCGAGACTTTTAGTTTTATTTTGTAACAATACTTAAACCGAACATTGTGTTTGTATATTGTAAATTTTGTTGAAGAAATGGAAATAGGTACATGCATTGCATAAATATGTATATTAATATTATTTGACATAAATGAAACTTTAGAAATTTAGTTCTTTTATTTATTTGTAAATAAATTTCCATTCTAAATTTAAACATTTAATTCAAAATAATTTTTTTCAACGATAAATACTTTTGACAAGAAATCGACCTTTTTTGGACCACCGTACGTTATAGGTATATTAAGCAATCTGAGTTAAATTTGGAACATATAGGTTCTCTGGATATAGTCTGTTCACAAAAAAAAAGCTTCTTCATAAAAGCTTCTTCTTCTTCTTTTAATAAAGGACATCGATTTTTACTTATAAACCAAATTTAGTGACGTTTGGTCAAGTATCCGGAAATCGCTAAAGAAATAAAGCAGAGCCCTGAAATTTGTACCACAACACTGAGAAAATTAAAAACTGCTTTTGTTAAAAAACGTCGTGGGAAATTGCATAACAGGGGGACCACTGGCTCACACTGATATAGAGCTATTATGTTCATAGATTACGGTAAAATGAGGACTTAATTGCGCAAGTAATCTTCGACGCATATTTTGAAAAAAATGAGTTATATACGTCATTTGAAAGGTCTTTTAAAAATCTACTTATTTACTTTACTTTTAAAAGAAAAAAAAAACCTTTTGCTCTGTATTTTGATCGTCAAAATATGAGCTCAGTTGCAAAACAGTACCTTTTTGTCAAATTTCAGAAACAATTTTGCTTATAATGACTCAAAATGACTTAACATGACAAAGACCCCTTTTGCAACTGATAGACACATATGTCCTTTAATTACATTAAATATACTTTACTTGAATGGTAATTCCTCAATTCTCATTTCAGAGAAATCCACAATTTTAATGAACTTTTTATATTTTTGTGGCGGGGTGAACAGAATGTATCTATCGTGTTTTTGACATTTTTTGTTTTTGTGTATTAAGGATTTTAAAAATAAACTTCTTAGAACACCCATTACATAGGACTATTGTTAGATATTTATTTAATTTCAAAATATATTCGCGGATGTTTAAAGTAAAAACGGATTTTAAATATAATTATAATACATTACAACTTATTCAATATATTATATTAATTATATTAATTATACCCGAACATAACTTCAACGAGTAGGTACCTACTATAAGAATGCAAGTTAATAACCGACTGATAAGAGAACATAATTCGATATAAATTATGTTACAATAATACTTGATACAATTACTGTACACTGTACAGTTACTGTTATAAAGTACTCATAATACAATTCATATTTAACATTGTTGTTTTATAGGGTGATCAATACTAATTTCTACTAAATACACTTTGTATATCTAACAACTATTATCACAAATTTTATTCAGTTTTTTATTGTATTTGTCAGGATATATACATACATAATAGTAGTACTCACAATCGGTAGAAGTTGACCGTAAAAGTCGAAATTGTGGAACATCAAACACTTCGAAGTGAGTCAGATCATGAAGGACTCTTTTCGAATATGTAGAAGTCGAAGTGGAAAAAATCGAAAAATCTGAAACTGTCAGCAATCTGTCAAGTAACATACACGAATTGACATTTGCTATAATGCAGATCAGCTGACTTTTTTCTATTTTTCGATTTTTCGATTAAAAACATGGTGTAACCAATGGAAATTGTAGAAGAATGGAGAAGTGTCAAAATCATAGAAATTAATTTCGAGGTGGAAGTTTTTTTTTCGATTTTCTCCACTCTTCTACTATTTCCACAATTTCGATCAACTTCCACACATTGTGAGTACTACTAATATGTACTCTTAGAAGTCTGTTAGTTGGATGCAAAGGAAGTTTTTGATATGATTGCATCTGTAATAGTTGATTTTCTAAGGCTACAACATTTGATTATTTTCTATTAGGATCTAAAAAGTTAATTGTGTTGTAACCAATTTTTTTAGTAAATTATATGGAATAGTCCAATTTATTCAGTAATCGCCTACATATACATATAATATATGCATGTATGTAGTTATAGGAATGCTGTAGTTTTTAAATAATAAATTTTCAATGTTATTCATGTACAGTTTCAGATAAAAATGGTGACAATGCAAACTCCATAACTAGTCCTTTGTTTTGTTGTTAAATTTTTAAATTTAAAAGAGAAGTAATTTTGTTTAAAGCCAATATGACCTTTTAAATTGCATACCTAACACTGTTCAACTTGTTTTCTATTGTTAATATTTTTGAGTAAATCATTATACATATTATTTTTATTACTTACATTCTGTATATACACTTCAATTCAAATACATTCACAGTTGGGCTGAAAATTAGTCCACATAATCAATCTTGAATAAGCAAGAGAGAAAACGAATTCCCTATCGTTGTATTTGTAATGTAACCAATCCCAGCAGGAAATGGTAAGCGATGGTAAGTGAAGAGGTACATAAGTTATAGAATAGATGAGCTATAGCTTACAGCATCGATGAAATTTAACATGGCGATGTCATTGAAAAATAATGCATCCTCCTATAGATTACCAAGTAAACGATGAGGTAACCGATGTTCAAATCATCGAAGATTTCTTCACTTACCAAGTAAGCGATGAAGTAATCAATGTTCAAATCATACATGAACTGTATAATTACCAGGTAATAGAAGAAATAATCGATGAAATACTACGCAGTCATGGTATAGTAGGGCAGTGGAAGAATAAAATGGGATACAAATTTCTGCGATACTTTCTCGTTATAGGAGTTCTTTTCTTGTAATCATTTTTGTTATAAAACACATAAATATTAAAATTCACTTATTTAAAATTTAAATATTTGACAAAAGAACTTTTAAAAGAGAAAGTATCACAGAAATTTTTTGTAGTATGAAATGATCGAAGCCATACCTTAAAAAATTAAAAACAATGAAAAATAAAACAAAATTAAAATAAACAGAAAATAAATTTTTTTAACAAAAAAACATTTTTATTAAAATTTATAAATTTATATTAAACATTTATATTTTATATTATATATTTATATACTAATTAATAACAATTAAATTCCACTCACTGCACTCACTATGAACTTATACTTAGAAATGTTCACGTTAGACTAGACTAAAATATGAATACAAAACGCAAAATGGAATACGGAAATTTTATGAAGTCGCGAAAATGACGCATAATTTCATAACAAATGTACAATATGAATATGCTACACATTACACATTCGTTTACCTGGTAATGTATCTTTTCATCGATGTCCATTTCATCGAAGAATTCATCGATTACAAATGTAATGCATCGGCTATTTTCCTGCTGGGATATACCAAACTTACATATCATAGCAGAAATCATACTGTACATTTTTTATTGACATAAAAGTTTAAAAAATCTGATTTCATTTCTTATGGCCAGTTCCACAGTCGAAGCTTAAGCAGAGTTTAAGAAGTTAAACCTAAAACATGGCTTAAGCTTCACTTAAATTTTTTTTCGTTCCTCATGCCTAGTTTCTTCAGGTCAAGATATCTTGATGATAATCTTAAACTGGGGATAAATCAAGAATTTGGTTTTCTTCACTATCAGATAAGACGAAAGCTAAAGTTGTAAAGCTGCTTTTTAATTGTAAGTGTTTATAATTATATTTTGACTACAGCTTTGAAAGCTAAAGTTTTAAAGCTGTTTTTTAATGTTTAAATTTTTTTTATGAGGATTTTATTTTATTAGAAGTGATTATGGATATTTTTATTATTAATATTATTATTATTGTTAAATTATTTTATTTTACTTTAACTTACAACTCCACTGGTCACTGATAATAATAAAAATAATGAAACAGTTACTTAACTACTTAAAAATTATTCAAAATTAATCATAAAGATGAACCTCTTTCAGTACTCCGACATTCGGCATTTACATTTTCAGGGCTGTGATTAGTATTTCTATCTCGATGATAACATATCTGTGCGATGGATGAAGAAAACCAGTTTAGCATTTATCGGTAGTTTAATTTTATCTGGAAGTCCGTTATTAAAAACCATGAAGAAACTACATATACTCTATTCACTAAATTTCTTCACTACAGGTCTTATGGAAAAGTTCATTTTTATCCAGTGTCATTACACTTTAATAATTTTAATAGTAGTATACTAAGCTACTCATACCATACCCCAATCTATTATATGTGCAATGAGACGCTGGATAAAAGTGCCGGTGATGAAAATCAGAAACACATTTACATATCTGCCGTACAAAGGACAATCGCGTCAATTACATTTTCACTCATTTTGAGTTAAATATATTTATGATATAATATATAGTTATATATATGAACTGAAGGAAAAATTCTCTATTAAAAAATATGTCTATATATTATATATTATATATATAATTTAATTTTTTCACTAGTTCATATGTATAACTATATATTATATCATAAATATATCTAAGTCAAAATGAGTGAAAATGTAATTGACGCGATTGTCCTTTGTACGGTAGATATGTAATTACTCAAAGAAGAAACAAGACAAAATATGTCCATAAGACCTGCAGTGAAAAAATTTAGTGAATAGAGTATAGGCATTTATAATGGAACGTGTGGAACTTGTAGATGTCATTGTATAGCCGCTAGATGGCAGTGGCAATTGTTGTGACATTCTAACCCTTTTTCTTATATTCAGCTGAAAATAAGATATTTTGCCTATACAAAACCTATGTATGTAAAAAAAACCAAAATAAATGGAACCGAAAAAATTTTCTGTTTCGATTTCGTAAGTGGTACTCAGCTGAAAATAAATAAGAGTTGAAAATCTAGATGTTCACAGATGGCGTTGGCTGTCCTTTGGAGACCTTTTATTTTCATATCCAACCGAAATAAATGAAGTTCCATTTATTTCGTCCGGAAAATGAAAATAAATTTATTGTTTGACATTTGTGAAGTTAGGTAATAACCTAAAAATCGTTATTTTTGTGATTTGTGATTTTTTTTATATAAAGTTTTTTTCATCTGTGTAGATTTCTTCTTATTTTTGTAGATTTCTTCTTATTTTTGTAGATTTTTTAGTTCGTTCCGAAATAAATAGACTTTTTCCAACATAAAATTTATTTTCAGCTGAGGAGTACGCTTAGACAAAACAGATAGATAGACGACAGTTGTTTACTTTTTTTCATTTTGACTTTCACTTAATTAAACCTTAAGTAGAGCTTAAGGCTTAAGCTCTCAATTCGTACGGCTTAAGTTAAACTCAGTTTAACACTTAAGCCCCCATATATTATTGTCCTCGAAAAAAATTTGAAGTTTATTTCGTTTTTCTTATTTTTGTTGTTGTTATATTTAAAACCAGTTTCAACGAAATTTTGTCTTTCTTTTTGAACTTGCAGGTGTAAATAAATTTTACACTTTTCTATTTTCGCACACCTATGATCCTTAATTACATGATAACGAATAGCGGTATTAAACTGAAATTCTTTTTGTTTCATTACACATAATATTAGCTTTCAAAATAAAAAATTTTGTATTGGGAGATCTTGCATAAAACTCATAATTTTGAACGCCCTCTAGCGGCGAAAATAGACACGATCGAAAGTTTCGCTAGTACAATTTTTTTCATGAAATAGTCCAGCGAATATCGTGGTACCACTCTTGGTAGTTAGAAACAAAACACCCTGTATATACATGTGAGAATTTTTAAAATTCTTTTCACCAAGAGTAGTTTTTTCCCCAGTAAATATTTTAGTGCAAATATACTATAGTTTTTTATTTACAAGATGATGAAATACAAATCTTTAAAGTCAAAATTTGATGTTTGTCCTTCTGCATACTGAATCTGAATGTATGGGATTTCTACGTTTTGAAAAAAGGAATTTATAGTTAAAATTAAATATATAAATGTAAAAATTTTAAAAGCCAAATTAAAGACTCAGTAGTATAAAAAAGTGCAAACATTTTTACAATAATGCTTTTGATGAAGCCTCCAGTAATAGAAACTGTTTTAAGAAATTTTTTTATTTCCATTTCCCACATTTACTTAAGAAATTGGGACTTTTAAATTTTATATGCACCTTCAGATATTTTATTTAAATTATCAAAGGCTTCTTCAACTTTCTTAGATAATATGTATAGGTTCAACAGGTTGCACTACACAACCTTTCCACCATCAAAAATTCGTAAATTATAAAATTTCCGTTTTTGTTTGGTTTTCTTCAGGAATTTTAAAATTTTCTACAGCCGCCTGCTAACATTCAGTAAAATTTAACGTTGCTGTAAAAGATTTCAGGAGTAGTTTTAAAAATAATTTTTATACGAGAGAGATTCTTTCGAATACTATCAAGGTAGAAAAATAAATCAAAATTACTACAATTGTTAAAAATAAATAATAAAAAGTACAATTTCATAAAAATACATAATTTAAAAGCAAACTTTTTTTTTAGTATTTTAAAATTTAAAAAAATATATACATAATTGACTTTTCATGTTACTGCAAATAATATCTATTGCATAATTAATAAGTATCAGTTATTTTACTTAGCAAAATTGGTATCATTAATTAAGAAAAAAAAAAAAAATTAAAGGCACGTATTATTATTCAATTTAGTAGTTTTTCAAAGTTTTTAGTAATGAACAACAAACATACAAAAAAAATTTATTCAATTTAAAATGGCCTTTAAGAATATTTTGAATAAATTTTGGACAACATTTAAAATAATTTTTAAATATTATTGTTTAAATAGTTCTTTAGCTGGAGTGGGTTATATTGCAGCTGAAAAGTAAGAACAGAAAACAAAAAATCATAATTAAATTATTTTGAAAATGTATTTTTTTTTCTTAAAGATATCATTATACAGAAAGGATATTTTGGTTAATATGTTTAACATTATCTGCTTATGGTTCATATCATTTAATAAAAGAATATCAAGTCTCATTTGAGGGTAATGCAATCAGTATGGTATTAGAAGAAGTTAATATTAATGAAGAAATTCAATTTCCATCTGTTGGAATATGTGAATTAGGTGATATAAAATCACAATATATTGATTTAGAAAAAATTATTGAAAGGTGTTAATTATTTATTAAATACATAATTTAAAAAAGTAATTTTTTTTAAATTTCAAATTAATTGACTAATTAATTAAAATTTTCAGTTTAAAAACAAATGAATCATCAGAATACAATAATGATGTAGAAGATTTTTTATTAAGAATTATTTTTCAAAATACATACAGTTCAGCATCATTAAATCCATCATGTGAACCATATTTTAATTGTGATAATAATTGTATTAAATGTCCAACGAAATATTATCAAAATTATGCTAAAAAGGTAATAAATTATGTATAATTTTCTGCATTCGAAAAATTTAAGATTGCTTTTTAACGATTTTATTAATTTTTTTTTCTAAAAAGTATCTATACATTTTTATTTTTTAATTTGAGATTTTCCGTTTTTAAGGAAAAAAATCCTAATAATTTAAATATTTTGTAATAGGTTCGTGCTAGTTGTGAAAAACTTTTCGAAAAATGTGTTTGGAAAGGAAAATCCTTTAATTGTTGTAAATATTTTTTACCATTACAAACAAGTATGGGAGAATGTTTTCTATTGAATTCAATTCAAATTACCGAAAAGTAAGCAATTTTAATAGTGTAAAATAATTTTCATTAAATTTTTAAAATTTGTATAATTTTTTGTTTATTTTAAGAAATGGCCCTAATTGGTTCAATATGAATGTAAGCTTTGAAATTGGTAATGGTGAATTAGAAGTTATTTTAACAAAAGCAATTGCGGTAAGAATTTAAATAAATTGAGTCAGTTGTTGTTTTTTTTTTTTTTTTTTTGCTTTTCATCAAGGTGAAAGAAAGCACTTTTTAATGGAATGCAATAACAAACCATGGACGGTCTGAAACACACTTAATAATTTAAATTATACAATTTTTTTTTATAGATTCATATCCTTAACGAAGAAGATATTCCTCATATGATTCTAACATCACTACAATTTATTCAAACATATCCAGGATATCAAGGAAAAATTGCTTTAAATTTACAAAATGTCATTAATGATCCGAGTGTACATAATGTACGTCCAGATTTTAGAAAATGTATTTTTCCTGAAGAGCATTCTGATAAAAATGTTTATAAATATCATAGTTTTAGTGTTTGTGTAACAGAATGTTTAAGAAGAGTTCAAATAGATAAGTGTAATTGTACTAATTACAATATGATTACAAACAGTAAGTGTTTTTGAAAGCTGATGAAATTAATTTTTTTTACAAAATTTTCGAATATTTCCGAATGAAAACAAGGGTTTTTTTTTTACTTATTTTCACAGAGAAAGATGAAAAATATATTTGTGACTATAATGGTTTCATTTGTTTGGATAATAACGATATAATGTTCCCACAAACAACAATTTTACAACCATGGCATACAAATAGTTTAGTTTGTTCTTGTCAACCATCATGTAATGAACATGAAATAAAAATTGTTGAACGAACCTTTAGGTGTAAAAGTGAAATCATTAATAAAAAATATTCCGATAATTATTACATATTATAATCATTTTTTTTTACATTTCAGAATTGATTCCGGTACAGATAAAAGATCAATTAGAATAAGCCTTCAATCATTACCAACCGAACATTATAGAAGACAAACGGTAAGAGCTCAACTTGATGTTGTCGTTTCTATTGGTGGTATTCTTGGTCTTTTCATGGGGGCAAGTATATTAAGTGGAATTGAATTAATTTCAATATTTTTAACTCGTATCATTGAAAATGTATTTTTTTAATCAAATTACCTACCAATTACCATTCAACCTTTTTTTTTTTTTTTTCATTTTAACTATAAATTCCTTTTTCAAACCGTAGAAATTCCATACATTCAGAATACAGAAGGACAAACATCAAATTTGGACTTAAAAGATTTGTAAATAAAAAACTAGTATTTTTGCACTAAAAACGACTTTTGGTGAAAATCCCTGTAAACACTCTGAAAAATTCACTTTGAATGATAGTGAGTGAGGCTATGTTTTGCAACGGTTTTTATGGGCACTTTTTACTCTCTCCTCCATTTTATGCAATAAGGTGGGATTTTCCAAAAATTATATTTCAAAAAATTTTCCTAACACAACAGATCCTTCAAAATCATAGAAGAAAGGTTTGTAAAAATGCAAAAAATGAGATATACACATATGAGAGACTATATTTTGAAACGGAATGTAGCAGTATTATCTATTTGAACAATGCAATGGAATAAGCTAAGATTTTAATTTATGAAACTTGGAAAATTTTGTAACTTCAGTTTTACTGCGAAAAGTTTATTTCAATATTTTAGCAAAAAAGAACTTGAAAAGATCAATTTATATGTATGTATCGTTACATATACCTATACATATACATACATATATCATATTTTTAATTTCTTTATTCTCACCTTTTAAGTAAAGAATAAAAGAAACTGAAACTGGTTTTTATTATATGTATATTAAGGGGATTCACTCTTTGGTGCAAATAGGTATTGCATCGTAGCATTCGGTGTATCGTAGCACGAATTTCAAACGATACAACAACAATTCGTGCTACGATACACCGAATGCTACGATGCAATACCTATTTGCACCAAAGAGTGAATCCCCTTATTATATTATTATGCAAATACCTATTTAATTGAATCTTATACGAATGCATAAATAAATGTAATATATATTGTACAAATATGTATGTACATATATAGATACATAATATATACGTACTATCTAATGTAGAGAAAGTCATAAGTTTCCTTCTTTGAAACTTTCACAGTACTACTTTAAACTCGATATTGTGTGATAAAATTTTAAACTATTGCATTGTAGGTTGAACGTTTCTCTTCAAAATGAAATAATTGTTGTTCTTTTTTTAAATATGTACATCACATAGTACACTGATAAAAAATTATTTATAAATTATGTATTTATTGACATAAAAATACCATGAAATACCTACATATTTATTAATTTTATTTTATTTTGATTATAAGTATTTGATTTTGAGCATTATGTACAATATACTACATTATTTTTAAATTTTTGTTGCAATAATTTAATTATGCAAAGTATGTATTATGTAAAAGCAAAGACTAAATTAGATTTTTCAGCCAACTTTAATAAAATAATTACTTTGTACGGACAAATAAGAATTTAACGCTGTCGAAAATATTTTTGTATTGTTTGTTTTTGTGATATTTATAAATGACTGTAACAATTTAACACTCATAGTGACTAAACACCACCTCTTATATAAAAAGTTAAAAATCATAACATATTCGAGCGCTAATTTCATGAACAACTGCCAATTTGCCGTTTTGATTTGATCCATCTTTTAAATTCTATCGCTCAACTGTAAAATGAAGCCTTTCTTAGTATAAGTTCCGGTTTTTTAAAAGAAAATTTACAACATATTCTATGAAAAACTGAACGTGTGATATGAAAATATGAATTGTCAGCAACATCAGAGATTATAGTCAATCATTCAGAATTATTATATGTGTATTAATAGAAGTAAAAAAATATGATAACCATATAAGAAATTAAGATCTATAAACTGTAAAATTAAGTTAGTTAGAGTTACTTTAAAAGTACCTACCTTCACAAAAAGATGTACTCAGCAAAACAACTGTTGTGATTAGATTGAATAAAAAGTTTTTCCAGTAAGTCATTTTTTGGAGCTTTGCTTATACTGTAATATTCTTGTATTTTATGTATGTACATAAAAAAATAGTGATAATTTAAAGTTTAAACTTTCTTTGTTATAAACTTAAGCAACTAAAAATATTACAAAATTTATTCTTTAATGTTAAAGTGTATTTTGCACATATTATGGAGTTATTTTGTGACTTAGTTACTATATGATCTTATATATTTAAATTTGTTAGTATTAAATTTAAATTTAAATTTATTTACTGAAAAAATAAAAAAACCCTTAAAAAAAGTCTAAACTGAATGTAAATGAAATGAAAAATGTTCTTTTAATTTTATTTCATTCATTTTTTCAATCACTTTGTCACAAATTTTAAATTTAAAAACTCATTCAAAATTTAGTTTTATTTTTCAATTCACTTTAAAAATGATAATTATACTATACATATATTTCTTAAAATATAAGCTTCACTAACTCTCAATAACGACTGACTTAGGCATGAGTTTGGTCATGTTTCAAAAAATTTTTCACTAAAAACGGAAAAGTTAATACTGAAATTACCATTAGTACGACACTTTCTTTAAATTCAATTATATTTTTAATGATGTTTTTAACGAGTGTTATTAGTAAGATCGATTCAAATAAGCATTAAGGTCGATCCACACACATCCGATCCGGTACCGGTCTGGTTCCCCTTCGTCACATCAGATTCAGGCATTTTTACATGTTTGTATGTCATTTGAATGTATCTATTTCACACACGTATATCCCGGTTCCGATCAGAAATCACATACATACATAAATGCAAAAATATCTGAAATTAATCGGATGAACCGGAGTCGTATCGGATGTGTGTGAACTGACCTTTATACTAATTTTAACAAACAACTATAAAATTAAACATTAAAAATTATTAGAATTATCACATATTGATTATTAATCACTTGGAAATAATTGTAACATCAAAATTATGTATATACGTTGTCCGAAATGTTTTTTTTTTTTTTTTTTAGATTTTATAGGTATGTAATTAAAACAATGTCGTGTACTGTATAACAGTTAAAATTTTCACGGTTATTTATGCACAATACTACAATTTAAAATCGTAGTTCTTTTTTTTTTTTTTTTTTTAAATAATCAATTACATATAACAAAAACACAATAAAAATATAAGAGAAGGCTAAATAACAATAAGCACTATATTATGTTCCAAAGATTTATTATACTTTCCAAGTTTTAAATTTGTAAGCAGAATAGAGTTTCTTTTGAAGACCAACAATATTTATAGCATATAAAAATGTTATTTTTTTATTTATTTTTTTTTTTTTTTAAATTTTAATGACGGTTAAATGTTTATTGGGACCCCAGTCAGCACAGAATACATCATTGATAGATCAGTGACAGATTCAATTGATGTAAAGGATATGTCCATCCGATACATTTTTGATATATGAATCTGACATTATTTTACAAAGGTGATGGTCACTTTTGCCGGCAGAAATCGACAGAACTCGGTAAATTCGAGATCGTTTGTATCAAATACTCATATCAAAGATGTATCGTAGACGTATCAAACAGATATATTCTTGACATCATTTGGATCTGTCACTGATCTATCAATGATGTATTTTGTGTGCACCAAATAGTCACATAAGAGATATAGGTTTTCTAATAGGACATGTTATAGACATTATGTATACTTCTAGATATCCATGGAATAATAGGCAAGAAAATTTGAATTAAAAGAAAAATCAATTTGTTATTAGTACTTTAAATAAATTAAATATTTAATTATCATAAAATAAATAAATGTCTAATTTATTTATAACAACTATAACAAATGGAAAATATTTAAATAATAATTATTTTAATCAAAATTATTGAACTATGGTCTATGACTATTCACTTTTAAATTACGACTGGTATTGAAGTGACACTAACAAGTTTTCACAATAAATTGCGAAAATTATGAAATTCTATACGCAGCGGAAAATATTTTGGTTATCATCGGACACGAAATAGTAGAATATAAAACCGAATGAAATGGGAATGATTTCATATATTCATCATTCCTTCATAACACATTCCACATACATCTAAAAGGATATACTCTATCTAAGTTATATAATTATCTTAGGTCCATGACATATCAAAAGAGTATCTTTATATATGTATATTCAATTGTTCGGAAGGCAGATCATGCAACGAAGTCATATATCAGTAAATAGATAGATGGGAATATATGTCTTTCGATGTTGACTGGGACGTTCTTCACTTTTACAAAAGAAAAACATGTTGGATACATATGTAATACCTTTGATATGAGATATACTATATACACCTGTTTCAAATGAAATAGAGCTAACTTGAAAATAGTACGAGAGATAAACTTATAATTCATATTTATAAATGCATATAGTATGTAATGTACATATGTATTTATATATAGGTATACAGTATAGGTAGGTACTTATGTACATGAATATATACATATGTATATATATTCTTTGGATCTCCAAAGGTATACATATTATATCAAATTAAAAACTGTTGTATCACCAAGTACACACCAAGTAGCATTACAACCGTCGCAAACTAGTTTAAAACCCGTTTTTACAACTGCTCAAAATACATCTGATGGTGGCACGACCAAGTTGTAACGAGTATGAATGTATTACAACCATCATCTAAAATTATTGACTATTCTTATTATACCAAGTTGGAAAAAAATTGTTACAACTAGCGCATTACTACCCGGTGTATTTTGGCTGTATGTGATTATTATCCAAATCGACCAACAACTTTACTTTTTCTTATCTTGTTGCACAAAATGTCATTTAAAAAAAAAATTCTTATTCCTCTGCTACAAGCTTTAAACTTACTCATTAAAGTGTACTTCACACTTGACGATCTATCTATTGTAACAACAACAAATTACATTAGTCAAATGATAAGTCATAAGATAAGTCGTTAAGTGTGAAGTACACTTAAGCATTGCACAGATGCAATTTTTTTAATAGATGATGCGCATCCATTTCAGTGTTAGGTTAGGGATGTATACTTGATTTATTAATTGAAGTCAGTACAAGCAAGAAAGGCATACTTTTCTATACTCTTTTACATTTCGTTTGTATAAATCTGTCTCGTGTGTGGGGTGAATATGTTTTCAGGGAGGTAGAAAACTGAAATTTTGCCAGAACGTTTTTTGAAAGGTTAAAGTTAAGTTTGAAAGGTTAAGTGATAAATTTATAGGATAAAATGCATAGAAACGTTGATTTTGCTGGAAACAACTTCTACGGTGACCTTCTCATTTACCTACTACACAAGTATTTATACATATAGCTAAAATTATTTCAGTTGAAAGTTCATTGCGCATGTTTTACATGGCGTAGTGATCTTCTTGTGTATACATATACGAAAGAAAAAACCTGTTTGTTAGAATTCACAACAACAAGAATGCATGTGTGTAAGTATCTTTTCTTCTGCGCATGCCAACGTAGTACAATACGAAACTTCAACTCTTTTGGGACAAGCTATAGTACATGCGTTAGACATGTTCGCAACGGAATGCCTTGAAAAAGGGTTCAACAAGGCCACAGTCTATACATAATCTCAGACAGTCAGGCAGGGCCGTTTCAAGATTGTCGTAGGCCTTAGGCACTTTGGATTAGGAAGAGTAAAAAAAAAAGGGCAATTTGTTGTCTATGCGCGGGGCCCCTAGAGTTGCCTAACGAATTTTCTAACGAGCAAAAAAGAAAAGGTCAATTATAAAATTTGAAGTAGGTATGTATATTAATTTTTAAACTTTCGTAGGCCCTTGTAGAATCGTAGGCCCTAGGCACAGTGCCCATTGTGCCTATAGCATAAGACGGGCCTGTAGTCAGGCAGCACTTAAAGCTTTCAATGCACACAAAGTTGCATCGAGGCTAGTGTGGGATTGCCTGAAGACTGTCAAAAAACTTGCTAAGACCAACAAAGTATATCTTACGTGGGTCCCGGAACAAAAGATATTAGACGATTAAAGGTAACGAGCTCGCAGGTTCTTTAGCTAAAAAAAAGGTGTAACTCTAATTTCCTCGGACCGGAATTCTTCTGTGGTCTGCCAAAAAGCCACACAAAACGAAATATCAAGGAATGGAAAATGAAGAAATGTTTTAAGAAGAAGAACATATGTTTTATTTTCGTCTTATTTTCTGTATGGTGGATGAAAATATACAAGACTTTTGTTTATATAATTGAAATAGTGCCTTTTTGTTTAAATTTTGAGTTGAAGTAGAGCAAAGGTTGAACTAGGATAGAAAATTTTGTTATATAATTCATAAAATTTAGTTTTTAATGTAAAAAATACAGCTTCCTTGGTATTAAGAAATAAATAAGTTTTTATAACATAAATAATAATAATATTCAGTTTTAAGAGAAATAATAATAGTAAAAAATAACAAAAACAAAATAAAGTTCAATGAATACAAAGAATTGGCACTTAATATTTAAATTTACTGCGGCTTAGCATTTTCATTTTGTTTTCTGCTCCATTGAAGTTTATTTATTCTGAGTTGAGCAGCCCTTAAACTGCGTTTTAATAATGTCTCAAACTCAATTTTTCCTATATTTCTGTCTTTTATTTTCTATACAATCTAAAAATTAAAAATAATTTGTAATCGTAATGAATAAAATATCTAATACAAAACGTGAAAACGATTACCAAATAAAGATCTATCATCAGAAACTACCATTTTGAAAACTTTTGTTAGATCGTGTTTACCTTTAAATCTTTAATCGTAAGAAAGTATTTTTTTTTTTGAAATTTATTGATTATTATTTATTAGATTAATTATAAAAGATTGTATATATATATATACATATATGCATATTAAATATCTTACAAACTCTTTTTTAACTTTTCCATTCTAAAGAGCCTCTTCCAAAATTTCTAAATTTTGTTCATTTTCAATTGGGAATTTTACGGGTAACTCGGGAGCTTGAAAATTGACAAAAGTGTCGTCTATCAAATGATTACAAAGTTGCTTTAGCATTACATGTTGCTGTGTGAGTATTCTTTGAATTGTTTGAACTAAAATACATTAATAATGTAGAAAAAATATTTTGTAAAGCTTACAAATATAATTACTATTTTTGCAGCAGCAACAACTAGAGTTTTCACAGGTTTTGAATTCATAATTTGGGGATTCTGATGTATTTTCCGCTGCCTCCAATTTGTGCTTTTTCAAATTAAGCCTTTTCTGGATCATGTCACGCCATTTCTATTTTTGTCTCTTCAGCTGAGAAAATCATTTCCGGTGGCTTTTTTTCAATAATATACGGGGCTGTAAAAAATTACTTTTGTTTTTATGACACCACTAATTGAAACTTATTACTTACAGTCAGTCGGAAGACTTTCAAAAAATTTCTCGAAGATCTAGTGAAACGAAAGTGTTGTAATTAATAAAAATGCTTTCAGACTGTGGTTGAGAATTACTTTCAATTGCATTTGTGGGAAAAACATTTTCTGTAAATAAAGATTTTTAAAAACTTATTATTACTATTACTATTGTTAAGAGTTAGGTTTAAAAAACAGAATAATAATGTTAGTTTTTTAAGTAAACCATGTATCTCTTTATATAACAGGAAACATTTAAATTTATGTGTCCTGTATTTTTTATAAGTTAAATAGAATAGCAAAAGTGTTAAGAATATGAAAACAATATTGTACACAAAAATCATTTTAATTTTTATCCTTTTAAATAAATTCAATATGCACAACATTAGTTTAATAAAATAAATGTCCCTAGTAATATAATACTAAGGTAAAACAAATGTATCTATCGCAAGGAAGACAATAAAAATTGATCCTTATCTTAAGATAGATACTTGAAAATATTTATAAAAAGGGGTAGAAAAAAGGATGCACCTTTATCCTATGCAGGATGAATAAATTAAATGATTTTTAGTTTTTTAGTTTTTTATATTACTTAATATGTATTTGTTTGTATTAGTAAAACTTAAGATTTTTATAATATATAAATAAGAATATTTCAGTAAATAAAATGAGTTCTTTTCGAACATTGAAAATAGAAGTATCTTTTAGTTTCATTTTTAAAAAACTCCAAAGGAATATTTACTAAGTAAATTGTACATAGATTTTGGATACAAGAATTTAAAGTCTATTCATCGAACTGAAAGGGTGATTTACTTTTTCAGTATAGTTATACAATTCTTAGTACAATATTCACCGCGGTTAATAAAAGAATTAATTGATTCAAATAATCAAAACAGTTCAACAATGAATATTGAAAATGTGAAGTTGTCATCTGAAACTACTTCTAATACTACGTTAACCACTTATATTGAAAAAAATAATGTGCCAAAACAAATTCTTCTTGGAACAATTATGCTACAAGTAATCAACTCCACTGGAGAAGCAATTGATTGTCGTGTTATCCTAGATTCAGGATCACAGATTAATATAATTTCTAAAAGATTACAAGAAAAGTTACACTTGAAATCAGCACCAAATTCTTTATCCATATCAGGAATAGGAAAAATTAAACAAAAAGTACAAGAGTGTAAATTTACTAATTAAATCCAAAATAAATGGATTCAGTACAAGAATAACTGCTTTTGTATTACCAAATATAAGGTCATTACAACCAGCAGACGTTATTAAGGTTTCCAATTGGAAAATACCTCAGAATATAAAGTTAGCTGATCCAGAATTTCATGTTCCACGTAAAGTAGATTTATTATTAGGAGGCAGGAGCAGAAGTTTTTTATGAATTTTTGTCAATAGGGCAAATTAAACTTGGCAACCAAATGCCTACATTGCAAAATACTATCTTTGGTTGGATAGTAATGGTATTGTTCCTGGTTCACAAAATAATAAAACAGCAGTATGTGGTGTTACAACAATTCAATCAGAAAATAATTTGGAAGAACAAATTGAAAAATTTTGGATGTTAGAAGAAGTTGACAATCTAAGAAAATCCAAAATTTTGAGTAATGAGGAGTCAAAATGTGAAACTCATTTCAAGCAAAATGTCAAGAGAGACAGTAATGGGCGGTTTATAGTAAAACTTCCTTTTATAGGTGATCCTGATCAATTAGGGGAATCGGCAGACATAGCTGTTCGTCGTCTTTTAGCCATTGAAAGACGACTTGCAAAAAATTCAGAACTCAAAACTCAACTCAAAAATATTACATTTTGTTTCTAAAAATTGATGAGAGGAAGTTTTATATTTGGCGTCGTATAACTTGCGCCCTGTTGTAGTGATCTTTTTGGTGTCTTAGGGAGTTTTGTAGAGAATGAAAAGCAGAATATTGTGCAAAAATTTTAAGTCAATGTCTTTACAGGGTCCCGAGATATTTACCTTTCAAGTCGGATAAAAATCCGTAAAAAATTACGAAAACGATCAAAAATAGAATGAAGTGTTAATTTAAATGTTTTTAGATTTCTTGTCTTGTTTTAAAATTTATTTTGAAAACAAACAAAAAATACAAGAAAAGCGTAAAGGATAATTTTAAAAATGACCCTTCAAAATTATCTTTTTATAATCAAATTTTACTGACCAACGAAAAATATTATAATTATAAATTCATTTAATAATTCCATAAAATTAAATATCAATGTAAAACAGATTTGAAGAGGTAGGTCAAGAATAGGATCAAAATAAGCAAACAAAAATAAAAAATGCTTGAAAAAAGAAAAAACATAAAAGCAAAGAAAAAATCAAGCCAAAAAATACTAACAAACAAAATATCATTTTTTTCAGCTGCAAAAAAATGACACAGAACTATAAAGAAAAATAACACAACAACTAAAATCATTTGTTTTAAGCATAATAATGTATATGTACATATAATATGTATAACAACATATAAATATGTATAGTTTCATTTACAATGGTTTTGTTTTTTGTTATTTTTCATATTGATCATAAAGCAATATACATACATTAAAAATCTCGAAAAGGGAGAAGATCTATACCTGTATAATATATTTTAATACTTTTTGTGTATATAGAATAGAAATACACAAATAATGTAAAACAGCTGTTTTCGCTTGCGTGTGTGCATTCAATCTTCAGAACATAACGTAAAACAAAATTAACTATTGAAAGCATTTTCTTTTTCATAAAAAAGACAAATGTGATACCTCCTTCTCTGTCCGCACAGGGCCTGTTTACGGTTTTGTTTCATTTCCTTTTCGCATCTCTGTTATATATATATACTTTTTGAGTAGTTATGTCGATTTTCACCACCAGAGTATTTTTAATTTTTAAATCTTCCAAAAGATGGATTTGACTTTTTTATGGTTATGTACTTTGTTTTCTTTTGAATTTTTTCACATTAAATACATAAAGTAAAAAGATAAATTTATCAAATTTATCAAATAAATCTCGTTTTTTGTCAAAAACCTAAAATAGACAGTGAGAACGTAAGTTAAATAATTTTTTTAGATTTTAAATTAAAGAGGATAATATTTTTTTCACTGTTAATGTTGATCAAACTAAAAAAAAGTAGTGAAGACAGTAATGATGATGATTCACCTCGAAATACACAGCCGATAGAACAAATATTCAACAATAACATATTTGATTTTGATAATATAAATTTATTAAATTAAATAAAGCTAAAATACAATACAAAATTTAATGAAGATTATTTATAAAAACATGCAACAATTATGAAAAAATGGCTTTTTTGATTTTCTTACCTCAACAAATACATACGTTTGCATATGTATGTACATTTTTACTAAACTTAAACAGGAATCCATTTTTATAACAAAGAAGAGAAAAATTTACACAGATTTGAAGAATTAAACCGTTCCATTTATTACTGGTGATGAATTAGGTACTCTCAACTACTCCGGAGTAGATAAAAATACCAAAATGAAACGCAGCTATTATTATAAGAATAAAATATTTAAGTTACAATGATAAAATATGTGTTAAGGTTTGAGCTTTTACTTTTTTATAAGAAATTTGAGGGTAGTGTCCTTTGTTAGCTTAGTTTGCGGTATCAATCTTGCAGTCCCAAATTTTGACGGTTAATTTGCTTATTTGCGAGATCAAAAACAATCGAGGATACTATTTCTATCATTTCAGCTGGCAAGTCTTGCTTGCTTACTTGCTAGAGAATCGAGGATATGGGTCATAGTGTTACTTTGCCAGCTTTGAATACGGAATATTTTCGGCCCATAAAAAATGGAAAAAGAAGAAGACTGCTTCAAAAGTTATATTTCTATAAGTATCGTAGGTACTAGCTGCTTTCGATTTGCCATTTCCAAGTACTTGCGAGTACTAAAATGTGTCTTGGATAAATGGGTAAATCGAATGACACAAAAATTTTGATAGATGTCAAAACCTAAAAATAATTTTTATTTTGTCATATATACATACAAAAAAGAAAAACACATCTAGTGCTCTTAGTTTTTAACTATAAAGCCCTCTGTTGTAAAAATTGTGCGTAACTGCTTGTATCTACTTGAAAAATTTTACATGAGTAGCTACGTGTAGATGATTTAGCACAGACTTCCACCTTATCTACTCGCAAGTACTTGAAAGTGGCAAATCGAAAGCAACTATGTACTATGAAAAATTACAAAATATAAAATGCAAACTTTATATTTACTAAAATTTTTAAAACAACTTACATATTTTTACAAAAGATGTAGATAAAAGTAAATATGTTTACAAGTAAAATCACAAAGTCTGCAAACCACTAAATGCAAATAAGGTCAAGATGAACAAAAGTTAGAATATTTCATTGAAAAAAAGGAAGATGCGAGCTTTGTAACATTAAAAAAATGCAGCTAAAACTGTATTCGAGTCTTTTTGTCCTGAAATATCTTCAAATGGAATAATATGTAAAATAAAAGAATTAAATGACGTCAAAACTGTGAATGCCGGATGGCGTTAGCTTCGTTTCATGTGTTTCTACGAAGTGGTTTCTCTTATAATATTTCAATAACTTCACTTTTACTGGTACAGCAAACGTTTCCACACCAGTAATCAGTATGTACATAGCTGGAGATTCAGATGATTTATCAATGTCACATAAAGAGCTTCCAAGTTTTTCATTCAAATAAAAAAAAAAAAAAAACCTAAAAAAAAGCATCCTTAATGGATCGTTTACAACCGAACGTGGAAAATTTTACCTGTTTAATGCTAAGTTTACATAACAGATTGAAACGTAGATTTTGCTGCATTTCTTTCTTCTATTCGTCAGAGTATATATCTGCCGTACAAAGGCTAATCGCGTCAATTACATTTTCACTCATTTTGAGGTAAATATATTTATGATATAATATATAGTTATATATATGAACTGAAGGAAAAATTCTCTATTAAAAAATATGTCTATATATTATATATTATATATATAATTTAATTTTTCCACTAGTTCATATATATATAACTATATATTATATCATAAATATATCTAAGTCAAAATGAGTGAGAATGTAATTGACGCGATTAGCCTTTGTACGGTAGATATCGCTTTCGCATTCATACCTCGGAGTGAGATTGCAGAGTCAGCGTCAGATTAGGCTCTACTTCTACTTTTCAATCTGGATGTTCGAAAAATTAGTTCCCACTGGTTAAAAAAAATTACGTTCCACTTGGAATGAAAGTTTTTTTAAGAACTTTCATGTAAAAAATGTAACGATAAAAGTTTTTTTCGAAATTTATTTAAATTTGAACTTAAAATTTCGAAGTATTCAAAAGCTATTATTGTTGACGGTTATTGTTTTTACAAAAAAAGGATAATTACATTTTTTTTCAATGAAAATTTAACAAAAACAGAAAAAGATAAATTATTTTTATTCATTGAAAGTGTTCACAGTGAAGATTTGTTACGAAATATTTCAAACAAAGAATAAAAAGATATGTCAGTTTGAATTCGAATTTTCAAATGTGCTTTATGAGTTCGAAAACATCCGAAAATCGAACTTACTAAACTTCACTCTACGCTGAATTTTAAACAGGTAAAATTTTCCACGTTCGGTTGTAAACGATCCATAAAATTCAGCGTAGAGTGAAGTTTAGTAAGTTCGATTTTCGGATGTTTTCGAACTCATAAAGCACATTTGAAAATTCGAATTCAAACTGACATATCTTTTTATTCTTTGTTTGAAATATTTCGTAACAAATCTTCACTGTGAACACTTTCAATGAATAAAAATAATTTATCTTTTTCTGTTTTTGTTAAATTTTTATTGAAAAAAAATGTAATTATCCTTTTTTTGTAAAAACAATAACCGTCAACAATAATAGCTTTTGAATACTTCGAAATTTTAAGTTAAAATTTAAATAAATTTCGAAAAAAACTTTTATCGTTACATTTTTTACATGAAAGTTCTTAAAAAAACTTTCATTCCAAGTGGAACGTAATTTTTTTTAACCAGTGGGAACTAATTTTTCGAACATCCAGATTGAAAAGTAGAAGTAGAGCCTAATCTGACGCTGACTCTGCAATCTCACTCCGAGGTATGAATGCGAAAGCGATATATACTCTGACGAATAGAAGAAAGAAATGCAGCAAAATCTTCATTTCAATCTGTTATGTAAACTTAGCATTACATTTGACAATAATATGGTTTTTTTTTCTGTGCTTGTTATTCCTCATGGGATTATAGCTCCTCAAGTTAACTTAAAGTTTTTTTGACAATTTTTCTATCCTATACGTTTACCTACAATTTAAAGTGAAATGCGAACCACTGAATTCGTTGGTAAAGAACGAATTTATTCGTATGACAGGAGTGGTACTGATATTTTTTGTAGTTGCTTTTTAGGACTTGCTTATGGTCAGTAAACAATGTCACAAGGGCAATAATATAGTATCAGAGCCCAATAAATAAGTTATTATGTGTCTATGCATTTGTACAAAAACCTTCGATTTTTCAGTAATTCGAAGTGACTCCAACGGTAGATTCTTTCTGTGGCAACTGGCAACTCTAAATGTATTATTCAAATGCTGACAACCTTTTTAAATTGTTCTTCGAAAATACATTCCTTACCTTCAAAATCGTTTTTTCCGGAACCTTCTGGACATCTGTTTTTTTGTTCCATACAACTTATAACAAAGCCCAAATTAAACTCAAAAGTTATTTTTAATATTAAATTACTATTGATGAATGATATTAGGACAGAAATTTAGTTCAAGCAAAAAGTACTTTAGGAATACATAGAAAAAGTATTATGACACAGCCAGGCAAAATAAAAAAATAGTGCTTCAATACTTCAGTTCCTAGAAGAAAAATCATAAATTACTATGGTGTTCTTGCTTATAAAAGATTTTTTCTAAAACTTTTATTGAATGATAAATACTTATGTAAATAAATATCTTAAAAAGTACTTTGGGGACCAAATATTTATCACAGTTAAATACAGATTTTCACCTACAACAAAATTTTTCAGTGACAAAGCAGAATAAAACATGACTGACGATAGTCGCCCGATTTTATCTGAACATGCCACACTGATTTTTATAAGGAAAAAGGTATCATGTCATATCTACCGTACAAAGGACAATCGCGTCAATTACATTTTCACTCATTTTGAGTTAAATATATTTATGATATAATATATAGTTATATATATGAACTGAAGGAAAAATTCTCTATTAAAAAATATGTCTATATATTATATATTATATATATAATTTAATTTTTCCACTAGTTCATATGTATAACTATATATTATATCACAAATATATCTAAGTCAAAATGAGTGAAAATGTAATTGACGCGATTGTCCTTTGTACGGCAGATATGTTATGATGGTTATTTTTTCTAAATAAGTCTATTGATCTGAAACACAATATTCCCAAACATATGTATGTTCTTAAATAATGAATTATTAAGTGGAAAAATGTATCTTATTTAAATTTTCATTAAATTCATATTTTCCTTCCATCATAGAAAAGACTTAAAAACTTAAAATTTTGAATTCAAAATATCTTTCCACCTTGCACTAAAGGGCAAGGCGCTTTTTTACGAAAAGAGTGTTTTTGTTTGTAAAGGTGTAAAACTGAGATTTTTAAAAGAATTTACTTTATATGATATTAATTACTAAGTAAGAGACCTCCTCTGTAGTTGCCTGACTTTATCTAGGATAAGGATGCGTACATATGTGAAATTCTGATGTGATGAGAATGGAAGCCATCTATTCTCAATATGTGGACAAGACAAGGTTATTTCGTTTATTAGAAAAACGGGATGTTGAGTACAATGTATTCTCCTGTCTGAGTGGTCGTGAATGCCGGGAATGAATTCAAAAAATGCTGTTGCTGTGAGGTTTAATTTGCTAAAACCGCATTTCTAGTTCTCGCATTAAGTTTAACAAAATCCGTAAAAAATTGATGTGATCATTAATTAAGCTTCAATTATGTAAATAAGTAGAAGATAAACCTATTTTTTTAAATTTTCTTATTATCTTCAAGGATCTTTTGTCTTCTGTGCATGTTTTCCTAACACGTAAGTATTTTTAGTTTTCGTTTAATTTAATTTTTAACAAGTAGAGAACCGAATACATAAAACAAGTGCAGTATGTACGAGTAAAGGCCTAACCAAATTTGGCTTCAAGCCGCTCAAGTCAAGTTATCGAAAGTTACTCAAGTTAGCATGATAACCATATTTGACTTGTCTGACTTCTTTGACTTGGGCATTAAGTGAGGTTAAGTTATATTTTTTTTTATTCATATTTATTAAGATTTTTTATAAATATTATTACATACATACATATGTATATGAAATTTATAAAGTTTTTCAAAAATATTGTCTTTTGTTTTTGTTGTCAAAACAAATTTTACTCAAGTCACTCAATTTCGTGTGCTATGAAGGCACATGAACTAAAGTCAACGAAAATTCAAAATTTTCGTTCAATTTGACTTGAGCTGACTGCAGCCTTTTATGGTTTGCTTGATTTAAAATAACGTAATCACACTTTTGAATTGAGTGGCTTCAAGCCAAATTTGGTTAGGCCTTAAGGCCGTCAAAATTTTTAAAAGCATCGAAACTGGGTATCGGTATCGAACCTATCTATGGTATCGATACCTCGATAGTATCGGGAGAAAAGTACTGTATGTATATTTGTTTGTTTTATTAAATTTTATACGATAATTTCCATTAATTTTTTCTTTTCTATGCAAAAGTATACATTTTTTGAAAGACTGTTAAAATATTAAAAGAATTATAGCCGTTATTCTGATAGTCATCTCATTTATAAATCAACGTGAATAGTCACATCATGTCACTTCTTAATTGGTATTCCAGTACTCACATGAAGTGAGAGAAAGAATAATGTGGTAATAAATGGTAGCACCGTTGAAATGTTTTTTGGTTAAAATTGTTCAACTGATAGAGTTTCTAAAACTTTAAATTTTTTAATTTTTCTCATATTATAATACATGAATGAATATTAACAAATACACCCATTTAACTTGATTGAAATCAGTGAAGTAGAGTGAAAAGAAGGATGTACATATATATGCAATACAATGTGAATAATTTTCAATTTCTATAATTTTTTAAATACATATACAAATATATAATATACAAAAAATAAGATTTGAATCGAGATCTGTTTTGTTTTCAAACTAACTTCTGAACTATAATACAGAGTCCAGACGAGACTTTTTTATGTCAAGACTTATGTCAGGACATTGTTCATGTCTTGCCATATTTTTCATATCTAGGCATTTCATGTCTTGCCATTTCAAATAAGTGAATATAAAGTGTAAAATTTTTGAAATATGTTTTTGTGAAATTTTGTCCAAATAACTTTGTAAATTTAAAAATTAATTTAAATTTATTAAAAAATTCACATTTGCAATTTTTCCTCTCGATGAAAGTCTGATAAATCAGATACATTTGCACAAAACATATGAAACCGCCATTTTGTTTGCTCATGTCTGCAAGACATCGTAGCAAAGACATAAGTCTTGACATCGATGTCTTGCCATTTATGTCTGCAAGACATAAGCGGTCTAAATGAGACATATTCGATGTCAAGACACAAGTCTTGACATAAAAAAGTCTCTTCTGGACTCTGTATAAGACATCGTAGCAAAGACATAAGGCTTGACATCCATGTCTTGCCATTTATGTCTGCAAGACATATGCGGTCTATACGAGACATATTCGATGTCAAGACTTATGTCTTGACATAAAAAAGTCTCGTCTGGACCCTGTATAATAAAATGTTTTTTATTCATTATTTATACACAAAAATATATATACATTTT
The DNA here is from genome assembly GCA_932526495.1 of Bombylius major. Classification (NCBI taxonomy): domain Eukaryota; kingdom Metazoa; phylum Arthropoda; class Insecta; order Diptera; family Bombyliidae; genus Bombylius; species Bombylius major. The sequence continues at coordinate 22,368,547 of OW052043.1, forward strand.
TTTAAATTTCAAGTATTTTACTTACAAAAATTGACGTATTATGTCTATTCACTCAGACTTTGACACTCAGGACTCAGGAGATATTTTGAAGTGACACTAAAACTCACTTTAAGTGACGATTTGTATATGGTGACTGTAAGAATACCAATTTTTATCACTTACTTGATTAACGATTTACAAGGGAGATGTCTTTCAGTCTTAAATATTAAACACAGTTTTATTTTACACTAAAAAAGTTAGCATTAAAGTTTAGTATATGGTGTCGTTAAAAGTTATATCGAAAAAAATAGAAGTTTATTTGAAAATATTTAATTTTTTTTTTTTTTCGAATCTGTTTAGAAAGATTAGGTTTAGATACCTTAAATTTTTAATGCAAACGATATGAAACACAGACAGAAATTTGTACCTATATAATATGTAAATTATAACAATGAAAATATCAAATGCAATAAAATGTATGTACATTCGCTTTTACTTCAACATTTATGGTATCTATATCAACTATATTTCTTGAATGATGATTTAACAAAATCATGCGTGTAAAATTTTCAATGTTTTTTGCTATTTCATACTTTTTAATACTTTTTTTGGTTATATTTAGTTTTTTTTTTATTTTATTTTATTTTTTTGTTGTTGATACTTTACTTTCAAATGTGACTAACGCAAAAGTTATTAATTTTATAATAATAATTTTATAATCTTATTCTTATAATTTAGATACTTTTTCAAATTTTTGCTTATACAATTTCACACAATACATGTATTTATGTAGCTATGTATGTATGTAATATAATATATATAATAACAATGAGTAAATATAAATATTGCTTAATAATGATTGCTAATTGTTAATAATTAATTTTAATTTTACTTTTGTTATTATAACAAACTACATTTTTTTTTAAACCTTCCTATTTAAAATAATAATAATAACATTTTTCTCAAATATATGCGAATTTTTTATTAATTTCTTTTTTGTTCTTGTTGTTGGTTTTTGTTGTTTAATTTCGTATTAATTATTTAGAATTATATTTGCAAAATTTCTGCAACTCTATAATGTTTTTCTATTTTCTAAATACACAATAAATTGTATATATGTATATATATATATATATATAAATATATATATATAGTATGTACATACATGTTAGTTTTTATAATATAAAGCTTTTTTGAGTCTCGACAGTTATTAAAAAAAAAAAAAAAAAAAAAAAATATGTTTATGTATGTTTATGTATATATTTATGTTCTTTTAAATTATTTTATATTAAGAATTTTTATTGAAATAAATATTTTAATTTTAAATTTAAATTTATTTATTTATTTTTTTTTTTAAATAATGGTGTTATGTATAATGGTGTTTGTTTTGTGCATTTGCATGTGAAGTATTTATGCTACTAACCTATTATATTATATTTGTTTTAATTTAATTTAAAATCTAAAAATGTGGTGAAAAAATTACCTAAAAATAAAACAGTTTGTGTTTGACACTATGAACTGCTTTAAAATTTTTTCGCGGTATTATTTCTAAATATTTTTTCTTAAAAACCTTTTTTTTTTTTAAATTTATTTATTTATTTATTTATTTTTTTGAGTATATGTAATCACATAATTTTTTAATTAGAAATCTTTTTTTTAAATAATTTATTGCTTTCATTCTACGTAAATTTATGCACATATGAGTATTATAACGTATTTCTTTATACACAATTGATCATTGAAGGCCTTATTTACTACTCCTTATTGCTTTTGATACTCGGCGAAATTATTTTACTGTATTTTTATTATTCATTTCGCTGAGCAAAATTAATGGGTAGGTTTTTCGCTGTGATATTAGTTAAAAACATTCCTAAATTTTTTTTTTTTCAATTATTTGAAATTATTTTTGAATTAATATTTGATTGCACTTTATTTCTGCATTTCGTCTATAATTTTAAATTGTTAAAATTTCAAAAAATTAAATGACTTACAAATTGTTTATTTATTTTTTTTTTTCTTATTTACAAATACTATAAAAATTAATATTTTTCAATATTAAAACACATCAATAATTTAATAAATATTCGTTGTTTAATTTCATTGCATTTTGTTTTTTTTGTGTTGCTTATTTTGTTATTTTTTTTTTTTAAATCCTCTTTATCACATTATTTCCATTCACAATACTCAGCAAAAATGTTTCAAAAAATTCAGATTTTTATCAGCCGAAAATAATTTAAATCTAAAATATTAATATAAATTATTAATTTTTTTTTTTGTATATAAAATGAATTTCTTAATCTATTTCATAATAAATCTTATTAATATCTTAAAAATCTTATTATGAGATTATTTAAATTTACGTTTAGTCGTTACTTCTACAACTGTTTGTAATAATTACTACTTTTACTTTTATACAATTCAAAAAAAAAAAATAAAATAAAATAAAATAAATACCTAAATATAAATAAAAAATAAAAAACACACAAAAACTAGGGATTACCCTATGTAGATATATTTCATAATAATGTGCAAGAACTAATATATTATAAGAACTTCGAATATGACATTTTAGTAATTTATATTAGAGAATTAGATTATATTCATATAGATATAAGTTATCTACTATCCGCGCTTTAAAACCTATAATTTAATAATATAAATATGTATGCGTGTGAGTTTATTTTTCTTCATTTTTTTTTTTCATATTCATAAACTAATTTGAACCTAATAATTTGTAGTATTTTTACTTATTTATTTATTCTAGTAAGATAGTAAGATAAACCAGTATGTATAATCATATTGAAAAAACAAAAACTAGCATTTGATCTACATAATTATACATAGTTAAATATTATATTATTTATAGTTAAAGTTTATTTTGTTAATTTTTCATACTTTTTTTTTTTTTTTAAATAGAATAGAAATAAATTAAAAAACATTAGAAAAACTACTTTTTAAAAATTAAAAAAAAAAAAATTATCTTTTTTGAACATGTATTTGTAAATACGCGAAAAAAATAACTACCATGCATCTACATAAGTATGTATATTTTTTTTTAAATTTTGAAACATAAGTATAACACTTTTTAAGTAAATGAATTATACAATAGTATAATATACTATGTGCTGCCTTTTAAAAGTTCATAAAAGTTGTATTTCAGTATCATGTTGAGACATTTTCAAAAATTCAAGCTTGTTTTCGCCACCTTGCATATATATGCATTATGGAATTAGAAAGTACGGATACGTAAATCAAATTTGTAAGAAAGCTTACATGCATTTATGAAGTCTTTTTGCCGTTTTCGAAAATTTTGACTGGAAATCAGTGTCAAATTAGGGACTCAGAGGGTCTATTCTGTTTCGTCGAAAAAATGAGAATGAGAAATTTCCAAAGTTTTTCCCAGTGTTCCGATTCTAATTCAATGAGAAAATGACAAAAACTGTCAAATTATTTTCATATGAGAAAAAAAGTTTCATCACTATATCAGCGTATGAGAATTCTGAAAACAGTGTTTGAAGTGCATTTTTAAATTAATAATTTAAAAAAATAGTCGATTTGGTAACGAAGAAGACATTTTTTATGAGAAATTTAACTAAAAATTGTTGGATAATAAAATTAGAAAAAAAATATTGAATGTTCTCTGAATTTTATTTTCAAATATCAAAAAATTCATATTCAGTATTTTTTTTCTCTAGAATAATTATTAAATTTTTAACTTCGATGAAAAACATTTCAATAAAAAAAAAAAAATAAAGAAAGATGAATTAGGTAGATTCTCTGGTAACGCAGAAGACATTTTTGTGAGAAATTTTATTAAAAAATTTTTGGATAATGAAAGTGTAGAGACTTGATACTTCTACATTTATTACAATTTACCTTCACTTTTGAAACTACATATGCTTATAGAACATTCCATTTTTTTGACCTTTTGTTTTAAATTTAGCTGAAAAAAGGCGTTAACGCAAAAGACTCGTACACAACCTTATTAATACATTCTTAATATTCCCTTTAAGAATTCTGTAAATTGTTAAGTATTTAATAATTGTCACTTTTACTGAAGAAAGTGAAGATTTTGTTTTCAATTTACAAAGAATTGACCAAATACATAAATAAAATAAAATAACAATTTTTATTTTTATTAAAATAATTTTGAATGCAAGTAATGTGATATATTTCATATTTTTGTAATTTATTAACTACATTTTCTATAATTAAATTTTTAAGTATTCAAATATTTCAAGTATTATTTCAAGTACAAAAATGTAGTTAATGTATTACATTTTTACAAACCGATCAAGTAATGAAGTAAATAATATAGGTACATATCTAAGAATGTAAATAGTATAACCTGCTGTCAAATGTCAAAATTCCAAAATCAAATGAGAATTCCAATATAATTCCATTCAGCTGGAAACTCAGCAACAATGTTTCATTATGCAAAACAGAATCGCTTTAATGAGAAAAATGAAAAAATAAAATGAGAAATTGGAATGAGAAATGAAATGCGAAGTTTTTCTCATTCTCATTTTTTCGACGAAACAGAATAGACCCTCAGGACGCAAAATATAAAAGACTCGTGAGTCTATCATTATCCAAATCAAAGTTTCATCTTTACAATGCTACCAACATTAAAAAAAAAGATTATTGAAATTTAAATTTGAAAAATTAAAATACTTTTTGGTGATAAAATTAAATAATTTGAAATATTTACACACATACATAAGTATGTATGTAGTTAAAATAATTTAACTACAATAAATATCTAATATGTTAACGAAATTTCTTACATATAGGTATTCAATTATTTTCTCTTTCACTTTCTTTTTATTTTTAACTATACAGTCTATTTATCTTATTTATTTTCTACGAAATTATATTCATAATTTTTATCTTTTATAACTTAAAAACTCTAGTAGGTAAAACACAAATTTCACAAATTTATTTATTACTTTTCTATTTACTGTTATTTTATTTTATTACTTATTATACCTACATATTTATTTTCTACAAAATTTTATATTTATAATAAAAATAAAAATAAAAAAAAACCTTACAAATTTGTTTTCCAGTTTTTAAAATTGGAAAAAATTAACAAAACGGAAAATATATGACAAGTATCAAACAACATATTTTCAACTATACTATAAAGTTGGTATTACCAGATACCTCCGACACAAAATTCCAAAATTTAAAATTTCGGACTCAGACTCATTTGCATCTTGAGATATGAGATAAGCATTTGGTTTATTTTAATGTATTCCCATTATATATATGCTAGAATAGTTTTGCAATTGAGCTTTTATGTCATGCGTTCTGAGTCTTTAATTTAGAGTTTGGGTATATAATTCAGTAATTTTAAAGTTGCATTGTATGTAAACTAATAAAAATAACAATAAAAATAATATTTATCTGAGAAAATTTTGCTACTTAAATGTAAAAAAAATTGTTAACTAATAACAATCACATATAGTGACACACTTCTTATTTTTCAATATTTGCAATGCAAGTAATTTAAAATGAATTAATGAACAAGTCAATCTTGTGGCAAGCTTAAATTTTTAAAAACGGTCTTGATGTTACTTGCAAATAGTTCTCTTATTCGCCAAAAAAAGTTTAAAATAGGGAAAAACGATACCATCAGTAACAAGCTGTTTTTAAGAGTTCAATGTTTTAGTAAAAACTCAGCATAACATTGATTCTCACACAATAAACCTAAAAATTTATACTTATTTTACATATGTTTACAATTTACATTCCAGATGTGTGCCAGATTTTACTTATTTTATAGTAACTGCAGATCACTTTTAATACATATACATAAATACATGTATACTACATATATCTATAAGTATAAGTATATTTATATACACATTTCAAAAGTGAAGTTATTTTTTAAAAACTTCTTGATATGTCGTTAAACATTTTCACACAATTTTTTTATTAACGTTAAACTCAATCCACATTACAAAAGTATTTTGTCGAATAGAGCATATTCATTTTTCGAACATGCAGGTTGACAATTAGAAGTACAGACTATTATTCTAATGCCAACGTTACATGAGAAAGTCACATTTAATTTGATTAATAAAGAAAAGAAATATACATTAAACAAACTGCATTTATTTTGTAAATTAAAACTAGACTTTTCTGCATATGCATTTACAATTTTTTTTTTTTTTGGTTTAACTACGGTAAAATATGCAATAAAAGTGCCTATTTCATTCTATTCTCCTATTCCTATTTCTTACTACTTATTCTTATAATTACTACCACAGAAAAGTTTCAGATGTCTAATTAAGTACATACATTATGTACATATATGAAAAACCCCAGCAAACAAAACGATAATAAAACGATAAGAATTCTTATTGCCACGGCAAGAATTAACTATTGCCGCAATAAACGTTCTCTGATAGAAAGCGATAAGTTTCACTTGGAAAAAGGTTGACGGATACTCTTATAGCTGTATCTTATAATATTCGTATTGCTACGGCGATAAGAGTTCCAGTAGAATGAATTAAACGAAGGCGATAAGAGCAAATGACAAGAATTCTGCAAGAAATGCAAGAATAATGCAATAGTTATTATACTGCATTATCTTCATTTTAGGCATTATTTACCAAGATTAAGGGTCTTGATATTTAATCAAAATTTGCAAAAAACTTGCAAATATTCAATATAATGAATTATATTGCTCAATACTTACAATTTTGTTTAATAAAAACACTTTATATATATACAAATATACATATTAGAAAAAAATAAAATAAAAACATTAAATTTGCTTTTAACTTTTAATTTAAATAAGTAACCACTTGAAAATAAACTTCCGTACTATACAACACCAATTTTAATATGAAATAAATCCGATATTTAAACTATAGCCGAGAACAATATTTTTTGTTAAAAACAAATTAAAGTGATTTTGCCGTTTGCTAGATAACTCTTATAACATGCAATAAATTCATAATGTATTGCCATTTTCTCGCTCATTCGCATATCATGCAATAGATAACAAATTTTTTAGCTTATTGCCTAACTATTGCCAGCTCGTACAAGCTTGCTTTTTTATTGCTTCTTCGTGTGCTATTGCCATATCGTTTGCTAGCTTTCATGTATTTTGGAGCTACCGGTGTTTTTATAAAACATAAATTTGAATCGACGCTAAAACTTTGCAATTTTCTCCCTCTATTATTTCATAAAAACTTTTAATAATCGCAATAATCTAGGACAGTTTGAAAATAAAAACAATTGAGTATAAAAAATACGAAATACTAATAATTCGATTTTTTTCTGAGAGTGGCTAAAGCTAAGATTATGGATAAGCTTCAAAGATATCGTTGTATTTTTTCTGATCACAAAATTTTCTGCTACATGGTATACCATACCTACATCTTTAACCTTTTCTGTACTACCCCAGCAAACGAAACGATAAGAAAACGATAAGAATTCCTATTGCCACGGCAAGAATTAACTATTGCCGCAATAAACGTTCTCTGATAGAAAGCGATAAGTTTCACTTGGAAAAAGGTTGACGGATACTCTTATAGCTGCATCTTATAATATTCGTATTGCTACGGCGATAAGAGTTCCAGTAGAATTAACTAAACGAAGGCGATAAGAGCAAATGACAAGAATTCTGCAAGAGATGCAAGAATAATGCAATAGTTATTATACTGCATTATCTTCATTTTAGGCATTATTTACCAAGATTAAGGGCCTTGATATTTAATCAAAATTTGCAAAAAACTTGCAAATTTTCAATATAATGAATTATATTGCTCAATACTTACAATTTTGTTTAATAAAAACACTTTTTATATATACAAATATACATATTAGAAAAAAATAAAATAAAAACATTAAATTTGCTTTTAACTTTTAATTTAAATAAGTAACCACTTGAAAATAAACTTCCGTACTATACAACACCAATTTTAATATGAAATAAATCCGATATTTAAACTATAGCCGAGAACAATATTTTTTGTTAAAAACAAATTAAAGTGATTTTGCCGTTTGCTAGATAACTCTTATAACATGCAATAAATTTATAATGTATTGCCATTTTCTCGCTCATTCGCATATCATGCAATAGAGAACAAATTTTTTAGCTTATTGCCTAATTATTGCCAGCTCGTACAAGCTTGCTTTTTTATTGCTTCTTCGTGTGCTATTGCCATATCGTTTGCTGGGACTCTACTACATACATGTATGTATATGTATAAATATAATATTAATTCGATACATTTAAAAATATTTTTACTGTTTATAAGTATGATTTAAAATTTTGATAAGCATATATGCATACATATATTTTGTTGTTCTTTTTTTAAAAAAATTCGTTGTTTAAAATAGGTTGACCTTTCATAATAATCATAATACAATATTTACATTCTGTTCCAATTATTTTTACAATCTATTAAGGCATTTGAGTAATGACATTTATTTGTTATTAAAGCAGAATTAGTAATGTATTTTGAATTATTTGTAGAAACTTTAATTATATATGTATGTATGTATATGTAATTGATACTGTTTTTTCATTGTGAAAAAGTCGAGCTATGTCATATTTTAATGAAAACAATTTTGTAAAATTTAGAAAATGCACAAGAATAGTTTTTATATTCTAATTTTATTAACAGGGATTAACATAAAGTATACCTCGAACCAAAAAAGTTGTGGTAATCTCGCGTATGTCTTACATTTGTTAGTGATCTTCTTGTGTATATATATACGAAAGAAGAAACTTTGTTTCTTAGAATTAGAACAACAAAATTGCTTGTGTGTAAGTAAAGTATATTTTCTTCTGCGCATAGTTTTCAAGGTATATAATACGATTCAAAAAAGATGGCACAGGTTCGCGCATGTCTTACATGTGTTAGTGATCTTCTTGTGTAGACATATACGAAGGAAGAAACCTCTTTCTTAGAATTTACAAAAACAAAAATGCATGTGTGTAAGTATCTTTTCTTCTGCGCATGTTTCTCTAGTATAATACGAAATGCCATCTTTTTGAAGTCGTACTATAGTAAGTTATAAAGCAGGTTTAGACTTAGTGACAGTTTTGTTAAATGTCGTTATGCTATAAAAAAAAAATGAAATGAATATAGAAAAAAAATCAGAAGAAATAAAGCAAAAATATTCTGACTTACACTTTTTAAATTTCCAAGTCCAGAATAGCTATAGAAATGCATTGCTGTAGAACTAAAGGTACGTCTTCACTTATACACTTTTCAAGTGGAAATGTAGCGATTCACTAAATGTACACAAGTGTATAAATATAAACTGCAAAATGTTACCGTAAACTTAGTGGAGTGAGGAGTCTTACATTTTTTATGGAATCCTCCTCCACTTAAAAGTGTATATGTATGTCTAAACACGATTCTAAAGAAGTGGAGATAATAATATAGCGAAGTGGAAAAGTGGACAGAATCAGATAAGTTCACTTTTAGGTGTATGACTATCATTTTGATTTGTTTTTAACAGTAGTTTATGCGTTCTGGTAAGTGAAGAAAATAAAAAAATTAAACAAAGAAAATGTCTACGATGCGGTCAAAAGAAATGACAATAAAATTGATAGAATTATTGAAAAATAAAAATGTGTTATGGAAATTTACATCCTCATATTACAACAAAAAAATTAAAAGGGAAAACGCCTTAAAATCAATTCATATGCAGCGATTTCTGTTAAAGATAATGACATTTTATTTAATTATTAATTCCTTTACTTAATTAGCTCCTCTAAATAAACACACGCAAAAAAATCACTTTAATTTATGAGTGTAAACACATACTCCACTTTAATGTATACACTTTAAAAAGTGGAGGTCAAAATCTGGAGACCTACACTTTTTTTCGAAAGTAGCACTCCATTACTGTACAAGTCTAAACTGACTCTCCACTTTTGTGAAGTTCTACACCTATTTTCATACACTAAAGTGTATAAGTGAAGACAAGAGTTTTAATCAAAACCATTTATATACAAAGCCCTGAACTGATGTTTCGTATGTATTAGTTAAAAGTGTAAATTTTTCAAAATAACAGTGCTGGTAATACAAATAGCAGTGTGAAGATAAGTGTTTCAGTTGAATATTTTTAGTTTTTAAATAAAATATGGTTCATAAAAGTTTTAAAGTATAATAAATTAACTGTGTTTATAATTTTTAAAGTGCATAACAGTCAAAAAATAAAATAAAAAGGTGACAAATATTGTGCCTTCTTACCTACTTGTAAGAGAAAAAAAATTGAAGTATGACTACATACGTATGGTGAGGTTATATTATAAAGTGAATAAATTGATTTCATTTAAAACCATCTATTATATATAGAAGGAAAAAGTTTATATTATTATTCTTCAAACTGTAAGTATTTATATATGTTAAATAAATACATTATATGTATCAGAATTATTATAAACTCAAAAATTAAATTTGACTAAATCAAAACAATTTATTCACTTTATAATATAACCTCACCATACGTATGTAGTTACACTTTAATTTTTTCTCTTACAAGAAGGTAAGAAGTCACAATATTTTCCACCTTTTTATTTTATTTTTTGACTGTTATGCACTTTTAAAATTATAACACAGTTAATTTTTTATATTTTAAAACATTTTTAAATAATATTTTATTTAAAAAACTAAAAATATTTAACTAACACACTTATCTTCACACTGCTATTTGTACTATACCAGCACTTGTACTGTATGTTTTGAAAAAATGACACTTCTATCGTGTTTGATTGTGTTAGTGCAGAAAACCGCCAGCACGGCTTTGTAGATGCGGTTTTGGTTTTAATGTATATATGAGTACATTACATACATACATACAAATGTATAATGTATTTTAAAGCCGACATTTAGTCGAACTAGAGATATTGTTAGTGGTATCGTTCCCCTATTTCTTTACTAAAATAAATATGGCAATAAAAATCTATAGTATTTTTATAACATCTAATGGTACCTATATAATAAAATTCTAAGCTAAATTTTATTTGAGTCAAAACTCGATGTAGTTTGGGATTATTAGTGTATAACCATCAGAAATTTGGAAATAAAAAAAAAACATATACGCAATGATAATTACACTAATGCGACCATACAAATTAGGGTTGCACCTTTATTATTTCGGTTTAGATCAAAAATGCATTTTAATGTTTATATGAAAATGCATTTCAGCTAAAGTTTCCATACAAAAATACATACAGGATATTAAGTTAACGAAAATAGCTTATGGGTCTTATCGAAGCAAAATAATATTATAATGACTGTGAAGGGTTTCGATTCAACTGGTTAGCTTCTTAACCCACTCAGGACTCACGTGACTAAACTTCTTCTTATGGTCTGTCAGTAATGAACTGAGATAAGAACATAACATTTTGTGAGTATAGTCAGTAGCGGATTTAAGTGTGATGCCGCCCTAGGCACTGTCTCATATGGCGCCTTTTTTTTTTTTTTTTTTTTTTTTGCTTGTTAGATAGAAGTTTAAAACGAAACAAGGTTTTTTTTTTTTTTGCTTGTTAGATATAGAAGTTTATTTACTCTATTCACAGCAATGAAAAGATGTTTTTTTTTTTTGCTTGTTAGGCTAAATTTGCCGCCCCTAAAATTTTGCCGCCCTAGGCAATTGCCTCACTTGCCTAAGCCTAAATCCAGCACTGAGTATAGTTAAACCTAAACCACTTATTTCAAAGTGTTTTTCTCTTCTAATATTCATATTGGTGTTTCAAAGCAATTTCTCTTATCTATAAAAAATTCTAAATTATTAAGACGTTTTTTATCCATTTCTCAAAAAAGTCAAAAACGAACTTTACAAGAAAATAATACAAAATGACAGAAATCCGTTTTAGATTTGTCAGTATTGATTCTTAACTAAAAGCAATATAACCCTCTCTAAAATATTCTCAAGAAGTCCCGTAACTAACTGCATTCAGAAGTTTAAAGAATGCAAACTTTTACTGTAAAAATTAAAATCTGTATTATGTAATTGTGAACTATACCCATTGCCATATACATCATAACATAATACAATATTTTTTTGTTTATTCCGACGAGACTAAACAGCCATTTTCGGGTCCGACATCTTAACTTAATATTCCTGTATGAAATAGAAATGTCTATAAACAGCTGTTTATACAGTGATTTCAATCAAGAATCAAATAATGTGGAATTTATATTTAGAAGAAAATTTGTTTTGATATTAAAGCAGGGACATCTGCAATGTCGGGGTAATATTTATTAAAAATAGTAACTGGAAAAATCTCTACTTGCAGATGTTTTTTTGTATTTGAATTAAATTTTATACTACTTATGTATATATGTAATTAATTTTATATAATTTTGTATATTTACATGCACCTACACGTATAATATAAGAATACTGTTTTCTTACTTGTGTAACTATATTGATATGATAAATAAATAAAATAAAAATGGATGGTTTCTATGTTTTTCAAAGATCCTAAAATAAGGAGATCTGTATACAGAATTCATATATCCTGTATAACACCTCAAAACGTGTTGCAAACAATATAATATGATGCCTATTGCGAATTCGTTTCGTTTGTATTTTTCTTTACGAATGTTATTCGATTGAAAGTTGTTTTATTTTCGTGGTGTATATTTTTGTTAAAAATTCAGTTCTTTGTTGTAATTTTTTGGTGTTAAAATAATGTAAGTTTAATTATATATTATTATTTATTAAATTTAATTCAGTTCTAGTATAAAAAATTAATAAATATTTACATACATTATGTACGCATATAAATTTTGATGCACTTGAAAATACTTAGTAACTAAAAAATTCAAAATTCAAAATAAAACCTAAATATAAATAACGACCGACAGAAATTGCAAAGTCCTCCGTTATGTTTATTAGGAAAGTACATAAAATTTCGATTTAAAAGCAACATGTGTTTTAGGTGTAGACTGTGTATCTTCTCGTTTTAGATCTTTAATTTAACATAGTGAAGGTTCTAGATAGTTTAAATTTCCATTTAAATTATTGAAAATCTGAATTAGCATGGTTTTTTTTTTTTTTTTTTTTCAAATATACATATTTTACAAGCTATGTGTTTTAAAATATGATAAGTTGCACAAATCTACAAAGACGTATAAATAGAGAATCATAAATAAGATTTTTTTTTTCGTAAAAGAGAGCGTCCGAAAATCATTTATAATCAAAATCAGAAATTTCAAATTTCTATCATGAATTTTGAAAATTTTACAAAATAATTAAAAGTTTACTCTTAGAAAAAGCATAATTTTTTAGAAAGTGCTACTGTATTTGTAGTATTTATTACTTTAGTTCCTAAAGAGTTAAGTAGTTTTAGATAGATAATTTTTTAAACATAGGTACATTCTTCTACTTTTTTAAATTGTTACTCCAGTGGCGATACTGTTAAGATTGTTTATTGCTACCGTAAATCGTAATGCTCTTTTTATACACTTTTTTTCTTCTTTGTTTGATATTCTTAATTCTTAATCTTCCGTTCTGAGAATCAATTAAAATTTACTGAATAGAATACATACTGTGTAATGTAACAAGTAAAATAAGAGATCAGTGCACTGTGAATTGATGTTCTAATCTATAATCTAATACCACTAACACAAACAACATAATACAAGTGACCATATACACTACTAATTGTTGTCAGCTGACAAATCGTAGATTTCGATCTGAATATATTAGTAAATACTCAAACCAACTTTTAATTTTTCGATTCATGAGTACATATATTGCTCTTCAAGTAAAGGCTAATTTCAATATTCAACATGTTGAAAACGAAACAACATCATACGATGAATCCACCTTATTTGCCAATTTTGTTATTTTGGTGTTTTCACTTTTCAGAAGATAAAGAGAACGATATCAATACAAAGCACCAAATAAAGGTTGTAATTTTGAGATCACCCTTGCAAGCAATTAGCAATGTAACACTTTCGTAAAGTAGTGATTATTGAAACATCGAAATTCGGAATGCGGTTCTGATGGAAGTGGTATCTAACAGGTCATGCCACAACCACAATAATATTAAAGTGATTTTCGCTATCGATTGCGACTGTCAAAATTTATCACCAACTAGTAATTTAATCCATCTGAAGAACACAATCATGGCGATTTGCGGAAAGCGATTTTTTCGCAAAAATAGACTTAATTTTTAATTTTAACGCCATCGCCATACTTTGACAGTTGGCGTTTCTTTGTATTTAAAGTGAACTTTATTTTTTCAACTGCTGCACAATTTATTATTTAATTTTTTCACAGAATATAAACAAAACAAACAAAATACATAACATAAGTAATTACATTAAATTGAATAAAGTGATTTTTATCGTGATTTGCTTGTCGCGTTAATTGTATTCAATATGTGAATCTGCCATCACCAGCGAAAATCGCCTTAGTTGGCATCAACATGTCGAACATTGAAATTAGACTTAAACTACTCGTATATGAATATGATGATGAATTTTTATTTTTTGTACAAAATTCTTCAAAGGTTTGAGTTATCACTAAGATAAATATAACAACAATAACAACATTGCCTGTATCACTGATCATAATGTATTACTTTTCGTAAATTTATATTTTGTTGCTATTTATAAATACAATACACAATTTTTTAGAACGAAAAATTCTCGAATTCTCACTCTAAAATAATATACTTTTTCTATTTACTTCATGAGAAAAATACAATGAATATTTTACGATTCTAATAAGTACCTAATTCTAAATTTTTATTCTAAGATAAATAGGTATATATGTTTTTGGTTGTCTAGCTCTTCTTAGTTTTCTAATTCGTTGTCTTGAAACGTTGCTTCAATTTTTATGTTCGTTGTGGAACCTATTATCATTACTGAATAATTTATGTTAAAATTTTTAAAAAATTCGTTATTTATTGCTTCTAGTTAATATCTTAAATCTTATTGTTTAGAATTAGGTTTTTTTTTCATGAATAAATTGATTAAGAAAGTCATACTATACTGTGTTTTGAACAGTTATAAGTGTATAATTCAAAAATTTATTTAAAACTAGTTTTAATATAAAATATCTACAATAATTTAATGATAAATTACGAGAATGATAATTTCTATTATTACTTGTTTAAGTAATTTTATAAAATATATGGCTAAATTGAAAGGTATGCGGAATTTTAAAATTATTCAGTAATACAATAACCTACTTACTAAGTTCCTTCATTCATTTTTTGAATGAAAGGACGGACGTATTTCGATGCTATACACATATATATGTATGTATGTATACATGTATACTTTTTTTAAAAATTATTCATTGAGAAAGTGGAAAATTATGATAATATAATAAATATGGAAAATTAAAATACTAACTTAATTAAATACAATTATTTTGTACATTGAAGATCAAACTCAAAACATTAATGAAATTATTTTTCATCACATGTAATATTTTTTTGAACTTTTCAAAAATTATAACTGTCGAGACTCTTCTATCTTATACTACTTGTCTATGGAATTGTTAATTAAATAATGTATAATATTTCATTATTTCATCAAGTGCAATTTTTTGACAATTATTATATTACATAACTGCGAATTATACATATTTTTTGTGTAAATATAAACCCTACTCAGATTAAAACCACAGCATAATTTAAATTTAGCTGCGTTTTACATACATTATATTTATGTATGATGTACTTCTGAATTATAAGAAATAATAAATTCTCAAAAATTACACAAATTGAGAATGAAGCTTGAGCACACAAGAAATAATAAATATTTAACGATTTTAGTTACCCTTTAAGAGGTGACACTATATCATTAATTATTTTACTGGAACTTGTAACTGACTTTAAATTGCTTGTTGATGAATTCTCACTGGTATTAACAGTAGTTACAGGCAAGGCATTCGAAGACGAATGGTGTGCTTTAATGACGGGCATTGCTATTTGAGAAGATTTATTATTATGAGAAACTTCATTTAAATCGTCTGAATTTCTCTTATCTAAGTTATTCGTTGTGGAATTACTATCGTCTTTTAAACATGCCGACTCCAAATGTTTATTCAAATAGCTCTTTAAAGCAAAACTTTTGTGACAACGTTTACATTCGAAGTTTTTATCTGTTGAATGAGTTTGCATATGAGCCCGTAAATTTGATCGATCAGCAAAGGCTTTCCCACAATGGGCACATCCATAAGGTTTTTCACCAGTATGAGATCTTAAATGACCTTGCAAGAGCCATGGACGAGAAAAAAGCTTTCCACAAACACCACAGCTGTGGGAAAGCTTGTGTGTAAGAACATGCATTGCAAGCGCAGGCATTGATACATAGGCTTTGCCGCAAGTATGACACCTTTTAGCTGATTGTGAATCAAGACTTCGATGCGTTTGTTTATGTCTGGATAAATTGCTTGAAGTTGCATATTGCTTTCCACATTCTGTACAAGTATATTTAGATTTGTGCTCTGATGTTACGTTAGAAACAGGTTTACGTTTTGAACGACCATCACTTACGAAAAAGGCTTCATAGGTATAAGCAACTGTTTTTGTGCCAGCTTTTAATGGTGGTGCCACCGCATTTATATTTATTGTATTATTATTTTCGTTTTGGACTGATTCCTTTTTGTTTGTATGAAGTTGTTCATTATTATCAGGTACAATTATCGTTGTAATAGAATGGTCCTTGTAATCTTCGTTAGAAGCTGTTTCTACTACTGGTAGATGTTGATATTTTTCTTGAAAATTTTCAAATTGATGTGGCTGAGGAGGAGGTAGAAAGGCTGTTGACGCACTTAGATCAAGAATAGCATGTGCGGCATGTAGATCTTCCTCAGCTGGTGTTCTGCTTTCAAAGCTTCGAGTTTGCAAAGGTCTGTCCTCTAAAGAATAAGGTCTATAAATATCTTTTTTTTTTGGCGGAAGAGACAAAGCTGTTCCAGTACTCGTTAAAACTGTTGAAAAAGATCTTTTCGTATTATTTTCATTTAATTGCGATACCTGGTTAAGTAATTTATGCTCTGTTTTCACATGCGTCGTTAATTGAGTATAAGGTTCAGGTGAGTTTGATGTACTGTATGCATATTGACGATTTTGTGAGGAAGGCTGATGTGACTGTGAAGTTATTATTGTGACTTCGTTATCCATTATGGGAAGATATGGGGTAAAGTGCATTGTTGAATTATCCTGGTTAGTTCCTGCAACATTAAAAAATAAAATTATAATTTTCAAGAAATCAGAGAGAATTACTGTAGAATTTAATACAATATCAAAACGAAAACAATGATATTAGAAATTATGAATCAATATGTATGGTAAATATAAATTCACTGTATAAAAAATTTTTGAAAAGAAGACTTCTTTTACAAAATTGATTTGCAATTTTTAGGATAAAACAAACATGATTATCCGGTTAGTAAGTTCGAAGAAAAGCATAAAAAATTTTATAAATTATTTTTAAATTGTTTCGTATCACAAATTTTCTAAAGTCCAAAATATATGCATTTGAAATAAGTTTCCCGATAAGATAAAAGATCAGATAGAGGGATGTGCTTTGGTGAAATCAAGAACTATAACAAGCAAGAAAAACACTAAAAAAACGAAGACTAAGTGATCCAGAAATTGAAGTTACTTCATAACATCCGAGAGGTTACTCTAATAGCATAGGTATGCTAATAAAAGCCAAATGAAAAATACACGGACGGTCCAGAAGAAACAGATCCTTATGGATACACACTTCCCTAGTTTTCAAAATATCAAAGTAAGTATACTTACTCCTGAAAAAGTAAAATAAGCAACGGAAACTTTCAAACTCTTCAAGTCCACTGAAACAAATGATATATTCTCTACCCTGCTACAAAACGGAATTGAAATCATTTTTCCAGTCTCTACTCATGCCAGATTCCAAAACCATGGATGGACATTGAACAATAACTGACATATAAGAGAATTTGTCCTAATATACAAGGCTCTGTAACAAATTCTTAGAGTTCTATTCTATAAGAAATGTTCGAAACTTTCCGAAAAGGTGAAATATGTGGGAATACACTTAGATAAGAAATTCATATATATTGTAGTCGGCTACGCTACAGTGGTCTGGTGAGGGTGAACCCAAGGTAAACTTCGGCAGCAAACCCTGATTTTTAATTAACTGAAGAATCATCGGTGTATATACATATGTTCGCTTTAGTTGTGTGAACCTTTTAATAGAATAGTTGTAGATAGACAAAGTTTTTTTTTTCTTTTTGGTAAGTAAAAAAAA
Organism: Bombylius major; assembly: GCA_932526495.1. Taxonomy (NCBI): domain Eukaryota; kingdom Metazoa; phylum Arthropoda; class Insecta; order Diptera; family Bombyliidae; genus Bombylius; species Bombylius major. The sequence continues at coordinate 22,386,771 of OW052043.1, forward strand.
AAGAAAACAAAGCGTACATCATACTTTTTCCCATGTATTTAATAAAAAAATTTTAAACAAATTATCACCTAGCCGGCAGTAATTCGATACAAAAAGTGCTGTCGAGCTACTATGATTGTGTATTCGATTTCGATACACGAATAATGCCTCAAACACAATACAGCGGTTTTCGTTGTCGGTTGTCGGCGACGGCAAGCTTTACATGTATTGTAACAATAACAAAATACATGTAAAGTTTGCCGTCGCCGACAACCGACAACGAAAAGTGCTGTATTGTGTTCAGGGTATAATCGAGTTTCATAATCCCAATTCCCAATTTGAATAATCCGAATTAAAACCGAATTTTGGATTAAATTGGGAGTAAGCTATAAACGTTAAAATTAGAAATTAGGATTAAAATAATACATGCAAACGTTGATACACATATACTTAGCATACATCTTTTTCTTCTTTCTTCTTCACTTGACAATTCGTACCGTAAAAATACATACACAAAAATTGGAAATAAACCCAAATAAATTGGGCTGAAGCCAAAATCCGAATAAGCGAGTTTATACCACATGAAATTGAGAGTAAACCAAAACCCGTATTAAAAATGGATTATCTATAATCCTGTACAATTTATGCTAAGTTTACATAACAGATTGAAACGTAGATTTTGCTGCATTTCTTCCTTCTATTCGTCAGAGTATATATCGCTTTCGCATTCATACCTCGGAGTGAGATTGCAGAGTCAGCGTCAGATTAGGCTCTTCTTCTACTTTTCAATCTGGATGTTCGAAAAATTAGTTCCCACTGGTTGAAAAAAGGTTTGCTTCAACTTGGAACGAAAGTTTTTTTTAAGAACTTTCATGTAAAAAATGTAACGATAAAAGTTTTTTTCGAAATTTATTTAAATTTGAACTTAAAATTTCGAAGTATTCAAAAGCTATTATTGTTGACGGTTATTGTTTTTACAAAAAAGGATAATTACATTTTTTTTCAATGAAAATTTAACAAAAACAGAAAAAGATAAATTATTTTTATTCATTGAAAGTGTTCACAGTGAAGATTTGTTACGAAATATTTCAAACAAAGAATAAAAAGATATGTCAGTTTGAATTCGAATTTTCAAATGTGCTTTATGAGTTCGAAAACATCCGAAAATCGAACTTACTAAACTTCACTCTACGCTGAATTTTAAACAGGTAAAATTTTCCACGTTCGGTTGTAAACGATCCATTAAAGTTAAATTTTCCTCAATATCAAGGTACATAATTTCGCCGCTATTCACCAAAACAACCTTTCATTGAAAACTTTAAAAAAGCGTATGCTAATGTGTGTAATTATTTCTAATTTTGTCAATTTTATGTTATTTTTTTTTAACAAATCTAAAGTTTGAGAAGTTTGTTCATGGTAAAAACTAATAAATAAAAATAAAAATTATAAATTTTGTATCTGAATTTCCGTTTGCATAATACATAATTGATGAATATTTTAAAATAATTATTTAAACTGTTCAAAACATAAAATAATAATTTAGTTTAAGATATCCGAAAAATGAACATTTGAAACATAAGCATAAGCACTTTTCAAATATAAAACAATATTGAAATAAAATTTTATCATATTTTGTAGAATATATATATATTATGACAATGATGAAGTGGTAATTCCGTGTATAATTTCTACTTATTCATATTATCTGTGCGTGCCCCAATAAAATTAATCAGCTGTTCAACACTAGCTGTGAATAATTTAATTAAAATAAATACTTATAAAGAGGAGAGAGAATTCTTTTATTTTGATCTATTTAGAATTTTATATATTTGTAAACATACATTTAAATTTGTAATGTAAAAACGCTCGTACTTTGAAAACAAAACAAAATTCAGTTTCGGTGTACCTACTATTAATTCGGTTTTTCCCTTGTTTACGTTTTTTGACACATGGACTACAAAATACCAATACATGTATTTTATTATTAGCAACGCACGTCGCTCACACATACTGTATGTACACGGATATAGCCGTTCTTTTAGTTATTTCTTAATCACAATTAACGCCATTAACACAATAATGCGATTTTCGTTGTCGGTTGGCGGCGGCGGCAGGTGTGGTCAGTTTTTCATACTGAACACAATAATAAAAAACCAACAACGCCTGCAGCCACCGCCAACCAACAACGAAAATCCCGTTATTTTGTTTATGGCGTAAAGCGATTTTCGCTGTCGATGACGATGGTGGATTCGCATATTTTAAATACAATTAACACGACAAGCAAATCACGATAAAAATCACTTTATTCAATTTAATGTAATTACTTATGTTATGTATTTTGTTTGTTTTGTTTATATTCTGTGAAAAAATTAAATAATAAATTGTGCAGCAGTTGAAAAAATAAAGTTCACTTTAAATACAAAGAAACGCCAACTGTCAAAGTATGGCGATGGCGTTAAAATTAAAAATTAAGTCTATTTTTGCGAAAAAATCGCTTTCCGCAAATCGCCATTATTTGTGTTCTTCAGATGGATTAAATTACTCGTTGGTGATAAATTTTGACGGTCGCCATCGATAGCGAAAATCATCTTATAGACTTATAGTAGTTGTATTTACGGCATAATACCAAATTTACTTTCGAAAAAGCGATAATCGAGTATCGAAGTACTTATCGGTCGGATTACTTTATCTGATTAATAGATATTAAGAAGTATGAAGAAATGAAAATACATATATTTGAATTTTATTCGTGGATTAACAATAAATAATAAATTTGTACAACTATTCTACTATATGTATACTACATATACATAAATTGTTTCAATGGCAATTTTATTTAATTTGTTTTTTTTTTTCTTTTTGCAAATAATTGAACGAAAATAAGCTAATAGACTTTTATTTTAAAATAAATTTGTTTTTTGCTTCGAATTTTTTTTCTTGAAAAACTAAATGTATTTAACAATAACAATATATAATATATTTTGTAGGCGTAGTTTTTAAGCCATGCACATATGTACATATTTTAATATTAAAATTCTCGAAATAAACTTTCGACATTTCGTTTTATTTATTTAAATTTTTGATGGAAAAAATTGATTATACAGAAACTACAATTTAAAACTATGAATATGTAAATACATATTTAAAATTAAAAAAGGATGAATTTAAACGATTTTAAAATCAAAGCCTGACAAAAAACGTACTTCATATACAAAAAGTAATAGCTTTAGTTTAAAGCTAGTAAATGATGTTCGATAAACACATACATTACACTTTAACGTATACATACATACATATATGTATATCAAATTACTATTATTATTATTATTATTATTTTTTTTTTTTTCTATGTTAACCATTGTACTTCACATAAGAAATTTTAATTCACAGTTTAAATAATGCATCTACATTCTACAAATTATACAGAAAAAAAAAACAAATAACAAAATTGAAAGGAAAACAAAAGTCAAAATTACTGAAAACAAGGAGACCGAGATAAAAATTTAAAAAAGTTACCGTTGTAGTTTATTGTTGATCCACGAGTTTCTTCTGGTGAGTGTGGAGGAGGGCTCGGTGCTGTTTCACCAGCTGTTGGTGATGATGGACCCCAACAGGTTGATGAAGAAGCTGTTACAGGATGTTCTTGAACTTGGTGTTGCGAAAGATTCCTATTTGTGTTTTTGTCGTCAGGATATTCAGGAATTACATCTAACGTAATAATCATATTGTTGACATCACTATCATCAGAGTTTTTAGTATTAACATCACCGTTATTTGTCACTATGTCACCAACAACATCAATTTCTTCATCTTCTTCAATATCAATTGATGAAGATGTGGTAAGTATAACAGGAATAACAACTTTTGAGTCTGCGCAGATTGTATTGCGGCATTGTTGTTGTAATTTTATTGTTGCGTTACTAGTACTACTATTGTTATCCTCAATGTCTCCCCATGAATATGCCTTCCACTTCTTTGCTATCAAACAGCGAGGCATGTTATCACTAAAACAGTACCAATAATGAAGTTAAAATAAAATAAAACAAAAAAATTACATTTCTAGTTATCCAACGTTATTTTTATATGTAATTTTCCACTATTACAATTCTCACGATTCTTTAAAAACTTTAAAAAATGTAAATCCCGGCTGTAGAATTTTTTCTTTCATTTCAAAATGAGTACTAAGTTCCAATTATTGATTTATAAGTGAACAAGTGCCACATTCAAATTTTTTATGATGTTTTGTTTCCATTTTTTTTTTTTTTTTTTTTTTTTTTTGTAATTTCTACTTAATTCATATTGGTAAAAGTAAAACAATCATTTATTTGTTTTATGAAAATTGAAAATATCGATTATAATTTCCTGCACAACTATTATGTTACATTTTTTACGGGATATCCAAATAAATGGGATTTTTTTTCTTTTGGTTGTTTCGAATGAAGTATATGTAGGTAGGTAGGTAGGTAGGTAGGTATATAGATTAATTACAGCATATATTATAACGATTGATTTTTCAATCACTTATTTACACAAAAACTGATAAAAATATTAATATATATTTTTTATAACTTTTATTAAGTCATGTAACAAATTAAAAATAAAAGCTTAATTTTGCAAAAGAAAATTCGCACTTCCGGAAATTGAACATAAAATTCCACACAAATGTTGAAATTTCACTGAGTTAATAGAAAATTTTAAAAAAAGCGAAAATTTTAATAAACAAAAAATTAGTATCTTAAAATAGTGAAGATAAATATAAGGAAGAAGAGACAAATTAAACTAAATGAAGAATTTGATTAAAAGTTTTTCAAGAGAGAAAAGAAGTGCGAACCGAACGTAAGTAATCTCCGTAAGCTTTTAAATTTCTTATCGTCTAGCATAGTTTGTTTTATAAATGTTAGATCAACTACTCCAAAATTATGCTTTTTTTGAGTGGGGATGTTAATGTCATATTTTAGTTATTTTATATAATATAATTATATACATATTGGTAAACAGTGATGCCACTTTTTTTTACAATATTTGGAAGGAATAAATAAAAAAAAAAAACTTAATTTCTCCTCCTTCAAATTGAAAACATAATTCACATTCACATACAGACAGAACATTCACGTACATAAGTATTTAATGAAATATTTGCCAAAAGATAAAATTTCTAACCTACAATAGAAAAGACCTACAATGAAATTTTGTAGTCGACGCTTCATTGTTATTAAAAAAAAGTAAAAAACAATGTATTTTGCATCAGTTCTATTGAAAGAAAAAAAAAATCCTTATGGCAACCTTTTAATCAAGCTGAACCACGACTGCGTATAAGTCCCAACATTTATCGGTTCTCACAGCAGAATAGTAATTCAATACATGTATGTACATAAGTATGTATTCTCGATAGTACTTCCGAAAGCATAGTTTCGGCTAGCGGCTAGCTGATATGTCAAATGAATTAGCTTACAAACAGTTTTGGTGGGAAAGTATGATATGGAATTGAAGTTTGGCGTTATGACGTGATTTTGTAATTTCTATTTCTTTTTCTTTTATTTGTTTAGTAATTTTCAATTTTTCGAATGAAATTTGTTCAAGTGTGTAATTTAATTTTTAATGGGCCTTACTAATAAACAATTTTTAGTTTTAAAACTAAAATAGTTTCGGCTTGAGAATCAGAGTATGCTTTAAAATTCTTTATAAAATGGAGAAATAAAATATTAACTTAACATATTTTGTATAGAGTTTCAAAGCACATTCTGATTCTCAAGCCGAAACTATTTTAGTTTTAAAACTAAAAAATGTTTATAAGTAAGGCCCAATATGTTTTTCTGTACAAATAAAATGAGCCTATTCTCAAGAAGAATATACTTCAGTTCCAATCCAAGTTCTAATAAAACACAGATATATGTATGTATGTATGTACATTGTACATACTTTGTATACAAAATTTTTTCACCACGTAGCTTAGGCTGCCTCTCCACCAGACTTGAATTTATTTCTATGTTACGACTTAAATCGTGATTTATATGTCAAGTGTGTTAATGCTGAGAATTTCATGTCTTTCTGACATTTTATTGTTGTGTCAATTTTTAGAGAGAAAAAACATAAAAATAATTAAATTTTATTAAAATTTTTTAAAATTCACACTAATTTCTATTATCTCTGTTTTAAAATAATTTTCACTCTATTAGCAATTAGCTCTATATCCATTATCTCACATAATAAGGTACATAAAAATTCAATTTCCGCCATATTTGATTTTTATTCTCTCTGATTTTTTTCTATACTTTGTCCATTAATTATTTGCACCACAGCGCTTATGGACATATTTTGTCTTATTATTCTTTGAGTAATTACATAAATGTATTTCAGATTTTCATCACCGACGGTGTTACCCTTTAGTTTAAATTGGCTTTGTAAAATAGGATGAACTTTTTGATAAGTGTTACCACTTTACCTGTGTTTTCAAAATTTATGAAATTTTGTAAAAATTGTTTGCTAATAAAGAAAAATCATAATATTTATTTTTTATTAAATTTAATTTTCACAAATCAAATTATTTTATGTATACATAACTGCATATATCGTTTATTTGAAAATTAATAAATTGTAAATTTCAAATGGATTTTTAAAATACAAAAATGATATTAATATAGCTTTAAATTTTTATGCTTAAAAAAAACTTCCGAAAAAATAACGGTTCTGTAACAGAAATGCATGTATACAGGATGTTTCACGAAACGTGTGCCATACTAAACGGGGTGGTCGGATTTGGTGAGAAATTTTAAAAATTCTGCATTTTTATGTTCAAGGTCGAGTTTCCGAAAAATTTGCCTATTATTTATTTTATTTTAATTCATTATACCTACGTATTTAATAACAAAAAAACTTTTTTCTATAGAGTGAGTATTTATTATAAAATGTAATTTAATTGCAAAGGAATATGTGTATACTTATGTATAAATTTATAATAATACTATAATTATAAATTATAAAATTATAAATTTATAGCACATGTATAAAAGTATAAATGTATAAGTAAATTATGTTTTATTTGCAAATACTTTTTTTGCATTCTCTATAACGAAACGCCCTGTATAATATTGTACATATTTTTTAATTTATAAATTATAATTTTCACGATATAATATACAAATAATTAATAATTTTAATGGTACTTTGTTTTTTGATTCATATTATGTACATAATATATAAAATTTAATTTAAAATTTAAAACGGTAATACTATTAATATAATTACATATTACTCAGTAACACTAATTAGCGATTATTCATCAGCGTGTGTTCGCATGAATTTTTTCATTATTTTTATCTTCTTCTTCTTCTTCTTTATTATTCATTTTTTTATTTTTGTTCATCCAGAATATAGGGGAAATACCCAGTAACGATCCATCCGCCAATAACAAGCCGTTGGCTTTATTTTATTCTATATATGTGTGTGAATTTTCGCTAAATAATTAAAAAAAATATGTTATCCTTGCAATGCGTGGATGGTTTATAGTTACAAATTCTTATTTTAAGTATAATTCTAATAAATGTAAAGTGCCACAAAAAATGGCATTTTTCCTAACGTCTTTGTTAAGGAGATGTATAAAAGCAATAAAAAATATTTTTTATCTTAAGAGCCAAATTTAGTGAAATGGCCTGCAAAGTGACCGCCTACAGCCTACATTTCTCAACCGATTTTAATGAAATTTCGAATATAGATAGGTGCAAGGGAATTGTGGTGCTTAAGCGAAACAGATTTTTGAAAAAGTCCTTTATTTCGAAAATACAAGGGTTCAAAGTGAGTCAGTTTTGCGATTTTGGGCCTTCAAAGTGACCACCTAAAGCCTACAATTTTGAACCGATTTTCATGAAATTTTGAATATAGATAGGTGGAAGGAAATTGTGGTGCTTAAGCGAAACAGATTTTTAAATTTTGATCCTTAAAATTTTTTATATTCGATTTACGAAGGTACAGACAAAACAAAAATTCACTCAAATTTTCACACATTTTTCATGTATTAAAACGTTTAGATATTATGTTTTTTTCTCATAAGATTTAAATTTTACCTTTTCCAAAAAGTTTAAACTAAATTTCAAAGAAATTGGTTACGTAGTTTAATTAATATAAATAAAACAAATTATTAATTCTTCATGAAATTTCATTACTAATTTTTCTAATCACAGGATTTTTTTTGCATACCTTTAGGCTGGAAAAAGAATGACACAGATAGTATAAACTCTATAAACGCGATGCAATAAAAAATGTGATTGTAGGGTAATATGTGTGATGATAAAAAGTAACGTAAGCAGCATGTAAAACTTATGCTGCACATTGTATTGTATATAAATATTATAAATATACGAAAAAAATTTTATGTAAAATTCAAAAATTTCGAGTTATTTTATTTTTTTAAATTTTTACATGGAAGGATATGTGACTTTCTAACTTTGAACTATTATATATCAGGCTGTATTGCATCGATTTGAGTCAAATAAAATGCAATAAGTCAGAAAATAGTTCAAGAATTGAAATGTTTACTTTTTTCAAGGATCAAGGTACATATGAACCAAGGAGGGCCCCATTGAGGTGAAAAAAAAAGTTGTTTGTCGAAGGGAGTTTTGTAGAGGTGTTGTAGGTGTTTTTATTTCGAATATTTGCTACCGGAAATTATAGATCCCCAAAATACAATCTGTTTCTTAATTTACCTCTTCATCTAATTGAATTTCCTTTTACATATATTGCATGAGTATAATTTTTTATATGATATAATATATTCATACAGTTTGTTCAAAATAATTGTGTTGTCAGTTTTACAAAGTGCATAGCGTTTATTTAGAAATTATTTAGCAAATCAGTCAAAAATTAGGCAACAGCAAAGATTTCATAAAAAAATGAAAACTATTCAACGAAGGTAAAATTGTACGTACTGTGTGGAAAATAATAATTGGCAAGTACCAGACCTGTCTTCTTTCAGCTTCAATGACCGGTTTTTTCTGAAGACAGAAGGCGAGTTGTAGTACATTTTATCCAAAAGTGGGGAAGCTGAAAGAAGACAGGTCTGGTACTGGCCATTGAGAAGAAACAATAACAACTTCAGCATAGCATAGCATAACAGCTGTATGCTAGCTGTAGCTTGTAGAACAAAAGAAAAGATGTACACATTCTACCATGCAATATGATCGCTACCCAGTTAACCTAGAACGTATTTTTGATATATCAAGTTTGGATTTTTAGAGCACGAGAACAAATTCTGTTGACATTAAGATTAGGTAGGTGGAATATACAGTCGGGATCAAAATTGAGAGGACACCTGTTTAAAATAAGGTTTCAGAAAAGAAATTCTGATTTTTAAAAAAAATAAAAATGTTTATTGTAAATATTATTATGAACAATAAAAATATAAAGGTTGACCAATATTTATGTTCAATAATAATTAAATTCATTAACCGTTAGTATTTTTAAAAAATAATAATAGTTTTGAAATGATAAAATTTAACTATAGATCATAATTGAGAGGCCATACCTTTTAAAAAATAAAAATAAAAGAAAATCTGAAAATTAATATTTTGTATGTCCCCCTTTAGACTTTATTACTGCTTCTCAACGTCTTTTCATACTTCTTACTAATTTTTTCAATAAATTCGATGATATGTTCTCCTATATTGTATTGAGTTCTTCGAAATAGTCTTTTTTTGTCGTTTCTTAGTTTTCTTTTCACTTTATGTTGCATCAAGGCCCATAGATTTTCTATGGGGTTGAAGTCAGGGCTTTGAGGAGGCCATTTCAGAACTTTTACATTACAGTCTTCAAAAAATTTCTTTGTTTTTTTAGCTGCGTGTTTAGGATTGTTATATTGTTGAAATATGAAATTTGATCCTAGTCCGATTTTTTAAACTGATTCCTCAAGATTTTCATTTACAATTTGTATGTAGGATTCAGCAGTCATTTTCCCTTCTATAGGAACTAAATTTCCTACGCCTGAGAACGAGAAACATCCCCATATCATTAGCGAACCGCCACCATACTTGACTTTAGGACAAACAAAATTTTCTTGAATAGATTTATTAGGTTTATTACGTACACCAACACTTAGAAGAAATTTATTTGCTTGTGTTGATGAAGACACAAATACATTTCAGACGATGTTGTTGTTGTTTTCGAAAAAAATTTTCACTAAATTTGGCTCTTAAAATTAAAAAAAAAAAACAATCTTTTTAATTCAGTTCAAAATGCAGGGTCGTTACTGGGTTGGTTGCTGATCTTCACGAATTTTGAGTTATTTTCTTAATTTTAATAATGTTATTGAAATAAAAACACTTTTTTTTGTGTTAAATTGAAAATTTATTTTACTCTTTATTATTTAATAAATACTTCAAGCGTGGTATAAGGAGAAAAAAAATTTTCCTTAAGAGGGATCGTTATTGGGTATTTTACTCTTTGTATGTTTATTGCTTAAATTGAAATACAAAAGTGAAAAATAATCAGTCGCCTCGCCGTACAACTCTGTTACTGGCGAGAACAAAAGGATGGCTGTTATTGTTTTTTTCCATTTTCCAGCGTCTCATTGTACATATTACCTGCCGTACAAAGGACAATCGCGTCAATTACATTTTCACTCATTTTGAGTTAAATATATTTATGATATAATATATAGTTATATATATGAACTGAAGGAAAAATTCTCTATTAAAAAATATGTCTATATATTATATATTATATATATAATTTAATTTTTTCACTAGTTCATATGTATAACTATATATTATATCATAAATATATCTAAGTCAAAATGAGTGAAAATGTAATTGACGCGATTGTCCTTTGTACGGTAGACATATACCAGATTGGCGTATGAGTATTTTATTTTAATGCTATTAATAATTATTAAATGTAACGACACTGGGTAAAAATGAACTCTTCCATAAGCGCTGTGGTGCAAATAATTATTGGATAAAGTAATAGACATTTGTGTCCAGATTTAAGTCAGACATTTATGTCTTCTGATTTTTTCTTCGAGCCAACTTCATATAAAAAAAAATCACGATTTAAGTTAAGACATATAAGTCCAGTGAAGAGGCAGCATTATGAACATAAATGTGTTCCTGATTTTCATTACCAAAAGTGTTGCCCTTTGTTTCAATTGGCCATGTAAAATCGGATGAACTTTTTGATAAGTGTTGCCGAATTTACCGTTGTTTTCAAAATTTATGAAATTTTGTATTTTGTAAAAATTGCTTGCTAATAAAGGAAAATCATAACATTTATTTTATGTATATATAAAACTGCATAGGTATAGCGTAGGTTCCGAAAGTTGTGCAGAAAAAACGTTTTTTGTGAAGACAGTTTATTTGGACTTCTGTTCTGTTTTCAACACTTTCAAATATTTAAAAAGCTGTATGTTTTTTTTAGGAATTGATTTTAAAAATTTGTTTATTAATTTTGTTTTTTAACTTTATTTTAAAACTTAAATAGTTGTGTCAATCTAAAGTTACGTTTAAATCCTTTTAAAAAAAAAAATTTATTAAAAGAAAAATAATATTGAAGATTTTTTTAAGGAAATATGTATTATTTCCTCAATTTACGGTTGGAAATTTGCATTATGTATTTTTGAAAGCCTAATAAATACACGGGTGAAATGTTTCCTTGAATAATGCTTTTTATTTGACTTAAATTGATAAAAAATAGCCCAAGAAGATAAGAGAAGAGAAGGCTAGTCGCATTCCTTCCGTATAAAAATTTAAAAAAAAAATGCTATAATAAAATGTATACAAAAAAAAAACAAGCAACAAAATTTAAACATTATGTTGTATTGAAAACATTAGATGAGAACATTATATTGTGTTGATAGGAAAGAAGAAATGTACTTTATTTGTTGGTTTACAACATTGCAATCAACCAACTGCCCCGTAGTATAAAATGATCATACACTATTGTATAGATGAAATGAAAAAAAAACGAATATGTATTATTAGAACATTTACGTACATGGTAAAATTAATTAAATTAAAATATTAATTGATCACTAAGCTGTAACAAAATTCATGGAAAATTTATTTAAAATGTTTATAAAACTTAACAAATCGTTTCAAAATTATATTTTCTGACTGTAAAATATGAATTTCATAAATGGTGTAAAATTGGTAATTTAAAATGAAAAAAAAAGTTTAATTATAATAGGTAATACAATAATTATAAAATAAATATCATGAATAAATAAAAATTATATGAATAACTATTGTTTTTAGAATTTATAGCAATTTTTACAAAAATAATTTTAAAACGAGAAATTTATTATGAGAGAAACATTTTTAGCCATGTAGAATCCTATGAGAAAAAAAATTAAGAGAAAAATTTGTGTTGTATTGTTATGTATAAGCAAAGTTGTATAAGTAGAAGATGCCCAACGTCCATATATCCTCATGGCACTCAAAATTTTTGATCTGGGGCGTGAAATCACACCCCACAACATGTTGCTTATACATTTGTTTCTAATAGTCATGTTTATAATGATATTCAGTAGCAATTATCAACAATTTTATTCATCGTATCAACATTTTAATCATGAACAAAAGGCAGTAGCAGAGTACAGAGAAGGAGAGTATAGTCACAACTGCATAACGGTACACAAAAAAATGACATCCAATCATAATGAAGAACGCAATTAAAAATATTAAAAAAAAAAAATTTAAAAAAAAATTTAAAAAAAATTGCATGCGTCAGAAAAGAACACTCATATGACTAACCAAATATTTATATGAAGAAAAAATATACCTATCCCTATTCCAACTATATAATACGTATTAGACGGCCCTATCAGGTGTAAGTGTGTTAGTAATTTTCTTATTCCTATTACTTTCATAGCAACATGTCCCCACTTTGTTTTTGTAAAAAGTACTAAAAGTGGTACCGCAAAGGTGAGTATGTGTTAGTAAATAAGTTTCTTTTGTTATTTTCACAGGTAAAGAATACATATATTGGATGATTGTTTTGATTTTTTTTGTTTAAAAATAAAACATATGGACTTTTATGTCAATAAAAAATGTACAGTATATTTTCCCCTATGATATGTAAGTTTGGTATATACAACGATAGGGAATTCGTTGTTTCTCTTGCTCATTCAAGATTTATTATGTGGACTATTTTCAACCCAACTGTGAGTGTATTTTACATATACTATTATATTTTTCTAATTTTTCTAGCAACATTTTATATGAAGTGACCCTACACTCTTCTCTATACACTGGCAGTAGAATCGAGAAAGTTTAGAACAGACGCACAAGTAGAGTGCGGTAAAGTAGGAATAAATTCTTTACACAAATGTTGCTTAGTTTGAATTTTTTTACTATACCTATATTAAAACTAAAAACAACAAGTAACATTAAATATGAATTGTTGGTATTCTCGCTATATATATAGCTATAGCCAGAGTATAGAGAAGGAGAGTATAGTCACAACTGCATAACGGTACACAAAAAAATGACATCCAATCATAATGAAGAACGCAATTAAAAATATTAAAAAAAAAAAATTTTAAAAAAAATTTAAAAAAAATTGCATGCGTCAGAAAAGAACACTCATATGACTAACCAAATATTTATATGAAGAAAAAATATACCTATCCCTATTCCAACTATATAATACGTATTAGACGGCCCTATCAGGTGTAAGTGTTAGTAATTTTCTTATTCCTATTACTTTCATAGCAACATGTCCCCACTTTGTTTTTGTAAAAAGTACTAAAAGTGGTACCGCAAAGGTGAGTATGTGTTAGTAAATATGTTTCTTTTGTTATTTTCACAGGGAAAGAATACATATATTGGATCATTGTTTTTTTTTTTTTTTTTTTTTTTTAGTTTAAAAATAAAACAATATTTATAATAAAATTCTTGTAAATATTTTTGCATTTAAAATTGCAAAAATAAAAAATGAATGAAAAACAAATTTTCTATGTCTAAATATATATAATTATTAAAAGAGTCGTAAAGATCTATAAAGGTTTATCTTTTTTTTATTACGGTCTTTGGGAATTTTATAGAAAAAAATTTTTACACTTTCTTCAATTGAAAATATGATCGGTCATGAATCAGGTATATTGCCTGTATAATAATGATTCACATACTGAAATGGAAATTAGGTAGGTACTATAAATTATGTAAATACATATATCTATATTGTAATTTAGATAATAATGAAATAAATGAAGATATTTTTGAAATTCAAAATTACTTAAAAAACATATGGGCTTTTTTAAAAATTAGGTAGTTGGGTTTTTTATTGAAATTCGAATTGTAGTTAATATTCTTATATGTATAGAAATTCTTAAATTTAAAATTATAATTAGTTAACGGACACAACAAAATTTTGAATAGTCATTAATGAAAAAAATTATATATTCAAAAAAGATCCTTCGATCCGCTTTACCTATTTAATTCTTAAATATTCATGTGATACGTTGGTAAATTTAGTGCAGTGATATTATTTTAAATTATTGTTGTTTCATATTAGTTTTAATAAAAACAAAATATTATCTGTGGACTGTGACACATATGTAAGTAATAAAATAATGATATAATGTACAAGTTTTTTAAAATATATATTTTTGTGATTTATGTAACATTTTTTAATGTGATAATAATTTTTTAAGTAGAAATTAAACTTTAAATTTTATATTGACTAATTTTTCTGGAATAAATACATTTAAAAACTGAAATCAGATTTTTTAAACTTTTATGTCAATAAAAAATGTACAGTATGTTTTCCCCTATGATATGTAAGTTTCGTATATTGGTTACAATACAACGATAGGGAATTCATTGTCTCTCTTGCTCATACAAGATTTATTATGTGGACTATTTTTAGCCCAACTGTGAGTGTATTTTACATATACTATTATATTTTTCTAATTTTTCTAGCAACATTTTGTATGAAGTGACCCTACACTCTTCTCTATACACTGCTATAGCTATATACAGTATTGGACAAAACTAAAGCAACTTTTTCAAAAATTTGAAATTTTCAACTTTGAAGTGTAAAATCGTAGAAATGAGAACGATAATTTTAAAAAACTGTATATATTTTTTAAATTCATTTTATTCTGAGTAAAATTGAATACCAATAAAATAGCATAATAATCTTTTTCACTTTTTAATCGAATATAAACTTATTTCTATTCAAAAATAGGCCTTGACAAAACTAAAGCAACTTTTATAAACAATAAATTATAACAACAAAAAATAACTGTTTTTTTTACTTCAGTCCAAAAATAATTACAAATTATAATAGAGTATTATTTCTCCTAAATTTCAATATTTAGTTGCATACCCTTGGTTTTTAATTACGACCTAGCATCCCTTTGGTATTGGAGCTATTAGATTTTGAATAATCGTGTTTGGTATTCTTAGACATTTCCTTTAAAAAGCTTCAAAAAGTTGCTATAATTTTGTATCTAATATTTTGTCTACACAGGCCATTTCAAAACATTGATTTTATTCGCCTCCAACCAATGAGTCACAAGCCAAGATTTGTACTTTGGGTTATTATCATGTTGAAATCTTCATATTAGAAGCATGTTTTCTTTAATTTTTTTCTAAAATATCTTCATAGTCTACTAAATTCATCATATTTTCTATATTTAAAATGGGACCGACACCTTGACCAGAAAAACAACCCCAAACCATAACACAGTTTCACAGTTTTTTTATAATATTTTGGAACCAATCTTTTTCCTTCAAGTATTCTCACTCTAGGTATACCATCTGAGCTTTTAATATTAAATTTAGATTCATCAGAAAATAGAATCGATTTCCACCCATAAAGGTTCCAATTAACATGGGCTTTGTCAAAAGAGATTTGATGGTAAAAGATTGGATTCAAAATATTATAAAAAAACTGTGAAACTGTGTTATGGTTTGGGGTTGTTTTTCTGGTCAAGGTGTCGGTCCCATTTTAAATATAGAAAATATGATGAATTTAGTAGACTATGAAGATATTTTAGAAAAAAATTAAAGAAAACATGCTTCTAATATGAAGATTTCAACATGATAATAACCCAAAGTACAAATCTTGGCTTGTGACTCATTGGTTGGAGGCGAATAAAATCAATGTTTTGAAATGGCCTGTGTAGACAAAATATTAGATACAAAATTATAGCAACTTTTTGAAGCTTTTTAAAGGAAATGTCTAAGAATACCAAACACGATTATTCAAAATCTAATAGCTCCAATACCAAAGGGATGCTAGGTCGTAATTAAAAACCAAGGGTATGCAACTAAATATTGAAATTTAGGAGAAATAATACTCTATTATAATTTGTAATTATTTTTGGACTGAAGTAAAAAAAACAGTTATTTTTTGTTGTTATAATTTATTGTTTATAAAAGTTGCTTTAGTTTTGTCAAGGCCTATTTTTGAATAGAAATAAGTTTATATTCGATTAAAAAGTGAAAAAGATTATTATGCTATTTTATTGGTATTCAATTTTACTCAGAATAAAATGAATTTAAAAAATATATACAGTTTTTTAAAATTATCGTTCTCATTTCTACGATTTTACACTTCAAAGTTGAAAATTTCAAATTTTTGAAAAAGTTGCTTTAGTTTTGTCCAATACTGTACATACATAATTCTAACATACACACATTCGAGCCACACTTTGCGTTGTTTTCAAATTATAAGTAAAAATTTTTAAAACCATATTATTATTATTGACTTGAAGAAATTTGAAATTTTTTTCGTTTTTCTTATTTTTGTTGTTGTTATATTGAAATCCAGTTTTAACCAAATTTTGTCTTTCTTTTTAAACTTGCAGGTATAAATGCATTTTATAATTTTCTATTTTCATTGAAAATTCGCATATAATTTTGAAAAAAAGTTATTTCATATTTTTTGTGGAAAGATAATGTAATTTGTCAGTTTTGCACTATTACCCGTATAACCAAGCTATACAGATAGCGATAAAGAACTATAAAGATTTGCGTGAAGGTCTTTATAGAAAAGATCAAGTTGGTGTTGAAGATCGACATCGATTTTAATCACGAAATTCGACGTCAGCTATAAAAGATTTCGATAAAGATCTTTATTGGAATTTATAGACCATAAAAAATTTTGTTCTTTTTTTTTTTTTTTCATTTTTTTTCTTGCTTTTTTTTATATTTATTTATATTATATGAAAACAATTCAATTTGAAAAATTTACTCTTGAGATTCGAACCCACGGACCTTCGTGTGTAAAGCCATCCTCTTTGCATTGCACCATTCATCACTGTACCGACTATAGAGCTTATTGTAAATATAAATTGTTCGACCGATAACGATTCTTGACGATTCTTTATAGATCGTTGTCCGTCTTTGAAATACTTTGAAAATCGATAACGATCAATATAGATTTTGTCTTTGAATCTCGTTATCGTCGATATCTGCGTAAATCGATATAAATATTTAAAGATTTTTTCGTGATTAATCGAGAGCAATGTTTATCTTTATTCCCCGTTAAGGATCGATATAGATCTATATCATAATATTTTTATAATTCTCTTCTCTCTCTGCAATATAATTCTCCTGAGAGCAGGATATAGATATCTATAAAGATCTATAAAGAACGTGAAACTTCTTTGTATGTTTTTGAATAACGTTAAATATCGTGCAATATCTATAAACATCTATATAGTTGGACAAAGTTACTTCACGACTGGTTGTACGGGTATATTTCGGACTTTTAAACTGATTTTCCAGTCCTTGAGTTCAAAAGCAAGTTATTTTTCTTTCATTGTGAACCCAATTATGCATTTAGCCAATTTTTCCAGCATACCTTTGTAAAGATCAGTTTTAAAATATGTACCTATACATACAAATCTAGATCCTTCAGAAAGTTTATTTTGCTCTTGGTTGGAATTATTATTTAAATACTTTATCCGTCGTATAAGGAAAAGGCAAAAATTTTCCTTAAGGGGGCTCGTTACTGGGTATTCTCCCTGTGTCATATTTTTACACTAAAATACATATATATCTATTGCAAAAAAAACGACTTTTGATAAAAAGAATTTTAAAAATTCTCATATGTATGTATAGGTTCACAATGAAAGAAAAATAACTTGCTTTTGAACTCAAGGACTGGAAAATCAGTTTAAAAGTCCGAAATATAATAGTGCAAAACTGACAAATTACAATATCTTTCCACAAAAAATATGAAATAACTTTTTTTCAAAATTATATGCGAATTTTCAATGAAAATAGAAAATTATAAAATGCATTTATACCTGCAAGTTTAAAAAGAAAGACAAAATTTGGTTAAAACTGGATTTCAATATAACAACAACAAAAATAAGAAAAACGAAAAAAATTTCAAATTTCTTCAAGTCAATAATAATAATATGGTTTTAAAAATTTTTACTTATAATTTGAAAACAACGCAAAGTGTGGCTCGAATGTGTGTATGTTAGAATTATGTATGTATATAGCTATAGCTATATATATAGCGAGAATACCAACAATTCATATTTAATATGTTACTTGTTGTTTTTAGTTTTAATATATAGGTATAGTAAAAAAATTCAAACTAAGCAACATTTGTGTAAAGAATTTATTCCTACTTTACCGCACTCTACTTGTGCGTCTGTTCTAAACTTTCTCGATTCTACTGCCTTTTGTTCATGATTAAAATGTTGATACGATGAGTAAAATTGTTGATAATTGCTACTGAATATCATTATAAACATGACTATTAGAAACAAATGTATAAGCAACATGTTGTGGGGTGTGATTTCACGCCCCAGATCATAAAATTTTGAGTGCCATGAGGATATATGGACGTTGGGCATCTTCTACTTATACAACTTTGGTATAAGACAAAACATTTTCTCACTTTAGGGGCAGAATTGAAACTGCCCTTCGAACCAAAGTTTATCTACACTCCGTTTCATAACTATATCACCACCTCGAAAGTTATATTTTTCCCTATTTTAACGAAAAAATCTTGCATGTAAATTTAATGAATAGAATCAATACACCAAATACCCTTGTTTAAAATAAAAAAACTGTATTTATTTTAACCGTTATAAAAAAAATTTAAAAAAAAAGCATTTTTGTACCGTTTCATAACTATATCACCACTTAATTAATTTAAAAAATATGTAATAAATTTGAAAAAAAAAAGTGAACAAGAGTAAATTTAGTAATTGGTAGGATCTCTTCGATTATGAATTAAGGCAATTATGCGGTCAGGCATACTCCTAATTAGTCCTTGAAATTTTTTTTCTGGAGGAAAACCCCAAGCTTCTTTCACAGCATTTTTTTAATCAGCAACATTGGTGAATTGTCTATTATTACCCTAAACTTCTCTTACTGAAATGCCCCAAAGATTTTCTGTGCGATTTTTGTCCAAAACATTAATCTCATGTTACTCAAACCATTATTTTTAAAACTTCTTGTATGAACTGCAGCATTTTCTTGCTGAAAAATCCATTTTTCATTTTTATGTTGTTGAAAAAAAGGCAAAATCTTTGGCTCAGGAGTTCAGTGTATTCTTCACTATTAATTCTAGTGGGAAGGAACGCTAATGGAACAGTTCCAGCTGAAGAGGAGGCACCTCAAACCATTAGGCTTCTTCCACCAAACTTTTTTGCATGGTTTCCCAAGGAAATTTTCATTACATGTAATTTTTTCTGATGAGAAAAAATTCAACCTGGATGGTCCAGACGGATTTCAGTACTATTGGAAAGATATGAGAAAGGATCCAGTGTATTTCTCCAAAAGGAATTTTGGTGGAAGAAGCCTAATGGTTTGAGGTGCCTCCTCTTCAGCTGGAACTGTTCCATTAGCGTTCCTTCCCACTAGAATTAATAGTGAAGAATACACTGAACTCCTGAGCCAAAGATTTTGCCTTTTTTTCAACAACATAAAAATGAAAAATGGATTTTTCAGCAAGAAAATGCTGCAGTTCATACAAGAAGTTTTAAAAATAATGGTTTGAGTAACATGAGATTAATGTTTTGGACAAAAATCGCACAGAAAATCTTTGGGGCATTTCAGTAAGAGAAGTTTAGGGTAATAATAGACAATTCACCAATGTTGCTGATTAAAAAAATGCTGTGAAAGAAGCTTGGGGTTTTCCTCCAGAAAAAAAATTTCAAGGACTAATTAGGAGTATGCCTGACCGCATAATTGCCTTAATTCATAATCGAAGAGATCCTACCAATTACTAAATTTACTCTTGTTCACTTTTTTTTTTCAAATTTATTACATATTTTTTAAATTAATTAAGTGGTGATATAGTTATGAAACGGTACAAAAATGCTTTTTTTTTAAATTTTTTTTATAACGGTTAAAATAAATACAGTTTTTTTATTTTAAACAAGGGTATTTGGTGTATTGATTCTATTCATTAAATTTACATGCAAGATTTTTTCGTTAAAATAGGGAAAAATATAACTTTCGAGGTGGTGATATAGTTATGAAACGGAGTGTATATATTAAGTTAGGAAACTCTTTTTTTACAAATACACATACAACTGATAACAACACATTAACAAAAAAATCCATTAAGTGGAAGTAGTAAAGATCTAATTACTTGGTTCATGTCCATTATCTTATACCATTTGCCTATAAGAACGAGAGAATACAATATGAGTCATAAAAAAAAAAAAATGATAATACGTGACTGTACATGCATATTTTTCATAATGTAATTTTAAAGGCGAGATGAAAGGTTTTTTTTGTATGCGTGAAACACGTAAAGTATAGGGAAATGTGAAAAATGGACTAGTACAAATACATACGAAGGCAATGTAAATATTGTATTTTTGATATTTTCCCATAATGCTTTTTTAAAGGCGAGATGAAACGAATTTATTTGTATTTTGGTTTTTGTTTGAATTATAGTACAAGGTGATACAGTATATTTTTGATAAAATTAGTGGATATTTTTTTTCAAAGTGAATTTGTGATTTATATATGTAATATGTATATATATTTTTTTGAAAATAATACAAATTTTTTTTTGAAAAATATAAATAATAATAAAAAAAAAACAAAATAAACAATAAAATTAGTGAATTGTTGTACGTAGTTGATTTAATTAAAAACCTTAAACCTGCACCCTGTAATAATGTTTTGATTTCCACATTAAATGATGTCACTTTTTTTGAATTTTTTATCTTTTTCTTACAAACAAACTCCTTATTACCATCTATTTTTCGCAAATCCGTTAAGGACATTTGAATAACGGGACCAAGGTCGAAAATTGATAAGAAAACATGCTTTCAGTTTCCTAACTTAATATATAGATAAACTTTGCTTCGAACATAAATTTCTTCAGTACAAAATGAATAAAGAGAGAGAATGATTCATACACAAAATATAAGAAATTTTACTCTTTTATAGGGCAGTTGTTGAACTGCCCCATAGAGTATCAGTATGATCTTATTGATTATACAAAAAAAATTTAAACGTAAAACCTATCAATATAGCTCGATTTAAAAAAGATGCCTAATCGTATTATACTAGAAAACTATGCGCAGAAGAAAAGATACTTACACACATGCATTTTTGTTGTTGTAAATTCTAAGAAAGAGATTTCTTCCTTCGTATATGTATACACAAAAAGATCACTAACACATGCAAGACATGCGCGAGATTCTCCAACTCATATTATTTTGACTATACCAATACCTGTAGTCTATACAAAGAGAATTTGAAATTTGTTTAACCATGTATATTGTATGTACATAGTTATAGCTGAAATTATTTCAGTTGAAGGTTCATTGCGCATGTTTTACATGGCGTAGTGATCTTCTCGTGTATACATATACGAAAGAAGAAATCTGTTTGTTAGAATTCACAACAACAAAAATGCATGTGTGTAAGTATCTTTTCTTCTGCGCATGCCAACGTACTACAATACGAAACTTCAACTCTTTTGGGACAAGCTATATACATAAATTGTTATATATTTATATGTATATATAGTATATATGAGGCGTTCCATATTAAAACTCGTCTTATCCACTTTTTATCAAAATTGAACTAATAGCACTAACGGTTTCTTCCGAAAAGAACTCAAATAAAAACCAAAATATTATCACATAAAAATTTGTTTAATCCTTCAGATTCATTCAATTAAAAATTACTTTTTTTGCTAAACTTGCCTTATCCTTTGAAACTTGTCGTTTCAAAACAAAGAGTTAAAAAGTTTTTTGTGTTTATTAGAAAATCACTAATAAGTGATAAGACGAGATTTGATATGGGACGCCTCATATTATATTATCACTTCTCTTTCCATATTGCATGTACATTGAAAAATAATTTACACCAAATTATTTTCGATTTTTTTGAAATTTTTTTTTTACAATTAATTTTAAATTTATTATAATAAAATTATGCAATTAAGGCTGAAATTCTTGGTGGGGCAGTGCCCCATTAGCCCTCAAGGACGAGCAGCGTTTGCGTTTGACAATAATTTACTTATAAAACTACATATATATTTCGCATAGAAAAAGACAAACGAGAACCACATGTTTTCACATAATCAAAGCAAAAGAGTGCTAGAATTTGAAAAAAACATATATTTTAAATTGAATTGAAGGAATTTGGAAATTTCACTTATTTTGTCACTAACGTGACGCACACTACGTGAAAGGAAGTCATTTCATGGTCTCTTTTTCAAATCTCGTTTTCTTCTTCGTTTTTGAGCTTTGTGTTTAAACATAAGTAAAAATATGTATGGAAAGGATTCATTTTTCTAAAATATTAAAACACAAAATAATTTTTCCATTTTTTAAGTATTTTATTACACATTTCCTTTGTGACTTACACTACACAACATTTGTGACTTACCCATATCTCCCTTTTTTCTTATATTTTTTTACGACAGTCAAAATACAAATCAGCTACATAGTCCTAATTTAGAATACCTGAATAGTTTAAAGATTGAAGTCTACATTTTGAAAAAATTTACAGACTCCCAAATGACGCAAGAAACAAAAATTTTGGATTTTTCACTTTCGAAAATTTTCATCAGGTATACATTTCCATAGAATTAGCAAGGTTGTTCCGTTTAGTTTGCTTAGAATTGATACCAGAGACAAACAAAAATCGTATAGATGGGAGAGGGAGATATCTCAACAGTTTGGCCACTAGCGCGCGTTGATTTTTTTTTGCTTTTTTCTCACGGTATACCCTATAACATTTTACAGGGGCACTCAAGCATCACTCTGCCTTGATCTCTAGTGTCACTCTACATAGAGCACAATTTGCACTTTCAAACAATATTCTACTTGCCCTTCTATTCTAAAAAAGTTATATGCATTAAATTTTAAATAAGTATAATATTTAAAATAAAAGTTAAAATTTTGTGAATTTTTACTCAAATTTTTTGCGTTTAACCGTGTTTTGCCCAAAATGGCCTCAATTAAAGCCCACTTTTTATTACAGGATTAGAATATCGATTGGAAAAATCGATTTCCAAAAAAAGTTACCAGAAGAATTGAATATCTCTAAAAATAATAAGTTATAGAGAATATAAAAAAAACACTTTTTCAAATAAAACAGAATTTATTGCAATTGAAGGCTACATAAAAACTTCCATTTATGTATTTTAATATGTTGCACATTAATTTTATTATAAAGTTGTTAATTTATTTATTATTTATCAACAGTATTTTTCTATTTTAAATGATTTTATTTGTAATGATTATTCACTATTCACTTTATCTCTTTGCCTGTTAAAAAATCCTTTAATTATCACGTTACTCCTCTTACATCATAAAATACAAAATTTCAAACTTTGAAAATTGTCGAAATTTTTAGTCTTTCCAAGTCAAACCAAGGTGAATTTCTTCTTAAAATAACCTATTCACGTACGTTTCTTTTAAGATATAGATTCCCTGAAACTTCGCCCTTCATTTGATACCTAGCATGTATTTCACATACACTCTGTGACCTCGGACTCCCTAATATTCTTTTTCCAATATGATATATACAAAAATTTTATATATGTATGTATACTTTACTTTTAAGAAATTTATAAAATTTAATTTTGTATTTTTAAGAATGGTACTCCTATATAGCTGAAATTATTTCAGTTGAAGGTTCATTGCGCATGTTTTACATGGCGTAGTGATCTTCTTGTGTATACATATACGAAAGAAGAAACCTGTTTATTAGAATTTACGACAACAAAAACGCATGTGTGTAAGTATCTTTTCTTCTGCGCATGCCAACGTAGTACAATACGAAACTTCATCTCTTTTAGTTCAAGCTATAGTAATATAATTATTAATTTTTGTTAATTTTTTTTCATCCAGAATATAGGGGAAAATACCCAGTAACGAGTCCTCCGACAGTAACGAGCCGTTGGCTTTATTTTATTCTATATACATATGTGAATTTTTGCTATATATTTAGAAAAATATTGTTACAAAATTGGCCTTGGTGAGCGAAGAATAGAGAAAAAAAAATGGATTCAAAAAAAAAAAATGTTAAAAGAATAGAAATAAGGCGTCCGAGAGGGATTTTTTAGAAGCGAAGAAAAAGTAGAAAAAAAAAATAAGTAAAGAGGTGAAAAAAATGGGAAATAATGAAATAAAAGGCAGTTTTGCAATTTAAAAAAAATTCTAATATTTATTATAAAAAAAACAGAATTTACAAATTTAGGGTCTATTACTAAAAATTTAAAAAAAAATCTAATTACAATGTAGCTAAAAAAAATAAAATTTAAATGGCAATAATAAAAAAAAAATATCAAAAAAAAAATTGTCTAAAAGAAAAAAAATGGCTATGGTAATAAAGAAAGACGTCCGCAAGTGAAGTGAAGTAAACCAACTATCAACTGAGTGAAGTGAGTTAAGCTTACAACTGAATCTGGTTTACACGGTAGTGAGGAAAATCAGATCGAAACTGAGTTTGACTCACTGAATCAAACTGAGTTTGGGTTGAGAAAAAATTTACTAGTCGGCAACCCCGATAGATTTTAATTAAAGTCAATTATTAATTCAGACACTGTGGCAACACTTGTGGTTTTGACAGGATGTTAAACTAAATTGTACTTAGGTGAACTAAATGTAAACAAACGAGATGGAGATTTCGTTTTTTTTTTTTTTTTATTGATTTAAATGTTTAATTAAAGGTCGATTCACACATTTCAGGTCAGTCTCAGTCCAGTCTCAGTTCCGTCACGTCAATCACAGTTCAGTTTCAGTCGATTTATATTCACACATATCAGGTCAGTCTCAGTTCAGTTTCAGTCGATTTATATTCACACATATCAGGTCAGTCTCAGTTCAGTTTCAGTCGATTTATATTCACACATATCAGTTCAATCAGTTGTATTTTATCATAAGTTGAAAAAGTGTGAGTTAAAATATTGTGTAAATAGATTTATATTTATATTTTATTTGATAAATCGTACAACACAGTATTTTCCCGTACTTTTTCAATTAATTTTTCGTCAGTAGACATTTTGCTCACATAAAAAAACACAACCTACCTCAACAATGTACAAAAAAAAAACTGAAAGCTATCAGAACTCCGTCAGTCATTTCAAAAAATAACGTTGACGACGATATCGGAAATCTCTGACACCGAGAAATTCTGACTGATCGGTGACTGAACTGAGACTGAACGGACATGTGTGAATATGTACATATGAACTCCATACAATAATACCATCCGAATAATCGGAACTGAGACTGACCTGAAATGTGTGAATCGACCTTAAGGGTTCGCGAAATAAAAATTATTTAATGAAATCGCGTCGCGAGTGAATTAGAATAAAAAAAATGTATGTGTAAAAAAACAAAAATGATAATAAAGAAAAAAAAAGTGGAAAGTAAAAAAAAGTGCAGTGATATGAAGTTGTTATTGTGGAAAGGTGTGAGTGAAAGAAAAAAGAAGAAAAAAGGTTATGTGAAAAAAAAATGTGTTAAAAATAAAATGTGTATAGAATTAAAGTGGATAAAGAAAAATAAAAGAAAAGTGAAAGTGGGAAAAAGGGATAAGAAAAGAAAAGACGGGTAAGTAAGTGAAAATTAATAATAAAATTTGTGTTAAAAAAAAATGAAGTGGTATAAAAAAAAATGAAAAATGTACGTACCTCGTACTTGTTTAGTGACGGCAAAAAAAATGTGCAGTGAAAGAAAAGTGATATAAAAAAAAACAAACTACCTTGAACTATTGGAAAAATTAATTTTGACCAAAAAAATTGTGTAAAAAAAAAGAAAAATTGGAAAAAAAACTATTGTGAAAAAAAATTTAATTAAAAAAAAAACGTATGTGGAAAAACTCGAAAAGTAACGCAATAAAACACTTTAAAGAATCAACTTGAACTAAAAAAAACTTTGGGTGTTTTGCTGTGGGGTTTTTTATAGTGTAATTCCGAATTTGCGAATTTCCTTTGGAAATGCTTTGTTATATTTCCAGTCCGCAGGGGAAGAAAATTCGCGAAATTATTGATTTTTTGTTTTTTGTGTGGTGATAGTGTTTTTTTGTTTTTGTATGGTGTTAGTGTTTTTTGTTGTTGTGAAAAAGAATTTTTATGCGTTCTTTGTTGTTTTTTGTTTCAAGTGTTTGTTTTTGTGTTGTCCTTCCTCTCTTCTTCCTTTATCTATTCTTTTCTCTATTTTATTTATTTTTCAGGATTCGGCTGTAATTTAATAGGGGCTTCTGGTTTGGGCACCAATTTATAAAAAATTTGGTGTTCAATTGGAAGTTTCTTTTATTTACAGCCAACAACAACATTTATTTACATTTTAAGTTTATATTACTAAAGTAAATTTTGTTGATTCAATTTTTTAATCAATTTTCTTATCTTTTCAGGAAACTAGGAGACGATTGGATGGTGCGTTGATCCGGCTTTCTGAGGTAACTTTATTTTAAAAATAATTTTATTCAAATTCATTAATAAAGTTCTTTTTTATTTTTCAGATTTGTAACAATATGTTATCCTTGCAATGCGTGGATGGTTTATCATTATAAATTTTTATTTTAAATATAATTCTAATAAATGTAAGTGCTACCAAAAATTGCATTTTTCTTAACGTTTTGTTAAGCATATATGTTTAAAAGCAATAACAAATTTTTTTTAAAATTATTTTCTTAATCTTCATTTAAAAATTTTATTAAAATAAAAACATATTTTTTGCGTTAAATTGCAAATCTAGACTCTTCAGAAAATTTATTTTACTCTTGGTTGGAATTACAGAGGGGTTAACAATTTTCCTTAAGAGGGCTCGTTACTGGGTATTTTACCCTATGTAAGTTTATTGCTTGAATTGAAATACAAAAATGAAAAATAATCAGTCACCGTATAACTCTGTTACTGGCGAGAACAAAGGGGTGGCTGTTATTGTTTTTCTCGATAAGAACTTTCACTAGTATCAATCCAAAGCAAACGGGATACCCTGTATATTAGCATGATCTTTCAGTTAAAAAGGGTGATTCAGTTTAGTTGTACGACTCGGAAACAAACAAAAAATTGTATAAGAGGGGGGAAATCTTAACCGTTACGGAGTTAGAGGTTGGGAAAGATTTTTGGTACTTTTTCCTTGTTTTACCCTATAATTTTTTACAGGGGCACGCTAGGGTTATCTTTTTTATGCAAAATTGTATCTTTTGCAACAACATCTTACATGCTTCTGTTTCTCTTACCGTTCAGAAGTTATAAGGCCTCAAAACCAAAATGTTGTCATTTTTTCAACCATTTTTCGACTTTAACCTAATTGTCTCGAAAAGTGCTCGATATTAACCATCATTTTTTATTGCAGAAAATGAAAGTTGAATTGATTTTACATTGATTGGCTATGTTTATCTTTTCTGAAATATTGATAATTTTCGAGATATTGAGGAACACCTTTTGAATAAACAGAAAAATAAGTCTGAAATTTAAAAAAATAATAAAGATAGCAAATTGGTGTATTAGTAAAATCAGAAATAGAAATAAGCTTTTCTTATGAGAGCTGACCAAATGGTCAACGCACACAATACGCATAACGCTCAAAAAGTTCAACAATTTTCTACTTTTTTGTGCGTCATACGCGTTGCCGGTGTTGTTGGCATTAGCTGCGTTCCATTTTGATATTTTTATCTACTCCGGAGTAGTTGAGAGTACTTCATCACCATCATCAATAAATGGAACGGCCAATTCAATTCAAGAGTAATTCTTAACCTTCAAATCTACTGTGTAAATTTTTCTCTTCTTTGTTATAAAAATGGATTTTTAGTTTAGTAAAAATGTACATACTTACATATACATACGTATGTATTTGTTGAGGTTAGAAAATCAAAAAAGCCATTTTTTCATTTTTGTTGCATGTTTTATTTTATTTCAACAATTTTATAAATAATCTTCAATAATGTATCGTATTTTAGCATTATTTAATTTAAATATAATGCATACTATCAAGATCAAATATGTTATTGTTAAATATTTGTTCTCTCGGTTGTGTATTTCGAGGTGAATCATCATGATCACTGTCTTCGCTACTTTCTTTTAGTTTGATCAACATTAACAATGAAAAAAATATTATCCTCCTTAATTTAAAATCCATAAGATTTATTTGACTTACGTTCTCACTGTCTATTTTAGGTTCTTGACGAAAAACGAGATTAATTTGATAAATTTATCTTCTTTACTATATGTATTCAATGTAAAAAAATTCAAAAAAAAACGGAAAAAAACAAAGTACATAACCCTAAAAAAGTCAAATCCATCTTTTGGAAGTTTTAAAAATTAAAAATACTCTGGTGGTAAAAATCCACATAACTACACCTGAGTAGGATGATCAACTGCACCAAAGTATGAGATGGTGCAGCTGGGATGACTTGGGAGTAGAACAAACTACTCCGGAGTAGATAAATTAACGAAAATGGAACACAGCTAATGACAGCTGAAAAATAATTTTTGTTATTTAACAACACTGTATAAATTTCAAAAGTCTATAGAGTTGGTCTTACACTATCAAAAAAAAACTTACAACGTGTTTCATTTATATATATGTACTAAAGCAAAAAAAAAACTTTTATAAAATGTTCAATACAAATTAAATAAAAAAAAAAAAATTCCTTGAATAATATATTATAATTTCTTTCTAGCTTAAATAAATTTATTTATATAATACTAAAATAAAAACGCACAAGTGGTTGTCATTTAACGCACCAAACGCACCAGACGCAACGCTCCAAACGCGTGCATTGAAACTCCATCTTTATAGTTTGCGTAACACTATCTAATATCTTTAAAGTTGGAATTCTTGTACAATTTATAAAACTGACCCCATAAACTGTACCGATGCAGAAGTTTGAAAAAAGTACCCATAAATGCTTTATGTCTTATCTGTTTCGTTTTTTTCGAAACATTTCAATGGAATGGAGGTGATATGAAAAACATTTTGAAAATGCGATATTGATAATTCGATAACTACTGGAAGTTAATGAAATCAATTTCTAGATAATATTTTCCATGGGAATACATATTCTGAACAAATATATTAAAATCAAACACTTACTTAATTATTATTCATTTAACAATTAAGAAAAATTTTAATATAGACACCACTGAAAATAATTCCTTTCTTAAAAGATGTATTATAGATTTCTTTCTTAAATTAAATTCTAAAAAATTTCTACATATAAATAGTATGTATTACCAAAAAACATTGAAATAGAAAAGAACTCTTAAGACCGTATAATCACATGCAATACATTTTTTTACATTACAATTTGTTATGCCTCCCAATCTTTTTTTGAAACAAGTTCTTCAAGCTTCAAAACTTTGTATTTGAAAATAACGTGCATAACTTAAAACTGAAAGCATTGAAAGTGATTAAAACAAACAATATAAGAAACACAGAATAAAGCATTTTTGTATGGATACAGAAATAACGGAAATAGAGTATATTGCGCGCTTAGTATACATAAACCCTATATTGATCATTGTTTTGTAAATTGCAGTATAATCATGGCCGGTCTTTACATATAAGCAGACAGAGCAGCTGAACAGGGCGACAAAATTAGAGGGGCGCCATAATGTATATAATATTAAAATTTTATATATATTTTTATTTTTGTGCGAACCAATTCTGTGGTCACATGTTCAAACCATTTAAGTCGACATAAGCACCTTCAGACTTGAGCGGTTAGTGCTTGTGACCACAGAATTATGTACAGCAGTTACATATGCACATAAGTCTCGTGTGAATGCCACAAAAACAACAATGTATAGCAAACTGTTCAAAATAAAATCTTACTCCTATAGTATTCGATCTTCATAAAAACAAACAACAACAAAAATACTATACACACAGTATTATCAAAGTGTAGATACTAAGAAAGTGAAAAAACTTTCGTGTAACGGTATATGAAAAAAAAGCAAACAAAAGAAGAGTACAAATACAATAAGAAGAGTACGTATATACTATTATCACCAAAAAAAAATTAAATTAAAAAAAAATCAAAATCTCTTCAAGCGAGAATGAAATATCCCCTTTGTTTTTTCTTATAAATGAAAAACATTCATAAGACTGAAAAAGACAAGAAAAAACTAACACCAACCTTTTTTGTTATCTTACAAACATTTTTTACTTGTATAGGTTTATATTCTTCACGCAGGCGCAGTTAAGGTTGCTCATCACTTTAACATGTGTTTGTTTATTTACTTATTTTTACTTGCTCACGTACGAATGGCGTCCCATTTCATCCTACCTATATTGCTATATTTCTCTTTCTTACATACTAGAAAGATTGCTCATCACTAGCACGTGGCTTCTAATCTTATTAGAATTTTTAGATCGCGCCAAATTTCGTAGGTAAAAAGCAAAGTATACGGTATGATATGTGATTACTTTATCAATATCAGTTCTGATGTGATATATTAAAGTTAGTTTTCTAAGTGATTTTTAAAAAAAATAATATAAAGTGTATTAAATTAAAAAATTAAAATAAAATTTAGTGCGTGAATGATAATATTATAAATTATTATTATTGTGATTATTTTCATAAAATAAACTAGTGTACGAGAACAATTGATAAGAGGTTTTAGTGCTAGATTAAAAGACAAAATAAAAAAAAACAATAAAATAATTGAAAGAAATAAAATTTAATTAAAGTAATTAAAAAGAAATAAAATTTAATAAAATTAATTTAATAAGATTTTATCTGTAACACATATGTGCTAAATTTTAAATAAGATTTTTTATAAGAGTTAGAATATATTATATAATTAAGTTTTATAATAGAGATAAATATGTATATGTATATTAAAATTACTAATAACAAAAATAAAATGATTTATAATAATTATACTTATAGACTTAAAATAAAAAAAATAAATTCAAATTTCAAAATTTTACATTTTTTTAAAATGATTTTTATAAGAGAATAAAAACTAATTAAATTTACAAATTACGAAAAGGTCTTTTATTTATATTACTCGACGCCACTCAGGTGCTTTACCCTATATATTTCTCATCACTAATACAACTTGAACGAATCTTCTTTTTCAGTTCCTCATCATGATCCGACAATCTTGAAATTTCTGCAGGGCGTTCTTCTTGTCATTCCTTATAAATTTTTCTTTTAAACCAAAAAGATCCCTGCAACAGGGAGCCAGCTACAAGGCACCAAAGAAAAAAACTCCTTCCATCTATGTTAAGGAAATTTTTGTAGACCTTTTCGTGCTTTTAAAAAAATCTGTTCCCAGAGCAGTAGGAAGTTGAGTTGTGGCAAGGATATTTCTTGAAGGGTTCTCTTCTAAATTTTTTATTTTATTTAAGAAATTTGGGCAGTATATTCCTTGAAAGGTTCTCTTCCACACAAATGAAACGAATGAAAAAAAAATCGTTAACTAGAGCAAAAGGTATAGGGTAAAGTGCACAAAATCTTCATTTTTCAAAAAAAAAAAAACAAATCATAGTGAAATCGGCACGGGTAAATGATGTTAAATTTACCTGTTTTTTTTGGTATTTCAACTTTAAATTGAAGAACGAAAAAAATTAGGGGGTGGCACCCTGAGAATCTGAAAGTTGAAAAATAAGGGACACTAATGTATAGGTACACATAATATGTATAACAACATATGTACTTTATGTCAGTATAGTTTCATTGCAAATTGCAATACAATGGTTTTTTGTTTTTTCTTATTTTTTCATATTGATCATACTGCAATTTACAAAACAATCATCAATATAGGGTTTATGTATACTTGTATGTATACTAAGCGCGCAATATACTCTATTTCTGTATCCATACAAAAATGCTTTATTCTGTGTTTCTTATATTGTTTGTTTCAATGCTTTCAGTTTTAAGTTATGCACGTTATTTTCAAATACAAAGTTTTGAAGCTTGAAGAACTTGTTTCAAAAAAAGATTGGGAGGCATAACAAATTGTAATGTAAAAAAATGTATTGCATGTGATTATACGGTCTTAAGAGTTCGTTTCTATTTCAATGTTTTTTGGTATTACTCTAAAATTTACATTTCTAGGGCGGAACTCTATAACTGTGATATGTACAAATGTCAAGTGTTTTACACGTTTAAACCGACTTTACGATTCCTCAAATATGTAAGTAAACGTAAAGTCAACCGTCAAAAAATATGTATAGTTTAAAAATGGTTATCACAGAACTATTTTTCGTGTAAAGTGAATATGTTTGTGTAAAATTAAAAAAAAAAAACAAATTTGAACTAGTTCATTTTAGAAATATGAAATTTAAAAAATTCATATAAATTGCGGCGTAATCTATATAGTAAATACGATTCAGCACATTACTCAGCATTATATATATATGAATGGTTATGGTGTAGTGTAAAAACGTGAACATGCATTGTCGTAAACATCAAATGTTAAATGTTTTTTTTACTTTTTTACATATCATAGTTACAGAATTGCGCCCCTGCTCTATAACTAGAAATTGAAATTAATATTTTCAATGATAAGTTTTTGTTAGAAGCTCCTTATGTTCTGAAAATTATTGATTTGACGCAGGATAATTTGTGACACTCGGAGTGCATTTAGAGCATTGCCTCCTTAAAGCTAACCGTTGCCTAGATCCCATGCACTGTAAAGCAAAGCAAAATTCTTCACTCATTTCTGAATACAATGATTGTGTTTGATATTCTATTCGATAGTTGTCTTGGGAAAAATTTTGTTTGTATGAGTCGTGACAAAACTCTCCTATAGCAGTGATTATAGCTACCGCAATGCCACATAATAAGACAACAAATATTCCACCTGAAGGAGGTGCAATACCTTAAAATAAAAGCTTTGATTTTTAATCACAATATCGAATTTACCAATATTATCCACTCCAAGAGCATTGGCCTTTGATTCTTTACTTTTATCCTGTTTAGTACAAGTTTCGCCAGCATTCTTCCACCATTTATCATACAATATTTGAATTTCGCCTTTTTCTTGCAACTCCAGAATAGCAAGAGAGATTTTATCTCTCCATGGAGATCCCATTGGCGTAGCAATACCATATCCTGTTTGAAAATATAAAAAAAATTAGATTTAAAAATATTTTTATAAAAAATTTGCATAAATCATTGTCTATTATTGTATGCATATTATTTATGTATGTACATATTTCTGAATTAACTTTAGACAGTACTGAATCATGAAAATACTGAGCATTTGTTCACTCTCGAAAAAAGGTATGTGCAAAGTTTACAGCATCACATATTAAATATCCGACAGAGTATTAGAAGAAGTGTAGCTTTTGGAATTTTCACAGCTTCAGAATTATACAAGTTTCCTATTGATTTGAAAAAAAAATGCACTTTCAACAGCTAATTTTATCGATTCAGTGAAAACATTATTTGATGACTTGAATGGTTAACCATCTTATATTTATTTCAAAAGTAAGTTTGAAAGATAAAAAAAGAATTCTTTATTATTTTGAGAGTCTTATTTTAACTTTAAAATCTGTAATTAAAATTTCTCTTGAGAGGAATAATACTTGAGAAATCAGACATTATAAAATTTATAAATTTAAAAAAATTTAATTAAGATCCGGTAGAAAACATTTTCTCTCGAATTAGAGCACGCTACCCAAATAAACGTTAAAACGTTATCCATCTTTAAAACATTATGTAGCTCTTGTAAATCTGAAATGATAGATAGCAACTCCTCAGTCCTCCCTAAACAGTATTTTATTCTTAATAAATGTATTTGTTATATGAAAACTAAGTCTGGCTGGTTTAGACCCGACGATTTGTGTTTTGTTTTCAACATTAACATAAAGTAATAGAATTCATGATAACAGTTCTTCTATGGAAAAATTGTATAAATTGGATAAATGGAGAAAGATCGCAACAAAACAAGACAAATTTGTATACATTTAATTTTCATCAATAATATGGTTTTAAACACAAAATATCAGTTATAATATAATACGCACAAATAATTACCTTTAGTATCTAAAAGTCCACCAATTTGTGTTAAATTACAATCTCTTTGAATTATATAGTCTAGCATAGTCGACTCCATTAAAAATGCATAATTTCCCTGCAGAACACGTTTAATACCTTCGTCGTAGGTAGTAGTGAAAACTGAAGGCTTTTTATTTTCCATAAACCGCCACATTTTTCTATATGTTTCGATTTTGGAATCCTGAAATAGATATTCGTATTGTTTTGTTTTGGTTTAACATTATCAAATAAGAATTTACTCTGAAAAAGGTCATAGTAGATCCACTTTCTAGTGTTCCGTACGTAATCTCTGTTTGACTAGCTAAGTCTTCAGCGTTTTCTATTGGAGTAATCATACGTTCAACAGTCAAAAAAGCAGCTAAATTAGCTGTATATGAAGAGATTATAATCAATGTGAAAAACCACCAAATTGCACTAACAATTCTTGTTGATACTGCCTTTGGATTTAAATCTGACCCTTGTTGCATTAAGGTACCAATCGTAAACCAGAAGCTGTTAGATATAGTAAATGGGTTTTCAAGAAGATTTTCTTTATTGTTACAAACATAAGGATTCTGAAGTTCATATGGCGAGATTTTAGCCACTGTATATATAATAGCGGAAACTATGACGTAAGCTGCCAGAACATAGAGCCAAATATCTACAGATAGAGGATTCATAAAGGAGAACAATCGAGATGCTGGTGTCGATGGTACCTAAAAAATAAATATGTGAATTACATTTTAAACAAATTTTGATAAGATTTATTGAATTGCTTGTTCGATTTAAACCATCAAAGTTTCAATAATAAAAATGTTGCAAAATAACAGAAACTAATCTAAATACTAATCTTATTACTCTTGAGCATACTTGCTGCATGAGTAGAGACAACTAGAACAAAAGCAGATACATATTATGATAATCAAACATACACTTTTCCACGTTTGATGTAATAATTGTAGTAGTGGAAAATTGTATTAAATACTACAATACTACTAAATACAAATTATTTTTTCACTTCCTCGGTTTCAGTTTACTAGCTATTTTAATGTCAACATATTATATAAATTGAAGTTTGAGGTTATTAAGTGATTTTGTAATTTCTATTTGCTTTTTTTTGTTTTTTTTGTTTTGTAATGTTGGATTTTTACAGTGAAATTTGTTGACGTATGTAATTTAATTGTTTAAAATGTTTTTTTGAAACCTTAAAGCAATTAAAATATTAACCCCTCTATTCTAGGTAATAGACTAATAGCTATTAAGCTACTAACCTATTAGTTAACAGAAAATGGCCTACTCTGTTCTATTAGTTAAGAGATTTTTGATCAGCTGATCTCTTAATTTTGTGGAGACTTTTAATTAGTAGATTTCGTATTCTAGCAAATAAATTAATAGATATTTTGAGGTTAGAAAATTCTCTTAACTAATAGCACCTGTGGATGAGCTATCAGTCTAGTAAGTTGGATAGTGAATCGGTATAAAAATAAATAAAAATTATTGTAAATACAAAAATAGGTCAAAATAAGTAAAAAAGAGTGCTTTTAAATATAAAAGTGTTTAAAAAAAATAAAAAAATAAGAAATATAAGATAAAATAAATAATGCTGGAGGAACTATTGATTTTCTACATTCAACTCCATTGGATCGAAAATCAGATAATTGTTATGTAAGATTTGAATAATAGTATAATTTCACGTGAAAAGTTCAAATATCAAAATATTTAAAAGTCTACAAATCTCTTAGCCTATTAACTTTTCACACTCTACAAACTCTATAAAGTAGAATACCATTTCTACTAACTTGTTAATTAAGAGGTTAAGAGGTCTATTAAAATTCTATTACCTAGAATAGGGGCCATTTTTATAATGTGCTTAAAATGAGGCTACTCTCAAGAAGGAAGATAAGTGCTCTAAACAAAGCCGATGTGATGAAATATTACTTCCAATAAAACAGTAATATGTTTGTGAAAAATAATTTCAATGTTTCGGAAAATAGTCCTAGTTAAAAATGAACTAATATCATTCTAATATTCCACATTGTCGAATTAACGCCACCTTTTTTTTCAAACTATGGCCCCTATTCTAGGTAATAGAATTATAATAGATCTCTTAACCTATTAATTAAGAAGTTAGTATAAATGATATTCTACTTAATAGAGTTTGTAGAGTGTGAAAAGTTAATTGGCTAAGAGATTTGTAGACTTTTAATAATAAATGTAATAATATGAAAATAGTATAATATATTTAAACTTTTTCACGTAAAATTATACTATTATTTAAACCTTACTTATCAATTCTCTAGTTTTCCATCCCATGGAGTTAAATGTAAAAAATCAACAATTCCTCCAGCATTATTTATTTTATTTTATTATTTTTTTTTAAATTCTTTTTACACAATTTTAAAATATTTAAAAGCACTCTTTTGTATTTATTTTTTTTTATTTATATATATTTATATATACATATATTTATATATTCACTCTCTATTCACTTAATAGACTAATAGCTCATTCACAGGAGCCATTAGTTAAGAGACTTTTCTAACCTCAAATATCTATTAATTTATTTGCTGAGATACGAAAACTACTAATTAAAAGTCTCCACAAAATTAAGAAATCAGCTTATCAAAAGTCAGAACAGAATAGAGTAGGTCATTTTCTGTTAACTAATAGGTTAGTACTTAGTAGCCTTATAGCTATTAGCACCTATTAGCTTATTACCTAGAATAGAGGGGTATATTGATTATAAAAGTTTATTTGAGAACTTATATACTTTATTTAACAATTAAGGTCACTACAGGCAAGATAGGCATCTTTTCTATACTATTTTACATTTCGTTTGTATAAATCTGTCTCGTGTGTGAGGTGATCAGATCTCAATTTCAACCGAGAAAAATTTTTCAATAAAATTTTATCAAGGGCTGCCAGATGAATTTTTTTTTTTCAATTTTACAAAAAAGCAGGCAATTGTGGAATTGATAATATATACAACAAAATTATCAACTTGAATACATTATTAGCTTTAAAATCATTTTATTTCACCCACTTTTACTTACTGAATTTACTTGAAACGGATTTTCACAATAAAAATACTTTAGTGAAACGAAAATAAATTAACAATAACAATAAAAAACCAATAACAAAGTATTTAAATCGAAAATTCATACAAAATTAATGGAAATTTCTCTATAAGAGATCAAAAATATCTACGGTGTTGATGAAAGTAGTTTTAATCAAGGAATTTTATGTTTTCATTTAACGATAGATTGATTTTGCCTTGTAATTACTGAGTTATTAAATTTTTACTTTTTGCTATTTTTTTTGGTATTTCGATAACATAGTCTAGAATGTACATACATACTTCATACTTAACGATTTATCATTTGATTTATAGCTGAAATTATTTCAGTTGAAGGTTCATTGCTCATGTTTTACATGGCGTAGTGATCTTCTTGTGAATACATATATGTACGAAATAAGAAACCTGTTTCTTGGAATTCACACAAAACCCTCTACAATAAAAGCCTCCTACTAGTGTTGTGTATGTATTAGTAAGAAGTGCCATGTTTTGTTTTGACATTTTAGTTTCTTATGGTTTCTTAATAAGAGTGGTGGAATATTAGTGTAAAGAAATAGTGTTTTAGCTGAATATTTTTGGTTTTTTAAATAAAATATTGTTTATAAAAGTTTTAAAATATAATAAATTAACAGTGTTATAATTTTTAAAGTGCACAATAGTCAAAAAAATTAAATAAAAAGTTGGAAAATGTTGTGCCTTCTTACCTACTTTTAAGAGAAAAAATTAAAGTATGGTGAGGTTATATGTATTATTTATATGTAATAAAGTGAATAAATTGATTTGATTTAATAGAATTTAATTTATTAGTTATCACAAATTAAGTGTCTATTTGCCTTCATTACACAATAAAGATTATGTACCAAATTATTTACTTTTTCATAGACTTTTTTTATATAAATTTTTGTGATTATGTTACGATGTGAGAAATTGATTTGATTCAATAATTTAACAATTAACACAAACTTATAAATAAAATTTTATTAAATTAAATGAATTTGTTCTGTATTTCGTTCACTTTATTTATTTTTTTCATATATTTGTGTTTACATTTCGTTTCAATTTATTCACTTTTATAATATAACCTCACCATAGGTAATGTAGTCATTAGTCACATGTCAATATATAGGTATAGAAGAAAAAAGTTTATATTATTTATTATTCTTTAAACTTTAATTATTCATATAAATACATATATGTATCAGAATTATTATAAATTAAATTTTATTAAATCAAATCAATTTATTCACTTTATTACATATAAATAATACATATAACCTCACCATACTTTAATTTTTTCTCTTAAAAGTAGGTAAGAAGGCACAATATTTTTCACCTTTTTATTTAACTTTTTGACTATTGTTCACTTTAAAAATTATAACACTGTTAATTTATTATATTTCAAAACTTTTATAAACCATATTTTATTTAAAAAGCCAAAAATATTTAACTAAAACACTATTTCTTTACACTAATATTCCAACACTCTTATTAAGAAACCATAAGAAACTAAAATGTCGAAACAAAACATGGCACTTTTCTTACTAATCCATACAAAACTCCTGTTCGAGGCTTTTATTGTAGTAGGTTTTGATAGCTGAAATTATTTCAGTTGAAGGTTCATTGCGCATGTTTTACATGGCGTAGTGATCTTCTTGTGTATACATATACGAAAGAAAGAAACCTGTTTATTAGAATTTACAACAACAAAAACGCATGTGGGTAAGTATCTTTTCTTTTGTGCATGCCAACGTAGTACAATACGAAACTTCAACTCTTTTGGGACAAGAGCTGCTGTATACTCATCTTCCCGCTGGCGCTGACACGAATCAAACAACATTTTACTACTTTGAGTGGAAATCGGCTGCGCAACAAATTTATATTTTTTATTTCGGTTTTTTATTTTTCATAAAAACAAATGGCCACAACACAACCGAATAAAATAAATCAGTTCAGTCAAGATAAATAGACAACAGTGCCTATGAATTATTATGATATAGCTTGTCCCAAAAGAGTTGAAGTTTCGTATTGTACTACGTTAGCATGCGCAGAAGAAAAGATACTTACACACATGCGTTTTTGTTTGATGTTAATTCTAATAAACAGGTTTCTTCTTTCGTATATGTATACACAATAAGATCACTACGCCTTGTAAAACATGCGCGAGAAAACTTCAACCATAGTACAAAGAAGACAAGTAGAATTACTTCTGCATAACTGTAAATAAAAAATGACATCCAATCATAATGAAGAACCTTATCAGAAATATAAAAAAAAAAACTTCCTATAAGACGGAAAAAAGACATGTAGTATGTACCTTTAAAATTTACATGATTTTATATGGAAAGAAAAACATATCTTTCTTCTTCATTTCTAAGAAAAAAAAACTAAATTTCTACACAATTAATTTAAACTTCTTCAGTTATATCAATTTTTGTGTATCACAATATTTTACATAACTTTATATTCTCGCCTACGCATGTTTTACGCATACACGTAAAAAGTGAGAATAAAAAATGACTTCTTCAGTTGCCTATCTGTATTGGTTCTATACTTTTTATAAGCTAAAGCGTAGTTATATTGAATCACTAGTATTTATTTTGTTTATTATTATTTGTGAGGGGATAGTGAAGGAAATGTAATAGATACATATTGTTGAGTTTAAGTAAAAAGGTAATTAATAAATTATAATTTAAATGAATTTCCAGTAAATTTCCATATATTGTGTTTGAAATTAGGTTTTTGCTTCCATTTTACCCAATATGGCAATAAGAGTATGGTTTACTCTATATATTGAATAACTACGTATATAGAAAATTTAAATTTTTTATCTTTGTTGTTCCCTAATGATTTATCTTTTGGACTATTTCTAGCAAAATACACTTGCATTTTACACATACATTGAAGTTTTTCAAAATTTCTTATCAAATTTTGTATGGAAAATTGAAATGTGATTTTGCTATTCTTCTTTATGCTATGCTTCAACTCATATTATTTTGACTATAGTTATTTTTCACTCATATTCTCTCTCAATCAAAATTTATACTACTCTCTTACGTCAACAGGTCCATTTAATGTGACAAGTTATACTATTTTTATTTTTGGATGTCAGTACAGGCAAGATAGGCATACTTTTCTATATTCTTTTACATTGCGTTTGAATAAATCTGTCTCGTGTGTGGGGTGATCAGATCTCAATTTCAATCGAGGGAAATCTTTTAAATTAAATATTACCAAGGGAAAAAAACTCATCGGGTACTGCCTCCATAAGCACAATACTGACTTCCAAAACTAAAAATACTATAGTTGTGTTTACAAAGTGAATAAAATTAATTTTGTGTTTTTAATAAAAATTTGAATAATTATAATTTTTAAAAATGAAGTGTTTGGTTATTAATTGTAAAAATAATACGAGTGGCAAAAATTTCTAATAAAATTGAAAAAATTAGAAAATATATTTAATTTTATAAATAAGGAAACAATTAATGAGAGTGCAAATTATTTAAGTAATCTTCTAAACACTGTAAAACACATTGATTTAGATATAAAAAGTAAAACGTTATTTTTTAGATGCAGAATGTTCTTTAAAATTAGAGAGTTAAATAAAAAATTTATATTTAATAATTTAAATAAAAAACGCAAAAAAACGTTCACTTAAATATACTTTTTATTCCTAAATAAAATTCCCTCATGAACATTTCTATTGATTCCTATATATGTACACCAAACACATCAAATCGATTCGCATAATTTGCATCTTGTACTTCACACTTAACGATTTATCATTTGATTTATCAAATGACTAGTGTAATTTGTTTTTGTAACAACATATACCTATACTTTATCCACTAATTATTTGCATCACAGCGCTTATGGACATATTTTGTCTTGTTTCTTCTTTGAGTAAATACATAAATGTGTTTCTGATTTTCATCACCGGCACTTTTATCCAGCGTCTCATTGCACATATAGATATAATAGATTGGGGTATGGTATGAGTAGCTTATGCTGGATTTCTTCAGTCTCAACTTTCTTGTCCCTAACTTTAGCAGTAAGATAATAAAGAGATTTGCATTTCTTCACCTCTGATTAGCACTTAGCTGCCACCTAAGGGTGGCAGATGAAGTACTGATTATTTATTTAGGTGTTACCTAAGTAGATAGTAACGCATTCTGTGTACAGAAAATTTAAAAAAAAATTAATTAAACTGAAATTAAAAACAAAATAATTCATCGAATATCAATTAAAAAAGGATTACATATTTATTTATTTATTCAGCCAACATGATTTGATCAATCTGACTCTTTACAATATAATACATAAAATATTATTCTTAAAAAATACATTCTTAAAAATAATCTCAAACATATAATTTTAAGATTTTT
Source organism: Bombylius major (assembly GCA_932526495.1). NCBI lineage: Eukaryota > Metazoa > Arthropoda > Insecta > Diptera > Bombyliidae > Bombylius > Bombylius major. The sequence goes on from OW052043.1 coordinate 22,428,593, forward strand.
AAACTTATAAAAAATTTACACATATAGACACAACATAAGATAAAAATGCAAATAAATAAATAACAATAAAAATACAATAAATAAAGAAGAAAGAAAGAAAATAAAATAATAATAAGAAAAATAAATTAATAAATAAACAAATAAAATAAATAATAATAAAAAACAAAAAGAGAGAAAAAAATAAAATAAAAAATAAATAAATAAATAAACAAATAAAATAAATAATAATAATAAGAAAAATAAATAAATAAATAAACAAATAACAAAATAAAAAAAATAAAAAAATAAAATAAATAATAATAATAAATAAAAATAAAATAAAAAAGATTAAACAAAGACAATACAAAATGCAATTAATTAAAGTCTATATGTGTATAATTAGAATTGAAGGATCTGGAAGCAGCCGTTAGTGGTTCATTATTACCATAATTGGTCCGATGATAACCAATATTTACAAATTCAGTATTTGAATTTATTCTTAACGCTCGTAGAAATACATTTATACAAATTGAGTTAAGAAGATCCGGAGAGTCTATCTGCCCCGTCAATAATTTAAAAATAAAAAAGGACTGGAAGGTCCTTCTCCTTTCATTTAAATTGGGTAATAATATAAGCCGTAGCCGGTCTTCATAGGGTGGAAGGTTTACTACCACCTACCACGGTAGCCTCCTCAGTGCCATTTTTATAAATTTTCGTTGTATTGATTCCAAGCGATTTTTGTAATTATCATAGCAAGGATTCCACACAACGACACAGTACTCTAAGATAGGGCGAACCAGAGATACATATAGAGATTTAAATACATACGGATCATTAAAATCCTTAGTCCATCTTATAATAAAACCTAGCATACAACTAGCCCTGGAAACTGTTACATCCATATGTCTATGGAAGTTCAGTTTCGAGTCAAAATGTACCCCTAAGTCCTTAATATTATCTAATTTTTCTAATGTGATACCATTAATATGGTAATTATTAGAAAAAGGATGTTTAGTACGAAAAAATGACATAAATTTACATTTTTCAACGTTTAGAGATAAACGATTGATACCACACCAATAATAAAATTTGTCGAGGTCTTGCTGAAGTAACTCAGCGTCATTTAAATCATTAATTATTTTAAATATTTTTATATCATCGGCAAAAATTAGAATTTCTGAATAATTTAACACATTCACGACATCATTTATAAATAATAAAAACAGAAAAGGACCCAGATGGCTACCTTGCGGAACACGTGAAGTCACTTCAATGTTACAAAATACATGGTTAAGAAATTTTACTCTTTGAACACGATTGTTGAGATAAGACTTGAGCCATAATAGAAAGTTCGTGGGGAAACCAAGACAATCTAATTTAAAAAGAAGCAATTTATGATTGACTCTGTCAAACGCTTTACTGAAGTCAGTGTAGATACAGTCTACCTGCTTTTTATTTTCAATCGCATTCAGACACTTAGAAGTAAAAGATACTAAATTAGTGGTAGATCTACCGGACGTGAAACCATGTTGAAAACTGCTAATGAGTGGTTTACATTTAAATGAAATTTTGTTTAAAACAAGTTTTTCCAATAGCTTTGGGATTGCCGACAATTTTGAAATATTCCTGTAATTATTAATTAATTTTTTACAACCACTCTTATGGATGGGGATTGAAAATGAAATTTTCCAAATAGAAGGAAATACTGAAGACTTTAAAGATAAATTAAACAAATGTGTTAGAACATTGGCCAGACTCGATCCACAGTGTTTCAGAATGACAGCTGGCACTCCATCTGGACCACATGAACAACTATTTTCAAGTTGACGAAGATTTACCATTACTTCATCCACAGAAACTAACAAATCCTGTCCTGAGAAGAGATTTGAATTAGAACTACTAATAGAAAGTGGTACTTCTTCAGTACAGATATTTTCAATGTGAGGAGAGTAGGTAGTCTGAAAAAATTCAGCAAAGAGATTAGCGATAACTTCTGGATCCTCACTATTTTTATCGTTAAAGGACATAGCTGAGGGATAGGTACAGGACTTTCTGCTTAGGTTCAGAAAGTTCCAAAAAGATTTAGGGTTTGATTTAATCTGTTGCTGGACTTTATCAATGTAATTATTATAGGCTACTTTGTTAAGAAAAAAAAATAGTTTACGATATTCAGAGTAAGCTAGATAGTCCCCTTCGTCCTTAGTACAAACGTCTTGCCTCCAAGCTTTGTTTCTTTTGTTTTTAATTTTTCTGATGTTATCATCGTACCAAGGAGGGCTCAAATTTGAATTTTTAGATCGTCTCTTGGGTACATATGTTTCAAAACCTTCACGAACTTTAGAATAGAACAAACTAACAGCAGCATCCACATCCCTGCAATTGAGTACATCGTTCCAATCTAATTCACAAAAGTATTCATTTAAATTTTGAAATTTAGTCTCAGAAAAATTAAAATAATAAGAGTCAGACATAACATTTACAAAGTTAATTTCATAATCAAATAAAATACATAGCGCAGGATGATAAAGGTCCTCGGGAATTACCACAGGATCAGATCTGATTACACCACATTTAGAAAAGTAGAGGTGTAAACCAGATCGAGTATTTTACCGAATGAATTTCTAACAGAATTCATTTGGTATAAGTTAGCACCAGCACAACCATCGGTAATAATAGCATCATTAATTGAAGTAACCTCAACAGGAATCGCAAAGCTTTCCAAATCGTCATAAATCCAGTTTAATTTAGGAAGGTTGAAATCGCCAACACAAATAAGTTCATCATGAACCTGGAGAAGAGATGCTACTTCATCAATTGCTTTCATATAAGCTATCAAAGTATCGGCCGATGAGTTCGGTGGAATGTACATTGTAACCACATAAATTTTATTTTGTTCGAACTGTACTGAGCAGCAAATTATTTCTAAATTTGTAAAAGACTGCAATTCAATTTTATTGCAGCTAAATTTAGATCTAACAGCACAAAGAACACCACCTCCCACTGCAGTACTATCAGAATCAGCGTGACGGTCACGTCTAAAAACTTGAAAATTTGAACCAAATAGTTCTTCGTCCTTTATAGAGTTACACAACCAAGTCTCCACCAAACAAAAGATGTCAAAATCTGCGTCAAAGCAGGTGAAAAACAGTTGTTTAGTCTTTGTTCTTAATCCTCTTACGTTTTGGTACAGGATTCTGATGACTGTTTTTGCCAGTTTTTTGGTTTTGAACTTAGAGCTTTCTTTGGTCGTGAGAGGAACTCATGTATAACCAAACCTTCCGGCCATACAGTGGAGCAAAAAAAGCAAAAGCAAAAAAAGGACCTTAAAAATAAAAAAATTAACGAAAGTATAACAATTGAATATATCATTTAAATAAATAAATTTAAAAAAAAGAATATTTAATTTAATTAATTAATGGAACAGCGTTGTAATTGAATGAAAGATTAAACAAAGGAAAGTAAAAGATGTACTTTTAAAAAAAGTAAAAAAAATAAAGCTATGTGTTTCTATAAAAAGTATCGGATTTTTTTCTTTTATCATTTTTATTTTTTTATTTTAAAATTATTTTCTTAAAAACTTGAATATTTGAATAAAAACAGAAACACACTTGTGTTGAAGTTTTTTTTAAAAAATACAATATGTAATAAAAAAAATGTATGACAAAACTATTTTAGTTTTAAAATTAAAAAATGTTTATAAGTAAGGCCCATTGTCTTTTGTTAAAAAGAGTTGTTAATAATTTTATTAAATATCATTAAAAGGTACCTGACTGTAGGTATTAATCATTTGTATAATGTATTTAAGGTGAATGAAGTGTTACTACAACAGTTATATACCATACTTAAAAGTTGTTCCTCGTGAAGATTTAACTCGGATGATGTTGATGGACCACCCCCAGTTTGTATTTGGTCTCTTTTCTTGATAGATATCTTCTTCTTTAAATTTTGCTTTAAATGTTCGTATTTGCTTTTCAGTGTTTTTGAAATTCGTTTTTTTGATCCACTAGTTGCATTGAATTTACATGCAATTTCTTCCCACGCTTCGTTTTTTTTTTGCCGTAGTGGCATCAGATTTTTTATTTTCTATTGTATTTTTATATTCAGATACAATATTTACTAATAGTTCTATTTTTTGTTTTGTAAAATTTTGCGATCTTTTATCACTCATTTTACAATATTAATGTATTATACACTGTTAAATTTTTATCACTACTTTTTAATTATTAAATTAAAATACAAACCTAATAGTTAGAAGATTCGCGAAGAATTGAATTTGATATTTTCCAATATAGTTAACGAAAATTAAAAGAAACTGATAACATCTGTATGGCCTTCTCTTTTTCAAAATTTGATAAAGCAAGGATAACCGAAAAAATAAAAATATAGATAATCACAAAAGATGGTGATAAGGAGTTGTTGAAATAATTTGAAGAAACGGATAATCTACAACCAATCGTTTATCAATTAAGTACAAGGTACTGCCCTTTTATGAATGTACCTACGGTGCGTACATTCATTCAAAAGATCTCACAATTAGTATAAGGTACTCCTTTTCCATCAATATATTTATATGCAAAAGGTGCTAATACATTTGTACGCGTCATTATTTAATGAGTACAAGGTACCTGTTTGTTATATAGGCATATACATACACAATGTATGAATATTAGTCGGAACAATTTTTTAATTGTTACTTCAATTGTTTGATAACACTCATCATTGTAAACGTATGTATGAGATTCAAATTCTAAACAAAATTTCCAACCTTTTGAGACGCCAGATATGTTGTCGAATTCAATTCAATTCAAATTCTGTTGTTAAACAAAGAAAATATCGTGAATATTTGTCGCCAGTTATTGAGTTTTAATATGAGGCATCTTATAAAATTTATTTTAAGAGAAAAGGAAGCATGAAAAATATCTAGCATAAAATTCTCATTAATTAATAAATATATGTACACACATTTCTTTTTTAAATATGTACTAGGATTACAATGAATTGATAATAAAAATACAAAAATTGAATTAATTTGATTTATTTTGTATCAAATTAATACAAAATAATAAGTTACAGCTTGAAAGCTATTCAAATAATACGTTACAACTTGAAAAATACTTAAAAAATAACAGCTGACATCAATTTAACATTAAAAAGCTTTAGAGTCTCGATTAAAATTTCATGCTTTCAGGTTTGGGAATTAGAAATGTAGCTGACAGCTAGTTAGCAGAATTTTTTAATGAAGAAATCCAAACCTCTAGCTAGGTGTCACCTACACTTAGGTGATACCCAGCTAGTTGAGACTTCTGAAGAAATCCAGCATTAGTATATATACTACTATTAAATAAAAGTATTAAGTGTAATGACATTGGATAAAAATGAACTTTTCCATAAGCGCAGTGGTGCAAATAACTAGTGGATAAAGTATACTTCTTTTTTCCATAATAAAAAAAAAATAAGAACTTTAAAAGTACAGGATGATTCGTTCTTAGAAATTAAAAAAATAAGCGAATAAAAATTGGAATATCTCATTGAAAATCGAAAATTTCTATGATATTTCCAATTTGAATTATGTAGGTACTTCTTTATTAAATATAAAGATACAGGAATGTGATGAAACTGCTTTTTTAAAAAAATTTTTCTGAACAAAAAAAGTTGAAATGTAAACAAATATATGTAAAATTATCACAAACTTATCGGGTACTGCCTCCATAAGCACAATACTGACTTTAATTGTTAAATAAAGTATAGATTCTTTTCACAACTGGAAAGTATGAAAATGAATGTCTACAATTAACAGAATTATATTGAACCAGTTTTTTTCAAATGTCAAGTGTAGTGAGGTAATCATCTTCTATTTAAACTACATTAAGTGACATGGGAAAATGAACATTCCACTTCTTCTTGAGAACCGTGCTTACACCGCCTATTTATAACAAATAATAGCGATGAGTTGGGTTTGTTTCGTTTGCGCAGATAAGGTTTTAAAAGTGTCAATAATGTTTCAATATCAGTTTTTTATGTACGATGGGACATAAACTAAATTCCTAATAGATAATAGGTAGAATATTAGAACTTAATATTTTTATTAGTTTAAAAGATAACGGAAAACTGATTTTCAAATATGTCCTGATGTACAAATATCACGATTTGATTTGCTAATTCGTTCATAAGATATGTAAACGTAGTTAATAAAAACATCGGTTTGAGAGGTAGATTTATTTCAATTGGATTTGAACAAATTCCGAACTACTGTAGCTTTAATAATGTAAAAAATTGTATTTTCAAAACTAATCCTTTAAATAACATTATTTACTTGTTTACTGGTAGTTTTCAAAAGCAATATATTTTAAACGTGCATACAGTCATACATAATATAAAAGCATACCTTAAAAAGAATGCTAATTCCCAAATTCATAAAAGGTTTTGTGAAGTCAATTACACTCTCTCTCGCGTAATTTATAGTCATGGATCCAACAGCTAAGTCTGCTTTCTGTGGTAAAAGTGAAAAAGACAAATATAATCATTAAAAGTAAAATAAATATACATATGTATGTAATACACTATAACTAACCAGGTCTCATATATTATTTAATAAAGACAAAAAACTGTAAAAAATTATAGAAAACTAAGTCTAGATATGCTTAGATAACGACAGTTAGTGTTCAACAGGTACAGTTAAACATGACAGTCCCATATCTTTACGAAATACATAAATAACGGTAAATCAGTAAAAGCTCATATTACGCATTCCAGTTTACTTTCATATTACGTTCCAGTATATACATACATAAGTAGTATCTTCGAAATCGACTTTTTGAAATTTGGAAATTTTCAATTTTATGTTCCATGAGGAGCTAGAAAGAGCATTGATGCATTTTTTCATCAAAATGATGCGCAACGTGCCAAAGGCTTGAAGGATGTGGCTCTAAATTGTAAACACATCACTACATCCATAGACATAGATAAGACATTAATTTCGCAGCAGCAAAAAATATACATATAAGCAGTACAAAATTCGAGTACGAAAACAATTATAATACTCATAACTTGAACAAATACTTAGTTCACATAAAAATAAATAAAAGACTTCTAATATATAATCTATTAGATATTAATCTTGAAATGGATTACTTTACCTCCAAAAAAATAATTTTTTTTTAATTCATATAGAAAATTTTTAATGTTTTTACAAAATATGTGAACTCAAGTCAGAAGTATGTAGGCATATATGTATTATGCTGGATATCTGAAATACCAGAGATAATATTTTTAGTTAAAACCGAAATTTTAAATTTTTTTGTATCTCAATATAAGGCTTATAGTTAATCAATTCGCATTGTTCTGGTATTTGTTAAAAAAAATCTATATAATATAAGTACTATATATTAACTAGACTATTTTTGTTTTTCAAATTAATTCAACTTACGTATTTCATCAATTCTGCAACCATTCCGTTCCATTCACCCGTTGTGGGGTCTTTTGCACCATATTTGCGGTCTGGAACTAGATCTAAAATATAGTCGAAACCAACTTCATGGGCAATACGATCCAAAATATCAACACAAAAGCCAAAAAATCTTTCATTTCCAGTGAAGTTTTTTTCATAATGCATCATAACATAAGGTGTTTCCTGTTTTTAGTTATATTCAATTTTGTTTTTATTTGTATACATACTTACCTTATTTTTTAAATAACTAAGATTACTTATTAAACTTCAATATATACATGTACATATGTATGTATATAATATATCCAGATTAGATCAAGAATTCTTATTACGTACAAAAGTAAAAGAACATTTTTAGACATAGTATAAGAAATTTGTATGCACTTCTTATGTCTCACCGCCGCTACATTTGATCAGGTAAATTATTTAAAAACTTTTATTATAGGAAAATAAAAAAGTATCGTGCGCAAAAGTAAATTGGTGTATTTTGGTATACATATGTACATATTAATTTTTAATTATGTCTTACCAGTATAGTTATCACGACAAGAGTAACATTCATTGGGTCAGAATCAAAAAAAATTGAACGATCAGTTACGTTAAGTCCGCTTTGTGGTGACCATTCTCCAACTTTCACAATTGAATGTTGCTTTAGTTTAACCAAATCAAGTTTAAACTGTATTCGCCTTCCTTCTCTAAATTGTATTGGACCAGTTAAACCTTTCCACTCAACCTTTGTGTGAAAAACCAATATAATACATTTTGGATTAAAAATTCATGATAAACAAAAAGAATATGAACAAACTATTAGCGAGGCAATCCTTGTTTTTACGAAACTAGAAGTAGAAAGATACTCAATCCCAAACGACACTTCTCCCACTGTAAACCCATTTACTTAGACAAGTGTGCTTAAAGATGTAGTGTTTTTTGATCTAATGCTTTTTATTTGATTTAAATCGATGCGATACAGACGAAGATATAATAGACTAGAATTGCCAAGTCACATATTCTTCCATATGAAAATATAAAATTTATTTTAACTTTACTGGGGTCGGATTCAATAAGTTGGAGAGTTGTGGAATACGAGAATACAGAGAAATTCGTTTTCCACATCCATAGACCATAACTCTTCGAAACTCATACTGCCAAGTGCCATTCTCTAATTTATTGAGAGAATTGGAGAAAATAATCGAGATTAGGAAATGTACTTATTCGAGTCTCGAATTTTCGTATACTATTTCAAACAAATGAAACTTGAAAAACCGTCTTTTGTTCACTTTGAACAATTAATTTTTAAAACAATATGATTATATAAATGATTTAATTTAATTTTAATATTATTAAACATAATTTAAATAACTAATAAACGTTAATAATATTAAATATTACTCATTTTAGTTGACTGCATTTTTTACTCACTTCTAATTCACCATAACAACACGCACAAATAACGGACTGACTCAAAAAATAATAATTTTCCACTACTCCACCGAAAATTTAACGGAGAGTTGGAATTGAGAGTTTCAAAACTCTCCATCGTCATTTTGCACATACAGAATTCTATTGGGAGAAATGTATGTCACAATTTCTCTCTATTCTCGTATTCCACAACTCTCCAACTTACTGAATCCGACCCCTGAACTTTACTTGTGCGTCTGTTCTGAACTTTCTCACTTCTATCTCTGAATTTATAAATTCATATGCAATTTAATGCAAAGCTTTTACTATCTATCGTTTGATATAATCAATGATTAATGGATCGTTTACAATTTTACGTGCAACATTTTCTCATTAAAAATTCAGGGTAGAGTGAAGTTTAATAAGTTCGATTTTCGGATGTTTTCGAACTTACAAAGCACATTTAAAAATTCAAATTCAAATTGACAAATTTTTATATTCTTTTTTTGAAATATTTTCAATTGGAACGAAAGTTTTTTTTTAACTAGTGTAAACTAACTTTTCGAACATCCAGATTGAAAAGTAGAAATAGAGCCTAATCTGACACTGACTTTTCAATCTCACACTCACTCAGAGATATGAATGCAAAAGCAATATATACTCTGACGAATAGAAGAAAGAAATGCAGCAAACAAACAGAACATAAATGTTGATACGATTCTGAATTGAATTGTTGATAATTGCTGTGTTTTATTGGAACTGAGGAAGTGAGAATCCTGAATAACTTTTATTAACTCACTAACCCTTGACTAAATAACTTTGTTTTTGACAGCGACGTTCGTGACGAAAGTGTCAAATTTTAAGAAGAGTTTTTGGATAGTAAACGTTGATGGATTTTCATGGGGTTTTTTGATTTAGAATGAGTGAATGTTGAGCTTACTGTCTAGAATTGATCCTTTCGTAAAAGTGATTAAATACTATCGATTGTATGTTATCGAGATAAATTAATGGCATTTGAGTATCTTCTACTTTTACGTTCTTTGTTCTGTGTAATAATGCAGGTTTCCGTTCCTATTTTCGCTATTATTTTATATGCCTTTAGTCTGTCCACTGCCTGTTGTTTATAATAATAATTATAATATGTACATGCAAATAAGCAACACATACCGCATTAATATAATTAGTTAGACTCAGTCCTCCTTCCCAAGGATGTTCTTGTGAACAGGAAATGTTTGAAAGCTTTAATGAATGTGACTGTTCTAGTGTTTGCAAGCCAATTGCAAAAACGAACACAGAATCGTATATTAATGCTGGTTCAGCCTGAAAATTTTAACAAGTATAACTCTTAGATACAAACCGCTAAATAGTTCAGAACAAATAGATTTATATTGAAATAATAAAATTATGCGAGAATGTGAGAATATTGTGGAATATTATTATATTATATTGGAATATTATTGTGTCATGATAGTAAAAAATTTATTTTTATTCGCGAATTTTTCCGTCGTGAAGAAAAATATATCTCTCACCTTCGATTACACGACGACGGTCGGCAATCGACATTTATTTTGTGAATAAATTTATATAAAAACCTGTCGCGAAGAAAATGTCGTGTGCGTTTACATTACATCAAATATTTGGTGAAATTTATTGCGGAAGTATTCAGATTAGATGACACAATTTTGATGCAATTTTTTGCTTGAATAAAATTTAAAAAAAAAATCTCGTGAAGAAAATTCTGAATTCGTTTACATTTGTCTCTTGATGTCGGCGAATTTAATTCTTCCTCTTGTCAAGCGGATTATCAAGCGTGTAGTTTATTAAAGGTATTAAAAATTTTGATCCAACTATGTTTTTATGCATTTGCAAAAATATAAAAATTGGAAATAAAAAATAAAAAAAAATTAATTAAATCCACTTATTTATATGTACTTAAAAGAAATATGAGTGCATTAAAGAAAAAGATAGCTGCTGCTGCAATCATAATACTGTTGCGTCTGAAAAACACAAAAAAAAACGTTTGTGGGTTCGTAATTAGATTTTGAGAAGAGAAACTTCTGAAGCATTTGCACAAATAATGGAAGAACTGAAAATCGAAGATCTAATGCAATTCCGAAGTTTTCTTCTTATGAAAGCATGTGACTTCGAAGAATTGATGAAAAGAATTGGTCCTATAGTTTATTTCAGTATTTAACCAATTTTTTTTTCACCCATGATTCAATTTTTTTAATACTACCTCTACAAAAAATAATAAATGTGATTTTTCATCTATTTTTCCAATTATGCATTTTTGTTGTTGTAAATTCTAAGAAAGAGGGTAGAAAGAATACATAATGAATTTTTCATTTCTATTCGTTTCTATTCTTTTTCATTCGTGAAAAGGAACGATATGGAATGAAATTTTTCTTTACATTCCTGAATGAAAAAAATTAGTATACAGAAATATTTTTCATTCTTTATGAGTGATAAGAATTTGTAATTTAAATATCATTCGTGAGTGATAAAATTGGTGAAAAATTGAATTTTTTTCATTCGTGAATGATATTTTCCGCACTCTGCAGTTGAAAACAAAAGAACTTAAAAGAAAATTATTAAGTATGCAATATATTCATCTACAATTTTCATCTTGCTTGGATTTTTGAACTTCTCTATAGTAAAATAAATGTATCGAGAATCTACATTGTGCATATTCACTACAATTTATTTTCCTAGAGAATTGTGTAGCGAAATTACACGACAATAATTCCGCGAGAGCAAAATATTGATGATAGTTCTATGATAGATAAAGTTCGAGATATAAACTTGAATTTTGTTGCACTACTTTTTACACTGGAAAGTGAATTTCTTTCATGAATATTTTGAAAATGTCATGAATAGTCTTCATGACAGAAAACTTCAAGAATAAATCGAAAATGTAAACGGCCCCTAACAAAGATATCGTGGTAGTATGTAATTGCTCTCTTAAATATGCTCTCTCTGTAGTCTTTAGCTGTACTAAAATTTTTCTAGGTTATCTACTTGAAAAGTATTAATATTTCTTGTAGTTTTTTGTGGACTTAGCTTATGGTGTCTAAGCAGAGCCACCAGACTACTTTAGTGCCGATCACTTATACCCAACTCCAAGTGAATTGGTAATCATTCAAAGCTGAGTGAACTTAAGCGGACTCGATCCCGAGAACTTCAGTATTCATTTTTACTTTTTCACCAGTCTTTCTTCTTTCTTCTCAATTTATTTTTTATACACAAATTATTCAATGTATAAGAGCTTTAAATCCTGCAAAAACTTGTTTTTGACAGTTCTTTTGTATATGTGTTAGTATCTTCACCTCGTTAAATAGAAATCAGTTTGGTTTAAAAATTGAAGAAAGATGAGAGGAAACTACATTATTCCCCTGACCAATGAACTCGAAGAATATCGTCGTTAAGAAGAACCGTGAAAAAAGACGGATTCAATCCGAGTTCTAAGTTCCGTATTCTAGAAAACTTCGTAGTGAAACAAGTTCACTTTCGGATTATTCCTGTAAACGAACGAAGTGAAACACAATAATAACGATAATGTTAAGTTCTTCGATCATTTTCCAGCATACCAAATTTGAATCTCATCTATGCCGTCTTCAAGAATAGCCCTGAAAGAAAAGATAAGAAATAACCTCAATCGTGGCTAAGAGGCGCAATTTGAGGAGTCAATAAATATTGAAGGGTGATTCAGTTTAGGTGTCCGACCCGGAAACTAAGAATAGGTCTTGGCGAGACAAACAAAATATTGTATGAGAGGGGGGTGGGCAATCTCAACCGTTACGGAGTTAGAGGAGAAAAAAGATTTTTAGTACTTTTTCTTTGTTTTACTCTATAACTTTTTACAGAGGCACGCTAGGGTCATTTTTTCTTTTGTAAAATTGTATAGGACCTACAAATCAAAATTTTGCCATTTTCCATCCATTTTTTGACTTTAGCCCTAATTTTCTCGAATTTCTCTTTAATTTTTATCAAAAAATGCTTAATTTTCGAGATATTTGCATTTGAGAATTAGCATTTCGAGCACCTATTTTCAATTTACACTGAAATAAAAGCACTATTAAAACTATGTACTTACAACAATAACAAGGAATTTCAGACTTATTTTTTCAGTTTTTTCAAGAGGTCTTCCTCAATATCTCGGGATACGGTGGGTTAAGATTTTTGCGACTTTTTTTGTGAAGCATCCTGTGTTTTTTAGAAAGATAATAAAAAAATTCGCATTTCTCTACCTCTTATTAACACTTACCTATAGCTCGATTTAAAAAAGATGCCTAATCGTATTATACTAGAAAACTATGCGCAGAAGAAAAGATACTTACACATATGTATGCATTTTTGTTGTTGTAAATTCTAAGAAAGAGGTTTCTTCCTTCGTATATGTATACACAAGAAAATCACTAAATATGTAAGCATGCGCGAGATTCGCCAACTCATATTATTTTGACTATACCACCTAAGTTTAGTTGGCAGATGAAGTACTGATTATTTATTTAGGTGTTACCCTCGATAGTAACGCATACTGTAACATAATAACATTTTTTGTCTTGTCGAATGAAGTGAAGGAAATTGGTTTTTGAATATTTTACGAAAAAATAAAGTTTTTGGTGATTTGAAAAAAAAATTATATCGAAGTGGACGATAAATCATTCGATTCCATTTTGCTTAATAGAAGCTTGTTAGATTTTGATGAAGATGATGAAACTGGTAGAAGACCATATTCATTGAGACTAAAAATAAATCATTTTAAGTTTTGGGACGATATTGATTTTTTTTTCGACTTCTAGATGAATTTACATGCAATTTCCTCCCACGTTTTAATTTATTTGCCACGTAGTGACATCAGATTTGTTGTTTATTATATTTTTATATTAACATGTAAAATTTTACGATCTCTTATCAACCATTTTCCAATGTTAATTTATTATACGCTTTTACTAAAAAAATATCTTTTTTAATCATTTACACACTTTTTTTAATACAAAATAAACGTTACAACTTTAAAAATTTTCAAATAAAACGTTACAGTTTGAAAAATATTCAAATAATAACAGCTGATATCAATTTGACATTACTAAATTTTAGAGTATCGATTAAAATTTAATGATTTTCAAGTTTGGGAATCAGAAATGTAGCTGCCAGCCAGCTAGTTAGAAGAAAGTTTTAATGAAAAAAACCAAATCTGTAGCTAGCTGTCACCTACACTTAGGTGATATATCCAGTTAACAGAGACTTCCGAAGAAATTGGGCATAAGTCTTTTGAAGTGCAAAAAACGCTACTGCTATTGCTGCGAGGTTGTGGTCTAATCTTTACAAATTACATTAGAAATTCTGTTTCGTGTACTATTTTGGAGTATTTTTCTTAAAACAACAACTACAATACTCTGAAAATATAAATCCTTATAGCAAACGTCATTTGAAAGACTCTTGACTGATGGCTCAATCAAATGTACCTAAATGATACACAGCAGAAAGTAAGCATCGTTGAAAGAAGAAAATATGGTACATGTTATGAACAGTTATTTTAATACTTACCTTAACAATGTTTGTTGAAATGTCTTCATACCCACTTAGTTGGTTGAATATTTTCATATTTTTCAAAATTTCTCTAACGCCAACATCAGCAGGATCTACTAATCTAAATGCTGTTATGTTTATAAAATTATATTTGTAATCTTCCAATTCAAATGCTTCTACGTCGAAACTTGTGAATAAGTAGTGATACTTGTACTCATTCATTTGTAGTTTAAGAATCTAAAAAATATATACATATATATACAAATATATTTATACAATATATTATGATATACAAGGTATACTGCATAAGGTGACCAACCCGAAAACCAAAGATACTTCTGGTACAGACAATCAAAAAATTATGTGGCAGGTTGTGATAAATTTCAAAAAGTTCAAAAAGATGCTACGAACGGTGAACGATGTCAGGTACTTTATTCATAAAAACGTTACCGTTACCCTGTATCTTCTGAACTATTTAATTGTGACTCTTCACAATAAAAATACCTTCAATTATACAGTATATATGGGAAAAAAATAATCCGAATTTTGGATTAAATTGGGAGTACGCTATAAATGGTAAATTGGGATTAAAATATTACATGCAAACGTTGATACTTTTATATACGTATAGTATACGTCATATTTTTCTTCTTTCACACAAAAAGAAGAAGAAGAACGTGATAGCTTCACTCTCACCAAAAAAATTAGAATCCGCCATATTGCATTTTACCTTACACATACATACACAAAAATTGGGATTAGAGCCAAATAAATTGGGCCAATTAAGCCAAAATCAGAATTATCGAGTTTATACCACAAAAAATTAGGAGTAAACCAAAATCCGTATTAAAAGCGAATCACGCATAAACCTGTGCAATATGATAACAAAAAACATATTTTATCTCATCATCAAAAGATGTTGAAAAATCGATTTTTAAGAAATACTATTGTTCTATTTCTCGAAATCCAGGTAATTCAATCGAAGTGAAATAAAGTTTGTCAGAAAAAAAAGCAGTTTTCTTTAAAATTCACTATTAACTGATATTCTAGTATAACTGTTATATATTATACTTCTAGGTTATAAGTGGAATTTGCGCCACTAAGGACATATATTTAACACCTTAAAGAGGACATTTCAAAGTTCAACTATAATACATCAAAAGGTCTCATTCCGAAATATCACGCCTCCTAATTGGAAATTTAGCCATTATTAAAATAATATCTGCTTCGGCATACCTCTTTCAATAGTTGCGAAATATGTTTCGGATCAGTATCGACTATGAAGTTATGAATTTCTTTAGATTTCAATTCTTTTAATATGCGGAGAAATGATTTTGGCTCAATCTGTCTGACGTGCACTTCGAATTCATGATTACGTGTTAAATCCTGTGGTCGTATTAATCCTGAAAACAAATAAAATAAGAGTTCATCGATTGTACCACAGCTTTAACTTCAAATAAATAATAAAATAAAAAAATTTTCAAAAAAACTCTGAGAGTCTGAGGTCCAATTCTGTTTTGTCGAAAAATGAAAAAATTCTCATGATGAGAAAAAAGCTGAATAAAATTCAGACTTGAAGTGGTTTTTATTAGTTGTCACTAGTTCTGTGATCTTGAATTTTGTTTTACGAAAAAAAATTTTCTCACCACTTCTTTTTTGAAAATTCTTTGGATGAAAATAGGTCGAAAAAATCACAAAAAAAATTATATTGAAAAGGGCACATCTATTACAAAACATTTACAAAAGCAATTATTGTATTAGGTCAACAATACTACAAGTCTGTCTACATATAGTACATAGTAGTATGATTCATCTTCAAATTTGGAATCATTGCCGAATTTGCAGATGAACCTTGAAAATTAATCAATTGATGTGTTCAAATTTTGATACATTTCTATTATGCGTGAGCCAAGATCATTATGTTTTGAATACTCGTACATATGAGAATAATACATACATGAAGTATGGAGTGATCCCAAAATAAGCAAATTTATTTACAACTTAATTTCTCTTGAATTTCCAAATCAATATACATATTTATTCAATAGTGGTGTAAAAATGCAAAAGAATGAATACCTAAAATCGCAAATTCGACTATGTACTGATGACCAGAAAAAGTTATGGCGTAAGATCAAGTTTATAGTATTGGGGAAAAATGACAACCTTGAATTAAGGGAACTTTGATGGTCTGGTGTTAGATTGCCCCTATGAAATGTCAGCAAAATTTAATAAATATTTTATAGAAAGTGTAGAGAATATTAATAAGAGCATTCCTGATGTAACATATAAAAGAACAGGTAACATCAAAGACAGCAATTTCGAGCTAAAAATGTGTGATGAAAAGACGTTATTCCAGACGATATCAAAATGTAATAAAAAAAATGACTTTTATGGAATGAATAAAAAAATTTTGCTAGAATCACTTGAATATTTTGACAAGTTTTGCTTGAAGTTTTTAATATGTCCATAGAAAGTGGTCAGTTTCCTGCAGCATGGAAAGAATCAATAGTGGTTCCAGTAGAAAAAGCTACGAATACAAAGCAGCACTCTGAATTTAGACCAATTAACATGTTGCCGATGTATGAGAAAATTTTCGAGAAATTTGTAGCTGATCAGTTGATGGAGTACATAGAGCAAAATGATATTTTAATAAAAGAACAATCAGGATTTAGAAACTCACACTCATATGAGACTGCATTAAACTGGCTGATGTATGAATGGAAACAACAAACTGATAGTGGTAATGGGGTGATTATAACATTCTTAGATTTTAAAAGAGCATTCGAAACAATAGATAGGAACATTTTAATGGATAAATTAAGCATGATTGGCATTAGAGATAAAGAGCTCGATTGGTTCAAATCCTGTCTTACGGGCAGGAGACAAAGGACAAAAATTAATGGAGTGCTATTAGATGCTGAAGATTTCACACTAGGTGTACCTCAAGGATCGGTACTTGGAGTATAGCTCTTTTTGATATACAGTGCGCGAAGTTAATATAAAGGCACCTAAAAGTTGAACATTGTTTTTTCAAATTCTAGATATTTTTAAGTTCCGTTATTTAACTTTTGCCATTATTTTGTAGAATAGAGTATTGTGGAAGTGCTGTGAATTTTATTTTATGGATTTACTCGAGTTAGTAGAGTTGGTTGAGATTTTTAAAAAAAAGGTCTATTGAAATTGAAATTTAATGCGAAATTAATATAAAGGCATAAGTGAGTGAATATCATGCCATTAATACTGCCAACCGCCTGCGCGGTCCAAATTATCCTTTTTCTTATCACTAATTTGGACGAATAACGATTCTCTGCCATTCTTGCGTCCAGTTCAACTTTTAAGGTGCCTTTATATTAACTTCGCGCACTGTATATCAATGATATATAGGATGTAATTAAGTATTGCAAAATTGGGTTGTTTGCTGATGATACATTATTGTATATAGCTGGAAAAGATCCGATGATGTTAGAGAAATGTATGAGTGATGATCTAAAAGAACTGAATGAATGGTTATGTATGAATAAACTGAAACTAAATGGAGATAAATGTAAAATAGTGAAATTAAATATCAAAATGAATTTAAATGTACAAATAGTTAATTTTAAGTTAGAATGTGTAAGACAGTTCAAATACCTATGTTTAATAATAGATGAAAAATTAAGTTTTAAAAAACATATTCAAAGCGTAACAAAGAAAATTGCAAAAAAATTAAATTTTATTAAGAGAACTAGAAGATACATGAATTCAAATGGTACTATAATGTTGTTGTACAATGCGCTTGTTCTACCACATTTCAATTATGGCTCAACATTATTAGCTGCTTTCGATTTGCCATTTCCAAGTACTTGCGAGTACTAAAATGTGTCTTGGATAAATGGGTAAATCGAACGACACAAAAATGTTGATAGGTGTCAAAACCTAAAAATAATTTTTATTGTTGTCATAAATTATGTTGATTGAGAAGAAAATTTCAAAATGGTAAGTAATTTTAATTTTTTACTTGAATATGTAGATATATTTAATTAATATTGTTTATTTAAAGTTATCTGAAAAAATAGTAAGAAACTGGAGATACAATAAAAAAAAAATAACATAAAACATAAAAATATAATTCATACAAAAAAGAAAACACATCTAGTGCTCTTAAGCGTACTTCTCAGCTGAAAATAAATTTTATGTTGGAAAAAGTATATTTATTTCGGAACGAACTAAAAAATCTACAAAAATAAGAAGAAATCTACAAAAATAAGAAGAAATCTACACAGATGAAAAAAACTTAACATAAAAAAATCACAAATCACAAAAATAACGATTTTTAGGTTACTACCTAACTTCACAAATGTCAAACAATCAATTTATTTTCATTTTCCGGACGAAATAAATGGAACTTCATTTATTTCGGTTGGATATGAAAATAAAAGGTCTCCAAAGGACAGCTAACGCCATCTGTGAACAGCCACATTTTCAACTGTTATTTATTTTCAGCTGAGTACCACTTACGAAATCGAAACAGAAAATTTTTTCGGTTCCATTTATTTTGGTTTTTTTTACATAGGTTTTGTATAGGCAAAATATCTTATTTTCAGCTGAGTACTACCCTTTAGTTTTAAACTATAAAGCCCTCTGTTGTAAAAATTGTGCGTAACTACTTGCATCTACTTGAAAAATTTCACATGAGTAGCTACGAGTAGATGATTTAGCACAGACTTCCACCTTATCTACTCGCAAGTACTTGAAAGTGGCAAATCGAAAGCAACTATTATACGCTTGTTCTAATGAAATGAAGGATAGTTTACAATTACTGCAGAATAGGGCTATGAGAATAGTATTAAAGAAAAAAAAGTTCACTAGCATTAAGACTGGTATAGGGTAAATAAATTTGAAAAAAAAAGTACACAAAAGTTTATAATGTATAAGGGATTAGATTTATTTTATATAATAAGATACCAATTTAACCAATTTAAATAAAAAATGAACTGAATATTAATATATTTAAGACTAAATTGAAGGAATATATAAAATTAATTAGTAATCTGCTTTAAAATTATAAACAAAAACAGAAAGTGTCATTGAATTGTAAATATTCTGTATAATTAAAAGTCTTTCTTAAGGTGCGTTTCCACCGAAATCATGTGCGCGCACAGTGACCGCACAAAAATGAAATAATCGTCTACACCTAAATCAGTTTGCGAGCACTGTGCGGTCACTGTGCGCGCACATTAGAGAAACATCATTGATTCAGTGGAGACGATTTTAAAAACAAAGAAAGAAATTAAGAAACAACAGGCAAACATGTGCGGTCACAGTGCGGTCACCTTCATTTTAGTGGATACGGGATTTTTGATGTTTTCATTGTGTTCGGTCACAGTTTTTGTGTTTCCCGTTCAATCTCGAAAACATTGTACAAACATTATTGATTTTAGTTATGTCCAATTTCTTCAGGTCAAGTTATCTTCTTAATAACTTTAAACTGGGGATAAATCAAGAATTTGGTTTTCTTCACATCCAGTTAAGACTTATTAAGAGGATAAAGTTATCTGGTCATGATAGTACCGATTAACTCAAGATTAAAAATATTTTGAAAACAGCTTTGAAATTGGTTTATATTTTGACTAAAGCTTTGAAAGCTAAAGTTTTAAAGCTATTTTTAATGTTTAAATTTTTTTCATTAGGATTTTATTTTATTAGAAGTGGTTATGGATATTTTTATTAATAATATTGTTATTATTTTTAAATTATTTTATTTTTACTTTAACTAGCAACTTCACTGGTCACTGGTAATAATAAAAATAATGAAACGGTTACTTAACTTCTTAAAAATTATTCAAAATTAATCATGAAGTTGAACCTCATTTATATTCGGAAATTCGGAAACAACATTTTCTATCTCGGTGATAACTTATCTGTGCTTTGGATGAAGAAAACCAAATTAGATTTATCGGTAGTTTAACTTTAACTGGAAGTTCATTATTAAGAACTATGAAGAAATTGGACATTAATTGGTTTGTAGGAATTTATATTTAGTAAAGTTTTAACTAAGGGGATCTATTTTCAGACTATCCATAAATCTTTTAGTCTGACTTTCTCTTTCTTTTAAATAAGGTAAGGTCGTACCCAACAACGTGAAGATTGTCTCTTTCTCGTAATTAGGTAATGCATTAAAAGAAAGGCAGCATTACCTACTAAAATTTCTTCAGACATTTTTAAATTCACTATTTATTGAAACACTGATAAATTTGCACTGAACTAAATTAACTACTTAAATAATATGTATACTATGTTTCCGCACACAATGTGGGAAACAAGGAAACTTGTGCGCGCACACGAAGTATGTGTCCCCATCAATAATAAAGTTCGGTCACTGTGCTCGCACAGTGCACTCAATGTTTCCACCAATGTTCACAAACATGAAAAACATATCATTTGGTGGAAACACCTGGAGAAACATGTGCGGTCACAGTGCGTTTAAATTTTTTTTTCTTTAAAATTTTTGTGCGCGCACAGTGCGGTCAGTGATTTTTTTAAAACTTAAACATACTAAGTAACTTTTATATACGAACCATAATGTTTTTCAAATAGAACTGCAACTTTAGTCCAGTTTAAATAACTAATTACATCCAAAAACGCTTTGTTTATATATATTTGAGAAGGGTGCAAATTAATTGAAAATTCCTTAATCTCGGTTTCTAAGTTTAAGCGAGACTCCAAATGTGGAATATCTAAAGCGTCGCAAATTGAATGTATGTAAACTCCTAAATTCGGATCTGATGGTCCAAATATAGCTTGCACACCCAAATTCACTAGAGCACAGACTGTAAATACACATTTAAATAAGTTATTAGGCAATATTACAGTGGTGGGCATAAGTATTTTTACAATGAATTTTTTTATTGTAGTAAAAATTAAAAGCTACATAACTTTTTTATTTTCCAATGAATCATTTTACTTCTTTTTTCATTTGTTTATATGAGATGTCTAGAAAGACTGTGCGAATTTTCATGCCCAGATTTTCAATAGTTCTTGGAAAAATAACGGTACAACGTGATCACTTCATGGGGCAAAAGTATTTTTACAACGAGAAAAGTATTTTTACAAAAAACGAAATTAAGTTAAGTTCAGTTTTGGACTATTTTTTTTACAGCAAAGTTGGTGATTTGGTGAATTATAGTTTTCTGCTTACAGATTATCCAAAGGACAATTTAAAGGAGGTGTAAGGAACTTTCTCCCAAAGCATTTTGCACCAGTTTCTAATGAAATTCTGCACAGGTAGAGTTTTATAAATAAGCAGAAAAATATAATTCACCAAATCACCAACTTTGCTGTAAAAAAAAATAGTCCAAAACTGAACTTAACTTAATTTCGTTTTTTGTAAAATACTTTTCCCGTTGTAAAAATACTTTTGCCCCATGAAGTGATCACGTTGTACCGTTATTTTTCCAAGAACTATTGATAATCTGGGCATGAAAATTCGCACAGTCTTTCTAGACATCTTATATAAGCAAATGAAAAAAAAAGTAAAATGATTCATTGGAAAATAAAAAAGTTATGTAGCTTTTAATTTTTACTACAATAAAAAAATTCATTGTAAAAATACTTATGCCCACCACTGTATGTATACGTGTACATATGTATGCATTTTGAGAAAGTATATTTACCTTTTTTACTAGCGTGAAAAGAGTCTTCTCTTGAAACATATTTTACATTTGAAACTAATGTAGTATCTGGGAGTATACTCTTGTCTTTATTGATATTATGTATAGCATATTTAAAAGCTAATTCTACAAGGCTATTTCGCTGATCCTCACTGAAAACGGCACCTGAAATAATTTTTAGAAGTATACTCGTATTTGTATTACATTATAGAACATTAATCACTAGAAAGTCTCTTTATCAAAATTAAATTTATTTATAATGTATAATTTTACACTGGAATGTTTACCACACTGCACACATACAATTTCAATGTAATAATTAAAACAAAACAGTAATACAAATAAGCAGTCAAACAACCAAGTTCTTTCAGTACTATAAGAGCTAAATTGACGCTCTCTCTCCTGATTCGTTACGAATAAAATTTTCATATTTCTCAATGAATATGAAAAATACATTTACTGCGATTCAAAAAAGATTGCAAATCGTATTATACTAGAGAAACATGCGCAGAAGAAAAGATACTTACACACATGCATTTTTGTTTTTGTAAATTCTAAGAAAGAGGTTTCCTCCTTCGTATATGTATACACAAGAAGAACCTGTGCCATCTTTTTTGAATCGTACTATATTAAAATATATTTTTAAAATTTGAAAAATAAAATGTATTTTGTACATAGTATATGTATATACGAGTATGTATATAGTATTTAGAATCTACAAGTGGAAACATAAATAAAAAAACTTAAAGTTGTTCGGTAATGTTGTTGTTGTTTTAAGTTTTTAAAAAAACTATAGTTAAGACGCAAACATAAAAATTGTTTGTTCTTCTTCTTTATTACCACTAAATAACATTTCAGTTCATTTACAATATCCATCTGTATTATTATATTATTTGTGCCTCAGCCTTAACTCTATGACGTGACGAAGAATGCAAGCTGACTCACGATCATGATACAATAACTATAGGTAGTCTATATGAAAAAAAGCTTCTCTTCTTCTTCTATGCTGAAGCTTTATTTTTTCGTTGACCTGTGCCAGATGTGAAAACTGTGCCAGATATTAATATTGTTTTGATGTTTGTGAATATTCTTTTTTGTGTAATATATGTATTATTAAATAATTATATATTATAATTTTAATTATATATAAAATAAAAATAAATTTATTGTGGTTTTTATATCGTGAAATTTTTAATTTATTTAACATGGTTGGGTGTAAAGTAAAAATTGCAAAAACAATAATGGTAAAAAAAATTTAAATTTAAAGGAAAATTATAAACACATAAAAAAAATAACAAAAAATGATAAAAATCATATTATAATTAATAAAAATCTTTGTTTTATTTGAAATTAACATTTTTATAATTGTTATAATTGAGTGTTTCTGGCATAGTGTGACATCACGAATAAGCTTTTATTGAAAGCTTCTCTCGATGTAGATTACCTATAGTTATTGTATCATGCTCACGATGTAAAGAATATAAGTTAAGCCAGAGCGAGAGAAAGGCTCTTTGTGAAAGCTTGTGACGTCATTTCTATCGAAAAGAAGTAATTTAAGTAATTAATAAAGAGTTGTTATTGAAACTAATTTTTAAAACGTTATAAAATTCTTTTTATTTGCTTATGTTATAAAGATACAAAAATTAAAGTATTTTAATGTATAGGTATATCTAATAGTTTTATTATTATAATATATTGTGTTTTATGTTCGTAATTTTTTGTACTTTTTTTGTGCACTGTTTGATTCTTGTGTACTAGAAATTATTAAATTATTCAAATATTTAATACGAAAGTATATCCTACTTCTAAAAAATAGTTTTTTAACATCATCTGGCAATGGTTCAAATTGTGCGATATTAAGTGAGGTAGTGAAAATATGTTTGCCTAAATCAATTTTAATTTTATTATAGGTATGGTTGAAATATTTTTTCTAATTGTTTTACATTTTCAACAAAACATTTGGTTGGCCTTATTAATCTCCCTTCTGAAACTTCATCAATCCATGTACCTATAATTTATGTAAATTATTATTTTCCTTAAACTTTGTAAGATTACATTTCTTAATTAAGAACCCAGATAAAAACTCAGTAGCATCTTCCTCAATATCACTAAAAATAATAGTAGTACTCACAATCGGTAGAAGTTGACCGTAGAAGTCGAAATTGTGGAACATCAAACGCTTCGAAGTGAGTCAGATCATGAAGAACTCTTTTCAAATATGTAGAAGTCGAAGTGGAAAAATTTGAAAAATCTGAACTGTCAGCAATCTGTCAATATTTACGGTAAATGTCGCTTTCTTACATTATATATATTGGTTGTTTAATGTTTATAGTGAATTTTTAGAACACTTAAGTTATTTAAAATGCCAAAATTAAGTATTAAACGTAAATTTATTAATAATATTTTGTATTTTCCGAGTAACATATACGAATTGACATTTGCTGCGATGCAGATCAGCTGACTTTTTTCTATTCTTCGATTTTTCGATTAAAAACATGTTGTAACCGATGGAAATCGTAGAAGAATGGAAAAGTGTCAAAATCATATAAAATAATTTCGAGGTGGAAATTGTTTTTTTCGATTTTCTCCATTCTTCTACTATTTCTACAATTTCGATAAAATCCTCACATTGTGAGTACTACTAATATTTTTTGTTTCTTTTAGTCAACATGCAATGCCACCATGTAGATATAACTGACACAAAAAAAGACGACACAAACATTTATTGGTGTTAATTTTACACGTAAAATGAATTCTCAGAAATAGTCTCTGTTTAGCTTACCGAGAATGCACAATCGTAATCTACATTTAAATTGTAAAGGTGAAGGGTGGTAATGAACACCGCCTTTCAAGCGAATAACTCTAAAAAAAATTTCCAGACAACCTTGATTCAGCCTATTTGTTATTATAATATAATTTAGAGGTGTGCAGATCGATTACTTTGGAGTAATCATGAGTATTAGTAACTTTCGAATCAAGTAATCGATTATTTCGAATCGGTACTGATTACTTTTTGGGAAAAATTTGCATTGACTGTATTAAATTAAATGATTTTAATCTGCAAATTTTTAATATAAATGTAAGTACAGATAATTCTGAAATAGATATTAAAGTAAATGAGAACTTACCTTTTTCGGCTAAAAACGAAATTATTGAAATTGTTCAGCCAGTTTCGCGTGTCGGGAAAAATACTACATCCTGTAAATTTAATGATTTTGAAATGAAAATTTCCTTGACGAAGGAAGATCCATTCTATTTCGCACCACGTCGTATTTCATATACTCATAGAATAGAACTTCAAAAAATTTTGGATGATTTATTGGATAAAAAAATAATTCGCGAAAGTAATTCACCTTTTGCTTCTCCCAAGTACTAGTGAAAAAGAAAAACGGTGAAATAAGGCTCTGTGTTAATTTTCGTGAATTAAATAAGGTAACTTTAAAAGATAACTACCCATTGCCATTGATCGAGGATCATTTAGAAAGATTGAGGTCAAAGAAATACTTTACCACTCTTGATTTAAAAAATGGTTTTCACCATGTTAGAATGACAGAAGATTCCATCAAATATAAAACTTTCATAACACCTATAGGCCAATTTGAGTATACTCGAATGCCATTTGGTCTTAAAAATGCGCCTTCGGTATTTGAAAGATTTATGAAAAGAATTTTTCATAATTTAATAAGATCGGGCAAAGTTCTTTCGTATATAGATGATATCCTTATTGCAACTGATACTCTTGAAGAACATATAAGTATATTAAAAGAAGTTATTGATATTGTTCTGGAAAATTTTTTGGAATTAAGACTAGACAAGTGTTCTTTTTTACAAGAAGAAATTGTGTACCTTGGGTACAAAATAAATTTCGAAGGCATACGGCCTAGTGAAGAACATTTGCAAGCGGTGAAAAATTTTCCGGTGCCAAAATGCGCTAAGGATGTTCAGAGTTTTCTTGGTTTAACATCATATTTTCGGAAATTTATAAAGAACTTTGCTGTTGTGTCAAAACCATTATATGATTTAGTGAGAAAAAATGTTACGTTCGTATTTGGTCGAAAAGAGATTGAAACATTCGAGATTTTGAAAAATAAATTGATGGAATCACCTGTTTTGTCTGTTTATGATCCTAAAGCTGATACAGAATTGCACTGTGATGCGAGCAGCATAGGCTTTGGTGCAGTTTTAATGCAAAAACAGTCTGATAAAAAGTTTCATCCAGTGTTCTTTTTTTCGAAACGTGCAACAGAAGCTGAAAGCCATTATCATAGTTTCGAGTTGGAAACATTGGCAATTATATATGCTTTGAGAAGGTTTAGAGTCTACCTTTTAGGTATTGATTTCAAAATAATTACAGATTGTCAGTCCTTGTCTTTAACAATGAATAAAAAATTAATTAATCCTAGAATATCACGGTGGGTGTTAGAGTTATCAGAATATAATTACAGACTTGAACATAGAAAAGGTGAAAGAATGTCGCATGTAGATTCGTTAAGTCGATCAATAAATATTCTCAGTATTGAAGATGAATCTTTCGAGTTCGTGTTAGCAGCGACTCAGAAACAGGACCGTAAAATTGCATCCATAGTTAGCGATCTTGAAAAATGTGAAAGTTCGGTTTACGAAATGATAAACGGCCTTGTGTATCGAAAAATAAATGACAAAATTTTATTTTACGTACCAGAACTTATGGAGGTACAGGTCATAAGAACTCATCATGAGGCATTAGGACATTTAGGAATTGAAAAATGCTATGAATATCTGATGCGTTCATATTGGTTTCCCAAAATGAAAGAGAAAATAGGTGAATATATAAAAACATGCTTGAAGTGCATTTATTTCTCTCCAAATACTGGCAAAGTAGAGGGAACTTTGCATAATATTCCTAAAGGAAATGCCCCATTCGATACTTTGCACATTGATCATTTTGGCCCTTTAGCAAACTCAAAAAATAAAAAACAGCATATACTTTTGGTTGTAGACGCTTTCACTAAGTTTGTCAAGCTTTACGCAGTTAAGTCGACACAGAGTAAAGAAACCATCTCTTGTTTAAAATCATATTTTGATAATTATTCTCGACCTCGTCGGATTGTTTCAGATAGGGGGACTAGTTTCACGTCAAAAGAATTTAGTGATTTCCTAGAACAAAATAATATTCAGCACGTGAAAATAGCTTCTCAATGTCCTCAAGCAAATGGACACGTCGAAAGAATAAATCGAATTATTACACCTATGTTGGCTAAATTATGTGATTCTGAAAGTAGGTACTATAGAATGGGATAAACATCTGGTTAAAATAGAATTCGGGTTAAACAACACTATAAGTCGCAGTACAGGCTTTTCACCTTCCACGCTATTGTTCGGCGTAAATCAAAAAAGTGAATTATGCGACAAAGTTATCGAATATTTAGAGAAAAATTCATCGATTTCTGTTAAAAATTTAGATTTTATTAGAAATAAAAACATTGAAAACTCACAAAGTTATAATAAAATCGTCTATGATAAAGCTCATAAACGTCCACATGAGTATAAAGCAGGTGACTTGGTAATGGTGCGAAATGTTACAAATCGTCCTGGAGTAAATAAGAAATTATTTGCCAAATTTCGCGGTCCGTATGAAATCGAGAAGGTTCTACCTAACGACAGATATGTATTAAAAGATATCGAAGGAACGCAGTTAACGCGGAAAATGTTCTCCAAATAATATGCGACCATTTATTACTAAGCCTGATAGTGCATGCGTGAATTAAGGACGAAATAATTTTAAAAAATATAATAATAATAATAATATAAAATGAATAAATTTGTAAAACCCTATTTCTGTTAAAAGTACTATTTATTAGATTTTATTTTAAATTGTGATTTTAACTTCTCAAGGAAATTTTATGTTATTTATTATGATATGTGAAATAATTTTAACGTGTTAGTATGATAATTTATTTTATTTTATTTTTGTATTTGTATTTTTGTAAACTATTAAAACAATTAATTAGGAAAAATTATATAGGAACATTATGTTAGAATTGAAAAAAAAGAAAAAAATGTAATTATCGGAAAATTGTTTTGTTTAGGGAAATATGTTGAAATATGTATTGTTGGGCATGTACGTATATATTAATTAGAAAAAATTATGAAATTACTTAGTAAAGTTATAAAATAAATTAGTAATCGGGTCGATTATTATGTCAGGTTGGCCGAATTGTAAGCATCACTTAGGTCAATTACATGAATCACATCCCTACTTGATGGAACTGTAGGTCAATTTCATAAATTACATGCCTAATTAGTACTTGATAGTTTTAATTAAGTCTCTTTCTCTTGGATATCGCCGTCGCAGTAAGTCAGGTTAAAATCACTACTTGTACTTGGATATACTGATTAAAATAAAAATGTTTTAAAGAGGAAGCTTTGTAGTTTTTGATTTTTTTAGCATCTTCATAAACCTTCATCATCAAAAGGGGTCTTATACATATATATTTGACATTCGTATAGAAGCAAGGACAGAAAAATAATGTCAAGTTTTTTTAGTAATCGATAATCGACTGATTTTCATAGTAATCGTGATTACGAATCGAATCTTTTAAGTAACGAATACTTTCGATTCGAAGGAATCATTTTGCACACCTCTATAATATATTGTATGTTGTATGTTTCTTTCAAAAATTCGAATAATTGAGGTAATGATGAGTAGTTTTTAAATTTGTAATTATATTATTCATTTCAGAGATAATTTTGTTTTGTTCTTGAAGTGCCAACCCATAAGCTTTTATCCTTTCTCTTGAATCGATCGATCATCAATGGTATTTTGGAATTGAACACATCGAATCAATCGTTTACAATTTAAATAAAATTACTTGTTTCTAATGCATTTGTTAAATCAAGATTTCCTAGACTCACGCATCTTCTTATTGCACTGGAAACTGAGTTTGAAAACAATTGGGTGGTAAGTTTAACTTTCTGTTTTGTGATTCTGTTAGGATGTACCTATATGTTAATGTGATAATTTAGGACAAATTTTTAAATCACGTTTTTCTAATTCTATTAATTGTTCAACGGGATCAGCATTTATTAATTTATCTCCTAATTTAAAGCTTGTATTGAGCAAATGATTTCTTATTAATTTTATAAGATGAGGTATATCCGCGAAAACAAAAACTTTTTGGTTATTGTTAATAAAAAAGGGTTTCTCTTCTGTAATTTTAAACTCCCTCCATAATGCAAAATCAGACGGCCCCAAATCAGACACTACAGCAACAACATTAAAATTTATAGATTTCAATTTATCAATAATTTGCTGCAGTATAAACGTTGTCATAAGACAATAAAAATTAAAATACATATATGGTTTGTTTCAAATTTTTAATTATTCCACAAGCCATCACAACTTGAGCGTAATTATACGGTTTTAAAACTTTATCATTTGTTCTATCGTACTCGTAGTATGATTTAATTTTGATATCATCGAACATCAAGACAGTTAACCTTTCCTTACCCTTATATGGGGACTCTGCTAATAAATAATTGCATTACGCAGTCTACAATGCCCGTGGTTAATTTCAATTTACTTGTCCATGCTTTTAGAGTTGAAACCGATGGTAAAGGATATTTTTTTTTATAAAGCAGTCGATAAGCCCGTGGTCCTAATGAGTATAAAGATATAGCTGAAGATATGTATGTCTTCAGCTGCCCATACTACTCTTTTCTAGGGTTTCTTAATATTTTAAGTTGTGAATGTCCAAATATAGTTTTTATATGGTCTGCAACTCTCTGCGGAAGACTGCAACTCTCTGAATTTTTTATTTTTTAACATGATTTCCTTCTTCAGTCTTTCATTTTGCTTTTTTAATATTTGCATTTCTAAGACTTGGTTATATCTATAATTTGAAATACATATTTTATATTAAAAATAATACATACAATTATAATTAAAATGATTCTACTCTGTTTGAATTTCGACGTCCTTATTATTTCGGGTTATTACTTTTTCGTTATTTGAATTTTCGTATTCCACCAAGCTGTAAACAGGGCCGTTTTAAGATCGTCGTAGGCCGTAGGTACTTTGGATTAAGATTAAGATATCCTTATGTCACCATTAATTTTTACTTCTACACCTGATATCAGGTGGCTACATGTTTACTGAATGTTGTCAACGTTTTATGCTTATGCAACAATTTTAAAATCCAGAGCAAACCAGTATACAGTAAGAAAAGACGTTGATGTTGCTAAACATAATATGTACCCAATAATGTGTCTGTTTACCAAATATAAGTAATGATTGCATTGTTGCTACGGCAACATAAATTACGATTTATACTTTTGAATTTATTTTCATTTTGAATAAAAATACATATTTGCTTTAAAAAAAAATCTTTTTTTAAATATGAAAATTTTTTTTTTGTTTATGAATAATATTTTTGAAAGAAGAAATAAACAAATGAATAAAAAAAATCTTCAAGTGGTACTACATTTTCAGAGGTGACTGTTAAAAATGAGAAATGAGAGAGATAATTGTGATTTTAATTAAAAATTATCATTTTTCTTTAATAACTTAATTTCCATTACTTTTATGATATAACAATGTTTGGGAAAACTGTTTATTTAATAAAAATCCACAAATTTGTAGAACATTATAATTTAATACTTTTAGTAATTTGGGAGATTTAAGGAAAAATTGATTTTCAGTTTTATGTTACTTAATATTTATCACGTTTTTTCTTTGATTTACGTTGCTCATAGATATTTAATATATTCGGTGAAAATAAAGCTAAGGATCTTCTCTACATTTCATTAGAACATACAATTTTCATGTAACTTTAATCACAACTTAGTTATAATTGATTAAAAGCAATAAGTTGTCATGTCAATTTGGTACTTCCAACACATACACAAAATGAGCATTCAGTTTTGGTACTATAGGAGTCGTTGCTTATCCGCATCCCCCACCCACACAAACAACAAACAACAACAACATGCACAGCCAAAATTTTGTTAATGTGGGTAAAAACTAGCATTAGATATTCTATAATGTAAAAGAAAATGGAATAACATGCCTATTGATTCTGATCTCCTGATTCATTACGAATAAAATTTTCATATTTCTCAATGAAGATGAAAAATATTAAAATATATTTTTAAAATTTGAAAAATAAAATGTATTTTGTATATAGTATATGTATATTCGAGTATGTATGTACGTACATGTATATAGTATTTAGAGGTATAATAAAAATAATATTTCGTATTAAAAAAAAGATTTTTTTTTAAAGCAAATATGTATTTTTATTCAAAATGAAAATAAATTCAAAAGTATAAATCGTAATTTATGTTGCCGTAGCAACAATGCAATCATTACTTATATTTGGTAAACAGACACATTATTGGGTACATATTATGTTTAGCAACATCAACGTCTTTTCTTACTGTATACTGGTTTGCTCTGGATTTTAAAATTGTTGCATAAGCATAAAACGTTGACAACATTCAGTAAACATGTAGCCACCTGATATCAGGTGTAGAAGTAAAAATTAATGGTGACATAAGGATATATGGAAATTGTTTATGTTTGTAGTTATATGGTTTTTGATTTAACAGAATATTTTGCATTCTGTAATCATTTTTTGCGAAATGTTCCAAACTCACTTTAGCTATTTTTAAGTTTTTTATTTTTTTCCACAAGAACTAATCTACTTTTCCTTAATATTCAAATCATTTTTAGGGAAGTAAAAGAACTGTATCCTTTCACTTTCTTTCTTTCCTTCATAATTTTTACAATTTAATATAGAACATTTGACTTTTTTGACATAATAGTGGTATTAAAATAAATAATTGAACAAATATAATAATATAATAAAAACAGAAGAAATTTTGACACAAAATAATATGATCACATAAAAATCACAAAAATACACTTACATCTGTCAACAAAATCTAAAGAATTCAACTCACTACAATAAACTGGTAATGCATGTGCACTACAAACTCGATAGAAATGACGTGAAACCTCAAAGTTTTACAAATATCCTTTTCTCGCTCTGGCTCACCTTATATTCCATTTGTCTATCCATTTGTGCGTTAAAGACTGGATAAATTCTGAAAATGCTTTGAACATACATATACTATTTTTATTTTATTTTAGTCAGTATTGTGCTTATAGAGGCAGTACCCGATGAGTTTTTTGCCTTGGTAATATTTAATTTAAAAGACTTCTCTCGATTGAAATTGAGATCTGATCACCCCACACACGAGACAGATTTATTCAAACAATTTGTGAAAGAATATAGAAAAGTATGCCTATCTTGCCTGTACTGACTTCCAAAAGTAAAAATAGTATAGAAAGGAACGTCAAATATACATATGTATGTATTATGTATACAATGTAAGTAACACACTATTGTGCTTATTTTACTTTGAAAAGAGAAAACACTGTAAATGAGCAACAAATGAAATAAAGAGACATAGGGGGACATCTTCGATCAGCTAGCAATTAAGCAAATTGCGACTAGCAAATATGGCGGATTTGCGATTCCTAATTGCGATTACAAAAAATCACATCCTCGATTGTAATCACAAGTCAACCATTTTGATTTTGTAAGCACTTTTGTCGAATAAGTTTTTACATACATAACTTATAATTTTCTATTATATTAGGTTAAAAATTCGTTTTTTTATTCAAATTTTTGAAATTTTAAAATTTTAAATCATAACCGAAATTATTTTGTTTATCATAAACTATTTTTTTTCAATTTTGATAATTTCTACAGTTTCATAATTGTGTATAAATTTATAAATTCATATACAATGGTCTCATTAGCGAATTCTATCCATTACAAGAAAAAAATATTCAAGTTATATTGATAACATAAGTATTTGGGTTTGAGTTTCTACTTATTTATAAGAAATTTCAGGTTATGTGCTCTGTTAACTGAGTTTGCGACACCAACTTTGCGATCGCAAATTTTGACGGTTAATTTGCTTACTTGCGAGAGCAAAAGCAATCGAGGATACCAATTCTATCATTTCAGCTAGCAAGTCAGCTGGAGCGAAAAATAAAAATCTTAAAAATTTAATTAACAGTTAAATATTCTAATTTGAAATTGATTTCTTGGGGAGTTTATCATTTTCAAAATTTCAAAAATATTTTTTTTGTAATAAACACTTTTCATTTAATAATAATTGACACTTTTCCATGGACAAACAAAATACATATATGTATATCTCATATTAAACACTTACCTATTCTTATTACTGAAGGGAGTGCCAGAATATTTCCAAACATACTTAAAAAAACAATAATAAACATTTTCAAATATGTATATTGTATGTATTCAAAAATCCTAGAACAACTTCGAATAATAATTCACTTATGCATTGCTTTTTCGATATTATTTTACTTTACACAAAATTGAAGTAAAAATTTAACAGCACTGAAAATGCACATTTTAAAGTCCAAAAATTATAAGTACTATTGCAGTTATTAAACCTAATAACATGAAGAATTTTATTATAGTTTGAACTGTTGTATTGAAATTATATACTTAAATTTTAATTTAAAATTAAGGAAATGTTTATTTTATTTATTAAATTTATCCGATTTTTAATCAATTTAATTTCATCGATTTGTAGTACATACATTATTTATCATCAATTAATACTTTCTATAAAATCGATTTGGAATTAATACAAAGTAATGTAATAAATGGGAATATGTTTATTATATTGTATTAAAAGTTATCGATTCTTTCTTTGTATGGTAATCTAAAATGGAATCAATACCAATAATTAAAAGAATCTGTTTTAAACTAATTCTAAATGCATTAGTCTATTGGGAATTTTTATTACTACAAAACAAACATATTATATTTATAGCAATCCACAAGGCGCTTGAAGGGTCAGTAGAATGCGCCTAATCTGTGTTATTGGATGATATTAGTCAACTGGGCTAAACTTCTGATTAATTGACATCAGATTTTGACACGAAACCTTTAGATATAAAAAATTTGAAAAGCCCTCTCCAACATTTTATATGTTCTTATTGGCGCGAATTCCATTTCTTACCCGAAAAGAATCGTATAGTATAGTAATAGTACATATAAGTATAAAAATGTTGTGACAAAATTGACATGTTTCACGAAAACCGTTATTTCTCCGTTTCATGATTTTTTTTTTCATTTCACATGTTCTAGCACCTTCTCTTAATTTATGCCAATAATGTTATATAATACGTTAAAGATGACACTCCAAAGTACCGTTAGAAAAAAAGTTCAGTTTCAAAAGCTCATACCCCTTAATCGGAAGTTTTCCCTATCGACTGCTATTAAGTTATGTTATATACAATACAATAATTTGATAATTTGTTATGTATGTGTATAAATTATTATCATTGGTGTAATAATAGGTTTTGTAAAATTTGGATTTTTTTTTGTTAAATTTATTATTATGTTATTTTAATCAGTAACAGTATGTATTATTATTTTTAATATACAATTTCACAAAAATATTTCAAGATTTATGAAACTGAATAATTAGACACTTGAATATAAAAATTTATATGTATCTAAATATAAAATATTGACTAATAAATTCAGGATGATTAAAAGATAAATTAATTATCAATTGAAGTAAACACGTTTTTAATTATCCTAATTTAAATAACCACTATTACAATATATTATTTGATTCTATAACATTGTCTGTAAAATATCACCTACTGAATATTTATTTATTAAATTATAATTCAATTAATTTACACAAACACAGCATGCGCGATAGTTTCATCAACACTTCATTTATTTTGGTATTCACCATTATTTTTTTTTCTTTTTGCTTGTTATTTCTCACTGGAATTTAGAACCTAATATTCACCACATAGATAGACTTAATTTCACTTAGTTTCACGTTGGCCAGCCAACAAATTCGAAAAAAAAATCTTAACAGTACCTCTGTAAAACTACTTTATCTACATGAATTTTTTTAATTTTTGGGTTTATAAAATTTTTACTTTACCAGAAAATAATTGCAGCGATTTTTAAATGTTTTTTAAACATTAAAACCGAATAAAACAAAATACAAGAAGTAAATGTGTGTATGTACTCGTGTATAGTTGTTAAATATTTCATAGATGCCACTTTTTTGGAAGAACTTCATAAACTTTACTAAGGTTTCACATTTGTATTTACGATGAACTGCAACTGGCTTTCACAATTATTGTATTATACATTACATACATGAACGAGACTAAGGGGCTTATTGTGATTTTCAATTCGTAGGTGGATCGAAGAATCTTCTTCGATTCGATTGAATTTAATTTCGGTATCATGTAACTCAATCGAATGAACCAAAAAGCGTTGCATCATACACATTGGTTACAAGCGTCATTATCGTGAATTATTGAGAATATTTTCTTCGTTAAACGATTTTTCAGCTGTTAAAATTTGAAGATATTAGAATAAATTGTTTTAAGTTATTAATAACAATTTAGCAAAAGTCGACTTTAAAAACTGAGTATGCATTGAATAGTAAGGCAAGTATTTTATTGTTTTAGAACAATTTTTGGGATTTCTGTGAGAAAAATTAATTTATGTCAGAATTTTCATGATATTCACAAGCTCTTCTAATTGCTTCTTATTACCGTATTTTTCCTATTAAAATAATAAATAATGTATGTAGTAATTATAATAAAAACACATTTAATTAGTATTATTATTACATTTAAAACATTGAAAGTTACATTTTCTTTGAAATATCCATCTTTTTTTCATATATTTCGTAATACAAATTGCGTTTCGTCAGTAAAAAAGTGATCGAAACAGCTGTTCGATTTAATCGAACAAAAAGAAAAAAATCGAAAATCATAATACCAAAATATGAAATCGAACGCTGTTCGATCATTTGACGAAAATCACAATAAGGGCCTAATGCTTTTTTATATTCATTCGCATGGCGTTTGCGTGAATCTGTAAATCTGATAGCCAAGTAAAAGCTTTTGTGTTTTGTTACTTGCCGACTCCAGTTCACCTAAAAGTTTGAAAATTCAAAATTTATATGATTTCACCACAGAACAAAGAATTACTTGGCTTATGATTTACCAATACTCGTGTTTCAGGCTGAAATTTTTTTCATGTATCACATATGTATGTAGTATGTACTTATGTGTGCATGTTTATTTATTTAGTTTTTGTTGTTTAATTGTCATTCAAAATAAGTTATTTAATTTTTTTTTGTTAAGCAACTACCTACATAATATTGAAAATGTGTTGTCGGCTTAGTGCTTATTTGTTCAATTGACCATGCATCAAGTTTTGAGAAAAACGAAATTAGTTTGAAACAGTAAAATTCCTTACAAAATAAAAAACAACAGAAATTATTTTTAGGGTAAAGCTAAGTATGCTAATAAAAAGTACGGCGGTCAAGAAATATTTTCCCTATCTAAAACCAATGACAATATAATATTCTGTCAGACTTATTATCGCAGTACATCGAAATAGTCACAACCAAACGGCCTCCAATCTCAAAGCTGGCCTCCAATCTTAAAGCTGTTTTAAGCTCTTTCTTATTCTCAGGATTTTTTCTTAATTACTCTCATTTTAAAATATATTCCCTTTTCTATCTATTTTCCATACAATACATACAAAATTTTTAAAAAAATTTGAGAAATTTTAACATTTTTAACACAATCATTCCCATGTTTCAAGCATTACAATATACAGAATCATATGGAAACAGTTTTTCCTTTTCTCCATATATTCAGTATACATACCATTTGGTTCAGTATAAAAATAATTTTACCAATTTGTATGAGAAATTGAAAATGTAGGATTTGAGGGTATATTTCAAGTATTTCAAGAAGAAGAAGTATACAAGTAGCTAATTTGCATATGATCTGCATGATTCTTAATTTTCTAACATTAAAAATTATTTTTGTACCAGGCAATCAGAATTCAAAGAAACAAGTTATATACAAATTGCTCTACAATATAAGAGGATAAGAAATTGTTGTTTTTTTCTTTAGTGATTCTAAAAGATTTCAAATTCAATATATGTACATACACACATGTATAATTAATGTATTTTAAATGGGAATTTTATAGTATTTGTGAAGGCATGTTTTTTTTATATTTTTTTATAATAATATCCATTGATATACAAAATAATATACAAAATTCAGTATAGGACCATCCCCATCCCCATGGATTGAGAATGTACATAAGTATGTAGGTACATAATGTATATGAGAAGTTAAAGTGAACGATTCTTTTTCTTCTTTTTAAAATTTTATATAGGATCTGAGGATATTTTAAAAAAACATTCATGATCATGTGCATACATAAGCTGCTAATTTGCATATTACCACATTTAAAATTTCTGATAATGATTTTTATATAAAATTTATTAATTTGCATATGGTTTATCAGGTCCAATATCAAAATGATACTTTTAGAAAATAATTTTATTCATAAATTCGATCAAAAATCCTAAATTTTACAGTATTAAAAATTGTTTTTGTAATAGGAAATCATAATTCTTAGCAAACAAAAATTTCAACAAAATCATCTCTAATAGCACAAATAACAAACAACCAGATTCACAAACTTGGGTAAAAAATTTCTATAGAAAATTTTTACTTGGACGAGAGTGTCTCATCCAAGTAAAGTTTTTTGTTATACATTTAAAACTTTATTTTCTCGTCCAAGTGTTATACTTCATCAGCTTTCGTTATAACAAATACTTTTTTGCTAATTTGCTATTATCGTATATTTTTTTGCTATTTGCAATTTGCATGTACAGTGAGATGATTCATATAGAAATGATCTAAACCACTACCATACCTACAAATGCAACAACAATAATGTGTAAAAATTTTTTTTGTTTTTGTTTTGTTGTTCATAATCTATTCGTATAACTGTTTTTATTAATTTGTAAGAAATGTGTACATATTTATTTTTGCTTGTGAGTTATGATGCTATCCTTGTGATACTGACCTTGCTTATTTATGCATTTAGAAGATTTCTCATTTTCTTATTTTTGCTTTTTAGAATTTTTTTATGTTTTATTTCATCGATTTTCCAAGAACAATTTTTTCTTAATAAAACTAAAATCATGAAATTTAGAATATGTTTTCGGTGCTCATAACATAACACACATGGCTAATTTCATACCAGTTTTGGAACTTTATATATATATTTGTTGACGTTATACGGTTATACATTTACTGACTATATATTGTTTTATTCTCATTTTATGAGGATATTTTCCAAAACATTTTTCAAAAATTTTTAATTGAAAATCAATAATTTCAAAAAATGTCTCCGAGGGTACAATCAAGGGATTAGGTTTATCCGGAGTGAAAGATTTTAAGTGAATTAACGTATCTTTTGGATCTTGTGCTTCATCGTCGTTTTTTATTAAATCTGTTCTACATTGTTCACATTCAGTTTTTAAAATTTTGAAAAGATTTAAAATACAATATCCCGTAAAATAATTCGCTCCCAGACAAGCAACAGATACATCAGCCCAGCCATAGGATTTCGACAAAAATTTTCACAATTATTGATCATATCATCATCAAATCCATTTTCAGATATGTCTAGGTCATCATTAGGTGTAGACAATGTCATTGTGTTTTGGTTGAAAACGGTAGACCAATCTATATTCAAAAATTCATCTTTATCATCTTCACAATTTTTTAGTGTGCTGAAAAGTAGTTTCATTGAAATTATTTTTGCTATTAATAAAATAAAATACGTGTGTATTTTAAAATATATATTAAAAACTAGCATTAGATATTTTATAATGTAAAAGAAAATAAAAAAAAACATGCCTATTGATTATTCTGATCTCCTGATCCATTACAGATAAAATTTTCATATTTGTCAATGAAGATGAACAAACTACGAAAATTGTCTGGATGTAGAAATTTAGAAAAATATAAAAATATATTTTTAAAATTATTTTTAAAACTTGAAAAAAGATAAAAAAATTTCGGAAGGGATAGATATTTGCTTTCTCAAACAGCAAAATATATACACACAAAAAGTATCAAGTATTAAAGAGATTCCTCCACGAGGAACGTCAAAATTCATAGTTTTTACATTTTTACAATGACTATATAATTACATCATAAAGACAGCCCACTTGTCCGTTACTGACAGTTACATTTCAAATCAGCATAACTTTTATCATTTTAGCGATTTCTCCTTGTCCCCAAGTGGTTGGACATAGAACTAAAATTTTTGTGTTTGTGTTTTTACATTACAATATATGTATTTATTAAACCATATACATACTGTACGTGTGATATTATTTTCTTAAGCATGTGTGTATTTTTGTTTTAGGTCGATTCTCTGTTAACATCGAAGACACTTTGTGAGGAATTTTATTAAAAAATTGTTGGATAATAAAAGTGTAGATACTTAATACTTGTACATTTTTCTATACCTCACTTTTAAAACTATATAGCGCATTTCTATTATTCTGACCTTATGTTTTAAATTTATCTGAAATGAAGGCGGCAACGCAGAAGACTCGTACACAACCTTGTTAATACATTCTTAATATTTTCTTTAAGAATTCTGTGAATTGTTAAGTATTTAATAATTGTCTCATTTATAGTTTTATTGTAACACATGTCCTTTAAAAAAGTATTTTATAGAAAACTCATATAATTGATCTTTTACAATAAGCAATTAAAATCTATGAGGACATTTCAGGCAACGCAGAAGACATTTTGAAGTAATTAAAAAAAAATAAAAATGTATATTGTATGTAATATTATACTAAAAATCAATGCCGATATCAGGTCAGCTGCCTATAAAAACAAAGAATTTTTTCATATTTAGCTATTCTTTTCAACATTTTTACTGAAGCAAGTGAAAATTTTGGTTTAGTTTTACAGAGAATCGACCTTTGGTTTTTCGTTAGCATTTTTTTCTTGTTCTATAATTTTTAACAGTACCAAGTGCAAGTTAACACTTCGTTCTATTTTAAATTTTATACCCTCGAATCAATTTTAAGTAACAAAATGTAACATTTTTTAATTCTTTAGAAAAAAATTCAACCTTTCAAAGTTCATGCAATATAAGACCGTTCAAAGAATATTCTGGCCAAATTTCAACTTCCTAGCTTCACAGGAACATTCTTTTCTAAAGAATCAAAAAATGTTACATTTTGTTACTTAAAATTGATTCGAGGGTATAAAATTTGAAATAGAATCAAGTGTTAACTTGCACTTGTATTTTAATGTTAATATTCATTTGAAAGAAAAGAAGCAAAATTTACAAATACCTACAGTATGAGCTCGATAATTTGGACTGATTAAAATAGGCGTTGTTTAAATTTTGAAATAGTTGAAATTATTGGATAGAAACCAATTTGCAACTTTCAACGCTATTTTTGAAAAAACAATAAATAGTTTTGTAATAAAATTAGTTTTTGTTATTATAAAAACCGATTATGATAATTATATAATGAATTATTTCTACAAAAATCTGTGATTTAAATTAGGCAGTACCTACATGTTTAGCTTATTTAAACTTTATTCTATTTTATAAAATAAAAATCATCGAAAAACCTTCAAAGTACCTATTGAAATTTGGGTGTTGAAAAAACCAAAAGTTGAAAATAGGAAGGGAAAAATTATTGAGCGGACACTGTAATTTGAAATAAAATTCTTATTTCAAAAAATATTTATTTACGCGAGCATATTCATTGTAGCAAAAGTACAATAACAACAAGAAACAGAAAAATCAAACCAAAAAAAAAACAACAACAATAACCATTTATTTCAGCTTTAAAGAACGCTGTTTGCTGTATCAAATAGGTATACATACCTACATAACTATAATATATGCATGTGGACAAAAAAAAAAAAGAAAAGAAAAAAACCATACCAGCAATATATGTATAATTATAGGATATAATTGCAAAATCCTATGAAATATGTATGTACATTATCTATTCTGTATATACTACAGTATAATATATATCTATATGTCATATTATTTAATGATCATTATTTTAACAGACAAGTTGTATACCTATATAGTTTTTGAATGAATTGACTCATAATTTATATATGCTCTTATACATATTGTTTCTGTACGTTTTTCGTTTTTGCGATCTGTTTTTTTTTTTCTGTATACGCAATTTCCATATTGGCTCTAAAAAGCCACGTTATTATTATTGTATATGTTTATACACTCAAACACTCATACTGTTGATTTCGATTCATACAAAAATTATTCTTTCTATCAGAGCCTCCTTGGCTGGCCATCTGCAGGGAGAAAAATATTTTTTTTCAAGAAATTTTCATTTTGGTCTGTCTATATGGTATTTATGTATATGGTTTTTGTTTTTATAAAAATTTATCTGAGAAAGCTCACAAACTGGTCTGAGAAAGCTTTGGTCTGAAGCTCTGGTCTGAAGCTCTGTCGAATTGAATAGAATGAATGAGGATTGATGAATGTGTTTGTAAATTGCTTTATGATCAATATGAAAAATAAGAAAAAACAAAACCATTGTAAATGAAGCTATACATATGTATTTATATGTTTGTTATACATATTATATGTATACATTAAGCTGAAAACCCATAGGACGCTGCAAGCTTCACGCCGCAAGCTTTTGCATCTCGCTGTCAATTTAAACATACCAGAATGCGAAGAAGCTGACCAAATACATACTTCATGTGAAGCATGCCGCACACCTCATTTGAAGCTGAGGCTCAGATTTATTAAATTTTAAATTTTGCGGTATGCAGCGCAACTTCATGTCATTTATCTGTCATTTCATTAGTGTTGTTGGGCTGTCATATGATATAAGTATTGCGGTTTTTGCTGTCGTTTTAAAGAGTGAATTAATTATATTGGTTTATTATTTATATTTACTTATATTGTAATTGACTTATTTTTAATAAAAATATAGTGTAAAATTATTGTGAAGTAAAGTGAAAATAAAGTAAAAATGTATGATACAGTAGAAGATGAATTAAACTTGTTATTATTGGTAATGTCTGCAATGTTCATGTATATAAACATTCTTGAAATATTTGATGATGAAAATAGAATGTGGACAAGAGAAATATACACAGAACAAGAACGGAAATTGAAAGGTTTTTTTAATAAAACATTTAAAATGATTAAAGAAAGGGATGAAGCTGAATTTCGCAAAATAACAAGAATGGGAGTAGCAGAATTTGATTTTTTATTAAATCTATTAAAAGATAGATTACAAAAATATTCCAACAGGCCATCAATTGAACCAGAATGTAGACTAGCTGTCACGTTAATGTATGTATATTATATGTAATATTTTCTGTACAAGAGTACATATATTAATAGCAGAACGTTATTTTTTCAGGTATCTTTCACAAGGATGTTGTAAGCAGGTATTGGCATGGAGTTTTAGAATGGGAGTGACATCAGTACACCGCATAGTTTACGAAACGTGTGAAGTAATTTGGGAGGAATTACATTCAACATACTTAGCCGTTCCGAATGAAAATAAATGGAAAAACATTTCGCATCATTTTCTACAAATTTCGGGTATGCCAAACTGTGTAGGAGCAATCGATGGCAAGCATGTGAATATAATATGTCCTCCTAAATCTGGTTCGCAATATTTTAATTATAAAGGACATCATAGTGTGGTTCTTTTAGCTAGTTGTGATGCAAATTATTTATTCACATTTGTCGACATTGGTGCCTGTGGTAGTGAAAGTGATGGTGGTATTTTTGCAAAGAGTACTTTTGGAAAACAAATCTTGCAAGAAAGGTTAAATTTGCCACCCGCTTACAATTTACCAGAAAGTGATATAAGTTTTCCATATTACTTTGTAGCTGATGCAGCATTTCCGCTACGCAGGTCTATCATGCGACCATATCCAGGACGGTTGCTTGCAGAGAATAAGGACCATTTTAATAACAAATTATCAAGTGCGCGTCGATTAATTGAAAACACTTTTGGAATCATGTGTGCTAGGTGGAGAATATTAACGAATACCCTTCATTGTCATCCAAAAAATGCAATATCTATCGTGAAAGCTGTTGTTGTGTTACACAATTTTGTAAAACTACACGATACTTCATATTGTCCACAGCATTATGTCGACCACATGGAAGATGAAGTCCTAATCGAAGGGTTGTGGAGAACAGAATCAACACCTTTGCGATCTGTTCATTATGGGAGAGGACATAACTCCCGGAGAGAAGCATTCGAATTACGTGACACTTTGAAAACCTATTTATTCAACAAACGGCAACGACAAAATGACAATCCTTGCAGATGAAAATAAAATAAAATATGAAACATTTTTTAATTTAAATCATTTTATTATAATAAAACTAAATCTAAGATACAAAATTTTATATTAGTGTTAGTAGCAGTAGTAGTTAGTATATTGAGTAGCATATTAAATATTAGTATTTTATAACTTACAGCTAAATTAGTATGATTAGATTAAAATTATAAAAGTATATTATTTTAACATTAAACTATAACTATGATACATATATACGGTTGATTTTTTATTAAGCGTCATTGTGCTGCTGAATGGCATTTTTAACAATTTCTAAAATTTTTCCCTCCAAGTCGAGGAGTTCTGGCGTGCTCAAATTTGCTTCTTCTACCATGTCAGCAACACTGTGGAAAAATAGATGCACTTTACCAGTGGGCTGTGCAGCTCTCTTTTCTATTGATTCCACAATGTTTTCAAACTGCTTGTGGACACTTTGCAGCAAAAGCGTTCTCTGCAAATTCGAAGACTTACGCCCTGTGTGTGGAGTTGACTCCACATTCTCGCTTGTTGTAGGCGAAGGAGTTGGTGAAGTTAAGAACTCCTCTTCGGGGTCAGTGTTAGCTGGCTCTTCGTAAACTTCGACCTCGAGAGTATCAGCAACGTTTGAACATGTTGCACTATAAAAAAGGAATAATTTTGTTTTAATATATTTATATTTTATTGTTTTATTGTTTAGTGCATACTTACGGTCTTTTCTTTGCACTTTCTTTTAAAAAGAGGAGCATTTCGTAATACTTCCAAGTTGTTTTGTGGCTATATCCACTTCCAGATGGTACATTTCGTTTAACCTCCTCTCTGTAAAAACTGTCCTTTAAGGTTTTCCACTTTCGCTTAAGTCCTTTAACTGAAAATAGTTGCATTGTGCTTTCAACATTATCACTTCATATGCATATGATAATTTTACAAAAATTAAAAAAAAAATACCAATTAAAACTACATGCTATACATAACAGTACCAATAGTTCCATCACTTTTTTTGTGATTTAATTCCTAACCTGAAGTACATGTATATTTTTTTAAACTTACTATCCGTTTTCAATTCCACTGATAATGTTTGCCACGCTTTTTCTTTTTTTCTTATATTTTTGTAATCTAAATGGCTGACGTCGTACAAAAATGAATTTTCTTTCACGAATTCAATAATTTTTTCTTCCATAGTTTTTTGCTAAAATACAAAAATTTAAAAAATTTAATTTTTTTTTTTGAATTCAAATGATTTAATTTTATTTTAACGCACAAAATACTTACATTTATTCTATAAAAAATGCTTAAAATTATCACAATAAATTTTTAATTTAAAAAAAAACACCAACAGAA
Source organism: Bombylius major (assembly GCA_932526495.1). NCBI lineage: Eukaryota > Metazoa > Arthropoda > Insecta > Diptera > Bombyliidae > Bombylius > Bombylius major. The sequence goes on from OW052043.1 coordinate 22,473,201, forward strand.
ATTTTTTCAACTTTTAAAATATGATATTATCTCACCGCGTACAAAACCAAAGTGATCCTTTATTCCTTTTCCTTTATCGTTTCATTGTTTTAGTACCTGTTCGATTTCCACTTCTACTTTCAACAATGTATACCTCTTAGTACCGAATCTTATAAATAATTTTCTATTGCAACTATAAATAGATATTTTTGTTTTCGAGGTACAATTTCTAGCTACCTGTTTAAAAATTTCTTACTACGATTTATTACTAAAACTATACAACTTACAAATTTTGGTAGTAGACAGTACAAATTAAGGATACACATATATGAAATGCTATTTAAATACATATTTTACCACGTGAATAATTAAAATTTCCAGTAATAATAATAATACAAAATCCTTTGCAAATCGCTAATGCAAAATTTTGTTAGTGATTTTTAGTTTTATAACGACGATTTTTTTGCAGCTTAACTTTGTCTATGTGTTTGGGGCAAAACAAACAAAGAGCTTGCGGTAAGGTATAGATGAAGTATTGATTTGGATTTGCAGAGCCTCAAGCTTTTGAAGCGCCTCACATTTAGCTTTTGAGGCCTGCAGCGTTGAAGCTTGCAGCGTCCTATGGGTTTTCACCTTTATGCTTAGAACAAATGATTTTAGTTGTTGTGTTTTTTTTCTTTATAGTTCTGTGTCATTTTTTTGCAGCTGAAAAAAATGATATTTTTGTTGTTGGTGTTTTTTGGCTTGATTTTTTCTTTGCTTTTATGTTATTTTTCTTTTTTCAAGCATTTTTTATTTTTGTTTGCTTATTTCGATCCTATTCTTGACCTACATCTACAAATCTGTTTTACATTGATATTTAATTTTATGGAATTATTAAATGAATTTATAATTATAATATTTTTCGTTGCTCAGTAAAATTTGATAATTTAAAAAGATAATTTTGAATGGGCATTTTTAAAATTATCCTTTACGCTTTTTTTGTACTTTTTGTTTGTTTTCAAAATTAATTTCAAAACAAGACTTAATTTAATATAAAAACATTTAAATTAACACTTCATTCTATTTTTCATCGTTTTCGTCAAAAAATTCGATTTTAAAGGTGAATACCTCGGGACCCTGTAAAGGCCTTGACTTATAATTTCTGCACAATATTCTGCTTTTTATTATCTACAAAACTCCCTAAGATACCAAAAAGATCACTGCAACAGGGCGCAAGTTATACGGCGCCAAATATAAAACTTCCTCGCATCAATTTTTAGAAACAAAATGTAACATTTTTGACTCCCTAGAGAAGTATGTTCCCTTGAGACTAGGAAGCTGAAATTTGACCAGGATATTCCTTAAAGGGTTCAACATTGCATAAACTGTAAACGGTGTAAATCCATTCTCTAGGGCAAAAGTCATATGGTAATATATTTTATATTTTATATATATATATAATTTTTTTATATGTATGTGTGTGAGGTAAAATGCAATATGGCGGATTCTAATTTTTATGGTGAAAGTGAAGCTGTCACATTCTTCTTCTTTTTTTTATGTGGAAGAAGAATAGTATGTATACCATGGGGTCGATTCTGTTTCGGTGAAGTGAAAACGTGTAAACAGTTTACACGCTTACACTGCTAATCCCGATTCTAATACAGTGTAAACGTGCAAAAATATGTCAAAAAGTTTTCATATGAAAATATTTTTTGCACTGTGAAAAGTATCAGTGTAAAAAAAATTTGACATTAAAATTTTTATTTATTAATAATAAAAAGAAAAAAAATAAAAGAAATGGAAAAGTAGAAATTAAGTTTACATTAAAAAAAGAGTTAGAATTAATAAAATTAGATTTAATAGTATAAATGAGACTATTAAAAGCAAAAGTTGATCTATTCCACTTTTTGAAAAAATTGAGTTAATGATGGCAAAATTTTCGTTGTGTTGAAGGCTTTTAATCTGAAAAATTTCAATTTTGAAAACTGCATTGATGCCCCTGAAAAATGGTTGTAAAATTTGGCATTGGAAGCAAAACTTTAACTATTCCAACATAATGTTGGTAGCAAAACTATAACTATTCCAAAATTTGCTTACTAGTATTTACTAAATTAAACATTTATCTTGTTTATGCTAAGCGTTACTTCGCATTAACTCACTCCGTCTTGACTTAATACGGATGCATAAACAAAATTTCAAAACGCATTAAAGCTCTACGCCGTTTTGAGTTAATACACTATTAAATCCGCATTTAAAATTTCATTTCGTTTTTAAAATGTGCATAAACACTTACTTCGTTTTAAGTGAATTGTCATATTTGACATTTCAAAATAGTGTTGGTAACCCACAAAACATCGATATGAGGTTTTAGAGCAGTGTTAGTAACGTTACATTAAATTTTCAAATAACATTTAATGTGCGGTTATTATTAATTGTAGAACTAAGTAAACAAGTGTTATTTAGAGGCATAAAAAGATAAAATTTAAAAAAAAAAACATTTTTTTCTGTGTTTGAAAAAAAAAAAGATATTTTCAAAAAGAGAGAAGTTACTGGCATTCGAAATAAACCACAAAAATCTATGGTGATAACACTGTATGAACAACAACACCAGAACAACCAGGTGACATTACTCAAAACGTTTTGAGTAAGAACGAAATGTTGTACTATGCATAAACACCAATCAAAGCGTATTATCTCAAAACGATGTTTAAAACGTTTTAGCGTTAAAACGTTTTAACTGTTGTGCATAAACAAGATAATTGATTTTTTTAAATCCATGTTTGAATTAAATTCAGAAGCTTAGAGTTCTCATATAAAATAAAAAAATTATTAAAATTGCATTTAATTTAAAAGTTATACGTTTTTCCTGTTTTTCTCAAAACCATCTAACATGGAATAGGCATACTTTTGCTTTTAATAGTCTCAAATGAGGTTTCAATATTTTTAAGATTACAATTTAGTTTAAATAAGTTTAAATGACGAAAATAAAATATGTATTTGAAAGAAATTACATAAAATAATCTTTTATTTATTCGTTGATACAAAAACACAACTTTTTTTTACTTGATTTGACAGTTCTCATATCACGTCGGTGAAAAAATTTAAATCAGCGCCTCATTCAGCACTATGTTTGCACGAACGCAACAAGAATCGCTTATTTGGGTACTGTGCAGTGAAAAAGTGAAAACAGTCTGTGGAACGTCAAGTGCAAACTTTTTTTTTCATGTTTTCACTTCACCGAAACAGAGTCGACCCCCATAAGTGTATAAAAATATCAACATTTGCATGTACTTTTTTAATCCCAATTTTACGCTACTCCCAATTTAATCCAAAATTCGGATTATTTTTGTGCCGTATAAACTCTTTAATTTGCAATGATTTTGTTTTTTCTTATTTTTTCATAATGATAATAAAGCAATATACATTAAAAATCTCGAAAAGGGAGAAGTATTAAAATATTTCTTTCTTGTCCCTTTTCGAGACTTTTAATGTATATTGTATACCTATACATATATGTTGTTATACATATTATATGTATACATTATGCTTATATAGAACAAATGATTTTAGGTGTTGTGTTTTCTTTCTTTATAGTTCTGTGTAATATTTTTGTAGCTGAAGTAAATGATATTTGTTGTTGGTATTTTTTTGGTTTGATTTTTTCTTTGCTTTTATGTTATTTTTCTTTTTTCAAGCATTTTTTATTTTTGTTTGGTTAATTCAAACCTATTATTGACCTACCTCTACAAATCTGTTTTACATTGATATTTAATTTTATGGAATTATTAAATGAATTTATAATTATAATATTTTTCGTTGCTCAGTAAAATTTGATAATTTAAAAAGATAATTTTGAATGGGCATTTTTAAAATTATCCTTTACGCTTTTTTTGTACTTTTTGTTTGTTTTCAAAATTAATTTCAAAACAAGACTTAATTTAATATAAAAACATTTAAATTAACACTTCATTCTATTTTTTGATCGTTTTCGTAAAAAAATCCGATTTCAAAGGTAAATATCTCGAGACCCTGTAAAGGCATTGACTTAAAATTTCTGCACAATATTCTGCTTTTTATTATCTACAAAACTCCCTAAGATACCAAAAAGATCCCTGCAACAGGGCGCAAGTTATACGGCGCCAAATATAAAACTTCCTCGCATCAATTTTTAGAAACAAAATGTAACATTTTTGACTCCCTAGAGAAGTATGTTCCCTTGAGACTAGGAAGCTGAAATTTGACCAGAATATTCCTTAAAGGGTATAACATTGCATAAACTGTAAACTGCATTTTACCTCACACACATACATATAAAAAAATTATATATATATATAAAATATAAAATATATTACCATATGACTTTTGCCCTAGAAAACGGATTTACACCGTTTACAGTTTATGCAATGTTGGACCCTTAAGGGAATATCATGGTCAAATTTCACCTTCCTAGTCTCAAGGGAACATACTTATCAAAGGAGTCAAAAATGTTACATTTTGTTTCTAAAAATTGATGAGAGGAAGTTTTATATTTGGCGCCATATAACTTGCGCCCTGTTGCAGGGATCTTTTTGGTATCTTAGGGAGTTTTGTAGAGAATAAAAAGCAGAATATTGTGCAGAAATTTTAAGTCAATGCCTTTACAGGGTTTCGAGATATTTACCTTTGAAATCGGATTTTTTTACGAAAACGATCAAAAAAGAATGAAGTGTTAATTTAAATGTTTTTATATTAAATTAAGTCTTGTTTTGAAATTAATCTTGAAAACAAAAAAAAAAAAAACACAAAAAAACGTAAAGGATAGTTTTAAAAAGGCCCCTTCAACAAAATGCTAAATTAGAGCTCATCATAATAAAAACTTTAAAATTTTCATTCAAAATAATCTTTTTAAATTATCAAATTTTACTGACCAACGAAAAATATTATAATTATAAATTCATTTAAAAATTCCATAAAATTAAATATCAATGTAAAACAGATTTGTAGAGGTAGGTCAAGAATAGGTTTGAAATAAGCAAACAAAAATAAAAAATGCTTGAAAAAAGAAAAATAACATAAAAGCAAAGAAAAAATCAAGCCAAAAAAATACCAACAACAAATATCATTTACTTCAGCTACAAAAATATTACACAGAACTATAAAGAAAAAAAACACAACACCTAAAATCATTTGTTTTAAGCATAATAATGTATACATATAATATGTATAACAACATATCTGTATAGTGTTATTTTTACAATTATGGTTTTGTTTTTTCTTATTTTTTCATATGTATGTTGATCATAATCATAAAGCAATTTACAAACACAATCATCAATTCCCATTCATTCTATTCAATTCGAAAGAGCTTCAGACTAGAGCTTTTTTAGACCAGTTTTTGAGCTTTCTCAGATAAATGTTTATAAAAATGTAAAAATTATGATTTTCATACGTTCCTCGTGAAGGAATCTCTTAATACTTGATACTTTTTGCCTCCTTCTCTGCCCGCACAGGGCCTGTTTACGGTTTTGTTTCATTTCCTTTTCGCATCTCTGTTATATATATACTTTTTGTACACACGTATGTACATACAGTAAAATTTTTTTAGAAGGATATGAATATAATAGAAATTAGGTATATGTATATGTTATATGAATAAAAATAATATTCTGTGTAACATAAACTACTGAGTAATAAACGAAAGTTTTCTCAGATATTTTTTCGTGAGAGATAGAAGCTTTTCGTCCCTCACACTTCCCGCACAGGTCATGAAATTTTAAAAATTTTGATGATATTTGAGCTAGTACTTAGTGTAACTCTTGTTAGTATCTACTCTGTGCTAAAACTATGTAAAAAAACGCTACAGAAAACGGTCAAGTACTGGCTCAAGAAAATTTTATTTGTTTCTTTCTCTAGGCTGTATGCTGATGTTCAGAAAAACAAATAATTTAAGAGTTGGTCAAAAGAATGCGCTGTGTGCAAAACGTCAAACTTTACTTAAGAAATAATTGTCCTGATAGTTTTTTTTGAAAGAAATTTTGACGTTTTTGTTGTTGTGTTTGAATTTTGACATTTAATTTTTAATATAGCGAACAGTGTCTTGTGGTACCTATCTCTCTTTTTTAATATTTTTTAACTTTATTTTTAACTTTAAATTTAATAATGTGTGAAGATTTAAATTTTTTAATTTATGCAAAGTAATTGTCATCAATATCAATCAATAAAATTCTTTTTTTTCTGCCATAAAACTTTGCCTGTTCTGTATAGTAGGACTTTCTGCAATTAAAATTAAGATACACTAGCACTACGAATAAAAATATTTCATACAATACCTCATTTTATTTATTTCAGCACAAATAAATATATTTTTTACACAAATATAAAAAACTTATTGACGTTTAGTATACTCAAACACATGGTTGTCAAAATTTCTTGAGCGCTGTCAAAATTACTTATGCTGTTATGATACGGTATTAATTTCATGATTAATTTCGTTATTAAAAAGAGATAAAAAGTATGCTTTACGGAAAAAGCAATTAGAAAGAAAGAGAGATATGACTAACACTTATTTCAGTATTAATACTGAAAATGTCAAAAAATAACTCTCCCAATTCTCCAAATTCCAATATCCTTCCATTAATCATGAAATTAATCATGAAATTTAAACATTAATATTATTTTTGTGTTGCCATCGTGTTTAGACATTTTTCATAGTTTAATATTATGTTTAAACGAGTGTGACGTGTCTAATTATTTATTTCTAATTTTTTTCAGTGAGTGCAAAAAAATGAATAGAAAAGAAATAATAATCACGAATATTCCTTTACTGAATTATTTAATTGCCATTTACTTTAAACAGAGATACAGGCAACACAACTTTAAGAAAATGTCAGCTGATTTTGATAGTGTGTCTCTGTTACTCAAATCTGTTGTCTCTTTCTTTAAGTACTTAAAATTTCCAATAGTATTAATACCGTATCATAACAGCTTTAAGAAATAATTGTTTGATATTTCTTGACCACCGTACTTTTTATTAGCATACTAAGCTTAAATGGAAAAACACTGGGTTAGCTTCATCCTAGTTCATTTTTTTTTATTTTAATTTGCATTTTTCTACAAGTTATTCATCAATATTTAGAGATATACGTTTGGATATTGAACAAACTTCTATGAGCAACAAATACCTATTTTTAGTAGAGGGATATAGAACAAAATTGAATTGAATTTACACCATATTCATTTTTATATAAAAAAGTCGCAATAAAACAAAAGATAACAAAAACTAAAATAATGGATATTGAACAAATAAGCACTAGGCCGACGATATGTTCTTTTTTTATACCTAATTAATGTTTGAATTTGTAAAATGTAAATCGATGAAAATTCGAGGTTTTTTTTACCGTGTTGCACTTTGTATCGAAAAGTATGAGAAATACAAGAATTACGGTTTTTGGTCCACGGAATGCTAAAATATCACTTTTTCAGGGAAAAAAATTAAAAATTTTCATATGAAATGTATGGTATACATTTGTATATTGGGAATTCCATATGTAACGGGTGTGACATTTTGACTCTTAAATATTGAAAAACTCGTGCAACAATTGCATTCTAAGGTGTCAATTATGATTTTCTATAGTTGGAATCGACTTAAAAAATCAACTTTTGGTATTATGAATATCTATTGGAAGAAATTTTTCGATTTTTTCGATACGAGTCTCTCATTTTTTTCTGGTCGACTTTCAAAATTTTGAGGTTATTGTGCAGTTGACATATTCACAGTTCAGAAAATTTATCGACTTTCGTAATACCGTGACTTTCTTCAATCGACTTTGAAAAGTCGATTCTATCATTGATAGAATAGAAAACCATAATTGACACCTAATTATACTTTTATGTTCCTTATATGCCTTCTAGCATATACTAATAAAATAATAATATAACCAACGTAGAACAAAATAGTGTGCCTAGATTTTAGAATAACTGACAGAGGAGATTAACCGACAACTTTTTTTTTCATCAAAGCTTCGACGTCGTTTTGCAAAGTTTTTATAAAATTTCTCTAAACTTTGACGTCGTTGATTTTGATAGGATTTTTTGACGTCATACATTATGAATATGATTGCTTTGATCATGTTTTGGCATATTATTTCTGTTAAAAATTTTCATTTTTTACAAAACTATAACAAATATTAATAATGATTGCATTGTTGCCGTATTGCATTGTTGCTACGGCAAAAATACAAATTACGATTTATAATTTTGAATTTCTTTTCGTTTTGAATAAAAATACATATTTGCTTTGAAAAGAAAAATTTTTCAATGAATATGAAATATTTTTTTTTCTATTATTTTTAATATACCTCTAAATACTACACTGTAAAAAAAATTTTCCTACATTAAAACTAGGAAATCAGGTTTCCTACTATCATTGTATTTAAATTACATTACGTTGAGTAATTTATAAAATTTTACTCTTTGTCAAAGTAATTTCTTTACTTTCTTTCTCTCTTTTTTACTTCTTCAATGGATAGCAACTCCTCCCTAAACAGTATGTCTGAAGTTTTCATAAAATTAAAGCAATATAACACCTCACGTAATGTTCTTATATCTCCCACTGAAGTGTTCTACGAAAATTGCTTGCAGTTTGTCAAAATTTTTGAAATTGTTTTCAAGGAAAAGGGCTATATAACGAGTATTCGTAAACATATTCTCAATAAATGTATTTGTTATATGCAAACTAAGTCTCGGTGGTTCAGATGCGACGATTTGTGTTTTCAACATCATCATAAAATAATAGAATTCATGATTACAGTTCTTCTATGGAAAAATTGTAAATGGATAATGGATGCTAAAAAGAATTCAAACAAGAGAAAATCGTATAAAAACCAAAAACTTTCTAATTTAAAAAACGCGTAATGCGTCATATTAAGTTATTTTTGACATTTAAAATAAAACAAGTGCAAAAACAAATATAAGACAAAAAATAATTACAAAATCTGTTCATATTTAAATAACTCTTTGAACTTCACAAATTTTTAAACACACCAACTATTGTAAGTCCTAAGTCTGGATGAAGTGTGAAGGGAAATTTAATCGTTATTTAAGTTTAAATAATAATAATAATAATAATAATAATTAATAATAATTTTATGATTATTTATAGCATAGTATTCAAATTGGCAACCCAAAATCGGTTTCAAAAAAGTTCTCCATATGGTGAAAAAAAAATAAAACAAAATGAAAATAGAGGAACAATTTTATAAACATATTTTTGTCGAAAAATATGAGGTAAAATTGTCGATTTTAAAAAACGACATAATAAAATTTACAGAAAAAACATTTGGCTATTTTGAACTCATATTTTACTCCCAAATTACAAAAACTAAGATATATGATATATACTCGTATATATAAAAAATGCATTGAAAATTACTATTTTTTTAATAGTAAACTGTACAACTATTCTTGTAAGTTGTAGCAATATTACCAAAAATGTGTAACATTACATTTTTTCTAAGTAAAATATAAAATTTTGAGTATATTTACTTTGTTTCAGTAAATTTACTATTATTTAATGTAAATTCTTCTTATTATAGTAAATTTATTTCGTTAAAATTATAATTTTCCTATTGAATGATGTATACCTATTAAATCCACAACGAGTAGTTTTACTCCATTGAAGAAGTAAAAAAGAGAGAAAGAAAGTAAAGAAATTACTTTGACAAAGAGTAAAATTTTATAAATTACTCAACGTAATGTAATTTAAATACAATGATAGTAGGAAACCTGATTTCCTAGTTTTAATGTAGGAAATTTTTTTTTACAGTGTAGTATTTAGAGGTATATTAAAAATAATAGAAAAAAAAATATTTCATATTCATTGAAAAATTCAAAACGAAAAGAAATTCAAAATTATAAATCGTAATTTGTATTTTTGCCGTAGCAACAATGCAATACGGCAACAATGCAATCATTATTAATATTTGTTATAGTTTTGTAAAAAATGAAAATTTTTAACAGAAATAATATGCCAAAACATGATCAAAGCAATCATATTCATAATGTATGACGTCAAAAAATCCTATCAAAATCAACGACGTCAAAGTTTAGAGAAATTTTATAAAAACTTTGCAAAACGACGTCGAAGCTTTGATGAAAAAAAAAGTTGTCGGTTAATCTATTCTGTCAGTATTCTAAAAACTAGGCACACTATTTTGTTCTACGTTGGTTATATTATTATTTTATTAGTATATGATTATAGGGAATCAGAAAAGAAATCAATTGATTCTCACTGCATTACAGGTAATCAGAACAGAAATCAATTGATTCTCACTGCATTACAGGTAGTCCGAACAGAAATCAATTGATTTTTAGTACATTACAAGGAATCAGAAGAAGAATCAATTGATTCTCACTGCATTACAGGGAATCAAAAGTAGAATTAATTGATTACGTTTGTGATACATTCCGAATTGATTTCCTTAGAATCAAATCCATTTATTCTACTGGAAATGTATTATAGTACATACACATACACATATGTATGCAATTCAAAATATTAAAAAAAGAATAATACAAAAAGGCTCAGGACAGTTGGTCATCAAATCAATTTTAAAACAAAAAGATTCTTAAACCATAAGTTTAAAATGGAAAATCTTTCACTTAACAAATAATTAGATATTTAAAGTAATACTAATACACCTTAAAAATTTTGAAAAAGGATCTTCATATTTGGTCAAAAAAAGTATGAGTCATTATGACATCTAAAAAATTATAATTATGTAGATACTTTATTTGAATATCAATTTGAAACGAAAAATGATAACTAGGGCCCTATTGCACGAACCACTTATCACTTATTACTTTTTCTTATCAACTTATCAAAAATAATTTTTTGATAAGTGTGTTATAAGTAATAAGTGATAAGTGGTTGGTGCAGTTGAGCCCAATTGTTTAAAAATGATTTAAATATGTACCTACTCATATGAAAAATTGATATTTTTATTTTATGTGTTTATTACAATGTAATCAAAAAAAAGTCATTCAAGAAAATATCATTAAAAAATAAACAATTTTTAAATAAACATACAGACTATTATGTAACAAATAAATAAGCAACATGTGAAGAATAAAGTCATTTTTCATTTATTTTTGAAATACTGATTTTTCTGTCCATATTCGTTCTAAACCTTTAACCATGAGAAACATATTTTTATCATTCGAAATGTGTTTTATTTATTCTTCATAGAATATCCTGGTCGAGTTTCAATTTTCTTTTTCTACAAAAACATTGTCGCGGTACCACAGGTATCTGATTTTACCCTACATTAATTATCAGCAAATCTATACATCTCAACTTGTATCTCAACTTGTATTGAGGAATATGAATTACTGTAAATCAGTAGTTTCACTTGCATTTCATTACTCATTATCTCTTCACAATTAGAAAAGAGATAAGAATAATATTGCAACTATACAGCATGCTACCTTCTCTTCTCTGTTCAGATCTCGTAGCGTACGGAATACGGATGTAACTTATTTAGTTAAATAAATTATTAAAAATTATAAATTAGTTTTCTTCTAAAAAATGTGGTGGGTTATACCCCCACAAACATACATAATATGTATACAATATACATACAAATATGTGTCTACTTCTTTAACAGCCATCGCACATTTGGGGCCCGTCAGCATCAGCGAAGCGACTATACTTTATTTAACAATTAAAGTCAGTACAGGCAAGATAGGCATACTTTTCTATACTCTTTTACATTTCGTTTGTATAAATCTGTCTCGTGTGTAGGGTGATCAGATCTCAATTTTAATCGACGAAAATCTTTTAAATTAAATATTACCAAGACAAAAAACTCATCGGGTATACTGCCTCCATGAGCACAATACTGACTTTAATTGTTAAATAAAGTATAGAGTTCGTGACAACAGCATCAGCGACAGAACAAGAACAGAACCTATTTCGGCGTCAGCATCAGCATGAATTCCAGCAACAGAAAGACCCATTTAATTACAATATTCACTGATGCTGACGCTTCAATTGTGCGATGGCTGTTACACTCGTTTATATGAAATGAAGTTTTTGCCAAAAATCCGTTTTAAAATTTAAATACATTATGTCTAAACTTTGTGATATGATTGATTTAAAAAATTTTACAGTATTTTTTACAGAACTTTTTTTGACACCAAAGACCCCTGCAGTGGAAATTGAAAATCGTTAGAAAAGAAAAATGTCGTTTACTGAAATTTAATAAAAGTGGAGATTGCTGACTTTGCTTTTATACCCCTAATATGTACCATAAATAGGTAAATTATTGAAAATTAAAAATAATTTTTCATAAAATCCATATAATGTTGTCATATTTATAATGTTAGATGTACATACATAATATGTTTTATTATTATTATTAATACTGTTTCTGTTGTATATAATTATGTATGTATGTACATAATCAATGAAAACGTCATTAAAAAAAATATTAATTAATAGTAAAAATAATATTCATTTATTGTATTTTGGTTTGTAAAGCATACACAAACATATGTATGTACCTATACTATATGTATTATGGTAAAAAAATTCAATTTTAAATAATCCCTGGTAGCCGACTCATGACGAGCTCAGTCATGATGATTTGCATGCGATACATTTGGGAGATTCTGTGCTTACAGCAGAAGTTAATATTGTTACAAAATTGGCCTTTGTGAGAGAAATAGGAAGTAAAGTAAGGGATTAAAAAAAATTGTAAAGAAGAAGAAGAAGAAGTAATAAGGCGTCCGAGAGGGATTTAAAAAAAAAAACAAGGGAAAAGAAGTTTGAATTTAAAAAAGAACTTTTAAAACATACTTTTTATAAATAGAATGCAAAAGTAAAAAATTGATTATAAAGCCTCTGTAACTACGATGATATTGGAGTAAAGAGTTGTTCGAGGAAGTACTAAAAGTTTCTCAGTAACAGCTTGTTCTTTAAATTCATATTGTCCGAATATTCCATTATATTTAATCATTCTCACGAAAGGATCGATTCTAGACAGGAAGCCTTCTATTCTCTCATCCTAAATCCGAAAACCCCATGTAAATCCTTTCATGTTTACTACCCTCAAACAGTGATGTGACCCTTAGTACAATAGTAGTATATCTACTACATTTTACCTTCGGAAGTACGCTACTACTTTTTACCCAAAACCTACTTCGTCTTCATTTTTAAGGAGCTCCACGCTTTGATTTGTTTTATAATGTTTTTTTTTTTTAATTAGTTAATTTTGTCAAATGTAGATGGTCAATATCACATATCACATTAATATGTATGATTGGTATAGGGCTGATTGATGATCTTTGAGTTAGTTAAGTTACCCTTCGTTTCTACAGACTAACGCAATTCGCGAGTAATTTATAGGGTGTTTTAAAAAGAAGAAGACAAACAAATTCTTTGTTCTTTCATTCTTTATCTTTTCTGTGAGTGTGCTGTGCAGTGCATGTGCTTTTTTATAAAAAATTTAAGGATTTTAAATTAATAAAACATTAGAATAAAGCGATATAAAATGAATCCAATAATAAAAATGTTAATGCTTATAATAATTAATATGAGTTATTTCAAACTCTACTACTCTCGCTGCGAATCTACTACGCTTTCATGAAGGCACCTGCTACGTTTTCACAATGTTGGGGTCACATAGCTGCCCTAAAACTCTTCCCAAAAATTTCACTCTTACCGACAAAGTTAGTTACTCAAGGGTTAGAGAGTGGATAAAAAGTATATAAAAAAAATATAAATTATAGGTCAAGGGCTAGAGAAAAAATAAGGAATGATTAAATAAAAGACGGTTTTATAATTTAAAAAAAATCTGGGGATGAGTTTTTGTAAAGTGATGGTGATGATCACCTGTCACCACCTCCATATAAAATTCTGGAAGCTTTTGTACAAGAAGTGGAAAATGAATGTATTTTATACAGGCTTCATGTTCTCCTTTGTAAGAAACCATAGACAAGACCATAGACAGGATAAGTTCATTTTCATGTAAGTATAATAATTTATTTGAATTTTTTATTTTTTGTGTTTTGTATTATTATGAACAACTTTACCTATATTTTGTAATTCTTTTTTTTAAATGGCGGCTTGAAACACATGGCAATAACAGACAGCATTTTACAGATATGTGCAGGTAATCGGCCATTCAATGTAGTTGAAAGAAGAAGATTTCGGCATCTTTTAATAGAAACTACCCCTCAATACAAAATTTCAAGTGTGAATTTCTTCAAAAATAGGCTGGACGAGACATATGAAATTCTACAAAGACGATAAAAGAAAAAACTTAATGTTTCGAATTTCATCACAATAATAACCGACATTTGGACGGAAACTATGAGTTGTCGGAGTTTTCTAGGTTTCACTGTTCATTATACTGGGTGGCCCAAATAAGACTGAACGATGTAACACACAAATAACTTTTGCAATAATTATTATCTTTTAATTTTTTCTACTTTTTATGAAATTATAATTCTTTTACACCTAAATATGGAATATTATATCCTTAAAATGCTTTCCATTCTCTTGTAGCACCATATTGGCTCTTTCAAGAACATTTCTTAATACTAAACGTAAAGTTTCGGGCTGAAAGTTTCTTATTTCTGCTCGAATGTTTCTCTTAAGTTGCTGGATTGTCTGAGGCTTCGAGGCAAACGAGCAGGCCAAGAAAAATCTGAATTTCTTGAAATTAGTCGTTCACCAAAAAGTCCACGAAGAAGCTCTATTGTGGCTGTTGAGGGTGTGTAGTGGCTCCATCTTGCTGGAACCATATGTTAGGATTATTCTTCACAGCTGGACGCAAAAAATTGTCAATCATAGCCCTACACACTGCCCCAGTGATGGTTTCTGCTGACATTCTTCATTTCGAAAAAAATGGGTCGATAACTTTGTCAGCCATAACACCACACCAAACAGTGCTTCTGGAAGGATGCGATTAACGCTGATGTGATGCTCTAGGATTTTCAGCGGCCCAGAATCTGCAATTTTGATTATTCACATAACTATTTAAATGAAAATGAGCTTCATCGCTCATTATTAGATTGCAGACAGTATTTTCATTACTTGAGTTAAAATAATCGATTTTTCAGAACAATAAAAAAGTTTAATGATTTTCACACGTTGTTGTACACTGTAAGTAGCCATCCTAAATCTTCAAAATATGCCTTATAACATGCAAAAAAGAAAAACAAAAAAAAATTAAAAATAAAAAGTTATGCATTTTTTAAATAATTCAGTCTTATTTGGGCACCTTGTATAGAAGAAACAGAAGGAAATATTTTGTCTTCATTTTGTATTGGAGTTGAAAAACTCAGCGAGCGCCATACATCTGAATATATTTATTAATGTTCGACAGACGTTAAACAAATGGGAAATAGGTTTGGAAAAAGTGGTTGCAGAGGTTTGATAAGAGCAAATATACACCATGTTTTGTTTACACTATTAATCTGGTGGCAGAAAAGGCTTTACGAAATCAAACTGTTTTTGAATGATTAGAAAAAGTAAGAAGTATTGTTAAATATGTGAAAAACAGCGTCAATATCAGTGAGGACTTTAGAAAGAAACAGGCAGGTAAGGGTATTGCTAAGAGCAAAATCAAAAAACTAGCTCTAGATGTAAAAACGAAGTAGAATTCCACATTTTAAATGATTGAGAGATCTATTGAATTAGTTTCAATTTTAAAGGAAGTATTTTTGGATAAACGTTCAGCACCGCTTATGCCTACTGCACTTGAACTAAAGGCCTAACCAAATTTGGCTTGAAGCCAATCAAGTCAAAAGTGTGATTACGTTATTTTAAATCAAGCAAACCATAATAGGCTGCAGTCAGCTCAAGTCAAATTGAACGAAAATTTTGAATTTTCGTTGACTTTAGTTCATTTGTGCCTTCATAGCACACGAAATTGAGTGACTTGAGTAAAATTTGTTTTGACAACAAAAACAAAAGACAATATTTTTGAAAAATTTTATAAATTTCATATCGTCGTTCCAATAACAAAAAGGCGTAATTCAAATTTCAGGGTTTCGAGAAAAATGCATTTTTACCTTTCCCCTATCCGTAAATTTTTTAATTTTGTAAAAATAAAAATTTCTAGGAGGCACACCGAATTGAAAATTTACACAACGAGCTATTTCAAGGAATTTAATCAGTGACATAAGTCGTATATTTTTTCAAACATCCTGTGTCAAGGATAATGGACTTACGCCTTTCTGTAGTAACAAAATAAAACTTTTAAACTGATTCACGTCCAAAAATTCCAACCATGCTTTTTACAGATTAGGATTAAAACACAGTGTGATTTAGAAAATTCAAATTTTTATCAATTTTTTTTAAATTTACATAACAAGAATTGGAAATTCTTAATGTGGGAGGTTGATATAAAACTGTTGATATTCTTCTTTTGATATCACGGGTGTTTGACCTGTACAAAGAGAAATGAGGTCATTATGCTTCGAGATTGACATTTTGAATTTTTCTTTATTAAGTTTGTTTAAAGTTAAGCCAATTTCGTGAGTTTTTCTTTTCAAAGAAAGCGATTTCTATTCCTGTTGTTTGTGGCTTGTTTTGAAATAAAGTTTGTCCTTATGAGAACAAAAAACTTTAATTTGCCAAAATGAGTTCCATTTTATATTTTCACCACAGTCGTCCGAACGAATATTCAAAAGCTTTAAATTTTTGGAATATTCAAAAACACATGTAGCTATTTCTGAAGAACAGTGGTTCTTTGCTTAGTTGCGGTTGTTGTAACATAGCGACAAATATACTCCCGTTGTAACTGCACCTTTCCTAAGTTCCAAAATGCTGAAAAGATGTTTTGCTTATCTTTCTCCGAAAACAAATTGCAAGACTTTCCAAATTTCTTGCATGCTTCGCCGCAAGAACTTTTTTTAAAACTTTTTGGTGGAACAAGGTTCATAGTACCAAACTGCACATGTACGTTCACTGTTTATTTTTCTTTTATTTTCTTTATGTTTTCGCATTTGTGAATCTTACCGTAAGGCGTATCTCAGTTAATTTTTACTGAAAGAGCCAAACTAAAAATGCACTGTAAATTTTAACAGAAAGACGTATTTTGAGATCCGTCTAATAGTCATTTAAAAAAATTGTATTTCACCACAAACACCTAAAAGATTTTTTCATTTTACTCAGCAACCAGTGGGTTTCTAATAACGCCTTTTTGTCAGCTTATAAAGTGACTATTCTTCTTTTTACAGAAGTACTTAACTCATTATGGCAAAAAATTGAGTTACGCCTTTTTGTCATGCAAACGACGATATATATATATGTATGTATGTAATAATATTTATGAAAAAATCTTAATAAATATGAATAAAAAAAAGTAGAAAAATTAAGAAGTAAAAAACATAAATAAAAAAATATTATCCATTTTTAATTTTTTTTTCCACTCACAATTTTATTCAGTTTTCAATTCACAAAAGTATAAAAAAAATAACTTAACCTCACTTAATGCCCAAGGTTATCATGCTAACTTGAGTAACTTTCGATAACTTGACTTGAGTGGCTTGAAGCCAAATTTGGTTAGGCCTTAAGAAAAATTAAATTCATCATGCAATTATTGAAACCATTGGAACACGAGACGTGAAAGCATCGGCCGAAAAATGTATCACGGTTGTAATGCACATAAATATATACTATACAAAACACAATAAAAACATATGACACAACAATAATGCATAATGTATAATTCACATTACTACAAAATCATATTCTTGTAATATGAGATGCCACACATGTCAATTAAACATATTGAGGAATAACAATAACACATATGTTATAATTGTTATCAAGATAAATAGACTACAGAGGTATGATAGAGCCGTGTATGGCAGCAAATTTTTTTTATTTATGAAAGCTATTTTCCGCTCATATTCTCTCTCAATCAAAATTTATACTACTCTCTTACGTCATCGGGTCCATTTGATGTGACAATTTAGTTGTGTTGAGTTGTGTTTACAAGTGAATAAAATTAATTTTGTGTTTTTAATAAAAATTTTAACAATTATATTTTAATTTCTGAAAATGAAGTGTTCAGTTACTAACTGTAAGAATAATACGAGTGGAAAAAATAAAAGTGAACATATAAAATATTTTCGTTTTCCGAAAAATAAGGACGTTTTAAAAAAATGGATAAGTGCGTGCAATTTGACAAAAGACACTAGTATAAATACAAAAAGAATATGTTCTGATCATTTTGAAAACGAAGACTACTTATTGAAAGACCAATTATTGAATACTTGTTTTAAAAAACGTCATTTAAAAGAAGATTCTATACCAACAAAAAATATTCCTTCACTAACACAAACATCTGTTAGGTCCATAAGATATGAGAAAAGGGTTCAAAAAAATTTGGTCGAGGATTTACTTAATGATTATCAAAGGTAAACTTATTTTTATTATGTAAGTATTTTAGAAGTAGTAGATATTATTTAGAATTTTTTGAAAATATTTGTAGAAAAAATGATGAAAACAAATCTTCGATTGATGAAAATTCTAAAGATGTTTGTAAGTCTGTAGCTCATAGGGTTGGTGATGGAAAACTTGTGTTGCAACTCAAATTTGATATGCATATGTAGTAAATAATTATAACATTTTCATAATTTACAGGAAGATCAGATAGCACTTTACAGGTTAGCTTAAGTTCAAATACAGTGGACCCTACAATGAACAGTGAAGAAACAGAAACAGAAATTCTATCGTCACAAATGTTGTCCTCGCTTAGTAAATCTAAGGATGCATCTGGGAGCATATCTGATGACACTGTAAATGATGAAAATGAATTCAATGATATAGTGTTTGATTATGACGACTTGCATGAAGACGCACTAGAATATGTGGCAGGCTATATTGCCAAAAGATTGAAATTGGGTCATGATTTCGTTTATCCAAGTGGAATGAGTAGCCAGTACACATGGATTGATGAAGTGAGTGAAGGAGGACTGAAAAAACCAACAGAGGAATTTCTAATAAAACTGAAAAAATTAGAAGATATATTTAATTTTATAAATAAGGAAACAATTAATGAGAGCGCAAATTATTTAAGTAGTCTTATAAACACTGCAAAACACATTGATTTAGATACAAAAATTAAAACATTATTTTTTAGGTGCAGAATGTTCTTTAGAATTAGAGAGTTAAATAAAAAATTTATATTTAATAATTTAAATAAAAAACGCAAAAAAACGTTCACTTAAATATACTTTTTATTTCTAAATAAAATTCCCTCATGAACATTCTTATTGATTCCTATATATGTACACCAAACACATGGACCCGGTGACGTCACAAACTCATTGCTGAGAATTTAGCTGGCTCTATCATACCTCTGTAGTCTATTTATCTTGATTGTTATAAATAACCTTATGTTGTTACTACTGCATGCAATTAAGCAATATCAAAATTAAATCGCATTGCATTGCATCATATTTTGATTCTTTTAAAAAGTAATAATTTACGTTCTTTAAAGAATAATAAATTATTTTAAATTGTTGAGATAATTTGAGATTATGCATAATTGTGTTTTAATATTATGATAATTATTATGTGCATTATTAACACAACGTTTAGTAATTCGATATGTGTTTACAAATTTGGTCAATTGATACTAGAATATTTGGAATTTACAATTTTAGCATGAGAACCATATTTTTCATAATTCTAAGAAATATTAGATTTTAGAATTTGTATGTAAAAATTTTAGTATATAAGGAATGTAAATCTATCAATAAAATCACTCTTGAATTGAACTTCAGTTAGAGTCTTTTATTTTCCACTCCGGAAATTAGTCCGCATCAGGGGCTCCAGATTGGGCGAAATTTCGCAAATTGGGCGATATTTTTCCGAGTTTTGCGACAATATTTTATAATTTGCGAATATTTTAACTGTTGGGCGATTTGGGCGAATTTAGATGATGATCCTACAATTTTTAACAAGAAGAATTTTCCTTCCTACGTGAATTAATTTCTACTATCACAATTAATTGTGATCTACTATAATTTTTATAAACTTCATAATATTACAAGGAAAACATTAATCGCTGTCAAAATTTAAAATATTGGATGGTTACTGTGGTGGTGGGCATGGTAACAAAAACCATATAAATACCATATAGACAGACCAAAATGAAAATTTCTTGAAAAAAAATATTTTTCTCCCTGCAGATGGCCAGCCAAGGAGGCTCTGATAGAAAGAATAATTTTTGTATGAATCGAAATCAACAGTATGAGTGTTTGAGTGTATAAACATATACAATAATAATAACGTGGCTTTTTAGAGCCAATATGGAAATTGCGTATACAGAAAAAAAAAAAACAGATCGCAAAAACGAAAAACGTACAGAAACAATATGTATAAGCGCATATATAAATTATGAGTCAATACATTCAAAAACTATATAGGTATACAACTTGTCTGTTAAAATAATGATCATTAAATAATATGACATATAGATATATATTATACTGTAGTATATACAGAATAGATAATGTACATACATATTTCATAGGATTTTGCAATTATATCCTATAATTATACATATATTGCTGGTATGGTTTTTTTCTTTTCTTTTTTTTTTTTTGTCCACATGCATATATTATAGTTATGTAGGTATGTATACCTATTTGATACAGCAAACAGCGTTCTTTAAAGCTGAAATAAATGGTTATTGTTGTTGTTTTTTTTTTTGGTTTGATTTTTCTGTTTCTTGTTGTTATTGTACTTTTGCTACAATGAATATGCTCGCGTAAATAAATATTTTTTGAAATAAGAATTTTATTTCAAATTACAGTGTCCGCTCAATAATTTTTCCCTTCCTATTTTCAACTTTTGGTTTTTTCAACACCCAAATTTCAATAGGTACTTTGAAGGTTTTTCGATGATTTTTATTTTAT
Source organism: Bombylius major (assembly GCA_932526495.1). NCBI lineage: Eukaryota > Metazoa > Arthropoda > Insecta > Diptera > Bombyliidae > Bombylius > Bombylius major. The sequence continues at coordinate 22,494,081 of OW052043.1, forward strand.
AAAATAGAATAAAGTTTAAATAAGCTAAACATGTACTGCCTAATTTAAATCACCGATTTTTGTAGAAATAATTTATTATATAATTATCATAATCGGTTTTTATAATAACAAAAACTAATTTTACTACAAAACTATTTATTTTTTTCAAAAATATCGTTGAAAGTTGCAAATTGGTTTCTATCCAATAATTTCAACTATTTCAAAATTTAAACAACGCCTATTTTAATCAGTCCAAATTATCGAGCTCATACTGTAGGTATTTGTAATTTTTGCTTCTTTTCTTTCAAATGAATATTAACATTAAAATACAAGTGCAAGTTAACACTTGATTCTATTTCAAATTTTATACCCTCGAATCAATTTTAAGTAACAAAATGTAACATTTTTTGATTCTTTAGAAAAGAATGTTCCTGTGGAGCTAGGAAGTTGAAATTTGGCCAGAATATTCTTTGAACGGTCTAATATTGCATGAACTTTGAAAGGTTTAAATCCGTTTACTAGGGCAAAAGTTTAAATTTAAAAAATTAAATATGTAATTCAATATTTTTGAACTTTTACATAAAAACCTTTCAACCTTCAAACCTTTAGACCTTTCAAAGTTCATGCAATATTAGATCGTTCAAGGAATATCCTAGCCAAATCTCAATTTCCTAGTTCACAGGAACATTCTTTTCTGAAGAATCAAAAAATGTTACATTTTGTTACTTAAAATTGATTCGAGGGTATAAAATTTGAAATAGAACCAAGTGTTAACTTGCACTTGGTACTGTTAAAAATTATAGAACAAGAAAAAAATGCTAACGAAAAACCAAAGGTCGATTCTCTGTAAAACTAAACCAAAATTTTCACTTGCTTCAGTAAAAATGTTGAAAAGAATAGCTAAATATAAAAAAATTCTTTGTTTTTATAGGCAGCTGACCTGATATCGGCATTGATTTTTAGTATAATATTACATACAATATACATTTTTATTTTTTTTTAATTACTTCAAAATGTCTTCTGCGTTGCCTGAAATGTCCTCATAGATTTTAATTGCTTATTGTAAAAGATCGAGTATATGAGTTTTCTATAAAATACTTTTTTAAAGGACATGTGTTACAATAAAACTATAAATGAGACAATTATTAAATACTTAACAATTCACAGAATTCTTAAAGAAAATATTAAGAATGTATTAACAAGGTTGTGTACGAGTCTTCTGCGTTGCCGCCTTCATTTCAGATAAATTTAAAACATAAGGTCAGAATAATAGAAATGCGCTATATAGTTTTAAAAGTGAGGTATAGAAAAATGTACAAGTATTAAGTATCTACACTTTTATTATCCAACAATTTTTTAATAAAATTCCTCACAAAGTGTCTTCGATGTTAACAGAGAATCAACCTAAAACAAAAATACACACATGCTTAAGAAAATAATATCACACGTACAGTATATGGTTTAATAAATACATATTTTGTAATGTAAAAACACAAACACAAAAATTTTAGTTCTATGTCCAACCACTTGGGGACAAGGAGAAATCGCTAAAATGATAAAAGTTATGCTGATTTGAAATGTAACTGTCAGTAACGGACAAGTGGGCTGTCTTTATGATGTAATTATATAGTCATTGATGGTAAATAGAAAAGGGAGGTATGCTGAAAAGCTCTATATAACCTAAAAGACAAATTTGACAGCTAAATTTGACTGTTACGGAATTGGTTCTTTCTAATTTTAAAATATTTTGACTCATAAAATAATGATCGTTTCAAAATTATGTTATAAATGGATTTATTTAACTTATTCATTTTATGTTTTTTTTTTCATTTGTAAAACCCTGGAATTAAAAATAAAGTACAAGAAGATTGAAATAAAGTATGGTTTTGATTTGACTTTGATGATTTATTGTATGCACGTAATACGTATTCAAAATTATTAAAAAATAGTAGGTAGTCGTGAGATCAGTTACAAAATTAAGATAGCAGAACAAGAAGCTACAAAAATATACACATTTACGAATGCATATATGTACATTTTTACATTGGGCGAATTTGGGCGAAATAAAAATTAGGTTTGGGCGATTACTTCATTGTAAAAACTGGAGTCCCTGGTCCGCATTCATTGCCATTACTCAGTTCGGCATTTTTGCCAGCAACTTAGAGCAAATATAGGCAGATATATACTTCCCGCTCACATAATCAGCGACAATCATAAAACAGCGTGCATCAATCATTACACGGTGTCTATAATTATTTCAATGATTAATTACATGATAAGGCTAATGCCTAATGAAGCATTACAAAATGATTGTGATGTGAATGAAATTGTTCTCCTTAAGAGAACCATTGAATCAGAAATTCAAAAAAAGTTCGGAAAAACACAGCACAAGCGAATGCATAGTATGAAGACAAATTTTGGATTCACCATAAAGTTTTAGCCATGCGCATGGAAAGAAAGAAAAATCTAACAAAATCGAAGATGAGATATCGCTGTATCTTTCAAATCTATTTGCGCTTTTACAATAGATCCACTATGAACAGTAAAATGATATGGAAAATATTTTTCCACGCCTTTATAAACTAATTCTAAAATATTTTTCAGTGGCTGCAACATCCGTTCCTTCTGAACGACTATTTTCAAAATCAGGTACAATTGTGACACAGAACAGAAATTATTAGGTATTCCTTCTTTATTTTTAATTCATTGTTCATACACACATTTTTCAATATTTGAATTTTAAATCCTTTAAAAACTTGTTTTTGTGTATATGTGTTAGTATCTTCACCTCGTTAAATAAAAATCAGTTTGGTTGGTATTCAAAGCCAAATTGGCAAACATACAGACACGAAAATTCAAAAATTTGAATTTAACGAATAAATTAAACCTCTATTGTAGTATATAAATTTTCTTTGATACTAATTAAGTCCAAATACAAGGGTAGTACCACGTAGTACGATATTCTCTGGACTATTTCATGAAAAAAATTGTACTAGTATGAGTTTTATGCAAGACCAAGAGAGCACAAAGTCGCCTGTAACTTTTTTTTACACCAAATGCACGATTAAAGTTACTTTTAATTTGGTGTATTACAAATTGTATGTAATAATTTATTTTCAAGAAAAAAAGTCATAAATTTGATTTTTATGATATTTTTTTCCAAAAATGTTCTAATTTAATTGGGTTTCTGAAAAAAAATTCACTACCGAAAATTTTTTTAAATTTATTTTGAAAGCTAATAGTGTACAATAAATCAAAAAAATCCTATCAATACCGCCATCCGTTATCATGTAATGCTGTTATAATACGGTATTAATTTAATGATTAATTTCGTTATTAAAAAGAGATAACAAGTATGCTTTACGGAAAAAGCAACTAGAAAGAAAGAGAGATATGACTAACACTTATTTCAGCATTTTTACTGAAAATGTCAAAAAATAACTCTCCCAATTCTCCAAATTCCAATATCCTTCCATAAATCATGAAATTAATCATGTTTGAACATTAATATTATTTTTGTGTTGCCATCGTGTTTAGACATTTTTCATAGTTTAATATTATATTTAAACGAGTGTGACGTGTCTAAATATTTGTATAATATGTTTTGATATTCCACGAAATTATTGATATTGGTTTTTGTGATTTGACAAAACTCATTATCTGAGTTAATTTTTTCATTGAATTCATGTTTATCATTATGAATTCAGAAAACTGGAGAAAAAAAGAACATATACATACATACTAACATACATATATGTATATACATACATATTTTATTAACTTAATCAACTGCTTGAATTTAAAAAAAAAATATCAATTTTGCTTTGGCGTGTATGATGTCCAGTTGCAATCATCTTTTCATAATGTTGTAGAATATTAAGCATTTTAAATGCACAATTGAGCCGATTTTTGAAAGTGGTATAAGTCCATTTTGTTTTAATTTAAGATATTTAATGTTTTTTATTTCAGTTCCTATACAATTTTCATAAACCAACTTAATTTCTAGTGAAAAATTTTGGGCATAATAATGTATAATAGCTTCAATATTATAAATAATAGAAAGAGTATATCAATTTTCATTTGAAATTTACTTTACCTCATTTTTCATCAAAAGTGGACTTATATCACTGCCATTACTGCCTGAATTTTTCTGCCAGACTGCCTGAATTTTTCTGCCTGCCTGCCTGAATTTTTCTGCCAGCCTGCCTGAATTTTTCTGCCAGCCTACCTGAATTTTTCGGCCTGCGTGCCTCATTTTTTCTGCCAGCCTGCCTGAATTTTTCTGCCTGCCAGCCTGCCTAATTTTTCTGCCTGCTTGCCTGAATTTTTCTGTCAGCCTGCCTGAATTTTTCTGCCTGCCTGCCTGAATTTTTCTGCCCACCTGCCTGAATTTTTCTGCCAGCCTGCCTAATTTTTCTGCCTGCTTGCCTGAATTTTTCTGTCAGCCTGCCTGAATTTTTCTGCCTGCCTGCCTGAATTTTTCTGCCCACCTGCCTGAATTTTTCTGCCTGCCTGCATTTTTCTGCCAGCCTGCCTGAATTTTTCTGCCTGCCTGCCTAATTTTTCTGCCTGCCTGCCTGAATTTTTTTGCCAGCCTGCCTGAATTTTTCTGCCTGCCTGAATTTTTCTGCCTGCCTGCTGAATTTTTCTGCCTGCCTGCCTGAATTTTTCTGCCTGCCTGCCTGAATTTTTCTGCCAGCCTGCTAATTTTTCTGCCAGCCTGCCTAATTTTTTTGCCAGCCTGCCTGAATTTTTCTGCCTGCCTGCCTGAATTTTTCTGCCAGCCTGCCTAATTTTTCTGCCAGCCTGCAGATTTTGAAAAACATTGATACATAATTAAATTTAATAAAAAAAATATTCGGCTATTTTGAACTAATATTTTACTCCCAAATTACAAACACTAATAGATATATGATATATGTACATGGCTCAATACTTCTATACTATTCCTTCGCTTCGCATAATGAAATGAGCTTATTTTTATAATTTAATAAACATCTAACTTAAAAGCCGGTTTACACTATCAGATCAAAATGATACAGTATGGACATTATCAGTTTGAATTATCAATGACAATTTGTATAAATGATAAAGCGTTTTGAATCTTTGTGTTTACACTTTTAGCTACAGTGATAAAGTGTTGAAACTGACAGTCGGCGACTGATGAAAAAAACTGAACAACTACGAAATGATTTTGTCAGCATCAGTTTTTACATCAGTTACACATACACATTATCATTTAAACTGACAGTTTTTTGCATAACTAGCTTGATATAAATTTATTTGTGAATGTACTCTTTTGTACTCTTTTTCAAAACTTAGGATACACTTTTACTAAAATTTGTGTTGGTCACCCTATGTATGTGTAAATTCAAATTCAATTCAATTTAAAAAGTATGAGCAATAAAAAAAAACTACAAAGTCTATTGCACATGCTAACACAAAAAAAAAGAAAAAAGAAAAAAGAAGAGAAAAAAAAAATAATACACAGCCTGAAATCAATGAATCATATTCTGTAGGCATGGTAAATAGAATAGGAAGGTATGCTGAAAAGGGGGTTTTAACCTAAAATAAAAATGTCAGTTACAGATGACGTAGCTGCGAAGAAATTTTGAATTTTTAGAAATAAAAACTGTTGTACGTTCACAATAATTATATATGTATACATTTTTTGTTTGCAACTCTTCAAATTTTTCTCATTTTCTGTTCAGTCAGATTGTTTTCAATTAATTAATTGGTTGAAATTTATACAAATATTTTTCTCATCATTTTTGTGAAATGTCGAAAGTATACATTTTTTAAATATTTAAGTTTTAAAATAAGGTATTTATATACATTTTATCAGAATCACATTCTCATATCCCATACTTTATAAGCTCATAATATAAAAAATCTAAAAATAAAATATTTGTTTTAATTGAGTAAATTTTTTTCTTTTTCATTTAATTTTATCGTTTTTATTGTACCATCACGACCGCTTGTCTTCAAATACAAACAATCATTTATATCATCTGAATAATTAATTTGCATTAAATGTGTCACACCAAAATGATTATGAAGATTTTTTAAAGTATATTTCAATTCCACAATATTATTTTTTAATGAATTTAAATAAACATGTCCTTGACGGTTACATATTAAAAACCAACGATTTTTTATAATTTCTGCCGTTGTAAACCATTTTTCTTTAATTGATGATGGTAATTGAAAATTAATATGATACAATGGATTTTCAATATTTTCATATGAATTTATATAAATACAATTACCATTGTCATCACATAATAATACTTCTTTAGTTTCATCACATATAAAAATTGATTTAATATAACTTTTTGTAATTTCAATTTGTTTAAATTTTAAATTTTTTGGTTTTTTACAACCATGTTCATAAATTAAAAGTTTCTTATAACCGCCAATTAAAATTAAACAATTATTTTCATTTGTTACAAATGTTTCTAAAATTGTACAATTTTTCAATTGAATATCTTCTTTTATTTCCCAATTAAATGTTTTTATATAAATGTATTTGTAATCTGTTGTAATTCCAACAAAATTTTGTGAATTTTCGCAATTTTTAAATTGATAACATTTAAATTTTGTGAAATTATTAATATTGAATGAATTTATCACTGTTGGAATTTCTTGATATAATTTAACTTTTAAATTATTATCATCATCATCACCATTCACGCTGAATGATTTGAAAATTTTTTCTAATTCAAATTTAATTAAATTTCCGTCATTACTGGTTGTTAATAATGTTTTAGTTTTTTCATAATAATCAACATTCCATATAATTGCACCAAAATGATGTCGCCGCTTAAAAATTAATTCACCATTTGAATTCCATACACATAAATTTGAATCTTCACCAACAGAAATTGCAAACTGATGATTATCTAAAATAAATTCAAAAATTTAAGACAATTGATGATTATTGAAACATCGAAATGTAGTTTTGGTGGAAAGATTGTGCATAGTTTTGAATTTTGAAACGATCGAAATGATTCAATTTATTAATTATTTCCCTTCTACCTACCATTTTCAATAATTTTTCCTTTGAATACCCTTGCTGTATGAGCATAACCACTTTTGTATGGTGAAATTTCTTTATTTTTCCAATCATCATCAACGGTGGTAGTATCATGGATCATTTTATTTTGTATTTTCCAAAAACGTATCGATCTATCATCTGAAGTTATTGTCATCAACATAAATTTCATATTTACATCAATAGAAAATATTACACCAGAATGAGCAGAAATACGATGTAAAACTGGATAATGATTGGTAATTTTTTCATCATTTATAGTCCAGATAATCACTTCACCAAATGCGTTTCCTATAAAATACAAAATGAAATTAATTTAATACGAAAAAACATTCTAAAAAGAATTCCCTAATTACCTCCAAAAATTGGTAAATTTGAATTTGATTCCATTAAATGCGAACAATACATTGTGGATTTATCAATACATGAATATTTTTCTAAAATTTTAAATGCGTTTTCATGAAAACAATATTCAACAATTAAAAGGACACTATGAGCTGTTAATAGATAAAATTTTACAATTTCTGGGTTTGTATTTTTATTTAAAAACAGCCCATTACTAATCCAATCCGTAATTTTCGAACAGGAAAGTAGTTTAAATTCTTCGTTGATATTTTTTCCTTCATATTTCTAAAAAAAAGAGCCAAAAAGACAATTTTCCTAAGATTTTAAATCAAAATATTTTACTACTCACACAATTATGAGAGATCAAAGAAAATTCTTTTGCTCCATACGTTAAAAGAACATTATGATCTGTTTCATATTCTAGACCATGGATTTTTTCTTTGAATTTACAATGTAATTTTTCACGATGAACTTTATTCGGCTCATTCTTTGGGGAGTCTGATGATGATGTATTCAAATAGCTATTGTGCACCACATGAAGTTTATTTCCGATTGCTGTAGAAAAAAAGGAACTGATTAGAAAAAATAACTATCATAAGTATGTATAACAATTTGAAGATTTATAAAAAAAAACTGTACATGAACCCTTAAGGAGTTTAAAAGATTTAAGGAGTTCGTTTTTGAAGAGGTGTATTTAGCAGTCTGTCTTTTAATAAATAATCTTCCTCCACAAAATGATTTGAACACACGGCCCAATTATTTTTCATATACTTAAAACATTTTACTGGTTTCACACCACAGGCCCGAATCCACTTCTCAAACATATTTTTTTCAGATGGAAATCTGAAAAGTTTAACTTTTTCTTTTGTTTTTCCTGTATAATTTTTACAGGACATTTTTTTACAAAAAAACATTTTTATTAAAATTTATAATTTATAAATTTATATTAAACATTTACATTTCTTTTGTTTTTCCTGTATAATTTTTACAGGACATCACCACACATTTAATCATTTTAATAGATTTTTTTTTCAATAATATACATATAGTCACTTTTTAAATATATTTAAATTCACTTTATTTATAAAATAATACAACTTTATCACTAGCCACTATGCAAACTACATAATATAAAAAAAAATGTAAACAAAAACTTTTTCTTCGCAGCTACGTCATCAACTTATTGTAATGTCACTAAAAAACGAAAAAAAATCTCCGCCATATTGCTTTTCAGCATACCTTCCTATTCTATTTACCATGTTCTGTAGGTATATTGTATTTGTATATTGTATAGATCGTAAATGTATTGTTGTTGTTGCTTCTGATATTCGAGTTATTTCTTCACCACAACATTTTTAAATTTTTTACCAAAAGACGTTAGAACAGTTTTGAATCTTAGATATGTGTTGAAATAATTTTCTTCCATGCTTCCTGGGAGGAAATTGAAAAGCTTTCTTGAAAATAAAATATTACAATTTCTCAGTACGTGGTGAAGTATCTTTGTATATTTACTTAAGTGTACTCAAAAAGTATCAAGTATAGAGAGATTCCTTCACGAGGAACGTATGAAAATCATAATTTTTACATTTTTATAAAAATTTATCTGAGAAAGCTCGAAAACTGGTCTGAGAAAACTCTGATCTGAAGCTCTTTCGAATTGAATAGAATGAATGGGAATTGATGATTGTGTTTGTAAATTGCTTTATGATTATGATCAACATACATATGAAAAAATAAGAAAAAACAAAACCATAATTGTAAAATTAACACTATACAGATATGTTGTTATACATATTATATGTATACATTATTATGCTTAAAACAAATGATTTTAGGTGTTGTGTTTTTTTTCTTTATAGTTCTGTGTCATTCTTTTGCAGCTGAAAAAAATGATATTTGTTGTTGGTATTTTTTGGCTTGATTTTTTCTTTGCTTTTATGTTTTTTCTTTTTTCAAGCATTTTTTATTTTTGTTTGCTTATTTCGATCCTATTCTTGACCTACCTCTACAAATCTGTTTTACATTGATATTTAATTTTATGGAATTATTAAATGAATTTATAATTATAATATTTTTCGTTGCTCAGTAAAATTTGATAATATAAAAAGATAATTTATAAGGGTCATTTTTAAAATTATCCTTTACGCTTTTTTTGTATTTATTGTTTGTTTTCAAAATAAATTTTAAAACAAGACAAGAAATCTAAAAACATTTAAATTAACACTTCATTCTATTTTTGATCGTTTTCGTAATTTTTTACGGATTTTTATCCGACTTGAAAGGTAAATATCTCGGGACCCTGTAAAGACATTGACTTAAAATTTCTGCACAATATTCTGCTTTTCATTCTTTACAAAACTCCCTATGACACCAAAAAGATCACTACAACAGGGCGCAAGTTATACGACGCCAAATATAAAACTTTCTCTCACCAATTTTTAGAAACAAAATGTAACATAATGCTGGTATGGTTTTTTCTTTTCTTTTTCTTTTTGTCCCCATGCATATAGTAATGTAAATATACCTATTTGATACAGCATTCTTTAAAGCTGAAATAAATGGTTATTGTTGTTGTTTTTTTTTCTGGTTTGATTTTTCTGTTTCTTGTTGTTGTTGTACTTTTGCTACAATGAATATGCTCGCGTAAATAAATATTTTTTGGAATAAGAATTTTTTTTCAAATTACAGTGTACGCTCAATAATTTTTCCCTACCTATTTTCAACTTTTGGTATTTTCAACACCCAAATTTCAATAGGTACTTTGAAGGTTTTTCGATGATTTTTATTTTATAAAATAGAATAAAGTTTAAATAAGCTAAACATGTACTGCCTAATTTAAATCACCGATTTTTGTAGAAATAATTTATTATATAATTATCATAATCGGTTTTTATAATAACAAAAACTAATTTTACTACAAAACTATTTATTTTTTTCAAAAATAGCGTTGAAAGTTGCAAATTGGTTTCTATCCAATAATTTCAACTATTTCAAAATTTAAACAACGCCTATTTTAATCAGTCCAAATTATCGAGCTCATACTGTAGGTATTTGTAATTTTTGCTTCTTTTCTTTCAAATGAATATTAACATTAAAATACAAGTGCAAGTTAACACTTGATTCTATTTCAAATTTTATACCCTCGAATCAATTTTAAGTAACAAAATGTAACATTTTTTGATTCTTTAGAAAAGAATGTTCCTGTGGAGCTAGGAAGTTGAAATTTGGCCAGAATATTCTTTGAACGGTCTAATATTGCATGAACTTTGAAAGGTTTAAATCCGTTTACTAGGGCAAAAGTTTAAATTTAAAAAATTAAATATGTAATTCAATATTTTTGAACTTTTACATAAAAACCTTTCAACCTTCAAACCTTTAGACCTTTCAAAGTTCATGCAATATTAGATCGTTCAAGGAATATCCTAGCCAAATCTCAATTTCCTAGTTCACAGGAACATTCTTTTCTGAAGAATCAAAAAATGTTACATTTTGTTACTTAAAATTGATTCGAGGGTATAAAATTTGAAATAGAACCAAGTGTTAACTTGCACTTGGTACTGTTAAAAATTATAGAACAAGAAAAAAATGCTAACGAAAAACCAAAGGTCGATTCTCTGTAAAACTAAACCAAAATTTTCACTTGCTTCAGTAAAAATGTTGAAAAGAATAGCTAAATATAAAAAAATTCTTTGTTTTTATAGGCAGCTGACCTGATATCGGCATTGATTTTTAGTATAATATTACATACAATATACATTTTTATTTTTTTTTAATTACTTCAAAATGTCTTCTGCGTTGCCTGAAATGTCCTCATAGATTTTAATTGCTTATTGTAAAAGATCGAGTATATGAGTTTTCTATAAAATACTTTTTTAAAGGACATGTGTTACAATAAAACTATAAATGAGACAATTATTAAATACTTAACAATTCACAGAATTCTTAAAGAAAATATTAAGAATGTATTAACAAGGTTGTGTACGATTCTTCTGCGTTGCCGCCTTCATTTCAGATAAATTAAAAACATAAGGTCAGAAAAATAGGAATGCGCTACATAGTTTTAAGAGTGAGGTATAGAAAACTGTACAAGTATTAAGTATCTACACTTTTATTATCCAACAATTTTTTAATAAAATTCCTCACAAAGTGATTCTGATGTTAGCAGAGAATCGACCTAAAACAAAAATACACACATGCTCAAGAAAATAATTTCACACGTACAGTATATAATATGATTTAATAAAATAAATACAAAACCCTCTACTTTAATTATTCATATAAATAATTCACAGAATTAATAATAAACAGAATTCTTAAAGAAAATATTAAGAATGTATTAACAAGGTTGTGTACGATTCTTCTGCGTTGCCGCCTTCATTTCAGATAAATTAAAAACATAAGGTCAGAAAAATAGGAATGCGCTACATAGTTTTAAGAGTGAGGTATAGAAAAATGTACAAGTATTAAGTCTCTACACTTTTATTATCCAACAATTTTTTAATAAAATTCCTCACAAAGTGATTCTGACGTTAGCAGAGAATCGACCTAAAACAAAAATACACACATGCTCAAGAAAATAATTTCACACGTACAGTATATAATATGATTTAATAAAATAAATACAAAACCCTCAACTTTAATTATTCATATAAATACATATATGTATCAGAATTATTATAAATTAAATTTTATTAAATCAAATCAATTTATTCACTTTATTACATATAAATAATACATATAACCTCACCATACTTTAATTTTTTCTCTTAAAAGTAGGTAAAAAGGCACAATATTTTTCACCTTTTTATTTAACTTTTTGACTATTGTGCACTTTAAAAATTATAACACTGTTAATTTATTATATTTCAAAACTTTTATAAACCATATTTTATTTAAAAAGCCAAAAATATTTAACTAAAACACGTTTTCTTCACATCACTATTTGTACTACTAGCATTGAATGTTTTGACGTTTCAACACTTTTATCGTGTTTGATTTTTTTAGTGCAGCCAACCATAGCGCGGCTTCTATATGTAGATGGTTTTGAATAAAAATAAATACATACTGTAATGTAAAAAAACAAACACAAAAATTTTAGTTCTATGTCCAACCACTTGGGGACAAGCAGAAATCGCAAAAATGACAAAAGTTATGCTGATTTGAAATGTACATAACTGTCAGTAACGGACAAGTGGACTGTCTTATCATTGATTAATTATTATACAATTATTGTATTATTGTATAATAATTAATCAATGGTCTTATGATGTAATTATATAGTCATTGTTGCTATTTAACACCATACCACAAATAATATAATAATACAGATGGGTATTGTAAATGAACTGAAATGTTATTCAGTGGTAATAAAGAAGAAGAACAAACAATTTTTATGTTTGCGTCTTAACTATAGTTTTTTTAAAAACTTAAAACAACAACAACATTACCGAACTTTGAGTTTTTTTTATTTATGTTTCCACTTTTCATTTCATCATGATTTTTTGATTTTTTCCATTTCTAACTTGTAGCTGACATTTACCTTGTTTATGCACAAAGATTAAAACGTATTAACTATAAAACGTTTTAAGCATCGTTTTGAGATAATACATTTTAATTAGTGTTTATGCGTAATACAACATTTCGTTCTCACTCAAAACGTTAACCATCTGCGTGTGTAATAACAATTACTTAAAACGAATAAAATGTATATGCACACTTTAAATGCGCATTGAAATTTAGTTTATGCATCCGTATTTAGTCAAGACGGAGTGAGTTAATGCGAATTAATGTGTCGCATAAACAAGGTAATTGTTTATGATTTGTTATAAACATAGGTTTAGAAAGTGGGGCATCCAATTATCAAAAAAGCGAATACAGTAGAATCTCGATAATTTTACTACCTGATAATTTCCTATATTTACAGCGAAAGAAATTTTGCTTACTCTATAATTTCAACAGCCATAATTTATACATGAATTTATACATAAAATACATATTTGAACATGTTAAATCGCAAAAAATCTAAATTTGATTTGATTTGTGAAAGGCTTTATTTTTGATTTTTTTGTTGTGGTAATTAAAAATTGAGAAATAAATAAACTAATCTTTTTTTAATTTCATGTGTGCGTTTTACTTCCATACATACATACATATTTAGTTTAAATTTTGTATTCAATAATTTCTACTACCTCGTAATTTCAACGAGGGTAGTTTTAATTAGGTAAAATTATCGAGATTCTACTGTACATAAATCTAAAATACCTAATTCTTTAAACCATACAATGTCGGTTGAACTGAACAGTTACTTGTGCGTCAGCAAAAGTAAAATACAATATTTATGTACACAATATACCTACATACAATAATAAATTCTTTTATTTGCTTGTCACATATTTTTGTTGTTGTCGGTTAACAATTATTGTACCTAAAGGAAAAGGAAACAAAAAACTGAAAACTTTGTCAGTTTATTTTATTATATAACATCATGATAGGTTTATGTCTTTGCTAACCATATCACATTTGTCAGTTGATCGTTGTCAGTTAACCAAAATTCATATGCAACATTTTGTACAACAGTTTTTATATATCTGTATTATTATATTGTTTGTGACCATACTGTAAAAATGGGACATTATTTATATTGTTGTCTCACTCTTAGGGAATTCGTCATGTTTCAATGAACGAAGATTAATTTAAACATTTGATATTTTTAATAGATAGATGGAGGCACAATTTTCATTTAAATTAAATTCAAATTAACTGGTTTTGACTTAAAGTTAAATTTGAATTTAATAAAAATCAAATTGTCCTTAAATAAATCAGTAATTTACTTGTTAATACGTTATTTTAATTGGGGTCTTTGCAACGTTGTTAAATTCGAATATATTCAAATTTGACAGCTTTGACAATCAATGAGTGAAAGTGAGATGGGTGATTGAATGAACGAAAATAATGCATATGCATGTCTCACTCTTAGGGAATTAACGAAATTTGTCTTAAGCCCACATGAAACAACAAGTTGTACAGTCCATATTATTTATAAAGTCATTGTAAGTATTGCTTATAACATTATCGGTTATAACGACAAATCGCTTATTACGTTATACTATTACTGATGAAACATTTTACATGAAATGTACTCCTTAAATAGATTTAAAACAAAGTTTACACAGTCACTGATATGACTAATTCGACAATCGTACAAATTGTTTTTATTATTTTGTTATTTTGTTTATTCTTATCTTTTGTTGGTTTTTCCTATTTTTTAATAGAGGCTGAATTAATTTTATATGGGTAGAAATCATATACAGCTATGTTCGAAAAAATAGCAGCTCTACTTGAAAAATTGTTAAAATGAAATGAAAATTTTGATACTGTTATCACGAATTTCCAAAAAATGATTTACAAAGACAAAAATTATTTTTATGTTGGAAACTTATATGTACATAATTACATATGTATAATACATACGTTATAAAGAATATAGAAATTTTGTACCTAAAGATATAAAAAATGTTGTTTTTATATTTATTTTTCCAAATTTAAGTGAATAACTTGGTAAATGTGAAGTGACTTTATAATTTTGGTTATTTTTCAACTTTTTTAATTATAAAAATACAATTACAGAGTAACTTTCTACATATCGGATATAACGAATATCGGATATAACAACTGTTTTCACTCGGTCCGTTGAGAAACGTTATGCGATTTCTAATGTATATGTCTCACTCTTAGAGAATTAACAAAATTTGTTTTGAGCCCACATAAGACAAGAAGTTGTACAGTCCACATATACAGGGCGATTCCGTTACGGTGTCCGACCGGGAAACTACGAATAGGTCTCGGCCAAGCAAACTAAAAATCGTATGGGGGGTTGGGGATGGGGAGTAATCTCAACCGTTACGGAGTTAGAGAAGGGAAAATATTTTTGGTACCTTTTCCTTATTTTACTCTATAACTTTTTACAGGGGCAATCTAGGCTCATCTACTTTTTTGCAAAATTGTAGAAGACCCCTGTGTTTTTCAATAATCATCTTACATGCCCATGTACCTCTTACCGTTCACAAGTTATTGGTTATCAACAATTTTTTCATTTTTTCACCCATTTTTTGACTTTAACCCTAATTAGTGCTCGATATTAACCCTCCCTTTTTACTGCAGAAAATAAAAGCTAAATTGATTGTACATCGATTTGCTATCTTCATTTTTTTCGAAAAATGGAAAATATTAGAATTTTTTAGTTTTTTATTTTTATTTATTATTTTTCATATATATTTGGACTCTTCTTTTTGGTGAGTCCTTTCTCATTTTCCGTTATGCAAGAGTTTACTTACTATTTTAATTACACTGTGACTGCGATAAGTTCCCAAAATTGTCTAATATAGAAGAAAACTGTTATAAAGTAATTGTCAACATAAATTTTCGTAGTTGATTTTGTATCGACTCCGACTGTTATATTTTTCTACATTTGTGTAATTTTCTGTTTTGTGTAGAAGCTTACAAATTACAATGAGTGCATCTTGTGAGCCTCTGACTTTAGCAAGAGGTGGGTTAAAATAATTTTGTGTTATTTTTTTGTTAAAATATATTTTCCAGATATAAAGAGGTCTATTGAACTTCTTGAAAAACTTCAAACAAGTGGAGATATTTCGTCAACAAAATTAGCAGCTTTGCAAAAAGTACTGCAAAGTGATTTTCTTAATGCTGTAAGAGAAGTCTATGAACATGTCTATGAAACTGTAAATATTCAAGGATCTCAGGATGTACGTGCTTCAGCTACTGCGAAGGCTACTATTGCTGCATTCGCTGCAAGCGAAGGGCATGCACATCCAAGAGTTGTAGAGTTACCAAAAACTGATGAAGGTTTAAACGAACCTAGTTCATATATTAAGTGAATCTTATTAATATGACTAAATGATTTCTAGGTTTGGGTTTCAATGTAATGGGAGGAAAAGAACAAAATTCGCCTATTTACATTTCAAGGATTATTCCAGGTGGAGTTGCTGATAGACATGGTGGATTAAAAAGAGGCGACCAGCTTCTATCAGTTAATGGAGTGGTAATGTAGTCTTAATTATATCAAACTTACTAGAAGTGGCATAGGTTTATCCAAGTCATTTTTTTCTGTCTTGTACCAGTTTGAAATTTTTTAAGCAGCCAAATATTTTAATTTTTTATTTTAATATTTTTCTCTTAGTAGTTTTCTTTGTAAGTTACCCTATTTGCCTTTTTGTCATTTCATCATGAACGTAGCTGTAACCGTAGTTTGAAATCAATATTTTAATCATTTTCCAATAGTTTTTGTGAAAACCATTAATATTTCCGGTAATTATTAATTGTCTTCTATTTGGAAGACTTTCTTGGTACATACTAGTTTAGATGTTACTGTTATATTTCAAAGATAAGGCCACATAACTATGTGACATTTAAAAATTATGTTTTATTATTATTATTTTTTTTTAAAGTGATTTCCATAAAAAAATTAATTAGTTTTTGTTTTTCTAAGAAATTTGACACATCTACATTTTTAGTATTGAAAATCATATTCTTTAGAGGTGAACCTTAATTTTAATCTCGACAAACAAAAAGTATGTAAATTTTGCTCAAATAAATAAAAAACGAAGTTAGATTAAGTTACAGGGAGATTAGGCCTACTAAGAAACAGCTCAAGATGAACAGAATATAATTTCAACTCAAACTAGCACTTTCACTTAAGATTTTTCCTAATGAGCAGTAGTAATAAAATAACAGAAAAAAATGAATAAAATTTATTGATATCAAGTGAACTTTAATCTTATAATATACCTATAATAATTACTTTTTGTAGTCGGTTGAAGGTGAAAATCATGAAAAAGCAGTAGAACTTCTTAAACAAGCAGTTGGCTCTGTTAAATTGGTGGTTCGTTACACCCCAAAGGTGTTAGAAGAAATGGAACTTCGTTTTGATAAACAACGTACTGCTCGTCGAAGACAACAATGTTAATAATATGAACAATATATCAATAGATATGATAATAGATAATAATCCATATATATGTATGTATGTATGTTATGTATATACATGTGTATGTGTATGTAGATATATTTTGTAACAATTCTATTACCTTCGAAATTAAAAAACAAAAACATTGCAAACTTTCAATAATGTGCGTTAATGTTCTTTATAAAACAGTAATGTAAAGTATTATATGTATCTAAATATAAAAATAAAAGTGTTGAAAAATCGACAAAAAGCCTATTCATGTTTATCGATAAACACAGCTTGGTATAACCATATATTAATAAAATAATAATATAACCAACGTAGAACAAAATAGTGTGCCTAGATTTTAGAATAACTGACAGAGGAGATTAACCGACAACTTTTTTTTTCATCAAAGCTTCGACGTCGTTTTGCAAAGTTTTTATAAAATTTCTCTAAACTTTGACGTCGTTGATTTTGATAGGATTTTTTGACGTCATACATTATGAATATGATTGCTTTGATCATGTTTTGGCATATTATTTCTGTTAAAAATTTTCATTTTTTACAAAACTTTAACAAATATTAATAATGATTGCATTGTTGCCGTATTGCATTGTTGCTACGGCAAAAATACAAATTACGATTTATAATTTTGAATTTCTTTTCGTTTTGAATAAAAATACATATTTGCTTTGAAAAGAAAAATTTTTCAATGAATATGAAATATTTTTTTTTCTATTATTTTTAATATACCTCTAAATACTACACTGTAAAAAATGTTTCCTACATTAAAAGTAGGAAATCAGGTTTCCTACTATCATTGTATTTAAATTACATTACGTTGAGTAATTTATAAAATTTTACTCTTTGTCAAAGTAATTTCTTTACTTTCTTTCTCTCTTTTTTATTATATACTTTTTATCCACTTACTTTTTCCTTTGTGGATAAGAGTGTTCCTCGTGACGTAATTGAAATTTTGGAAAGAGTTTTAGGGTAGTAAACGTGAACGGATTTACATGGGGTTTTCGGATTTGGGATGAGTGAATAGAAGGCTTCCTGTCTAGAATGGATCCTTTCGTCAAAATGATTAAATATGATGGAATATTAGAAAAATATGAATTTAAAGAACGGAGAAAGTTACTGAGAAACTTCCAAAACGTCCTCGAACAACTCTTTACTCGAATATCATCGTAGTTACAGAGGCTTTATAATCAATTTTTAATTTTGCATTTTACAGTGCATTTTATTTATAAAAAATATTCGTTTAAAAGTTTTTTTAAATATTCAAGCTTATTACTTCTTCTTATTATATATATAATTTAATTTTTCCACTAGTTCATATATATAACTATATATTATATCATAAATATATCTAGCTCAAAATGAGTGAAAATGTCAATGACGCGATTAGCCTTTGTACGGTAGATTTAATATACATCATTCAATAGGAAAATTACAATTTTAATGAAGTAAATTTACTATAATAAGAAGAATTTACATTAAATAATAGTAAATTTACTGAAACAAAGTAAATATACTCAAAATTTTATATTTTACTTAGAAAAAATGTAATGTTACACATTTTTGGTAATATTGCTACAACTTACAAGAATAGTTGTAAAGTTTACTATTAAAAAAATACTAATTTTCAATGCATTTTTTATATATACGAGTATATATCATATATGAGGCGTTCCATATCAAAACTTGCCTTATCCTTGATAAGTGATTTTCCAATAAACACAAAAAACTTTTTAACTCTTTGTTTTGAAACGACAAGTTTCAAAGGATAAGGCAAGTTTTGCAAAAAAAAGTAATTTTTAATTGAATGAATCTGAAGGATTAGACAAATTTTTATGTGATAATATTTGGTTTTTATTTGAGTTCTTTTCAGAAGAAACCGTTAGTGCTTTCAGTTCAATTTTGATAAAAAGTGGATAAGACGAGTTTTGATATGGAACGCCTCATATCTTAGTTTTTGTAATTTGGGAGTAAAATATGAGTTCAAAATAGCCAAATGTTTTTTCTGTAAATTTTATTATGTCGTTTTTTAAAATCGACAATTTTACCTCATATTTTTCGACAAAAATATGTTTATAAAATTGTTCCTCTATTTTCATTTTGTTTTATTTTTTTTTCACCATATGGAGAACTTTTTTGAAACCGATTTTGGGTTGCCAATTTGAATACTATGCTATAAATAATCATAAAATTATTATTAATTATTATTATTATTATTATTATTATTATTTAAACTTAAATAACGATTAAATTTCCCTTCACACTTCATCCAGACTTAGGACTTACAATAGTTGGTGTGTTTAAAAATTTGTGAAGTTCAAAGAGTTATTTAAATATGAACAGATTTTGTAATTATTTTTTGTCTTATATTTATTTTAAATGTCAAAAATAACTTAATATGACGCATTACGCGTTTTCTAAATTAGAAAGTTTTTGGTTTTTATACGATTTTCTCTTGTTTGAATTCTTTTTAGCATCCATTATCCATTTACAATTTTTCCATAGAAGAACTGTAATCATGAATTCTATTATTTTATGATGATGTTGAAAACACAAATCGTCGCATCTGAACCAGCGAGACTTAGTTTGCATATAACAAATACATTTATTGAGAATATGTTTACGAATACTCGTTATATAGCCCTTTTCCTTGAAAACAATTTCAAAAATTTTGACAAACTGCAAGCAATTTTCGTAGAACACTTCAGTGGGAGATATAAGAACATTACGTGAGGTGTTATATTGCTTTAATTTTATGAAAACTTCAGACATACTGTTTAGGGAGGAGTTGCTATCCATTGAAGATGTAAAAAAGAGAGAAAGAAAGTAAAGAAATTACTTTGACAAAGAGTAAAATTTTATAAATTACTCAACGTAATGTAATTTAAATACAATGATAGTAGGAAACCTGATTTCCTAGTTTTAATGTAGGAAACATTTTTTTACAGTGTAGTATTTAGAGGTATATTAAAAATAATAGAAAAAAGAATATTTCATATTCATTGAAAAATTTTTCTTTTCAAAGCAAATATGTATTTTTATTCAAAACGAAAAGAAATTCAAAATTATAAATCGTAATTTGTATTTTTGCCGTAGCAACAATGCAATACGGCAACAATGCAATCATTATTAATATTTGTTATAGTTTTGTAAAAAATGAAAATTTTTAACAGAAATAATATGCCAAAACATGATCAAAGCAATCATATTCATAATGTATGACGTCAAAAAATCCTATCAAAATCAACGACGTCAAAGTTTAGAGAAATTTTATGAAAACTTTGCAAAACGACGTCGAAGCTTTGATGAAAAAAAAAGTTGTCGGTTAATCTCCTCTGTCAGTTATTCTAAAATCTAGGCACACTATTTTGTTCTACGTTGGTTATATTATTATTTTATTAGTATATGGTATAACTCGATTCAAAAGAATTGAGGATACGTATTATACTAGAAAAATATGTGCAGAAGAAAAGATTTACACACATGCATTTTTGTTGTTGTAAATTCTAAGGATTTCTTCTTTTGAATATGTAGACACAAGAAGATCACTAACACATCTAAGACATGCGCGAGATTACCTCAACTTTTTTGAATCGAGGTATAGTCTTCTACACACATATTACATAGTTCAATTTACAGCATGGTAAATAGTGTAAATACTATAGAATAATAAGGTGTGTATGCTTATGCTAAATAGCTATCAAAAATCAAAGATCATAGTACATGTTTATGCTAGCCTACTTTTAATTCGGATTTCGGTTTACTCCCAATCGTATAAACCCGCTAATTCGGATATTTGTTTAAACCTAATTTATGTTGGTTTAATTTAACCCCAATTTTTGTATACGTATGTATACTTCGCATTCAATAAAAAAATTATACTTTTATTTATTAATTGAATTCAGTACAGCCCCTAGGCTGAACCTTTGGTGTGGGCCCTACCGAAGTGGGAAAAAAAAAATGAGAAAAAACCTCCACTCACACTTTACTTTGTCTAAATGTAAAAATATGTATCTAAAAACCAAAAAAAAAAAAACAAAACAGCAATCTTCTTGTGGTGCGGGCCCCTAGGCTGTAGCCTATATAGCCTATGCTTAAATACGGCCGTGAGTACAGGCAAGATAAGCATACTTTTCTATACTCTTTTACATTTCGTTTGTATAAATCTGTGTCGGAGTGGGGTGATCAGATCTCAATTTCAATCGAGGGAAATCTTTTAAATTAAATATTATCAAGGGCAACAAACTCATCGGGTACTGCCTCCATACGCACAATACTGACTTCAATTAATAAATCAAGTATAGGTAATTATGGAAATTCCCTTAACAAAAATTTTGGGATACTTTTTCAAAAATGTATGAAAATAGCGCGACACTTATTTAAGAACATAATTCAAAATTACTATTTTCCAAAGTAATAAGTTGAATTATTTTCTTACTAAAATTCGAGTGCATATTTGTTTTTTTTAAAAAAAATTTTCACTTCTAATATAAATCATAAATGGCAAAAGGTCAAACCTTCACAATAAAGAAATGTGCAAAAATTGACGCTTTGCGTTCCGTAAAAAATTCAAAAAATTACATACAACATCGTGCAAACCGTGCTTCGCAGGAAGCATTCGCATTACGTGAATCATTGAAAGATTATTTTAATAATATTGTTTAGAATAAAAACATCAATTTTATTTTTTTTAAATGTAATTGGAAATTAATTTAATTATACTATTATTTCTTAATTAAAATTATAACATAAATTTAAATAAATTCCTTAAACTTACTTAACAAATTATACTTAAACTTAATTTAATAATTATTTTTGGTTGTTTTTTATTTTTTCATATACATATGAAATGACATGCATTTCAATTTCATTAACAACTTGCGGTGGTAAATTATTTTCATCGATTTTTCTTGCAAGTGTCATGAACACTGCTTCAGTTGTAGATTGGCTTTTTACAATGGATGGCACTATCGCTTTGATTGCCTGTGATGTACTTTCCAATAAAACTTTGAATTCTTCAGGATACGAAATGTTTTGTTCTCTTTGTAGTGGTGGTGCTGTTGATGATGTTGATAATGCTGATGCTCTTGATGATGATGTTAATAATGCTGATGCTCTTGGTGCTCTTGATGATGATGTTGATATTCTTGGTGCTGGTGATGATTCTGATGCTGTTGTTGATGCAATTGGAAAATTAGAAAATAAAATATCACCTTCAGTGCTAGCACTTTCATTTAAATTTATTTTATAACCTTCCTCTGAAAATAAATAATTTTTATTATAAAATAGTCCATAAAGATATAAACAATTTTTTTACATACCCATTATAATTTCTAAAGGATCAGTTGCATCACTTTCCTCACTGCTGCCTGCGTTTAGTGGTATATTCCCAATTGCACTGTAATGGAAGAATATTTATTTTTAATATAAAATATACTTAAATTTAATCACAATGTACTACTTATAAAAACTCATGTTTTTCTCTACTTACACTCTAAAACATTCAAATTCGTCCAAGAACCGCATTTGATCAAAATATTTCCACTTTTTTACTGCATCTGGTGCTCCACTTCCAGAAGGTAAATCTTGTTTTTTACTTTTCCTGTAGCTGTCCCTTAGATTTTTCCACCTTTTTTTACAAACATCAGCTGGAAAAAGATTCACGTATGTAGATATAATTTATAGCTCGAAACAATGTTCGTAATTGTTTAAAATAATGAAAAAAATTTTTTTTGAATTTTAAAATATCAAAATTTGAAAAAAAAATAACTAACTTACCAGTTGTGTTCAATGTCATTGCAATTTCTGACCATATCTTTTTTTTTTTGCCTAAATTTCTATAATCTTTCAGTTTTAGATTAAAAATGATTTCATGGTTTTTCACCAATTCTATCAAATTTTTCTCAAAAGTCATTATTTTAATTTACAAACTAACTAACGAAAATGATTTTTAAAAGACAAAAAATTTTATTTAAAACACCGAAATAATCTAAAACTAACGAAAATTATTGGAAACACCGAAATTAAAAAACTTACGAAAATGTTTTTTTTTTAAATTTAAAAAATTTATATCCACTTCAAATACCAACTGTAAATGGCGTTAAAATTTTAAATTCTTTTTCAATTCTTTATCAAAATCACATACAACATTAAATTAACATATAATACAAACTGTCAAGTTAGGCGGCGACGGCAAAATTAAAAATTAATGCATTGACCACATAATGCACTGAACAGTGAACACATAAACTAGGGATGTCAAACGATGATCGATCATCGATTTAATCGATTAAATCGTTCTTATTTCATTCGATGTTCTTGAAAATCGAACATCGAATTTTGAGCGATTATCGATTTATTTTTAGAGAAAATATCGATTTATTTTCTTATCATTTATTCTTGGATAAGCTGTCAGAATTTTGAAAAGAAAGATTGTTGAAAACTCAAAACTGAAGAAGAAAGAAAAGAGTTTTTTTGTTGTTCTTTGTTTTGCGGCTTTTGCGCGTTTGTTCTTTGACCTGTGCCTTGTGTGAGTGAATTATGGTGTTGTAACGACAGATGGCTTTTCTTTTACAGTATGTAGGTCGATTAAATCAACCATTTTGTGTCTTTGTAGTTTGTTTGTTAATTGTTTAGTTTGTGCTTTTTTTTTCGGGACCGGTGTTTTTGTATGAAAAGAGTAGTTTCCAGTATACTCTATGCCTACAGGGTACTAAAATACAGATCTTTGAAGTTATATTTTAAATCAAATTCATATTTGAACTTGTAAATGCATGAAAATTTCACGCCTCTATACTTTACATTGTTTTGCAATTTATCTTGAAAAGTACAGTCAAACAACTACGGTTTTTGGTCCACGAAATGTAGAAATATAGCTTTTTGAAGAAACAAAATTTAAAATTTTCATATAGTATAGGAATACATTTGCAACATACCGCCAGTTTTGTTTTTTTTTAAAAAAAGAAAGGATATTTCGTTTTACCGATTTTGAGCAAGGACTCTAAAAATTGAGATGATTACATAGAACCCCTCAATGAAGGAATTAATGAAGTTTCCAACTTCATTAAATAAAAATATAATATAAAAAGAAGAAAAATTATGATGTAGTAATTTCAATGAACGATTAATCGATTAATCGCTTTAAACGTCGATTTTTTCGATCATCGATGTTTTTTAAAGTACGATGTAATCGTGTCCAAAATAATCGATGTTTGATAAGCATTGACATCCCTAACATAAACGCGATTTTCGTTGTCTTGTCGGTGACACAGGCGGTGGCGACAAGTGTTGTCACTTGTCGGTGGCGATTTTTCATACTGAACACAATAGGGCAGCGATAAATTTCAGTTAAAATATTATTTATTATATTTATTTTTATATAAACATACATACATAGCAACAAGTAATGTTTTCGCATCAGGAACAAAAGAACATTAGCATCACCAAAGCAGCGATTCATTTTTGAAGATGCACAAAATACATGCAAAGCTTGCCGTAGCCGCTTGCCGTCGCGAATAACCGCTGTATTGTGTTTGAGGTATTAGGCGGCGACGACGATAAAATTCTTTTGTTTCTCATTTCTCATCTATTAAAAATGGACTGAAACTGAGAGAGAAAGAGAGAGATAATTGTAATTTTAATAAAAAATTATCATTTTTCTTTAATAATTTAATTTCTATTAATTTTATAATATAACAATGTTTAGGAAAAATGTTTACTTGATAGAAATCTACAAATTTGTATAACATTATAATTTGATATTTTTAGTAATTTGGGGGATTTCAGGAAAAATTGATTCTCAGTTTTATGTTACTTAATATTTATTACGTTTTTTTTTTTTTTTTGATTTACGTTGCTCATAGATATTTAATATATTCGGTGAATATAAATTTTAGGTTCTTCTCTACATTTCATTTGAACATAATTTTCATGTAACTTTAATCACAACTTAGTTATAATTGATTAAAAACAATAAGTTGTCATGTTAATTTGGTACGCCCAACACATACAGAAAATGAGCATGAGTGGACATTATGAATACATCAGAATGCCATTTGGATTGAAAAACGCCCCTGCAACGTTTCAGAGGTTAATGAATTCAATTCTCAGAGACTACATAAACAAAATCTGTGTAGTCTACCTTGATGATATTTTGGTATTCAGTACCTCTCTCGAAGAGCATATTCTAAGTATCCGCAAAATATTTAACAAATTGCAGGAAGCAAAACTAAAAATACAGGTTGACAAATGCAGTTTTCTCCGCAAAGAAACAGAATACCTTGGTCACATCCTAACACCTGAAGGTGTTCGACCAAGCCCCATGAAAATTGAAGTTATTCAAAACTTGAAACTCCCTACAACACAGAAGCAAATTAAATCATTTTTGGGAGTTACAGGGTATTACAGGAAATTTATAAAAAATTATGCAAAAATCGCACATCCGTTAACCAAATATTTAAAAAAGAACTCTCGAATGAACACTAATGATCCGAGCTTTATTGATGCATTTGAAAAATTAAAGGAACTTATAACCAATCATCCCATTCTTAGATACCCCGATTACAACAAAGAATTTAAGCTTATTACAGATGCGAGTAATTTCGCCATTGGGGCTGTCCTAACGCAAGAGGGTCACCCTATCTCCTACGCTTCACGAACATTAAATAATCACGAACAAAACTATTCAACAATTGAAAAAGAATTGTTGGCTGTAGTCTTGGGAGTGAGATATTTTAGACCATATCTTTTCGGCCGAGAGTTCGAATTACAAACCGACCACCAACCAATAAAGTGGTTGCACTCAAAGTACTCAGGTAAGGACATAAACCCCCGTCTTCAAAGGTGGCTCATACAGTTAGGAGAGTATAATATTAAATTCGGGTTCATAAAAGGGAAAGAAAATAAGATTGCAGATTTTCTAAGTAGAATATATGTTGAAAATCAAGAGATAAACTCCATTGATACTATACAAGAACAAAACCAGTATTTACAAAACTCACAAGAAAATAAAAACTTAACAGGCAAGATAGTAAAGGATATGTCCCCAAAAGGTGTTGAAAATTTGAACACTAACATTAAAATTGTAGATATAAACCATTTCTCAGAAAGTTGTAATAATACTTCAAATGAAGTTCTTGTGAAAAGGCCCGAAAATGTAAACAATTTAGAAGAAGATAGCGAATCTATATATATATATATATATATATATCTATCTATAGATAGACGAATTTATATCGACAAAGCTGATCTAAAAAATAATAATGTAAATGATATTTTAAGAAGATACATAAGTAAGGGCAAAATAGGAATCTATACAGATTTTAGTGATTACGATTATAATCAATTACAACAAAAAATAATAGCTCTTTTCCCTAGTCGTGTTAATTTCAAATTTGTTAAATGTAGTAATTTTGCTACTGATATAGAAGACGAGGAAAATCTAAAAAAACAGATAGCATTATTTCATAAGAATGAAGTAGGGTATTCTGGAATCATTCCTACATATGAAGGTATAAAAAAGAAAATATATCACCCCGATCTGAGAACAGAAATATGGAAAATAGTAAATAACTGCGAAATTTGCTCTTCGGCCAAATATGATAGGCAGCCAATAAAAAAGAAATTTCATATAACAGAAACGCCTTCTACAATACATGAAATAGTTCACGTCGATATCTATGTTAATAGTAAACACTCATTTATCAACTTTATCGATAAATTTTCAAAATATGCTACTAGTTTCTTTTTGGAAGACAGAAATAGTCTAACAATTATAGAGAAGTTAAAACAATTCATTTCCATATGGGGAAAACCAAAAAAATTTTTTTTGATAATGAATTTAATACTAAAAATGTCATCGAATTTTGCAAACAAGAAAAAATCGATTTTCACACAACAAAACCCAATAATCATATCGGAAATGCCGACGTAGAAAGACTAAATAACACTATTACAGAAAGAATTAGGGCCCTGAATTTAGATAATAAAAAGCCAATCAAGCTACAAATCCTTAACGCTGCTACAATTTACAATAATTCATATCATTCTACAATAAAGTGTAGCCCGTCAGAAGTACAAAATCGTAATGTCGACTACAAAATTATTAGACAAAGAATACAACAAAAAAAGTTGCAAACTATAAATAAAGTAAATAAAGACCGTGAAGATTATGTAGAAACTAGAACAGTAGGATTCATAAAAAATTATAAATCCCTTCGTCATAAAGAAGAGCCAAAATTTAGAAAATATAAACTAGAAAATATTCACGAGAATAATATAAAAAGACCTTTCAAATTTCCAGGTACAGGTAATAGCCATCTGGGTGCTGATTCTAACAGTCATCCCTCTAATTCAAGCAACACTAACCATTGAGAAGATTTATTCTGAGTCAGGATTTGCCAAAATAAATATGGAAAAAGTTGAAATAGCAGATAAATTTGACACAATTATACATATTATTCACCCTAAGGAGATTTTCAACATAATAGTCGATCTTGAACGCAATATCGAAACTCTAAATATTACTAACAAAAATTTACTAACTAAACAATAAAAATTAAAACATTAACTTTATTCCCAAATAGAAATAAGCGAGGACTAGTTAATATTATAGGAAAAGGAATGAAATGGCTTTTTGGTACATTAGATGAAGATGACAGACTAGAAATCGAAACACGTTTAATGGTAACAGACGAAAACAACCACAAAACCATAGACACCATTAACCAACAAATAAAGATTAATGAAAATTTCAATAAATCATTTACTTTACTAAAAAATATTCTAGAATCAGATAGGAATAAGATTAAAACCGAACTAAATAATATTGACAATATTGAAAGAAAAATACTAGAAAAAGAAATATTTTTTGAACAACAATTAAGAATAAATACGTTAAAAGAACAAGTAGAACAAATTCAAAATAACATAATTTCAGCTAGAGTAGGAATAGTTCACCCCAGTATACTAAATGATCAAGAATTAAAAACGTACAATATAGATCTTAAAAAGAATGCTATCATTTTTGCCGTGAAAGTTCCTACAAGAATGCTAAAAACAAATAAAAAACTTGTAATACCTATTGCAAATTCAAAAAATAAGCAAATTAAAGAAGAAGTAGAATATGTAGTTAATATTAATAACAAGACATTTACATTTCAAGATAATTTAAACCTACAAGAATTAAAAGTAAGCAAAAATAGTATTGTTACAAAATTGGCCTTTGTGAGCGAAAAGTAAAAAAAAATGGATTCAAAAGAAAAAAAATGTTAAAAGAAAAATAAGGCGTCCGAGAGGAATTTTTAGAAGAGAAAGAAACGTAGAAAAAAAATAGGGGCCAAAGTCTGAAGAAATGGGAAATAATGAAATAAAAGACAGTTTTGAAATTTTATAAAAAAATTCTAGTATTTATTGTAAAAAAACAGAATTTACAAATTTAGGGTCTATTACTAAAAAGTAAAAAAAAAATCTAATTACAATGTAACACAAAAAAAAGTAAAATTTAAATGGCAATAATAAAAAAAAAAATTATCTAAAAAAAAATTTGTCTAAAAGAAAAAAAATGGCTATGGTAATAAAAAAAGATGTCCGCAAGTGAAGTGAAGTAAACCAACTATTAACTGAGTGAAGTGAGTTAAGCTTACAACTGAATCTGGTTTACACGGTAGTGAGGAAAATCAGATCGAAACTGAGTTTGACTCACTGAATCAAACTGAGTTTGGGTTAAGAAAAATTTACTAGTCGGCAACCCCGATAGTTTTTAATCAAAGTCAATTTTTTAATTCAGACACTGTGGCAACACTTGTTGTTTTGACAGCTGTCTAACTAAATTGTACTTAGGTGAATCAAATGTGAACAAACGAAATGAAGATTTCGTTTGTTTCTTGATTTGATTAATTTAAAAGTTTAAGGGTTCGCGAAATATAAATTATTTAATGAAATCGCGTCGCGGGTGAATTAGAAACAAAAAAAGGATATGTGTAAAAAAAAAATAATAAAAAACAAGTGGAAAGTCAGCAAAAGAAAGTGCAGTGATATACTAGTATAGTATAGAGTTGTTATTGTGATTCAGGGCTGCCGAAATCGAATTTCAAAAAGTAGTAAAATTTCTTTTGAAAAGGGAGTTTTTTGAAAAAAAGGTAGTACCTGAGTAAAGTTACCAGAAATAATAGAATCTATCCTATTTTTATTACACGACTTCATTCACAACAGTCGAAGTGATAATTAAAACTAAAAAAGCATTTATTGTATATTATAACAGAATTTGCATTGCATTTTTGATTTAAATTATGGAAAAAAAATTCTCAGAATAGGTTAATACCTATAAACCTAAATAGTGGAGTAATAAAAACTGACAAGAATATATTTATTGCCTTTGAATTTATTAAGAAAACATAAAAAATAACTTCAAATATATATAAATAAAAATAACTTTTTGTAAATATTACCAAAAGGGAGTATTTTCCTCATGGGAGGAGTATGGGAGTTAAGATGATCAAAAAGGAGTAAAAAACTCCGAAAGGAGTACTTTCGACAGTCCTGTTGTGATTAAAAAAACAAAAAAAAAAAAAAAAGAAAATGTGAGTGGAAGAAAAAAAAGAGGTTATGTTAAAAAATGTGTTGAAAATAAAATGTGTGTAAAATTAAAGTGGTAAAAAAAAGGAGGTAAGTAAATGTGAAAGTAATTAACTTAATTAAATTAGATTAAATAAAGTTAAAAGTGTTAAAAAGGAAAAAAAATTAGAATCCAGTAGAAGAAAGAAAGAAAAGAATGTGCAAGTGAAAGTGGGTGGAAATTTGTAATAAAATTTATTTAAAAGAAATAGAAAAGAAAAAGAATTTGAAGTGATAAAAAATGTACGTACCTTGTGGTTGAAATTAAAAAAAATTAAGAAAAAAAAATGATTGTGAGAATTAAATAAAAAAACTGTGGTAAAAAAAAATGGACTTAAAAAAAAACTACTTTTAACAATTGGGAAAAAATTAACTAAAAAAAATGTGTAAAATAAACTGGAGAAAATTAAAGAAAACACCTCGAGAGCAAATCACCAACTGAACTGAACTAAAACTTTTTTCTTTTTTTTGTGGGTGCTTGTTTTTATAGTGTTTAGTGAAATTTCTCGAATCTTCTTTTTGGAAGGTCATTGTTACTTTCCAATATGAGAGAAGTTATTTTCTATCTCATATTGGAGTTTCAAAGAAGATTCGAGATATTCGAAATTTTTGTGTGAATTGTGTGTGTTTGTGTTGTGTTGTGTTGTTGTTGTGAAAAAGAATTTGGATGTGTTCTTTGTTGTTTTTATTTTAAGTGTTTGTTTCTTGTGCTGTCCTTTTTCCTTTCTTATTTTATTTATTTTATTCTTTATTTCATTTATTTTTCAGGATTCGGCTGTATTTTAATAGGGACTTCTGGTTTGGGCACTATTTCATTGAAATGTAGTGTTCAATTGGAAGTTTCTTTTATTTACAGCCAACATCAACATTTATTTACATTTTAAGTTTATATTACTAAAGTAAATTTTGTTGATTCAATTTTTTAATCAATTTTCTTATCTTTTCAGGAAACTAGGAGACGATTGAATGGTGTGTTAATCCGGCTTTCTAAGGTAACTTTATTTTAAAAATAATTTTATTCAAATTCATTAATAAAGTTCTTTTTTATTTTTCAGATTTGTAACAGTATCATTTCAAAAAATTGTAAATTAGTTAGTAGTCCGGTAGAAGAAATAATAGAGATAAGAAATGACTTTATTATACTTAATAATATGAAAAACAAAAACTTTAAAAGTACTTGTGACGAAAGGAAACTGCTGTTAAATGGTAATTTTGCAATTAGCTTTATTAACTGCTCAATTTATATAGGCAATAGACAATTCAGTAATAGGGTTTTTGAATTTATAGAAAGATTTGTTATACCAAATAACGAAAATATAACAATTCATAATGAAATACTAACATTTGAAGAAATTGCTCTAAATCAAATTGAAAATATTAAAGAAATTAAAGAATTGAAATTACATAAAATAATTAATTACAGTTTAGGAACAGGTAGCATTCTTTTATTAATATCAATATTGACAATTGTAATTTATAACTGAAAAAGATTTAGAATAGAGATAATTCGGGAGAATCATCAATCAAGGGAAGGAGGAGTTACGTTAGTAACTTTCCCAGACACCAAAAATACAATTCAGCAAAACGTGACCGTCTTATCTTCTAACAGAATTTATTCAACTTATGGAAAATTTAAATAACAAAAATTGTATGGGAACCGTTTAGTCAGCAGTTTACCGGAAATGAGTTAAAATAACAAAGTATAATTTTTATTAAAAATTATTATTTTAAATTTATTCAAAAAGTTAGTTGTATCTTAATTTTTAATCGGTCAACTCCTCTTAAGAGCATAATTAAATTGAAGTCTTAATAAGATTCTAAATCATGATTGTAAAATTAAAGTTTTAAGTTTCTAATAAAGTGTACTAAAAATAAAAAAGGATTGTGTTTGATTTTTTTTTGAATTGTGAATATTTTGGTGTCTAACTTTCTCATTATTCTTAAGAATTGTGAACAAAGTTTTTTTTTATTTCTGAAGAAATAAAATTATGTAAGTTACGCGTGAAATTATTTTCTTGAGCATGTGTGTGTTTTTGTTTTAGGTCGATTCTCTGCTAACGTAGAAGACATTTTGTGAGGAATTTTATTAAAAAATTGTTGGATAATAAAAGTGTAGAGACTTAATACTTGTACATTTTTCTCTACCTCACTTTGAAAACTATATAGCGCATTCCTATTTTTCTGACCTTATGTTTTTAATTTATCTGAAATGAAGGCGGCAACGCAGAAGACTCGTACACAACCTTGTTAATACATTCTTAATATTTTCTTTAAGAATTCTGTGAATTGTTAAGTATTTAATAATTGTCTCATTTATAGTTTTATTGTAACACATGTCCTTTAAAAAAGTATTTTATAGAAAACTCATATAATTGATCTTTTACAATAAGCAATTAAAATCTATGAGGACATTTCAGGCAACGCTGAAGACATTTTGAAGTAATTAAAAAAAATAAAAATGTATATTGTATGTAATATTATACTAAAAATCAATGCCGATATCAGGTCAGCTGCCTATAAAAACAAAGAATTTTTTTATACTTAGCTATTCTTTTCAACATTTTTACTGAAGCAAGTGAAAATTTTGGTTTAGTTTTACAGAGAACCGACCTTTGGTTTTTCGTTAGCATTTTTTTCTTGTTCTATAATTTTTAACAGTACCAAGTGCAAGTTAACACTTGGTTCTATTTCAAATTTTATACCCTCGAATCAATTTTAAGTAACAAAATGTAACATTTTTTGATTCTTTAGAAAAGAATGTTCCTGTGAAATAGGAAATTGAGATTTGGCTAGGATATTCCTTCAACGATCTAATATTGCATGAACTTTGAAAGGTCTAAAGGTTTCAAGGTTGAAAGGTTTTTATGTAAAAATTCAAAAATATTGAATTACATATTTAATTTTTTAAATTTAAACTTTTGCCCTAGTAAACGGATTTAAACCTTTCAAAGTTCATGCAATATTAGACCGTTCAAAGAATATTCTGGCCAAATTTCAACTTCCTAGCTCCACAGGAACATTCTTTTCTAAAGAATCAAAAAATGTTACATTTTGTTACTTAAAATTGATTCGAGGGTATAAAATTTGAAATAGAACGAAGTGTTAACTTGCACTTGTATTTTAATGTTAATATTCATTTGAAAGAAAAGAAGCAAAAATTACACATACATACAGTATGAGCCCGATAATTTGGACTGATTAAAATAGGCCTTGTTTAAATTTTAAAATAGTTGAAATTATTGAAAAGAAACCAATTTTCAACTTTCAACGCTTTTTTTGAAAAAACAATAAATAGTTTTGTAATAAAATTAGTTTTTGTTATTATAAAAACCGATTATGATAATTATATAATGAATTATTTCTACAAAAATCGGTGATTTAAATTAGGCAGTACATGTTTAGCTTACTTAAACTTTACTCTATTTTATAAAATAAAAATCATTCGAAAACCTTCAAAGTACCTATTGAAATTTGGGTGTTGAAAAAACCAAAAGTTGAAAATAGGAAGGGAAAAACTATTGAGCGTACACTGTAATTTGAAATAAAATTCTTATTCCAAAAAATATTTATTTACGCGAGCATATTCATTGTAGCAAAAGTACAATAACAACAAGAAACAGAAAAATCAAACCAGAAAAAAAAAACAACAACAATAACCATTTATTTCAGCTTTAAAGAATGCTGTATCAAATAGGTATACATACATTACTATATGCATGGGAACAAAAAGAAAAAGAAATGAAAAAACCATACCAGCAATATATGTATGTATAATTATAGGATATAATTGCAAAATCTATGAAATACATTATCTATTCTGTATACACTATACAGTATAATATAGGTATCTATATGTCATATTATTTATTGATCATTATTTTAACGGACAAGTTGTATACCTGTATATAGTTTTTGAATGAATTAACTCATAATTTATATATGCGCTTATACATATTGTTTCTGTACGTTTTTCGTTTTTGCGATCTGTATTTTTTTTTCTGTATACGCAATTTCCATTTTGGCTCTAAAAATCCACGTTATTATTATTGTATATGTTTATACACTCAAACACTCATACTGTTGATTTCAATTCATACAAAAATTATTCTTTCTATCAGAGCCTCCTTGGCTGGCCATCTGCAGGGAGAAAAATATTTTTTTTTCAAGAAATTTTCATTTTGGACTGTCTATATGGTATTTATATGGTTTTTGCATAACGTCAGTAACGGATATAATTATATAGTCATTGGCAAGCAGCTTAAATTCCTATCTCTTCTCTTCTACTTCTATAGTGTTTTAAACAGTTTATACAGGAAAAAAATAATCCGAACAAAAACCGAATTTTTGATTAAATTGGACTACGCTATAAACGGTAAATTGGGTATAAAATAATACATGCAAACGTTGATACTTTTATACACTTATAGTATACATATTCTTTTTCTTCCACATAAAAAAAAAAGAAGAAGAACGTGACAGCTTCACTTTCACCATAAAAATTAGAATCCGCCATATTGCATTTTACCTCACACATACATATAAAAAAATTGGGATTAAACCCAAATTAATTGGGCTTAAGCCAAAATCCAAATTTTCGAGTTTATACCACATAAAATTGGGAGTAAACCAAAATCCGTATTAAAAGTGGATTACGTATATACTCGTACTTTAACGTGTTTGTTTCTGTTGTTTTGTTTTGGACTGTAGTATATTATTATTTAGAGAAGAAGAAGACATTAAAAAACAAATAAAAGAAAGACGTTACAAATTACGTTCACGTGAAAGATAAAATTAAATTACTAGCCAGCCATTTGCCTTGCCAGTTTTTAATTAGAAATCAAATATACATATGTATTATGAATACAAAAAATTTGTTTATTTATTTATGTAGGCATGTCTACTTTTTGAGAAAAAAATTCATGCATAAACATGTTTCTAATATTTTGGCATTTCTCTGCGAATATTTAGCATTATTTAGCATTTGTTTTTCCAGATTTTAGCATTCACTTGAAAGTTAGTTGGCAACAGGAGATTTTAGTTTTATAACGACGAATTTGTTTGCAGTTTATTTTGTCTATGTTTTTGTGGCTAACGATAAATAAAGAGCTTGCGGTAAGGTGTAGATGAAGTATTGATTTGGATTTACAGAGCCATACACAGTCCAGGGGGCCGTTTCACATACAATGAGAAATGCAAAATGAGTTCATTTTCAGTGACTTTTTTGAAAAAGTGTTTCATGTTCAATGGGAAAATGAAATTTAACTGTCAAAAATTTCTCAGTGAGCAAAACTTTATTCACTGAGTTTTTTTACTGTGAGTTCAGTGAGTTTTTTTAAAAGTTAGTTAATAGCATCTTCAAGAGTGATTAAAATAAATTAAAAAATAAATATATAAATTATATAAATAAATAAAAAAAAAAATAATAGTAAAATGTAAGTATTAAATTTAATTTGTTATTAGTTATAAATAATAAAATATTATTTTGATTTATTTTTGTAATTTTTTTAGATAAATGAGTACTCCAAGAAAAATATCATCAAAGCCGACGGAGGAACAAAAACAATTTTTAATAAATTATTTGGAAACCCACGTCGACTTGGCAAATGATAGGTAATTTATATTTATATATATTATTTTTATATATATGTACATATATGTATGTTTGTAATGTAATGTAATGTAATACCCTGAAAATGTAATACAATATTTTTCTTTAGATTACAGTGTATTGATGCCGGAAGAAAAAAAGATGAAATGTGGGGAAATTTATCTATTGATTTAAATTCATTAGGAGGAGTGCAAAAAGACGGCACATGATGGAGGAAATTTTGGTTAGATTTAAGGTATACATATTTGTTCTTTTTTAATTAAATGTACATGTAATAATAAAGAAAATTTTTATATTTGCAAAAGTTACACTAAAAATAAATGTAGCAGCATTAAAAGAATTGAACAGCAAAGTGGCGTCAATGGACCAAAAAGATTGAAAACGCTAAGTGAGATTGAAGAAAGAATTATAAATCTCATCAATTCACTTAGCATGTCTGGCGTAGAAGTAAGTGAAATTGGGACTTCGGTAAGTTATTATACATTACATTTTAAAATATAACACTTGTATCACTTAATGTTTTTTAATTACAGCAAAGCCAATTCGGAATGGTCCATAGAGAACAGCCACAACATCAACAAGAACAACATCAACAAGGACATCAACAAGAACAACATCAACAAGAAAATCAACAAAGACAACGTCCACAAGGACATCAACAAGAACAACATCAACAAGGACATCAACAAGAAAATCAACAAAGACAAACATCAACGAGAAATCGCCCT
The DNA here is from genome assembly GCA_932526495.1 of Bombylius major. Classification (NCBI taxonomy): domain Eukaryota; kingdom Metazoa; phylum Arthropoda; class Insecta; order Diptera; family Bombyliidae; genus Bombylius; species Bombylius major. The sequence continues at coordinate 22,530,392 of OW052043.1, forward strand.
GTTAGAAGGCGAACAACCTCAAACCAAGAGGACGAAACAAATAAATTATTACAAGAAATTTTAAATACAAAAAAACAAAAAATAGAAATATTAAAAGAACAAAACACAATAAAAGAAAAAAACACAATATTAAAAGAAAAAAACCAAATATTAAAGAACATAGAAACACATTTAAAAGACATAAAGGAAAAACTTTAATTAATTATAAGTAGATATTAATTTAGAATTAAAAATATTTAAAAATTATGAAAAATGTGTTCTTATTATGAATTGTTGAATTCTTTTTCCTTCCCCAGATAAATTCACATCGTCATAACTTTCTCTGGCAGCTTCATTTATATCTTGATCTAAATTGTCATCAAATTCCAAATTTTCTGGTAAAGGAATATTCGATTTCATTAAAATGTTGTGAAGAACCGCACATGCATTTATTATTTTGGCAGATTTCACAGGCTCATAATATAATACTCTTTCTTTTGACAAGCATCTGAATCTACTTTTCAAAATTCCAATACATCTTTCTATTATGCTTCTTGTAATTTTATGAGCAATGTTGAAACTTTCTTCTGCTGTTGTAGATGTTGTTGAAATAGGTGTCATAAGCCATGGTTGCAAAGGATATTCACTATCTCCTAGCAACCAACTATTTTGATCTCCATGTCTGTATCTGTTTTTAGAATTTCATGAAAATTTGATTGACGCCAAACATATGCATCATGAGCTGTTCCACCAAAACGAGCATTCAAATTCATAATGATATAATTTGAATCGCAAGCAATTTGAACATTTAATGAATGTCCTCCTTTGCGACAATAGAACACATGTTCATTTTCATTTGGTGTAACAATTTTTATGTGAGTCCCATCAATTACCCCAATTATTCCTGGGAAAGAAGCTATATTAAAAAAATCCCTTTTAATATTTGGATAATCTTCACTGTCTGGAACTTTCACGTTTTTCCGCGATTTTATTTATTGCCTCAGTTACTTCTTTTATAAATCTGCTTACTGGAGATTTAGACATTGATGAAAATGCATCTTGTCCAACCGAACGTTGAAAACTGCCACTTGCATAAAATCTTAATGCACATAAAATTTTTAAATTGTTTGGTATAGCGTGACGTCTGGTTGATCTTTTCATGAAAGGTTGTAGCTCCTCAATTAAATGTAAACAAAGATGCTTGGGAAATCGATATAATTCTTTAAACATAGCATCTGTTGTGTCTTCAAAAGGATTTTGATTATCACGCAAGTTTTTCAGCATGATTCTAACGTTAGAAAAATATTGTTTTCATTTTTTCAATCCAATTTTTTTAAAAATACAAAAATATACCTTCGTCTTCTCCTTCTTTGAATGTTCATGATAATATGTAGAAGTAATGAGCTCATTTTTTTATTTTTATTCAAACAGTTTAAAAAACTTAAATATTGTGTATTACATGAAATGTATGAGCTTTACAAATAAAATTTTACTATAAACATGTGTATATTGACACTTGGACAGCTGTCAAAACTAGTTTTTCCAATGAAAAATGAAATTATTCCATTTTCCGTTTCACACATTGGAAATTTCTCATTTCATGTACAAGAAACACCTTTTTAGATAGAATGAGAAAATATTGATGAGTTTTCTGAATGTCATGAGAAATGAGATAAAACTCATTCTCTCATTTTCCTCATTGTACGTGAAACGGCCCCCAGACGAGACTTTTTTATGTCAAGACTTATGTCTTGTCCTTGTCTTGTCTTATTTCATGTATTTTTTTCATGTCTTGCCATTTCACTTATTGTAGCTGGTCAAATTCTTGAATAGTGTAAAGTTTTTGAAATATATTTTTGTGAAATTTTGTCGAAATAACTTTGTAAATTTAAAAGTTAATTTAAATTTATTAAAAATCTTCATATTCACAATTTTTAATCTGATGAATCTGATACATTTGCACAAAACACCTGAAACATCCATTTTGTTTGCTCATGTCAGGCAGACATCGTAGCAAAGACATAAGTCTTGCCAATTGCCATCGATGTCTTGTCATCTACGTCTACAAGACATAAGCGGTCCATATGGGACATATTCGATGTCAAGATATAAGTCTTGACATGAAAAAGTATCGTCTGGACTGCGTATTAAGCTTTTGAAGCGTCTCACATTTAGCTTTTGAGGCCTAAAGCGTTGAAGCTTGCAGCGTCCCATTGGTTTTCACCTTTATGGACATATTTTGTCTTGTTTCTTATACAGGGTCCATACGAGACTTTTTTATGCCAAGACTTATGTCTTGACATCGAATATGTCTCGTATAGACCGCTTATGTCTTGCAGACATAAATGGCAAGACATGGGTGTCAAGACTTATGTCTTTGCTACGATGTCTTGCAGACATGAGCAAACAAAATGGCGATTGCAGATGTTTTTGCTAATGTATCAGATTTATCAGACTTTCATCGACAGAAAAAATTGCAAATGTGAACTTTTTAATAAATTTAAATTAATTTTTAAATTTACAAAGTTATTTAGACAAAAATTTCACAAAAATATATTTCAAAAATTTTAAACTTTATATTCACTTATTTGAAATGTCAAGACATGAAATGCCCAGACATGAAAAATATGGCAAGACATGAACAATGTCATGACATAAAAAAGTCTCGTCTGGACTATGTATTATTTGAATAATTACATAAATGTACATATTTCTGATTTTCAACACCGACAATGTTATCCTATAATTTAAATTGGCTATGTAAAATCAGATGAACATTTTGACCGGCATTACCTTTGTACTAAAATTTTATAAAATTTCATACTTTGTAAAAATTGCTTCGTCATAAAGAAAAATTATAATATATAATATTTATTTATTTTTTTAATTTAATTATTAATAAAATAAAATTAAAATTAAATAAAAATTATAAATTAAATTTGAAAATTTGAAATTTGTTACACTAATAAAATTTTGAAACCCAAATAGATTTTTATAGTAGATAAAAATGCAAAAACAAAGTGTTCAAACTTGTATATTGAAAATAGAAGGGTTTTGTAAAAAGCTTGCGCTCGCCGACAGCCGCTATCTATATTGTTTTTACGACGTTATACACACATCTCGAATCTCGATTATTCAATCAACCAACTTTTAGCTCATCAGCGTGTGTGCGCATGAATTTTTTCATTATTTTTATCTTCTTCTTCATTATTCATTTTGTTAATTTTTCTTCATCCAAAGTATAGGGGAAAATACCCACTTACGAGCACTTGAAAAAAAATAAACATTGAAATAATATTTCAATTTCTTCTGTATTTAAATACTCACTTAAATATATTTTAATATAAATGTAACATTTTTAAATAAAAATAATTTAAATTTTCGTTTTATTTTGCAACCCACTTGGATATTTTAATTCTTTTAAATTAAACGTACCTACCAAACAGAATATTTTCAATTTAAAGGCGTTGAGTTGCAAAAGACAATGAAAAATGGTAAAAAACGAAAACAAGAAAATAAAGAAAGTGAAAACTTATTAAAATAATAGTAACATAATACACTCAAAAAATTATGTTTCATAATATCAATGAAACCTATTCATTACATGGTTTTCATTGGTACAATGAAAAAATCATCAATACAATGAAAATTTTCATAAAATTTTCTGTAAAATTGATTAATAATTTCATATTCTAATGAATTCACGTTCATTATTGTTTTTCGAAGAAAACTTCAAACGGATATAGTTTTAATGACATAATTCACTAATTAATGACCATTATTCATTTAGTTTTTCTTTACGAGTATATGAATTTGTCATACAAAGAATGCATACTATTCATTGTTTAATGAATTCTGCACATAGTAATTAGATTCTAGAAAAATCAAATTAGATTAGTGTTGGTAACTTTTATTTTTGGTTTTCCCACTTTTCTCCTTTTTATAGTATTATAAATTTCTCTTATTTTTCCCATACGAATTTTTTGAGTAAAACATTCACATAAGATTTCATGTTTTTTTAATACAAAGCAAAAAAATCAAAATATTCATCACAAATAAAGTAAATGGAAATAATTCAAGCACTTAAAAAAATTAAAAAACAAACATAACAAAACAGATATGTAAATAAAATTCCTAAAACAATATCATCTACAGTTCTAGAAGCAGCAACATATTTGTTTATTCAATGCAAGATTGTGTTCAGCAAAGAACGAAGCTAACTTTATTTCAACAAATATAACTTTAGATTCATGCTGAGTAGTTTTATTAAAAACATTTGAAATTGACGGAGTACTTAAGAATAATTTTAGTGCTGGATGTGTTTATTACCTTTATGATATTTTTATATTTCACTTTTCTCACACTGAAAAGTAGCATTAGCATTTTTTTAAAAAGTTTTCTTGGTTCTTTTATTTTCAGACATCTAAAACACAAGTGCATTTTAATGCAATATCAGTGCCTTTTCTAGTTATTGACAGTTTATATTGACTTTAAAGAAATTCATGATATTTCCCACAGTTTGTTCTAGATATGTAATTTTTTTCCCTTTTTCCCATAACATTGATTTGTACTTTTGGAAAATTAGTGTTTTTCCTTCTTTTTTTTTTGTAAAATAATTCAATTTAATTTCACAAACATATAATATATCACAAAAAAAAATTTTATTTGAACAAACACAAAACTATTCTCACTATTTTCTTTTATTTTATTTATATGTATATATATAATTCTTTTTTATTAGTATTATTATTATTATTATTATTTTTTTTTTTTTTAATTATTTTTTTTTTTTTTTGAAATTCGTCTTAATTGCACCACATCACTTTAAATCACGATTCCAAGTGAATTTAAAATTATTTACTCGAAAAACGTTTTTATTCTTTAAATTTCCTAAAAAGATATCTCACGATTTTTGAGATATCCTACCGACTGCGCCAATTATAAAACTCGAAATTCAAAGTTTAAAAATATAAATTTATTCAGCGATATAGTAGTGACAAAAAAGAGTCTTAACTGATTTGAGTCTAAAATACAATTCCAATCTTATTTTCTAATAAGTTCTTATATATACTTTTTCCTTAAGTAAAAATAATACTACATACTCTTTTACATAAAATACAGTTTATACTTTACAGTTCAATTCATAGTTTTAATATTTCTTGGAAAGAAGGTTAAAGGATAACAACCGTTAAGGGTAAGGATATATCATGTTGTTAGCATAATTTATGATCATCGTAATTAATATAGTTTATGTAATAATAATAAAATATGTTTGGTCACATTTCTTGGAGAAAGGGTTAAAGGATAACAACCGTTAAGGGTATGATTTATGATCATCTTAGTTAATATAATTTGTGTAATAAAAGATGTTTGATCGCATTTCCTGGAGAAAGGATTAAAGGATAACAACCGTTAAGAGTAAGGACATACTATGCTATTGGTATGATTTATAGCTAATATATTTTATGTAACAAAAGGTGCTTGATCGCACTTCATGGAAAAGAGGTTACACAGCATGCGTGTTCTATATTGTAATATAGATCTTACATAAATGCTGATATAACTTCCCCATCCCTAAGACTCGGCTCCTGGCGAGTACTGTGATCAGAAATTTTTATGTTTATGTTATTTTTGGGTTTTTTAATTTTTAAATACAAGTAAAGTGTAATTAATACTAAACTAACAATTATTAATTGATTAGTGGTTATACTTATGTAATGTGATTTTATGTTTTGACTTTTTGTTTCTTTTATTTCTTTGATATTTTCAATATTTTGTACATGGATTTTTTCTATTGTATAATTATTCAACACTTTATATTGAATATTTTTTGTTGTATTTGGTAATATTATGTGCTCCATATATGTTGAGATTTTATTTTCAAATTTTACATTTTCAATATTTATTTCAGAGTTTTCAAATCTTATTATATTGTTATTAGTAATATTTATTTCATATTGATCATTACATGTGTAAAATAATGTCGTTATATTAATATTTATTATTTTTGGTTATAATTATATTTTCTGTAATTTGCTTTATTTCTCTTTTTTTATTAAGTTCAAAATTACAATTAATGAGATCATTGTTAAATATATTACTTATACACTTATCGCCTATTGGTTGTAGATATTTAATTACATTGTTATTTTTTCCTGGTATTTTATATACATACATACCTTCTTATTTTCTATTAAAACATTCTTATATGGTGTTACAATTTGATAGTTTTTGTCTTTATTTGGAATTGGTTCTATTAACATTTTAAAGAATTTTTGAGTTGCAAAATTTGGTATCTGAATTATAAAAAGAATTAGGTTATTCATTTGTGCTACACTTAGTTTAATGTATTTCATTTTTTCAATATTAATATTATAAGTTTCTACTTCTTCGTACGTTAAGATATCTTTACTCAATATTTCTAACCTACTTAACAATATTATTTCTTTAATATTTTGAACATAATTCATTAGTATATCAATATTTTCGCTTAGGTGACTAACTACAATATTTTCTTCAAACTTATAATATCTAATCCATATAAACTTTTTTCTAGAACATTTATTTTGTTTTGTATTAGGGAAATGAAAGAAATTTTTGTTACTATTGATATTTCTTTTTCTTACTCAATTGTGATTTATAAATTAATTTATTTCGGGGATCTTTGTAGTGAGTATCATTATGGGGAGTAAGTACTTTTGATATATTTATCGGATCTAGTTTATTGTTTCTTTGTGGATTTTTGACATATTTTGGATTTAAATTCACTTCTTTCCTACTTTTATTGTGGTATTTAATTCTGTTTTCTTTAAATAATTTTTGTTTTTTGTGAATTTTTGCATATTCTTTATGCGAGATTTTACCAGTATGAAAATCTATAGGCTTTTGTCCAGCACTTGAATGATAGGTATGATTATAATATTTTAATGCTAAGCTAACTAAGTCTTCCTCATTCGGGCATTTATTTAACGTTTCTTGAACTTTAAGGAGCCTTATATGCTCATTCAAGGTATTGTGGAATCTTTCAATGTCAGAATTTCCCGTATGTAGACCAGGTGTGGTAAAATGAATCTGTATATTTTCATTTTTAAAAAAATTTCGTAAATTTAAGCTATCAAAACCTCTTTCGTTATCTGTCACTATCTTTTGAGGCTTACCAGCTATTCCTATATACTGAATTAATCCATTTTTAAGATCTATCCAGTTTCTTGATCTAATGGGGATTACCTGTGCATATTTAGAAAATTTATCAATAAGTGTAAGATAGAATTTGTCTTTTCGATAGAACCAAATGTCCATATGAACTATTTGGCAGGGTTTGTCTGGAGTTTCTGTATTTTGGAATGGAATTTTAACTGGATGACGTTCATATTTAGCAAGATTACAAACGTGGCAATTATTGATTACCCTTTGTATTTCATCTTTAAATTTAGGAAAATATATAAAATTTTTTAATTCTGTGTAAACTTCATTTATGCCCCTGTGATTATTGTTGTTGTGTTCTTTAAGTATTCTTTCATGAAGTTCTGATCGATTGTTAACGTCATGTAATATTTTCGAAACTTTATGTATTCTAACTGGAGTTCTGTCGTTTCTCCATTTAATGAAAGTTTCTTGAAATATTTTAAACAAGTCCAACTCTTCAATATATACACCCACGAGTCCCCGTTTAGGCATGTGGTTGTTAAGAATGTATAAAAAGTGCTTCTCGTTGGGTTCGATATTTGTAAAAATGAGACGTTTTCTATTGAAATTTTTTTTTTGTTTCGGTGTGGTTTTGTTTTCCTTTTTTTATTATAATTTGGGTTCTGTATACAGGGTGTTTCACCGTTCGTGTGCCAAACTGAACAGGATGGTAGATCTCGGTGAGAAACGAAAAAAATCGTACGGGAGGGGGAGGTCTATTCTCAATGGTTACCGAGATATTCAAGGTCAAACAAAATTTTTTTCGACGAGTAACCAGTTCCACTTTTTGCAACATATTTCAGCGTTCGTGCAATATAGGGAGCTAAATGAAATTTATTTCTATAGGGAACCTTCAGACCTTTCAAAAAATGTTTTTTACAAAGTTTTGTGTTAATTGGTTTTAAAATTATTGTAACTCAAAGTCAAAAAATTTTGAAAAAAATTCGTCATTTTTATGTTCAAGGTCAAATATCTTGAAAAAAACCCTTATTATTTTTTAAATTTTTTTAGCTTAAATGAAAGCCTATCTTGTTCACTCTAACTTGACTTTTGTTTTATTACATTATCTTTATCCGTCCATAATTTATGAATCATAATTTAAGGGCAGTTTTTTCAAAATTAGGTGAATTTGTTGTTCTAATGAATTATTCAATTGCCTTTTGGTATGTTTTATTTGACTCTCTGTGTTAATTACTTTGTATTTCTGAAAAGGACTTATTCTAGTCCTGGTTCGGAGTTATTTTAGTCCTGAAAAGGATTTATTATAGTCCTGATAAGTAGTTATTGTAGTCCTGAAAAGAGCTTATTGTAGTCCAGGAAAGGACTTTTTTGAAATTCTGCAAAGGACCTTTTGTAGTCCTGGAAGAAGTTATTATTACCTAAAATGCCTTTTACAAATTGTTTTCGATGTGTCAGTCACCCTCCATTTTGGATACAAATAAGAGCCGGAAGAAAAGTTAAGAAAATTTATTAAAAATTAATTTGAAAGGCGCAATCAGACAAAGAGCTCCAAAATGTATTCAAAAGCATTGAAAACTACAATTAGCTCCTTCCAGGACTACAAAACGTCCTTTGCAGAATTTCAAAAAAGTCCTTTCCTGGACTACAATAGGCTCTTTTCAGGACTACAATAACTACTTATCAGGACTAAAATAAGTCCTTTTCAGGACTAAAATAACTCCGAACCAGGACTAGAATAAGTCCTTTTCAGAAATACAAAGTAATTAACACAGAGAGTCAAATAAAACATACCAAAAGGCAATTGAATAATTCATTAGAACAACAAATTCACCTAATTTTGAAAAAACTGCCCTTAAATTATGATTCATAAATTATGGACGGATAAAGATAATGTAATAAAACAAAAGTCAAGTTAGAGTGAACAAGATAGGCTTTCATTTAAGCTAAAAAAATTTAAAAAATAATAAGGGTTTTTTTCAAGATATTTGACCTTGAACATAAAAATGACGAATTTTTTTCAAAATTTTTTGACTTTGAGTTACAATAATTTTAAAACCAATTAACACAAAACTTTGTAAAAAACATTTTTTGAAAGGTCTGAAGGTTCCCTATGGAAATAAATTTCATTTAGCTCCCTATATTGCACGAACGCTGAAATATGTTGCAAAAAGTGGAACTGGTTACTCGTCGAAAAAAATTGTGTTTGACCTTGAATATCTCGGTAACCATTGAGAAAGAAATACGATTTTTTTCATTTCTCACCGAGATCTACCACCCTGTTCAGTTTGGCACACGAACGGTGAAACACCCTGTATATTCAAAGGACGTTCTAATATAGGGATATGTCTTTGATTGTCCTCGCCTGCACCATGTATAGTAGCAGCTGTAGAATTTTGTTCTTGAATCTCATTGTTATTAATTTCTATTCTCGACAATGCATCAGCAACGACATTTTCTTTACCTTTGATGTATTCTACATCGAAGTTATACTCTTCGAGTTTAATTTTCCATCTTTGGAGCTTTGAATTTGGTTCTTTCAGGTTGCTAAGCCATTGCAATGGTTTATGATCAGTTTTGACTGTAAATTTCCTACCATAGAGATATGGTTTGAAATATTGAGTGGCCCATACTATGGCTAATAATTCCTTCTCGATAGCAGAATACCGATTCTCATGGTCATTTAAAGTTCTACTTGCAAAGCAGAGAGGATGTCCTTCTTGAGAGAGGACTGCTCCAAGTGCATAGTCAGATGCATCGGTTATTAAGGTAAAATATTTGGAAAAATCAGGATATTTTAAGATAGGCTCGTTTAGAATGAGTAATTTTAAAGTTTCAAAAGATTCTTTGTAATCAGAATCTTGGAAATTGATTTTCCTATTCTTTTTTAATCTCAGAGTCAATGGCTTTGCTACCTTTGCAAAGTCTTTAATAAATTTTCGATAGTACCCAACTAGACCTAGAAAACTTTTAATTTGTTTTACAGTTTTCGGGATTGGAAAATTTACTATCGCCTTGATTTTATCAGGGTTAGGTTTAATGCCGTCCGTGGTTACAATGTGACCTAAAAACTCAGTTTCTTTTTTCGCAAATTCGCATTTATTCAATTGAACTTTTAAATTTGCTTTTTTCAAAGTTTGAAATACTTTTCTTATGGATTGGACATGTTCAGCTAAGCTTGAACTGAAAATAATTATGTCATCAAGATACACTAAACAAATTTTACCTATGTGTTCGGGTAACACTGAATTCATAAGCCTTTGAAACGTTGAAGGAGCATTTTTCAATCCAAAGGGAACTCTTGTAAATTCATAATGACCATTGGTGGTACTAAAAGCAGTTTTCGGGATATCATTTTCTAAAATTTCAATTTGGTGAAATCCCTTTGCGAGATCTAATGTAGTGAAATACAGTGATCTGCCTAGCTTGTCTAAAATGTCGTCAATATTTGGGATAGGGAACTTATCCTCTACGGTGACATCGTTCAATTTCCTATCGACGACAATTCTCCACTTTTGCTCTCCCGATGCGTCTGGTTTTTTTGGAACTACCCAAATTGGAGATGAATAAGGAGATTGGCTTGGTCGAATGATACCTTGGTCAAGCATTTCTCTTATCTGCTTATCTTGTATGTGCGTGTATATATGGGATATTCATTTTTAGTTTTAATTTCATGCTTAATTGCATGAGTAAAACTTAGGTTTGAACCTTCGTAAAAGAAAATGTTCTTATATTTCTTGATAATCGGAATTAAGATATTTTTTTCTTCTTCATTTAAGTGTTCCATTCTAAGTTCACAATATATTACTTTTTACTTTATTAATTTCATCTGGATTTTGGAAATTAGCACTAAAAGTATTATATATTTCATATTGACGTTCTTCATTTTCGTTGAAGAATAATGGGATTCAGGTTTCATTTTTTGTTATTATACATCTATTTTTATAATCTATACTAGCTTCAAGGGCTATTGAAATATTATTTCCTATGAGACCATCATATTTATCATGGAAATTAGTTTCTAGGAATTTTAACGTTTGGTTATCACCGAATTCATTAAAACTTGGAATTTCTACTTGTTTATCACATACTACATAATGTTTAAATGTTTTTAGTATGATTGGATCTGCTTTAATTAAGTATTTAGGGTTGCAAATTTTTTCATTAATAATACTCATACAAGCGCCAGTGTCTATTATAAATTTTAAGGGCCTTATTTTATTTTCGATTTTTATATAAGGTAATTCACTGTTTGGTCTAAAGTTTCCGAGGCAATTAAGGGAAAATTTTGCACAGGCCTTGACAAATACGTCCTAGAATTTGTGGAAAGATCTACATCCATAGGTTCAGGAGGGGGTAAATTATTCCGTTGATTAAAAGGGTTATTATTGTACCGTGAGTTTCTGGAACTTTGAGGGTGCTCTACATTACTTGGATACTGAAGATAGTGGTTTTGCTTACTTTTATTTTGCATTGTTTTGCTTTTTTTGTCTTGATAAAGGTAACCACCATCACTGAGAATCCTTAATGCTTCTTCTATAGATTCGGGATTTCTACTTATTAATATGGATTTCATAGGTTCCGTTATTTTATTTTTAAAAATTTGGAGCCCTATTTGTATATTATTTTTAATTTTTTCTTTTGTGTCTGTTTCAGATACATTTGCTTTTTTGCACTCAATATTTGTTTTATTATTTAAATTGCGAAGCACACATTGAATTTCGTTATAAAAACTTAAGGTATTATTCTTAAAATTAATCCCTCGTAATTCATCATATAACTGAAATGAAGTACGTTGGTCTGAAAAACTATTATAAAGGACTTCTTTTAAATCTATCCACTTTTTTATGTGGTTATGTATTTCTATAACTGTTCTAGCTCTACCAATAATTTTAGACTTAAATATAGTGTATAATATTTTCTGGGAATTTGCATCATATTTTAAAAAGGTTGGCATGAGGTCATCTACTGCATCCACAAAGGTTGTCAGTTCCTCGGTTCTACCACTGAATTCCGGCAATTTTTCTATATATTTAAGGGGTTCTATAGATAAACTTAACATACCTGTTGTATTTGTTGTTACCGCCATAGTTTTTGCTGTTGTTATTGTAGGAATAGTTGTTGTACTGGAACTTGTTGTAAGGGAAGGTCTCTGGATTTCTTCACTTTTTTTAGATTTTAACTGTGACACCCACATAAATTTTTATATTATTTATTTATTTTATTTTTTTTATTTTTTTCTTTTTCTTTATTATTAAATTATTATTATTATTATATATATTTCTACTTTTTTTTTTAAAACTTTATCATACATATCATAAAAACTGCAAGCACTTTATAGCATTTTTATCATTTAAAACTTTTAGGATATATGTAGTACAACTAATTCAAAGTGTATAATTTTTATTTATTACAATCTAATAAAATTTGTACTTTTGGAAAATTAGTGTTTTTCCTTCTTTTTTTTTTGTAAAATAATTCAATTTAATTTCACAAACATATAATATATCACAAAAAAAAATTTTATTTGAACAAACACAAAACTATTCTCACTATTTTCTTTTATTTTATTTATATGTATATATATAATTCTTTTTTATTAGTATTATTATTATTATTATTATTTTTTTTTTTTTTAATTATTTTTTTTTTTTTTTGAAATTCGTCTTAATTGCACCACATCACTTTAAATCACGATTCCAAGTGAATTTAAAATTATTTACTCGAAAAACGTTTTTATTCTTTAAATTTCCTAAAAAGATATCTCACGATTTTTGAGATATCCTACCGACTGCGCCAATTATAAAACTCGAAATTCAAAGTTTAAAAATATAAATTTATTCAGCGATATAGTAGTGACAAAAAAGAGTCTTAACTGATTTGAGTCTAAAATACAATTCCAATCTTATTTTCTAATAAGTTCTTATATATACTTTTTCCTTAAGTAAAAATAATACTACATACTCTGTTACATAAAATACAGTTTATACTTTACAGTTTAATTCATAGTTTTAATATTTCTTGGAAAGAAGGTTAAAGGATAACAACCGTTAAGGGTAAGGATATATCATGTTGTTAGCATAATTTATGATCATCGTAATTAATATAGTTTATGTAATAATAATAAAATATGTTTGGTCACATTTCTTGGAGAAAGGGTTAAAGGATAACAACCGTTAAGGGTATGATTTATGATCATCTTAGTTAATATAATTTGTGTAATAAAAGATGTTTGATCGCATTTCCTGGAGAAAGGATTAAAGGATAACAACCGTTAAGAGTAAGGACATACTATGCTATTGGTATGATTTATAGCTAATATATTTTATGTAACAAAAGGTGCTTGATCGCACTTCATGGAAAAGAGGTTACACAGCATGCGTGTTCTATATTGTAATATAGATCTTACATAAATGCTGATATGACTATAGTAAACACCGAAAAGTGATAATGATAATTATCAAATTAATGTAAAAGTGTAATGTGATATAATGTGTAATAAAGAGTAAAAGTGAGGCTGTGAAATATTAATTTAAAATATTTAATCTTTAAGGAAAAAAAATTACATTTTTTATAAAATCTGGTGATCATAATTTTAATGAATGTATATGTAATAATTCTGTAATTTTTTTTTCAAAGCGATTTAACTCCTTTTTATTAATTTTTCAGAATAGTGATTTTTAAGGAATCTTGATATAACTTTTTTTTTTGTACTTAAGATGTTTTTCCAATTTTAGTTGTTAAGTCGTTTTGGAAAAAAAAACATAAAATTGTGAAAAAATGTTTTGTTTGAATAAAAATTAGATGTGGTTAATTTTATTCAAGAAATGAAAATTTTCATAGACTTTATGAACATTAATCATCAATCATTGATATTATGAACGAATTTCATTGCACTATGGAAATTTGATGATCAGTGTACATAGTATCAATGAATAAATGAAATTTATTCATAATTTGATGAACAATATAGTTGGGCTATGAATTTTCAATGACAGTGTTCATAGTATCAATTAATGTTTCATCAATTAATGGACGACTTTTATAGCACAATGGAAGTATTCATAATATCTATGAAAATCGTTCATAAAATTTTAATTTACATATAAGAGCCCTTTTATGATTTTCGATCAAAATTCAATCGAATCGAATGAATATTCACAATAAAAAAAAATGCTTATAAAAAAAACAAATGCTAATATAAGCTATATGAATTTTATTTAAAATATCTAGTAATCTATTCTTTTTGTTTTCTATTTAACAATTTCATTCGATCAGAAAAGAGATATCGTAATAATTTTCGGTAGCAATTGAATAAAACATTAAAAACATAGATTACTAGATGTTTTAAATATATTTTTAAAAAACTTTTCTAGATAATCTACTTTTACATTGGACTTGTTAAACGCTATCGCAAAAGTCGAAAATAAGATCATTGACAGTGAGTTTTGAATTTTGGTCAATTAATTAAAATTCTTAAACAAATATTTATAATTTTTTTGTTTTGTTTTTCAGCTCGTGATATTCTTGGTAAAAAACTTTTCTTCGATCTAACCCTTTTCCTCTATATAAAAGCAGTGCACCATAAAGGAAATTTAACATTCGAAGAGCAAACATTACAGAGATTGAAAGCAACAAAAAGTTCACAAAATTTTTTTGTAAGTTCGTATTCTCACGATATTATTAACTTCTTTAATAACATTTCTTATTCAGGTCCAGAGCAAAATGAAGAGCAGTGTATACGATCGCTTAAATATGATAATTTAAGTGCTGAAGAATTTGACAGCTACTGGCAGGCCTGCAGCCAATATCGCTTAGAGGAATTTAAAACTAAATTGAAGACCGCAAAAGAAATTTTTAACAAATGGCCCGAGTATAAAAAACAGAGTGGATACCGTTTGGTAAGTAGCAACTTATCGGCTTGTAATTTTCAGAATAACATTCACATTTGTTTTTAAAGATTGATATGGACTTCACCACTGCTTTTGGAGAATGTAATGGAATTTTAAATGATTATGGCAGTAAATTCTGTAAAATTTATAACTTTCTAATGAAAGACCGAATCAAAGATAAGTCAATCAAAGCAACTTTGGAGAGCACTAATTTTGAATCTAATATCACAGGTAAAAAATACTTAATACTTTAAATTTCCTTAATGAAAATATTTAAAATCATTTTGTTTCAGATGAAATGAGTATCATTAAAATATTATGGTCTCTACATGGCTATTTGAGTCCTACAACAAAAATCGTCAAAAAGGACAAAAGTGGACATAAAAGTACGACTAGACTAACTATAAAAGATTCACAGGAAGCTTTTGTTTATATAAGTTCAACTGCACAGGGCCTTGAAAATCATATTGACTTTTTATTATCGAAAAATGAAAGTATTCAACCATTTCTGCTTGTCTTAGGAGATTTCGAAATAAACTGTTTTGAGAAATGTTTTGTGTACCTAGATGATACAAAATTAGTTTTTTCAAGTGTTCTACGAGCTATCGATATTTGTTTTAAAATATATTTTTTATTTGACATGAAGTATCCACAAGCTTGTACCCAATTTTGGGAGTTTATTCAGCTATATTTTTACAAAATTGGAAAAAAAGGACCAAATGTTACACCTAAATTGAATATTCTAATAAATGAATTAGAAAATGATAATTAATATTTTTATATTCTTTAATTTACATTCTTTCTCTGTTTAAAAACTATGTAGTTTGTTTTTATTTTTTTATAATTTTGAATTAAAAAACTAACACATTGAATTATAATCCTAAATGAAGGTTGTGAAATATACATAATATATATTTTTTTGTAAAAATTGAAAAAAAAATCTTTTATGTTAAATTTCCTGATCCTAAATATTTAGCAACATGCATCAGATTTAAATAGGTGTTTTCGAAAATGCAGTGATGCTGCCGTGATACACAATTCAGCTTACATGCTTTATACGGTGAATTGTGTATCAAGGCAGCATTACTGCATTTTCGAAAACACCGATATTTATAATATGAAGTTTTGGTAATCTGTCATCATATCAATGAAATTTGTTCATAATTTGATGAAAAATTTAGTTGGGCTATGAATTTTCAATGATCAGTGTTCATAGTATCAATTAATGTTTCATCAATTAATGGACCAATTTCATAGCACTATGAAAATTTGATAATTATTTTTCATAATATCAATGAAATTGGTTCATAATTTGATGAAAAATTTAGTTGGGCTATGAATTTTCAATGATCAGGGTTCATAGTATCAATTATAGTTTCATCAATTAATGGACAAATTTCATAGCACTATGGAAATTTGATAATTAGTTTTCATAATATGTATCAATGAAATTTGTTCATAATTTGATGAAAAATTTAGTTGGGCTATGAATTTTCAATGATCAGTGTTCATAGTATCAATTAATGTTTCATCAAATAATGGACAAATTACATAGCACTATGAAAGTTTGATGTTCAACGTTCATACTATGAATGAAGCTTGTACATTGAAGAATGACTGAGATTTATAAAAATAATGCAGAATTTTACACATATTTATTAAAACATTCATTGTTGTTATGTATGGAACATAGAAGTAGGATCTTGCTCATTAAACTATGATTGTGGTTTCATAATGCCAATGAACGCTTTCATTGGACTTATTTTAATAATTTTTTTATTAATATAATGGATTTTTTCATTTATAATATGTACCTTTTTCCAGTGCTGGATTTAGGCTTAGGCAAGTG
This sequence comes from Bombylius major, assembly GCA_932526495.1. Classification (NCBI taxonomy): domain Eukaryota; kingdom Metazoa; phylum Arthropoda; class Insecta; order Diptera; family Bombyliidae; genus Bombylius; species Bombylius major. Next base: position 22,547,255 of record OW052043.1, read on the forward strand.
AGGCAATTGCCTAGGGCGGCAGGCGGCAAATTTTAGCCTAACAAGCAAAAAAAAAAAAAAAAAAACCTCTCTTCATTGCTGTGAGTAAATAAATTGTAAGAGAGTAAATAAACTTCCATATCTAACAAGCAAAAAACAAAAAAAACCTCGTTTCGTTTTAAACTTCTTTCAAAAACCATATAACATAGTTATATGGTTTTTGCTTCTATCTAACAAGCAAAAAAAAAAAAAAAAAAAAAAAGGGCGCCATATGAGACATTGCCTAGGGCGGCATCACACTTAAATCCGCCACTGCCTTTTTCGTTCAGTGTAGTAAATAAATGTAAATGGGCAATTCTCTACGTAACGCAGACCTCATCGTACGACGTTTTAACGTGCATTTCATAAACTTGTACTAAGAAAAGATTATTTTCAATATTTCAGATCAATACCTTAATGTCTCAATATATCATACATAAAATAAAATTGAATGTTTATAACACTGGTTTTGTGCTACTAACTCTAACAGTTGTTACCCAGACTACATCGCATGAAGACAGAAAATGTACCTTTCTACTTTCCATTGAAATTTTTTGCGAACTGAATGCAACAAATATTTTGAAATGTAGGTATATGGTTTTATAGTAGAAGGTGTATTCTTTAATTGGTATTCAATAGTATCTTAAATAGATTTGTATATTTAAAAAAAACAAAAAAATTCCTTGTTACGCAGACTACAAAACTAGGCGTAACGCAGACTACAGGTAAAATATTTATTATGTATTTTAGCGAATTATTTGATGGTAAATTACGGTTTTTCCGTTTTATGTATTAAAGCATAGTTAACAAAGAAGACAGAGTAGAATCACTTCATACGAAATGTTGCTAACAATTTTAGAAGAATATAATAGTATATGTAAAATACACTCACAGTTGGGCTGAAAATAGTCCACATAATAAATCTTGAGTGAGCAAGAGAGGCAACGAATTCTCTATCGTTGTATTGTAACCAATATACCAAACTTACATATCATAGGGGAAATCATACTGTACATTTTTTATTGACATAGAAGTTTAGAAAATTTGATTTCATTTTTTAAATGTATTTATTTCAGTCAATATAATATTAAAAGTTTAATTTCTACTTTTTTTCATTAATGACTATTTAAAAATTTTGTTATGTGTCCGTTTACTATAATTTTCAATTTAAAAACTTTTATACCTAAAGGAATATTAACTACAATTTGAATTTCATTCAAAAAATCCAACAACCTAATTCTTAAAAAAATCAAATTTCAAAAATATTTTCATTCTAGTTCATTATTATTACAATATATATTTACATAATTTATAGTAATTTCTATTTCAGTATGTGAATCATTATTATACAGACAATATACCTGATTCATGACCGATCATATTTTCAATTGAAGAAAGTGTAAAAAATTTTTTCTATAAAATTCCCAAAGACCGCAAAAAAAAAAAAAGGATAAACCTTTACGACTTTCTTTTTCTAATTATATTTAGACATAGAAAATTTGTTTTTCATTCCTTTTTATTTTTACAATTTACAACTGCAAAAATATTTACAAGAACTTATATGATAAATATTGTTTTATTTTAAAAATTTAAGGAATAAGAAGATTAATAACACACTAACACCTGATAGGGCCGTCTAATACGTATTATATAGTTGGAATAGGGATAGGTATATTTTTTCTTCATATAAATATTTAGTTAGTCATATGAGAGGTGTAGGAGGAAAAGCCAAATCAGAAGTACGAAAAGCTGTAACGAGTAAATCACCATCAGCTCCAATAGTAAAAGATGCATAAAGTTTTTCTATTGTTGCATCTGAAATTCTTCCTAATATCAATATTTTATACATTAGCGAAGAAGATATAGAGAGAGATATTGACTGGAAAGATGCTAGGAATATTTCAGATATTCGTAAATTACATTGTTTTAAAGTTTCTCCTGATGAAGATATAAGTTACGCTGTAAATGAGGCAACCGTAACGCAGACCTCAACAATTGAATTCAAATTTTTTTTGTTTTAATAATTTAAGTATATTACTTTTTTCTTGTCATGGTGTTCTTTTAATAATAATAAAAGAGAATACAGAACCTTTACTTATTTGGAGTTTTTTTCTTAGCACAATTAAACTTTTTCACTTTCGTGCGTAACACAGACTACAATTATTTGGACTGAACTTTAAAATTACATCATGGTCGAACAAAAAAAAATCATTCAAACTTTGTAATAAATTTAATCAGAGAAGTCTATAGGAACAATATTAATGTAATTAGATTTTTAGAAAAAAATATCCAATGATTTTTTTTTCATTCTTACTTTATTGTAAAGATTTTATCAAACTTTATTGGTTATAAGTCAAAATTGTTACGTTTCGTATTTGTATCATTTAAATATATTTTTTCTCTTATTTTTATATGAATTATTAAAATTAGATGTCTTCTCTACTTTCAATTTTCAAATTTTCACTAAGAGGTTTCACTTCCGCGAGAATTACCCAAATACATCATTTTTTTTATATTTAATATTTATACATAAGTACTGTACATGACAGTTAAAGTGGACACTTCAATAAATATTAAGGTCAAAGAATTACGGTTTTTGGTCCACGGGATGCTGAGATATCTTTTTTTGAAAAAAAATTTTTAAAATTTCCATATAAAATGTGGCAATCAGGCAATCCTAGGGTTAAGCACTTTGAATGATAGTGAGGCTATATTTTGCATCGGCTTTTATGTCACTCTTTACTTTCCCGCCCCCCCCCCCCCCCTTCTGCAATATGGTGGGATTTTCCAAAAATTAAATTTCAAAAATTTTCCCAAAAAACAAGTCCTTCAAAATCCTAGAACATACACCCAGAAAAATAAACATGGGTAAATTACCAAAACCGACTTAGGTAAGTTTTTTTTATATGAACCTAAGAAAGTTAGTGTATTTTACCAAAAAGTTTTGGTAAGTTACCCATGGTTTAGGTAGCAGAAACTTAGGTAAATTGCCCGAAAAGGCTTTGGTGATGTACCTAAGTTGAATTTGCCAATACATTCTAAGTTACTTCACCTTATACTTAGGTAAACTAGCATTATCACATAGCAACAAAAAATGGAAGCAAACAATTACAAAACTACCTAAGCATATAAGCTAATTTAGCCTAAGCTCTACAGCAATTTTACCTAACAATAAGTCTTATTACCTAAGCAAATAAGCCAAATATATGGACTAGCCTAGTATTAAGGCAAATTACCTTAGTTCTTAGGTAATTTACACTTACAATGTTTAAATGCCGTTATCAAAATTATAGTACGCACTTGTTGCAGTCAAAAATATACATTGTCTTGCATTGCGTATTTGAGTTTTAAAGTGACCTGACGTGATTTATGTTATAAAAGTTGGAATTTTCAATTGTAAAATAAGTGTAAAGTGAATATTTTATTAGAACACATATTTCATCTCAGGAAAAAATAAAAAGCCACCTAAAGGAAAACTTTGGGATCGATATCAAGGTCGAAAGAAATCCTTGAAAAAATTAAGTGGGTACAACAAAACCAAAAGGTTGATATATGAGGTGGAGCAATTAAAAAATAATGGATCAACAGAGGTTGATTACTCATTTCAACTTATTACTAAACACTGGATTATATAATTCTTTTCTTTTTGCAGAACTTTGATAATTTATCAAAAGAAGAAATGGAGAGTATTTGTACTCAACTAAAGTACATTAGGGATTGGAATGAAGTGCTTTCTAAATGGAAACAAACAATAACATTCAGGAGACAAAAAATCAATGAACCAGGAAGGTCATTGGCGGAAATTTTGGAAGAATGGCTATTATTTAAATATTCAAGAGCAAATGAACTAGTAAAGTATTTTATTATTATTATATTATCATTGTTATTATTAATTTTTTTAAATTTAATATACTATAATTCAATTACATTACATATTCATTATTCATTCAAACATCATTTAAACCCATTCAAATATTTATTTATTTTTATAGGTTGATATTGATTATGCATTCATATTTCCCAATAATAACTTTCATTTTAATTTGTGGGAACGTTTTTGCGAAGTAGCAAATGATATATTTAAAGCAACCATAAAAGATGCTGCAACAAAAAATCTTTTAAAAATGTTTAAAGACAAAAAAAATGATATGAATGCTGGTAAATAAATACTTAACAATAGTGTTGAAAAATATTTTGAAAATACTAAATACTCACTGAAAAATATTCCGATCTTCTAATAATAGTAAAATTTATTTTCTTTTTTCAGATAATGTGCATATTTGCTACTTGAAGCTATTGCATGCCATTTGATTACCATCTTCAAATATGGTGAAAGGGCGATTTGTAAAATATACAATCCATGATTCGCAAAATGCATTCACACTGGCTCTTTCTTCAAGTAATCAAGTGGATTCTGTTCTGGACAAACTAACGGATCAATGTTTTATCAACAAAGATACAATACAACCTATGATCATCGTTACTGGATCTGACTTTAACTACAATAACTTTTTCGTGGTAATTAATAATGTAAAATATAAATTTAATTCATATTTGGAAGCGATCCAGTGTTGCTTCAAATTTTTTTATATTCTTAACATACAATATCCAAAACAATGTGTATATGTATGGAAATTTTTGCAAAGGTTTTTTTTGAAATTGAGGATATTGATGAAAAATTACCAGTTGTCGAGACTTTTATTAAAGACTTAAAAAATAAAATTCAATTAAAATAAACATTTTTTAGTAACCATGTAACCATTGAAATTTTAAGTTTATTAAGACATTTTTGATCGGAGATTATTTTGTTTTTTATAGCCCTAAATACTTTATAATGATTCATATGTATTGGTTTTTTTTTGTATAACTATTGTAATAAAAATAGTACCCACAAAGTCTTTGTATCTTTAACCTATTTACGAAATTTTTCATGTAAATCTAAAACTAAAAAAAAATATAAATAGAAAATAATATGTAAATAAAAATATACATATGTATATGTGTAAATGTATAAACTATAAATAATTATATAATGTAAAAAACATTATTCAAAAAAAATTTTTATTCTTTACAAAGTTTTCAGAGGAGTTTAAGTAAAATACCTTAGTAATAGGGAGAATATACATACATATGTATATATCATATATCAGCTTACAATTGTGTGGAAACACATAAGTTCTTTGATAAGGTGCCTTATTTCGCTTGGTCTAGTCAGCTTAAAAATTGTTTAAATTAGCTAAGGTTTTACATTGTTCTAGCTAAAACTTGTGGTAAATCACCTAAGTTCTTAGGTAAAAGACCTAATTCCCCTTGGTTTAATCAGCTTAGAACTTGTTCAAATTAACCTAACCTGCTAAGTTTCAAATAAACATTTACCTAAGATTTTTTGTTACTTTACCTAAACATAATAAGGTAATGTACCCTTGAGTAATTTGGTATACTGCCTAAGGCTTAGCAAATTAAGCTTAGCAACTTATGCAAATTTATTAGACAATTTTTGTAAGGTTGGATGAATAACACCATAGGAATAAGCTCGTTCACATCTTGATTTTAGCTAATTTCACCTTGTTTTTTCGTTCAGTGTAGATTTGTAAAAATTCCACTCCTTATATGAGATATACACACATGGTGATGCTATATTTTGAAACGAAGTGTAACAATTTGCTTATTTTTTCAGGCTTTGTTTTAAGCATATGTTAAACATGTGTCCTACATATGTATATGGAAATTTTAAATTTAAATTTCTTATGCTTATTATATACTGTGGTTTGATTTCTTAGAAATAAAGTGCTTATTCAACTCATCAGGATTCAAATTGCAAGATTCCGAAATGAATTAGAAACCTATCCTAATCTGTTTAAATTTTTACACAACTTTTTTGGGGAAAGTTTATAATTAATTACACTGACTGTTGTAGTAGGTAGTTCTTTTTAGATTTCCTGACTCAAGCTACAACTTTGTTTCCCAAGGCTTTAAACATAATCCAGTCTTCGATTAAGCGGTAACCTTTTCATCTAGAAAATGAATTGTTTCTTTCAATAATTAAACGTTTGGTGTTGGTGTTAAACCACGGAGTGACTCTGGAAATTTTCGAAATCTGCTTCTTATGGCTGTATGACACGGTATTAATATTATTGGCAATTTTAAGTACTTAAAGAAAGAGACGGCCGATTTGAGAAACAGAGACACACTATCAAAATCATTTGCCGGTATCTCTGTTTAAAGTTGTTAAGTAAATGAAACAAATATTAAGAGACTATAATTATACACAATTTGTATTGGTATGTAAATTGTATTGTTAGGTTATAATTGATTTTACAATATATACATATATTATTATTACTTCACTAGTTCACTATATCAAGTTGAAGAAGAGACTGACTATCAATTTCAATTCAATTACAATTCAAAGTCTAATCTTATGATTTACAGTTTGACCTTGTATATACCTATTACATAATACCATATAATTATATACAATTTTGATTGGTATGTAAATTGTATTTATTTAACACTCCCCCTATCAATGCAATTTACATGTACATATCTATATATCAAGAATTCAACTATCCAATTCAAAAAAATTCAAATATCAATTATCTAAGCCTAATAATTCAATACATTTTTCGTGCTTATTCTTCTGCAATCCTTTTGTCATAATATCTGCTGCCATATCGCTTGTTGAAACATATGTGACGTTAATAATACCTTCCTCTTGTTTTTCCCTGCAGAAATTATACCTAATATCAATGTGCTTTGATCTCTCATAGTGAACATTTCCTTTCGAAACCTTAATGGTACTTTGGTTATCGCATAACACTGTGATCGGTTCTTCACAATATACCTTAAAATTCAGTTCTCTTAAAAGCCTTCTTACATAAACAATTTCCTTAGTTATTTCTGGCAATGCTACATATTCAGTTTCCATAGTAGATAATGCTACAGATTTTTGCTTTTTAGATTTCCAACAAATAGGTCCTTCTGCCATAAAAATAACGTACCTGAACATGATTTTCTATCTTCAACATCACTTGCCCAATCAGAATCAACGTAGTATTTCAAACTTTGTCCAGTTTTTCTGTACTTTAACGAGTAATTCATGGTACCTTTCAAATATCTTAAGACTCGCTTTGCCATTTTCCAATGTACATATATTATCCTTGGTTGTACACAATATCTGCTTAACATGTTAGTTGCAAATGAAATATCAGGTCTTATCTTATTGGCAATATATGTACATTAATGCACCAATCAATTCTCTATATGGTCGTTGCATCATTTCTTTGCGTTCTTCTTCTGAGATTTCATCACAATTTAGAGGTAATTTTTGGCTCATATCTATTGGCGTTAATACAGGATTAGCTTCCTTCATTTTAAACCTTTTCAATAGTTTTTGAATATATTGGACTTGATTTATTTCTATTTCACCAGTATCTTATTCACGTGTTACTGAAATTCCTATGTTTGACTTTGACAAGATCCTTCATCTCAAATTTCATTGAAAGTTGTTTCTTTGTTTCTTCTGGGATCCGGAAAATTCATCGGCAGCAATTCTTCGCCAGCAATTCACCACCAGCAATTCTTCGCCAGCAATTCATCGCCTCAATAATTCATCGCCACAGCAATTCACCGCCAGCAATTCTTCGCCAGCAATTCACCGCCAGCTATTCTTCGCCAGTGTATTTTATCGTCATATTATGAAAATTTTTTAGGAAAAATTAATTTTGTTGATTATGTGTATAATTATAACATATTGTATTAAAACATAAAATCTTTGTTTATATGTATATTTTGTATTCAAGATATCATTTTGTTTTTTTTTTTTAAATTTCAATATTGATTTGCATGTTATTCTATGACTGAAATTAGTACTTATACTTTTTATGTAGATATATAGGTATTTATTTCGTATTCCCTTCAAGAATTTTTTTAACTAGTAGGTATACTTTAATAGATATATATATATTTATTGTTAAAATTCTCGAAGGGAATACGAAATAAATACCTATATATCTACATACAAAGTATAAGTACTAATTTCAGTCATAGAATAACATGCAAATCAATATTGAAATTTAAAAAAAAACAAAACAAAATGATATCTTGAATACAAAATATACATATAAACAAAGATTTTATGTTTTAATACAATATGTTATAATTATACACAAAATCAACAAAATTAATTTTTCCTAAAAAATTTTCGTAATATGACGATAAAATACACTGGCGAAGAATTGCTGGCGGTGAATTGCTGTGGCGATGAATTGTTCAGGCGATGAATTGCTGGCGAAGAATTGCTGGCGGTGAATTGCTGGCGAAGAATTACTGGCGATGAATTTTTCTAGACCCGTTTCTTCTAACAATTTAATACAGTTTGATGCCAACAATAAATCGTCAACGTAAACCAAAATAATGATTTTCTTTCCATTTTCATTTTTCACATATAAATAAGAATCACTATACATTTGTTTCATTTTTATACTTTTCAGATATTCACTCAACTTTTTGTACCATTGTCTTCCTGCTTGCTTCAATCCGTAAGGAGGTTTCATCAACTTACATACTTTATTTTCATTAAGTCTTCCATCTGATGGATACAAAGGTTGTTCCATATAAACTTCATCATTTAATTCACCCTGTACATAAGCACATGTCACATCCATTTGGTGCAAATGCATTTCCATTTCGCACATAAAGCAAATTCACCGATTCAGATCTTGCAACTGGAGCAAAAACTTCTTCATAATCGACTCCACTTTCGTGTTCACATCCTCTGACAACCAATCGAGCTTTATATTTATCTATAGAACCATCATTTGCATATTCAATAGAGTAGACCCATCTGTTCGTCAAGACTTTCTTTTCTTTTGGACGGTCGACCAATTCCCATGTTTCGTTTTTCTATAAGGATTCTAATTCTAATTTCATCGCTTCAATCCATTTTGTTCGGTCATGTCTCTTTACAGCTTCCTCAAATAAAACAGGATTATTAATTACTTTATCAATTGCAAAATTTACCTTTTCAGTCCCAATAAAAACTATCTTGGCCTTCCTCTCCCACCGGTTCTAACAATTCTGGGTGGTCCTTGCCTCCGTCTTATAAGTGTGGGAGTATCTGTGTCATCGACATTCGATTCTTCAAATACATCATCCGAACTTGACGATTCACTTTTCAACGGTGAACTTTCTGGTGTCATAAAATCTTCTCTATCTCTTGTTTACATTCATGTTCAATTTCATTGTTCTGCATATAATTTTCTTCTATTTCCAGCATTTTATTATCGTCTTCATTCTCACAATTAACAATTTCATTTAACTAAAGATAGTGCTTCGGATCCGTTTTCTCAAATATTTTTACATCACGCCGATTTACAATAGATTTTGACCTGCCATCCCACAGTCTATATCCCTTTGATTCCTTTGAATATCCTACGAATATGTATTCTTCACCTCTTGGATTTAATTTGGATTTATGTGGACCTTTCTTCAATGCAATGGTTTTGCTACCGAAACCTTTTAAAAATGATGCGTCTGGCTTTCTATTTGTCCAAATTTCATATGGTGTTTTATGGATTTTTGAACTTATGGGTCTCAGTTCATAAACTTTTTGGTAATTCTGACTCTATTAACATACACCTTGCCATATTTAACAATGTTCTAATCATTCTTTCAGCGACACCATTTTGTTGGGGTGTATATTCAATCGAAAATTGTCTTCTAATACCTTGTTTTTCCAAATACTCATTAAATTCTTTGGACTTATATTCCTTTGCATTGTCCGTTCTCAAACATTTAATTTTCTTACCAGTATATCGTTCGGCGTACTTTTGATAATTTTTAAAAGCGTTAAATACTTCAGATTTGTGCTTCAAAAACGCTACTTTAACAAACCTTGATTTACTATCTACAAATGTTACAAAATATTTTGAACCACCAATGATTCTTGATTAAATGGACCGCAAATATCTGAGTGTATGGTCATGTGTCGTGATAAGAATTTATTTGTATAATGGAATTCAAATGCACATTCTATGATAGAAACAGCTGGAAATGAAAAGATTGATGCATATGGGGTTGGATCAGTTGTGTTGAATTTGTCAAAAATTAGAGGTTATATAGACAAAGACGATTTACTAGAGACCATACACTCAGATATTTGTAATTCTAGAGCTAATACATGCAGTATAAACAGGGACCTTTGGAACCTGTGCACTGCTTTTATTAGGGTAAAACCAAGCGATGCCTCACGGTATCGTAAACATGGTTGGACTCTAGATAATTTGCAGATCGTACGGTCTCGTACCGACGACAGATCTTTCAAATGTCTGCCCTATCAACTATTGATGGTAGTATCTTGGACTACCATGGTTGCAACGGGTAACGGGGAATCAGGGTTCGATTCCGGAGAGGGAGCCTGAGAAACGGCTACCACATCTAAGGAAGGCAGCAGGCGCGTAAATTACCCACTCCCAGCACGGGGAGGTAGTGACGAAAAATAACAATACAGGACTCATATCCGAGGCCCTGTAATTGGAATGAGTACACTTCAAATTCTTTAACAAAGACCTATTGGAGGGCAAGTCTGGTGCCAGCAACCGCGATAATTCCAGCTCCAATAGCGTATATTAAAGTTGTTGCAGTTAAAACGTTCGTAATTGAACTTGTGCTCCATACGGGTAGTACTCCTAATATATTGGTTTGTACGTTACCTTTTGTATGCGAGCGTATTACCGGTGGAGTTCTAATATATAATTATTCATCGGAATTTTTATTTATAACTCCTTTTTAAACCTGCTTCAGTGCTCTTCACCGAGTGTTGTTGTAGGCCGGTACAATTACTTTGAACAAATTAGAGTGCCTAAAGCAGGCTCGAATTGCCTGAATACTTTGTGCATGGAATAATGGAATAAGACCTCTGTTCTACTTTCATTGGTTTTTAGATCAAGAGGTAATGATTAATAGAAGCAGTTGGGGGCATTAGTATTACGACGCGAGAGGTGAAATTCTTGGACCGTCGTAAGACTAACTTAAGCGAAAGCATTTGTCAGACGTATTCTTGAAATCAATTGAATATTTATTTACCATTCGAATAGTTTACAAGCATTGATTAATTATTATACATAGATGAATTATACAAAAGAAAAAACTGGAACGCTAAAACAAATAATGCTTTTTACTCTCGCACCCATTTTAAAAACAGTTACTTATTTACATTCCTGATACACAAACCTCACCACTAAATTTGAATTTGAAACAAATTGTAACGATCGGTTTTATTGTGAGATTTTATTCTGTATGGGTAATTATTCATATTTTTCATATTTTACCCCAATATGCAATTTGGAAGATAATCTTCCGGAAGAAAGGAAAGCGATATCTTCCACGCGATAACATATTGAATGGTCCCAGTAAACAATTCCTATCTTCCGCGATTGGAATACGTTTCGCCCCGGAAGATATCTCTATCTTCTGCGATATCGTATTCTTCTCGCGGACGTTACGTCCATCGTAAGCAGATGGTTATCTTCGGCGAAACGCCAAGAAGATAATTAGAAGATACGAGTAGAAGATAGGAATTCGAATCGCTAGGAAGATAAAAAGACGAATTGAAAAAGTATCGCGGAGGAGTATTGCTTTCCTATCAGTAAAGCGTTACGTATTTTCATCTCCAAGGCGATTCGCATTCTTATCGCTAGTACGAGAGGAATTCTTTATTTAAACTACAAGAAATTTTTTTTCATAAAGATTGACAACATACAAAAACAAGAAATTTGTAATTTGAATTCATGAATTTATTTTCATTTTCAAATTAAAAAAAACTAATATTAATAACAATAAGTACTTAATAATAAAAAAAGAAATAAGAAAAATATATATTGTTGATATACTGGCATCACAGTGAGGGAGGCGCTGGTTTGGTTGTTGAAACTGGTGTTTTAGCTGTAAGAAATAATTGATATTTAAAAACATATTTCCATTATTAAATAATAATAATAATAATTATACAAACCGGAATTGATTTGAAGAAAGTCATTGTAGGTGAGCACTTAACTTTGTGTTTCTCGTACTAGCTGGCTATCCTGTTTTCTTCAAATGAAGAGGATGCCATTTTTCTATGTGACATGGACAAATTGTTTTACAAAAAGAAACTATTATACTTTTTATCCTATTAGGTAATTTATTTATATGATATAAATAAATATATAATTTTCCACTTACCCTGAATTTATATTTACCTCGTTTTGAAATTCTAAAAGTTTTTTAAATTTCACTTTTTTAAAAACATACTTAAAAAAACACACTTTAAAAAACACTGCACTATAAACTTAAATTTCAACAATTTAAAACGAAATAACCAAATTTTAAATTTTATTTTGGGGGTATTCGCGATGTGGTGTATTTGTTAATAGTAAGTATCTATATACACCACGTTATCCCTTACTTATCGTTCTGAAGAGAAAAGGAAGATATATTCATCGTCCTTTTATCGTCAAGAAGATAAAACAGTAACATTTATCGTCTTTCTAACATAGCTGCGATACTACATTATTGCTTTTTTATCTGAAGGAAGATAGAAGGAAGATACATATCTTTCGCTTCTTCTTATTATCAGCAAAACGAATTGAATTCTTATCGCCTTTTTTTCGTCCATATGATATCGCGTCAACAATAGAAATACGATAAAAAGACGATAAAAATTTCGCGTGGAAGATATCGCTTTCCTTTCTTCCGGAAGATTATCTTCCAAATTGCATTCGGGAATGAATGCATATTATGAACCGTTATTAATTTTTGTATTATTTTGTTACTTCTCTTTTGTTGTTTTTGTAATGTACTTATATTGATATTTGAAGAATATTGTTTTTTGTTCCTAATAATCACCATCATGTGTCGCGATAATTTATTTAATATACTAATTGTTGGTGTACTAATTTATTTGTTATTGTTGTGTTTTTATAAATATAAAATCGGCCATTTTATTTAAAAAAGATGATTCCGATTGAAATTAAATTAAATAGTTTTACGATAAATAAAAAAAGAACATTTTTGGGGTTCAATTTTTAAAATAACTAATAGATTTTTTTTACTTTTTCTTAAAATTTTAAAATAAAATCAAGAAAAATGTTTTGTAGTAATTTTAAAATTTTAATAATCGAATTTCTTATAATTTTGTTTTGGCTTATTGAAAATCAAGCTTAAAGTTTATCATCCAGATGTTATTTTTCAAAATTGTGAATTAACAAATGATCAAAATTTAAATCGTGTTTATAAACTATGTAGAAATATAATACTAAGTGAAACAGATGAAATATTTGGTGATCCATCTGAAAATAATGATGTACGATTTATAAATTGTAGTATGGAAACATTTCCGAAATGTTTTTCAAGATTACTTCATTCAACAAGACATTTAACAATACGTAATTGTAATTTAAAACAAATATCAAATGAATTTAGTGAAAATTTATCACATTATTTATATATCTACATTTGATTTAAGTATAGAAATCTTTTAACAGTATTACCAAAATATTTATTTAAACTCAACAAAAATTAAAAGTTTTTAAATTATCTAATAATAAAAAAGAATATTTAGATTTTAGTGTATTAAATAGAAAAACTGAATTAAAAGAATTATATTTACAACAAAATCAATCAATGTCATTAAATGTTGATTTGTTAAAAGAATGTGAACTTTGAGAGAAAATTGGTTTAAGTGATATTCAATTAAAAACATTATCAGATAGATTTTTTGAAAATAATCGACGTTTAAAAGAAGTTTTATTGAAAAATAATAAATTCATAACATTAAATAATAAGGTGTTATTTTCCCAACAAAATATTCTTTCATTTTTCTGCCACTATATAGAAATATGGGGTCTAGGAAAATTCATCGCCAGCAATTCTTTGCCAGCAATTCACCGCCAGCAATTCTTCGCCAGCAATTCTTCGCCAGCAATTCATCGCCTCAACAATTCATCGCCACAGCAATTCACCGCCGAAATCCCAGATCCCAGAAATATGTACTACACCATGTAATGAATGTACACATTCGCTACTTAGCTTACTCATATTGAATGGTAAAATATGAAAAATATGAATAATTAACCATACAGAATAAAATCTCACCAGAAAACCGATCGTTACAATTTGTTTCAAATTCAAATTTAATGGTGAGATTTGTGTATCAGGGACTCTATTCTCGAAACCACTCGTAACTTTAAGTATACGTAAAATCACCATTTACGAGTGGTTTTGATGTATGGTGTATTCCCGAGATCCGCATACGTAAATATTCGAATGAAAACCATATTTGCACTCATAACTACTTACCGAGTACTATGTTAATACTGTCTAAAATAAATATATACATAGTTATTTAATATAATGTATGTATGTATATACTCGTACTATATATTATATATTACATTAAAAAACTATAAAAGTAAAATTATGAATTAAAAATATTATATTAATAATAAATATAGCAATTATTGATACAATCCTTTAATTTCATCCACCATACACATTTTATTAATCTGAGTAATTTTACAAATTTCTCTTCGATATTCTCAAAATAATTATTAAATTAAAAATATTTTTTTTAAGAATGTAGGGTAGACTGGGGCACAATGGCCATAGGGGCACATTAGCCACCCATACATTTTACAGCTCCTGGATGTCTTATAAATTCGTAAAGCTAATAAATTATACCGTGTTACTATGGATTTATATCATACAAACTTTGACCGTTCTAAGTGAATAATCGTGGTGGTCGTTTGTGTTTTAGTGTTTCATAGTGTTCTTTGTAAATATTTGAGAAAAAAGTAAATTTTGATTATTATTTCTATTTGATAAAATTTTCTTTGTGCTATTTGAATTTATTCAACATTTAAGTGTTATGAGTTAAATAAGTAGTTAGTATTTACACAAAATGTTTATTTTTTTCAAATATTTTAAAATATTTCCTTTGAACCCATTAGGGGTACTTTGGCCAGTACAGAGGTGGGGTAGTTTGGCCATACGTTTTATGGACGACGTATTATCTGTAAATGAAAAACATTCATGCCAAGTCCATTTTTTGAGGAAAAAAACATTTTCCAGTATTTTTCACTATCCTGTACTTCAGGATGTGGCAGAAGTTTGAAGAGATGACATTGAAATAAATAACTTAAGACTTAAATGTATTTTACGTTTCTTTTTTTGTGATTTTTTTGTTATTAGTTCTAGATAATGAACTTTGTATTGTTTTTAAAACTGTATTTTATGTTATTTCTAACAAACTTTATTGTAACTTTACACTCAGCCATATATGTGGTAATTTTTACAAATTTTGAATACCTGACCAAAGTGCCCCATGTACTGGGCCAATGTACCCCACTCCTGGGGTACATTGGCCAATCAATCGACTTCTGAAAAATCGCGGAAAAATGCACGAAAATAAAAACACTAATAATAAATAATTAGGGAAAACAGAGTTAACGAATCACATAATCAAATCGCTCTTCAAATGATTCTTTAAAATAGAAAATTTTTGGTGATTTGAAAAAAAGGGCCAATGTGCCCCACTCTACCCTACCTACCTGACGCCTTTTATGAATGAGAATGTATATATTATACATACATATACAAGGTGTTTTTTTTTTTTTTTTTTTTTTTCAAAATATAGAGAAATAATTTGGAATAAAAATTGTAGATATATGGTACAAATAAATTCCAAAATAATATAAAAAAAAAAATTCTAAATGACCCTGTACATTTTTATGACAAATATGAATAACCTGGACCAAATTTCATGAACTTGCTATAAATATGCACTTATCACTTTATCTTGGCATATTTGAAATTGTTACTTAAAACCATCAATTTCAAAAAATCCAAAATTAATTTTTTAGTAAGAAGAAAATTTAAAAAAAAAAAACAATAGATTCAATTATATTTTTGAAGAATAAATTCAAAAAAAGTGCCAGCTATAGTGAGGTTTTCTTAATTTAAAATTTGAAGAAAAAAAACTAATTTTTTGCTAGTCAGTGAGGTTTTTTAAATTTAATATTTGAAAAAAAAAATTAATTTTTTATATCAATTTTGAAAAGTGCTAGGCAGTGAGGTTTTTTAAATTTAAAATTTGAAAAAAAAAAACTAATTTTTTATATCAATTTTGAAAAGTGCTATAGGCTACTGCCAGGATTTTATGTGTATATCTTTAAATATTTGGGAAACTATTCGAAATTTTTTAAAATACTTATATTTTCTGAATTGCTTTGGAAATATAGTAAGTATATATTATATGTAAATATAATAAATTTTTTTTTAAAACTACATATGTACGTATATATACATAATATTTACAAAGTGAATGAAGACTTTTTTATTTTTGTTGGTTTGAAATTTTTTCCGCTTTTTTTTAAGAAGTCATCTACATTCTTCCCAAGTTTGAGTTTTATCCTTTTATTTCAATTTGTTTTGGTTTGACTGCAAATATGGCATATTTTAGACGTTGCGTTTATCCAAATTGTTCTTTTACCTATATAAATCAGGATCATTTTTAAGTTTTTTCAAGTTTCCTTCCGATAACAGAAAAGAAATGTGGGTATTGCACTGCGGCGGAGAACAATTTAGAAAAAGAATTGAAGGGCTTAAAAATATTTTCATATGTCAAAATCATTTTAGAACAGAGGATATTATAGAGCGTGGAAGTTCTAGAGTTTTAAAATCAAGTTCAATTCCTTTGCCTTTTGAAAAACATTTTTGTAGTTGTTCGTAATTAAACGTAGATCCTTTATGTAAACCTGGTGATCCTGTTAATCGTCGTTTCCCAGTTAAAAAATTAAAACTTTCCCACACAACAGAAGATTTTGTCACAACAGTTATCTCGAATCCCTGCAATGCTGATCCTACCTCACCTCCTTTAATTGTAAAACGTGAGGCAAATGTAAGAACTTACATAAGGGACTACACAAAATAACACTTTAAAAAACCAAAACAAAATCTCCAGAAATGATGTTAAAAAGCTTCTTTGTAACAAAAAACCAGAAGTGAAAACCTTCATTTTGTCTCAATTTTTTCATAAAAATAAAGTACAGTGGACAAAGAAAAAAAGAAATATTTTTCAAAAATTATATTTCAAATCGACAGCGTGCTAAAGGCATATGACAAATATGGGATTTGCAATGCCACACACGAGCACAATATTGCGTTGGAATAGCAATGTTGTATTTCCAGTTTAGGTTTATCAATCTTTTGAAGGAAAAATGTCAGAAAATGACAGATATCGAAAAAAAAAATGTATTTTGCTTTTCAATGAAATGTCTTGTAAGATGGAAATAGAGTATTCATCTAAAGAATACATGGTTTTTGGTCTAAAAGACTTAGGAGGAGGGAATAGATACCCAAATATTGCATCCTCTGTTCTACTTCTCATGATAAGAGGTTTAAATAGCAATTGGAAACAGTCCATTGCTTTATTTTATCGGGAAAGTCACTGTGGATGAGATTGTTCAAATACTCAAAAATGCTGTTGAACTAATCTCGAACATAGGTTTCAATGTAATTGCTATAACAGGGGATCAGGGAACTTCAAAATAAAGTGCTTACAAAAGTCTTATTTGTGATAAGAATGAGCCATATACCTATACATATAATAGATAAAAAAGTAATGTTACTTTTCAATGTTCCTCATTTGATAAAAAGTGTGAGAAATAATTTATGTAAGGCAGATATTAAAGTTGAGGATAAAATTATATCGTGGACCATTTTAGAAAAAATTTTTAACAATGAGAAAAATAGTACATACTCTATAAGCATGTTTCAATTTATCTGAAAAACATATTTATCCAAATGCATTTGAAAAAATGAGCGTCAAATTAGCCACTCAAGTTTTCAGTTTGAATGTTTCTGCAGGAATAGAACTGGGTACAGCTCTAAATGTATTCAAAGAAGAGGAAATTGAGAAAGCATCATATACCGCAGAAGCATTCAGAAAACTTAATAATCTTTTCGATAATTTGAACAGTGTTGTTGGATTTACAGCAAACCCTCAAAGAAATACCTTATCTGAAAAAGAACCTGGGAAAAAAGTCATTGAAAATTTAAAAGAGGGAAAAGCATGGATAGAAAAATAGATTCATTTAGGAAAGTTCAGAAGATCACCAAGTTTTGACGGTTTAATTCAAACAATTAATGGGATTTTATTAATATGGGAAAGTCTGAAAAACAGTCAAACTTACTTAATCACTTCGAGATTAAACCAAGATTCTCTTAGAAAATAGCATATCCATATTGAGAAGAAATAAAGGAAATTATGAGAAAAATCCTTCACCTTATAGAATTTCTAGAAATATAAAGCAAATGGCATTTCAAAATTATGTATCCGTCTCTGCAAACTGGGTATGAGGTTTCCGATGCAGAAAATTTACTTTCAAACTCAGCAGAATTTATTTCTGACCTAACCGATGAAATAGTAGCTGCTGATGAGAAAAAAAGAAGAGAGGAAGTAGAAGAATTTTTAAAAACGACTTTCGACGATTTAGAATCAGACGACGAAATTGAAGTTTTTGAACATGTTGAAAGTGAAGATGAAGAATCTGGAAATGAGCAAGAGATTCCAGATATAAAAAATTCATTTTTAAATAATGTAACTGTTTATTTCTCTGGGTACGTGGGAAAGAAAGTTTCTTCAAAATACAAATACGAAGTTTGTACGAACTTCATTTTGGCAAAAGAAGAAACAATTGTATATGCATGTGGACAAAAAGAAAAAGAAAAGAAAAAACCATACCATCAATATATGTATAAAGGATATAATTGCAAAATCTATGAAATACATTATCTATTCTGTATACACTATACAGTATAATATATCTATATGTCATATTATTTAATGATCAGTATTTTAACGGACAAGTTGTATACCTATATAATTTTTGAATGCATTGACTCATAATTTATATACGCGATTATATGTACATATTGTGTATGTACGTTTTTCGTTTTTGCGATCTGTATTTTTATTTTTTTTTTTGTATACGCAATTTCCACATTGGCTCTAAACATCCACGTTATTATTATTGTATATATTTATGCACTTAAACACTCATACTCAGTGATGTTAACTCTCCATTATCTTGTTTATGCACAACAGTTAAAACGTTTTAACGCTAAAACGTTTTAAACATCGTTTTGAGATAATACACTTTGATTGGTGTTTATGCATAGTACAACATTTCGTTCTTACTCAAAACGTTTTGAGTAATGTCACCTGGTTGTTCTGGTGTTGTTGTTCATACAGTGTTATCACCATAGATTTTTGTGATTTATTTCGAATGCCAGTAACTTCTCTCTTCTTGAAAATATCTTTTTTTTTTTCAAACACTGAAAAAAATGTTGTTTTTTTTAAATTTTATCTTTTTATGCCTCTAAATAACACTTGTTTACTTGGTTCTACAATTAATAATAACCGCACATTAAATGTTATTTGAAAATTTAATGTAACGTTACTAACACTACTCTAAAACCTCATATCGATGTTTTGTGGCTTACCAACACTATTTTGAAATGTCAAATATGACAATTCACTTAAAACGAAGTAAGTGTTTATGCACATTTTAAAAACGAAATGAAATTTTAAATGCGGATTTAATAGTGTATTAACTCAAAACGACGAAGAGCTTTAATGCGTTTTGAAATTTTGTTTATGCATCCGTATTAAGTCAAGACGGAGTGAGTTAATGCGAAGTAACGCTTAGCATAAACAAGATACATGACTAAATTACTGTCTCTATTGTCTAAAATTCCTGTTTTTCACATCAAATTACTGTACGCACAAAAGAGGTATATATTAAACGAAAGGAAAAGTCAAAAATTATTTTTTTATGTTCTAGGAACTTTATTTAATCAAAAAAACAATAATAATAATAATTCATAAAATTGAAAAACGAAACAAAAACTTTAACAAAATAATAATAAAAACATATTTTTCCCAACTGATCTAAACACTTTGTAGAAAAAAAACTAATTCTATTAAATTTCAATTTTTAATTTCTTTTCCTTTCAAAAAAGTTTTCGCGTAAATGATTCCTTCCAAAGTACTTGTGCTGAGTCGATTCGATTCCTTATTTTTGTTTTGTTACGACTTATAACTGAAAAGAGTATTTATCACAGAGTATACCAAAAAGTTGTAGTCAAGTAGGTAGTAGAGTCTTTTCGTTGCTCTAGAAACTTGTTAGATTCATTTTTTTTTTTTTCAAATTTAAAATAATTACTATCCAATTTCAAATGGTAAAATCTAAGAATTGAAAATTACGGTACATTACTGTACGTTTTTTAAAATTATTGTATTTTTTGCCTGAATTACTGTTTTACTGTTCTGAGGAAAAATTACTGTACAAAACAGTAATTACTGTACGATTAACATCACTGCTCATACTGTTGATTTCGATTCATACAAAAATTTTTCTTTCTATCAGAGACTCTTTGGCTGGCCATCTGCAGGGAGAAAAATATTTTTTTTCAAGAAATTTTCATTTTGGTGTCATGGTATGGTCATAGCATAAAAAAGAATAGCAAAATCACATTTCAATTTTCCATACAAAATTTGATAAGAAATTTTGAAAAACTTCAATGTATGTGTAAAATGCAAGTGTATTTTGCTAGAAATAGTCCAAAAGATAAATCATTAGGGAGCAACAAAGATAAAAAATTTAAATTTTCTATATACGTAGTTATTCAATATATAGAGTAAACCATACTCTTATTGCCATATTGGGTAAAATGGAAGCAAAAACGTAATTTCAAACTCAATACATATATGGAAATTTACTGGAAGTTCATTTAAATTATAATTGATTAATTACCTTTTTACTTAAACTCAACAATATGTATCTATTACATTTCCTTCACTATCTTCTTACAAATAATAATAAACAAAATAAATATTAGTGATTTAATATTACTACGCTTTACCTTATAAAAAGTATAGAACCAATACAGATAAGTTATTGAGGGAGGCATTTTTTATTCTCATTTTTTACGTGTATGCGTAAAACATGTGTAGGTGAGAATATAAACCCAGCGGCAAATGAAGCGCTCGAATAGCGCTGTTAAAGCGCTTCTTCTGAAGCAGCAAGTGCTTACTCTCTGTATCCTGCTTCATTTCTTTTTTAACATTGTATGTCCTAGCAAGTAAGTGCTTCGTTTGTGCTCCTATAAAAGCGCTTTAGAAGCGATTCATCTCTGTTCAGATGGAAGCGATTTAGAAGCACTTCACATCTTTAAAAGCTTTTAAAGCTTCTTTTTTTTCGTACATGTATTATATTTCATATTTTGATATTTTATAATTATAATAAAAATTTTAAATTACTTACCACAAATTACTTACTTATTTACTTTAAATAAAAATTAATTATTATAACACAAATTTAATGTTTTTTTACTATTTTTTAATACTTTATTTTGAAAACAAAACTATACTATAATACATCCACTTAGCACGAACAAAGAAATGAGACTAAAAAAAATGCGTAGTAAAATAAACAAAGAAAATTAACAAAGGAGTAAAGTAACACACATGTACAGTAGAATACACAGTACAAATAATAAGCTGCTTCAAAAGAGCTCCTTAAAAACTATGACGAAGAAGCGCTTCATATATGCTTCTCTTTGAAGCACTTCCAAATTCATCCGCTGGGAAGTTATGTAAAATATATTGTGATACACACATTGATATAGTTGAGGGAGGTACAATATAATTGTGTATAAATTTAGTTTTTTTTTCTTAGAAATGAAGAAGAAAGATATGTTTTTCTTTCCATATAAAATCATGTAAATTTTTAAGGTACATACTACAAGTCTCTCTACGTCTTATAGGAAGTTTTTTTCTTTTTTTATTACTGATAACGTTCTTCATTATGATTGGATGTCATTTTTTATTTACCGTTATGCAGAAGTGATTTTACTTGGCTTCTTTGTACTATGGTATGGTATTATATGGTTTTTGCAAATATTTATGTATGTTTTTAAGTTCTTGATTTTTGAGAGAGCTTGAGATTAAATCTCTATCAGCCAAAAGTATACGTAACCACTATAAGATTTGCGGTCGTTCTTATCTCCTGCCCAATAAGCGTTCTAAATTCCAAACTATTTAATAATTGATTTTTTTTCATCTTTTAAAATTTTCATTTCATCCATATATTTATTTAATTTTTCTAATTTTGTACTTTTATTGATTTTACCATCATCATAATTTGTATTTAAATTTTGTATTTTTTCTTCTAAAATATTTTTTCATTTTTTAAATGTTTGCTTTGATTCATTTTCCATATCTTTCATATGATTTTGTATGGCCATACGATCTTACTGACGTCATTTTACATTTAAATGGCGCTCCACAGTTCCGATTGATATTACCTATATAGTGTTCCAATTACCTTGGCTTCACTCTACGCTGAATTTTAAACAGATAAAATTTTCCACATTCTATTGTAAACGCTCCATAAGACCATAAAGCAGTTTAAATCAATAATTAGAAAAACTTGGAAAAGTTTGATCTGCTGTCTTGATTTTGCTTGGACGTGTCTTCACTGGTGTACATACGTCGGAAATTTTTTTTCTACACTCGTTAGCAAAAAAGTTTTCGAATTTTTTAAAAATAATAAGAAAATTTGAGATTCAGTCCAAAAAAATTTTCCATCAGTTGTTTTCTTCATCCGTTCTGTAAGGTTTATAGCAAGTTTGGCTCCGCATAACTGTAATCTAGGTAGAATTATTGGCTTTATTATAGTAGGTACTACTCGTTATTTTGCATACAGTAGTCGAATCGTTATCTACATATAATACAACTGTTATCTATCGTTGAAAATATTTTTCAGTAGATCTGGATGACACCATTTATGCAATTCATATCCGCAGTTTCCAATTGTGTTTGAAATTTACTTTGCATTTTGACTGCTTTTTCAAATAAATAAAAGGCCAAATGAAGCGCAAATTTTTTATAACAGTATAATACATACATGTTACGGTGCAGAGTCAATACTATTTGACTGGATCAAGGAAATTAATCTTCCACATTTCGTAAATTTGTTTACGTGCAATAATCTTAATTGAATGAAAATCAAGTTTTCAACTAAAATCAAGTAGTTTTTTTTTTTTTATTTATTTTTTTTTTCGAATCGAATCGAATCGAAAAGTCTTGCATAGATAAAAAAAAAACAATTAAAAATAAAAGGTCTTGAATAAAGTTTTAGATCACACCTATTTAATGAAACCAGTCCGAGAAAAAAAGCAGCTTTTAGAAAAAACCGTTGGAAAGACAAGGCATAAAAATATTCCATATTTTCGAATATCATTTACTGTATTTTTCAATTTCAGAATATGTTTCCAAAGCTTAATTAGACTAATGACTAATATGAAAAATATAACATGATATCCTTCCGATATCAGGTGTAAAATAAAAATAAAATACGTAAATTGGAGTATAAGTGTATAAGAAATGCTGAAACTTTTTTTTTAAATCAAAAAATAAAAAAACATACTAGTATTTTGTTTTTTTTATTCCAATCCTCACACTTACTTCTATACAGTACAAGCAGTATGATAGATGCATTGAACGAAAAAAGAATATACATTGTAAATTTTTTGATTGAACGCTAGATCATGTCAATTTATTTTTTACATTTGGCATAAAGCCGGAAGCGCTACTTTCGCCATTTTTTTTTTTAATTTTTATTTTTGCTTCGATCTTAAACTAAAATATTTTACAAAAAAAATTTATCAACTAATATATGTATGTTATGTAGGTAATAATTTCTTTAACTTAAGTAGTTAATAATTGTTTTCAAAAATTCACCAGTGTTTCTCCATATAAAAAAAAGAAGCTGCTAACCAGTAGAATATGAAGATGTTACTTTGTCGTCATCACTATAGATGGTACTTACTTACGAGTTTTTTTTTTTTTTTTAAATTCTTAACATAAATTTGATATTTCTGTTGTTAAAATTCAACAATAAGTGCATTATATTCGAGTTATACATATTTAAGAATTTTGTATTTGAACTACATATAAAATTATTTTACAAAAACATTTTTAAGTACTTTCACAAAATCTCTATTTGGTAATTAACATTTACCACAATAATGAATGCTGTCATATGGTTACTTAGTATATATACATATATGTTTATTATATATTGTGATGCGATTGACTATTATCGACTATAGTAAATTTACTCTTGGTTTGAATTAGTTATCATGGTGAATTTTCGAAAATACCTACAATTTATGCATATATGTACATACATATATATACATACATACATACATACATACATATATGTAAGTAAATGCTCAAAAATAGGATTTTTCAAATAAATAATTAGCATAATGTAAATAATAGTTATATATTCAATTTTTT
Organism: Bombylius major; assembly: GCA_932526495.1. Lineage (NCBI taxonomy): Eukaryota > Metazoa > Arthropoda > Insecta > Diptera > Bombyliidae > Bombylius > Bombylius major. Next base: position 22,571,682 of record OW052043.1, read on the forward strand.
TTTTTTTCATTCCATTTATTTTGCATACTTATTTGTAATATAAAATATACAAAATTTCCAATCTTTTTATAGCGTGTGCGGGCATCGGGACATAACTTCATGTACTATCTTTGTAGTAATATGCATTACATATAATGTATAATTACGTTCGCTTAATTAAAGTACATACTACGAAAATGTATTTTTTTTTTTTTATTTATTTATTTCTCTTCACCTAGTAAAACAAGATCGTCAGCAACAACGTCGCTAACATGTAAATAAATTATCCAGTACATCAGATTGAAGCATACAAAACAAACAGGAAATACTATTCTCGAATATTTATCTATGTCTGAGGGTGTAATTCCCAAGAGTTTATTTATATCCTGCAATAAAATAAAAAAAAATAAAAAAATAAACATCAAGATCAAATAACATATAGTATGTATATTCATACTTTTCCTGGATGTAAAAGATGCTGTGATACTGCTGCTTCTGCATCACCACCTTCTGTACCTCCTCCAGTACCAGGAGCTCCTCCTCCAACTCCTCCGCGTCCACCATTGACAGTATTTTCAAGTGTTCCCCCTTTTGAATGTGCTTTTGGATCATGCACTTTAAATCTTACCTCCTGGAACAAAGGTCCCACTATCGAACAACCACGCGATCCAACGCCTTGTTGTACATTTGAAAAACCAACCGGACGACTACTCACTGTTTGCTTCGGTATATGGGGATGACCATGGCTATGACCATGACCATGTCCATGTCCATGTTCACCAGCAGTGTTTGGAGGTGGTGGTGGCGGTGGCTGCCCTCCATCAACTTGAAGTTTTTTTTGCTCTGCTATTTTTTGAATTGCCATAAACCTTTGTTTTCGCATTTGTATCCTCTTTGCCATGTAGCCAACCGTGGCGTATTCTAGATAATGTAGTAATTATTTGGAAAATAAATAAAATACTTTAAAAATAAATTAAGTATCTATTAAAATCAAAATTGCGTACAACTTCATTACTTGATACTTGATAGAAAAGCAAATGAGTTATGTTTGCTTACTTATTATCTTACGTAAAATGTTATTCGTTCATGTACTAGGGTAGAAAAGCTTGAAGAAAAAAATAACTTTGCCTTAACTTCACAGACACATTTTTTATACTATAAACGGAGCTTCTAGACTATATGTACATGTACATACATGGGCGTATTGTATAGAATAAATATCAGTATGAAAATAAAACAAACCAATAATAATCAATGTCATAATAATAATATATGAGTTAACGTTGCAGCTTTCGGAAAGCTTCCAAAGATCTAATTAGCATTGAGAGTGTCGTTTTGACAATACAGTCAAATTCTTCTGAGTCGAACCTTCACTACCATCAAATTTACTTCGAAATAGAAAAATTTTCAAAGAATATGGACTTTTTAGAAGAAAGTTGCATCCATTCGAATCAAGTCTTTTGAAAGGGTATTCTTAAATTCTTTCGGAAAAATGTGTTCTATCGGATAATTTTGAAAACAGTTGATAACTAGCATAAAATATGTAGACGTTGACTTAAACAGCTAATTTTTTTTTTGTTCGTTTCCACAACAATAACAGAAAGTTCATACTTTTAAATGAAAATTTTGCTTACTTGCTTGAAAGTGTGCAGGATTTGTATTGATAAACTAATTTATTTCAATTTAAATAGTTATAGTTGATCTTTTTTTTGCTTTTAGGTAAGATACCACTTAAAGAAGTTCAACTACATAACAATTTAGAAAAAAAAAAGAACAATACGTGAATTTGTATGAAATATATGTAAAGGGTGTTCAAATTTGAGTTAACTGTTTAAATTTGCCGCCATTTGTTTTTTGTCCTCGAAGGGTTTTGTTTTACTGACAGCTGTAAAAAAAAAACATTGCGGTTAGTAAATATTAAAACAAATATACAATTGAAAAACGCGTTTTTATTGTGAAAAATTATTTTAAATTTGGTGAAAGTCATGCAGAAGTTGGAAAAATTATTTTTAAACAAATAGTTGTGTTCCAGCTGTCTTAAAAGCAGAGACACACTAGTACATTTAATGGGCATTAACTCCTAATTGTTAATTAACAACAAGTGTGTCACCGCTTTTGGTGCATCTTCGAAAACGTCAAATGATCGTCAATTGATGAAATTCAGCTTAAAACTTTGAATTGCTGAATATCATTAATTGACGATCATCTGACGTTTTCGAAGATGTACTAACACTCGTCGTTGAGTTCATGCTCTTCAAGTTTTTTTTTTTTTTGTTTGTATTATAAACAATGTAAAGTTTAACAATAATAAAAAATCAAATATAATTTTGTTTTTACCCAAAAGGCTAGCAAAAACCATAACGAAACATGTTCCTAAGTACACATCAATTGATTTAACATATGATATTTTCGGTAGAGCTGCATTTGTCGATGACATTAGTGTTGTCATAGTTAAAACAGTTGTTACACCAAGTGCTACACGTGCTGGTGTTGCATTACGATTTAACCAAAATGATACCCAAGATATGATGACAATCAGTCCTGATGGTATATAAATCTGAATCAAATAGTATCCCATCGATCGAACAAATTGAATTTCGCATGCTAGACGTGAATAATTTCCTATAAAAATCATTTTAAAAAATATAAGTTATCATTGTAATTGAAATAATTTTAGTATTTTATAATTTAAAAATGAAAAAGCAAAATAATTAAGTGTTTTTTTTTTTATTTTTTAAATAGATATTAAACTGGAGAAAATTGTATTGATGAATTTGAGTTTTGAGAAAATGACAGTAATAAATTTTGTAATATTTAAATAATAATAATAATAAAGCATATTTAAAGCATTACTATAATAAAATAACATTAAATTTTCAATACGTTTCATTAGCTTTTAATTTTGAATTAACAAAAATTATTATATGAAATTGAATTTAAAAACTTATTTTACAATAATTTACTTACATTGAATTCAACATTCAGAACTTTTTTTTTACCAGAAAATCTTTACTTGCATACACATTTACATACTGCGTGTATGTAAATAAAGTCACTAAAATCCAAATTAAAATCTTACTATTACGCAAAATTTTTATTTTGATAAATATACTTACTCGGTAATATGACTAAATTTTAAACTTTTTGCCCTTTTTATTAAAGCTTTGCTCGAAAATTAGCTCAGAATAAGTAAAATGTTCGAATTAGAGTTCTAAACAAGTTCAATTTCAGCCTAAAATATTATGTACCTATTTAAAATATAAATAAGTCCAGATCATGGTACATAAAATAAGAAGGTATGCAGAAATAGTTTTTCATTAATTTAATTGAAAGACTATGATTATGATGATTACATTACAGTTTCGTCAACAATTACTTAAATATTGAATTATAAAATACCGGAAGATAAAATTATTTTTTTTTGTTAGATGTAAGAAGTTTATCTATTATAGTATTTTTTTTTTGGCAGTCAGTATTGTGCTTATGGAGGCAGTACCCAATGAGTTTTTTGCCTTGGTAATATTTATTTTAAAAGATTTCTCTCGATTGAAATTGAAGTCTGATCACCCCACCCCACACACGAGACCGATTTATTCAAACAATTTGTGAAAGAATATAGAAAAGTATGCCTATCTTGCCTGTACTGAGTACTGACATCCAAAAAGAAAAATAGTATAGTTGTCATGGAGAAGTTTAACTTAATTTTAATTGATTGATTTAACTTAACAAATTGTTATTTTTAGTATTAATTAATTAGTAAAGAAGTTTACATTTAAAAAAAAAAATTTTAATTTATTTTGTACAAATGAGTAATTAATGTAATTTGGCTTCAATTAAAGTTTTAGTCTCATAATGCTGCTTTATGATTGTATTTATTATCCGATCTTATTGTCATTATAGCGATTTGAGTATACCTTTTACTATCAAATTGTTTACTATGATGTCACTTTTGTAGAAGATTTGAATAACAATGTTTAAGTAGTAACTAAGAACAGTGAACGCATGACATTCGGTGGCGCATTGGTAAGTGCACTATCCCGGCAAGATAGAGGACTGTGGTTCGATTCCCAGTCGAGTCGAATGTCGTTTTTTCTGTTCTTAGCTACTACACTTTTAACTACCAATTTGGTTTTTTATACTATAAAGTAAATTTCAGCATACCTTATTTATTCTATATGTACCATGAGTCCAAATTCTAGAACAAAAATTGTTGTTCCTAACTAGCATAAATTTTTCCTTAGAACTCTGTTCTGAATTTTGTAAATAAGAACAAATTTGAGCTATGTTTAGCCAATGCTAAAAAAATTATTAATTGTTTTTTTTTTTCAATTTATTTTGTAATTTAACTATTCAATTTCATTTGATTTCAGTTGGACCCAGGGTAAAATAAAAGTTGATAAAAGTTACAAAAGTAACTTAAATCGAAATCAAAAGGTTGTAGAGGAAAAGAGAGCAAATGTTTGTGAATGCCGCATTTAAATTTCTGTTATAACAGAGTGGACACACATAAGAGTTCTATTTATAAACAGTTCATAAAATTTTAAAGTTCGCTCAAACTTTGGATAGAATTGGGTGTTTTTGGAATATTTTGTATTCTTGGAAAATTTGTTTGTTTTTCCACACCACACTTTGGTCGTTAGAGAAGTACTCCGGAAACATCTTTGAAGAATACCAGTATAATTCAGAAATAATAAATTTATTACAAACCAACTGTTTAACATGAGGTACAGACCAGTACAGCCGGTTAAGATTGGCTTAGGGGAAGTATGCGCAGTAGAATCTGTCTACCATTTCCACTTAAATTTCACTGTGATGTAAGCATCACATTTTACAAAAATCCTTCTTGAAAAGAGAAATTCGCATTTTGTTTCTTAGGTAGGAATTTATTATTTACACGATCTTACATATATTTTCGTTTTCTTATTCATAAGAATTTCCTATTTTAAAAGGATACTTATTACCACTGATTACTCATATTGTTTTTGTTATCCTGTATTTTCTTTACTTATCTTTATTCTTTATTTCAATTTTTCTTCAGTTCAGTAGTATGGCGTTCGTCATACAAACAACATCGGATGGTAGGATGTTGTTATTTTTTTCAGCTAAAAAGAGGATATGACTTGTGTGTGCGATAGATGATCGCTTCGCTAGTCATTATGCTTACTGAGTAGAAGATTTAATCTATTTTCTTTTGCAGTTTTCTTCAAAAAAGAAGAAATGAAAGGATATTTTTAATATTTTCAAAATTTCTCCCACCTGCGCAACTTTACGCCAATCTTAACCGTCTGTACTGTATATACATTAATACATATACTGGAAAAGAAAATAGAAGATAGTAAGTATATACAAACTATGTATAAATCATAGTGTATTACTAGTGTTCCTACTGAGAGCCGATTTTTTTTTTTTTATTTATAAATTTTTCTCTGAAAACAAAAACAAAATCCCATATGACTGAAGGAGGTAAAAATAATGCGTATTTCTTTAATGGAAAATTTCCGTATATATGACCGAAAGCACAATATGATTATTCATACTAATCCCTCCCCAACATAGTTTTTTATAAACGCATTTTTCAAAATAGTCACCTAAATATGCATTAGTGTTCGTGTTTTTTTTTAATATAAGCTAAAACCATATAAGATATATGAAACGCATACAAGCATAGCATATAGAAACAAGTTTGTTTACATTTATTTATAATGGGAATTTTCCTTTCTTACTTAAAATTGTGAATGTGTTCGTGTTTTATTTTTTATTTGTAAATATTTACGTTGCATTTCTTTTTAGTCAATAACAAAATATTCCTATCACCTTTTAGCATTTTCTCAAAAAATGTGAGAGAAATAAATAAAAAAAAAAAACTTCGGTTCTCAGTAATCCTACTATGTAAGTTCTTCTTTATACTCTGGTATAAATTGATAATTGATTTAAAAACAGCTCATGATGGGTTTTACACAGTTCTTCCCCACGACCAAGTTCGGCAGCTAGGGGAGCAGTGCGGTTTCCTCATCTTTCTTCACTTTTTCAACCAAACTGATTTCTGAACGAGGTGAAGATACTAACACATGTACACAAAAACAAGTTTTTGAAGAATTTAAAATTCAAATATGACTTTACTGATCGTAGACAACTACTGAGAGAATTTGATGAAGTTGCAACATGAAATAAATTGAAAGGAATGTACAAGGTAGTAACAGTTGGATCAGAAGGAAGAATAAAATTTGGGTGGAAATTATGTAAGGTATAGTCAAAATAATATGAGTTGGCGAATCTCGCGCATGTCTTACATGTGTTAGTGATCTTCTTATGTATACATATACGAAGGAAGAAACCTCTTTTTTAGAATTTACAACAACAAAAATGAATGTGTGTAAGTATCTTTTCTTCTGCGCATAGTTTTCTAGTATAATACGATTTGGCATCTTTTTTAAATCGAGCTATAATAAATATGTATAGATGAATGTGTCAAACAATTTGATGGGATAACACTTCTTATATTCAATGTGGTACTAAAAGTTGTATTAAGAAGAGCTGCAATTAACAGAATTGCAATGCAACATGAATAAACCGTAAAAGCTAAATAAGAAGCTTTTAAAAATAGGATTTAGTAATAATGGAATAGAATAATCAAAATGTGGAAAGATAAATTGTTGATGTTGATAAGATAAGATAAGATAGTTGCAAAAAGGTCACTTTACATTTAAAAAATTTCTTTAACTTTGAATATCTCGGAAACCATTGAGAATGCACACTTTGTGCTATACATATTTTTCACTTCTCGTCGAGATTCACTTTGCTCAGTTTAACTCCGAGAAACATGTGTTCAATACTTTGGACGATTATAGATTATTTCGCTTGAATCTGTTCTTTTAAAATGTCTTCTTCTGTGTATATTTTCAGTTTAACTCTATTTTTAAAATACAAAAATGTTCATATTTTTTTCTTTTCCGGAAGTTACAATAATTTTTCTAAAAAAACGTGAAACTTTTAAATTACACAAAATTTTACTGGCTGTACATTCAAAACTTATTATAAAAGGGTCAATTAATTACGTGATGATTTAAAGAGTATGTACCAGAAAATTATTTTTGTGATTTTAGGAAAACAATTAAGGAGAATGTAAATTGACCAGAAAATAAACTCTTTCCATTCATTTTTCTCTGCAAAACAACTATGGAAAACTATATAACTATTAAAATACATTTATCATACTTATCTAAATCATATACATATTATAAATCTGATGATTATTTTGATTTAGATATTCTGCGGACGATTTCCAAAATCATATTACGCGTAATGTATGCAAATTATAATTAGGATTTTAGTGTACTATATCATAAAAACTAATTTTGACTCGTAATTTAAAAAGAAAATTACTTTTTAAACAAAGTGTATAGATTTCACTAAACCTAATGAAAATTAATATTATTTATAGGGCAGACCACTATAATAAAAGCTATTATTTTGAAAAATTTTAAATAACCATAAAAAAAATATGTACATATACATATGTATGTAAATGAAAAATGAAAAGCGTCGAAGAATTTCACAGGGGCATATCCTTGATCGTCTGGTAATAATCAAGCAAAATGTGACTAGTAAATGTGGCGGATTTGCGATGCCTAAATACGAATACAAAAAATAACATCCGTAATCGCAATCTCAAGTCAACCATTTTTATTTTGCAAGCACTTTGTATTAAATTAAATTTGTATGATGTGCATAACATCTAATATTCAGCTGTAATATTCAAAAACACATAAAAGAGTGCCTTTAAAGACGTTTCAAGTACTAGAAATCTGAATTATATTTATATAAATTTTTGGTACAAAATTTAATAAGAAAAAATTTACAAAATTTATAATTTTAATACAAGACTATATATCTATTTACTATATATGGTATACTGTATAGTGAAAATACATATGTATTTATGTATAAAAGGTACATTATATGTATATGTACAAATTTTTTTAACATTTCATTATTTAAATTTTATGATAATTTAGAAAGTTTAAGAAGCTTTTTGTTTTCTACAAACAGTGGTCTACCCCAAAAATAAAATTTTATTTCATTTAATTTTAATTTTATATTGTACATAAAATAAGGGGATTCATTTAAAAAATTCGAAAACTCATTTAGCTTAAGTATATATTTTATTAGAATATCGCCTAAAAAGTTTTCAAATGATTTCCATTTTTATTTGATTAACAAAAAATGGAATACATATCCTTTTTTAAAGCTCATTATTTTCGTAATTAAATAAATCCCCTAGTTATTTTAAGTATAGAAATGAATAAATGTTATTTTATTTGAAAAAAAAAAAAAAAATACAAAAAAAGTAAAAATATAATAATTAAAAAAAAAAAAATTAACTAAACTACTTACATGGTTCTTAAAATTCAAAAATAAAATACAATATAATATTGTAAAAATTATGCTATATAAAGGATGATGTTCTAAGGAATGTTCAAATGGAATTAGATAGCATATGCATAGCAAGTAAGTTAATGATAATTTTTTTTTTGTTTTTTTTTTGTTTTTCTAAATTAAACGTGTTGATTAACAGAACAAATATTTATACTATAAATATATAAAAAAAGTAGATTTTTCGAATTTTTCATGAAAAAAAAAATTAATAATAAATATTTAAAAAAAAAAACGATCAAACAAATAAAAAGTCTCGTTTCAATGTTCAACATATTGAGCAATACATCATATGGTGAACCATCCATATTGGGTTGACATCTGATGATGTTTGTTGGTCGGATGAACGACATATGTAATTGTAATATTGAATTCATCGTTCAGTCTCCTGTAAGTGATACAGTGATCACTTACGATGAAGTGATGATTATTGAAACATCGAATAGAAATTTTGATGGAAACGATGTACAATATGTTGAATATTGAAAAAAGCCTGAACACTACTGTAACATTGAAGTTATAATTATCACATGCACTTTAGTTGAAGTTTTGAATGAATTTTTATAATATGAATTTGAAAATTATTACGTAGGTACTATGAAATTAAAATTTAACACTCCGAGTAATTCAAAATTTAACCTATACTCAATCAAATTTATGTCGAGAATTGAATATATGTACTTCTCAAGAAAAAACTATGTTTTCGAAGAAAAAGGATATTAAAATTTAGTTAATGTATTGTCTAAAGGATATAACATACATAACAGTGATTTGGTATATCTTCCATAAAAATAACAGTGACAGGCTTATATACAATCAATTTTTATTCCAACAGGGTAACGCACCCATAAATAACCCACCAAGAACTGTAATTATTTAACCTATACCTATACTTCAAGGGGTCATTGATGAATAAAGAAAATAAGTGAAAATTAAACAACCTTTTACACAAGTTTAAAAAAACCAGCATTAAAAAAACATTTTTTTATAATTAAATTTACACTTTTTTATATTGCAAAACTAGCGGCCAAACTGTTGGGATTTCACCCCTCCCCCTCCGATACGATTTTTTGCTTGTCTCGACGAGACCTATCACTGGTATCAATTCTAAGCAAACGAAACGGAACATCTTGTATTTACACTTTTTTATACTGCACAAATAATTTTGAATAAAAAATGCTATGCACAAATAATTTTGAACATTGAACTTTCGTTTTTGTACCGTTAACTTTGAATTATATATATATATATATCTTTTTTAATTATGAATTTGTGGAGAACTGTCTAAACTATTATTAATGAAATTTTAAAGCCGATATGTTTATTTTTATGGAAGATATACCAAATCAAATACGACTTTATATAAAAAAATTGCTCTGCTAAAATAATTATGAACAGCACTGTAGAACAAATTTTCGTTAGTAAATTTCCGTTTATTAGAATAGAACCAATGTTTTAGGTAAAAATGAATAATTATGTATGTAATGTACATACATATATAGGCTATTGTCGTTGATTGTTTCTTTTTAGCCTTTACTTTCTTCATTCTCCTATGAATTTCAAAAAGTCCGTTCATGACATGGTTCTACATAAAAAAATTTAATGAATTTATGTTTTCTACAAAATTTACTTCAACGGTTAGAAGTGTTAAATAGTGATATGTAATTAGAAGAAGATGAGCCGTATAGCCAAAGATATTTCTTTTTGTGAAAGTTTAATATTTTAATTGTTCAAATTAAGTTTTAATTTATTGGCTGCTTTTAAAATTAATTTTACTAGAATAATTTTGTTAAATTGCTTAATTTTTTCTCTCTCTTTTTTTTCTTCAAATTATTGTGTGCAACTAAATTTTTAAAGCTAATATTTAAAATGACATTTCATTTCAAAATCTTATTGAATTGAAAAAAGCATGCATATTTGTATTTATAAATTATGATTATTATTGATGAAAATTAAAATATAATACAAATATGTAATTTAAAAGTGAATTTAAATGAATTTTTTCTGTTTATAGCTTTTGTTTTTGAAAAAAAAAAAAAAGAAAAAAAAACTAATTGAAATTTTTCAAAACATCGATGACAAAAAAGGATCTTTTATACAGTCAAAATAATATGAGTTGAGGTTTTCTGGAGCATGTTTTACATGATGTAGTGATCTTCTTGTGTATGCATATACGAAAGAAGAATAACCTGTTTTTTAGAATTTACAACAATAAAAATGCATCTGTATTTTTCTATTGTAGTATAAATATAATACGATTCCTCAACTTTTTTGGTTCAAGCTATAGTAGCTCTTATTCTGACAGTTACTTTATTTGTAAATCAAGTCAGTGATTGAAGCAATGTAAGTGATTAGGTGTTTTTGAAAACAAATATTATTTTTTGAGTAAAATATTATAAAACTTTGAAAAAATATATATATATATACCTTGTGTCTAAAAAGTATCGGGACTGCTTGAATAAAATACATTTTTTTATTTATTCATCATTTATTTCATCGCCTTTAAAGTACTCCCCTCCCATTGCAATACACTTATGCCAGCGTTTTTTCGAATTTTGTTTTATCTCTTCTATAGAGTCAAAACGATGTCCACGAAGTGGCAATTTCAAACGAGGAAACAGGAAAAAGTCACATGGAACCATATCAGGTGAATAAAGTGCTTGTGGAATTATGTTAGTTGAATTTTTGCTTAAGAAATTAGTAACAAGTAATGATGAATGGAGCTGGAGCTCCAGTGTTTTTGGAACAAGACAAGCTGCAACACGTTTCAAACCCAAATGATCTTTTAAAATGCTGTTAACTGAATCTTTTGAAATACCAATGACCTCTGCAATGTCTCTAATTGATAATCGACGATTTGCAAGCACTAACTGCTTGATTTTATCGATGCTTTCATCAGTTGTTGACGTGGATGGCCTTTGAGCATGTTCTTCGTCTTCAACACTTTCTCTGCCATCTTTGAACATTTTATACCACTCAAAAGCTCTTGCTCTTGATAAACAATTATCACCATAACACTTCTGCATCATTTCAAAAATCATTTTCGTAGCAGAAATTTCATTTTTGAAACAAAATTTAATGCAAATTCTTTGTTCAACCGAATTAGACATTATAAAAATCGCCAAAAGTAATTTAACACAATAACAAAGCAAGCGTTTATTTCGTAATGACACAATCAAATGACATACGGTTTTCAACAAATGTTAGATAACAGTACTGTCAACTTAAAAAACAAAATTTAGTACAATTTTTTTGGCGCAAATAATTTTAAATTAACCAGTCCCGATACTTTTTAGACACAAGGTATATGTATTCATTTTGTTTATAAATAATGAATAAAAAACACTTTTTTATATTTTGGAAGTGAAGATTGATATCAAAACATAATTCAACCCTGCTATATCCTATTCAGTTTTGTTTCTATTCTGTTCAATAAAAATTTAAGTTTATTTTTTGAAATACGCAAATATGAATGAAATCTAAAATTTTTTTTTTTATGACAAACATATTAAGGGGATTTACTCTTTGGTGCAAACTTACTTTTTTTACACTTTTACTACGAATATTTGCAACGAAGAATGAGCGCACCCTGAACCTGAATTAAAATAATGGCTGTCAACACCAACACTAATGACATTTCAAAGCTAACATGCACTACGTATATATGATCGGATCCAAAGTCTAAAGGATTGAAAGATCGAATTATTATTATTTATTTTTTTTTATGTATTTAACTAATTTAATTTAGTTCTAAATAACACAAACGCTCATAAATATTATAAATTTCGATAAATAAAATAATCTTAAACGATTTTAACTCGTTCCAGGAGAGAATGATAGGATCGGTTGGATCCAATATGGACTCAATCTTCATTTACATGTATTTTTATGGGATTCAGACCGGATTAAATTCAGATTCAACCCTGCATGCATACGTAGTAATGACTGACATTTCACTTTGCAATATGCAACGCCTGTTTGCAATGGTTTGCAATAGGTCTTAGGTATTGCAAATGTGCAAGACTGTAGCAAAATTAGTTTTTTAGTAATTGTTGTTGTATCGTTGCAAATTCGTGCTACGATACACCGAATGCTACGATGCAATACCTATTTGCACCAAAGAGTGAAAACCCTTATTAATTATTTAAACATTTATTGCAATTGGAAAATATTCACATTGTATTGGACAGTTCTAAAGGATTTGAATTATACTTTATATCATTTTTTCTTTTCACTCTAAATTCACTGACTTCAATCAAATTAAATTGGTTTAAACATACATACATATATGTATATGTATACGTAATTTGAGAAATTGTAGTTTTAAAAACTTTTTCGTCTTAAATACAAGGTATGTATATAGATAACTACAAGGTGTCCTCTTCTGGGCTTCGGTCTCTTATCTCAGTGGGTGACGTCATTTGGTTAGAATATTCGAAAGTGATATCTATGAACATTTTACGTAAAAATAAAATCATGTTTAAGTTATGTACAAATTTTTTTTATTTTTTTATTTATTTTATGATTTGAAAAAAAGTTTATTAACGTTTTCATTCCAAAATATAACCTGAAACTAAAAAAAAAATTTAAATTATATTCTAATTTCAAGTTCAAAAATTTAAATTTTATTTAATTATCACAAAATAATACAAAATAATACAAGAACACAATGAAATTTCAATGAAACAACTATCAAACAAATTCTAACCAAATGACGTCAATAACCAGCTGAAAAGAGAGAGAAATTTATATACGGATTACGGAAGAGGATACCTTGTAGTTGTCTATATACATACCTTGATCTCATGTGAGTTAATATTCTAATGAATACTATGAAGAACTAACATGGCGTAACTATAGTCACGTAGATTTACAAGTGAGGTGACTGATGTCGAAATAAATGCTGGTATTTTTTTAAAATTACTTAAATTGAATTTAAAGAATGCAGTTTCTTAGAAAATGTTTGCAAAAATAAAGGTTTAACAAAAGCTAAGTACGTAAATACATAATGTATATATGTACGAGTATATGTATGTTATTTTAAATATAAAATAATATTATTAATATTTTAAAAATGAAATTTAATTTGCGAATGTCACAAAACTACAGAATGAATGTGTGTATTGACAATGCAAGATTAAAATTCAAACGATGTTTATTTAAAAATTTTAATGTCATTTTTATTTGGAAATGAAAAATTTAAAAAAATAAAAATTCCTAAAAAATCCTAGAATGTAATTTAATTTAATAATATACATATTATATTACCTACATGTATATTATATGAGTATTAATGCAAAACTTTTATAATATATATTTAATGTGTGTTTCACGATAAACTGAATAGAAATTATTATACATATTTTGAAAAAGTGTAAAATTTTTTAAATGAATAATTTTTTTTTTTAAAAAAAAAGAACAAAACAAAACAAAAAAACAAACAAAAAAAGAAAAAAAACAGAAACTTTCTAAAAACATGTACATTTGTTTCGATTGCTAATTTTTTTTTTCTTTAAATTTTTTTTTTGTATTTAAAAGTTATTTAAATAAATCATTCTTGAACGTCGGTAACCGTCTACAGGTACCTGTTGTTAAACTGATTTCCATAGCTCTTTGACGATGACCCAAAACCTTAAATTGGGGCAGAGACACTTCACTCGATACACCAACCGAGTTTGGGCCTTCATTCCATTTATAGCGTATATCTCTCATAGTATATCCAACTACATGATTAATATTTTGTTGTCAGGTTGATGTGTGGGTAGATTCATTTAGAATGAATATTAAAAATGCGTAAACAGAAAATATTTTTGAGGCTATTAACACTATTACATTTATTACAAAATTTTCTTGATTTTTATAATTTTACTTTAAAATTTACTTGGCATTTTTTTTAAATTAAATTTTTTTAATTATACATTTTTTTTTTCTAATAAATAATTTTATTGATAGAAGGAGAATCACGCTTTAGAATTAATTGAATGTTAATAGTCTCATTTAAAACTATTGATTTTTTTTTTATACATAAATGAAATCTAAAACAAATTTTTCAAATTATTAAATAATGTTTTTTTTTTTTCTAAATAAAAATGTATTTTACGCACTACTGTTAGTTTTATTGCAGTAGTTAAAAAGGAAGTAAATTGTGCAAATTTTTTGAAGGTTTTATTTAAAAATAATTAGAGCGGCTCAAAATTTATATAAATAATTGACCTATTATTGGTTTTTTTTTTATAGCAATTTTGTAAATAAAGCGTCAAAGGATCAAATATATAGTATTTTAAACTAAATAACTATGTTCTGTCAATGATATATAATTTATTCAAGCTTAAATGTGAATGGAAAGTGTAATTTGATTTTGATTCACTTTTTTATTATTCATTATTCGGCTTAAGTATGTGAGGAATAAGATTTTAAAATCAATATTATGTTAAACATACACGAACTCGAGTAAATTGGCAGTGTTGATTAAATAATAAAATAATACGAATATTAAAAATTATACCTTTTTTTATATATTATATATATATATTTTTTTTTAATAAGACGAAATTGGGATGATAGGATTTGGGATTTATTTTTCGTTGGAATTGAAAACTAAATACAAAAGAAAAAAATAAAGAAAAATGCAAAATAATAAAACTAAATGAAAATAATAATAATAATACGAAGGTAAAGTAAAATTTTTAATAAGAAAAGACAAACAATTTTATGTCATTAAGACAAGGGTACCTGTGGTTAGGTTAATTTCGGTCGCCCTCTGTCGGTGTCCCAACACACGGAACTGTGGAAGTTCTACTTCGCTGCTCATTCCGACACTACTAAGGCCATCTTTCCAGAAGTAGCGGATATCTCGCATAGTGTAACCGACTCCAGAGCCAAAACAATATACAAAATTTCATCATTCCCAAGTTCATAAGAAAATATTTTTTCATACACCAATATAATACAAAAACAAAACATCTGCTCTATAAGGTCCCAAAACAAACCACCTTACACAAATCATTCACAATCAATAAAAACTATCTCAAATACAGTAATTTTTAACATTTTATTCTTATTAAATTTAATATTATTTATTTTTTCAACGACTTTATATTTTTTAAATATTTTGTATAATACAATTTTTGTATAATATATTTTTTGCTTTTATTTTACATTTTGTAATACTTTTAAAAGTTATAATTTGTTTTTAGCGTTAACTTAGCTATGAAATCTAATAGTGATAAAAAAAAATCATTATACGATGTATTTTATTCCATAATACCAATAAATATTCTTTATAAAAAGAAAAAAATCATTTTAACTGATCAAAAAGCTTTCATTTATTTTCTTATCGTATTAAACTCGATCCACATTACAAAATATATCCGATCCAGTACCACTCCGTCCAATGGGGTTCAGTCATATGACTGTGATTGAATGCACTCACGCTTACCTACATGTGACCCGGTTTCGAGTTTTTCGATTTCGGAAGGAACCCGGATTGATGCCCGATCGAATATGTGTGAATCGACCTCTGTTATTAAAACTTTTATTAGAGTTTTCACTGTCAAAAAACAAGGAAAATATAGCATTTTTTTTCAAATTTTCAAAAGACCAAATTCACATGGACAAAAGAATTCTGTTTTGAAACTGCAAGCTTAAAAGAAGCTTGGAAAGGAACAAAAATATACATTAACTATATGCGTATTTACTTCAAGGAATTTTTAAATTAATTAGTTAAAGCTAAGTATTGTGATCATGGCGGAATTTCGTTTACAATTTAAAATACATGTAAAAAAAAGGTGACGGAATTCCGTCAAGACAAACTTTTGGTTTACTTTTTGTTTTGTAGTACTGAGTTCGTAACGGAAAATAAGTTTAAATTTTCTTTGCTAACATTTCTAAAACTGTTCAAGAGGTGGCGCTGACGATCACTCTCCACTAATTTTCCGCCACTATTGAAACAAAATAAATGTACAGACATTTATTCCGTCAAGCGATGTGGTAAATTTGACAGTTGTTGTCAACAACAATTTGAAAAATAACTGCTGCTTCATAATTTGTGGATGCTTTTTGAATTTTAAAATTTAAATTTAAACAAAAATGTCGTTTAATTTACGTTTCTCCAAATATTTCTACATCACTCTACACAAAATTTTTCCGTGTAGAAATAAATAGCAAAACAAGAAAAATTTATCCGCCATGATCACAATACTGAGCCTAAAAGGAATTAAAAATTAAGACAGTCAAGAAAAAATGGGATTTTTGTGCTTCATTGAAAATTGTGTATTTTTAAAAGTTTTTATTATTGCAGTGATTATTTATATGTACATTTATTTTGTTCAACAAAAACGGAATATTAGTGGAGACTGATCGTCAGCGCCATCTCTTGAACGTTTTTAGAAATGTTACCAAAGAAAATTTAAATTTATTTTCCGTCTCGAACTCAGTACCTACTACAAAACAAAAAGTGAACAGAAAAATTCTAAATAGGAAACTGAATTTCGTGTGAGCACAGTACTATGCTTCAACAAGGAATAGAAGAAAAGAAGGAATTAAAAACAAAACTATAAATTGATTTTTCTATAACAAAACTATATTTATAAGGAAAATTTCAGCTCAAATTTTGTTTTCATATAGGACACTTGGAAATTCACCGTTGTAGTTATCATAATAAAAAAAAATCTACCAAATTCGATAATTCAACAAGTACCAAAAGTAACCAGTTGCCGTCAAATGTCGTTTTTTCTGTTTTTAGCTACTATACAAATGGTTTATTAAATTGCTTACCATATTGGTTAGCTTACTTATATGGTAGCATCACGAAAATTGTGCATACCTAAGGTGAATTTCCGAAAGTATCTATAGTAATCAAAAAATACTGATTAGTCTAGAAATTTATGACTGTCATAGGGTAAAGTACCTTAAAGCACATAGGTCTTTTAGTACATTTTAACAGTCTGAAAACCACTATGTGTTTTATAATTGTAATTGGTAATTTTGATATTTTATTTTGAGCTTTACTATTCACCATTTACATTGTATTATAATTATAATCAAGCAGAAATATAAGAAGTACCAAAACACGTAAATGAAATAACTAATAAGAAGAATGTGTTCTCAAATCAAAAATATCATGATATGAAATTCTTGAACCTTGTAATGAATAGTGTATAATCCTGCTTTTTTTTCAAATAATATTCTATACAGTTTCTCTATGAAAAATCCTAATTAATGTGTGTATGTTGATCCAAAGTTATATTTGAACATATATAAATATATGAATGTTTATGTCAAAAGAGTGGATCGAAAAGTACTCAAAAATCATTTTAACTTTTTATTTTACAAAATGTATAATTTTAAAATAGCTCTCTATCAGTTTCACACAATAAGAATATAATACAAACCTATGTATTATAATTTTCAATTGTCGTTGATACTTTACAATATTTTATTTGCTAAGTTTTATGTTTTAGATTTTGCGAAAAAATATTACATTTTCATTTTAGTATGTGTTACTTTTACACAGTTAGAAGGAAAAGATTTATATAAATGCCGCAATTTGCAAAAATTGAAAAATAGAAAAACCGAAGTTTGAAATATAAAGTCGATGCGATGCGCGGCCAAGAAATAAATGTTGATTGATTTGTGTAAGTGAGAAGATGAATATTACGTAAATATAAAAAATCATAATTTAGAATTGCCTTAGTTGTAGTATGTATTGCCTAAATTTAAGGAAAGTAAGAATTTTTTAAAATTAATTTCTTCGAATTTTATTATAGTTTTAATTATTTATATTTTGAAGAATATTTAAGTATCAATTTTATTTTTTATTTTTAGTAAAATATTAAAGTATTCGGAATACTATAAAATTAGTGTTTAGCACAAATTTTAAATCTTATATACCTACTTATTATTTTTATATGTTTAAGTATTCTACATAATATGTATGTATATGTCCAATGTACATACATACATACATTTTCTTTCTTTCATCTATTTTGTTTCATTTAGTTAATTTCTTCTTAATTTGTTAAGTATAGTATGTATCTATTATTGTGATGATTATCATGTAATAAATATGCAGATAGGTACATACATATATGTGATAAAATATATATATTAAAAAGACATGAACAAATTCTCTAAAAAATGCCCATATTTTTCTATAATGTAAACAAACAAATTTTAATCTGACATCCCTTATTAATCAATACGAGAAAATTTATTTTGACGTTTAATTGAGATCTGGTCATCCATATGTGCGACAGATTTATACATTCACCGTGTGAAAAAACAAAAAAAACACATGCCATCTATCCTGTACTTTGTACTACCTTCGATTTTCGATAATATAGGTAAAACGAAGAAAGTTGAGGTAATCTCACGCATGTCTAACATGTGTCAGTGATCTTCTTGAGTATATACGAGGTGTGGCAATTAAGTTCCGGGAATTTAGTCATAACTCAGGAACTGGCAAAACTGCGTCGTTCGTCAACATCTGCCTACAAAGGGGGGCTCTTTCTTTCATTTTTTGTCCAAGGCTAAAGTCTATAGCACGTTTCGTTTGTGTGTTGTGCGTATTTTTCTAAAGAAACTTTTTTAGTGACGTCAAAAACAAATAAGAAAATCTATCTGCAAAGATTTCTTATCTCGCATTCAGAGCGACAACAGAGACTGGATGACAGGATGAGTCGGATAGTCACTGGAAATGAGACTTGGATATTTGAATACGATCCCGAGACCCGTAGACAAAGTCAGCAGAGGGTGGAAAAGGGTGGGGAGCGGCCAAAGAAAGCGAGGATGTCAAAGTCGCGACCAAAGGAAATGTTGATAGTTTTTTTCGATATCCGCGGCATCGTTCATCGTGAATATGTTCCTGCCGATCAGACAGTGACTGGACAGTTCTATGTTGCCGTCCTGAAGCGTGTGCGACCCGAACTGCACCACGACAATGCGCCGGCCCATTCCTCGTTGATTGTGAAAGAGTTTTTGGCGAAAAAAGGCATTCCAACGTTGCCGCATTCTCCCTATAGCTCCGATATTGTCCCCTGCGACTTTTTTTTATTCCCCAAGATGAAGTCACACCTCAAGGGAACTCATCATGGCGATGTAGAGAAGGTCAAAGAGGCTGTAACCATGATTCTGAACGAGTTAACTACGGAGGATTATCAAATGTGCTTCGAATCGTGGGAGCAACGTTGGAATCGTTGTGTAGAGTTAGAGCTAGGGGGACTATTGTGAAGGCCGATAATAAAATTTTGCGACAAACTTAATTTGCTTGTTTTTTATTGACAAATTCCCGGAACTTAATTGCCGCACCTCGTACATATACAAAAGAAGAAACCTCTTTCTTAAAATTTACAACAGTAAAAATGCATGTGTGTAAGTAGATACTTACAGAAAAGATTTTCTTCTGCGCATATTTTTCTAGTATAATACGATTCCTCAACTTTTTTGGTTTTGACTAAGAAAGACTTTATTGTCATTTCTTAGAATAAATTTTTATAAGACATTAGTCACAAGTCAGAAGGAAAAAAACTCGTGCAGTCAATAACAATACAACAATAAGCGTTTAGTATTAAAGATTTTGGCATTGTCCTTTTGATTCTGTAGACCGATTTTTGATTAACCCTTTATTGCATGATTTTTTGTTTTTTTCCAAAAAAAATATTTTTCAATGCTTCTGGTTTGCCTAGACATAGAAATAATTTTATAAAATTTTTTTGAGAATTTATTGGCTAGAAAATTGAAAATAATAGTATGATGCATATCTGCAACACTATGCATTAAAGCAGACAAAAAAAATTTAGTTTGATGTATATCATTTTACATATTTATTCAGAGTAAAATTTAAAAAAGTAACAATTCATTTTGAAATAATAAAAAAATTTAAATTAACTACATATGTTGTTGTTGTTGTTGTTGTGTGGGTGGGGGGGATGCGGATAAGGCATCCACGAGCACTCAGACAGGAGAGTCCATTGTACTCAGCGCCCCGTCTCTAGTAAAATCTCCTCGTTTTCTTAACAAACGAGAGGACTTTGTCTAGGGGTTGAGAACAGATGTCTTCCATTCTCATTACATCAGAGTTCCATGTATGAAGCCTTATCCTAGAGAAGGCCGGGCAACAGCAGAGATAGTGCTCTGTTGTTTCGGCCTCCTCCTGGCAGGCCCCACACGTTGGGTCCCTGACCACTTTCATGACCGCCAGATGGTGGTTACACGTGTTGTGCCCTGTAATGAGCCCAACGAGAGCCCGACAGTCTTTTCTACTAAGGTTTAGAAGAAATCTAGCCGTTCTTTCCTCAGGCTTTTTCACAAAGCATTTCGTACCACTGCAACCAAGTAGGGCAGACCATCTTTCCGCATGGATTTTCTCCATGTGTTTGGTGATCCATCCACTGATCAAGGCGCAGTTGATACCTATTGTTGGTTCCGGTCCCCATACAGAGTTAAACGTGCCCTCCTTCGCGAGGGCGTCGGAGAGTTCATTGCCCTCTACACCATGGTGACTTGGAACCCACAGAAGCTTAAGTTCATTGTGTTTGCTAATGGATTTAAGTTTCTTTTTGCATTTCTGGACAATTTTGGATGTTATTTTTAGTTATTTTGATTGGATTGTTACAATCAATTTCTATTGAATAAGTAATCGATTCTTCGACGATTTTATTAACTAGATCATCTGAGAAAAAGTACAAGAAAAATGATAAAGGCGTTGACAATTCGTTGATATCAGACGGAAATTCAGTATTTCCTTCAAATTTAAAATTATCCTCATTATAACTTTGAAATCCTGCTTTCCATAAAACCTTTTTATAATTTTCTTTCATGTTTACCTTTTCCTGGTTAAAATTTCTGTTCGAAATGGAACAATTATTTTCTTTTTCATAGATTTTTTCATTTTCAAATGGTGGGATTTCCTTCTCGCCACAGTCGTCTTCAACATTTTTTCTTATGAATTCAGTTACATATTCATCGTCATCTAAATCATTACCATCACAGTCATCTTCGCTTTCTGACCAATTATCTATTATTTCTAGAAGCTCTTTATTAGTTAAACATTTTCGCGCCATATTATTAGTACTGAAAAATAATGCTATTAGTTTATTGTCTTAATGCATAGTGTTGCACATCTGCAACACAAACTAAAAACGTTACAAATGTAAAGCATTAACTATTTATTAAAAAAAAAACATCATTTATATCACACTGAACATTAACTCAATAAAACAAAAAATTTACTTACTCGTGATCATCCGTTTTTTAGAATAAAATCAACAAAATTGCAACTAAAGTCTTACCGCAGCAACGTACATTGAAAAACTAATAAACATGTGTTTATAAAAATAACGTAATTGCTTTTTTGTTTAAGTTTACAGCTATTGGGAGAGAAATAAACGTTTGTATAAGAGAAAATGAGAAAAAAACATTGAAAAATGGTTTCCATTGTATAATTATGGGGTATTGAAATATATGATGCAGATATGATACGCCATGCACTAAAGGGTTAAGATCAAACTAAGGTTTGATATGTTATTTGAGGAAAATATTTTAAATAATTTTCTAGCGAAATTTTCTATTTCTATTGGAACATGTATTTTTTAAAAGACATTTTTTTTGTGCTTTGCGTAGACTCTGTATAAGACTTTAGACAACTGTATAGTTTTTTATTTTAGAAACAAGACGAGCATTAATGGATCATTCTTGAAATAATTACGTTGCGTTTCATGAAACATTGAATTGAAAAATGTAGGAGATTTGAATATCAATGTTTAGAAGTAGTAAATAAGAACAGTGAACGGCATGACATTCGGTGGCGCATTAGTAAGCGCACTATCCCTGCAAGATAGAGGACTGTGGTTCGATTCCCAGTCGAGTCGAGTCGAATATCGTTTTTTTCTGTTCTTAGCTACTACAATTTCAGAAGTGGGGTAAGAATCCAGGCAGTTCGGCATTTGAAAGATGTGTTGTCATACGGAAGCTTTCTGGATATATGATTGATAGACATCTGGGGTAGATGTGTCATAGGAAAAGCTTTCTGGTTATGATAGACATCTGGGGCAGATGTGCTGTCAGGTTGGCCGAACTGTAGGAGATTTGAATATCAATGTTTAGAAGTAGTAAATAAGAACAGTGAACGGCATGACATTCGGTGGGCATTGGTAAGCGCACTATCCCGGCAAGATAGAGGACTGTGATTCGATTCCCAGTCGAGTCGAATGTCGTTTTTTCTGTTCTTAGCTACTACAAAAAGGAAAACACATAAATTGATAAGTTATGATCTCGTCATCATGGTGTCGACATCATTAATTTACTTATTTAAATTGATCACTAATTTCAATAATATTGTTTTATTATCTGATCTTCGTATACCTTGAAATCTTTCCTCGACCCATAGCTTAGAATTTTGAGATTTTTCTAATTAAATTCACTATAATTTAAAATTACAACGCTACTTTTGTGTAATCGTTTTCAAACACCACGAAAGTCAACACCACGAAAGTCTAATAATAATGAAAAAAACTTAACTTGAAAACGGGTGAGGCTATTCAAGTGTCGCAGTTGCTTGGTGTATTTTTTCAGTTTTTGGAATATTCTCTAAAACACCTGGCTCGTTAGCTAACGGTGCTCATCTGACCAAAAAACACTTGTGTTTTTAAAAAATAATGAAAAATTGAGTGAGGCTATCCAAGTGTCGCGCAGTGTATAGTATATTATAACTTGTTCGGTTTAGTATGGCCGTGAATATAGCTTATGGAAAGTGCTTTTATTTCGCCTTTTTTTTTCAAACACATCAATCTAAAAATTTAAAATTATTCCTATTTATCTGAAATGTGACAATTTTGTTCAGAAAAAATGTAAAACATAAAAACTCAAAATTGAATAAATAAGTAAAATACAGATACACCCATTTAACTCTTCACTGCTTGCTATACTAAACTGAACAAGGTACTTGTATATAAATAATGTGTATCTTTTAATACTAATCTTTTATCAATTTTGCTACTATATTCTAGAAAAATTCGTATACCTGAATATCTAACCAGATCAAATCCTAGAAGAATATAACTCAAGATGTTCTGAACTATTTGGATCTCAAGTATTAGAAAATAGCTAGTAGAAAATAAAATAAATATATGTATGTATATCTATAAACTACATATATAAAAAAAACTTTAGTAAGTAAAATAATGTAGAGATAATTTTGAAGCAATATTGTGTTATAAATGTGAAATTTTGTTTACTACTTATATAGTTTAATGCTGCCCATACACAGTTGAACATGTTGATCAACTACTTAGGTTGATTAGCTTGGTTTGTAGTTTGCCACGCACTTATCTGGCAAGTTGATCAACTTTCTTATTTCTTTGTTGTTCAACTTCACCACACACAGTTCCACATCTTTACCAACCACTAGCTCCAAATTTTTCGATTTTACTTCAACCAGTTCTTCAACCTTCAAATTGGTTGAGCAACAGCTCCATATACGATAAAACTTTTTGTGAAACTCAACCAAGTTGATGAAACATGTTTCACTGTGTATGGGTAGCATAAGAATCTACGTTTGCGCTGCAACAAATCCATTTTGGAATTCAGATCAGTTTTACTAACAATCTTAGTCTCATTTCGAGCGAGAATTGCTGGATTTTGGAATATTAGATGAGATCATCAGAATAGACTAAAAAATGATTTCTTCTTAGCCCTTTTATATTGCAAAACTGAATAGACATGTTTTATACATATATTGAGAATGCAAGACTTGTGAAAAAGAGAAAAAAAAGTAAGGTATATTAAGAAAAATATAGAAAAGAAAAAAAAAATATTAGAAAACCTTTAAATTGCATCTACACTACACACACCGATATGTCAGCCAACCAACCATCTACACACATAGAAACAATTATATAAATAATTTTTTTAAAATATTTTATCTACTATTTTTGGTTATCATTATTCTTATCTTGGGAGCCAAATTCGGAGCGTACGTTGAAATATGATTAATTTTTCATAAATAGAACTCTCAAATTATGGAATGCTCTTCTATCTTATGTTTTCGCCTCTTATAAGCTACAGAAGTTCAAGTGGAGTAGGTATCTGTCAACACTTCATTTCTTTACCCCCTTAATATTCTTCAACTAATCCTTCTTCATTCGCCAGCACTACACTAATAAACATGTAATAGATATGTTTAGATATTCTGAAAATTTGGCTAATGTAGCATTATTAATGAAAGAAGAAAATAAAAAGATCACTATAATATTCATTTAGGAAATAAAAACCAAAAAATTTTATTTTGTTGGACTATGATTTTTTGTCATCTATTACCTATTTTACTGCATATGTATATGTAGGTATCTGCCTTTAGAAATCAATCAAAGTATACTTTCAAACTTATTGTGTCATCGATCTCATTAATTGTCGGTGATAGACAGTGGAGTGGGATGGGGAATATCTCATTTAAAACCAATAGAACGATGTTTTAATGGAATGTTGACCATAGTGTATTACATAGTGTTCCTACTGAGAGCCGATTTTTTATTTTTTTTTATTTATAAATTTTTCTCTGAAAACAAAAACAAAATCCCATATGACTGAAGGAGGTAAAAATAATGCGTATTTCTTTAATGGAAAATTTCCGTATATATGACCGAAAGCACAATATGATTATTCATACTAATCCCTCCCCAACATAGTTTTTTATAAACGCATTTTTCAAAATAGTCACCTAAATATGCATTAGTGTTCGTGTTTTTTTTTAATATAAGCTAAAACCATATAAGATATATGAAACGCATACAAGCATAGCATATAGAAACAAGTTTGTTTACATTTATTTATAATGGGAATTTTCCTTTCTTACTTAAAATTGTGAATGTGTTCGTGTTTTATTTTTTATTTGTAAATATTTACGTTGCATTTCTTTTTAGTCAATAACAAAATATTCCTATCACCTTTTAGCATTTTCTCAAAAAATGTGAGAGAAATAAATAAAAAAAAAAAACTTCGGCTCTCAGTAATCCTACTATGTAAGTTCTTCTTTATACTCTGATGTTGACTATCGGAAAGCTGATATAACAAATACATATGTATATACATATGTAGTATGAATCAGCTTTTATTTGTATAAATCTGTTTGTTTTGCAGAGTGACCAGTTCCCAATTATTTTCTGAGATTATGTTAGATGAACAACACTAATAAGAAATGAATTGTTTAACTGCAAAACAATAGTTAAAATGCTATATACATATTTAAATAATGCATTGTACAATAGTATGAAAAGTCGCCATTTTTAAATTAAAATTCATGCAAAGAATATTTACCACTTGATCATAATGCCTTTTAAAAATTGAAAGACAATAACAAATTAACTCTGGGTATTCTTTATTTTCGCACGTTAAAACTTAAATAACTGCATATGTATATACATACATACATTCATATATCGATTTCGGAAACTAATAATTTTCCTATAAAGTGATAAATACTCATTATAAATTATCATTATATTAAAAAATTTTCAAATAAAGCTTAAATTTCGTATTTTGAAAATTCAAATTTTAAATAATATCGGTTACTGACTTCATAATAAAAATTTTTTTTTAAAGATTTTTTCATTCATTAAAATGTAAACTAAGTGATTAAAACAAAATTTTAAAAAATAAATATAAATTTTGAAGCACGCGGTCTCAAAAACTTTGTCAAATTTAACACTTAGGTCCTATGAACCATAGGAAAATTAAAATATTTACATTGTCGTAAAAATATGAAAACAGCATAACTGACATGCATTAATAATACACATACTATGTATGTATGTAGCATTTAATTGAATCATTTATATAATTTTTTTTTTCTTCAAATTAGTAACATCTTATAAACGTTTATGTGTTGCTGAGATTCTTAATTAAAACGGACCTGTTTGATTCTTTAAAAAAAAAAAAATAATAAATAAATAGAGTAAAAAAAAAACAATGAAACAAACATAGTTAAAGTTCCAATTGCCGGACATGTCCGATTATAATGGACTTTATTGTACGAGCCTTTATGACGTCACAAATAGAAGTGTATGCTGTTTGCATGTCGTGCGTTGGCGCAAACGATGCATTTTAATGGCAGGAAACGGTTCTAAAAAATCTACGGAGTTTTCGTTTTTGTTTTTTCGATTATTTTAAGAATTCAATCAATCAATTTCAAGAAAATCAATAGAATCGAATAATTTTTTTTCATATATATATATGTACATAAACGTTAATTTCTCTATATTTTCTTAGAACACACCAAGTCTCCATCTGTTACTGTTATTGAAATAATTAATAAAAATTGAAATTTCATAAATTTTTTAGAACCTATTTCTTTCACTGAGGCGTTTTCGCCAACACACATACGATTATTTTTTATTTGGACACATCCACTAATTGGAATTTCTTCAAAATATGTACCTAAATACTTTTAAATTAATAAAGAATAATACTAATAGAAAAAAAAACTCTTAAAAATTTGCAGTTTTCAAGTATAAGCAGTTTTAAAATAAAGTGTAAGAAATATACTGAAATAGTTATTAAATTAAAAAGCAATAAAATAACTAAATTTAGTTTGTCACCCAAAACATGCAAACTTATACACATACATACATAAATTACTATATATACTTATACATATTTTGACGGATAAAAATTTATACTTTGTGTGAAATTTTATAAAACTTTTGTAAAAAGATAATTAACAAGCTCGATATAATGAAAGTTCTACGTTAGTTTTCCTGAATTTAAAATTTAACATTAAATATATTACTTATACATAATTATTTATCTCAAAATTACTCATGAATTTCTTCGTTCTTTAACATCAAAAATCAAATCATGCAAAATATTTATACCCTGGGGGTCAGTTCTGTATCTGTTATAATGTAAAATGTTAAGTGTTTACACAAACTTTGCGATTCTTAAACTATGTAAACGTAAAGTCAAACGTCAAAAAATATGTATAGTTTAAAAATGGTTATCACAGAACTATTTTTCGTGTAAAGTGAATATAAATTCGTGTAAAATTGGTTGATGTCAGTTGATGATTTGACATTTAGCGCAGTAATACGATATATGTATAGGTAAATACGATTTAGCACTTTATTCAGCACTTACTTTACATATTTGAGACGAGGATCACAATTATAATATACAGTGTGATGTAAAAACGTAAAAATTGTAAAAATCAAATGTAAAATAACTTTTTTAACGTTTTTACATATCACAGATACAGAATTGGGCCCCTTGGTTATTCAAGTAAGTGACACAATATAACTTAAAAGTGTGATCTCGAATTATATATAAATTTTTCGGTACATTAATACGGTCAATTCCTCTAAGTTAAAATCGTCAGCTGTTACCAAATTTTCATCGAGAGGAAAATATTAGAAAAATGAAAATATTATTTATCTTATATGTTATCTTAACCCTCCTGGGGTCGGATTCAGTAACTTGGAGAGTTGTGGAATAAGGGAAAAGAGAGAAATTTTGACATATAATTCTCCGAATGGAATTCTATAATGCTGTTATGATACGGTATTAATACTATTGGAAATTTTAAGTACTTAAAGAAAGAGACAACAGATTTGAGAAACAGAGATACACTATCAAAATCAGCTGACATTTTCTTAAAGTTGTGTTGCCGGTATCTCTGTTTAAGGTAAATGGCAATTAAATAATTTAGTAAATGAATTATTATGGATTATTATTTCTTTTCTATTCATTCTGTTTGTACTCACTGAAAAAAATTAGAAATAAATAATTAGACACATCACACTCGTTCAAACATAATATCAAACTGACAAAAATGTCTAAACACGATGGCAACACAAAAATAATATTAATGTTCAAATTTCATGATTAATGGAAGGATATTGGAATTTGGAGAATTGGGAGAGTTATTTTTTGACATTTTCAGTATTAATACTGAAATAAGTGTTAGTCATATCTCTCTTTCTTTCTAGTTTCTTTTTCCGTAAGGCATACTTGTTATCTCTTTTTAATAACGAAATTAATCATGAAATTAATACCGTATCATAACAGCTTAAGTGAAAAATGACGGTGGAGAGTTTTGAAACTCTCAATTCCAACTCTCAGTTAAATGTTCGGTGGAGTAGTGGAAAATCATTATTTATTGAGTCAGTCAGTTGTTTGCGCGTGTTGTTGTAGTGAAGTGTGAGTAAAAAATGCAGTCAACCAAAGTGAGTAATAAGTAATATTATTTACGTTTATTAGTTATTTAAAATATTTTTATTAATAATAAAATTAAATTAAATCATTTATATGATCATATTGTTTTAAAAATTAAACAAAACAACAAACAAAAGGAGGCACTTGTGCAATACATGGAAAATAATATAGATTTCGCCATGAAAGGTTTGAATTTTTTTGGTAAACTATAAGAATTACATTCTATATATTTACATATTCATTCTTTTAGATTTGAATCTATTAATGGAGTGGGGTTAATACGGCAGAAATAGGATGAACTTACCAAAATACTAAATGGTCTTGGAAGATCAAAAAAACAAGTGTTCAATGGAAGCGTTATTGGCTTGATCTAAAGTAAATTTTAATATGTAATTAAAAAAAAGAACAAATAATGAATTTTAATTTTATACATATATAGGAAACATTTGAAAAAGAAACATATTGATTATTTATTGAACTTTAAAACTTTATGTTTTATTTTATTTTTTAATTTTGTAGAATTTTATCAAACTAATTTTATAAGCTATCAAAAACATTACACAAAAAACATTATAAAAAATTCCTCAGTATTGGAGAAAGTTCTATTTCCCAACCTTCTGTCAACAACCTCCCACAAATTCTCTATTGGATTAAGATCTGGGGACTATAGTGGTAACTTTAAAATATTATATGGGAAGCATGTTTTGGATCATTATCATGCTGAAAATGGCATGGCATCCATCTCAATGGCATTTCTTCTTCAACTGGTAATATCGAGTTTTCTACTATATCTTTATATTGAAAACCATTCATTATGACATTTACTCTCCGTATTGGTTCAATACTATGCCATGAAAAACATCCCCAGATCATAATACTACCACCACCATGTTTAACAGTACCTGAAAAATAGCGTGGGTTACATATGTATGTATATCTTACAAAACATAAAACTGCAAAAAAGCCTTTTGTTGTAATAGTACTGACACACACGAGTATCGTACGTATATTAGGTATATGGTTGGAATTTTTGTGAAATTGAAATTTTAAATGAATTTATAATAATTTTATTAGTTTTTTAATTTTTTATCATTATATTAATTTTTAATATTATTATAATTGATATTTTATTATATTAATGTTTATTATAACGTTTTTTTTTTAAATTTTAGTCTTCTTCTTCTTATTTTTATTACATTCTACGTGTTTATGCCTGCTCCGAATTTAATACGGATTTTGGTTTACTCCCAATTTTTTGTCGTATAAACTCGATAATTCGGATTTTGGCTTAAGCCCAATTTATTTGGGTTTAATCCCAATTTTTTTATATGCATGTGGAGGTAAAATGCAATATGGCGGATTCTAATTTTTATGGTGAAAGTGAAGCTGCCACGTTCTTCTACTTTTTTTTATGTGGAAGAAGAATAATATGTATACTATAAGTGTATAAAAATATCAACGTTTGCATGTACTTTTTTAATCCCAATTTTACCGTTTCCACGCTACTCCCAATTTAATCCAAAATCCGGATTATTTTTTAACCGTATAAACTGTTAAATTCACATTCATACACATTTGACTTTTTTTTCATATGAAGTTAGCTCCAATTTGCCTTTTTATTGTAAAATTTTCCATTTCAAGTTCACAACACTGACAATACTGGGCTGCTTTATGTGGGTATAGGAAACCCGCTTCATACTCGATTGCTTTCAATGTATACTCGGATATCCAGTGAATACCCGCTGACACATATCGGGTTTAATGCAGGTATAGTGAATACCCGGACATAATATCCACCTTATACCCGATATATGTCTTTACTATAACCCGTTAAAGCATACTCAATTAAATTTGGACTCATCACTAAATAAAATTGTTATCCACTTCCGACTTGTCCATTTTACATATATTTTGGCGGATTTTAGACGATATCTCTTTTTTTTTTTTTTTTTGAAATGAGATGAAAGGCTTTTTCGCAATTTTATATTCTATAAGATATAACCCACATTATTGTTCAGATACTGTTAAACATGGTGGTGGTAGTATTATGATGGCATAATGGATCGTTTTCAATACACATATTTTACTATATATTCTGAAAATTTATTTCATGAGAATAGAATAAATACTAAGAGATGTACATGTTTGAATTAAAACGAAATTTGGTTGCTTAACAAATGTCCGAAACTGTACATAATATATGTATGTATGTATGTATTTCAAATTTCAGAAATTACAAATGAATGAATACTCTAATTTTTAGTATCATCATCATCTCTATAAAGAAGTTGGTTTAAGTTTAATTGAAATTCTCAATACTGACTTTTTTCGTATGGTGGGTAGGGTGAGATTTTTGCTATATAGCGGAGGAAAATTTTATATTCTGTTAATGTGAGTAATATTTGGCCAGGTCTTCGGTTAGATTTAAAAGTAAGTAGTTTTTGAATAGAAACCTCGTAAGTAAATAGGAAATTCGAAAATAATATCTAAAATTCGAAGATTATTTCTTCGAAATTTTAAAATATGTAGGTAGATAAATGTTTTTTATTTTATTTTATGAAAATTTTTCTACTTGGTTTGAAAAACTAGTTTTTGTTTTCACTTCTATAAAAAGTCATGGAGAACTTCCAGCAAAGCCGCCGCTAAAAACTTTAAAACTGCCTTTGCCAGTAAATTCAGAAATACTTTTTTGAAAATACATACAGTCAAATTTCCCTAATAGTCGGCTGTCATTTTCTTTGAGTAAGGGAATTTTCTGAAGAGAATTACGACTTGAAGATAATAAAGGAAAACATTACCTGGCTGTATAGTGTATAGTAGCTGTGTTTAATTGGATCTGATAAACTGAACTTAAAAAAAAAAACGTGCTCCCCAGTGAGAAATATCAGAATTATCTTAGCACTTCACCAGTTCCAATAAAACACAGCTAGTATTTACTAAAACAAATTTACATAATAAACAGGTGTTATATTCATTGTTTTCTCTTAAAAATTGAAACGTGTGAACGAGAATACAATATTTCTTATATAAATTATTCAAAAAATTATTTATTAGAACCTGAGTAAGGGAAGAAAAAGCAGCGCTGGTGCATGAAGATAGAAAAAGACGGAGGCGTTGATGTATTACGGGGGTGAGATGAAAGAGCATTCCACAATTTGAGAGTTCTACTAATAAAAAGATTAACCATATTTCAATTTCAAATTTACTTTAAATATTTTTCAAGTTTAAATTTCATTACATTGCTTGGTCAGACAAGGAGAAATTGTTTAGGAACTTTATATGAAAAAAGATTGAAACTATCAAAAGTACTATAAGTAGATCATCTATAGACTATATGTATTGATAAAGTAACTATATTCTATTACCTAATGCTCACATATGTATATTCTCTTCTCATATATGTTTTTCAGCATACATATAGTATGTAATGTATAAAGCTCGTAGATTTAAAAATAGAGAAATTAAATTTAAAATTTATATGAAAAAGTACCATAATGATATAATGATGGTGGACACCTATTAAGCAAATACATAAATAAAATATACGTGACAGTCCTATTAGAAAACAATGATACAACGTAAACTACGTGGTTTAAGCAGAACATCTTATAACATAGCGCATCTTCGAGAACGTCAGATGATTGTCAATTCGAAATTTTAAGCTGAATTTCATCAGTTGACGATCATTTGATATTTCCGAAGATGCGCTGTTATAAGATTTTCTGCTTAAACCATGGTAATTGAATGAATGGTTCATTGCGCATGTTTTACATGTCGTAGTGATATCCTTGTGTACACATATACGAAAGAAGAAATCTGTTTATTAGAATTTACAACAACAAAAAAGCATATGTGTAGGTATCTTTTCTTTTGCGCATGCCAACGTAGTATAATACGAAACTTCATCTCTTTTGGTTCAAGCTATAACATCAGTGACCATGTCTGTCTCCCATATCCATAATCCATATTAAAAATAATGTGTCAATAATTTCTAAAAGTACACAAAAAGAATTAAAACATATGTTCTATAATAGAGATTCCAGTTTGGAAATGAAACAAAATTGTATACTACATATACATACATAGTATCCATTAACATATCGTCGCCCCAATAAATGTTTGTCGTAAGT
This sequence comes from Bombylius major, assembly GCA_932526495.1. Taxonomy (NCBI): domain Eukaryota; kingdom Metazoa; phylum Arthropoda; class Insecta; order Diptera; family Bombyliidae; genus Bombylius; species Bombylius major. The sequence goes on from OW052043.1 coordinate 22,604,426, forward strand.
AACAATTTTCGATTTTGAGATATTTGAAGTTAAAGTTTGTACTTTAATAACTTTTTTATTTGTCGATAGATTTGCTCGGGGTTTTGTTATTATTTTTGAAATTGATAAATGTATGTGTGAAAGAAATTTTTTGGAAATCCTTACTATACAAATTAAAATATGTATAGTCTTTGAAAGGTTTGATGTAATGTAACATACGACAAAATAGCGACCATTTTTCCAACAAATCCATACACATACGACAAAATGTATCACATACGACAAATAAAGTTTTTTAGGATTTATTTATCGTAAATGACGATAGTATTGAATTACGTTATTTTTACAACTAAATCCAATACAACTAATAAATAATTTTCGTATGTTACAATGATATGTAATATTTATTGTACATTTCTGGTATCAAGGTAACATACGACAATTAAATATTGAAGAAAAATAATTGTTGAATTTGGAACAAATTTGTCGTATTTGTAAATTTCGGGCACATACAACAATAATTTACCAAAAATCTTTTAAAATAGGTTACATATGTACGACAAAGTACACACTGAATATCTCAGAACAGAAGAGACATAGAAGAAAACTGATAAGTGCAAATGAAAGAGCGTATGCCGAAACCTAATTATCTACTTCTAACACAAAATCTTCAAGTTGTAACATACGACAAACATTTATTGGGGCGACGATATAATAAAAAACTAACGTACTCACATAATACTGCACGGCCGTTATACACAATTCAGCTTAAAACTTTCATATGCTGAATTGTGTAGATATTACGGCGGCATTAATGGCTTTTTTCACACGAACTTGTTGGAGAGAAGAGTGAGGAGTATTGCGGGGTAGCCTCTGTCGTATGGGCTAGAAAGTTTCACCATACATTTGACATTTTCCCATTTCTTGGGATTTTTTGGGATTTTTAGATATATGTATAAGTATATTAGTAAGTATTATTTGCAAAAGGAATAACATTTTATTAAATTTGTTCTGCAGCTCAATATATTTTTTGGGATTTTGAATTTGAGAGTTTTTTTTTAAGGATTACATATATTTGGGGATTTTAGATTATGAGATTTTGGCAATTTTGTCGAAAAAAATTTTTGGAATTTTGGTTTTTAGGATTTCGGGGGGTTCCCGCTAAACACACTAAATTTTTCACTTTATATTCCATTATTTTATATTTCTTCAATTAAAACTAGCTGGTAGTCCGGCTTTGCTCAGGTATTTATCTCAATCTTCAGTTAGACACGAAGAGAAATAAATTCCATCTATAGACTATAGTGTAAAATCTAAGTGATGCAACTACTATATCTTCGCGTGTAAGGTAACTTCCATCCGCTATTTTAAGCAGCATCACAGCAAAAATCTTGGCATAGTTATAGCCTTGAAATTTGATCCTTTTTCAATTCAATGGGATTTTTTAATAATTTATCTTTATACAAATTTTAAACCCTCTTTTAACCCCTCTGGGGATAGATTTCCAAAAAAATCCAAAATAAATGTCTAATTATTTATAGTTTAGAGCACATACACAAACTTTCGAGTCGATAGTAACATTTCATAGTTTTTATTCATACACATTTTTAACACCCCTTTGAAGCCAATGGTACCATACGAGTTTAAAACACCTTTTAAACATCGTAAAGTAAATGCAATAACAAAACTTAATAATAATTGCTTCAGGTGTTCTAGATTTACGCTGGAACACACACATATACATAATACATTCACATGTATATACATAGAGATTAAGAATACACCAGAGTCCAGACTCCAGAGTATTCTTCACTTCACATCAGTACGTATTAACTAAAAACAGAAAGCGTATTGGCATTCGGTAGTTTTATTGGTAGAACAGTGCTCTGGCAATGCAAAGGTCTGTGGTTCAAATTCCAGTCGAGTCGAATGTCGTTTTTTCTGTTCTTAGTCTACTACAAAAATTTTCTTAAATTTTTTTAAATCGTCTATGTATATTCAAACCGCCCTGTAGTAAAAATGAACACATGTGATTTACCACTAAAAACACAATGTCAGGTTTCCATTTTCCAAAGGAAAATTTTGCTGATGAAAAAAATGTAAAGCCTAGTATGTATGCTGCTTGGTATAAATTTATCCACTGAAAAATTACAATTTCCGTGGATGAATCTGACTCTCTATGGAGATTTAGTAGACTAGTGTAGAGTATATATTAATTATATTTCATAATTTCTTACAAAAACACTTTAAGAAGCAGAAAATTAATGAAATTTCCAGACACACAGTACCAAAAAATGACGCCACATGATAAATGTCAATTATATCATTCACCGAAAAATTGAAATTCTAATTCTAGGTGGATGAAAAAAAGAAAGTAACATCTACAAAATGATCGTTGTTGCCATTTGCACTTCAAATAAGAACGTAAGAAATTTAAATTTTCATTCCATGAATTTAGAGCACGATTTATCCATCATTTAGACGCTATTTTTTAAAACATTTTTATTAACTTGCTTTCTTGTCTGTCTTGAGGCGCAAGATAATAGTAAGAAGTATAAAGAGTAGCGCCCTACGTTTTAAATGTTACAAGTGTTTCCATAGCTATTAAAGTTCGTAATCACAAATTTTCAGGGGTGAGTTAGTTTTTGTAAAGTGATGGTGATGATCACCTTTCATCACTTTTCTCAGACCAGATTTGAATTTGAATTTTTCAAGTGTTCCTCAGGAAAGAATCTCTATTATATTTCAATTCTCTTTGAGTACATATACAATTATAATTTTCAACATTTAAAATAAATTGTAGAAGAATAATACCTACATATGTTTTAAAAATTTAGGTGTTTTTTACAATGAGTTTCCAATAAGTATAATTTTTCCTTAAAATCGTTTTAACCACTTTTATAGAACGGGCCACAAAAACTGTCTGGTCAAGGTCACGGTAATTATTTTTCCAGTGGTTCTATATAGTCGAACGTTTGGATTCGCTTATAATATGACCTTTACTATAGGATAATAGAATATACGTTAATTTTAACATTGCTTCTGATTATTACTATAATTATGTAGTTTCTGCAACAAGCTAAGTCCACAAAAAACTACATAAAATATTAGTTCCAAGCCCTGTTATACGAATAAAATTCTAAACTCTACCAACGAATGTAGTGGTTCGCATTCCACTTTAAACTGTAGGTTCGTGTATGACAAAAGGGCTTACAACCATTGGACTGACAACTGAGAGGTGGTCGGTGTGTGGTATCAAAACGGCACGGTTAATGCTATTTGGGTCTTCGGAAATAATCCAAAGAACCGCCACGTCAACCAACTAACCATGTACCTATGTATGTAGTTAGATTTGAGGTACATTATGGATATAAAAAAAATGTCTCTAGTGTAACCTTGAACAGACAGTTTTGTAGCCGTGCTATAGAGTTTAAGTCGTGCAACTTTATATGAAAAAAGATTGAAACTATCAAAAGTACTATAAGTAGATCATCTATAGACTATATGTATTGATAAAGTAACTATATTCTATTACCTAATGCTCACATATGTATATTCTCTTCTCATATATGTTTTTCAGCATACATATAGTATGTAATGTATAAAGCTCGTAGATTTAAAAATAGAGAAATTAAATTTAAAATTTATATGAAAAAGTACCATAATGATATAATGATGGTGGACACCTATTAAGCAAATACATAAATAAAATATACGTGACAGTCCTATTAGAAAACAATGATACAACGTAAACTACGTGGTTTAAGCAGAAAATCTTATAACATAGCGCATCTTCGAGAACGTCAGATGATTGTCAATTCGAAATTTTAAGCTGAATTTCATCAGTTGACGATCATTTGATATTTCCGAAGATGCGCTGTTATAAGATTTTCTGCTTAAACCATGGTAATTGAATGAAAGGTTCATTGCGCATGTTTTACATGTCGTAGTGATATCCTTGTGTACACATATACGAAAGAAGAAATCTGTTTATTAGAATTTACAACAACAAAAAAGCATGTGTGTAGGTATCTTTTCTTCTGCGCATGCCAACGTAGTACAATACGAAACTTCAACTCTTTTGGGACAAGCTATATTACGTTTGTTATTGTCCTAAAGCTCAGAATCAGAATAGTGGACAAATTTAAAATATACAACCTTGCCTTACAACAATATACAACAAACAGTGCCTTAGTAATTATAAAGATGTGAAAGACTTATTCGAAATTATATTGGTAATAATTAAATTGCATAAGTCTAATAAAAATTGATTAAAAATAAGTAAAAAATGATGTTACCCTTTTTCTTATGCACCTATGTTTTTTTTTATTTTTTGTTTTTTTTTTTTTTGCGAGATTAACTGTGAATAATTAATTTATACTTATTGTCTTGCACCCTGACAATAAAACGACAGATATATTATTCCTTAGCACTCTTTTTTTTTGAATTAAATATAATATTACTTACTTTAATATGTAAGAATATTTGCTATGCTTGTAGTTATTATTACTCAAATTATTATGTAAACATAAATGATACAAAAACCATCCATGGGTGACTATCTCTAGTCAACCTTCTGCGGTTGCTGTAAAAGAGAAGGCGACCGAAAACCAACCAATAAATTATAAAGATAATTTGAAAATGAACAAAAAATATATAAGTATTTCACAGTTTAAATAAATTTATAATTAGTATACAAGACAAATGATTGAACACAAACAGGGGCCGTTTAATTATTATTATTGTTTTCTTGTACTATTAGTGTCGTTAATTACTCAATTTCCTTTTTTAATACTTCTATAGATGTTTAATTTTAATTCATATAATTTAAAATTTTGCATTTTTCGTTTTTTTTTTTTGTTATATAAAATTTTTATTTTTTTTTCTAATTAAAAATTTGTTATTAATTTAAACCTTCAGTACATAGATGTTTATGGTTTTATGAAATAAGCAAATTTTTAAAGACAATTTTAAGTAAATTTTTAGGATAAATATTTGCATAATTAGTAGATATTTATATATGAACCGTTATTTGAATTAAATTTTATATATATATACTAATTTATACCTGAATTGGGTCGAAAGCTTAAAAAAATCACGAATACTAAGTATTATAGGAGATTAATAAAATTGAATCAAATATTTAAAAGTAAATTATTTCTGAGTTATTTATATAAATTCTAAATGAGCACTTATTTCCTTTTTTTATTCATGTTTTTTTTTTTTTTTTTATTCTTTAACAGTAATTCGTTGTTGAAGTTCAAAACTATTACAATAAAAGTTAAAAATCAAATAAATTTAAATACATATTAGAAAGATGATACTTACAGCTTTCGATTTCAATATGACATAATTGTCTGTCCATTGGAAAGTATTGTAAGTTCATTGGACACGATGCTGTAATTGTTAGTCTGTAATACAAGTATTTAAATAAATAAGACATTCAAACATACAGCAACGGACAAAACTAAATAGAAATATCTTAATAGAAAAATGAATTTTGATTTTTCCATAACCGTTTGACAATAAACATCCTTTGGAAATTTGGTACAGAAAATTGACTTGTTATTGTCTTTATACATCAATTAGTAAATAATATTTGCCTTCTGCCGCTCAGACCACGTATCCAAAAGTAAAGATACATTTACCTAATTATGAACTGGCATCCAAAGATCTTTTGTTATTATAAGTAGAGTGATTGATTCTGTCCGTAATTTTAGTAAGATTCTTATTTTCTTGTATTTTTGTTTTTTCTTCCTGGCACCATTAGTTTTTAAATTTTATTTAAAGACAATAACATTTGCCTGTACCAAATTCCAAAAAGATCAGAATAGTTTAAAAGTTGAAAAAATCCAGATATTATTGTTTTAATAAGAAGTTTCTATTAGTTGTCGTGACTATATGTTATGTAAGTAAGAATATACTAGTATGTATAAAACTAATAAAACAAATATATAATAATTATTAAAATAAATTTTTTGAACTTTAATTTTTTGTAGCTTACCGAATACTTCTTGTAATTGAACCAGAATAATGTACACGAATAAATTCGTTGCTGGTAGTTGCTATGTGAAAATACGATTGTTTTTCATTTACAAAAAAGGTGTCAGGTACCCAAATATTTTTTATAAACTCTGATCCGACTGAAAGAGTTTCAACACCTGGTCGTTTCCTATATGCTAAACGGGGATCAGTCCAAAATTGACGAAAATAAAAATCCAAGGTGAAATCCTGTATTTTAAAGGCCATGTAACAATTAAAATGATATAGAAAAAGAAAAAAGAAAAAAAAGTGGTATATTAGAATATGAATAATTTTTTTTTTTTTTTTTTTTTTTTTGCATAAATTTAGATAATTGAATAAAAGCTGCAAAATGATATTAGAAAAATAAATTTAAAAATGTTCTTAGATGATAGAAAAAAAGCGTTTTTATAAATAAATCAACTTTGTTTGTTGTAAGGATAATTACATAAATTAAGAACATTTAACGTTTATAGTACATGCAAACAAAAATTTACTTTATCAAATATTTTTATAAAATATTTTTTCATTAGTGTTTTTTTTATTTTTGAAAATAAAAGTGATAAAACTTCTAAAAGTATGCAAGAGAACTAAGCATGTACAACACATTCGCTTTCCATAAAATAATACATATTATAATTTAGTACAACAAGCGGTGAAATAATTCTCATTAAAATACAAAATATATGTATATTTGATTTTAATAATTTATAACAATAATGGCCAGTTTCACTGTCGAAGCTTAAGCAGAGTTTAAGTTAAACTTAAAACATGGCTTAAGCTTCACTTAAATTTTTTTTCGTTCTTCAGTCAATTTATATGTATTTGTAGCTTAACTATCTTTAGTTAAACCTATCATTGTGAATGAATTTATAATGGAACTTGTGGAACTTATAGACGTCATTGTATAGCCGCTAGATAGCAGTGGTAATTGTTGTGACATTTTAATACTTTTTCTTATAAATTTCAATTTATAATAAATTTAGGGACAAGACAGATTGATAGATGACAGTTGTTTTCTTTCTTTCTTTTTGACTTTTACTTAAACCCTCAATAGAGTTTAAGCTCTCAATTCGTACGGCTTAAGTTAAACTCAGTTTAACACTTAAGCCCTCACTGTAAAACTGAAAAAAGTACTTAAACTAAGTTTAAGAGTTAAACTCTGCTTAAGCTTCGACTGTGGAACTGGCCATAATAGAGCCATTATGAGCTTCTTCTATTTCATCTACCCATGCACTAAAGCTGTTTCATATCGACAGAAAAAATGACTGTAAGAAGCTAGTCTTGCTCACGAAAGCTTTTGCGCACACAAAATCTTTTTTTTTTTTATAAAACTATGTTTTTTCTTACACGGCGCTCTCGTATTTACACCATAATTCTCAAAGAAAGTGTAAATTTAAATTTTAAACAAAGAAGCACCAATCGACGCAATGATAAAAGCTTTTTAGCGAGCGAGACTATCTTGTTATAATTATTTTACCATGGATAGAATATCATTTATAATTAATATTGCAAACAGTGTAGGTATATTTAAATTTACTCAGATGGAATATATTCTAGAGGTTTAAATAATCTCAGTGAAAATTGTGTGGAATGAGGATATCAAATTTACACTTTTCTACTAAATCGAAATTCACACGATATACAAATACATACATATGAATGCCTTGAATGAAGCTTTCTACCAATAAAATTTTGAAAAAAAAGAAAGCTTTCAGATCAGCGGCTATTATATACATAACTTCTAAGCTTACTAATTAGGCTTTACACTATATAAATTATCATATGACTTTCCATATGATTGGTGTACTTTGTTGTTATAAAACAAATTGCATTGATCATAAAAAAAGTCATATGGTAAATTAACTAGTGTAAAGTCTACTTAAAGTACCTTTACACTACTTGATTTGTCATATGACAATGAATTTACTATTTATAAAAAAAAACAAAAAAAACATATTTCTGCTCACTGACTTAGTAAGCTTAGAAATCATATATTTAATAGCCGCTGAAGTTGGGTAGCTTTTTTTTTCCAAGTTTTTCAACTTGGTTTTTCTAAGGTTTTTGGTTATTTTAATTTTTCAAGTTGGCAATTTTGAAAGTATGTATGTATTTTTGTCTACACCGATATAAAGTATGAATGTATTGCTATGACAATAAGAGTTCTTGTTATGTTTATTTTTTCTGTGACTCTGCATTTAAATTTGTCACGATAAAAGGCAATAATTCTACTTATGTATATCATTTTCAAAAATTGAAGGCAGTACAAAAATCATACCTAAGATACTTTTTAAAATACATTAAGAGGTGTTTCAAAGTCTTTTGTTTTTAATCACTTATGTATGTATACATACAGTATTACGTATATTGTATGTAATTTAATTTGTAAATGGTATAATTTTCGATTTTTGAGAAAAAATACATCCTCAAGGTTGATGTCACCTTTCATACAGATTAATCAGAACTGGCTCATAAAGTCCGTAATACCCGTCATTATTTGTAGAAACAGAAATCGGCTATCAGCAGTATAGACGACGGGCGACTGACGAAAAAATCACTGACTTAAAGTATTGAACATATAGTATTTAGAGAAAAAATAGTTTTGAAATATTTCACCCCTTGAAAAATAAAGTAATATTACAATGGAATACATAAAGTAAATAACGACTTTAAATCAAATATCATGATCCAAAAACAAAGTACATAGTGTATTAGTTTTGAATTTTGAAAAACTGTCAAATTTACCAAATACCTAAACGGAATAAATTGTCTGATATTTTCGTTTTCAAGTAGATAAAAAAATATTTCTAATCTTTTAAAAAGCCATTCACTAGTGAATAGCAATACTAATACCTTTTTTTTTTTATTTTCTAGATCTAATAGATTACTATTACGGAATCTCTTCAACTATTTTCCACATGTATTTCAAATGTTTCGTCAAGAAGGCAATAGTCACTATAGTCAATCTGAAATGTCAGTGTTTGATAAGTTAGGATTTCTGTAGTTTCAGTAGTGTCTGATTTTGTGTCTAAAATATATTATGTACGTGTGTATATATTTCTAAGATTAAAAAAAAAAAATTGTGCTTATTGTTCTACCTGAAAGTGATGTGGAATGTTGGAACAAACAAATTCTGTTTTAGTAATTAAATGTAAGAAAAAGAATATCAATGTACATATATTATAGATCAGATCACCCTACACAAGTCAGGTTTATGCAATTGTCTTGTGAAGAAATATAGAAAATGCACACCTGTCTTATCTTTACTGTCTCAGGTTCTTTAATGGTCTGCGGTAGAATTATGTACTTCGATACTTGATCATAGTTTGTTCGAAAGTTGTAAGCGATATCGTTTGTTCGGAAATAAATTTTGGTATACGATACATCGAATTTCGTTTTGTTTTCGAATTACGAGCTGTCAAAATTACAAATTTAAATGTTTGCTTACAAATAATTAAAATTCTAAGCTTGAAGTTTTATTTTATAAATTGGATTGATTTTGCATAAATTTGCAAATGTTTGTTCTGCTTTGCACAATATTTGCAAGCATTTTAAAGTTCCTAAGCTACCTTATGAAATGGTCCCTCCTGACATTATAGATGTTGAATTGCCACAAGATAATCGAAGATATTAATAAACCAAAATTTAATATAACAATAATAAAACAAAGCGTATTTCATATTTCGTCGCTTAAAAATTGGTTTGCCGTATACGCTGAAGAAAACCTATACCTATACGGCAAACCAATTTTTAAGCGACCATTTGTTTCCATGTGTTCAATAAAAATTTTGAATTCTTTTGTTTTGGTCAATTGGACTTTAAAAAATATTTTAGTAAAATAAATTAGAATATTTAATTTACTTAAAACAAATTGTCATCTAGTCGGCACTAATTTGAGTTTCATAATTCCAATTTGAAAGTCGAAGTTAAATTTTGCTCGATATCGAAGTACATAATTCCGCCCCTGGACGACATAGCTGAGATATAGCTGAAATTATTTCAGTTGAATGTTCATTGCGCATGTTTTACATGTTGTAATAATCTTCTTGTGTATACATAATATAATAAAAGAAGTCTGTTTATTAGAATTTACAACAACAAAAACGCATGTGTGTATCTTTTTTTCTGCGCATGCCAACGTAGAACAATACGAAACTTCATCTCTTTTGGTTCAAGCTATAGCACTAAAAGTCCTGAACAGAATTATTTAAAAATTCTATATGGTTTTCAGGATAGGTCATGTTTATTCCCATGTTCTCTCATTTGGCCTTTAAGTCTTTAAATGAGCTTACTTGTGTTATAAGCAAAAAGCCCAAGCTACCATACCATATACCTGTACCTACTGCCTTCGATTTTTGAAAATTATATACATGTATACATATGTATGTTGCAAAACCTTAAAAGATCTTTCCTTCTCTTTTAACTCAGTAAAATTAGAAAAATGTACTTTTCGCAATAAATTGCATTCTTGTTTTATGTTTTATTACTGAAATAAACTTTGTTTTTTAAAACTTTTGTCTATGAATTATCAAATACATACATATGTAGGTTTTCAACTTTAGCAACTTTTCAAAAACCTTATATGATAACCTATAATATAAAATTTGATAATTATGTAACAGTTGTCAGGACTTCAATAAAATTATATGAAGATATAAATACGCGTTACTTAAAAAACTAGAATTAACTGAAAACAGTATTTCATTTTTGAGATTTATATGCTCTATTTTCATCGCGAATATGTTCACTTTTTTCATACATGGCATTGGCTTTATAAACTAAAAAAAGTATGTAGTGATAATTGGAAAATTTTTATAATTAAAAAGAAAATTCATGCGTTGAAAAAAAAGTTTTTAAAAGTGTTTTAATTAACAAATAGCTAATATTACTAAGATAATCGCCACATGCTATTGAATTTTTAAAAAATGCAAAAATTCCGAAAACATGGTCTGTTTTGTTTCAATGCATCAAAGAATTTTCAATACAAAACAGCAAATAACACAAAAATCATGTGCGACAATATTTATACTTTCACGTATTTTTAAAGTCGACCTAACGCTTTACGCTACTCTTTTGTATTTTTTTGTTCATTTTTATAAAGTTTCAGGTTCTATAATCAATCTATAATTCTAGTTCAATTTAGATTCGTTGGTAGAGAAAAAATTTATTGTACGACTGATTTTGTGCACTTGCCTTATATATGAATATACGTACTTATGGTCAATATGCAGAGCAACCAACAGACTACTTCAGTACCGAACTGGGCACTTATACCAAACTCAAAATGACTCATTCAAACCTGATTCGAACCCGATACCTCCAGTTTGAGAAGTCAGTCGCTATGGTTTATATTGTATAGTATAAAAAAATTAAAGAAAAAAACAAACAAAAAAAAACGAAAAGACTGCTTGGAACTAATTTCAATAACGTATGTATATATGGACTGACTTGGATATCGAATAAATATGGTTGATAATTTGATTATTATTGTATTTATTTTTTTCAAATAATTTTGTAAAACTTATACATAAAACATTTTTGTGCATTCATGTTGTTTCAGGTCTATTTCTATTTAAACAATTTAACAATTCGTTTGAGTTGCTCATTATTATTTCGAAAATTTATAATCAAAAATGTTTGTACATTATAAGTGTAACAGATAGATAAAAAATTGTTTTCGTTCCAATAGATATATTTTTATAAAAATTAATAATAAACGTCATCAAAAATTTAGTGTGGTGTGACTGTCTCATAAGTTTTAGTAAGTTATAGAAAACTTCTTTTAAATATTCTTGCATAATTATTATATAAAAAAAACTTGATTGAAAATTTTCAATAATTTGTAAAATTTGTATTTTCACCCTGAAATTTATTCATTAAAAAAATTAAATAACTATTCAAATAATAGATTTAAGTATTTATTTTGTTCATACTGGCTGCTTTCGATTTGCCATTTTCAAGTACTTGCGAGTAGATAAGGTGAAAGTTTGTGCTAAATCATCTGCTCGTAGCTACTCATATGAAATTTTTCAAGTAGATGCGAGTAGTTACGCACAATTTTAACAACAGATGGCTTTATAGTTTAAAACTAAGAGCACTAGATGTGTTTTCTTTTTTGTATGTATGTATGTAAATTAATTTAAATAAAAAAATATTAATTTGGTAAATAACAATTATTTTTAGGTTTTGACACCTATCAAAATTTTTATGTCGTTCGATTTACCTATTTATCCAAGACACATTTTAGTACTCGCAAGTACTTGAAAATGGCAAATCGAAAGCAACTACTTACTATATTTCCTAACATCCGACCCACATTTTTCCTACGTTTGTATTTGTTATACTATTGACAGACTATTGGTTAACCAACTCTTTTCTTTACTAACTTTGGAACCAAAATAAGTGACAGACATATACATGTCAGCTGGTTTATTTTGACATTTGTTTGTTTAAATTTTTCTCTGTTAAAAAGAGTTCGTAGTGATTTCTTACATATTTTCTGAATTTCGTTAATTATTTTGTGTTTGTGAAATGGAAGTATATCAAATATTTTTGATAATGATGTTCTTTTAATTCTTTTTTTTTTTTTAAATAGAATGAATGGTATATGTATTTTAATTATTATATTGTGGCGTCTACAAATTTCAATTTTATAATGAACTTAAATAAAGAAGAACACGAAAGGAGAAAATATAAAGTTAATCATATGATCGAAAACCAAAAGTAACTGAAAAGTTTGAAGTTTTTTCATTGGAAAGCAATTAGTTAACGCATAAACCAAGTAAATTTTTCATGGTTAGTAATCATTTCACTTATAGTGAGGGTATTCATTTGAAATCGTGAAAGTACGCAACGCTTAATTTTACAACCTTGTAAGTCAAAGTGACATGAAAGCACCTCGTAAAACACTAATCGTAACTTAACTCTTCAAAAATATAACATATAACAATCTTCTCAAAACATAACCACAAATTCACTTATTAAACTCCAGTTGGTATTTTTACCAACTTGTTTTTCTAGACAAGCTGTCAAAATCTTGGTTTACACAAAATTTGTTTACATTTATCTACGCGACTAAAAAGTTGCGTACATTTACGCAGAGTTCGTAATTCTCAAAACAAAAGGAAAAATTTACGAAGTCTCGTAAAAATACGAAGAATACGCGACTTACGCGAAATACGAAACTTACGCAATTTGAAATGAATCCCCTAAGTATATACAATACATATATGGTAAACCAAATCAGAGCTACTTGATTCGAGCAAGTTACGTACGGAACCGAAAAGCTGTTTGGTTACCCATAATGTCTGTCAATAGTATTATCTGTTTTTTCTAATAACGAAAATCACTAATGCCCGATTTCTCCACATTGGGCTATGTTCTGGCTGGCACGAAATCATTTTGTCACCATGAGTTGTACTATCAGTTACACACACACATTATCATTTTAAAATATTCAATGGAAGACATACATAATATGTAAAATTCAAGTTTTCTGAAAGATTAACTTGTTTAATGCTTCATGAAATAAATCTTGCAAATTAAAGAACACAAAGTCAAATTTTGAAGTTAATCTTGCGCCAGCCATAATGCTTATTTTGAGCAGCTTAAACTGCAAATTTTGAAAAAGAAGAAAAAATTTGTTATCATGTGAATTTTTTGAGTTAACACTTTTTGGCATTTAGCAAGCATTTGCTTCAGATAAATTTTATTTTTTGTGTTCATCATTACAATAAATTTTGAATTTTCATTAGATTTTAGTTTATCAGCTCAGCAGTTAATTTACATAGAAAGAAATTATCACATTAATAAAATGTAAACAATATTTGTAGTGGCAGTACTTTTTTTTTGTTAAAATATGGAAAATGGCGAAAACATTTCATAAATGCAAGCAATCTTGCCTGCGAAAGTTTTATATGCATGCATCCCAGGTAGGTGGAAGCATGTTTAAATTTTTGAAAACGGCATGCATACATATATTGGGAAACATCAAAACCATCAATATATAGAGCCATGAGCTGGTGATTTATCTATATTAGTTAGAAGTATCGCGGTTTTGTTTATATTCAATGACCAACTAGCGATGTAGAAAAATAATTTTTCTTTTCTTTTTAAAAAGGGTTAAATTGTTTTTAAATTTCCAAAAATTATTGATCAAGAATTTTGTTATTCTCTTAAAGTAGCTTTACACTACTTGATTTGTCATATCACTTTATGTATGTTATTTTACATATGTATTGTCATACGACTTCTCATAATGCTGATAGTCCACTGAAATAAAAAAATTCAAGTATTACGAAGTCGAATCAAATGTCATACGAAATTAGAAAAAATCTATTTTCATGATATGTCGAGTGTAAAGTCGTATGAGAAAGTTTCTCAACAAAATCAGACAGTGTAAACGCTGTCAAACTTTTACCAGTGACATGTAGTATGTAAAGTGATATGAGAAATCAAGTAGTGTAAAGCTACTTTTAGTGTGTAAATAATAATAAAAATGTAAAAAAATTATGTAAAAAGGTATGAAAGAGATTCAAATTATTTAACAGTTAACATGATCAGTTAATTTTCAACTTTTTTTCTTACTTTAAATTTTTTTCTATATTGTTAATCGCAGAAAACTAGGAAATTTTCAGGAAAAATACAACTGAATGTGTATTCGCTTTTCTGCAAACAAAAATAATTTTCGAAAATTTGAGCTTTTTTCGAAAATGGTTTAGAATCAAGCTAAAGTATTGTATGTGATTGTTAGCTTCAAAGATGTCGTTGAGTTTTTTTTCTGTGTGTCTATGCTTCAATTTTATACATAAGCATTTAGCACTAATATCAGTCAAGTTCATTAGTGATTGTCAGTCGTAATATAAATAAGTATTACAGAAACATTTACTAATGCGATTACTTTTAAAATACAGAAATTTTTAAAAATTCAGATTTACAACGCCAATATTAGTTGTTTTCGATTTAGCATTTTCAAGTACTTGCGAGTACTAAAATTGTTTAAGATAAATTGTTAAATTGAACAACACAAAAATTTTTGCCGGTAGCTCTGCCGTACAAAGGACAATCGCGTCAATTACATTTTCACTCATTTTGACTTAGATATATTTATGATATAATATATAGTTATACATATGAACTAGTGGAAAAATTAAATTATATATATAATATATAATATATAGACATATTTTTTAATAGAGAATTTTTCCTTCAGTTCATATATATAACTATATATCTGCCGTACAAAGGACAATCGCGTCAATTACATTTTCACTCATTTTGACTTAGATATATTTATGATATAATATATAGTTATACATATGAACTAGTGGAAAAATTAAATTATATATATAATATATAATATATAGACATATTTTTTAATAGAGAATTTTTCCTTCAGTTCATATATATAACTATATATTATATCATAAATATATTTAACTCAAAATGAGTGAAAATGTAATTGACGCGATTGTCCTTTGTACGGCAGATATTATATCATAAATATATTTAACTCAAAATGAGTGAAAATGTAATTGACGCGATTGTCCTTTGTACGGCAGAGCTATGAACCGACACTTGATCATAGACGCAAACTAAAAAAAAAAAAGTTGCCTTTGAGCTAAGTTTTTTTATATAGTTTTTGTCATATTGCAAAATTAGTGATACGTAGTTTATTATATTTGCTCAATAGATGTCTCAACCGTCAAATTTATCACATTTTTTTGTTTGTTTCATACATCATATTTGCTCATAAGATTGTTTTTCTGTATGTTCTTTATTTGTGTTAATATGTAGTTTTCAATTTTCATCAAATATAGTTCGTAGTTTGGACTACAATACTGTTATACATACGTACAAACACTTTACGCAAAGAACAACAACAATAATTAGTTTATTTTTACACTATTTTCGAATCTAAAAAGTCAAGTCCGTAATTTCGAATAGTGAATCAAACCTGGCTTTACTTGAAATTACCTATTTTTTCTATTAGTTCTATCTATTTTCCCGTTCTGTTTTCGAACTGTTTTTCTAATATAATAAATAATACATTTTATCAAACGGTTTAGGAACAAGACGACAGAAACCCACACTGATATTAACCGTCTTTACAAGTATGTACAAATTATACCGCTTTTGAAAAAACTGCTATTTAATTATGATTCAAAACTTTGAAAATGAAGAATATGTTGAAAAATGGAAATGGTCCATTTTCGTGGAAAATTTCTTCGGCCTTGAATATCTCGGAAGCCATTGAAAACTAACACCATGCTTAGTTTGGCACACGCTCCATGGAACATGTTGTATGTTCAATACGTTTGGCAATATTGACTAACGTGCTGTACAAAAATATTTCCGGGTAAATCATAAAATTGTCTTCTTGACGAAATTTCATTTCCCATTTGAAATACATGTGAAAAATAGTTGAAGAGATTCTGTCAAGACGATTTTTCCGTTTATGTACTTTTTGCTATTTAGTAATTTATTAGATCTAGAAAATAAATAAAAGATATTAGTATTGCAATTCACTAGTGAATGGCTTTTTAAAAGATTGGAAATATTTTTTTATCAAATTATCATTTGACAGTTTTTTAAATTCAAAACTAACAGACTATGTACTTTATTTTTGGATCATGATATTTGATTTAAAGTCGTTATTTACTTTATGTATTCCATTGTAATACTCCTTTGTTTTTTAACGCTTACTCAGGGAGTCTAAGTACTCTACTCGTATATCTACACGTATTTTTCCGTGCAGAAATAAATAGAAAAATAAACAAAAGTTTTCCATCAAGAGGGCAATACGAGTATTTCAACTCAAACGACTATGACCGCAATTAAATAAAATTTGAATGCTCTTCAGAAAAATATAATTAACAATAACAAGCCAAAAGAAAATAAAAATAATAATAATGGCTAAACCTCCGATTACGTGGTATGAGGTTTAGGAAAAAAACATGTGTACAAAAACTTCACAATGTCTCTTCAACATGCCGTGTGCCCTGTTTTATTTTATAGCCGGAGTCTCATAAAAAATTTTGTGAAAATATTCACATTCTATAAAAACCGTTATTTTTCCGTTTCGAAATATTGTAGAATAATAGATAATAGAACATTTTAAAGAGAACTTCTTTGTCGTTTAAAAGCAAGTTAATTCACTTCGATAGAATTAGTGGTTTTGGATATACTCGTACTCTTCTATTGTAGATTTCGTTCGGAAGTTGCTTACGTTCGAGTGAATATTCAAAATATTTTGTGTTTTTATCAAATAAATGATAATAAATGGTACATACATATGTATATGTATAAATTCCATTTAAAATGACTAATAATCTATGGTCTTTGGTAAGAATGGGACAGACTTGTGGGCAAGTGTAACCTTTTCAACATGCCCTGGGATGACATGACTCCAAGTGTCACGTTCGGTAGAAAATATGATTTAGTGTATCCCACAAGGGAAGAGTAATCAAATACTACTGCTGTTCTAAGTGGGGTTTCGGATGTTTTCTACACGGATGGATCCAAAACCGGAAACAGTGTTGGTTCGGGTTGGTATTTGGACTGCGGTATCAAATACTCCTATACGCTAAGTGGTATAACTTTTGTCTTCCGAGGGGAGATTTGCGCCATACTAAAAGCGGCATGATGAATAATTGACAACAGATGGCGTAGAAAAAGTCTCTTCATTTGCAGCGATAGCCGAACTGCGCTGTAAGTTCTGGAGAATCCAGTCACGACATCCAAAATTGTCCAGGAGTGTAAAAAGAGACTTTGAGCCATTAGTTAACACAATGGACTTAAGCTTTTGTGCATTCCAAATCATCAAAGTATAGAGTCATACTCTGTATGACCAGAACCAACGATATCACCAAACACATGAAGAAACTCCTTGAGGAAAGATGTTCTGCCCCATCTAGTTGTAGTGGTATGGAACGCTTTATGGAAAAGCCTGAGGAAAGAACGGCTAGATTTCTCCTAAACCTTAGTAGAAGGGACTGCCAGGCTCTCATTAGGCTCATCACAGCGCATAACACAAGTAACCACCACTGTCGGTCATCTCTGCTGTTGCCCGGCGTTCTCTAAGATAAGGCTACATATATGGAACTCTGATGCAATGAGAATGGAAGACACCAGTTCTCAACCACTAGAAAAAATCCTCTCGTTTATTAGAAAAACAAGAATATTGTTCTAGAGGCGGGATTCTGAGTACAAGACTGTCTACCCACCCACACAAACAATCTATGATTTTAAATTTTTATTTAAAAATTCAGTCGATCGGAAAAAAGGTACGGAAAGAATTTTTGAATATACTTTCGAACGTTAGCAATTTTTGAACGGAATCTACAATCGAGGTGATAATTCGATCTTTAAAACACAAAATTTTTACTCTAATCTCTTATATTTCAAGAATCAGTAATTGGATTTGAAATAACTGTACTGTGCGGTCATAAAGTGTTATTTACGCCTCCTTTTTGGAGGTTCTTCGAATTATAATAATAATAATTTTCAAAAATAATAATATGTACATTATGTAGTTTGGCATAGAAAATTGAAAAAACCAAAAATTTAGAACAACGCCAAAGATATCCATTAAATAAATAGTATAAATATTAGTGTGGTTCTATGTTACCCACACTTAAACATAAAAACGTTTTAGTGTTTGATGAGTATATTATTTTACATACACGTTAACACTTACATATTATATAGGCTGTTTAGGACTAAGCGAAAAAGAATGAAACCACAACTTCTGGAGTTTTCTTAACATTTCTAGTCAAAATTCAAAAATTTTAAAATTTGAAGTCTTGAAGTCTTAACTTAAGAGAGAACGGAGAAGAGGAACAACTAAGCATTTGTCGGAAAGAGCAAGAAGTTCTTGTAGTTGTTTTGAACATCGAGTGACTATCAAGGCCGTGTAGAAACCAAGGTATATAAATAACTACATACATAAATGATTATTTTACGTAAAAATAAACCTATTGTTTAATTTTTGTACGAACTTTTCCATTTATTTTTTTACTTACTGATTTAGTAACGTTTTCATTCCAAAATAGAAGCTGAATTTATAAAATATTTTATTCTCATTAAGTTGAAAAAGTTGAGATTCATTTAGCAAATTATTTTCAGAATTAATTTTATTCAAAACAATACATAGCTCTTTTCCTTCTTCTTCTTCGATGGCACTACAGCTCAAATCGAGCCAGGGCCTACTCAAATTAACTTGAATTTTCTAGAACGTTTTAGTGTCATACATACGCTTACAGTTTAGAGTGGTTTGCGAACCACTAAATTCGTTGGTAGAGAACGAATTTATTCGTATGACAGGGCTTGGTACTGTTATTTTTGTAGTTGGTTTTGTAGACTTGCTTATGTTCAGTAAACTAAGCCACCAAACTATTTACATCAGTACCAAGCACATACTCAATTCATTGGTACTCATTCAAACCTGAGTGAATTCGGGCGGATTAGATCGTGAGACCTTTAGCATCAGAAGCCAGCACTCTACAGCTTCGGCCACTTCCCGCCTGTAAATTTTTTTAATTAACACAAAATAATACTAAAATTCCAGAACACAATAAAATTTCAACCAAATGAAGTATATATTCAGCCGAAAAGAAGTACTACTGCTACGTTCTTTGATCATACCTAGTAGTATCCCAGTATCCCTCATCCATACGATTTTTACTTACGATACTTATGTTTTTGTTCTTTTTGCTTGGTCCCAAACACTTTGTAAAAGTATATACATATGTACTATACATATATGTATATGTATACATTATACATTATACATTATATAGACATATAATATATACATAGTACAATATACATATGTACACATCATATACATACATATACGTACATATTATATTACCGCACGCACTATATATTCGAATTATGTATTCTACAATCAAGGATCAAAAATGACGTATTTTATATTTACATGTAAGAATAATTTTAAAATTATAAACTTATAAATTTAAGAAAATTAAACTATGTATATGCAGGCGAGGAATGAGTCACGTCATATTGTGACTTTTACCTTAAGAAAATTTATTCATTGCATTTTCGAATATTTTGATTTGGTTTCCACTCGGGGTCCTTCGCCCGGTAAATACATTCCTGTTTCAAATTTTTATGTACTGTACATATATTTTCGTATTGATGAATAAATATTATATACTTTATATGACATAAAACATACATACATATATAATACAATACACATTATTTTGTTTAGAGTGCTTATTCAGAAATAGATTGAAGTAAAAAATTAAAAAATAGAATATTCAATAGTTGTTGTACTACATAAAAAATTAAAAATTAACAAATTTTACAAATATTGAATAATAATTAAATATTAAGTAATAAATTTTCCATAAAGCATGGACCTCAAGCGTAAACCATTTTTTTTTTTTTAATATAATTGATTCAATTTAAAAAAAAATAGTTTCTGTTGGAATGCTACTAACACTATTTGTATGAAAAAAAACTAACATGTATACCTCAATATGTTTAAATGTAAGTCTATCTTAACTGAAGGACTGAATGTATTTTAGAAATTTGCATAAATGACAGTGTAAATCAATAAAAGAAACAAAATATTTACATATAACTTGATACAAACTTGGTACTTGATATGAATATTTACAAAAAGCGAAATCTGTACCAAATTCTTGAATGTGTGAAATACGTGAAACAATCATACTAACGTTTTTTTTTGTTTTAAACTAAAATATCGAAATACATCTTTGTCTCTTTTTGCTTGAATTTTTTTACACGATACATATTTATTGCCTGCAAAAAGATCCAGGCGTAAGTGCACATACATACATACATACATATTTCCAATAAAAGCTAATATATAATATAAAGTGAGGTACACATTATCATTTAAACTGACAGTCGGTGACTGATGAAAAAAACTGAACCACAAAATCATTTTGTCAGCATCAGTTTTACCATCAGTTATATATATACATATTATCATTTTAACTGACACTTATGCAAAAAACTGTCAGTTTAAATGATAATGTGTACCTCACTTAAAGCATACTTGGAAAACTGAACAGCTTATCCTTCTGTTAAAGTTAATTCCACTTTTCTAATTGTATAAATATTTTTTCTCTTTTCTTAAAGTATTTTTACATTACTTAATTCGTCATATGACTTTATGTAAGGTATTTTTTAAATGCATTGTCATATGGCTTTTCATATGTCTGTCAGGATATTGTGAATATTTACATTGTTTGACATATTATCTGAGAAAAGTGTGAAAATGGATAATTTATTATTACTATTAATAAAAATTATCACTTTTTTAAAAAATTACTTCCTTCAATCCACTCAAATAAAAAAAAACCAAATATTCCGAAGTCAAATCCAATGTCAAACGAAAGTAAAAAAAATCTTATTTTGTGATATGTTTGTCAAGTGTAAAGTCATACGACAAAGTCTTTCAAAAAAAACAAACAGTGTAAACAGTCGTTCTATTGATTCTAATTGAACGTCACTTTGTAGTTGTCGTTGTCGTTATCATTAGGCGCAAGGTTTGACATACTCGTAAAGTAAGATATGACAAATCAAGTTGTGTAAAGGTACTTTAAATAAGTTTAGTCAGACATTAAATTAATTTCTGATTTCAATTTACCACTGAATTTAGTTTATGAAACATATTCAATAAATTTTATGTTTCTTGAAGTTGAGCTTGCAGCTTGCTTAGATCTGAAAGCCTGCGCCCAATACGACAACGACAACTACAAAGTGACGTTCAATTAGAATCAATAGAACGACTGCTGTTCTCGCCCAATGACAACGTTGTCGTTCACTTAGATTTACTTCTAATTTTGTCGGTGTCGGAAAGCAGTTGTCGTTGCCGTTATCATTGGGCGCAAGGTTTGAAACTTCAGAAGTTCAGAAGCTAACATTCTACATCTGCTGTCAGGACATTTTCTTTTGTTTTCTAACGTATCAGTAACATAATGTAATGAAATGAAATCCAAATTAAACCTTTTCTCTAATCAAAAGATACTTTACCAAATATTATATAAAAAAAACATATGTTATGAAGCTCAATAATTTTCAAAAATGATACCCCGCTTACTGCATTACAATTTACAATTGAACTTATGCATGTATGTATGTACATATGTCATTTGATGAACTAAGGCATAGATGCAAATGGAGAGATTTTTTTGAATCCCTATATTCCCAAATGAAATATTAAGTCAATAATAATACAATAATAACATACAAACTGAAAGATCTACTCTCGAAATCACTCGTATTTTTATGCATACGTACACCCCCTCATTTACGAGTGGTTTTGTGTACCTATTCGTACTCGAAACCATAGTAAATAAAATTGTGTTTTTTTTTTTTGTCACAGATAATATTGAAATCAATCATATAGAGAATTTTAGAATATTTTATAAAGAAATATTTTCTAAATTATGTTTTACTATGTTTGATGAAAATTTACTACAAGAGTTAATTTTTTTTTTTTTTTGAGTTAAAAAATATAAAAGTCTTGAAAATAATAATTATGCAAATAATTTTAAAAAATTTCCCTTTGCTTAATTTTTCAATAATTTCATCCACCATATACATTTTTAATGTAAATACATATACTTAATACATAATTTTACAAACTTTTCTTGGGAAATCTGAAAATAATTTCTAAATGACATATTTTTCTCATTATTCATTATTTCCTGTTTATTCAATATAAAATTGAACAATCAAAAAACCTAACTCGTCTAATTCTGAAACAAAATATTATTTAAATATTTCCAAGAAAAACAAGCTCAAAGTTCAAGTAAAATAGCGTTTGGCATTTAATAAAAACCAGTTTTGAACTTTAAAACTCCCACTATATGTACTCGCAATTCTTTTTGAATGGTGAAAAAATATTCGAATGATCTCAAGAATTTGTCTTATATTATAAACCACACTATACTTGATTTATTAATTGAAGTCAGTATTGTGCTTATGGAGGCAGTACCCGATGAGTTTGTTGCCCTTGGTAATATTTAATTTAAAAGATTTCCCTCGATTGAAATTGAGATCTGATCACCCCACACACCGACACACGAGACAGATTTATACAAACGAAATGTAAAAGAGTATAGAAAAGTATGCCTGTCATGCCTGTACTGCTTCAATTAATAAATCAAATATGGTGATTTCGAAAATACGTGCCCTGGAAAGGAAATAAATAGAAAACAACTGAAGTAAAGTAAATTAAACTCTTCCTGTAGGCTTTTTTCAACTTCTTCGATTCATCATCATACACTGTAAGTAATAATTAATCAACATAGAGCGCGTATACTCCGCAGTACCAAACCGGTCTAGTACTATTTTGGTACGACTAAACCATTTTAGTACTGCCTGTATATACCGTAGGTGCAAATAACGAAAAAAGAAAGAAAAAAATACTTGTCAAACTCAAATATTTTATTCATTGTTAATTGATTTAATAATTTCTATTTGTGTATAGTGTCAATTATCAATAATTTTTTCTTTTTGTGCAAAATTAATTGGAAATAAACAAAGAAAGGAGGACCAAATTAGTTGGTTCGCACCAAAATGGTCGGCCTAAAATGGTTCGGTACCATGCGTATATACCGAGACTAAAACAGTACTAGTACCGGTTCGGTACTGCGGAGTATACGCGCTAATAGAGATAGTGTACTGACAAGCTAAATATTAATCAACATTTGTGACTCATTTTTGCAATCTTGTTCACAAACTAAACAAGACTATTATACAAAAGAAATTGCATTCAATGAATGTATTGATCTATTGATTATATTGATTCTATAATCTTTGTTATGGTCCATTGTATAATTGGTTTCTTGACGAAGGATTATTCCTAAATCCCCACAAGACAGTAATTATTCTGTCAATCAAAAAAGGAGACTAAGTTTAAATTCTATAAGAAATAAGAGTGTATAATCTCAAATCTAGGAGTCATCCTAAATACCAACTAACAGATCATATAAATTTTTAACACTAATAAAAGTGCCACCCTACCCTTTTGAAATCATAATGGGTTTTTTGGCAACACATAAAGTTTGAAACGAGAAATGATAAATTGAATCTTATACCATCATTCCTAGACCATGATGGCTACAAACAAATCAAAATACTTACAGTACAAAGTAATCTAAATAAAATACAAAGGCTAGCTTGTCTTGTATCACAGGAGCTATTAAAACTACGCTTATGATTGCAAAATTTGATCCTCAATATACAAATTAAAGTACTTTTACACTACTTGATTTGTCATATGATTATAGGCAGGGGTGTTAGTTTTCCTAGAAGGTCTCTATATGAAAAACGCTTGGCAGAACCAACAGTCTTTCTAATGTTGGTTTCGGGACGTAAAGAAATCAAGAATAAACAAACAACAAACAAACAAAACACACTTGTACTAAACATAAATATTTCCACGAAAAGGTGATTTATATGTATACGTCTATAAGACCTATTACTAAAGAAATTTTTTAAACAGCTGATTTTATATTTTTCAGATTAATGCAATAAAAAAATGTAATAAATTGTCCATATCATATCTGGTTTAAACATATAGACGGTTTGCGAGAAAAGTGGCATAACTCAAAAACGTAATTTTTCACAGTCGAAGTTTTAAAATAATGATTCAGTTCAATAGTGTATAACAGTATATGTATATAATGCATACTGGAAAATTCACATTTTTGAGTTATGTCACTTTTCTTGCAAACCGTCGGTATATGTGTTTATTGATTTTGATTCACATCTATGAATTGTAGCACTTATTTTTTAGGATTAAGAACTTTATCTTGAGAGAAAATTTTACACTGTTCTCATTTTGATTAGTATTTTTAAAAGTACCTTTACACTACTTGATTTGTCATATGACTTTACATACATACTATGCATATATCTCTAGTAAAAGTTTGACTGCGTTTACACTGTCTGTTTTTTTTTGAGAGACTCTGTCGTACGACTTTACACCTGACAAACATATCACAAAAATATATGTTTTCTATTTTCTTTTGATATTGATTTGACTTCGGAATATTCGGGTTTCTTTTATTTAAGTGGATTGAAGGAAGTAATTTAAAAAAAAAAATAATAATTATATAGTAATAATAAATTACGAGTACTTATCCATATTCACAATTTGGTTGGTACTATCATTGTACCTATATTCCCAAAACATTGTGGTATGTCTTTTGATTGAAAAAAGATCTTGCTCATTGCTGTATTGCAACCGAGTCTCTATTTACCTATATTACCGTTTTTATTCGAAATACATAGAGTACCCAAAAGAAAAAAATCCATCTATGTATTCTTCTAAACTAAAAGTGGACTTTAACAAAACACTTATTTTGATTATATTTTGTGCTTTCTGACGACACATGCCACATGTAGTGTTAGCTTCTGATGTGTACTTTATTTAGAAAAAGGATCTATTTTTTTATAGAATAAAATTTTTGCGTCTTCTGTTTTCTATTAGCTCAAATAAGGGTTATAGATGTCAAATTATGTATGGAAATTTTTCCAGCTTTCAAGTAAGTATATTAGAGGTACTGTTATTTACCCTATTGTGTTTTTATAGTAGAGGGTCCACGCTGAAGCTTTTAATTTTCTTTTCTTTTGTTAATTGCATCAATCTAGAAAAATTTGAAGAAAAACAAATAATTCGTATTCGCTTTGCTGCAAGAAGAAATAATCAAGAGCATCGAAAATTTGAGCTTTTTTTCTTAAATTATTCAGAATCAAGCTGTTGTTTTCCAAGTATTCTAATTTTGGAAATGATTTGCTTTGTATTTTTTCTATAAGTGTATGATTTCTATGACTTCTATAACGTTTCTATGGCGTTGATTTTTGTGAAAAATTTAAAAAGTGCTCATTCGACAAAAATAATATAATAATGCTCTATTATTGATTTTAATTCGACACTATGTGTATGCATATTTTAAAGCAA
The DNA here is from genome assembly GCA_932526495.1 of Bombylius major. Lineage (NCBI taxonomy): Eukaryota > Metazoa > Arthropoda > Insecta > Diptera > Bombyliidae > Bombylius > Bombylius major. Next base: position 22,630,401 of record OW052043.1, read on the forward strand.
TTCTTTTCACAACAGCATATTTTGAAAATTCACAACTATAACATTTCCTTTAGCAAAAAATTTATATAAATTTTTATAAGGTTTTTGTTTTTTTTTTTAAAGATAAGCTATAAGCTTAATTTCTTTTAATACTGATATTTTTGTTTTATCGTATTTGTAATTAAATGCTCATGTTAGGCTTTATTTTTTTAAATAAGTCAGTAAATTGTTTTTGTATTTCATACTTAGTCTTTTTAAGTATAATCAACATGCGCGCAGCCATAGTATTCAGGACTGCTAGAATTTTATATTTTATATATGTAGCTTATTGAACCATTACTGTTGATTTACGATACCTATAGATAATAACGGTTATACGTACATTTTTATCCGTTTGATAAAGTTACAGTATTAAAAGCAGTAATATACAACTTTTTTTTTTTTTTTTTTTGTAAAATTAATGTAATAAATATTACAGATTAGTATACATACATACGTGATAAATAAATATATATTGTATAATTTTTCACCTTCATAGCAAAAGTGCAAAATAAAAATAAGAACTCAAACGTACAAAGTATAAGTCCATATTATAAAATCGAAAAAAAAAAATTATTTAATTTGAAATTATATAGAAAAGACACATAAATGTTTTATATATATTATATTTAAATTAAAAATATTTTTTTACGAAAAGACGACCAATTAAATTACTTAAAAAACACTTATATAAGAATGTTATACAGTTTGTTATCTAAAATACTACAAGTATTCAAATTTCAACACTTTTTAATATTAATTTTTTTTTTTTTGATTATGCTTAAAAATAAAAAAAACAAAAAAGATAAAAGTGTTTAATAAAGTTTGAATGCTTGCAATATATTTATTTCAAACTAAAATAAAGAAAAATAGATAACAATTACAATGTTTATGATTAGTTTAAGGCATTGCACATTATTGTTTTATTTTTTTATTTTTTATTTTTTATTTTATGTACCATGAGAACTTCCGAAACCGAACTGATACTGAGGACGTACATTGTAACGCCGACTTCCACTGGGGGACCTGGAACACAGTTTTACTACAAATTTCAAGGAAATAAAACTTATAAAAAGGAATACAAAAAATAAATAAATAACTTCAACCTTGATTTTTCTTTAAAATACTGAAATTATATAGACGATGATGATTAATATTAAAATCTTTGTTTAAAAAATTCAAAAATGTTAAAACAAACTTAGAACTTATCACACAGGAAGACACATGAATGAAAACCAAATCAATTTTTGCCAGTTATATTACACATTTTGCTATAAGAATACAATGCAATTTCCAAACTTTTTTTTAAAAAAAATCCCATCGCTTGCATAATGTTGAATCAATAAAACATTTATGAAAAAAAGGATTTTGGTACGAAATTGTAAACATTTCCCATAATAGGAATATTATAAAATTAAAATAATGAATATGTTTCTTATTAAAGATTTTATGAAAGGACATAAAATACATACTCAAATGCATATACACATAGTTTGAATAATTAAGCTGAAAAAAAAAGAATATAATATGTAAGTACATGAACACAGGTATGTATGTATGTGCTTCGTATATTTGAAAATATAAGTAAAAAGTGGAAAAAAAACAACAGAAAAACAAGGTTTTGTGCGGTAAAATGTAAGTATGTTTCCTGGACTCAACTTCCAATTAAAGAGCGTGCTATTTTAAAATAAAAACTTCAGAATGTTCTCTTTAAAATGTCATATGACCCTATTAGGCCAAATTTTTATGTTTTTTTAAAACCGTTATTTCTCCATTTCGAGATACATATATTGTAGAATAATACTGAATTTTAAAGAAATTTTAATTTTCGTTTTAACGCACTTTATTTAACTTCTATTAAAATAATGGTTTTTGAGATATAGGAACCTGAATTTAAAATGTTGTGTTTTTTTTTTCAAAATCAATTTTTTAACTTTTTTTGACAGCCGTATATATCTCCGGCGATGCATGGAAAAAAAGATATAATTTTGTTGTTGTCAAATTGAAGACTTTGTTATTCTCCTCATATAACCACTATTATATGTTTAAAAAATATATATATGTACATATGTATGTATGACGTATGTATAAGAAAAAGTGTGAAAAAATACGAATTGTCATGCATTTTCGGCCATGATATGTAATTTTCGCTAATAAGGACATATGACACAAAAAGACATTTCAAAATGACGTTAGGAAGAATTCCGTTAGCTCACGTCACTAATTGGAAGTTCTTCCGTTTCTTAATAATTAACAAAACGTAATTTTTTTTTAAAATAAAACATTATATTGTAAAATCAAAGGACACAAAATCTACGAGTAAGTACGTAAATATGACGTTTAAGATAAAAAATTATTAATAGTGGGTAATTTATAAGTGAACTGGTGCATTAGAAATTTGGGAGACGCTGACTTAGACAAACTATAGGATATATAGTATTTTTCATTTTTTGTACAATTTCATAGTTAGTTTTAAATTTTCTACAATCTCGTTGTATATATGTATGTATATATACATATATATAGATGTTTTCAAATACGCATTAGCCGACTTTTAATTTGTGAAAGTAAAACATAGAACTGCTTTGATTTTAAAAATTGTCTCGATTTAAATTTTTATGTTGTAAATCGATGCTAATATTTAAAAAAAAACAACTAAAATATAAAAAAAAAAAATTGAAAAAGCTGTGTTTTATAGTTTTTACTAAGAACATTATGCTTACAGATAGTATTTTCATGAACAAACTGCAGTACAAAACTATGCCTAAGATGGCTAAGACTTATAACTATATGTATGTATATTAATTTTAACAATTAAAAAAAAAATTTAAAGTGAATGTATATATTTAATGTACTGCAATCAGTTCAATTACTTTGTAAAAATATTGTAAGGTAAGTGCAAAAACTATGGGTAACAGTGGAAAAGGAATTGAAACTAAAATATGAGGAATAATATTTTAAATGTATAAGGAAAATATGTTAAGCAAAAAACTAAATTAAAAAGGCTGAAATAAAATTTGAAAAATAGACTTCCTAAATTTTCTAAAAAAAAAATAGGTACGTTGTCACATTTTGTACCATTTTCACTTCAGACAGCGAGCTAATCGACAGCACATACATGGTGACTCCAACTTCAACCGGAGGTCCTGAAACACGGATATAATAAGCAAAATCTTTTGGCGAATAATTTTCTAATTTATTTATTAGTAATATTAGTATTAATATTATAGTTTTTTTTTTGTTTAAATAAACGTAACAGTAGTATCTGTACATGAAGGGAGAAAAATTTTAAAAATATATACCTATGTACAATATATATTATATAGGTACATATATGTATATACATAGGTACATATACCTACACACACATAGATCTTATTAGTAAGGAATTACTTCAATTCAATACCTAAAAATTAAATTTAAATGTACAATACCATATATATGTAGTTTCACAATACAAATGGACTTCGATGCTAATTTACGACACATTTTTTCTATAAAGTCATTGTTTTTATAATGGACTCTTCAAGATGTTTAAAAAAATACGCTACCTATATACCTAGTATCCTAGTGTTTTATTTCCAAAACCATTTGTTCTTATTAACAAAACATAAACATACGTATGCATACATATCAAATATTCCAATTATAAAAATTAGCTAGTATTTTGGTCATACGCACATAATATGTACAATATCTAAATGAGCAGGTCAAAATTGTTTGCGGATTTATATATTTCTTGGGAATTCCTTAAAACCATTTTTATGATCCAGAATCTACATAAATAAAAATCAATGCAGTAGCAAGTACGTGGTATTCCAGCACCCAAAAAGGCAAAGGTCCAGTTCTCAGCTACTTAGGTTTTGGCAACTATGTTTTGGGATTCCTAAGAATTATTGCTTATCGATTACAATAATTAAAATACCGCTGTAAAAAGTGGATTTTCCATTTATCTCTACATAACTAAGTCTGCCATTCCGCGAAAGATTTTCTACTCCCCTCGTAGTTCACGCAAAAGTGACAGATATTTGTATTAAAAAATGTGTACTTTAAAATTTTCCCGTGTAGAAACAAATATGTACATAATGTATGTAGTAAAAATGTGTCGAAAAATTCTGTAGGAGGCTGCTTACTATGCTTTATAAGTTAATTACAAAGTTAACTACATGTGGATATCTTTTCTTACATTATCTGATGTCTAAGAAATCATCAATTTATTTTTGCAAAAAAGTGAGCAGAATTACATTACGAATAATCACAATCGACACAAACAGGTTTTTTCCTAATTTGATTTTTTACCCTTTCTGAACTACACTGACTGTTTGTAATATCATGAGCACGCACCGGGGGTAAAATTTAAATTCCTTTCGTACATTTGCATAAAAAATTCGTGTGACACTATTTCCTTATCTTAACAAATAAAGTTCATAATTGTCTGTGTGTAAAACAATTTATGTAATTCTACACTACAATACTGGCAGAAATTTATGGTTTAATATGTGTGTAATAAAGCCCATAGACGGTCAACTTGGTTGACAACCAAGTTGTCAACCTAAAACCTACAGACACTCCAACCATATCGTCAACTTGAATGCCAATCTCATTTTTTCAAAAGATTTGTTAGGTAAACAGCTATCGGAACCTGAAGTTTTTAACTAGTGGAATTATAAATTTCAAATGAAGTTGACAATATTGCTACAGACACAACAACCAAGTTTACAACCGTTCATAAAAATCAAAAAATTTTGATTTTAGTCCAACCAGTTGGTCCAACTTGATTTAGGTTGTCAACCTGCCCACACACAGTCAATATTGTACGAGTTTATGCCTGATTCGCTTTTAATACGGATTTTGGTTTACTCCCAATTTTTTGTAGTATAAACTCGATAATTCGGATTTTGGCTTAAGCCCAATTTATTTGGGTTTAATCCCAATTTTTTTATATGTATGTGTGAGGTAAAATGCAATATGGCGGATTCTAATTTTTATGGTGAAAGTGAAGCTGTCACGTTCTTCTTCTTTTTTTTATGTGGAAGAAGAATAATATGTATACTATAAGTGTATAAAAATATCAACGTTTGCATGGACTTTCTTAATCCCAATTTTACCTTTTCTACGCTACTCCCAATTTAATCAAAAATTCGGTTTTTATTCGGATTATTTTTTGTCCGTATAAACTGTTAAATTGACTTCAACTTGCAATGTTGACAACCTGGAGTGCGTTCAGAAACGTTACTATAACCATAGTAATGGTATAGTAAAGTTTAACTGTGGTTATGTTACTTGACTATCGAAGTTATGTTGGATTTAACTAGTTTCTGAACGCTCATATAGTTACCACCGTGGTTACAATTATCAGCTTTTAAAAAATTGTCAAAGGACATTTAAATTTTATTTTAATATTGGTAGAAATTAAATTCCATTATGTATTTTATTTCCTAAATTTACGTTATTTCCAAAAAAATTTTAATTTTACTGAAGAAATTCACTTTTCACCTTATATACGGCTGTCACTTAGTATACGAGTCAGCTGATAACTATCGTTAACTATGACTTACCATGCTCTCGAGTGTGGTAAGTTTTTAACTACAGATGGTTAAAAATTAACCATACTATGGGTGTTTCTGAACGCTTGAAAGTTATGTTGGTGGTTATGTTTTACTATACCACGACCTTTCTGAACGGTTCAAAGTAACCATAGTTAACTATAGTTAACCATAGTAACGTTTCTGAACGCACTCCTGGTCAACCAAGTTGACCGTCTATGGGTGAAAATACATTGGTTGTAATGCGCTAGTTGTAACAATTTTTTTTCTACTTGGTATAATAAGAATAGTCTAAAATAATTTTAGCTGACGGTTGTAATACACTCACGCTCGTTACAACTTGGTCGTGCCACCATCAAGTGTATTTTCAGGAGTTGTTAAAACCGGTTATAAACTCGTTTGCGACGGTCTCAGCAGTCCCAGTCTATTTTACCCCTATGGGCCCTATAACACATGTACATACGTTAGCTAATCCAGAGGTGTTTACATAAAAATTGATTTTTGACGTCACATTGAAATTTGTCGTAATTCTTAAATGTGCTTAATAATTAAAACTTCATTGTTCAAATTGTGTTTTAAAGATTGACTCAGAATACTTATCAAAAGCTTAAAAGAATAGATTTTCAATTTAAATTTTGTAAATTTTGTATGAAAAGAAACGAAAAGCAATGCAACGTCACTGACTTTAGAGGAAAAGGACAAAAAATTTCTGTCTACAGCTAACCTATAAAATTTTATAAACCTTGCACGTAATGCAGATAGCTTTTATTGTGTTTGATTGAATTTTTTAGGTCATATTTCTTACTTTTCCACAACTATTATACAACTACACGGCTGTAAAAGCTGTTAATTAATAATAAATGATTTATTTTTAAAGATACTCGTCCACGATGCAATTTTTCTTGTGCACAGCATAATAAAGTAACATGAATTAGACATTGCACTGTGTAAACTATTGAGCGAAATTCAATATTGCAGAGAAACGCCATCTTAGAGAAATATTTCACTTGCGCACAATACGAAATTATTGCGTAGTGTAAACACTAATCGGCGCAATATTTCACGCAAAAAATTTTTTTTCACAAAATTGATTCTGAAATATTCCACGCAAGATATATTGCTATTTACTGATTATTGTTAATTAATTGTGAGGAAGAAAAAACTATATTTGGTACGTAAATTTATTGTTGTTTATTATTTAATTCTTCATATTGTATAAAATAAGATGTTCATAATTATTTTTGGCGTTCAAAATGGAATCAAAAAAATAATTTGAAATAAAAATCAAATTACAAATCTATTAACCCAATATATCCTATAACTTTGATAGGTTGAGATTTACACCCCACCCACCCATACGATTTTTTGTTTGTCTCGATGAGACCTATAACTGGTATTACTCCAAAGCAAACCAAACGGGACACTCTGTATAATTGAATAAAAAGATCCTAATCGGATTTAGTCACATTAGATGAGTCGTAAAACAGGTTTCTTTTTAGGTCAATAACTAATTAATTAGATGATATTATTTAAATTTTCAGACACTCTATTGTTAAGACAAGATTAGACATGGTTATTGTCACACACATAATTTCATACATAATTACGGAACAACGCTACGTGAAATTCAAACAGCATAGAAAAAGGTAATCGAACCTTATTAGCGTGGTTGTTACTGCGATTTGCATATCTTAGCTGATTATGATTTTCAAATGTATTGTATAAAACGTGTTAAAAAAATAACTTAATTAACAATAACTAATGTATCGTTAGAAAATGAAAAAAATTCGTAATAAAATAAAAAACATAAAAGAAAAACAATAAAAAATAATATATGTATAAACAAAATAGCCGAGATTCATACGAAATATAACAGAATGTAGTAAATATTATTATTAACGTTATATACATATAGTTACGTTCAGAACTTGATATGATATGTGAATAATATCAGAATAACTAATTACTCGGTGCTGAAGGCTCTGAACACTCTCCTATACTTTAGCAGTTTTTCTAGACAATTAAAGCGATTTCTTAGACAATAGCTGATCTTAATGTTGAGATTAAGAAAAATCAGGGCGAATATTAGGTAACAAAAAGTGCGAGTGGAGGCACTCCGCAAAATGGGTTCATCTCACTCTTATTTAAGGTATTTGTAATTTAAAAAATTTAGTCGACTGGGGTAAGGTCAAAACTGTCGGGTGGTCTAGATCATGGAAAAAAACGTGGTTAAGCACTTGAGCAAAGCCATTCAAGAACAACATGTTCGCCCTACATCAAACAAAGCACCTACAGTCTACATTGACAGGGTCATAGTATGTATCACAGGTAGGGTGACTAGGTCGAACTTGAACAAAAGTGTGGAATGTCCGGATAAAAGAGAACTTTTTCGTATTCCAAAAAAGAGTACAATAGAGTACACAATACACATTAAACGTATGTAGGTAGGTTAGGTAGATAATCATGGGTTTTACACAGTTCTTCCCCACGACCAAGTTCGGTAGCCAGGGGAGTAGTTCGGTTTCCTCATCTTTCTTCACTTTTTCAACCAAACTGATTTCTATTTAACGAGGTGAAGATACTAACACATATATACAAAAACAATGTTTTTGAAGAATTTATATTCAAATACATTGAAAAATTTGTGGATGTACAATGAATTGAGAAGAACGAAAGAAGACGCGTGTAAAAGTAAAAAAGAAGAGCTATGTAAAAGGTATCAATAAGTAAATTATTTCAGTTATAATAAAAAAAATAGTGAATATACCCAGTAGAATACAGAATTTATTCGAAATTAATTCTGAATAAATTCTATTGATTCCGGACCGATTCTACTTTGGATTACCAAACACATAAAGAATGCATTACTTTAACATTGGCATGTCATAGGCAGTAATCAATTGATTACCCATCTGCATTACCTGTAATGCATTCTGAATCAATTACATGGAATACATTCTGAATCGAATACATGTAATGCATTCTGAATCAATTACATGGAATGCATTCGGAATCGAATACATGTAATGCATTCTGAATCAATTAGATGGAATGCATTCGGAATCGAATACATGTAATGCATTCTGAATCAATTAGATGGAATGCCTTCTGAATCGAATACATGTAATATATTTGGGGTTAAATAAAATCCAAGCAAATTAAATATTTAAATTCATTTATTCAAGAATCTAATTATTCTTAATTTAACATTTTTTTCAATTTAAAAGCAAAAATTAAATCAAAATAATTCAAAAATTTTTTTTTAAAACTAAAAAAAACCAAGAAAAAAAATATATCTTGAAACTCTTAACTATACACATTATTAATACTGCATTTTATCAGATGCAAAGAGCTGCGGAGTGCTTTTATGTAGTTGTTCCCACCATATACCTCTGAAAAAGTATGAAAATTAATATGATTAAAAATTTGTAATTATTCATAAAAATCAAAAATTTAACACTATTTTTTGTTATATTATTATCTAAAACTTACCTTTTATTATACAAATACATAGTAATTTTTTTAAAAATGTTATTATAATTTATTATTTATACTTTTCACTGCTATATTATTTATTTTTTATTTAATTTTTTAATTTTTCACTTCTTTTCACTTCAAACCATCACATACAAAAGTTTTTGATAAACTAAAAATGCAATGTTGTTATAATTGTTACTACATATTAAGTTAATAATACGCATTATTATTTCTGGATGACGAATGGAAAATTTTTAAAATGCTAATTACGTCTTTTTGTTTATATATTATTTTTCTCCATTACAGGTAATCAGAACAGAAATCAATTGAATCTCACTGCATTACAGGTAATCAAAACAGAAATCAATTGATTCTCGTTGCATTACAGGTAATCAGAACAGAAATCAATTGATTCTTACTGCATTACAGGTAATCAAAACAGTAATCAATTGATTACTTTTTACTACATTCCGAATTGATTTCCTTAGAATCGAATCCATTTATTCTACTGGGTAGTATATTTATAGTTTATACTATAAACACACATATAATGTATTTATATGTAACATTTTATAATATACAGGGTGTTTCCGTTATCACCAACCAAAACGATACCATAGATAGGACACATCGAGACAAACAAAAAATCGTATTGGAGGGGGGCATGAAATCCCAGCGGTTTGGTCGCTAGAGGGCGTTGAAATTTTTTTGCACTTTTTCCACAAAACACCCCATAACTTTTTGAAGAGGCACTTTAGGGTCACTTTGTGTTAATATAAAATATAGAGGATCCTTTGCCCTTTGTAAAAAAACCTTACTTGTGCCTCTTTTTCTAACTGTTTGAATGTTAAACGTCTTCAAAGTCAAAATATTGTTAATTTTTTTCAAATTTTTGTGGTTAACCCTGTCTTTCTCAAAAAAGTCTTAAATTAACCCTCATTTTCTATTGCAGAAAATGAAAGCTCAATTGATTCTGCATCGATTTGTTATCTTCACTTTTTTTAAGTAAATGCATAATTTTCGAGATCGCAATCCGCAATTGAAAAAAATTCACAAAATTTTGACTTCAAGGCGTCTAAAATTTAAACAGTTAAGAACTGAGGCACAAGTAAGGTATTTTTACAAAGGGCATAGGGCTCTCTATATTTTTTGTCAACACAAATTGACCCTTGAGTGCCCCTGTCAAAAGTTATAGGGTACATCATGGTCCTCTAGCGGCCAAACCGTTGGGATTTCCCCCCCTCCGATACTATTTTTTGTTTGTCTCGATGAGTCCTACCTATGGTATCCTTTTGGTCGGTGATAACGGAAACACCCTGTATTTCGGACTGAAATCCTTTTTGGTGCTTAAATCCCTAACGTCGCGTCAATTTGAATTACAAGTTGTCATTGTCAAATACTTTTTTCTTCCCATACTAAAATTACTTCAGTTTATATTATTTTAAGCTGTGTAAGGAAGGATATGTACTAATTATCCAAGTTTAAAATAGGATAAACTGCGTGCTGCGGCTGTAGTACAATTTTCATACTTTTTTAAATATTTTTCAAAAAAGAGAACAAAAGTGAACAAAGTGAAATACAAAAAGTGTAAGAAAGAGTAATGTCTCAAAAGAGTACATGTACTCTTTTTAGAGTACACCTGGTCACCCTAATCACAGGGCACTTGTCAATAGTCGAAGATCACACATTCACACAGAGAAACTGAGTATTCCCTTTAATACCACTATAAAACACGTTTCTTTAAAGGAAATAGGGTGGTTTTAAGATCTCCGACCTGTGAATCAAACTTTATAGAGTTACGCGTTGTGTAATATCAAAAAAACACTTTTAGTACTTATTGGAAATATGTAGTTCAAAAAGAGCCGAGCGTTGAACTAAATCAATCACGTATTGCGTGAAGAAAATATTTGTACTTAGAGAAATATTCTGTATAAATTATTTATTGGGCAGAAGTTCATTGTGACACAGACTTTAATTTCAGAAAGAAAACAAAAAGCAATTGATGCAATAAAAGTGGGAAGGAAGCATGTACGCAAAAATTCGAAGGAAGAAAAATAAAATTACCTGAAGGTGAAAAAGCCGTATAGCATTACATACTAAATTATGTATACGGAAAATAGTAGGTACTAATGGAATACACAGGCCAGGAAACAATGTTTAACATTGTGTACAATACAAAAGTAAAAATATCAAAAGATTCTAACCACGTGTAAGTTACTAATACTTCATTAATTCAAAGCTTTTTTAAGGAAGAGAAGGATAAAATTCATAAATTTCAATCAAAATGATTTTAACGAAGAAATTAAAATAGACTGAAGAATAGAGAAGGTCTCTCTACATACTGAGAAAACCTTTTCCTAAATGTAAACTAAATAGCGTTAAAAACTAAAATGAATACGTTTTTCTAATAAAAGTACATAAAAAGTAACTAAAGATAATATAAATCCATTTAAATAAATGAAACCAATTTATGTTAATGTAAGATTAGCACTATCTTGTTATTTTTTCTTATTTCAATAAGATTGCTGAACAAGCACATACATATAATAATTTTGATTATTTGTTAAGTAGTACAACATCATTGAAAATAATCAATAAATACCTTTCAATACATTAGGTTTGATGACAAAAATATGATCTTTCATACGGACAAAACTTTAATGATGCTGTCTGTCAAAGAATTTTTATCTTTAAGGTATATAAAAATAACAGTTCAATCAGAAAAATTGTAAGGTAGTTCTGAATAATTAATCATACGAGATAAAGAGTATACTTAGTAGGTCTGAATAATAAAAATGTAGGATGAGATTAACAGTTTGAGATATAGTAAAATAATTCTTAAATAAAAAATAAAGATATAATATAAAATTAGGAAAAAATATTAATTAACTTATTACATAATTTTCCTAGCTAAAACTTGTAGGGTATAAAACTCAACAATTATTATTCTGTAATTGATAACTTACTACGGTATTGTTATGGCTATTTCTTACTAAAAGTATTATAGACTACTTTATTACTTGCATTACATTATTATATAATTATTATTACATACTTTACATACATACTTTGTTAGATAGTAGGTACTTCAACATTATTATTATATAAAATCGTAAAATATAATGAGGGTCGATCCATATACATCCGATGCGCCATCGATCCGATTGTCCTCGGTCTGATCAGATTTAGAAAATTTTACATGCCCAATATTAACATATTGAAAAGAGACAAGTTTTTCACTCTTTTGAATATTTTCAATCATTTATTGAATGCTTTGAAAAATGTGTAGGAGTTAGACTCGCATGTGTTTCATCTTTTATATACCCTTATATTTTATACCTAGTCGTATCATAAGTTCTGTCTCTTAAAATACGAACACTATATTATTTTAATTAGGAAGGAAAAGAACAAGAAGTTTAAATAAAATGTCTACCTAAAAGAAAGACTAGTTAAAATCAATCACTGCAATAGCTAAGATGAAGTGGGATATAAAAGAAAATAGGATTACATTTATAACATGAATATCAAGTGATATTTTTTTGTTAAAACTGCTTGATATCACTAAAAAATTTATATAAAGGACTATTAGGAGAATTGTTGATGACAATTAAGCAGCACTTAAAAGCAGTTAAAGCCAGGATTCGCAACAGTCCTCTTTAGAAGTAGAAACAAGCTCGAGAGATGAAAGTTTCTTAAAGTACAATGTTGCACATCATTAGGCAGGATCTTAAGTTTTCCGGCCAGAGAAGTAAGATCAAAACAACTCCTAAAAAAGTGCGAGAAAAATAATGATCGGGAAATTCTTATTACGAAAAACTTTCCACCATGTAAAGAAATTTTAATAAACATGGTGTATGTTCCTAGCTTCCGAAAGGCAAACGAAGTTTTTTCTAAAGTGGAGAGCGGACATCATCCTGCATCAGTGTCGATTTGGTTTAGGAAAGAGGGGAAATGAAGATTCAAAAGACCGAAATGATGTTCTGGAGCAAGTAGTAAAACCGCAAAATTTTCGAAATGATATTCTGGAGAAAGCAGTAAATTCGCTTAACCATATCTTGTTTGAGTTTTCCAAAAAAACTCTACACCACAAAGCATAGTACTCTGCTCCGGTGAAATTCAGTTTTCTACTTTTACTATTCATTTCTACATGGAAAAATTCTGTGTAAAATATATTGAAATTTTGTATGTGAAAAAGTTCTTTGAACTTGGCATTAATGAAGATTTCATTACTTTTGCTGGCCCAACATTTAACGAATAAGTACTTGGCCCCCTTTTAACATTTATGTTTTTGGTTGGATTTCAACTATTTTTGTTGAACTAATTAATTGAAATATAGGTATTAGATTTACATTGATTTGGTTGGTACATCTAAAGTCTTATTTTCTCCGATATTTGTGCACACACACAATACTGCAAAAAGGAAGAAAATTTACAAATCATGTGAATTTTCATACATTACAGCCTTAAATTATATAAAATTTTCAGGTGGTGAATATTTTTCACTAAGCACTGCTATTTTTTATAACATTAGTATCGAACAGTACCTATATATTTTATATTTTATGTGTCTATATAAAATTAATTATAAAATATGACATATTTTTATTTTATTAAAGCAAGCTATGGAAGCTAAATTTAGAGTTATAAATGATAGAAAAATAATATAGAATGCTCAATTACTGTAACAATTATAGAAATATTTATTTTCCAAGCACACATTCCACAGATTTCGTAATTTTTCTTTGACCTACGCGTTAAACACTACCTACGTGTAAAGTTTCATGGTTCTAGGCTTATAAGAAGTACCCTAGAGGTTTTGATTACCGGTCAGTGAGTTAGTGCCAAAATTAGCTTTTTCTAGGGTGAATATCTCAAGACGCATTGAACCTATATACATGATATTTGATAGAGCGGGCGGGACGAAGCACACTATTACGTGGTTTTAATTTTATCTGTTTAGCTTTAATAGACATTGAGCTGTGAGAGGTCAAAAATTGCTCGAAACAGTTCGTGTTAATAGTGTACGGTGTGCATACGGCCTATGTATTGAACTTGTAAGATAGAAGTTGCAAGAAAACAGTGAAGAATGAAAAGGGAAATGTCAGCTTCACAATTGACATTTGGATGTTTATTTCTATATTTTAATTTATATTTTCAATTGTTAACAACACACTATTCAGGAAATGGCTGCTGCTACAAGAATGGTAAAATCACAAACAATAAAATCAAAATAAATTTTCCACAAATAATGAAGCAACCCGTAATTCTAAATTTTTAAATTTGTAGTTGACAATAACTGTAAAATTTACCACGCGGAATAAATGGCTATAAAATTAGTGGAGATTGATCTTCAGCGCCATTTCTTGAACGTTTTAAGAAATGTTAGCAAAGAATATTAAAAAATTATTTTGCGTCTCGAACTCAGTAGTACAAAACAAAAAGTGAACGGAAAAATGTCTTGACGGAATTCCGTCACCTTTTTTACATGTATTTTAAATGGGAAACGGAATTACGCGTGAAAAGTGTACTTTGCTTAAAATGAAAAAATATAAAACTGTGACTAAAAGGAAATGTTCACGCTTTTATTGCTGCGGATGATTGGATTTTTTATAAATCTTCCCTTGTTAAACACACAGGTTATAGCACGACTAGGTATAAAAATGGGAAAAATTTTACATTTTATGTTTATTTAAGAAAACTATGTAGAAATGCCTGATCATTATCGGATAGACTGAATCGGATAAATCGGATCGGTGCCAGCTGCAACTACCACTTGCACTTGAGTATATTAAAAGCTTATAAGACTCCCATGAATATTTCTGTTATTATGTGAATAAAATTGCACACATGCTTTTACACTTAAAGTTAAATGTCTTTATTTAAATGGTTTTATTAAAAATCGTCGATTATTTATTGTTAAAAATTGACTTTGTTTTATTGATAATATTTGAAACATGTGATATGTTTTTGTAAACTAAATATCTAAATTGTCATATGACCAAAAAAAGGGTAAACATATGTATATTCTTCTAAACTCTTCAAACCTTTGCCGTTATTTGATACATTAAAATAATAAGCAATTTGAAACAAAAACAATTGTTTTAAATTGGTAAAATGTCATCAAGTCCCATTTCTTAAAGTCATTCTCTTAACGAGGGATACCGATATTAAGAGATAATTTAATTTTCTAAAATATAGGAAGCAGAAATACAGTTCTAAAGATAATTTGAGCCTTGGCCTCCTCAAATTGAGGATTCGTGACGGTATTTCTGTCATACATGCACCTACAGTTTAAAGTGGAATGCGAAACACTAAATTCGTTGGTAGAGAACGAGTTTATTCGTATGACCGAGCAGGTACTGATATTTTTTGTAGTTATGGTTTTGTAGACTTACTTATGGTCTGTAAACAGAGCCACCAAACTACATACAATACTTCAGTACCGAGCACTTATACCCAACTTGAATAAATTGCTACTCATTCAAACCTGAGTGAATTCGGGCGGATTAGATCGCGAGACCTTTAGCATCAGAAGCCAGCACTCTACCGTTCCGGCCACTGGCCGCCCTTCTAATGGTTGACTACACTTAAATACAGGGTGTTTCACAGTTCGTGTGCCAAACTGAACAGGGTGGTAGATCTCGGTGAGAAATGAAAAAAATCGTATGGGAGGGGGGGAGGGGGGGTGGTGTCTATTCTCAATGGTTACCGAGATATTCAATGTCAAACAAATTTTTTTTCGACGAGTAACTAGTTCCACTTTTTGCAACATATTTCAGCGTTCGCTCAATGTGGAGAGGTAAATGAAAATTATTTCCATAAAAAACCTTCAGACCTTTCAAAAAATGTCTTTTACAAAGTTTTGTGTTAATTAGTTTTAAAGTTATTGTAACTCAAAGTCACAAAATTTTGAAAAAAATGCGTCATTTTTATGTTCAAGGTCGAATATCTCGAAAAAAAACCCTTATTATCTTTTGAATTTTCTTGGCTTAAACGAAAGCTTAATTTGTTGGCTCTAACGTGGCTTTTGTTTTGTAAAATTATCTTTATCCGTTCAAAAGTTATTGAGCATAATTCAAGGACAGTTTTTTCAAAATTAGGTAAATTTGTTGTTGTAAAGAATTATTCAATTGCCTTTTGGTATGTTTTATTTGACTCTCCGTGTTAATTACTTGGTATTTCTGAAAAGAACTTATTCTAGTCCTGGTTAGGAGTTATTTTAGACCTGATAAGGAGTTATTGTAGTCCTGAAAAGAACTCATTGTAGTCCAGGAAAGGACTTTTTTAAAATTCTGCAAAGGACTTATTGTAGTCCTGGAAAGAGCTAATTGTAGTTTTCAATGCTTTTGAATACATTTTGGAGCTCTTTGTCTGATTGGGCCTTTCAAATTAATTATTAATAAATTTTCTTAACTTTTCTTCCGGCTCTTATTTTTATCCAAAATGGAGGGTGACTGACACATGGATAACAATTTGTAAAAAGCATTTTAGGAAATAATAACTTCTTCCGGGACTACAATAAGTCCTTTCCTGGACTACAATGAGTTCTTTTCAGGACTACAATAACTCCTTATCAGGTCTAAAATAACTCCTAACCAGGACTAGAATAAGTCCTTTTCAGAAATACCAAGTAATTAACACGGAGAGTCAAATAAAACATACCAAAAGGCAATTGAATAATTCTTTACAACAACAAATTTACCTAATTTTGAAAAAACTGTCCTTGAATTATGCTCAATAACTTTTGAACGGATAAAGATAATTTTACAAAACAAAAGCCACGTTAGAGCCAACAAATTAAGCTTTCGTTTAAGCCAAGAAAATTCAAAAGATAATAAGGGTTTTTTTCGAGATATTCGACCTTGAACATAAAAATGACGCATTTTTTTCAAAATTTTGTGACTTTGAGTTACAATAACTTTAAAACTAATTAACACAAAACTTTGTAAAAGACATTTTTTGAAAGGTCTGAAGGTTCTTCATGGAAATAATTTTCATTTACCTCTCCACATTGAGCGAACGCTGAAATATGTTGCAAAAAGTGGAACTAGTTACTCGTCGAAAAAAAATTTGTTTGACCTTGAATATCTCGGTAACCATTGAGAATAGACACCACCCCCCCCCCCTCCCCCCCTCCCATACGATTTTTTTCATTTCTCACCGAGATCTACCACCCTGTTCAGTTTGGCACACGAACTGTGAAACACCCTGTATATATGTATAGAACCTTATTTCTAATAATGTTAGTATCTTTGCTAAATTAGAATTAAGAGACTTTGAATTTGTTGTTTGTCAAGCATGAATTCAATTGAATAAAATTGATTCAAGTTAAAGCTTGACTGGAATTATATAGTCTCCGAAGTTTTAGAAATTGAAAAAACAATAGAAATTTAAATATTAAAACTTTTTAGAGTTTCACAATAATCAGAATAAATGTGCACATAATGTATGTATACATGAGTACAGGAATAGAATAAAAATTTCAACTACACAGAAAACGCCACCTTTTTTATTTTTTAATGTCTTCTTCCCTGAATTTCATAATATTCCTAATTTTATATGCGTGTGAGTATGAATTTTTGTAATTAAATTTAATTTTGTATTTTTGACTGTTTTAATTAATACAAAGTAGATTATCTAGCTGGTAAAAACTTACATATATGTATCTGAAGTTACAATTTAAATAACTAAATAAATAAATAAAAGCAAAACCCCAATTTCAAGGAGCTTTTCAACGAATAAAGTGTTTATGTATGAGTAATATGTGCATATAATTGAAAATAAAAAGAAGTAAAAGATTTAAGATAGTATGGAGGAGATTGAAGATTTTCCGTGGATCCTACTCTTGAATTTTAATCCTTCAAGAATAATTGCATTTATATAGACAAATAAGATAAAGCAGCAGATTAATAGTTCCTATGTTTTTCTGTTCTTAAATTCAAAAATCAAGACAAACATGATAGGAATAACGTTTTGCCCATTTCAAAAAAAAATATTTTAATGCGGATGAAGTGATTTTTTTTTCAATTAGGATCGGGTAAACATTATTTTTGTAATTCGATAAGCTATTTATTTTTATTTTTCAAATTTAAATTCATATAAAACCTATTCCTAAACTTTGAAAAATAAGCTACGTATAGTACATATTTTTGTTTTCAATTTTTTATACGTATTTGAGATATGTATTGAATTATTTAGTTTGTTTTTCCGTAATATAATAATATTAAAAACTCATAAATGTCTTAATTTTTATGTTCAAGCTTTAAAAAATATTTTTTATATAGTAAAATTCTGAAGAAGGTTTTCATATTAAACATATTCATTTAAACATTAAAAAATTAATTGGTCACTTTCAAAAAAAAATAATCATGTTATTAAGATTTTCGTAGCCTTTGTAGTACTTTTATTTAAGATTGAGCATTAAGTAATGGAAAAAAATAAATAAGTCTTTAAAATAGAAACCGAAATTATGCTTACCTCCATAATTGGGCCTTACTCTTTTGTCATAACTGATGCTAAAGGAATCCAATATGGCTGATATATTTACATCACCCAACATACTTCCCCCTCCAGTTCTGTAAAAAAAAAATGTACAAGCAAAAACATCAGATTACATATTATTTATAAAAATAAAACAGAAAAAATTATCATTTGCTGAGAAATTTTAATAAAAATTTATTATTATCCAATAAGTATTGTTAAAACTTGAAAAATTTTGAAAATACAGTACAAGCTCGGTAATTTCAACTCTCGATCTTTTCAACCCTCAAATTTTCAACATTATCCTATTCTATAATTTCAACCACGCATATCAAACCTGCTCTGTAATTTCAACTTTCGTGATTTTGTATGTGAAAACAAAAATCTAAACTTGTTGAATCTTGTCCATAAAAGGAATATGTATACTTCAAAAGTATTTACAGTTACAAAATAATAAATAAAACATTCTGATGCCGTTCAAGCTTTTGATATTTATATCAAGTGGGCTACACAAAACTTTGTTTTTTAACTGATATTGCAGATCTTACAGATTTTTTTAAAGGAAACACAGAATAAAAATATGTATTAAGATTTTTCTACTTGAATTGGATGTTTTTTTTTTTTGTTTTCGTTATGTTGAATGTTATTTCTTTAATTTGAATATTAAGTTTTTTTTTTACTATTTTTATTTTATGTAAATATAAATGAATGAAGTGAAAATAAATAACTATTTAAATAAAATTACTTTTGTATTTATGTTTAAAATAGTGTTAATTATATAAATTGTTCACTGTCCAGTAATTTCAACTGTTCTAAAATTTCAACAAGGCTGGTTTTAATTAGTTGAAATTACCGAGCTTGTACTGTATTTCAATTTCTGTCTTTAGTCTGAAAAAAATCTTTCATTAAAATATACACAGTAAAGCATACATACATAGATACATACATATTTTTTTTTATTTAAAGAGTTCTTCATAATGTTTTCTTAACTATATTATTTCTTCCAATTCACTTACACTTACTTGAAGGTCTACAGTGGTCACTAAGTAGAAGAATTAGTATTTTAGACTATGCAGATTTCAGATGATTTATGCCTGATGACACATGCAATAGAAATTAGTTAACCTAATTAAAAATGCAGACTGTTGCTTTTAAATTAAACAATATGAATATATGTAGATGACAAGCTAGTAATAAATGAACAAAGAATTCAATATGTCTGGAATGTGGTATCTAACATAGGAAATGTAAACATAGATTTTGAAATTGGATAAGCAAAAGCTATGACAACAAAAAAACTGAAAAAGCTGTGGCAGTCAAGGTATTTTTTAGAGTCAGACCATGCAAAAATGTCTACGACTTAGTGCTTGACAAAGAAGGCCATACAGGAATTTCTAGTATTCGTCAACAGCACATTTGGAAGAATACTTAGAATCTTTTGGCCAGCTACCTAACATTGAATTATGGAAGAATTGTAATCAGAAGCCAATAATTTAAACGTTAAAAATGAGCTGAATAAGCAATATGTTACAAAGACCAATAAACAGTATCACGTATTTAGTGTATCCCACAAGGGAAGAGTAATCAAATACTACTGCTGTTCTAAGTGGGGCTTCGGATGTTTTCTACACGGATGGATCCAAAACCGGAAACGGTGTTGGTTCGGGTTGATATTTGGACTGCGAAAGTCCAGTCACGATATCCAAAATTGTCCAAAAATGTAAAAAGAGACTTGAAGTTACACAATGGACTTAAGCTTTTGTAGATTCCAAGTAATCAAAGTATAGACGAAAATGAATACTTCGACTCTCTTTTGAAACAACGAACCAACTTTATACGGAAAGGTGGTCAAGGGTCCAACGTGTTGGGCCTGCCTGGATAAAGCGGAAACAACAGAGCACCATCTCTGCTGTTGCCAAGCCTTCCCTACGATAGAGCTACGTACATGGAACTCTGATTTTATGAGAATGGAGGACATTTGTTCTCTCTCAACCCCCAGACAAATTCCTCTCGTTTATTAGAAATACAATGGGTTCTCCTTTCTGAGTGCTTGTTACAGCCTCATCCGCATTCCCCCACCCACACAACAACAAACAACAAATGACTGTAAAGTGGAGCCCACAAGGAAACGAAGGAACAGGTTGGCCAACATTAACATGAAGAAGGATCGTACTAAAGAAGTTGTAGAAACTAACAAGACATATGGGTATAAATAAAAAAACTTGCAATCAGTAAGATGCGATGGGAGAGCTATGTGAGTTTTCATGAGAAACATGGAAATAAAATACACTTAAGGCCTAGTCAGAAATGGAGTACTCATACAATAGTAGAGGATATTCCAGTCGGCATGACACATATCAATTGTGGTAAATATTTATATACATATGTCTATTATCCAGTGAAAGTTAAAAGAAATAAAATAAAAATTATAAGTAAAATAGCTTGTGCTGAGAATTTTTCTTTATTTTCTTCTTTTTTAAAATTGTTTTCCACTGTTTTTTCCTCAAAAATTACAAACAAAAATCAACTTTTTATATTTTATTATAATTTATTCAAATTTTAAATATATCGTACTTGTAGTTATAAACTATAGTCCATATATGTAAATAAGTAACAGAATGAATTGCTACTTTCAATAGTAAAAAATAAATTCATAAAAGATCATTTATTTTTCCAGAAAAAAATTTGAATGAATTTAGTTGAAAATAATACTTTTGATCCACACCGAGTTACATTTTTTTAAATGTTAAGGTCTAGGGATGATTGAATAAAGAATAAGGCATTTTATTTCTAAGAGCTGAATCTCTAATCTATTTAATACTCGTAATCAAAATAAAAACAAAATATTGATATCAAAGTATTACAATATTTAAATACAATTGAATCGGACACCACTTTGTCCACTTTTTTCCATTTATTTCTCAAGGTAATTCCATTATTATTATATTTTTGTATAACACATAGCAACTTGTATCACATTTTTATGTTCTTCTTCTTTTTTATATATCCTCATCCTGATTTTGTTTGAAACGAAAAGCATATACATATGTACATGCAAACCAATATACATATATTTTACATACTCGTACATACATTAAATGTATGTATGAATGTATTATACATATCTATGTATGTATATATGTAGTCAAGGGAAATAAGCTGTTTTTATATATGATTCTGTATATTACAATGTAGGTAGGTATATATCGAATTTTTTTAAAATTCTATTAAAATTTGTAAAAAATGTGTAGCGAAGAAAAAGCTTAAACAACCCTTATAAGTAGTAGAAAAAGAAAAAGCTTAACAAACTGTAGGCCACTTTCATACAACGATTGCTGTCATTTCATTATATGGTAAGATTTTTCCTTGTAAAATATTTGGTTCAATGTTATTAAAAATTTATTATTTTAAAAGTAGAGCAAATATTATTATAAAATTTTTTTTAAAAAAATATGTTCATGTGGTACTCCTATTTTAAAATAATTTGTAAAAAAAAAATTTAAATAATTTTTGTGCAGTAGGAATTCCCTACAGAAAAAATTTATACAAATTTTCGAAAAGAAAAAAAAAACGGGATAAGGCTATCCAGTTTCATATACATACCTACCTAATTAAATTTCTTTATTCTTAAAAATAATTTAATATTGTTTTAATTTTGTTATACATATAAATTTACTTAAATATAACAAAAGAACTGACAACACAAATTTGCATAGTAGGTACCTATTATTTAGGAAAATGTTTGTATTTTATTTATTTTTTGTAGTAATGAAAAGTTTAATTTTATTGATTAGTGTAATTACACTGCGCAATGACAATTATTCAAAATTTGTATCTCGTCGTCAATATTTCAAAAATTAAACTCAAAGAAAAATATGTATAAAAAATTGTTTCTTAAGTGTAGAATATTTTTATGAATTAAAGAACTTAAAAAGTAATTAGCAAAAACTTTTTTTTGAAGAAAAATAACAAAAAAAAAATCATAAAATATTTCTATTATTATTTATTTATTTTTTTTCATTCATTTATTAATACATATTACTTATAATTTGACATCATTATGTGCAATCGTTAGAACTCAATGACGCTAAAAATTGTCAAGGAAATTATTCAAATACATATATGTATGTACTAATACAAATATAGGTACTCGTATGCACATAATATATACGTTACATATGTATATTAGGAATATATACCTACTTTTGTATGAAAAAGCATAGTGCTATGTATGTATAGTTTATGGTGCCATACACGTTACTTGTCGTATAATAGTAGAGCGTTTCACATGCAATAATAGTACCTACTACACCAACACTACAAGTCGATAGATAAGTCTCTTCAGATTTTTAATAGTTCCTACATACATATATTTTAAATTTCCCGGAACAGTGAAATTATTTTGTATTCATCCCGAAAATGGATTTTTTGTAAAATGTTTATATGTTTCTAGGTGTTCCATTCCAAGTTATATTATGTATGTGTGTATATTAGTATGTTTTATCTAACGATTTGTCTGCATTTAAATTGAGAAATTCTTGAGACGTCCTTTCAAGAGTCGTATCTCCTGGGTATCCTATATTAGCTTTTTAAAAAATATCGAAAAACATTTGTTTGTTTGTACTGTATGATCACAATCATAAACGTATGTTGTATGTAACATAACTGTATAGGTATTTAAAAATCTTAGAAATTGTCTAATTTTTTATTTTAATTTACTTTTAAATTATAATAATACTGATTAACACTAGATAATTTAAAAAAAAATAGAATTAGAAGATTGAATTGTCTTTACCATGATTATTCAAAAATAATTTACACAAAATAATATAAATATGTTCATATTGTATACATTCATACATACTGTTGAATTTGAAATATAAAAAAAAATCAAATTGTTTCAATGAATTCACTTAAGATAAATTTAATTGAATACAGAAATAATAATAATAATAATAATAAATTAAGTTTTAAAAATTTTATACTTACGCTGCGTCTACTGCAGCCAATTTTTTACTAGGCTCTTGTAGAATAAAGGCTATGTTGAACGCCAACCATAAAGTTATAGGATGAACTCCAGAAAATGTGTTCATAAATTTTTTATAAACCATTTTTTTTTTTTTTTTTTTTTTTTTTTTTTTAAATAAATTATTACTATTATATATTTTTTATTATTATAATAAAATAAAAAAGCCTTGAGTGTTGTGCTTTTTTTTTATTTTCTAAATATTTTCTTATCGTATAATTATTATTATTAAATAGGTTCATCTCACCGCTAACATTTTTTTAGAATAATTTTTTGATATTAAATATTGAACATCTTTAATTACATTAAGAAATTCCATTATTACATATTTTTTTTTTTTTTTTGTTAATTTATACCCATATAGTAATTAATTAATCTTTCTACTATTAGTATTTTTTATTTTTATTTTTAGACTTCTATATTTACTTTAAATTAATCAATAGCATTTAGGTACATATATTGAAATTAATTCAGAATATAAAATTTTTTCCTCAGTATTATAAAAATGTAAAATTATCGCAAAATAATAAATGCAGTCAAAATTGTTATTATTTTTGTTTTTTTTTTTCTTCTTTTTTTTTTCTTCTAACAATTATATATTTGTAATATTTTTGTTTCTCGTCAAATGTTTATGGAATTTATTATCTGGAAAAATTAAAAATAAAAATTAAAAAAAGGAACATAATTAAATATATATATGTATATACAAATACAAGAAATTAAGAAGAAATTATAACTAATAAAAATATGGATGATGTAGGTAGGGTACAATAAGCAAGGTTGAAAATCAAACTGACATTTATAGGGCGGAAAATGCAAAAATATGATATTGCAAAAATTCGCAATATACATATATGTGGGTGTGTGTAGTTTTATAAATACATAATATGAATATGTATAAGTTATAAGAAGTTTTTTTTTTATTTTTTTTTCTTTTAAATAAATACAAGTATAAATATATAGAGTAAAAAGGTAGGTAATTTTTAAAAGTGCGCAACTTCAAAATTAATGGTTCACCACTATATATGTATGTATGTACCTATATATGTATACGTACAAAAAAAGGAGAATATTATTGGCTTTTATCTCATTTTTTTTATTTCGTTTCTTATTTTTTTCTTTTTTTTAATTGTTGTAATGCAAAAATTTTTTTTAATATAATAATTCTTCATTACTATTTAATTATTTTGTCGTGCATAGATATATATATATATATATATATGTATATTTATATATGTTAATGTTTTATGTTATATATATACATAATAATTATCTTTTTGTTTTTGTGCAAAAAAAATTAAGATTTTTTTTTTAATGTATAAACTTTATGTAACTAAGATTTTTATCACTTCAAAATACTTTTTTTTTTTTTAAATTTCTTGTGAGTTTATAATTTGAAAAAAAAAATGAAAAATAAAAAAAAGCAAACTGATTTATATAAAAACTATCTATGTATATGATTATTATAGTTAAACAATTAAATCACTTTATAAAATATCAAAGGTACATAATATATGTGCACTATATTAAAGTGTCTACTATATAGTTAACGACTACATAATAATTTATGAAATTATTTTTCTTATTAAATTATTGTTTCTTAATTCTATAATGCACATTAGAATATTTTTTTTTCTTTTTTTTTTTAATTATTTAAAATTGTTTTTTAATCAAAATGTTATTTTTAAAACCATTTTCACTAATACAAATTTTGTTTTTTTTTTCTGCACTGATTGGAAAATTTACACTCATTCGGTCCAAACGACTATAAAGAATTTAAAGTAATGAAAGCTTCAGGGTGCGACCAAACCGATTTCTTTTAAAACATTACTAGTACATATAAAAAAATGCCTTATATGAAATATACATACATATATGTATTTACATATAAAAAACAAAAACAAAATATTTATATGTAGAAGAGAAAATAGTATCCTTTTTTCTTAAATTTTATAAGAGTGTTTTTCAACATTATTATAATATGATGCTTATATTGTACCTATGTACTATTGAAAATGTTTTTTCGTGTTAAAAAAAAAAATTTTCTTTTCATTTTTTGCAATAAATTAACTAAAGTATTGTTATTTAAAAAAACAAATAAAAATTATATATTCACAATGTAAATTGAAAAGTTTAAAATTAAAAATGTTCATAGAGTGCCCCACCTTCTCTATATTCTTGTGAATCTTCCAATACAATAATATTAAAATGAAAAAGCGCAAGCTCTTGTCCCTGGGAATTTACATACATTTATAAAATATTGATTTCTGCATTAAAAAACATGTAAATTTTCTCAAAAATTGTATGCTATTACCGGTTTATAAGAGAAATCATTGAATATTGATAAACATAATATGTACATAGTACATAGAATTGAATTTTAACTATTTATAGTTCTATTACGATTGAAAAATCCATGCATTACAAAATTGATTTTAGAAAATAGTTAGTAGAACAATTCAAAAATTGTTGGGCATTGACAAAATTGTCTAGAAAGTTCTCTATTTTATAAATAACACTAAAGGTTACAAAATAATGCTTCTATTTATCACAATCTGTGTGCAAAACTACAGAAAAAACAAAATAATAATACAAAATCTCGTTGTCGCTTCACATTATGATAATAAAAATTACAATTTTAAACACAACATTGAAATTTAAACGTTTGAAAGCGGTAGAAAAAAATAAAGTCATTAATTTAAAATTTTAATTGATTTTTCCGTTTACAACAAATAAAATTTGAATAAAAAACTAAGTGAAGTTTTTAGGTAAATCGGTGTTATATGAGATGAATTTACTTGCAAAGATTAAATTCTAATTCATTAAGGGCATAGTAACTGGAAACAGTTCAAATAAGTCATTGCTTTTCAATTCAAATTTGAATTGATTCTGCTCACAATTGCGCACGATTCAGAAATTCTAGAAATATAGGTTCGAAATGAGAAGGTACAGGCTCTGTTGTAAAAAAACTTTTTTTTTCGGTTTTTCGAGTGGAAATTGGTTTATTTTTTTCATTTTTGTAGGTACACTTTTCCCGCAAACAAAAAATTTCTTAGTACCTTTTCTGTCTACATAGTTGTAGGTTGGCAATATTGGCTGACAATTTTATGTTGGAAATTTGATAAAAAACTTATCTATGATAATAACAAGTAAATTTTTAATATTTTAAGTCAAACTTCAAATAAATATGTAGGTAAATACCATTTTTTCAAATATTTTTGCTGCCCTTTTTTAAAAAAGGAAACGCCTAATTTAGTAGATTAGAAATATGTACAAATATTTATCTGCCAGATGCATGTTGGAAGAAATAACAAGGTGAAACAATTTATGGTTAAGTTTTCAAGCTCTTTTAAGCTTTTTCTTATTTATCACGTCAGCATTGTGAGTAGCAGGAATTTTCAAATAATCATAAACAAATAAATCATAATTCTGTGGTTACATGAACTAATCGATTATCTGCAATTTTTCACATTTAACAGGAGACCCGTTTAACAGAGATCGCTAACAAAAATTAAAATTATCAACATGTTATTCTTGAGTTTCACTTAATCCTTATTATAATACAAAGCGTATTATCTTAATTTCTTAGAGATATACTCGTATATCCCTTCATAGTGGCCATTTATAATTTTAACCAGAATTCGACAATTTAAGCCATAAAGTCATTTTTTAAAAATTAAGCACAAATTAATTTAAAATTAAGTACAGATCGAATTTTTTCTGAAAATTAATCGCATTTTTATGAATAATAAAAGGCTGCATGTTAATAACTTTTCGTTTTAAAAAAATTTGAATTTTTTAGAATTAAATTATTTATTGAATTTGTCAGAAGGTTTTTTACAACGAACATTGCAAAGACATACATTGTGCTAATAAAACCGGGTTACAAATAAATACTGCAAAAACTAAACATATATTACTACACTGTGTACCATATCATGATATCATATCTATAGATGGTGTTGTGTTGAAATCGAAAAAGAAGAAGGATTCATCTTATCTTGCAGTATATATTATACAATATTTAAATATAATAAATTAAGAAGAAGTTTGTGACCCCAGAAATCGTATTTAAAATACCAGGAAATCATTTGGTATGCTAGCAACATTCTGGCTTAGTGCAGCATGGTTAAACTTGTAGCTTAGAATATTTAAAACCAATATTTTAACGGTTCTTTTATACGGTTATGAAACATGGAAAACAAATACGTTAACAATGAATAGTGCACATTGACAGGCACTATTATTTATAAACAAATATAGTATAGACACATTATTACTGTTATTTAAAATTTATTTATTTTTTATTTTAGCTATATTGTCAATAACATTAATAATAAGAATATAAATAGGGTGTATTTTATCGACTTTGACTATTACATAGAAAAGTATGTGTTCTACGAATATACAAAAGCTTTGATTTCTCATTATTTTTAGAGAATAAGTAGATTAAAGTTTACCCTTTTGACAGTAAATCGAAAGTTAATGATTATTTGGCACATTATATAGTATAACAAAACCAAAATGCAATATACATATGTATGTAATTTGCAAGGTGTTTTATAAGATATTCTCAAACATACTTCTATATTTTATAATAATTGATTTATAACATTTTCACTTTCAATAAAGCTATACATTAAAACTTTTTCCTACATGCCAACTGTGATGATGTACAATGGTTTTTTTCCTACATTTTTGGTTTGAGTTTAATGTTTTCTTCTTTTTGTTTCCAGCATACCATACCATTTCAAATCGAACACAGTATGCCAGTTGGAACGTAGTTTTTCAAAATTAATTTAAAATGAATTGAATTCGATCCACACACATTCAATACTGCACCGATCGACGCAGATCCGATTGCGTCCGAATCCGTTCCTGTGTGTATGTAATTTGGGATCGCAACCAGACCCTTATGTATTCATAGATATATTCAAATCACATACAAAAACATGTTAAAATGCTTGAATCCGATCGAACGGAGGAAAACCGGATTGGTGGCGAACGGGATATGTGTGAATCAATCTTTATGAGTTTAATAATCAAGTAAAGGTTGAATTGTAGATTGTTTAGGCTGCGAGAGCTTTGTTTCTAGTACGTTCTAGTGTTTCTAGTTTCTAGTGGCTATTTTTTTTTTTTTTTTGTCGAAAAAAGTTCTAGTGTATGGCTTTACATATTTTATGATTTGGAAAATTTTTTTCATGGAAAAATCTACACTACACTGAATTTGAATACACAATTATCATATAAACAAATGAATTTCAATATGAAACATGAGACTGTACGAATATAGATTTAGGTACACATCTATAGTATATAGTACTTATGCATGTTAATATTTAATTTTTTATTAACACATATTACTTATTGTTATTTTTATCATTCTCAAGCACACCTGAATAGCACCAAGTAATATTACTTGTATACTTGTGTACGAGTAAATACTTGAACAATAGCATTTACAAGTAGGTATGTACATAATATGTACCAAAATTTGTATTTGTACAGATCATTTGTCACGTAATTAAATTTGTAATTTTTATGTCAAGCTTATTAACAAGTTAGTACACTAGTATAATAGAAGTTTTATTTGGCAGTGCTATAAAGATTACAATCATTTGGAAGTGTTTTTATTTTGATGTCTTAAGTTATCATGACTTAACATTTTCTCAGTTTCTTGTCGACTTGTTGCCATAATTTTTCTGATTGTTGGCGCGCAAGGAGTACGTCATAGTCTTGACTCCTGCGCATGTTCATGTCAAACTTGAGCATGAGTATTCATATGCAATGATTCTGGCTCTGATGTTGGATTCATTTGTGATGATGCATAGTACTAGAATATAATAAATAATATTCATTTTTCCTTGAAAATGTCAAGAATTATTTGACAAGAAATTTTCAAAATTCAAGGTATACTTACTCCTGCTCTACCATTATCATATTCCCTGCTACTTTGAATAGTTAATTTTGTTTTTGAATGTATTGTTTCATTAATTGAGCTGTGACTTTGAGAACTCGAGTCCCTACTTTTAAAACAAAACTCAACTATAGCAACTAAAACAGCTAGTAATAGCCCTCCGATTAATATATAGAACATTCCTGCAATATTACTCAATGAAAGTTCATTATGAGATGTTTCCTGATTTTCTTTATTTTGACACTCTGTTTTATCGTACCACCATTTATTCATCAACTTTGTTAGTTCACCGTTTTCTTTTAAAGATAACACAGCTAAATTGATTGGATCTCTATTAGAAAAATAATATAATTTAAAAATAAAATAGAAACTCCTTCAATGCTTCGAACAGTGAATGCTTACTTAAGTGGTGACCCTAAAGGTGTTGCTATACCAAAACCCTTTGTGTCCAAATTTCTTCCAACTTTCATTGTATCACATGGCTCCCTGGCATTAACGTACTCATTTTTTGGTGATTCAACCAATAACGCATATTTTCCTTTTGACGTTCTAACCCTTCGTATTCCTTCATCGTACGTATTCACAAATACATGTTTACGAGAATTCATGTACTCCCACATTCTATTATGAAGTGCTAATTGAGATCTCTGCTTAAAGAAAATTTTAATTTTGTAAAAATCAACAAGTTTGAGTTATTTTCAGATATAAGATTCAAAGCATATTATAGCATAGAACACATGAAAAGCATAGTTGGGTTTGAGAATTCAAAATTTTTGAGCATCAGCACATTTAATATAAACTTTGCATCTCGAATTAAAGAATCTGAATTTCATTTTAATTGATTTGACAGTTACTTATTACAAGGCATAAAATAGATTACATGTGTGTAAACTGTAACTCTATAAAAATAAAAAAGTTTATTATATTGAATGGGTTCAAAAGTGTTTAAATTCAAGTCGGTTTTAAAAAAAATTATACATGTTATACAAATGTGATTAAACATTTAAATAATTACATCTACATATACATATATGTAAGTATATACATATTTATTTATAGTGTCAAATTATGCGAAAGTCTTCAAAGATTTTAATTTAATGTAAATTTTTCAGGCGAGAAGAAATACTATTTGTTCCAAAACCATTTTAAATCACCTTTTAGAAAGTTATAAAGGACTTTACAAAAATTGAAAGAGTTATTTATTTTCTATGACACGAATAAACAATGTCTTACTCTGAAAAAATCCCACGTTGATCCATGTAATAAAGTTCCGTACTGGACTTCTGTTTGTGTAGCTAAATCTTCGGGTGAATTAATTGGAGCTACCATTCTTTCAACAGTTAAAAATGCAGCTAAATTTGCTGTGTACGATGAAATTAATATCAAAGTGAAAAACCACCATACTGAACCTACTATTCGACCTGATATTGATCGTGGAGATATATCACACCCTTGTTGCATGAATGATGCTAAAGCAAACCAAAATGAATTCAGAATACTAAAGTCATTAACAGCGACTGTTGTCGGTATTACACCATGTTCATGTGTTTCACCTGTAAAAAATATTTAAAATTATTAGTTATGTAGTGAACAAGAATGTCTCATACGACAAACAATTATTACAAGGTTTTAAAAATTCTATTCTTTCACCATATGGTTATCATTTTAACAAAAAGAAAACTAAATTCGACTCAATTATGAGGATGTAGTTATATTATTCAAGATTACCAAAACTAAGATTACGGTATTTAAATGTGGACCACGTCAAAGCTTGAGATAACAGAAGCAATAAAATTCATGAAAAACAGTAATTTCCTGCAAATTGATTGAATTACAAGTAAGATATAGAAGTGTTGAAATCGGTACCAGAGATTGTATATTTGAAAACTGATCACGAAATCTAATGCCCAATTTCTCCAGTCTCAACTACATATATTGTAGCTAACTTTAGCAGAAAGATAAAAGGTTTGCTGATGAAGTACTGATTATATTATTTATAGAATGAAGTAAAGGAAATTGGTTTTTATATATTTTGAGAGAAAATAAAGTTTTTTGGTGATTTAGAATAAAATTTATATCGAAATGGATGAGATAGCTTGTTAGATTTTGATGAAGATGATGAACCTGAAAGAAGATATTTTTATTGAGACCAAAAATAAATCATTTTGAGTTTTGGGACGATATTGATTTTTTTCCGACTTCTCGATGAATTTACATTCAATTTTCTTCCACGCTTCTGTTTTTTTTTGCCTCGTAGTGGCATCAGATTTGTTATTTTCTGTTATATTTTTATATATGAAGAAAATCAAACCTCTACCTAGCTGCCACCTACACTTAGGTGATACCCAGTTACCAGAGACTTCTGAAAGCTTTATTCACACTTAATTTTAGAAATATACATACATATATGTATTTGAAATTTAAAAATTTTAAGGAAAATTTTGACAAATTTTTCAAATTCATGGTTTTTTTTTTGTATGAATTTTTTTCACGATTTTTTGTAGGTTTTCTATTGGATTTTTTAAGTTTTCTTTTGAAGGAAAAGTAGTTTTCAAAATTTACTCTGAAATAATCTCATCTACTACGTTTTTTAAACAAATCTACTGCTGATTTTTGTCCGTCTGGTGGCATCTCTGATTGGAGCCAAGTACAAGTAGTAGGAACGAACAAGAAAGATCATGCTAGAACATGGTCTGGCTGGAGCTGATTTACCGCTGTTTGACTTGATTCTCGAGATTTGAAGTTGCAATCAGAAGAGAAGGGACCAGAAAAACGAGCACACTATTCAAGTTGAAAAAATTTCCTGTCGCATAGTTCATATTTTCTTATGACGATAGATACAAGGACTTACGCCAGTTCTAAGTCAACAATTGCAATGGCAATATCTTCTCTTGTTACTAGATTGCTACAATAATTTAGACCCGAGATTGCCGAACGAGACAAAAAAATTTAAATATAAGAAATAATGCCAAAAATAAAATTGAAACTGAAACTGCTATTGTAATTGATAATTTAGACCCGTCGTTATATTTTGCATTGAAGAGTAAATTTACACACGTTTTATATTACAAGTATTACCTGCCTTTAAAAAAAATTCTGAATTCAAAAGTTTTACTTTAAAACTGGCATAAATGTTCAAAGATAGAAAAAAAATTTTGTTCACGCAGATAAAATGCTAGTATATTGTGCAGAAATAGGTTTTAATTTGCAATCTGAAAAAATACACATTTCCAAATTTTCAAAATTACATTTATGCCCGGTTTTTCAGTTTAGATTTAAACTAAGGGATCATTTACATTTGCGATTTATTCCTGAAGTTTTCTGTCGTGAATAAAAATATTCCTCTCAGTTTCGTTTACACGACGACAGTCGGCAATCGACATTTCTTCTGTGAATAAATTTTTATAAAAACTGTCACGAAGAAAATCTCGTGTGCGTTTATATTACATCAAATATTCCGTGAAATTTATGTCGGTGAAATTAATTCTTTCTCTTGTCAAGTGGAGTATCAAGTGTGCTGTTTATTCAATAAAAATTTTGAATAAACTGTTTTTATCATTTGCAAAAATATAAAAATTAAAAATAAAAAATATAAAAAATTAATTTAAATTAATTAAGAAATTAAATCTGGAGGAATGTCTACACAGAATCTTCTGCCGTTATCAAAACAAGAAAGCAATAATTATTTTGGAAATGCTAAAGAAATAAGGACAGAATTTGAAGAATACCAGAAGGAGAAGTATTTATTTATTTATTCAATACATTTATTTGCCTATAGAATTGTGTAGCGAAATTACACGACAGTGATTCCGCGATAGTAAAATATTCATGATAGTTCTATGATAGAAAAAGTTCACGATATAAACTTGAATTTTGTTGCACTACTGTTTACACTAGAAAGTGAATTTCTTTCATGATTATTTTGAAAATGTCATGAATAATCTTCACGACAGAAAACTTCAGGAATAAATCGCAAATGTTAACGATACCTAACGTTTGAAACAAAGTGGTATTTCTCAGTGTTGGTTTAAATCTAATTCAGAGTTTTAACTTAAACCATCGTGTATAAAGGTTTAAAGTTTTAAAGTTTCGTTTAAACTTTAACTGAAGAAAAACAGGGCATTAATGAAATTAAATCTTATTCGATTGTTTTGGAATCATTTTTGTTTTTCCGTCGCTTTTTATTTTAAGCATTCTGTTTTTATATACTTTTTGAAAAACAATCTTTTAATTGTATCCTTTACTTGGTAATTTTCATCTGATAGTTACTTTATTTTGTGATTAATCAATATCAATATACAATAATTTTAATATAATTTCGTTTAATGGAAGTAATACTTGTAAAAAAAATTTTTAATCATCAACTTTTAACTAGATACTTACTTGTATATTGAACTAATCGCCATTCATAAGGAGAAAATCGCGAAACGAAGAAAAGTACAATGCTAACCCCCACATAGCTGAAGATAACACTTACCTAGAATTAAAAACAAATTAATACAAATTCAGTGATATTCATATATGTAGGTACATATGTACCTATTTGAATAAATTTACCCAAATTTCGTGTGATAAAGGATTAAGAAAACTAAAAACTCCAGGAGTTTGTTTTATTGGTTTTTTAATCATTATTGAAATCCCTAGCGACATGAAAGGTTTACTAAAATCAATTACGCGCTCCCTTTCTGCTGTGATTGTCATTGCTGCTACAGCTATGTCTGCCTCCTATGAAAAGTAAATCGTATTTATATAATGTGCGTATGCTATGGCAAATTCTTCTGGCAATACTACTGAAGGATTAATTCTCAAACATTTCGAATGTATTGAATTTTTTTTGTTGATTTTGAAAACACAAAATTATGAAAGTTGACGAAAAAACGAGAAAAAAAAACATTTTTGTTTGTTTATTTGTATATTATGTATTTATAATTGTAGTAATAAATACACACTTTCTATCTATAAAAATAGGGAGATGAACGTGATAAACGTCAAGTGGTATAGTCAAAATAATATGAGTTGGCGAATCTCACGCATGTCTTACATGTGTTAGTGATCTTCTTGTGTATACATATACGAAGGAAGAAACCTCTTTTTTAGAATTTAAAAAAACAAAAATGCATGTGTGTAAGTATCTTTTCTTCTGCGCATAGTTTTCTAGTATAATACGATTTGGCAACTTTTTTAAATCGAGCTATAATCGTTGATTTTAGTTAGTTAACAAAGCAGAATAACGAATTAAAAGTTTAGAAATGCGAATTTAACACCTGACATACATTGGGATATCAGTTATTATAATACGATTAAATAAAATTTTGAACACGATAATTTATTAAAATATATTGCCAAAAAAATTTCCCACACAGTTGTCCGGATATTTAACTCTTCTGACTAGTTCTCCAACCATGCCATCCCATCCACCTCTCGCAGTAGGATTTTCAGCACCATAAGTTCCATCTTTTACAATATGTATTTCGTCTGAAATATATAATCTTTATCATATTTGTGCGGTTTTAATTAATATAAAACTCAGTTGTTAGAAATCTAAAACGAAAGACATTTTTCTGTGACGAGTTGATTTTCAAACTTCTTAAAAGTACATATTCGGAATAACATTAACTATATAAACTAATCCTATAAAATTATTTTTAATAAAATTCTAATTAGTATGAGTACCTCTTTCAACCCACCACAGATATGTACTTTTTAACATACATATGCGAATAGGGTGTATCAAAATATTCAAAAATCATTTTAATTTTTTTTTTTTTCACAAATAATTCAAAAATAGAATTTTCTCTCCAAGTTTCACATTCCTGTGAATCTATTTGCGAGAAAAAAGTAATTTATTTTGAAAGTATCTTAAAATTTTTTGATTTTCATTGAGATATTTCAAATTTTGTTTTCTCATTTTTGTATTTCTTAAAATTTTTAGGACGTCTGCTTGAAGAAGTTAATTTTGATTGATTTGTGTCAGCGGAAAGATGAGTATAAGAGAAAATATGATAATTCAGAATTGCCGAAGATATTATAAGTATATGTGTTGCCTAAATTATAAGAATTATGAATTTGTAATACAAAGACAAATTTTTCGTTCTAGATTTCTGCTTCTATATCGTCACAAAGATCTGATATATTTCTTTCACAAAAAAATTTTGGATACTTAATACCTATACCGTTTCGCTACTAGTTGTCGTAAAAACGGTTTTCGTACTTTCCATATATACTTATCTTAATAAAGTTTTTGTTCATACATTTCTGAACCTTTTGCCTCATGAATTATACTATGTAAAAGTATTAAAAGCTTGTATACATAGTATATTTCAAAATTCAAAATATTTCGAAGCTAATTTTAATCTCGACACTTTTGTTTTTTATGAAAAAAGAATTAATTATCATAATATGTTCATCTGTAATAGCGTTGAAATGAAGTATATATTAATATTCTCATGTATTTTTTCATAAAAATTACCAAAGTGTAGAAGAATAAAATAAGAATAACATACGAAATATATCATTTCTGAAGTGACAGTATTACATAGTAATAAGTAAAAATTATGTTTTACAATTTATCCCAAGCTTTTTCGCAAGAAGGTCAGCAAGATCTTTGCAATATCCTTCGAAACGTTCATTTCCTTCTAAAAGTTCTCCAGGATTTGGCTTTTTAAGCATCATATATGGTTCTTCAATTAATGATGTAATAATATATGTTTTATTTTTTTCTATTTCGGAGTTTGATCGTAGTCTAACGTACTTCGCAGAAATTGGTGTGAAACCTATTTCATCAGACCATTCTGCTACTTTAACCATCGCACTATTAACAGTCATTTCAACTATGTGCAGTGTGTAGTTTTGTCTTCTTCCATCATCGTTAAATCTTATTTCTCCAGTTAATCCTTCATTTTCCACCTGCAACATAACATTTCATAGTTTATATTCTAATAATATAACTTCTTTTGAAGTTTTTTTTTTACTTTGCGTAAATATCGGGAAATTTTATCTCCATGTTCCCATGGATTTATCCATCCTTTTGAGGTATTGCAGTCTAGACCTCTAGTAGTACCGCCGTTACTATTTTCGTTTGTTGTTACATTGAAACCAACAGCTCCTTGTTGATTTCGACGTTGTATATTACTGCGAAACTGATCAGGTTTTTTTCTCAATATTTTGTTGAATGCTTCGACGAGTACAAAAACCGCATCATACATGAGTGCTGCTTGTGCCTTAAAAGTATATTTCATTTGGTCAAGTACAACGTGACTATTAATCAACTTACAGAAATCGATTCTTTTCCTGCTCCAATCGACGTAGTTGGATCTAGACGTTTCCAGCCATCAAAAAACTCCCTGACAAAACGACGTGACGTATCAACAATTCTGAAACCTGTTATATTAATTGCACCATATTCAACCACCTCAGACTCCCATTTATCATCCATCACCTAATACAAAGGAAGTCTATCAATTAATTATTACTAGCTATATTAGAATAACTCCTACCAATCCACTCAGGAGATAGTGATATGTTCTTCTGCCGAGAGAAATATCTCTAACATGACTAACTACTATTTCCTTCGCCATGTCTGTCGGACAATCAATAACAATGTACTTCTTTGACCACCGATTAAATTCTTCAAGCGTTTTAAGAAACTCAAGTGCCATTGTAACATTGGCTATGCGTTTTACCATCTCTACTTGGAATGATTCTTTCCCAGGCTTCAAGTCTTGATAAATTTGTTGTAACCTTAGCAAACCTGAAAAAAAAATTTAAATACCTTTGAGAATTTTTCTAAACAAGTAATGAAACTTGCCAAATTAAATAGGAAGCATTGTGATTTAATAAGTATAGGTGGCTTCAAAAAGTAAAAACTTCATTAAGACTGTAGCTAAGCAACCAATCAAACCGTTCAAAAAGTAATCATCATTTTTGCATTATACAGGGTGTTTTTTTCTACGTACCAAGAGTGGTACCACGAATGAAATATGTTGCGAACCGCTGCTCTAAGCCATACACCCTGAAAGCACTTAGTGAAAATTCCAGTACTTAGAGAATTTAAAAAGGAAATTATTCTTATAAAGGATTACATTACAATACAACTGGCGAACATTTGACTAGCACGAACGAACTTACAGACTTATACTTTAGCACATGAAGTATTCGCACTCCCTATAAGACTTTCTTACTTGAGAACTTAATTCGAATGCTGTAAAAATACAAAATACAAGTAGAGCAAAAAATGAAATAGCTTACCAAAGTTTTGCAAAAGTATAAATATATATAATATCTCAAAATGTATTTTTTTAAATATTAGAAGACGTATAGTTCAAAATTTTGTAAACAATTAGAAATCATTGACAATAAAATTGCTACACTTACACAGTACATACTTATGCATCTGTCCTGTCTCATTCTTGAAAAGATCGAAGGTAATTTTCCTTCTTACATTAAAAATCCAAAATAAATTACGAATTTGAAAATTACTCAAAAAATACTCATAGCATTTACGTTAATTCCATAAATACTACCTAACTATACTATAACAAATTAATTGCAGCTCACTTAAAATAAAACGAAAAGTCATTCACAATTTTATATCATAAAATAACAGCAGAAGACATACATAAATATGGTACGAGAACATCCAGAGATATGTATAAGGATAACACAGCCGAAGACAGAAAGGTCAGGTCTGGTCTTTTGTACACAGCCACAAAAATATACAATGATATCATATCCCAGTAGAAATTACGAACGCTAGATCGATAAAAGAATTTATTATTTAAAATTAATTTTTAAAACCACAACCACAACCAGCCTTTATCTGCTCGAATAGGTATACTGACATAAGAAAATGAAATTGTAAATAAATAATAAATATCTTAACAATTTTTGGTGTTTTTAAAAAATGCATTGGAAAATTAAATAAATGTTATAACTTACCATCGTGTGAATCATATAAATAGATAATTTTTTCCCAACCATAAAACTGAATAGTATCAATAATTGCTTGATGATAATCAGGCCTCATACTAACGGCAAAATCAAGAAATCCTGAAGAAGGAGTCAAAACCTGTTTTTGAAAATATATGCTTTGAATTTAAATAAATAGGTATACATATTTGTGCTGATGAAAATGTTACCTTTTCGGGAAACCACGGCGTAACAAACGGCATTTGAAATGTGTTGCTATAAGAATGTAAAGTATCAAATGAATCAGGAGAAACAGCCCCAAGCATAGCATAAACTCCTCTAGAAAACTGATTACAAACTAGAAAAAATTTTAATTAAACTTAATTATTAAATATATCGGTATCAATGAAATCGTATGTATAATGTTCCAAAAAAAATGATGCACTCGAAGTCACCAACAAGTTTCCTGGTCCATTGAATTTTTTCAAAATTTCGACACAAATAATAGTTTGATTTTGGAAGCCAATAATAAGGCAACTCGTTTTAAAAATGATGTAGATAAGAATCGTTCGCACTTCGCACTACACTACAGTAGAGGAAATGAAAATAATGTCTGTAAAGGAAACTTGCTAGACAGTAGTAAGGTTTATTAGACAGTGCTATTGTGTCCATTATATTAAATTAGATGCGATATTAGTTTGAATTTGTACTCTGGTTTTCTCCAGAGTTCTGTTTCCCAAACTCACATTATCTCTTTGCGAAAAGCATTTTGAAGCAATAAAAGAAATTCAAAAAGAGCTTAATTTTCCTATCAGATCGGA
Organism: Bombylius major; assembly: GCA_932526495.1. Taxonomy (NCBI): domain Eukaryota; kingdom Metazoa; phylum Arthropoda; class Insecta; order Diptera; family Bombyliidae; genus Bombylius; species Bombylius major. The sequence goes on from OW052043.1 coordinate 22,669,593, forward strand.
ATCTATACAATAGAGGTTGTAGTAGCTTTCACAATTCAACATGTAGGAAGTATTTTGAGTGCTGTGCTGGACTAAGCATAAGCACATGTGTGTTGCATGTAACGGGACTTTGAAGGCAACAAAATAAATGTTGATAAATAAACAAGTATTGAGTATTTTATTTTACAATACTGGGTCATTTTTTGACCGAGTGTATGAGTCTATCTTCTCATAATTGTTGAGAGTTTTGTAAATAAAGGTTTCACGATTATTCTATATATTCTTATTATCCTCGAGCACGTCCTATTAATTTCTAATTTATTTTTTTGACTATTCGTTTAATATTAGAAAAATACAAACAAAAAAACATCGAATGCGCCATTTTTATCAGGAATATAAAATACATACCTAATCGACTTAATTTAAACGCATCAGCCGTATTTATAACATCCACATAAGCTTGAAGTTCAAATCTTCGTGATGTAATATTTAAATTATGATTTAACATCGCATATTTAAAAGCTGATTGTACTTCATCAGTTCCTTGCTCAAAAATTGCTCCTGCGTATACAATATAATTGTATTTTATATAAACTTATAACATTATAATAATATTAAATAATCTTTATATGTATTTAATATTCAAAAGAGAAAAAAAAAACAACACTAACCAAGCGGAATTTTCTCAGCTGAAATTTGAGCAAAAGCATTGTAACATTGAATAATCGAGACTATAGTCGAATATAGTAATTTAGTACTTAATTGCATTTTTTTTTTTTTTTTTCTAATATAATACAAAAAATTCGATTTTAATTAGAAAATTATCTTTCTTTAACGTATTCGTGTTATTTTAAATGATATATTATATTAGCTAAAATGAATAAATTGAACATTTTAAACGTGAACGAACATCTTTTGCTTTTTTTGTTTACTTCTAATCTATTTGAATAATATTCACTGATAATAATTATTTGTTAACTATTCGCTATACTGATATAATATCCATTTAGATTCACACACTCTTTGATTCTCCTTAAAAAAGAAAAAAAAAATTAATAAAATAAAAGATGCTTTATTACTTTTATTGTAATGTAATTCTATTTTTCACAATAGATAATTCGTATAATTACACAAAAATTATGTTTTTGTTTTTTTTTTTTTTTTTTTTTTTCTAATAAAAAACTGAAAAATTTTTAAACGTAGAACTTTTTTATATGTGATTTTTTTTTTATTTGTTAATTTCAAAATTTAAAAAAAAAAAATTTTTTTACATTGCATCTTTTTTGATGACAATTACAATTTACAATTTGAGATAAACTAAAATTTCGATACGATAGATATAGACCAGAAGATTCTATTACTGGAATTGTAATTCAATAGATACATACATTATGTACATATAATAGATTTTATAAGAGACTTTTTTTTTTTTGGAATCGAAATATGTTCTAGATGTTTTGCGCATGAATATTAACAAGCACTCCCAATTTATAAAAATTTTGAATTTACAAAACTTTATTATATTTAATTTATTTTTATGAAACAAAAATTTCAATTCTATGGAAAAGTTTATTGAAAAAATTAAAAAGTTTTTTCGTATAAATATATACTTTTTTTATTTATTGTATATTTTGTACATATGTATGTGTATGTACATATTTATATATGTATACTCGTACATATATAAAAAGATGCCGAAAAGATAGGTTCTAACTACTGTTAGAATCTAATATGTAATGGAAGAAAGTATTAACCGTTTAGTTGCTGGAGAACGTTGAAATATCTTGTAGTTATTTTTACAAATCACTTTTTGACTATAATAAGTCAAATGGACCCTATCAGAACTATGCAGAACCTTTTGTGAAAAATGCAAGTAAACTTACTAAAGAAGGAATCGGTATTGCAGGAGTATTGATACGAGTACAATACAATTAGGCTCCATTATACTTAAATAAACAGTTTATATGTTTGAGTAGTGATTTAGTACATGGCCAATTTTTTGGATCTGTGGAATACTCTCCCATCCAATGTGTTTCCTCCTCTGCCGCTCTGCGTTGAAAAATTATATACATACATATGTACCTTGAAATTCTCAAAACCCTTATAATAACCCTTAATAATTTTTTACGTACATACTTATAGTCACAGAGTAGATACTAACAAGAGTTACACTAAGTACTAGCTCAAATATCATCAAAATTTTTAAAATTTCATGACCTGTGCGGGAAGTGTGAGGGACGAAAAGCTTCTGTCTTTCACGAAAAAATATCTGAGAAAACTTTCGTTTATTACTCAGTAGTTTATGTTACACAGAATATTATTTTTATTCATAAAACATATACATATACCTAATTTCTATTATATTCATATCCTTATAAAAAAATTTTACTGTATGTACATACGTGTGTATATATTTTGCTGTTTAAGAAAGCAAATATCTATCCCTTCCAAAATTTTTTTTTTTGTTTTTTCAAGTTTTAAAAATAATTTTAAAAATATATTTTTATATTTTCTAAATTTCTATATCCAGAAAATTTTCGTAGTTTGTTCATCTTCATTGACAAAATAATATGAAAATTTTATCTGTAATGGATCAGGAGATCAGAATCCAACCAAAAACATAAATGTGAAAAGAGGCCAAGTTCTTATTCGTTAACTGTTGGGCCAGCTAAAGTAATGAAATGTGCATTAATGAAAAGTTCGAAGAACTTTTTCACATAAAAAATTTCAATACAGAACGTTTAATAGTTATGAACTTGACAGGTTTTTATTCAATGTGCGTGAATATCAATACATTCATATTACTTCTATTTGAAAGAAAACAAATACGGTCAATACGAAATTAAAAATTAAAACCTGTCAAGTTCATAGTTATTAAACGTTCTGTATTGAAATTTTTTATGTGAAAAAGTTCTTCGAACTTGGCATTAATGCACATTTCATTACTTTTGCTGGCCCAACAGTTAACGAATAAGAACTTGGCCTCTTTTCACATTTATGTATTTGAAGCACGACTTCAGACATATCTGATCTCAAGACTTGTAAAACTTGATCAGACAGAGGTTTGTACTTAGGTGTAAATCCGTGTTCCACTGGTAACTGTAACAGCCTATGAATAGTTAAGCCATTAATGTTGAACGCTGCTATACCTGTTGGTGCTGCGACAGCTACATTCTTATTCAATATTTTGTTGATCCAGCTTTTAATTGTATGTATTAAATAACTTTTTCCAGTTCCTCCTGTGCCACTTACAAAAAGCCTTAGTATGTCAGAATCATTGCTCATTTTTTTCGTAACCGTTTCAAAAACTCTTCTTTGGTCTGAATTAAGATCTTCTATCATGTTGTTCATTTCTTCATCAGATACTTTTACTTCTACATTTCTGAAATCTTCCATTGCATTTCTCACTTCTATTGGTTCAAAATTCAACGGATTATCTTCGTCATCATTTTCCTCTTCGCATTGTCTATTTTTTTCAATTTCAGAAATCTTAGCCTCGATCATCTCAAATGCTTTTTCAATATTATCTATGAATATTTTTTGTTTTTCTGCGTAGTTCAAACCATCTCTAATACTATTTTTTACCGAGTTAAAAGCTTCAGTATATGTATTTTGTCCAGCTTTTAATTCAATAATATCTCTCCATGGCTTAAACATTATTAAAATTGAAAAATAATAATTTTCTAAGAATTTATGGACGTCATAAATATAGTGATTAATTAAATACGGCCGTTTTCTTCTTTTCAAAAATTTTTTAAAAGCTAACTGATAAAACTCTACTTGATTCGCTATAGGTGGACTGCTTACTATATCGTACCATCGTACAAAGTCATACAAGTTTATATTCTCAAGCTCATCAGGCCTATGTGGATAATAATTGTCTACCCATGACTCAAAGAAAATATCTGCCGATTCTGAATCTAATTCGTTAATTTCCTTTTTTGACTTTACTCTTCTATTCCTGTAAATATTAACATCAATCCATCTAATGGTAGTATGTGGATCTGTTCCACTGAGAGAAATGCCCAGTAATGTATCACTAGCCTCAAGAATACCGCACTCTCTATTGTTAAGAGCACGCAGACCCACATTATACAATCTACTTCTGAGGGATTTTGTAGAATTTACATCATTAAACGTTTCTGCAGTATGACTTTTTTCTCCTTTAGTTGTATATTTAGTAATGTAGTAATTTAAGATATTTGTTTTTTCACCTACATACTGAATATCTACGTTACCATTCCAAGCAAGAAGAAGTGACGGATTATAATCATTAATTAAAATACTCTTTTGTCCTTGGTATGTAGTAGAGCCTACTATTAGACGATAAGGTTCTTCTTCCTGCTACGGAATCGGTTACATCTCTAATATTTATTTGGTCGGTAACAGGCCGCGGAAAGCCAAATCTGCAAACTTTTTTGTAGCCGGTGTTTGTTTTTCTGTTTCTCAAGCAGTAATTATTATGCTTATGGGTTTGATATCTAACAACACGTTCATATAAGGTGGGTGACTTAGTTTTGTCTGGAATAATGCATGTTACGTAGTTAGTTATAAAAGCTGCAACTTCGCTTACTGTTGAATCTTGCAGAATAGGAGCATCTTTTACCCAAAGCATCAAATGGAAGTGCTGCAATCCTCTCGACTGATATTCTCGTCGCCAGAAGTAATGTTCAATTTTTCCTAAAGATTCATCTTTTGAAGTTAGAAATTCTAAAATAGCTTTAAATTTAACATCTATGAACCTAGATGCAGCTACAGGATCAAGAGCGACTAGTTCACTTGTAGATTTATTAGCCATTTCTTGACCATTTATTTCCTTAATATAATCAGGAAGATCCGTCCAGGTCCATTCAGACGGACTAATGGTTAAAAACCATGTTGCTGGATCATAATGCCTTGTCATACACATCACGTCACTTCTCGGCTTCTTCCAAAACTGCTCTGTATTCCGTAAACGTCCAAATATTGCCGACAAATCTCCTTCTAGTTCATTTTTTTCTAATAAATCTATATATGTTCTTGCTGTTAATCGTTCTCTCTGATTAGTTACATTTAATTTATAACAAATACCGGCGCTCAACTGACGTAAATTAGCATCATTTAAAAGATAAAATAGGTATTGTTGGTTGCGTCTAAATTGAGAATGACTTGATGTCAATCTACATTTAATAAATTCAGCAGAAGTTATTTTTTTTTGTCGCTGATGAAATTGTCCGAATTTACCTTCGGTATATATGTCCGGGAAACATTTAACATCAATGTCTTGATCACGATTATCTATAGGAGCTGCATTTACTTTCAGCATTTGATATAGTCCTGACGCCGTTGAATTTTGCCGTTTTTCATGAAGTGGATATATTGTGTACTGCTCATACTCAGTTTGATTATCTTCTGTAATTTGTGTAAGTAAAGCGTCGTTGTTATCAAAATCCAGACATGCATTTTCTGCGTGACTGTTAACTTCATACTGCAACTCCTGATTAAAATCATTTAGAAGATCTTTTTGATTTTGTGGAAGGACGATATTAGCATAGTGTTTATTATTATTTTTCAAGAACTCAAGTGCGCTGTACACATTACTGACGTTTACTAAATCTTGCCACATTATTTTGTTTTTTGTTATGGTACTCCGAACTAGAATAAATAGTTCATGGTTCTTGTTCAACGGTTCTTCGGGTTTTGGAAGTATTTTTAGAGGAGCTTCAAGGGGCATTGGTAAATGAAATGTTCTTCCTTTAACTTTTTTTACAACTTCTCTCTTTGGAATATTTTTGTTACCTACTGGAAGCATGTTCGATACAACCTGGAAAGCTTTCGCACGTTGAATTAAAATTTTTTCAAAATCGTTGAGCTTTTTTATTTCTTCTGGAATTGCACTAACATAAAGTCCATTAAGTACACAAATGGTAGGCATTTTATTTGATCGTATCTTAGGAAGACACGTATTACAAATATACGAACTTTGTTTGATTTTATTGCTTTTAATGTAATTCTGAAGCTCTGTCCACACATCGCTTTGTATAGGTTTTCGCAATCTATATAAATTTGTTACGTCCTTCAAGCAGAGAAGTCTTTGGCAAGAAATGCATTCATTTTTTGGTGTATCAAGTGATATTTTCCTCAGACAATTATATGCCGATCGATATTTGTTTATTATTTCATCTTCATTTAAGCTTGATTTTTGTTCTTCACTTTCGACGGAGATTAATTTCTTTTTTTTATCTTTTACGTTCAATGGATTTCCAAAGTATTTTATCTTTTGTACATCATTATTATTTAAAGCTTTATCAATTTCTATAATTTCATTACAATCCCATGACATTTGATAAAGCTGTCTTAAAGCTGTTCTAATTTTAGGAAAGTGAGGTTTGATATTAGTTAGAAATTTAAGTTTACAGATATAAACGTCATCTTTATTTAAAATTAATTTTAATAAACTTTGCTGAGTTAATTTTACGAAATAATTAAGGGTTTGTTCCAGTTCTTGCAATATTTTCTCGTTTAACAAACATTTATTCAGATCGCAAGACCAAACTTCACTTTTTTTTTTTGCTCTTTCTCATCCTTGCAATCTATGAGAATAGTCTTCCCTTTAATATCTACTATAATCGGCTCATTTTTTTGCAGTACTTTGTACGAATCGTCGTAGAAAAATGGCTCCTGTGTTGAACGGTGTAAAGATTTTCCTGCTAGTACACAGAACTTATCAAAAGTACTACAGTCAGGCGGCAAAATCTTAAATTTTTCTAATACACATACATATTTTTCATGAAATTGCAAATATGTCTTCAGGTATGAACCTACTAACTTACCTCGATATTGTAAGACCCATTTAATTATTTTCTCAGCTTCTAATCTATCTTTCACTATCTCTGTCAATTTTTTAGTAGTGTTCTCAATATTGCCACAGTATTTCAATGTTTTCCTCACATTATATTTATTTTTAAACTTTTTGTTATTATCTGAATGCTGCTGAGTGTAACGTTCAACGGCTTCACGGTTGATGTTCGGATGCTTCTGAGAGTACCTTGCTACAGCCTGCCTATTTACCTCAAGATGCTGCTGGGAATACCTAACAACAGCTTGCCGATGAGACTCAGGATTTGTAGCCACATATTCAGAGTCAGATTTCTTTTTTTGTTCTGGATGGTTGTGCCTGAATCTCCGTGCAGCTTCACGAATTTGTTCGGCCCTTGTAGTCTTTGTAATTTTTGGTCGTCCTCCTTTATTTTTTCTTGGTCTACCTTTTTTTTTTTTTTGCTTTTCTATTGTGTTCAGTGTTATCATCATTACTTAGTTCGGTAATCTCGTTGAATTTAATAGGATCGCATACGTTGTAATGACCTGATGAAAGTAAATGATCCCCCATGTATTGGAAACGCTTAACAAAATTAAATTCTGAACCAAAACAAGCCAGTATTGAACCGTAATCATCATAAACATCAATTCTGATACAATATAAAACCGATGCAGCCCTTAGTTCGCAAGAAGATCCGTATGTAGAATGTTTTAACATGTCAGTCCTATATTCATCTTGAGAATAAATATCACCGTGCTTATTGCAAGTCCAGGCACCATAATCATCCGTGTTGTAGAACGAATTGTACGATATCTGCCCTCACTATATTAGCGCGATTAGAATCTATACAATCAAATAATGCATAAGCTATCGCATAAAACATGCAGCAACCATCTGATGGCATATTAATAACTTTATGTGGTATGGCTTCGTCATCCACTGAAAGGTATACAACTTCCATTGCAATAAATTTATAATATCAAGTATAGGTAATTTACTACAGCTATTATTTCAAACGTTATTTTTTAATTTGTTACAGTTATTTTATTTCTCCTTATTATTCTAAAACAATAATTTTTAAAAATAACTACACTTTTTTTTTCTTTAGATTACTTACCTTTTAAAATATATCTTGAATATTTTTTTCTATTCTTTCTGTTGTACTAAATTTTTATTTCTTTTATGTCCTTTAATATATGATATTTATGTTTTGAAATATGAATATAACAGCTTTTTCATTTATTGCTATGCTGTTCAAAATAAAATATATGGCCAAAACTCTAAATATTCTATTGCTATTTTTTAGAATATTAGTATCGAACAGTACCTATATATTTTATATTTTATGGGCCTTACTAATAAACATTTTTTAGTTCTAAAACTAAAATAGTTTCGGCTTGAGAATCAGAGTATGCTTCCAAATTCTTTATAAAATGGAGAGATAAAATATTAACTTAACATATTTTGTATAGAGTTTCAAAGCATACTCTGATTCTCAAGCCGAAACTATTTTAGTTTTAAAACTAAAAAATGTTTATTAGTAAGGCCCTATGTGTCTATATGAAATTAATTTTAAAATTATGACATTTTTTATATTTATTAAAGCAAGCTATGGAAACTAAATATAGAGTTGTAAATGATAGAGAAATTCTATAAAATGCACAAAAACTGTAACAATTATAGAAATATTTATTTTCCAAGCACACATTCCACAGATTTCGTAATTTTTCCTTTACCTACGCGTTAAACACTACATATGTGTAAAATTTCATGGTTCTAAGCTTATCAGAAGTACCCTAGAGGTTTTGATTACCGGTCAGTGAGTGAGTGCGAAAATTTGCTTTTTCTGGGGTCAATATCTCAAGACGCATTGAACATATATATGTACATGAAATTTGATACAGCGGGCGGGACGAAGCACACTATTACGTGGTTTAAATTTTGTCTGTTTAGCTTTAATAGACACTGAGCTGTGAGAGGTCAAAAATGGCTCGAAACAGTTCGTGTTAATAGTGTACGGTGTGCATTCGGCCTATGTTGAACTTGGCCGCGCACTACCGTGCGCTTAGATAATCAATAGGCATGTTGTTTTATTTTCTTTTACATTATAAAATATCTAATGCTAGTTTTTACTTTATATGCGCAAATATGATATCGTGAATAGCATGCGTATGTATATGCACGCAAATATGAATTCGTGAAAAAGGCCATAGTGGCCCTTCACCATTATAATATCCTTTAACTGTTTTTACTTGTCTTCACTGCACCAGCGTTGCACTATTAAAAGTGTGGTAAATGGATAATATCTCTACGTCATGCCTCATTCAATAAGAAAAAGAAAAAATAAGCAAGTCCTTTTGAACATTTTATATTCATTTGCATAATAAGAACATAATTTGACTACATTAAATAGAATAGAATATTATTAATTGTGTAGTGATAAATACTGTTACATTTCAAAGAATCAACAATTATAAATCACATAGATAATGGTTATATTATTGTTTTAATAAGAATTTTTAATAAGACATTCAATTTAAAGCTGTCGATGTTAATAAAGCCACACCGCGCTCGTAAAAGCTATGAGGATCTTGACCTGATGCAATAGCTAAGTCAACAGTGAACAACAGTTCAGAACGAGTTGAATTCAAATAAACTGGAAGTGTTAGTTTTCCAAAGCCGGATTCACTATTTACGCTATAAACATACAAGCAAAATTATTAGAAAATATTCAAAAGAAACTAAATTTACAAAAAAAAAAAAAACAAAAAAAAATGAAAATCTTACTTGACCCATTTTAAAATAGTCATTGGTAAATCCGTCATGATAGTAGAAGTCAGAAGTAATTGATTATTTTTGCACTGAGCGCCCTGTAATTTCAATCCAATTATTCCAAAACTGCTGTCTTTTTTATCAGATTCAGATTCATTTTCAGTAACTGTTACATTAAGAGTTAGTTCTTCTAAAGACCAACTATTAGCTTGAGCAACACATTGTCGAGTTGCGGTGATGTAAGCTTCCGGATTTAACAAACCACCTAACCAAACTGGAAATCCCTTTTAAAACAAGAAAAAAAAACTATGATTAAGAAAACACAAAGCTGATTCAAATAGTTACTTGAAGTTCTTTAACACCAGCTTGCGATACTAGTTTTGAAACTTTTTGTAGTTGCTGGATACGATTACTGAAATCTGTAATCCACTGAATGACAGTACATCCTACTGGGACTGTGTATCGTCTCCAACCTTTAGGTATGATTCCTCGAACAAGCTCAGACAACATTGAACGATGGTGATTTGTTTGCTTCTTTTCGCCTTGACAAATATACACAACATCTTGTAAATCAGCAATAACAGTTTGGAGAAGCTTCGCACCAGATGCTACTTCGCGCTCAAAATATCTGGTGAAAAAGAAAATAAGAATTGAGATCTTTAAAAAAATCTTTAAATAAAATGGCGCTGCATAAAATAGTAAGGTTGAAAAAACCATACACTACAAACAATAGACCTTAGCAGACTTCCTAGACATTGAAGGCGCCTTCAATAAAGTTCGTACGGAAGCGATTCTAAACAAAGGCTTGACTCGATATTAGTTCCAGAACGGAACGGAAGATAAGCATTTGAGCACAGAAATCTGATAACTGAAATTCCTATCTTAGATATACTCAAATTGAATAGAACAATGTTGGCAGTGTCCTCGAGTATCAAATAATGATGAATAGTTATCGACGTAAACTTAATAGAAACAGAATACATAATAGAAAAACAAGTAAATTACTCACCTATAAAGAGGATCTTTAATATTTTCCACCGTTCTTTTGAGTGTTGGCAAATTTCTAGGTAACAATTCAAGCCAAGATGTAGCACTATTATGCAATGTTTTCATCCACGAAGGACGACCATCTTCTTGAAGTGGCTGAGGATTTTCCATACTTTCTTCAACACTATACGCTAATTCATCGTCGTCCTCAAGTTGTTGCATTTTCAGTAGTTTACTAACAAGATCTGTTCCCCTCGTTGTAAGAAGAACTTTTTCAGCGTTATTTGGCAAACCAAGCCAAGATGGAGTTTGACGATCAGCAAGGTTTTCAATCCACCTTAGGAAATGATCTCGACGAGTACCATCTGGCATTGTTATATGACGCTGACCATTTGGACCTCCTGCAACACCATCTACATTTGCAACTAATGCGAAATCTGCTTCAAAACTACGTGACGTGAAAAGTTTTGATAAAAATGATGTTAAGAGTCGTTGATCGAAATCATTGTCAATTTTACCACCATAAATACTTTGAGAAAGAAGTGTCACAAGAGCATCCCAAGGAACCTGAAATAATGCAGCATTTGTTAATTGACAGTTACACGGTTTTAAATTTAGGAAATAAAAAAAGAGAAAAATAAACATGTACTTTTTCTGGTGGTAAATTAGTTCTTCCTAAAGCAGTCGCATCAATCCATGTATCTAGTGTATCACATGCAACTCTAAGATCAGATTCATTAAATTCATATTTTTTGGCCCATCCTAATGGAACATAACGAAGTCTTTCTTGGACAATAGCGTGGAACCATGCAAGCAAGAAATATAATCGAGCTCTTTCACTTGGAATTTTCATCATACGTGCAGCAGGAACAGTAGAAAATGTTCTCAACAAGTTTGCTCGAATACCTGGTGGTGGTTCAAAAACAAATATTTGACCTGCTCTAAGTAAATTAACTGGTACTCTTGGACTGATTTCCATAGTAAGAAACAGTCTAAAACCAGAATGTGGTTGGAGGGAATGTAGTTTTTTCTCCAACTGTACAAGCCATTGTGGAGCTAAATGCACGTTTTTCAAAAGAACCCAACGGCCTGATTTACATGCCATATTTATTGCTCTATCAGCTTGATTAAAACCTTCTGCTGAACCAATTGCAATGCTGGATATTTGCTTGTTAAGTTCAGTAGCTAAGTCATCGACACGACCAGAAGCATCAAATCCAGGAACAGAACAAAGAAGGGCTGGCGTGTTACAAGTTAATTGCTTTTCAACACATTGAGTAAAATCTAATTCCGCTTCCGCTGTTGGCATAAAATCTTCGCCCAGTACAATACCCACCACATTTTGTGCAGCTGCAATTACTCTATCTGGTCGAAAAGCTTGAATCAAAAGAAGCCTATGAACTGCAGCTGCTATAGGAGACAAAGCCTTTGAGTCATCCCAAAGTTGTGGCACATTTTGTTCTGGTGATCCTTGTTGTAACCATGCTCCTATTTCTGGCATAGATTTGATTTTTTCGATTAATTTCTTAAATATTGGAAGGCGAACAGCCAAACGATTTACTCCTTCAATTTGTTCTGAAGATAGTCCGTCAATATGTTGCTGATCCAATATTAAACCTTCTTTACTACGAAGAAAGAAATTAAATTCGTGATCTAAATTAGGTTCGGAAGTGCCTTTAAGATGTATTTTGCACATTAATAGAGCAAAAGTTAAACGGTCAGAATGCAACATTCCTCTAGCGACTCTTTCATAACAAACTAAAAACAAATCTTTTGTAATTGTTGACAGACGAACTGAATAATCTGTTTTTCCTTCTAGTCTGGGATTATTATAAAGAACTGTGCTAAATATATCGAGAAACATTTTCAGCGAATATTGATAAAGAAAATGAATTTGATTCAAACTGTCCATTGTGAAATAAATATTACTGCATGCCAGAGATAAAGGTAAATATTGTTGTGAAACAGTTTCAATTTCTGCAATAACTTTATCGGTTTCATCCACTTTCTGATTAATGTCAAATGCCTCTTTTTTAAGCGTTTCCAGTGTAGTTATCACGGAATCGTCATCTAATATTTTACCTTTAGCGTCATTTAATGCCTGAAGTAAACTCTTTTCTAATTGTCTTAAACGCAACCGAAATTCGCCTTGAAGTTTAAGCAAATCTGAACGTTTTTCATCAATATCTGGTCGTTCAGCTTTTAATACTTGATTTAAACACTGTGATTGCAATGAACTTCTTGTAACAGTGAAATTAACAAATGTAACACGAGAGCAAATATCTGGAGGAAATTCAACCGTTGGATCCCGCGTGGATAAAAATATCACAAATGATGGTGACAAATCAATATCTTGATCTCCAAGTGTTATAAGAACACGTCCACCAGTTCTTCTTAATTCTTTGTTCAGCACAGGATTCAAAATTGGATCGTAGTTTTCAACATCCTGAACAAGAAGTGGGTTACCAAATCGTAATGCTGATTCTAGATTCTTTCTAAATGAATCATCAAGAAAACTGGTCTTTGTAATCTTTCTACTAGCAAATTCATTCATTATGAATTCTGTGGCTTGACCTGATGGATCAATAATTAACGGATAGCGATTGAAACGTTTCAGCATTATGGCATTTTCTGTGCATAAATCATCACTCGGCAAAGCGTTTGCTTGCCAACGAAGTCTTTCATCTGGATTTGATAAATATTCAGTACGTGCAATGTCTGCCCTGAACTGAATATTGGCTGCTTGTAAATGTTGACACCATGTAGTAAACAAATTATTACGATAATGCTGATCAAAATATCCACCATATGCTAGAAAAGCAGATGATAATAAAACATCTCCAATTATTGTTGACATTTGTGAACGGAATGTTTCAGACGTTGATTCCCACCGTTCACGTTCAATATTCAAACTCTTCAATAAAGCAATTGAACGATCAACTTTTGCTTGAACATTTTCTAAATCAGTTTTAATTGCTTGGGCTTGTGAAATAAGTTGAGCATATTCTTCTTTATATGCAGCAATACTTTGCTCTAATTGTGTAATTAAATCTTTTGTGTCTTGAGCATGTTTTATATTCAAAGAAGCTTGGTCTTCTAATGATTGTAACTCTTCTCGCAGTGGTTCAACTCGTTTTAACATATCCGCATATTCAATCTGATATAATATAATAGTAGACGTTAATAGAATTTAATAGAAAATAAAAAATAAATAAGAATTTAACTCACTTGAGCAATAGCCCATTTTACCATAGGGCCACAAGCTAAACTAGCTCGGTTAACTTTTTCAAAATTGTAATCTGGATTACTTAAATAACGATTTTTCATCTTCTCTCTGACTTCATCACTTGAATAGTTTAAAAAAGTAAAAAAAAGAAAAAAAAAAAAAAAAAAAAAAAAAGATTTAAAACGCAATAATACGCAAAAAAACATTATTTTGTATTTTAAGTTTAGTACATTCGACAACACACCATACATGACTTACAAAAATACAAAAAAGTCAAGAATACCTCACATATGTATGCAAATCAATATTTTTACAAAACCAAATCAATCCATGATACGAATAATACCGCTTTTTCAAAGGGCTTTTCAAAATTCAAAAATTAGAAAAACTTACGTTATGTCTTCCGTACTGAAATTAGATACAATTGAATTTATAAAGTTCTCTCTCATTATAACAGCTCGAATTGACTTCCAGTCAGATGCATTTTCTCCAAGCAGTAAACAGATTGATTCCAAAGCTAACTTAACTACAGCTGGTGGATTCGCCATTGTTCGAACTTCGACAAGTTGTTGCTTTTTAATGGATTTCACAGCTTAGAAAATACATATGATCAAAAAGAACATGAAAAATTAATAAATAGTAATTATTCGAGAAAACTTAGAATATAATTATATTAATAAATAAACATTACTGGCTAAAACCATTTATTTGGTCTTTCAAAGATTAAAAAAAAAATTTATGTTATCTATTAAGTGTATTAACTTCCCCCACCAAACTTCCATCTCAATTATAGATTGTAGAATATTGACAATATTTTGTGTTTTTATAAATAAATTCTAATAAATGGTATGTGAATTTCAACAAATGTTTGGTGTTATAATTAAATTAAAAGGCAAAGAACAAAGAATTATTTAAGTTTATACCTTGTTGGGCATCAATAACAGCCGGTTCAACTTGTGCTAGATCTGCCATAACATATTTGCGTTTCTCTTCAATTTTAACTGTTTGTTCAGCTAACTGAATTTGAATTTCTTGTGACTGAACTTTTTTCTTCTCAGCCTCTTGTTGATCTTTAAACATTTGTTTTAATTTTGCATTTGCTGCATCATTTTTAGCTTGCAATTCTTGTGATTTTACAGCCAGTGATTTTTGCATTTCTTCAACTTGTTCAACAGTCTCAGCAATCTTATTCAATCCAACATTCAAATGAAGTTGTTGTTCTTCTAAATCACTGCGTTTTTCTGAGTATAACTTTACGAAATGATGAATAAAATCAAGATAATGACGTGGAGTTATAGTCATTGTTCGAGCTCCACGTTTTGCTAATCTTGTATTTGCATTATGTAACGTTTGATGAACATACACACAACTATTAATTACAGCATCTCTATGTGATGGTGTAGCAGAAATTGATAGACAGACTGAAGGGAAATAATCTGGTGGTGTCCAATTTGGTTTATCTAAATCAACACGAGTTGTAAATTCTTTTCCAACTTGGAATAGTGCTGAATCAGACCAATCACCAAACCAATTAAGAACACAGCGATTAAATAAGGCTGGTGAGGTAGCAGCACGATCTTTGAGACCATCAGTTGATGGATTCATAGTGAACACAACATGCAAATTACGCATTACTTGCTGAGTAAACCATTTATATAGTTCATCACTTGAATCTAACATAAGACCTTCTCTTTGAGCACCTTCTTTGCACTGTGTCATCAAAGTTGTGTATTCATCACCTTCGAATAAACCTGGTACCTTTTAAAACAAAATATGAAAATAAATTGTAAAAAACTATAAAAAAAAAATAAAACACATACCTCTCCATTAGCTAACAAAGTATTCATTCTTTCTAAAAATCCAGAATCTAGTACATTAGATTCATCTAAAATAAAAGTAATTTTTTCATCTTTACAACCAGATCTTCGTAAAATACATCGTAGATCTTCATCAAAATCTTCACTTGTGTATTTGTTGTGAACCTGAAGGATAATAATAATTTGTCTCAATCTACATTTAATTTTTAAGCTTTTATCGTGTGAAGCTTTCCACTCTCACTTATTTTCTTTTACATATTTGTTATAAATTGCTAATTTTTATGTAACAATTACATTTGTAAAAAAGCTTTGATTATTGATTACAAGTTTAGCATAAATATAAAAAAAATAATAAATGAGTGAACATTTTCTCAAGTAGATCGACATGAATTTGTTATACACAAGTTTTAAAAATATTTTTAGTAAATGAATGTCAAAGCTATTTGAAGAAAATGTTCGACTGTATAAGGTGAATCATACCTTGATTTGAAAAATAGAAAGTCCATTCATCCATGCAACAAAACGTGAAAGGGTTGTTTTTCCTGCACCCGAAACACCTATTAGTAACAAATGTCCTTGTGGCTGGCGGAATATACGGTCAATACGAAGAACGTGTTCAAGTACCTCATCAAATAAAACTAGTGGAACATCGAGTTCTTCTTCATAGAATACTTTAAGACGTGCTTTGACGTAATCACGTAATTCATCTCTGTTAACAGGTGAGTAATCTTTCGATAACCAATTACTGTAGAGAATTGGTCGAACTAAAGCTTTTTCACGATCAATTCCTGGGAAATGTTTCATAGCAACTATATCGATATTTTCATTTGTCCATTTGCGTTCAGATTCATCAACAAGACGATCTTGGAATAATCGAAGTGCTTCATGTGCCCATAATCTTACTAACCCTTCGACCGATAAATTATCCAAAGGTCTAATTGCTTCACAAATACCACGAACCCATCTAGTCATTTCACGTGGTGAATATACGTAATGAGGTTGCATATCTTGAGTAAAACGATCTTGTGAAGCCAAATAAAATTCAACCATTGCATTTGTAAGTGGTTCTGCATAACCGCGTAACGTTGGCATTAAACGTAGCATAGCCCGGCAAAAAGTACCATAAATTTGTTTTAATGATGTTTCTCCAGGATAATCAACATATATTATTGGAACGTGACGAAGAAATCTATAACTTAATGGTTTTCTTCCAGGATCTGTTGGTGGATTACAAGCACCAACAAACTGTATACGCTCTAAAGTTACCCATGCTTGATCGCTCGCACGGTAAAAACCCCTATGTTCAACTAATTGTCGAAGGAATGAAATAACTCTTTGAGTACCATAAGAATCCATATCGGGCAAATTAATTTCATCACAGAAAATAACTAGCCATTTACCAATCTTGAAGAAAAAAAAAATTCAAAAAATACTCATAAAAAAATATAGCAAAAAATGTTTTTACTTGAACTGGTGAAAGAACTACTCCGTTCGGAGTTTTACGATATTCGCAATAATGATCGAAAGTCTTTAATAAAAGCTCTGGTGTTGTCGCTGATGAAAAATTCAAACCAACAACTTCCATGTCTGGAAGCGCTCGAAGAGCCGAAAATAATGTCATTGTTTTACCAGAACCAGGAGGACCACACAAAACTATTAGAATTTTTTAATTTTAATTATTTTCTGCATTCAACCAAATTTGAGAAATTATATTTACCTAATGGTTTGTGTTCCGCTAACCATGTATATAAAAGTGATTCGTGTCGTACAGTATCTAAAGTTGGAACTACGACATCAGGAGCTGCTACTTTATGAGTTTCAACCTCAATGACTGGAACTTTATTAGACCATGGTACCCATTCACCAGACATGTTTACTTCGTAATCAATAATCGGAGAACTAGTATTTCCTGGTAATGGTACTGTCGTAACACTACGAATAAAATCTCCAAGATCACTACGGACTTTAAGTTTAGCATCGCCAGCAAATGACCAAAGTAGAGAATAGATAAGAGCTTTTGGAATATATTGTTCCAATTGCTCGAGTGCAACAGGAAAGTCCGGATGTTGTTGATTAAAGTTTGAAACGTTTCTAAAAAAAATATTACATATAAATTATATAAATTATGAGGCAAGAAGAAATAACACGTTGTCGATTATGTTTGGAAATGTTCAACGTTAACATACAGTGTATTCGAAGTCAGAATCAAGTTATGTATCTTCTCTAATTCTCCAGGCCTTGCGAATCAAGAATTTTTTTATTTTAAAATTTATCTTCACTCAGAGAAACTGAACACATAGCCCATCAATGTCTGAACAATATCACAGTAGCTGCTTTCGATTTGCCATTTCCAAGTACTTGCGAGTACTAAAATGTGTCTTGGATAAATAGGTAAATCGAACGACACAAAAATTTTGATAGGTGTCAAAACTTAAAAATAATTTTTATTTTTGTGATAAATTGTGTTGATTGAGAAGAAAATTTCAAAATGGTAAGTAATTTTAATTTTTCGCCTGAATATGTATTTAATTAATGTTGTTTATTTGAAGCCATCTGAAAAAACAGGAAGAAACTGGACATATAATGAAAAATTTCACATGAGTAGCTACGAGTAGATGATTTAGCACAGACTTCCCCTTATCTACTCGCAAGTATTTGAAAGTGGCAAATCGAAAGCAGCTAGTGAGTGCCCGTTCACAGCACGTTTCTATCGATAATATGGGACTGATTTTTAAGATTACAAGCTATTGTGGTTTACCACACCCACACACACCCCCTCTTTGATCATCGAGGTTCTAAATGGACATCCATTGCCACTTGCTTTCATTCGCCCTCATAACATCCCCTATTTTTTTCTCTACTACATGCACCAATGCTGTGCTAAGTACAGTAAAATGACATCCCTATATATACTGTATACTGTCTTATTGTTTACCTGTTTTTTTCATTTTTTGTTCCTTATAATAAATACCTTTGCTATTTCTTACCTTACAGCTTGATTGATCATAGAAAACAGTGAGCTCAATGCTCGTAAACGTGTAAAATCCATAATATGTTCTTGTTCCATAGCATATTCTAAACAGCGAACGACAATTCCATCAGCAGAAAAATATGGTTGAAGAAGTGAAGCAATTTCTCTTTGAGTTTGTATAGATGGTGAAACTTCATCATCTTTATCTTGAAGCATTTTAGCTGCAAAATTATCTTCATCAGAATCTTCTAAAGGAATATTACGTAATCGTGATAAATAATTTTCAAATATCATTTCAGTTGATAGAACATCTTCAGAAAACCAAACCATGCCACAACGAGAAACTGTTGCTAAAGTTGCAAATTTCAAATCTTGAACCTTAAAAAACGTAGAAAGAAATAAATTTTATGGTGGTACAATATTTTGTCAATATTCGACCCTGTAGTCCAAATTGATTTGAAATTTTTGCATAATATTCTTCTTGAAAATTACAGGGTGCCAAAGATACAAAAG
This sequence comes from Bombylius major, assembly GCA_932526495.1. Lineage (NCBI taxonomy): Eukaryota > Metazoa > Arthropoda > Insecta > Diptera > Bombyliidae > Bombylius > Bombylius major. The sequence continues at coordinate 22,688,657 of OW052043.1, forward strand.
GATAAAAATATTTACCTCAAACATAATTCGAACATTTGGTGGTAATGAAAGACGTTCACCATTTGGTAGCGTTAGTAATTTATTGTCGTCCAATACGGAGTTCAAATTTTCTACCCATTCAGGATCTACATCACCATCAAATATAATCCATTGCCTTTTATTTATTTCTCCACGAACGTTATCAATAATTTTTCTGAAAGAATTTTTTTTTTGTTTTTCACAAGAACGACGAACCAGAAAATATTTTTATTATATTTTATTACCTGAGAATATGAGTAAAAAGACCATCAGTCCATTCTCTAGTATTTGGATCAAGAGTACCGTATAATGCTTCTTTTGAAATCGCTTTTGGATCAATAACATGTGCTACACCTTCTACACCCTCATATCTTTCCAATGATTTCAATAGAACTTTCCAAGCAGTTGATTTACCTGATCCTGATGGTCCTACCATCATTAATCCGTGATTTAGATTACAAATTTGAAATAATTGTAAGACCTTGAAAGGATTTAATAATTATTTAAAAATTTTGAGAATAAAAAACTGTTAAAATAAAATATAGCATAAAAGCACTCTTTTCAATCAAAATTTATATTTTTTCAGTAATAATTCGTAAAACTCTGACACCTCTACAAATAGGCCCTTTCATTTTACTTCACATTTTTCAATATTTTTATCACTTTATCAATTTTAAAAGAATTTCACAAAGGCAAAAGTAAAGGGAAACTGATAGTTTTTCAATTTTTTGTTATTTTAATATAGAAATTAAAATAACGGTATATATTGACTACCAACTATCATAACAAAATTGTTTGTTAAATTGCAAAAATTATAGGAGTAATGATCCATGAGGTTTGCAAAACTACCATCATACGCTACGTATTTCTATAGAGTTCAATTTTAATTTTGTGGTTACTAATTCAAAACTTGCAATGTAGGTACTTGAAAAATTTTTTGAAATTCCAAAAAATATGTGACCCAGAAACAAGATAATGCCATGGCCACATATGATACAACGGGCCGAACTTTGGTGAAAAAGTAATATCCCAAAAATTTATAAATAAGTGGTGTGCTGTAAAATATTACAAAAAAAACCATGTGATGAAAAAATAAAACTAGATATCAGGGAAAACTCTTCCAATTTTCGCAGAATACCGTTCACTAAAATGAATTTGGCTTATATACGTTTTATAGATGTTTAAAAAAAACATATATCTACCATATAGGGTGGTTAGCAAAATATGGAAATTCAGTACGTTTGAAGAAAAACAAGTAGCAGAAAAATAAGTTTTGTCTTTGTGAAGGGTAATGTCTTAAAACTGAAGTTGTTTGCCTACGGTTCTCTCCTGAATAATGCTAAAAAACTTTTCTCCTATACAATTAAGTTTGAATTATTATGAAGCATATTGTTTTTTACCTACTCCAAGCTCAACACTGTAACTCAAGGCTAGGAGCATAGACGACCAGATAATCTCTACGTCTATGTCGACTTAAGCGGCCACAAGCACAAACCGCTTAAGTCTGAAGATGCTTATTTCGACTTAAGCGGTTTGCGAACTGAATTGGTACTCATTCATTCAAATCTAAGTGAACTTGAGAAACCTCTACTAATCTCAGAAGCCAGCACTATATCTCTTCGGCCACTGATCGGCCTTAAATAATAGAAACGAATATAAACGTTTATGGTCAGTTCCACAGTCGAAGCTTAAGCAGAGTTTAACTCTTAAACTGAGTTTAACCATTTTTTTCAGTTTTACAGTGAAGGCTTAAGTGTTAAACTGAGTTTAACTTAAGCCGTGCGAATTAAGAGCTTAAACTATATTTAAGGTTTAAGTAAAAGTGGTAAAAGTCAAAAAGAAAAAAAGAAAACAACTGCCATCTATCTATCTGTTTTGTCCCTAAATTTATTATAAATTGAAATTTATAAGAAAAGAGTACTTTCATGAATGCGTCGTCAACACAAGTCGACGACTCGAATGCGCTGGAATTGTATTTAGAGTCGTCAACTGTGCATGCAAGCAGTTATTATAATAAATGAACATGATTCGCCATCTTCAAATATGACGTCACAATCTTTATAAAATTTGATTTTTAATAAATTTAAATCTTATTTTAAATTAAAAATCAAACTAAAGAAATGTCAGGAAAAAAATATACTACACTATTCGTTTTAATTGAAAATCAACATTGCAGTCGTTTGAAAACGATTGAGTAATTTCAGCCGACTGCGCTGCAAGCTTGAATTAATGAACCTATTACCATTCCACGATTGCACTGGAAAGTAATTTATGAACATGATTTTTACGCCGTCAGCGCCGTCGACGCATTCATGAAAGTACTCAAAGTGTTAGAATGTCACAACAATTGCCACTGCCATCTAGCGGATATACAATGACATCTACAAGTTCCACAAGTTCCATTACAAATTCATTCACAATGATAGGTTTAACTAAAGATAGTTAGGCTACAAATATAAATTGACTGAGGAACGAAAAAAAATTTAAGTGAAGCTTAAGCCATGTTTTAGGTTTAACTTAAACTCTGCTTAAGCTTCGACTGTGGAACTAGCCATTAATCCTCATTGACAAATAAATACACACGAATATACGGAAGTCAGTTGAGTTACTCAAAATGAGACGAAATATAGCATTAGCTACGATTTACGTTGTTTTTCATAATATTGTAAAAACACATCAAAGATTTAAATAAAAGAATAATTTTAAAAGAAATATAAAAAAAAAATTGCAAAATACAGACAACTTGTTATCGTTTGAGTTCTAAAAAGTTAAAAATAAATAAATTTTCTTACTTTTTCAACCCATGTTTCTCCAAATCCCTATAAAGTCGTTAGCGTAAAATATAATAAAAAAAATTTTTTATAATATATATGATCTATTATTTTTGAAATATTTTAAATCCATTTTCAAGCGCTTAAAAAAAGCTGCTTAACGAATTTTCTCTCATAACAATTTTCATTTTCATAACAAAAAAAAAAAAAAAAAAAAAAAAAAAACGGAAGTATGGAAGACAACGATTTCAGGTTTATTCATTATGTACATATCATTTTGTATTACCTAAAATATTCATCTTGTAGTAGTTTGCTTTTTGAAAGGTATGTAGAGAACCTTTTGATCTTTCTTACAAGCCCTTAACTACTCTTTTACACCTCTCCCTGTAGAATCTACGAATCTGCAAACTCAAAATTTTGTTATTTTTAACCCTAGTTCGAAAAGAAAACGTCTTTTTCTCAAAAATTGCTTGGTATTGATTCTGTATCAATTTGTTTATAAGCAACTTTTCTGAGAAACGCATTGTTTCCGAGTTTTTGCTTCAAGAAAAACAACTAAGAATTGGTCCATATTTACAAGAAATTGGTAAGTGGTAATGACATCACAATCTAAGTCATAAATAATCATTTCAACAGAAATCGAACCAGTTTAATTAGCTAAAAATTTCGGAGTTCTTTTCCGATGTTCGTTAATCATTAAGATTGATTCCTTTGCATTTGGCTAAAAGGGCTTCATGCCATTCAGCTCAGCCCATGGTGCTGCCCTTGAAGCTATACTCAATCTGCTGCAACTGGACCTTGAAATCCAGGATGTGGCGAGATAGGACAAATGTTGCACATGCAGTGATGTCAAACAGACTTGTAAAAATGTGAGACCTTTTCTTCCCTCCTTCAACGATGAATAATTCTTTACAAGAACAAATTTAACTGATTTTGAAAAAACTGCTCTTCATAACTTTTGAATGGATAAAGATAATGCAATTAGAGCAGACAAAATAAACTTTCATTTGAGCCAAAAAAAAAATTAAAAAAATAATAGGGGAAATTTTCGAGATATTCGACCTTGAACATAAAAATGACAGGTTCTTTTTAGACACGGCATACACATTACAAGGCAATGTAAAGAAATTTTTTCATTTGTTTTGTGACGTCACTCAGGTCGTCTTTGCATATAAATTTTTTTTTTTAATTTTTTTTTTTAATTTTTTTTTTTAATTTTATTCATTTGTTTCATATAAAACGACCAGGATGACGTCACAATGCTAACGGTCACTACGATACTTACATTGCCTTGTTATGTGTATGCCGTGCTTTTTAGAAATAACTTCCATTTAGCTCTTTACATTACGCAAGCGCTGAAATATGTTGCAAAAAGTAGAACTGGTTACTTTTCGAAAAAAAAATTTCTTTGACTTTGAATATCTCGGTAACCATTAACAATAAACCCCTCCCTCCTTTTCAGTTTGGAACACGAACTGTGAAACGCCCTGTATTAAATTATTATTTTTCATTAAATTTTAAGACTATGTTTAGAGAGAAATTTTACAAATTCGTGAGGTCAATTATTCTATACTAACAGCCATATTCACCAACATAATAACATTATGACGGTCATAAACTAGTCATAACTTGATTATGACGGTGTCATAAAGTCATAAAGTTATGACTTGATGGTGAATATGGCCGTAAGTCTTTAAAAACAATAAAATTTTACCTTTTCCATCCAGGCACTTCCTTGTTCATCACCTTCCCCACAAACAAGATATTCTTCTGCACATACTTTTCGAATTTCATCCTTAAGACCTTTTTAACAATGAAAATTAAGGAAATTAATTTAAATTCTAGTTTAAAAATTTTTCATTATATTTACCTTTCATTTCAGCTCTTGTATAACCAACATTTGGGAATACATCGCTTAATAATGAAAACAATAAAGGAATATCTTCTGCAACTAATTTTGGTACCATAGTTTCACAAACTGATTGAATTAAAATTTCTTGTTCGGGTAAATTTTCAGCAATTGATGCTTCATCAATATTTGTTTCTCCCCGTTGTTTCATATTTTCTTTTATTTTCTGAATACGATCACGTTTTACATTACCCGCTGATATAAGAACAGATTTAAGAGCTCTTAAACCAAAATCATAATGTGATTGATTTGATAGTTGTTCGTCGCATAATTTGAAAAATGGAACAATTTTACATGCTAATTTTTCAGCTGAACGAAAACCTTGACTAAATAACATTACTTCAGCAATTAATTGACGATCAGGTGTTGTCATTGCTAATGAACGGAAGAGTTTCTTTAAATTATCTGGTAAATTAGAACGTCCAGCATAACCAGGATTCATTGTTATGAATATTGCCATATCAGGTGATACTTTAACCTGTTTACCAACTAATTCAACAGTTAGATTTTCTTTGTTGTTGTTTTCTTGCTGTGACTTGAGAGCTTCTTGAATAGTTTGAATTTGTTGAGAACATGCAGAAAGCATTCTTTCTTCAAGACGATTAAATTCATCAAAACATCCCCAAGCACCAACTTGACATAAGCCAACAAATATTCTTCCCATGGCTTGAAAATCAAACGTTTCATCACAATTAAAAACTAATACGAATCTTCCAAGCTGATTTCCCAAAGCTTTAACAGATTCTGTTTTACCCGTACCAGCCGGACCAAATGGTGATCCACCAAGTCGAGATTCTAAAGCTTGAGTCATTGTCAAATAACAACGGTCAGTAAGCGGTGTTTGTACAAGTCTGTCTTGCACACCTAGATATTCAAAGCCATAATAAAAACGTGCATTTGCCATATGAATTGTAAGCTGTTGTAGAACCTAAAATAAAAATTATAGGCGGGAATATTGAAAAAAATGAAACAGTTATAATGTATTTTGAAAAATAATTGATTATTCGGTTCTTATTTTATGAAAATTTATTTGAATTTTGAGGGTATTAAATTTAAGCAAGAGCAAATGCTAAAACCAATATAGAAATAACTGTATAGTACTCATACTGCAGTTCGTTCAAAACTTGGGTATATTCACAAAATCGAAACATCGACTATTTTCAGTGATATTAAAGGCGGAAATAAACAAATGAAACCACAGACAAGCAAAAATTCATATGACTGGACCGTTAGAGAGTGCCGAAGTTTTGTGGTTCATTTTTATAAATCACCCTGCAACTTCTACATGGTCCACTTTACAGTCAAACTATAAAAAAAACACATGTTTAGAGAACTTTTTAAGCTTCCCAAAGAGTACCTATTTGTCTCTGAAGTTGTAAGGCTTTAAAATTCGTTTATTTTTATCTAAATTTTTGATTAAAATTCAAAATTTATCAAAAAAAAAAAAAAGATAAAATAGAAGCTTGTTATAAAGATGAGATTTAATTGTGGTTTCATTCTTATTGTCTTAGCTTAAAATTAAGAACTTTCGTTTAATTAATTGATTTTTTGTAATATTCGTTGAAAACTTACATCAGTATTCCGTGGATCGAAATAGCATCTCATTTCACATAGCCATTGAAATGATTTTGGATTTGTAACTCCATTTGCAACTAATCTTCTTGTTACTGTTCTTTTATGCACGAACTCATTTATCTGGAATTAAAGATAAATGTTTTATATTAAACAAAAAAATAAAATCTTTAAAAAAACTTACGAGGTGTTCTAATTTTCTTCGTCTAAGTGATGGCTGTTCTTGTAAAACAGAATCAGCTAATACATTTAAGGTTGTTTCAACTGTTGTTAATACACGATTTAATGGTTTTTGACCAGGATTTTCCGAAGCCTGTTGAAGTGCAGCTTCAACATCTTCAGACCATAAAATTTGTGCAGCTAAAACTACAATTTGTGCTTGATATTTATCACACCATTCCATATATTTTTGAGGATCAATAGCTCCATCACGAAATTGTTTAATATCTTGGACAGCATTTGTTAAACATGATGCAAGAGTAAATCTCATTTCTTTTTCAACTAATGTGAGCCATTCATTAATTTTAGGATGATCAATAGTTGAAATTGGATGAATAAATCGAACCTTCGACATTAAATTACAAATTAATTTTTTTAAATATTTATTTACATATATTATTTTTTTTAAATTACTTCTTCCCCTTCTCTTGATGCAATACCCAAAATAATGGTATTGTCTTCATTTAAAATAATAGCTGCAACACCAGCAAACATCTTTTTGAAATGTTTTTGTAAACGCGCTATATTTTTACTATTCCCAATTATTTCCAACAAGTCTTCATCACCAACAAAGTAAAATCTAAAAATATCAATCAGACAATTAAAACTTTAAATTAGAATAGAGTGGAGATTTGATCACTAAGAAATTAAAGAATGTATCTTCTGGTGGTTATCTTTCTCATAAGAGTGATGAAACAATTTTTCTCCCGGTTCCTCTCCGTCCATATTTGTAGGTGATTTATGACCAGAGCCCGACTGGATGTGTGTGAATAGATACATTCAAATTACATACAAGCATGTAAAAATTGCCTGAACCAGAACGAGAACCAGGAGAAGAACCGGATCAGTGCCGGACCGGATATGTGTGAATCGACCTTACGTAAAAAGTTCACTTATACACGACAGATCACTTTATTAAATTTGTTCAGAGAGCGTAAAGAATTTTTTTATTTTAATTTTTTTTTTGAAAATCATGAGCATAATGAATTATTGTCTAGCTCTTTCTTTAGCTTCATAATGGTAAAAATCTTTAATTGACAGCACATGGCACTATTTATTTTTTAATTTTTGAAGTTTTACCAAAGTAAGTACATATGTATGTATTATGTAATATATATATAGTATACAACACACAAACCTTGGAAATGATGTCCTTTCTCTTTCAAGATATTCACCAAGAGCTTTTTGTATTTTTCCAAGCAGATCAGCAAGTCTCTCTAAGCTTCTTTGAACAGCGGGTATATTAAGAACGTCTATTACTTTTGGAGACTTTGTTACCTGCAATAAATTTGATTTTTAATTTACATTTAGTATAGGCTTATGTGAAGTTTAAAAAAAAATAGTAAATATTTTTTACATGTCATACCTTTTTCATTAATCCCAAAAATTCTGAACTTATACTTTGGAAACGTGAAGTCTCAACAGGCAAAAGAGTTTTAATATCAGCACTTCCCGAAAATATACCTTCAAGATATACCCAGCGACGTTGTACATCAATCCATACATCAAAAAGTGCATTAATACGATTTAATTTTTCTTCCCATGTTAAGGTTTCTTCTTCAAATACTTTATAATAAGGTGATAATTTCATTGCTGCCACTGAATTTATATGTTCTTTAACCTTATTAAACAAATCATCCCATCCACGAATTATACGGCATTTATTTTGATAATTAATTAAATCCAATTCATAGTTTTGCCAAGATTCACGTACCTTTAAAGATTAAAAAAAAAAATAATTTATTCAAGAATTTAAAATACAATAAATAAATACATATATCCTAATACAATATGCACATATGAGTCGTTCACAAGCCAAATCGATTAAGGTGAAAACCCATAGGACGATGCAAGCTTCACGCTGCAAGCTTTTGCATCTCGCTGTCAATTTAAACATACGAGAATGCAAAGAAGCTAGCCAAATACATACTTTATGTGAAGCATGTATCACGTTTAAAATGTTTAATAATCTTGAACTTTATGATTTTAAATTTTTATTTAACAATTTCATTCGGTCGGAGAAAAGATACGGAAATAATTTTCCATAAAATAGGAAAAAATATACAGAAAAATTTATTAAAAGTTCTAAAATATATCGGATATTAGTGTTATACTGAATAAGTTTAGAAATTTCTGCATAATTACACTAACAAATTTTTCGATATTCGAACAAAAACGATAGATTTTCGTTGTTACTCTAAATAAAAATATCAAAATACCTGTTTTAAAAATTCTTCCAAAGCCATTTCTCCTTGTGCAATCAAAATTATATCTTTTACAATTGATTCATTTTTCAATAAATTAACGTCCCAAACATTACCAAGTGTTAAATCTGAAAGAATCCAATTAACTTTAAGCTGTCTCGTTAACTGTTTCCAATGACGTTCTTTAAGTGCATCAGATTTTAATTCAACAATTAACATATTGACTTTGATATAGCTTTGAATTAATTTTTTTACATATTCATAGCTTTCATACATTCGAAGTCGTGCTGGCAATTCTTTCAATTGATTCATCATTGCTTCAAGTTGTTGACGTAATTTTCTTGGTTGAACTGATAACCATGGTTTTTCTCTAGTCTCATAAATTTGATTCCAAATTTTAGACAATTCATCCCATACACCACGTAAATCTTGTAATTCCTCTAATACAACATTCATACGTTCATAGCTATTATTTTGTACTGCAGATTCTTGTAGTTCAAGTGCTTCTTTAGCTTTTGCAACATTATCACGTTCTTCTTTAAGTCTTGAAAACTTTGTTTCAAACATTTGTAATTGTTGTAAAGCATCATCTGGTCGAATTTTACCACGAATTGGTTTATTTTTTTCCCAATCATTAAAGAAATCAATCGTTCTCGTTTCCACAGCTTTATCTTCGGCAATAATTTTTGCTTGCAAACTAGCAACTTGATTTTGTATTGCTGAATCTTTACGTTTTAAAATTTCATTAAATGCAGACCATTCTCCTTCAATATTATCAACATGTAACCAAGTATTTGGAAATTGAAATCTTTGTCTTTCCAAAATTCTTTGAGCTTCACGGAATACTTCAACATGTTTATCCCAAACTAACATATCTTTTTTTAAAGCTTGCACATATGTTATAAATCCAACAGCATCTGATGTACTTGCAGCTTCTATACTCTGCATCTCTAAATCATTTCTTGATTTTGAAACTTTTGCATGGAATGTTATCATTTCATTACCAAGCAGACTTCCAAATTTCCCGAGAGCTTCTTTATGCCACGAATCATATTTCAATGTAACTTTAGCTTGTACTTTAGCATAATCAATTATAATTGGTCCATAAGCACGACGTGTATCAGATGTATCAAATGTAGTCCGGGATTTTCTAGAAAAATTTTGGACAAATTTCAACAATAAGAATTTTTTTTTTAAAAGCTAGTTTTTCAATTACTTAATATCATTTAAACATTTTATCCAAAGATTTAGATCTTCACCAAGACGTCCATATAAAGTATCTGCTTGAAGATCCCATAAGCTTTGATAACGTAACCATTCATCAACATAACTACGAACTTCTGAAATTTTATTTTCAATAGCATCATAAGCATATTCAAGAGTTTCAGTTCCAGAAGGTAATTTAGTTAATAAATTTCTGTATGTTTGAGAAACTGGTTTATCAAGACCAACTTGATATCTAGAACTTTGAAGACGGCTTTGTGATGTGACAATTGCCTGCCATGCAAATAATTGTTGCATAATTTGAAAACGTGCTTCTTCAATTGAAGGATATAAATACATTTGCTGATTGGTAATTCGTATTTCATGGACCGCATTTTGAATCTGAATATAAAGATTGACATAAAATTAGAAACAAGTAATAAAAAAATGGTATATAGGTAATGTGAATCCAAATAAAACTTCTTTATTACCTGAGGATCACCACCTGGCTTATGAGTCGGTTGCACAGGAGCATCAGTATCCATTGATAAGTCAATTTCTTTCTTATTACCAGTCAGAGCACTAGTCCATGCCTGAATACCTGCTTGTAGTCTTAAAGCCAGTTTTTTCTCAACCTAAATAAAATGAAAAATTATTTTATACATAATTTGATTTTTCAACATTTTTGACGTTTGATATATAGTTTGTTGCGACCATATGGTGAAAGAATAGTATGGAGAAAACCAAAGAAAGAGCTCGGAGAGCATAATAGATACAACTGTAAAGCAATATGGAAGAAATCAGATGTCTTGGGATTGTTCGCTTATCTTGACATTTTAAAATCAAATTTAAAACAAAGTGCTATTAATTTAGGACTAGAAAATAGTTTTCAATTTTATGAGAATAATGATCCCAAACACCAGTCTGATATTTGTAGGCTCGTCCCAAAGTTATATCTACATCCCCTCTAAGCCCAGATTTAAATTTAAATTCTACTGATCTATGGGATCATCTACATCCGTTAACATAACATCAACAATATAGAAACACTACAACCGTGTTTGTAGTATAATATAGATCGTCAATTCTGTGAAAAACTTTTATTTTCTATGCCATTTAGACTTAGAGAAATATTAGAGAGACTATGAGTAACTGTAAACAAAATTCATCGTAGGAATTTGAAATAACTGTTTCTTTTTTTTTTATCAACATACTTTGTTCCAATACTCTTTTCCAAGAAAGACTTTTCCTGAAAACAAATTTTTTTCACAAAAGTTAAAAGTTAAAAACTATGAGGATGAGTATGCTCGAATCATTTTAATAAAAAGGATAACTCCTTGAGAAATATTTTGTTAAATGTTTCCCAAAAAAAATTATTAAAGGAATCAGTGAAAGATGATCCTCTTCCGGAGTGTCCATCAAAACTAAAAACCGATGAAAATGATGACAAAATTAAGTCAATCAATTCAAAGCAATTAAAGTGGTGATTTGGGCATGAGACATCTTGTCGCGAAACTGATATCTTTTTTTTTCTTTAATATTGTACAAGAATCTGCTGGATCTATATTCATTCAACGCATCATTACCGATGATGAGAAATTTACTTCAGCAATAATCTTGTAAATATTGTACTCTAAAGGAACCACCAAGACAAAAATCGAAGAGAAAAAATTTGGTGTATCAGTGAACCACTAACGGCTGCTCACACTAACTTACAAAAAAAAATAATGGTGCTTATTGTGATTTTCTATTCGTAGGTTGATCGAAGAATCTTCTTCGATTCGACTGAATTTAATTTCGGTATCATGTAACTCAATCGAATGAACCAAAAAGCGTTGCATCATACACATTGGATACAATCGTCATTATCGTGAATTATTGTGTATATTTTCTTTGAACAATTTTTCAGCTGTTAAAATTTGAAGATACATATTTGAATAAATTGTTTTAAGTTACTAATAACATTTTTTTAAAGTCGGGTTTAACAAAAGTCGACTTTAAAAACTGAGTATGATATTTTACAAAATATGTTGAAGATTTTATTTTTACAAGTATGTATTCGTGTACAGAACTTCAATGCATACTCAGTTTTTAGAGTCGAGATCTGTTAAATTCGACTTTAAAAAAATTTTATTAGTAAAGCAAGTATTTTATTGTTTTAGAACAATTTTTGGGATTTCTCGATTTTTGTGAGAAAAATTAATTTATGTCAAAATTTTCATGATATTCACAAGCTCTTCTAATTGTTTCTTATTACCTGTATTTTTCCTATTAAAATAATAATTAATGTATGTAGTAATTAATAAAAACACATTTAATTAGTATTATTATTATATTTAAAACATTGAAAGTTACATTTTCTTTGAAATATCCATCTTTTTTTTAAATTTTTCGTATTACAAATTGCGTTTCGTCAGTAAAAAAGTAATCGAACCAGCTGTTCGATTTAATCGAACAAAAAGAAAAAAAATCGAAAATGATAATACCAAAATATGAAATCGAACGCTGTTCGATCATTTGACGAAAATCACAATAAGCACCAATAAAAATAAAGTTTTATTTAAAACGATTTCAAAAGTTTTAAGTAATTATGCAAAATAAAATAATTAAATTCTAAGTTAAAATTTATCTTTTGAAATTCGCGGTTATGCTTTGTGTTTCATTATTTTAAATGTCGTTTTTTTTTAAAAGCAAATATCATCTACACATATTACAATTCATGTGCTAGGGATGATAATTTTCGTAGTACAGTATTGATCTACATATCTTTCTCTTATATAGGATACACTCTCCGATAAGTAAACCTAAGTATAGGTCTAAATATCAGGACAATAAAGATAGTTTACATATAGAGTTAGATCTGGAGAATATTTCAAAAAATTCATTTATGAAACAAAGAAAATTACTTGAACATATACATACGTATAATAGATAAAAGTAATAGTTATCATTAAAAATACTTACTTCTTCATCAAGACGAGCTACCCAAATATGTAAATTAGAATATTGTCGTAACGATAAATCATCAACTGCATGCTGAATTTTTGAAAGAATATCTGAAAATGTAGCAGCACTGTACGGACAGGTTTCAAGTGAACGAACATCAACATCAAGTTGCTCCTCAACAACAAGGAGATCTTCAACCTAAAAATTGGATAGCAACACAGATTAAAATAAAATTAAGAAAATTACCAAAAAAATAATGTTACTTTTTCTTGAAATGATGTAACACATTCTGATAATCTTTGCACATACGGATCAAGTTTATAACTCTCCCATACTAGACCGATACCTTCTGATATTAATGTAAGTACATCCTTTCGAAGTCCTGCAACTAAAGGAACTATTGATGCTCGATCCTCAATCTGTTAAAAAATAATTAAAATTGCGTTATTTATTTTATTTTTTTTTTTAAATACGTATTATATAATTTTATACAGTAAAATAAGCATGCCTTTGTGGATATTTACATAATAAGTGATTTTTAGATTATGAAACTCTTTATATTACTTATATCTATACTTTTAAAAAATTCATATATGTATGTATTATTATTATTTTATTTACTATAAGCATGAAATTTTTATAATTCTATTTGATTTTTTCACTTTTAATTAGTAGAATTATGTTTTAGTAAAGTCCATAATACAGTAGTCACAGAATTTGGACCATTAATAAATTTTTTATGTTTTAGAAATTTTATTTTTTAATGACTCTATTTTTGGTGATTCAAAGATTATATAAAATTAGATACATTTTTTTTTTTTTTTTGAACCTTTCTTTTCATTTCATACCATATAACATATTTTATTTACGTACAAAACCCATTAATAGATAATGTACGCTATAGACAGCTCCAATACTACATTTTTTTTACATTTATCGTTTTACTTCAAATTAGAGTAGAGATTAGAGTATTAAGCATATAGGTTAAACAGTGAAACAGAGTGACTTCGCAAAATTATTACTGAAAGTGTTAAATGGGTAAACGAAAAGAAATTTTTAGAGCTAGAAAAACCACTATAATAGCAAGCTTTATTTAACACAAAAAAGTGTTTTTACGAAAAATGCCTCGAATGAAGTTTCTCATCAAACAAAAATTAGAATAAACAAAATACTAAAATATAGGCCGACTGAAAATCCCAGAAAGACGAAATAACTGTATGTACTATGTAGGTCTCAGAATAAAAACGCCACGAGAAGATCGAATTATTATTCGAAAAACAATGTAAAACCGTTTTGCAACTCTTAAGAGTATGCATAAAAATTTAAGAGATAGGTATTGAAATTTTGCTGCAAACTTTAAAACTGCCATTGAATGAGTGTAATTTACAAGGACGACGACTGACCATCCAAAAAACCTAAACCAACTTTACAGATGATGATAGTTTTAAGAGCCAGCACTCTACCATTTCTTAGAATTTGTAAATAAAGAGGACGAAGGAAAAACAAAGTCTGCCTTTTATAAATAGGCGTTCACCTGCTTTGCCCTGTAATTTGAAGCTTGCTGAATAAATTTGTGCAAAGTTTTTTTTTTTTTGTGCAGGCTAACCTTATCGATAAATTTGTTTTTAAAGTTGTATGACGATTATATAGTATTCATATAATTATGAAAATTTGAATTGATCTGAAAAAAAAACAGCCTCCATTTTTTACAATTTTCCCGGCCGTAACAAATTTACCAAATAATAGAAATTTAGCATGCGTATTTTCTTATAAACAAACAACACATGAAGCTGCAAAAACAAAAAATGTTCTTTTTTTTTATCCAACACTCTGAATACTTAAGTATATAAAAAAATTAGTAGTTATTAACAGTAACAAATATTATACGTGTATGTATAGTATAAGTGACTTATGTTATAAGTCAATGCGATCAAGACCACTTTTTTTTTAACTTAATCACATTGGCTTCTGAGCTTCTCATATGATGAATAGTATTTATGTACATATACCTATAATGTAGGGATAAATTTAGTTTTTCTAGAAAACAAAACGATGAGCATAATGTGTATACAACTTTGTACATTGATAATATATATTTAGTGATTACGAATCAGTGAATGGGATTTTTTTTTCCTATAAAAAAATGATTACTAATGCAACAAAATCGTAATTTTAATTGTTGATGATTTGTTGCTGGTTCTAAGAAAACCATTAGAAATTCATAACTTCGTATTTGAGTTCGAATAATAAATAAATGTTTTATGAAGCATAATGAATAGGTATATTATTTTTTTAAAATTCGAATTGATATACAATTGATAATTGATATACATATTTAAATTCGACTAGAGCCAATTTGGTGATTTCATAATTTAAAAAGCACTTTATTACTAACTAATTAAATTATATTCAGTACTTTTTTGATTTACAATTTCTACCTTTAATACAAAATTATGCGCTAAACTCCTATTACTCAGCTGCATGAAAAATATGTAGTTAATAATAATGTTATAAATAGAGGTACATTCACTGAAACTTCATAATTTCAAAAATATGAATGTACATTATGTTTATTTTATTTATGAAATTTAAACATAAAAAATCTATTGCATAAATAAATAATAAATAAAAGAATTCCCAAGAATGCAAGATATTTAAAAAAAAAAACCAATTATCAATTCTTTCTCACATTTAAAACAATCTTAAATTGTGGAATACTCTACTATCATATGAGACTATTAAAAGCAAAAGTTGATCTATTCCACTTTTTGAAAAAATTGAGTTAATGATGGCAAAATGTTCGTTGTGTTGAAGGCTCTTAATATGAAAAATTTCAATTTTGAAAACTGCATTGATGCCCCTGAAAAATGGTTGTAAAATTTGGCATTGACTATTACTATTTCATTGAAGTTTAAAAACTCCCTCTACAGGCAACCAAATGTTTCACGAGTGGTCTACAAAACATAAGTAGATGTAGAAAGGAAATAAATTGTATGGCAAGGTAGGGTCTATGTTCACCCCCTCCCCGTTACGAGCGTTTGAAAATTTCCAGCTAGGCAAGTTTCCATTACGGCTATTATGTATGATAACTACTGAACCATGTCAAATATTTAAAAGTTGTTGAGACTAAATTAAAGGGAACTAATTGCTTTTACAGCAGTGTGAATTTAATCGCCCTACGACAAACCATTCAAAAATTATCAGCATTCAAAGTTGAATTGCAAAATTTGCGAAATTGTAAAATTTTCGCTTCGAAGCAAAATATGTCGAGAATTTACTTTAGGTATATTTATTTTTTTATATTTTATATTTCAGAATAAAAGATTATTCTCTTCTCTTTGTATTTGCCTTTGACCGCATTTTTGAATCTTCAACTGCTTCTGAGTTATTACACAATTAATATAAGTGTACCTATGTATTTCCAATATTTATACATTCATAATGATAATACATTAATTGTGTAGTTCCTTTTAATATAATGTATTAGAATTAAAAAGTTTAACTACTTAAGTAGATAATAAGTATAATGTACCAGAATAAGTAAACTTTTTTTTAAAAGTTTTTCGAATATTTTTCGTAAATTTTTATAAATCCCTTTTAATAAAAATTGTTTTATTTAGAAATAAACAAGTTTGTTTTTTTTAAGAAAGATTTAAAATAAATTAAAAAATAATCCTTAATTTTTTTCTTAGTAAGACATTTGTTCCAAAACTACGTAATTTCACTTCAATGAGATGCAAAACTATCGTTATTCCACTTCAGTGAGATGCAAAACTTGATCTATTCCACAGTTTGGTAGCAAAACTATAACTATTCCAAAATTTGCTTACTAGTATTTACTAAATTAAACATTGATTTTTTAAAATCCATGTTTGAATTAAATTCAGAAGCTTAGAGTTCTCATACAAAATAAAAAAATTATTAAAATTGCATTTAATTTAAAAGTTATACGTTTTTCCTGTTTTTCTCAAAACCATCTAACATGGAATAGGTATACTTTTGCTTTTAATAGTCTCATATATGTGTTTGGTAAACCCTTCTCCCCTACCCCCTTTTATAATTTAAAGAAGTTAAAATGGAACTTCATCAATACTTCCTTTCTTTTCCCCCTTCTCGCAGTAAAAAAAAACGAAATCAAGAAGGTCATCTAAACGATATTTTTATGAAGACATAGATAGTGTAATATAGTAATATATAAAATAAATTAAAAATTAATTAAATATCTTGTAATTATCTTTTGCACCTATTTTCAGAGTTTTGACGTTCCTGTTGGAAAACCCCCTAATATGTTAACATTTACAAAATTATTATTTTTTGAAAAAGTAGCTCGTAAAAAAATCATTTTATTGTATGGGATCATACAACTCAGTCACACATAAAAAATTAACAAACAAAAAACAAAAATACTAAAATGGAAAAACTATCGTAGCACATAACGTACAAATGACTACGAAACGTAAACACATATTTCTTATTGTTTAAAAAATACGTCATTTTAAATCTACGAATATCTATTTCAGTTATTTAAAATCAAATTTTAATTATTATTTTTTACCTTTTCCAGTGTTCTATCATAAGTTCTTATGCTTTCAATTAGAGAAATTGCAAAAGGATAAATCTGATTTGCTTGATGAGCCTTATTAACAATTGCTAATGGAACCCTGTAACAAATATATACAAAAAATAAATTTAATAATAAGTCAAAATAATTTACAAAATATAAAAATTTTTTTTTCTTATTTTCGTTTGTTTTTTTTCTTTTACATTAAAAAAAAAAGTTTTTCGAAATTTCACGGAACATAAGGTATGATCCAGAAACAACATGAGACTGGTCACATATTTTACAATGGGCCGAACTATGGTAAGAAAAAATATTGAAAAAGTTCCCTTTTATATTTTTTTGCGAGAGATAAAAGCTTTTCATCTTTTTCAAAAGAGATGAAGTTTCGTATTGTACTGTACTACGTTGGCATGTGCAGAAAAAAAGATACTTACACACATGCGTTTTTGTTTTTGTAAATTCTAATTAACAGGTTTTTTCTCTCGTATAGTATACGAAAGTAGTATAGTATAGTATGCGCAGTAGTATAGTATCATAATTACCCACGATGCGCTAGTTGCTTGATTTTGTCGTTGTCAAAAAATCACACTTGAGTTTTAAAATCGGATGCTTTGTATGGTTGAGGTTTTGGAACTTTTGACGTTGTGCAAAAACTGAGGTTTTGAAAAATAAAAACGAACTTGAAACAGTTAGCCCAACTAATTGTCGTTTCAATGTCCATGAGTTTTTTGTCTCGATGTCAAGAAATAGACTTAATCACTTTGTCTTATGAGCCACTCATATCAAATTGTCGTCGGTGGTTTTTTGTTACATATATATTGTACCTACTATAATTAATGGAAATTGCGCTTTGTTTCCTTTAATCTTATCTTTTTATCCCTTCTACTAACTGGGTTGAAAGTAGTGTGAACTGAAAGCAGACCTTAAACTCAAATACAAAACATTTGACACATCACGACTACAAAACTAAATACATTAAAACTTAATCAAAAGAAAAAAAAAAAACTCACCTGAAGCCAAGATTTTTAATATTCCTTACTTCTTTTGAAAGTGTAATAATTTCTGGAAGAAAATTAACTTTGAGTTTTAAATTATTTCCTCGAGCAGTCCGCATTCTAAAAAAAATAAATTAAATAAAAATTATGAAAATATTCGGGCAAAATATAAATGTACCTAATAGATTCAATAATGAAAATTCGACCAGTTATTCCAAAATTTCTCTCTTGAACTTTTCTCGCCCAATCTTGAAATACTTCTGAAATAGACAGTTTTGCACGAAAACTGTCGCCGTCGGCCTTTAGTTTTTGTCCATCAATGTGAGATTCCCAACCTTTACCTAATACGTCTTCAACACGTTTTAAATACATTGTTAACTGATTATCAATCTGTCGAGCCCATATAATCGATCCAGCAACCGGTGGAAGATCACGTACGACTGATAATCGACAACTTTCACTCTGCGGGTATTGTACCTTTAATGGATAAAATAATAACAATTGTAATTATAATCATAATAATAATTTATTATACACACCTTGAATTTTTCATGTAATGCTTCAATATCATCTTTAACACGTTGTATTAATTGAGTTTGATATTCTCGAATTGCACCACGAATATGAGGACGAACAAATAATGCATTAAACCGTGAGAAAATACGGAACATTTCATTTGCATTTTTCGCTGTTCCAAGTTGATCACGTAAATGAGCAGTTATTCTTGTTTCAACACGATCTATTGCAAAAAAAAAACTAGTTTTATTGAATAGTTTTAAACATTAAATTTAAATTACCAATTTTTTCTTCATATCTTTTAACGGCTGCATCCCAGGCTTCATTTCCTTCTTTTGAAATATCTAAGCAATCAACTTCTTTTACATTCTCATATGCCAAATTAACTTCTTCAATTGCATTGGAATCAGCGGCTTCAAAACTTGGTTGCTTTACTTCAATTGATACTTCGTTAGGAACTTGAATTATTACAATAAGAATTATGTTATTATTGATTACATTTTGCAAAATTACAACAATAAGAATTTAGGGTTTTTTGAATACAAAACTATATAAGGAGCTGGTGTCGGTATTGTAGGCCAAAATATGTATGAAGCTCTAAAGAAAGCCAAGCAGCACTGAAAGCTATTAGCTTCCAAATAATAAATTCGAGGCTGGTCTGGAACTGCACTATCGTTTTGAAACAACTAGCAAGCAACAAGCTAACCTTAGGATAAGTGTTAGGGCATGAGGGTAAATTAAACTCAATCTTATGTTAAGAAAATTAAATAAAAAAATTTTTTGAATAAATTGTACTTTTAATTTTTTGGTATTGGTTTCACTTTACAGAAAATTAGCCTAATATTATTTTCACCATTGAAAGGAATACCGACGACAAATTATGAGACTCTATCGGTTCAGGATCAAGGTAAAATAACTCAGCCATAGCACAGTGGGAAATTTTACCCAAAAAACGCACTAAATTGCCATAATACGAAAGTATGAGTAGGGGTTTTTCAGTTTGTATTTATTCAAATTTATAAATTGCCCCTGTGTACTCAGAAAGGATATATGAGCCCTCAAACTGCGTAATTAGTTCGTTTTTTTAAAAAAGTCGTTAGAAAAGAGGTCATTATCAGTACCTGATAAAAATATTATGATATTTTTAAAAAAAAATAATGAATAGAAAATAGTTAGTCACACTTTATTACCTTTCTAATCCTGTAATGGTTAAATCATAAAAAATGTTTAGTCGGAAATAATATTCATATACCTGTAGCTCCAATTTTAACATATGTTAATATTTCAAAAGGCTTTTAAAAAAAACAAATCCTTGTCCATCCAAGATCTCTTCAGATTCAATACAAAGGACATCTATGTTATATAATAAAAAAAGAATCTCATCCGCATCTTTCCGCCTCTGGACATAATACGTCCTTAAGTAGCTGAAGATAGGGTTCTCCGTACCTTTTTTTTTTGTAACAAAAATGCATCATCTTATTTAAAAGTACTTAAGTTTTAAGTACATTGTAACTATATGTGAAGTAATTATTATACAATTTTATGTAGTTTTCCCTCCTCTATCGATTTTTATACTTCTTAGTCTAATATTTTCACTATACGAGTATAAAGCTTTAATTTTAAATAAGAATAACGCATTTTAAAATTTTGAAATTGCAAGATCAAAGTGAGTCAAAGCGACTTTAAAGAAAATATATTTTAAAATTATTGTAACAAATTTTTAAAAAGTTAAAAAAATGTAGTTAAATGTTAGTGAGAAATCGAGAAGTTTTTTGGAAATAATAATAATTCAGAAGCCTGTGAAATTTGTGTAGATTTCATAATACAAACTTTAGACAACAATAATGACAAGTGAAAAAAATAAAGAAGATGTAAAAAAACAAATATTGTTTATTGTAGGTATTTTGAATTACTTAGACAAAATCAGTATAAACACAAAAGACTTTTGTATAAGTATCAAAAATGGTTAATTTCTTATATAAAAGTGCCAACTATTTTGTAACATTCAACGGCTTTAACATCTTCGCACGAAGGGCGACCCACAAAACAATTTGGGCTTCAATCTAAAAAAAAAAAAAACATGGCAAAATTCACCTACCAATATAATGCAATACATAGGGCTCATCAAGACAAACAAAAAATCGTATGGGAAGGGAGGGTCAATCTCAACCGTTTGGCCGCTAGAGGGCGTTGACATTTTTTTTGCACTTTTTTTACAAAACACCCCATAACTTTTTATAAGAGCACTCTAGAGGCTTACTTTGTATTAGAAAAAATGTAGAAGACCCTTTGTCCTTTCCAACGATACTTTACTTGTTTTCTATTCTTAACTTTTGAAAAGATATATGCCTTCAAAATCAATTGTTTTGTCAATTTTTTGTGTTTAACCCTGCTTTGCCCGATAAAAGCCCTTGATAACCCCCACTTTTTTTCCACAAGAAGAAAGCTTAGTCAATTTTCTATAAAATTGTCAAAGAAAGTATGGCTTTATCTTTCAAAATGAAAAAGTTATTTGCAAAATAGAAAATTATTTTTCAACTCAATATTGCTTTTTTATAGAGTAAAAAGTTATTTTTGCATATTTTGTTCCATATAAATTTCATCATGTAAAAAAACCATTTCTACTCAACGGATTTTAAAAAAAAATAAAGCACAATTTTCTTTCAATACAATAGACAAACCTATGAAGTTTCATCAAAATCGGACCATAAATGAATAAAGTGCATTTTTTGGGTCAAATTTCCCACTGTGCATAGTGGCCAAAAAAGATCTATTAATTATTCTTTGTTCTGATTTCTTTATCAATGACATAACGGCACCGCTATGTACCACCAACTACTAAACAGGGTTGCTCAGTTGCTGGTAAATTCAGTCTACCTAGCGTACGATACTGAAGCGTTGAAGGCTAGTAAAAAGAGGAGGATCACGAAGAAGGCTGAACATGGTAGTAGGAGGAGGCGTGAATGCTCAGAAATAAAGACGTAAGCAACAGGACTTAGTCCCTACTTAATTATGTTTCAACTACTAACACAACAATTGCAAACAGAAGCGAGGTACCAACGAAAGCCAGCTCTATAAGTAAAGTTGTACTAGATGTTTCACGTCATTGCCATTTGTCTCACATTTTATAGACACAAAATGGATGTCAGATGGCAAAACAGATCTTTACAGCAGAATAATTAGAGAAATTTAACAGATTTGCAGAGAAACCTGGACTAAAACAATGTATATTTTTCAAAAGAGCACTTTTGTATTTAGAGACAAATTATCATAATATAGTTGGAACAATAGATACTTACGTTGGTTTTGATGAACTTGTCTATTTGGACGAAGTACACGTAAAATTACAGTACGAAGTTGTTCATGCTGTCGTCTAAATTTACGCATATGCTCCATTCGTTGTTGTAACTTTTTATGAGCTGGTGAAACTCTCCATACCATCTTTAAATGTTCATCACGTTTTTTTTTAACAATGTCTCGTAATAATCCCTGAAGTTTATCATATTCATCGTCCCAACATGTGAAAACTTCAAAACATTGATTCATAACACGTTCAAATTCATCAAAAGGAATATGCATTAAACGTCTTGTTCCAAGAACTTTTAACAGTTGTTGACTTAAATCACGTGAAATTGCTTCGATAAGTTTAAGTGCACGCTGTATAGGATATTTAGTACTTCGAACTTTACGAAGATGTGTGAATATTGATTGAACTGCAGGACGTATTTTCTCTAATTCGGTAGCAGATAATAGATCATTAATTGGAAAATCTTTCATTAGTGGATTATAATCAATAACCATTGCCAAAGCTTGCTTAAGACCAGTATCAGTATCAAAAGAAACGGTAGCATGAAAACGTTTACCATGTTTTAATATATCCAAAGTTAATGCAACCTCTGGAGATTCACGTTTCTCTTGAATTCGATATAATGCTCTTTCTAAATTTAACCAAAATGAGATTTCTTGAAGAGCTGTTCCCGATGATGGATCACGATCAAGTTTTGTTACTTTTTTTATTTCTTTAATCCAACGATTAACACCGTTTTGTAATTGATTTAAAAATGTTGAATCTTCTACTTTATCACCAAAATCAACAACTTTTGCTTTACGACCTTCATCAATACATTTTTTAATTGTTTGAGCGACCAATGGATGTACAGTCAATGAAATTTCAGGAATGTCAATATTTTGTTGAAGATGTAATAAACCCATTTCAAGTTCAGCTAATTTTTTTTCAACTGAAGGTGCCATTTTATCACCATCTCTGTCAGCACGACCAGATTCTTTTACATAACTTTTAAAATATGGTGCTAAACTTTTACTTATAAAAGAATGAAGTGTTTCATATGGTGAACCTTCAGAAAAATTTATAAGTCGTACTTGAGAATGAATAGATTTATCAGCTTCGACAACAGTACCACGTTTAATACATGCCAGAGATGTCATTTTATGATTAGTAAAATGCACTTCATTACTAATATAATAAATGACATTATCTTTTTCTTCTTCTCCTTCTGGTGCTTGATCATTTTCATCTTCTGAAAGAAAAAAATTAAACATTGATATAGTTTAGTGAACTAAACGATGATATATAGTGTAAATAAAAAGGGAAAAGAGCGTATCTTTCGAAGAAAAAAATGGAGTAAAAACTGACAAAATTCCGAGTTTGGCGAATCGTAGCTTTTATAGGAAAGGGGGTAGAAAAGTGTTTCAAAGTTTTATGAAATGTCTAATGTCGAAGGATTCTCTATTGTCTCTAAATTTCTTTCGAATATCTAGCTGATGCAGGGTGAATATTAAAAAAAATACAGTCCGACATATGAATGAATATGAATATGAAAGTGCTCTAAATTCTTCTCCCCTTGTATTGTAACACTGAACCTTTTGAGATTTATCCTGTCATTTAACTTTTTGATTCGCCTCTACAAAAGCTATCTGTGGTAGCTGGATGGAATATGCAGAACACTATGTATATACACATAGGATCGATAAAACTTCACTCTCAGTGACACTATGATTTGTGATGATATGAAAAAATAGCTCCGGTAGCAAAATTTGATATACAAAATGATTTTAATATTTCGCCAATGAAGAGTTTCAAAAACTATAATATGTGACCTTGAAATAAGAGCAGAAATGGTAACATATTATGATGCAATGGATCGAGCTATTATCAAACAGCGAAACTGTAAAAATTTATGAATAAATAATGCCAGGCGTTTTGAAATAAGTATTTTTTTCTAATAAATCAACACGTACTTATTTAGCTTCACGAGGAAAAAATCTTTACTTTTGTGAACCTGTTGTAAGGAGCAGTACAGTACAGCTAAATAAGATTGGCAAAAAGTCGCGCAGGTGGGGAGAAATTTTAAAAATATTAAAAATATCCTTTCATTTCCTCTTTTTTGAAGAAAACAGCAAAAGAAAATAAAGATTAAATCTTTCACTCAGTAAGTATAATGACTAGCGATCATCTATCGCACACACAAGGCATATCCTCTTTTTAGCTGAAAAAAATAACATTTTTCCATCCGATGTTGTTTGTATGACGAACGCCATACTACTGAAAAAATATTTAAAGGAAAGTGAAGAAAATACAGAAGAACAAAAACAATATGAGTGATCAGTGATGATAAGTATCCTTTTAAAATAGGAAATTATTATGAATAAGAAAATGAAAATATATGTGTATAATAAATTCCTACTAAAGTAACAAAATGAGAATTTCTCTTTTCAAGAAGGATTTTTGTAAAATGTGATGCTTACATCACAGTGAAATTTAAGTGGAAGGGAAACTCAGATCCTACTGCGCATACTTCCCATTTGCCAATCTTATTTAGCTGTACTGTACATATGTATATTTTATTTTATTAGTACTTGAAGGCAACATAACAAATATTTCAAATCAAATTTCAAAAGAATTAATCAGAATAATCTAAAACTAAAAACGTACTTTAAAGTATTCTTTTCGATATGTTATATATGTACATGGTATCCCGTTTGGTTTGCTTTGGATACCAGTGATAGGTCTCATGGAGCGCGTATACTCCGCAGTACCAAACCGGTATAGTACTATTTTGGTACGACTAAACCATTTTTGTACTGTCTGTATATACCGGAAGTGCAAATAATTAAAAAAGAAAGAAAAAAATACTTGTCAAACTCAAATATTTCATTCATTGTTAATAGATTTAATAATTTCTATTTGTATAGTGTTAATTATCAATAATTTTTTTCTTTTTGTGCAAAATTAATTGGAAATGAACAAAGAAATGAGGACCAAATTAGTTGGTTCGCACCAAAATGGTCGGCCTAAAATAGTTCGGTACCATGCGTATATACCGGTACCAAAACAGTACTAGTACCGGTTTGGTACTACGGAGTATAGGCGCTTATCGAGACAAACAAAAAATCGTATTGGTAGGGGGAGGGCGGAATCTCAACGGTTTGGACGCTAGAAAGCGTTGAAGTTTTTTTGCTCTTATATCACGGTATACCCTATAACTTTTTACCCCATACTTTTTAGCAACTCTACGGTCGCTTATTTTGACAAAAAATGTAGAGCACCCTTTGCCCTTTCAAACAGTACCCAACACGTCTCTATACTCTGAACTCTACAGAAATTAGACGCGTTCAAATTGTGAAATTTTCCCAAATTTTTGTGTTTAACCCTGTATTGCTTAAAAAAGTCTTAGATGAATCACTACTTTTTATCACAGAATCAGAATGCCTATTTGATTTCCAATAAAATTGCTAAAGAAAGTAAGGCCCTATCTCTAAAATTGGAAAGTTAGAGAATCCAAAAAAAAAAAAATGTTGACCATTTTTCAATGAAAACCACGTATTCGCTTAACCTTAATTCATTTTGCACCAAAAAGTGAAAAGATGGCTTCATTCCAAAGGCTGTAGCTTCTGAACCTGAACCAAGGCAAATAAAGTCGTTCTGTAGAAAGCTTATTTATAAAAAAAAGAATTGTGCTTTGATTTTTATTTATTGTAAAAAAAGTGTATGTTAATAGTGTGTTTTTTCGAGAAATCACTGGATATTTCCAAAAATTTGGGTAAAAAATTGCATATTTTCGACCTTGATCGCTAATAACTTCTGTGGTAACTGGTAAAAGAGATGAACAGATGGTGATATGTTGGTTGAAAGGGCAAAGGGTTCCCTTTTGTCGAATATACGAATCATTTAAAACGATAAAACCGGGTGTTTTACAAAAAAAAGTCGAAAAAATCTTTAACCCTCCGTACCCCGAAAACTGTTGAGATTTCTCTCCCCCCACCAATACGATTTTTTGTTTGTCGTATCACTGGTACAAAGCGAACCAAACGGCACACCCTGTATATGTCACTATAGGCAACAATTGCATTTAATGACCGAAAATTACAATTTAAAATTTTATGGAATAAGTTACATGTTCTAGAAAAACCTTTCCAATACACTTTTTTCCACTTTGATAGGATAAATGGTTCTTAAGATATATGGATTTGAAATTAAAATCTCGTGTTTTTTAAAAATCGATTTTTCAACTTCAAACATGGAAGAGGACATATTTTTTTTGACGTCATATGAAAGGTTTTTCTATTACATATCTTTAACAAAAATATGTTCTCTTTCATTTTTCGGAGGTATTCCGTTATCAACAGAAGTTGAAAAATGGGTTTTTTTTACAAAAGTTTTAATGGTACTTTTCGGCTATTATGTATATACATATATGCCACACTGAAGAGGATAGAAGTACATACTTAGATTTAGAAGTACACGAACTAGTAATCGGAAGTTCAGCCACGTATAAGAAAGAATAGTAGTGATTATTTTCTGTTAAATCGTTAAATGTGATATCATATGAAGTTTTTCGTAAGAAATATATGCAATAATATACTAGAATATAATGTAAAAAATTCTAAAAAAGAACCTCACCTCTTGTGCAGCTCCGTTGAATATAAACTAAAGGAATTTGAGGATCAGATAGAAATTTTCTAATACAATCTTGATACTTTGAGTCTTCTAATGCAAGGTTGAATGCCGGTGGTACTGCATCCTCCTCAGGCAACAAAATAGTCACCGCTTTTCTGAGATAATTTGCAAATGCACCAAAATCTGTAGTAACTAAACTTTGAGGTTCCGTGGAATCAACACTTTCCACTGAATCTACCATTTTTTATATTCAACAAATTCTGCTTGTACAGAAATTTGCAGAATTTGTAGGTAATAATTCAAAACCACTAATAAATTCTACTGTATCTAATCAATAAATTACAATTCAATTGGAGTTTCTTTTTCAAGAATTCTTAAAAGAATATGAATCATATAAATAAACCACTTTTCTTCTAAAAACGACAATTGAATTGATTGCTTGATTTAGGGATGTCAAACGATGATCGATCATCGATTTAATCGATTAAATCGTTCTTATTTCATTCGATGTTCTTGAAAGTCGAACATCGAATTTTGAGCGATTATCGATTTATTTTTAGAGAAAATATCGATTTATTTTCTTATCATTTACTCTTGCATAAGCTGTCAGAATTTTGAAAAGAAAGATTGTTGAAAATTCAAAACTGCAGAAGAAAGAAAAGAGTTTTTTTTGTTGTTCTTTGTTTTGCGGCTTTTGCGCGTTTGTTCTTTGACCTGTGCCTTGTGTGAGTGAATTATAGTGTTGTAACGACAGATGGCTTTTCTTTTACAGTATGTAAGTCGATTAAATCAACCATTTTGTGTCTTTGTAGTTTGTTTGTTAATTGTTTTGTTTGTGCTTTTTTTTTCGGGACCGGTGTTTTCGTATGAAAAGAGTAGTTTCCAGTATACTCTATGCCTACATAGGATACAAAATACAGATCTTTGAAGTTATATTTTAAATCAAATTCATATTTGAACTTGTAAATGCATGAAAATTTCACGCCTCTATACTTTACATTGTTTTGCAATTTATCTTGAAAAGTACAGTCAAACAACTACGGTTTTTGGTCCACGAAATGTAGAAATATAGCTTTTTGAAGAAACAAAATTTAAAATTTTCATATAGTATAGGAATACATTTGCAACATACCGCCAGTTTTGTTTTTTTTTTAAAAAAAAAGGATATTTTGTTTTACCGATTTTGAGCAAGGACTCTAAAAATTGAGATGATTACATAGAACCCCTCAATGAAGGAATTAATAAAGTTTCCAACTTGATTAAATAAAAATATAATATAAAAAGAAGACAAATTATAATGTAGTAATTTCAATAAACGATTAATCGATTAATCGCTTTAAACATCGATTTCGATCATCGATGTTTTTTAAAGTACGATGTAATCGTGTCCAAAATAATCGATGTTTGATAAGCATTGACATCCCTAGCTTGATTCTGATCAGACTATTTGCACATTAGGTGGTAAAACCAGTTATTTTGCGCTGGTTGGCGGTAAAATAGACTGGGACTGCTGCGACCGTCGCAAACGAGTTTATAACCGGTTTTAACAACTCCTGAAAATACACTTGATGGTGGCACGACCAAGTTGTAACGAGCGTGAGTGTATTACAATACAACCGTCAGCTAAAATTATTTTAGACTATTCTTATTATACCAAGTAGGAAAAAAATTATTACAACTAGCGCATTACAACCAATGTATTTTGGCTCTATGTACAATATTTTGGATTCAGTTTACTTGGTGTTGTGCTCGCCGCATTAAAACATAGGTGCCTATTGCGAATATCACCAATCGATCGATGAAGTGTCAATCGAAAAATTCGGTATTGCGAGTATCGATTGCAAGCAGTCGAAGCAAGTTCGATTACAGTCGAACCCGTTTCGATTGTATTTTTCTTCACGAATGTTATTCGATTAACAGTAGTTGTTTTGTTTTATTTTCATGGTGTATCTTTTGGTTAAAAAGTTCTTTTTGTAGGTTGTTGTTAATTTTTTGGTTTTAAAATGATGTAATTATAATTATTATTATTTATTAATTTTAATTTAGTTCTAGTATAAGAAATTAATAAATATTACTTGTTTTTTTTTTCAACTAAACTGAAATGTTATTTGTTTTTTCTTTTCTATTCAGAACAATATTTAATATTATTTTATTATTTTAAAAAAATATAAAAAAATTAAAATCAAACATTTATACAATATCAATATTCATATGAGTTTATGAAATGTCAAAACAAATCATTCACAATAATTTAGAAAATTAGTATGCAATCTAAATTCACATGAGGCAATGCTTTTAGGTCTATTCGATTGCGTTACACAATACCAAAAGTAAGTTCAATCGAGTCGAAAAGAGTTCTTCGATCGATTGTCGAATCGATAACCGCAATAGACACCATAGATTATACGTATGTATTTAATAGGAGGCTAATCCCAATTGAGGAAGCAGGACGCAGACGCAAAAATTAAAATGTCAAAATTAAATCTACCTTACCTTCTATCATTCTATGCCTTTTAGAGTTTATAAAAATTAAAAGCGAATGGTAAAGCTGAGCAGAGAGATAATGGTATAACTTTTAGAGGATTTTTGTATTAGTATTATTTTTTTTTTAGGTTAAAAAGAGAGAAAAACTGAAAAACACTAAAACACATATATTCTTTGCATAAATAGCATATTTAGCATGCGCAGATCATTTGCTTTTAATTTTTAACAAACTCTACACGAAACCTTTTTATGTCAAAACATGTCTTGCCATTTTTTTTTCATGTCTTGCCATTTCAAGTGGGTGTAAAGTGTATACATTAGCTGCATTCCATTTTCGTCATATTATCTACTCCGGACTCCGGAGTAGTTCGTTCTAGTGATGGGCACTATCGAATAAAAAATATCGAATTATTCGATAGTTGAAGTTTATTCGATTTATTCGAATAAACATAAAATCGACTATCGAACTATTCGATGTTTATGCAAGAATCGTTCGAACGAAATGCGTTTGAAAAATTGTATTAAATTTATTTAATATTCAGAATTATAATAATGAAAGACAATAATTTAAAAAAAAAAACAAACATTGTAATTTTATTGGAATGGAATTGATTTTGAAATAAAGCAAACTTGAGATTTAAAGAAAAAAAATTTTATTTTAACAATCCAAAATTAAATAACAAAATTAAAGTTAAATTCATCAATATAACAAAATAATAAAATAATATCAATAGTTACTTATAAATAAATATGTAAGTAAAGTTGACACTGTTGACAGTCTCCATTAAAAACATAAAGAAAACAGTCTTTAAGCATTCGTTTCGCACAATAAAATGAATATTGTTATCTTTGTTGAAACATGTTTTACTTAAAAACTACTTTCAAAGTCCAAACTTTAAATTATTTATTTTTTTAGATCTTCTTACTAAAATTAGTCTTTTTTCTCACTTATTATAAGAGATCTGAACTATAGCTTGTCCCAAAAGAGTTGAAGTTTCGTATTGTACCACGTTGGCGTATATGTATACACAAGAAGATCACTAACACATGTAAAACATGCGCGAGAAAACTTCAACTCATATTATTTTGACTATACCGTTTAGGAAAAATATGTAATTTTAACTTACACACAGTGTAAATGTCAAATTTTAAATCCGAATGAAAACTATCGAATGATCATTCGATAGTCAGAATCGTTCGAATAAAATGTATCGATAGTAAAAGCGAATGAATGAATAAACTATCGATAGTTAAAATCGTTGGATGGGCCCATCTCTAGTTCGTTCTACTCCCAAGTCATCCCAACTGCACCATCTCATCTCATACTTTGGTGCAGGTAATCATCATACTCAGGCAGGAGTAGTTATGTCGATTTTTACCACCAGAGTATTTTTAATTTTTAAAACTTCCAAAAGATGGATTTGACTTTTTAGGGTTATGTACATTACTTTGTTTTCTTTTGCGTTTTTTTTATTGTTGAATTTTTTCACATTAAATTTACCAAATATGTATATGTAAATCTCGTTTTTTGTCAAGAACCTAAAATAGACAGTGAGAACGTAAGTAAAATAAATTTTTTGGATGTTAAAGAGGATAATATTTTTTTCATTGTACAGGTTTATATGTAATTCGCTTTTAATACGGTTTTTGGTTTAATCCCAATTTTATCTGTTATAAACTCGCTAATTCGGATTTGGGAATTTTTCAAATTCATAATTATGTACAGTACAGCTAAATAAGATTGGCAAATGGGAAGTATGCGCAGTAGGATCTGAGTTTCCCTTCCACTTAAATTTCACTGTGATGTAAGCATCACATTTTACAAAAATCCTTCTTGAAAAGGGAAATTCGCATTTTGTTCCTTAGGTAGGAATTTATTATTTACATATATTTTCATTTTCTTATTCATAGGAATTTCCTATTTTAAAAGGATACTTATCATCACTGATCACTCATATTGTTTTTGTTATCCTGTATTTTCTTTACTTATCTTTATTCTTTATTTCAATTTTTCTTCAGTAGAATCAGTACTGCAGTGATGCATTCAAAGTCTGTCTGTGCCGTAGTAGATTGGTCCAAAAATATGTAGTAAATCAATGAAAAATGTAGTAAAATTTTGCAAACCCAAAGCAGTTGAACAAAACAGCTTTGTAATTCAAAATAAACTAAACCTTTATTCAATTTTTCATAAATGAAACAAAAAAGGAAATTTACACTAAAAAAACATTTATTATTTTTTTTTTAAATTTCAATAAGTTGACTAAAAAGAACAATGGACATGATATGACAATATCAGAAGCCGACAGGTTGTATTGTATTGTAATATAGTTCATTTCCTACAACACTTAAAGTGAAGTAGATTTAATTAAGTGCGAAGTAGATTTTTTATGGGGGGAAAATGTAGTAAATCTACTACAAATGAAGTAAAGGATGCATCACCATAGAATATAGAAATATAGAATACTAACTGTAGAACAAATTGTGTTCCCGATTCTGTGAAAATTGTTGTTTTTCTTATTGGTGTGAGTGAAAAAAAAATATGAGATGAGTCTGTCTTTCACTTTAATAAATAGAACTATAAATTATTAAAGCTGAAAAGAGATAAAACATAAAATTATTCCCACTTCAATTTTCAATTTTTTTTTTTCAATTCAGCATTCAGCGTTCTATGAATCAGATGTTAAACGTCAAATTGTCCATGATTATTATAGGTAGGTATAACAAAGTGAATAAAAATAATAATTTATCATCAATATCATCATAATCAGTACAAAATCATAATAATAATGTAGTAGCTAAGAACAGAAAAAACGACATTCGATTCGACTGGGAATCGAACCGCAGTCCTCTATCTTGCCGGGATAGTGCGCTTACCAATGCGCCACCGAATGTCATGCCGTTCACTGCTCTTAGTTACTACTTCTAAACATTGATAATCAAATCTTCTACAATAATAATATAAAAAAAGATGATAATTTAAATTATAAATCATTAATAAATTTTATTTACAAAAATTAAATCTTGTTAATAATAATGTGAAAAAAAAAACTGAAAAACGACATTCAATTGATTGTGGTACAAGTATTAAGGAATATTTATTAAATCATAATAATAATCGTCAACAAATAATAACGTCATTTTTTCTAAAATTATTATTTTAGGAAATGAAATAAGACTTATATTTTATACAAGTTTAACCTTTTATAGAAAAGGTTGTAAATAACAAATTTCTTGTTACTTTTCTTGTAACTTGTAACAAATCTGGTGATGCTTTTTAAAGATAAATAATGAAAATTTTATTTTAAAGGAAGCTATTTCCACACCACCTTGATCTAGAATTCAAAGTTATGTTTTTTATTTATACAAACTTGAGTTCTAGATTGAATTGAATTGAAATAAATATCTAATATCTATAATCTGAAAGTATACTTTAAAACTTTTTTCAACGTAAAAAAAACTCAAATTAAAATTAATAATATTTATTAGAAGTTTTATATAATAAAAATCTCTCCTTAATTTTTATTTATTAATAGAAAGTAGGTACATATGTATAATCATAATTTTTTATAAAAAAATTTTTCCGCCGTTTTTAAATTCGAATTTGAATTTATTAACAATGAAGTTGAATGATTGTATGAATTCAGCAGTTTAAAATTAATAATTTAGTGCTACCAAATGAATACATTTGTGGGTAGTACATTAAAAAATTCAAACATTGAAATTTGTAATTTACGTTTTACATTGTTCTGTAAATTATACTACTCATATAATGTGAATATTAATATATAAAATATATAATTATATTTGTAAAAATATATACTATATAATTATATAATTATATAGAGTATGATAATAACAACACCATCTAACGGACAAACATTTCAAAAAATTTTATTTCATAATTCTTGTGTATGGCTACCCTAAAAATAACATATGTTATGAACATATGTTAAATTTGGTTAAATTATATTCAGTGACCTATTGTTTATCAGCAATTTAACATGAACATTTAATTCAGTGACCTGAAAAATAAAACAAAAAATATTGTCGTTTGTGTATGTCAGTCTGTCTCATTTTAACTAATTGAAATTTCCGTTTAGAAAAATATGAAATATTTACATTTCATTTCCACTAATTGAATTTAAAAAAAATAAAAAAAATTCAGTTTTTTATTTCATGAGTGTATATATACCTCCTGCTTTACTTTGGTTGGATATTCATACTTTGTCTGCTATTATTCTATATGCTATGGCATCACTGATCAGTAGTATGGCGTTCGTCATACAAACAACATCGGATGGAAAAATGTTGTTATTTTTTTCAGCTAAAAAGAGGATATGCATTGTGTGTGCGATAGATGAATGATGATCGCTAGTCATTATACTTACTGAGTGGAAGATTTAATCTTTATTTTGTTTTGCTGTTTTATTCAAAAAAGAGGAAATGAAAGGATATTTTTAATATTTTTAAAATTTCCCCCACCTGCGCGACTTTTTGCCAATCTTATTTAGCTGTACTGTAACTGTATACGTTGTGTATTGAAATTTTATATGTGAAAAAGTTCTTTGAACTTGGCATTAATGCACATTTCATTACTTTTGCTGGCCCAACAGTTAACGAATAAGAACTTGGCCCCCTTTTAACATTTATGTTTTTGGTTGGATAACGTTTAAACTTGAGACGTAAAAAAAAATCAAATAAATGTTCCTTCTTCTAAAATAACTTTAGGTAACCACAGAAAAAGTTAAAATTGTTGAAGTAAGTAGCCTCTTCAAATGTCAAATTTAGCTACTTGCATCTCTTTCATCATAGAGTATAGACCCACTTTTAAGTTTTAACATGTTCGCTTCATCCTTTGTTTTTTAGATCGTTGGTTGTATTGTAAGTACGTATGTAATTATTTTAAATTATTTAATTTTATCTTCAAAAAATATTACTTTTCTATTTAAATTCAGAGACAAGTTATAAATTTTGGCAGCTTTACTAAAGAAAAGAGCAAATCATAATTTTCTAAAATACTATTTGGATTTGGTTAAATTCATGAGAGAGAGTTTGATTGAAGTCGGCTTTATGAGTTTTTAATCTGCATTCTGCTTCATCAATCGCGCTGGTTGTAACAATAATGGTATAACTTTTTTCCAACTTAGTATAATAAGAATCACCTAAAATACAGTCACACTCTCGTTACAATTGGTCGTACCACCTTCAAATGTTCATAATTTGATTTGAACAGTTGTAGAAACATGGAGATAAACTAGTCTATGGAAGTTGAAATAACCACCTAATGTGTTTATACTGTAAGACATTAAGCCTTAACGTCACGTCGCGCTACATGCTGATTGCTGATGCTACTGACATTTCCTTTTGTCAACCCCAACCGTATGAAGTCGTGTTTATTTTTGTTTTGGTTTAATGGTTCAAAGAGTAAAATGTTTTTCTCTAAAGAAGCAGTAAGGAATTGTTATCAAAAGTATATTTTTTTCAGAAATGTAACTCAAAGTTGTACAGGATTCGATGTAAGTAAATTTTAAATTTTTTGTACAAACTCCTTTGTGAAATAACTATTTTGCTTCTTACCGGGTACTATGTGCATGGTGTCAAAATAATGTTGAAATTTTTCAATATTCGATTTCAGTAAAGCGGGAAAATTCTTTTATTTTTAAATTTTAGTTATTAAAAAAAGAACTTAAAGATCTTACATTTTTCGAAACGAAGATTTCAATTACTTGAAATACAATTTTATTCCCATGATCGCTGAATTATTTGTACATTTAAATAGCTTATAACATAAACAAAACAAACCAGTCGCTGAATATAATCCAAAAACATATGCTAATTTCAGCGTTGCCATAGCATACACATTAATTTTAAAGTGGAGATTTTTGTCATATTTGGCTGCCAGAGGCATTGACGCCTTTTACACAAGCTGCGTTCCATTTTGGTATTTTTATCTACTCCGGAGTAGTTGAGAGTACTTCATCACCAGTAATAAATGGAACGGTCAGTTCAATTCAAGAGTAATTCTTAACCTTCAAATCTGTGTAAATTTTTCTCTTCTTTGTTATAAAAATGGATTTTTAGTTTAGGAAAAATGTACATACATATACATACGTATGTATTTGTTGAGGTAAGAAAATCAAAAACACAATTTTTTCATAATTGTTGCATGTTTTATTTTACTTCAACAATTTTATAAATAATCTTCAATAAATTTTGTATCGTATTTTAGCATTATTTAATTTAAATATAATGCATGCTATCAAGATCAAATATGTTATTGTTAAATATTTGTTCTATCGGCTGTGTATTTCAAGGTGAATCATCATCATTACTGTCTTCACTACTTTCTTTTAATTTGATCAACATTAAAAATGAAAAAAATATTATCCTCCTTAATTTAAAATCCATAAAATTTATTTGACATACGTTCTCACTGTCTATTTTAGGTTCTTGACAAAAAATGAGATTTATTTGATAATGATGATTTGTATTTTATGTAAAAAAATTCAAAAAAAACAAAGTGCATAACCCTAAAAAAGTCAAATCCATCTTTTGGAAGTTTTGAAAATTAAAAATACTCTGGTGGTAAAAATCGATATAACTACTCCTGAGTAAGATGATCAACTACACCAAAGTATGAGATGGTGTAGTTGGGAGTACTTGGGAGTAGGACAAACTACTCCGGAGTAGATGAAACTACCAAAATGGAACGCAGCTACAGTCTTATAGCTTGAACCAAAACACCAACTACACATTAGGTAGGATTACTACCGTCGCAAACTAGTTTGAAACCGGTTTTTACAACTGCTCAAAATACACCTTATGGTGGCACGATCAAGTTGTAACGAGTGTGAGTGTATTACAACCGTCAGCTAAAGTTATTTTAGACTATTCTTATTATACCAAGTTAGAAAAAAATTGTTACAACTAGCGCATTACTACCTGGTGTAATTTGGCTGAAAGAGATAAAGTTTCGTATTGTACTACGTTGGCATGCGCAAAAGAAAAGATACTTACACACACGTGTTTTTGTTTTTGTAAATTTGTAATAAGGTTTCTTCTTTCGTATATGTATACACAAGAAGATCACTACGCCGTGTAAAACATGCGCAATGAACCTTCAACTGAAATAATTTCAGCTATATCCACGACTGTATTCTCGACAGTTCGTGGGCCAGGGGAGTAGTGAGGTTTCCTCATCTTTCTTCACTTTTTCAACCAAACTGATTTCTATTTAATAAGGTAAAGATACTAACACATATACACAAAAACAATAAGTTTTTGAAGAATTTGAAATTCAAATCCATTGACAAATTTGTCTATGTACAATGCAATGAATTGAGAAGAAAGAAGAAATACCTGTGTAAAAGTAAAAATGTCGAGAATATGGTCGTGGGGTATACAAAAAGTTGCTGTGTTTTATTTGACCTGGCGAATCGGTACATAGGTACATCATACATATGTGCTCACTTCATTTTTGCTCAGCTCACTTTAATTGTTAAAAAAACACATAAAATAGTTAAATTATTGTATAGTTGAACAAATTTCACTGAAAAAGTCCAAAATTACAAAAGAATTTAAGAAGAAACTTAAAATATGAATTACAAAATCACCTAATAACCTCAAACTTTAATTCATATGATACTTTGACACCTGGTAAACTGATGCTAAGGAAGTGAGAAAGTGATATTTTGACTCATTTACTCATTAAGGAAGTAAGATGGAAAGTACGAAAGTACCGACTGTTATTGTCGACTCAAGAAAATCAGTGCAAAAAAAACGTTCTTATCCTCTAATAAAGCACAGCAAGCGCTAAATATGTACACGGTAAATTAAAATTAAATTTAAAAAATTGAATAGATAGGCTTAATGGCATTGCTTATTAGTTATCACTGGTATTTATTTAATTTTTAAAATTTTTTGTAACATAGGTAACCTAATGATAAAAGAATAACGACAGCTTTAATTTCATATTATAGGGATTTCCATCCAGATTACTAAATAAATCTACAACCAATAGAAAATCCTATTGTTTTTTAATTTTAGCCTTTTGCGATCTTTACCTGAAAAGGTGCGACATTCGTTTGAAACTATTTAAAAAACAATTTAGAAAGTGTGAAAATTACTAAATTTTGATAAATTCGGTTGGTAAATAAAATATTGTGGCTGCCATTTTTTTGTAGTTCTCTGGGTTCTTGGAAAATTGTTAATCACTTCTCTTTGAGCCTCCTCCAACTTGTTTATTGAAAAATACTACACATAGGTACTTTGGTACTTATTAATTGTTTGTCCCGTTTTTTTTTTTTTTCAAAAATATTAAAAACCGAATTTGTCAAAATTCACTAATTTTTACACTTTCTAAATTGCTTTTTATTAAATAATAATTATTAGTAATTAATCAATTAAATAACTTTTATCACCTCACTATCATGATTTAATGAACAGACATAAACCAGGAGGTGATTAATTAGTTTTTTTCTTAATGATTATTTCTATGGTTTTAACCAGAATAAAAGTTATAAAAATCATTCTATAATAAAATGGTTGATTAGATTCTTCTTTCTTAGAAACTGACTCATCTGAAAGCTTGCTCAGGTCTCCAAGACTTCTGCACATTGAGATCTGACAAAATCTCTAAAAATAATCCTGGACTCTGAAGTGGGAGCGAATGGGTCTAAAAGCAGCATGAATAGGTTTAAAAGCTTATGATTCTTGTGTATTAGATTCTAGTTGGGAGTTAAATTGAAACACGAAAGCTTTTTAAATAATTAATTAAATAACTTTTATCAACCTAAAAGGTGAAAACCTATAGGACGCTGCAAGCTTCAACGCTTCAGGGCCGCTATTCTCGAAACCACTCGTAAAGTTAAGTATACGTAAATCCACCATTTACGAGTGGTTTTGACATATGGCTTATTCTCGAGATCCGCATACGTAAATATTCGAATGAAAACCATTCGTAAAGATACGAGTGCCTATTTGCACTCGTAACTACTTACGAGTACTAAGTTAATACTGTCTAAAATAAATAAATAGTTATTTAATATAATGTATGTATGTATATACTCATACTATATATTATATATTACATTAAAAAACTATAAAAGTAAAATTATGAATTAAAAATATTATATTAATAACAAAAATAAAAATTATTGATACAATCCTTTGTTTAATGTCATCCACCATACACATTTTTTTAATTTGAGTAATTTTAGAAATTTCTCTTGGATATTCTCAAAATGACATACGTCATATATATTTCTTCTCTCATTATTCATTAAACCTCATCCCCCTTGTCTAAATCATCCGATACACAAACCAGTTTTGAACTTTAGAACTTTCACCATACTCGTAATCTATTCGAATGGTAAATAAATATTCGATTGATTTCAAGAATACGTGTAACATAAACCATTCGAAACAAAGTACTCGTAAAGATACGTATGCGTAACTTTACGAGTGATCTCGAGAATAGAGGCCCAGGCCTCAAAAGCTAAATATGAGACGCTTCAAAAGCTTGAGACTTTGCAAATCCAAATCAATACTTCATCTATACCTTACCGCAAGCTCTTTGTTTATTGTTAGCCCCAAACACATAGACAAAATTGAACTGCAAAAAAAATCGTCGTGATAAAACTAAAATTCATGAAAATAGCATTTCATATATGTATGTGTATCTTTAATTTTTACTGTCTACTAGCAAAATTTGTAAGTTATATAGTTTTAGCATATACTAATAAAATAATAATATAAGCAACATAGAACAAAATAGTGTGCCTAATTTTTTTTAGATTAACCGACAAACGCTTTTTCATCAAAGCTTCATTACAAAGCTTTTATAAAATTTCTTTAAACTTTGACGTCATTGATTTTGAGAGGATTTTGTGACGTCATACATCTTTACTCGAATATCATCGTAGTTACAGACGTTACAGTCGTTACAGAGGCTATAATCATTTTTTTACTTTTGTATTTTACAGTGAGTTTTATATATAAAAGTTACTTGTTTTAAAAGTTTTTTTAATATTCAAGCTCATTGAATAGTGAGTTCAACCAAGTGTCGCACTTTTTCAGGTAAAGATCCCTGAAATTTAAAAAAAAAACAGAAAGCTCTTCTATTGTTTCTATGTGTAGTAATCTCGAAATCCCTATATCATGAAGCGGTCGTTATCTTTTATTACAACTCTTTCGAAGAAATATTAAAAATTCTATGTATAAAATGTATTTTTTTAAATTAATAATTTAAGGTAAAAGATCCAACATATACAATTAAAAAACAAATTGAATCGTATTGGAAGAAGACACTTAGTAACGGAAAATTTAATCCAAAGCAAAATGAGAATAAATTTTATGTTTTATCAATGTTTCCATATCCTTCTGGTCAACTACATATGGGACATGTAAGAGTTTATTCAATAAGTGATGCTATAGCCAGATTTTATAGGATGAAAGGCAAGAATGTATTCCATCCTATTGGTTGGGATGCCTTTGGATTACCAGCAGAAAATGCTGCAATTGAAAGAAAAATCGAACCTGATGTTTGGACCTCTGAAAACATATTACAAATGAAAGAGCAGCTATTACATTTAGGATGTTCATTTGATTGGAATCATGAACTTAGGACTTGTGATAAAAGATATTATAAGTGGACACAAAAACTATTTTTAATGTTATACGAAGAGGGTCTAGTATATCAAAAAGAGGTAAATAACTGAAAGAAATTCTTGTTCTGATTATAATACAGGACACATATCTTTTAATGAACGTTAAATTTGGTGCTTAATGGATTTTTTCTAATTAATCATGATTATTCAATTAAATTTTTTTCTATTTTGCGAAAGTTGCTTTGAAAGTAATTACATTACGTTTATTTTTATTGTGATTATTTATTGTAGTTTTTTCTCTGAGAAGTTAGTTTAAATTTTCAAGTGCATTAACAATTAATTAATGCACTTGAAAAGATGTAAATTTACACAATTTATTGATAAGAGTTCAAATATTTAAGGTCAAACCAGATAATATAATTTTAAAATATTGTTGATATATTTAATTTTAAGATTTAATCTGAGTTCTAGCACTTCTTATTTTGCAATGAAACCTTTCTTGTGTGTATCACTGAGAAAGAAAAAATTACTTTTTACTTTTTAGTGCATTTTATTTATAAAAAGTATTTATTTTAAAAATTTTTTTAATATATTTTATTATCTACTTTTTAGTCATAACTATAAATAATTAAGATTGATCAATTTTAAAAGGCAGGATGTAATTTTCTCATCTCATCATTTATGACATATGGTAACATAGCATAACACAATTGGCAACACATTCTGCTGTGCCAAAATTTCCTAATGAAGGAAATTATTTTGTGATCGTTTGAATTAAATGATTTACGACAAGGAATTTCTCTTGTATCATCAAGTTGTGATCTTCTAAAATATGGCCAATTAATTGCCGTTATATTCCCAATAGCTCCATTCACTAAGCCTTTAAAAACGTAAACATTACTTTATCATTGTAGTAGCTAAGAACAGAAAAAAACGACATTCGACTCGACTGGGAATCGAACCGCAGTCCTCTATCTTGCCGGGATAGTGCGCTTACCAATGCGCCACCGAATGTCATGCCGTTCACTGCTCTTAGTTACTACTTCTAAACATTGATATTGAAATCTCCTACATCATAAAAAACTGTAAATTCCTTTTCAAGAGCACCAGTCTTATTAACATCTTTGAGAATCATTTTATTTAATTTTCTGCTGCTTGAACTGTAATCATTTCAACACCTTTAGCTTTAAAATGTTCAACTACAGCTGTAATATTCTCTTCTACTTCAGCTCTAGTTGCATAAATTTTTAAAGTATTTTCTTTCGAAAATGTCCTAGAAGAACCTTCATATGCTCTGGAAATAATTCCCCAATTGTTAGTGCATTGAGAATGTGTTGTCTCCTTGTTGTCGCATATTAGTCATTAACTCACAAAGTGGGAAGCTTCGCCATAAATTAATGGCTGGCTGCATATAATTTGACTGCTTAAAGAGTTGATGACCTTTGATTAGTGGAAGTTGGAAATGATCTCCAAACACTAAAATGTGCTGAAAGCTTGAATAAGCTATGCAGTATCTGTCCATTTGCAAGACGAGCAGCAAATCCTGTCAATGAGCTGTGAATTTTGACAACATTAAAATTATTTCCGTAACATCGAATGATTTGATTTTTACAAACATTCAATGTAAAAGTCTATCCTGTACCAACACCTCCTGTGAACAAAAATTTTCAGTCTATCAAGAGATCCTTGTTGGTCTTGAATGCTTTGAGTAATATGATTATAAAGCCGTCTTTGCTCAATGTTGTAATGTATTTTGAAATTTAGTATCTCTCATTACTCGATCATCTGCAAAATCTGCATCTTAGTTGATTCTTCGCATTAGGAATAAAAATTTAGGAAAATTACTAATGTTCACCTCAAATAACAAACAAAATTCATGTGTTAGTTTGGTAGATTTAATGTATGATTTTTTAATTTAGGCTTTGGTTAACTGGGATCCAATAGATAAAACTGTTCTTGCCGAAGAACAAGTAGATTCAAATGGTTGTTCTTGGCGTTCTGGCGCCAAAGTTGAAAAAAAATTGCTGAAGCAGTGGTTTATTAGAACTACTAAATTTGCCAAAGAACTGTTTGATGGTCTTAAAGATCCTTGTCTGCAAGATTGGCGTGATATAATAAATTTACAGCAACATTGGATTGGAAATTGTAACGGCTACTCATTTGATTTGAAAACTGTCATAGATGAAAAAATAAATGAACTAAATTCTATCAGAATTTGGACACAGTGTCCAGAACATTTATTAGATTGTAACGCATTTGTAGTTTTGAAGACCACACATTATTTTAATCAAGTAAAACGTTTATCAGGACATAAAATATACAACCCAT
The DNA here is from genome assembly GCA_932526495.1 of Bombylius major. Classification (NCBI taxonomy): domain Eukaryota; kingdom Metazoa; phylum Arthropoda; class Insecta; order Diptera; family Bombyliidae; genus Bombylius; species Bombylius major. Next base: position 22,730,908 of record OW052043.1, read on the forward strand.
TTACTAATCAAATAATGTCACTAATATTCTATGATGATGTAAATTTTCCCGAAGGTAGTGAATCATATTTAGCACTACCAAGTTTTTCAAAAAATGACGAAGAATTGGCATTAAAGTTAGGTTTACCTTTAAATTGTAATCAAACAAAAATTACAGACGACTCAAAAATGTTTGTATTAAATTTAGCTCGAGAAGAAAAAAATGGTGGATATCAAGTTAGCTCAAAGTTGCAAGATTGGTTGATATCTCGACAGAGGTATTGGGGTACACCAATACCCATTGTGTATTGTGATAATTGCGGAACAGTACCTTTAAATCAAGATCAACTTCCAGTTTTATTAAATAAGAAGAATGAAAAAATTGAAAATGAAATTTGTCCCAAATGTGGAAGTAACAATGCAAAACTAGAAACCGATACAATGGATACTTTTGTCGATAGTTCTTGGTATTATTTACGTTATCTTGATGCTAAAAACGAACAAGAAATGTTTGATAATGATTTAATAAATAAATTTATGCCAGTTGATTTATACATCGGTGGAAAAGAACACGCTGTTTTACATTTATACTACGCAAGATTCGTAAACCACTTTTTACACAAAATAAAGTTGGTACCACATTCAGAACCATTCAAACGACTTCTTGTACAGGGCATGGTTATGGGTAAAACATATCGAATTAAAGAAACAGGAAAATATTTGACAGAGAAAGAAGTATGACTATTAATTAATTTTTTTAATTTTGGATTTAATACCGTTTTGAATTCCAGGTGGAAATTATCGATATAAAAAAAAATAAAGCTGTAGAAAAATTAACAGGAAAACCAGTTGAAGTGTCTTGGGAGAAAATGTCTAAATCAAAACTGAATGGAGTTGATCCATCTCATATGATAGAAGAATTTGGTTGTGACACAACACGATTGATTATTTTAGCTGATGTTGCACCAACTTCACATCGAAATTGGACAAGCGCAAGTAAGATGAGATGAAATTACTTGGAAAAGTTCTAGTATATTATATAAATATACATATATACATGTTTTATTTTAGCTTTTCCAGGTATCTTAAATTGGCAAAGAAGACTTTGGTTAACAATAAACGACTTCAATAATGTGAGATGTAGCGATTACAAAAAAAATATTAATTCATCGAATCAAAAATTTATTGATGAAGAAGAAAAAATGTTTGATGCACGTAATTACTACGTAAAAGGAGTAACGTTCAATTTTCAACATACTCATCAGCTAAGCGTAGTCATATCAAAGTTACAAGGCTTAACTAATTCAATAAGAGTACGTGAGTAATGTATGTGTACAAATAAGTACCATTTTTAAAACCATAGCACATCATTCAACATATTAAAAGTTGAATGCGAAAACCGTTTTTTTTTTCTTGACGAGAACACTGAACAAGACAAGACGAACAAAAAGAAAGAAAAATAATGTTGAACGCTGAACAACATCGCGCACACAAACAAACTTTTTTGTCTGACTGCGTTTCAGAAAAATATGTTAAAATAAGCATGTTAACATTATATTTTATTATTACCACAAACACAATTAGTGATGGTTGCTATTAGCTGCTAATGGCATTTAGCAACTGCTAATTCATTTTAAAAACAGCTGCTACTGCTAATTTTGAATCAGAATGAAACAAATATAATATGTAACATGCTGCTAACTGCTAATTGCTAACTCCTAACTGCTATTTCTAATACTAATATCTTTTTTTTTCTATTGATATGGGAATTGGGTAATGCATCAACTCCTGTAAATTTGTACCTGAATAAGTAATATGTAGGGCAGGTAGGTATAGTTTAATAATTTGTATATGCTATATCTATATTGCTATTTGCTATTTTGCTAACTGCTAACTGCTAATTGCTAATTGCTAATACTTTTTTTTTGATAAGTAAATTTGTACCTGCAAATCTGCAACGTTACATATTTTAAAATTTGAATTATATCAATTTATTAAAATTGAATGAAATTTGACTGTATGACCTGTATGTTGTTTTTATGGGTGTTTACAAACAAAAAGGATACTTGGATTGGAAAGCTCAGATTGTCTTGCTTATTTGAAATAATTTTATGAATAAGACTTTTCAAATTTATAAAAATATTTTATACTTTATTTTTTTACTTTACATAAGTATAAGAAAAATTTTATTTATACTAGGTCATTCAGAAAGTTCGCGGCCTAACAATGAAAGAACTTGAATTAATAAGTTAAAATACATTTAATCTTTAGTATATTCTCCTTCAAGCTCAAACATTTTTTTTCATCGATTTTCAAATTTATTAACCCCATCTCTGAAGTGATTTTCTTCCAGCCCTCTAAAGTACAGTACAGCTAAATAAGATTGGCAAAAAGTCGCGCAGGTGGGGAGAAATTTTAAAAATATTAAAAATATCCTTTCATTTCCCCTTTTTTGAAGAAAACAGCAAAACAAAATAAAGAATAAATCTTCCACTCAGTAAGTATAATGACTAGCGATCATCTATCGCACACACAAGGCATATCCTCTTTTTAGCTGAAAAAAATAACATTTTTCCATCCGATGTTGTTTGTATGACGAACGCCATACTACTGAAAAAATATTTAAAGGAAAGTGAAGAAAATACAGAAGAACAAAAACAATATGAGTGATCAGTGATGATAAGTATCCTTTTAAAATAGGAAATTATTATGAATAAGAAAATGAAAATATATGTGTATAATAAATTCCTACTAAAGTAACAAAATGAGAATTTCTCTTTTCAAGAAGGATTTTTGTAAAATGTGATGCTTACATCACAGTGAAATTTAAGTGGAAGGGAAACTCAGATCCTACTGCGCATACTTCCCATTTGCCAATCTTATTTAGCTGTACTGTACTTATCTAAGGCTGCTATAACTTCTTCATTTGATGAAAAACGCTAGCCACGTAGGAACTTTTTGAAGTTTGAGAACAGATGAAAGTTAAAGGGGGCCAGCTTTGAATAATATTGGTGAATGTTCCAATAATTTGTATAGTAATTTCATCAATTTGGACATTGCAAAGACACCTTTGTGAGTCGCTGCATTGTCTTGATGAAAACTGATTTGTTCTTCACTAAACTAGGTCTGTTCGCTCTAATTTTTGTTACAAATTGATCCAAAAGGTTTGAATAATACTCTCTTGTTGTTTTACCTATTTGGGGATATTCAATTACCAAAATTTTTTTGTATCCCAAAAAACTGACGCCAAAACTTTTTTTGACGATTTTGACCATTTGGGCTACTTTGAAGCTGAATCTACGGGCTCAGTTCACTCTCCGGTTTGTTGTGGCAACTCATGATCATAGTGGTAAACTCAAGTCTCATCCATAGGTACAAATCGACGCATAAACTCAGTTTTATTCTTTTGAAAACGAATCAAACTATGATGTTAAAGTTTCATTCGAACGCCTGTTTGATCGGAATTTAACAATTGCGGCACCGATCTTGTCAATAGCTTTTTCATACCTAATTCGTTAGCTAAGATCTCATGTACTGATCCAATTGAGATGCTTGTGGCCTCAGCTAAATCAGCCACAGTTAATCGGCGATTTTCTAAAACCAAATTATGGACACAATCAATCATTTCTGGAGTTGTTGCAGTTTTTGGTGCCATGAACATGGATCATCATTATTGTCTGTAAGACCATGTTTGAATGAATCAACCCATTTTTTTACCATTGCATATGAAGCAGCACTGTATTCTAATACATTCACCATATCATTATAAATTCCCTTCCCGCTTAATCCTTTTTTAAATAATATTCAATCACTGCACGATTTTTCAAGATTTCCATTTTTTTTAAATAAAGCAAACTTGTCTAATTCAATCAGACAGCAAAACTAAAGTATTTGACAGATCGATTTGAAATTTATGGCGTGTTCATATAAAGGACGGGAGTTGCCAACAACGATATAGGTTTCCCTCTGCGAATATCACATATGTGTTAGGCCGGGGACTTTCTGAATGACCTAGTATATTAATTTTTTAAAAGTGAATGTGAATGATCAGTATAATTTTATAAATCTGTCTTATTCTTACTCTTTTTATTCCAAAAAAATATGCATTTAGCATTTAGCAACTAGCAATTAGCAATTAGCATTTAGCAGTTAGCAATTAGCAGTTAGCAGCATGTTACATATATTTGTTACTGTTACATTCTGATTCAAAAATAGCAATAACTGCTAATTGAAATTAGCAGGTTTCGACATCACTAAACACAATACAGCGAGTAGCGACCAACGAACGCGGAAATTTAAACACACGTAGTTGTATGAAGTTGCACAAAATTCGACGAAAGACGAATTCGCTCAGCGAATAAATTAAAACTTACCTCCCTATTCTACATAAGAGCCTCTTAAGTGCAATTAGCAGACATTTAGCAGAAATAGCTATTCTACGTAAGAGGTAATAAATGTCAACAATAAGCTGATCTCTTAAAGCTTGTGGTGAGTTTAGTTTAGAGAATTTGGTATTCTTGATTAGAGGATAAGAGGCGTTTCTAACCTCGAAAGTCTGCTAACTTAGCAGGTCATTAGCGAGATCCTCTTATTCTGTTGTAATCGCGTAGTTTTTAACTTTAAAGTAAAAATATATAAAAATTATTAAAAATAAAAATAATAATATAAAATAAAAATAGTAATATAAAAATAATAAATAAAATGGAAGAACTACTATTAATAATTTTAAATGAAGTAGTATGATAAGCTTTCATTTAAAATCACAAAAGTTTTTTGTGGTTACAAATTAGGTATTTTAAAGTTGAGTTATACTGTTTAAAGTTAATTAAAAACAGTTTAAAAACCAAGTGAAACCCTTTTGAATTTGAAAAAAAAACAGGTTGCGCAGATTCCTTTTCAAAAATTTAATATATTTATATAAAGCGATATAAAGTACAGTACTACCAACAAAAGAAAAATGATAATGATTGTCAAAGTGTTTATATCTATTTTCATATCGATATAAGGGGCCTTACTAATAAACATTTTTTAGTTTTAAAACTAAAACAGTTTCGGCTTGAGAATCAGAGTGTGCTTTGAAACTCTATACAAAATATGTTAAGTTAATATTTTATTTCTCCATTTTATAAAGAATTTGAAAGCATACTCTGATTCTCAAGCCGAAACTATTTTAGTTTTAAAACTAAAAAATGTTTATTAGTAAGACCCATTGTGTTTATGGAATAAAAATTTTACAGAAAATTACATCTTGCTAAAGTACGGGAACAGAACTTAATTAAATTATGAAAGTAAGGAAACGGAAAGTGGCGGCAACAAAAATCAATAGAAGTGAATTTTCCGATACTGCAATACCAGACCAGTATATCTTGTTTTTTTTCTATCATTTTCTAGAATAGATTTAAAATTTTTAAATAAGGCGCTCGCTTTAAAATTCAACATGTTGAACTCAGAGTATCGAACCGGAACTGAACCGTAAACCGAAAAAAACCGGAATTTCTAACTGAACCGCAACCGAAACCGAATCGAAATATTCGGAAAATGATTAATCGTAACCGTAACTGAACTGAAATATATGAAATAGAGGTTTCAAGTTCAATCGACCCATTTAGCTGCTTTTAAGAAACCAATACCAATAGGTCGAACTGCCTTTATACTATCCACGAATTAGCAAGTTCACAAACCTATCGTACTAAATCATCTTCATCGGAAATTTTAACCAAAAAAACAAAAAATACAAAAACTAAGTATGGCTTGAACCAAAAGAGTTTATGTTTCGTATTCTACTACGTTGGCATGCGCAGAAGAAAAGATAGTGCGAGTTCCAGAACGTCAAATGATCGTCAATTGACGATATTCAGCTTAAAACGTTGTATTGCTGAATTTAGTCAATTGACGATCATCTGACGTTTTCGAAGATGCAGATACTTACACACATACATTTTTGTTGTTGTAAATTCCAAGAAACACAAGAAGATTACTACGCCATGTAAAACATGCGCGAGAAAACCTCAACTTATATTATTTTGACTATATAAGAAAATAATATTTTCGCTTTATATTACCAACCCTATCCTACCCACTTTTCTTCTTCATGTCCTAGCGCTACATCAGTAAAGGGACAACCCTGCAATATTAAATTTTTTTAAAATCCAGTTATTCAACAAATTCTATTTTTAGAAAGCATCAAAAGATGTAGCAAAATTTGGCAAAGAATATGAAAGAGCATTAGCTGCTCAAATTATAATGTTAGCTCCATTTGCCCCACATTTTGCATCTGAATTATGGTCAAAATTTGTATCCATACCACATTCAGTGAATTCCTCATCAAAGGAAATATTATGGATGGAAGATGTTTTGCAGCAAAAATGGCCTGAAGTTGATATGGAATACAAATTAGATTTAACTATAAAGGTGGGTTTCTGGCAAGATAAATAATTTTTTTTTTAAACAAAGTACATGAGCTTATACTGAGGTATTTTTTCTACTTTTGTTTTATAAGAGAAGTACTGTTTCAACAAGGACTTTCTCCAAATACGTGTTATTGGATTTAAAATGTTTAAACTCGCTAATTTTGTATATGACATTTACAAATTATGACACTCTTTTAGTTATTTAATATTTTTCACGAAATTATTAAGACTTTTTACTTGAAAGCTCCATTTTTAACAAAAATTATGGTGTGTTGTATGCCTCATAAATTTACATAAAAAAAAACTAGCCAAATACTATTAATGTGTAAAATGTAAAATGCATTATGGTTAAGAATAAGCTTGACGTTGACGCTCACGTTTACTACCCTAAAACTCTTCCCAAAAATTTCACAATTACGTCACGAAGAACACTCTTTCCGACAAAGATCCGTTAGTAAGTGGATAAAAAGTATATAAAAATAAAAATAAAACACAGGCTATTTTTTTTCATTGAAGGACTCAAGCCTCACTGTTTTATATATTTTTACTTTGTATTCCCTTGAGATCTTCTTTGACACCGGTAACGGTGCAAAATATACTCGATTTGCTGTTTTAACTCTACGAGCTATATTGCTTGTAGTTTGAAATCATGGAGCCAAGATATTTAAATGTTGGTTGCTTCGAAATTATATTCCTCTCTTCTAAAGTAATATTTTGAGGACGTCTTGACATAACCATATGTGTAGTACATACTTCGTCTTTCATTCAAGCATTCCGCTTGACTAGTCAGCTTGTTAAAAATCCCTTTCACTACTAGCACACTCCTTCCTACGATTACTCGTCGACGAAGGCTCTCCAATATCTAAGAAATATGTGAAACAGTATCCCATTATTTTCAGTAATCGGACAAAAACCGGTGCTGTCAGCATGATATGGATTTTTTTGGAGTGCTGAGTACAATGGACTTTCCTGTCTGAGTGCTCGTGGATGCCTAATCCGCATCCCCCACCCACACAAACAACAAACAACATCCCATTATTTTGCTTTATTAGCTGACCATTATAAGCTCACTTTACGATGTTTTGGTTTCACGTTTTGTTGTTTCTTCTAATATTGTTATATTTTTCTATACAGGTAAATGGTTTTAAAAATTGTATTGTAAAACTACCAAGAAGACAAATGGATAAAATTACTTTCGATGATGCAAAGGATATTGCTTTAAAAACTGAATCAGTAACATCTTATATAGAAAATAAGATAATTAAAAAGATAGATTTTGCTAATTATCCAGGATGTGGCAGTATCTTGGAAATTTTTGTTGACAAATTAGAAAACAAAGTAGATATTTTGGAAAATGAATTGAAAAATTAATGTTATTAAAATATAGTTTTTTTTTGTATATATCGTCGTAATTCTGTAAAAATTCACTAATTCCATAATAGGAGAGAAAATGAAATAATTACACAAAAAATTGACCTTTTATGAAACGCCAGCTCGTCGAGATGATTTTTTATTTAAATTTAAAATTAAATCGAAATACAGTTGTGTTTTTCTAATCTACATACTGAAGCTGAAATTAAAAAGCTCATATCAAAAACAATTTTTTGGACTTAGTAAGTTTTAACAGAACGTCAACGATAATGTATCTTTAGTTTTTTAATAAACTAAGACTGTTTGTCATATTGCAATCACTTGTTTTTTTTATATATCGCTTTACTACTCCTAGTAGCTGGAGCATACAATCTGGGTATTTAACTTGGGTGGGTTAACTTAGACTTCTTAAGACAATTTTTTCTGTCATACATGCACTTACAGTTTTAAGTAGAATGTAAACCACGAAATTCAAGAAGGATTTCAGGCATTTCAGGCATGTAGCTCTTAAACTATTCCATCTGCAGCAATTAGGTCTTTTGAAGAAATGTGAAGAACCCTACAGCTTTTCTTGTGAACTGTCAATTATTCTTTTATCTCTCTACCTGTAGAAGCTTCTATCCGCCAACTCAGTTTTTTTTTTCATTGTAAATCCCATTTTTTCAAACAAAAAACGAATTTTTCTCAAAAAAATGCTCGATATTAACAACAAATTTTTTATTATATAGAAGTTACAGCGTGGTTTATAAGAAAATCGAAAATCGACTGCTGATGTTTACTTATGTTTAGATTTTATTTTTAATGAATTTAATTTATTTAAATTTGGATAAGATTTAAAAAAAAAGTTATTTAATGTATTAATAACATTCTTTTGTGGCAAGATCTTAGGATAGAAGCTGTATAATCATACGAGAATTATCATTTACATTTCCGTTACAGCGTACCTACTTCTTTTTTCTGTGGCGTACTGCCTTTTTTAAAGCTTTGTACTACTATTCCGGTATAGATGCACTTGGCTAAAAGGAACACAACAATAAAATCTGAGTTCATTTCATTGTTTTAACAAAAGATAATTGAAACGATATGTAATAAAGTGATGGTTAAAAGTTATGAACATTACGTTGCAATACGAAGAATGGCTGCTAAAATCGACTTGATAGTAATCTAATAAAATTTATTAGTATGAAAATACAATTATGGGAGAGTTACACAAATATTACATTCAAATAAACATAAACTTATTGTTTGTCTTTTAAAATTAAAATTAGATACTAAACTGATATTTCTTAATGTGTATACTTAAAAATTTTCCCAAAACATTGAACTGGAGCTTTTATTTTGTCGTTTGATCATTTCCTCAATACATAGAACGGCATCTAATTCTTCTAATTTTGTACATGCGTCCGTTATTTGTTTAATTCCCAATTTTCCATTCTGAAAACAAATTTATATTCTGATTAGTAACAAATACTGTCACATACTTTACATTGTAACTTACCCCATGATGACTGATATATTTAAGCATTTGTTCCGTTGGATTATCATCGGACAACCATAAACAAACGTAAGAATTTAAATTTAAAATTTGAGCTAATAATCTCCATTTATCATCTGGATTAAAAATAGAAGCTAATTGACCAATACAAAGATTGTCAAACAATACTTTTTCTTCAGTATCAGAAGATTTTCGATTTTCATCAATTGTTAGCTTTTCGTCAATGTCATCATCTTCTGAAGAACTATCTTCTGTTGTATCTGTCATCGAAAGTGAATTTTTTGACTGCAAATTAAAAAGAAATCGAATATGTAAATATAGTTTCAACAGAATTATTTAAATATACAAGATGGACAAACAATTTCTGACCAGTTTGAAAGAAATTCAACAATATTAATGCAAAATTGTTCGAGGTGTCAAACTGCGGTAGTCAATTGCAGTGGACGAATTAACCTGAAAGTTCACCGGATTTAAATCTTATTGAAAATTTATAAGCAAGACTGCTAAATTCCGTCATCAAGCAGGTAAGACCGTAAATAGATAAACATTAATTGCAAGACTTATGCGGAAGACCCAAATAGCACTGACGTACCATTTTGATATCACATCTCGCGTAATCCTTTCCTAATGACGTTCGGCATACCGATAAGAGGTCTTTATTTGTTTCGTTATTTCATTTAGATCCTTGGACAGGGGGCTCACCATTGGCTGGAACCTTGCTCTGGTAAGTGCCGAACAGTTGCGGAGATAGTGGGTGAGGGTTGTTTTTGTATGGTACTTTTTCTAAAATCTCATTAAAAGTGTGCAACTGTGGAAAATTTGATTCATAACTCAAACTGTAGTGCATATATTTTCTACATTTTCATTGCAATTGATTATAGAAGTCTGAAAAGGCCTTGAAATGAAAAAATTTCACAGGGGTCGGATTCAGTAACTTGGAGAGTTGTGGAATAAGAGAATAGAGAGAAATTTTGACATATAATTCTCCGAGTGGAATTCTGTAAATGACGGTGGAGAGTTTTGAAACTCTCAATTCCAACTCTCAGTTAAATGTTCGGTGGAGTAGTGGAAAATGGCCTACTATGTTTCATAGTTTCTCTTAATTTTGTATGGAAATATATATTTTTATATATGTATATATTTTTTTCACATTATGAAATTTTTTTATCCTTTCTTGGTTTTGTTCAATTTGCTATTTAAAGTTTTAGTTTATTTTGTGTTATTTTTTTGAAGTAAATAAAAGACTGTAGCATAAAATTAAAATCAGTTTTTTATTTCTTAAATTTGCACTCATTAATAAAATCTTCAGTTAATAAAAATTGATTTAACGGGGAAATCTTTGTGTTGCGGATGCCTTCCTTTAATTTATAGCTTATTTTTCCGAAAATATCATTTGCTAAACCCTTAGGTAGGCGGTATAGCTCAACAAATCTTATATCGTCTATTGCAAATGCATCAAAATTATCGTAGATTTATATTTTCTTCTGCCTCTAATTCTTCCAGTAAAATTTGTCTCAGCATTAGTTGAATTGATTATTTATTTAACTTTAAAACCTGATGTTTTATTTTATTTTTTAATTTTGTAGAATTTTATTAAACTAATTTTATAATCTATCAAAAACATTACACAAAAAAAATTATTTTTGCACGAAGCACTAACAAAATATAGTAAACAAAAGACGGTTTTCCCAATTTCATTTGTTTGAAATAAGACGGTTTTTCAAGTTTCATTTGTTTAAATTAGTATTCGAAAATTCGAAAATGCGAGAGAAATTCCCAATCTCGATTATTTTCCCCAACTCTCTCAATAAATTAAAGAATAGCAGTATGAGACTTGGAGAGTTATGGATGTGGAAAACGAATTGGTCTCTATTCTCTTATTCCACAACTCTCCAAGTTACTGAATCCGACCCCAGATTCGATTTCGATTTTCGATTTCTAGAGTCATCGATACAATAGTTTTCCCTTTCCAACAAATTAGAAACTATACCACAAAGTAATAATATAAGAATTTAACTTACTGAATGTGAATCGTTATTGATTCCACCATATCTGAAAATTAACTGTACTATTGGATTTGCTTTTACACCCATCTTTTGAGCTAGTTGTAAAGGTGTATCACCACACAAATTTTTTTTATTAACATCAACAGATGTCGATTCAAGCAAGTACTTTACAATTTCTTCATTGATCTAATTTAAAAAAAAAAAAATTATTTAAAAAACATAAAGCATTGTAAATTTAAATAAAATACACATACAAGCTGAATAGCTAAATGTAAAGGATTATTTCCATCTTTTTGCACAGACAATTTTACTGATGCTTTACCGTTTTCAATAAGTTTTTTAACAAGTTGTAAACTGCCTTTCCTTTAAATAAATAAATAAATTTGGTATAAACGTAAATATCTATGAGAAAATATGAATATTTCAATAAAATAAATTACCGTATCGCTAAATGTAACGGTGTTAGTCCATCATAATTACAACAATTTATTTCTAATTTATTAGAAGTGTAACATGAACTTTCAATAATTTTTGTAGCACACATTGTAAAATCATTATCAATTGCAATGTGTAATGGTGTATTTCCTTTTATATCGGGCGTATTTGGATTTACTCCTGAAACAAACAAAAAACAAAAAAATTAAGTAAATCAAGAAAATCACACAAGTTTTTCAATACAATAAATTATAATACATAATATATTATTAGAAATTAAGTATATATGTATAAGAGAGTGATGTCACTACTTGACAGATTAAAAATTGAAATTCGTGTTACGTTTATTTTGGTAAATCATAGAAATTTTCTGAAATCCAGTCAAATAAAAAGGGTTTTCCAACAGAAATCTTAAAACTTCTGAATATTTTAGCGGGACACTAAATTTAAATTAAGATATCCGAGTCAAATTTTAATATTTATATTTATTACATTAATATGCTTTAGTGTCATTTAAATTATCATGGAAAGAGATTCACAATTCGATAACGCTTATTTGTGTTCGGTTAACCAAATGTTTCGTGCGTTGTAAGAAAAATATATGATGCACAGAAACGACACTAAAATGCTCTATCTCTATCTACCACTTTGTGGAAAAATTTGAAAGCACAGGATCAGATGTAGGTCTGATTGAATTGCCTTTTTATTCTTCAAAAATCACGGTTTAGGGCGGTCTTTGGACTCGAAACGTAATTGGATCATACTTTTTCGAGAAAGAAAATGAAAATCATGTTACTGTCAATGGTGATCGCCATAGAGCTATAATAATGGAATACTTTTGTCCAAAACTGGATAATGTAGACATAAGTAATAAATTCTTTCAACAAGATATTATATAGGTTTATTTTTTATGCCCGGAATTACGATAGCTCTTCAAAGACTTTAAGTGTATGTATTTGTATTATATGCGTTTTGTTTATCATTATGTCGACTAGGGCAAATTTAAAAAATCAAGTTTTTTTTTTGTTTCAACGTTTTCGTTTGAATTATCCAAACCATTTCTTTATATTTTCTAGATTTAAAGGTGTTACGTGGTCTTACGACAAATCAGATCATACATATTATATTGAAATTTCTTCGCGTATGTCGCCAATTTTTTAGTGTCCTAATGGCCACTAATGGCCTAAGTAATTTGTATAACAAAATGTAGTAATAATGCCTAGTGTTGACGAAAGTTATTTTTTTAATTTAAACAATTTTCAATAGTCGACTTTTTACTACTTGAAACATGAATAATGTTTTTATTTAAATTTTATTTTACTTACCCAATTGTATAAGTGCACTAATATATTCAGGTCTATCGTATAAGCATGCGATGTATAAACATGTTTGTTTTTCTTCATTCTGATAATTTAAAACATCATCCTGAATTTTTAATTCCTTAATCAATCTCAATAGTTTCGGAGCAATCTTAGAGTTACCTTCACGAATAGCATAATGTATTAGACTGCTATAATTGGAAAATAAAGTTGAAAATTAAAGGGTATTTTTTCAAGCCTAATAGAACTTTAAATTTTAAAAAATAACATAAAAAATTAACTTTTACTCGAAATTTGTTTTTATTTGTAAGATCAAATAATGATATTAACTTTTAAACATAAGTTCGGGTATATGGCCACCGCAGCTGTTCTTGATGAACGTATTCTGTACGTAAAGTTGTGTCACTTTTCCTGATCGTATATCACGAATAATATATGTATAATATACATTATGCAACTACAATGGGCTCTAAACCTCATTAACAAATGGTGTCAAGAGGAAAATTTATCAATAAATCCTCAAAAAAGCACCATTGTACCCTTTACTAGAAGAAGGATAACTCTATTAAGGAATCCTTCCCTAAAAGGAACACAAATAGAGTTCTCAAGTGAAGTCAAATATCCAGGAATCATTTTAGACAAACAAATCAACAATTCCATTGAAAGGGCCACCCTTGCCCTTTAAATCTGCAACAGACTTTTTGGAAAAACATGGAGACTAAAACTAAAAATGGTTTATTAGTTATATACTGCCGTTATAAGAACCATACTTACATACAAGATGTGCGAGTTCGAGAACGTCAAATGATCGTCAATTGACGATATTCAGCTTAAGACGTTGTATTGCTGAATTTCGTCAATTGACGATCATCTGACGTTTTCGAAGTCGCAGTATGCCTCACTCTCAGCCATATTATGGTGGTCAAAGACAAACCAAAGAAAAGGTTCAAAATAAACTCAACAAAGTACAGAGACTAGCTTGTCTCAGTATTACAGGAGCACTAACAATTAGCCATGCTCAATATCCAAATTAAAAAAGAGGCACTGAAATTTCAATGAAAAAGATAACTCAAACCGGGTAAGAACTACAAAATCAGTCAAGTGACTGACGCGATGGGAACAACATTAAACTTTGAGAAGCCATTTAAAGTTTTGTTTCCTGATCGTGAACTATCCCTACGTAAACACGCATCGGTTTTCCAAACAGAAATACACGCGATAGACATGTGCACCACGAAAAAAGGCCAACTCTAATATCCTCGGACAGGAACCCTTCTGTGGTCTACCAAGAAGCCACACAAAACGCAATATCAAGGAATGGGAAATGAAGAACCACTGGGAAAAAACTCCCGGTAACCAACAAGCAAAGGAGTTTATTAAACCTTCAGCTAATATTTCCAAAAAACTACTCAACCTCAGTAGGAATGAGTTAAGAACCATCACGGGCCTTCTCACTAAGCAAGATAAAGCTACAACAGGATGACAAATGCAGGTTCTGCAAAGAGGCCAAAGAGACCTCAAAACACATTTTGTGTGAATACGAGGTGTTTTTGTATCATACGTAGCGCCATCCTGCTGAAATCACATTTCGTTCGTATCTATGTCATCCATATTTTCAATGAAATATACATTGATCATGATCCGGTCTGTAAAGTCTGTAAAGTATCTTGAGTTGATCTTACTCCATATGCGACAGTTTTGGTTATTAAAAAACCCGTTAAGCTAAAAATGAGCCTTATCACTGAGCACAATTTTGCGAATCAATGACCGATTTTCAAAGTAAATTTGGATAATGTGATAGCATTGCTCAAATGTGAGTTTTTTCATGATCATTTGCCAGACTATATTGATTATAAATATCAAAAATTCCCGTCAGAATGACATTTCGGTTTTACAGTTAATAGTAAATATTTATAACATTTTTAAATGTGCTGATATTAAGACTCAAAAAAGTCTTAAATTTCGAAGCCAAGATTCAGTAGGAAAAACAATCTTAATAATAAAATAAAGTCAATAAACCAACCAAGTTGTTTAAACCAAAGTCAATATCGTAAATAATTTACACATTGAATACGAGCACATTTTAACTTCCTTCTATTACAGAAAAGATACAGATATCGAAAATCTTGTCCCAGCATTACAATATTTTAATTTAATGTCACTTACATGTATACATATAAGCTTTTTCAAATATTTGATAGCATCGTAAATTTGAATTGAAAATGCATAAAAATAGAAATACATTACATGAAGGGCCGTTTTAAGATCGTCGTAGGCCGTAGGCACTTTGGATTAAGACTAAGAATTTAAGAAGACAAAAAAAAAAAAGGGTCATTTATAAACATTCAAGTAGGTATATTCATTTTTATTCATTTTTCGTAGGCCCTTGTAGGATCGTAGGCCCTAGGCACAGACGGGCCTGATTACATGATCTTATTATCTCAAAAGTAGTTTTCTCTAATCAAATTTTCAAAAATTTATACGAAAAATTCCCAATAACTTTCAACCTGTTATTCTATATTTTAACACAACACAAACAACATAAAATAAAATTTACTTACTCTTTATGAACATTATTGACTGCTTTAAATACATCTACAACTTCTCTCCCTGCTTTATTCAAATCTGATTTTGAGCGTCTTAGTATTGTCAAAATTTTCTCAAAGTATTGCTGCATTATAGCAGCATCATTTAACTGTGTTATACGTTGCTGTTGTCTAACCATGTTCGATTTTCTATTATTAGTACCATCAGTTTCAAATAAATCCGTGTTCATAATTTTTATTAATTCTAGAAAATAAAAGAAATAAATTAACCATTTAATAAGTTCAAACGTATAAATACCAGGGGAACTTACTTTGAGTAAAAAAAAACTTAAGTATTAGGTGCCTATTGCGAATATCACTAATCGATCAATGGAATTTCAATCGAAAAAATTGGTATTGCGAGTATCGATTGCAGTCGAAGCAAGTTCAATTACAGTCGAACCCGTTTCGATTGTATTTTTCTTCGCGAATGTTATTCGATTGAATGATGTAAGTTTAACTATTATTACATATTTATTAAATTTAATTCAGTTCTAGTATAAGAAATTAATAAATAAGTATAAAATTTGTAGTATATTTTGAACACTTTTTACATACTTTTTTTTTTTTCAACTAAACTGAAATGTTTATTATAATTTCTACGTTTTGTGAAATTTTATGAACTCATATGAATATTGATATTGTAATTGTATATGCTTTTAGGTCTATTCGATTGCGTTACACAATACCAAAAGTAAATTCAATCGAATCGAAAAAATTCGATCGATTGTCGAATCGATGACCACAATAGGCACCTTAATCTACAATTAAGCAAACTCAAAAAAGTAGAGGCCTAGGGCCTAGTAGAGGGTCTTATTTGTGATTGTCATAAGGTCGTCGACTAAAAATCGATTCTTGAATATGCTGGTATGAATGTCGATAGTACAAACACATATTGTCGTTGGTGTTATACAATACCACGACAAATCTTCATCGAAGATGTCATTGACTTGTTGTCGACAATGTTACGACAATCACAATCTTTATTCTCAATGGTTACCGAAATATTTAAAGTCAATTTTTTTCAGGCCTTTCAAAAAATGTCTTTTATAAAGCTGTATGTTAAATGGTTTAGAAGTTATTTTCATTCAAGGTAAAAAAATTTTGAAAAATATTCCTCATTTTTATGTTCAAAGTAGAATATCTCGAAAATGTGCCCTATTTGTTTTTCCAAATCTTTTTAATTCTATTTATATTATATGAATTCACTTTTATGTTTTATTTACCATCTGAATCCATATTCACTTGACTCATATAATCTTCGAAATCGTTTCCAGAATTTGATTGCTCTTGTTGATAATTAATCAATTTATTTAATTCTTCACTTTTACCATATTCTTCACTTAAAGTTACATGTCGATTTTGAGAATAAAATTTCTGATTATTATTATTACTTTGTAACATAATTGGCAATTCAAGTGAATCTAAACTTGATGAACTTGTTCGTGGCCTCTTACGTGACATAACAAAATCTCTTGGCTTATATTTAAATGGCACTGGATCACTTCGTACACCATCACTTGGACGTTCTAATTCAATAAATACATGAACCTAGAGGAATTCAAAAGAATAAAAATTATTTGAAAAAATGGCATTAAATGAAAATTATTTTTTAAAGTGATGTCGATTTAATAATAATAACAGACTTAGAACGAAAAAAAAAACATTGTTCGTACCTGGTTGCCAGTTTAACATTAATCTACCAGAAGTAGATCAAGTAAAATTTAACAGTTCAAAAATAGTTCATTCATACTTACATCAGTGTCAATATCTCTTTGTTTATACGGAGGAGTTCGTAGAGCTATAGCATACTGATGGTGTACATCTGCTTCAGAAAATAAACCCCAATCCTCCCAAACAACTTCATCATTTTCATCAACTTCATAAAACCGCACTTTTATATTTTCTGAAATAAATAAATAAGTAAATAAATATATGTATATATTTGTACGTAATTTGTATGTAATTATATGCTGTAGGAGATTTGAGTATTCGTCATTAGTGTTTACGAAGTAACTAAGAACAGCAAAGCTAGGATTCGGTAGCTCAGTGGTAAGAGCGTTGCCCCGGCACTGAAAATGTCTGTGGTTCGATTCCCAGCCGAGTCGAATGTTGTTTTTTCTGTTCTTAGTTTACTACATAAGGTGACAATTAATTTACAAGTGAGGTGACTGTCAGAATAAGGGCAGTTAGTTAGATTTCTTTATTTGTATTTAAAATTATAAAATATAAGATAAAATTAGATAAAAATGAGAATTAAATGGAATTTAAGAGTAAATTAAAATAAAAAATTATAAAAGAAATTCATAGAAATATGTACTGTGTGAATATCACACTAACTATAAAATATAAACTAAAAATTTTAATAAAGTACATACATACTCGAATTAGGAGAATAATCATATATTCTTATTCTTGAATCAAACCTTAAACTTTACTTACATATAATTAAAACTTACTTTTTCCAACTTTTTCAACAAGCAAAAATAAATCTTCTCCTCCAGCTGCACTACTTACAACTGCACTTAAACGTACAATTTTTAATTCTCCAGTCAAAGCACTTTCTAAAAAAGAAAAAATAATAATAATCAGAAAATAAACAAATTAATCATAAATAGTTAATAAAAGAATAATTTTTAACTAACTCATGTTATTTATGGGTCTCGAAAATACAGGATCACAAAGTTTTGATAAGGTTCCATCATTATTGAATGCATAAGCATGAAATGCTAAACATACTTGATTTAAATTCATATCTTTTGCTTCTTTCTCAGCACTTATTTTAATCTAAAATTAAAATTTCAATAATAGCAAAATTTAAAAAAATTAATATTAATAAGAATATTTTTTTTACTTGACTTTCTTCACGTGTCGTTAATTCACGGCCTAATTCAAATATTCTTTCCTTAACCTTTTTTAAAATCAATTCATCAACAATATATTTTTTTGCTGTGTGAATAATTCCCATTCCTTGGAAACTGTACAAAATAAGAACTTTTGTTTTTTTAACAAACTAAAATTTAAACAAAAAAAAAGGTAATTACACTGCACGAAATCCTTCTTCAGGTGAAACACGAAGATCATGTGGATCACATTGATCATCATCACCATTTCGAACAACAAGTTTATGTGAATGAGGTAAGCATTTTATTGTATCTGTCTGATATAAACTACATCGTATTAATGCTTTACCGTTGAAATTTCGTAATTCGACTGTTGGATATGTTCTTTTAGATTTTTCTGTTTTTTCACCCATCAATGAGCCATGTGTTCCATGCATTTCAGATTTATAGCGAAACCGAAATTTATCAATTGGCTGTTCAACAATTATTAATTCTGGTTTATGTTTTTGATTCTGGAATTCTTTAAAAAAAAAAAAAAATTATTCGAAATTATTAAAATTTAAGCAATTTATACTGGGCGAATAATAATCAGCCGCTACGATAGACTAAGTAATTTACCTGTTGGCAATGGATTTAATCTATAGGCGTCAAAGTGAAAGTTTTCATTATTGTGATCTAGAAAATTAAAAAGATTTAATTTCAAATTTCGAATTAAAATTAGGAATAAATTATTTACCTGATAAACTTAAATATTGTAAACTACTCGATGATACATCATCGCTATAATTTGATGTTGGTGAGTAAACAATTTTTGAACTTGTGGATGATGCTTCTGGTGAAGGTGATTCTGAATATCCACTGTCTGTAAATTAATGTCAAATATAGAAAATTCGAATTATGTGGTTATCTTCTATAAGTATTTTTTTGAAACTTTATATTACGTCTATTCAGTATTTTACTATTTAATTCATTATGACCTTTGGGTATCTACTAGAAGTGATGAATTGGGCAACATTGTTAAATTACAGAGCCAAATGCTTTGAGATAATAACATAATCCCTAGCCCACTGAGTGGAAAACCAGAACCCAGCAATAAGAACTTTCGATAGCATTCAGTTTTTAAAAAACAAGAAAGATTCTGAAAGGTGAGTTTAACTCAATCGTGGTATAATGGTGGATCCCATCACGAGATACGGAAGCTCTTAGTTGTCGATAATGGCTGTGAACTAAAAAGTTATGTATGAAAAAGACATTGCAAATTTCCGTAAAGTAAATATTTTTTTGTGCCTCGAACATAAAAAGTTGGAGAAAAGTTACATATGCTTCCACTCCAGCCTCCAGGTCTTTAAAACAAAATTTAAATCAAAATAATATTTGTTAATTTTTTACGTTTTCTATCTTGTTTTGTTCTTTATCTCGAAAAGTAAACAAAATACAAGAGTACAATTTTAAATAGAACACATCAATAAATATATAGAACAAAATGTTACAATTTTTTGGTTATTCGAATGCTGAGATACGTACACATATGTATTATGTATAGCTTTTTGAACAGAAAAAAATATCTCAAAATTCCCATATAAAATGTATGTTAAGTTTGCATACGCACCACAATGTTTTTGAACAAACAGTCAATACTAGGGTTTAGTAAACCAATTCGACAATACATTACATTATTGCATGCATGTACTTTTGCTTTGACAGTGGTGCTATCCTTGAAAATTCACGATTTGATAGTAGGTTTTTATACCCGTGGAATTATTAGAGACATGAAGACATGACCATGATGGCTTGGCTACTGTATATTTGTAATTAAAAATTTGAATGTTCAAATTTCAAAACTGAAGTTTTGAATTTTTCCTTAAATCAGTCACAAAAGTTTTTGATAAGTAAACCCATGTATTAATTGTCTTCAAATAATTATAAGTATTTACCACAAAAATACTGATTTTTATGTGTATCCAAATCTAATATACTCGAAATCATATTACAAAAATTTATTTTTACAAACAATAAACACTATTTAAAATAAATACACAATCTATTTAAAAATTATTTTGATTTTATACATGCACCCAATATGAATTTCACTACGAATAACAGTCACATACTAAAGAATGATTAATTTTAAAATATTTAATAACTTATCTATGTTTAATTACCCATTTTTAATTTTTTATCATCAAATGCTTGGTATTTCCCCGACAAGTTGAAAATTAAAAAAAACTTATTTTGTTAATCGTATAGCTATATGTATGTATATTTTGAAATGACTATGACGTTGTTGCTTGCTTGTTTGTCAATTATTAGTCATGTCATGACATGACATATCTTTATCCATAATAATGTCGGCCCAACACTCACTAATCTTTACGAACTCAGCTTAAACGCTTACACACGGAGAACATACATAAGTATTCTTCATCGATAGTTTCTGCAACTTCGAAAACGTCAGGTGATCGTCAATTGACGAAACAACGTTTTAAGCTGAATATCGTCAATTGACGATCATTTGACGTTCTCGAACTCGCACTTTGTAGTTTGTACTTTGTACAAATTTTGTATACAATAAAGTGATATTATGACACTTTTATCAGCCTTATTTTGGTTTGTGAATTGTGACTATCACTATCAGTTTCGCTGTCACTTTGTTTCTCTTTTCGTATTATGCATTTATACCTAGTTGGCGAAATGGCGCGACAGACATTTTTATTCAAAATGGTAATTAGGTTGTTACTTACAGTCAGAGACGGCTTTGAACTTTTAATGGTATTAATGTATTACAGTTATCTTATCACATAAAGTGGCATTTGGCAAGTATATTTCATGAAAACTCAGAATTTTTTATTAAGCTCACTTTAATCGACAATCATAAATAATACCATTTAACTGTCATAACGCCCATTGATTTGAGAATTTAGATTCTAAAGGCATTGGTGACGCTATTTCTCATTTTAGGTGACAACCATTAGCCTTATTGGCTAACTGATATTTTTTTTGACATTTAATTTATTTCTACCTATTTTTATTTTTCTGCTGCTAAGTAATTTTTCACCAGTAGTCTACATTACTACTACTTTCTACTGTTAATATGTAGTAATTAGTAGTAATAAAATTAGTAATCATACTTTTCGTATGTAAAAGTTGAATGTGATTTCATGGTACCTAGTGAGTACTAGACCTCTGGAGATGCGAATAATGAAAAACAAGTAGAAGCCCAACGTCACGTTCAATCCAAAGTACCTATATGGTTACATAAATCTATACAGTATATATACTACACTACACATCAAAAAGACATATGTATATACATAAACATATGTACTACATATTTTGGTTATTCACATTTTGTCGGGGAAATACCAAGCTCTGATAATTAAAAATTGTGTTCCTCAGAAACATTGATTGCTAATTGCTTATCAATGCAGATTGCAGAATCCAATAAGTTTTAATTTCCCGAAATAAAATAAAGGTAGGTTAATAAATATTGAACCCTTCTGTGAGGATTGTGGAACAGAAGAGTGTCAGGGTGAATTGATTAGAATATACAGGGTGATATACAAATAAAGTTCTTGAAATATTTCTCCCCACGTAAATTTTTGAAGAATTTTAAAATTAGAAAATTGGTACTTGTCAACTTTGGGCTGTTATCTCGAGTTCTATTGCACCGATTTGAGTTAAATAAGAAGCTCTAGATCAGAAAACACTTGAATTTAATCGCAATAAGAATTAATCCAGGATAAGTACAAAAACAAAGGCTCACATTTAAGGGGAATAAAAACCTTGAGCTTTCGAAAAATTACGTTTTTTTTTTTGCATTTTACCCTATAACTTTCCTTCCCTTCAAAAAACATCTTCGCCAATATAATATAATCGTGTATTGATTAAAAACCCAACATATTTACAATTGTGGCCATGTATTATATTTTAAACAGCATGACATTGATTAAAAAAGCTCAAAACCACAAATATCGAAGGAAAAAGACTATACTTCATCCACTAAGTTTTTGCACCACACAGACACACAGTTAATGAATGTCTCGTTTCCTCTCGCAGAAACCACAATATCTATCAGGGATGGGATTTTCGATACAATTGTACTGAATTCGGTACATTTAAGATCTATCAAATACATCAGTACATTAGCTTTAATTCCAGTACAATTTGATAAACTCGAGCCTTTGTTGTTTTCATTTTTTATTACCTATTTAAGTGTTATTTAAACGAAGTTTTGTCACAAAAAATCGTTTATAATTCAAAAAAGATACACTTTTGACCCTTTTCGAATACCTATGATCCTTAATTACATGATAACGGATAGCGCTATTGAACTGAAACTTTTTTTTGTTTTATTATACATAATATTAGCTTTCAAAATAAATAATAAAAAAATTTTCGTTAGTGAATTTTTTTTTTCAGGAGCCCAATTAATTAAGAAAATTAATCTCATCCCTGATATCTATGTCTCTGTTTCGATCAACTTTTTTTGAAACATATCTCAAAGACCATATATAATTAGACAATCAATTTTTCCGTTACTTGACTGTTACATTTCAAATTTCTTAAACAATCAACAAAATTTGATCGTTATTTTCCAATAGTAAAGCTCTTGAGTTCTTCAAGCTCTGCAAGTACAATTGTACAAGTATAAAGTTTTTTAAATATGTATGTATTTCGAATTTTCGTAAATATCGTCGAAATCTACCATTTTTATTTTATTTTCTATTTCATTCACACACATTATTGTATTAATTGTTTTTGTATACCATATGATTTTTTTAAATTTTGTTTTGATTCTGATTGTATACATTTTTGGATATTTATATTTTGTTTCGAAAAACAAAAACAATACAATTGAGAATAATGATTGTTGATTATGATATTAATGTGTCTTGTGATATGTAAATTATGTATAAAATGAAAAAAAAAATTTTAATTTTCATATTTTTTAACATATTCTGCTTCTAAATCATTTTTTTAATTTTTATAAAATAATGATAAATTTATTAAATCGGATATAAATTTTACTCCTTTTTATGATTTTTGTTGTTGTCAAATTTCATGTTTTTTTTTAACTTATTTTCATTCTGAAAAGAAGAATTTATTTTAGTTTTTTGTAGTAGATATACCTTCATAATGTATGTAATTCAACTTAAGTTTAGGAAAATTTTTTATTATCATATTATGTGGCCTATGTGGGTATTATGAGATGAGTTTAACTAATAGATTAATTATTTTTATAATTTTTGAAAAATATGTAGGTATGTATATATTCGGAAATATAAGTATGTATAATATGTAAGTACATATGTACTAATAATTTTTAAAATATTTAAAACAAAGTGAACCAGAAGAAGAAAAAACTTAACTAAAAATATTGTTAAATTAGTAGGTATGTAGGTACCTAGGTATTATGCACTTTATCTTGAAAACTAAAAAAACTAAAAAAATACTGTAAAGAACAATATTAAAAAGAATACTTTGATAAATGTTTTAGTATAAAAATAGTTTCTAGGTCCTAGCTCAAAGGGATCGTATTTTATCAAGGGTTAAAGTCCGCGTGTATACGTTTGTATACGATCAGGCAATCCTAGGGTTAAAAAGAATGTAGGTAGGTAAAAATTTTCAACTATTGAAGAAAAATTAATTTTTACAAACATATTTTCAATATTATACCTATCCATTCAATAAATATAAATTGCAAAAGGGAAAAGTTCATTGCAAAATAAAATTTGTAGGTACCTACATACCTACTAATTTAACAATATTTTTAGTTAAGTTTTTTCTTCTTCTGGTTCACTTTGTTTTAAATATTTTAAAAATTATTAGTACATATGTACTTACATATTATACATACTTATATTTCCGAATATATACATACCTACATATTTTTCAAAAATTATAAAAATAATTAATCTATTAGTTAAACTCATCTCATAATACCCACATAGGCCACATAATATGATAATAAAAAATTTTCCTAAACTTAAGTTGAATTACATACATTATGAAGGTATATCTACTACAAAAAACTAAAATAAATTCTTCTTT
Organism: Bombylius major; assembly: GCA_932526495.1. NCBI lineage: Eukaryota > Metazoa > Arthropoda > Insecta > Diptera > Bombyliidae > Bombylius > Bombylius major. Next base: position 22,755,401 of record OW052043.1, read on the forward strand.
TCAGAATGAAAATAAGTTAAAAAAAAACATGAAATTTGACAACAACAAAAATCATAAAAAGGAGTAAAATTTATATCCGATTTAATAAATTTATCATTATTTTATAAAAATTAAAAAAATGATTTAGAAGCAGAATATGTTAAAAAATATGAAAATTAAAATTTTTTTTTTCATTTTATACATAATTTACATATCACAAGACACATTAATATCATAATCAACAATCATTATTCTCAATTGTATTGTTTTTGTTTTTCGAAACAAAATATAAATATCCAAAAATGTATACAATCAGAATCAAAACAAAATTTAAAAAAATCATATGGTATACAAAAACAATTAATACAATAATGTGTGTGAATGAAATAGAAAATAAAATAAAAATGGTAGATTTCGACGATATTTACGAAAATTCGAAATACATACATATTTAAAAAAACTTTATACTTGTACAATTGTACTTGCAGATCTTGAAGAACTCAAGAGCTTTACTATTGGAAAATAACGATCAAATTTTGTTGATTGTTTAAGAAATTTGAAATGTAACAGTCAAGTAACGGAAAAATTGATTGTCTAATTATATATGGTCTTTGAGATATGTTTCAAAAAAAGTTGATCGAAACAGAGACATAGATATCAGGGATGAGATTAATTTTCTTAATTAATTGGGCTCCTGAAAAAAAAAATTCACTAACGAAAATTTTTTTATTATTTATTTTGAAAGCTAATATTATGTATAATAAAACAAAAAAAGTTTCAGTTCAATAGCGCTATCCGTTATCATGTAATTAAGGATCATAGGTATTCGAAAAGGGTCAAAAGTGTATCTTTTTTGAATTATAAACGATTTTTTGTGACAAAACTTCGTTTAAATAACACCTAAATAGGTAATAAAAAATGAAAACAACAAAGGCTCGAGTTTATCAAATTGTACTGGAATTAAAGCTAATGTACTGATGTATTTGATAGATCTTAAATGTACCGAATTCAGTACAATTGTATCGAAAATCCCATCCCTGATAGATATTGTGGTTTCTGCGAGAGGAAACGAGACATTCATTAACTGTGTGTCTGTGTGGTGCAAAAACTTAGTGGATGAAGTATAGGGATGTAGTATGCACCGGTAAAATTCAACCAAAAACCAAGATAAATTGAGAACACAATAAGGTATGTTCTGACGGTCATCGCTCTCTTCTCTCATGATATGACGTCATTTAGTTGAAATATTTGAAAACGACATTTGAAAAATAAATTTGTAGATAATAACCATTTTACGTGGAAATAAAAATAAAATACAATGTTAAATTACATATGTACAATATTTTTTTTTTTTTTATTTTATGAAAAATTATATGTTAATGATCTATTCAATTTTCTTATACGAAAATATAGCCTACATCTAAAGAACAATGTTTTAATCTTATTGTCTAATGGAACCAATATAGATTTATTTAACAAGTTGTCCATATATCCACTACAAATAGTTAAAGAATTTTTATTTTCTTCATTGAAAATTTTTTCAAGAGTTTCTAAATTATTTAAAAAATTTTCCTTAGGCTTTATAAGTCCACCCTCACTTATTACATCTAGATCTATCCATGAAAACGCACTACATTCCCGTTGTTTATATACATAATCATTATTCAGCTGTAATTTTTTGGCTATAAATCCAGCCAAATATTCTAATGCGTCTTCATGGAACTCGTCGTCATCTGCGTTTGGAACATTTTTCGAATTTTCCACCAATGTAATGCATTCATCTTCTTCGTCTGTTGAATTAACAGAAACTTTCTTTGGTCCATTATCTTTTTGAAAAATACTGGAAAATAATCCTGTTGAAAGAATTTTTTCATTAGATTATAAATGTTCGGTGTTTGAATCAACACTTATTTGCAAGGTACTGTCTGATCTTCCTGTGAAATTTGGAAAAGATTATGGTAGAAAATTTGTGATTTATAATTAGTATTATTTTCCCATTTATATTTATGCATCTACTACCAAAAAACTTACTTCAAATTTGTGATAACTATAATTAGAAAGGACAATCACGAACATTTATATTAAATTACTATATAAAGTTACCCAAAACAAACGATCGCAGACGATATTTAAATTCTATCGCTGATGGATGATCGTTTTTTTATTTGTATAATTTTTACAAGAACTTACTGCACAGTTCACCATAATTAGTATATTATATTATATAAATTAATAAACTAAATACTTAAATAAACTTCAACTTTAAAAGTACATACGTTTTGCTCACACAGTTTGTTTTTACTTTTTTTAATTATTCCTTATAAAACTTCACTTTCTAATATTAAAATTCATATATGTTATTAACAAATTAATTTCTTATTTATTAAATTTAACACGATAATAATAAACCACCATAGAACATAATACAACTTTAATTTTCAACCACGACAAATTTCAACTGGCTGACGTTTGTGAGAGTCGAAAAGAGACAGAAATTAATTTCTATACGAATAAGAACATACCTTATTGTGTTCTCAATTTATCTTGACCAAAAACTGTATATATGTACATAAATGTAAAAATAGAGGCCAAGTTCCTATTGGTTAACTGTTAGGCTAGCAAAAATAATGAAATCTGCATTAATGCCAAGTTCAAAGAACTTTTTCACATACAAAATTTCAATACTAGACGTCAAGTTCATAATTATTAATACGTTCTGTATCAAATGTTTTTCGACTGAAAGAAAATACAACTAACTTTTATAATAGAGTTTCACCAATTCAAAACAAAACTAATTTTAGTAATTTTATTTCCAGATTTTCAAAAAATTATTATTTCTTTAGTTTTTGTTACAATCATTTCATTTTTCAAGTTATTTATTATTAATTTCTCACATAAAAACAATGAATTAAATAAAAAACTAGCAAATATGTAACAAAAACCGAAACTGAGCATTATATGTAGGTATCTTCTTGATAATATTGGTTTACTGTATTTTCATGATTTTGACACCAGTCATTTTCGGTTTTTTGTTTTTTTTTGTCGATGCGTATGAATTTAAAAATTATTGTTAATCAAGTTACTTCATAAATTTAAATACAAAAAAAAAAAAACATTAAATTTTAGAATTACTTATGTTAATGACATAATTGTTCCATTTTGTATTTTCAAGCGCTGTTCCGCTATCAAAATATTCATGTTGAAAGCAATGGCTAATAGTGTAAAAACAGTATAAATTCCAAGAGCTATCCACCATAAAAGTTGTTTATTCAAATTTTGTTCAAAATTTTTCAACACTATTAATCCTATTGTGAAACCAGCCAAACTTCCAGTTAAATGTGCTACATAAGAAACAGCTGGATTTAAAAGTATTTCATTTGCATATCGATTGTATATCGCAAAACCAACATCACATGATACTAGAAGGTAAATAACATAGAAAAAATGCTTATTAAAAATCTTTGGCATATGACCTGTATAAGTGTAATTATTTAGTACAGAAACAGGTTGTAATATTCTATTTTCATTGATTCACTGTCCGACAAATTTAGGATTTTTTCCTGTAAATCACATAAAAATAACCGATTTTTATGTAAATTGTCACTCTAAACACAAAACTGCTTTTTATTTTCTACAGTTGGCTCTAGTTTTTGTTTTATTGCCATATTTAAATTTGTATAGAAGGAAAGTGCTATTTTGTGAGGTATAGGAGACAAAAAATTACTATTTTTTCTAAAGTAAAAATGTCAGATTATGCTTATTTGAATAAATAACTTCAAATTTGTATAGAAAATACATACATAATTTGAACTTTTATCTAAAAAATCTTAAAATTCATGTAAAACAATACTGCTTATTTCATACATTTCAGTTTTTCCGTTTATGAGGATATTCATCTCGACGATTAAGAAATCAGCAGTAATATGCGTAATAAAAATAATAAATACTATTAAAAAAATTCTTCAATAATACCAATAGTATTATACATTATACAGTATGATTTTTAAAACCCCTATTTCACAAAGATTTCACCAAATGACATTGATGCTAATTTAGTTGAATCCTGGACTGATGAAGTTGATGGTTGACCCCTTTTCAGCTCTATGGGGTAAAATAGACTTGGACTGCTGATACCGTCGCAAACGAGTTTATAACCGGTTTTAACAACTCCTGAAAATACACTTGATGGTGGCACGACCAAGTTGTAACGAGCGTGAGTTTATTACAACCGTCAGCTAAAATTATTTTAATTATTTTAAATCTATTTTTTCCAGTTAGAATTTTTCAGTTGTGCCATCATACTTGAAAACTGTATTAAAATTTTAAATTTTTACCGAGAATAAATATCGCAGACAATCTGAAGACACCATATCGCATATTGCTGTAATTGACCATTACATTTGTTAAATGAGCAGCAAGTAAAGCGTACACTCCACCACTTGCACCCACTAAATACATTTCTGGATCGAATACGCTTGTTCCTAGAAAACAACGTTGGCAGTGAAACACATTAACTTATTACTTATTTCTATAAAACCTAAAGATCCTGCTAAAACTCCTGATAAAAATACACAAATAATTCTGATAGATCCGTGAACCATTTCTAAAGGAACACCAACAAAAAGTTGAACACATAAATTGAATCCAAAATGGAGCCATCCAGCATGAAGAATCATATAGAATGCAAATCTCCAAACTTCACAGCGCTTATCAGGCCGAAAAATAAATACTGATTCAGTAGGAACTGGACCTGTTAAATCAGGTCGGCCTAGTGTAAGACTGTGATACACAAAACATATGAGCTGTGAATTATATTACATTAACTATTACATACATATATTCAAATTAATTTTATTATTCATATTTTCAACATACCTCAAAACTTGTTACTAAAATTATAAAATATGGTGGTGGGCAACAAGAATATCTGTCAGTGTAGTACTTGCGATCACGTTCTTCTGGCAAAATTTCACTTGCTATTGTGTATACCATGTTTTTGAAAAACTGTGGTTCTTTTATCATTAAATGAAAATCATTTTCAGAAGAAATTTCACGATCTCGATGGTGTACAGCACATTTGAAGCTTCGTGAACGTCTACCACCTACCTATAACAAAAAAAGATAATATTCAGTAATATTTTACGTACACTTATATTGTATTATGTGTACATATGTTAAAGTTTGTTTTCAAAACTAATTCCAATTAAAAAATTAATTAATTTAAAATTTTGGCAATATTTTATCGTTTCATTTCTCAACTGTTATGTAATTTGGTATGAGGCATTTTATAATAAAATTTTATCTTTAAAGTTCAGCCAGAGCCATAGCTTCCATTACGATGTCCCTCCATCTTTTTCGATCATTTGCAAATTCTATATCGTCGTTTTGCCATGGCCAAAACCCTCTACAATAAAAGCCTCCTACTGGGGTTGTGTATATTAGTAAGAAGTGCCATGTTTTGTTTCGACATTTTAGTTTCTTATGGTTTCTTAATAAGAGTGGTGGAATATTAGTGTAAAGAAATAGTGTTTTAGCTGAATATTTTTGGTTTTTTAAATAAAATATGGTTTATAAAAGTTTTGAAATATAATAAATTAACAGTGTTTAATTTTTAAAGTGCACAATAGTCAAAAAAATTAAATAAAAAGGTGGAAAATGTTGTGCGTTATTACCTACTTTTAAGAAAAAAATTAAAGTATGACTACATAGTACATACCTATCTATGGTGAGGTTATATTATTTATATGTAATAAAGTGAATAAATTGATTTGATTTAATTTATTAGTTATCACAAATTAAGTGTCTATTTGCCTTCATTACACAATAAAGATTATGTACCCAATTATTTACTTTTTCATAGTCTTTTTTTTATATAAATTTTTGTGATTATGTTATGATGTGAGAAATTGATTTGATTCAATAATTTAACAATTAATACAAACTTATAATTAAAATGTTATTAAATTAAATGAATTTGTTCTGTATTTCGTTCACTTTATTTATTTTTTTCATATATTTGTGTTTACATTTCATTTCAATTTATTCACTTTTATAATATAACCTCACCATAGGTAATGTAGTCATTAGTCACATGTCAATATATAGGTATAGAAGAAAAAAGTTTATATTATTTATTATTCTTTAAACTTTAATTATTCATATAAATACATATATGTATCAGAATTATTATAAATTAAATTTTATTAAATCAAATCAATTTATTCACTTTATTACATATTATAAATAATACATATAACCTCACCATACTTTAATTTTGTCTCTTGAAAGTAGGTAAGAAGGCACAATATTTTTCACCTTTTTATTTAACTTTTTGACTATTGTGCACTTTAAAAATTATAACACTGTTAATTTATTATATTTCAAAACTTTTATAAACCATATTTTATTTAAAAAGCCAAAAATATTTAACTAAAACACATTTTCTTTACATCACTATTTGTACTACCAGCATTGAATGTTTTGACGTTTCAACACTTTAAACATGTTTGATTGTGTTAGTGCAGACAACCATAGCGCGGCTTCTATATGTAGATGGTTTTGGCCATGGCCCATGTTTTAGGTCTACTTTCACACGGTGGTTTTCATCTTATTTCTGTATTTTTGAGAAGTGTAGGAAATTTTTGTCTCTTTTCAACATCCGTTCCATAATTATGAGTTCGAAATGAAAACTTCGTATTTTTCGACACAGTTTTTGTGAATCGCCGTACTTACAAAAATAATTTTAATTTTAATAATAAATATTGATTATCAAATTTTTTCACTTTTCAAAACGATGCAGAATCAATTAAACATTATTTTTCTGCAATAAAAAATGAGTGTTAATATCGAGCAGTTTTCGAGAAAATTAGAATTAAAGTCGAAAATGGGTGAAAAATTGACAAAATTTTCGAGGCCTTTTAACTTCTGAACGGTAAAATAAAAGGTACAGTGTGGTTAAATAACAAAAATTATTTTTCAGCTGTCATTGTCACTTAATATACAAAAAAAAAAATGCCAACAACAATGGCAACGCGTACAACGCACCTCACCGGCAAAAGGTAGAAAATTGTTGAACTTTTTGAGCGTTATGCGCGTTGTGTGCGTTATCCATTTGGTCAGCTCTCATAAGAAAAACTTATTTCTACTAGCTGTGAATCTGTGATTTAACGCACCAAACGCGTCCATTGGAACTTCACCTTAAGATTACCCCCCCCCCCCCCCCAACCGCACGATTTTTTGTTCGCCTCGCGAGACCTATCCGTAGTTTCCGGGTCGGACACCTTAACGGAATCACCCTGTATATTGATTGTTTTTGAATTCTAATTTCTAAATTATCCTTTCAATTTCAATATTACAACTTATGAACCTAAAACAAATTTAGAAAAAAATACAGTTGTAAAAGTAATTTGAAGTGCACACCAATTTGCAATAATGCCAAACATGGGAATACACGTTAATTATTGTTAGAGACTACTTTTTATACTGTTGTATTGAATTTGTAGAATTGACGACTCTAAACTAAATTAAAATGAATTTTATAATTTTTTAACTATAGTATTTTTCTTTTTGGAAGTCAGTATTGTGCTTATGGAGGCAGTACCCGATGAGTTTTTTGCCTTGGTAATATTTAATTTAAAAGATTTCCCTCGATTGAAAATATTGAAATTGAGATCTGATCACCCCACACACGAGACAGATTTATACAAACGAAATGTAAAAGAGTATAGAAAAGTATGCCTATCTTGCCTGTACTGACATCCAAAAAGAAAAATAGTATAATAACAAACCTCTTACCTCGAACATTCCCATCAGCTTTTTTTAACGCAAATTTTGAAATACCAATTGGCAATTATAGCATTTTTAGATTAAATTTATCGAATTATTGTTATGAGAAAACATTATATGTTGGTATGTACATACTAAATTTTGTATATAAATATTGCTTTACTACTAATATTTAATACATTTTATTACTTTGCAGAATAAATTTATTATGTTTAATATTTTACTTAATATTTATGTACATACATACATGCCAATAAAAATGTCATCTTGTCAAAATTAAAATCATGCGCGTGCCGCCGCGTGCTGGCTTTCGTGTTTTCAAATTAAAATTATTAATGCCCAATTTCTTCAGGTCGAGATATCTTGAATCTTGATACCGAAGATTTGGTATATAAAATCATGGTAGAAAGTAGAAAGCATGTTATACTGACACTATGTGCACATTTGCGCTGGTTGTAACAATAATGGCTAGTAGCTAATAGCAATAGCAGCTAAAAATTAGATGACAATAACATTTAGCAACTGCTAACTGATAATTCATTTAAAAATAGCAGCTACTGCTAATTTTGAAACAGAATGAAACAAATATATGTAACTTGCTGCTCACTGCTAACTGCTAATTGCTATTGCTTTGCTTGTAGCAACTGCTATTTCTAATATCAACATCTTTTTTTTTTGTAAACCATTCATTTTTTTTTCAATTCAAAATATATATACATATATATCTTTATAAATTTATAAATCTGTCTTTTTCTTACTCTTTTTATTTCAAAAAAAATATGCATTTAGCATTTAACAATTAGCAATTAGCAGTTAGCAGCATGTTACATAATATATATTTTTTATATTCTGATTCAAAATTGGCAGCTACTGCTAATTTTAGATGCTGATTTTAGCTGCTAATTGAAGTTAGCATTAGCAGCTTTAGCTGCTAATTGAAATTAGCAGTTTTCGACATCACTAAATGGCATAATTTTTTTTCACCTTAGTATAATAAGAATCATCTAAAATAATTTTAGCTTCACATGCATTATTTTCTATCAATCAATATATCCCCCTCACTTTCACTCATTGATAGTCGAAGCTGTCAAATTTGAATATAAATTCAAACGTTCTTCTTACCGTTCAAAAGTTAAAAGTCCTAGTTTTCTCGATAAGTACTCGATTTCAACCCTCATTTTTCATTGCAGAAAAAGAATGTTCAATTAATTCTGCATCGATTTGCTATCTTCACTTTTTTCGAAAAATGCAGCATAACTTTTGAGATGTTTGCACTTGAAAATTAGCATTTCTAGCACATATTTTTAATTTACACTGTAATAAAAGCACTATTGACATCATGTAATACCAATGAATTTCAAAGACCGAGACCCCCTTCAATACCAACCAGTGTATATACTATACTATAAATCTATATTCTTTGATACCAACTGTCCTGTCGTAGTTGCAGGTGCAGGGAAGCCAATGAGAGAGAAACTCTCACTTAGTATCTCTGCAACTTTTCGGCACTTGCCAGAGCAAGGTTCCAGACAATGCCAATGGGGAGCTTCTTCTTTAAGAACATTGAGGAAATAGCAAGTTACGGTTGGAGACATTATACGATTCCTGAATGTAACAGGATGGCTATAGTGATCTAACAGAATGTCGAACGTCATTGCCTTAGATAACGCGAGGTGTGGTATCAAAACGGCATTCTCAGCGCTAATTGGGTCTTCGAAAGATTTCGAAAACCGCCACGTCAACTAACCAACCAACTCAAATTTAAGAATAACAATAACTGACGTGTATTTCGAAATGGCGGTTTATGTTCAGTAATCCAAATTTTCTTCCATTCGCAAGATATTCAATCTGACGAGAAGCTTTTACATCTAATCTTCAGATGGCGAAGTCAAGCTTGAATAATTGAAAAAGGTCACAATCATCAGCCTAGGAATACCACTAAAACAGACAATTAGAAAAATCAGAAAAATGTAAATCAGAGCTCAGAGGCATTATTTGCAGAAATAAAAAAGTGCTAATATACATAAGTCTGATAAAATCAATGAAACAAGATGTTGATCATAGTGATCTTATGAGCTGTAGCGACACTGAAGTAGAAGACTATTTAGTATTTCAACATGAAATCACAAAACAAATGTGAAAATACTTTCTTTAAATAGAAAAATAAAAAATATTTTAAAACTTATATTTTGTGAATTACATAATTAAATTTTATTGTGGATATTTATAATTACATAATTGTAGAAATAATTCAAAAATAATCATGTCTCAAAGTATATTTAAAAAATGTGAAAATAAAACATATTAATTTAATTTTATATTTTTAACTGTTTTGAATTAACATGACATTTACCATAAATACCCAAATTATGTATTATTATCTTAAATCATTTTTTTATGTTTATTTTTTATTATAATTTTTTCTGATGCGGTTTATTTTTCTCTTATCGAAGCATCATAATTTTTGATGGGAAACGATAGAGCTTTGCTAGAAAGAAGTTCAAAGTATAATAATAAAAATACTAAATTCTGGTATTATTAATTTGATGGTTTTTGCTCAGAATGTTGCATTAAATCTTCTAAAGCAAAGAATGTTGTTTCATTGGTTGATGTTGTCTGAAGAGCTTGTGTTGTACTCACTACATTTCGTTCGGATGCAAGACCATTTTGATTCTGAGAATTATCGGATTTTTTATCATGATCGTCCTCCTTTACTGATTGGTGTTCATTTTTCATATCCTGTTCTTGTTCTTGTTCTTCTTCTTGTTGGTGTTCCGCACTATTAGTATTTATGTGAATATTTTGCTCATGTGTAGTAAACGCAACTGAAACTGGAACATGAGAACTTTCTTGTAATTCATCATCTCGTGATTGTTGAATAACTATATGACCATCAGCATTTAATAATGATGCATCAATTAGTTGAGCTTCATTGTCACCTTGTTGTACAATAATCATTTGATTATTTTCACCAATCATTTGTAACGTTTCACCATCAAGACTATCACCCGTATGTAAAACACCTACACTTTGAAGAAGTTGTTGTAATTGTTCTGAATCAGTTCCTTGGACAAGAATTTGATTTCCTTCTGCATCGGTTATTATATGATTATCTAGCTGAAGTATTTGACCATTTTCATTTAAAATAAACTTTATTTGACCACCCTCAACAGAATTTTGAATTTCTTCTAAATCCATTGGAGCTTGATCAGTATTTGAAGGTTGACTTTGAGAATCGACATCATCATCTAAACTTGGCATGCTAACTGATACAGATTGGTTTTGTTGCTCTGAATCTGAAACTGTTGCTGCTTGTTCAGTTTTTGATTGAGCAGGCTCGTCTAACACCGGCATATCTATACCTACTGGAATTGTTTCAGACGAAGTGGATACAGACGGTTGTTGATCATCCGATTTCTAAAATTAAAAACAAATTAAATAGACTAATGTAATTTTCTCTCATGCAAAATTCCAAAAAGATCAGAACACTATAAGGTGTGAAATTTAGCTTCAATTAAAAAGAGAGAAATGCAAGAAAAACTCTGTTAATTTTGAACGCGAGTGTTTTGGCAGGGTCATATTTTGTTTTCAAACAAAAAATAATAATTTGGCAAGTTATATATGTACTCAGTTTATTGACATTATGTACATTAAAATTTTGCGGTAAGCTGTTTCCTACGCTGACAACACATCATTTGTGTTTTGTGTACAGCGCATCATCCAATTATTAAATAAAAAGCAAATTTCCTAGGAATTTCTCTAGGAAATGTATGTCAACATTGGCCCGTTTCATAAATACATCAGTTGCATGCGCAAATGACGTATTTGCACTGGAAATTGTAAATTGTTGCCTGATTGCAATCTGACTGAGTCAACAAAGCAACTTCTGAAAAGTATTTGCTTATTTGCAATCATTTGCTCTGCAAGTTTTAATTTATGAAGCTAATGCTTTTGCAACTTGCACTGGAAAAAATAAATGAACATCGCGTTTGCGTCATTTGCGCAATTTGCGTATTACTGAAAAGGGCCTAATTTAGAAAGTCGATTAAATGCTAGAATGATCAATAATTTTTTTTGGGTGCCAGAGAACTACGAAAAAAAGGATGTACAAAAATAGCAAACCACAAAGCGGAAGTTTATAAAAGCCCTTATAATAATTTTTTTTACAGGTGGCTAGACTGGAGCATTTTCAGGAATTTCAGGGAGCTTAAGCATCTTTCAAATTGAAAAGTACATAATATTATCGGCCTTTTAGAGTCAAACAGTTTGGTCCACAAACTGAGTTAACAAGCACATAACCTCAAATTTCTTATAAAAAGTAAAAACTCGAACCTAAATACATATCATTATAACTTGAATAGTTTTTCTTATAATGGGTAAAATTGGTTTTTCTAAAAATAATTTCTATATTAAGCTGTATTACAGAAATATGTAACGTTTTTTTTTAAATTTTTTTAGAGTAGAATCCTAGCGAAAACACAGAATATCGAGAAAGGTTTCGAGAATTTATAAGTAACTGTATAATATGATGCACGTACATTATGTTGATACTTGATACAAGCGGTCGCGATTTTTTAGTTTTGAGTTTTGTAGCATGCAAATATAGTTATTGCGAATGTTATTCAACTTAGTAAGTTACGAATGTTATTTATCTGAAAGAACTTAAAAGAGAAGACTGACTAAGCATACATATGTAAATTGTTTTGCCATTTTTGTAGAAATAAAAAAAGGGCCCATTGTGAATGCTTTTTGATTTGTTAGTTTACTTGGCCTGTGCTAAAAACCATCCGGATTTTTATTCGCCTTTAAGTGCTATTTCTGCTAAGTCGTCCAGACCGTCAAAGAACCTTACTCTTAAACAGGCGAAACTTCGTTCTTTTAGAACTGGATATACGCAGAGTAGATGCTTTATTGACTATTACTTCTTCATCTCTACAACTTCTGCAGAAGTCATTCGATGGTACGTCGAGTTTATTGGCCATAGTCCCTCCCTATTAGACAAAGCCGAACCCAGTAGTGTTTCAAGGCTTTGATGCAGTTTTCGACACATCTTGAATTTATCTCGTTTATCCCGTATACTTCTGCTTAAAATATACTACAGTCTGTCAATCTAAACAACTTGCTGATTTGCAGTGTTTCTCAGAAGACTTATTTTCTGAATTTCCAAAAAATATGAAATATGATGCTAAAAAGGACATTTCAAAGTACCATTAGATAAGTCTTATTACAATAGCTCACGTCCTTTGATCAGAAGTTTTTCTCAGTATTTTATTTAAATACCTTGCATGCAACTCAACTTACATGGTTTAGTTAGCTTATCTGAAGACTTCGAATAACCGTTAATTTTGTATTAATCATAAATTTATGAATTGAAGAAAAAAAAAAAAAACTACTTCAAAGTGTGATAGCAAGAACACCCAGTTTGATTTACAAAGCATCACACTGCATCAAGGTAAATCCATGATTAATGAATGAAATTTTTTTTTTAAATATTGATTTTCTTCTTTGGAAAATAAAAATTAATTGCTTATTTTCAAAAACCCTATGCTCATGTGAAATTGAATTTTCAGATAGTTTTTGTGTTCAGTATAAATTTATTTAAGATGCTACTACTTCTTTAATATTACCTGTTCTACAGCGTCTTTTTGAGGAATTGTTATATTGAATGTTATTCCACCACCAGAATTTTCTTGGCTTGTAATCACTAAATTATCATTATTTCTTTCATTTTCATGAATTTCTGGTTCAGTTTTATCAGAATGCATTTTTTCAAATATACTTTCAATATCAGTTTCTGAGACTGTATTAGATGATTGTGCAGTTGTTCCTAAATCATTTGAATTATTTTTGGGTTCTTGACAAATTATATTTTGAATATTTGATCCTGCAGGAGCAGAAGTTTTTTTATTATCTCTGTTATGAGTTTCCATATGTTGATTGTAATAATTTTCTTGAATGAAAGTTAGTGAACAAACATTACAAGAGAAAAAGTGAATTCCTTTTGTGTCTATACCTTCAGAGGGTTCTCTTAAAGCCTCATCGATGGTATCTTGTAATAATTTTTGTGTTGTTACTATTTGTTGTTGTTGTGTTTGTTGTTGTTGTTGATGATGATGAATATACACTTTATTTTGGGACTGATGAGTTTCAAAATGTTTGACTAATTGTTCACGTAGAGCAAATGATGCTGAACAAGTACCACATTTGAAATAATTTGGTTGATGAGCTTTTGCATGAATGCTTGCTTGTTCACGAGTTTCAAAACGTATTGAACATAGTCTACATTTGAAAGGTTTCACTTTTAAATGTTTTTTAAGATGTTCATCATAATTTTGTTTATCAGTTGCTTTATATTGACACACACTACAAGAATACAAAATTGTAGGTGTTGTTGATGATGCATTTGTAAGATTTGTTTCAACAATTTTAACTTCTGGGTGATTTAATTCAATATGTTTTTTTAAAGTGATTTCATTTAAAAATTTTATATTACATAAATTACATGGGTGGTCTGTAGTATGTTTTTCACTAATGTGCTGTTTAAGAGATTGATTATTAGTAAAATTTTTCTTACAAATTTTGCAATGATATTCATTTTGTTGTGCTTGTTGTTTACATGTTTCATAATGTGGCTGAAATTGTTTGTAATCAGTTGTTTTGAAATCACATGATAAACATTTGTACACTTTAACACTTTGTTTTCTAATTTGTTGTTGTTGTTGTTGAACATTTTGTTGTTGAGTCAAAATTTTAGTTTGCGTTACAGTTACTTGTTTATGTTCACCCGAATCAAATACATTTAAGAATTGAGGATCCCTTGTAGCTTGTACACTATGAACTGTTATTTTACGTCCTGCATTATTATCTTGATTATCTTCAACAACTGTCTTACGATTAACAGTACCACCACTATTCAATTTTTGCATTTTAACAGGAGGTGATAAAGATACTCTCGCAACTTGTCCATCATCATCAGATAAATTATATTTTTTCATTAAATAATTTAGAACATTTTTTTTAACTCTTTCTGAATCAGCTTCTAATCGATCGAAATGATTAATCATAGCAAGGCACCGTTTACAAATTAGATCATCGACATTTACTATAACCATATATCCTTGCCCAAGAATTTGGCCAATTTTATTTGGTAATTTAGTATTTGATGTTGCTGTTACAGCTTCTGCAAGCAATGCTGGTTGATTACCTGCTTGATCGTTACATACATAACAATTTGAAACTACATGTTTGTTTTGTACTGTATCTGTAGCAACAGTACTGGATACTTTCTGTTTTAAAATTTTCGATTGTGATGGACCTGTCACTGTAACAGCACCACTAGACAATAAGTTGTGAATTTTTCTAACAGCATTAATTTGACTATCATGTTGATGCTGTTGCTGCTGTTGTTGTTGAATTGGTTGCACATTAGCACCATAAACCTAAAATTAATGTAGAATCTTAAAATTACTATTATCTATCTTTCATATAAAAAATAATATATTCGAAGAATTACTGCCATATGTAACAATTGTTGCTGTAAACTTAATTTAAAATTGACTATTAATTACAATGATAGTAATGAACAGTGGAAAAGCATACCTTATAATCCCTAGCTCTACTTTCAACTTATGGAACAATGAGAAATAACCGGTTATTCGAAAATATAAATCTAAATCCGAAACTCAATTAAGCAGTAAGACACGGGTTAACCTTAAAGTACAAGCATTAAAATGTATCAAGTACAAGGCAAAATTACAATATATGTATGTCGTTTTCCGTAAAGAAGTCCCATTTTAAAGTTTAATAAAAACCTCACTGAACCAGTAATTTTTATAGACCACTTAATACATTTAATTAAAATATTGATAAAAAAGCACATTTCCGATAATTTTGATAAAACTATGATTTATTAAACAGTATTTATTTCTGTTTCAGAAATACAGGACATTATGTATATTGTATATACATTGTACATACATAATTTGAATTTGGTATTTTATGTGCCTTGTCTTGTCAAATGACAAATAAACCATACAACACGAAAATGATTCCATAAGCTGTTTCTCTAAGAAATGTTTTATTATTCTTTAAATTTTAAATAAATTAAAATGCCGACTGAAAACTTCACACATTTACCTTTCTAACATTTGTTTGGTATCCTTTTTTCATAACTGTTGAAAAATGCGCCATTAACTTTTTTCTATTTTTGATTGATGATTAAAAATTGGTAGATACAATTTAAAAAACGCGAACCACAGCATGCACATAAATTAGGCGAACATGGCCGCCATTAATGAAATTTAAAAAAAAAAAAAACTACACTGTGTGAGTGTGAACCAGTCCTAAATTTCTGCTTTAAAACTTTAAATTAATTATAATTTTTAAATTTTTTAAATTTTAATTCAAATAAAATCATCGATTTTTATAAGTTGCACAAAATTTATTTCATATAAATGTAATTCATACTACCTCTGCTAAAGTGCTAAGTGCTGCTTTCATACACGCCACTGTAGCGTGTAGCCAGCGTTGGGAATAGTGATGTCAGATGTGATTGTTGAATTTATATGGTATGAAAAAAACACTGCATCCACAAATCCAAGGCAATACAAAGAAATCGCATTGGTTGCCATGATAGCTTTTGTTGTACGTCATCGATATCGAAACAATACAGTATATACTTGATTTATTAATTAAAGTCAGTACAGGCAAGATAGGCATACTTTTCTATACTCTTTTACATTTGGTTTGTATGAATCTGTCTCGTGCGTGGGGTGATCAGATCTCAATTTCAATCGAGGGAAGTATTTTAAATTAAATACATATTACCAAGGGCAACAAAATCATCGGGTACTGCCTCCATAAGCGCAATACTGACTTAAATTAATAAATCAAGTATAGGCAAAATAATAAAAAAAATTATACTTACACACATGCATTTTTGTGGTTGTAAATTCCAAAAAAGAGGTTTCTTCTTTCGTATATGTATACACAAGATCACTACGAGATGTAGAACACGGCACGCGCGAGTAGGGGTCAAGGTCGAACTTGAACAAAACTGTGGAATTGGAGTGTCCGGATAAAAGAGAACTTTTTCGTATTCCAAAAAAGAGTACAATAGAGTACACAATACACATTAAACGTATGTAGTTGTAGGTAGATACATAATTAGTGAATTATTTCAGTTATATGTAGTTAAAAAAAAATAGTGTATAATATAGTATAAATTTACATTTTACAATATCTATACAGGGTGTTTCCGTTATCACCGACCAAAAGGATACCAGTAATAGGTCTCATCGAGACAAACAAAAAATCGTATCGGTGGGGGGGAGGGAAATCCCAACGGTTTGGCCGCTAGATGGCGGTGAAGTTTTTTTTGCTCTTATTTCACGATGTACCATATAACTTTTTACAGGGTCACTCAAGGGTCAGTTTGTGTTGACAAAAAATATAGAGGACCCTTTGCCCTTTGTAACAATACCTTACTTGTTCCTCTTTTTCTAACTGTTTAAATGTTATACTCGTTTAAAATCAAAATTTTGTGAATTTTTTTCAAATTTTTGTGTTTAACCCTGTCTTTCTCAAAAAAGCCTTAAATTAACCCTAATTTTTTATTGCATTATTTTTATTAAGCTGTAAGCAAGGATATGTACCAATTATCCAAGGTTAAAATAGGATAAACTGCGTGCTGCGGCTGTAGTACAATTTTCATACTTTTTTGAATATTTTTCAAAAAAAGAGAACAAAAGTGAACAAAGTGAAATACAAAAAGTGTAAGAAAGAGTAATGTCTCAAAAGAGTGCACCTGGTCACCCTACGCGCGAGAAAACCTCAACTTTTATTATTTCACCTATAATATAACACATTGATAAAATATTGGGTACTTTCATTAATGCGTCGTCAACCTACGTCGACGACTCGAATGCACTGGAATTGTAATCAGAGTCGTCAACTGTGCATGCAAGCAGTTATTAGAATAAATAAACATGATTCGCCATCTTCAAATATGACGTCACAATCTTTATAAAATTTAATAATTTTTAATTAATTTAAATCTTATTTTAAATTTAAAATCGAACTAAATAAATATCAGAAAAAAAATGTACAACACTATTCGTTTCAATTGAAAATAAACATTGCAGTCGCCTTAAAACGATTGAGTAATTTCAGCCGACTGCGCTGCATGCTTGAATTTATGAACATGATACCATTCCACGACTGCACTGGAAAGTCATTTATGAACATGATTTTTACGCCGTCAGCGCCGTCGACGCATTCATGAAATACTGGTAATATTCAAATAGCACTCGACATATGTTAACATTCGTTATTTTGTCGACACATGTCCACTCATGTCAGTCATGTCCACTATAATTCCATTTTTAATGATAATAACGAAATATATTGAGTTAAATACGCCACTAGTGTTGAGAACTTGAAGGAAAAATACCTTTTTAAAGAAATTTTGACTCTAAAATTTCTGGTGTGCGAAAAAGAGAAATATATTTATTCTGTAGAACAAGTTCTGGGCTTTATTATTTTTAAATTTTATAAAATCAATGTTTCTCAAAATCACATACGAAAAACCAGTTTTCGTATGTATAAAATGTATATCTATCGAAACAATCAAAATATCCTGTAGACATACTTTTGATTATTTCAGGGTCCGAAAATTGGCGTTATCCATCCATCCCTTGTTTCCGTCGTGGGAATTTCAATACTTCTTTGACGTGTACTTCACACTTGACGATCTATCTTATGATTTATCATTTGACTAGTGCAATTTGTTTTTGTAACAACAACACTAGTCAAATGACAAATCATAAGATAAGTCGTTATATGTGAAGTACACTTAAGAAAGAAAAGGGAATTTTCGTGGAAAATGGGAATTTTAGTCAAAATGAGTTTCCAACACTGAACCAAAAAATATATAAAGCTAGTATGCTGTTATGATACGGTATTAATTTCATGATTAATTTCGTTTTTAAAAAGAGATAACAAGTATGCTTTACCAAAAAAGCAACTAGAAAGAAAGAGAGATATGACTAACACTTATTTCAGTATTAATACTGAAAATGTCAAAAAATAACTCTCCCAATTCTCCAAATTCCAATATCCTTCCATTAATCATGAAATTAATCATGAAATTTGAACATTAATATTATTTTTGTGTTGCCATCGTGTTTAGACATTTTTCATAGTTTAATGTTATATTTAAACGAGTGTGACGTGTCTAATTATTTATTTCTAATTTTTTTCAGTGAGTGCAAACAAAATGAATAGAATAGAAATAATAATCACAAAAATTCACTTACTAAATTATATAATTGCCATTTACTTTAAGAAAAAGTCAGCTGATTTTGATAGTGTGTCTCTGTTTCTCAAATCTGTTGTCTCTTTCTTTAAGTACTTAAAATTTCTAATAGTATTAATATCGTGTCATAACAGCTTTATGCAGTGGTACTACATTTTCAGAGGTGACTGTTAAAAATGAGAAATGAGAGAGATAATTGTGATTTTAATTAAAAATTATCTTTTTTCTTCAATAACTCAATTTCTGTAGATTTTATGATATAACAATGTTTGGAAAAAATGTTTATTTAATAAAAATCCACAAATTTGTAGAACATTATAATTTAATGTTTTTAGTAATTTGGAAGATTTAAGGAAAAATTGATTCTTAGTTTTATGTTACTTAATATTTATCACGTTTTTTCTTTGATTTACGTTGCTCATAGATATTTAATATATTCGGTGAAAATAAAGCTAAGGAACTTCTCTACATTTCATTTGAACATAATTTTCATGTAACTTCAATCACAACTTAGTAATGATTGGTTAAAAGCAATAAGTTGTCATGTCAATTTGGTACTTTCAACACATACACAAAATGAGCATTCAGTCTTGGTACTATTGGAGTCGTTGATTAAACCCAAATAAATTTGGCTTAAGCTAAAATCCGAATTAGCGAATTTATAGCAAATAAAATTGGGAGTAAACCAAAATCCGTATTAAAAGCGAATTACGTATATAAACCTGTACATTGAGATAATTTTGAGAAAGCATAGCTAACCCACCCGTCAAACATTTTGAGTCTGTGACCAAAATTTGGTCACAAAGAGACTGTACATTTAAAAGACATTTCTGAACGCATTGTGTTTGTAATTTGTAAACGTTACAAAGTAACTCACATGTAATTACATTGAGTTACTGAAAAAGGAAGGTGTATTTTATCACATTAATCATGCTTCAGTTATGGTCCTTATGGAACTTAAATTGTTTGTGTAGACAAAAAACTTATAAAAATTGACAGATAGTTCCAATTCACGGCATACACATAACAAGGCAATGTAAGTATCGTAGAGACCGTTAGCATTGTGACGTCATCCTGGTCGTTTTATATGAAACAAATGAATAAAATTAAAAAAACAAAACAACAAAAAAATTAAAAAACAAAAAATTTATATGCAAAGACGACCTGAGTGACGTCACAAAACAAATGAAAAAATTTCTTTACATTGCCTTGTAACGTGCATGGTGTAATGATATATAAGGTGTGTGCTTTAAACGTAAACAAATTTCGAATCGAACTGGCCAATCAGAACCCAGCTTGCTAACAAAGGAATTTGACATTTTAACTTGAAAAAAAGTGCTGTCACTAGCATTTTATTTTCCATTACGGTGGAATGATAAATTATTATAAAATATTAATAAACAATGGTGCGTTGTGTAGTAAAAGAATGTAAAAATAACTACGAAAAAGTGAGAAAAATGAATCAAAAAATAAGAAATATGTGAAAAGTGGATGAAGATTTGTGGAGAAACATATATTAATTTAAAAACATCCCGGATTTGTAGTGTTCATTTCGACGACGATAGTTTTCTTCAAAATAATTGTTTAAAATATATATATATTTTTTTAGAATATACTTTTTTATAAAAGAAAGAAATTAAAAAAAAATTGAAAATTTAAAATTCAAAAATAAAATAATACAAAAATTTATAACTTAAATTTTTTTGTTTTATTTAATAATATATGGCAGCACTAAATTATCAAATGCCAACTCGAAGTTTCTAAAGCACACACAAAAAGGATTGAAATATAATAGAGATCCGAAAAGGAAATGAAACAAAACCGTAAACAGGCCCTGTGCGGGCAGAGAAGGAGGTATCACATTTGTCTTTTTTATGAAAAAAAAAAAGCTTTCAATAGTTAATTTTGTGTTCTATACATATGACTTAAATTTTATTTTACTTATATATGCTGAAGATTAAATGCACACATACAAGCGAAAACATTATTTGTTTATTTTTATACTATATTATAATATATATATGTATATATATATATATATATATTATATATGCACAAAAAGTATTAAAATATTTCTTTCTTCTCCCTTTTCGAGATTTTTAATGTATATTGTATATACATATATGTTGTTATACATATTATATTTGTATACATTATGCTTAGAACAAATGATTTTAGTTGTTGTGTTTTTTTTTCTTTATAGTGCTGTGTCATTTTTTTGCAGCTGAAAAAAATGATATTTGTTGTTGGTATTTTTTGGCTTGATTTTTTCTTTGCTTTTATGTTTTTTCTTTTTTCAAACATTTTTTATTTTTGTTTGCTTATTTCGATCCTATTCTTGACCTACCTCTTACAAATCTGTTTTACATTGATATTTAATTTTATGGAATTTTTAAATGAATTTATAATTATAATATTTTTCGTTGGTCAGTAAAATTTGATAATTTAAAAAGATTATTTTGAATGAAAATTTTAAAATATTTATTATGATGAGCTCTAATTTAGCATTTTGTTGAAGGGGCCTTTTTAAAACTATCCTTTACGCTTTTTTTTGTTTTCAAGATTAATTTCAAAACAAGACAAGAAATACCTATAAAAACATTTAAATTAACACTTCATTCTATTTTTGATCGTTTTCGTAATTTTTTACGGATTTTTATCCGACTTGAAAGGTAAATATCTCGGGACCCTGTAAAGGCATTGACTTAAAATTTCTGCACAATATTCTGCTTTTCATTCTCTACAAAACTCTTTATGACACAAAAAGATCACTGCAACAGGGCGCAAGTTATACGGCGCCAAATATAAAACTTCCTCTCATCAATTGTTAATTTAAATGTTTTTATAGGTATTTCTTGTCTTGTTTTGTAATTAATCTTGAAAACAAAAAAAAAACGTAAAGGATAGTTTTAAAAAGGCCCCTTCAACAAAATGCTAAATTAGAGCTCATCATAATAAATATTTTAAAATTTTCATTCAAAATAATCTTTTTAAATTATCAAATTTTACTGACCAACGAAAAATATTATAATTATAAATTCATTTAAAAATTCCATAAAATTAAATATCAATGTAAAACAGATTTGTAAGAGGTAGGTCAAGAATAGGATCGAAATAAGCAAACAAAAATAAAAAATGTTTGAAAAAAGAAAAAACATAAAAGCAAAGAAAAAATCAAGCCAAAAAATACCAACAACAAATATCATTTTTTTCAGCTGCAAAAAAATGACACAGCACTATAAAGAAAAAAAAACACAACAACTAAAATCATTTGTTCTAAGCATAATGTATACAAATATAATATGTATAACAACATATAATACATATGTATAGTTTCATTTACAATATGGTTTTGTTTTTTCTTATTTTTCATATTGATCATAAAGCAATTTACAAACACATTCATCAATCCTCATTCATTCTATTCAATTCGACAGAGCTTCAGACCAGAGCTTTCTCAGACCAGTTTTTGAGCTTTCTCAGATAAATTTTTATAAAAATGTAAAAACTATGAATTTTGACGTTCCTCGTGAAGGAATCTCTTAATACTTGATACTTTTTGCACACACCTTATATATCATTACACCATGGTAACGTGTATGCCGTGGTTCCAATTCTCAGTTGTCAGTGATATGTGAAGCAGTTAAGACCTGTTTTGTACTTGTGCGCGATTTTAAAAATTAATAAAGGTGACAGTTTCAGTCTAGTGGTGACTAAATTTGTAATTTATAAATTTTAATATATTTTTTTTTCTTATTTCAGATTTTTCGAGTTTATTTTTAAAATGAAATTTTTTCGAAATGTTTTTTTAACGTTGTGAACATTAATAATATCAAGAAAATAAAAACATTAATTTTATTTAATAGTACTCACTTTTGACGCTCACTGTATATATTTTGTAATGAAAATAAAATGTTAAGTTTATAAGTCGTTAAACCACAAAAAATCAATGTGAATGTACCTACATAATTTTTATATGAATTTTTTTTTGTCAAAAACTAATATTTTGAAATTACTGTTTTTTTTTTTTTTGTAAATTAAATAAAATTAATAAAATTTATAAGTCATTAAACTATAATTTTATATCATTTTCAAAGTCTTTTCTGTCCATATTAGTAACCAACATATAATTCCAGAAAAGTTCACATATATTGTGAGCATATCTGCCGTACAAAGGCTAATCGCGTCAATTACATTTTCACTCATTTTGAGTTAAATATATTTATGATATAATATATAGTTATATATATGAACTGAAGGAAAAATTCTCTATTAAAAAATATGTCTATATATTATATATTATATATATAATTTAATTTTTCCACTAGTTCATATGTATAACTATATATTATATCATAAATATATCTAAGTCAAAATGAGTGAAAATGTAATTGACGCGATTAGCCTTTGTACGGTAGATATGGGGATGATTTATGCCTTGATTTGAACTGAACAAAGTCGGTCAAAAGCCTTACAAATAAGGTCTCAGTTTCGCGATAAAAAGTCTGCTGTGTCTGTCCAAAGTGTGCCAAAATTATTACATTGTGCCTATCATGTGACCATATATGTCATTCCTTGAATATTGGGTCTTCGCAGTCTTTTAACGTTACATTTCACTTTTAAGGTCACACTGTTTGACGGGCCAGCTAGACAAATGTAGTCGATTCCATTGGAATCGAGAATGAATTGATTCTAAAATGATTCTTGGAATAAAAATGTAATCAGAAATTTCTTTAAAAATATTTTAATGAAACAAATAACTTTGAAATCAATTTTAAAATTGATGACCCTTTCGATCCGGCTGGTACATTTATGTACCATCAAATGTTTAAACATCCCTAGAAGTTTTGTTTTGAACGGAATGTGGTTTAAAATTGAACCATATCGTATCAACATGCTTTCTGCCGTTTTTTTCCCGTTATTTTGTCTGGTGTGGTTTTTGTTAGAACGTTTTAATGAGTTCATAGTTCATAAAAGTGAAACGAGTTGCGTTGCAAGGTTCATTTTTTAGTGTTTTTTTTTTTCAAATAAAATTGATGTGTTAAAACGTTGAAAAGTATTACATATATCATTATTATTATCAGTATTATTTTATTATCGTATTATTTTATTTATAAGCAGTATACGGTAAATGTTTTTTTTTTTTGTTTATAACATTGATATTTAGTCGTTGGTACATATATGCACCAACCGTCTTCTTTTGTGACAATAGTTTTGTTTACGATCAGTGATGCATCCTTTACTTCATTTGTAGTAGATTTACTACATTTTCCCCCCATAAAAAATCTACTTCGCACTTAATTAAATCTACTTCACTTTAAGTGTAGGAAATGACCTTTATTACAATACAATACAACCTGTCAGCTTCGGATATTGTCATATCATGTCCATTGTTCTTTTGACTTTTCTTGTGCATTGTGTTTGTGGAACATGTGGATATGATATGCCTTTATTCCATTAAAATTTAATTTCTGGCAGTACCGTCCATGATTGAAGTATCATTGTCAAATAAAATGGAAGAATTGAGAAAGCCAAAAGTCAACATTTTAAAATTTAAAAAAAAAAAATAATAAATGTTTTTTTAGTGTAAATTTCCTTTTTTGTTTCAATTATGGAAAATTGAATAAAGGATTTAGTTTATTTTGAATTACAAAGCTGTTTTGTTCAACTGCTTTGAGTTTGCAAAATTTTACTACATTTTTCGTTGATTTACTACATATTTTTGGACCAATCTACTACGGCACAGACCGACTTTGGATGCATCACTGTTTACGATACATTGTTGCAATATGTCTGTTCACAGAGAATGAGTTAACCACGACGTATGGTACACAATTATACCACAAAACACTCCGGATGGTACATTTTTGACCACCACCCCCCTGCCCAAGCCTTATTTCGTACACACCAAATTTCGAACTTTTTTGTCTTCTAGAAGTATAAGTAACCTATAACAGTGGTAAAATGCGTTTTTACACCATTCTCCGAAAGCCGGGTCGAAAGAGTTAAAATTACTTAAAATTATATCCACCCCTTTATACACAACATTTAACTTGTTTATACCCTCACTTAAATCGACATAAAATGTGTCGACACAAAATAGACCCATGGTATAAACGCTTCTTTATATCGAATTAAAGTTTAAATCGATATAAAATAAACCGAAGTAAATAACCGGTTCAAACGATTCTTAATGGGGTATAAACGGCTGTCAAGTGTCAGCTTGTATGAGTTAAGAGTTTACACATAAATCAGGTGACACTACAAAAAGAAACTAGAAAGTGTTTTTATGAGTGTGTGTGGAATCGAGTAAATTTTTACTACAGTAGTAAATTTTGACATTAGATTTTGTGGTAGAATAAAATTTACCGTGGTAAAAAATTTTTTTCACATTTGCTGTGCGTAATGGAGTAAATTTTAAAAGCTACAAAATTGTTACTTGTTTCGATATTTTTACTTTACATTATTTTACTATCAAAATTTATACTAGCCCCAGAGCCAGAGTAAATTTTGACAGTTAAATTCACCACGTTTTATGTCAAAATTTACTACTGTAGTAAAAATTTACTCGATTCCACCAACGACTCCTATAGTACCAAGCCTTATTGCTCAATTTTATTTTATTGTTTATATGTGTTGGAAGTACCAAATTAACATGACAACTTATTGCTTTTAATCAATCATAACTAAGTTGTGATTAAAGTTACATGAAAATTATGTTCCAATGAAATGTAGAGAAGATCCTTAGCTTTATTTTCACCGAATATATTAAATATCTATGAGCAACGTAAATCAAAGAAAAAACGTGATATATATTAAGTAACATAAAACTGAGAATCAATTTTTCCTTAAATCTCCCAAATTACTAAAAACATTAAATTATAATGTTCTACAAATTTGTGGATTTTTATTAAATAAACATTTTTTCCAAACATTGTTATATCATAAAATCTACAGAAATTGAGTTATTGAAGAAAAAAGATAATTTTTAATTAAAATCACAATTATCTCTCTCATTTCTCATTTTTAACAGTCACCTCTGAAAATGTAGTACCACTTGAAAAATTTTTTTATTCATTTGTTTATTTTTTCTTTCAAAAATATTATTCATAAACAAAAAAAAATTTTTCAAGTGGTAATACATTTTCAGAGGTGGCTGTTAAAAATGAGAAATGAGAGAGATAATTGTGATTTTAATAAAAAATTATCATTTTTCTTTAATAACTCAATTTCTATTAATTTTATAATTTAATAATGTTTGGGAAAAATGTTTATTTAATAAAAATCTACAAATTTATAGAACATTATAATTTAATATTTTTAGTAATTTGGGAGATTTAAGGAAAAATTGATTCTCAGTTTTATGTTACTTAATATTTATCACGTTTTTTCTTTGATTTGTATGTTGCTCATAGATATTTAATATATTCGGTGAAAATAAAGCTGAGGATCTTCTCTACATTTCATTAGAACATAATTTCCATGTAACTTTAATCACAACTTAGTTATGATTGATTAAAAGCAATAAGTTGTGATGTTAATTTGGTACTTCCAACACATACACAAAATGAGCATTAAGGCTTGGTACTATAGGAGTCGTTGATTCCACACACACTCTATGTAAAATTTAATTAAATTCTTTGAAAAATCTTTAACCTTCACACAACTGTTGCAAATAAAATGTCATTTTTAAATCGGTTTAATTTGAACCGGTTTTACAAAGGGTATAAACACATAGAGATGGGTTTAAAATAAAACCAATTTTAAACCGACATATCTTTTATGTCGATTTAAGAGAGGGTATATACATGGTAATTGATTCGAAATCGATTTTAATTCGATCTTAGAAACACATTGATCTGAAACTGGTTTTAAACTGGTTGTACATTACATAGAATCATACACCGGAACTGATTCTAAATCGATTAAAAAGCAATTACCGAGAATCACAAACGCTAGCTAACTGCGCATATATTTCTATTGTTTAGTTCATTTAAAAGTTGGTACAGTAGTGCAAATGTTAGTATCATATTTTTAATATTGATGTTTTAAATTTTTAATGTTGATTTTATTTTGTGGTCAGTTATTTACTGTCTATTTCACTATATTCTGTTTTGTTTATTTATTTATTTATTGTTCTTTGGTTTAGAAATTATGTATGAAGTATTGTATGTATGTATTATGTATGAAATTATATTTGAAGGATGCCAGGCAGAAGGAAGTAGGAAAATTTTATTTTTTATAATTATGTATTATTTGTAAGATCTTTTAAAATAGCAATTATTTTTTGCTGTTACAAACATTTAATTATTCAAATTATCCAAATGAATTTTTGCAAAACCATAGCAGCAAGCATTATTGAAAACATACCTATTTTCTTTTTTTGTAATTTGTAATTTCATTTTTGAAAAGATTATTCGGGGGAAGTATAAATGCATTCTAAATCAATATTTAGAATTGATTTCAAATCACTACTAGAAATCAGCAGTTCAAAAATTACAGGAACTGATTTTTTCAGCGCTCCGAATCGGTTCATCAATACGTTTTATAATTAACTTTAAATCGATTCCGAATCAATTCCATTTCATCAATTAAATTCTAACCAATGGCCCAAACCAAACCAGTCTTCTTTCAGCTTCAACAACCGGTTTTTTATCCCAACTTTTGGATAAAATGTACTACAATTCGCCTTCTCTCAACAAAAAACCGGTTATTGAAGCTGAAAGAAGACTGGTTTGGTTTAGGCCAATAGGATTGCAATAAAAGCGAACATAGGGGTAAAATAGACTTGGACTGCTGATACCGTCGCAAACGAGTTTATAACCGGTTTTAACAACTCCTGAAAATACACTTGATCGTGGAACGACCAAGTTGTAACGAGCGTGAGTGTATTACAACCGTCAGCTAAAATTATTTTAGACTATTCTTATTATACCAAGTAGGAAAAAAATTGTTACAACTAGCGCATTACAACCAATGTATTTTCACTCATATAAAAGTATATATAAAGTAATCGCATTTTCATCAAAAAGGAATCGATTTTTCGATACCTAAGAATTGATTTATAATTCATTTAGAAGTGATTTTTGTCTGGCTGCGAAGCTTTTAAAAAATAAGCTTGTGGTACTCGCGCCAGAACCCCAGAATAAAAATTTTCATATGAAGAAATTTTGTATGAATAATATTTACTTCTTCTTATTATATATTTTTTGCTTGTCTTCATGTATGTCGTGCCATAAAGGCTTTACAAGTTAAGTTAGTATTTTTTATCACATCATACCTCAAGGCATGTGCCACACCAAGACTAGATTTTGTGATTTTGCGATTTTTTTTATCACGCGATTATCACGAGCATGTGTAATTAAATGTATAGTGCTACACTGGCTGCTATGTGCAATGTCATGATACACATTGGCCCTTATCGGCGAAGTCGCGTCACTTATAGACAATTGTCACCTCTCTTGTCACATAGTCTAAAATTTCGTATCGCTGTAGTCGTCTGTAGAGAGTGAAAGTATCAGTAACAGGGATATTTAGGAATGACAGGGAAATTTGTATTATGACAGCTGTTTTTGATTTTTTATAAATTTTTTGCTCGGTAATCAGTGTATATTATTAAAAAAATTTTAAAAACTATAAAAACCATAAAACTTGTTGTGGTTATTTCTGGTCTGAAAATTGATTAAATTTAGGTGTAGGCATAAAATATAATACATATTTAAGTTTTTCAGTTACGCTTTAGATGTTTTCCTTTCCATTCTTACTTTTCAGAACACTTTACTTTTTAACTTGTCAGTGTCACCTTCAGTATTAATGTGACTGTCTGTTGCTTGTATAAGTGACGGCTGTCACATCTACTTCGTTATTTAATACCGATTTCTGTCACACGTGTGACATATGTCGCTACATTCGAGTTCAAAAATACAAATTTACTAATGTGACATCTCACTTTCAGTGACGTGACTTCACCGATAAGGGCCATTATAAAATCGCGTTTATCACTTGATTTTTGTCATGCGATCTGCATGTCGGTCATTATCACTTGATATATTGCCGGTGAAGTAGCTTCACGTAGTAAAAATGAGTGAAAGATCGATAATAGCACGGAGCAATATAATAAGAGGAACACTTTGTACTGGCACGAATGTCGGCAAAATTTTTAAAATTTGATGACCTGTGCGGGAAGTGTGAGGGACGAAAAGATTCTATCTCTCACGAAAAAATATATGAGAAAACTTTCGTTTATTACTCAGTTGCTTCTCACACAAAATATTATTTTTATTCATGCAGGACGAACATATACATACCTAATTCCTATTATTCATATCGTTCTAAAAAAAATTTTTCTGTATACATTGAAATACAGGGTACTAATTACATAAAACGATCAATCGAACTTAAAATAAACGATAATGAAAACGATCACGAAAATTCGATCATCGAACTTGCATTTTATAAATCGATTTCATCGTTATCGTTTTACCGATTCAACCGTTTGAACTGACATTTGTAACATTTAAATTTAGTAGGAAATACAAAACCTTGGCTTCGCTTCGAATTGGTAAACGTCAAATTTAGTTCTATACTTTTTGTATGAGAGTAAACATAAAAGATAAAAATTATTGTAAAATAGAAAGATGGATAAATGACGCTTTTTTTGAAGTCATGGATAAATGACACTTTTTTGAAGTCGGTTGAAAAGTTTTTAATTTAAAAATAATAATAGAAAAAGTGAATAAACTAAATTAAAAATAAAGAAAAATTGATAGTATTACATATGCTATATTATGTATATGAACTCCAGCATATTGATGTGTGAAGTTTTTTGTTAAAATTTAAGCATTTTTAATAAATCTATTTGAAAACAATTGACTTATTTGCGTATCAAAAATATAATATAATAAAAGTAAAATTTCTTTATTCTACTTACATTTTTGAAACAAAAACTTCAACATAGATTTACTTCAGGCTCCTAAACAAAAATTTAAAAATCACAATAAATATCACACTTTCCTTTGTTCGATAACAATTTCATGATCGTTTTACAATTCATTAAAATTGGATGATAAAAACATAAAAATCGATTTATGTAGGTAATTCAAAAACGATAAAGAAAACGATTTCTCCCGATTCATCATTCTATGTAATTCAAAAACGATACAACAAACCAAATTTTTCGATTGCTCGTTTTATGTAATTAGTACCCAGGCTAAAATATATGTAGATACGCATAAAGGTATAAAGAAAAAAAATATTCAATTCAACTTGTACATTTATTTTCTCGATTCGAACAAAAAATTATACCCACTCCTTTACTGAATATGTATGTACACAAAAAGTATATACAGGGTGATTCCGTTACGGTGTCCGACCGGGAAACTACGGATAGGTCTCGGCGAGGGGAACAAAAAATCGTATTGGTGGGGGGGGGGGGGCAATCTCAACGGTTTAGGAGTTAGAGGGGGTTAAAGATTTTTGGTACTTTTTTCATATTTTACCCTATAACTTTTTACAAGGGCACGCTAGGCTCACCAACTCTTTTACATAATTGTGAAGGACTCCTGTGCCTTTCCATCAACATCTTACCTGCTGCTGTGTATCCGACCATTCAGAAGTTATAAGGCCTCAAAACCATAATTTTGACATTTTGTCACAGATTTTTGGATTTTAACCCTGCTTTACTTAAAAAAGGCTTAAATTAACCCTCATTTTTTGTTGCAGAAAATAAAGGCTCAATTAATACTACATCGATTTGCTATCTTCATTTTTTTCAAAAAATGCATAGTTTTACTGGGGGTGTGGTTTACCTACGGTTTTAGCAGTTTTCCTGTGAAATAGTTTTGGTAACTTGTGTTTGGTTACTGGGGGTAGGTCGGTTTTAGCAGTTTTCCTGTGAAATGGTTTTAGTTACTTGGGTCTGTTTACTTGTAAGGAAAAAAAAGTTGATTATAATATGTAAAAGCTTGTTTGGAAGAGTTGAACTGTATGTTGTAGATGTGTACGAGAGGAAAAAAAGACGTTGCTTAATACTGTTTGGGGTCAAAATGTGTGGCTTGTGAACAACAAATCTATAAGAAGTAAAAAATCTTTACACGATCGAAGAAAAAAAAAGCAATGTGTAAGTACAACTTTAAAAGAAATTCAGAAGAAGAAACTGGAATTTGTGAATAAAAACAGGTATTCTTAGAAAAGACACCACACCCACTATCATCATTATGCATATCAGATGTTTGTTGTGTATATAAAATGTATGTTAAGCATTGACCTTGAAAAGTAAAAATTTTGTATACCGGTATGTCTTTTTTGAAAAAAATGAAGACAGCAAATCGATGCAAAATCAATTGAAATTTTATTTTCTGCAATAAAAAATTGGGTTTATTTTGGCCTTTTTTGAGCAAAACAGGGTTAAACACAAAAATTTGAAAAAAATTCACAAAATTTTGATTTTAAACGAGTATAACATTTAAACAGTTAGAATAAGAGGAACAAGTAAGGTATTGTTACAAAGGGCAAAGGGTCCTCTATATTTTTTGTCAACACAAATTGACCTTTGAGTGACCCTGTAAAAAGTTATATGGTACATCGTGAAATAAGAGCAAAAAAAACTTCACCGATACGATTTTTTGTTTGTCTCGATGAGACCTATTACTGGTATCATGATTAAGCAAACCAAACGGAACACCCTGTATGTATAGATATCTTATAATTTTATATGTAGAATATATAATATTTTTTTCATGTTTACTATCAAAAATGATAATAAATAACTTAAATTAATGACATCAAATATATATGATAAATATTATTGATTATCATACAAGTTTTTAATAATTCAAAAGAATTGTATAATATGGAATGCAGTATAAAATAAAATTGTCATTATTATACAAAACGAAAAATAGAAACTAAAGATATTTTTAGTTCGGTATATCATATATGTACATATTATAATTTCATATTTTTTAATTTATTAATAATTTTTAAACAAGTTATTAATACATTGTTGCAAATTCATATGTAGAATTAAAAATATCTTCATGTATGTAAAATTTTTTAATATTTTTGTAAAAGTATCCTATTACCACTTCCATAAACTTTTAAAAATTCAAGTTTTTTCCCTGAAATTTTTTATATAAATATTGGAGGAAATCCATAGCAAAATCACCCCCCAATTCTACATAAGAGACTAAGAGACTCTTACCCCCCAATTCTACATAAGAGACTCTTAGCCTCTTAAATGCAATTAGCAGACACTTAGCAGAAATTGCTATTCTAGGTAAGAGGTAAGAGATGTCACCAATCAGCTGATCTCTTAAAAATTGTGGTGAGTTTAGTTAAGAGAATTTGGTATTCTGGATAAGAAGATAAGAGACGTTTCTAACCTCGAAAGTCTATTAACTTAGCAGGTCATTGGTGAGGTCCTCTTATTGTTATTGTGTAGAAGTGGAGTTTTTAAAAAGTGAAGAAATTAAAAATTAAAAAAAAAAATTAATAAAAGAAAATAAAAATAATAATATAAAATAAAAATAATATAAAAATAATAAATAAAATGGAAGAAATACTATTATTAATTTTAAATGAATATAGTATTATATTTTATATTATATATATTATATATTTTCTAAATACGCGGGAATAAAAATGTAAATCTTTCACTTTTTCTTTTTTTACAAATTATTTAAAAGTTGAGTTATACTGTTTAAAGTTAATTAAAAACCGTTTAATCAAAAATCAGTAAAAACTATGCTATATGAATAACATTTAAAATATCTAGTAACCTATGATTTCAAATTTTTATTTAACAAAAATAATCCGAATTTTGGATTAAATTGGGAGTACGCTATAAACTGTAAATTGGGATTAAAATAATACATGCAAACGTTGATACTTTTATACACTTAAAGTATACATATTCTTCTTCTTACACATGAAAAAAAGAAGAAGAACGTGACAGCTTCACTTTCACCATTTCAATAATTTGGTTTTAAGCCAAAATCCGAATTAGCCAGTTTATAGCAGATAAAATTGGGAGTAAACCAAAATCCGTATTAAAAGCGAATCAGGCATAAACTCGTACATTCAAATTCAAACAAATGTCATGATAATCAGCTGATTTTGGTGAATTCAAAACCTCTTAGTCAGTGCTGTCATTCTGCTGCAATTGCAGTGTTTTTACTACATTTTATGTCCATCTGCTGCAACACTGTAATTGTTTTCGATCTTTTGGTACTTTTCGTGTTTTATTTTACTATATTACTTACAAGTTACTATACCACACACAGCTAACACCGATCCTATTTCAAGAATAAACCAAACAAACTCAAGTTCGAATCAACATCAACAATGTCATATACAGTGGTGGGCATAAGTATTTTTACAATGACTTTTTTTATCGTAGTAAAAATTAAAAGCTACATACATAACTTTTTAATTTTCCAATGAATCATTTTACTTTTTTTTTTTCATTTCTTTACATCAAGTGCCTAAAAAGACTGTGCGAATTTTCATGCCCAGATGTTCAATAGTTCTTGGAAAAATAACGGTATAACGTGATCACTTCATGGGGCAAAAGTATTTTTACAACGGTAAAAGTATTTTTACAAAAAACGAAATTAAATTAAGTTCAGTTTTGGACTATTATTTTTACAGAAAAGTTGGTAATTTGGTGAATTATAGTTTTCTGCTTGTTTATAAAATTCTGTCTGTGCAGAATTAAATTAAAAACTAGTGCAAAATGGTAAAAATCAAAGAAATGCCTCTGTAGTGGTTTTTAAATGTTAATGTGGAGTTTATGCAACATAATTAACAAAAATTTAAAAAATTATCCGCCAAACAGTCTATAGTCCCGTTAGAAAAAAAGACACTTTTGGATCCATACAAAATCGGGCAAGGAGTGGGCGAAAACGGGTTGCCAGCAGACTTCAAGATAGAATTATACTATGTGTTGTGAGGGAAAATCCAGAAGTAAGTTATGAAAAGATTGCATGTGCACCTGAAATATTATTGGCAAATCAGATCATCCAAAGGACAATCCAAAGGAGGTGTAAGGAACTTTCTCCCAAAGCTGCTAGGGTACTAGAAAGAGCTCTCATCCGCCCATGAAATATTTTTCTAAAAATGTTCAGATTCTTTCATGTATCTCTGAGCCAATTCTAATTGCTTTGTCTTATGTATTTCAGAACATGGGCGTATATTTCAAGAAGAAAAAAAAACTTTTTTTTTTAAATTTTTCTTTTTTATTTCAATTATTATTTAGCAATTATTGTTTTTTTAAAGTTTTGAAATGATTAAGATTAAGAAAATTTCTACATATTTACCTCTCCATATTTTAGATCCAGAAACAAATAATCATAAACGTATGATTATGATATTGACATATGAAAGAATTAGAAGAACAGACGTCAGATAATAGGTAGGGCTGTGCTTAACTAAACACTAAGGATGTAAAAAATAGATTTATATGGAAATAACCGTTTATAATGTGATTTACTGCAATTTTATGAAATTTACTGCAATTTGAAAATAAATCTACTGCAATTCAAAAATCCGAAACGACAGCACTGCTCTTAGTCTCTTACACATTATTATCACCACACGTCTGCTATGTAGAATACCAATTTCTGCTAATAAATCTCTTATGATAAAAAGTTTAGAGAAGTAAGAGAAATAAGACACTCTAATGTAGAATTGCGGGGTCAGTTTCAACTTCCCTTTGCTGAATAGAAGGAGGGTACATAGGTAAGAATTTTTTTTTATTATAATTTTTTGAAATTTCTTAAACGATTGTTTTAAAATGTATTGCAGTCGACATTTCGTGTGCCAAGCAGTACAAAAACAATCGTTCTACACACATATTGCAGTCGGCATTTCGTGTGCCAAGCAGTACAAAAACAATCGTTCTACACATGTATTGCAGTCGGCATTTCGTGTGCCAAGCAGTACAAAAACATATCATGAAATCGCGTTTATCACTTGATTTTTGTCGTGC
This sequence comes from Bombylius major, assembly GCA_932526495.1. Taxonomy (NCBI): domain Eukaryota; kingdom Metazoa; phylum Arthropoda; class Insecta; order Diptera; family Bombyliidae; genus Bombylius; species Bombylius major. The sequence goes on from OW052043.1 coordinate 22,790,467, forward strand.
GATCTGCATGTCGGTCATTATCACTTGATATATTGCCGCTTGCCGGTGAAGTAGCTTTACGTAGTAAAAATGAGTGAAAGATCGATAATAGTAAAGTTAATTAGAAGTGTAGAAAAAAAAAGTGTATTTAGGATATAACTGATGAGAATTATACAAAACGACATAAAATTGAAGTAGATCCAGCACGATTGCAATTATACATATATTGGGGTCGATTCTGTTTCGGTGAAGTGAAAACGTGTAAACAGTTTACACGCTTACACTGCTAATTCCGATTCTAATACAGTGTAAACGTGCAAAAATATGTCAAAAAGTTTCCATATGAAAATATTTTTTGCACTGTGAAAAGTATCAGTGTAAAAAAAATTTGTCATTAAAATTTTTATTTATTAATAATAAAAAGAAAAAAAAATAAAAGAAATGGAAAAGTAGAAATTAAGTTTACATTAAAAAAAGAGTTAGAATTAATAAAATTAGATTTAATAGTATAAATGAGACTATTAAAAGCAAAAGATGATATATTCCACTTTCTGAAAAAATTGAGTTAATGATGGCAAAATGTTCGTTGTGTTGAAGGCTTTTAATCTGAAAAATTTCAATTTTGAAAACTGCATTGATGCCCCTGAAAAATGGTTGTAAAATTTGGCATTGCAAGCAAAACTTAAACTTTTCCAACATAATGTTGGTAGCAAAACTATAACTATTCCAAAATTTGCTTACTAGTATTTACTAAATTAAACATTGATTTTTTAAAATCCATGTTTGAATTAAATTCAGAAGCTTAGAGTTATATATGTATTTGAAAGAAAGCAGTTTTCCTGTGAAATGGTTTTAGTTACTTGGGTCTGTTTACTTGTAAAGCTCCGTATTGTGTTCGAAGCGAAGAAAATTTTCATGTTTTGCTATTTATTTCTACACGAAAAATTTTTTTTTAAAATGACGCATAATATTTGGAGAAACGTAAATTAAATTTAAATTTGAAGTTAGTTTGACTTTTTTTTTTAAATTTTTTTTTTTATTCAATACATATTTTCACGTAGTAACCTTTGGATTTTTTCTTTGTATTTATTTTTTTTTTACAACTGTCAAATTTACCACACGGAATAAATGTATTTACATTTCTTTTGTTTCATGGCGACGGAAAATTAGTGGAGACTGATCGTCAACGCCATCTCTTGGACATAATTTAAAAATGTTAGCAAAGACAATTTTAACTTATTTTCCGTCACGAACTCAGTACTGCAATACAAAAAGTGAACGGAATATATTCTTGACGGAATTCCGCCACCTTTGTTTTACATGTATTTTATATGGGAAACGAAATTTCGCTTCGAACACAATACTAAGCTTAAAGCGTACTACTCAGCTGAAAATAAATTTTATGTTGGAAAAAGTCAATTTATTTCGAAACGAACTAAAATATCTACAAAAATAAGAAGAAATCTACACAGATGAAAAAAACTTTACATAAAAAAATCACAAATCACAAAAATAACGATTTTTATGTTATTACCTAACTTCACAAATGTCAAACAATCAATTTATTTTCATTTTCCGGACGAAATAAATGGAACTTCATTTATTTCGGTTGGATATGAAAATAAAAGGTCTCCAAAGGACAGTCAACGCCATCTGTGAACAGCCACATTTTCAACTCTTATTTATTTTCAGCTGAGTACCACTTACGAAATCGAAACAGAAAATTTTTTCGGTTCCATTTATTTTGGTTTTTTTTACATAGATTTTGTATAGGCAAAATATCTTATTTTCAGCTGAGTAGTACCCTTAAGGAAAAAAAAGTTGATTATAATATGTAAAAGCTTGTTTGGAAGAGTTGAACTGTATGTTGTAGATGTGTACGAGAGGAAAAAAAGACATTGCTTAATACTGTTTGGGGTCAAAATGTGTGGCTTGTAAACAAAAAATCTATAAGAAGTAAAAAATCTTTACACGATCGAAGAAAAAAAAAAGCAATGTGTAAGTACAACTTTAAAAGAAATTCAGAAGAAGAAACTGGAATTTGTGAATAAAAACAGGTATTCTTAGAAAAGACACCACACCCACTATCATCATTATGCATATCAGATGTTTGTTGTGTATATAAAATGTATGTTAAGCATTGACCTTGAAAAGTGTAAATTGCATATACCTATGGATAAAAGGGTGATTGAAACTTTAGATGAAATTTAAAAAAAAAAGTTTATTATCTGTATGTGAAAAATGTATGTATATAAATTTTTATATTACATATGTATGTAATTAGATGAACCCACTTATGGATTTTATTATTTATTTTTTGATGAAATCTAGTTTTATAAAGCCAGCTCGGGTTGCATCCTGTCCTTGATTAGACATTTGTCTGTATTGTCATTAAATTCGTCTAGTTGACGTTGACTTTTGATTTTATCAGAAAAACGGTGTATGTTTTGTCTTCGAAATGTACAGTGATGACTGATGCGAGTGCCGTATTTTGTTTTGACGAGTTTGAAGCACCTGATGCTGTATTCCTTGTTGATTTGTAGATTGTTGAGTGGCACAAGAGTGTCGCATTCGCCCTCTGCAATGTTAGTCAACAGCTCGAAAGTACTCTGAAAATAGGAAGTAAGAAGAATTAAATGTTATTTATAACTTGAAAATATCTTACCATTTTTCTATTGTTGAAGTTTCTTGTGCTTAGCATATAAAACAATATAATAAATTTCGCTTAATATTGCAAATAAAATAATTCCCCCACCGAAAAATTTCAATGTATTGTACAAGAAAGGCTCAAATTTTGATTGTGATTTTTGTATTACCGGTTGTACATATAAACCACATTCATCTGTCCAGTTAACATAAAAACAGTTTGGGGACAAGTGTAAATGTTCTGCTTCCACTTCGTTAGTACAATTAGATACACTTATTTCTAGTGAACAGAAATAGCATTTAACATAATCTTTTCGATTAGTATAAAAAAATCCACTTCTCGCGAATTTTTGTGCTTTTGCTTCATTAACATTCAAATTATTAAAAGTTTTGAAGCGATCGTATTCTCGTTTCAAATTTAATATTGTAACAAAACTTCTTTTATATCTTATCCAAGAATTATGTTTAGATGAAAATCCCAGCCACTTTACAAAAACATTATTTCCTTTTCTTTTTAAAATCTTTTCTATCAAGTAAATATCTGGGTATTTAACAAGTGCTAGTTCCTGTTCATAGAATACTCCTTGTATTAAGTTACTTTGATAGTCTTGAAGAATATATGTTCTTGGTTCTGTGTTTTTAACTTCTTTTATTGTAAATATTTCTGTGGACCAGTTTGGTGTAAAATCTTTTTCAAACACATGTTTGAATTTACTTATACTTACATTATCTCCTTTTTTAAATTTTGGTTTAGATTTCACTTTTACTTTTTTGAACACACTAGATAATAAACGTATTTCATTTGAATGATCGACATCTATAGGACACATGTCAATTGTATGATGCTTTGTTTTGTTATATTTTTCTACTAAATTATTCAATAAATCTATCCACCGATAGTTACCATTCATACTAAATTCTTTCCACATCATATTTTTTAGAGTTCTGTTAAATCTTTCTACGCTTGAGGCTTTCAGTGCACTGAAAGTAGAATAATGATTAATATCGTACTTTTTATTAACTTTTGGAATGAACTGTTTAAAAACTCTTTTCCGTCATCTGTTTGTAGATTTCTTGGCACACGTTTTGTCTCTAAAAGAGATTGCATTACTTTAACAACTTCTTCTCAACTTTTGTTCTTTATTGGAAATGCCCTTACGTTTTTGGAGAAAGTATCAATTACTGTCAAAAGAAAACGAAATCCTCGATTTTTGGCTGAATAAGCACTCATATCTACCAGATATGCTTGCCACAAATCATCTATTCCCCTAATGGTTACACGACGTCGTTTAAAATTTCGACGAGCAGGTTTATGTAATTCGTTAATAACTTGTCTTCTACTCATTCTACTAGAAATCGTATAAATCTTGGTTTGAAAAAAACGATAAAAATCACTGAATCACTGGAACGAAAATAGTAATAACACACCGTTTTACAATAATGGTCTCTGGACCTTCAGGATGTGAAAAGACAACTTTTATAGAAAAACTACTAAATAACAATCACTAATACAATCATATTGAATGAAAGTAGAATCAATTTATGCGATCGTCTATTTATATTTTTGAAATAAATATTTTACTATACAATCTAATCTAAGTTACAAATTTTCTTATTTTTATTTGGGTATTTTTATATACATTATTTTATACATTATTTTCTATTTTTATTTTTTTGAACCCATACGGTTAACAATTCTTTTATCAAAAGTGAATGATAAGTGTTTTTGTTCCACTGTAGATATAACAACTTCCTGGTCGTTTTCGTTTTATTTTCTTATCATTTTTTATACAAACTGACTCATTGTTACTTTCGTCAACTATCATAGATTTTAAACATTCAAAATTTACGATTTTAGAAGTTTCAAAATTAATTGAAATTCCTTTACATTTTGTAAGATACTCAGAACCCTTTTCAGTCTCAATTTTAAGACTGTATGTTTTAGGTCCAGTACTCGCGAATTCCGAAATAAAAGCGTTAGATCCAAAACATTCTACCTCATCAGTTTGATCACCCATAAATAATAAACCAATAAATTTTCTCTCTCTCTCGTTATGTTCACATTGTGATATTTTGTTATCTTCTGTACATTTTCTACAAAGTGCAAAATACAATTTTTTGTTTTTCTTGAAAGGTAGAACAGGCAGAAAGAAATCAGTTGGTGGAATGATTGAGCATGTAATAAATCCATGCATAGAAAGCACTCCCGATATCGAAGGTAAATTATCCTTTCTAAATATTTCAGGGTGTCCGATAGGATAAGGTGAATATTTATTAATATAGGGGTATAAACTTGTAAAATCCAAATATCTTATAACTTCATTCTCTTTAACCTTATGATATAATTTGAAAACCTCAGTACGTCCTCCAAAAACAGCATTTCGCGGGCTTAGAGGAGGAATGATATTTGTAAGATATTCATTCAATTTTTTATATACCTCAGAATTTTCTTTTAAGAAATGTTTAAATTCACATTCCCATGTAAATACTAAATTATATCCATGCTGTCTAATTGATTCAATTCGTCTCTCTGAGATAAAGTCTCAACTTTCCAAGTTTTAGCTTTATATTTCTCTTGCACTTTAAAACATTCTTTACACCCATGATAAAAACACCCAAAAAATTCGTAAACTGTATTCGTTTTTGAATTAAAATCATCTACTCTTAACCCAGTTTTTTCTAACTTTACTTCACCTATATTATCTGCACAGATAATTTCAGAATTAGCTTTCAAATTTTGCCAAGCTAACCATTTCAAGGCAATAACTGATTGGTTTTGAGATTTGAGATTGTTCTAATTTGTCTGTTATTTGTTGTGATAAGATTTGTTGTTCTTTAGTCTGGAAAAATTAGTTAAACAAATTAATTAAAATTTAATATATGTACATACTTTTTTCTAGATATATGTATACGAAGAAATAACTATGTAACTTACTTGAATTGCCTAGAGTATCTGCTTTCAGGTAATTTTTTCGAAAGACAAGCATACAGGCTGATGCAATAGTTAAAGATTCTACAAAAGGATTTATTTGAGAAATGTAAAGAAATTCCTGCATAAATTTGACGCACCCCAAACGTAAAATGTTAACATCATTTATACAATAGTTTAACATTTCGTTCCTATTATCAAAAATTCCTTGAGATGCAGTATTATACCATTTCAAAAATTCACTTCTCTCTTTTACCTTCATTGTATTATACCCATACATTTCAGGAAGTGGACATTTCCCTACATAGTTAATGCGTTCTCTGTAGTATTAAAAAAATAAGGGTAATACCCTTTAATATCTTTAATATCAAAAGCTTTAGGGAATTTAGAAAGAGGAAGTGCTAGAAAATTCAAAGAATCAATGAATACTACCTGCCCACATGTAAGTTTAATTATTTTTGTCCCATTCACTACTGGTTCAATATTTAATTTTCTATCTAATATTTCAGAAATTAAAAAGTGTCCATCATATCCTTGTAAATTATGTGCAATGCAAAATACATTAGAAACAAATGAACGAACTTTTAAACAATAATCTATAAATCTTTTTACAACAGTCACTTCACTGTTATATTCAAAAACATGTTGTCTTTCCCCACAAATATTACAATTCTTTTTTATATCTGGTTCTGTATAACAATTATAACATATACTTGTTGAGCGACAATTAAATTCACAATATGTAAAAATGATGTAGTACTATTTGCATACGTAGTATTCTGAGTACTTTCACAGTCAAAGAATATCAGTAAAAACTTTTTATTGACTATCCCCTTATATGGCTTGATATAAAACAGATGTTCCGATGGAACAATTTTTGAACATATTTGACAGAAGAACTCATTGCAAGCATGTTCATTTTCTCGTCTTTTAGTAAGAACCAGAAATTTACTACACATTTTACATATTTTAAAAGTCTCACAAATACTGTTAGTTTTAATTTTATTTTGAAAATGATTATTAAAACAGCTCTCGCCTCTAAATGTGCGATTACATTTTTCACAAAGTTTAGTTTTTTCAACAAACTTACAAGGTGGAGAAGAATCGCAATACAAACACTTCATTTCACATTTATGAAGTTTCACATGTGTTAATCTGTCACATAAATTACACGCATATCTTTTATTAAAAAATCCTGTTAGTGACTTAATAACATAGATATGTTTCAATGTTTTGGAATAATAGAGCAAAAATTTTCTTTATCGATATGTTTTCAAATGACATTTTAAAAAGAATTGAATTTGAATTTTTTATATCGTCAAAAACAATTTACTGATAGTTTTCTTAAAATTTTTGAAATTTATACAAATCTTGTATACTGCAACCATTTGTACTAACAATAACTAGTCTGTCTAGTTTTTGAATAACTGAAATGTGATCACAATTTTTAAAAAGTTTTGAAACCATTTCGATACCATAACATATGCTTCGTGGGAGACATGTAACATCGTTATCTTTTCCTACATCTATAACACTAGTCTTTCGAGATAAAACTTCTTTTTCTTCTGTAAAGTTAGGATTTACCCTCCCCCCTACAAAAGGAAAGTTTACAATTTCTGCATTCATCTGTAAGACGTCATCTGCAAGAAAGTTAACATTAGATTGATTAACATTTGAAATCAGACCAATAATGAATTGACCATTCAGCTGATTGATAGGTCTTAAACTAGACCAAATAGGTTTAACGTGAGTGAATTTGGAAGTACAATTGAAAAACTGATTTTACTTCCTTCTACAGAGTTCGATATTATATCTTTTATTACGTTATCGAACATTTTTTCTAAAGTTTCTAAAGGATTATTTTTTACAGTTCCGAAATCTTTCAATCGAAACATCATTTTCACACTTTTAAGATTAAATTTTTTGTAAAATTTCACCTGCTTCGACAATAATTCATAAGTAGCGTTTGAACCACTACCACTTTGTATTATTTCATTTTCTACATATTCTGTCACAATACTTTTTTCTATTTCATTGCCTCGAGAATTGTTTCCATCAGTAGAATTCAACAACAGTTAATTGTATCTTTTAACACACCAGTTGATAAAGGAATGTTTTGCAAAATAGAATATTTTAACAAACAATTTAGTAATGAATATTTTTCCTCAAACAAAAATTCCAAATTATTTTTTTAAACAAAATACTTAAAGTTTCTAAAAAAAAGTTCAGAATTTAGATCTAAAGTATTCTCTAAATGTTTTATAATCTGCTTCGTATCCATCTCTTTTTAAAGAAATAATGAATATTTTTAAAACAATTTTAGGTATTTTTATATTTTTCAAGACTTTTTATTTTTAATATATTTTTTTTTATTTTTGTTACATTACATTTTTTTGTTTATTACATTTATATTCTTTTTTTATTTCTTCTAAATCGTTTTTAAATTTGTCTTTTAACTTTCTGTCCTCGGTTATGGTGATTAAACGATGAAGCTCACCTTGCTGCTTTCTTAATTTAACCAATTTTCCTCCTCTGGATTTCTTTTTATTTTCTTCTGCTGGAAATCTAAAAACAGCAACACCCTTGTTGTTGTTTCGTCTTCTATATTCTTCTATACTTATCGGATGTGGACCTTTACTTTTGTCTTTTAATTCTTCCTTTAAGTTGTTATTTGTTGTCATTATTTCTAAATAAAAAAAGTAAGTTATGTTGAGAGTACATATAATAAATATATATACATTTTTCACAAACGAAGTCGATAACATGATATCGAAGTCGATAACATGATGATGGTTTGAACTCGGGACCTAACGCATTGGAAACCAACGCTATATCTACTAGGCCACCAACCATCATATATGACCTACTAGTTTTTTGTTAAGAAATGGCATCAAACGTAGTACGGAGGTAATTGACAAGAAAGGTATGAAAGTACCTAAAAGGAAGAAAGTCATAATACCTTGCGAGAATTTATTGTTGAATTATACATATTTTTTGGAGCAGTGCAAAGACCGGAAAATCGTACTTGGTTTTGATACATCCACATTTGAAGCTCAAATTATCTTTCATCATTACAAACGTTTTTCTGTATCTACAAATTATACCGGATGGGTTCCAGTCTACAATTATCTCAGTAATCTGAAGCAACAGATTGGTGAAGATCTACCACAAAATCAGCTTGGATTAGAAAAGGAATTTAAAATACCAATCGACAAAGGTTGCATTCGATTGAAATATCTTGAAGTTTTAAGATTATTTGACATGATGGATTTCTTCAATATTGTTATGTTTCATAATAACAATGCTTCGAACGCTGTAAAAGAATATTTTAATCAATATGTGGTAAAATGTAAGGAGAAAAATGTATTCAAATTGATTAATGAAGATTTCTTTGTACCATCACGCAGTTCATACGTACATATAAACTATTCTAGACTTTTTTATGAAATTCTATTATTTTGTAGTTATAATGTTACTTTTTCTATGCTTGGAATAAATAAATGTTAAAAAACTAAAAATAAAAAAGTGTTTTTATTCAATCATTTTATTTATTAACATATATAAGCAAATGTTTAAACAATTTTGTGTAGCACAACGCACAACTGAATTTTCACAATGAATTTTATTTCAGGTTGTACTATTTTCACATTAGGTAAATATTTCCTGATAAAATTTTCTTTTACATCATCTTTTACATATAATATGATACAATTTGAGAAATTCTCAAGTATATTTTCTATGTTATTATAATTTATTTCACCGTCGTTCCAGCATAATCCATTCACCTTCCTTACATTGAACTGATTTTGGTTGTATGCTTTATGCTAAGTTTACATAACAGATTGAAACGTAGATTTTGTTGCATTTCTTTCTTCTATTCTTCAGAGTATATATCGCTTTCGCACTCATACCTCGAAGTGAGATTGCAGAGCCAGCGTCAGATTAGGCTCTACTTCTACTTTTCAATCTGGATGTTCGAAAAATAAGTTCCCACTGGTTAAAAAAAATTTCGTTTCACTTGGAACCAAAGTTGTTTTAAGAAGTTTCATGTAAAAAATGTAGCGATAAAACAATTTTTTTCGAAATTTATTTAAATTTGAACTTAAAATTTCGAAGTATTCAAAAGCTATTATTGTTGACGGTTATAGTTTTTACAGAAAAAGGTGCAATGTTTTTCAATGAAAATTTAACAAAAACAGAAAAAGATAAATTATTTTTATTCATTGAAAGTGTTCACAGTGAAGATTTGTTACGAAATATTTCAAACAAAGAATAAAAAGATATGTCAGTTTGAATTTGAATTTTCAAATGTGCTTTATGAGTTCGAAAACATTCGAAAATCGAACTTACTAAACTTCACTCTACGCTGAATTTTAAACAGGTAAAATTTTCCACGTTATGTTGTAAACGCTCCATTAATTGACAGCTCTTTTTGAGGAAATGGTGGTAGAAAATGATAAAACTTCAGGTAAATTGATCCAAAAGAAAGTACATCAAATTCTTTTATGAAGTATTCTCCATTGTTTCCACAGATGAACTGCATATCAAAAATGAATTTCTTCATGTTGCTCACTATAGAAGAATATAATGAATGAAAACAAAATCAATTTATGCGATCGTCTATTTATATTTTTGAAATAAAATTTTTACTATACAATCTAATCTAAGTTACAAATTTTCTTATTTTTATTTGGGTATTTTTATATACATACATTATTTTATACATTATTTTCTATTTTTATTTTTTTGAACCCATACGAGTAGGAAAAATATTCATCTGTAACAATTCTTTTATCAAAAATGAATGATAAGTGTTTTTGTTCCACTGTAGATATAACAACTTCCTGGTCGTTTTCGTTTTATTTTCTTATCATTTTTTATACAAACTGACTCATTGTTACTTTCGTCAACTATCATAGATTTTAAACATTCAAAATTTACGATTTTAGAAGTTTCAAAATTAATTGAAATTCCTTTACATTTTGTAAGATACTCAGAACCCTTTTCAGTCTCAATTTTAAGACTGTATGTTTTAGGTCCAGTACTCGCGAATTCCGAAATAAAAGCGTTAGATCCAAAACATTCTACCTCATCAGTTTGATCACCCATAAATAATAAACCAATAAATTTTCTCTCTCTCTCGTTATGTTCACATTGTGATATTTTGTTATCTTCTGTACATTTTCTACAAAGTGCAAAATACAATTTTTTGTTTTTCTTGAAAGGTAGAACAGGCAGAAAGAAATCAGTTGGTGGAATGATTGAGCATGTAATAAATCCATGCATAGAAAGCACTCCCGATATCGAAGGTAAATTATCCTTTCTAAATATTTCAGGGTGTCCGATAGGATAAGGTGAATATTTATTAATATAGGGGTATAAACTTGTAAAATCCAAATATCTTATAACTTCATTCTCTTTAACCTTATGATATAATTTGAAAACCTCAGTACGTCCTCCAAAAACAGCATTTCGCGGGTTTAGAGGAGGAATGATATTTGTAAGATATTCATTCAATTTTTTATATACCTCAGAATTTTCTTTTAAGAAATGTTTAAATTCACATTCCCATGTAAATACTAAATTATATCCATGCTGTCTAATTGATTCAATTCGTCTCTCTGAGATAAAGTCTCAACTTTCCAAGTTTTAGCTTTATATTTCTCTTGCACTTTAAAACATTCTTTACACCCATGATAAAAACACCCAAAAAATTCGTAAACTGTATTCGTTTTTGAATTAAAATCATCTACTCTTAACCCAGTTTTTTCTAACTTTACTTCACCTATATTATCTGCACAGATAATTTCAGAATTAGCTTTCAAATTTTGCCAAGCTAACCATTTCAAGGCAATAACTGATTGGTTTTGAGATTTGAGATTGTTCTAATTTGTCTGTTATTTGTTGTGATAAGATTTGTTGTTCTTTAGTCTGGAAAAATTAGTTAAACAAATTAATTAAAATTTAATATATGTACATACTTTTTTCTAGATATATGTATACGAAGAAATAACTATGTAACTTACTTGAATTGCCTAGAGTATCTGCTTTCAGGTAATTTTTTCGAAAGACAAGCATACAGGCTGATGCAATAGTTAAAGATTCTACAAAAGGATTTATTTGAGAAATGTAAAGAAATTCCTGCATAAGTTTGACGCACCCCAAACGTAAAATGTTAACATCATTTATACAATAGTTTAACATTTCGTTCCTATTATCAAAAACCCCTTGAGATGCAGTATTATACCATTTCAAAAATTCACTTCTCTCTTTTACCTTCATTGTATTATACCCATACATTTCAGGAAGTGGACATTTCCCTACATAGTTAATGCGTTCTCTGTAGTATTAAAAAAAATAAGGGTAATACCCTTTAATATCTTTAATATCAAAAGCTTTAGGGAATTTAGAAAGAGGAAGTGCTAGAAAATTCAAAGAATCAATGAATACTACCTGCCCACATGTAAGTTTAATTATTTTTGTCCTATTCATTACTGGTTCAATATTTAATTTTCTATCTAATATTTCAGAAATTAAAAAGTGTCCATCATATCCTTGTAAATTATGTGCAATGCAAAATACATTAGAAACAAATGAACGAACTTTTAAACAATAATCTATAAATCTTTTTACAACAGTCACTTCACTGTTATATTCAAAAACATGTTGTCTTTCCCCACAAAATATTACAATTCTTTTTTATATCTGGTTCTGTATAACAATTATAACATATACTTGTTGAGCGACAATTAAATTCACAATATGTAAAAATGATGTAGTACTATTTGCATACGTAGTATTCTGAGTACTTTCACAGTCAAAGAATATCAGTAAAAACTTTTTATTGACTATCCCCTTATATGGCTTGATATAAAACAGATGTTCCGATGGAACAATTTTTGAACATATTTGACAGAAGAACTCATTGCAAGCATGTTCATTTTCTCGTCTTTTAGTAAGAACCAGAAATTTACTACACATTTTACATATTTTAAAAGTCTCACAAATACTGTTAGTTTTAATTTTATTTTGAAAATGATTATTAAAACAGCTCTCGCCTCTAAATGTGCGATTACATTTTTCACAAAGTTTAGTTTTTTCAACAAACTTACAAGGTGGAGAAGAATCGCAATACAAACACTTCATTTCACATTTATGAAGTTTCACATGTGTTAATCTGTCACATAAATTACACGCATATCTTTTATTAAAAAATCCTGTTAGTGACTTAATAACATAGATATGTTTCAATGTTTTGGAATAATAGAGCAAAAATTTTCTTTATCGATATGTTTTCAAATGACATTTTAAAAAGAATTGAATTTGAATTTTTTATATCGTCAAAAACAATTTACTGATAGTTTTCTTAAAATTTTTGAAATTTATACAAATCTTGTATACTGCAACCATTTGTACTAACAATAACTAGTCTGTCTAGTTTTTGAATAACTGAAATGTGATCACAATTTTTAAAAAGTTTTGAAACCATTTCGATACCATAACATATGCTTCGTGGGAGACATGTAACATCGTTATCTTTTCCTACATCTATAACACTAGTCTTTCGAGATAAAACTTCTTTTTCTTCTGTAAAGTTAGGATTTACCCTCCCCCCTACAAAAGGAAAGTTTACAATTTCTGCATTCATCTGTAAGACGTCATCTGCAAGAAAGTTAACATTAGATTGATTAACATTTGAAATCAGACCAATAATGAATTGACCATTCAGCTGATTGATAGGTCTTAAACTAGACCAAATAGGTTTAACGTGAGTGAATTTGGAAGTACAATTGAAAAACTGATTTTACTTCCTTCTACAGAGTTCGATATTATATCTTTTATTACGTTATCGAACATTTTTTCTAAAGTTTCTAAAGGATTATTTTTTACAGTTCCGAAATCTTTCAATCGAAACATCATTTTCACACTTTTAAGATTAAATTTTTTGTAAAATTTCACCTGCTTCGACAATAATTCATAAGTAGCGTTTGAACCACTACCACTTTGTATTATTTCATTTTCTACATATTCTGTCACAATACTTTTTTCTATTTCATTGCCTCGAGAATTGTTTCCATCAGTAGAATTCAACAACAGTTAATTGTATCTTTTAACACACCAGTTGATAAAGGAATGTTTTGCAAAATAGAATATTTTACCAAACAATTTAGTAATGAATATTTTTCCTCAAACAAAAATTCCAAATTATTTTTTTAAACAAAATACTTAAAGTTTCTAAAAAAAAGTTCAGAATTTAGATCTAAAGTATTCTCTAAATGTTTTATAATCTGCTTCGTATCCATCTCTTTTTAAAGAAATAATGAATATTTTTAAAACAATTTTAGGTATTTTTATATTTTTCAAGACTTTTTATTTTTAATATATTTTTTTTATTTTTGTTACATTACATTTTTTTGTTTATTACATTTATATTCTTTTTTTTATTTTTTCTAAATCGTTTTTAAATTTGTCTTTTAACTTTCTGTCCTCGGTTATGGTGATTAAACGATGAAGCTCACCTTGCTGCTTTCTTAATTTAACCAATTTTCCTCCTCTGGATTTCTTTTTATTTTCTTCTGCTGGAAATCTAAAAACAGCAACACCCTTGTTGTTGTTTCGTCTTCTATATTCTTCTATACTTATCGGATGTGGACCTTTACTTTTGTCTTTTAATTCTTCCTTTAAGTTGTTATTTGTTGTCATTATTTCTAAATAAAAAAAGTAAGTTATGTTGAGAGTACATATAATAAATATATATACATTTTTCACAAACGAAGTCGATAACATGATATCGAAGTCGATAACATGATGATGGTTTGAACTCGGGACCTAACGCATTGGAAACCAACGCTATATCTACTAGGCCACCAACCATCATATATGACCTGCTATATTTCTGCTATTTTTACTTTATTAAAACGAACAGTACTGTATGACATGTGAAATTACTACAGTACTTTTTTAGACCTTTTTTTTTCGTACTGCTTGGCACAACAAATGCCGACTGCAATACATGTGTAGAACGATTGTTTTTGTACTGCTTGTATGGTGATGACAATTTTATTACTAAGGTTATAGGTATAAGAGGTTATATAGCCATGTAAAAATTCCTTTGCAAATCAAAATTCTAGAAGCCACAATGTACATGAATCATGTAACGATTAATCCAAATATTTTACTTGCACATGCAACTGTTCTTCAGCGTTCAAATGCTTTATACCCATGTTGTTGTTGTTGTTGTTGTTGTGTGGGTGGGGGGGATGCGGATAAGGCATCCACGAGCACTCAGACAGGAGAGTCCATTATACTCAGCGCCCCGTCTCTAGTAAAATCTCCTCGTTTTTTTAACAAACGAGAGGAATTTGTCTAGGGGTTGAGAACAGATGTCTTCCATTCTCATTACATCAGAGTTCCATGTATGAAGCCTTATCCTAGAGAAGGCCGGGCAACAGCAGAGATAGTGCTCTGTTGTTTCGGCTTCCTCCTGGCAGGCCCCACACGTTGGGTCCCTGACCACTTTCATGACCGCCAGATGGTGGTTACACGTGTTGTGCCCTGTAATGAGCCCAACGAGAGCCCGACAGTCTTTTCTACTAAGGTTTAGAAGAAATCTAGCCGTTCTTTCCTCAGGCTTTTTCACAAAGCATTTCGTACCACTGCAACCAAGTAGGGCAGACCATCTTTCCGCATGGATTTTCTCCATGTGTTTGGTGATCCATCCACTGATCAAGGCGCAGTTGATACCTATTGTTGGTTCCGGTCCCCATACAGAGTTAAACGTGCCCTCCTTCGCGAGGGCGTCGGAGAGTTCATTGCCCTCTATACCATGGTGACTTGGAATCCACAGAAGCTTAAGTTCATTGTGTTTGCTAATGGATTTAAGTTTCTTTTTGCATTCATGGACAATTTTGGATGTCGTGATTGGACTCTCCAGAGCCTGCAGCGCAGCTCTGCTATCACTGCAGATGCAGAGAGCCCTTCCACTCCATCTGTTATCAATTATCCAACATGCCGTTTTTGGTATGGCGTAAATCTCCGCTTGGAAGACAGAAGTCATACCACTTAGCGTATATGAGTATTTGATATCACTGTTCAAATACCAACCCTAACCAACACCGTTTCCGGATTTGGATCCATCCGTATAGAGAATATCTGTTGCCCCACTTAGAACAGCAGTAGTATTTGACCACTCTTCCCTTGTGGGATACATTACATGATATTTTCTACCAAACATGACACTTGGAGTCATGTCATCCCAAGGCATGTTGAAAAGGTTGCACTTTTCAACAAGTCTGTCCGACATGACTGCATGTCCCACGCTTGTCTCTTCCCTCCAGCATCCGCTACGTTTCAGCCGGTAGACTGACTTCATCGCTACCTCCTGAATTTTGAGATCCAGTGGCAGCAGATTTAGCAACGCGTCGAGGGCTGCACCAGGAGCTGAGCTTAAGGCACCAGTGATCCCAATGCAGATTTCTCTCTGTAGCCCATTAAGTATTCGAACACAGGTGTTAACCTTAGTCCGTCTCCAAAAGACCACCGACGCATATGTTATAATGGGTCTAATAACTGCCACATACAACCAGTAAGTCATATACGGCCTTAGCCCCCATGTCTTACCAAAGACCCTCCGACATTGCCAAAAGGCACACCGTGCCCGAGAGACCTTGTTGTTGACATGACTTTTCCACGAAAGCTTGGTATCTAGTGTTACTCCCAGATACTTTACCTCCGTGGAGAGTTCGATTACCACACCCTTAAGGCTGGGTAGTTTCAGACCGTCCGTTTTTCGTTTCCTCGTAAACAACACAATAGTTGTTTTCCTAGGATTAACAGAAAGTCCGTGTTTTTCACACCAGCTTTGAATCTTGTCAAGTGCTATCTGTAATTTATTACAGATGAGCGCCAACGATTCACCAGCGATCAGTGAGCATACATCATCAGCATAAGCTTGAGTATGTACACCTGTTAATGATTGCATCTCATCCAGTAGTGAGTCAATAAGCATGCTCCAAAGCAGTGGCGAAAGAACACCCCCCTGAGGACATCCTTTCACCGCCCTAACTAAGTCGCATTCCCCATCGATCATACCGTTAGTGAACAACAGTCTGTTGGATAGCATGTAGTGGATCCATCGAACAAGCGTTGGCTCCACTCCATGTCCACCAGCAGCATCGCACAGAGACTTATAGTTTGCATTGTCGAAAGCCCCCTCAATATCCACGAACACACCTAATGCGTACTGTCCTTTATCGTGCGCCTCTTCGATCCTGAAGACTAGATCGTGCAGCGCAGACTCACAGGACCTTCCGCTCTGATAAGCGTGTTGTTTGCTGTTGAGAGGAAATCTGAACAGTGCAAAGCCCCTAATGTGCTTCTCCACAAGTCGCTCCAGACTTTTCAGTAGAAATGACATTAAACTGATAGGTCTGAAGTTTTTTGCCAAGGTATAGTCATCTTTCCCAGGTTTGGGAATGAAGATTACCTTGACTTTCCGCCATTTAGAAGGAACGTAACCCACCGCTAGGCAAGCTCTGAATATTACATTCAAAGTTGGGGCTAGGATGTCACTTCCTTCTTTCAGCATTGCTGGATAAATGCCGTCCATCCCCGGTGTCTTGTAACTTTTGAAAGATGACAAAGCGAACTTTATTCTTTCTGTAGTTACCACCTTCGACGCGACAAACCAGTCAAGTCTAGAAGGTTTCGAAGCATGAGCTGTGAAACCACCCGTTAAGCCTTCAACCTGGCAGCCCGAAAAATGAGCGTCCAAGAGAAGCTGGAGCGCTTCCTGCTTGGAGCAAGTAAACGATCCGTCAGTTTTCCGTAAACAATCCAGCTTGGCTACACTGTCGCACTGAAGCACTCTGTATAGCCTGGCTGTTTCGTTCAAGCTTGTCAGCTCTTCACAGTAGGCTCTGAAAGATGAGAGTTTGGCAATCCTCACCCTCTTCTTGTATTCCCTCTGCAAAGATCTGTATGCATCCCAGTCCACTTCCGCTTTAGATTTAAGAGCTCTATTTAGAAACTTCCTGTACGATTTTCAGAGTTTCTGTAGTTCAGGGTTCCACCAAGGAACACTTTTACCACTTCTACTCTTTCTGTTAGGACAGGCGCTCTCGAATGCATGTGTCAAAGAAGTATTCAACTTGTGAACAGCTACTTCAACCATAGCCGCCGATCGCACTTTAGGTACTGTAGTTACTTCATTATAAAGTAGCTGACGGTACTTTGTCCAATCAGTTTTTCTTGGATTACGACCCGCAGGGATGCTATTAGTAGCCACCGCGACTCGAAATTCAATGTATCTATGGTCAGAGAGAGTTTCCTCGTCTAAGACCTTCCAATTTGTGATTAGATCTTTAGCTATCTCGTTAGAGAAGGTAAGATCAATCACCTCCTGCCTTCTGCTGGTCACAAAGGTTGGTTTAATGCCAACATTGTTGATCATCAGATTTGAGGATAATAGATATTCCAACAACTTTTCCCCCCTGGAATTGCATTTACTGCTTCCCCAAAGGGTGTTCTGAGCATTAGCGTCACAACCAATGATCAGCCCCATGTTGTTGGATTCTGCATACCTTACAATTTCTACCAGCTCGCCCGAGGGAAGTGGGCCAATAGAATCGTATGGCAAGTAGGCAGATACAACAATGATATTGTATTTTCTACCCGCCATTTGGTGTGCGAAAGTAACCGCTACAATGTCTTGACTGCAAAACTGTCTCAACATTGTTGCCTCGATTGTTTTTGAGACAATCATACAGGCACGCGGACGTTCAGATCTTTCAAAATGAAAGAGCCGACCCCAGGAGACCCCACCTAAACCGCAGATACGTTTTCTACATATCCATGGTTCTTGGATTAAGGTTAACTGAGGTAATGTCTGCAGTCTTGAAAGTCTGTCACATAGTAAAGCAGTGGCAGACTTACAATGTTGCAGGTTAATCTGGCTAACTAACAGTCCATTCAGGGATTGCTCCATAAACAGACACGTTAGGAACCTTTTCTCTCAGCTGCTTTCTTGCAAAGTCTAAACTTGACTCTACTAAGAAGCAGATGAGGTCTTAGCCCGTACACGTTCTCCAGGACACTCCTCGACTCAGGGTCAATGCCCAACACCAGGTTATAGCCTTCGACTTTGTCGTCAGCCTTACCGGTATTGAGTGCATAGACGCGCCAAGCCTTGGTGTTGAGTCCCGGATTCTGTGCACTGAGCCGGGTGAGAATCTCTTTGGGATTCCTTGGTTTCCCTGGAATCCAGACTGTCACCCGTATCAGTTTGGGGAGGTCGCTAGTTTTTTTTACCAAAAACTTTACGCCTCCACAAACTGGCAGTGAACCAACAGTGTCAGTCAACCAATTGAGAGATTGTTCGTTCGAGCATTTAACCCAAAGGGCGCCTTCCCGAACGGACATACCCTCAAATCTAGGAGAAACTTTCGTATCTCCAAGTCGCTTCCACAGTTGGTTTTCAACAAAATCGAGATGTTTCTGTTCCAATTTCATTGCTGGATTTTCAGCCACAATTACCACAGTTAAAGCCCTCGAGGCAGCTTCAGCAAAGCTGCTCACTGAGGTCTTTTCCTGCTCCTCTGTGACTGCCAATCCAGCAGATGGACCAGGAACATCCCGAGGTTGTTGCATCTCAGGGTTTTTAGGCCCTTCGATGTTTCTCGTCACAGAAGAGTCCGCGGATTCAGCCTTAGCTTTCCTCCTCTTCTTCTTCCCAGACGGCACAACTGCTTTGTCAATCTCCCGGGAGCCACTAGCCTCAGGAGAGAGATCTTCTGCAGACCTACCTCTTTTGATGCCCGTGGCTCCAGAGGTAGAAGGATCAGAGCCAGATGCTGCAACACATTCGGTGTTACTCACCTCCTGTGTTTTAGCCCTAGCCCTAGCCCTCCTTCGACGCCGCAATTGGTTTTTGGTAAGTTTGCCAGTTTCGGACGAGGCTTCCAAGGTTTTCTTGGCCTTTTTCACCATGTCTTCTACCAGCTCCCTTACTTTCAGATCAGAATTAGTCGTACTTTCCAAAGGATTTCCGACCCTTTCCTGATCTGTCAAAAGGAGGTTCTCCATTGACCGCGTCAATGATGCCTCCTGCACTGAACATGATGTTGCCACCTGCAGATCCGATGTGGCAGCCGCCGCCGAAGCGACGGGAGGATTTGGAGTTTCCTCCTTACCTGCTGCAGACATTAATCCTTTCGTTTTCATCATGTTTGCTTTGTTTACCTGTATGCTCAGGTCCCACGCAGCCTCTTGGAAGGGTTAAGAAGTTACGTGGAATTTTGTGCATTGGTCCCGTTATTGGCCTCCCTTCCAACCTGCCAATAACGCTCAACACTCCCGCCTCGTGAAGGCTGCACTTGGGAGCGCTTTATACCCATACAAACGTGTAGAAGTTAAAACGTGTAATTTACCACTTTACCCACAAATACATTTAAATTATCTTTAGACAATGTAGTGATTGGTCAGTTACCTAATTTGCTGATTTTTGGTATGGTAGATAACGATGCATATACTGGTAAACAAGAAAAAAATCCGTACAACTTCAAACATAACAATATAACAAGATTCAATTTATCAGTTAATAGTGTGCAAGTGCCAAATCAACGTATAGAGTTTGATTATTCTAAAGAAAAAGATAAGTACACGTGGTTACATAACACTTTTCAAAGGAACTTGTAGTAGCTAAGAACAGAAAAAACGACATTCGACTCGACTGGGAATCGAACCACAGTCCTCTATCTTGCCGGGATAGTGCGCTTACCAATACGCCACCGAATGTCATGTCGTTCACTGCTCTTAGTTACTACTTCTAAACATTGATATTCAAATCTCCTACAAACTGGAATTCATTATTTCGATAAAGGTCATCAAATAACAAAAAAGTTCTTCGATAATGGTTGTTTTCTTCTAGCATTTGATTTGACTTCAGATAATTCATATTATTCTACATGTGGTAATTTGTTAAATCAGGGAATAGTAAGAATTAAAGGAAGATTCAAAGAAGCATTGAAAAATAGTGTGACTTGTATTGTGTATGCTGAATACGACGCAAGCATTGAAATTAATAAAATTCGTAACGTATACACCAACTTCTAAAAAAGTATATACTTATATAGCAGCAAGTTTATATCAAAGCAGAATCGATCACAATGAGTTGCTGCTTGGTAAACGTTGAAAATATGTCAGAAGGCAATTTAACCTTCTTTAGAAAGCTATTTTTTGCTGGTTTAACACCAGAAAATAAAATATTTTCGAAAGAAATAATATACAAATATCCTACATCATGTGACAAACATACAAAACAATCAAATGCGTTTGAAAACTTGGAACTTAGGCGTTTAGATAAGAATCTTATTAAGACCTTGGCAAAATTTTCAACTGTTCTTGTTAGTGGGTGAGCAACAAAGAAATTTTTACATGACTATATAACCTCTTATACCTATAACCTTAGTAATAAAATTGTCATCACCATACAAGCAGTACAAAAACAATCGTTCTACACATGTATTGCAGTCGGCATTTGTTGTGCCAAGCAGTACGAAAAAAAAGGTCTAAAAAAGTACTGTAGTAATTTCACATGTCATACAGTACTGTTTCGTTTTAATAAAGTAAAAATAGCAGAAATATAGCAGGTCATATATGATGGTTGGTGGCCTAGTAGATATAGCGTTGGTTTCCAATGCGTTAGGTCCCGAGTTCAAACCATCATCATGTTATCGACTTTGATATCATGTTATCGACTTCGTTTGTGAAAAATGTATATATATTTATTATATGTACTCTCAACATAACTTACTTTTTTTATTTAGAAATAATGACAACAAATAACAACTTAAAGGAAGAATTAAAAGACAAAAGTAAAGGTCCACATCCGATAAGTATAGAAGAATATAGAAGACGAAACAACAACAAGGGTGTTGCTGTTTTTAGATTTCCAGCAGAAGAAAATAAAAAGAAATCCAGAGGAGGAAAATTGGTTAAATTAAGAAAGCAGCAAGGTGAGCTTCATCGTTTAATCGCCATAACCGAGGACAGAAAGTTAAAAGACAAATTTAAAAACGATTTAGAAAAAATAAAAAAAGAATATAAATGTAATAAACAAAAAAATGTAATGTAACAAAAATAAAAAAAATATATTAAAAATAAAAAGTCTTGAAAAATATAAAAATACCTAAAATTGTTTTAAAAATATTCATTATTTCTTTAAAAAGAGATGGATACGAAGCAGATTATAAAACATTTAGAGAATACTTTAGATCTAAATTCTGAACTTTTTTTTAGAAACTTTAAGTATTTTGTTTAAAAAAATAATTTGGAATTTTTGTTTGAGGAAAAATATTCATTACTAAATTGTTTGGTAAAATATTCTATTTTGCAAAACATTCCTTTATCAACTGGTGTGTTAAAAGATACAATTAACTGTTGTTGAATTCTACTGATGGAAACAATTCTCGAGGCAATGAAATAGAAAAAAGTATTGTGACAGAATATGTAGAAAATGAAATAATACAAAGTGGTAGTGGTTCAAACGCTACTTATGAATTATTGTCGAAGCAGGTGAAATTTTACAAAAAATTTAATCCTAAAAGTGTGAAAATGATGTTTCGATTGAAAGATTTCGCAACTGTAAAAAATAATCCTTTAGAAACTTTAGAAAAAATGTTCGATAACGTAATAAAAGATATAATATCGAACTCTGTAGAAGGAAGTAAAATCAGTTTTTCAATTGTACTTCCAAATTCACTCACGTTAAACCTATTTGGTCTAGTTTAAGACCTATCAATCAGCTGAATGGTCAATTCATTATTGGTCTGATTTCAAATGTTAATCAATCTAATGTTAACTTTCTTGCAGATGACGTCTTACAGATGAATGCAGAAATTGTAAACTTTCCTTTTGTAGGGGGGAGGGTAAATCCTAACTTTAATAACAATATTTTATTCATTTTGTTATCAAATAAAGACTGATTATTTAAATCTTAGATATCATTTTTCAATTTTTCGTATACTTCTGGAGACAGAAGTAACATTTTGTTAAGAGAATTATTCCTATACATATTTTTCAATTAGTAAACCAATCACACCTGAAAGGACACTTCCCAATAAAGCAGGTAAAAAACCCCCTTCTTGTAGTAAGATCCTTCGTTGTCTCGGTACTGATCCGATCGTTTTGCATCAATTAACTTTCTCATACTCTTTTTATAACTGCAAAGATGATTATATATGTTTCCGCGTGGATAATGATTCCCTTTTAAAGTATTCAAAGTAATTTCACAAAGAGTTTTAATAACCTCAGGATCTGCATTTTTAATGATTGCATTTCTTAAACATGGTTTAGCTTTTTTCAAAACATATAGCATATGTTTGTTGTCCCTTAATCGTTTCATTCGTGATACCATTGTTTTTGTTTAAACTACCTGTTTAAGAATAACACGTTTCAAAGTTTTTATTGAAAATATCTGTGCGGAATCTTAAAACATCATTAATATCCTGAGTCAAATCTATTAACAAATAACTGTGAGGTGTTCGTGTAATATCCTTATATATTTTTAATAGCTCTGCACTATTATCAGGATAAACTTGTTTTGCTAGATGAATAAACTACTTTTAAACTGAATATTTGCAGTTGAGCGATATATCTCGACAAAACTTTCCTTGATGAAATATATTTTGTGTTACAAGAATCACCGAAAAGTGTCTATGATGTGATCCTTTTGTAAAGAGTTCACATACTTGTTTAGAAAATGCATTCAGCATCATATCGTCGAGCACTATTAGTATAGGTTCATTCGTACTATTCGTGAATTCGTCAGGTATTGCATCTAAATACTCAATGTTTTTAAATGATATTTGTGATGGTAAAGCATATCGCTCAGCATTACACCATAATACCTTTTTCACTTGAGGTTGTATTAGTGATGTGTTATTTAGTATAGTTTTTCTATAAAAGTTGTCTTTTCACATCCTGAAGGTCCAGAGACCATTATTGTAAAACGGTGTGTTAATACCATTTTCGTTCCAGTGATTCAGTGATTTTTATCGTTCTTTTCAAACCAATATTTATACGATTTCTAGTAGAATGAGTAGAAGACAAGTTATTAACGAATTACATAAACCTGCTCGTCGAAATTTTAAACGACGATAGTGAAGGAAATGTAATAAATACATATTGCTCAGTTTAAGTTAAAAGGTAATTAATAAATTATAATTTAAATGAATTTCCAGTAAATTTCCATATATTGTGTTTGAAATTAGGTTTTTGCTTCCATTTTACCCAATATGGCAATAAGAGTATGGTTTACTCTATATATTGAATAACTACGTATATAGAAAATTTAAATTTTTTATCTTTGTTGTTCCCTAATGATTTATCTTTTGAACTATATTTTTAGCAAAATACACTTGCATTTTACTCATACATTGAAGTTTTTCAAAATTTCTTATCAAATTTTGTATGGAAAATTGAAATGTGATTTTGCTATTCTTCTTTATGCTATGGTATAGTCACAACTGCATAACGGTACACAAAAAAATGACATCCAATCATAATGAAGAACGCAATTAAAAATATAAAAAAAAAAAAATAAAAAAAAAATTTTAAAAAATTGCATGCGTCAGAAAAGAACACTCATATGACTAACCAAATATGTATATGAAGAAAAAATATACCTATTCCAACTATATAATACGTATTAGACGGCCCTATCAGGTGTAAGTGCGTTAGTAATCTTATTCCTATTACTTTCATAACAACATGTCCCCACTTTGTTTTTGTAAAAAGTACTAAAAGTGGTATACCGCAAAGGTGAGTATGTGTTAGTAAATATGTTTCTTTTATTATTTTCACAGGGAAAGAATACATTTATTGGATCACTGTTTAGTTTTTTTTTTAGTTTAAAAATAAAACAATATTTATAATAAAATTCTTGTAAATATTTTTGCATTCAAAATTGCAAAAATAAAAAATGAATGAAAAACAAATTTTCTATGTCTAAATATATGTATGTATATAATTAAAAAAAAGAGTCGTGAAAATCAATAAAGGTTTATCCTTTTTTTATTACGGTCTTTGGGAATTTTATAGAAAAAAATGTTTACACTTTCTCCAATTGAAAATATAATCGGTCATGAATCAGGTATATTGCCTGTATAATAATGATTCACATACAGAAATGGAAATTAGGTACTATAAATTATGTAAATAAATCTATATTGTAATAGATAATAATGAAATAAATAAATGAAGATATTTTTAAAATTTCTAAAATTACTTAAAAAACATATGGACTTTTTTAAGAATTAGGTAGTTGGGTTTTTTTTTATTGAAATTCGAATTGTAGTTAATATTCTAATATGTATAGAAATTCTAAAATTTAAAATTATAATTAGATAACGGACACAACAAAATTTTTAAATAGTCATTAATGAAAAAAATTATATATTTAATAAAGATCCTTCGATGCGCTTTACCTATTTAATTCTTAAATATTCATGTGATAAGTTGGTAAATTTAGTGCAGTGATATTATTTCAAATTATTGTTGTTTCATATTAATTTTATATCTGATTTTGTTTTATTTTAAATGGGAAAAAGACACTGTATTGTTTGTGGAGAAAAACAAATTAATAGTGAAAAGAATTTCTTTGGATTTCAAAAAAATGTGAATGTGTAAGTAGTAGATATAAAAATTTATTTTCGACTAAATTGTATTCTGTTTGTAAGTATTGATTTATATTTTCAAATTTATACTTTTTTAAACAAATGTACAATGAGAGGAAATAAAGATATCGACGATAACGAGATTCAAAGACAAAATCTATATTGATCGTTATCGATTTTCAAAGTATTTCAAAGACGGACAACGATCTATAAAGAATCGTTAAAAATCGTTATCGGTCTTTAAACGAACAATTTATATTTACAATAAGCTCTATAGTCGGTACAGTGATGAATGGTGCAATGCAAAGAGGATGGCTTTACACACGACGGTCCGTGGTTCGAATCTCAAGAGTAAATTTTTCAAATTGAATCGTTTTCATATAATATAAATAAATATAAACAAAAGCAAGAAAAAAATGAAAAAAAAAAATTGTTTTTTTATGGTCTATAAATTCCGATAAAGATCTTTATCGAAATCTTTTATAGCTGACGTCGAATTTCGTGATTAAAATCGATGTCGATCTTAATCAAAACCTTGGTTTTTTCTATATAGAACTTCACGCAAATCTTTATAGTTCTTTATAGCTAGCTATATAGCTTGGTTGCACGGGAATAACCTTAATTTTGATGAAAACTAGTGGAAACAAGGACTTTCTTGTTTATCTTAGAATTTCACTTTTTGAAGTTGAGGTTAATCCTCTCGTCTCAGAAAGTAGTCTAGATAAGTTGAAGGTCCCAAAATATTTTACTTGACTTCAATGTAAGTTGTGGTTATTTCATTAAAATTAAAAGTTGAAGGTGGGTAAACTACGGATTTTCTAATCTATCTTAGAATTTCACTTTTTGAAGTTGAGGTTAATCCTCTCTTCTCAGAAAGTAGTCTAGATAAGTTGAAAGTCCCAAAATATTTTACTTGACTTCAATGTAAGTTGTGGTTATTTCATTAAAATTAAAAGTTGAAGGTGGGTAAACTACGGATTTTCTAATCTATCTTAGAATTTCACTTTTTGAAGTTGAGGTTAATCCTCTCGTCTCAGAAAGTAGTCTAGATAAGTTGAAAGTCCCAAAACATTCTACTAAACTTCAATATAATACGTGCGTGTATATTTCACAAAGAAAGAAAAAGTTGAAGACTGGTAGAGCTACGGAGGTTCTTTTCTATCCGGAAATTCACTTTTTGAAGTTGAGGTTAATCCTCTCGTCTCGAAAAGTAGTCTGGATAAGTTGAAACTCCCAAACGTCCTGCAAGCTTCACTTTTCATATATTTTTTTTACAACAATAATAAAAAAAACTAATTAATGAAATTTAAAAAATAAACTTGTAAAGGAACTAAAGCATTCCTGAGATTCAGAAATATATTTTAAATTAGTGGAATTCAAAGGAATTCAAGTATAAAGGAACTAAGCTTTCCTGAGTTTTAAAAGTATATTGTATTTTGAGTTGAGTTAGGAGAATTCAAAAGAATTCAAGTATAAAGGAAGTAAAGTTTTCCTGAGTTGTAAAAATAATATTTCTGAAGTTATCAAGAAGTTGTAAAAATATTATATTGTGAATTAATAAAATTAAGTAAGAACATTATATTAAAGTTTAATTCTAAAGATAAGAAGAAAAAGTATATCAGGGAAAATTATTGTAAAAGATCAGGATTTTTGAAATAATAAAAAGTAAAATTAAGTTGTTAAAAATTAAACTTTTCATTAATAATTAACGACGAAACCTGATACTGGAACGACGAGCAAACCCGTGCTAACCCATAAACGTCGCTATATAAATTTTGGCGTCCGAGCAGGGACTTCAAAGTTCTTTTTGGAAACAACTTTAAAGCATAGTTTAATTTACTGATTGTACAGAATATCAACAAAGATGCCTCCTAAAATGACAAATAAAACAGATGAAGACTTCAACTGGATGAATGGTCTATTAAAAAAGGAATTAATCAACGAGTGTAAAACCCGAGGACTTATAACTAGTGGAAAAATTGAAAATTTAAGAAATCGATTAATAGAGTTTTTGAAAAAAGAAAAACAAAATGCAGCAACATTTTCAAGAAATACTAGCCCTGTACAAGAAAGACAAGATTCGGTTTCAACCATACATAAAAGTTGTGAACCAGAAAATATAAGTTTTATACCTACTAATGTTTCATCGATGCCAGAGACTACTACAATACCGCAAAAATTTATAACTACACCAATTTTAATATTTACTACTGCAAATTCACCTCAGTACATGCAACCAGTATACACAACAGCAGGACTACAAATTCCTACAGCTCATCCTCAAAATTATGGGACAAACATGAGCGATAATAAAGTACAATTTAACCTTATTTCTGATGGAGATATTGTAGACAAGGTACGAAAATGGAATGTGAAATACGATCAAGGACATGATCCATTAAATTTAATCGAAAGAGTTGAAGAGTTAGCAGGTTGATATGAAATACCAGTGGATAGGCTTTCAAAAGCACTACCAGAACTGCTCACCAGAAATGCATTAATGTGGTACAGAAACAACAAACAAAATTGGAAAACGTGGGATAATTTTATACAGGATTTTAGAAGTTTCTTTTTACCACCACGATTTCATGTAAAATTAGCTGACGACATAAGAAATAGACTACAAAAACCAGGAGAACAAGCCAGAAATTATGTCACATCTATACAGTCAATGCAGCGATGGCAAGAAAATGGATCTAAAGAGGAAAAGTTGGAAAGAATATACCAGAAATTATTACCAGAATATAAATTATATATAAGACCTAAAGATTTCACAAATTTAGGAGAAATGATAAAGCTGGCTGAAGAATTTGAACAAATTAAAATAGAAGAAAAACATATGAGACCAAGATCAGAGAACAGACCACAACGTTTTAATCAACCATTACATGAAATAAAAGAATATAAAATGGCAGAATGTTGCTGGAGATGTGGAAAAGTAGGACATTTTCGAACAGAATGCCGCAATCCAGTTCGAAAGTTTTGTTTTAGATGTGGTAAACAAAATATAAGGAGTAAAAATTGGCATTGTGCCAATAATTCGAGAACTTCTGGAGAAAGGAGACGAACAACTCCCTCGGTAAATAATCAAACTAGAGAAATGGAAGATTGTAAAAAACTGATCCAGGAATTGCGAGAAGAAAATTTAAAATTGAGAGATAAAAATTAAATGAAACGTGATAGTAGACAAAAATTACCCAGTAGAAAAAATCATACGACAGTTAGAAAACAAACGAGTAAAAATTGTTGGAAACCGACAGACATAGAACAAAACCAAAATATACAAAGCAAGACAATGGTAAATGCTACAGCCTTTGCAATACAACATACAACATCAGCTACACCATCAACATCACAAAGTAGACCATTACTCACAATAAAATGTCCTAGAACACCATCACCCTCAAACTTGACGGATTCATCATCTTCACCACCGTTATCATTATCAACACCTCCGATCTCATCACCACCACTTCAATCAACAGAAAATTTAACAGAAACACCTATAGAACAGATTATTCATCAAATATATTTTTTACTAAAGAACTTAAAGCCAGGAAAATCAATGAAAAAAACTATAAAAGGAAAACCAGGGTAACCAGGAAAAACAATGGAGATTACAGTATTAAATATAAGGGAAAAAAGAAAATTTTTAAAGATGTATAATTAAGTGAATTTTTGTACTATTAGGTTTGAGAGAAGAAAAACTATGTATTGAAAAATTGTTAAATTTATGTTGTCTAAAAAATACATTATATGTATAAAAAAGTATATGTACTACATGAAAAATGTAAACACTTTTCTTTTTTTTTTTGAAGTAAGAAGGGGATGTAACGAAGTTATATTCTGCCCTATTTATTTTTAAGAAATGTATTGAAAAAGAAAAAAAAAATAAATTTTTAAGTGAAGCAAGGACTTCATAATATTTAAAATTTAAACTTAACACGCATGGAAAGTTTATTTTCCTAGACATTACCGCCATCAACGCCATCTGTTTTATAATAAGAAAATAAAAGTTTTAAGTTTGAAAAAAAACTGTTTAAAGAAAATTCTAGAATAATTTAAAAATTAAAAGCTTGAAAATTTCAATAGTGTATAAATAGAAATGCAATTTTCTTATTAGACATCAGTTGGTTTTCATAATTCAAAGTATATGTATGTTTCAAATTAAAAGTAAAAGTAATAAAAAGAGGTAAGAAAAAAATACTAAAATAACCTTAATTTTGATAAAAACTAGTGGAAACAAGGACTTTCTTGTCTATCTTAGAATTTTACTTTTTGAAGTTGAGGTTAATCCTCTCGTCTCAGAAAGTAGTCTAGATAAGTTGAAGGTCCCAAAATATTCTACTTGACTTCAATGTAAGTTGTGGTTATTTCATTAAAATTAAAAGTTGAAGGTTGGTAAACTACGGATTTTCTAATCTATCTTAGAATTTCACTTTTTGAAGTTGAGGTTAATCCTCTCGTCTCAGAAAGTAGTCTAGATAAGTTGAAAGTCCCAAAACATTCTACTAAACTTCAATATAATACGTGCGTGTATATTTCACAAAGAAAGAAAAAGTTGAAGACTGGTAGAGCTACGGAGGTTCTTTTCTATCCGGAAATTCACTTTTTGAAGTTGAGGTTAATCCTCTCGTCTCGAAAAGTAGTCTGGATAAGTTGAAACTCCCAAACGTCCTGCAAGCTTCACTTTTCATATATTTTTTTTACAACAATAATAAAAAAAACTAATTAATGAAATTTAAAAAATAAACTTGTAAAGGAACTAAAGCATTCCTGAGATTCAGAAATATATTTTAAATTAGTGGAATTCAAAGGAATTCAAGTATAAAGGAACTAAGCTTTCCTGAGTTTTAAAAGTATATTGTATTTTGAGTTGAGTTAGGAGAATTCAAAAGAATTCAAGTATAAAGGAAGTAAAGTTTTCCTGAGTTGTAAAAATAATATTTCTGAAGTTATCAAGAAGTTGTAAAAATATTATATTGTGAATTAATAAAATTAAGTAAGAACATTATATTAAAGTTTAATTCTAAAGATAAGAAGAAAAAGTATATCAGGGAAAATTATTGTAAAAGATCAGGATTTTTGAAATAATAAAAAGTAAAATTAAGTTGTTAAAAATTAAACTTTTCATTAATAATTAACGACGAAACCTGATACTGGAACGACGAGCAAACCCGTGCTAACCCATAAACGTCGCTATATAAATTTTGGCGTCCGAGCAGGGACTTCAAAGTTCTTTTTGGAAACAACTTTAAAGCATAGTTTAATTTACTGATTGTACAGAATATCAACAAAGATGCCTCCTAAAATGACAAATAAAACAGATGAAGACTTCAACTGGATGAATGGTCTATTAAAAAAGGAATTAATCAACGAGTGTAAAACCCGAGGACTTATAACTAGTGGAAAAATTGAAAATTTAAGAAATCGATTAATAGAGTTTTTGAAAAAAGAAAAACAAAATGCAGCAACATTTTCAAGAAATACTAGCCCTGTACAAGAAAGACAAGATTCGGTTTCAACCATACATAAAAGTTGTGAACCAGAAAATATAAGTTTTATACCTACTAATGTTTCATCGATGCCAGAGACTACTACAATACCGCAAAAATTTATAACTACACCAATTTTAATATTTACTACTGCAAATTCACCTCAGTACATGCAACCAGTATACACAACAGCAGGACTACAAATTCCTACAGCTCATCCTCAAAATTATGGGACAAACATGAGCGATAATAAAGTACAATTTAACCTTATTTCTGATGGAGATATTGTAGACAAGGTACGAAAATGGAATGTGAAATACGATCAAGGACATGATCCATTAAATTTAATCGAAAGAGTTGAAGAGTTAGCAGATTGATATGAAATACCAGTGGATAGGCTTTCAAAAGCACTACCAGAACTGCTCACCAGAAATGCATTAATGTGGTACAGAAACAACAAACAAAATTGGAAAACGTGGGATAATTTTATACAGGATTTTAGAAGTTTCTTTTTACCACCACGATTTCATGTAAAATTAGCTGACGACATAAGAAATAGACTACAAAAACCAGGAGAACAAGCCAGAAATTATGTCACATCTATACAGTCAATGCAGCGATGGCAAGAAAATGGATCTAAAGAGGAAAAGTTGGAAAGAATATACCAGAAATTATTACCAGAATATAAATTATATATAAGACCTAAAGATTTCACAAATTTAGGAGAAATGATAAAGCTGGCTGAAGAATTTGAACAAATTAAAATAGAAGAAAAACATATGAGACCAAGATCAGAGAACAGACCACAACGTTTTAATCAACCATTACATGAAATAAAAGAATATAAAATGGCAGAATGTTGCTGGAGATGTGGAAAAGTAGGACATTTTCGAACAGAATGCCGCAATCCAGTTCGAAAGTTTTGTTTTAGATGTGGTAAACAAAATATAAGGAGTAAAAATTGGCATTGTGCCAATAATTCGAGAACTTCTGGAGAAAGGAGACGAACAACTCCCTCGGTAAATAATCAAACTAGAGAAATGGAAGATTGTAAAAAACTGATCCAGGAATTGCGAGAAGAAAATTTAAAATTGAGAGATAAAAATTAAATGAAACGTGATAGTAGACAAAAATTACCCAGTAGAAAAAATCATACGACAGTTAGAAAACAAACGAGTAAAAATTGTTGGAAACCGACAGACATAGAACAAAACCAAAATATACAAAGCAAGACAATGGTAAATGCTACAGCCTTTGCAATACAACATACAACATCACCTACACCATCAACATCACAAAGTAGACCATCACTCACAATAAAATGTCCTAGAACACCATCACCCTCAAACTTGACGGATTCATCATCTTCACCACCGTTATCATTATCAACACCTCCGATCTCATCACCACCACTTCAATCAACAGAAAATTTAACAGAAACACCTATAGAACAGATTATTCATCAAATATATTTTTTACTAAAGAACTTAAAGCCAGGAAAATCAATGATAAAAACTATAAAAGGAAAACCAGGGTAACCAGGAAAAACAATGGAGATTAAAGTATTAAATATAAGGGAAAAAAGAAAATTTTTAAAGATGTATAATTAAGTGAATTTTTGTACTATTAGGTTTGAGAGAAGAAAAACTATGTATTGAAAAATTGTTAAATTTATGTTGTCTAAAAAATACATTATATGTATAAAAAAGTATATGTACTACATGAAAAATGTAAACACTTTTCTTTTTTTTTTTGAAGTAAGAAGGGGATGTAACGAAGTTATATTCTGCCCTATTTATTTTTAAGAAATGTATTGAAAAAGAAAAAAAAAATAAATTTTTAAGTGAAGCAAGGACTTCATAATATTTAAAATTTAAACTTAACACGCATGGAAAGTTTATTTTCCTAGACATTACCGCCATCAACGCCATCTGTTTTATAATAAGAAAATAAAAGTTTTAAGTTTGAAAAAAAACTGTTTAAAGAAAATTCTAGAATAATTTAAAAATTAAAAGCTTGAAAATTTCAATAGTGTATAAATAGAAATGCAATTTTCTTATTAGACATCAGTTGGTTTTCATAATTCAAAGTATATGTATGTTTCAAATTAAAAGTAAAAGTAATAAAAAGAGGTAAGAAAAAAATACTAAAATAACCTTAATTTTGATAAAAACTAGTGGAAACAAGGACTTTCTTGTCTATCTTAGAATTTTACTTTTTGAAGTTGAGGTTAATCCTCTCGTCTCAGAAAGTAGTCTAGATAAGTTGAAGGTCCCAAAATATTCTACTTGACTTCAATGTAAGTTGTGGTTATTTCATTAAAATTAAAAGTTGAAGGTTGGTAAACTACGGATTTTCTAATCTATCTTAGAATTTCACTTTTTGAAGTTGAGGTTAATCCTCTCGTCTCAGAAAGTAGTCTAGATAAGTTGAAAGTCCCAAAACATTCTACTAAACTTCAATATAATACGTGCGTGTATATTTCACAAAGAAAGAAAAAGTTGAAGACTGGTAGAGCTACGGAGGTTCTTTTCTATCCGGAAATTCACTTTTTGAAGTTGAGGTTAATCCTCTCGTCTCGAAAAGTAGTCTGGATAAGTTGAAACTCCCAAACGTCCTGCAAGCTTCACTTTTCATATATTTTTTTTACAACAATAATAAAAAAAACTAATTAATGAAATTTAAAAAATAAACTTGTAAAGGAACTAAAGCATTCCTGAGATTCAGAAATATATTTTAAATTAGTGGAATTCAAAGGAATTCAAGTATAAAGGAACTAAGCTTTCCTGAGTTTTAAAAGTATATTGTATTTTGAGTTGAGTTAGGAGAATTCAAAAGAATTCAAGTATAAAGGAAATAAAGTTTTCCTGAGTTGTAAAAATAATATTTCTGAAGTTATCAAGAAGTTGTAAAAATATTATATTGTGAATTAATAAAATTAAGTAAGAACATTATATTAAAGTTTAATTCTAAAGATAAGAAGAAAAAGTATATCAGGGAAAATTATTGTAAAAGATCAGGATTTTTGAAATAATAAAAAGTAAAATTGAGGTTGTTAAAAATTAAACTTTTCATTAATAATTAACGACGAAACCTGATACTGGAACGACGAGCATACCCGTGCTAACCCATAAATAATCTTATACTTGGCAAAAAATGAAAGTTAGTTTTGCAACGCAAGTTTTCCGTCACACCTGCAGTTCAGCAATATTAACTGCATATGAATTAGGCCTTTTCTCAGTGCATACGTCAGGGAAGACTTTGGCTACTGCCAAGTTTTTCAAATTTCTCAACAACATCTTTGATATTTTAAATTCAAAAAATTATTTTGATAAAAATTTGAAAAAGCAAGGTATAAAAAGAAATAATACAATTGCAGTTAATTACCTTAAAGAGGCAATTGAAACATTTAACTCACTTCAGAACAGTAATAAATTATCTAAAACTTATTGTTTTCAAGGGTTTGTTCAAACCCTGCAATGTCGCTGTTTCGATCAAATTTTTTGAAACATATCTATTGTGGTTTCTGCGAGAGGAAACGAGACATTCATTAACTGTGTGGTGCAAATAATTAGTGAATAAAGTATAGAATAAGAAAAGTACTGAAGAAACTGTCAAAAGTAAAGAATATATTGAAATAATGAAATAAAAATAAGAGTTTCAAATAAAAGTAGGTACGGAATTTCGATTTTTTATATTATCAAGTCAATTTTACTTTCTATATATGTATATATATTTATAAATGTATATATCATAGTATCTATAGGTATAATATAACAATAGAAAAAACGAATATTCTATATTTCAAAAAAAATTGTTTCAAAGCAAATAAATATTTTGATCAAATAAAAAAAAAATTTAAAAATATAAATAACGGCAACAATGTAATCATTATTAATTTTTGTTATACCTAAATTTTTAAGAGAAATTTGGAAAAGCAATCATAATGTATGACGTCATAAAATACTATCAAAAAATAAAAATGTAACGTCAAAGTTTTGTTGTTGTATTCGTTATTACAAATTGAGTTTATACTGGTTTTGTTCTAAGCTAACAAAGCTGCAGGATTAAAAAATGAAAGCTTCCACTGGGATGCGAGAAGAATTTTTGAAAAAATTATTTTTATAGATTTGTACTAAAGCCAAGTCTTATTAGTTTCTATAATCATTGATTATACTTATATTAAAATTATTTTAAAAAATTAGAACTTTGCAGATAAGTTGTTTTTAAAAACAACCACAGAATTATTTATTACAAAGTACAAATATGTATGTATGTACTCGTACACATTATACAATAACTACAGGTATTCTACATGAAAAAAAGCTTCTTCTTCCATGCTGTAGCTTTATTTTTTATATGCATGCTGAACCTGAGAAAGCCTTCTTTCCTGCTTGTTCTGCCTAAGATGAATGTGAAGAAGTATCTCTAGAGTCTTCAGCATGTAAGAAGTGAGACTAATGGGTCTGAAGTCCTTAGCGGATTTATGCCCTCTTATTCCAGCCTTTGGTATAAAAACCACTTGTACACATCTCCAGTTCGAGTGTACATGCCCGAGCCACATACATGACCTAAAAATTACTAATAACCAAGGAACTCTAAGCATAACTGGGTATATGCCATCTGGTCCTGGTGAGCCTTATGGCTCGAAAGTGCTAATCGCCCAGGAAATCCTTTCCTTGGTAATTAGCCTTCCTATACTTGCCCATTCCATAACTTAGTTTTTCGAAGCACTCCCCTATGGTTGACTGCCTTCGCAACCCCGCAAGTAAGTTTTCATTAGTGTTTCTAGGGATTCTTCCGCAGACTCTGTTCACGTTCCATCCTCCTTTGTAGTGAAAGTAGGACATGTTCTCTCTTTGGACAGGATTCTGCATAACTTGGCTGAATCCCCTAAATTTTCAATGAATCGTATCCCTTCCACTCTTTTTTTGGCTTTCTTAAGGAATTTCTGGTATAGCTTCAAGGTATCCTTATAAGGTTGCCAGTTATTATGTTTATAGCCAGCGTTTAAAATCTTCTCGTCCTTTTTCTTAGAACCGTAATCTCTTTATTCAATGGTGGTAAAGTTTTTTTGCTGCGTTTCACTGGACACGAGACTTTGAACGCCACTCTCATGGCTCTTTCAAAGGACTCTACTCTTGTGTCCAGTTCATCCGCTGTTTTAAATCTTTCGGTCAGATTGAGTTTACTTTTGAAAACCTTCCAGCCGATTCTTCTTGGATCACTGAAGGGTTCAGGTATTTCTATTTTCAGATTTACACTGAACAGTATATACCTGTGGTCGGAAAACGAGTCTTTTTCATTCCTTCCATTATTCATTCTGTTATCTATTTTGAAATTGTTCTTATATGTGCGTAATGTAACGTTCAAAATCAAAAAGGTATCAATTCAATGGTACCATTTTGTAATTTCCCTTAATACGAACTTTGAACTCATTTTCAACCCTCTTTTATAGTAGTGTTTTGTTTTGTAGAACTTGGAGAAGTTTTCCCGCATCCAACTTCATCTTGGGCAACCAAATGCGAGCCTTTGGTTTCCTCGGAATATCTTTAGCTAGAATAAACTTGAGCTTCAAGCCCCCCGGCAGCCTCTGGAAACTTCCGATGAGTTGTAGGCCTGTACAGCTACCCGTTACTTGTCAAGAGATAGTCTATGACCATTTCTAACAGTTTTGCTTCATTTGAAGTCCAAGCCTCTGCTATTAAAGATCCTCCAGTGGAAAACTCATCCACCAGAGCGACCTGCAGCCTGAGCATAACCACCTCACTTAGCAGCCGCTTTGCTTGTTAATTTGTTGAACCAGTAAACATAGGCTCCGTGGAAGATTTCCTCTTCTTTGTCTTCCGGTTCATCTTTTCCTGATACATATTTTGCTTCAAAGACTCCTGCTTCTTTGCAGAATCGGCCTTACCCTTCTCTAATTAGGGAACTTGGCTTTGATATACCGTTGCCTGAACAGTGCGCCTTTGGATTTAATTTTTTTCTTTTTTCTTTGTTTTTAGGTCACTATGATTGGTGACCCTATTTTTAAGATCAGACGATTAAGTTTGAGTACTATGGCTGGTATTCACCTCTTGCTTAGAGGTGAGAGTACCTTCACCTAAAGAAACAATAGCATCCGAAGATGCTGTTTTGTTTATAATTTTGTTTGAGGACTCCATAAATGTTCCCACGAGTATGCCCGGAAAAAAGGGTTCACCAAGCAGAGCCGGCATACAGCAGTAAATCACTTATACATCTGACCTTGCCTGAGCGTCAGAGGGGATCGTTCGCGACCAGCTAATTTGCCACCTGCTGGCTAAGCAGCCGTTCAGCACGGTAACCTACACACTTTCAGCTTAGGTGGGATTTGTAGGGTTTACTATCTTTGTGCTTAGCTTAGTCTGATATCTCCGAACTGATCTGTTCGACAAGGGTGACTCTACTGGAATAACAACTTTTAGTCCTTAGTTCTCAGATATATGCAAGACAAGGTGCAAGCACATCGAAGAGGGTAAAAATATTTATCACAGAAATATTTTTCGTGTAAAGTGAATATAATTTCGTGTAAAATTAGTTGGTTGATGTCTATGATTTGACATTTACTTTACATATTCAAAACAAGAATCTTATTTTCATGTACAGTGTAGTCCTTGTATTTATAATAATTCTTGTATATATAATTTATAATTTATATGAAAAGTTGCAAAGGTGTAGTTTAAAAACATAAAAGTTGTCGTCAACATCAAATGTAAAATGTTTTTTCGTTTTTATGCTGTTTTCACGCACTTTAACTTAAAATATAACTTTATGTTTTACTCTTTCACTCCTATGTGAAATGTATGTGAAATTATCTATACTTTATCCACTAATTATTTGCACCACAGCGCTTATGGAAGACTTCATTTTTACCCAGTGTCGTTACATTTAATAGCAGTATATTAAACTACTCATACCCCAATCTGTTAAGTATATGTGCAATGAGACGCTGGAAAATAGAGTTATATAAGCATTTATGTAAGATCTATATTACAATATAGAACACGCATGCTGTGTAACCTCTTTTCCATGAAGTGCGATCAAGCACCTTTTGTTACATAAAATATATTAACTAAGATGATCATAAATCATACCCTTAACGGTTGTTATCCTTTAACCTTCTTTCCAAGAAATATTAAATCTATGAATTAAACTGTAAAGTATAAACTGTATTTTATGTAACAGAGTATGTAGTATTATTTTTGGGATCCGGAAAATTCATCGCCAGCAATTCTTCGCCAGCAATTCACCGCCAGCAATTCTTCGCCAGCAATTCATCGCCTCAACAATTCATCGCTACAGCAATTCACCGCCGAGTTGCTGGCAAAGAATTGCTGGCGGTGAATTGCTGTGGCGATGAATTGTTGAGGCGATGAATTGCTGGCGAAGAATTGCTGGCGGTGAATTGCTGGCAAAGAATTGCTGGCGATGAATTTTCCTAGACCCATTATTTTTACTTAAGGAAAAAGTATATATAAGAACTTATTAGAAAATAAGATTGGAATTGTATTTTAGACTCAAATAAGTTAAGACTCTTTTTTGTCACTACTATATCGCTGAATAAATTTATATTTTTTAAACTTTGAATTTCGAGTTTTATAATTGGCGCAGTCGGTAGGATATCTCAAAAATCGTGAGATATCTTTTTAAG
Organism: Bombylius major; assembly: GCA_932526495.1. Classification (NCBI taxonomy): domain Eukaryota; kingdom Metazoa; phylum Arthropoda; class Insecta; order Diptera; family Bombyliidae; genus Bombylius; species Bombylius major. The sequence continues at coordinate 22,828,861 of OW052043.1, forward strand.
AAATTTAAAGAATAAAAACGTTTTTCGAGTAAATGATTTTAAATTCACTTGGAATCGTGATTTAAAGTGATGTGGTGCAATAAGGACGAATTTAAAAAAAAAAAAAATAATAATAATAATAATAAGCTTAAAGGTTAAAAAAACTTTTATAACATATACTTTTTAAAAATTGATTAAAAAGCCTCTGTAACTACGATGATATTCAAGTAAAGAGTTGTTCGAGGACGTTTCGAAAGTTTCTCAGTAACTTTCTTTGTTCTTTAAATTCATATTTTTCGAAAATTCCATCATATTTAATTATTTTCAAGAAAGGGATCGATTCTAGACAGGAAGCATTCTATTCACTCATCCCAAATCCGAAAACCCCATGTAAATCCGTTCACGTTTACTACCCTAAAACTCTTTTCAAAATTTAAATTACGTCACGAGAAACACTCTTACCCACAAAGGAAAAAGTAAGTGGATAAAAAGTATATAAAAAAGAATTATATATATTGTTAGAGTTTATCAAAATTTTCATTTGTAATGTACTTAAATAGTTGTACAGTAGTGTACTTATAATAATTGTCATTTTGACGTTACTGTCATTGGTGTGATTTACACTATCAGTCAAATGATGTATACATCATTCAAGGTCATAAATGTTTAGGCAAGAGTGGTGAGGCGAATTGAGGGGTAGCACATCAGCGATGTACCGAGAAATTTCATCAGTCAATTTGACATTTTCTCTATTCCTTTTCGTATTTTTTTCATTTCTCTTTCATTTACATTCGGCCGTGCTTCAGGGAAATGGTTAAGAGTGTTGTTTTTTTAAATTTAAAAAACTGAATTTGAAAATTATGTTAAAGCTTTGAATTTAAAGTAAGTAAAATTCATTAATTCAATTAAATTAAGTAAAAAATACTCAGATTTTTATCAAGAAAAGCTAATTTAAAACATATTTAAATACAGAAACGGAAATAAAATGATAATAACGATTTATCAAAAATATGATTTATTGTATAACAGACGTCATCCAGATTACTCAAACAAAATTAAATGGAATGATGCGTTTTATGAAATTATTAATGAATTAAAGCTTATTTGCAATTTAAAAATGTTTTTTTCTGTAAAAATGTCCAATAAACTTGCGATGGAATAATAACGAATGAGGAATAAAAGAAAATGTATAATAACAGTCATTTTGATGTATACATCATTTGACTGACTGTGTAAATACGAGAGTCAGTCAGAAAGCAAATTCAAAGCAAAACGTCAAAAGGACGTAAGTCATTTGACTGATAATGTAAATCCCACCATTCTTGAATCTTGACACTTTATGTAAATAAATTCTTTCTTCTCTTTTTGTACGTCGATGGAGTAGGTTGCTCTAGAAGCTAAGTACACGGAACTAATAATTTTGTATTATATTGTAAATTTTTTTATAATTAAGTAATCATTAAATAAATTTTAGCCTTGCAACAAAATAACCAACATATATACATATAAATAAAATAAAAGAAAATAGTGAGAAAAGTTTTGTGTTTGTTCAAATAAAAAATTTTTTTTTGTGATATATTATATGTTTGTGAAATTAAATTGAATTATTTTACAAAAAAAAAAAAAAAGAAGGAAAAACACTAATTTTCCAAAAGTACAAATTTTATTAGATTGTAATAAATAAAAATTATACACTTTGAATTAGTTGTACTACATATATCCTAAAAGTTTTAAATGATAAAAATGCTATAAAGTGCTTTGGCGGTAACAACAAATACAACAGGTATGTTAAGTTTATCTATAGAACCCCTTAAATATATAGAAAAATTGCCGGAATTCAGTGGTAGGACCGAGGAACTGACAACCTTTGTGGATGCAGTAGATGACCTCATGCCAACCTTTTTAAAATATGATGCAAATTCACAGAAAATATTATACACTATAATTAAGTCTAAAATTATTGATAGAGCTAGAACAGTTATAGAAATACATAACCACATAAAAAAGTGGATAGATTTAAAAGAAGTCCTTTATAATAGTTTTTCAGACCAACGTACTTCATTTCAGTTATATGATGAATTACGAGGGATTAATTTTAAGAATAATACCTTAAGTTTTTATAACGAAATTCAATGTGTGCTTCGCAATTTAAATAATAAAACAAATATTGAGTGTAAAAAAGCAAATGTATCTGAAACAGACACAAAAGAAAAAATTAAAAATAATATACAAATAGGGCTCCAAATTTTTAAAAATAAAATAACGGAACCTATGAAATCCATATTAATAAGTAGAAATCCCGAATCTATAGAAGAAGCATTAAGGATTCTCAGTGATGGTGGTTACCTTTATCAAGACAAAAAAAGCACAACAATGCAAAATAAAAGTAAGCAAAACCACCATCTTCAGTATCCAAGTAATATAGCGCACCCTCAAAGTTACCAATTTTCGCGTAATGTTTATCAACCTCAACCTGTTAATAGATACAGGAACGGGAGGGACAATAATTCAGCGTTTTCCAGAAACTCACGGTACAATAATAACCCTTTTAATCAACGGAATAATTTACCCCCTCCTGAACCTATGGATGTAGATCTTTCCACAAATTCTAGGACGTATTTTTCAAGGCCTGTGCAAAAATTTTCCTTTAATTGCCTCGGAAACTTCAGACCAAACAGTGAATTACCTTATATAAAAATCGAAAATAAAATAAGGCCCTTAAAATTTATAATAGACACTGGCGCTTGTATGAGCATTATCAATGAAAAAATTTGCAACCCTAAATACATAATTAAAGCAGATCCAATTGTACTTAAAACATTAAAACATTATGTAGTATGTGATAAGCAAGTAGAAATTCCAAGTTTTAATGAATTCGGTGATAACCAAACGTTAAAATTCTTAGAAACTAATTTCCATGATAAATATGATGGTCTCATAGGAAATAATATTTTAATAGCCCTTGAAGCTAGTATAGATTATAAAAATAAATGTATAATAACAAAAAATGAAACCCGAATCCCATTATTCTTCAACGAAAATGAAGAACGTCAATATGAAACATATAACACTTTTAGTGCAGTTCAAGACAATCAAAGACATATCCCTATACCAAAACGTCCCTTGAATATATACAAAACCCAAATTATAATAAAAAAGGGAAAACAAAACCACACCGAAACAAAAAAAATTTTCAATAGAAAACGTCTCATTTTTACAAGTATCGAACCCAACGAGAAACACTTTTTATACATTCTTAACAACCACATGCCTAAACGGGGACTCGTGGGTGTATATATTGAAGAGTTGGACTTGTTTAAAATATTTCAAGAAACTTTCATTAAATGGAGAAACGACAGAACTCCAGTTAGAATACATAAAGTTTCGAAAATATTACATGACGTCAACAATCGATCAGAACTTCAGAATACTTAAAGAACACAACAACAATAATCACAGGGGCATAAATGAAGTTTACACAGAATTAAAAAATTTTATATATTTTCCTAAATTTAAAGATGAAATACAAAGGGTAATCAATAATTGCCACGTTTCCCGTATAACCAAGCTATACAGATAGCGATAAAGTTATATAAAGATTTGCGTGAAGTTCGTTATAGAAAAAATCAAGTTGGTGTTGAAGATCGACATCGTTTTCTAAAGCCAGTTCTAGTAATACATTCAGGAAGCTTTAACGATCTACAACGTTAACGCTAAATTATTCATGTAAAAAACTATAAAGGAATATTCATCGACGCTTCACGGACTTCCTAGATGATAAAAAAATATTTTAAAAATTTTATTTTTATTTTCTCATATTTTGTAGCGTTTTTTTATTATTGTGACTTTTTTTTGTATAAATATTTTTTTTTTGCATTAGAAAATTTCAATTAGAGTTATTTTTACCTATTGTGTATTTTTATCCGTATCGAGGTTCGATCCCGTAGTGCTCCGGGTACTAAGCCACAGCTTTCTCCTTACGCTATTCCACTCTCTTACTTTTGTTAGTTAGTTGCGGTATATAAATATACAAACACTTACGTCAATACTGTCGTTATGTACCTAGAACCATCGATATAGGAATTTATCGTGAAAATTTTGGACTCTATACATCGTTGTGTAGCTTTGCCGAACGTTGAAGTCCGTTAAAGTTACTTTTTCTGCTATAACAGTCGTTATATATATAGTAAAATAAATGAGCCTTATTTTTAGTGAATGTAAAGTTGAACTAGAAATCAAACACTAATTTCACTTTTGAGTTAACTTTATTTTTACTTTAATTATAATTTTTAAATTACAATTTTGATCTTAATTGGATCACTGTTCACTCTAAGACTGAATTTTTGATTTTTGTTATTTCTTAAAGAAACCTCGCTTTCTATTTTCCAGAATTTACTTAACATGAATTAGGTTTCAGTTTACTAAAATTTACTTGAAAGAGGAAATGCGAATTTTGCACTTTTTGTGGGAAAGATAGAATTTTGGATTTTTGTGAGAAACTTTTTGTGGGAAATATGGAATCTTAAAATTTTGTTAGAAAATGAACATCACGTTGAAGTAAACAACTTTTGCATGTGATGATGGGATTATATTACTATTATATTACTATATATATTATTATTACAGCATTAATCTGTCAAAAAGACACTTAACAGTCTTTCTAAGTACATACATGGAACGACATAATATAATATATGTATTTTAATTAAATGGTGATGCAAAATAAAATAGTTTCTATAAATTGGAACACTTTAAATTTCATTATATAATATTAATAATAAATTTATAATAATAAAATATAATTTTTCGCAATTTTAATACAAAGTTATTACAATTTTAACACGTGCCGTAAAAAAGAAACGTCAAACTTTTAAAAACAAAACGTTCGTGAAGCCGCTTTATTTATCGTGACGATTTGCTGAGTGTAATAATTAATATCTAGCGCCTCTTTGTAGCTTTGAATTACTTTAAGCGTCGATATCGAATGTTCGTTATTGAATCGTGAAAAAGCTTTACCTATATTTTTCTTCAAAAGGCTATATTGTTCGTTAAACTTTTTTTCTGAAAATGTTTTAAAAAAATAAAGTCGATATTCAACGTTATTTGCCTAGATTTGTCTTTAACGATGAATGAAGACACTTGACAAACCCTGCCAAATAGTTCATATGGACATTTGGTTCTATCGAAAAGACAAATTCTATCTTACACTTATAGATAAATTTTCTAAATATGCACAGGTAATCCCCATTAGATCAAGAAACTGGATAGATCTAAAAAATGGATTAATTCAGTATATAGGAATAGCTGGTAAGCCTCAAAAGATAGTGACAGATAACGAAAGAGGTTTTGATAGCTTAAATTTACGAAATTTTTAAAAAAATGAAAATATACAGATTCATTTTACCACACCTGGTCTACATACGAGAAATTCTGACATTGAAAGATTCCACAATACCTTGAATGAGCATATAAGGCTCCTTAAAGTTCAAGAAACGTTAAATAAATGCCCGAATGAGGAAGACTTAGTTAGCTTAGCATTAAAATATTATAATAATACCTATCATTCAAGTCCTGGACAAAAGCCTATAGATTTTCATACTGGTAAAATCTCGCATGATGAATATGCAAAAATTCACAAAAAACAAAAATTATTTAAAGAAAACAGAATTAAATACCATAATAAAAGTAGGAAAGAAGTGAATTTAAATCCAAAATATGTCAAAAATCCACAAAGAAACAATAAACTAGATCCGATAAATATATCAAAAGTACTTACTCCCCATAATGATACTCACTACAAAGATCCCCGAAATAAATTTATTTATAAATCACAATTGAGTAAAAAAAAGAAATATCAATAGTAACAAAAATTTCTTTCATTTCCCTAGGTTTTATCCTTTTAATACTGATTGTACCAACCTTTCAACAATTCATCGAAATAACAGAAATAAACAATGGAAATGGGTTCACCCTAATTCGACTTGACGAAGTCAAAATTATCCAGAATTATACTAAAGTAATTCATCAAGTTAATTTAACTGCACTTCAAGTTAGTATTCAATCAATCGAAAACACCATTATTAATACGTCACTACCAATCCCACATTCTCTTAAATATAAATTAGAAAATCTAAAAAATGAATTTACAAAGTTATTACCTCACAAAATAAAAAAAAGAGGACTGATAAACATTTTGGGTAGTGCCTTACATTTTATCGCCGGAACAATGGATGCTGATGATGCTCAAGAAATAGCAATTCGTTTTAAAGCAATTGACAAAGGTAACCACGAAATTATAAGATTAAGAACCATAAATAGTCAAATAAAAGTCAATGAGCAATTATCAAAAGAAATGAACAAAATAACAGAACACATAAATACCCAACAAACTCTAATACAAAACAAAATAAATGTTCTAGAAAAAAGTTTATATGGATTAGATATTAAGTTTGAAGAAAATATTGTATTTAGTCACCTAAGCGAAAATATTGATATACTAATGAATTATGTTCAAAATATTAAAGAAATAATATTGTTAAGTAGGTTAGAAATATTAAGTAAAGATATCTTAACGTACGAAGAAGTAGAAACCTATAATATTAATATTGAAAAAATAAAATACATTAAACTAAGTGTAGCACAAATGAATAACCTAATTCTTTTTATAATTCAGATACCAAATTTTGCAACTCAAAAATTCTTTAAAATGTTAATAGAACCAATTCCAAATAAAGACAAGAACTATCAAATTGTAACACCATATAAGAATGTTTTAATAGAAAATAAGAAGGTATATAAAATACCAGGAAAAAATAATAATGTAATTAAATATCTACAACCAATAGGCGATAAGTGTATAAGTAATATATTTAACAATGATCTCATTAATTGTAATTTTGAACTTAATAAAAAAAGAGAAATAAAGCAAATTACAGAAAATATAATTGTAACCAAAAATATTAATATAACGACATTATTTCACACATGTAATGATCAATATGAAATAAATATTACTAATAACAATATAGTAAGATTTGAAAACTGTGAAATAAATATTGAAAATGTAAAATTTGAAAATAAAATCTCAACATATATGGAGCACATAATACTACCAAATACAATAAAAAATATTCAATATAATCAATAAAGTGTTGAATAACTATACAATAGAAAAAATCCATGTACAAAATATTGGAAACATCAAAGAAATAAAAGAAACAAAAAGTCAAAACATAAAATCACAATACATAAGTATAACCACTGATACATTAATAATTGTTAGTTAAGTATTAACAAAGTTGTATAAGTAGAAGATGCCCAACGTCCATATATCCTCATGGCACTCAAAATTTTTGATCTGGGGCGTGATATCACACCCCACAACATGTTGCTTATACATTTGTTTCTAATAGTCATGTTTATAATGATATTCAGTAGCAATTATCAACAATTTTACTCATCGTATCAACATTTTAATCATGAACAAAAGGCAGTAGAATCGAGAAAGTTTAGAACAGACGCACAAGTAGAGTGCGGTAAAGTAGGAATAAATTCTTTACACAAATGTTGCTTAGTTTGAATTTTTTTACTATACCTATATTAAAATTAAAAACAACAAGTAACATTAAATATGAATTGTTGGTATTCTCGCTATATATATAGCTATAGCTATATACATACATAATTCTAACATACACACATTCGAGCCATACTTTATTGCGTTGTTTTCAAATTATAAGTAAAAATTTTTAAAACCATATTATTATTATATTGACTTGAAGAAATTTGAAATTTTTTTCGTTTTTCTTATTTTTGTTGTTGTTGTATTGAAATCCAGTTTTAACCAAATTTTGTCTTTCTTTTTAAACTTGCAGGTATAAATGCATTTTATAATTTTCTATTTTCATTGAAAATTCGCATATAATTTTGAAAAAAAGTTATTTCATATTTTTTGTGGAAAGATATGTAATTTGTCAGTTTTGCACTATTATATTTCGGACTTTTAAACTGATTTTCCAGTCCTTGAGTTCAAAAGCAAGTTATTTTTCTTTCATTGTGAACCCAAAATTATGCATTTAGCCTATTTTTCCAGCATACCTTTTTAAAGATCAGTTTTAAAATATGTACCTATACATACATATGAGAATTTTTAAAATTCTTTTTATCAAAAGTCGTTTTTTTTGCAATAGATATATATGTATTTTAGTGTAAAAATATGACATAGGGAGAATACCCAGTAACGAGCCCCCTTAAGGAAAATTTTTGCCTTTTCCTTATACCACGGATAAAGTATTTAAATAATAGTTCCAACCAAGAGCAAAATAAACTTTCTGAAGGGTCTAGATTTGCAATTTAAAAATACCCAAATGGGTTGCAAAATAAACCTAAAATTTAAATTATGTATTTTTATTTAAAAATGTTACATTTATATTGAAATATAGGTAGGTGAGTATTTAATGAGCTTTCTACTTCTGTGAAAGTACATTAATTTTTGTATTTTTACTTGATATATTTTTTTCAACCGACCATGAACAATGCTTCCGTATCAGTACCGTCAGAAGGAATTCTAAAAATTTCTTTCTATGAGTAGCACATGGATTACTTTCGCAAAACCAATCGCTGTGATTTTCACTTTTGTTTGTAAATTTTCTTTCCCTCATCAAATTCACAAACTTCTCTCCAAAGTTTCCCACTAACAGTATCAGAACCAGGGAATTTGAAAATCTTCAAACCAGGACACGATCTTCTTGATTTTCCGCAGTGTTTTATACTACACTTTACAGCACTTAATCTGGTATCCATACCAAATTTATAAACGAAGAAAATAGTTTTGAAAAAAACTGGTCTTTGAATACTACCTATATAATTTATTCCCCAAGAAAATACCAAAAATAATAGAAAAGGAGTTTTGAAAAAAACTGATTTTTAGAATCTTCAATCCGCAAAATAACCACACCAATCAAGCATTCAAAAAAGAATAAAATAAATATCGACAAAATTTGGTTAAAACTGGATTTCAATATAACAACAACAAAAATAAGAAAAACGAAAAAAATTTCAAATTTCTTCAAGTCAATATAATAATAATATGGTTTTAAAAATTTTTACTTATAATTTGAAAACAACGCAATAAAGTATGGCTCGAATGTGTGTATGTTAGAATTATGTATGTATATAGCTATAGCTATATATATAGCGAGAATACCAACAATTCATATTTAATGTTACTTGTTGTTTTTAATTTTAATATAGGTATAGTAAAAAAATTCAAACTAAGCAACATTTGTGTAAAGAATTTATTCCTACTTTACCGCACTCTACTTGTGCGTCTGTTCTAAACTTTCTCGATTCTACTGCCTTTTGTTCATGATTAAAATGTTGATACGATGAGTAAAATTGTTGATAATTGCTACTGAATATCATTATAAACATGACTATTAGAAACAAATGTATAAGCAACATGTTGTGGGGTGTGATATCACGCCCCAGATCAAAAATTTTGAGTGCCATGAGGATATATGGACGTTGGGCATCTTCTACTTATACAACTTTGGTATTAATTACACTTTACTTATATTTAAAAATTAAAAAACCCAAAAATAACATGAACATAAAAATTCCTGAACACAGTACTCGCCAGGAGTCGAGTCTTAGGGATGGGGAAGTTAAATCAGCATTTATGTAAGATCTATATTACAATATAGAACACGCATGCTGTGTAACCTCTTTTCCATGAAGTGCGATCAAGCACCTTTTGTTACATAAAATATATTAACTAAGATGATCATAAATCATACCCTTAACGGTTGTTATCCTTTAACCTTCTTTCCAAGAAATATTAAATCTATGAATTAAACTGTAAAGTATAAACTGTATTTTATGTAACAGAGTATGTAGTATTATTTTTAATTAAGGAAAAAGTATATATAAGAACTTATTAGAAAATAAGATTGGAATTGTATTTTAGACTCAAATAAGTTAAGACTCTTTTTTGTCGCTGAATAAATTTATATTTTTTAAACTTTGAATTTCGAGTTTTAGATTTATAGAGAAAAACACAATAACAGCCACCTCTTTGTTCTCGCCAGTAACACAGTTGTACGGTGACTAATTAATTATTTTTCATTCTTGTATTTCAAGTGCGCATGAAATTGTTCATTTATTTTTACCTTCTTCTTCATTATTCATTTTGTTATTTTTCTTCATCCAGAATATAGGGGAAAGACCCAGTAACGATCCAACCGCAAGTAACAAACCGTTGGCTTTATTTTACTCTATATAGTATATTTGAATTTTTTCTATATATTTAGAAAAATATGTTATCCTTGCAATGCGTGGATGCTTTATCAATACAAATTCTTATTTTAAATATAATTCTAATAAATGTAAAGTGCCACAAAAAATGGTATTTTTTTTAACATTTTCGTTAAGGAGATGTGTAAAAGCAATAAAAAATATTTTTTATCTTAAAATTAAAAAAAAAAAAACAATCTTTTTGATTCAGTTCAAAATGAAGGGCTCGTTGCTGATCTTTACGAATTTTGAGTTATTTTTTTAATTTTAATAATTTTATTGAAATAAAAACATATTTTTCACGTCAAATTAAAAATTTATTTGACTCTTTATTATTTAATAAATACTTTAAGCGTGGTATAAGAAGAAGGTTAAAAATTTTCCTAAAGAGGGGTAGTTACTGGGTATTTTACCCTATGAATGTTTATTGCTTAAATTGAAAGCCGCACACACGCTAATGAGCTAAAAGTTTGTTGATTGAATAATCGAGATGTGTGCATAAAAAGAAGAATGAATAATAAGAGTGTGTGTGGAATCGAGTAAATTTTTACTACAGTAGTAAATTTTGACATTAGATTTTGTGGTAGAATAAAATTTGCCGTGGTAAAAAAATTTTTTCACATTTGCTGTGCGTAATCAAAAACCATATAAATACCATATAGACAGACCAAAATGAAAATTTCTTGAAAAAAAATATTTTTCTCCCTGCAGATGGCCAGTCAAGGAGGCTCTGATAGAAAGAATAATTTTCGTATGAATCGAAATCAACAGTATGAGTGTTTGAGTGTTTAAACATATACAATAATAATAACGTGGATTTTTAGAGCCAATATGGAAATTGCGTATACAGAAAAAAAAATACAGATCGCCAAAACGGATAACGTACAGAAACAATATGTATAAGCGCATATATAAATTATGAGTCAATTCATTCAAAAACTATATAGGTATACAACTTGTCCGTTAAAATAATGATCAATAAATAATATGACATATAGATATATTATACTGTATAGTGTATACAGAATAGATAATGTATTTCATAGGATTTTGCAATTATATCCTATAATTATATGTACATATGTACATATATTGCTGGCATGGTTTTTTCTTGTCTTTTTCTTTTTGTCCACATGCATATAGTTATGTATGTATGTATACCTATTTGATACAGCATTCTTTAAAGCTGAAATAAATGGTTATTGTTGTTGTTTTTTTTCTGGTTTGATTTTTTTGTTTCTTGTTGTTGTTGCACTTTTGCTACAAATAAATATGCTCGCGTAAATAAATATTTTTTGGAATAAGAATTTTATTTCAAATTACAGTGTACGCTCAATAATTTTTCCTTTCCTATTTTCAGCTTTTGGTTTTTTCAACACCCAAATTTCAATAGGTACTTTGAAGGTTTTTCGATGATTTTTATTTTATAAAATAGAATAAAGTTTAAGTAAGCTAAACATGTACTGCCTAATTTCAATCACCGATTTTTGTAGAAATAATTCATTATATAATTATCATAATCGGTTTTTATAATAACAAAAACTAATTTTATTACAAAACTATTTATTGTTTTTTCAAAAATAGCGTTCAAAGCTACAAATTGGTTTCTATCCAATAATTTCAACTATTATATTTTAAAATTTAAACAAGGCCTATTTAATCAGTCCAAATTATCGAGCTCATACTGTATGTAGGGTAGTGGAACCATATACCGGACAGTTCTTGTTACCGGACACTATGAAATAAAAACAAAAAATTTGTGTACTTCTGTATTAACTCGTAGAAAGAAAAAAGGTCTATAATATAGCCAAAATCCTCTACTTTATTTTGATGTATTTACTTTTTATGTAGAATTTGTCACTTATGTTCTGCATCGTGATGAATGAAGACGTTTCGTGTCATAGTCTAAATTCCTATTTTTTTCTTAAGAAACGGTGGTTTGAAAAATAAGCTTTGTAGTGTTTTAAAATAAAATTTTGAAGATATTTTGATTAAAATAGTGATTTAGTACAATTATGTAAGCAGAAAATTTAAAAAATAACTCAAAAATTTTAATTTTTACAATAATATTATGCTGTCCGGTGAAAGGAGCATTTTTTTGTGCAATTTCTTATTATCGGATACTGGTGCCCGGTATTAGGCTCCAGCAATTCATTTACCGGACACATACTTTTATCCCTATTTTAAGTTCGATTTCTGCCAATTTTTCAGAAAATTATATCCTGAATGTATTTTGAAAATGAAAAGAAAAAAAAAACAAAACTATATCGAAGCCGATTTACAAAAAGCTATTTTTGATATAACAAAAGAAAAATGAAGAACTATAAAATAAAGGATGCGATTGATGTCCTAGCTAGTATCATTTAAAATGTACTGATTTCAAAAACTACTTCCACGTATCCAGAAGTAGTTTTAAGTGCTTTATTTGCAAGAAACATTAAGACCTATTATATTTTGTTTTTAATTAGTTTTATAATCAATAATATAGGTCCTTTTTTTATTGAATCCTATTTTTTGTTAATACATATAGATATAGGTACATATATATTTTTTAAATTTTTGTTCAATTTAGGTTTCATAAAAATGTTTTTTAATTTTTTTTGGTCAATAAATCTATAATTTCTTATTACAGATTAACATTTTTCTATCTGTTTTCTTTATCAATATTATCAACTTTCAAGTTTAAACACTTCATTTCAGTACTGTCCGGTATTAGGAACCATTTCGTCCGGCAATAGGCACCAATTGTCCGATAATAGGTGAAATGTGAATTTTTGACTTTAAGTACTATTATTAAAAAAATAGGAATGTAATTTGAAAAAAGATTTATTGAAATTGAAAATTCAAAGGCTTTTCTATCGATTTGAAAAAGAAAATTTTCGAATACAATTATATTTCTTTGTGTAATATGGCAAAGTCTCTTAAGTGTCAGGTATATGGGTCTTTTACCCTATGTGTAATTTTTGCTTCTTTTCTTTCAAATGAATATTAACATTAAAATACAAGTGCAAGTTAACACTTCGTTTTATTTTAAATTTATACCCTCGAATCAATTTTAAGTAACAAAATGTAACATTTTTTGATTCTTTAGAAAAGAATGTTCCTGTGGAGCTAGGAAGTTGAAATTTGGCCAGAATATCCTTTGAACGGTTTAATATTGCACGAACTTTGAAAGGTTTAAATCCGTTTACTAGGGCAAAAGTTTAAATATAAAAAATTAAATATGTAATTCAATATTTTTGAACTTTTACATAAAAACCTTTCAACCTTCAAACCTTTAGACCTTTCAAAGTTCATGCAATATTAGATCGTTCAAGGAATATCCTATCCAAATCACAACTCCACAGGAACATTATTTTCTAAAGAATCAAAAAATGTTACATTTTGTTCCTTAAAATTGATTCGAGGGTATAAAATTTAAAATAGAACGAAGTGTTAACTTGCACTTGGTACTGTTAAAAATTATAGAACAAGAAAAAAATGCTAACGAAAATCCAAAGGTTTTCTGTAAAATTAAACCAAAATTTTCACTTGCTTTAGTAAAAATGTTGAAAAGAATAGCTAAATATAACAAAATTCTTTGTTTTTATAGGCAGCTGACCTGATATCGTCATTGATTTTTAGTATAATATTACATACAATATACATTTTTATTTTTTTTATTACTTCAAAATGTCTTTTGCATTGCCTGAAATGTCCTCATAGATTTTAATTGCTTATTGTAAAAGATCAATTATATGAGTTTTCTATAAAATACTTTTTTAAAGGACATGTGTTACAATAAAACTATAAATGAGACAATTATTAAATACTTAACAATTCACAGAATTCTTAAAGAAAATATTAAGAATGTATTAACAAGGTTGTGTACGAGTCTCTTGCGTTGCCGCCTTCATTTCAGATAAATTTAAAACATAAGGTCAGAAAAATAGGAATTCGCTATATAGTTTTAAACGTGAGGTATAGAAAAATGTACAAGTATTAAGTCTCTACACTTTTATTATCCAAGAATTTTTTAATAAAATTCCTCACAAAGTGTCTTCGACGTTAGCAGAGAATGGACCTAAAACAAAAATACACACATGCTCAAGAAAATAATTTCACACGTACAGTATATATGATTGTATACATATATTGTAATGTAAAAACACAAACACAAAAATTTTAGTTCTATGTCCAACCACTTGGGGACAAGGAGAAATCGCAAAAATGACAAAAGTTATGCTGATTTGAAATGTAACTGTCAGTAACGGACAAGTGGGCTGTCTTTATGATGTAATTATATAGTCATTGGCGTAATGGAGTAAATTTTAAAAGCTACAAAATTGTGTACTTGTTTCGATATTTTGACTTTACATTATTTCACTATCAAACTGTCAAAATTTATACTAGCCGCAGAGCCAGAGTAAATTTTGACAGTTAAATTCACCACGTTTTATGTCAAAATTTACTACTGTAGTAAAAATTTTACTCGATTCCACACACACTCTAAATAATACCAAATTAGTGCTACTGAATAGTATGTAATTATATTATTTAATAGTAGTACCGTTTTAAATTTTAAATTAAATTTTATAATTATGTACATATTATGAATTAAAAAACAACACAGATAAAAATGTTGGAGTAAATTTTAATTTTTTTAGTATTACATATAGGTCCACACCAAAAAAATATTAAAAACTAATAGTTATGAAGTATTAAACATTATTTTTAATAGTAACATGGTTTAAACATTAGCACTCACTGTATTAAAAATTTAATTTCAATAACGCATCACAATTTAATAATTATGGTGCAAATGGCAATACTTATTGGATTGAATTTTACTCCATCATATATTAAGAACTTCCATACTCTATATTAAGTTTCAATCAATTAATAATTAAATCCTAATCCTGAAATTGGTATTAATTTCTAATACATATATATAAATTACAAATTAAACACATTTTTTTAAATTACTTTTTATTTATTTATTTATTTTTTTTATATAAACTTATTTTATACAAGTTAATTCATTTTTAATTTGTTATAATAAAATGTAACAAAAGTGCCTATATTATTCATTCCTTTAAGAGGTGAGTGACTAAGATATATATTCTATCATTGTTTATATAACAGTTGTAACTCGCTTTATTATTTAAGTTTACATATGAAATTAAAGAAAATTTTTCAATTTCTTCTACTTCAAAACAATTTAAAGTATCGTCTCTTTTTTTTGTTTCAAAATGTTGTGTCCAAAAGAAAAAATTATCATTGATAAAAAGAATTTTTAAAATTTTCAAAAATTGCGGCTCTTTTTTTTCAAATTTTAAAAATAAAAACAAACTGTTTCTGTATTCATACCCTGGATTTATTTTTAACCAATTAGTTTCTAATACTTCAGTACATTTATTTTCAAAACTAATTTCATTAATAATATTTTGGTCTACGATTTTTAATTTGCCATATTCAACACTTTCCTCAAACTCCATGAATCTGAAATTGAATGCTGCTTTTTGTTGATGTCGCAACTTTATCGGCAACTAAAATAAAAAAATATTGTAATTTTATTTGAAAATTAAAAATATACACAATTTTTCACTTGAAAAAAATATGTCCTCATTCGTTACACTGCCTGTATTATCGTCACAAATTTTTTTTATTTCCACAAAGTGAAAAACATTTTTATATTCCACTCTTATAATTTTATCACAAAGACTCATTTTTAAAAAACAACTGTTTTACACAAAGCCTGAACAAACAATAAAATTAAATTGTGAAAAAATCGTAGTATGTATTTATTAGAATATAGATCACTTTTTAATACAAAAGTGATCAGATTTTTGTCTTAAAATATCAAAACTTAATGTTATACTGTATCATTAAATAAACGCGTTGCAACATGTTTCAAATTTGATACAGAGTGGATCAATTTTTAATACAAGCCTGTATTAGATTTTTGCCTTACAATATCAAAATTTAATGTTATACTGTATCATTGAATAAACGCGCTGCAACATGTTTCAAATTCGATACAGAGTGGATCAATTTTTAATACAAGCCTGTATCAGATTCTGGGCTTAAGCTTTAACAGAAATAATAATTCATAATTAATATTGTAAACTGATTAAATTTTAATGTTGAAACTATTAAAAATATACATTAATATTTCATTCGGATTAAAAATTAGTCCAATATTTTTATCTGTGAACGAATTATTACATTTATTTGTATATTATATTGTAAAATTGATAATTTATAAATTAAAAAGTATGTATCATACAATATTATACAGGGTGCTTCGTTATAGAGAATGCAAAAAAAGTACATTTTTACTACATTTATACATTTATACATGTGATATAAATTTATAACTTTATAATTTATAATTACAATATTATTAAAAATTTATACATAAGTATATATCGTCGGTTTGCAAGAAAAGTGGCACAACTCAAAAACGTGAATTTTCGAGGATGCAAATGAAAAAGAGGCATTGTATCTGGTTAATTAGTCTAAAATTTTTTTGGTTAACATTACACTCTACTAACAACATAAGTTGTTAAATTGAACACAACATATTATACATATATTATTATACAATATTGAAGTGAAACATTATTTCGAAAATTCCATTGTGAAAAATTTCGATTTTGAGTTGTGCCACTTTAAACCGACGATATGTACATACACATATTCCTTTGCAATAGAAATACATTTTGTAATAAATACTCACTATATAGAAAAAAGTTTTTTTGTTTTTACATACGTATAATGAATTATGCATAATAAAATAAATAAAAGGCAAATTTTTCAGAAACTTTACCTTGAACATAAAAATGCAGAATTTTTAAAATTTCTCGTCAAATTCGACCACCCCGTTTAGTATGGCACGCGTTTCGTGAAACATCCTGTATACATGTATTTCTGTTACAGAGCCCGTTATTTTTTCGGAACTTTTTTTTTACATAAAAATGTAAAGCTATAGCAATATCATTTTTGTATTTTAAAAATCCATTTGGAATTTACAATTTATTAATTTTCAAATAAACGATATATGCAGTTATGTATACTGAAATAATTTGATTCGTGAAAAATTAAATTTAATAAAAAATAAGTATTATGATTTTTCTTTATTAGCAAACAATTTTTACAAAATACAAAATTTCGTAAATTTTGAAAACAAAGGTAAAGTGGTAACACTTATTAAAAAGTTCATCCTATTTTACATAGCCAATTTAAACTAAAGGGTAACACCGTCGGTGATGAAAATCCGAAACACATTTATGTAATTACTTAAAGAAGAAATAAGACAAAATATGTCTATAAGCGCTGTGGTGCAAATAATTAGTGGATACAGTACATATAGTGATTTTTTCCTTTCATTCTCACGATACTTAAGATTTGAATATTAGGATGGAAAAAAAAATAAATATCATAACAGAATGCTGTTATCATATAATCACAGATACAGAATTGCGTCACAGGAAAAGGACTCTAAAAACAAACATAATTCACAAATCACAATATGAGTCTTTAAAATTCAGGAATTAAAACAATGATACCTACGTCATGTAAAATGTTTATTATTATCATTATGAATAATATTTCAAATTTTTTTCCAGTGTAACAATATAACTTAAATTTTGGAAGTTACTTTACGAATGTGGTTTTCATGTGTGTTTTCCATATCACACGTTTAATCCGTAATCTATAGTTTCTTCTGTAGGTTTCAGTTTGCTGTGTATGCTGTTGTTTTTATTGATGCTAATTTTCCAAGTTTTGACACATCTTAAAAAAAAAGAATTTTTTGTCCTACTTAGAACATAAAGATATGGATCTGAAGTAAAGTGCAACGCCATTAATACATCAGCAATTCTGAAAAACCAATGTTTGTTTGGGAGTGGAGTTTTCATCAAAGCCAGTGGAACGGATATCTGTAAAAATTATATATGTAACAGAAATTAGCTAATTAGTTAAGTAGGTAGTAAACTAAAGATAATAAATTATGTAATTTTTAAATAAAACATCAAACAAAAACTTAACTTATTTATGTATACACATAGGGCCTTACATATAAACATTTTTTAATTTTAAAATTAAAATAGTTTCGACTTGTAAATCAGAGTATGCTTTCAAATTCTTTATAAAATTAAGAGATAACATATTAACTTAACATATTTTGTATAGAGTTTCAAAGTACACTTTGATTTCCAAGTCGAAACTATTTTAGTTTTAAAACTAAAAAATGTTTATAAGTAAGGCCCATAATAAATAGCATGACTAGAAGAACAGTAGTTTGGCGATATGAAAAAACATTGCATGTATTTATTATATGTATGTATGTATCGTCTTATAAGTATGTATATGAGCTTCTTCAAAAATGAATCGCTGCTTTGGTGATGCGATACTGATGCTTGTCACAAATTCAAAACTGCAACGCAACTTTTATGATGCGTTGTCACATATTCAAAAAAGCATCGCATCAAATCAAGTATTCGAAATTCCTTGTAATATTCCACGGCATACACATAACAAGGCAATGTAAGTATCGTAGTGACCGTTAGCATTGTGACGTCATCCTGGTCGTTTTATATGAAACAAATGAATAAAATTTAAAAAAAAAAAAAAAAAAAAAATTTATATGCAAAGACGACCTGAGTGACGTCACAAAACAAATGAAAAAATTTCTTTACATTGCCTTGTAATGTGTATGCCGTGGTAATATTCAGCTGTCATGTAATAGCATTGCATAGCCAACTGGAAACTTTGCATTGTCATAGCAACAAAGTAGTGTTTACGCATCACGGACAGAAGAACATTAGCATCACCAAAGAAGCGATGCATTTTTGAAGAAGCACTATGTTATGTTATGGTATGATATTTCCAGAGCTCTTGACAAGGATGCTTTCTTATCAAAAATTTAAATTATAACATTGATTATCCTTTTTTGTTAAACTTCTCGAAGGTCGAAATTCGATGGCAATTTGACTTAGAAGAATTTAACTGTATGCATTTTTCCGAATTTCCGAATTCCCGAAATCACTAGCAAAAGTTTATTTTGAAGTTTTTGACGGCAGATGAAAAACAATTTTTTAGAACATTTTCTGGAATTTTCGAAAAAGTATTTTTTAAATTTTTGGCATTTTTTCAAATTTTCGAAATGGTTTTTCGAAGACTACTTTTCCCTATTACAATTTCTCTAACTCGAAGAAAATTTGTTAAAAGTTGACGATTTGACTTAAGAGAATTTATTTGACTGTACATACATACTTATATACGTATTCATTTTTAGTCTCTGGAAAGTTCTGCCTGTTTGAAAAGAATGTCATATGCTAGAAAGGTCTTTAAAAACCATTTCTAAGAATTTTTAAAGTTGTTGACTGTTCAAACTATTGTGCAACATAATATGTAAATTACAAACTATAAAGTACTTACCATCTGAGGCATCCAACAAATAACAAATGATATACTTAAGAATGTCATCAGTTTCGCAAATCGAAATTCATCTGAAGAAGTTGTAGGAATAATATTCCTGTGATGTGAAAGTGTAACAGTTTCTCTGTCTCTATTTCTGAAGCTATAACGATTCGATGCTTTATTAAAATGGCTTTTAGTCTTTGCTACTGCACAAAGCACTTGTGTAACAAAAAAATTACATACAACGATAATTATACAGAGTAACGTACCTGAAATAAAAAACATAGTTCAACTTATTTTAGATAATTTTTATTAAATAAAACAAATGATATAATGAAAAAAAAAAGTGAAAAATGACGATATTTTGAATTTGATAAATCGTAGCTTTTATCGAGAGAAGGATAGAAGAATGCTTAATAACTGTAATAGCCAGTTTCACAGTGGAAGCTTAAGCCAAAGCTTAGCTAAACTTTTGTAGATAGCTTAAGCATCAGATAAAGACTACTAGATTTCAAGTTAAACTCAGTTTAACTTCCACTGTGGAACTGAAAAAAGTGAACAAACTCAGTTTAAGACTTAAGCTTCGCTTAAGCCTCACTGTAAAACCGGCTATAAGGGTTCTCTACATTTTTTTAAAGATTTAACTGCTGCAGGGTGAAAATTTTAAGGAATTTTATAAATATGTAAAGTGTCTGAAATCTTTCTCTTTCTGTATCTTCAAACTTTTTCAGATTTATCTCCATTTGCCATATAATTTTATGTTTGTCTCGAAGAATGGTTTGTAATTAAAAATGGGTTATAGAATTTATAAATACAGCTTTTGAAAAAATTAAATATCCTGCCAAAATGAGAAGATTAATGAATTTGATTCATTTATCTACAAATACAACCATGTCATTGCCGCTAATGTTACACACTCATTTCATAATCATCATATGTTTTTATGATTTATAAACGCCGAACGAAACAAAATGAAATAATTAATTAGTCCAAGTCAGGACTATTCCTTTATCTGGACAACAGCTATATTACTCCAGTAATATTTACTTCAACACTCTGCGAAGTTTTTTAAATTATTTAATATTAAAAAAAAATTCAATTAAAAACAAAAATAATATTACCAAAAGCCATAAAAATATATGCATAGTAAATATCCTTGGATGTAGTAGCATGCCGATATCGCAAACAAATTTGGTACTTTTCATCGAAATAAACGCCAAATCCCATAAAAGGGGTGAATGTTATAAGTGCAGCAAACGCAATTAGATATTGCATCGCTCTTTTTATGATGTTGTATGTAACATGCTGAAACGAAAAATACAACAAATGTGTTAGAAATTTTGTAGATATTTTATGTCATAAAAATATAAATATGTAGATTGTAGAAACCTAATATTATGATAGTTGAAAATAAATACTACTTCTTTCTCTTCAATACCATTACAGCACACAGCTCATAATTCATATAGTAAAAACCAAAAAAGTTGAGGTATTCTCGCGCATGTCTTACATGTGTTTGTGATATTCTTGTGTATACATATACTAAAGAAGAAACGTGTTTCTCAAGATTTACAACAACAAAAATGCATGTGTGTAAGTATCTTTTTTTCTGTGCATGTTTTTTCTAGTATAATACGATTTCTCATTTTTTTTTGGTTTAGGCTATATCAGAAAGGACGTACCTACGTATATATATTCAAGTTAACTTAAATTTTCCAAACTATTTTCTATCATACAATACATGCACCTATAGTTTTAGAAAATGAGTTTATTTGTATGACAGGACATGCATGGTATTTGTGTATTTGCTCATGGTTAACAAGTAGAACCACCAACTATTCCAGTAGCGAGAACTTATAGTTTATGCACATATAGTACATGTATTCAAATGAATCGATACTGATGAATGGGTTTGAATTCGACACCTTTAATTTCATAAGTGAACACTCTACTACTTCGATTCAGTGACTGACTGTAAAGTTTGCTAATTTATAATTTTCTTCAGTGCACAATATTGTTTTATTCTACCTACCAAGCTATAACTGGACGTATTTCATAGTTGCCTTTGCGATTGACTTCATACAGCCAAATCACACCATCAGGTAGTAATGCGCTAGTTGTAACAATTTTTTTCCATCTTGGTATAATAAGAATAGTCTAAAATAATTTTAGCTGACGGTTGTAATACACTCACACTCGTTACAACTTGGTCGTGCCACCATCAGGTCTACCGTACAATGGAGAAAACGATAATTACATTTTCACTCATTTTGAGCTAGATAAATATACTTATATGATATAATACATAGTTATATATATCTGCCGTACAAAGGCTAATCGCGTCAATTACATTTTCACTCATTTTGAGTTAAATATATTTATGATATAATATCTGCCGTACAAAGGCTAATCGCGTCAATTACATTTTCACTCATTTTGAGTTAAATATATTTATGATATAATAATATAGTTATATATATGAACTGAAGGAAAAATTCTCTATTAAAAAATATGTCTATATATTATATATTATATATATAATTTAATTTTTCCACTAGTTCATATCTGCCGTACAAAGGACAATCGCGTCAATTACATTTTCACTCATTTTGACTTAGATATATTTATGATATAATATATAGTTATACATATGAACTAGTGGAAAAATTAAGTTATATATATAATATATAATATATAGACATATTTTTTAATAGAGAATTTTTCCTTCAGTTCATATATATAACTATATATTATATCATAAATATATTTAACTCAAAATGAGTGAAAATGTAATTGACGCGATTGTCCTTTGTACGGCAGATATGTATAACTATATATTATATCACAAATATATCTAAGTCAAAATGAGTGAAAATGTAATTGACGCGATTAGCCTTTGTACGGTAGATATATAGTTAGTTATATATATGAACTGAAGGAAAAATTCTCTATTAAAAAATATGTCTATATATTATATATTATATATATAATTTAATTTTTCCACTAGTTCATATGTATAACTCTGCCGTACAAAGGACAATCGCGTCAATTACATTTTCACTCATTTTGAGTTAAATATATTTATGATATATTATATAGTTATATATATGAACTGAAGGAAAAATTCTCTATTAAAAAATATGTCTATATATTATATATTATATATATAATTTAATTTTTCCACTAGTTCATATGTATAACTATATATTATATCATAAATATATCTAAGTCAAAATGAGTGAAAATGTAATTGACGCGATTAGCCTTTGTACGGTAGAACTATATATTATATCATAAATATATCTAAGTCAAAATGAGTGAAAATGTAATTGACGCGATTAGCCTTTGTACGGTAGATATGAACTATGAACTCAACTCATATATAATATTATGAACTAAAGGAAAAATTATCTATTAAAAAATATATCTCTGCCGTACAAAGGACAATCGCGTCAATTACATTTTCACTCATTTTGAGTTAAATATATTTATGATATAATATCTACCGTACAAAGGACAATCGCGTCAATTACATTTTCACTCATTTTGACTTAGATATATTTATGATATAATATATAGTTATACATATGAACTAGTGAAAAAATTAAATTATATATATAATATATAATATATAGACATATTTTTCAATAGAGAATTTTTCCTTCAGTTCATATATATAACTATATATTATATCATAAATATATTTAACTCAAAATGAGTGAAAATGTAATTGACGCGATTGTCCTTTGTACGGCAGATATATAGTTATATATATGAACTGAAGGAAAAATTCTCTATTAAAAAATATGTCTATATATTATATATTATATATATAATTTAATTTTTCCACTAGTTCATATGTATAACTATATATTATATCATAAATATATCTAAGTCAAAATGAGTGAAAATGTAATTGACGCGATTGTCCTTTGTACGGCAGATCTATATATTATATATTATATATATAATTTAATTTTTCCTCTAGTTCATATAAGTATGTATATAACTATTTATATTATATCATAAATATATCTAGCTCAAAATGAGTGAAAATGTAATTATTCGTTTTCTCCATTGTACGGTAGAGGTGTATTTTGAGCAGTTGTAAAAACTGGTTTTAAACTAGTTTGCGACGGTTGTAATGCTACTTGGTGTGTACTTGGTGATAAGCATTTTTTTGCCGTGATTATTTGCAATATACAATCTTTCATTTAGGGTTATTTCTTTACAGCACAGTATTTAAACGCATGAATCATGAATCATGATACAATAACTACACTGAAAGAAAAAAAACGTTTAAAGCACGTTTGTTGCAAAAATTTAAACGTTTACAGTTGAAAAAATAGTTATAGTAAATAATGATACTTTTGCTCTAAAAGCAAACGTTTGCTTCAAATGTATTTATTTTGGTACAAATACTTGTTTTATTTGGGTGTAATTTGAGGCAAATATAAATAGTTTAATATAAGTTGAGCGGTATTTTTTCGAAGTATAAAGTATAAACTATTCATCATTTGCAGTTTGTACTTCAAAATAACCAGTTCAGTTTTTTAAAGTAAAAATAGTGAGATTAAAAAAAAAAGTGATATAAATATTAAAAATAAATATAAAAATATTGTTGGAGAACTATTAAGGTCGATTCACACATTTCAGGTCAGTCTCAGTTCAGTCTCAGTTCCGATTATTCGGATGGTATTATTGTATGGAGTTCATATGTACATATTCACACATGTCCGTTCAGTCTCAGTTCAGTCACCGATCAGTCAGAATTTCTCAACGTTATTTTTTGAAATGACTGACGGAGTTCTGATAGCTTTCAGTTTTTTTTTGTACATTGTTGAGGTAGGTTGTGTTTTTTTATGTGAGCAAAATGTCTACTGACGAAAAATTAATTGAAAAAGTACGGGAAAATACTGTGTTGTACGATTTATCAAATAAAAAATATATATACAGTCGAAATCGCTTAAGTGAAAAACGGATAAGAGAAAAAATGAGGAAAAATCGCGTAAGTGAAAGCATTTTTAAAGCCCCTAAATTTTTACTACTAAAAACGTATGTTTAAGTGAAAAATTTCTAAGTGAAAAAATCGTTTAAGTGAAACACTTTTTGTTGTCCACTGAATCAATTTCTTATGTATTTCAATACGCATAAGTGAAAAAAAAAAAATTTCAAACAAATATATTCTCACTAGCTACTCTGATGAACCCGAGTTAATGAGTGTATGGTTAGCAACACTGAACGTTAAATGTCATTAATGACAGCCAATAAGTATAATGACATTTATTCAAATTTAACGTTTTTCCACTCATTGTAATATAGCGTACATTCATGTAGTGAATATAATTTAAAATTTATGTGAAAACTTTTATTCATATGTATATACCTATGTATTTTCAAGCAAATTTCATTGTTTTTAAAGTTTATTTTTTCTGGAAATAGGTTTTGCTTAAAAAATAATGCAATTGATATTATTCCGAATTAAAATATATATATGTACTACACGTAAGTGAAAATAATTGCACTTAAGTGTAAGTGAAATTTTTTTCACTTACGTGTAAGTGAAAAAACGCGTAAGTGAAACGAAAATGCTTGCCCAAAACGTTTTTCACTTATCCGATTTCGACTGTATATATATTTACACAATATTTTAACTCACACTTTTTCAACTTATGATAAAATACAACTGATTGAACTGATATGTGTGAATATAAATCGACTGAAACTGAACTGAGACTGACCTGATATGTGTGAATATAAATTGACTGAAACTGAACTGTGACTGACGTGACGGAACTGAGACTGAACTGAGACTGACCTGAAATGTGTGAATCGACCTTTAACATTTTGTGTTCAACAGTTAATTTAATAGCAGGTAGTTATAAATAACTAATTTAATAAGAATGTTTATAAAAGTTTCCATTAGTGGAGTTCGTCATATTATAAAAATTCAGACTCTAGATCAAAAAGAACTTTGTAATGTAATTGCCGAACAATTTAACATTGTTAACGTGAAATTTTACACAAATGATCGTGTAGAAATGTAGTTTACAATGATATTGTAGAATATATAACCCATAATACATAAATGATTGTAATTTCGTGTTGTATTTAAACGGTGAGTAGATAAATAAATACATAACAACTTAACAAGACGACGACGTGTAGTCAAACTAAATGTATGTACATTAGAGATGGAAAAAAGCAAAAAACCGCTTTTTTAAAAATTGTTTTTTTCGTATTATTCCAATTTTTCACAAATGATTTAAACATTCACCCGTTGCTTTTTATCGGTTTTTTTCCAGAAAAATAAGAAAAAAACATTTGTTTTTTTCATAATGATAGGAAATTTATATACATTCATTTGAACGGTTTTTTTCAATTTTTTGATGTAAGTAGGTAAATTTTATTCAACAAATATTTTAAAGGATAATATCAATTTTTTTATTTTTTATTATTTTTGTCAGTTTTGAAGATGTTTATTATTTTTTACATACATAACGTTTGTTTAATGAAATTTGGGTATAGGTATACTATATACATTATATAATAAGAACTCTTTTTAACAAAAGACAATATAATAAACATCTTGAAAAGTAAAAAAAAATAAAATAAAAAATAAAAGAACAATTTAATATTCAGTGTCTTTTAAATAATTTTTTTTTAACAGAATAAATCTTTATACCCAAATTTCATTAAAAAATCATTAAAAGGGTTTTCTCTTTGCTTCACATATGGTAAAAATTTGTACCTGACTCATGACTGTAGGTATTAATGAATTTGTAGAATTTTATAACACCATTGTCCATTTTTAAAGGAATTTTCGACTAAGAGGAATTTGACAATACATGATATATGTACATATATGAATACGAAAAAGTAAAATAATTATGAATGTCGTAGTGTAAATTATAATTTCATATTCTACTTTTTATTTTAGAACCTCCTGTTGCTTTAGAACAAAGTATAATAAATGTACCTAGTTTTATAAGTACAACTGATTGCGACTTTTCTACCAGTTTTGAGAATGGAGATGTAAGTGCCTTAATTATAATTTATAATTCATGTGTCAAATAAAAATAATAATTTTCAATATAAACGAAGTATTAATTACGATTGTTGTATTTTTAAAGGATTTAAAACGTTTTTTAGAAAAGCATCACAAATTAACCTTTCAAAATTTTAATACCAAAACTTACCAATTCAGAACGCATAAACATTAGCTGCGTTTTCTTTGTGATCTGATCCGGATCAGATCATAGTTTTACATGTTTTACAACAACAACTCAAAATCTAAAAAGATTATTTGATTATATTTGAAGATATGGTTTTTAGTTTCGATACTCAAATGTAGGGGCAGTATTTGTTGAACTTTTAGTTCCTAAAAGTTGGCGACTATGAAAAAAAACAAATTATTTCCAGTAACTGACAATTTGTTGTTTTTGTATTTTTATTATTAGCTGCGTTCAATTCGGCTACGCCTGAGTAAATAAGCGTTAGTTAGGCGTAGTTGGTGAATGGAACCAAAAAATATGTAATAAGAAGAACTATTATTTATATAAAATTTCTTCATATAAAAATTTTTATTCTGGGGTTCTGGCGCGAGTACCCCAAGCTTTTATTTTAAAAGCTTAGTTATGCTCTCTCAAAGTTTTCTCTAAACTTTGACGTCATTTTTTTTGAGAGGATTTTTTGACGTCATACATTATGATTGCTTTGATCAGGTTTTGGCATATTTATGTTAAAAATTTTCATTTCATAACAAATTACGATTTATACTTTCGTTTGCAAGATCAAATTAAAATTCAATTGTTTTATTTTTCCCTACTTTGATTGATTTTTTAAAAACATATGTATATATTTGCAAATTATTTAATATATCGTGTATAAATATACGAAAAAAGAAACCTATTTATTAGAATCTACAACAACAAAAATGCTGTAGAAAAGTATCTTCTCTTAAATAATATATATAATATCTTTTTAATATACATATTAAAATATATTTTTAAAATTTAAAAAAAAAAAATTTTCCTCACAATAATTACAAAAACTAAAATATATAGGTATATGTATGTACCTATATATAGTATTTAGAGGTATAATAAAAATAATATTTCATATTCAAAAAAAAATTATGATAAATATTAATTTGTTATACATTTATAAAAAATGAAAATTTTTAACATAAATATGCCAAAACATGATCAAAGCAATCATAATGTATGACGTCAAAGTTTAGAGAAAACTACAAAAAAGCTTCAAATCATTTTTGAATTGAAAGCTCTGAGAGTAAAATAATGCATATTAACATATCCCTTTTGTTTTTCCCCTCTTCTCATAATTCGTTCAAAAATTTTTGAATTTTGAAACTACAAAGCTATAAGAGTTCTTCTTATTACATATTTTTTGATGGAACGCTATTTTGACCGTAGATAGGAGTAGATTCATCTACGCCTGAAATCCCAATGGAACGCAGCTATTATTTTTTTTTTAATATTTGACAAATTGTTAGTTATACAAACTTTAAAAAAAAATTTAGAGATCCGAATCGTTTTCTTTTGATTTTGATCTGATCCAGATCAGATCTTGGCAAAGAAAACGCAGCTATCAAATCAATATTAAGGCATTTGTTAACAGACCCTAGCCGAACGTAAGTGTAGTTTATATTCAAATTTCATATACAATATTACTATCTTTAAAAAAAAATGAAAGAAATATTGGACTTTTTTTTCTTATTTTCTTCTTTATATTTATGAATTTGTACGTCTTGCTTGTTCATATGTAGAGTAGAGTGAACATGACTCTGAATTTGAAAAATGAGCAAGACCTACAGGTTCGAAAATACAAAGAAAGTAATAAAAAAAATGTCATATCTTTCCTTCAGTCTCTTTTCGAATTGGGAATTGTATACTCATGTCTTTGGGAAATTTTTCAGTTTGACTCCGAACGAGTTGCAGAATATAAGTGTAACACTTTGCGAAATTTTTGAAGGTGAGCTACCAACAACATTTTATCAAAAATAAAATCAAAAATCAAAAACTAAATCACTTGAAGAGCCATATGATCTTGATAAAAGTAAGTTTTCTTTGTACTTGTTACGAAAAAATTTAACGGACATTAAATATTTTTTTGTTTCTCAGATGACAACACGAATATACTAGAAGTATTGGAAGTGGTTGATAAAATAATTGATAAATGGAAAATTTGTTATAAAAAGCGTAACGAAATATTATCAAGTGATATTAGCACATCCGACTATATTAAAAAATTCCCTGCTTTGTCACAAACTGATGGATTTAAACTTGTAGGCACAATTCACACAAATTTGAAACATTGATTTACCTTCTCTATGTTTTATTAATAGTTGCAGATAGATGTCCTTTTGCAGTATAAAGTGGAGCTAAAAGCTAATTTCCCCGTAAATTTTTTACCTTCATTAACAGTGAAAGCGTTCCAAAAATTTTAAGATTGATTGATGCAGAAGTTGAAGGTAAACTAAAACTCATGTTATGTTGTTTATTTTCTATTAATATATTTTTATAAACTTTTTTTTTAATTTTTTGTAATTTTTATTTCTTAGAACCAAGAAAGTGCATCTTAGCCTTAATGCTTTTACCTTTTCTATTTCCAACAGCCGCGAAAAGAGGGAGGCCAGGATCACAGAAACCAACAAAAGTAGAAATTGCTGATACTTTTATGGTTCACTATTTAGTAGGTTTTCAATATTTTATTACTTATATTTTTTATTTTGAATTTTCTTTTAAATTCTACAACACGTGACTTTTCTCTGTTATAGAATACCGTAGAAGCTAATTTAGCTAACAACAAATTTGTTGAATATTATGAAAGTAAAAGAAGAAGTGCAGCCATTTTTAACCTTTATAGGTTCACCTGTAGACAGGGCCGTATTTAAGCATAGGCTATATAGGCTACACCATAAGGGGGCCCGCACCACAAGAAGTGCCGTGTTTTTATGTTTTATTTGGGTTTTAGATACAGATTTCTACATTTAGACAAAATTTAGACAAAGTAATAGTTAGTAGAGGTTTTTTTTTTGCTTGTTAGATACAGATTCTTACGTTTGCACTAGGAATAAGACCTTTTTTTTTTTGCTTGTTAGAAATACAACCCCGGTAGGGCCCGCACTACAGGTCTAGCCTAGGGGTCTACAGATCTTAAATACGGCCCTGTCTGTAGAAACAAGTTGGGTGTTGATATCAGATGTAAAGTATGTCTTCCAGGATCCTGTAGACGCAGTTAAAGCATGTATGTCTGCCTATTTGGCATTAAATATTAAATATCCGAAAATATCAGAAAAAATCTGGACTTTTGTACAAAAATACGTTTACAACATTTCAACAGCATACGACGCTTTAGATTCAACCTGTAAAACTTTTGCAAATGATTTAAATTTTACAGTAATTTAAAAAAATTTTAAATCATTTTACAAATTTAAATTTTTTATTCCAAGATGGACTTACTTAAATGTTTTCATTGTAGCAATTATTTCTCGCAATGAAATTTTTTTATTCATTTAAAACGCATAAAAGCAACAAGATTTGAATGTACAATGTGTAACAGAATTTTTGATTATTTGTACACCTACAAAACACATATAAGAAATCATGTTAAACGTAAGAAAAAAAATCCCGTAAAGCGTATAGAAACATTAGGAAAAATATCTGATTTTTCAAGTTTTAATGTAATACAGGAATCTCTTCCTTTATCAAAAAATTATAATTGTGAGGAAGATTATACTTTTCAATTAACAAAATTTATGCTAAAATATTATTGTAAAAGTCAGATTCCAAGAAAATATTCAATAAAGTGTATGAAGGATTATTCAAATTTTATAAAAACTCTTTTCCAATCTCAATTAGAAAGAAATGAAATTAATAAAAACGAATCAGAAATTTTCAAAAAAATTTTAAATATTGAAATACCTCCAACTGAATATAAATTTATCCAATATTTAAAAAAAATCAAATTCTTTTTTCAGTGTAAAACTATTTTAATTCACAAAGCATTTGAACAGTCATTGTCCATTACTAACAATATTATTTCAAAAGAAATAACATATCATTTTAAGATTTTTCCACTTAGAGAATTTTATTCAAAACTGTTCTTAGAATCAACAATCGTGAAGCAAATTATTCAATATCTGGACAAAATTAATAGTGAAGACCTACAATTTACATCTGACTTCAGCCAATCACCTGCGTTCAAATCAAAATTAAATGAAATGGGGACACAACATGATGTATTATATTTGCCCCTTTTTATATATTTTGACGATTTCGAAATTAATAATCCTCTAGAAGCACATGCAAATATACATAAAATTGGAGGAGTTTATGTCAAAATTCCTTCTATTCCACCTGAAATACAATCGAAGATTAGTTAAATTGTATTGGGGATGCTATTTTATACCGAAGACCGGAAATAATCGTATATTCGCCCCATTTATTAAAGAACTGAATGATTTATTTGAAAATTCAATTCCAATCTCTTTTTGTAATTACAAAAGCATAAAGTTAGTTCCATCACTTTTTTTAGGCGATAATCTTGGCATTCATTTTGCTCTCGGTTTTACTGAATCTTTTAGTTCGAACTACTGTTGTCGTTTCTGCAATATTCACAAACAAGATTTGAAAAACTCGTGGAAACTTCCTCATAATGTTCAAAAAATAGACTTTGATTTTTATACAAGTTGTACCTGTACGTCTTCAATATCTAGTATAAAAGAAAATTCAGTTTGGAATTCTTTAAATCTTTTTCATGTCACTTCAAACTTTTCAGTTGATTCGATGCATGACCTTCTAGAGGGTGTATGTCATTATGACATGTTAGCTTTGCTGCATGTTTTTGTTATAGAAAAAAAAATTATTTTCTATTGAAGAACTCAACTTTAGAATGATTCAAGCAAACTATGGTCATGATAACAAAAATAAGCCACCACTTTTAAATTCCGACCAACTTACAAAAAATAAAATTAAAATGAGTGCAATGAAAATGTTTACATTTGTAAAAATGTTTGCCATAATTATTGGCGACGTTATTTCTAGGTGAAGAATGGAAATAATATTTACTCCTTCGATAAATCCTTGATATTTGTTTTCTAGAAAAGTTCAAAACGACCTCCATGTATACTTACAATATTTAGTTGAAGCTCATAATAAACTATACATTGATATATCTAATAAAAATTTGACGCCGAAATTCCATTTCTTACTGCATTATCCAGAAGTAATGTCCAAAATAGGTCCATTAAAAATGCAAACTCCTTACGATTCGAATCATTTCATCAAAATTTTAAAAAATGCGCCTACAATTCTAATTGTAAAATAAATATTGCAGAAACGATAGCCGTTAAGTATTCAATCGAAATAGCAAACTATTTAATAAATTATAAAGAGCTAACACAATATTGTGTTGTAGAAGGTCCTATAGTAAAAATTAAGAAAACCATTCTCAATAGATGTAACGTTAAAGCAATAGGTTCGATTAAATTTTTAAAATTTATAACTTTTAAAAATTATAAAATTCAACCAGGTTGCGTCTTTTTGTATTCAAAAAATCAAGTCATTGAAATAGATTTTATTTTCAAATATAAAAACGACGGCTTCAATTATTATTGGCATGATTTGCGCAAAGATTCGAAGATTTTATCCAGAAGAAGATGCACTGATTTCCTAAAAAAACACCAAAAAATTGAATAAATAATAAACTGAGTTTATAATTAGTCACAAGTTTTTCTCTGTATTTTTAAAAGAATTTGTGTTATCTCAAGAACCGTTATAAATTAAGATCTCACTTTTACAGAGTAAATTTGTTTTGATCAAAGGTATTTCTCTATGACAAAACATAATTTTCATTTACAGCTTTCATTCAAAATTTACAAAAAATGTGAGTGAGTTTATAATTGGTCACAGCACTGTATGTATAAACAAAAAATAAAAATTATACTCCTACATATGAAAATTTAACTATATTTTAAGAATAAAATTATGATTTATAAAAAAATGTATCATGTTGTTTTTATTTATCTTTTAAAGATTCTAGGAAATTTGACCTGAACTAAATTCTTTATATGTATATGAAAAATTAAAAAATACTTTACTTTTATCACAATATTTATTTTGTTTATAGCAACTGAAAAATATTACCCTCAATAGTACGAAAACGTTTGCAGCAATTCAAAAATGTTACTTTCAACTATACGAAAACGTTTGCAGCAACTGAAAAATGTTACTTTCTACTATACGAAAACGTTTGCAGCAACTGAAAAATGTTACTTTCTACTATACGAAAACGTTTGTAGCAAAAGAAAAACGTTACCCTCAATTATTTAAAACATTTACTGCAACTGTAGAACTTTACATGTAAAATCAAAGAAAGTTTGTGCCAAAATTGACTCGTTTTCATCAAAATTTTACTCATTTGGGCTAACTAAATATATTTTCAGGCAAATGATACAACTTTTATCCTAAGTGTTGACTGTTGTTCATTTGACATAAAGTTTAAATCAAATTATAAAACGTTTGTAGGAAATATAATATGGTTCTCTTCTTCTTCCAATGCTGAAGCTTTATTTTTTCGTCGACCTGTGCCAGATGTGAAAACTGTGCCAGATATTAATTTTGTTTTGATGTTTGTGAATATTCGTTTTTGTGTAATATATTAAAAAATTATATATATGTATAATTATATACATAATAAAAAAAAATTTATTGTGGTTTTTATATCGTGAAATTTTTAACACAAGACAATTAATTAAAGATACACAATTTCATATAAACAAATTGTTTTACATTTGCTTGGCTATTAAAAAATCTGATAGTCAAGTGAAAGCTTTTGTGTTTTGTTACTTGCCGTTCTTGTTTACCTAAAAGTTTGAAAATTCAAAATTTATATGATTTCACAACAGAACAAAGAATTACTTGGCTTATGATTCACCACTATTCGTGTTTCAGGCTGAATTTTTTTTTCATGTGGTTTTGTGTTTATTTACATTTTACAGTTACATAAGTCATTATACATATGGTCGATTCTCTAGTAACGCAGAATACATTTTTTATGAGAAATTTTATTGAAAAATTGTTGGATAAAACTACATAGCACATTCCTATTTATTTGACCTTACGTCTTAAATTTATCTATACTATTTTTCTTTTTGGAAGTCAGTATTGTGCTTATGGAGGCAGTACCGAATGAGTGTTTTTGCCTTGGTAATATTTAATTTAAAAGATTTCCCTCGATTGAAATTGAGATCTGATCACCCCACACACGAGACAGATTTATTCAAACAATTTGTGAAAGAATATAGAAAAGTATGCCTATCTTGCCTGTACTGATATCCAAAAAGAAAAATAGTATAAAAGTGCAATATAAAAAACATTAAAATTTGTTCCAGAAATTTCTACTATATTTTAATATGATAAAACATAGCTGATAATTATTTTGTTGTTAAGATAACTGTTACAGTTATGAATAAAATAATTAATTGTATTCTGTAAATGAGAGGTATTGATCCATCAGTTCAGTTGATGTATAACCAGTGCCAGTTGATGTAGTGTTTTTCATGTAATAAAATAATTGTTTAAATGTAAAACGTGGTTTTTCTTTTAAATTGAAGTTTATTTTAAGTAAGAAAATCTCTTACAATCTCAGAAGTGGGATTATTAGTAATCCAGTATTAAATTTTAATAAATATATAAAAAAAAGAGTTTTTTTTGAATGTTAATGATTTTTAAATATGGATAAAGACAAATTTTTAAGTAGTGCTACGGTGAATCAATTAAATGAAGTTTTAAGACACATAAAGAACCAACAAGTGGATCAAAATCAACATTATTATTGCGTCTTGAAGACCGATTCTGTTCGATGGACCAGGATGAAATTCAGAGTATTTTGGAGGAATTCAATCCTAGAATTTTATGTAGATGGTGGAAATGAAAAAGAAAATGGCGCTGATACATCAACACGTGGGTCCAATGAACATCCAGAAACTGATAGTAACCTTATTGAAAATTTGAGTGAAGAATTAGAACAGTTGAGAAAAATTAAACAGAAAAAACAAGAATTTTTTGAATTACGTAGAGAAATTACTGCTTTGTGTGAAAAAGAAAATGACAAAAGTCAAGAAACTAATTATGCTTTCAGAGACATCGAAGATTCTATTCTATTTGTATTACCAATAACTATAGAAACCAATAAGACTTGGCTTTAGTACAAAATCTATAAAAATAATTTTCTATTCAAAAATTCGTCTCGCATCCCAGTGAGAGCTTTTATTTTTCAAATCTAAAGCTTTGTTAGCTTAGAACAAAACCATTATAAACTTAATTTGTAATGACGAATACAACAACAAAACTTTGACGTTACATATTTATTTTTTGACAGTATTTTATGACGTCATACATTATGATTGCTTTGATCATGCTTTTACAAATTTATGTTAAAAATTTTCATTTTTTACAAATGTATAACAAAAATTAATAATGATTACATTGTTGCCGTTATTTTTATTTTTGAATTTTTTTTTTATTTGATCAAAAATATAATATTTGCTTTGGAAAATTTTTTTTTGAAGTATAGAATATTATTTTTTTCTATTCTTATATTATACCTCTAGATTCTATATAACATATATAAATATATATATCGCCCATTCCATGCATGACGGACGGGACATTGAAGAACATTTTTTTGAATCTTTCTTCTTTTTTACCTTTATATAAGTAGTTCAAATATATTTCAGTGAAATGTAAAAAATAATGATCCACCCAAAGACCTATCAAACCGAAAAAGAATATGTTTTATAATAATATAATAATATAATATAACCGTAACATTAGCCATATTACTATCATAATTTCATATTGCATTCATTTCTAATTTCTTCTTCAGTCATATCTAATTTTATCCAAATGTCACACACTTTTTCTTCTATACATTTTTTCATTTCGAAATTTTTTACGCTCTTCATTGTTCATTTCTTCAACTAAATTTAATAAAACTATTCATTTCCTACGGGGAACAGGGCTGTATATCATAATTGTTTAGTAACATAATTTATTTCATAGAATATATATTATATCCTGGATCCAATAATGATTCTTTAATTTGGAGAATGAGTGAAGCAAGAAGACATTTCTCAGACAAATATCAAAATAGACTTAGCGATTGCTGGTTGTTGCCTGTTGGTGATGCTGGGTATGCTTTAGAACCCTTTTTTATGACTCCTTACAGAGATGGTCAATGTTATTGTAATAATATGTACTTACATCTATTGTCTTTTGTTAAAAAGAATTGTTATATAATGTACGTATATATCCAAATTTCATTTAATATCATAAAAGGGTTTTCTCTTTGCTTCACATATGGTAAAAATTTGCCTGACTGTAGGTATTTTTGATTTGTACAGTTTTATTACACTATTTTTGAAAATGTATTTAAGTTGAACGAAGTGTTACTACAACAGTTGTTATATTATCTTTTAAAATATTTGTTGAATTGAATTTACCTATACTTACTTCAACAAATTCAAAAAAAAAATAATGTAGTTATATAGATTTCTTATGACTATGAAAAAAACAAATGTTTTTTACATGCTTTATATAGAATCTAGAATAAATGCAATATGCAATTATGATAGTAATATGGCTAATGTTACGGTTATATTATATTATTATATTATTATAAAACATATTCTTTTTCGGTTTGATAGGTCTTTGGGTGGATCATTATTTTTTACATTTAACTGAAATACATTTGAACTACTTATATAAAGGTAAAAAAGAAGAAAGATTCAAAAAAATGTTCTTCAATGTCCCGTCCGTCATGCATGGAATGGGCGATATATATATTTATATATGTTATATAGAATCTAGAGGTATAATATAAGAATAGAAAAAAAATAATATTCTATACTTCAAAAAAAATTTTTTCAAAGCAAATATATATTTTTGATCAAATAAAAAAAAAATTCAAAAATATAAATAACGGCAACAATGTAATCATTATTAATTTTTGAATAAATGAAAAAAAAACTATATTTAAAAAAAAATTTTTCCAAAGCAAATATTATATTTTTGATCAAATAAAAAAAAAATTCAAAAATATAAATAACGGCAACAATGTAATCATTATTAATTTTTGTTATACATTTGTAAAAAATGAAAATTTTTAACATAAATTTGTAAAAGCATGATCAAAGCAATCATAATGTATGACGTCATAAAATACTGTCAAAAAATAAATATGTAACGTCAAAGTTTTGTTGTTGTATTCGTCATTACAAATTAAGTTTATAATGGTTTTGTTCTAAGCTAACAAAGCTTTAGATTTGAAAAATAAAAGCTCTCACTGGGATGCGAGACGAATTTTTGAATAGAAAATTATTTTTATAGATTTTGTACTAAAGCCAAGTCTTATTGGTTTCTATAGTTATTGGTATTACCCATGGACCCAGCAAAAAACAGATTTCATGGATTGAATAACAGCCCTATGAATGTAGTTGGTAAAACAAACTGTTTGGTAAGTTTTAATGACAAAAAATATACAATAGGATTACTAGTTGTAAATGATTATTGTATGAATTACCCGGTAGCATTAGGTAGAGATTTCTTAAAATTATGTAATTTTGGATTTATAAATAATGACAATTATAAAACATCCATTGCACATGTAAATTATGAAAATGAAATGTTAAACAACAAAAATATAAATTTTGAAATTTTAAATATTTATATAACAGATGAAAATGATGATATTGTAAGTATAGATATTTGCAACAAACTTCCCTTTAATGTAAAAAATATTACTAAAAAAATTATTTTAGATAAAAACAATTTGTCGGAACAAAAAAATATTGATTTTGAAATGAAAATTCGATTAAACAAAGAAAACGTTTTCAACAGTGTTCCAAGGAGATTGCCTTTTACCTATAAAGTAGAATTACAAAAAATCATATCTGACCTTTTAAATCTCCTTAACCTTAAAAGGTTATGTATTGACTATAGAGACTTAAATCGTATAACTCTAGAGGATAATTACCCTCTTCCTCTTATTGAAGACCATCTGGACCGTTTAAAAAATAAAAAGTACTTTTCTCTTTTAGATCTGAAAAATGGATTTTATCATGTTAAAATGCATGATGACTCAATCAGATATACGTCTTTCGTAACACCTCTCGGACAATACGAGTTTCTTCGTATGCCATTTGGGCTGAAAAACGCTCTTTCCGTCTTTCAACGCTATATCAATAAATTATTCAAACCATTAATTGATGAAGGAAAATTATTAACTTACATAGATGATTTATTAATTGCGAGCGAAGATTTAGATGAACATATTCAAATAATAAAAGAAGTTATGAAAACAGTTAATACACATAAACTAGAATTACGGTATGATAAGTGTAAATTCTGTTATACAAAAATTATTTATTTAGGGTATACATCCTACAGATTCTGGTATTCAAGCAATAAAATCATTTTCTGTTCCGAGAAATGTTAAAAAAGTACAACCATTCTTAGGATTATGTCAGTATTTTAGAAAATTTATAAAAAATTTCGCTTTTAAATTTGGTCAAGATGAACTTCAATCTTTTGAAAACTTAAAAGTTAAACTGCAAGAATCTCCTGTCCTAAGCATCTACAGTCCGACTTTAGAAACAGAATTGCACTGTGATGCAAGTGCACACGGTTTTGGCGCGGTCTTAATGCAACGACAATAGGATAAGCAGTTTCACCCTGTGTTCTTTTTTTCAAAAAGAACAACAGAGGCTGAAAAAAAATATCATAGTTATGAGCTAGAAACTCTAGCCATAATTTATGCTTTGAGAAGATTTCGCGTGTACTTAATTGGTATTAATTTTAAAATCGTAACAGATTGCCAAGCTTTAGCTCAAACACCTCGAAAAAAGATTATTAACCCGCGAATTTTCCGCTGGGCATTAGAATTACAAGATTATAATTATTGTATTGAACATCGTAGTAATGAAGAGATGTTACGCGTAGATGCTTTGAGCAGGAATTCTAACATTTTGATTATTGAAAACGAGTCTTTCGAAAATGTACTAGTCTCAGCTCAAAACTGTGATCCTGTGATAAGGAATATTCCAAAAATGTTAGAAAAAAGAGAAAGTCCCTTGTATGATATAATTAATGGAATAATCTATAGGAAATTAAACAAGGATTTATTATTTTATGTGCCCAAACAGATGGAAAGGAATGTTATTCAAACACATCATGAAACATTGTTGTTCACTTCCGTTCTCATGCTGTCACAGCAGTTTTAATAACCAAATAAATTTTACATAATTCAATTCATTTAAATGCTTCTTCAATTGTGTTATTTTAGCTCACACTAAATATGTATTAAAATAATTATGTTATTTGCTTAGCTTGCATTATACAATAAAAGAATTATATTTTTTTTGCCTAGCTTGCATTAAATATTGTTCTTTTATATATTACATATAATTTTATTATTATTTTTGAATAATTGCATTTTTTCTTTACATATTAATGAATAATTATTTTATTTTATTATTATATTAAAAGGAAATCGATTTACTAAATAAAGACACAGTTTTTACTTAACAATCAAGTTGTGTATTTACTTTCTTCAGAAACCTTCAATCATTTAAGTACATTGATACATAGAATCAATTGTACTCTTTCATCAAGTCTTAAATACATTGATACATAGAATCAATTGTACAATTTCACCAAAGTCTAGGTACAAGAACCTTAGACTCAAATTTAGTTGAAATATTCCAATTTTGTTTCAACAATTGTCTCATGTTAGTTGTGAAAAATGTTACGAATTTTTAAGAAAATTATATTGGTTTCCACAAATGAAAGCCAAAATAAAAGAATATATTTCAACTTGTTTGAAATGTTTACATTTTTCACCACCAACAGGAAAAAAAGAAGTCGTTTTACATAACATTCCAAAAGGTAAACTTCCTTTTGAAGTCATACATATTGATTACCTTGGACCACTTCCATGTACACGGAATAAAAAAAAATACATCCTTGTAATAGTCGACGGATTTACCAAATTTACCAGATTCTATGCTGTTAGGAATACCACTACTAAAGAAGTCATAAATTGTCTTAATTCATACTTTATAAATTACTCACTCCTAGTAAAATTATCTCAGATCGCGGTAGTTGCTTTACATCGGATGAGTTTTATCAATTTTGTAAAGACCACTGTATTCAACATATTAAGGTAGCTACATCTTCGCCCCAATCAAATGGTCAGGTGGAAAGATTTAATCGAACCTTAATTCCAATGTTGTCAAAAATGACTGATCCCGAGGTTGGTGATTGGTCAAAATATCTTAATCAAGTAGAATTTTCAATTAATAATTTCAAAAATAAAAGTACAGATGCTACTCCAAGTATGCTATTATTTGGAGTTCAACAGAAGGGTGAAGTTGTAGACAAGATATTGGAATTTATTCTTGAAGCTAAAAATAATAATGAGAGAGACCTTGAAAAAATCAGAGAAAAAGCAAGTAGAAATAATTAATCAAATAAAAAAGAATTTTTAATACTAAAATATTTTTGACTTGAAAATCAGAGTTTGCTTAGATTAAATTTTAGTGAATAAACATTATAGTATTTTATTTGTGATAGACCAAATTTGAGGATCGAGTATCATAAAAAGTAAAATCTTAAAACTTTCATTAGCGATGTAATATTGCATTGTCATGCAGTTCTGAGCTATGTTGAAAGTTTCAAGTCTCTATCTTATCAAAAAATTGGTTAAAAATCAATTTCTAAATTTGTACCGAACAGACAGACAAGAAACCAAGCTAATATAAATATTTTAATATTTTAATATTTTAAAATAGAGGCAAATCAGAAATATAACAAAAGATACTTTGACGACAAGCATAAAATACCAAGAGCTTATAAAGTCGGCAATTATGTTCTAATTAAAAATATAGTTACTGTTCCTGGCATCAATAGAAAACTTTTACAAAAGTATAAAGGCCCATATGTTGTCGTAAAAGTCCTGCCAAACGATAGGTACGTAATCGAAGACATTAAAGGGATGCAAATTTCTAGAGTACCATACCATGGGGTAGCGTTGATGTATAACCAGTGCCAGTTGATGTAGTGTTTTTCATGTAATAAAATAATTGTTTAAATGTAAAACGTGGTTTTTCTTTTAAATTGAAGTTTATTTTAAGTAAGAAAATCTCTTACAAAAGAAAGGAGGTAACGCAGAAGAATCGCACAAACCTTATTATTACATGTTTAATATTTCATTGAATTGTGAATTGTTAAGTATTTAAGAACTATAACTATATATTAGGAACGAGACTATTTCGTTATCCTTTAGCGTTTGCGAATTTAAAAAAATCAATATTTTACCTATATATGTATGTGAAATAAACAAAGAAAATTGACAAATGAGTAAAGTATGTAATACACAGTACAAATAATAAGATACTTCAAAAAAGCTCTTAAAAAACTATGACGAATTAGGCGCTTCCATTGAAGCACTTCAATATTCAGCCGTTATCATTGAGTCATATAGAAATAATTAAAATAAAAAAAAATTTTTAATATAAAACGTTTTTAAAACGGACTCAAAAGTATAAAATAATTTTTCCTAGCCACATACACATTCTCAACCCCATACAGATAATCCTGAAAATTTGTGATTGCGAATTTTTAATAGCTATAAAAATACTTGTAAGATTAAAAACGAAAAACGTGGGGCGCTATTCTTTACACTTCTTACTATTAACTTGCACTACTCTTTACACTTCTTACTATTTTATCTTGCGCCCCATGTTTTTCGTTTTTAATCTTACAAGTATTTTTATAGCTATTAAAAATTCGCAATCACAAATTTTCAGGATTATCTGTATGGGGTTGAGAATGTGTATGTGGCTAGGAAAAATTATTTTATACTTTTGAGTCCGTTTTAAAAACGTTTTCTATTAAAAAATTTTTTTTATTTTAATTATTTTTTGCTTTTTAGTCTTATGTGAAATTTGTCAATCGATTTTATTGATATTATTTTACATTAAAAAACAATATAAGTAAAACTAAAAAAGTTTTTTTAATTTTAAAAAACAAATATATTTGTATATA
Source organism: Bombylius major (assembly GCA_932526495.1). Taxonomy (NCBI): domain Eukaryota; kingdom Metazoa; phylum Arthropoda; class Insecta; order Diptera; family Bombyliidae; genus Bombylius; species Bombylius major. Next base: position 22,870,668 of record OW052043.1, read on the forward strand.
CATATGTCATATACGTAAAATACAGTCGCTCTCAAAACATTTGCAACTGAATAAATTTAACGTGTGTATATATTAAAATTGTAAAATTTTTTTACCTATTTAAATAATTATATACTTTCTTGGTATATTTTTGCCGAATGTTTCTTTTTCTTGTAATAAATATATTTTATATATACACGTTTGGTATACATAGGTGATTGAACACTTATTTAAAATTAACAAATTTTCAGTATTGTTGAAACCAACGACTCCTATAGTACCAAGACTTAATGCTCAATTTTATTTTATTGTTTATATGTGTTGGAAGTACCAAATTGACATCACAACTTATTGCTTTTAATCAATCATAACTAAGTTGTGATTAAAGTTACATGAAAATTATCTTCTAATGAAATGTAGAGAAGATCCTTATCTTTATTTTCACTGGACATATTAAATATCTATGAGCAACGTAAATCAAAGAAAAAACGTGATAAATATTAAGTAACATAAAACTGAGAATCAATTTTCCCTGAAATCTCCCAAATTACTAAAAATATTAAATTATAATGTTCTATAAATTTGTAGATTTTTATTAAATAAACATTTTTCCCAAACATTGTTATATTATAAAATTAATAGAAATTGAGTTATTAAAGAAAAATGATAATTTTTTATTAAAATCACAATTATCTCTCTCATTTCTCATTTTTAACAGCCACCTCTGAAAATGACCACCAAAGTCTAGGTACAAGAACCTTAAACTCAAATTTAGTTGAAATATTCCAATTTTGTTTCAACATTTGGTGACCCCGACGTGATTCACGTCTAACAACAACAACAACAAAATTTTTTCTTTTTTTCAGTACAAATAAATTCAAAACTTGTTCACAATGGTAAATCCTAACCTTATAAATCAACAAAATGAAACTGGCCAAATTCTTCAGGGAATAATTAACCAGTTTTAAGAGGATGTTACATCAAAATCTGTAACATTGGAATCATTAAAGGATTTTTTGGAACGTTTAGAGGCAGCATGGGACTTATTTGAAACTACTGATACAAAAATTCGTAGTGATGCCAACCCTCCAATAGAACATGCGTATTTTACAACAGACTACTACGACAAAATAAGCGTAATATACCACAACTATCAAAAACAAATTACAGATCAAATAAGTGCATTGAAAACAGGTGCTAGTCGCAAAGGGAATTTGCCAGCACCACCAAATCAAACAAACGGTCAACAATATCATCAATCAATATACAACGCATCGATAAATAGCAATCAATTTTACGATAAAAATCCTGATACAGAGATGATACGACTTCAGCGCAGACAAGGCAGTATAGCATCGTCTCTTCGCAAATTAATACAATCCTTGGAGAACGACCAAGGACATCACCCAGCTCAATATTATCAATTAAAAATCAAGGCATTAAATAATTATTGGAATCAAATGGAGAATATTAAGCACAAAATGTGGGAACTAACAGAAAATCCCATGCTTACTTACATATGATTATGATGAGCTAGAAGACAAAGTAGGTCAATTTATAGTGCAATTCTCAACACAAATCGATCATAGTGTAAATAACAGAATGTCTACACCATCAAGCATGCACGAAAATCAATCTATGGTTAAACTACCTAGAATAGTGCTTCCAAAATTTGATGGCGATTACATGAAATGGCAATCATTATTTTGCAAGATGATACATAATTCAACAGCTATGAGTAATTGTCAAAAATTATGGTACTTAAAAACTAGTCTAACAGGAGATGCTGAAAGGCTGTTGAGGAATTTCATGTTATCAGACAATAACTACATAGCAGCATGGGAAACTTTGAAAAATAGATATACAAACCTAAGGGTTCAAGTATGTAAGTTCGTTGATAAACAAATTACTATCGCAACCAACACACAATGGATAATGTATCAGCAGTTTCAATAAAAAATTTGAGAGACACTACTGAACAATGTCTCATGGGATTACAAAATTTGGGGGTAAATACCGAAAACTGGGATCAACTTTTGTTGTATATTTTGACGAAGAAGTTAGATCGAATTTCTTTAAATTTATATGAACAATTGTTAGAAAACCCCAAAGAACTACAATCATTAAAAAATTTTTTACAATTTTTAGAAAATAGGTATCACTCATTAGAAATCTTAAATAAACCTAAACCCAACGACTTTCAACGTCGAAATAATGGTACTGCAAAAATATTAACTTCTGTTGTAAGCACAGAATCTCCCAAATGTATTGCATGCAAGGACAAACACCCGTTATATGCATGCAAATCATTTTTACAACTTTCACCAGAAAACAGAACCAAATTGGTTCAAAAGCATCATCGTTGCATAAATTGCTTAAAATCTGGTCATCAACTATCAAAATGCACATCAAGAACCTGTAAATTTTGTGAGAAAAAACATAATACGTTATTGCATTATGAGGACAATAAAAAATCACAAAAACTCAACTCATCAACAACACCCTCATCATCGAGTCCAATCAGTAATCATACAATCAAGCAACCTGAAACAATTACAGTAAATACAATTTCAGCAAAACCAAACCAAAAATACATCTTATTAGGAACAGCTAATATCAAATTAAGTGGTCCGAATGGAACAATAGAATGCCGCGCTGTGTTGGATTCTGGATCACAAGTAAACTTAATTACTTCAAGAATAGTGAAACAATTAGGCCTGAACACGACTTTTGACACGTTTTTCATTGAAGGAGTAGGAAACAAAACCCACAAGGTGCAACAAAGAATCAATGTCCACATACAATCAATCTGCACCGCATATTCGACCCACATTGAAGCGCTCGTTTTACCACAAATAACCACACTACAACCAACGGTCAAAATCGACACCACACATTGGAACATACCACAAACCATCAAACATGCAGATTCTTCATTCAATATTCCAAAAAGAATCGACATGCTATTAGGAGCTGAAATATACTATGAATTATTAACACCAGGACAACATAAAATGAGTAATAATCTTCCAATAATACAAAACACCCAATTAGGTTCGATACTTTCAGGAGGTGTAAAACAGGTGACATCAGCAATTGCTACATGCAATATATGCACTGAAAAGGAATCACTCGAACGTACAATTGAAAACTTCTGGAAAATTGAAGCTGTCAAGGAACAACCTGCACCAATGTCAGATGCAGAAAGCCAATGTGAAAAATACTTTTTAACAACTACCCAACGGAATCATGAAGGACGTTTTGTAGTTGAACTACCATTTAAAGACACCCAGTCACAATTAGGAGATTCAACGGCAGTGGCATACAGACGTTTTATGGCATTAGAAAAACGACTAGAAAAAGATGAATCCTTACGAAAACAATATGTCCAATTTATGGAAGAATATTTACAGCTTAATCATATGGAGCCCGTAAATTTACAAGAAATTAAAGGACCAAAATACTTTCTTCCGCACCACTGCGTGCTTAAGCCCCATAGTACATCAACAAAGCTAAGAGTTGTTTTTGACGCCTCGTCAAAAACGACTACAAATACCTCATTAAATGACATTCTTCACATTGGTCCAGTGATTCAGGATGATCTATTTTCAATTTTGTTAAGATTTCGTATGAAAAAATTTGTGTTCACGGCAGATATTCAAAAAATGTATCGTCAAATACATGTTCACAAGGGTGACCGAAAATTTCAGTTGATTTTTTGGAGAAGAAATACAAAAGAATCTATTAAATGTTTTCAGTTAAAACAGTAACATATGGTACCAGACCAGCACCATACCTAGCAACAAAATGCTTGCAAAAACTGGCTCAAGAAGGAGAAGTAAAATACCCATTAGGTGCAAGGATTTTAGCAAAGGACTTCTACGTTGACGATGTCATCACAGGGGCTGACAGTCTTACAGATATACTTGAAATACAACAACAATTAACAAAACTTTTAAAGGAAGGAGGATTTGAACTAAGAAAATGGTGTGGAAATCATCCTAAATTATTGGCGCACATACCACCCGAAAGTCAGGAAGTTCAAATCAACTTTAATGATTGCGAAGATCAACAAATAAAAACTTTGGGATTAACATGGCATCCAAAAAGTGATAATTTTTCAGTAAAAATTAACCACAATGAGAAAACACCTTGTCACAAAACGCACGGTTGCATCAGACATAGCAAAATTATTTGATCCATTGGGGATACTTAGTCCGGTCATTGTTAGTGCAAAAATTTTTTTACAAGAGTTATGGCAACTAAAACTAGAACGGGTAATAATATTTGTAAACAAGCACAACTTCATACATTCGCTGACGCTTCTGAAAGGGCATATGGGGCAGCAATTTACATACGATTTGTAGACAAAGACGGATAAGTTAGTGTCAGATTGCTATGTTCAAAAACAAGAGTAGCTCCAATCAAGAAAATTACACTGCCACGCCTAGAACTCTGTGCATGTGAATTGGCTGTGGAACTGACAGAACGAGTAATAAAAATTTTAGAAATGCAGCAGGCACCTTCATATTTTTGGACTGATTCTGAAATAGTACTGTCATGGATACACTCGTCACCATCACAGTATCATACCTTTGTAGCAAATCGAATCAACAACATCCACAGATCATCAGTTCCAGAACAATGGCGGCACGTGTCTTCAAAAAACAACCCTGCAGACATTCTTTCTAGAGGAATGAAACCTCCAAAATTGCATCAATGTAACATTTGGATATACGGTCCAGTCTTTCTTTATGGAACCAAAGATTCTTGGCCTGCTGAATTTAATAACAAAAGACAATACTCTTTAGAAAGAAAACGTAAGGCTACTACATTAATTATCTCTCCAGAAGAAAACAAAAACATAATTCAAAAAATCAACCATGGAAACTCCTTCCGCAAATTACAAAGAATTATAGGCTATTTATTACGTTTTGCAAAAAATACTAGATCAAAATCTCGTCAACCTGATCACAAGGCAATCACTCATAGTGAAATGCAAGAAGCACTATACATCATAATAAAATTCATGCAGCAAGAATCATTCGCTGATGAATTAAGGCAACTACACACAAATGGAAATGTTGAAAAGCAAAGTTCAATGAGCTCTTTAGCTACATATTTGGACAATCGTGGCATTATTCGGGTGGGGGGCAGACTGGAAGGAGCATCATTACCTAGGCACCAGATGCTTCTTCCATATCCTCATGAGTTCACAAAAATGCTCATGACAGAACTTCACAAGGAAAATGGACATATTGGACCGCAAGGATTACTTTCTATTACTCGACAACATTTTTGGCCGATGAAAGGAAAAACAGTTGCAAGGTCAATTACTCAAAACTGTGTTATATGTTTTAAGTCAAAACCTAAAACTCTGAATCAAATAATGGGCAATTTACCATCTGACAGAATAGAACCAGCTCGTCCATTTTTGAACTCAGGGGTAGATTTTTGTGGACCTATATGGGTGCATTTTCATACAAGAGGACGCAAACCGCAGAAAGGTTATGTGGCTGTATTCTGCTGCTTTGCAACAAAGGCAGTCCATCTAGAACTCGTGACTGATCTTACAACCGATGCATTTATAGGAGCTCTAAAAAGATTCATGGGACGAAGAGGAAGATGTAAACATCTATACTGCGACAACGCTACAGTTGTACTGTCGTACTCCGTTTACAATGCAAGAGCCCAAGAAACAATTGTCAGCACTTGCGCATCAAAGGGAGTAGAATTTCGTTTTATTCCTCCTAGGTCACCTCAGTTTGGTGGACTATGGGAGGCAGCGGTAAAATCTGCTAAGCACATGATGGTAAAAATGGTTCAATCAGCAAATTTGTCGTATGAAGAAATGGAAACCGTAGTCATTGAAATCGAAGCAATCCTAAATTCAAGGCCTATAACTCCTCTATCTTCAGATCCCAACGACTTGTCAGCACTAACCCCAGGACATTTTTTAATAGGCGAGCCATTAGTTTCAACCATAGATCCTGAAACGCAACCAAATAAGGCGAATTTGTTAACTATATGGAAGCTAGTAACGCATGTAAAACAGGACTTTTGGAAGCGATGGTCGTGTGAATACCTAAACATATTACAACACAGGTATAAATGGAAAGAAACATCTCAAAATCTTCAACCTGGGCTACTAGTATTAATAAAGGAAGACAATCTACCAATTATGAAATGGTCGCTTGGCAGGGTCATGAATGTTTACAAAGAAAACGATGGAATGGTTCGCGTCGCTGACATCAAAATGTCAGGAGGTATACTCAAACGACCAGTAACTAGACTCGCTCCTTTACCACATGAAAATGACAACGAGAAAATAGCACCAGATTCGCACCAACCATCTCAAGACAGCAACAGTTAAGTAGTAAATCAGAATTCAAATCACCATTTAGACGAGACACCAACTAAGAAAAGAAGAGGAATGTCCTTCTTAACAACACTTCTCGTAATTTGTCTTACGCTACCCATCGCTACTGCATCGACAACAAACAGTTTGTTTCAAATCTCCAAATTCGATTCCAATTCGGGCATTTATTTTGAAAATATAGGAAGCATGAGCTAACAAACAACAGAATGGAAGATTATTTCCTTTTACGATCTAAAACCATTTTGGAGAGAACTATCAACACTGGTCAATGGAACTAGGGCATTACAACATATATGCAACGAGATAACTAAAACTAAGACCTCTTGCAGTCAAACTATCAATCATTTCAGCCATCTTATTAGAGAGATTCAGATGGACAACGACTTATTCAGCAATAATACTCACAACAGATCTAAAAGAGGACTTATAGATATCGTTGGCCGAGGAGCTAACTGGGCTTTTGGAATATTAGATTCCGATTATGCAAGGACACTTGAAGACAATATCAAGTCAATGAAAGACAATGATGAATATCTACTTAATTTAATACATAACCAGACCAGTATTATTGATACAACAATCAACATCATAAAGGGAAATCAACAAAACATTAAAACAAAACTTGACAACATTGACCAACAGTTTGCACAGGTCTACAATCAGTTACGAGTAGTTGAAGATGAATTACAACAGAGTCGATTAATCGAATTATTTAATTCTATTTCTACGCAGATGACACTAATGTTAATTAACATTCAGCGAATACAAACAATAATTGTTCAAGTAATAACAGACGGCCATCACGGAAAATTTAATCCTTTATTACTATCACCACAACAACTTCATGAAGAAATAATAAGAATAAAAACACATCTACCACAGTCTCTACGTTTACCGGCCGAGCAAGAAAATATTTCACAATTTTACAAACTAATGTCGGTAAAAGCAGGAATAACATCAAATTTTATAATTTTCGAATTAAGATTACCAATTCTCAACGCAGAGAACTTTATTCTGCTTCATTTGTTGCCGATACCTATGATTAATAATGAAGACCTTATCGAACTTACACCTACAACGAAGTACCTGGCCATTGACACTCAGAGAGAACGGTATTATCCCTTAACAGAATATCAATACACTTCCTGTAGCAGCACTAACAACCAAGATATCTTATGCAAGTAATCACATCCAATATATGCAAGAGGCTCGTCTATCCATTCGTGTGAAGTCACACTATTCTTCGAATCTAAATTTCAAAAATCATGCCAGTTTGCTCGATCAATCACCGCCCCTCGATGGATACAGCTTCCAACAGCAAATGAATGGATTTTCGCTATGTCCAGATCAACGTCGACAAATCTGCTATGCGATGAAAAAGTACATCGTATATCAATGTCAGGATCTGGTTTTTTACGCCTGTCATCCAACTGTAGACTTAGAAAAGGATTTATTGCGCTTGATGGTCATCAAGTTTATACTAGTAAGATCCATCTTTCATATCCTAGATTGGGAAATATTAGTGAAGCCATACTTAGGGAGCAAGTACAATGGAATTTCAACAAAAGCAAGGAAATTAGTTACACACCACATCTCGAAGAGTTAGACAAACTAAAAGAAGATCTTAAGGAACATGCCAATCTTCACTTCTCACGAACTATAGAACCTCATTTGATACACAATTTCTCCGTAAGTTATATCGCTATCGGATTGATACTCATAATTGCAGGGTATGCACTTTACAAATTAAAACACAACCGTACAGTCATGTTTATTCCCAGAAGAAGTTCAGCAACACAAGCGGAATTCACAGTCAATGTCTAATTAATTTGAACCACAGGTTCAAGGCGGGGGAAAATTTTCACTTCCGTTCTCATGCTGTCACAGCAGTTTTAATAACCAAATAAATTTTACATAATTCAATTCATTTAAATGCTTCTTCAATTGTGTTATTTTAGCTCACACTAAATATTAAAATAATTAAGGGGATTCACTCTTTGGTGCAAATAGGTATTGCATCGTTGCATTCGGTGTATCGTAGCACGAATTTACAACAATACAACAACAATTTGCAACGATACAACAAAAATTCGTGCTACGATACACCGAATGCAACGATGCAATACCTATTTGCACCAAAGAGTGAATCCCCTTATTATGTTATTTGCTTAGCTTGCATTATACAATAAAAGAATTATATTGTTTTTGCCTAGCTTGCATTAAATATTGTTCTTTTATATATTTCATATAATTTTATTATTATTTTTGAATAATTGCATTTTTTCTTTACATATTAATGAATAATTATTTTATTGTTGAAATTGCTTAATTTTTTGTATAAAAGGAAATCGATTTACTAAATAAAGACACAGTTTTTACTTAACAATCAAGTTGTGTATTTACTTTCTTCAGAAACCTTCAATCATTTAAGTACATTGATACATAGAATCAATTGTACTCTTTCATCAAGTCTTAAATACATTGATACATAGAATCAATTGTACAATTTCACCAAAGTCTAGGTACAAGAACCTTAGACTCAAATTTAGTTGAAATATTCCAATTTTGTTTCAACAATTGTCTCATGTTAGTTGTGAAAAATGTTACGAATTTTTAAGAAAATTATATTGGTTTCCACAAATGAAAGCCAAAATAAAAGAATATATTTCAACTTGTTTGAAATGTTTACATTTTTCACCACCAACAGGAAAAAAAGAAGTCGTTTTACATAACATTCCAAAAGGTAAACTTCCTTTTGAAGTCATACATATTGATTACCTTGGACCACTTCCATGTACACGGAATAAAAAAAAATACATCCTTGTAATAGTCGACGGATTTACCAAATTTACCAGATTCTATGCTGTTAGGAATACCACTACTAAAGAAGTCATAAATTGTCTTAATTCATACTTTATAAATTACTCACTCCTAGTAAAATTATCTCAGATCGCGGTAGTTGCTTTACATCGGATGAGTTTTATCAATTTTGTAAAGACCACTGTATTCAACATATTAAGGTAGCTACATCTTCGCCCCAATCAAATGGTCAGGTGGAAAGATTTAATCGAACCTTAATTCCAATGTTGTCAAAAATGACTGATCCCGAGGTTGGTGATTGGTCAAAATATCTTAATCAAGTAGAATTTTCAATTAATAATTTCAAAAATAAAAGTACAGATGCTACTCCAAGTATGCTATTATTTGGAGTTCAACAGAAGGGTGAAGTTGTAGACAAGATATTGGAATTTATTCTTGAAGCTAAAAATAATAATGAGAGAGACCTTGAAAAAATCAGAGAAAAAGCAAGTAGAAATAATTAATCAAATAAAAAAGAATTTTTAATACTAAAATATTTTTGACTTGAAAATCAGAGTTTGCTTAGATTAAATTTTAGTGAATAAACATTATAGTATTTTATTTGTGATAGACCAAATTTGAGGATCGAGTATCATAAAAAGTAAAATCTTAAAACTTTCATTAGCGATGTAATATTGCATTGTCATGCAGTTCTGAGCTATGTTGAAAGTTTCAAGTCTCTATCTTATCAAAAAATTGGTTAAAAATCAATTTCTAAATTTGTACCGAACAGACAGACAAGAAACCAAGCTAATATAAATATTTTAATATTTTAATATTTTAAAATAGAGGCAAATCAGAAATATAACAAAAGATACTTTGACGACAAGCATAAAATACCAAGAGCTTATAAAGTCGGCAATTATGTTCTAATTAAAAATATAGTTACTGTTCCTGGCATCAATAGAAAACTTTTACAAAAGTATAAAGGCCCATATGTTGTCGTAAAAGTCCTGCCAAACGATAGGTACGTAATCGAAGACATTAAAGGGATGCAAATTTCTAGAGTACCATACCATGGGGTAGCGTTGATGTATAACCAGTGCCAGTTGATGTAGTGTTTTTCATGTAATAAAATAATTGTTTAAATGTAAAACGTGGTTTTTCTTTTAAATTGAAGTTTATTTTAAGTAAGAAAATCTCTTACAAAAGAAAGGAGGTAACGCAGAAGAATCGCACAAACCTTATTATTACATGTTTAATATTTCATTGAATTGTGAATTGTTAAGTATTTAAGAACTATAACTATATATTAGGAACGAGACTATTTCGTTATCCTTTAGCGTTTGCGAATTTAAAAAAATCAATATTTTACCTATATATGTATGTGAAATAAACAAAGAAAATTGACAAATGAGTAAAGTATGTAATACACAGTACAAATAATAAGATACTTCAAAAAAGCTCTTAAAAAACTATGACGAATTAGGCGCTTCCATTGAAGCACTTCAATATTCAGCCGTTATCATTGAGTCATATAGAAATAATTAAAATAAAAAAAAATTTTTAATATAAAACGTTTTTAAAACGGACTCAAAAGTATAAAATAATTTTTCCTAGCCACATACACATTCTCAACCCCATACAGATAATCCTGAAAATTTGTGATTGCGAATTTTTAATAGCTATAAAAATACTTGTAAGATTAAAAACGAAAAACGTGGGGCGCTATTCTTTACACTTCTTACTATTAACTTGCACTACTCTTTACACTTCTTACTATTTTATCTTGCGCCCCATGTTTTTCGTTTTTAATCTTACAAGTATTTTTATAGCTATTAAAAATTCGCAATCACAAATTTTCAGCATTATCTGTATGGGGTTGAGAATGTGTATGTGGCTAGGAAAAATTATTTTATACTTTTGAGTCCGTTTTAAAAACGTTTTCTATTAAAAAATTTTTTTTATTTTAATTATTTTTTGCTTTTTAGTCTTATGTGAAATTTGTCAATCGATTTTATTGATATTATTTTACATTAAAAAACAATATAAGTAAAACTAAAAAAGTTTTTTTAATTTTAAAAAACAAATATATTTGTATATACATATGTCATATACGTAAAATACAGTCGCTCTCAAAACATTTGCAACTGAATAAATTTAACGTGTGTATATATTAAAATTGTAAAATTTTTTTACCTATTTAAATAATTATATACTTTCTTGGTATATTTTTGCCGAATGTTTCTTTTTCTTGTAATAAATATATTTTATATATACACGTTTGGTATACATAGGTGATTGAACACTTATTTAAAATTAACAAATTTTCAGTATTGTTGAAACCAACGACTCCTATAGTACCAAGACTTAATGCTCAATTTTATTTTATTGTTTATATGTGTTGGAAGTACCAAATTGACATCACAACTTATTGCTTTTAATCAATCATAACTAAGTTGTGATTAAAGTTACATGAAAATTATCTTCTAATGAAATGTAGAGAAGATCCTTATCTTTATTTTCACTGGACATATTAAATATCTATGAGCAACGTAAATCAAAGAAAAAACGTGATAAATATTAAGTAACATAAAACTGAGAATCAATTTTCCCTGAAATCTTCCAAATTACTAAAAATATTAAATTATAATGTTCTATAAATTTGTAGATTTTTATTAAATAAACATTTTTCCCAAACATTGTTATATTATAAAATTAATAGAAATTTAGTTATTAAAGAAAAATGATAATTTTTTATTAAAATGACAATTATCTCTCTCATTTCTCATTTTTAACAGCCACCTCTGAAAATGTAGTACCAATTGAAGAATTTTTTTATTCATTTGTTTATTTTTTTTTTTGAAAAATATTATTCATAAACAAAAAAAAATTTTTCAAGTGGTACTACATTTTCAGAGGTGGCTATTAAAAATGAGAAATGAAGCATACTAAAATATTTTTGACTTGAAAATCAGAGTTTGCTTAGATTAAATTTTAGTAAAGAAAAATTAATATTTTATTTGTTTTAGACCAAATTTGAGGATCGAATATCATAAAAAGTAAAATCTTAAAACTTTCATTAGCGATGTAATATTGCATTGTCATGCAGTTCTGAGCTATGTTGAAAGTTTCAAGTCTCTATCTCATCAAAAAGTTAGTTAAAAATTAAAAATCAATTTCCAAATTTGTACCGAACAGACAGACAAGAAACCAAGCTAATAAAAACATTTTAATTAAAAAAGGTTTATGATGACAAAATTAAAAATCGACTTCCATCCAAATTTCACTTAGGGGCTTATTGTGATTTTCGATTCGTAGGTTGATCGAAGAATCTTCTTCGATTCGATTGAATTTAATTTCGGTATTGTGTAACTCGATCGAACGAACCAAAAAGCGTTGCATCATACACATTGGTTACAAGCGTAATTATCGTGAATTATTGTGAATATTTTCTTCGTTAAACGATTTTTCAGCTGTTAAAATTTGAAGATATTTGAATAAATTGTTTTAAGTTACTAATAACATTTTTTTAAAGTCGAATTTAGCAAAAGTCGACTTTAAAAACTAAGTATGCTATTTTACAAAATATGTTGAAGATTTTATTTTTCAAGTATGTATTCGTGTACAGAACTTCAATGCATACTCAGTTTTTAGAGTCGACATTTGTTAAATTCGACTTTAAAAAAATGTTATTAGTAAGGCAAGTATTTTATTGTTTTGTAACAATTTTGGGGATTTCTGTGAGAAAAATTAATTTATGTCAGAATTTTCATGATACATATTCACAAGCTCTTCTAATTGCTTCTTATTACCGTATTTTTCCTATTAAAATAATAATTAATGTATGTAGTAATTAATAAAAACACATTTAATTAGTATTATTATTATATTTAAAACATTGAAAGTTACATTTTCTTTGAAATATCCATCTTTTTCTCATATTTTTCGTATTACAAATTGCGTTTCGTCAGTAAAAAAGTGATCGAAACAGCTGTTCGATTTAATCGAACAAAAAGAAAAAAATCGAAAATCATAATACCAAAATCTGAAATCGAACGCTGTTCGATCATTTGACGAAAATCACAATAAGGGTCTTATTTTAGCAAACCAAAAGCAATGTTCATGATTTAAATTCAAACGCTTATCAAATATGTAGTATATTTCTTAGTTCATAACTTTGTTAATTTGTTTCGCATTCGCTTTCATCTCGCCTACCATTTTTGGTGCTACATTAAACAGTTTTTCCTTATTTACTTATGGTATATACATATGTACATATTAGAAAAAACAAAACAAATTAACAACCATGCAACAGTAAATGGAATTATGTAAATTTTTCTATTTTTGATTCATTACTAATTTTAAAGTTTGATATTATTTATCTATGTTCATAAAAAAGAAAGTGCTGGTCAAATATTTACCAAAAGTATAAGCCTCAAAATTTGAAGTGAAAAGATGTGAAACTCCTAAATTCTTAAAAATGAAGAAACTCACCTTATGATAACTGAAAGGTCTTGCTAGAGCTATCCATCTTTCAGCTGCCATGATTGCTGCAATACATCCAGAGCTTAATCCAAAAAATCTCCAAACAACTAATCCCACACATTGCCAGCGAATATTATTTTTTCGAATGTCGATAGGCAGATAAATCTTTAAAAGTAGTTGAATCAGCATACCAGTCAATGCAATAAAATTATTTAAAGCTAGATATCTGAAAAGTAAAAAAAATCATTTTGTCACAAGTTATAACGTGCTATAATTTATTTTGCTTATAAATCAAATAACTTTTATAAATTTTTTTTTTGTAAAAAGCAAATAAATTTACAAATTACAACTAATATTTCCTTTGAAAAATCTGATATTTTGTGTAGATTTTTTCTAAATCCTTTTTTTATTATTATTATTATATACTTTTTATCCACTTACTTTATTCCTTTGTGGGTAAGAGTGTTCCTCGTGACGTAATTGAAATTTTGGAAAGAGTTTTAGGGTAGTAAACGTGAACGGATTTACATGGGGTTTTCGGATTTGGGATGAGTGAATAGAATGCTTCCTGTCTAAAATCGATCCCTTTCTTGAAAATAATTAAATATGATGGAATATTAGAAAAATATGAATTTAAAGAACGGAGAAAGTTACTGAGAAACTTCCGAAACGTCCTCGAACAACTCTTTACTTGAATATCATCGTAGTTACAGAGGCTTTATAATCAATTTTTAAAAAGTATATGTTATAAAAGTTTTTTTAACCTTTAAGCTTATTTTCATCTTTTTATAACAAAAAAGTTTTTTTCAGACAAAGTGATTTAAAAATTTTTTCTGAAATCTACAGAATACATTTGAATAATACATATTTTTGGTCTTTGTAATTCATTTTTATGTTGGAAAATTATTGGCAATTCGTGATAACAGTATCAAAATTTTCATTTCATTCTAACAATTTTTCAAGTAGCGCTGCTATTTTTTCGAACGTAGCTGTGTAATTGTTTGTGGAAAATTTAAAAAAAATATATCTCTGTCAACCCTAAAAAATGTACTTTTTAAATTTTAACATATTTTAACTTTTTTTTGTTCAGAAAAAAAACGAATTCCACATTCCTGTAATCCTGGTATATTTATATTTGATAAAAAAGTAACTTAAATTGAAAATATCATAAACATTTTCGATTTTTAACAAGGTATTCCAATTTTTGTTTGATAAATTTTATATTTCTAAGAATTAATCCTTTTAATACTATTAAAGTTTTTATTTGTTTTTTTATTTTGGCAAAAAAAAATATATCCTTTCCATTTGTTTTTCAATCAATCTATCGTTAATTTAAAACATAAATATCTTTGATTAAAACTATTTTCATTACAACGTAGATATTTTTTATCTCTTATTGAGAAATTTCCGTTAATAATATTTGAATTTTCAATTCAAGTAAATACTTTGTTATTGGTTTTTTATTGTTATTTTGTAATTAATTTTGATTCCACTAAAGTATTTTTATTATGAAAATTCAAGTGTTTCAAGTAAATTGAGAGTGTCAAAGAGTGAAGTGAAGGGAACTGAGAGCTAATAATATACATTACTTAAGTACCTAAATTAATTTTTTTTATATTTATTATTAATTTGAATTGTTATATAAAATTTTTCAAAATTACCTGCGGGGGTGAGTTTCTGTAAAGTGATGGTGATGATCACCTGTCAGGCTGTCACCACTTCCATATAAAATTTCAAAAGCTTTCAAAAGCTTTCAGGGGTGTTTTTTATATACTTTTTATCCACTTACTTTTGACTTTGTGGGTAAGAGTGTTCCTCGTGACGTAATTGAAATTTTGGAAAGAGTTTTAGAGTAGTAAACGTGAACGGATTTACATGGGGTTTTCGGATTTGAGATGAGTGAATAGAATGCTTCCTGTCTAGAATCGATCCCTTTCTTGAAAATAATTAAATATGATGGAATATTAGAAAAATATGAATTTAAAGAACGGAGAAAGTTACTGAGAAACTTCCAAAACGTCCTCGAACAACTCTTTACTTGAATATCATCGTAGTTACAGAGGCTTTATAATCAATTTTTAGTTTTGAATTCTACAGTGCATTTTATTTACAAAAAGTATTTTTTTCTACTTTTGAACCGTATTGACAATTATGAGTTTGAAAATCTAAATGTCAAAAATAAATAAATTATTCATTTTTGAAGAACTATTTTCCACAAATTTTTAAAAAAAATTTAAAAAAAAATTAATTAAAAAAAAGAATAGCACATTTCTAGAGGTTTGTGAAGTTTGGAAATTTTCAATAAAAGTAATTAATTCAATTCAAGGAAATTATAAAATATAACAGGTAAATATTTAACTGGGATTATTAGTGAAAGATAATGAGTTTAAAGTTAAACATATTTTCCGAAAGGTTGTGAAAATCATAAATCGATAGGTTGGTGAAGTTTCAGAATATATAAGAAAATTAATTCAAGTGAAATTATAAAATATAACAGGTAAATATTTAACTGAGATTATTAGTGAAAGATAATGAGGTTAAAGATAAACATATTTTCTGAAAGGTTGTGAATATCATAAATCGAGAGGCTAGTGAAATTGTAAAATATATTTTACGAAAGGTTGTAAATAAAAAAAAGTCGAAGTACTTGCTTCCAATTGTTTTTTGCTATGTTACCACAGCTATTAAAAATAAAGATGGCATGGCACATTTAATTCATGAGTAGCTGATCTTTCACGTCTCTTTGCTAAAGGTCAGGCGTATCCGCGTATGTTATATTGAGTATAGATTCATATATTTAGACGAATTAAAAATTTAAAATATAAATCCAGTACAATTAACAGGCAAAAAATCATGGAATACTGATGCTTTAAAGAAATGGATATGATGAGAAAATTAAATCCTGCTTTTTAAAATTGATGAATTTGTAAATTTATTTATTATTTATAGTTATGACTAAAAAGTAGAAAATAAAATATATTAAAAAAACTTTTAAAGTAAATACTTTTTATAAATAAAATGCACTAAAAAGTAAAAAATAATTTTTCTTTCTCAGTGATACACACAAGAATATTGTCATCGCCAAATAAAAAGTGCTAGAACTCAGATTTAATCTTAAAATTAAATGTATTAACAATATTTTAAAATTATATTAGCTATCTCGTTCGACTTTAAATGTTTAATTGAACTCTTATCAATGAATTGTGTAAATCTACATTTTTTCAAGCGCATTTAAAGTTTTGGCATCCATAACTATAATCAAAATTGTATAACTGGACCTCATACCTCATAGGTAATATAATTTTAAAATATTGTTAATACATTTAATTTTAAGATTAAATCTGAGTTCTAGCACTTTTTATTTGGCGATGACAATATTCTTGTGTGTATCACTTATCTTGTTTATGCACAACAGTTAAAACGTTTTAACGCTAAAACGTTTTAAACATCGTTTTGAGATAATACACTTTGATTGGTGTTTATGCATAGTACAACATTTCGTTCTTACTCAAAACGTTTTGAGTAATGTCACCTGGTTGTTCTGGTGTTGTTGTTCATACAGTGTTATCACCATAGATTTTTGTGGTTTATTTCGAATGCCAGTTTTTTCAAACACAGAAAAAAATGTTTTTTTTAAAATTTTATCTTTTTATGCCTCTAAATAACACTTGTTTACTTGGTTCTACAATTAATAATAACCGCACATTAAATGTTATTTGAAAATTTAATGTAACGTTACTAACACTACTCTAAAACCTCATATCGATGTTTTGTGGCTTACCAACACTATTTTGAAATGTCAAATATGACAATTCACTTAAAACGAAGTAAGTGTTTATGCACATTTTAAAAACGAAATGAAATTTTAAATGCGGATTTAATAGTGTATTAACTCAAAACGACGTAGAGCTTTAATGCGTTTTGAAATTTTGTTTATGCATCCGTATTAAGTCAAGACGGAGTGAGTTAATGCTAAGTAACGCTTAGCATAAACAAGATAACTGAGAAAGAAAAATTATTTTTTACTTTTTAGTGCATTTTATTTATAAAAAGTATTTACTTTGAAAGTTTTTTTAATATATTTTATTTTTACATCGAAAAAGAAAAAAAATTTAATCTGGCAGCTCTTGGTAAAATTTATTTCAAAACATTTCCCTCGATTGAAATCTGATCACCCCACACACGAGACAGATTTATTCAGAGTGCGGAAAATATCATTCACGAATGAAAAAAATTCAATTTTTCACCAATTTTATCATTCACGAATTATAATTATTTTTTACCACTTTTATCATTCACGAATGATATTTAAATTACAAAATCTTATCACTCATAAAGAATGAAAAATATTTCTGTATACTAATTTTTTTCATTCACGAATGTAAAGAAAAATTTCTATCCAAATCGTTCCTTTTCACGAATGAAAAAAAATAGAAACGAATAGAAATGAAAAATTCATTATGTATTCTTTCTATCCTCTTTCTTAGAATTTACAACAACAAAAATGCATGTGTGTAAGTATCTTTTCTTCTGCGCATATTTTTCTAGTACATAATACGATTTAGTATCTTTTTTAAATCGAGCTATACCAATTCTTATCACGAATTTATCACTAGTGATAAATATCACGAATGATAATTATTTTTGATTCTCAATTTTTTTAAGCTCACTCACGAATGAAAAGAAACGATATTGAGAACAAAATTATAAAATTCATGAGTGAATGAAAAATAAAATTCTTTTTTTTTTTTTATCATTCGTGAGTGAAAAAATGTTTTTTCATTCTTCCTACTCTTATTTATTCAAACAATTTGTGAAAGAATATACATATACATATATGTATATGGTATAGTATATAATACATATGTATATACCCACACTTAAAAAAACACTTTGCACTATAAACTTAAACTTCAACAATTTAAAAAGAAATAACCAAATTTTAAATTTTATATTATTTTAAAAAAATAGTAAGTATCTATATATACCAAGTTATCCCTTACTTATCGTTCTGAAGACAAAAGGAAGATATATTCATCGTCCTTTTATCGTCAAGAAGATAAGACAGTAACATTTATCGTCTTTCTAACATACCTGCGATACTACATTATTGCTTTTTTATCTGAAGGAAGATAGAAGGAAGATACATATCTTCCTTTTCTTCTTAATATCAGCAAAACGAATTGAATTCTTATCGCCTTCTTTTCGTCCATATGATATCGCGTCAGCAATAGAAATACGAGAAAAAGACGATAAAAATTTCGCGTGGAAGATATCGCTTTCCTTTCTTCCGGAAGATTATCTTCCAAATTGCATACTGCGATGATTTCGAAAAGTGAAAATAGTATAGATTATGTGGTATTTGCACGAATACACATACATAAACAATAAACATACATACATATATTCTTACTCCCTACCCAGCAAGCAAATGGGCAAAACAACGAGCGCGCAATAATATGGCAATAATATTTCTATTGCAGATTTTACGACTGAGCGATAAATGGGCAATAATATTTCAAATTTCGGATCGGTTTCTTATCGTAATGGAGATAAAAATGCTATTACTCACAGCAATACGAATATCTGTCAAACTTTTCTCAAGCAAACCTTATCGCCCTTGATAAGAAAATGCTATTGCCGCAATAGGCAACACTTGCTACTGTAATACGAAAACACTATTGCATTCTTATTGCCATGCTTACTGGGTCGTAACGTCTCAACACATCAATGTCTCGTTTTTCGAAGTCCAATTACAGTCGATCATGTTCGTTAATTGGATTTTTTCTCACATATCCATAAGGCATGTGCCATACCAAGATGCGATCTTATAATTTTGCAATTTTTTTTAACACGCGATTATCATATAATTTTTTAAATAATAATACACCATGATTATCACATGATGGTACTGGCCACAGTGAATTGCGACATGTTATTCCGCGATATTGTATATCATACAAAATGGACTTCGAAGATGAAGAGAATTTTATTCTGTCATTATTATTAAGAAATAGAATAAAGAAACATGGACACGTAGATATTGAGTTCATCCTTCTATTACCCGGAATGTGAAATATAGTGCTACAATTGTACTGGATCTACTTTAATTTTATGTCGTTTTAAATAATTCTCATCAGTCATCAGTTATATCCCAAATACACTTTCTTTTTTCTACACTTCTAATAAACTTTGCTATTATCGATCTTTCACTCATTTTTACTACGTAATGCTACTTAAGCGGCAATATATCAAGTGATAATGACGCGACATGTAGATCACATAAAAAAAAATCAAACGATCAACGCAATTTCATAATATCCTGACATCGCACATAGCAGCCAGTATAGAACCATGCATTATTTTACACATGCTCATGATAATCGCGTCATAAAAAAATTGCAAAATCACAATATCGCGTCTTGGTGTGGCACATACCAAAGTTTTTATGAAAAATATTTCCAAAAGGAAAATCAATAAAACTAAAATGTGAATTCTAAATTTTTTTTTCATTGAAAAAATAAAATATCTTTTTTGTTCAAATTTTAGTTGCGACGTATGTATGAGCCGTTCACAACCTTAGTCGATTAAGTTCACAAAAAAAAAGTACAGAAAAGTAATAAATTAGCTTCTATAATAATTTAATTATAACTCGATGACCGAAATTTTTTTTTTAAATTTTGTAGTTTAACGCCTTATCATCATCATTATTATAAGTATCACATTCCTATAGCTAAACTCTTTTATCACAACAACTTATTTTAAATATGAAATAACTAAGAATTAATCAATTTCCGGAACTTATTCTTTAAAAACCTCAAAAAATAAAGTTAAAATTGAATAAAAAAATAATTTCAAAAGAAAAACTTAGCTTGAAATTTGAATACGAGTATAATATTGAATTTTCGTCAGTATTTTTAATTCTAACGAAAAGATTATTTTGGTTTTTGACCGTTCCTGTTTAAAGCTGCACTAAAGAGGATAAAAATCTAAATTATGTCAGTTTCTTATTTATAATACATTTGTAAATTGTATTATAAAATGAAATCACTTAAGTGACTCATTATTTACATACATATTTTCACTATTAATAATATTTTTAATAAAATATTTAAATTGAAATTTGTTAAAAGCAAACTTTTTCAATCGTAAAATAATCTTAAAATCACATTTGCTCACCTTAGCATTAAAGTATATTTACTATTTTTGGAATGATTTTGTTTTTTCAAAATTAATAAAGCTAAAAGATTCCCAAAAACACCAAGTACAAAAAATATTATAACAATTATTAAACATAAATATTGTTTATCTTTTATTTGTTCACTTTCAATCTGCTGTATAACATTCGTTAATGATGAATTCGACGATGTATTCAGGCTCATATTAGTTTCCATTTGTTCTAAAATACACTTTCTTGTAATGTTTATTTAAAGAAGTCTTATTTTTAACTAAACCTTTTAATATTTGAAAAATTATTATTTGTCTTCAATATATTATTGATAAATAATTAATTCAATTTAAATATGTATATAGCTTGTTTGTATAATTAATTTGTATTCAACAATTGTAATATCTTTTATTCGCACAGTAGGATAAAATTTAAGTTTAATCATTTGTTTAGCTTATTTGTAAGTTATGCTTCTACTTAAAAAGGCATGTGTAGAAAATATCTTTCAACAAAAATAGAACATATAGTAAATAATAATGATAAAATTATTTATTTGGAATCCAAATAATAAAACTATAATTATTATGCTATTGTTTTTCAACACAAATAAAAAAATTGATTTCTTCCTTTTTCACTATATACTAAATTAATGATGATTTTATTTTAAAACCATTTTCGTGGAGCTATAATAAAAACTGAAATATTTTTGCTGGTCAATTTTTTAGAGCAAAGAACTTAACAAAGCTAGTATGTAGATAATAACGGCGTTGGGATTGGATACAAACACAATAGAAGATGCTTGTGCATGAGATAGGTACTGGGTACTGGTACTGATATAATATGTATGTATGTATGTACGTAAATAAAATAATATGAGAAAAAAAATTAATAAAAATGAAATTATTATAACCTGGTTGTTGTAGACATATTTGAGGTACATACCTCATCCGAACTATGGTCAATAAGAAACTAGAAAAAATGTAAGGAAACAGGGCCTAGGGGCTATAATATACGAGTAAATAGAGCCGTTTTATGGAAAAAATATCAATAGAACAAAAAATATGTTAAAAGTACCTAAGTACGTCAAAAGTACCTCATTAAATTAATTCATCGAAATTAACAGTTAGGTACTTATTTTGTTTTATTTTTCGTTATATGAGTCCTTAAATAAATAAAATTGAACGTAAGGTTTGAATTAGATAGAAATTGCTAAAATAAAAGCAAAATTTAGTTATTTTACAAATCCTTATTAAATTTACTTCTTTGTATATCGATTATTATGGTATTCCATCGAAACTTTAATAGATATGTAGGACGTAGGTATATTAAAAAAAAAAACAGGTTTTTTCGTATAGATTGTTATGTAAATTATAATATTGCATAGAACGCTCAAAATTAATGCAATTTATATTTTTTGATTAAAAATGTGTTCGAATAGAGCATACAGCGTCCAGTGTTTCTCCACTTATTTTGTTCCTTTTTGATGTTTTAACGTCTGTATAATTATTATTAAAAATATCCTTTCTAATTTGGTATTTGAATGCTGCAATACCATGGCAAGTTGTGCGATTTTATTTAAATTTGAAAACATACATACCTATATTCATTATTAAAATTATTAATGTCTATTATTTCTTTCCAAAATTCTTCAACTGATAAATTTTTTAATCTTTGGTTTTCCTCTTTAGAAAACGTGACAGCTAAATCCCTCAACTACATTTACAATTTCATCCAAAATGTTTATTCTATTATTTGCAAATTTTAATAAAAGATGTGTACACTGTACATGTATTTGTGTATTTATATAATATGTATATTAATTTATACCTATATATGTATCAATGTATGTACATATATCTTTATTTTTAAGAAAATTTTTTAAAGGAGTAATAACATTTTATTGAGGTTTAAAACAAAATGTTTTTTTTTTTTTTCCAAATGAACGATAAGTACCACATGCGTATTTCATTGATAACTTAATTATGTTTTGTTGTTCTATTTTCGAAAACTTTATTGATTATTCTTTTAAAACTGTATGTAAAACCAGTAAAACATAATAATTGTTTTAAAAGGAGAAAAAAGATATGCTTCTTTACTTATTTTAGATATATTTTTAGTCTAAATTTGTTCTGCAGTTCAATAAATTTTTTGGGATTTTGTCCATTGGGATTTTGAATTTGAGGATTTTGAACTTTGAGATTTTGTTTTTTGGGATTACAGGCTTAAGGATTTTGGATTTTGACATTTTGGCAATTTTGTCGAAAAAATTTTTTGGGATTTCGGGGGGTTTCCTTATCAATAGTATCTGTCACTCTTGTTCATTTTGTTGTTCAATTGAAATTGTTCTCACAAATTTACTAAAATTTCATTTTATGTAACAAGGAAAAGGCAAAAACA
Organism: Bombylius major; assembly: GCA_932526495.1. Lineage (NCBI taxonomy): Eukaryota > Metazoa > Arthropoda > Insecta > Diptera > Bombyliidae > Bombylius > Bombylius major. Next base: position 22,893,878 of record OW052043.1, read on the forward strand.
AATTCACCCATAAAGCTAAGTACCTATGATAATCAAAAGTACGGCGGTCAAGAAATTTCAAACAATTATTTCTTAAGTAATTTTGACAGCGCTCACGAAATTTTGACAACCATGTGCTTGAGTCTACTAAACGTCACTAATTTTTTTATTTAAAGTAATATTTGTGTAAAAAATATATTTATTTGTGCTGAAAAGTAAATTCTTCATACATTATCAAATATAAAGTTGAATTTTAAAAAATATTAAAAAAGAGGGATAAAAATACAACAAGCAACTGTTCGCTAAAATTAAAATTTAAAATTCAAACATGTGTTATTTACTCAATGACGAAAAATGTCAAAATTTCTTCCAGAAAAACTATCTGGACAATTTTTTCTTAAATAAAGTTTGAGGTTTTGCACACAGCGCATTCTTTTGACCAACTTTTAAAATATTTGTTTTTCTGAACATCAGCATACAGCCTAGAGAAGAAACAAATAAAATTTTCTTGAACCAGTACTTGACCATTTTCTGTAGCGTTTTTTTACATAGTTTTAGATAGGGAAAATATTTCTTGACCACCGTACTTTAGATTAGCATACTTAGCTTAAATCTTGCAAGATCCACCAGATGAACTCTTTGTTTTGTTTTCGAAAAATGTATCGTGACTCGTGAGGCAAAAAATTTTGTTGTTGGTCACTTCACCAATGAAATTACGAAATAAATCTTTTTTTGGACACTTTTTCCTTCCCTTTTCGTTTATTTTTTTTCCTTTAATATTTTAAAGGATTAATAATTACAAAAATTAAATTGGAACATATTTTATGAGAAAAACAAAGGCAGAACAGAATAATGAATAAGCTTGAATACAAAAAAAACTTTTAGGATCGATTCTATTCACTTATCCTAAATCCGAAAACCCCATGTATGTAAATCCGTTCACGTTTATTACCCTAAAACTCTTCCCGAAATTTCACAATTACGTCACGAACAAAGTTATTATATTTAGTCAAGGGTTAGTGAGTGGATAAAAAGTATATAATAATAATAAATAATAATAATAATAATAATAATAAAATAGCAAAGGTATTTGCTTAATATGTACATGGTTACAATAATTTTATGTATTTTTGCTTATTTATGGGGTGTGTATTGTATTTTCATTTCATAAAATTTAATTCAATTATTTTAAAAATTTTTATTTAAATGAAAAATTATTTGACAAATTTTACAATATTAACTTGGTGTTTATTATGTCTATAGCTAAAAGGAAATAATATTAATAAACTATTTAATCATGAATAAATGAACTTTATCATATTCAATCTCAAATAATACATATATGTATGTATGATATGATATACTTATAATTTGTATATGATATTTTTATATTACTAATATTTTAATGTGAATGTGGTTGTTTTTTTGTTCTACTTTTACAGCTCTACTAATTAATTAATCAGCATGAACTTTTGCACACCTCATGTCATGGAGATGAATAGATGGTGGATTTAAAAAAAAGGCTATACTTCTGTTTAGCGAGCGTGAGCTATTGAAACGGTACTTTTTTTGGAGTGTCCTCTTTACCGTAATGTACTGCGTTAAACGTAACAGCGCCGACATAAAAAAGTGCGCACTGCTAAATTTTTTAAAACACGTGTCTTTTGGTTTTTCATTTTATGATTACGAATGTTAGGTTTTTCTGAATTTACTTATAATAGGATCGGTCCTCTGCCTGAACTCTATATAAATCCCCGAAAGATTTATTCTTTATTATTTAGCTAATGAAATTTGAAAAGTGATTTTTAATATAAAAAAAGCAAAGTTAAATGTGTGAAAAAAGCAAATTTCAGTTGCGGTAAAAAGTTCGGTTCTTACTTTATATAAAAAAATATTTCTATATGAAAGCTAGCACGACGATTAGGAAGTAGAATACACGGAATCTTCCGCAAAGAAATTTTTAAAAAACTTCAAAAATTCAGGTAGCTTAGGGAGAAAGAAAGTGGTGGCGCTTAAAAAACATATTTTCTTGTCTAAGAGGATCGCAAAAAAGCAAATCGGCTTGAACATTTGACTAATGGTTGCGGGTGATTTTCTCCGACGAATCCAAGTTCAATTTATTTGGACAAGAAGGAAAGCAGAATGTTAGTCGGAGAATTGTTAATTGTGAAACATTCACCGTATCTTATGTTTCGGGGGTGCATCAAAGCCTATAAATTTGGCCCAATAAAAATAATACATAGATGGAATTATGAATTGAAAAAAGTATGAGAAAATTACATGAAGTTATGTTTTTCCAACATTTGAGAACATGGCTCACAATATTTAGCAACAAATGTGACTTGGTGACTTTTCATCAGAACGACGACGATATAAACCCTATAAGTAGAAAATCAAGTATGGGAAATTCCTTCAAACTATGAAGAGTTAAATCAGTCAGTCACATGATTGGTTTAGTTGTCCTTGAGTTCTTCAAGAATTTTAAGGTTGTGTGTGAGATTGCCCGGTTCGAATTCTTTATTTCAGTTCTTCTTTCCTAATTTGTATCTTAAGAGGTAAGCTGACCATTGGCTTCTAGTGCTGTTGTTGAGGTAGTTCTGAAAGCTCCTGTAATACTGAGAAAGGCTAGTCTCTGTATTTTGATGCTTTGAACTGTTTTTTGATTCGTCTTTGGCCACCATATGGCTGAAGCATATGTCTTATGATGGCAGTATATGACCAATATACCATTTTTGGTTTTAGGCCTTATGTTTTATCAAAGAGTCTGTTACAATTCCATAGAGCAAAGGTTGCAATAGTAAAAATCTTAATGTTATAAACAATCAAGAATCTTGAATATGGAACCACTGATAAAAAATTACCGTGGCCTTAAGTGGACAGTTTTTGATGCCCGTGCGATAGGTTATACTTGGCTTTTTAGATTGCTAGGGATATCTGGCGTAAACAGAAAATCACAACAGGAATTGGATATTTCGGGCAATATGGATATTGCCATTGAAAATGATAGTATAGAGTATAGACCCTGGAATACTAAATTGAAACCAAACATGAATATTTTAAATATGTGCTTTATTTATTATTAGTGAGGAAAAACATTCCCGTGTTTTCAAAAGTGCGTTTTATAAATTTAGTGATCTAATTTAATATGTAAATCACTTCGGCGATTACTAGTGAACTAGATTTTTTTCTCGAAGCAATATAGACTTTTTTTTCGTGCATCATTAAAACAAATAGAAACAATTAAGTACAATATATTTATATTCCTTTTGAAATTTAATTTCAAACAACGAATAAAAATTCGAGTTTTATTTTGTTTGAGGACGTTTTGCAAATAATTCTTCAATAACAGTTTCATCAGCAAGCGTTGATATGTCTCCTAAATCTCTATCATTTTGGGCAATTTTTCTCAGTATACGACGCATTATCTTTCCAGACCTTGTTTTTGGTAAAGCAGGAGCATGTTGAATTACTTCGGGTTGAGCAAATGGACCAATCCTTTCTCGAACGAAAATTTTTAATTCATCAACTAATTTCTTATCAAAAATATCATTTTGGTTTAAAGTTATAAAGCAGTATAAACATTCTCCTTTAATTGGATGTGGATGAGCTACAACAGCTGCTTCTGACACATTTTCATGCTCTGTTAAAACAGATTCGATTTCTGCAGTAGACATTAAATGACCCGAAACATTCAACATATCATCAATGCGGCCTGTTATCCACAAGTAGCCATCAGCATCTCGTCGTGCACCTAAAATAGTTTTTCCTATGTGTATTCATAGTAAAAAAAAAAATTTGAAAATTAAATTACCGTCTCCTGTACAGTAGTACCCTGGAAATTTGGAAAAATATGTAGTTTCAAATCTTTCATGATTATTAAATAGAGTTCTCATTATTCCCGGCCATGGCTGAGCAAATACAAGATATCCTTCACCTTCTCCTTCAATTTCAACACCGTTTTCATCTACTAGAATCGGTTTAACGCCAAAGAATGGAAAAGTCTAAAGTTGAAAAGAAATAATCAATTTCCTCATTACTTTACTATTCAGTTGAATAAAAATTGTATGTATGTGTATGTATGTATGTATAAGTCTCTTATGTACCAATTATGTTATTATCATTTTATTTTAATCAAAATCAATAATAATTAAAATTGAGATTGAAATTTATCTTTTTGTCGCACAGAAAAATTTCGGCATTTCACAATATGTCGACAAAAGAGATAAAAGAATAATGCTTTGTACACACGGACCAACACGTTGTGGTTGTACAACCTTGTTCGCCAACCAGGTTGTACATTTTACTACAGACGTTGTACAACCTGTTGCACAAACTTCATTAACTGCATTCGAATGAGAAAGAAGTGAAATAATCAGCATTTAAAAATTTTAAAAAAGCCACACGAGCTATTTTATTTAAACAAACTAAAAAATTTGATTAAAATGTTATTTAAGTTTATACAACTTCATCCCCAAAAAATCGAAAATTTGTAATTTAACTTGACCAGGGCCGCTATTCTCGAAACCACTCGTAATGAAAACCATTCGAAAAGGTACGAGTGCCTATTTGCACTCGTAACTATTTACGAGTACTACTACTAAGTACTATTTCTTCTCACATTATTCATTAATCCTCATTCCCCTCGTCTAAATCATCCGATACACAAACTAGTTTTGAACTTTAGAACTTTCACCATACTCGTAGTCGTAATCTATTCGAATGGTAAATAAATATTCGATTGATTTCAAGAATACGTCTGGCATAAACTATTCGAAACAAAGTACTCGTAAAGATAGGGAGAATAGGTCGTACAACCAAGTTGGATAATGTGTATATGTGAAAAACTGTTTCGTGTGAAGGCCTAAGTAAATAAAATTCCCGATCTGAGGCTTTTTGTTAGTTTTCACAGTAACAAAGCTATAAATTCTGCTCATATTTTAATTAAAATATTTAAGAAAAACTTTATTTATCATTGAACCATACTAACTCAAATTTTAAAATGTCAACTAAAGTTTTAAAATAATTTTTTTTTTTTGTTAGATTGCATTTGTTTTTATCAAAACTTAGTAGAAGCTTACGGCTGATCCGGGTTTCATAGGTGTTGCTCCAGGAAGAGGTGTTACAACATGACCTCCAGTTTCTGTTTGCCAAAAAGTGTCAACAATTGAACATTTTTCCTTTCCAACGTTCTTGTAATACCACATCCATGCTTCTGGATTAATAGGCTCTCCGACACTTCCCAGAACTCTGAAAAAAAAACCAAATTTACCATATGAAATTAATGAACTTTTTAAATACATACTTCAGAGTAGAGAGATTATGTCGTTTGATAGGACCATCACCAAATTTCATCAAAGCCCTAATTGCAGTAGGTGCAGTATAAAACTGTGAGACTTTATATTTGTCAATAATTTCCCAGTATCGGTCATTATCAGGGTAAAAGGGAGTTCCTTCGAACTAAAATTAAAACAAAAATAGCATAAAATGTTTTAGAATTTTTGTTTCAAATACATATATGTATACATAAGTTGCAAAATATTCAAAACGAAAAAATTATAAAATGAGGCACAGAATCTTACAGATTAAAAAAAAGAAAAAGAAACTTATTATCTTTATTCAAATATTTAAATATTTCATCTTTTGTAAATAAATACCACTTTAATAATCATTATGGTGGAAAGAATATTTTTTTCGTATTGTGAATATAATGCGGGCCATACATTAAGAGGATACACGACAATCTTTCACGATACAATCTTTTTCCTCACAGTGTGTGGGCAATATTGAGTTCATGAAAGAGGAAAGCTCTGAGGAAAACTTAAGGGGAAAAGATTGTATCGTGATGAAAAAAATTCAGTTGATGTTTGATTTATCGTGACAATTTTTTTCGTGAAGTGTTTCGTGATAATGTGTGGATGACTCACACATGAGGATACAATCTTTTACGACTAATCAAAGTTCATGGCAGTAATTTGTGTTTTTTTTTTTAAAAGAGTACAATTATTGTGTATTAAAATTGCAAAAGTGAAGATGAGTGATGGAAGAAGCTAGCCACGTGAGTTTTTTTAATTATCTTCATTCATACGCATAAAATTTTCCAATCATCTGGATCGCATTTAAGCAGAGTCACAATATTTACATGTGAATGAAGATTTCTTTTCAATAACAACAACTTTGTCCATATAGCACGTTTTTTTTTACTAGTGTTTTTCTATATGAAATTAAACCCGTCGCCACTGAGTACAAATCTTTTTTTGAAATATTGCTCATTCTTCTTAACTATTTAACGTTCTAGATCAAACTGAATCGTGTTTCGTGGTATGGACATTTGAGGATACAATCTTTTTCCTCTTGAGCTTTCCTTCACGATAAAGATTGTCGTGAATCGTGCGTAGTGTATGCCTTACTTAAAGGTGAAATATGTATAAATTTTTCATCAAAAGAACGTTAGAAGTTAGAATAGTTTTCAAGCTTCGATATGTGTTGAAATAATCTTCTTCCACGCTTCCTGGGAGGAAATTGAAAAGCTTTCTTGAAAATAAAATATTACAATTCCTCAATACGTGGTGAAGTCTCTTTGTATATTTACTTACTCAATGATCATATATAGCAAATTCAAAGCAAAACATCTAAAAGATGTACAGTTGAAGTTTTAAGCTTTTATACTCAATAATAAATAATTAAACACAATTGGTTTTATTCCCACTTCAATTTTGAATATGGACTGATAGCTAAATAGTTATTCTACAGCATTTTAAAAGCACTATTTTCATAATTTTGTCATTATAACTCACTAAAAAAAGATACAGAGTAATATATAAAAACAGTGATGCTTTTTAATGGTTAATATTTCTTTTACTTTCTACAGTCACACACCTAACTCCCTTTTCCACCAGCTATACGACTATTTCAAATTTTGGCGAGGCTTATCTTTAGTTCCATTTTTTTGCACATATGACATATAATACGTACTATCTTATTTTTTGTAATTATTAAAATAACCATTCACTTGTACAATAATTTTTCCAAAAATATGGCATTTGATAATAGTTTTTATCAATTTTTATCAAAGTATTTCCAATTACAATACATTTTCTGCTATTTAAAATAGAAGTTAAATTCATTATCGAAAGTTATGTTCTACTTAAATTGTTTTTATTTTCCATGCTTTCGAATATTTCTAAATTATTTTAGTTTTAAGATTATACATTATTTACCATTACTGATGTAGCTCCATTAGCTAAAGGACCATATACAACATACGTATGACCAGTAATCCAACCGATATCTGCTGTACACCAATAAACATCACCAGGTTTGTAATCAAATACAATTTTAAATGTTGTGGCAGCATAAAGAAGATATCCACCGGTAGTATGTAGAACTCCTTTGGGTTTACCAGTCGATCCACTAGTGTATAACATGAATAATGGATCTTCAGCAGCCATCCATTCTGGATAACAAGCAGGCTCTTTATCTTCCATTTCCTCATGCCACCAAAAGTCTCGACTATCGTTCCATGGAGTATCTTGATCTACTATGTTATTTGTACATGAAGTTACTCTTCTTAAATGAGATACAACAATACATTTTTCAACATTATGACCCATATCTAAACATTTTTGTAATGCTTTATCACAAAGAGCTTTAAGAAGAAGCAACTTTTCACCCCTCCAAGTACCATCAGCTGTTAATAAAATTTTAGCTTTACAGTCATACATGCGTTCTGCTAAAGAATCTGGAGAAAATCCAGCAAATACAATTGAATGAATAGCACCTATTCGAGCGCATGCTAACATAGCAATTGGTAATTCTAATATCATTGGCATGTAAATTGAAACCCGATCACCTTTTTGAATGCCATGATCCTTAAGAACATTTGCAAAACGGCAAACTTCTTCCAAGAGTTTTCTATATGTTAGCCCTTTCGAATAGTCATCAGGATGATTTCCTTCCCTAAAACAAAAATTCATTGTACGTTAATATCAAAAACTTTTAAGAAGTCATGAAAATTATTTTTTATTTATTAATTTATATTTACATTTTAATACAACAGAAATATAATTTCTTTCATTTAAAAGTGTTTTTTTTTCATTCCTCAAAGTTATTTCTCATATTAAAATTAGGTCTCTTGGAATAAAAATAATTTGATCTACAATATATGTATAAAAGTGGATGAATGTGTATATAATATATCAATATAACTCTACAACGCCTGGAGCAATTAATATTAAAATTTCATTATTAAATTAACTTTATTAATACGACGCACACTACAAAGCAATTTTTCAAAACTCAAAATATGTACAAAATTTATATGGAGAAAAATTACGAAATTGACTTGAAATTTTGTAAAAACACTCTAAACTATAAACAACCGAACATACATATATTTTCTATATTTTAAAAATTAAACTTAAGAGGGTTGAAAATGAGTTCAAAGTTTGTATGAACATAATAACTGGCAACCTTATAAGGATACCTTGAAGCTATACCGGAAATCACTTAAGAAAGCCAAAGCAAAAGGTTGGAGGGAATCCTGCCAATTTATTAAAAGAACATGTCCTACTTTCACTAAAAAGGAGGATGGAACGTGAACAGAATCTCTGAATAATCCTTAGAAACACTAATGAAAAATCACTTCTCGGGATGTGAGGGCAGTCAAACATAGGAGAGTGCTTCGGAAAACAAAGGTATGTAATGGACAAGTATAGGAGGGCTAATTACCAAGGAAAGGATTTCCTGGGCGATTAGCACTTTCGAGCCATAAGGCTCACCAGGACCAGATGGCATATACCCAATTATGCTTAGGATTCCTTGGTTATTAGTAATTTTTAGGTTATGAATGTGGCTCGGGCATGTACTCTCGAACTGGAGACGTGTGAGAAATCTGGGCGGATATGTCAAGTAACTAAATACGCGAATAAAGGCACTCCACAAGTATTAGTTACATCACTTTTACTGTGGCTATTTGTAATGAACTCGATAGAGACAAAGTCAAGATCGTTGCTTGGGCAGAAAGTTGCGGTCTAGTTGCAAAACAAAACTGATGCTTTTTACTATCAAAACCAAGGTGCCTTCTACGCATACCAGAAAACCTAAAACAACGTATGTTACTGTGGACATATACAACAGTAGTACGTCCAATCCTCTTTTATGGGGCACTAGAGTGGTGGCCGGCCCTAAGTAGAAATTATAACGTCCCTAAACTCAGTAGGGTGCAGAGAGCAGTGGTAGGGAGTGTACGGGAGCGTTGAGGACATACCCGAAGAATGCACTCACCTGCACCTTCTTCCTCCAGATACTCACATCAGATACGTTGTCTCGTGCAGTGCGGTTAGACAGAAAATCTGGGCGAATGTTCCTGAAATTATCAATAGAATGGGCTATGAAATCTACGGACCTCATTCTCATCCCCAAACTAAACCTTGATGAGAACTTTAAGGTAAAGTTTCCCACAAGAAGTGAATGATAGATCTAAGACGAACGAGGTTGTGGGAACGGGAGTGTTCTTAGACAACCTCGCTTTATATATACGACTACCAAATCATGCAAGCGTCTTCCACGCAGAAACACTTGCTATCCTTGAGGCTTGCAAATTAGGCAGAGAAACTGCTACAGTAGACAACAATATATTAAGTATTTTCACCTAGAGCCAAGCTGCGATCAAAACCTTGAACTCCGCGAACACCTTCTCTAAACTGGTAGCACAGTGCTTCAATTTCTCAATTTCGGAGAAGGCCAGTGTCACACTCCTCTGGGTTCCAGGCCATAGGAACATTGAGGAGAATGAAAAAGCCGACCTTCTGGCGAGACAGGGGTCGGAATTGCACGACGCTATGGCAGAGGAGGTGTATCTTCCTTTTGGTTGTGTGAAGAAAGTTTTCTTTTAGCAATCTCGAAAAAGACATGGCCATCTTATAAACAAACAGCGAACACTAAAAGCCTCGTTAACAAAAGCTGAAGAGATATTGCCAGGATCACGGCATGTATCACAAGGCACTGGCCAATAGGGGATCATGCGGGGAAAATTGATATCCCCTTCAATACCAACTGTTGTAGTTGCAAGGGAGCCAATGAGAGAGAAACCCTTACTCACTATCTCTGCAACTGTCCGGCAATTGCCTGAGCAAGGTTCCAAACATTGGGGAGGTTTTTTCTTCAAGGACCTTGGAGAAACAGCAAACGTTACGGTCAGAGACATTATACGATTCTTGAGTACAGTAGTAACATCACTTATAGGGTGAGAGCTAATTGCTAGAAAACATTAAGGAGAAGCCCAATGGCTGTGTGAGTATTGTTTATAAGATAAAAAAACAAATTCTTGCCAATTACTAAAATCGGCTCTTATCAAAACTATCTATAATAACAAGCCATGAACTGGTGTTTTGTATGTATTAGTTAGAAGTGTCATATGTTTTGTTGACATTTTAGTTGATTTCTTAGATTGAGTACTGAAATAGGTGTGAGGAAGAAGTGATTTAGGTAAATATTTTTGGTTTTTTAAATAAAATATTTGAAAAAAAAATTTTAAAACATAATAAACAAACAATTTTTATATTTTTAGAGTACACAACATCAAAAAAGTAACACAAAAAGCTGGGAAATATTGTGCAAGAAGGTAAGAGAAAATATTGTAAATGACTAAGTATTTGAGGTTATATTATAAATAAATAAATTGATTTGATTTAGTCGAATTTAGTTTATAATTTTTATTAATTGTGACACCTTTATATATTTGTATGAATATTTAGAACAGTGCAGAATAATATATAATATGTATAAACTTTTTTCTTCTATTTTTAGTGCTAATGAAAAAAGAAGTATCGCTATCTATAGTAAAATTCAAAAAAGATGGCAAATGTTCGCGCATGTCTTACATGTGTTAGTGATCTTCTTGTGTATATATATACGAAGGAGGAAACCTCTTTCTTAGAATTTACAAAAACAAAAATGCATGTGTGTAAGTATCTTTTTTTCTGCGCATGTTTCTCTAGTATAATACGATTTGCCATCTTTTTTAAATCGAGCTATACCAAATAACCACATGTTCTATGGGATAATTCACTGCAGGCAAGTAGATAAAAAAATAAATCAATTGTATGATTTTGTTTATTGTATTTATTAATTTTTTACTATTATTTACTTTTGAAATTTGTATATAAGTTTTCGAGATATTTAAAATGCCTTCTTGTTGTTGTGTACCCGGTTGCAAATCAAATTATAATTCAACAATTAAAAATTCTGCGAAGGTTTCAGTTTTCAAGTTACCTAAAAATGAGGATTTAAAACAAAAATGGTTGAAGGCAATTCCTCGTAAAGACTGGACCCCAAATTGCTATCACACAGTGTGCTATATTCATTTTCGCGAATCTGATTTTTGTATAGGAAATTCGACTCGTCCTAGATTAACATAAAAAGCGGTGCCTTCAATTTTCCCGAATTTATCGTCCTATATTTCACAACCTCAACGATCAGCTTCGAGACAAGATCCATCTCTTAGAAAAGAAAAATATTTTTCTCGTTTGGAGCAAATGGGAAATGATTTACTTTTAGGTGATTCTATCCCTGATTTTAAACACTTTGTTGAAAACTCTGAAAGTAAATTACAATTGAAAGATTGGATTATTTCTAAGAGTGAATTTCAAATAGTTTTTTTTCGGATCAAATCCAATAATGTAACAGGCTGTGAGTTTGCAGTACGCATAATTATTAATAATAATATGAAGTTAAATATTTTAGTAGAAAATTCACCCGTTCGTTCTAGCGATTTAAATTGGGTTCTTCCTCCATCGTCAAACTTGACGTTATGGTCGCAAATACAAAATTTACTTTCGCGATATAAATTCATAGATTCATCATCTTCTGATAAAGTCACATATCTTAAATTAGCTTCTTTCTTGCTTAAATAAGCAAAAGACTGTAATGACGATGATGATGATGACAAAAATTTTTGTACCAAATATGAAAATGCAGGTAAGCTTGATATAGTTTGTAATCAAGTTGACCTGCTCTTATATAAACAACCCAGATATGAAACCTGTACAAATAAAATGGCTTTCAGTATGTACAGTCACTCCGCTGCAACATATGAACTGGCAAGAAAATTCATGACTCTTGCATGTGCAAGATATCTTCAGCACATATCTTCCTCCCTCAAAATAAGTCAGGTTATAAAAGTGAGAGTGATCTTAATTATTTCAAACACGCTTCTGCAAAACTTTCAGATCGTGAAAAAGTCGTTTCTATATTAATTGATGAAATATATTAGAGTCAACAAATCACATATAAATCAAAAACTTTAGTAGAAATAGCAAAAGATAGTCCGGTTAACCAGCGCGAACAATCTTGGCATTTATGAACAAATCTGTGTACGGATCATATGAAGAGATTATTCGTCTTGTTCCTATTGCCAAACTCTCAGGAGACACGCTTCATACATTATCACAAGATGTCATTGAATTTGTTCAAATAATTCATCATTACAGACAATAATAGAACAAATCAAAATATGTTTAAAATACTTTGCCCTGACGAAAAGAACTTTTTTTTAAATTCTAAATATCTCAATGAGCCCATATTTTTGCAATATGATACGGTTCATTTATTTAAAAATTTCCGAAATAATTGGTACAATACGGCCAATAAAGATGTAGCACTAATGTATCCAGATTTTGATTCATATAAGATAAAAAAAGCTTCTTTCAACCATTTACATGAAGTGTATAAAGCAGAATCTACATTATTAGTAAAAAAAGCATTTAAATTAAATTCTAAATCTTTATCTCTAAATTCTATAAAAAGGCAAAATGTTCCTCTGGTAGAGAATATCTTTCACCAGTCTACCATAGCAGCATTGAAATCTTTTGATGAAAAATATATTCAGACAGCGGAATTTTGTCAAATTATTAGACAGTGGTGGGATATTGTCAACACAAAAAGTAAAACAATTGGAATAATATTTCAGATAGCAGAATTTAGTTTTTAGAGAAATTTATTAATTGGTTAACTATCTGGAAAGATACAAGAAGTGGTAATTTTTATACACTTAGAAGGATACATTTGATGCTGCTATTTTGACGACAAAAACCATAGTTGATTTCATAAAATATTCTCTACAAAAACAAAATCTGCAATATGTTTTATTGGGAAAACTCCAAACCGATGATCTTGAAGGTAGGTTTAGATTATATCGTTCTTTGGCTGGTTGCAGCTACAAAGTTTCTTATGCAGAAGTTGTTGAGTGTGAAAAAAAGATAAGAGTGCATAATCTGTTTGCACACAATTCAAGTGATTACAAAAAATTATTTGTAAAATCACATAATATTCAAAGTGTAGATATTTTCGATTTCGAAAATATACACGGAAAGAAAAAAAACGTTTGAAGCACGTTTGCTGCAAAAATTTAAACGTTTACAGTTGAAAAAATAGTTATTGTAAATAATAATACTTTTGCTCTAAAAGCAAACGTTTGCCTCAAATGTATTTATGTTGGTACAAATAGGTACTTGTTTTATTTGGGGGTAATACACAAAATTTTTTACTTACGAGAAACGTACAACGTTTCAGCTAAACAAATAAATGTATCTGCTACAAACGAAAAACTTTTGCAGGAAAAGAGACTCAGCTGGTACTTTGTTAAAATACATTGTACTAAACGAACAACGTTTAGGTCAAAATCATAAAAATTTTGTGTTTGCTACAAATAAAACCTATTTGAGACAACCGTTTTTTGAATTTACATCATACCTTTAATTTTACCACAAACGTAAAACGTTTCAGCCAAACAAATAAGTGTATTTCCTCCAAACGAAAAATTGTTGCAGGAAAAATAAAATATTTGAGACAAATATAAATAGTTTAAGATAAGTTGAGCGATATTTTTTCAAAGTATAATCTATTTATCATACAGTCCTGTTCATATTTATTTGTGCATAGCAATTTTTTTATATAACGTCGTATTTGATTTGGTATATCTTCCATAAAAATTAATACATCGGCTTCAAATTTTTACTTATAATAGCTCACATAGTTCTCCACAAATTCACACTTCGAAAAAAAAAAACATTCAAAGTTAACGGGAAAAAAAACAAAAGTAAAATGTTCAAAATTATTTGTGCATAGCATTTTTTGTTCAAAATTATTTGTGCAGTATAAAAAAGTGTAAATACAGGATGTTCCGTTCCGTTTGCTTAGAAATTGATACCAGTGATAGATCTCGTCGAGTCAAGGGAAAAATCGTATTTTCTTAACACAAAGTGACCCTTGAGTGCCCTTGTAAAAAGTTATAGGGTACATCGTGAAATAAGAGCAAAAAAAATTTCAACGCCCTCTAGCGGCCAAACTGTTGGGATTTCACCCCTCCCCCTCCAATACGATTTTTCGCTTGACTCGACGAGACCTATCACTGGTATCAATTTCTAAGCAAACGGAACGGAACATCCTGTATTTACACTTTTTTATACTGCACAAATAATTTTGAACAAAAAATGCAATGCACAAATAATTTTGAACATTTTACTTTTGTTTTTTTTCCCGTTAACTTTGAATGTTTTTTTTTTTTCGAAGTGTGAATTTGTGGAGAACTATGTGAGCTATTATAAGTAAAAATTTGAAGCCGATGTATTAATTTTTATGGAAGATATACCAAATCAAATACGACGTTATATAAAAAAATTGCTATGCACAAATAAATATGAACAGGACTGTATGCAGTTTGTGCTTCAAGTCTCAAGACAGCTAGTGCGTTTTTTTAAGTGAAAATAGTATCTATACTATTTTTACTTTTGGAAGTCAGTACAGGCAAGATAGGCATACTTTTCTATATTCTTTTACATTGCGTTTGAATAAATCTGTCTCGTGTGTGGGGTGATCAGATCTCAATTTCAATCGAGGGAAATCTTTTAAATTAAATATTACCAAGGCAAAAAACTCATCGGGTACTGCCTCCATAAGCACAATACTGACTTCCAAAAATAAAAATAGTATAGTTAAATTTTAAAAAGTGAAGTTTAAAAAAAAGTGGTATAAATATTGAAAATAAATATTGTTGGAGAATAAATAAACATTTTGTGTCATTAAAATTATAATATACTATTAAGTATTATAAGGTATTTACGTATTTAATATAAATAAAAAAATAATAATTATAGCCTTGTGTTATGTATATAAGTTAAGTTTAAATATTTTAAGAATAAAATTATGATTTATAAAAGAATGTATCATGTTGTTTTTTTTTTATATGTATTTTAAAGATTCTAGGAAATTTGGCCTGAACTAAATTTTTGCGTCAATGTCGTGGTGTTACTGGCGAATCTAATTTAGCCACAATTTGACGCGCACTTAGTCTTTTCTTTGTATTATTTTCCATAATTTGGTTCTTCTATCTTGAACTTAGTTTTTCACTTCCTTTGTTTTAGCCAGTGTTCCATAATTTTCGCCAGTTTCAAAAAATTTTTGACTACGCTATCTGCTCGTCCCCATTTCTTTGCAATTACGCTTTTTGATACACCGTTTTTGAGCAAAATTTTTATTTTAATCTTCTTTTCTTATGTGAGAAATTTTTCTCACGCCATTTTGACTTTAAATTACGTTACCTGTTCAGATTTCAAATTAAATTTTGTTTTTTTCGCATAATTAAATTTGAATTGTTTCAAATACTTACTTTTGTTAGTAAAAACTTGTGAAAAAAATGAGATAACTTGAAAAAACTTGAAAAAGCTGAACTGCGTTTATAGAAATTTCGCTATCAAAAAACGACACTTTTCAGATAATCAATAGAAAAAACATAATTCAGCACAAATTGATTGACGCATGTCATGAAAAAATAACTGCTTACTATAACAGAACATATTAGCAAAGTTTGAGAACGATAGAATGATTTTTTCATGAGTTACAGAACATTTTGTCAAAAATTTTATGTGCGATTATAGAATTACGGTCACTGTATTCATTGGAAGATTCATCAATGATAGCATCGTGTAGATAACTAGATTCTAATACACGGAAAGAAAAAAAAACGTTTGTCACAAACGAAAAATTAAGCAAACGAACTTCGTTTGGGGCATTCTTTTGTGGCAACCATATTATATTTCCTACAAACGTTTTATAATTTGATTTAAACTTTATGTCAAATGAAAAACACTTAGGATAAAAGTTGTATCATTTGCCTGAAAATATATTTAGTTAGCCCAAATGAGTAAAATTTTGATGGAAACGAGTTAATTTTGCCACAAACTTTCTTTGATTTTACATGTAAAGTTCTACAGTTACAGTAAATGTTTTAAATAATTGAGGGTAACGTTTTTATTTTGCTGCAAACGTTTTCATATAGTAGAAAGTAACATTTTTCAGTTGCTGCAAACGTTTTCGTACTATTGAGGGTAATATTTTTCAGTTGCTGCAAACGTTTTCGTACTATTGAGGGTAATATTTTTCAGATGCTATAAACAAAATAAATTTTGTGATAAAAGTAAGGTATATATATTAACATTGCACTTTTTTCGGATTAATTTTTCATATATAAAAAATTTAGTTCAGGCCAAATTTCCTAGAATCTTTAAAATACATATAAAAAAAAAACAACATGATACATTCTTTTATAAATCATAATTTTATTCTTAAAATATTTAAACTTAACTTATATACATAACACAAGGCTATAATTATTATTTTTTTATTTATATTAAATACGTAAATACCTTATAATACTTAATAGTATATTATAATTTTAATGACACAAAATGTTTATTTATTCTCCAACAATATTTATTTTCAATATTTATACCACTTTTTTTTAAACTTCACTTTTTAAAATTTAACTATACTATTTTTATTTTTGGAAGTCAGTATTGTGCTTATGGAGGCAGTACCCGATGAGTTTTTTGCCTTGGTAATATTTAATTTAAAAGATTTCCCTCGATTGAAATTGAGATCTGATCACCCCACACACGAGACAGATTTATTCAAACGCAATGTAAAAGAATATAGAAAAGTATGCCTATCTTGCCTGTACTGACTTCCAAAAGTAAAAATAGTATAGATACTATTTTCACTTAAAAAAACGCACTAGCTGTCTTGAGACTTGAAGCACAAACTGCATACAGTCCTGTTCATATTTATTTGTGAATAGCAATTTTTTTATATAACGTCGTATTTGATTTGGTATATCTTCCATAAAAATTAATACATCGGCTTCAAATTTTTACTTATAATAGCTCACATAGTTCTCCACAAATTCACACTTCGAAAAAAAAAACATTCAAAGTTAACGGGAAAAAAAACAAAAGTAAAATGTTCAAAATTATTTGTGCATAGCATTTTTTGTTCAAAATTATTTGTGCAGTATAAAAAAGTGTAAATACAGGATGTTCCGTTCCGTTTGCTTAGAAATTGATACCAGTGATAGATCTCGTCGAGTCAAGGGAAAAATCGTATTTTCTTAACACAAAGTGACCCTTGAGTGCCCTTGTAAAAAGTTATAGGGTACATCGTGAAATAAGAGCAAAAAAAACTTCAACGCCCTCTAGCGGCCAAACTGTTGGGATTTCACCCCTCCCCCTCCAATACGATTTTTCGCTTGACTCGACGAGACCTATCACTGGTATCAATTTCTAAGCAAACGGAACGGAACATCCTGTATTTACACTTTTTTATACTGCACAAATAATTTTGAACAAAAAATGCAATGCACAAATAATTTTGAACATTTTACTTTTGTTTTTTTTCCCGTTAACTTTGAATGTTTTTTTTTTTTCGAAGTGTGAATTTGTGGAGAACTATGTGAGCTATTATAAGTAAAAATTTGAAGCCGATGTATTAATTTTTATGGAAGATATACCAAATCAAATACGACGTTATATAAAAAAATTGCTATGCACAAATAAATATGAACAGGACTGTATGCAGTTTGTGCTTCAAGTCTCAAGACAGCTAGTGCGTTTTTTTAAGTGAAAATAGTATCTATACTATTTTTACTTTTGGAAGTCAGTACAGGCAAGATAGGCATACTTTTCTATATTCTTTTACATTGCGTTTGAATAAATCTGTCTCGTGTGTGGGGTGATCAGATCTCAATTTCAATCGAGGGAAATCTTTTAAATTAAATATTACCAAGGCAAAAAACTCATCGGGTACTGCCTCCATAAGCACAATACTGACTTCCAAAAATAAAAATAGTATAGTTAAATTTTAAAAAGTGAAGTTTAAAAAAAAGTGGTATAAATATTGAAAATAAATATTGTTGGAGAATAAATAAACATTTTGTGTCATTAAAATTATAATATACTATTAAGTATTATAAGGTATTTACGTATTTAATATAAATAAAAAAATAATAATTATAGCCTTGTGTTATGTATATAAGTTAAGTTTAAATATTTTAAGAATAAAATTATGATTTATAAAAGAATGTATCATGTTGTTTTTTTTTTATATGTATTTTAAAGATTCTAGGAAATTTGGCCTGAACTAAATTTTTTATATATGAAAAATTAATCCGAAAAAAGTGCAATGTTAATATATATACCTTACTTTTATCACAAAATTTATTTTGTTTATAGCATCTGAAAAATATTACCCTCAATAGTACGAAAACGTTTGCAGCAACTGAAAAATATTACCCTCAATAGTACGAAAACGTTTGCAGCAACTGAAAAATGTTACTTTCTACTATATGAAAACGTTTGCAGCAAAATAAAAACGTTACCCTCAATTATTTAAAACATTTACTGTAACTGTAGAACTTTACATGTAAAATCAAAGAAAGTTTGTGGCAAAATTAACTCGTTTCCATCAAAATTTTACTCATTTGGGCTAACTAAATATATTTTCAGGCAAATGATACAACTTTTATCCTAAGTGTTTTTCATTTGACATAAAGTTTAAATCAAATTATAAAACGTTTGTAGGAAATATAATATGGTTGCCACAAAAGAATGCCCCAAACGAAGTTCGTTTGCTTAATTTTTCGTTTGTGACAAACGTTTTTTTTTCTTTCCGTGTATTAGAATCTAGTTATCTACACGATGCTATCATTGATGAATCTTCCAATGAATACAGTGACCGTAATTCTATAATCGCACATAAAATTTTTGACAAAATGTTCTGTAACTCATGAAAAAATCATTCTATCGTTCTCAAACTTTGCTAATATGTTCTGTTATAGTAAGCAGTTATTTTTTCATGACATGCGTCAATCAATTTGTGCTGAATTATGTTTTTTCTATTGATTATCTGAAAAGTGTCGTTTTTTGATAGCGAAATTTCTATAAACGCAGTTCAGCTTTTTCAAGTTTTTTCAAGTTATCTCATTTTTTTCACAAGTTTTTACTAACAAAAGTAAGTATTTGAAACAATTCAAATTTAATTATGCGAAAAAAACAAAATTTAATTTGAAATCTGAACAGGTAACGTAATTTAAAGTCAAAATGGCGTGAGAAAAATTTCTCACATAAGAAAAGAAGATTAAAATAAAAATTTTGCTCAAAAACGGTGTATCAAAAAGCGTAATTGCAAAGAAATGGGGACGAGCAGATAGCGTAGTCAAAAATTTTTTGAAACTGGCGAAAATTATGGAACACTGGCTAAAACAAAGGAAGTGAAAAACTAAGTTCAAGATAGAAGAACCAAATTATGGAAAATAATACAAAGAAAAGACTAAGTGCGCGTCAAATTGTGGCTAAATTAGATTCGCCAGTAACACCACGACATTGACGCATGTCATTAAAAAATAACGGCTTACTATAACAGAACATATTAGCAAAGTTTGAGAACGATAGAATGATTTTTTCATGAGTTACAGAACATTTTGTCAAAAATTTTATGTGCGTTTATAGGAATTACGTTCACTGTATGTTTCTGGGTATGCTGCAAATGCAGTTTCGAAAGAAATAAATTGTAATCTGTGTAGACAATTAATTTATGAGAATAAATATTTTAATTTCTTACAAAGGGGAGGGCTAGTTTAATCTACTGACACAGTTAAATACTTATTATTTCACATGAAAGAAATTTTCCAATATATGTATATTAAATTCGGATGATTGGAAAGAAATATTTCTCAGCAGTAATCAACAACATCAAATTCTACTAACCTATTTAACTCTTGCTAGTTTAGATCGAGAGAACTTCAACATAGATTTCGATCACGAATGCCAATGCGGAATGGTATCACGAATTTTATATCTTAAAATTTGTTTAAGATTTTGCAATATACTCTTGAACAATTTCGCGAAAAGTACCAATGACAAGAAAGAGAAGTGCAATAAAAGAAAACTTCTAAAGTTTACTTAATATTATATGATATATCAATGACAATATATCACTTACATATATATTACCTCCTCTGTGATATTATGTTCCTTGAGTTTGTTTTTTACTATTTTATTTATTTATTTTGTTTATTTACTTATTTGTTATGTACTTATCTTTTTATGTATTTGTTAATACTCATTTTGTTAATTTATGTATTAATCTTAATTTTGTTAAATTTATTTATTTATTTGTTTTACTAATTTTTAATCTCTTGCTTTATATTTATCTTTTTTTGCGAGCCACTTCAATGAGGAAATTTAAGATGATACAGGATGGTACAGGATTTATACATCAAACATTTTTGTTTTCATTATTAATATAAAATATATTACATGTTTTTTTATTTTTTTTATTACAAATGAATTGTTTTGATTTGAATTGTATACGTTATTATTTACATATAAATAAATACATTTTTGATTTTTTTTATCAATAAAATTTTATAAAAACTACAAATTTTTGTTGTTTATTTACTATCAAAACCAACTGTTGTCTCACCAACTCCAGGACGAAATCAACAATTTTTCAGCAAGCTAAGGGGTCATTTACATTTGCGATTTATTCCTGGAGTTTTCTGTCGTGAATAAAAATATTCCTTTCAGTTTCGTTTACACGGCGACAGTCGATAATCGACATTTCTTCTGTGAATAAATTTATATAAAAAACTTTCGCGAAGAAAATGTCAAGTGCGTTTACATTACATCAAATATTCCGTGAAATATAGTTAAATAGATAGTAAAATATTATATAGAAAAAGTTCACGATATAAACTTGAATTTTGTTGCACTACTTTTTTACTAGAAAGAGAATTTCTTTCATGAATATTTTGAAAATGTCATAAATAATCTTCACAACAGAAAAGTTCAGGAATAAATCGCAAATGTAAATGACCCCTAGAAAAAGATATTCAAAACAAAAAACACTGTCTTATATTCATCTTTCAAAATTGGTAAGATAAATTATTTGTCTTTGTTATCTTCCTGAGAAGTGGGCGAACTATTTATGATGACCATATATATAAATTTGTCCATATCTAAAAAATATTCAATAAAAATTTATCATTAAACAGATACATACCTCACTGTTATCACATTTTGAATCAAGCCACTTTGAATACCTATTAGATTATTCTAATTATCACTTGATTATTTGGTGGTTGAAGGAACCATTTTTCAAACCAGACATCGTCTAAAATGAAATGTAAACACAAATATATGAAAAAAAAAATAAAGTGAAGGAAATACAGAACAAATTGATTTAATTTAATAAAATTTTATTTATAAGTTTATATTAATTGTTAAATTATTGAATCAAATCAATTTCTCACATCATAACATAACCACAAAAATTTATATAAAAGAAGTCTATGAAAAAGTAAATAATTGGGTACATAATCTTTATTGTGTAATGAAGGCAAATAGACACTTAATTTGTGATAACTAGTAAACAAATCAATTTAATTTACCTTTATAACAACCACTAAATAGTCTTTTTTATTTTCAAGTGTTTTACTCACCTTTCTACACCTTTGTATATCAACTTTTTCTTACTGCAAACTCTAAAAAAAACGTTCGTTATTTAATATTTATTTTTTAATTTATTTTTAAAAACAAAAAATACTTATCTTAATAATCACTTATTATTATTATTAATATTATTGAAAAACACTACAATTATTCACTTTTTATTGATAAATTCTAAATACCACAATGCAAAGTAAAGCAAACACTTTTGACGTTTCGGCACTTCTATCGTGTTTGATTGTGTTAGTGCAAAAAGACAGTTCATGGCTTTTGTTATTATAGATGGTTTTGCTCTTATATGTACATACTATTGTGTATTACTTTTCCACATTGCATTGTAGTAGTGAACGTCGGACTTGGAAGCATTGGAAAATTCGAAAATTCATCGTAGGTAAGCACTATTTTGGTGCTGCTACCATACCATAACCAATATGATAAGTAACCAAATCAATTGAAAAAATTTAATCACTGTGGTATCTGGTTATTTTTAAATTTAAAAACTATAAGTTCATTTGAAAATAATCTTTGAATTAATGCCTGACATCATCATGCAACTGTTACTATACGCGCATTCTGTCAACTCAGCAATTTGTAGCTGATGTTTTATTTTGGAATTTTATGATAATATGATATTAAGTATTTTTAATTGTATTTTAAAATTTAAAATTTATTGTTTTAAATATTCATACGTAATTGTTAATTTTATATTTTATTTTCAATAAAATTTTTATTTGATGTTTGATACTTATATAAAATTATGTTTTCAATATTAATTTGATTTTGAATTTTGGTATGAATTAAATGTATACTATACATATTATCTACACATACAGGGTGTTTTACCGTTCGTGTGCCAAACTGAACAGGGTGGTAGATCTCGGTGAGAAATGGAAAAAGTCCTATGGGATGGGGGGGGGGGGGGTGTCTATTCTCAATGGTTTCCGAGATATTCAAGGTCAAACAAATTTTTTTCCCGAAGAGTAACCAGTTCCACTTTTTGCAACATATTTCAGCATTCACTCAATGCAATGTAGAGAGATAAATGAAAATTATTTCCATAAAGAACCTTCAGACCTTTCAAAAAATGTTTTTTACAAAGTTTTATGAAAAATGGTTTAAAAGTTATTGTAACTCATTGCGCAGTGAACGAGCTGTACTCACAATAATTTTAATGTAAATAGGTGGATAATATTTATATGTTTCTATACGTGATAATGGAGCTAAGGAAAATAAAACAGATATATTATATTATAGAAAATCTGATCAAATTACTTAAATTCAAATATTGTTAATAAAATATAACACTATTAAATTATTTATTCAAAACTACAAAATGATGTGGTATTTAGTACAATAGAATTACAGTTACTAGGAAAATGATAGGAATATACGTCCTATATATGTATGCGAATGTATATACATACATACATGTGAATATACATATATATGTAGTTAATTACACTCAGCCCGAACATTCCAAAAAATTAGAGATATGTTCAAATCTTCTAATACGATATCATGATTTTGAAACTGTTGTTGAAATATGTATGTTCATAAACCAGGTCGAATATAATAAACAGATGATTTTTAAATTTAACTCCAACGCACAGGTCTCCGAAATTAGTTTCAAAATCATAGAGAATTTTATATAATCGAATTTTTAAGAGTATACATACATATTGATTTTACTTTTTACTGAATTTAATTTATTTACATTGTTTAAACTCGTGAAAAAAGTTTTGTGATTTATTGACAATTTTTTATCAGGATATCGCGTTATTCAGTTCAACGCACATATAGTAAGTTCAATAGATTTTTTAATGTCATAAATTCAAGGTTATCATTATTATTTAAATTATCTCTAATTACATTATATGCAAATAATTTATTATCAGAAGACAATTTCAATCAATTTTCTGCTTATAATAACAACACACATTAAAAAATCAGATATATTTATGTCTGAGCATGATGATAATAATTACCATATTTTGAGCAGTAAATTTCGTTATCAATTTTATAAAATTTGTAATATAAAAACGAAGTCGAGAAACGTGTTCAAAATATGAAATTATTAGTTTTTATAATTACAAATTGATCAATAATTTTTTGTTATGATTTTATAATCTTTAACGTGATATAATTTTTATTAAAATTTCTGTAAATTTGCCTTTAAAAGTATGTACAAAAAAAAACTCCAGTAATTTAAAACAAAAATCTGCGTATACAATTATATTATTTACTGTACGAAAAGTTAAATTTCCAGATTCTGTTTATAAATGCACAGTTTTTCGAACTTTATTAATCATTTTATCATTCTAAAAAAAAACAAAAAACATGTATGACCTGTTTCAAGTTTCAGAGACAGATCGTTATCAAAAGAATTTACAAAATCGATTTTAAAAAAACACGAGATTTTGAATTTTAGTCTCTATATCTCAAGAACCATTATTTCGAACGAAATGAAATAAAGTGTGTTAAAAAGAAGTTCTCTTCAAAATGCACTAATAACTGACTGTTTTCCTGAAATATTTTAAAACGGAGAAATACCGGTTTTTGAAAAACTTGCCAATTTTGTCACAACATTTTCAACGGCACTTTTCGACTGTAAAATGGAATTTCCGTTAATAAGTGAATAATATGTCACGTTAAAGAATACACTCCAAAGTACCGTTCGAAAAAGTCTCGTTTCAATAGATCACGTTCGCTAAACGGAAGTTTCCCCTAAAAAATTAAAAAAACAAAAAAAGCTATTCAACTACTATATAATAAAATTATAATTAATTTAACTGAAGATAATTTTAACTACGTTTAAAAATTTTGATGATTTTCAAAACAAGAGAATTCACAATTTGTTGCTATGGTTTCAATAGACAAATAACTAATGTTGCCACATATAAAAAAAAAAAACTAATATGAGGAGGAGTGTAAATTACAACGTTAGAGAATGCCGAAATTCAAGGTTATTTTCTTATTAATTACTTTGTAACTTCTACACAACCCGCTTTACAGTCATCCTACTGTACTCAAAACAAATTTATAGAACCTTCTAGTACTATAATAAGAAGTACCTATATTTGTTCCTCTATCCCCGACTTTCAGAAGTTATTAAAATTACCAGTTTTTTTTTGTAAAATCGAAAAAAAAAATTTTTGTTGTTTGATCTGGCAGCCCTTGATGATATTTTATTAAAAAATTTCCCTCGATTGAAATTGAGATCTGATCACCCCACACAAGAGGCGGATTTATACAAACGTAATGTAAAAGAATATAGATAAGTATGTGCTTCTTCAAAAATGCATCGCTGCTTTGGTGATGCTAATACTCTTCTGTTCGTGATGCGTAAACACTACTTTGTTGCTATGACAATGCAAAGTTTCCAGTTGGCGATGCAATGCTATTACATGACAGCTGAATATTACAAGGAATTTTCAATAGTTGATTTGATGCGATGCTTTTTTGAATATGTGACAACGCATCATAAAAGTTACGTTGCATTTTTGAATTTGTGATACGCATCAGCATTGCATCAACTGTGCAAGCGATACATTTTTGAAGATTCACTATGCCTATGTTGCCTGTACTGACTTCGATTTATAAATCAAGTATAATCTTGATTCAAATTCAGTTAATTTGATTTTAATTTAAGAAATCACTGTGCCTTCATCTATGTATCTATTGAAAATATCAAATGTTAAATTAATCTTCGTTCATTAAAACATGGCGGATTCCCATCTAGGGAAATTTGGCTAGGGTATTTCTACTCGAAGGGTCTACTCAAGGTTAATATAATATAGGTTACATCTTCCCATAGGCATTACCTACTTACAATAAAAAAGTGATCAATGTGACGTCAATGTGACGTCACAAGTATCAAACAATTGACATAAAAACAAACAAAAATTTCTTTCATATATAGGAAGATGTAACCTATAACTATATTATATTAACCTTGGGGTCTACTAATGTATAAACTTTAAATAGTAGAAATCTGTTCACGAATCCCAAAGTTATAGGGTAAAATAAGGTAAATTCACAAAAAGTCTTTTTTTTTGACAAACAACTTTTTTTCCTCTCTACGACGCCCTTCTTTATTTATAATAACTCTTGGAAAAAGTATACATTTCAATTCTTTGTAAAAAGATGAAAAAAAAAAAAGAGATTTCACAAATCTATGTAAAAAAACCATATTTTCCAAGGAAGATACAGGATGATATATGAATAAAGTGCCTAAAATTCTTCTCCCATTTGCCACCCTCTTTGCCATATAATTTTTTTTTTGTCTTGACGGGAGATATATGTCTTTCGGGCATCTTATACAGAACACCCTGTATACGCATGTATATGTATGCATAAATACATATGTATATGTTATGTACATACGTGAATGCAAATAATTGCTTTGGTATTAAAAAAGTGCATAATACAAATATGCATAAAGGAGTGTTTTATTGTATTAGAATGATACTCATTCAAATACTTAGTGCATCAATCACTCTACTCCACAGTAAAATTGACAATTCAAAAAGGTGTTTGACCTGGATTTCACATAATCACATCCAGCATAATAATAGCTAAATTCCTGTAGCCTATGTTATATTTAAAATTAAAATAAGCATATTTTTTAATTCGAATATGTTACATTAAAAAAAATTTTTAAAAAAAACAGTATTTATCTACGAGTATTTCAAGTTTTATACTTTTATTTTTGTATAATTTTCTAGTCCCAATTTTACAGTCAACACTTAAATGTAATCCCATCCTTAACTATAATTTAAGTAAAGATTTACAGTTTTACAGTCTTCACTTGAGTATGATTTAAGGGACACTTAAGCCTATGTGGTTGGTGACTTAAGCTTTCTTCAAAATTAAAGCTTATAAAAAAATTATTGAACTTAAAATTAAAACTTGGAGTGTATTGAAAGTTTTAATAATTTAAGTTTTATAATAACACCCATATTCACCAACAGGTAATAAGTTGGTAATAAACTTATGACGGTCATAACTTATCACTTGAAATCGGTATTCACCGAAAAGCTTTTTTCGGCATGATTTTAATAATCTTCGAAGAACTATCAAATAAATCCAAATAAAATTCACTTTTTCATTGTTCATATTTTGTCCCAATTCTATATTTCAATTATATATTTTTATTATTTATTTTTATTATCTATTTAATTATATATATGGGTAGTCATAACCTGGTCATAACTTGATTATGACGGTCATAAACTAGAATGGTGAATAGAGTTATGACTGTCATAAAGTTATGACTTGATGGTGAATATGGCCGTTAGTGTCCACTATAAAACATTTTCAGAAAAAGCTATACTTAAGTGTGAAATCTCACTTAACTTAAATCTCCTATTCTCAAGCGTTGACTGTAAAACTAGGCCTTAGAGCTTCCGATCAGAGATCAATGTACTTTATTTTGCGCAATATATTGTATTATGTAGCTTTCAAACACTTTGTAAGTTTAGATTGTCCAGGATGATAAGTAATTATATAATTTTTATTTTCTGCTAAATTGTATTTTTTGCTGTTTTGAAGTTAAATTCTAAGTATTGCTGTTATGTAACTTCTTTTTTATACATATACCATATACGTACATTTAAATGGTTACAACAAATACGAATATTATGCTATTCACAAATTGAATATTAAACTGCGCATGTTCAGTTTTTAAATGTTTACCGTTCATACATACATACATATAGGTATATGTATTGCAAAAAAAAACCGTCATCCTTTAAGGATAAGAATGTAATACAAAATAAAATTGTGACAATATTAAATGTTTAAAAAAAAAATCAATAAACTTACTATCATCATCAATATACATATGTACGTAAATAAAGACAAATTTAACCAAACTTACCAATAATATGCAACTTGATCCCCTAATCCGTTTTTAATGTTTCTGTCTAATAGATTATAACAAATATTTGTCGATGCTTCTTCCATCCATTTAATAAAAATTGGACCTTCCGAAATATTAAAATTAAATTGCAGAAATTTTTTTGGATCAGCGGCAGTTTCCCAATGAAATTGTTTTGCCACCCTTCCCCAAAATTCATGCGGATTACTTAAAGACTCATTATAAAATTTTTCATATTCTATAATGCTAGATATATAAGCATTTCGACTTATTGTAGGATTTGGATGATAAACTGTCTTTTCTAATGACATTTCTATTTTCTTTTGAATAAATATTGTAATTTACATAAACGCACACCTATTACACTTTTATCAGTAAATTTTAAACACTGACTCAGATAGTCAGATTTTTAATTCAAGATAAGTTTTCACAGTATAAATTGATTTAATAAAAAAAAAAAAAACAATTTTTATGTGCAGCTGATAACCTTGAAATAAATTCAAAAAAATTCAATACTTATATAACAATAATTGTTAAATAGCCTATCACAGAATAGAGAAAAATGAGTTAGTCCGCACATATACTCTATACGAAATTCACAAGCTAACTAAAACTAACTAAATTTGTTGTAACATAACATCCTTCTCAAGGTAAAGTACTATGGTTTGGTTAGATATTCCGAAAGTTTTAACCTTAAAAATGAACTTTTTACGTCATATTTTGGCTCGTCATAATTCTCTAAAAGCTTTTTGTATAATGGTGGAAACTTTATCGCTTGTATTAAGTATCTACTAAAAGTTGATAATTGAGCAGAGATAGAATAACATAATGACTTACTTATCAAAAACTATGGTTTCATATGATTATTTTGTAACACATTTAAAATTTGATGGGAAATTACCAATAAAGAAACAAAACATCGAACATGCCGTATTTTTACATACCTATGTACGTAATATAGTTACAAACTTACAACAGCTAATCTATATACAGTACATATATATTGTATATTTAGTATTTTATTAACATTGATCCTTCCTTTGCACTATGGGGCCAAACCTCCGATTTTTTGGCAAAAACTAGTTTTTCAAATCGATTGTATTTGCAAAATAACACTGTTTCTGAAGACCAAGTACTCTTAAACGAAAAATTTTGTTGAAATTTAAATAATTTAGTAACACTACTGTGTAGGTCAAATGCATCCAAATATAGAATTTTTGAACTATCTTCATTTGTAGTTTAAATTTTCAGAAGTGCATACTAAATTTTATTTAGAACAGCATCAAGAAAAATAATCCTACAGAATCTCATAAAGGCTATATTCAAGAAAAAGCATGACTTTTTTGCTTGAATTTGTCCAAAAAGTGGGAACGTTACCACAGAAAAATTGACGGCTTTAAGAAATCCTGTGATAATTGGCTGAAGTCCTATATGGTGCTTGAAGAATGTATAAACAAAACTGCTGCTGGTCGTCCTCGACTTTAATTTTTAATGAATTTTTAAATAGTTTTACCTTTTTTATATTTAGTTCACAATTTTAAATCACATTTTGTATTTTTTTACTTAATTTTTACGAATAAATATAAAAATCCAGTTCAACTTCTTTATTTTCGTTTTTTATATTTTTTGCCACAAAATTGGGTGTTTGGCCACATAGTGCTTTGGTGAAATAATCTTGTTTATTTGTTTATAATTCTTATTTTTGATAGAATTATTAATCTTTCGTTTTTATATATTTGAATAGGTACAGATCCTTGGTTTTAGTTTAAATTGTTTAATAGTTAATACAGTTAGCCTCGTAAAATATTATTTTACGTGGGAGTCTACGAGCTAAAGTTTCTGATTTGTTTTTGTATTATTATCAATAAACCATCAACATACTTATAACAATTTGTGATTGTGACTAAACAGAAATTCAATGATAAAACGACTCGTGTGCTCTGTAAACGAAGAATAAGTTTAATGGATCGTTTACAACCGAACGTGGAAAATTTTACCCGTTTAAAATTCAGCGTAGAGTGAAGTTTAGTAAGTTCGATTTTCGGATGTTTTCGAATTTATA
Source organism: Bombylius major (assembly GCA_932526495.1). Lineage (NCBI taxonomy): Eukaryota > Metazoa > Arthropoda > Insecta > Diptera > Bombyliidae > Bombylius > Bombylius major. The sequence goes on from OW052043.1 coordinate 22,923,633, forward strand.
AAGCACATTTGAAAATTCAAATTCAAACTGACATATCTTTTTGTTCTTTGTTTGAAATATTTCGTAACAAATCTTCACTGTGAACACTTTCAATGAATAAAAATAATTTATCTTTTTCTGTTTTTGTTAAATTTTCATTGAAAAACATTGTAATTATCCTTTTTTGTAAAAACTATAACCGTCAACAATAATAGCTTTTGAATACTTCGAAATTTTAAGTTCAAATTTAAATAAATTTCGAAAAAAAACTTTTGTCGTTACATTTTTTACATGAAAGTTCTTAAAAAAACTTTCGTTCCAAGTGGAACGTAATTTTTTTTAACCAGTGGGAACTAATTTTTCGAACATCCAGATTGAAAAGTAGAAGTAGAGCCTAATCTGACGCTGACTCTGCAATCTCACTCCGAGGTATGAATGCGAAAGCGATATATACTCTGACGAATAGAAGAAAGAAATGCAGCAAAATCTACGTTTCAATCTGTTATGTAAACTTAGCATAAAAGAAAATGTATTATGCACATAATATGTTTATTAGATTCAAAAGCAATCGAATAAGTTTGTGTGCGATCTTAAAAGTAATGCTCTAGATACAAGATAGTGATTCAATTAATATATGTACCTATTATTCAAAAATATTATAATTTTAAAAACAGGTATATATAGTTGAAATATTCAATTGCGTTGAATATGAAGAAAAACCGTACTCCTATGCTTATAGTCGACTCAATTGTCCTTATCGAAATCTTCGTTGTCGCTTCAAATTTTATTGGATTTTTTTTTAGATAATTTTAAAATATTTTTGTGATTTACTGGTGATTGGATATAAAATATTACAAAAAAATATTAATGAAAAATTATACAAACTAAAAAAACATTGTTCGATAAAATTTATAAATAGTAAATTTCGTCTTTGTAGCTCGAAGAACAAGGAAAAAGATTTAAAAGAATTATGCTAAGTTTACATAACAGATTGAAACGTAGATTTTGCTGCATTTCTTTCTTCTATTCGTCAGAGTATATATCGCTTTCGCATTCATACCTCGGAGTGAGATTGCAGAGTCAGCGTCAGATTAGGCTCTACTTCTACTTTTCAATCTGGATGTTCGAAAAATTAGTTCCCACTGGTTAAAAAAACTTTCGTTCCAAGTGGAACGAAAGTTTTTTTTAAGAAGTTTCATGTAAAAAATGTAACGATAAAAGTTTTTTTTCGAAATTTATTTAAATTTGAACTTAAAATTTCGAAGTATTCAAAAGCTATTATTGTTGACGGTTATAGTTTTTACAAAAAAGGATAATTACATTTTTTTTCAATGAAAATTTAACAAAAACAGAAAAAGATAAATTATTTTTATTCATTGAAAGTGTTCACAGTGAAGATTTGTTACGAAATATTTCAAACAAAGAACAAAAAGATATGTCAGTTTGAATTTGAATTTTCAAATGTGCTTTATAAATTCGAAAACATCCGAAAATCGAACTTACTAAACTTCACTCTACGCTGAATTTTAAACGGGTAAAATTTTCCACGTTCGGTTGTAAACGATCCATTAATCGTCAACACGGCTCTGGAACCCAAAGAAAGACGAAGACCGCAGGCTACCTGGCTTAACTCCTTCAACAACATGCTAAAAAAATAGAACATACAGGATGTGACAACCCATGACAGAGTTTCTGTCTGAGAACTAGACGAGCAGGCCTTAAATAAATCTGGGAATTATTGTAAGGCAAAGATGTAAAAGATGAGGTATAAAAAGAAGATTATTAAGAAACAATTCTTAATTCACTAATAATAATCCATTTAATTGGAATAGTTTTATATTTATTTTTAATATATTTATTATAAATTAGAAAATTAACCATTACTTTTCGGTTATTCATTTTGGTCTTAATTTGAGCTTGAATTTATTGTTCATAAAGGGTGTTTCACAGTTCGTTTTGCAAACTAATTAAGATGGTAGATCTCGATGAGAAATAAAAATAATCGTTTGGAAGGGTTATCGAGATATTCAAGGTGAAAGACATTTTTTTTCGTAAAGTGACTGGTTCCACTTTTTGCTACATATTTTAGCGCTCGCGCAATGTAGAAAAATGTCTTTTATAAAGTTATGTTAAATGGTTTAGAAGTTATTGTACTTCAAAGTCAAAAAATTTTGAAGAAAAAAGAACATGTTATTAAAAAGTTTTTATTAACTCGCTTTGTTGAAAATTGATTTTAAACCAACTTTTTGATGAGAAAGAGATTTGAAAAACTTTATACATAGTTTAGAACTGGATGACAATGCAATATGTACGAGATTTGATTATTATCAATGTCTACGTGATAACTAAGAACAGCAAGCGACATAGAATTCGGTAGCTCAGTGGTAAAAGAGCATTGCCCCGGCAAGGCAAATGTCTGTGGTTCGATTCCCAGCCGAGTCGAATGTCGTTTTTTCTGTTCTTTATGATTTTAATTTTTATGCTAACGTTTTTATTTAAATGTACATTTTGCCTAGAAATATTGGAACTTTCGATATCAAACATCGAACACATCCTGAGTGTTCATACTTCACTTTCAAATTTTAAACTGGTTTTTAAAAGTGTTCAATTATTTTGTTTATTTTGGCGTGATTTATTTATTCAAGTAAAAATTTAACTCATTTTGAAAAAACTGCTCTAAATTATGATTTTTTAACGGATAAAACTAATGCAGTGGAATAAAAGACATATTACATGAACGAAATAAGATTTTATTTAGGCCAACAAAAAACAAGGAAATTTTCTATTTTATGGTTTAACAAAAAGTCCTCACTCACTGCAAAGAGAATAAAATTATTAAATTAAAAAGTATTTAAGACAATAGAGATTTAATGTATCCTTTAAATTCAAATTTTTGAATTTTCATGTCTGTATGTTTGCAAAAATACTATTATGAAAAAATTATTTGGCTTCGAATGAGCTTATGAGTTGTTATAGTCAAAATAATATGAGTTGGCGAATCTCGCGCATGTTTTACATGTGTTAGTGATCTTCTTGTGTATACATATACGAAGGAAGAAACCTCTTTCTTAGAATTTACAACAACAAAAATGCATGTGTGTAAGTATCTTTTCTTCTGCGCATAGTTTTCTAGTATAATAAATACGATTTGGCATCTTTTTTAAATCGAGCTATACCAACGACTCCTATAGTACCAAGCCTTAATGCTCATTTTGTGTATGTGTTGGAAGTACCAAATTAACATTACAATTTATTGTTTTTAATCAATTACAACTAAGTTGTGATTAAAGTTACATGAAAATTATGTTCAAATGAAATGTAGAGAAGATCCTTAGCTTTATTTTCACCGAATATATTAAATATCTATGAGCAACGTAAATCAAAGAAAAAACGTGATAAATATTTAGTAACATAAAACTGAAAATCAATTTTTCCTTAAATCTCCCAAATTACTATAAATATCAAATTATAAGGTCCTACAAATTTGTAGATTTTTATTAAATAAACATTTTTCCCAAACATTGTTATATCATAAAATTATTAGAAATTAAGTTATTAAAGAAAAATGATAATTTTTTATTAAAATGACAATTATCTCTCTCATTTCTCATTTTTAACAGTCACTTCTGAAAATGTAGTACCACTTGAAGAATTTTTTTATTCATTTGTTTATTTCTTCTTTCAAAAATATTATTCATAAACAAAAGAAAATTCTTCAAGTGGTACTACATTTTCAGAAGTGACTGTTAAAAATGAGAAATGAGAGAGATAATTGTGATTTTAATAAAAAAATTATCATTTTTCTTTAATAACTTAATTTCTATTAATTTTATGATATAACAATGTTTGGGAAAAATGTTTATTTAATAAAAATCTACAAATTTGTAGGACATTATAATTTGATATTTATAGTAATTTGGGAGATTTAAGGAAAAATTGATTTTCAGTTTTATGTTACTAAATATTTATCACGTTTTTTATTAAAATGTTTTTATTAGCTTGGTTTCTTGTCTGTCTGTTCGGTACAAATTTGGAAATTGATTTTTAATTTTTAACCAACTTTTTGATGAGATAGAGACTTGAAACTTTCAACATAGCTCAGAACTGCATGACAATGCAATATTACATCGCTAATGAAAGTTTTAAGATTTTACTTTTTATGATATTCGATCCTCAAATTTGGTCTAAAACAAATAAAATATTAATTTTTCTTTACTAAAATTTAATCTAAGCAAACTCTGATTTTCAAGTCAAAAATATTTTAGTATGCTTCATTTCTCATTTTTAACAGCCACCTCTGAAAATGTAGTACCACTTGAAAAATTTTTTTTTGTTTATGAATAATATTTTTCAAAAAAAAAAATAAACAAATGAATAAAAAAATTCTTCAATTGGTACTACATTTTCAGAGGTGGCTGTTAAAAATGAGAAATGAGAGAGATAATTGTCATTTTAATAAAAAATTATCATTTTTCTTTAATAACTAAATTTCTATTAATTTTATGATATAACAATGTTTGGGAAAAATGTTTATTTAATAAATATCTACAAATTTATAGAACATTATAATTTAATATTTTTAGTAATTTGGGAGATTTAGGGAAAAATTGATTCTCAGTTTTATGTTACTTAATATTTATCACGTTTTTTCTTTGATTTACGTTGCTCATAGATATTTAATATATTCGGTGAAAATAAAGCTAAGGATCTTCTCTACATTTCATTTGAACATAATTTTCATGTAACTTTAATCACAACTTAGTTATGATTGATTAAAAGCAATAAGTTGTCATGTCAATTTGGTACTTCCAACACGTCATATAAACAATAAAATAAAATTGAGGATTAAGTCTTGGTACTATAGGAGTCGTTGGTTTTAACAATACTGAAAATTTGTTAATTTTAAATAAGTGTTCAATGACCTATACCAAACGTGTACCTATATATAAAATATATTTATTACAAGAAAAAGAAAAAGGAAAAGAACATTCGGCAAAAATATACCAAGAAAGTATTTAATTATTTAAATAGGTAAAAAAATTTTACAATTTTAATATATACACACGTTAAATTTATTCAGTTGCAAATGTTTTGAGAGCGACTGTATTTTACATATATGTATATACAAATATATTTGTTTTTTAAAATTAAAAAAACTTTTTTAGTTTTACTTATATTGTTTTTTAATGTAAAATAATATCAATAAAATCGATTGACAAATTCCACATAAGACTAAAAAGCAAAAAATAATTAAAATAAAAAAATATTTTTAATATAAAACGTTTTTAAAACGGACTCAAAAGTATAAAATAATTTTTCCTAGCCACATACACATTCTCAATCCCATACAGATAATCCTGAAAATTTGTGATACCGAATTTTTATTAGCTATAAAAATACTTGTAAGAATAAAAACGAAAAACATGGGGCGCAAGATAAAATAGTAAGAAGTGTAAAGAGTAGTGCAAGTTAATAGTAAGAAGTGTAAAGAATAGCGCAAGTTAATAGTAAGAAGTGTAAAGAATAGCGCCCCACGTTTTTCGTTTTTAATCTTACAAGTATTTTTATAGCTATTAAAAATTCGGTATCACAAATTTTCAGGATTATCTGTATGGGATTGAGAATGTGTATGTGGCTAGGAAAAATTATTTTATACTTTTGAGTCCGTTTTAAAAACGTTTTATATTAAAAATATTTTTTTATTTTAATTATTCTTTGATTTACGTTGCTCATAGATATTTAATATATTCGGTGAAAATAAAGCTAAGGATCTTCTCTACATTTCATTAGAACATAATTTTCATGTAACTTTAATCACAACTTTGTTATGATTGACTAAAAGCAATAAGTTGTCATGTTAATTTGGTACTTCCAACACATATAAACAACAAAATAAAATTGAGCATTAAGGCTTGGTACTATAGGAGTGTTGGCTATACGCTATCGCTATACGAAAAAGTGCAAGAAGAGAGGTAATATAGAGAAAGAAATAATCAAAAATTCACTTTACAAAAACCAAAATAAAAACAAATTTTCTAATAGACTGGAATAAATTCGAGTCTATTTTATATTGATAGAATCTCACAACAGACCCCTCAAGGGGTATTTGTTGTTGATACCATATATTACATAATATGTATGTACCTATATTTTTTAATTTTCTTTTAACTCTGCTTGTATACATTTTTCGATATTTACTCGCAAATTTTGTTTCGAAAACTAGAAATAATACAATCGAGATAATGATATAAATGAATTTTGTATGAAATGAAAGGAAGATATAGCTCGATTTAAAAAACATGCCTAATCGTATTATACTAGAAAACTATGCGCAGAAGAAAAGATACTTACACACATGCATTTTTGTTGTTGTAAATTCTAAGAAAGAGGTTTCTTCCTTCGTATATGTATAAACAAGAAGATCACTAACACATGTAAGACATGCGCGAGATTCGCCAACTCATATTATTTTGACTATAGTTTTTATGCTTAATAAAATATTCTGCTTCCTATTCATTTTTTTATTCTTATAAAATAATGATAATTTATTTATTTATTTATAATATGTATATTTAGGTAATCGGATATAAATTTTACTCCATTTTATGAATTTTTTTTCTTTTTTTTTAAATACATACTTATATTTTTATTCTGAATGGAATGATTTTTTTTTTTATAGTACATAGTTATATAAATTATTTTACATATCATCGGCCTAGTGCTTATTTGTTCAACAGACCATTTTTTTTACGAAATTGAGTTATTTATCTTGTTTATGCGAAGCGTTACTACGCATTAACTCACTCCGTCTTGACTTAAAACGGATGCATAAACAAAATTTCAAAACGCATTAAAGCTCTACGTCGTTTTGAGTTAATACACTATTAAATCCGCATTTAAAATTTCGTTTCGTTTTTAAAATGTGCATAAACACTTACTTCGTTTTAAGTGAATTGTCATATTTTACATTTCAAAATAGTGTTGGTAAGCCACAAAACATCGATATGAGGTTTTAGAGTAGTGTTAGTAACGTTACGTTAAATTTTCAAATAACATTTAATGTGCGGTTATTATTAATTGTAGAACTAAGTAAACAAGTGTTATTTAGAGGCATAAAAAGATAAAATTTAAAAAAAAAAACATTTTTTTCTGTGTTTAAAAAAAAAAAGATATTTTCAAGAAGAGAGAAGTTACTGGCATTCGAAATAAACCACAAAAATCTATGGTGATAACACTGTATGAACAACAACACCAGAACAACCAGGTGACATTACTCAAAACGTTTTGAGTAAGAACGAAATGTTGTACTATGCATAAACACCAATCAAAGTGTATTATCTCAAAACGATGTTTAAAACGTTTTAGCGTTAAAACGTTTTAACTGTTGTGCATAAACAAGATAATTGATGCAGACATACTAATTTCGAATTTGTCTTTCGATTAGTGTAATCATAATTTCTCTAGGTGCTTCCGTTCTGGAGATACAGAGTTGCTGTTTTGTGCTAAAAACCAATTTTGTAGATATTTTCCGTGCTTATTTGTTCAATAATGCGAACTTAGTATTGTATTCCAGGGCCGTCTTATGCTGTAGGCACAATAAGCACTGTGCCTAGGGCCTACGATTCTACAAAGGCCTACGAAAGTATAATTGACATTTTTTTTTTTTTTGCTCGTTAGAAAATTTATTAGACAACTGTAGGGGCTCCGTGCATAGACAACAAATTGACGTTTTTTTTTTTTTTTTTTTTTGCTCTTCTTAATCAAAAGTGGCTACAGCCTCCGACAACCTAAAAACGGCCCTGATTGTATCCTATTTGTTATTGAACAAAATATATGTATGTTTTATTTTAATGTTTTTTGTCAATATCTATTATTTTCTAGCATTTTCTATATCTATACAGGGTGTTTCACAGTTCGTGTGTCAAACTGAGCTGGATGGTAGATCTCGGTGAGAAACGAAAAAAATCGTATGGGAGGGGGGGGGGGTCTATTTTCAATAGTTACCGAGATATTCAAGGTCAAAGACAATTTTTTTGGAAAAGTAACGAGTTTCACTTTTTGCAACATATTTCAGCGTTCGCTGAGTGTAGATAGATAAATGAAAATTATTTCTAAAGAAAACCTTCAGGCCTTTTAAAAAATGTCTTTTATAAAGTTTTATGTTAAGTGGTTTAAAAGTTATTGTAACTCAAAGTCAACAAATTTTGAAAAAAATTTGTCATTTTTATTTTCAAGGTCGAATATCTCGAAAATAACCCTTATTATTTTTTAAAGTTTTTATTTTTTTTTAGCTTAAATGAAAGCTTATTTTGTTCACTCTAACATGGCTTTTGTTTTATTACATTATCTTCAATTTTTCTTTATTTATGAATCATAATTAAAGAGCAGTTTTTTCAAAATCAATTAAATTTGTTGTTGTTTACAAATGTCAATGTCCACAATTTTGTTCTATATCCAACCTAAAAAACAAAAATATTTGTTGCTCATAGAAGTTTGTTCAATATCCAAACGTATATCTCTCTATATATTGATGAATAACTTGTGGAAAAATGAAAATTAAAATAAAAAAAATGAACTAGGATGAAGCTAACCAAATGTTTTTCCATTTACCAAAAAAATAATTTCTGTTGTTTTTTATTTTGTAAGGAATTTTATTGTTTGAAACTAAAATTTCGTTTTTCTCAAAACTTGATGCTTGGTCTGTTGAACAAATAAGCACTAGGCCGACGATATGTACCTACATAAAATTTGTAAAATATTTTTAAAAAATTTAAAAAGAAAGTATATATGCACATTTTAATAACGCATTGAAATTTTAAATGCGGATTAAATAGTGTATCTACTCAAGAGTCAAGACGGAGTGAATTAATGCGAATTAAAGCTTCTCATAAACAAGGTAAATGGGAAAAAAGTAGAAATTATACAGTGCAAACTCGATAATTTGAACTAATTTCAAACCGACCTTGTTAAAATTTGAAAATTTAGAAAGAAACCAATTTACACTTTCATTTCAACACTATTCTAAATAAAAAATACCAAATATTTTCGTAATAAATTGAGCATGATGATTTTAAAATTAATTTTTTATGTTTCTTGTGTCTTTGTCTATCTTTAAATAGGCGATTATATATTTATAATATGTATTATTCCTTTTGCATATTTTCTTAATCTTTTCTACTTTTCTTATCTAATTAGAAAATAAACAAAAGTCAGCTGATATGCATTAGGATATTTTAAAAAAAAAAACAATTTAAATGAAATTTTTGATAAAAATTACATTATAAAAATCGAATAACCTCTAATACCTATGTATTATTAAAAAATGATTGGAAAATATTTTATAAAATATTAAAATTTAATTTTGTTGTGCAAAACTCTTTTCTAGGCGATCCTGAAACATCCTTTAAATAAAGTATTTTTTATAAATTATTTTACATAGGTATGCTTTTGCTGTCTTCTTCGAAAATATACAAAACAACTGATTTATATTAGAAAATAAACGGAAAAAAATTTAAATTTGGTTCGAAAGTTTCAAAGGCTATATTTACTGCTTATTCGAAGCCAAATATTATACATATTTCATTTAGTTTCTGATAACTTTATATATAAATGTTTGTAGGAAATTTTAAATAATATATCTCTGTTAGCCCTGAAAAAGCTACTATTTTATAAGATGCCTTCAAAAAATGTGGAAGTAATTTTAAATTTTTTTTTCACAAATAATTCCAAAAAGAGTTTTTTTACGAATTTCACAATCCTGTAAATTTATATTTAATAAAAAAGTAACTTAATCTAAAAATATCATAAAAATTCTCGATTTATAAGAGATATTTCAAGTTTTATTTGCTATTTTACGTTTTACTTATTTTTAAGAATGAGTCATTCTGTTCTTCTAAAATTTTATAAAAGAAATTGTGTTAAAAAAAGAAATACATCCTACCGTTTGATGTTGCTATCGTACAGCACGATGGCATATTTGGTTAATTCATGAATCATGAATCATGATTCATGATTCATGAATCATGGGCATGGGATTTATTAATTATTAATTTATTATTATAATTTATAAACCTCCGGAAGAGTACCTACAACCATGATGGAAAGATATACATATATAGCTTGTCCCAAAAGAGTTGAAGTTTCGTATTGTAACTACGTTGGCATGCGCAGAAGAAAAGATACTTACCCACAAACAGGGTTTCTTCCTTCATATACACAAGAAAATCACTACGCCATGTAAAACATGCGCAATGAACCTTCAAAAAATGTGAATTTTGTAGTGACGTCACAGTTTGTACCAAAAACAGTAATATCGATAAAATTATGCAAATTGTTATGATTTCAAGTTATAAACTTTTTTATTTTCTTATTTTTTACAAATTAATTAATATGCATACTTCTGTTTCGTTCTTTAAGCTCCGTATTGTGTTCGAAGCGAAAAATTTTTTCATGTTTTGCTATTTATTTCTACACGAAAAAATTTTGTGTAATATTTGGAGAAACGTAAATTAAATTTAAATTTGAAGTTAGTTTGTCTTTTGTTTTTTTCTATTTTCACGTAGATACCTTTGGATTTTTTCTTTGTATTTATTATTTTTTTAAAACTGTCAAATTTACCACACGGAATAAATGTCTGTACATTTCTTTTGTTTCGTGGCGACGGAAAATTAGTGTAGACTAATCATCAACGCCATCTCTTGAACATTATTTTAAAATGTTAGCAAAAACAATTTTAAATTATTTTCCGTCACGAACTTAGTACTGCAAAACAAAAAGTGAACAGAATATTTTCTTGACGGAATTCCGCTACGTTTTTTTTACATGTATTTCATATGGGAAACGAAATTCCGCTTCGAACACAATACTTAATTCGTACACAATACTTCGAACACAATAACTCCACTAATTTTCCGTCGCCATGAAACAAAAGAAATGTACAGACATTTATTCCGTGTGGTAAATTTGACAGTTGTAAAAAAAAAAATTTAAATTTATTTTCTGTCTCGAACATCAGTACTGCAAAACAAAAAGTGAACGGAATATTTTCTTGACGGAATTCCGCCACCTTTTTTTACATGTATTTTAAATGGGAAACGAAATTCCGCCTTGAACACAATACTTAGCTTAAATTGTTAATTTTATATTTTATTTTTAATTAAGTTTTTATTTGATGTTTGATACATAAAATTATGTTTTCAATATGAATTTAGGTATGCATTAAATGTTTAATTGTATACATATATATCATACATAATATAATACATATACATTTATTCATATTGTACTTGTTTATAATTTCGTTATGTTGTTATTTCCAAAAAAAAAAGGACTTAAGGAGTAGCAAAGAGGATTTTTTGCTACACCCCTTTTTTTTTATGATAATTTTTTAAGAAATAAAAAACAACTATTTTATTTCTTTTATATTTTAATAATTTTATTTAAATGTTAATAAAAAAATACAACATTAGAATTGTTTTTGAATTCTATAAAAACTTTAATTATTATTGTTTGATTTTAAAATCTTAATCAAGAACTTCTAAATGATTTGAAAGCTAAGACTGAACTAACTTTTATATTATGTATTATACATAATTAGTGAACAAAATTCATATTTTGTTTAGGTCGGCAATAATCAAAATGAATGAACAATATTATTAGCTGTTTCTAAGGTATGTATCAAACCCAGCAACAATGATTATTATTGTAAGACGATATGTCGCGTAATCTTATGTATGATGAAATAGCAATGGAATTTTAATATAAACAAAAGAATTTTAATTTAAACAAAATTACTAATTGGAATTTAATCATAAAAAGAAAAGAGTTATTCATATTATAATTACAATGTATACTACACATGCATAACACCTTCCCCCATAAAATAAACAATATTTTATGTGAAACAATTTCATAAAATAATTGTTTTATACATTTTATCAAAATAAAGTATCAAAATATATATATATTTTTTTTTTTTTTACATATCATCAAGTCTTAACACACGGGGATTACGATTCACAATATCTATTGCTCGTTCATCATTTCTGTTTGCATCATAATGCACTATTCTTTGTTCTCTGACATTTTGATTATTTCTTCCAAAACACTTTAATATATTATGTTTTCTTAAATATTTTATGGTTACAAAAATAATAAGGATAATTAATAAAAGACTGAGTAATATTCCACCATCTTTAATTCTTTCTGGTAATGGTTGCAAAGCATTACTTATGAAACTATCTTTATTCTGAATTTCTATACTTAAATCATTGATTTCTTTTAAACTAGTTTTTAATTCTAATATTGGTTTGTCTTCATTTTTAACATTTTTCAACTTTATATTAATCAAATTGTGTAATCCAAAGTCATATCTATCTTTATTTAAGTAATTATAAGTTATGTTGCTTGTTACGATTTTTGTTTCTTTTGTTGCAAAATTACAATTATTGTCAAGGAATAAGATTCCCGTACCATTGATTTTATCTACATTAATTTCATCAATACATCTTATTTTATATTTGGTTAGTTTATTTAATGCAAAAATATATTTATTTTCTGTCATTTTGTGGAATACCTCAAAATTACTTAATATTTTCTTTAATTTACATTTTTCAATTGATCTCTTCATGAATACATTTAAAATACAGTCGTTTTGATTCATAGTACTATACAATATTTCTTGCTTACAAATATAATGATTATTATAATTCTTACAATTATTTAGATCATGTTTAGTGATAAATTCTTCCCTGTCTAATTTTATAATAAGGTAAGTATTAATTATATCAAAGATGTATCCTACTTCATCTTTTATTATTGGTAAAAGCAAAATTTCATATATTTCATAGCCTGTCTTATCAATTATTGGAATTTCAGTTACGACTTTTAATTTATCATTATCTAAAAATGCTTTAAGTTTACAATCTTGTATAATAAAATGATAATTTTGGAGATTTGGTTCAAAAATAAGTTCATCTCTATTAGAATGATTTTTTAAAATGTTTATAAATGTATCTGGTTTTAAAAATATTGGATGCAGGATATTAGCGCTTAACAGTAAAATAGCCTGTTCGATTACATCTGTTTCAATATCTAACGTTAAAATTTTATCTAAAACTTGTATGTGTATATTTTCAAAATATTTGACTATTTCCAATTTTTGGTTTATATCATTCTTATTAATAGACAATGTATTAATTTCCTTTACCATATCATTAATTTTATTTTCGTGTGAATAATAACTACTATGCAATGCCTTATTTTGTTCATTTAGAGATTTCATTATTACTATTTGTGATTTTAAAGCGGCTTGTAAATGCTCATTATTGTTTTCTATTGTTTTTAATGCTTTTTCGTAATATTCGCTATCTTCATAATCCATTGTACCGAATAATCCTTTTAAACCTTTACCTACAATATTTAATAATCCACGTTTGTTTCTTAAATTATTTATATTTTTACGTCTTATTCCTAATAAATTATAAATGTCATCTATTCTTTTATTAATTCTATCAATGCGATACGAAACTTCAGTAGTTAAATTTTGACATTCTATTTTAAATGAATTACAGATTCCCCCTAAACTTTGGGATTGTTTCACTACTGTATCTGCTGCATTTTCTAATTCAATCAAATCGATACTGTTGACTATAGATATTTTTCCCTTGATGTAATTTAATTTGGCTGCTTCTTTAAAGTATATTCCATTTGATTTTATTTCTTGAATTTTGGTACCCATTACATATGATTGTTGCCTACAAAATGTTTAATTTTACTTTTATTATATTTAATATATTTATTATTTCTTCTAATAACTACAAAATCATTATATACTCTAGCTATTTTATACGGACCTACATATTTAGAACTTAATTTATCGCGTTCATCATTTTGTATTAGAACTTTATCATTTACTTTAAATTCTTTTATTTTAGTACCCAACTTTTTATCATATCTTACTTTTGATTTCAATTTTGATTTTTCTAAATTTCTCTTAATTTCAAGCTCCGTTCTTATTAATTTCAGTTGCAATTCTTGAGTGTAATCAAAGTTAGTTTTAAATTTCATACTTCCTACTTCGCTTGGTATATTTGCTTTTCTTCCAAAAATCATTTCATGTGGTGTGAGACCTGTACTTGTATGTTTTGTTGTATTATGACAAAATGCTGCGTATTTGAATAATTTTGAATAGTCTGGTTTATTTTTATCTTTTACCATTAACCTTAGGTATTCACCTAATCTTGCATGCGCTCTTTCTGCAGAACCGTTAGATTGTGGATATGCACTACTGGTTCTTATGTGTTTAATTCTGAAAAGTTTGCATATTTCGCTCATTAATTCATTAACGAATTCTCCACCATTATCAGTAAGGATGTATTTAGGAATGCCAAAATGTAGAATCCACTCGTTTGTGAAAGTTCTTGCTACAGTTTCACTTTTCTTATCGTCAATAAGTATGAAACGTATATATTTGCTTAAATCGTCTTGTATGGTTAAACTATAATATGTTTTCTTTCCTTCTCTATAAGGACCTGTTAAATCCATAGAAACTCTCTCAAGACAATGGTCTGCATTTGATGTAATACGCATTGGATTCCTACCAGGGTGTCTGTTAATTTTCTCTTTTTGACAGATCGTACACCCTCTTATATAGTCTATGACATTTTGATTCATGCCTTTCCAATAGAATCGATCGCGTATTCTTGTTATTGTGGCTTTTTGGCCTCCATGTCCTCCAATTAGTCCTTCATGACATTCTTTTATTATTCTTTTCTTTTCCTCTGGTTCAGAAATAATTTCCTTATCACTTTTGAATTCCTTATTCTCGTAATCTGAACATTCACTTATATTTTCATTACTACTATAAATTTCATTATTATCCTCGTTTTTTTTAAAATTATTTGTTTCATGATTTTTTTCAACTTGCTTTAATTGTGCTTCACTTTTCAAAGTATTTTCTAAGGTCTTTTGATTTTTTTTTGTATATTCTTCTGAGATAATGTCGTCTCCAAAAATTTCTTTTAGTTTTTCACCTATCTCGTCATAGTTTTCTTCATTATTATCTTCAATGTTTTTGTCTGATATTCCTATTGGATATACAACATTTCTGCTTAATTCATCAGCGACTACGTTATTTACACCTTTCTTATATGTAATTGTATAATCATATTCTTCTAATTTCAATCGCCATCTAATTAATCTTGACCCAGAGTTTTTAACATTAAACAACCAAGTAAGTGGTCTATGGTCTGTTCTGACCATGAATTTTCGACCGTAGAGGTATGGTCTAAACTGTGTGATAGCCCATACTACTGCGAGACATTCTTTTTCTGTAGTACTATAATTCTTTTCAGCATTATTTAAACTTCTGCTTATGAAATGAATAGGTAAATCTTTATTATCATTTAATTGAGAAAGAACAGCACCCAGACCTGAGTTACTAGCATCTGTCGTTACGATAAATTCTTTAGTATAGTCTGGATATTGTAGTAATGTTAGACGTGTTAACCGTTTTTTTAATTCATTAAAACTATTCTTTTCATTTTCTGTCCATTTAAAAACAACATTTTTTTTTAGAAGTCTATGTAAGGGATTTGCTACTAAACTGAAGTCTTTTATAAATTTACGGTAATAACCTATCATTCCTAAGAAACTTTTTATTTCTTTTACATTTATCGGTTCTTTGATTGAATCTATAGCTTCGACCTTTTTTAAATTTGGTAAAACACCTTTGTTTGTTATCAAGTGACCTAGATATTCAACTTGATTCTTCAAAAATTCTGATTTATCCATTTGTACTTTTAAATTTGCAGATTTTAAACGATCGAATACATTACTTAAAATTTGATTATGTTCTTCCAAATTTTTACCATAAATAACTATATCATCAAGATACACAAAAACTCCTTTTCCTATTAGTCCACTAAGTACAGAATTCATCATTCTTTGAAAACATGCTGGAGCATTTTTAAGTCCAAAAGGCATTCTTACAAATTCGAAGTGCCCATAAGGTGTTGAAAAGGCAGTTTTTTCAATACTCTTTTCACTTAAAGGAATTTGATGAAATCCAGACTTTAAATCGAGAGTTGTAAAATATTTTGCCTGACCTAATTGATCTAAAATTTCTTGAATATTTGGTAAAGGGAAGTTATCACTTATGGTGATTTCATTCAATTTACGGAAATCTATAACCATTCTCCACTTTTTCTTACCGCTTGCGTCTTCCTTTTTAGGTACAATCCAAATTGGACTTGACCAAGGAGAAATACTATGTCGAATAATTCTCTCATCTAATAACTTTTGGATCTGAGTATTAACTTCTTCTTCGTGAATTTTTGGATACCTATAAGTTTTCGTCGTAATTGGTATATCATTGATTGTTCTTATATCATGTTGAATGATAGAAGTTTCGCTCAATTTATCATCTCCTAAACTAAAAATTTCACTAAACTCCGTTATTATTTTCCTTAAAGAGTTTATTTCATTTTCACCGGATAAATGATCTTTTCTAATATTATTCCAAATTTCTAAAACTCGAATATTATCTGTAGAATTATTTTTTCTCTGCACAATAGGATTTATGCCATTAATTTTCGCTTCATTCATTTGGTTAAAAAATAATTTATCGTCATTTCGAAATTCTAAGTTAATTACTGTATAGTCATTATACACAATTTTGTTTTGAAAATCAATGCTAAATTTTAATTCTGATAAAATGTCATTACCCAAAATTCCATCATAATAGCTCATTATATTTTCCTTTACAACATTAAATTTTGCATCGAAAGAGAATTTGTTAATATTATTTTGATCTTCATAATCAAGTTTTAAAATTGTACTGCCTAAGCTTTTTTGATCGGCATTACCTATTCCCTCAAAATTAACTATATCATTAAAATTGACTTGGTCTTCATAAACACAGTTTTCTTTTATGAGGCTAATACTAGCACCTGTATCAACTAAAAATTTATATTTTAAACCATCATATTTTAATGAAATGTGTGGATTTTTGCACGATTTGGAAACAACACCACCTATTATATCTTTTCTGCGAAAATTTGAACTCTTTTCCGTATTAGATGAATTATAAGTAGACGAGCTATTATCTTTATTAAAAACATTAGAATTAGCGAAGTTTTTCGGGTTCTTTTTATCTGATGCATTATTTGTATTATCGGGAATGTAGTTCCTTTTTCCTGAATAATATGTAGAATTATTACGCGGTGTGTAAGATATCTGACTTTTTTCATTTTGAAATTTTCTTCTGTTATTTTTGAAGCAATCTCGTGCTAAATGTCCTGTCTTTCCACATGAGTAACATTTAGTATCGAAATGGTTAATACGAACTAAATTTTTGTTACTGTAATCTTTATCTTTTGACCTAAAATATTCTAATCTTGTTTCTTCTTCTATAGCTAATTGACTCGCTTCGGTTAGAGATTTTGGTCTTTGTGTATTGACAAACGTACTAATTTCTTTCTTAAGACCGAAAACAAAAGCATGTAACATATCCTTTTCTATGGCAATTTTTTGACCGTAATATATTGTATCCTCAAGATTTTCAATAAAAAGACTTTGTAATCTTCGTCTTGTTAATGTTTCACATTTCTGGGTATACTGCATTACTGTTTCATTCTGCTGTTGTTTTAACTTAGTCATTTCTAAATGAAGTTGCATATTCGAATGTGTTTCCCTATAGACTCTGTTCAATTCATATTTTAAGTTTTCCCAAGATAAAATTTTTTTGTTCATTAAAATAATTTCCGCGTTACCTGATATTCTACTTTTAATAACGGGTAAAAGGCATTCTTGTTGTTCTTTAGTCGCCATTTTCATAGCATTATCACAATTTTGTATAAAACCATGCACCTTAGTTGAATTACTATCAAAATGTGTAATAATCTTAATTAGATTATCTAAGCTCATTCTTTCTTTTTCTTTTCTTTTAGTTTTATTTTCTTCTACTGTTAATTTCATTTCTTTTAATTTATCTATATTTTCTTCGAACTCTTTATCTTTTGTGTCCGCATTTAAGTTCAATTCGGGTTTTTCACCTAACTTTTTATCTAATATCGCGTTTTCAATACAGTCATCATTAATTAAAATTAAAAATGTCTTACGATGGTACAATCTAGAACCGTATTCAACTTTGTAAGATTCTTCAACCGTTTTAAAAGAGATCTTTGTGTTTTTAACGATATCCCGTAATGATATTTCGAATTCATAACCGCTTAAATCACCTATACAATGAAATTTCAAATTTAAAATTTCCTCTTCAAAATCAAATTCAGATTTTGCATCCATCTTAAAATTTTTGAATTTCAAAAGGAAAGAGGGGATCAAAATTCATCAAATATCTTGAACTTATCACAACACTTTGTTTTTTTTTATTATTATTTCCTTCTTTTTTTTTTTAAAAAAAAAGAAAATAAAATTTCAAATAAAAATTTTTTTTTGAATAAAACAAGCTATTTTCATTATATGTATAAATATATCGTATAAAATTATATATTTTTGCTCTTGTTGTTTTTTTTTTCACTTTTAATAATTTAATTAAATACAATACAACATTTATTATAAAAATTTATTTGTAATATTCTATTAAAATTTTATTGGGGTTATTGTTCCCTATTTACTTACAATATTAATGCAATTAAAAATAATTTTTTCATCGCTGTAAGTCTGCTGAGTCCGTCCATCATGGCTTGCTGGAATCTTGTAGAATTTCGTCCTTCCTTCACAGTAGAGTTTTTATTTACTTTCAACTGTTTTCTTGCACTTTTGATTTTAATTTCACTTTAGTTTTTATTTAATTTAATTCTTATAAATTCTTATGTTATATTAGTTTTTATTTATTTTATTATTTTACCGCTGCCACCAAATGTTATTTCCAAAAAAAAAAGGACTTAAGGAGTAGCAAAGAGGATTTTTTGCTACACCCCTTTTTTTTTATGATAATTTTTTAAGAAATAAAAAACAACTATTTTATTTCTTTTATATTTTAATAATTTTATTTAAATGTTAATAAAAAAATACAACATTAGAATTGTTTTTGAATTCTATAAAAACTTTAATTATTATTGTTTGATTTTAAAATCTTAATCAAGAACTTCTAAATGATTTGAAAGCTAAGACTGAACTAACTTTTATATTATGTATTATACATAATTAGTGAACAAAATTCATATTTTGTTTAGGTCGGCAATAATCAAAATGAATGAACAATATTATTAGCTGTTTCTAAGGTATGTATCAAACCCAGCAACAATGATTATTATTGTAAGACGATATGTCGCGTAATCTTATGTATGATGAAATAGCAATGGAATTTTAATATAAACAAAAGAATTTTAATTTAAACAAAATTACTAATTGGAATTTAATCATAAAAAGAAAAGAGTTATTCATATTATAATTACAATGTATACTACACATGCATAACAATGTTACCCTTTTTGTCTTTTGTTTTCTTAGAGCGGGTTTACACGGTCACTTTTTTCAATGGCATTGACGCCCATTCCGCTTTGTTAAATTACGAAAAAGTCGTACGTACGTTTACACAGTCACTTTTTTACCATAGCTCAAATTCTCTTCATTCTCTTCTATACCGATTTCTTGTTAGGTAAGATGAAACGACAATATATGTTGTGTATGTTTCATCTCCATATATAAAGATAGATATGAGCTGTGTCACTACAAATATAAAATGAAAAGGAGATGCGATAATATAAAAAAAAATTCAAAATTACGAATATAGCACAAAAGGGAACCGGCGTGCTCGAAGAAAAAGTTCGATTATCCCGTGAGTGACTTCCCACCACATACTTGTTACTTCTTTCCTATTTAACAAAGCGGAATGGGCGTCAATGCCATTGAAAAAGTGACCGTATAAACCCGCTCTTAGAATGAGATTTGAGAAACAAAATTACAGTTGAATCTCTATCAACCGGCCAAAATTTAAAATCAATTTTTTTTCTCTTTTAACCGGGTTATCCGGGGTCTTTCTATTATACGTGTTTCACTCTAATATCCGTGGCAACTTTTGTTTGAACATGTCTCAACAAAATTATACAATGTATGTATACAGATTACAGTGCGCAGTTTTCAATGACTTGGTTTTGTAGTCTAATTCAATCGCGTATTTTGTTATATTTTTTTGTTACATGTTACATGTACATACATACAAACATATGTACATACTTTATATTTTATTTATATAATGAAGACTGATTCTATTTTATGTTATATGTATGGAATTATTACATATTATTTTTTATTAATTAAAAATAAACACAGTATTAATATGTATTTATTATTTATTTTAAAAACTCCGTTAACCGGGATTTTCGATTATCCGGGTCGAGCTTGGTCCCCACCGACCCGGTTAATCGAGGTTCAACTGTATTTGCATTGAACTTCAAGTAGAATGTTTAAATAAGCCGGTGATTTTGTAAAGAACACACAAAACACACATTAAATTTTTAATTTAATTATTGTAAAAATCGAAGTGTTTTAAGTGAATTGAGAGTGTCATATAGTGAATGAAGTGAATTTAGTGCTAATAAAATATACTTTAGTTGATAAAAAATTGAATATATTTATTAGTGCACACACCTTTTTTTAGTGATTTATAGTTTTAATTTAATTAAAGTGGCAGAAAATTAGAAACAAAATGGATGTAGCGGCAAATTCAAGCAACAAATCTTCAAAAACAGACAGGCGAGCAGACGATGAAAAATTAAAAGAAAAAGTATTTGCTGCATATGAAAATTTTTTTAATATTTTAAAAAATACTTCCAAATCCATAGAGAACACAGCGAATACATTCAGACTATTCAAAGAATATTGAAAGAAAAGAAAGTAACAGGTAAAGTAGCTAAATTAAAGTGTAATGGTGGGCGTAAATGCATTATATGATAGATGAGTTCGACAAATGTGTTATAAGAAGGATAATGCATGCTTTTTATTTTTTGAAGTCGAAGTTGCTTGTACAAACAATGTCATGACTCATGAAAGAACTTAAATTCAAAGTCCTTAAGAGAGGTAGGAATAGTTTTCAATTGAGGTAGAGTTAGTTAGTATATTATTTTATGGGGGAGAAGATATCTCAGAAACGTCAAGAGATGACTTGGGTGAATGAGAGTCACACAAAGTCAAAACTGTGGATTGACGCTGAGATAGGTTCAACGTTCAACCAGTCAAGCTTTTAAAGAAGGATTATCAACAGAGTTGAAAATCCTTCTGGGAAAAGGAAAAGATAAATTATCGTTCACATAGGAAGTGAAGCGGGTTTTGTACAAGACGTACTTTTATGTATGGAATGTGTATATCTGTCAGTTTTCTATTTTTAGTATTTTTTCAAAATAAGGATATTTTGTGCTACTGATTTGAGCTGGAACTTCACACATCTTTTAAAGAGAGATTCAAATTGAATTAAAAATTGATTGAATTGAATATAAAATTTGTTATATGTAATTATTATTCAGCAAGGACACATATTTTCTACTTTTGCTACTGAACAAACTTTAAATGGTGCAAATGTGTAAAAAAGTCTATAAAGTGTCACAGCGACACACTCATCCTGAAAAAACAAGTATACATTTCAATTTTTGGAGTGTTTTCTGTCTAGTTTTTTGTTTGACTGGAATTAGTACTATGTATATAGCTCGAGATAAAAATATAAGTACATATGTGTCTATCAGTTGCAAAACGGATCTCTTCCATATTTTGAAAAAAATGAGTTATATACACTGCGTGCCAATGAAATCGCCGAACTAGTTTTTTCATAGAATTTCGTTGTTATTAGGTATAAAAATTTTTTCTGAAACATTTGTTGGGTGTTTTTATTTTTGAAATATGTATCTCAGTACCTGTGCATGCTTTTTAATTATTTTACTACCTGTTGCCACTAATCGGATGTCAGTTATGAATTTGAGTTCATAAAAAAAGGAAAATTAACAATAAAGACAAAAATAATATAATTTTATTACTTTTTTTTTTAATTTTAAAAACGTTTGAAATAATACAAAAGTAAATGCAAATTTTAATAGTACTTATACATAATAATAAAAAATAAATTTAATCTTCTTTTAATTCCCTATTGTTTTTTTTAAATTTAATATTTTGTAGGACCGCCCCTAGCTTTTATCACAGCCGCTACTCTATTTACCATGGACTGGTAAAGACGCTGTAATAGCTCCAAATTTATATCTTCATTCCACACTTTTTCGATTATTTCTCTCAATTCAATTATGCTGTTTGGTTTATTTTCCCTAATTTTCCTCCCCATTATGGCCCAAACATTCTCAATTATGTTTAAATCGGGGCTGTTTTCAGGCCAAGGCAGAGAATTTATTCCTAGAGACTTCTTATATTTTGTAACCTGATAAAAAAAATTAGAAAAAATATTGGAGATGCTACAATTTACTCAAATAAACAGTTCACAAAACATAAAACTCATTAATACTTACTGTTTTTGCTCTGTGACATGGAACCGAATCATCTTGAAAAACTGGATCTGCAATGAACTCGGTTACTGCTTCCAGTGAGGATATAAGACCTTTGCGAATAATTTTTTTATATTCTTTTGCATTTACATGCGTGTCCAAGAATATAATCCTACCAGTACCTTTAGAAGTTATGCATCCCCAAACCATTAAATATGGCGAATGCTTAACTGTAGAAACGGTGCACTGAGGAATATATCTTTCACCATCACGCCGTCGCACTGTGGTGTTACCATCAGGCCCTATCAAATTGAATTTTGATTCGTCGCTGAAAATTACTTTTTCCCAATCAGAAACAGTCCAGTTTTTTCTTAATTTTGCCCATTCTAATCTGGCTTTCGTCATATTTTCGGTCAAAAGAGGCTTTTTTGCTGGCTTGCAGGCCTTCAGACCCATTTCATTGAGCCTTCTCTGAACTGTTCTAACGCTGATTTGGGTTCCTGTTATTTTTTTCAACTCCTGACTAATTTTAGATGCTGGCATAAACCTATTTTCGAGAGAAATATTTTTTATCAGTCGATTTTCTCTTTCACTTGTAATTTTTTTCCGTCCGGAACCACTTTTTCTTTGAATATTTTTTGTTAATTTAAAAGTTTTAAAAAATCGTCTTACTGTGGACTCATTTCTTCCTAGAGTTCTTGCGATTTCACTATTTGTTAGATTTTGTCCTTTTAAAGCAACAATTTTCACTTTTTCTTCACTTGATAACTTTTTCATTTTTCTCACACTTTTTCTATAACTGACTCACTAGACACCAGATTAAAGAATAACTTCAATTTTCACTTTCACTTTACAAAATAAATTACCTTACAACACAAATTTGTTATAAACTAGTTATTGAAATTCAAATATTCAGCATATGTTCAAAGGATCATAAAATATTTACCTAAGAATTGGGAATTTCCACAATTTACATACTTTACTATACTTCGGCGATTTCATTGGCACGCAATGTACGTCATTTGAAAGGTCTTTTAAAAATCTACTTATTTACTTTACTTTTAAAAGAAAAAAAATACCTTTTCTCTCTGTATTTTGATCGTCAAAATATGAGCTCAGTTGCAAAACAGTACCTTTTTGTCAAATTTCAGAAAACATTTTGCTTAATAACTCAAAATGACAACATGACAAAGACCCCTTTTGCAACTGATAGACACATATGTACATATTTTTTTTTATAATACCGAGTCAGCGGTGAGAGCATGCTATTGCCCAAAAAAGCTTTTTCAAATCCCTGGGTAAATACCCATCGGTCTTTCAAGCTGAAATATATGCTATAGAAGTGTACGCTACCGAATGTAAAAAAGGCTTCAATAAAGCCACAGTCTACGTAATCTCTGACAGTCAGGCAGCATTTAAAGCCTTCAATGCACACAAAATTGTGTCGAGGCTAGTGTGGGATTGCCTGATTGACTGTTCAGTTGCATGCGCAAATGACGTATTTGTGCAATCCGACTGAGTCATGACTCATGAGCCTTTCTTGGTTCGGCATATATGTAAGTTTTCAAAAGAAAAAATATATAAATGTGAAAAAAAAAAAATTTGCTCTGCAAGTTTTAATTTATGAAGTTAATGCTTTTGTAACTTGCACTGGAAAAAATAAATGAACATGGCGTTTGCATCATTTGCACAATAAAATATGTCTACATTAATTGTAATCTTGAAAATGATGTATATAAGTTTTCTTTGGCACCGTGACTCGCCTCCTGTATGAAGAATCTTTTCAAGGAAGATTTTGTATTAATCAGGGTCCTTGAATAGAATATAGTGTTAATTGAAAACTTTTTATTTTTATTAAAATGTACATCAGAATAATATTTTCAAAAACAAAGTATGTATTGATTTTTGTTGTTGTTGTTGTTATTTATGATATTTGTTTTAAATCCCACATCAGGTTAAATTCAACTGCAATACATTTGCCAGTAACCAATAACCAAAAAAGTGGAGGCGGATAGATGTTACACTCCAAGCTCCAAGAATTGGATGAGGAATTCGAGGAACGAATAAAATATTTTGTTCGAAGATCCATTCGTTCACGAACGAATTAAATAATTTTATTTCTAAAAAATTCCGTTCGTGATAAAAAAACCGGAAACGAATTATTCTTTATTTGACTGATGCATAAAATTAACGTGAAAAAATATTTTTTGATCTGATGATTTAATTCGATCCATTCACAAACGAATTATATTTTTAGAAAGAACAAAAGTTATAGAATTCGTGAACAAAAAAATATGACAAATTGCAAAAAAAAATGTTTCAGGAATATTTCTGGAAAAATACCACAGTATTACGACAGTAGTACCATGTTTCTGTAAAGACAAAGAGAGATTTTATAAAAAATGTGACTGGAAATTATTCACATAGCTTTTATTTTCATCACTTTTATAACTTTCTATTCAAAGAAGTAATAATTTTATCATTGTAAATTTTCATCAAACAGTAAAACATAATTTAAAAATATTTTTTAGTATAATATTCTAATAATTCCCAATATATTGTGACAAGTAGTATTGATTTCAATATATTTCTTGCTTCACCGAAATAAAATTATATTTAAATAGTCTCCTTCTTTAGTTTATTTTCAATTACGAATTGAAAACTTTTAAAAGTAACGACTTGTTATTTAAAAAAAAAAGTCCTTTACAATTTCCTTTTTTTTTTTTTCAGAAAATCTTTTTACTATGGAAATTTTTATACTTGTAGCCTAAACATATATTTTATTCGAGCTTTAATATGACATTTATCTGAAAGATTTCATATTTATGAATTTTTGCTATGCAGTCTATAGCTTTAATAATTATGTATAATATGTAAACATGTATGTAACATAAACAAAGGACATGCAGTATTAATTGGCAATTTTTTAAAGCCTTGAAAGATGTTGTAATATATTACATGGCCATATTGCTTCAATTCTGTCCTTTAGAATTTGGAATGGAAATGAAATCCAATTAAGTATAGTCTGTGCAATAACACTCATGGGTTCTGGATATTGATGAGTAAGTAATGCAAGAAGTGCAGTGAATGAACACAAACCAGCCGTAAATAATATGAAAAATGGAAGTTCTTTTTTCGGATATACAGAAACTTCATGAAATGGTGGTAGTAACTCACGATCTGCACATTCTGTACATGTTGGATATGGATAAAATAAATGGCCACGTTCTAAGGGATAAGGTAACATTCTAAATGTTCCTTCCCATGTACAATGTAATAAATTAAGTGCACCCTCAATATTTTTCCAGTGAGCTAAATGATAAAATGAATAAGCTAACGCTTCAGAATCACCACGTTTAAGAATATGTTCTGGAGGAAAAATAAGTGGTTTAGCCTCCAACAAATACTTAGGAACATGAGGATTAAATTCTACAGCTCGATGAATAGCTTCAACTGCACTAACTTCTGCTGGACTTAATCCTTTTTTAGATGCAATATCAGGCGAAAATTTATCTGCAACAACTCGAGCTTTTAACAAGGCAGCAGTGTAGCATATAGTTGCCGATTTCGGTAGTGAAATGTCATCATATTTAGCTAACACGGCCTGACAATCAGCATACGCTTGCATCTCAAGAAGAGTTTCAATTAGATTTTCATGAATGTTTAGGACATTTATTATCAAAGGTATTTCTTTCGTTAAGTCTCTGAACATTTTTGCAGCCTCTTTAAGTTTACCTAATTTTCTACAGCACATGGCTAAACGTCTTTTTATGTATATTAATACATTTGTGTCTCGTCGATGAATACCTTCCGCTATTGGTCCTTGATGTTGTGTAGTTTGTGATCTTCGGTAATTGGTCTCAGCTATCTTAAGTGCTGTTTTTAAAACTTTTTCGGCTTCTAGAATCGTTGTTGATTCTTCTTCAGCTAAAAGAATATAAGCAGATGCACATTCTGTACTTATTTCAAGAGCACTATGTGCTGCTTTAACTCGAACAACCGGATTTCTTTCTCTCCACGCCGTCTGCATTATTTCATATTCTGCCTTCCCAGCATCCCCTAATTTACGAAAAATTGAATCACACATTGTTTATATATACAATATGTTTTTATACCTTCACAGGTAAAAAATGTTTGGTGATCTTGAGCGCTTAAGTTCATGTCATAATATGTTAGAGGTTCTTTATTTGTTGCCCAAAAAAATCTTTGATATTCCGCTCCTCTAAATAAATTTAAAGGATTTCTCCAGACTTTGCATTCCGGAATGTGTTGACCATTACTGGAACTTGATGACTCACTTTGATTCTCATGACCATTGATCCATGGACTAATGTGATTAATTGAAACTTGTTCTAAAATACATTAAAAATTAAAATTAATGATTAAACAATACATTTTTTATGAAAAAAACTTCATGCATCCTGTTTACCTATGAATGAAGTACCGTATTTCCTAAAGTACCACCACTCAAATATCAAAATAAGTCCTGAGATTAAACTAGAGGTCCCCGTTAAAGCAACGTAAAATTTTGGAGTTAAAGTACTAAGAAACATAGCAGAATCCCACATTGTCAAAAAAATATGTTAGGCTTAAAAACACCAATTCATATAACTAAAACATAAATTCTATAAATGAATAGCACATCCCTTAGTTAATTTATATATAATGTATCTTGTATCTATGAAGCTTTATTAGTTTATTACAATACAATTAGCATCAGCATCAGCACTTCAATCACAACTTTCAACTCAATTTCTACTCAACTTGTCACTTTACATTACACTTAACCTAACGTCACGATGGTGATGGTGAGTTGAACAGTGATGCCGTAGTCCGTACCATCCGTACCACACCATGACACATTGACACCAGTAGGGAAGACGTCAATTTTGAAGCCCTCACCATATAAGACTTAAACCCAATAATGTCAAAACAACTGGATGCGACTTCTCTATCTAACACCATACTGTAAAAATGGGACTAAATTTATATTGTTGTCTCACTCTTAGAGAATCCGCCATGTCCCAATGGACGATGATTGATTTAAACATTTGATATTTTTAATAGATAGATGGAGGCACAAATTTCATTTCAATTAAAATGAAATTAACTGGATTTGAATTAAAATTAAATTTTAATTCGATAAAAATCAATTTGTCCCTAAATAAATTAGTAACTTTCTTGAATTTACGTTATTTCAATGGGGGATTTTCCAACGTTTTTAAATTTGAATATATTCAAATTTGACAATTAATGAGTGAAAGTGAGATGGGTAATTGAATGAACGAAAATTATGCATATATATGTACATATGTCTCACTCTTAGGGAATTAACGAAATTTGTTTTGAGCCCACATGAAACAAGAAGTTGTACAGGGGGTCGATTCTGTTTCGGTGAAGTGAAAACATGAAAAAAAAAAGTTTGCACTTGACGTTTCACACACTGTTTTCACTTTTTCACTGCACAGTACCCAAATAAGCGATTCTTGTTGCGTTCGTGCAAACATAGTGCTGAATGAGGCGCTGATTTAAATTTTTTCACCGACGTGATATGAGAACTGTCAAATCAAGTAAAAAAAAGTTGTGTTTTTGTATTGTTTATTGTAAAAACTTAGTTACTTTCAGTAATCAACGAATAAATAAAAGATTATTTTATGTAATTTCTTTCAAATAGTTACATATTTTATTTTCGTCATTTAAACTTATTTAAACTAAATTGTAATCTTAAAAATATTGAAACCTCATTTAAGACTATTAAAAGCAAAAGTATACCTAATCCATGTTAGATGGTTTTGAGAAAAACAGGAAAAACGTATAACTTTTAAATTAAATGCAATTTTAATAATTTTTTTATTTTATATGAGAACTCTAAGCTTCTGAATTTAATTCAAACATGGATTTTAAAAAATCAATGTTTAATTTAGTAAATACTAGTAAGCAAATTTTGGAATAGTTATATATAGTTTTGCTACCAACATTATGTTGGAATAGTTTAAGTTTTGCTTCCAATACCAAATTTTACAACCATTTTTCAGGGGCATCAATGCAGTTTTCAAAATTGAAATTTTTCAGATTAAAAGCCTTCAACACAACGAACATTTTGCCATCATTAACTCAATTTTTTCAAAAAGTGGAATAGATCAACTTTTGCTTTTAATAGTCTCATTTATACTATTAAATCTAATTTTATTAATTCTAACTCTTTTTTTAATGTAAACCTAATTTCTACTTTTTCATTTCTTTTATTTTTTTTCTTTTTATTATTAATAAATAAAAATTTTAATGACAAATTTTTTTTACACTGATACTTTTCACAGTGCAAAAAATATTTTCATATGAAAACTTTTTGACATATTTTTGCACGTTTACACTGTATTAGAATCGGAATTAGCAGTGTAAGCGTGTAAACTGTTTACACGTTTTCACTTCACCGAAACAGAATCGACCCCCAGTCCATATTATAATATAAGCTGCGTTCCTTTGGGATTTCAGGCGTAGATGAATCTACTCCCATCCACACTCAACTACCCCTATTTATATTCAGGTGAAGAAAGCAAGCGTAGTTGATATATTTCACCACTTAAATTCACCTCAGCAGGTTTTTAGTTATTCTATTATCCAATAGATGGATTTTTCATTTTAGAGGTTATAAAGTTCGTTTACATTTTCTAAATTTTAGGTTATTGGTATCTAATAAATATTAGTTATAAATATGAATAAAATTAATTATTTAAATTATTAAAATTAATAAAATTGTAATTAGTGATAAATATAAATAAAATATAAATTAATTAAATTACATAAATAAATACATATTAGTGATAAATGTAAATAAAATAATTAAATTAATTAAATATTAATTAATTATCTACTTTTCTGTGCAATTAACAGTGTATTTTATTTCAGATATTATTAATTTTGTCAGAAAACAGCTCCAAAAGCAGTCACAAAACAAATTTATTTTTTGATGTTCAAATTTACAGATTCGAATTTGAACCAAATGTAAAAATTAGCGTTCCATTCACCAAATACGCCTAACTACGCCCAACTTACGCTTATCTACCCTGGAGTAGCCCAAAGGAACGCAGCTATAAAGTCATTGCTTAAACCAGAACTGCAACAACACCATAGTATAAAGCCTATACTACGAATCCGTGTTTTTAACGCTTCTTCCACACGACCGTATTCTTGACATTTTTACTTTTTCACCAGTTTCCTTCTTTCTTCTCAATTTATTGTTCATACACAAATTTTTCAATGTATTTGAATTTTTAATCTTGCAAAAACTTCACTTCGTTAAATAGAAATCAGTTTGGTTTAAAAAGTAAAGAAAGATGAGGAAACCGCACTACTCCCCCGGCCAAAGAATTTGGAGAATACTGTCGTAAAGAAGAAGCGTGAAAAAAGACGGAATAGACCTATCGCCATATTCGCCATTCTGATTATTAGCTGATCTGAGGAGTGATATGTGATCACTTCAGTTTTGCTCAGATAACTTACTTATCACTTCTTATCTACTCGCAAGTACTTGAAAGTGGCAAATCGAAAGCAGCTAATATTTATTTATTGTGAAAGGTAACAATAACAGATGCTACAAGATATTACAATCTTTCAACTAAGCATGCAATTTTGAGGATAGTTGTTGTTGTAGTTGTCTATATACCTTGATGTGCAATCAATGACTAATGGCCAGTTCCACAGTCAAAGTTTAAACGGAGTTTAACTCTTAAACTAAGTTTAAGCACTTTTTTCAGTTTCACAGTGAACGCTTAATGGCCAGTTCCACAGTCAAAGTTTAAACGGAGTTTAACTCTTAAACTAAGTTTAAGCACTTTTTTCAGTTTCACAGTGAACGCTTAAGTGTTAAACTGAGTTTAACTTAATCCGTACGAATTGAGAGTTTAAACTCTATTTGAGGTTTAAGTAAATGTCAAAAATAAAATAAAAAAACAACTGCCATCTATCTATCTGTTTTATCCCTAAATTTATTATAAATTGAAATTTATATGAAAAAATTTAAAATGTCACAATAATTGCCACTGCCATCTAGCGGCTATACAATGACATCTACAAGTTTCTCAGGTTTCAACCTAAATTCATTCACAATGATAGGTTTAATCAAAGATAGTTAAACTACAAATATAAATTGACTGAGGAACGAAAAAAAATTTAAATGAAGTTTAAACCATGGTTTACCACTTTGACTGTGGAACTGGCCATTACATTCCTTCGAGGAATTAAGGAAATTAAGATAAGGAATTATCATTTTCCTTCAATAACTTAATTTCTATTAATTTTATATAACAATATTTGAGAAAAATGTTTATTTAATAAAAATCTACAAATTTGTAGAACATTACAACTTGATATTTCTAGTAATTTGGGAGATTTAAGGAAAAATTGATTCTCAGTTTTGTTACTTATTATTTATCACGTTTTTTCTTTGATTTACGTTGCTCATAGATATTTAATATATTCGGTGAAAATAAAGCTAAGGATCTTCTCTACATTTCATTTGAACATAAGTTTCATGTAACTTTAATCACAATTTAGGAGCATTCAGTCTTGGTACTATAGGAGTCGTTGGTTAAGTGCACATGCGAATAATGAATATTCGAAGGCTAATCATTATAATAAACAGCAATGGGCCAAGGATAGAGCTTTGGGGAACCCCACATCTAACTTGCGCATAACTAGATTCTTGATGATGGATTAATTTGAACACACTGCCATCTCTGTTAAGTGTAGGTACTTCACACTTAACAATTTCTAATTTGATTTATCATTTCAATCAAATCAAATAAATTAAATGATAAATCGTTAAATGTAAAGTACACTTTAGATAGAAAATTACTCATAAAAGCAGACGCTGTCGGAGAGAATAAAAATTAACTATAAAGTTTGTTTATTAACGCCGTAAAGCGAAAACATAACACAACACAATACAGCGATTTTTGTTGTCGGCGACGGCAAGCTGTGTATGTTTTTTGTTATTGTACCGACAACGAAAATCGATGTATTGTGTTGTGTTATGTTTTCAGTATAAACGAGGACAAAGAGAATAAATTATTACTACAGAGCTTCAACCTCAAGCTCTCTCAAAAATCAAGAACATGCAAACATACATGAATATTTGGTTTTCAATAAGCACTAAATATAGCTTTTGAAACTTTCAAACTAACCCCCCAATTCTACATAAGATAAGATTCTCTTATTTCTCTTACTTCTCTAAACTTTTTATCATAAGAGATTTATTAGCAGAAATTGTTATTCTACATAGCAGACGTGTGGTGATAATCAAAGTTTATCTATATATAAAGTTAGGAAACTGAAAGCATGTTTTCTTATCAATTTTCGACCTTGGTCCCGTTATTCAAATGTCCTTAACGGATTTGCGAAAAATAGATGGTAATAAGGAGTTTGTTTGTAAGAAAAAGATAAAAAATTCAAAAAAAGTGACATCATTTAATGTGGAAATCAAAACATTATTACAGGGTGCAGGTTTAAGGTTTTTAATTAAATCAACTACGTACAACAATTCACTGTTTTTATTGTTTATTTTGTTTTTTTTACTATTATTTATATTTTTCAAAAAAAAATTTGTATTATTTTCAAAAAAATATATATATTACATATATAAATCACAAATTCACTATGAAAAAAAATATCCACTAATTTTATCAAAAATATACTGTATCACCTTGTACTATAATTCAAACAAAAACCAAAATACAAATAAATTCGTTTCATCTCGCCTTTAAAAAAGCATTATGGGAAAATATCAAAAATACAATATTACATTGCCTTTGTATATTTGTACTAGTCCATTTTTCACATTTCCCTATACTTTACGTGTTTCACGCATACAAAAAAAACCTTTCATCTCGCCTTTAAAATTACATTATGAAAAATATGCATGTACAGTCACGTATTATCATTTTTTTTTTTTATGACTCATATTGTATTCTCTCGTTCTTATAGGCAAATGGTATAAGATAATGGACATGAACCAAGTAATTAGATCTTTACTACTTCCACTTAATGGATTTTTTTGTTAATGTGTTGTTATCAGTTGTATGTGTATTTGTAAAAAAAGAGTTTCCTAACTTAATATATAGATAAACTTTGGTGATAATCATGCGTAAGAGGCTAAGAGATTTTAAACTCACCAAAATCAGCTGATTGTCATTTGACATTCGTATAATTTTAAATTTGTTGTTTTAAATAAGTTGTTTTTTATTGTTAAAAGTTTTTAAAAAAAGTGAATTATGGAAAATTCTGGTAAGTTTATTTTATATATGGTGTTTATATAAAATCATAAAAATACAAACATTTCATACGAATGAAGTATGAAGTACAGATTCCTTGATGGGATTCGCTGCGAATTTCTATATTGAAAAATATGTATTTAGCTTTTATTTTGTAAGTTACAAAATAATTATATTTACCTCCTTTCTAGCCTTTTTGCTACTTCATTTAAAATTACCAACATCAACTCTTCCATAATCTTTTTTTAAATATTTAATTTCTTCACTTTTTTAAAAACTCCACTTTTACACAATAACAATAAGAGGACCTCAGCAATGACCTGCTAAGTTAATAGACTTTTGGCGTAAGAAAAGTCTCTTATCTTCTTATCCAGAATACCAAATTCTCTTAACTAAACTCACCACAAACTTTAAGAGATCAGCTGATTGGTGACATCTCTTACCTCTTACCTAGAATAAAATAGCAATTTCTGCTGTGTCTGTGTCTGCTAATTGCATTTAAGAGGCTAATGCTGGATTTCTTCAGTCTCAACTTTCTTGTCCCTAACTTTAGCAGTAAGATAATAAAGAGATTTGCATTTCTTCACCTCTGATTAGCACTTAGCTGCCACCTAAGTTTAGGTTCAGAGAAATGTTATTATGCACGTTGAAGTTGGTATCTCATTTTATTCGAAAAAAAGTTTCCCCGTTGATCTTGGGATCAAATGTTTGAAGCTCTTTTATTTAAAATTTACAACTTGAGACTTCTTATATAAGTATTCTAAATTCTTTGCTGTTGGTGAATATCAGCCAAATCACACCAGGTAGTAATGCGCTAGTTGTAACAATTTTTTTCCAACTTGGTATAATAAGAATAGTCTAAAATAATTTTAGCTGATAGTTGTAATACACTCACACTCGTTACAACTTGGTCGTGCCACCATCAGGTGTATTTTGAGCAGTTGTAAAAACCGGTTTTAAACTAGTTTGCGACGGTTGTAATCACAACTACTACTTGGTGTGTACTTGGTGTATGGATGTTAATGTCTAAATTAAAAGCATATTATATTTTTTCAGATTTCCTACGGAAGAAACTAAGAGATTACAATGGATGAAAATAATTGGTACAGATGTTCAACCCACAAGAAATACCCAATTATGTTCTGAACATTTTCTACCCAGTGACATAATAGCATCACAAGAAAGAAGTTGCTGATAATAGTTCAAAAGCATTTTATAGTGAAAAATGTTTGAAAAATTTGTCTAACTTTTTTTAACGCCTGCCATGGACAATTTTTGAAGTATTTTTAATGTATTTGTTAATCACACATACCATTCAAAATTGGCTACGTTTTTTGATTCATATGTTCATTCCTTTGTTCTTTATTCATTGATTTGTTTAGAAAATTTTTGACAGATAAATATATGCATATTGCAGAATCCAGGAATAATATGAAAATTTTATCAATTCTAAGCAAACCAAACGAGACACCCTTTATTTCAAAATGTTACATAAGGTAGTCAGATAAGTACATATGTACAGTACAGCTAAATAAGATTGGCAAAGGGGAAGTATGCGCAGTAGGATCTGAGTTTCCCTTCCACTGAAATTTCACTGTGATGTAAGCATCACATTTTACAAAAATCCTTCTTGAAAATAGAAATTCGCATTTTGTTCCTTAGGTAGGAATTTATTATTTACACGATCTTACATATACAGTACAGCTAAATAAGATTGGCAAATGGGAAGTATGCGCAGTAGGATCTGAGTTTCCCTTCCACTGAAATTTCACTGTGATGTAAGCATCACATTTTACAAAAATCCTTCTTGAAAAGAGAAATTCTCATTTTGTTACTTTAGTAGGAATTTATTATACACATATATTTTCATTTTCTTATTCATAATAATTTCCTATTTTAAAAGGATACTTATCATCATTGATCACTCATATTGTTTTTGTTCTTCTGTATTTTCTTCACTTTCCTTTAAATATTTTTTCAGTAGTATGGCGTTCGTCATACAAACAACATCGGATGGAAAAATGTTGTTATTTTTTTCAGCTAAAAAGAGGATATGCCTTGTGTGTGCGATAGATGATCGCTAGTCATTATACTTACTGAGTGGAAGATTTATTCTTTATTTTGTTTTGCTGTTTTCTTCAAAAAAGGGGAAATGAAAGGATATTTTTAATATTTTCAAAATTTCTCCCACCTGCGCAACTTTTTGCCAATCTTATTTAGCTGTACTGTATATTGAAATTTACCAATTGAGCAATTAGAAATAATATGTGTCAATAATTTATACTAACACCTTGTGATCACAGTCCAAATAAGAAATAATTATTATTCTGTAAAATGGATTTTTTTGTATTTCTACAAAAATGACAAAACAATTTATGTATATGTGTTTAGTCAATATTTCTCTTATAAGTTTTTCCAGATAAATAACACCCGTAACTTTATTAAGTTGATTATTGAACAAATATTTCGTGTATCTTTGAAAACGTTAGATGATCGTCAATTCAAAGAAATTCAAAGTTTTAAGCTTAATTTCATCAATTGACGATCATTTGACGTTTTCGAAGATGCACTTCTTCTGTCTTTGTCTATCTTTAAAATTTCAAATTTAAATTTACCCCCAGTTCTACATAAGAGACTAATGCTGGAAGGTGATCTTGGGATCTAATGTTTGAAGCTCTTTTATTTAAAATTTACAACTTGAGACTTCTTATATAAGTATTCTAAATTCTTTGCCAACAGGTAATATGTCGGTAATAAACTTATGACGGTCATAACTCTATTCACCATTCTAGTTTATGACCGTCATAATCAAGTTAATAAGTTAATAATATAATAAGTCATAAGTTATGGTGAATATGGCCGTTAAGGGGCAATTATAATAAACATGTGTCGACATAGAAAAAATAACGAATGTTAACATAGGAAAACGTCAAAATCGCGACATATGTTAATTATGTGCAGTTAACATATGTCGGGTGCGATTTGAATATTACTTGTTATGTTTGACGAATGTTTAACGAAAGTTAAAAAAAGCTTTTGTTCTGACATATGTCTATTATGAGTGGTCGCATTTAATATAATTGATTTGAATTCAACATAATGTCGTGGCATGTGTCAATTTATTTTTTAATTTTATCTGAGTGTACGTATATACTACGAGTATATGTACATATTTAGACATTTACATATATAATGTTGAATTAAATTGGGTCTTCAATCCCACTTGCCCCTATTACAAATCAAAATTTCAGGCGACACATTTTTCTGTTTTTTTAATTTTGACATTTAAGATCATGTGAAAAAAGACAATAAATAAAATAAAGGAATTTAAACTACCAAAATAAAATTATATAGTCCTTAATCACGTTTTCTATCACAGAAACTCATTATTAAATACTTTAAGAAATATTTTACCCAATTTACTAACCTGTGAAAAGATAATCCCTCGCGTCGGTGTTGAGTTTTATTGCAGCAACATACAATAAAGCACTTCATTTTTGAAATTTTTATATTCAGCATCTTCATAAAAGCATCTTCAGACCAAAAATCATATAATATGTAATATGGTTCACAGGAATACAATGTGTAGCTGTAGTATGTAGTACATGTAGTACTACGACCTGTTAAAAGTACAATATCATAGTTTTCATAAGACGATAAGACGCATCACAGTAGAAGCTGTAGTTGTAGCTGAAGCTGATGCCTGATAGTTGCTACTTTTCAACTTATTTTATGAATATGTATTTGTTCGATTCGATTTAATTTCGATCGAACACATAATAGGGCCCATGGTTTTTCTAGCAACGTATATACCGTGTAAGTCGAGGGATGGGTGTACATACTACACAATTGTGTTTGCCGATAGTTACTACTACTACAACTTCACTCTACTGCTACAAACTACAGCTACACATTGTATTTGTACTCCAGCCTTTAGAAGATGAGACGAATTGATTCGGTCTAATCGTTAACAACTACATACCTATATTTTTATAAGCAGAATTTTTTTTAAAAAAAAATATATAAAAATTGTCTAAAAGACTTAAATATTTCTCAAACTAAAAACAAATACCTAATATAACAATAACATAGACAACAAATTGAACTAAGACATTTAAAATAGTATGCAGTTTTATTTTTTAATCCATTGTTTAACATATTCCGCCTGTATTGAAAAGAAAAAAAAACAAGATAAATTAGAAAAAAGTCACAGATAAAATTGTTCTATTGTGTTTTTACCGTACAAAACCACAATGTACCAGGTTTAAATATCCATTTTGATTTAAAATCCATTTTTGAAGCTGGTGCTATACCATGCATATGAATATGTTTAACACTTGTAAATGGTGGCCAATGGAATCCAAGTAAAATATCATCCACATTTAAATTTTTATCCTTTAAAACTTCTTTTAAAGAATCCTCCATGGAAATCACTAGAGAAGATGAAATTATATGTTGTAAATTTCAAATTCACTAATATGACCTTTATATGATATGATATATACCTACCTAAAGGTTCATCTTCAGACTTACGGCATTTAGCACTTTCTATATGTTTTTTCAAAACTGCGAGGTAATGGTAGTCTGATGCTGGTTTTATATCTTTGAAAATAACTAAATTATCGTTTTCAAATTCTATTACAGTCTCAGGGGATTCCCTTTTAATAATTTTACAAAAAATACATCCTTCCATCCTCCAAATTCACAAATAAATTAGATAAATTACTAAATTTTTGGCAGCTATAAGTCCATAAAATAAATACATAACTATATAAATATTAAAATATATGTAGTTATTTATTCAATATTCTATATTATACGGGGTGTTTCCGTTATCCACGACCAACAGGATACCATAGATAGGGCTCATCGAGACAAAGAAAAATTTGTATTGGAGGGGGGGGGGGAATCCCAACGGTTTGGCCGCTAGAGGGCGTTGAAGTTTTTTCGCACTTCTTCCACTAAACACCCCATAACATTTTGCAGAGGCACTCTAGGGTCACCTTGTATTGAGAAAAAATGTAGAAGACCCTTTGCCCTTTTTAACGATACCTTACTTGTTCCTCTTTTCCTAACTGTTAAAAAGTTAGAGTCGTTTAAAATCAAAATTTTGTGAATTTTTACCCATTTTTTGTGTTTAACCCTGCTTAACTCAAAAAAAGCTTAAATTAACCCTCATTTTTTATTTCAGAAAAAGAAGGCTCAACTGATTCTACATCGATTTGCTATCTTCAATTTTTGCAAAAAACTCATAGTTTTCGAAATATAGGTAC
This sequence comes from Bombylius major, assembly GCA_932526495.1. Classification (NCBI taxonomy): domain Eukaryota; kingdom Metazoa; phylum Arthropoda; class Insecta; order Diptera; family Bombyliidae; genus Bombylius; species Bombylius major. The sequence goes on from OW052043.1 coordinate 22,961,598, forward strand.
TTCTTAACGAGCGTAGCATATTCTAGACATGTATAATGTATTCTAGGGGAATAGTATGGTTCCTCATCTTTCTTCACTTTTTCAATCAAACTGATTTTTATTGAACGAGGTGAAAATACTAAATAATATACAAAAGAAATGTCAAAAACAAGTTTTTAAAGGATTAAAAACATAGTGTAAAGACTATAATAGCCTAACCAAAATAGAACATAGAGACGTTAGAAACTGAACGAACGTAAGCAAAAGTGCTGTAATTTTGACATTTTGCCCACAATGAAAACGTAAAAAAACGTTTGCTTTTGTATACATTTTCAGTTTATACTGTGTGAAATACTATTTTCAATTTTGTTAAATATTGTGATTTTTTTTTGAAAAATAAATAAAAAAAAACTTATAGAAAATTTGGAAAATATCATAGATTTATATATACTCCAAAATATTCCAAATTCAATAAAAATCAATGAAGGGAAAGAGAAATAAAAAATAAAAAAAACCGCTTAATTTAAAAAAAAAACTGTAATTACTTTATCGTTCGAAACTATACAAATTAATTGATTCACGATTCACCCAAAATACAACATTAACCAACGGCGTCTTCCATTAAATAATACGATTCTTATGGCAGCTAACGTACGAAAAAATGACATTTCAATTTTAACGAAATTCAACGAACGTGAGTTACCGTCTATTATGGTTGAATCATTTATTAATGTACTTTCGCTCTCACCGTTTCGTCTCGTAATGTTTTATTTTGGTTAGGCTATAAAGATCTAAAAAGCAAATGCACTCTCGCATAACGGTACCGCAAAAAAAAAAATCTAATATTAGAGTAGTTGTGTCCCCACGAACATGTGGAATTTTGCATCTCGCTTGGTAAAATAGATTTTATAATTTGGACTATTTCTAGCAATTTTTATGAAAAATGTCAATGTATTGCATAAAATAAGACGCAATTTTCAGTTTTTTATGAGTTTCTTGTATAAAGTGCATAATCTTTCTTTAATATTCTTTGATTTAAAATTCAAATATGTACACTGCAAAATTTGTGTATGAACAATCAGCCAAATTACACCCAGAGGTAGTAATGCGCTAGTTGTAAAAGTATTTTAAACCAGTTTGCGACGGTTGTAATGGTACTTGGTGACCTTGGTGTATACTTGTGAATGAGTTGGGTAGAAGAAGGAAGACTGGTTTAAATTTAACAGTTTATACGGTAAAAATAATCCGAATTTTGGATTAAATTGGGAGTACGCTATAAACTGTAAATTGGGATTAAAATAATACATGAAAACGTTGATACTTTTATACACGTATCTATACGTATTCTTCTTCTTTTACATAAAAAAAGAAGAAGAACATGACAGCTTCACTCTCAACAAAAAAATTAGAATCCGCCATACATATTGCAATTTACTTCACACATACATATAAAAAAATTGGGATTAAACATTAAACCCAAATAAATTGGGCTTAAGCCAAAATCCGAATTAGCGAGTTTATAGCAGATAAAATTGGGAGTAAACCAAAATCCGTATTAAAAGCGAATTACGCATAAACTCGTACAATGTAAAAATGTATAAGATACGGTGGTGGGGAAGACTCGTGTAAAAACATAGATTTAGATTTCAATCACCAAGTAGCATTACAAGTTACAACTTTACAACCGTCGCAAATTGGTCTCAATTTGAGAGGAATTGATTCACTTTGTCTGGACGGCGTATACGAGAATAGGGTTGAACTTTTTCTACAAAAGTAGTGATACTACAAGTACAAAAGTACTCATGATTTGGCACTTGTATAGTACAAAAGGGCAAACCTGACCGAAAGAGCAAAAAAAAAACCCTAACACACGCCAGCTGCTGTGCTATATACTTACAAAAAAGTATCGAATACCTAGAAGGTATCGCAAAAAAGTATCGAGTACAAAAGTATCGAAGTATCGAGTGAATGTACTCGATACCAAATACTACTCAGGTACATACTTTAGTTCAACCCTATACAGTATATACTATAGTACAAATCAAAAAAGATGGCACGGGTTCGCGCATGTCTTACATGTGTTAGTGATCTTTTTGTGCATACATATACGAAGGAGGAAAGTTCTTTCTTAAAGCCTACGCCCAATGGTAACGACAACGCCAACTACAACGTGACGTTCAATTAGAATCAATAGAACGACTGTTGATCTCGCCCAATGACAACGTTGTCGTTGTCGTTGTCGTTCACTTAGATCTATTTCTAATTTTGTCGGTGAAGCTTCCCTTCTTCTGTTGTTTTGGAGTAATTTATGTGAACTGACAGGTTGTCAAATTTGAATTTGACAATTCAAAAACGTTAAATTTCAAATTTTTGAAGGAAAGCATAAAGAAGAGTTATCATCAGTTCGGTTCTGATTTAAAATAAGTGAAGCTTTAACTTGTACAAACTGATATTAAACTGAAAAATTTGGATGACTGGAACGTCAAAAATATCAGCTAGCTGATTTTTGACTGTCAGTTGAAGTTTCGAGTTCTTTTATGTACATAGGCAGTTGATTTTTAGTGAAAAACTTAATTAAATTTAGTGAGTAAGAACTTCTACTTCATATTCCATCTTGACAATTTAGAATTTATAAACAGTCAACTTTTTAAACATGTCTTCTTCTTTTTTGATTAGTTCCACACAGCAACTGAACCAAAAAAATTTTTATTACTTTTTTCACTTTAAGATTAGTTAAAAGCTAGTGACATCTACTGAAAAGAATGGAAAACTAGGTGAGTGGAACATATGTAGAACAAATGTGGAACTGTGGAAGTGATAATTATCAGATAATGGATCGTTTACAACCGAACGTGGAAAATTTTACCCGTTTAAGGATCGTTTACAACCGAACGTGGAAAATTTTACCCGTTTAAAATTCAGCGTAGAGTGAAGTTTAGTAAGTTCGATTTTCGGATGTTTTCGAATTTATAAAGCACATTTGAAAATTCAAATTCAAACTGACATATCTTTTTGTTCTTTGTTTGAAATATTTCGTAACAAATCTTCACTGTGAACACTTTCAATGAATAAAAATAATTTATCTTTTTCTGTTTTTGTTAAATTTTTAATGAAAAACATTGTAATTATCCTTTTTTGTAAAAACTATAACCGTCAACAATAATAGCTTTTGAATACTTCGAAATTTTAAGTTCAAATTTAAATAAATTTCGAAAAAAATTGTTTTATCGCTACATTTTTTACATGAAAGTTCTTAAAAAAAACTTTCGTTCCAAGTGGAACGTAATTTTTTTTAACCAGTGGGAACTAATTTTTCGAACATCCAGATTGAAAAGTAGAAGTAGAGCCTAATCTGACGCTGACTCTGCAATCTCACTCCGAGGTATGAATGCGAAAGCGATATATACTCTGACGAATAGAAGAAAGAAATGCAGCAAAATCTACGTTTCAATCTGTTATGTAAACTTAGCATTATACAAAAATATAAACATTTAATGACTTTTTAATTTCAGAACATCATCCAACATGATATTTCAAGTGGAAGAAGATATAGAAGATGACATATTTTTCAACGGTCCCACATACGTAGATGCACTGCTACCACCATCTCCCTCAACAACAACAACATCAACATTAACTTCTCCACTGATTGCTTCAACAACAATGGTTGCAACTCCATCGCCATTAACATCACCAAGAGCACTTCTGTCTCCGCCAGGTCAATCAGTACCACGAGTGCGTACTGAATCAACTACATCGCATTCATCGGTAGAGGAAGAAATGCTGCAAATGATTGCAGATATTCGTGAAACACGAGCTACAAAGGACAAAGGTGTCAGCAGCTTCGTGAGAAATTTACAAGTTTTAATAGAATCTGCAAATTTTAGTATAAGAGAAAAGATAGAATTACAAATAGAATTGAGCCGTTGTTTTTGAAAGTGGTATAAGTCCACTTTGATTTATTTTGAGATATTCAATGTTTTTTATTTCAGTTCCTATACAACTTTCATATAACAGCTTAATTTCTAATGAAAAATTTTGCAACATAATAATCTGCAATAGCTTTAATATTACAAATAGTTGAAAGGGCATATCAATCTTCATTTGAAATTTACTTTAACTCATTTTTCATCAAAAGTGGACTTATACCACTTTCAAAAAAAACGGCTCAATTGTTACAAGTAGTGCAAAAAAAAATAAATGATAAAGAAAATAAAGAAAATAATTAAAATGTACTAATTGTTTATTATTTCATTTTTTTTCATTAGCAAATATGAACACAATTTCTCTCTTAATGTGAATGCTTTATTTGAAGACCTATTAGATGATTCCATAGGAATAGATTGTAGAGGTTCTTGTATTTCATTTCTCCATTCTGATGGTGTGTAATTAACATTATTCAGTATTAAATAATTATGTAATATTGTAATAGCTTTTACAATGACATCTACATGATGAGGTGAAGCATGTATTGTATTTAATAAAATTCGCCATCTACATGCCATTATCCCAAATGCATTCTCAATGGTGATTCTAGCGCTAGACAGCTTTTCATTAAAATATTGTTTATCTGGTGACAAATTTTTTCCTGGAAATGGTCGTAGAAGATTTTTTTTGAGGGGAAAAGCAGCATCAGCAACGAAATAATACGGAAATTTTTCATTTGTGTCGGGTAACTCTTTGTCTTGCGGAAGAGGAAGCTTATGTGTTAAAATCAACTTCCCAAATGCACTATTTCTAAAAATCCCACCGTTGCTTTGGCTGCCATAAGCTTTAATGTCCACCATGGTGAAACTGCAATTTGCGTCGCAAGCAGCTAACAGAACAATACTAAATCTTCCTGTGGTTTACAAAATGAATGCGTATTAAATGTAATAATCTTAATAGTTGATATTAATTATTACCTTTATAATTATAATACTGGGAACCACTCTTCTTGGGACAAACAATGTTTATATGTTTGCCATCAATGGCTCCGACACAGTTAGGCATTTTAGACCTTTCATAATATAAATGAGAAATGGTTTCTAACTCATGCGTATTAGGAAAAGCTATATACATATTTTTAAGTACGTCCCAAATAGCTGTACAAGTCTCATATATAACACGCCTAAGCGTTGTTTCTCCTATTAGAAATTTAGAGCAATATATTAATCTCGATCCACCATGAGCTAAGTACCTAAAAATATTTTTTTAACACTTTTGACAATTATAATATGAACTTAATATGTATACTTACATAAGAGTTAATACTAGACGAAATTCTGAAGAAAGTGGTGTTCGTATAGAAAATTTTTCTAGTATACTGTCAAAGAAACCCAATAACATATTGAACATTACAAGATTCATTCTTGTATATTTAAAAAACTTTTCAGGATCTTCTTTGATTTTAGGATAAGTTGTTACGAAAAAACCTGTTTGATTTCTTGCACGATATATTTTGTGCACCCAAAATCTTCTCATGTTTTTTTTTTTTTTATAAGTTTTATATTTTTTATATAGTCGGTATAATTTTATGCCTAGTTCTAGGTCTTCAATAATCTCATCTTCCGAATCGAAGTAATAACTATTATTGTCTTGGCTCATTTAAAATTTTTTATTAAGTAAATTTTTGTAAAACTAATATTTCGCAGAAATTGTATAATAAAGAGATTATACCTATAATCGTTTTTTATTATTACTTTTTGTTAATTTAGAAACACTTAAAAAATTTAGAAACAAACTAACAAGTAACAAAATCTCACACAAATTTGTAAACAAACTGTTTGACATTTCACCATCTGTTGTCGTTACGTTACCATTGGGCCAGAATGAACGACAAGTCGTTGTCGTGTCGGATGCAGTTGTCGTTGTCGTTACCATTGGGCGCAAGGTTTTAAAATTTACAAAAACAAAAATGCATGTGTGTAAGTATCTTTTCTTCTGCGCATGTTTCTCTATACTTTATTTAACAATTAAAGTCAGTACAGACAAGATAGGCATACTTTTCTATACTCTTTTACACTTCGTTTGTATAAATCTGTATCGTGTGTGGGGTGATCAGATCTCAATTTCAATCGAGGGAAATCTTTTAAATTAAATATTACCAAGGTAAAAAACTCATCGGGTACTGCCTCCATAAGCACAATACTGACTTTAATTGTTAAATAGAGTATAGTATAATACGAAATGCCATCTTTTTTAAATTGTACTATACTATACGAGAACAACTCTTCAAAACAATACAAAATCAATGAAAGAATTGTCGTGTCGTGTAAAATAAACCAATATTAGGCTCTGCTTTACTTTTTTGCTCTTCTAGGATACTGCTCCAAACGCCACCAATTTTGGCTCACCAATAAATATTGATGCCCTGATGACGAATCTGAAGTCCTTTTGGTCCTATCTTCTATAGTTCCTTAGAAAAAGGACTCTAAAGTTCCGAACTTTGAACACCTGTTTCTTATATTTTTTACACTTGATTTTTAAAATTTTTTATTAAAATAAATAATTTATTCAATTTAAGACTGAGTTTTATTTATAATGTCACAAAACAATGGGAAAAAATCATAAAATTACACTTTTAAAAATATCCTTTTTTTGACAGTTGCTTTTGTGGACATGTTCAGAAAAAAATTGAATTTTAACTTTAACAGACAACAACTCCATCTGTTTTACAATAGAAAAATATATATTTGAATTTGAATGATTTAGTTCGTTATTTTATTCAATACGTTTTCCCCAATTTGTATATAAATTAATAAATTGTTGTAGAAATAAGGTTTTTTATTCATGTATTAAAAGATTTGTAAGTATTATTTTACATTTTATTTCATGACGTTAAAATATGTTAATATGTATGTATATTATAAAATATTACTGAATATTATTAAATTATAATATTTTGCATAAACTGCATCATGCATGTAGATAGAATGTAAGTAAGCATTATGTAATTGTACATTGAGTTTACATTTCCATGTTATTTTAAATTTATTTTAAATTTCTAAATTATTGTTAAAATTGTTAAAATAAATGTTTCAATAAATAAAAATAATTTATCTACATGTTTCTAATTTCGTTAAATTTTTACCGAATAAAAATGAAACAATTCCCCTTTTTAATAACAGTAAATCGTTTGTAAATAGAAAAAGTTTTTTTTGTATGAATTTGAAAAAATTCGTTTTTTTTTGTGTGAAGTTTAGAGAATTTGTGCGGCTTTTAATAATATTATATTTTATTGGTTTTCACAGTGTTTTTTGGTTTTTAATTATATTGTGTATTTAAACTTTATTAATATTTTTATATTATTATACTGAGTAAACCTGCAAAAATGGTAAGTACTTTTGTTAGTAATAAAAATGTGTTTTTTTTCTTAAAATTTTAATTGATGAAGTGTTCTTTTTATATTTGATTCTACTTCTACCTATATTTTTTCTTATTCTTATTTTATTTCGTTCTTTTGGTTGAAAAATAGTATTTTCAAATAATTAGTAAATTTTCCATCAAACAAGTGAAAAAGTATATCGACCATTACATGTATGACGTAGGTACCATAGAAGAAAATTTTTTTGACTCTTTTTAATTTTTTTCGTTCATATAGCTCAAATGTGTTCCAGTTAGGTATTAAATAATGATCCACCCAATATCCTACCAAAACCGAAAACTCGAAAAAAAAAACAAAAAATGCAATTTATTTATTTTTGTTACTAAAATAGTTCATATTAAAAGACTGTCTAGTAATTAGAGCTTGAAAAAATTTAATATAATCTGAATATGTTTTTAAATAATTTTCCCTAAGTAAAGTTCACCACTTGGCTAGTTTTAAATACAATACTAAATTATGATTCATCACATGAGAATTTCGGATTTTTTTTTAGACGTGAAATCCTTTTTTAAAATAATATCATACACTTATTAAATTCAATTTTGAATGAATAAAGGAACAATAAAATTTATTCAACTTTAAGCAACAGTCAAAAAAAATAATATGGATGTTTTCTAAAGTTTACCTTACACCAAGGCTTTTCAAATTTTTTACTTCTACAAAATTCAGATAAGAGAAAATTTTTTTAAAAAATATCAAAAATAAGAGTATCATTTATTTGAAAACTACAAATATTTAGACAACATTCATCAACAATTCTCCTTCGTACCCTATAATGATGATGTTCTTTTTCTTCATCACTGTCCGCTATTTAAATAAAATTTTCTTTTGTAATTTAAAATGAATTAACAATAATAAAATTGAACTTACGCAAAAATGGTTCACTATAACCACCGAATTGTGAACATACTTTGGAAATTCGATTTGCAAGATCTTCACCACATGATCTTCCAAACCGTGCTGCATGTGAATTATTTGTCAAATTTAAAAATATTATGTTAGTAAAAATAATTGTTAAAAATGGTCAAAAAATAAGAAAATAATTATCATTTTTTATAATAGAAAACACAAATAGTTATATAATTTGTAAAAATACTAATAATTCATCAAAATCTTTTGAATACATTAATGAAATACAAAATAAAATAAATTTAGCATTAAAATTAGTACAATGTTTATATACTGAAAAATTATTAAAATCATCAAATGGTAAACGTAATACATTCACAATAAATTCAAATTGTATAACATTTTATAGTGATTTAGAAATTGAAAAAGCACAAAAATTAAATAAAAATCAATTATGGGAAATATTTGCTAAAGAAATTTTAAAATCAAATTTAAATAAAAATAATAAATTAAAATTTGTTGCATTCATTGGTTGTACATTATATGAAGGTTCAAAAATTACAAATAATGATTTCTCATATGAAAATATAAAACCTGGTGGTGATGAAAGTATAACTGCACCGGTATGTGAAATTGTTCATTTCAAAACCTTTTAATTTTATAATTAATCTTTTTATTTTTAATCTCGTGAAGGTATCAAGAACAACGATGCAGTATTTGTACCGAATTTCTCAAGATAATGATCAGCTGCTATCACAGCTTCAAATTTGGGGGCTTATTGCTAAGGAGGTTGTGTGTCCCAAATGTGGTAGCAGGATGATTTTAAAGAAAAAACAAGATCTTAAAAAAAGTGAATGGCGTTGCAGTTGCAAACACCATTTTGGCTTGAGAAAGGGCACATTTTTCCAAAGAAGCCATCTTTCAATAGAAACTGTAAGTTTCTTTATAAACATTTGAATTCACATCTTAACACTCACATTTGTATTTTGTATTTTCAGATTCTCAATTTCACCCACTTATATTGCATGAACGTGCCCATTGTGTTGATTGAGAGGGAAGTGGGAATAAAATCTAGTAAAACTTCGGCAGATTGGAATAGTTTCTGTTCCGAAGTAATAACTAGTTTTTGTCAAAAACTTCCCAGCCAGATTGGTAAGTACTTTTTTCAAGTACCACATTATATTATAAACTAACCAAATTATATTTTAGGTGGTCCAGGCCATATTGTAGAAATTGACGAGTCAAAGCTTGGCAAAAGAAAAAACCACAAAGGGCATTACGTGGAAGGCCAATGGGTATTCGGGGGTGTTTGTAGAGAAACACATGAAGTTTTTGTGGAGCCTGTGGAAAAAAGAGATGCTGCCACCCTAATTCCACTAATAGAGAAATTTATAGCTCCAGGATCGATTATTCATTCAGATTGCTGGAAGGCGTACGAAAGTATCGACCCAGAAAAATATAGCCATGAAACGGTTAATCATTCCGTAAACTTCAAAGATCCTCTAACTGGAACACACACGAACACGATTGAGAGTGAGTGGCGGCACCTCAAAGCCTCGATACCACCCTACAATAGACAGAAAGAAAATTACGGAAAATATATTGAAAAATATAAATTTCTGGCCCATTGTAGGAGAAAAAATCTTGATCCGACTCAAGAATTTTTTAAAGCTGCGTCTGAGTTATATGCAGCTCATTGTGGAACACAGGTAATAAAACATTTTAGATAATATAAAAAATATAGTAAAGTAATGAATTTTTTTTTTCATGTGGTGATAAAATTATGATTGCAGTAAAAAAATGAAAACTATTTGCTCCAGAAGAAGAGGAATAGGCCTACTGGGGATACCTCTTTAAAAAAAACGCATCATTAACTCTACCTCAATGGGTGATGTGGAAATGAGTTAAAACAATGTAATCATCAATATGATCATCATCATCAATATATGTAATAATAATAATGATGAAAATAATGTTGAAATCATATTTAAAAGAAATATTGTTCGAATTCTTGTTGCTTCGGATTTCTAAAAAAGTAGTAAAATAAATTCCAAAATTGAGTTTTAAAAAAAAAACAAAAAAATAGTGTAAAAACTTACAACTCCATTTTGGCATATAACTTGTAATTCTTCAAAACATGGACTAACTATTGTATCTAAATATGATGAAATTTTAGATCCAGGTAACATACTCATTAATTTTCCAACACTAAACATTAAACGAACACATTCTGAATTTTTTAAATGATCATTTTGTAATGATACTTGACATGCATTTAATAATAGTTCAGAATATGGTTTTAATTCAATTTGACAATCACGACATATATGTATCTTTTAAACCTAATGTTGCTTGTGATGACATATTTGAATTTAAACCTTTGTAAGAAGATCAATTGCTAATGCAATATAATTATGATTACGTTTAAACCATAAACAATATGCACCAACTGTTTCTAAACAAGAACCTAATAATTTATCAGTCATTTTATCATATGGTATTTCATTTATAATTCTCATTAATTTTGGTATATGTGTATTTTGTTTTTTCTTGAACATCAATAATTGAAAATACTTCATCTTGTAACATATACCAAAAACCCATTGCTAAATTACTACATGATTTTTCAACTGGATATAAACCTGGTCTATTGGTACATTGCATTATTTCACTAACAATACGTCGAAATAAATTTGAATGTTCAGGATCATTTGATGTTATACCTTTTAATAAAAGTTGTGAATGCCTTTCAACTGATGAAATAAATAATGTATATATATATTAACAATAATATCTGCATTTGTATTATCTTCTTTATATTCAGATTTTGTTATATCTTGTAATGAATCTAAAAACATTTTTATTAATGTAAATGCTGATTTTGGATAAAGATGTGATTCTGGTTGTATCATAATACTTGTTAAACATTTTGTACATAATTCTGATAATTCATTTTCATCAACTATCACTACCATATTTCTATATATAAAAAAAAAATAACGTTCAACAAGAATTTCAATATTTTTCTAAGAATTTAAAAATAATTTATTCACCCTTCAACCTAAAATTACATTTTTAAATTCAATCTTTTTTTTTCTTCGTTTATTTTCGTTTTATTTTTTTGAATTTAAAACCGTTAAATTGTTTTCCATCAATTTTACAATTTACAAATTTCTTATATGGTAAATCATTATTATCACCATCTTCTTCTAAATTATTTTGTAATTTTAAAGATTCAAAATTTAACGATGATTTTGTTATAAAACATTTTTTACTAATTATATCTTTACAATTATCAATTTCTTTTTCATTACAAATTATTTTAAATTTAATTCCATAAATTTCATTATATAATCCATTGTATGTTAAAAATTAATCATTTAATTTTTGTAATAAAAGTATATCTTCAAAAATGTATCACTGTACAGTTGATGCAATACTGATGCTTGTCACATATTTAAAAAAGCATCGCATCAAATCAAGTATTAAAAATTCTTGAAATATTCAGCTGTCATGTAATAGCATTGCATCGCTAACTTAAAACATTGCATTGTCATAGCAACAAAGTAGTGTTTACGCATCACAAACAGAAAAGCATTAGCATCACCAAAGCAGCGATGCATTAATCATTAATTAAATCATCATTTGGTATCATATCCATTAATACATACAAGAACATCATTATCACTATGAGCTTCAAAATTTGAACCTAATTTTTCTGAAATACATACAAAAAAAATCCATTCGAGGTCATAAAAAATACTTTTCTTTTTTGTTCTTCTTCTTGTTGTATTTTGATTCCTTTATTTTCCATAACCAACCTGATATTCACGATCACGATGAAGTTGAGGTAACAAATGAATTCTTAATTGAACAACTGTTTCTAAACTGAATAAGCTTCTTTTGGCCATCTTCCACTTGGACATTTTATTGATGATGGCTGAATACCAGATAAGAAACATTCAAAACAACGTGGTGAAATATCTTTTAAACGATTTGTTGCTCTACCTTTACGTAATTTATCAATTTCGAATACTTCAAAATTTCCATAATCAATAAAAAGAACACAAAATGATAATAATTCTGTATCATTTTCAACTAAATTTATAATTTTTGTACGATAATAAAGTACTGTTGATTCAGATTCAATAAATGGTGCAGCTACCATTAAACCTTTTGATATTTCTGGTGCAATATCTGATGATGATCCATTTAAATCATTTTCATATTCAGGTAATCTATGTGCTTCAGTTATTGGTTGGAACCAAAATTTACCACAATGTTCAATCTTAACAACAATAAAAAAGAAGGTCCTGTTGCTTCTTTTATACCAATATGTTTCAAACAATCTCGAATCTCATTGATTAGTAAAAACATTTCTCGCATAGATTTTGTGTTAATAAAATATCGTCGAGCCCATGATGCTTCATTATCTTCATCGTCAAAATTACGTTATTCTTTCATATTGGCCCACACCTAAAAATTGAGATCGAATTTATTATTCTTTTTTCTTGTAATTTTCATTATGCAATTTTACCGTATACGCTTTAAGGAGCATCACACCATGCTAATTTTTGTGAGTATGCAGCAATTGTTTCTTTTGGTCGATTATTAAAAATACTTTTTACACTGAGACCAGCAGCTAAAAAAGTAATTAATCTAAATTTCATATTTTTACTTGAAAAAACAAAAATAATAATTTACCTATGATGATTGCTTCATCAAGCACACTAAAAACGTAACCAAGTATAATCAGTCTACTAATATGAATATCAATGGGTAGAGCTGACATAATACGTCCAATGTATGTTAGATCACCATCAAGTTCCTGATATTTACCATTAACTGTTTTATATAATGCTCCTGCTTCTTTTAAAGCTAAAACTGTATTTCAAATATCAGAAAGATTTGGCGGATCAATAGCTAAACCAATGTTTGTATGTGGAGGTCCCATATCAAGTAATTTCGCTTTTAAAACAATATTTGCCAGTGGGCAACGTGTCATTTCTGGTGTTCCATGTTCATTCATCATTGTCTAAAAACATGAAAAATATTAAAATATCAAAATATTAAATTAAAATAAAAATCATAAAAATCAATATCATGTCCTATTACATTAAATTGACCATTTGATAATTGTTTCTGTATATCTGAATCAGTAATTTTTTAACAGCTAAAATCACCTTTTAAACGTTATCCTTAAACGTTATCTTTATGATATCATAAAGGATATATAATAATAAAAGATAAATATACATGTGTATTAATCTAATTCTAATATAACTTAGGCAGCTTAGGCTTTTATAATTGTAAATAAATAAACTGTAAATTGTAAATAAATAAATAATAATCAGTATCAGCTGAACAAATAAAATTGTCTCGTATCTGTCATCTGATTATTTTTTGACACAATGATTAAAAATATTATTTACTATGCTGGCAACACTGGTAAAGTCATATGTTCCTATCAACTAGCAGGTGGCGCTTCGACAAGTTGTGTAAATATTTTGTTGTACTGGCAACACTGGTAAAAAAAGTAAGAAGAAGAACCCCTGGACCAAAAAAGTAAAGCAGTTCCCAATATTATTAGATTATTGTAACTTGAATTTCTAAATTTTGTAATACTATACTACTTGTACAATATAATATACAAAGTGAAAAATTATAAAATATGTCAACAAAAACAGGACCATTATCTGAAACTGTATTGGATGAAATAGCACTAGAAGGGCTTGAAGGCATCACACTTGAAGGTGATACTATAGGGTTACCTTTTTTAAGAATATTGAGAAAAATTGGAAAAATATATTTCAGGACTTTGGATACGATTGTCTATTGCTCTTGGACTTAAATTACCTTTACGCGAATCATTTCAAAAAAATATATGGACTTTTATATTGAATTCATCTTCAGTATTATCATTCTATGAGCTACCTGAAACAAGATCAAAATTTCAATTCTGTGATAGAACTAAATATTTTGATGGCAATCTTGATAAAGTTTTAAAAGTAAGTGAAGGATTGGGTAAGTTGTAAGTTTAATTTTTCAATCTAATTTTTTGATCTCCAAAGAATGAAACATTTGTTCGCAACACATATAAATACAATCCAATTGAAAAAGATGGAGTGCGTGGTTCTTGTGAATTTTATAACGAAAGAAAAATAATACCTGTGGATGAAATAAAAGGTTTAAGTGAAATTGAAGTTGAAAAACGGTAAATAGACTAAATTTTTTAAAATTATATTTTTATATTTTACCAATCAAATATTTCCAGATGGGGTAATAAATTTGTAATTGTTGCTAATCAAGCTCTTAGAGAAAAGACATTATTTTTATCAAACACTGAAAAGCCAAACTTATTTTTACTTCATTATTGTGTATTGGAAATAATTGCACGTTCACGTTATAATGGCGAATTAACATCAGGAAATAACTCACTTTTGTCATATTTTAAAGATTCAGCTCTTATATTTTACGTGAGGTTTGTTGTAATTTAATTTGAATAATGAATTGAAAATAATTTTTTTTTTTTTGCTCTTATAAAAAAGGTCTAAATTATTAGAAAAAGGTTTAATTGTAAAACAAACAATCAGGGAAAATATAAAAGGACGATTTTTAATTGCAAATATTCTTCATTTAACACGATTTTTTGTGGAAATTAAATCAAAACATACTCAAATTTATGAAATGTTAGCTAATGTTTTAAAAAATCAGCCAAATAATATGTTATCTTCGGTGGAAATAAGAAATCATATTGAACCAGAATATCATGCTATTTTCAAAAAAGCAATAAATACAGAAACATTTCGTGCATATTTTGATTATGACGTAAGAAAATTTGTATTCATGTATTTATTTAAACTGATTAATTTTTTTAAAATGTTTTATAGAAATTACCATATCGAACTGTTTATCCAAATGCTTCAGAAAAAGAATGGAAATTTAAGAACAAACCAAATGAAGAAAAAGAAATAATGACAGTTCGATTAAAAGATCCAAATTTAATTATAGAAGATATACAAATTAAAGAAAATGAAGTTATTAAGGATGATGATGATGATCAAGGTACGATGTTTATTTCGAATTATTTTTTCCTTCTTTTATTTAAAAAAAAAAACTTTTTCTATTAGACTTTCTAGACATAAAAAACCAATATATTGATATGCCTTTATCAGATCAAATTTATAAAATGATTGAAAAACGTGGTACTGAGGGTTGTAGCATAACTGATATAAGTCAACATTTAGGGCTACGGCGCTATCAAGTACGTAAAATTATAAATGATTTGTGTAAAAATAAATTTATATCATTATATATGAAAGATCGTGGAAAACAAAGAGCTTGGACGTAAGTAGATTTATTTAAAAAAAATTAAAACCAAAATTTAAATATCAAATAATCTTTTAGATATGTGACAAATAGAAATGCTAAAGTACACACAGCAAAAGTATGTACACCAAATGCTGGTGATTTAATAAAATCACTTAAAATTAACACAGTAAGTTTTATATTTAGATAAAATCGAGATAATTTCACAGATAAAATCCTAATTTTATTGTTTAATTGAACAATATTAGTTTTTAAAATACTGTTGAAAAAATTTCATGTAATTACTGTGAATTTAACTACCTACATACAAAAATATAAAATAATAATAAAAAACTATATATTTTCCAATAGACAAAACCTGAGTTAATTACTTATACGACTAATCAACAACAGAACACACATACCGATGATCAAGAAAATAAAATTGAATCAATTTTAAATGAAATTGATAAAGAAGATAGCATTGAAATCAAAACTGAACAAATTTCATCTGGAAAACAAGAACAAATAACTACAACAGAAAAGAATGAAAAAGAACATTCATATTTAGAAAAATTATTAATATCAAAAAAGCAAAATAGAAAAGGAAATCATACAATAACCAAATTAGAGAAATGTGAAAAAATTATAACTTGTTCTGAAGTAATTAAAACATGGTCTAAATTGAAATGTGAAGAAAATGATTTCAGTTCTAGTTCTAGTGAATTATCTCCATTTAAAGATAATTTAAAAGATTTACCATCTATGAAAATAAAAATAACACAAGTTAAACGTTCGTGTAAAATTGATATAAAATCAAATCTAACACAAAGACAAATTGAACGTACAAATTTAATTGTAAATACAATAAATGAAAAATTGATAGTTGATGCAATACAAATATTGCGTTTAATAAAAAATAATGAAAAAGATTTAGGTTATCAAGAAAAATGCTGTCGTAAATCATTGATACGTTCAATAAATTGGCTAAATGAAAATAATATTATAAAACATTATGAAATTATATTTCAAATAAATGAGTATACAAAAATTGAAAAATTTTTATGTCATAATTCAATAACAATTGATGATGATACTTTAAATAATGAAATAAAACGTATTGGTAATTCATTTTATATTTATGTTTCTGATAAATATTTTAATACAAAATTAATTGAAAAATCAGTACCAGCATTAAATAAAATCATTGATAAGGTAAAATTAGATAATAATAATTCTAGTGACAATATAATACAACAACAAAGTAATATAAAAAATTTCAAAAAAGGTCCACGATTTATACGTATACGTCATTTTCATGAATTATTATTTTATTTAGTTTATGATAAAAAAAAAACTTTACACCAACAACCAATTGAAATAAATGAAAATATTATAAATAAATGGTTAGAATTATATCCAGATTTGAATTTTAAAAAAATTGAACAATATATACCAGAATTATATTCATGTGAAAATATTGATTATAAAATGTTTTTAAAACAATTGCCAAATTATGATAAAATAAAATCAAAAGGATGGTGTTATTTAGAAGATATATTACATCGTTTACCATTATCAATAATAGTACAAATATTTTTATTAGATGATAAAATTGATAAAAATTCTGAATTACGTGAATTTATAAATCATCCGATATTACAACACATACCAATTACATTATTACCAATTAATTTACAAGTTGCATTAGGAACATTTAAATTATTAAATTCTACACATTATGATGATACATTAAAAATATTAAATTTAATGGGTTTAATACAAATTGGTCATAAAAGTTTAACAGAAACAAAAAAAATATGGATTTATGTTAATCATTATGCAACATTATTAGATACAACAATATCAGATGAAGAATATGATCAAATAACAAAAACAAAAGATTATGATGAAATACGTTTTAAATTTTTTTCATTATATGATATAGAACAATATTGGAATAAATTATATCAAATATGTTTAATAACGAAATTAGGATTTCGTATTGCTAAAAGAAATAAAATAATAAGACGTGAAATATCTGAATTACCAACAGTTTCATTTGATGAGGCTGAAAAAAATGATAGAGGTTTTTTACCAGGTGATAGATTTGGTGCTGCTGGATTAGATACAGCATTATATGCACATATTCGAAAAAATTGGGCAAAAGTATCGGGAAAAATTAATAATCAAACTAGAATAACATTATCATCAACTATAGCACAACAAAATGCTGCTAATAAAATTCGTTTACGTTTAAATCAAGTTGCATTTAAAGTTACAACACGTGATCGTAGAATAGCAACAATTAAGAAAAAAACTAATTTTATTTCTACATCAGAAAATAAAAGATTAAAATTAAGGAAAACTGTATTGTCAAATACAAATAAAAAAATTCTAAAATTAAAAAAATCTAGAAAAATTAATCGTGAATATGATGCAGTTGATTTACAAGCACTAAAACGTATGCAAAAATTACGAACATCATGGAATTTACAAGAAGATGAAATGTTGTTATTTTGTCGTGCTGTTCTTACATATTGGCAGCATCCGTTCATTCATCGTGTTATTAATCCATATACAATACGTGATATATTACATTGGAGTTGTGGTGAAATGTCAGCAAATAAAACATCAGTTGCATGTCAAAGACGTTTATCAAATTTAGTAAAAATAAAAAAGAAAGCACGTACTGATATATCATCATGGGTATTTGAATTACGTCAGTCGAAATTTATAAATCAACGTTTCGGACAGAATTTTTTACGTGATTTACGTAAAATTTATTCAGACGATGATGTAGGATATGGCTTAGCAATGCGTATTCATTTCATTCAAATGGTATATTATTTACGACGAATTATAAAAAATTGTTCAGAAATTAATTATGAAACACAATATGTTATATTACCATCAACAATAAATCAATTTAAAAAACTTTATAAAGAAATACCACCAGCTGTTGGCAATGATGAAACACGTTATTATGATCCAGAAACAATAGAAGATATTGAAATTTCAACAATAAATTTAGTAATTCATAGTTCTGTTTGCTGTTCAAAAGATAAAACTTTATATAATGTTCAATTATATGATATTTATAAAACATATAAAGAAGAAACACTAGCAAAAGCTTTTAAACAAGCAAAAAATGATCAATTAATAATACAACAGAAAAAACGTAATGCAGTATCATCAAAAACTGCATCATCATCAACATACAGTTTATCAAATCGTTATAAACTACAATTATTACTAAAAATTCCACATAACTGTTTTGATGAATACTATGAAATTTTATATGAATCATTTTCAAAATTATTTAATGATACACATGATGCAAATGTCGAAAAATCATCTATACACAAATTTATTGAGTTCTCATCAGTTAATTCTGGTGGTCTTTTCTATTTAATAGATTTAATTAATCGTGATAGCTTTAGTTTAGACATTCAATTACCAAAAAAAGTTTTAACTATTGATCCACAACAATCAAGTTGTGGTGAATCAGAAAAAATTTTGGATCATTTTCGTAAAATGTTTGAAAATGCACCAAAAGTTGATTATTCAAAAATACTTGAAAGTACACTAAGCAGTGGTAATGTTGGAGATACTTTAATACAGAATGAATTCAACATGAACAAAGTTACTTATGGTGGATACACTTCTGGAGAATTGTCATCATTATTTGCACAGCGTAAAATTAAATTCAGTTTAACTGATGTCACATATTCACTATCATATAATCCTTATGATATTATCATTAAATTAACTGATGAATATTTACATTTTTTCTGTGCTCTATCAAATCTTAATCGAATTATTGATTTGAATTTTGCAAAATGTTTTAATTCAAATTATACAATAAGTTTACATTGTTGTCCATTTAATGGTTGCATTTTAGAATGTGAAAATTATATGAATGAAATTGAAAATATTGTTAAAAATAATAAAGAAACAATAAATATATTAGCGAGATATAATGAAAATGATGATGATGATGATATAAAAGATATTCAATTAATGTATGGAAAATTTTTAATAACAACAGAAAATTTAATGCAAATATTTTTAAGATTTCAACGTATTTATAAAATTAAAAATGAAAAGTATGATAAAAAAGATATTGGAAAAATACAATCAAAAAATATTGTTGATATGATTTCATTGACAAAGGATTTATTAGAATATCAAGAGAATAATATTGGAGAAGATGTTATTAAATCTTGTGAATATGAAGCAACACTTAACAAAGAAGAGAAAATTGTAAGAATGCAAGATGTATTTGTTGTAAATATTCCAAAATTACGATTAAGTTTTGATCCTAAAAAGAATAATCATAATGATAATGTTGAAAGTATCATAACACATAATGGATTAAAAGTACCTGGATATTTAAAAAAATTATGTTCTCGTTTTGATAGAGTTCTTGATCAACTGACAAAGTAAGAAATTTAATAGTTTTCTGTATTATTAATTATTTTTTTAAATTATTATTTTTGTTGTTGTTTGTTTTCAGGGATGCAATTTGGCCAACTGTTACTATAAATCTTGAAGCAGAATTGAGAAAATCTAATTTAACTTCAAAGGAAAAAGAAATTATTAAAGATATTTTACAATTTATTAATACATGTCAATTGGGAGCAACTAGCACCATGCTTCGGGTAATTATTCATTTTCTATTTTAATTATTTTTAAAAAAAATTTGATTTATAATTATTACAGGAGAAATATCAAGATGAAAACTTATTAACAAAATGTATAAAAATTCTTCGAAATTGTGGATTTGTTATGAGAGCTGGCATTGAACAATGGACATATGTACATCGAGATCATATTCGTCCATGGATGATACATTCATACCATATAAAACGACTAGAAAAGGTGAAATTCTATTATATAAAATATTTTAATTTTAAATTAAATATTTATATGTACATATATCTAATAAATTATTGTTTTAAAGGAATCTATTGGTTCAAAGTCAAATATTGATTCTCTAAAAGAATTTGAAAAAAGAAAACGTAAATTTAAAAAATCTGAAAACGACGATGTGAATAATGATGTTGATTCTGAACCACCAGATAAAAAATTAAAGTTAAATAAATTAGAAGAACGTTGTGATAGCAGTAGTGACTCAAAATCTCAATCGAGCTCAAGAAATCGGTTTGTTTTCAAGTTTATTTTTTAAAATTTACTTTTATAAAAAATATATATTTGTATGTGCTCTTTTACAGGGAAATCATTATTTTACGTCCATTCCCATGGATTCGAGTAAATGGCTCATTAAATCGGAGAGTTCTTGATAAATGGCTAGGAAGTATACTGCTCGAATGTATTAACATGTGTGGCTTACCTGTTAAGAAATTATTTATTCGTTTCAATTACTTACATCCTGTTTGTGTTTTATACTTACTTGAAGTTTTACAAAAATTAGATTGTGTAAAACTTAAAAAAATCAATAAAAAGAAATTTAATTTATTTTCAACATACGAAGAAATTGATGAATGTAATTTATCTTAAATTATGTTAATGTTTTTAGAAAGTAATTCCAAGTAATTTTTTTTTTTTCAGGTAATGCAACAGAGTTCTCAAACTTGGATAACGTTTTTATTATAGCAGAACAGCATGCAGTAAATAATTTGACACTTTTCATTGGAGAAAAAAAGTATAAAACTGATTTTGTATAAAATTTTTTCCTAAAAAATAAAAATCTTTTTAATAATTTATAATTTGCTCTTACTTAGACGTACATTCAGATATATGTATGTATTAGGTGTACCGGTTAATAATGTGGATTTTGTAATTGTAAAAAAGTGTATAATAAGCCATTGCCATTCATTTGTTGTTATTGAAATAATTGTTAAATATCTTTCTTTAAAAATTTCTATTGATTCAATCATGATCTATCTAGCCTTTATCGAGTTTATAGCATAGCAACGAGAACAAGAAAAATACATTTTTGAACGAGAGAAATATCCACAGTTGAGGAAATGGATTCATGGTTACTTTAAAAGTTTATTCAAAAAAATAAGTAGCAATGATACTGAACAATTTCAACCCATGCATTCTCCTTTTTCATACCATTTTTATATGCAAAAAATGTTTTCTTATACATACATATGTACAATGTTTTTCACAAGAGCGTGCACGCCATAACTAACTTCGTTTTTTCCCCATAATCATGAATCATTGCTATTTGTTTTTAGCAAGTAATTGTAAATGTCTTTGAAAATTGAATGAGTTAAGGTAAAAATTAAAAATAAGTTCAGTGTTCAAGAAGCGTTTTGAAGTAGTGCTTTTAGTTAACCACCCTAAAGGGCCATAAATGTCGTTGAAAGTCGCAGCGAAATGTACTAGAACATCAAAGTCCGTCGTGAAAAAGTGGGTTAATAGATACAAACACATATCAGACAAGCTTGGTCAGGAAAAGGAGAAGTAGTGCTTTAACGCAGCGTAAAACATCCGTTGCAGGTCCATGTTTACGGGTGCTTCTCAGCAAAAGTATATGGAAAGCTTATCACTTTTACAGAAAACTTGAATGCAGTAAAAATAATAGATTTATACAAAAAAGGATTATTAAAGTCTAAAGAAATGCTATATGGTAAAACTAACATCGACTGAGTTCTTCAGAAAGACAATGATCCCAAGCATAAAAGTGACCTTAGAAGTTGGAAAGAGCAAAATGGTGTTAGACAGATGGATTGGCCTTCGCAGCCGCCAAATGCAAATACTATAGAGAATGTTTGGGCTCTTATGAAACAAAAATTGGGAAGAAAAAATATAAAAAGCATAAAAGGTTTAAAATTACATTTAGAAAGAATATGGAATGGTTTGCCTGTAGAGTATGCCAAAAAACTGGTAGAAAATTGCGAAAGACTTAATGTCACTTAATTATTAAATAAATAATTAATCAAATAAAAAAGAATTTTTAATACTAAAATATTTATGACTTGAAAATCAGAGTTAGCTTAGATTAAATTTTAGTTAATAAACATTACAGTATTTTATTTGTGTTAGACCAAATTTGAGAATCGAATATCATAAAAAGTAAAATCTTAAAACTTTCATTAGCGATGTAATATTGCATTGTCATGCAGTTCTGAGCTACATATGTTGAAAGTTTCAAGTCTCTATCTTATCAAAAAGTTTGTTAAAAATCAATTTCTAAATTTGTACCGAACAGACAGACAAGAAACCAAGCTAATATAAATATTTTAATATTTTAAAATAAGAGACTGGGTAGCGTATTAAATGTTATTGCGCAGTAGTATTTCGTATGGTCTTTTAATAAATAAATATACTTTTAACTAAAAGTTATTTGTGTTTTATTTATCGCGTGCACGTTTTTGTGAAAAACACTGTATGTACAAAAATGGGTAATTTTAAATCTTATTTATTATTTTCTCTTCAATTTTATTTTATTTTTTATTGTAAAATGTTTCACTTAAATTTCTTCATTTTAACGTTAAAAAATTATTTGAATTTGTTTGAATTTTGAATTTGATTCAAAAAATGCTGTTGCTGCGAAAGTCAATAGTAAAGTGCGGATGTGATGTGTCAATAGTAAAGTGTGGCTAACCACTTTCGCTGCTGATGTTGCTGTCGCTGCGAGGTTGTATTTTCGGGTAAAAATTGTACTGCATGTGTTTTTACGCCTTCCACACGAGTCTTTTTTATGTCAAGCCTTATGCACTTATGTCTCGACATCTAAGCTATATTCTATTTGCTATTTTGCTAATTGCTAATTGCTAGTTGCTAAATCAAGGTGACCAGACGTCCCGGATTAGGCGGGACAGTCCCGGATTTTAGACGTCTGTCCCGCATTACAGAACGTCTCTCGAAATGTACCGCATTTGTAATTGTGTCCCGGATTCGTCCTGCGTTTCAAATTTTATCTCACATTTTTCAAAGTTTTAGATTTTATAGCAAGAAAGCAGAGCAGCAGATTCACGCTTCAGAAAAGTATAAATAAAAAACATAATACAGTACTTTCATGAATGCGTCGACGGCGCTGACGGCGTAAAAATCATGTTCATAAATGACTTTCCAGTTCAGTCGTGAAATGGTATCATGTTCATTAATTCAAGCATGCGGCGCAGTCGGCTGAAATTACTCAATCGTTTTCAGACGATTGCGATGTTTATTTTCAATTAAAACGAATAGTGTTTTACATTTTTTTTTCTGATATTTCTTTATTTCAATTTTAAATTTTAAATAAGATTTAAATTAATTAATATTTAATAATTTAAATTTTGACGTCATATTTGAAGATGGCGAATCATGTTCATTTATTCTAATAACCGCTTGCATGCACAGTGGACGACTCTGATTATAATTCCAGTGCATTCGAGTCGTCGACGTAGGTTGACGACGTATTAATGAAAGTACCCATTGCTTTTTTTTTTTGGTTCGCAGCAGACAATGGAATGTCCCGCATTGTCTCAATAAAAATCTGGTCACCTTATGCTAAATGCATATTTTTTTGGAATAAAAAGAGTAAGAAAAAGACAGATTTATAAATTTATACTGACCAATGACCATTCCACTTTCACTTTTACAAAATTAATATATAAATAAAATTTTTCTTATACTTATGTAAAGTAAAAAAATAAAGTATAAAATACTTTAAGAATTTGAAAAGTCTTATTCATAAAGCAGTAGCAGCTATTTTTAAAATGAATTAGCAGTTAGCAGTTGCTAAATGCCATTAGCAGCTAATTTTTAGCTGCTATTTCTATTAGCAGCCATCACTACTGGTCTGGTTTGGGCCATTAGGTGGTTGTTAGAACCGTCGCAGTCCAGTTTAAAAACCTGTTTTTACAACTGCTGAAATTACATCTGAAGGTATCACGATCACGACCAGTTGTAACGAGAGTAAGAGTATCTGCGACTTCGAAAACGTCAGATGATCGTCAATTGACGAAATTCAACAATACAACGTCTTAAGCTGAATATCGTCAATTGACGATCATTTGACGTTCTCGAACTCGCACTATATTACAAACATAAAGCTAAAATTATTATTATTCTTATTATAGATACCAAGTTGGAAAAAACTATAATATTATTGTAATAACAGAGTTGAATAACCGGTTTAACCACACAGTGTGGGACCAAGGTAAATAGAATACATATACAATAGGTATGATTGAGCCAGTATACTCTCTTCTCTCAATATGTGACGTCACTCAGTTGAAATTTTTAAGTCATGGTATATAGAAAAGTATTATATATGGTATTATGGTCATAAATTTAATTTGAGGAATTCAATTTAACAATAAAAATACATATTTTAATATATTATGTTGAAATTTTTTTATATTTTCTATTTATTTTTCTAATTATATGCCAGTTTTCATTTGGAAAATTAAAATATTTCACTTTTATTGTTTTTTTTTTATTTATTAGTGTAATTTTTACAACTTTCTACTGCACAATTAACAATTATATTATTTTTAAAATTTATATATAGAGAAAAATAATATTGTATAACAAAAACAAACTACTCGCATTGCACTACCACTAACCATAAACACATATAGCCTTTTAAATAATTTCATCTGAGTGACGTATAAAAACTGCTGACAAAGAGAGAGAAGTTTCGTTTCATACTGGCTCAATCACACCTATTGTATTCTATTTACCTTGGTGTGGGACTAGTCATATTATATGATAAGACTTAGGCCCGTTTCATAAATGACGCATTTGCACTGGAAATTGTTGTCTGATTGCAATCTGACTGAGTCAAAGAAGCAACTTCTGAAAAGTAATTTGCTTATTTGCAATTATTTGCTTTTCAAGTTTTAATTTATGAAGCTAATGCTTTTGCAACTTGCACTGGAACAAAATAAATGAACATGACGTTTGCGTAATGACGCAATGAATAAAGAACTAATAAGGAACGGCCATATACGTGTACATACAAATATGTGTGAGCGTTGCTAAAAATAAAATACATGCGAAAATTTGTCTAACTTCTTTTAACGCCTGCCGTGGGCAATTTTCGAAATATTTTTAATGTATTCGTTAATCACACACACCATTCAAAATTGGCTACGTTTTTTGATTCATATGTCTCCTTTGTTCTTTATTCATTCCATTTGCGCAATTTGCGTATTAATGAAAAGGGCCTATGTCGTTCCTACGATGTCAGCCTGACATCAGCAAACAAAATGGAGTTTTTAGATGTTTTGAACTAGTGATGGGAACTATCGAATATTTCTGACTATCGAATAAATGAATAATGAATAGTTTTAACTATCGAATAAACGAATAATGAATAGTTCAAACTATCGAATATATCGAATATATTCATTCTTTATTTTTACACACGTTATTGTAATTTTATATAGAATCTTAAGACATTTTTAAAAACTCAACATAACAGAACAAAACGAAAACAAAAAGAAAAATACTGATTTGCAGAAATTTTTCAACTTATACTAAATTATTGCTCAAAAACAAAAGTTCATAATTTGTGTTCCCTGAAAGGAGGTTTCGTCTACTAGAAACCAGTTGCCCGGCTTTGGAGAACAATCTTTCTGATGATACAGATATTGCTGTAACAAATGCTTCTTTTAAATGCAATTTATACAATGTAGGAAAAATATTTTTATTATGCTGCGAAAAATGTAAGGGATTTTCTCTTCTTTGAATATATTTGAGACTTAAATAGCGTTTTAATTCCACATTGGCCGAAACGAAATTAGTGTTTTTTCTGAATTTTTTTTCAATTTATTGTCAAAAAAATTCCAAATACTATTAGAATTAACCTTTTCAGTTTCTAATTCTTTTCGGTGATTTTTTTCGCCAATATTTATCGTTACCTCGCATGTTTGAATTAAAATTAACGATATCATTTCTTCAAGAAGCCATTCTTGTGCTTTTTTTGCATTAGCTTAAATTCCAAATGAATGCTTTTTTAAAGCGAGAATCGAGTGAGCCGTTTGTTAATTAAGTTAAAGACGGAAACGCAATGTGTAGCTGTAGTATGTAGTTCATGTAGTACTACATGCTGTCAAAAGTACAACAGTAGTGTGTAGCTGTACTTAGCTGAAGCGGAAAGCAGAAATTTTTCTACTTTATATTACAACCTCACGTCACAGCTACACATTGTGTTTCCGTCTTTACTAAAGTTAACTTTGTTACGAAAGTTAAAGAAAGAAAAATATGAAAGAAAATGTAACTTTTATGTCAATTATTTGTTGGGTTTAATTCCAGTACATAAATATTCGAATATTTATCAATCATTCGAATACATCGAATAGTACCAATATAGATATTCGAATGAATATTTTTGAGCTGACTATTTGAACTATTCGATAGTACTATTCGATAGTTCCCATCACTATTTTGAACAAACGGTGTATCAGAGTTAATGGAAATGGAGATTGAACATTGTGAATTTTGAGTTTTTTAATAAATATAAATAATTTATATTATTTACATTAATTATTAATGTTTAAATTTACAATATATTTCAAAAACTTTACACATTACACTCACTTAGTTGACAATCAAGAATTTGACGAACTACAATAAGTGAAATGGCAAGACATAAGTTTTTACATAGAAAAGTCTCGTGTGGAAGGCGGAGTATCGAATTAAATCTATTCGAAAGAAGCAAATAAAACCGGCAGCACTGAAAATTTGAATTGAATTGACATTGAGAGATTGACATTTGACAGTTAGTAAGAGGTCTATATGACTATATGTTTGGCGTTGGTTGTAGATATGATATGATTATTGAATTAGTCATAGGTGTCTGAATTATATGTGAAATTTTTTTGTAGTGTTTTTTATGACTTAATTAATTTAATTTAATAATTAAAGTGAATTTGCAATAAAAATGGATTTAGATATGGAAACTGAACTTGGTGAAACAGAATTTCAAAAAGTTGCTCAAACGATAGCTACTAGTATTCAAAAAATATTGCAAAATGGTGTGTTTATTTTTTTTATAGATTTTTTGAATACATATTTAAATTTGAATTTTTCTTTTAGTGTCTACTATGCAGAGAATGGTTAATCAAATAAATACTCCACAAGACTCCCCAGATTTAAAAAGGCAACTGTATGATAAATTTTCGTGTATCCTTTCTTAGCCATTATACAATTATCATTTCTTTTTAGCCATCAAATAATGACTTATACACATCAATTGGTATCTGATACTAATTCCTTGTTAAAGGAAATTAATAAATGTAAAGCACGTCATTTAAAAATTCAAAGAGATCGATTAGTGGATGAATTCACTACAGCATTAAATTTATTCCAGGTAAATACCTATAATTTGCTTCGAAAAATATGAAAATTTTATTCAATCATTCTTAAATTTTTTTCTTTTGTTGAAGAAAACGAGAATAAATTTCTCTTTAAGTGTGCAAATTACGTATATCTTAGCTTTCATAAGAAATTATGGGCCTTACTAATAAACATTTTTTAGTTTTAAAACTAAAATAGTTTCGGCTTGAGAATCAGAGTGTGCTTTGAAACTCTATACAAAATATGTTAAGTTAATATTTTATTTCTCCATTTTATAAAGAATTTGAAAGCATACTCTGATTCTCAAGCCAAAACTATTTTAGTTTTAAAACTAAAAAATGTTTATTAGTAAGGCCCATGTATACTTTATTTAACAATTAAAGTCAGTACAGGCAAGATAGGCATACTTTTCTATACTCTTTTACATTTCGTTTGTATAAATCTGTCTCGTGTGTGGGGTGATCAGATCTCAATTTCAATCGAGAAAAATCTTTTAAATTAAATATTACCAAGGCAAAAAACTCATCGGGTACTGCCTAAATAAGCACAATACTGACTTTAATTGTTAAATAGAGTATAGACCAATTCCATTTACATCATTTTCTTTCGTTTGTTATAATTTTCATTACGAAATAATTTGATTACATTGTTTAATAGAATTTTAGCATTATGTTTATATATTCGTGATTTCTAATTAACAATCTAAAAAAGAACTAAAAATCAACTGACTTCCTAAAATGGTTTGATTTCTTTTAAATAAATATAGGAATTTACAATTTGTAGGGGTCGTATATGGAATTTAAGATATAAACTAGGTAAATTTTTATTATATACATATATGTATGTAATTTTTAAATCAAGAGGAAAACAATATAAGTTTTATTTTGGTATCTTGAAACGTAATAAATGTTGATTTGATGTCGATTCACACATATCCATTCTGGTTTTCCTCCGTCCATGTTTGTATTATGTTATTTGCGATCGAAACCAAGTAGGATGTGTAAATCGACCTTTAAATAGTACATATGTATATGTTTAACCATGATAATATGTTTTTTTAAAAATATTTATCTTCAAGTCTTTGCATTCAGAATGCTAGCACATTCATAAATTTTGGCATGTACAGGTGAAAGAATGTAACTTTGTAACTTTTTTTGTTCGACTGCTGAATTCAAATTCAGTTATAAGGAAATTAAAACACCTACTTCACGTAGGGTAAAAATATAAAAACAAACTTGAAATGCATTGGAAATTGTTGCTCAAGAAGATCAAATTAGGTGAGAGTAAATTTAGAAAATGGTTCATAGTATTTAAGTTGATGGAAAGAAATGTAAAAATAATAAGTGGAAAGGGTTTAAACTTAACTTTCCTTGATGATCATCTTATATTGAGAATACATTTCAGTTTTTCCTCTGTCATATAGGACTTATCAAGCAGATAAAGTTATCTGATGGTGACGGTTTAAGATATATTTGACAGTAAAAGATAGATATGCAGCGCTATTATATGATTTAATTTCGTTCACATTTTTTAGGGTTGTGATTAGGATTTCTGTCTGGAAGATAAGATATCTGTGCGATGGATGAAGAAAACTAATTAAGTACTTATCGGTCGGATTACTTTATCTGACAGACAGATATCAAGATGTATGGAGAATTGGGCAAGTGTTAAGTATACTGATTTTTATTTTGAACCAAAGATATTGTTTTTTCTTGTTTAATAATGCCTTTCTGAATTTTCTAATGTTTTTCATAAATTATTAATATTCATTCTTATCGAAGAACTCTTGTTTAATTTTCACTGAATATGAAAAATAGATGGGGAAAGTTAAGAAACAGAAACAAGTGTTGAGAGAAGGAAACACATGAAATGGAATGGTGTTTCATAATTTGAAAGTTTAATAAGAGAGTTAATAAGAGATTGACTTGACCATATTCAGTTAATTCAGTGTACGCTCGGAAAATGGTTTCAAATAAAAATCAGGCATTTTTGTATTTCTTAGAAATAAATATCTTAGAACATGACATTCTGGATCTCTTTAGATCATCTAAAATGGTAGGATCTATATAATAGAGCTAGGGAGGCAACAATTACTCGATGATGCACTGTTGTAATCCTAGATGTCACTGAGACGTCGTTGATTAGTTTCATAGCTCCGTTTTGAACTCGACAACATGTCGACTTACATCTAGATACTACTAATCCCTCGTTTTACATGCTTAAAAAACTAAAAATGTGAAGAAAACGGTTGTGGGCAGAAGCGTTTAAAATCACTCAATGATATTTCGAGGTGGTAGATTGTAAAAGTAAGGTGTAAAATTTAACCATTTCAAAGTAGAACAAGATAGAGGTATATAGTTTTTGGTTTCCATTCTGATATCCTATGTGCTGCCAAAATAATAACTAAAGTTTTTGCTTTACTTTCTTAATTTATCAAGTGAGATAATAAATTTTTTATTTTTGAATGGTAATTGAATTGAAAACTAACAATAGTATTTTGTCACTTCACTATGTTGTTTACATCATTATAACAGTAATTGTTATTTAATACTAATAATTTTATTTTTTGATGTAGAAAGTGCAACAAAGAACTGTTTACATTGAAAAAAGTATGATAAGTCAAGCACGAGAAAACTCATACAGTGGGAATAAATCTCCTGGTTTTAACAGTACAAGCCAAGGAAGTAAATTATTTTTTGAAGATAATTTCACCACAAGTAGAGGGTCCCAACAAAAACAAATGCAGGAAGAAATTGATTTACAGGCCTTAGAAGAACAGGAGAGAACAATTCGTGAACTTGAAGTATGTTTTTCCTTATGTATAATTATATTGTACGTTTAAATCACTTTGATTGGAATTTATATTGAAAACGATGCAGAACATGATTAACCGTCACCGTCAAAACTGAAACATTTTCATAAGTTTGTAATTAATTGAATATTTTCCAAAATTAAAAGGTGAAAGATGATCAACTTACGCCATCTTTTTGATGGTGATGGCTAATCATGTTCGTTTTACACTGTCTTGTTGACGGTAATTTATGATTATCAAAAATTTCGATAATAGTTCCAATCATTAATTTGTAAATTAAATGATGAATTTACTTTTAATTGAGTTTTTAGGAAAATATCGTTGGAGTTAATGAAATTTACAAAAAGTTAGGTGCTATGGTTTATGAACAAGGAGCTGTAGTAGATTCCATTGAATCAAATGTAGAACAAACTAACATATTTGTTTCTTCAGGAAGTGAAAATTTACGGAAGGCAGCATCTCTTAAGGTAAAATATGAAATTTTCAATAATTTTAAAATAAATATTTTCGAAATGCAATATTCTATTAAACCTCTCATAATGTTTAGATGACCCACTCCTCTTGATGTAATACTTCCCCATATTATAACATATTATGCTGGAAATTTGACTAATTCTAGTGGTCAAACTGTTGATACTGAAACCATACTTTCCGTCCTCATGGGTAATATAATTTTGTTTCTGTTATCAAAACGTTTCCACTTCTTGCGAGTCCGCAACTTCAACTGAATTATGTATATTGTATACATATATGATATAATGTGTCCCGCTTTGAAATACTAATCCTCCAGGGTGTGATTCTTTAAGCAGTTTTAAAAAGAAAATTCTATGTCTATTAAAAAAAAAAAAAAAAAGTAGAAGATATCGAATTGTTTTCTTTTGTGGTAGGAGTGAACTATTTGTTAGCTTTAACTTTATCTCAAAAACTACTCATTCACCACCAGAAAGAGAATAAATTACTTCTCATGATAATGTTCAGATCAGGTATTCGATTTAAAAGTTCCAAACCAGTGTATCGATAGTAATAATTTGAATATTACCTCGAATGATTAGCATTTCAATTTGAGAATGTGTATAGGTTTCCCTTATTCTAATCCTTTCGGAATTTTGTATGGGAAATTATTATGTTATTGTCTTCAAACATCAATCATAAAATAATATTCACCTCTTGGTCCTCAGAACAGGTACTTCTAAATCTTAATACATCTATTAAAGGTAGCTTAACCTCTGGGTTTTTTAATTAAAATATGTTTTATTGATTATAAACATAATTTGGATTTGCTTAGACAATGCTTTCTTCATTTTTTCTTTTGCTATTTATTCCTCATGGGAACTTAGCGACTTGGTTTACTTAAAGTTTCGTCACCATTTTTATTTCGTGAATGCGCCTACACTCTACAGTTTAATGTGAAATGCGAACCACTTAATTCGTAGGGAACTATTTTTTTCGTATAACAGGACTGGAACTGATATGTATTTGTAAAGTTGATTTTATGTACCTACTTGCTTATGCCACTAGAGAGCAACTAAATCAACGTACAACTAAATATATAGTATGGACACTCGCCACGTGATTTTTTAAACAAATATATATGCAATTTTTGCGATCATTGAACTCCAAAAAATTCAAAAAATTGCATTAGAAAAAACAGTATAGAAGCTATGACTTGTTTCAATACAATATTCCTTTAGAAATTGCAATGAGAGAGAATGCATACAAAATAGTACATATTTTTACCACGTATTTTTAAAGGCGACCTGGAACTGGTTTCATATGTGTGTTACCTGAAATGAAATTTCAAAGGGTGTTTTTATTTTTTCTGATGGATTTTCCATTGTTTAAAATTCTAAGAAAAAATTTATTTTGTAGTAGAAAATTTTAAAACCACAATGTTCAACAGTAGAAATAAAAGTTTTGACTATTTTTTAATAATTTTTTTTTAACATACATAAAATATTTTAGAAAATTGTATTTTTTCTTTGCACCCTATAAACGTGTTTCAATTTCCAAACCACATTTTGTTCTGTTTCCAAATTTTATATCTCTTTCTTACAACCTAAACTATTTATTACTATCGATTTTTAGCAGAGAGAGAGAGAGAGAGAGAGCACAAAAAAATTTTGTAACACGTGCGAAGTGTCCTATCTTATATTAGTTGATCAGTAGGGTAGATGTGGCACCCTCCGACAGTTTTTTTTCAAACTCCCATAAAATTTGTTGTAAATGATTTTCAGGCAAGGTTTTTGAGTTTCTGATTAATTTGATTGTTTGTTACTACGTTAGAAAAAAAATAATATTAAAACATTCCTTACTAAGCGAGCTATAAATTTTTATAAAAAAAATTAAATTATGTCGGCGGTGCCCCAGCCGGGGGTAGCTCAGACATGGGGTGGGGTACCTTCATCATTTACTTGAAATTATGGTAATAATAAAATTATGATATTTTTCATTGGATTAAATTTTATTTTTTAAAAATAATAAAACAAAAATGTCTTCGGACAATAATAAATTCTAAAAACAAAATAAAAAAAAAAAAAAAAATCAATTCTTAATTATTTTATATCACGTTATAAATTTTTTTGAAAATTATTCATTTTAATATTTTCACTATATTAACGCACATCAAGTGTGCTCATGTCAATTTTAAATTGACTTACAAGTTTAGATCTCGAAGTTCCCGGAGGATGTTCTGATGTGCCCCGTATTGAAATGTCGGAGGCACCCCTGGTTGCATTTTTCCACATTTTGAAAATTATTTGAATATCAAGTAAATAAATAACAAAGGCACTTGTTCACATATTTTTCAACATTCTTATAGTTAATAATATACTACTAATTAAAAAATTAGCTTTTACTTACCCCAAAAGTACTTCTTAGACACGGGACACAAATATTATTAAAAATAACGTAAAAAACTTCGAACACGTATTGAGTTGTTCACAGCCGGCACTGAACTTTCATATTTCTACCATCAAACACAAGGTATGTCAACAATTTTTTACATAATTTTCTGACCATATTTAAAATAAAAATATGAATGTGTCGTATGTGCCCCGCTGTCGGAGGGTGCCACCTCTACCCTACTAAGCACATACCGTTATACGTTATACCCAACTCAAATGAATCGGTACATATTCAAAGCGAGTGAATTTGGGCGAATTCTAATTTAATACTTTCAGCATCAGAAGCCAGCACTCTACCTCTTCAGCCACTGCCCATCGTAAATTTCCAAAAACTTTCGTTATATCAAAATTCCTTCTATATGACACTACTACCACAGATTCGAATACCATACCGTGTACATCTGTAATTGATAAACACTTTTTCAAAATATTGTTAGATCATTAAATGAATGGAATTAGAATAATTAACCTAAGAACCTAAAAAAAATAAACTGATCCAAAGAAAATTACGAACATTGAAATAAATATCTATAGTAAATATGTTATTTGTTATTTGTGTTGTTTTCCAATATTGAATAAAGTTCGTGTTATGCTTCTCATATATGTATGTATGTATACGATAATTGAATATTTTAGAACTTGTATATACAGTCGGGATCAATATTGAGAGGACACTTGTTTAAAATAAGGTTTTAGAAAAGAAATTCTGATTTTAAAAAAAAAAGTTTTTATTATAAATATTAAATATGGAAAATAAAAATACAAAGATTGACCAATATTTATGATCAACTATAATTAAATTCATTAACCGTTAGTAATTTAAAACAATAATTGTTTTGAATTGATAAAATCCAAATGTCCTCTCAATTTTGATCCCGACTGTATGTAATAACATCTTCATGAAATATTTTGGAACATTCGATTTTAGACATGACAAGGAAAGGAGTCAAAAATAATTCAAACCACCTCCAAATTATACACGAAGAAATAATTTTTACTTTTTGGTACCAGTTATGAGAGGCAGAAAGTAAATATTGTTATATGAATCATAACGATAATATAATAACAACAATTTCTCACATCAAATTCCAAAACAAGCAGAATACTTGTAGCGTTGTAGCAGAAAAGCTTGAAAAATCAAGTTATAATTTTTCTATTTGGCCGTGACTCCATAGGCAATATACAGGGTGATTCCGTTACGGTGTGCGACCGGGTAACTACGGATAGGTCTCGGCGAGGGGAACAAAAAATCGTATTGGTGGGGGGGGGGGGGGGGGAATCTCAACGGTTTAGGAGTTAGAGGGAGTTAATGATTTTTGGTACTTTTTTCATATTTTACCCTATAACTTTTTACAAGGGCACGCTAGGCTCACCAACTCTTCTACATAATTGAAGGACTCCTGTGCCTTTCCATCAACATTTTACCTGCTGCTGTGTGTCCGACCATTCAGAAGTTATAAGGCCTCAAAACCATAATTTTGTCATTTTTTCACAGATTATTGGACTTTAACCCTGCTTTACTCAAAAAAGGCTTAAATTAACCCTCATTTTTTATTGCAGAAAATGAAGGCCCAATTAATTCTACATCGATTTGCTATGATTATTTTTTTCAAAAAATGCATAGTTTTCGAGATATTTGCATTTGTAAATTAGCACTTCCAGCTCTTATTTTCAATTTACACTGCAATACAAACACGTGTCCAATAATCCAATGAATTTCAGACTTTTTTTTTCAGTTTTTTTATAAGATCTTCATTAATATCTCAAAAATTATGCATTTTTTGAAAAAATTGATGATAGCAAATCGATGCAGAATCAATTGAACCTTTATTTTTTGCAATAAAAAATGAGGGTTAATATCGAGTACTTTTCGAGCAAATTAGGGTTAAAGTTAAAAAATGGGTGAAAAAATGACAAAATTATGGATTTGAGGCCTTATAACTTTTGAACGGTAAGCGGTATACAATTTTGCAAAAGGGTAGGTGAGCCTAGCGTGCCCCTGCAAAAAGTTATAGGGTAAAACAAGGAAAAAGCACCAAAAATCTTTCCCCCTCTCTAACTCCGTAACGGTTGAGATTACCCTCCCCACACCAATACAATTTTTTGTTCGCCTCGCCGAGACCAATCCGTAGTTTCCCGGTCGGACACCGTAACGGAATCACCCTGTATAGTGTGTACACATTTTAAACTATTTAATTTTTTTTTCAGAACAAATTACGAAAAAGGAAACTCATACTTGTATCGATTTTATTGGCCGTGCTTTTAATCATAATCATCATAGTGACATGGCGATATAATTAATATATGAAAAATAAATTAAAATTATATTTTGTTTTCAAAAATTTCCAGTTTAACTATAATATAATATTGTATTGTTTATTATTATGCAATAAAACTTAAGTCTAAAATAATTTATGATTACATCAGACATTGATACGAATTATTTTCATGGTCGAAGTTGGTTTTTTGAAGAAATTATTTCTTTTGCTTAAAATAGCACAGTGATATAAATGAGTAAGATAGAGTTCACACGTTAATTTATTTACTCTATTTGGAACGTAAAAGCTGGTAAAAATCGGTTGAATTTATGCCCAATTTCTTCAGAAGTCTGCTAACTCGGTATCACCTGGGTAACAACTAGCATGAGATTTAGATTTCTTCATTAAAACTTTCTGCTAACTAGCTGGCAGCTACATTTCTGATTTCCAACCCGAAAAATCATAAAATTTTCATCGAGACTAAAATTTAGTAATGTCAAATTGATGT
The DNA here is from genome assembly GCA_932526495.1 of Bombylius major. NCBI lineage: Eukaryota > Metazoa > Arthropoda > Insecta > Diptera > Bombyliidae > Bombylius > Bombylius major. Next base: position 22,997,848 of record OW052043.1, read on the forward strand.
GAGTTGTTATTATTTGAATATTTTTCAAGCTGTAAGGTTTATTTTTTATTAAAAAAAGTGTGTAAGTGATTAAAAATTATATTTAAATTAACATTGGAAAATGGGTGATAAAAGATAGAAAAATTTTACAAAACAAAAAAATATAATAGAAAATAACAAATCGATTTCACTACGTTGCAAAAAAAGCGCCGAAGTCTGGGATAAAATTGAATGTAAATTCATCGAGAAGTCGGGAAAAAAAATCAACATCGTCCTAAAACTCAAAATGATTTATTTTTGGTCTTAATGAATATATCTTCTTTCAGGTTCATCATCTTCATCAAAACCTAACAAGTTGGTTGGTTGGTTGACGTGGTGGTCCGAAGACCCAATTAGCATATTGTGCCGTTTTGATACCACACACCGACACACCTCTCAGTTGTCACTTTTCAAAGGGTTGTAAGCCCTTCTGTCATACATGCACCTACAGTTTAAAGTGGAATACGAACCACTAAATTCGTTGGTAGAGAACGAATTTTTATTCGTATGACAGGGCTTGGTACTTGGTACTTCCTTGTAGTTTTAGTGTACTTAGCTTATGGTCTCGAAGCAAAGCCACCAAACTAATTAGTACCGAGCACTTATACCCAATTCAAAGTGAATTGGTACTCATTCAAAGCTGAGTAAACTCAGGCGGACTCGAACCCGAGACCTTCAGCATCAGAAGCCAACACTCTACCGCTTCGTCCATTGCCCGCCTACACCTAACAAGTTACTATTAAACAAAATGAATCGAATAATTCAATAATAGTTCGAACGTCATCCATTTCGATATAAATTTTATTTTAAATCACCGAAAAACTTTATTTTCTCATAAAATATTTGAAAACCAATTTCCTTTACTTTATTCGACAAGAAAAAAAAATGCGTTACAGGATGTGTTACTATCGAGTTAGGTATCACCTAAATAAATGGCAGCTAAGTGTTAATCAGAGGTGAAGAAATTCAAATCTCTTTATTATATTTCTGCTAAAGTTCTACAAAATAGTTGAGACTGAAGAAATTGGGCATTAGAATAGAACTAGAGTGTACGAGAGGACTTGAAAAAGTTCTCCGAAAATTGTTAAAATAAGGCCAGAAAGTTTTGGTTTTTAAATAGTATTATTAACATTAACATTTTTCTACAGAACTAGGTGAGTTTCATATTTATAACGCCACCTGAAATTTCAAAATTTCCAGAAAACTATTGATCCTAGGTAAATACAAGGTGGCCCAAATAAAACTGAATTATTTAAAAAATTCATAACTTTTGTAGTTTTAATTTTTTTTTTGTTTTTCTTTTTTGCATGTTATAAAGCATTTTTTGTAAATTTAGGATGGCTACGTACAGTGTGAAAATTATTGAATTTTTTTATTCTTCTGAAAAATCGATTATTTCAACTCAACGAAAATACCGTCAGCAATCTTATAATGAGCGAAGAAGCTTATTTTCATTTAAATGGTTATGTAAATAAATAAAATTGCAGATTCGGGGGCACCGAAAATCCTAGGGCATTACATAAGCGTCAATCACATCCTTCCAGATGTACTGTTTGGTCCGGTGTTATGGTTGACAGGAGGAGGAGGAGAAAATCAGGAAGGTTAGCCAGAAACCACCACCGGGGCAGTGTATAGGACTATGATTGACAACTTTTTGCGTCCAGCTGTCCCTTTTGTCAAGTCTATGACGTCATAAACTACCGCAGCAAACAAAAGTTATATTTTAGGGTGTTTCATAATTATAACGCCATGTGTATTTTCAACTATAATAATTGTTTATTTTAAAAAAAACAAGGTCTATACATAGGGACGTCACGATACTATTGAGGCTATCGATACTTTTAATCCGATACTACGAGTACAATACTGAGTACTCGATACTCTCTCTCCAATACTTTTACCGGTATCGGTACTTTTAGGCTCATATCATACCGATATCCGATACCAGTAGTGCTGAGTTTTCGAAATAGTAGTACAACAGCTATATAAAATAAGGGAGCCACCAAGAAAACTAGAACGATTACATTGTAGACAACATCAAAATTATTAATTATTTTTTTAAATTATCAATTTCGAGACTAACAGCCCTATTCTTATAATAGTCAATGACTAGTCAAAACGCAAAAGAGTCATAACTTGTGATTTGTAGAAATTATTTGTGACTTTTTGTATTCTACAAAATAGTCACAATTTTGACAGATCAGAAAAATGTCATAAGCTATGACTGACAGTTTGGGCAATCATAAATTGTAATGCAATCATAATTCATACATCAAATCACAAAAAAAAATTCGCACAATATTGTTTGCAAATTACAACACAAACAAACACAAATGGTTTAAAATTTTTGGACACATATTTAAAAATTCTAATCTTTGACTGAGAGACAATAATTTTTTTTTCTTAATTAAGAATTTTGTCGATAAATAAAAATAGATTATACGTACGCCAAACAAAATTACTTAGGTAGCAAAACAAAAATGGAGTTGTTTTTGCTTATTTTATTAACATTATTGGAAGAAGAAGAGAAAAAGTAAGTATGTTTGTATTTTTGATGAATTTATTTTTAATAAGTGCAAGATCAGAGTGTCATAAAACTCTACAAAGTTATGTGTAGATTTTCTTATGACACTTACTTATGACTGTGCTACCAGAATATAAATTAAATTCAAAGTCATAAGAATAGTCATAAATTTGAAGTCACAACTTTTTCTGACTAATGACAAATCATAACATCAAAATTTTGTGTAGAGTTATGTCGAAATATTTGGAGAAACGTAAATTAAACGACATTTTTGTTTAAATTTAAATTTTAAAATTCGAAAAGCATCCACAAATTATGAAGCAGGCATTATTTTTCAAATTGTTGTTGACAACAACTGTCAAATTTACCACATCGCTTGTCGGAATAAAGCATAGTACTTAGATCGACCTGAATTCAGTTTCTTATTTTTACTATTTATTTCTACACGGAAAAATTTTGTGTATAGTGACGTAGAAATATTTGGAGAAAAGTAAATTAAACGACATTTTTGTTTAAATTTAAATTTAAAAATTAAAAAAGCATCCATAAAAAATGAAGCAGGTGTTGTTTTTTAAATTGTTGTTGACAACAACTGTCAAATTTACCACATCGCTTGAACGGAATAAATGTCTGTACATTTATTTTGTTTCAATGGTTGCGGAAAAGTAGTGGAGAGTGATCGTCAGCGCCACCTCTTGAAAAGTTTTAGAAATTTTAGCAAAGACAATTTAAACTTATTTTCCGTCTCGAATTCAGTACTGAAAAACAAAAAGGGAACGGAATATTTTCTTGACGGAATTCAGTCACCTTTTTTTACATGTATTTTGAATAGGAAACTGAATTCAGGTCGATCTGAGTACTATGCTTAAATGTATGTGGTGGAGAGTGATCGTCAACGCCACCTCTTGAAGAGTTTGAGAAATGTTAGCAAAGACATTTTAAACTTATTTTCTGTCACGAACTCAGTACTACAAAACAAAAAGTGAACGAAAAAATTGTCTTGACGGAATTCTGCCATCTTTTTTTTACATGCATTTTAAATGGGAAACGAAATTTCGCCATGAACACAGTACCTAGCTTAAGCAAAAAAAAAAAAAAACATTTTCATTTAATTTTCCTTTTTTTTTGTACAGTATCTAATTTTATAGTATCGCCTGATACTAAAAGGAATCAATGCTTTTTTCCCGATACTATTAGGTATCGATACCATAGATCCGATACCGAAACCCAGTATCGATACTTTTTAAACCATAAAACGTAGTTATTTTTGGTCTGAAAATAATTAAATTTATGTGTAGGCATAAATTATAATACATAACTATTTAAGTTTTTCAGTTACGCTTTAGATGTTTGCAATATTTGTTTTTTGCAATATTCATAACACTGAATATTCTTTCTATATCAGCATTGGAATGATGAAGCGACAATAATTTTCTTTTTTCTTTCCAGCTGCATCCTTATATTCATAAATTTCTGACCATAAATCAACGGTGGTTTTAGAAGTCCATTTTAAATCACAAACCTTATAATATAAATAATTATATTATTACACAAGAACAAATTTTGGCTACCGTTTCGTAGCTTAAAAATACAGTTGGTAGCTACTTAAATTGCTACCGGTAGCTAAGTGAAAAATTTCGTAGCTAAAATTGTTTGGTGGTAGCTAATCCCAATTTTTTTATATGTATGTGTGAGGTAAAATGCAATATGGTGGATTCTAATTTTTTTGTTGAGAGTGAAGCTGTCACGTTTTTTTCTTTTTTTTATGTGAAAGAAAAATAATATGTATAGTATACGTGTATAAAAGTATCAACGTTTTCATGTATTATTTTAATTCCAATTTACAGTTTATAGCGTACTCCCAATTTAATCCAAAATTCGAATTATTTTTCGACCGTATAAACTGTTAAATTTACACCAGTCTTCGGGGTAAAATAGACTGGGACTGCTGAAACCGACGCAGACGAGTTTATAACCGGTTTTAACAACTCCTGAAAATACAGCTGATGGTGGCACGACCAAGTTGTAACGAGCGTGAGTGTATTACAACCGTCAGCTAAAATTATTTTAGACTATTCTTATTATACCAAGTAGGAAAAAAATTGTTACAACTAGCGCATTCCAACCAATGTATTCTGGCTCATAACAGCGAGAAGAAAATCATTTTTTTAGGATTGCCGTAGCTATTGGAAGTATTGCCTTGATTTATAAAAAATGAATTTTGTGATTATGATATTAACTGCCTTATTCTACATCAAGTCATAACTCGTGACCAGTCATAAGTCTATTCACCAAACTAGTTTATTACCGTCATAATCAAGTTCAAAGTTGGGTTCAAAATGCTAGTAGCAAAGCTAATAGGTCAGCAAAACAGATAAGAGAATTTTATGGTCATAACTTGACTATGACGGTCATAAAACTAGTTTGGTGAATAGACTTATAAATGGTCACAAGTTATGACTTGATGTAGAATAAGGCAGTAAGTAAAGTAGAAGTCCAGTAATTTCAACTACCCTTTGGTTTCAACTTTCGATCTTTTCAACCCCAAAAAAGTCATTATTAGAGTTTTTTTTTATTATCAAGTTAATGTTTCTTATGTATATAAAAATATGTAATTCATGTGCATTGAATATATATATTTGGAAAACTGGTAATTTTGATAGTATTTCTAAATTGAAGGCCTTCATAGAAAGTATTTTAAGATCTACAGTAGTTTGTTTCTGTAACTTGATCGAGAAATTCTCGATCAAAAATGGCGTCTTAAGTTCTCGATTGACGATTGGTAATTCTCGATTGATCGAGTATTAGTGTTTCTGTAATTCAAAAAATTCACCACTCGAGAAATCTGTGGTTGGTAATTGGTTTGGTATTATGAATCGAAACGGAATAATGGAATTGAAACTCAAATTACCACAGTCAAAATAATGTGATTGTGGTTCTGTTCACTTATTACAGAGTTTAATTATAAATAATTAAAATTTTGATTTTATGTATTAAATTGTCTTTCTATTGGAAATATATAATCCTGAAGAAATAAATGGAAGTATTTCAATTTTGAACGAAGCGAGAGGAATACGAGACACTATTGTAAGAAATGATTTCCGGTATAAAATGAAAATTTTAATTTAGTTTGAATATATGTAATAATATATTATACTATATTCTAGTGAAAATATCATTTCTTCGTAATTATATGTAAAAATAAAATCATTTTTGTAAAATCATAGGAGTTGTCACTATCAAAACACCAATCGAGAATAAACTCGATTGACAGATAGTCGGTTCTCGATTCACCACAGTTACAGAAACACTAAAGTCGAGAACTATGACAGATCGAGAAATGATACAGAAACGGGCTACTGATCACCCCACACAGGCCACACACGAGATAGATTTTTACAAACAAATTACGAAAGAATAGCTTGTCCATCTTGCCTGTACTGACTTCCAAATGTAAAAATAGTATAGTAAAAGTGCATTTTCGAAAACGTCAAATTATCGTCAATTGACGAAAGTCAACTTACAACTTTGAACTTTCTGAATATCATCAATTCTCGATTATCTGACTTTTTCGAAAATGCACAAACAGTTTGACTTATACTTATTGAAATCTTCAACTTCCAATTATGATGAATTGCTATAGGATAGGTACCTAATTATTATTTTTCATTTTTCAAAAGCAGCATAGTAGTAGTAAGTACTAAGTACATAGTATAATAGCGGAAGTTGGCTTTGGTTTCCACTTGGTGGTTAAAAAAAGGTTGATTTAAATGAAATGGTGAGGTAGTTGTTGATAAGTGTGAAAAAGAGGTATGTATTGTAGATGCAGATAATGTATTGTCAATTTTCAATGACGAAATGAAAAATAAACACTTATCGACAAAATAGTTACAGATGGGGCTCTATCGCGTATGGCGATATTATCGCCAATCGACACATTCGAGGCGAGGCGAGGCGATTGCAATTTGGTATCATGTAAATGGATCGCCTCGCCCAAATATCATTACCATGTGTTATTTTTAACAACATGTACAAAAAGTATATAAAATCATTAGAGATTAGAGATAAAGCAATAATAGATGGCGCAACCAGGTAATTCCAATAGTAAAGCTCATTTTTGAATTTAAAATTTTGATTTTTTCGTTGATTTCGAAATTCGATGATTTTGTATAATGTTGCAATTTTGTTTACATTACCCATACGATCATATTATTATGTATGTGTAATAATATGCTTATATATGAATTTTTATGAGTATGCATATATGTATGTATATTTTTTACAACTGTATAAATTTTTTTTATGTGATTGATAATGACTTGAATTATTTTTTGTTTATAATTTTTTTTCAGTTTAATTTTTCGTAAAATAATTTATTAATAGGTATTAGTTTAAATAGTTAGATAGTTTTTGTTTAATAATTCTATTAGAGATTTTTATTTTTAAATAGTATTTTTCTTTTTCTTCTTCTTTTAATATCCTAAAGCATATAAGCTGACTTTTATTTTCGAATTAGTAGGAGGAATTAAGAAAATATGTAAAAAGAATAATACAATTTATAAATGCATTTCACTTTTTTGAAGATAGAGAAAGACAGAAGACAAAGAAGAAGAAGAATTTACCAATATCAATATCAATTATATGAATATGAATGTTTAATGTAATAATGATAAACATACTTTTATTGTTTTTTTTTTCTTACAGTTTAATATTTTTTGAAAATATTTTATCAATTTAGTATATACGAATCTTTTTCAATATAAAGACACAGCAGAAAACTCAATATTACCATTTGTTGAAGAAGAAATGCCATTGAGATGGATTTTTAAGCATGATAATGATCCAAACATGCTTCTCATACAATGAGAGATTGGCTTCGAGATAATCAAAAAATTGTTTTAAAATTACCACTATAGAGTATAGTCCCTAGATCTTAATTCAATCGAGAATTTGTGGGAGGTTGTTGACGGAAGGTTGGGAAATAGAATTTTCTCCAATGCTGAGGATCTTTTCAACACATTACCCAACTAGCATTTTAAGTGGCCGCTACGTAATTGTCACTCCGTGGTGCCGCTTTAAAGTGACTATCACTAGGAAAAAATACGTAAATGCTACGGTTTAAAGACGTGGATTTCACTAAAATGGGGAACAAATTGGGACGTGCCTGGTTCGTAATTGGAACGATATTGAAATACGTAGCTGCTACGTTCCAAAGTGGTAATTGCCACCTTTCAAACACCTAATAGGAACTTTAGGGTTTCTTCCGCACTAATACAATTATATATTTCAATTGAACATTATCCTACTTTGATATTATTAAATACATATATAAAATTATTATATTTATGACTAACACAAATAAAATATTTTCAAACAAATGATATGTTAAAATTAAAATTCCGATTATCAGAATTCAACATTTTAAAAGGACTTTAACACAAAAATTTCAACACTTTTCCTCAATAAATTTCATTGCCAACAAAAATTTGTGATGAATATAGATCTTGTACTTCGAAAAAATACAATGCGCCTTAAAAATATTGAAAAATATATAAAAAATTTTGTAAATTTAAAATTATATATTTTTAATAAAGTTTTATTATTTTCGTATTTTTGAAAATTTTTGATTTTTAAATAGGTATTATTAAAAAATATATTATTTTCTATTCAAATTTTCTGGAAAAATGTATTTTTAATCATTTTTTCATAACAATTAATTTCTGTTGAAAAAAAAAAAAAATAGATTAAAGAGTGAAAAATGGCGATTTTTGCGTTGCCACTGTATAGTGTATGACACTTTAAAATTTCACTACATGGTACCGAACACTTATGACAAAGTTGATGGTACGTAGCAAATGAAACTATATAGTGGCAGAAACTATAAAATTTTGAAAATGTCACTCTATAGTTCCTTGTGAAACTTTATAGTATCAAAATTCACTATAAAGTAGCAAACGGAACCACTTGGTTCCATTCGTCACTTTAACACACTTTTTTCTAATTCTAAAATGTCGTTCAAGGCTTAAGTAATTAAGGCTTTATGCAATTCATCTTGTAAAGCTTAAGCCCAGTTTCACAGTCGAAGCTTAAGCTAAGTTCAAGTTACACCTAAAACATTGTTCAAGCTCCACTTAAATTTTGCTTTGTTTCTCAGCAATTTATGTATATTTGTAGTTGAACTACATAGTATGTATCTTCAGTTAAACCAATTCAATGAATATATTTTGGAACTTATGGAACTTGTAAATGTCATTATTTAGTAATGGCAATTATTGTGACATTTTAACTTTTTTCTCATAAATTTCAATTTATAATACATTTACTGACAAAACAAAATAAGTAGATGGCTTAAAAAGGTAAAGGTAATATGACATTTAACTAAACATTAAATAGAATTTAAGCTCTCAGTTTTTACGGCTTAAGTTAAACATAATTTAACACTTAAACTAGGTAACTGAACAAAGTGTTTAAACTTAGTTGAAAAGTTGAACTAAGCTAAAGCTGCCACTGTGAAACTGGTCATTAGAATTTTCATTTTTATTGTTGCACAAGACTTTATAATTACCACCGACAAGTATTATATTGATCATATAGAAACCAATAAATGACACTGTTTAGAACCAAAAACGTTCCAAATACTTTATGGTGACAATTGGAACTTACACCTATAGTACCGGGAACTTATAAGTACCTAAATGTAAGTTTAGGAACGTATTTGTTACTTATGTTGAAAACTTAAATTTGGCCACTTTGTAGTGTCAAAAAGTGGTGCCAAAAACCAGGCAAACCACAAGCAAAACAACGTTATAGTAACAGAAACTTTGAGGAGTTTTGTAAACGGTCCTATTACGATTCTGGAACCTCGATAAAAACTTTAATTTTAGAATCCACATAGTTCCCATTGCCACGTATTCGTTACGTTCAATGCGCAACCATGAAGTAGCGAAATACATTATAGTAGCGAAAAAAGTAGAAAACACGTTCCCGTCACTTAATTTTGGTAGCAGCAACCAAGGGTTGGTTTTTGTCACCAAAAATGCCAGTTGGGTAGTAAATGAATGTAAAGAAACACTATACAAAATTTGGTTGAGTTGGCCTAGATGATGTTTGGCGCTTATAAATAACAAAGGATATGCTGCTTAATATTAACCTATCGTTTTTTTATATTATACGTAAAAAAATCGGATAAATTTTACATTTAAAGTACAACTTTTTTAAAAAGTTGCTTAACTTTTGTCCCTTCAAAATGAACACACTTGAAGTAAATGTTTCTGTTTTTTTAAAATATGACTTTTACTGCTCTGTGTTGAATTTATTTTGAAAATAAACCTATTTTACTATATATTCTGAAAATTTATTTCATGAGAATAGAATAAATTCTAAGAGATATATGTACATGTTTGAATTAAAACAAAATTTAGTTGCATAACTTATGTCCGACACTGTATTTTTATTGCATGGATATTTTGAAAATCATGTTTGTAAAAATTAATTTTTCTTCAATAGTTGAAAATTTGTACCTACCTACATTCTTTTTAACCCTAGGATTGCCTGATCGTATACAAACGTATACACTCGGACTTTGACCCTTGATAAAATACGATCCCTTTGAGCTAGGACCTTGAAACTATTTTTATACTAAAACATTTATCAAAGTATCCTTTTTAGTATTTAGTATAAAGTGCATAATAACATGAGAAACGTGAATGTTCCATACATTCTTGTACATTCATAAAAGCAAACATCTATTGTTGGCTTTGAAGTTCTATATCTCAGCACCCTCTGAACCAAAAACTAATATTTTTGGATTAAAATATTTGCTGAAGTATTGCTTAAAAGCTGTCCTATACAGTAATTCTGTAAGTGCCATAGTTTTCAACCAAAAAGACAAAATACGCGAAAAACTATTAAGAAGTTCAACATTTTCAACCTTATTTTCCATTTTATCTCGGAAACTAGAAAAAATATGAAACTGTAATAGCAACAACAAGAGAACACTTTAATAAAGATTTCAATATAAAAATAATAGTTTTTGGTCCATGGGATGCTGAGATACAGCTCTGAAAAAAACTTTTTAAATTTCCATATAAAATGTATGGTATACATTTGTATACTCACGGCCAAATTTGTGACATTCTTGATCAGGCAATCCTAGGGTTAAATAATAATACAATTGAGGGAAAAGTTCATTGCAAAATAAAATTTGTAGGTATGTACATACCTACTAATATAACAATATTTTTAGTTGTTTTTTCTTCTTCTGGTTCACTCAAAACCATCTACATATAGAGGGTTATTGTAGAGGGTTTTGGGTTCACTTTTAAAAATTATTAGTACCTACATAATGTACTTACATATTATACATATGTACATACTTATATTTCCAAATATATACCTACACATTTTTCAAAAATTATAAAAATAATTGATCTATTATAATAATACCCACATAATATGATAATAAAAAATTTTCCTAAACTTAAGTTGAATTACATACATTATGTAGGTATATCTACTACAAAAAATTAAAATAAATTCTTCTTTTCAGAATGAAAATAAGTTTTAAAAAACATGAAATTTGACAACAACAAAAATCATAAAAAGGAGTAAAATTTATATCCGATTTAATAAATTTATCATTATTTTATAAAAATTAAAAAAATGATTTAGAAGCAGAATATATGTATGTATATGAAAATTAAATTTTTTTTTCCATTTTATACATAATTTACATATCGTCACCTTGGTTCTTTTTTGTGGTATACGCATTTTGGTCAATTTTGAACTATGTACAACAAAAATTTTGTATTTTTGTGCTCTTTCTGTAACTGCAATCGAAATTTCTCTATCTCTCTCCGTTTTTAAAAAAATCAGTGTATACTTTGTTGTACATATATGCAAATTTCAAAATAATTTTCAGTTCTTTTTTGCTTTATATGCATTTTATGTATAAAACAACAACAAAAATCTACTCAAATTGGTTCTGAACTTTGGTGCTTGTATGACGTATACCACGTATACGCACCTTTTGGTGCTTCCTTGTGGTATATGCGCAAAACACTTTTCAGTTCTTTTTTATGGTATACCATACAAAATTGAAGTCGTTTTGTGGTATACGCATGTTACCAGATCAATTAGTGAGACTTGTATCGTATATGCACGAGATTAAAAATTTAAAAATGAAATCGCTTATAAAATATATCACGAAAATGAAAAAATTAAACGCAAAATTATTTTTATTATGCCAATGAATAATTAATATTTTTCCAAATTCAAAATATCTTATATATAGTAGTGTTTTTATTCTTCCAAACTTTGTGTTCATTTTTCTCGAAAGCAGATTTTGTCGTATACCACAAAAAAGAACCAAGGTGACGATATGTGTCTATCAGTTTCAAAAGGGGTCTTTGTCATGTTAAGTCATTTTGAGTTATTATTATTTGACAAAATGTACTGTTTTGCAACTGAGCTCATATTTTGACGATCAAAATACAGAGGAAAAGGTATTTTTTTTTTCTTTTAAAAGTAAAGTAAATAAGTAGATTTTTAAAAGACCTTTCAAATGACGTATATAACTCATTTTTTCAAAATATGGAAAAGATCCCTTTTGCAACTGATAGACACATATCACAAGACATTAATATCATAATCAACAATCATTATTCTTAATTGTATTGTTTTTGTTTTTCGAAACAAAATATAAATATATAAAAATGTATACAATCAGAATCAAAACAAAATTTAAAAAAATCATATGGTATACAAAAACAACTAATACAATAATGTGTGTGAATGAAATAGAAAATAAAATAAAAATGGTAGATTTCGACGATATTTACGAAAATTCGAAATACATAATTTAAAAATCTTTATACTTGTACAATTGTACTTGCAGAGCTTGAAGAACTCAAGAGCTTTACTATTGGAAAATAACGATCAAATTTTGTTGATTGTTTAAGAAATTTGAAATGTAACAGTCAAGTAACGGAAAAATTGATCGTCTAATTATATATTATGGTCTTTGTAGAAATAGAGGAAGAAAGAACTAATTTTATCAGCGATGGGCACGTCAACAATTCTACGTCAACAATTGTATTGTTGACATGTCAACAATACTAATTGTTTACTTAGCATTGTTGACATTGTTGACACTGACTGTTAACGTCAAGTTAACGATTTCATTTTTATTTAATAATATTCCATAAATAAAAATTTCAAAACAAAGGAAGGAAAAATAAAATTTATAAGCATAAAAAAATAACATTACATTTTTAGGACGTCCAACCATTTTAAAACTAGATGATTTAGTTGCTTTTATAATTTATAGTTTATTCTTTATATTTATAAATTTTTATTCTTATTTTATTATGTATAATTAATACATTATACCATTATAAGTTTTATAAGTATACCTATTATAAATTATTAAATATAATCACCTTAAATTTTCAGTTTTTTTTAAAGGTTAGGTTGGCTTAGTTAGATTAGAATGATTTGATTACAGATTAGACGTACGTCAGTTACGTTACGACTTACGGTTAGGGATAGGATAGGATAGTTGACACATTGTCGACACATTGTTGACAATTTTAATTGTTGACAGATTGTTGACGGTGTCAGTCAAATTATGATTGTTGACACGTCAACATCCATCACTGAATTTTATTAAGCCAATGTTTGGAGTCAGAGAGAGAAGAATGTGAGAATATGAAGCTTCCCTTGTAAACTTGAAAATTTTTTAAATTTTGAAGAAGAAGAAGAAAGGAATATGTAATTTAATTAGAAAATCAATAGAAAAAAAAAAGAATACAAATCCTCTTGAAATTGATATGGAAATTGTAAAAAATGTAATTAATAAAAAACTAAATTATTTAAAATTTCTGTCATCTAACTCACATTTTAATTCAAAATAACTACTATCTAGCAATTTTAAAAGCAACAAAATATCAAATGATACCTCGGCGATACCTGTCAGCTAATCGCCAGTATTGATCGAGAAAATCGCCAAAAATCGCCAACCATGATCACAAAATCGCCTCGCCTCGCCTTAAATGAGTCGATTGGCGATAATATTGCCATAAGCGATAGGGCCCAATATTTTTCTTACCCCTGTGGATTTAAGAAGTTTAAACATGAAAATTAAATTAAATTTTTCTAAAATAGTTGGAATATTTTAGTTTAAAAATAATGTAATATGCATACTTTGAAAAAAAAAAATAAAGAGCTGAAGTTGTGTATGAATATATGTGTGTGTGTGAGGAAACGATTTTCAATGTATTCTTTGTTATCTCTATTCACGTCACGAAATGAAGAAATTTATTTTTGATAGGGATCTAATTTGTTTGCGGTAATAATGGATACTTGTTAAAGTATAAGAGCTTCCAATACTTCTTTTTGGATAAGATAAATTCTTAAGCATGAGGTAATTTTATAATCTATGTGTAGCGGTAGAGGGTTAAAAAATCTATACCATGTGCATATTTAAATCTCTATATATATATACCTACCAATTCACACATATGTACATAGGTACACGATTTTGGCTTATCTTTCTTATTAAAAAATCTAAGTTTTATAACAATGCAAAATGCAAATTGAGTCTTATGACGTAACAAAACAGCTGGAAAATGTATGTAGGTCCTATAAATTTTGTTTACTATATGAATGAGAAAAAATTATCAATTATCAATGAAACCACAGCTTTTTAATGAAATTTCAAAAGAACATTTATAGTATTTTTATTTTTGGCAGTCAGTATTGTGCTTATGGAGGCAGTACCCGATGAGTTTGTGATAACTTCACATATATAGGTAAAGGTAATTGTTTGTAGGAAATTCTAAAAATCATATTTCTGTCAACCCTAACGAAGGTACTTTTTAAATGTTAAAATATGCTAACGGGGTGCTTGAAATTGTACAGAAATCATTAGAACTTTTTTTGTTCAGAAAATTTTTTTTAAAAAAGCATTTTCTGTACTAATTTCACATTTCTGTATCTTTATATTTGATAAAGAAGTAACTCAAATTGGAAATATAAAAATTTTCGATTTTCAATGAGATTTTCGATAAAATAGAGACTGTATAGAGGTAGAGAATAGTAATAAATCTGACGATTGACGATACAATTAATTCAACTTCTTTTCAAAATAAAATTAAGTCCGTAAAGGAAGAACTCAGAAAATGGTACTTCAAATTTCATCCCCCTAGAGATAGTACTCGTGCTCTATTTAAAATTTTAAATGAAGTAAATATTATTGATGATTGATGAAAAAGGAATATTGTGTAACTTACAACGTACATAATATCAAAATTGTATAAGTACTTCTACTTCTACTACAACGTCTACAACTTTGATAATATATTACATCTTCCAAAAAGTATCAGGACTACGGTTTTATAAATTCTTTTTCCGAATATAAATTTGAAAATTACCTGCAACACATTAAATAAATAGTTAAAAAACCACATAAAATTTTGCAACAACTCAATAATATAAAATTATAAATAAAGAATTAATTGCAACAAAAAATAATAGGAGAATTTTTAATAGAAATTCAAAAGGTGAAATAATAAGTTGTCAACTAAATACTTTTTTGTTTATTTTTTTTTAAGTTTAAATCAACCCAATAATATTTGCTGCATTCATTCCGGTATTCCAGTGAAATAACCAGTCTTTGAAGCAGAAAAATATAGAATTGTTTGCAAACGTTTTAAGAAGCTTCGCAACTTTTTCGTTGAACCAGTGGAATCAATTTTGGTTTTAGGAATAATTTTTTATTTTAGTTGATCAATGTACCTCAGAAACTAAAGAAATCCACGATATTCAAAATATTGACTACCTACGCAAATATGTTTGTTTACCATATGAAAACGATTTAGTATTAATTCCTTTATTACATTTATTTATTACCTCTTATGGCCAGTTCCACAGTCAAAGTTTAAACGGAGTTTAAGTTAAACCTAAACCATGGTTTAAACTTCTCTTAAATTTTTTTTCGTTCCTCAGTCAATTTATATTTGTAGTTTAACTGTCTTTAGTTAAACCTATCATTGTGAATGAATTTAGGTTGAAACCTGAGAAACTTGTAGATGTCATTGTATAGCCGCTAGATGGCAGTGGCAATTATTGTGATATTTTAAATTTTTTCATATAAACTTCAATTTATAATAAATTTAGGAACAAAACAGATAGATAGATGGCAGTTGTTTTTTTATTTTATTTTTGACTTTTACTTAAACTTTAAATAGAGTTTAAACTTTAAACTCTCAATTCGTACGGATTAAGTTAAACTCAGTTTAACACTTAAGCGTTCACTGTGAAACTGAAAAAAGTGCTTAAACTTAGTTTGAGAGTTAAACTCCGTTTAAACTTTGACTGTGGAACTGGCCATTAAAGTTTAAAATAATTTATAATTATTAATAACTAATTTAAGCGAATATGGCGTTCAATAGCAATACTCAATGGAAAAAAAAATTTGAAGTTACTGGCCAGTCAAACGAAGATCTTTTAGGAAGTATCTAAGTGGTAACAATGATTATAGATTAACACAATAGATATTTCGCGTAGTACATTTGTATTTTCACTCTATTTCATTAAAGGCTTCTAAACGAAACCTTCTTGTCTGTCCTATCTGGCGAGTAAAAATAGAACTAACGTTTTGAAATTCAAACTTAAAAAAAATGATCGAGTCGAGTGATTTTTTTTATTATCCATTCGCTCATGCTCTTGTTATTTTTTTTTTTTTTTTTTTGTGTATAACCAAAGTTGTATAAGTAGAAGATGCCCAACGTCCATATATCCTCATGGCACTCAAAATTTTTGATCTGGGGCGTGATATCACACCCCACAACATGTTGCTTATACATTTGTTTCTAATAGTCATGTTTATAATGATATTCAGTAGCAATTATCAACAATTTTACTCATCGTATCAACATTTTAATCATGAACAAAAGGCAGTAGAATCGAGAAAGTTTAGAACAGACGCACAAGTAGAGTGCGGTAAAGTAGGAATAAATTCTTTACACAAATGTTGCTTAGTTTGAATTTTTTTACTATACCTATATTAAAATTAAAAACAACAAGTAACATTAAATATGAATTGTTGGTATTCTCGCTATATATATAGCTATAGCTATATACATACATAATTCTAACATACACACATTCGAGCCATACTTTGCGTTGTTTTCAAATTATGAGTAAAATTTTTTTAAACCATATATCTATTATTGACTTGAAGAAATTTGAAATTTTTTTCGTTTTTCTTATTTTTGTTGTTGTTATATTGAAATCCAGTTTTAACCAAATTCTGTCTTTCTTTTTAAACTTGCAGGTATAAATGCATTTTATAATTTTCTATTTTCATTGAAAATTCGCATATAATTTTGAAAAAAAGTTATTTCATATTTTTTGTGGAAAGATATGTGATTTGTCATTGTCAGTTTTGGACTATTATATTTCGGACTTTGAAACTGATCTTCCAGTCCTTGAGTTCAAAAGCAAGGGCCGGGTTCTTGTATGGTGATTGGTGATTGTCACCAGCAATTTCTGTTCACGTATGGTGACTGTCACTTATACAACTTTGGTATAAACAAATCAAACCAGTTTCCAGTATAACTTTGTGTATACTAATATTTATATAATATATAACAATGTATATAGGTACATACATATTTTTGCATGTACACAAATGCGTGTTTACCGTCTGTGCACATTTCATTTAATATTTGTTTTTTTTTCTTCTTTTTTTAAAATTGGTTTCATCGGTTAGTTTAGTATAATATTTTTTATTTTTTCATCCATAGAATATCAATATGTGTGTACATACATACATTATGTATTTAAATATATTGTATTGTATAGGAATATGAATTAATATTTTTATTTTTTTTATAGTTTTTGAAGCTATGAGAAATTTTACTGAAATCCAGAATCCAGATCCCGCTTTTTTTTGTTTTTATTTTATGTAACTATATATTTTTTTTTCAAATGAAAAACGGAATTAAGATATTTTGTTTTCAATTCAAGTGCCTAATTAACAACATTACAATACACATTTAAATACATTTTATTTACCCATATTTATATTTCAAAATGTTACATAATGTGAGGTAGTTAGATATGTTGGACTCTACAAATTTTGATCAATTAGGTGTACCTATAAAATTTTATTAAAACCTTACAGCCAGCCGGGAGATGATCACAGTCATTATTAGAAAATTAGGAAAAAAAATCGCTAATGCTTGCAAAGTGTTAACATTTATAATAATAATGTACGTGCATTATAATATACAGTAGCGGTCATGAAAGTCGCCTAACTAATAATTTCTAAAAACTTTTCTCGATACTATCTTTAAATTTTGGTGGGGATGGATGATGGTTTGTTTTTTAACTAAGTATGTGTGTTTTTTTAAGGTATTTTCTATAAGAAAAGAAAAACCATACATGATTCTGTAATACAGCTTAATAAATAAATTATTTTTAGAAAAATGAAAATGATTTGAGTCATGCGTTTTTTCCGCTACTGTATAAACTACAATCTGCATATACAAAAATACATACTTGTACTCGTATATGCTAAATGGGAAAAATACAAAATTGAGAAAAAAACAGTGACTTCAAGTTTACAATAAATTTTGTATTGAGGACTTAGGTACGAAGCAACAACAAAATTCAAATACGGTATTATAAAAAAATTGTAAATTTGGTTGGGTACTTGAAAAATGAAAAATAAAAACAACAATTATTTTTTTATATGTGTGTTGTTTTTGTTTATATATTAAGAGTGTGTGTGGAATCGAGTAAATTTTTACTACAGTAGTAAATTTTGACATTAGATTTTGTGGTAGAATAAAATTTACCGTGGTAAAAAAAAATTTTCACATTTGCTGTGCGTAATGGAATAAATTTTAAAAGCTACAAAATTGTGTACTTGTTTCGATATTTTGACTTTACATTATTTTACTATCAAACTGTCAAAATTTATACTAGCCCCAGAGCCAGAGTAAATTTTGACAGTTAAATTCACCACGTTTTATGTCAAAATTTAATACTGTAGTAAAAATTTACTCGATTCCACACACACTCTAACTATAAATTTTCATATAGTACAACCACAAACAATATAATAATAATATTATTATATTATTTGTGGTAGGTACAACATCAACAAAAGAAATTGTGTATGATGAATGATGATGTCATGCACATTTACTCCGTCCTCATTTTCCATATAAAATTGTCTAATTACAGTTTAGAGGATTTTTGTGTATGTTAAATTTTTTTTTATTGCAAAAACGGTCATAACGTATTTTTAAATCTAATGTTCTAAGTGATTCCTTCTTGTCTTTCCGCTCTATGAACAAATTTAGAACTAAAAATTTATTTTTCAACAGCTTTTCTGTTGTGGAATATCTACTTCTTATTAATTATCTTTGGTGGTAACTAGATGAAATAAATGTAAATTCGAATTAAGTAAAACTATTTTTCCTCAAAATCTTTTACTATTTTTCCAGATAAAAATAAAACATCTGACAGTATTTTAAATGCAATAGAAAATCTAAAACGTAATTTTGTACATTTTATTTTTTAGTAAAAAACAATAATGTAATGTAATGCGTATCATTCTTATTCTAGAATACCTATCGAATGAGATACAGGAGATTAAATTTCAAAATAATGAGATTTTAAAAGCCGTAGTGAAAATACAGCAATTTTAAAAAAAATTGCACAACAGGAAGTGCAATTATCTGCAGCAGAAAATTTAAAATTTCCAATTGAAAATAAACGTGAATTAGTACTTCTCGAAGAAACTTATAACAGATAAGAAATTGTAAGTTTAATTGTAAAAAAAAATTACTAAATGAAAATGTACATTTATAATATACATATATTGAAGCTTTTTCAAATTTTCAGATAAGTATAATGAAACGAGTTATTGGAAAAAGAGAATTTCAAAAAAATTTCAATAAAATTTTTAGTAAAAGACATCATATTAAATTTTAATCTAGATGGAACTAAAGGAAAAGAAGCACCGAAAAGCTACAAAAATGTAATAAACATGCTTTTCCGTGAGTTCAAGTTTTTATTTGAATTTAAAATAAAATTTTTTTTTTTATGTTTTAACAAATTTCTTTATGTTTTCATTTTTAGAAGCACTAAAAACTGAGGGGTATAACGTTGATGATGCCAAAAACGACATCAGAAAGGCCTTTAAACGGCGTAAAAACAGATATTTTAAGAATGCATGTATTGAAAAAAAAAAACGAAGTGAAAATATTATACTAAACTAAATACCTACAATGTGAAAAAAAAATTTAAACAATGAACTATTTGCATATATACCCATCGTATAGGGTAACTGTTCCAAATTCTGGCTGTTTTAGACTTTCAGTAACTTTGAATCGTTGCCTATTGAAAGTAATATTGTGTAAGTTCTTAAATTTTTTTTAAATTAATTGAAAATTTACTTAACTTTGAATTTTTAAAAATAAATTTTGGAAAATTTTATATAAGAAAATCACCATTTAATGGCCATTCATGATCCAAATTCTGGCTGGATATTTTAAAATAAAATACATATAAGTATTTTGAGGCTATTCTATATAGTACCCGCTGTAAAGTTTTGTACCTTATTATGACCACGTATTTAATTTTATTCGAAAACGTTTAAGTACTTAGGTAACATAATTTGAGTGTAATTGTTCTTTTGCATTAATAAAATTTACTAAAAAACTTAAAAATCTAGTAAAAAATATTAAAGAAAAAATAGACTTCTACTTAAAGCGTAAATTTACTACGAATACAATGTATTTTAATGCTGGCCATAATTAGGTGTATATGTACCAATTTCTGGCCACTAGTGGCCAGAGATAGGTGATCATTTTAAAACAGTGTTCCTAATGCTAGCCGCCTTAAAAAAGTAATTTTTAACATTTTTCCAAAAAACTTTAATGTTTTTTTAGTTTATTTGTCTTATTAACTACCATTTGACAAGAAAAAAGTTTGGCTTTTTTTCAATATTTCAATACTTATCGATAACAATGTTAGGCACTACTGCTTGATACATCACAGAATGAAAAACACACAATTTATACATTCTTTAGCCAGACTCATATTAAAATGACTTTCAACTCTTACAATATACCTACATATTACGTATTTACTCGAAAATTTGCACATTATGAAAACAAACCAACAAATAACGAGAACAAAAAAAAACAACAATACACTGATTGCTCGCAAGCTTAGGTATATTTTTTTTCAATTTAATTTGATTTTGTTTATGAATTATTTTAAATAATAAATTAAATAAAAAATTAAATACCTATCTAGTATTCAAAAAAATCATGTTTTTTATTACACATTCTAAAATATAAATTCAAAGTGAATAATGAATAGAAGAAAACATCAATGAAAAAAAAGCTCATTTCGTTGATGTTTTCTTTGGTTCTTTGTAATTGATGAAAACATTGATGCTGTGGTAATGCAGAGAGTAGTTATTATAACTACCAGCGATTACAACATAATGTAAAAGTAATCGATGTTTTCACCGAAAAAGTAGCCATATATCTTGTTTATGCGAAGCATTACTTCGCATTAACTCACTCCGTCTTGACTTAATACGGATGCATAAACCAAATTTCAAAACGCATTAAAGCTCTACGTCGTTTTGAGTTAGTGTATTAACACTATTAAATCCGCATTTAATATACATATGTACATGTTTATGTAGTTGTCGCCCCTTTTAAAAAAAAACATCAAAATTTATTTTAACAATTGATAAATCATGTTTATTTAAATTGGAAAATTGGAAGATACAAAATCTTTAACACCCTTTACATATGTATCTAATTCTAAGTTCTCTTCTCAATATAAAATGTATGTATACTTATATGTAGGTAGTATTTACTTCAAATTTCGTTAGTATTTTATTCGATGGATTTAGCAATATGCAATAAAAGCAGTTGGCTATTATCCCACCAATAGAAATGCCTGAAATTATATTGAAGTTTTTCAATATGAGCAATAACTACTATTAAGCTAACAGAATATTTTCAAAATACCTAACACGTGAAAAACATGTACTAACTATCTAAGTACAAAAATTTCAAATACAAATTATAAATGTGTAGATAGATATATACGCAAGTGGTATATATGGTATGATTTTAGGGAACTTACGTGGTACCACCTTGTTACCATTGACAATATAATATTCTATCAGACTTATTATCGCAGTACATCGAAATAGTCACAACCAAACGGCCTCCAATCTCAAAGCTGGCCTCCAATCTCAAAGCTGGCCTCCAATCTTAAAGCTGTTTCAAGATCTTTCATATTCTCAGGATTTTTTCTTAATTATTCTCATTTTAAAATATATTCCCTTTTCTATCTATTTTCCATACAATACATACAAAATTTTTAAAAAAATTTGAGAAATTTTAACATTTTTAACACAATCAATCATTCTCATGTTTCAAGCATTACAATATACAGAATCATATGGAAACAGCTTTTCCTTTTCTCCATATATTCAGTATATATACATACCATTTGATTCAGTATAAAAATTTGTATGAAAAATTGAAAATATAGGATTTGAGGGTATATTTCAAGTATTTCAAGAAGAAGAAGTATACGAGTAGCTAATTTGCATATGATCACATTTATAAATTCTGCTGATAATTTACATATCAAATTTGTTCGTTTATCAGGTCAAATATAATTTGTATATCAAAATGATAATAATTTTATTGAAAAAAAATAATTTTATTGATAAACTCGATTAAAAATTCTTAATTTTCTAACATTAAAAATTATTTTTGCACCAGGCAATCAGAATTCAAAGCAATTCAAGTTATAGGTATACAAATTGCTCTACAATATAAGAAGATAAGAAATTGTTGTAATTTTTTTTAGTGATTCTATAGGATTTCAAATTCAGTATATGTACATACACATGTATATTTAATGTATTTTAAATGGGAATTTTATAGTACTTGTTTTTTTTTTTTTAATACATATATCCATTTGATATACAAAAATGTACAAAATTCAGTATAGGAATGGGGATTGGGAATGTACATAAGTATGTAGGTACATATGTATTTGAGAAGTAAAAGATGAACGATTCTTTTTCTTCTTTTTAAAATTTAATATAGGATCTGAGGATATTATAAAAAAACATTCATGATCATGTATGTACATACATAAACTGCTAATTTGCATATTACCACATTTAAAATTTCTGATAATGATTTTTATATAAAATTTATTAATTTGCATATAGTTTATCAGGTCGAATATCAAAATGATACTTTTAGAAAATAATTTTATTCATAAATTCGATCAAAAATCCTAAACTTTACAGTACTAAAAATCGTTTTTGTTATAGGAAATCATAATTCTTAGCAAACAAAAATTTCAACAAAATCATCTCTAATAGGCAAAGTATCAATTTGTGTGATTTACGTGTAGCAAATAGGATTGCTTGAAATTATATAATGACGACATATATAAAAAACAATTGGAAGTATAGTAATAATAATAAAAATAATAAAAAAAAAAATTCTTTTTCCTTATTACCCTTCATCCTTTACCTCTATACATTTTTCAATGCAAAAAACCAATAATATAAGTCAATCATATACCGTACAAAAAAATGTGTATGTGTTTGAGAAAAATTTTACAAAAAATATCACACTAAATGCGTATACAGTATTTTTATTTTTGGAAGTCAGTACAGGCAAGATAGGCATACTTTTCTATATTCTTTCACAAATTGTTTGAATAAATCTGTCTCGTGTGGTGTGGGGTGATCAGATCTCAATTTCAATCGAGAGAAATCTTTTAAATTAAATATTACTATATTGACTTCCAAAAATAAAAATACTATAGTTAAAACATTTTCTCGATTCGAACAAAAAATTATACCCACTCCTTTACTGAATATGTATGTAGGTACATACGTGTGTATAAATTTTGCTGTTTGAGAAAGCAAATATCTATCCCTTCCAAAATTTTTTTTTCTTTTTTCAAGTTTTAAAAATAATTTTAAAAATATATTTTTATATTTTCTAAATTTCTATATCCAAAAAATGTTCGTAGTTTGTTCATCTTCATTGACAATTAATATGAAAATTTTATTCCTAATGGATCAGGAGATCAGAATAATCAATAGGCATGTTATTTTATTTTCTTTTACATTACATTATAAAATATCTAATGCTAGTTTTTAATATAATACATTAAAATATACACAATAAGCGAACAAGAAAAAAAAAAAGCAAAATTAAACCAAAAAAAACCAATAAAGTAAAAAAAAAATGTATACGATCGTAAATAATATGTATGTGTTGACGCATATTGTAATATAAAATTTTCATATTAATTGTCAATGAAGATGAACAAACTACGAACATTTTTTGGATATAGAAATTTAGAAAATATAAAAATATATTTTTAAAATTATTTTTAATGCTAAGTTTACATAACAGATTGAAACGTAGATTTTTTTGCATTTCTTGCTTCTATTCTTCAGAGTATATATCGCTTTCGCATTCATACCTCGGAGTGAGATTGCGGAGTCAGCGTCAGATTAGGCTCTACTTCTACTTTTCAATCTGGATGTTCGAAAAATTAGTTTCCACTGGTTAAAAAAGTTTTTTAAAGAAGTTTCATATAAAAAATGTAGCGATAAAACAGTTGTTTTCGAAATTTATTTAAATTTGAACTTAAAATTTCGAAGTATTCGAAAGCTATTATTGTTGACTTGACGGTTATAGTTTTTACAAAAAAGGATAATTACATTGTTTTTCAATGAAAATTTAAGAAAAACAGAAAAAGATAAATAATTTTTATTTATTGAAAGTGTTAACAGTGAAAATTTGCTACGAAATATTTCAAACAAAAAATATAAAGATATGTCAGTTGGAATTTGAGTTTTCAATGTGCTTTATAAATTCGAAAACATCCGAAAATCGAACTTACTAAACTTCACTCTACGCTGAATTTTAAACGGGTAAAATTTTCCACGTTATGTTGTAAACGCTCCATAAAACTTGAAAAAAGAAAAAAAAATTTCGGAAGGGATAGATATTTGCTTTCTCAAACAGCAAAATATATACACACGTATGTACATACATATTCAGTAAAGCAGTAAAATTTTTTAGAAGGATATGAATAATAATATAAATTAGGTATATATATATGTATATGTTATATGAATAAAAATAATATTCTGTGTAACAGAGGCTACCGAGTAATAAACGAAAGTTTTCTCAGATATTTTTTCGTGAGAGATAGAAGCTTTTCGTCCCTCACACTTCCCGCACAGGTAATGAAATTTTAAAAATTTTGATGATATTTGAGCTAGTGTATAGTGTACCTCTTGTTAGTATCTACTCTGTGTTCGTATTATGAAATAAATATTTTACATTTTATGCGGTCAACTTCAGTAGCCTTAAACTTGCTCCTCCTCCTCTTGTGTTTTAAATACTTATGCATACAGAGATGATAGTGATACGTGTATCAATAATTGTACGACCGCACGATTTAAAGCAGCTTAAAAAAAACATTTTTGCAAAACGTTTTGTTTTATTGGAACTCTGATGAAGTGATAAATCTGATATTTTTCATTTCTTATGAAGCACGTATGCTTAATTGCTTAGCACAAAGTTTCTCTATTCGACAATAGAGATCGCTACGAAAATTATCGGTTCTTCAGTGAAGAACTTATTAAAAATTTTATCATATCACTTCATCAGTTTTAATTGAATAGCTGTTTTTGATGGGAAAGTAACTTATGGATATGGAAATGAAGTTTGGGGTTATTACGTGATTTGTAATTCGTATTTTATATTTTTTCTTGGATTTTTTAAGTGAAATTTGTTCAAGTACCTAAGTACCTATAACTTAATTTTTTAATATGTTTTTTTGGACACTTAAAGTGATGCTATTTTTAAGAAGAAGATAAGTGATTTAAGGGAAACTGAAGTGATGACATATTATTTCATCAATTCCAATAAAACACAACTATATAGTCTACATAAATATTTAGTTTATACAGTATATCTATAGGTAATAATAAGTATTTTTACAATGACTTTATATGACAATGAAATATAGGCAGAAAATTATAAAATCACTTAAATCATACAAACTTTACTGTAAAAATAATAGTAAAAAACTGAACTAAATTAGTTGATCTGAGTGTAAAAATACTTTTGCCGTTATAAAAAAAACTTTTGCCCCTTGAAGTGATCACGTTTTACCATTATTTTTCCAAGAACTTTTAAACATTCGATGGGCATGAAAATTTGCACAGTTTCTCTATGTATTTCATGTAAACAAAAACAAAAAATGTAAATTGCTTTATGTAGCTTCTAATTTTTACTATGCGATAAAAAAAGTCATTGTAAAAAAATACTCATGACCAATACTGTATCTTCTTCTGGAAAATATGCTCATATTAAAAATCCAAAAAAAAAACATGTTAAAAAATTAAATTACATATTAAGTACTTGGAAAGATTTCTCTGAAAAAATACGACATTACAAGACAAATCAAGAAAAAATATGAAATCTAATTACAAAAACACATCATATCCTGAAACTTAAATTCATATGATACCTACTTTGACACCAAAATAGCTGGTAAACTTATACTGAGTAAGTGAATAAATAAAAATGCTCATATCACACTGAGAAGAAGCGCTAATTCTGAAGGCACTATAATAAATAAAAATAACACAAATAACATTAAGGATTAGTTACAATAAAGATTATAAGCTGGAAATAGAAGATAAATCAAAAAATTTATCAAGAGCGACGGAAATCAAATAACATAGGTACATATACATAAGTAATATATATACCTACATATTTTATTAATGATATGGACTTATCTGAAGGAAGAATAATGAGAAAAATGTTCCGGCTAAAGCGAATTAATAGTGAATTTAAGTAAGGTTGCAGGTTGCACCATCTTTGCATATACGGTTAAGGTTACGCGCAGACAGAAAGCGGAGCTGAGTTGAACTGAAATTATATAAGTACCTACCAATCAGCTCAGCAAGAATATATTCGACTGCGCACATAGAAAGCGGAGCTTATTCTTTGAGTGAAATGAAGTGAAGTGAAGCTAGTGCTGTTATGATACGGTATTAATTTCATGATTAATTTCGTTATTAAAAAGAGATAACAAGTATGCTTTGCGGAAAAATCAACTAGAAAGAAAGAGAGATATGACTAACACTTATTTCAGTATTAATACTGAAAATGTCAAAAAATAACTCTCCCAATTCTCCAAATTCCAATATCCTTCCAATAATCATGAAATTAATCATGAAATTTGAACATTAATATTATTTTTGTGTTGCCATCGTGTTTAGACATTTTTCATAGTTTAATATTATGTTTAAACGAGTGTGACTTGTCTAATTATTTATTTCTAATTTTTTTCAGTGAGTGCAAAAAAATAAATAGAAAAGAAATAATAATCACGAATATTCATTTACTAAATTATTTAATTGCCATTTACTTTAAACAGAGATACAGGCAACACAACTTTAAGAAAATGTCAGCTGATTTTGATAGTGTGTCTCTGTTACTCAAATCTGTTGTCTCTTTCTATAAGTACTTAAAATTTCCAATAGTATTAATACCGTATCATAACAGCTTAATTAATTCTTCCATTTTCACTCTCACTGTACACTTTAGCAATGTTAAATTTAATAAATAAGAAATTAATTTGTTAATAACATAATATATATGAATTTTTTATGAATATTAATTTGTGAACTATAAAATTGAATTTTAATATTAGAAAGTGAAGTTTTATAAGGAATAATTAAAAAAAGTAAAAACAAACTGTGTGAGCAAAACGTATGTACTTTTAAAGTTGAAGTTTATTTAAGTATTTAGTTTATTAATTTATATAATATAATATACTAATTATGATGAACTGTGCAGTAAGTTCTTGTGAAAATTATACAAATAAAAAAACGATCATCCATCAGCGATAGAATTTAAATATCGTCTGCGATCGTTTGTTTTGGGTAACTTTATATAGTAATTTAGTATAAATGTTCGTGATTGTCCTTTCTAATTATAGTTATCACAGATTTGAAGTAAGTTTTTTGGTGGTAGATGCATAAATATAAATGGGAAAATAATACTAATTATAAATCACAAATTTTCTACCATAATCTTTTCCAAATTTCACAGGAAGATCAGACAGTACCTTGCAAATAAGTGTTGATTCAAACACCGAACATTTAGAATCTAATGAAAAAATTCTTTCAACAGGATTATTTTCCAGTATTTTTCAAAAAGATAATGGACCAAAGAAAGTTTCTGTTAATTCAACAGACGAAGAAGATGAATGCATTACATTGGTGGAAAATTCGAAAAATGTTCCAAACGCAGATGACGACGAGTTCCATGAAGACGCATTAGAATATTTGGCCGGATTTATAGCCAAAAAATTACAGCTGAATAATGATTATGTATATAAACAACGAGAATGTAGTGCGTTTTCATGGATAGATGTAATAAGTGAGGGTGGACTTATAAAGCCTAAAGGAACATTTTTTAAATAATTTAAAAACTCTTGAAAAAATTTTCAATGAAGAAAATACAAATTCTTTAAGTATTTGTAGTGGATATATGGACAAGTTGTTAAATAAATCTATATTGGTTCCATTAGACAATAAGATTAAAACATTGTTCTTTAGATGTAGGCTATATTTTCGTATAAGAAAATTAAATAGATCATTAACATATAATTTTTCAAAAAATAAAAAATAAATAAAAACTTGTACATAATTTAACATTGTATTTTATTTTTATTTCCACGTAAAATGGTTATTATCTACAAATTTATTTTTC
This sequence comes from Bombylius major, assembly GCA_932526495.1. Taxonomy (NCBI): domain Eukaryota; kingdom Metazoa; phylum Arthropoda; class Insecta; order Diptera; family Bombyliidae; genus Bombylius; species Bombylius major. The sequence continues at coordinate 23,026,282 of OW052043.1, forward strand.
AAATGTCGTTTTCAAATATTTCAACTAAATGACGTCATATCATGAGAGAAGAGAGCGATGCCCATCAGAACATACCTTATTGTGTTCTCAATTTATCTTGCACTTTAGTTTTTACAATCAGCAACTGAATCTGCTGATCGAAACAAACAATAAGCAACTGCAGAAATCAGCAGCCGAAAAAACAGCGCCGATAAGTTCAGTTACGTAGTTGGTGTGCGCACATAAGCTGCTTATATAGTATTGATTCCAATACATTGCGTGTTTGTTTGTTTCATTCTAAGCTGATAAGTTCAGTTCAGCTCAGCTCCGCTTTCTGTCTGCGCGTAACCTAAGACTAGGGAGCTGAAATTCAGCCAGAATATTCCGTCAAGGGTCTAACATTGCATAAACTTTCAATGGTGTAAATCCGTCCACTATATAGAGCAAAGGTCATAGGGTAAAATACAAAAAAAGTTATTTTTAGACAAAAAACATGGGGCCCTCCTTAGTTCATACATTGGTCTTTGATCAATTTCTTGAACTGTTTTCTGACCTATTGCATTTTAATTGACTTAAATCGGTTCATTACAGTCCGAGATATGAGAGTTCAAAGTTGGCAAGTCACTTTTTTTATACAACTTTCCAACTTTGAACTCCTATATGCTGGAGAAAATCGCCAACCATGATCACAAAATCGCCTCGCCTCGCCTCGAATGTGTCGATTGGCGATAATATTGCCATACGCGATAGGGGCCATTATTGTTCTAAACTTAGTTCTATACTCTACTCACAAAGTTTTTTCAGTTCAGGTCTTGTGGAAGACTTCGTTTTTATCCAGTGTCATTACATTCAATACTTTCAATTACTTCAATAGTAGTATACCAAGCTTCTCATACCCCAATCTATTATATGTGCAATGAGACGGTGGAAAAAAGTGCCGGTGATGAAATCCAGAAACACATTTATGTAATTACTCAAAGAAGAAACAAGACAAAATATGTCCATAAGACCTGCAGTGAAGAAACTTGTTGGATAGAATATATATACTATTATACTATAGTATAATACGATTCCTCAACTTTTTGGTTCAAGGTATAAAAAAATTGCGTATAATGTGTGGTGAAAATGTCGTGAAATTCACTATAGGCAATGAGAATCAGTTGGTTAGGAATAGGATATGTGTACACGTACAGGATTAGCAACTGAATAATGCCTAAAATAGTTTGTGGAAGAAAAAGACCTCAAAAAATGCGAAGACCTCCGAAAAATGAGCTCGTGCATGGAAAGCCAACTTAGCTAAAGATCGAATAGTCTGAAATTCAATATATGGTCCATCGAGGACTATTTATAGACACACAATTTATATTTATATGTACATATATAAATGCATTTAGAAATTCTAGGCATATCTTCTTCTTATTTTTAAACAATTCCACTTCTACATCCGCATACACATTTAATTATGTTACAGGAAGTATAATATATGTAATATATTATATGTTATAAAATAATGAACACAATTCGATCTAACCATATTTCTTTTAAGTTGGCATACGGGCATACCCAACTTTTGTTGAACAAAAACGATATTTTAGTATATAATACATGTTTTTTGGTCCATATGCATTGAAAATGAAAACTTCCTTTATTTACATTTCACTTCAAAATAAAAAAATTAAATTAAAAATAAAGATCTTTTTTTTTTTGTTATCCTTCGTATTTTATTTTTACACAAAAAATTTAGGTACATATTTACATTTACTTATGTACATTTAAATATGATATGAGTGAGATATATACATCATTATGTATGTTTTTTTTGTGTGTTTTATTTCTATTGTTAATTCTGATCTCCTGATTCATTACAAAATTGGAAGATTATATTCCGGTATTTCTACGTAATGTTATTCCGTAAAAGAGATATATATGTATTTGTTTTTTCAAGCAACAAATCGTTAATTACACATATACTTATATATACATAAACCAAACAAGCACAATGCTTGAAAGGATATCATATTTTAAAAAATCATACTTTTTCTTAAATTTTCATATTGACATTAAACACAAGAACACAATGTTTCAATTTTTTATAGTGAATCAGCATCAGGAGATCAACATGCCTAATATAGAACGATTCAAAAAAGATGGCACAGGTTCGCGCATGTCTTACATGTGTTAGTGATCTTCTTTTGTATACATATACGAAGGAAGAAACCTCTTTCTTAGAATTTACAAAAACAAAAATGCATGTGTGTAAGTATCTTTTCTTCTGCGCATATGTTTCTCTAGTATAATACGAAATGCCATCTTTTTTAAATCGTACTATAGTAATATTTCATTTTATTTTGCCTTACAAATATCTTGTGCATCAAAATACAAAGAAAAAAATTCTATAAAATAAAATATAAAAATTTCATTCACGTCTTTCTTTTTCGAGAAGTTGCCTCAAATAATCAAAAAATTTAAAAATAATTTCAAATAAAGGGTGCTTTTTAACACCTTTATATGTATAGTATGATATAGCTCGATTTAAAAAAGATGCCAAATCGTATTATATAGTACGATTTAAAAAAGATGGCATTTCGTATTATACTAGAAAACTATGAGCAGAAGAAAAGATATACTTACACACACGCATTTTTGTTGTTGTAAATTCAAAACCTACTACAATAAAAGCCTCGAACAAGAGTTTTGTATGTATTAGTTAGAAGTGCCATGTTTTGTTTTGACATTTTAGTTTCTTATGGGTTTCTTAATAAGAGTGGTGGAATATTAGTGTAAAGAAATAGTGTTTTAATTAAATATTTTTGGTTTTTTAAATAAAATATGGTTTATAAAAGTTTTAAAATATAATAAATTAACAGTGTTACAATTTTTAAAGTGCACAATAGTCAAAAAAATAAAATAAAAAGGTGGAAAATATTGTGCGTTCTTACCTACTTGTAAGAGAAAAAATTGAAGTATGACTATACCTATGATGAGGTTATATTATATGTAATAAAGTGAATAAATTGATTTGATTTAATAGAATTTAATTTATAAGTTATCACAAATTGTCTATTTGCCTTCATTACACAATAAAGATTATGTACCAAATTATTTACTTTTTCATAGACTTTTTTTATATAAATTTTTGTGATTATGTTATGATGTCAGAAATTGATTTGATTCAATAATTTAACAATTAATATAAACTTATAAATAAAATATAATTAAATTAAATCAATTTGTTCTGTATTTCCTTCACTTTATTTATTTTTTTCATATATTTGTGTTTACATTTCATTTCAATTTATTCACTTTTATAATATAACCTCACCAATGTAGTCATTTGTCACATGTCAATATATAGGTATAGAAGAAAAAAGTTTATATGTATTATTTATTATTCTTCAAACTTTAATTATTTATATAAATACATAGGTATATGTATCAGAATTATTATAAATTAAATTTTATAAAATCAAATCAATTTATTCACTTTATTACAAATAATATAACCTCACCATAGGTATGTACTATGTAGTTATACTTTAATTTTTTCTCTTACAAGTAGGTAAGAAGGCACAATATTTTTCACCTTTTTATTTTATTTTTTGACTATTGTGCACTTTAAAAATTATAACACTGTTAATTTATTATATTTCAAAACTTTTATAAACCATATTTTATTAAAAAAAACCAAAAATATTTAATTAGAACACTATTTCTTTACACTAATATTTGTACTACCAGTACTGAACGTTTTGACGTTTCAACACTTTTATCGTGTTTGATTGTGTTAGTGCAGAAAGCCACAGGGAGGCTTGTGATATAGAGGGTTTTGTGTAAATTCTAAGAAAGAGGTTTCCTCCTTCGTATATGTATACAGAAGAAGATCACTAACACATGTAAGACATGCGCGAACCTGTGCCATCTTTTTTGAATCGTACTATACTAGAAAACTATGAGCAGAAGAAAAGATATACATACTTACACACATGCATTTTTGTTGTTGTAAATTCTAAGAAAGGGATTGGTACGCACGGGCAATTTTTTGTTTTTGCAGAAAAAAGACAATTTTTTCCTACCGATTTTGAACTATAGTATTTTTATTTATGGATGTCAGTACAGGCAAGATAGGCATACTTTTTTATATTCTTTTACATTTCGTTTGTATAAATCTGTCTCGTATGTGGGGTGATCAGATCTCAATTTCAATCGAGGGAAATCATTTAAATTAAATATTACCAAGGGCAACAAACTCATCGGGTACTGCCTCCATAAGCACAATACTGACTTCCATAAATAAAAATACTATAGGGCTTTGAATTGGGGTGTAGGTATATGTAAAACTCTCCAATACTCCAATGGAGAAATAGGTGGTTTCAAAGTCCTAGCTCAAAGGGGTCAAATTTAAGTTATAGCTCAAAGTTCGAATATATACAAATGTATACGATCTCCAGGCCATCCTACGATTAAACTAGTCTAATGGAGTGAAAAATGTGTGTTTGTATAATATGTAAGTATTTTTATTGTACTTTCAAAAGTATGAAATTTGGAAGATAATCTTCCAGAAGAAAGGAAAGCGATATCTTCCACGCGAAATTTTTATCGTCTTTCTCTCGTATTTCTATTGCTGAAGCGATTTCATATGGACGAGAAAAAGGCGATAAGAATTCAATTCGTTTTGCTGATAAGAAGAAGCGGAAGATATGTATTTTTCTTCTATCTTCCTTCAGATAAAAAAGCAATACAATGTAGCAGGTATGTTATAAAGACGATAAATGTTACTGTTTGTTTCATCTTCTTGACGATAAAAGGATGATGAATATAATATTTTCCTTTTCTTTTCAGAACGACGACAAGTATATAAAATTGTTGTTTTAAATTGTTGTTGTTTAAAGTAATTACAATATATGTAATTTATAGTACAAAGTGTTTTTTTAAGTGTGTTTTTTAAAAAGTGAAATTTAAAATTAAAAAACTTTTAGCATTTCAAAACGAGGTTTAAATATAAATTCAAGGTAAGTGGAAAATTATATATTTATTTATCAGACTACTACTAGCGATAAGAATGCGAATCGCCTTGGGGATAAGAATACGTAACGCTTCACTGACAGAAAAGCAATACTCCTCCGCGACACTTTTTCAATTCGTCTTTTTATCTTCCTAGTGATTCGAATTCCTATATCTTCTGCTCGTTTCTTGTAATTATCTTCTTGACGTATCGCCGACGATAATCAACGTGCGCGAGAAGAATACGATATCGCAGAAGATAGAGATATCTTCCAAGGCGAAACGTATTCTAATCGCGGAAGAAAAGAATTGTTTACTGGGTTTAATTTTATATACATTCTTTTAGACAAAAATTAGCCAAGTCTAGCAATTATTATATACATACCTACCTACACGTTTTTTGGTCTATATTCATAAAAGTGGGAACATCTTTTATTTACATTTCACTTTAAAATTTAAAAATTATCTTTTTTTTTCTTGCCATGCGTACTCTTACCACTATTTAAGTAAATAAGTAAATAGTAAATATACCTACTTAGAAGTAAAGTGTGTGTGTGTCTGACAAGAACTCATTTTCATAACTCTTCTTCTGATATGTATATACAGGGTGTCCAGTTTAAAGCCTAGTTTGCTGCTTGGTATAAATTTATCCACTCAAAAATTACAATTTCTGTGGATGAATTAAGCTTTTTATGCAGATTTAGTAGACTAGTATAGAGTATATATTGTTTACATTTCATAATTTCTTACAAAAACTTTTTAATAGCCTAGACAAACACGTAGTATGGATACCATGGTACCAATACCATGGTTTCAACAATACCACGAAAATTCCGACCCCTGAAAGACATGTAGTATCTTTACCATGTATAGCTAGATGACATTTGTGTAAATAATATTCAAACAATTGAAAAATTAGAAAACTTTAACGTTGCTTTGCGTGCTTTATCCAAAGCGAACGATTGTTCACACAATTCTAATTTAAAATTGTGAAATGCAATTATTATTTTCCACTTCTAAAAACAAAACAAAAAAAATTTAGAAAAAAAAACATTATGGCTGTCATTAATGTCAAGAATTTAGGTTAGCTGTTCACGCATGACGCTAACAACAGTTTTCACTTTGGTTTTAACATCTAGATGGCGGTGATTTCGATAAATTCTTGCAATACCACAGTAATACTACGAAAAATAACGTAATATCAATATCCTCTATATACCACGTAATTTTCGTGGTTTATAAAGCAAATTTGGTGACACACAGGTGATATTTGCGTGCACCATGGTATTGAAATTTCGTAGTATCAAAAACCTATGTCTGTCTCCCCTATAAGAAGCAGAAAATGAATGAAATTTCCACACACACAATACCAAAAAATGACTCCACATGATAAATGTCAATTTTCATCCACCGAAAAATTGAAATTCTAATTCTAGGTGGATGAAAAAAAAAACGAAAAATCTACAAATGATCAATGTCGCCATCTACACTACAAGTGAAGAATGTAAAAAATTTAAATTTTTATTCCAATTTTCAGACCGAACAGCATACTATTTTGCTGATCTGAATTTAGACCACGATTTATCCATCATTTAGACTATTTTTTTTACATATAGTTAACACATAAGGTGTTAAAAAATTTAATCATAGATAAGTCTCGTCGAAACAGGCGAATAAACGTGTGATAAGAGAGGGGGTAAAATCAACGGTTTTTGGGATGGACGGATGGTTGAACATGTTTGCGGCTTTTTTCGTGAACACCTGTAGTTCCGCTAGTAGTTTATATAAGCATGATATCTCTTCAGCCCCCTTTTTTAAAAAGTTATTAGCGATCAAAGTTAAATTTTTTTTGCAATTTAAGCATATATAATATCACCGGGTTTTTTTAATCATTCTAAATGTCCAAAATTACTTGGTTTTTACACGATTCTTTCATCCACATTATTGTTCTATAAATAGGTATTTCTTTGCTTTTTGATTATCATTGCAATCTAAGTATATCACCGAACACACGAAATCCATACTTACTAATGACAAAAGAAGAATTATAGCTCAAAATATGTATGTATGTACTATGTATGTAGTATGTAGATAGGACAAAATATTCATTTTTCTGAAAAAACACAAAACTGGCGGTACCATATACATAACTGTTATATACATACATACATACATACATATAATATACATTTTATATGAGAAAATCGTAATTCTTTGACCCAACCAAATATTTGTTGAAGTGTTTTCACGGTTATCCTCGAGGATATGATCATATCCTGTATCTATGTACAAATACTATCTAGTATCTACAATAGTTTTCAAGATTAAATTAAATCTAAAACAATTTTCATACATTTACAAGTGCGAACTGAATTTGATTTAAATTTCAATTTTAAAGATATACTTACATGTGTCAACTATAAAAACTAATAATTTTATACCAGAAAATTTATCAAATTATTCTCTTTAGTAATATTCTACGATACCTACTTCTATATTTCTTTTAGTTTTCAAGATAAAATACAAAATGCTATCAAAAACGTGAATGTTTCATACAATATTTTACATTCACAAATCACAGGGCAAACATTCAGTTTCAAAGCCTGAGCCGGAATGTGTAGCTGTAGTATGTAATACTTGTAGTACTACGAGCTGTCAAAAGTACTACACTTTATTTGTCATATGACGCATCACAATGTGTTGTGTCAAAACCTACTATAATAAAAGCCTGGCTGCTGCTGTCTGACTGCTGTTACTAACACAATATGTAAAAAAATAGAAGATATACTGGCCCTTATTCTGAGAAGCGCATCACTTGTGATAAGAAGCGTAAGTAGTGATCACTTCGATTCAAGAATGGTATTCTGAGATTCACGTGATACGATGATTTCATCGTAACTACGAAGTGATAGAATTATGAACTACAAACGGTAACATTTCCGTTTGACGTTTGATAAATTTGAATGTGCAGGTTTATGCGTAATTCGCTTTTAATACGGATTTTGGTTTACTCCCATTTTATGTGATATAAACTCGATAATTCGGATTTTGGCTTAAGCCCAATTTATTTGGATTCTAATTTTTATGGCGAGAGTGAAGCTGTCACATTCTTCTTTTTTTTGTATGAAAGAAGAAGATTATGTATACTATACGTGTACAAAAGTATCAACGTTTGCATGTATTATTTTAATCCCAATTTACCGTTTATAGCGTACTCCCAATTTAATCCAAAATCGGATTATTTTTTTGTCGTATAAAAGGAGGGAAATAATGAATGAATTATTTTTAAATTATATATATTTATTTGAATTATACCTTATAAAAAAAAATTATTCAGTTCTTTTACTTAAACCTGAATCATTCATGTGAAGCTGTTACTTGCAACAAAAAATGTTGTTGTTGTAATTTTATTTAAACTATTTATATTTATTTTAAAAAATTATTCAAAAAGTAAAAAAAAACAATACAAAATTATATAATCAATTATATTTCTCACATAACTTTTGTTTAATTCCATTTTCAAATAGCTATCACCTATAATTTTTACGTAATTAAAGTATCACAAAAACCGGAGAAGTAACAGCTTCACACGAATGTCAGAATACCAAAAAAAGTGACAACTATCACTTTTTCGATATTTATCACCTAATTCGCAAGTGGTAATACCACACTAGTAAAATCGCTTCGTATCACAAGTGATGCGCTTCTCAGAATAAGGGCCACTAATTAGTTGTATACTTAAGTTGTTGGTTTAGCTGTCATTAGTGCAGAAAGCCAGTTCAGGGCTTTGTATATATAGATGGTTTTGGTTGTGTGTAGCTCTGCCGTACAAAGGCTAATCGCGTCAATTACATTTTCACTCATTTTGACTTAGATATATTTATGATATAATATATAGTTATACATATGAACTAGTGGAAAAATTAAATTATATATATAATATATAATATATAGACATATTTTTTAATAGAGAATTTTTCCTTCAGTTCATATATATAACTATATATCTACCGTACAAAGGACAATCGCGTCAATTACATTTTCACTCATTTTGACTTAGATATATTTATGATATAATATATAGTTATACATATGAACTAGTGAAAAAATTAAATTATATATATAATATATAATATATAGACATATTTTTTAATAGAGAATTTTTCCTTCAGTTCATATATATAACTATATATTATATCATAAATATATTTAACTCAAAATGAGTGAAAATGTAATTGACGCGATTGTCCTTTGTACGGCAGATATTATATCATAAATATATTTAACTCAAAATGAGTGAAAATGTAATTGACGCGATTAGCCTTTGTACGGCAGAAGTGCAACCCCACGCTACAACTACATACATACTACTTTACAGCTATACACATTCTGGCTCAGGCTTAATATTGAAAAGTTTCTTATGTTATAGATTTTTGGCTCAATGCACCAAAAGAATTGTTGAAATTTCTAAACTTGAAATAAATTAAAAATTTCTTTATGCAGTCAGATGAAAAAAATTGTGGTATCAAAAGAAATTGTATTAATCAAAACCAATAATACGAAGGATAAGTGGTTCTTAACCAAAAGATAAAAATTAAATTGTACTTATGTTATCTCTGCCGTACAAAGGCTAATCGCGTCAATTACATTTTCACTCATTTTGAGTTAAATATATTTATGATATAATATCTACCGTACAAAGGACAATCGCGTCAATTACATTTTCACTCATTTTGACTTAGATATATTTATGATATAATATATAGTTATACATATCTGCCGTACAAAGGACAATCGCGTCAATTACATTTTCACTCATTTTGAGTTAAATATATTTATGATATAATATATAGTTATATATATGAACTGAAGAAAAAATTCTCTATTAAAAAATATGTCTATATATTATATATTATATATATAATTTAATTTTTTCACTAGTTCATATGTATAACTATATATTATATCATAAATATATCTAAGTCAAAATGAGTGAAAATGTAATTGACGCGATTGTCCTTTGTACGGTAGATATGAACTAGTGAAAAAATTAAATTATATATATAATATATAATATATAGACATATTTTTTAATAGAGAATTTTTCCTTCAGTTCATATATATAACTATATATTATATCATAAATATATTTAACTCAAAATGAGTGAAAATGTAATTGACGCGATTGTCCTTTGTTTGGCAGATATATAGTTATATATATGAACTGAAGGAAAAATTCTCTATTAAAAAATATGTCTATATATTATATATTATATATATAATTTAATTTTTCCACTAGTTCATATGTATAACTATATATCTGCCGTACAAAGGACAATCGCGTCAATTACATTTTCACTCATTTTGAGTTAAATATATTTATGATATAATATATAGTTATATATATGAACTGAAGGAAAAATTCTCTATTAAAAAATATGTCTATATATTATATATTATATATATAATTTAATTTTTTCACTAGTTCATATGTATAACTATATATTATATCATAAATATATCTAAGTCAAAATGAGTGAAAATGTAATTGACGCGATTGTCCTTTGTACGGCAGATATTATGTCACAAATATAATATATCTAAGTCAAAATGAGTGAAAATGTAATTGACGCGATTAGCCTTTGTACGGTAGATCTGATGCTTGTAAATGTGAGGGGGAGCTAAAATTTCTTGGATTTGTGTATCAGATATTTAAAAGTAAGAGTTTTTCCAAAAATCACGAAGTCATCTTTTTTAAACATTTGGTTTTGTATAAATAAGTTTTCAATTCTCCTGCATATTTCTTTTAAATCAAACTAATTGTAAATTAATGTTCTGCAATCTGAAGTTGCTTTGCTTGTTGTTTTTGTTTGTTTTGATCAGTATTCGGTAGGCATCTGCTGTTGATGCTGATAGGCTGATAATGACTGAGTACTGAGTAGTAATACTAATAACTACTGAAGAATGGAAAATTTTATAAGTAAGAATTTGGTGTGAAAATTCTATTATGGGACAAGGAAAATAAATAACAGGATATAATATAACTAATTAAAAACAAGTTATAGTTTGAACCAAAAGAGATGAAGTTTCGTATTGTACTACGTTGGCATGCGCAGAAGAAAAGATACTTATACACATGCGTTTTTGTTGTTGTAAATTCTAATAAACAGGTTTCTTCTTTCGTATATGTATACACAAGAAGATCACTACGGCATATAAAACATGCGCAATGAACCTTCCTTACCTTCCATTGAAATAATTTCAGCTATATTAATTCAGGATTATTTTTTGTTCTTTATGTGCAGTGTGCACTCTAAATTTAAAGTTCAGTTCACTTCAGCTCAGCTCCGCTCTCTGTCTGCGTGCAGCCTAAATAAATAGACTGTATTTCATCAGATCTTCGGGCGGCTAAGTTTCCATCAGAGGTGAAGCAAACGAAATGTGTTTGTAATGTTTAAGATATATCTAACTGTAACTACGGACTAAAAAATAGTTGTGACCGGTGGTAGTCATACATTTTTAAAACTTTTTCAAACCCATAGTCGGATGTGGTCATGTCGGTTGCTCATCGCTCTCTATATGCTTTCAATATGTCATTTTGGTTGGGCTATTCCTTATGGAAACAGCGACATCACCATTTTCTTCCATAAATACAGTGGTGGGCATAAGTATTTTTACAATGACTTTTTTTTATCGTAGTAAAAACTAAAAGCTACATAACTTTTTTATTTTCCAATGAATCATTTTACTTATTTTTTCATTTGTTTGCATCAAATGCCTAGAAAGACTGTAAAAATTTGCATGCCCAGATGTTCAATAGTTCTTGGAAAAATAACGGTATAACGTGATCACTTAATGGGGCAAAAGTATTTTTACAAAAAACGAAATTAAATTAAGTTCAGTTTTGGACTATTATTTTTACAACAAAGTTGGTGATTTGGTGAATTATAGTTTTCTGCTATAATTCGAAAATTTTCTTATCCAAATCGATAGAAAAGCCTTTGAATTTTCAATTTCAATAAATATTTTTTCAAATTACATTATTTTTTTTTAATAATATAATACTTAAAGTCAAAAATTCACATTTCACCTATTATAGGACAGTTGGTGCCTATTGCCGGACGAAATGGCTTCTAATACCGGACAGTACTAAAATGAAGTGTTTAAACATGAAAGTTGATAATATTGATAAAGAAAACAGATAGAAAAGTGTTAATAATAAAAAATTATAGATTTATTTAACAAAAAGAAGATTTAAAAAACATTTTTATGAACAGATAATTTTAAAAAATATATAGGTATACCTACATATGTATGTATTAACAAAAAGTAGGATTCAATACAAAAAAAGGACCTCTATTATTGATTATAAAACCAATAAAAAATAAAATATAATAGGTATTAATGTTTCTTGCAAATAAAGCACAAAACTACTTCTGGATACGTGGAAGTAGATTTTGAAATCCGTACATTTTAAATGATACTAGCTAGGACAACAATCGCATCCTTTATTTTATGGTTGGTTGGTTGGTTGACGTGGCGGTCTGAAGACCCAATTAGCATATAGTGCCGTTTTGATACAACACACCGACACACCTCTCAGTTGTTAGTCAAAGGGTTGTAAGCCCTTCTGTCATACATGCACCTACAGTTTAAAGTGGAGTGCGAACCACTAAATTCGTTGGTAGAGAACGAATTTTTATTCGTATGACAGGGCTTGGTACTAATATTCCTTGTAGTTTTTGTGGACTTAGCTTATGGTCTCGAAGCAAAGCCACCAAACTAATTAGTACCAAGCACTTATACCCAACTCAAAGTGAATTGGTACTCATTCAAAGCTGAGTGAACTCAGGCGGACTCGAACCCGAGACCTTCAGTATCAGAAGCCAACACTCTACCGCTTCGTCCACTGCCCGCCTTCCTTTATTTTATATATAGTTTTGTTTTTTTTCTTTCCATTTTCAAAATACACCAGTGTCCGATAATCAGAAATTGCACAAAAGAATGCTCCTTTCACCGGACACCATAATATATAATATTATTGTAAAAATTAAAATTTTTGAGTTATTTTTTAAATTTTCTGCTTACATAATTGCACTAAATCACTATTTTAATTAAAATATCTTCAAATTTTTATTTTAAAACATTACAAAGCCTTTTTTTCAAACCACCGTTTCTTTAGCAAAAAATAAAAATTTAGACTATGACACGAAACGTCTTCATTCATCAACATGCAGAACATAAGTGACAAATTCTACATAAAAAGTGAATACATCAAAATGAAGTAGAGGATTTTGGCTACATTATAGACTTTTTTTCTTTCTAATAGTTAATACAGAAGTGCAAAAATTTTTTCTTTATATTTCATGGATCCACTACCCTACATAACATAGTATGTTATGTTATGTTGCACTTATACCGTTATACCTAACTCAAATTAGTCGGTACACACTCAAAGCGAGTCATCTTGGGCGGATTCGAACACGGCATTTGAGACTTTCAGCATCAGAATTAGAAGTCAGAAACCAGCTTTCTACCGCTTCGGCTACTGTCCACCCTGGAGGCCGGGTAGGTTGTGTGATATTTTTAATTTGAGCTTGAGTACCCTTCAGCGTCAGAAGCCAGCATTCTACTGTTTCCATCACTGCATGCCTGGTTAGGCTATTAGACATGGGGAATGTATATTGTACTCGTAGGGTAGTGGAACCATATACCGGACAGCTCCTGTTACCGGACACTATGAAATAAAAACAAAAAATTTGTGTATTTCTGTATTAACTCGTAGAAAGAAAAAAGGTCTATAATATAGCCAAAATCCTCTACTTTATTTTGATGTATTTACTTTTTATGTAAAATTTGTCACTTATGTTCTGCATCTTGATGAATGAAGACGTTTCGTGTCATAGTCTAAATTCTTATTTTTTTCTTAAGAAACGGTGGTTTGGAAAATAAGCTTTGTAGTGTTTTAAAACAAAATTTTGAAGATATTTTGATTAAAATAGTGATTTAGTGCAATTATGTAAGCAGAAAATTTAAAAATAACTCAAAAATTTTAATTTTTACAATAATATCATGGTGTCCGGTGAAAGGAGCATTCTTTTAGGCAATTTCTTATTATCGGACACTGGTGTCCGGTATTAGGCTCCAGCAATTCATTTACCGGACACATACTTTTATCCCTATTTTAAGTTCGATTTCTGCCGATTTTTTAGAAAATTATATCCTGAATGTATTTTGAAAATGAAAAGAAAAAAAACAAAACTATATCGAAGCCGATTTACAAAAAGCTATTTTTGATATAACAAAAGAAAAATGAAGAACTATAAAATTAATAAAGGATGCGATTGATGTCCTGATTTCAAAAACTACTTCCACGTATCCAGAAGTAGTTTTAAGTGCTTTATTTGCAAGAAACATTAAGACCTATTATATTTTATTTTTAATTAGTTTTATAATCAATAATATAGGTCCTTTTTTTTTTGATTGAATCCTACTTTTTGTTAATACATTTATATAGGTAGGTACATATATTTTTTTTTAATTTTTGTTCAATTTAAGTTTCATAAAAATGTTTCTTAATTTTTTTTGGTCAATAAATCTATAATTTCTTATTATTAACATTTTTCTATCTGTTTTCTTTATCAATATTATCAACTTTCAAGTTTAAACACTTCATTTCAGTACTGTCCGATATTAGGAACCATTTCGTCCGGCAATAGGCACCAACTGTCCGATAATAGGTGAAATGTGAATTTTTGACTTTAAGTACTATTATTAAAAAAATAGGAATGTAATTTGAAAAAAGATTTATTGAAATTGAAAATTTAAAGGCTTTTCTATCGATTTGAAAAAGAAAATTTTCGAATACAATTATATTTCTTTGTGTAATAAGAAATTCATTTGGCAAAGTCTCTTAAGTGTCCGGTATATGGGTCTTTTACCCTATATGGTTTATCAGTTTATCTCAACATATTGATTTTCGTCTATGTACCTCTTAGAACTTTTGTTTTTTTGACATACTTACATATAAATTTTAAAATTCAATTTGGATTTATGATTAGCCATCTGAACGCACACGCACATTATCATATGAACTACATAAATATGTGTAAATAAATTTAATATTAATATTAATATACCTACATACAAGAATTGAGTTTTTTTTCTTTTTCGTTTTGAAAGTGGTATAAGTCCATTTCTGGACATTATTATTATGTCCCACAATGTTTCACCAGAAATTAAGCTGTTACGTGGAAGCGCATGGAAACTGAAGTCTGGAATTAAAAAGCTTGAAATAGGTACCTCCAGAAAAAAATGAAAAATAAAACGAGTAGACTTATACCACTTTCGAAAAAAAAATGTTTAATTATGAAAGGGGCGTTACCCATGGAAAACATACAAACAAATTTATTCTAGCATAAAATTTTCAAATTTGTTAACGTGTTAGATAGGGTGGAACAATAAATGTTGCATTTATTTTACAAAACACCTTATTCATACAAAAATAAATTATTATAGGGTCTAAAATAAAATTGCATTCCTTCCAATGAAATATGTTATTTTACATCGTCATTTTTCGTTTTTATTATCCATCACACACGATGCTTATAGATTGATTAATTTAAAATTTAGTATTTGATATATTTTCTTCAAGAATGGATGGATGCCTTAAGTGTTGTTTAAAGAATAAAAAGTGATAGTGGTGTTCTACATTATAAATTTTATAAACTGTAGGGGTAAAAAAAAAAAACAAAAAACAGAAAGAGGAGAAAAAATATAAATAAATTACATATCTACATATGTATGTGTATAATAATTTAAAAATTCCAGTGTAATATAACATATGATACATACGATACAATTTGTAATTAGTATAATAGTATAAACTAAATCGATAGGTAGTGGTGATTTTCCTATAAATTTTTTTGAAAAATAATATTTGTATATTAAAAAAAAACAAAAAAAACAAAGAGCAAGCTTCAACTAAAACAACGTTTTTAATAAATAAAAAAGTTATAATTTAAATAGGTACAATGTTTTATAAAAATGAATGTGTTAGCTTCATATTGACTTGTACTTTAAAAATATTATTCAATTGAAAGTGAAATAATAAATGTTTTATGTACCCGCAGGTAGAAAGCGTTTCTTTATACAGTTCCTGATATCTATATACATAGGTACCTATTAGTAGATATCTGCATAAATGATTTTTTTTTATATGTGAATGGACAAAGACAATTTTGAATGAAAAGAAATTTGTTAATTAATTACCTAACATGAAAGATTAAAATTGTGATATATGTACCTATACTTTTTTTAAATTTTTTGTTTCCACATTTTTAATTTTTTTTTTTTTAATTTTTGTGTAAATTTTGTTCCTTTTTATTTTGATCTTTCATTATTATTATCTATATTTTTTTTTTCGTTTTGAAATGCATACATTATTTACGGATCAAAATACATTTTCAAGACATTACGCTCAATCAGGATATTCTACTACAGGTACACCAAATACAACAATGAATGCAGCAGCACATTATGCATATGATCAATATTCACGGTATACTTATCCAAGTACTGCATATGCTTTAGCAGCATCATCACATCCAAACAAAGAAATTGTTAAACCACCATATTCATATATTGCCCTTATAGCTATGGCAATTCAAAGTGCTCCAGATAAAAAAATTACATTAAATGGAATTTATCAATATATTATGGAAAGATTTCCATATTACCGAGATAATAAACAAGGCTGGCAAAATTCAATTCGACATAATCTTAGTCTAAATGAATGTTTTGTTAAAATAGCTAGGGATGATAAAAAACCAGGAAAAGGTAGTTATTGGACATTAGATCCAGATTCTTATAATATGTTTGATAATGGATCATTTCTAAGGCGACGAAGAAGATTTAAGAAAAAAGATGCTTTGAAAGAAAAAGAAGAAGCTTTAAAAAGACAGTCTCTTACTTTAGAAGAAAAACTAGTAGACATCAAACCAGTAAAATTAATCTCAAGTGGATTCTTAGATTCTAAACAATATTTTAAGAAAGAGCCTGGAATTGATGTATCACCATGTTTAGCGAAGGATAATTTCACTACTACAGTATTAAATTCCTGTCATGATAGCATCGCATCACAAATCAATCATATTACAAGCTCAGTCGAGCATGGATTTACCGTAGATTCATTAATGAATGTATATAATCCAAGGATCCATCACACTAGTTATTCTTATCATCTAAATGAAGACAATTTAATAAATCCTTCAACTCACCAATTGCGGCATCATCATCATTCTAATCATCATCATCCTCATGGTGGCTGGTATACACCATCAGAAACACCGTCGGAACATTCGACAAATCCAAATACCACAAGCCCTATTATAACAACGTCATTGGGATTTCGTGATATACTTTTCGAACATAATAATCAGCCATATCAAATGGATAATGATAGTCCAAATGGCAGTCTTAATTCATCCAGTCCACCTGCTGTTATAAGTAGTCATCTAACGGGAAATTTGAGCAATTTAGGACACTATCGTCCACATGTTTCTCATTATCAAGACTATGGAATTAAATATAGTATTTAGAAAAAAATATATTTATCAAACGTTAGTGTATAGCGTAAGAAATAATATCTAATGAATGAAAATAAATTAAAAGAAATTTATTATGAAATCAGTATTAAGATATAAGAATAAAAAAAAATGATTATATGAAGATCAGAAATTTTATTTTGTAGTTAAAGTTTATCTGCGATATAATAGGTAATATTTATGTATGTATTTTGTTTAACTTATCAAATGTCGTAACGCGTAAAGGTATTTACTGTAAATTCTTTTGAACAAACGCATTTAGAAATATTTTAGAAAGTTTATATACATATGTATATTTACAATTAGCGCTGAGTGATTTAAAACTTTCTTTTGTAAAAAAAAAACCTTTTATCTTAAAAATTCGAAGAAATTTGATGGTAACGCAAGAGACAAGTTCGTTTGTATTGTAAATGTCTTTCAAGATTGCGAATTGTTAAACAATTTTTTCAACATTAGAAGTATTAATACAGTACAGTGGATGTGGATGAATAAAAAACAATTAAGAAATGGTTTTGTCAGAAGCCTAAAAAGGTTGTATTTACGATTGTTGATTAGATGTAGAGCACGGGACATGCTACAAAAAGCCTGGTCATAAACTTTTTATGATCTATTCTATCTATCTTTTCCTCAAGCAGCTAGGGTAGATGCCCTAATTGGCGGACAAGTAAGGAATTTCTGACTTTGAAACTTTACTGGGAAAAATCTATTTGTTCCCAAGAAAATATGTTTTAGTATTATTAAACTATATTTTGTTTTGTTGAATTTTCAGTCAATTTAAAGCCAAAAATATTTATTTTACTAATAAAAATTTAATAATTACCGAAAGTCTTCGCTTCACCATTTGCCGGACAAAAAGTTCCAATTGGCGGACGGAAATGATCCTATTAGCGGACAATTTGAAAATAACAATTTTAAAATAAATAAACACATTTTTACATTATAATATTTATTAAATATATTAAAAAATATATTTTATAAAAATTAATGCAAAATTCATTCCATTCAGTTGATAACTAAAGCCGAAAAAACCATGAGAACAGTTGAACATCCCAGAAAATAGGTAATCATTATTTAGTATGAAATACGTTTGTCCGCAAATAAAAACATGGTGTTTTTCTTGGTTCCAGTTTGCGAATATGCAATTATTCTTTAATTACTTAATTTTTTTTAAATTTTTTAACGCAAATTCATTTTATTATTTATTATCCTCAATAAAAAATATAAATTAACAATGTAAACTCCAAAATACACTGTACTTATCGATTGGAAAGAACTTCAGCAACTATGAAACACTAACAAGAATATAGCATTGCACACATGTCTGTCCAAATCGAATGATACCACTATACTAATTGCACTTTTATTCATAAATAAACTTCTGTATATACTACAATACAATATCAATACGCTAAATAACAGTATATAAAATCATATAAAAGAAAAAACTCAAAATTTCGACGGCTACAAAGTTTATTATAATAACTTTAATTTCAATTTGTCCGCCAATTGGTTCTGTCCGCCAATAGGAGCATCTACCCTATGCTTTTTGAATTAGTTTGTAAACCGGAAATACTGTAAAGTTTATATTTAAATAAGTTTTTAACTATCAACCAGCTTTAACTATAGTTTTAGAAGATATGTTTAGAGTAACGTTTTAATTCTAATCTAATTGGCTTTTGTAAAATATAAGTATTGTTTTTTCAGTTTTTAATTTCTAAGACTATAGGTATCTACTACTACTAGTACTATAGGCACTATAACCTTATATTGGTCATACCTTTCTTCAGCATATTTCCCCATCTTGTTCGGTCTCTGCCAGCGGTTTCCAATTCCTTATTTTCAGAGTTTTGAGATCATCTACAAATATTTTCTTTGGACTTTTTTTCCTGGAGGCTTCTGAGTTAATATTATTATCTTCATAGGGTTCTTGTCATAATTTGTAGGCATCAAAAATAAAAACTAAAATGTTGAAAACAAAAAAGAAAGAAGGTAAACTAACATTTTCTTGAATACATTTTTTTTAAAACCAAAATTTTAAAGTAAATTTAAACAGGAGAGTGATAGAGAAAACAAAAATCAATCAACATATTTTTAATCTCGATTTTGCTCTTTCTTGCCTTATATCTTTGGTTCTCAACATTCCAAGATTTTTTCTATAGTTCTTCTTCTACTATAAATGTTAAATGTAAATCGATTTTGTTCTTCAAATTCTTATATACGCACCCACATGCTGCTAAAATCTGTAGAGTATTTTATATATTGATTACGTGGAGAGGCAGTATTCACGACGTCTGATGCTGCAGTTTTTCGCAAAAGATCAAGATATGTGAATTGTGATACCCATACCATAAGCGATCATCAAAAAGACTATTGATGGTATAGATGACGACCAAGAAAAACACTGATTAAAGATAATCCATCTTATATGACACAAAGATCGCATAGAAATTATCTAATTGTAAGTATTCCAAAAAAAAAAAAAAAAAAAAAAAAAAAAAAAAAAAAAAAAAAAACATTTTAAACTAATTTCACCACGCTTTGTTATTTGTCTTGATACGATATTTGGAAGCCTCCAATTTTAATGAACAAAATTTATTGAACTGTATTTCGATATATATAGCGCTCTGAGTTTACATATAAAACTCAAACCAGAAAATGTTTTGAAGTTGCTTTTTATATGCAAATTTAGAGCATTCTGTGATTTCCAAGTTGTAACTAAATAAAAGTCGAAATTAAAATTTGTTTATAAGTAAGATCCAATGAAATCCCATTGTAATGATGTGATAAACCATAAACCATCGCAAACCATATCGAAGTAAAAAAAAATGCATACAAAAAACAGAACATGCTGTGTATTTGATGGGACTGGAATGGAATTACTCCTATTGCCTTAAAACAAAACAATTAATTTTTGATTTCAACAAGAATTATTTGAAGGAAGCAATCGAAGAAAAGTGCCCAGAATTAAGAAATCGGTATGTTGTCATGTCATATTGCCTAATACTCCCAATTCACCAGACAAAAAATCATTACATTTCTATTTATTCTAGTTTCCAGAATTTCTTTAATGCGAAGTACATATGGCTGGATGAGACTTTCAATTTGACTGGAAGATGGGGAAAGGTGATTTAAAAAAGCGATAAATATGTACATTTTAAGTATACTAGGAAACCTTTGTTTTTAAATTTCACAAACTTAATTTTTTCTCAAATTCTGAATCAAAAGTCAACTTAGATTTGCAAATGTGGTACATGTTAATTTTTGTAGGGTTATCAAAAAACTGACTATAGGAGCAGGAGATTATGGACGAATAGCGATAATTTCGATAATCAACAGAATTAAGACGAGGCAAGGCGATTTTAGTTTTGTTTCATGTAATTTAACCGACTCCTCCAAATATCATTATCATTGTCCTGGATTTTCTTAGATAATAATTTCCTATATACATATGTACCTACATTACATAATATAATTTTTTACACAGATAGAAGTGGAAAATGAAGAGTGATTTATAGTTTGGTCTATATATGTAGGTATACCAGTGGAATCAATTTTTGTTTTAGGAATAATTTTAGTTGATCAATGTAGGTACCTAGAAACTGAAGAAATCCACGATATTCAAAATATTGACTACGCAAATATGTTTGTTTACCATATGAAAACGATTTAGTATTAATTCATTTATTACATTTATTTATTACCTCTTAAAGTTTAAAATAATTTATAATTATTAATAACTAATTTAAGCGAATATGGCGTTCAATGGCAATACTCAATGGAGAAAAAAAATTGAAGTTCCTGGCCAGCCAAACGAAGATCTTTTAGGAAGTATCTAAGTGGTAACTATACTATTTTTATTTTTGGAAGTCAGTACAGGCAAGATAGGCATACTTTTCTATACTCTTTTACACTTCGTTTGTATAAATCTGTATCGTGTGTGGGGTGATCAGATCTCAATTTCAATCGAGGGAAATCTTTTAAATTAAATATTACCAAGGCAAAAAACTCATCGGGTACTGCCTCCATAAGCACAATACTGACTTCGATATCGATTTATAAATCAAGTATAGTTAATAAGTTAATATTCAGTCAGTCATTCACAACCGGGCAAGAGTGGTACGTCTATATTGGATTTATAAAATTGACTTGATTTATATAAAATTGAGTAGATAAATATGTATAATGTACAGATATTTAATCATATGTGTATGAATATAATAAAAATAGATGTGACTAAATATACATTAAAAAACAAACAAATTCTCCGCAATTCCCCTAATTCTCTTCTTTTTAAAAAATGTAAACAAAAACAAAATTCTAATCTGGCAGCCGTTGGCAAAAGGTAATGAGAAATTTTACTCGATGTATGCCTTCAATTTCTAAAAATTATATACCTACATATTATGTATAGGAGTAAAATTTCTGCAGAGTTTCTATCACACTACCTTTTATTATCGTATATACAATTAGTATTATGGGTGTTACAACGATCACACGTATCGTGTTATTAAAGTTTTGCAATTGTGCAAAAATTTCTCATTATCGGTTTCACTATATACATAATATGTACATAAAATGAGTTATTTTTATCAATGCTCTACAAAGTTAAAAGGACATAGGTTGATAGGTATATCCTTTTACTGTCTTTTTATTTTGCTTAGTGCTGCGCATGTAGAAAACGAAAAAAGTTTTTTAAGGTTATGGAGAAGGGAAAATAAATGTCGATAGACAATGGATTGGATAACCAATTTAAATCTTTGTAGTCAGTCTGTATGTAGAAAGGGAGAGACGCATTAGCTAGAAGAGTGCTTAACACTTCAAGAGTTCCTGTTAATAGGAGATTGACCATGTTTTAATTTTCACTTAGAAGGCGGCTACTATTAATGGATTTTAGTAGAATACCATGATGTACTTTTTAGAAAATATGCACATACAGTCAAATTCTCTCAAGTCAAATCATTAGCTGCCATCAAATTTTCTGCGAGTTAGGAGAATTTTGGAAGAAATTAAGCAAAATATTAAATTTAAATAGTTGATACCTATACCTATTTATTTTCAGTGGGTATTTTGTTAAAAACAAAGAAAAAAGAGGGAATTTAAAGTTAAAGAATATATTACGATATGTTATCTTAAAAAGATTTATTTTTGACTTGAGATTTTGATTGTTTTGAAAAGATATGTGAAAGTTGAATTTATATTATGTCAAATTTTCTAAGCTTTTTTCAGGTTTGTCAAAAACTAACGAAAAAATTGACAAAACTCTATGATGAGCTTCGATTTTATGAACTAAAGAATAAAACATTGCTAAATGCTTTTCGAAACCTTCTAATATAAGCTTTAATGTAGAACGGTTGTGGCTTCGTTCAGAGAACCTATTATGCTGTGCTTCGAATTTAATCCAAAACTAATATATTTATGTATAACCATGAAATAAAGTTAGGGTTTAGGTTTAACCATAAACTAAAATACCCAGATGAGTAAATAGAAAGACAAAAATGATATATGAAAATAGAAATTCTAAAAAGCGTTTTAGAATAAACTTTCATGGTACAAATGATAGGAAATATACTGCCTTATTCTACATCAAGTCATAACTTGTGACCAGTCATAAGTATATTCACCAAACTAGTTTTATGAGCGTCATAGTCAGGTTATGACCATAAAATTCTTTTAACTGTTTTGCTGACCTATTAGCTTTGCTACTAGCATTTTGAACCCAACTTTGAACTTGATTATGACGGTCATAAACTAGTTTGGTGAATATACTTATGACTGGTCACAAGTTATGACTTGATGTAGAATAAGGCAGATAATCAATGTGTGTTGTGAAATGCGATTACGCATATCGAATAAAATTAAAAAATATTGTTTTGCACATTTTGTATGGAAAAAGACAACCGTTAAAATGTGCGTGACGTCACTTATATAATTTAAAGGATTCGAATTTCATAGTTTTTAAATATACATAGGGCAAAATACCCAGTAACGAGCCCTCCTCCAGTAACGAGGTGCTACTCTATACATATATGTGAATTTTTGCTATACATACCTATATTTAAAAAAATATGTTATCTTTGCAATGCGTGGATGGTTTATCATTACAAATTCTTATTTTAAATATAATTTTAATAAATGTAAAGTGCTACCAAAAATGGCATTTTTCTTAACGTTTTCGTTAAGGAGATGTATAAAAGCAATAAAAATATTTTTTATCCTAAAATTTAAAAAAAAAATCTTTTTAATTCAGTTCAAAATGAAGGGTCGTTACTGTCTCTTTTCAGGTGCTCGTTGCTGATCTTCACGAATTTTGAGTTATCTACAATACAATCTCACGTTACATCTAGTGATGGAAACTAAACTATCGAATATTTTTGACTATCGAATAAATGAATAATAAATAGTTTTAAACCATCGAATAAACGAATAATTAATAGTTTAAACTATCGAATATATCGAATATATTCATTCTTTATTTTCACACTTTGGAATTTGAAATCTTAAGCATTTAAAAAAAAATGTAACAAAATGTTTAAAAAAAAATCTTTAAAAACTTAACATAACAGAACAAAAACGAAAATAAAAAAAAATAAAAAAAAAAACAAAAAAAAATACTGATTTGCGGAAATTTTTCAACTTATTCGAAATTATTGCTCAAAAACAAAAGTTTATTAATTGTGGCGTCTGAAAGGAGTTGTCCGGCTTTGGAGAACAATGTTTCTGATGGTAAAGATGTTGCTATAATATTATGTGTATATTTTAAATGCAATTTATATAAAGTAGGAAAAATATTTTTATTATGCTGCAAAAATCTAAGGGATTTTCTCTTCATTGAATATATTTGAATTTCAGACTAAAAAAGCGTTTTAATTCCACATCGGCCGAAACGAAATTAGAGTGTTTTGCTGAATTTTTTTTCAATTTATTGTCAAAAAAATTCCAAAAACTATTAGAATTAATCTTTTCAGTTTCTAATTCTTTTGGGTCATTATTGTGTTTTTTCTGCATTAGCTTCAAGTCCACCAAATGCAGCTTTTTTGAAGCGAGAGTCGAGTAAAGTGGTTTTTGTACATACCTTGTCTGTTTCTAATAAGCTAAGCCGTTTGTTAATTAACTTAAAGACGAGAACACAATGTGTAGCTCTGCCGTACAAAGGACAATCGCGTCAATTACATTTTCACTCATTTTGACTTAGATATATTTATGATATAATATATAGTTATACATATGAACTAGTGGAAAAATTAAATTATATATATAATATATAATATGTATATAGACATATTTTTTAATAGAGAATTTTTCCTTCAGTTCATATATATAACTATATATTATATCATAAATATATTTAACTCAAAATGAGTGAAAATGTAATTGACGCGATTGTCCTTTGTACGGCAGTCTGCTGTAGTATGTTGTTCATGTAGTACTCTGCCGTACAAAGGACAATCGCGTCAATTGCATTTTCACTCATTTTGAGTTAGATATATTTATGATATAATATACAGGGTGTTTCACAGTTCGTGTGCCAAACTGAAATGGGTGGTAGATCTCGGTGAGAAATGAAAAAAATCGTATGGGAGGGGGGGGGGGGGGTCTATTCTCAATGGTTACCGAGATATTCAAGGTCAAACAAAATTTTTTTCGACGAGTAACCAGTTCCACTTTTTGCAACATATTTCAGCGCTCGTACAATATAGGGAGCTGAATGAAAATTATTTCCATAGGGAACCTTCAGACCTTTCAGAAAATGTCTTTTATAAAGTTTTATGTTTAATACTTGAGAAGTTATTGTAGCTCAAAGTCAAAAAATTTTGAAAAAAAAGAATTACTCAGTTTGTCTTTTGTTTTTTTTTGTTTTTTTTTTTTTCTTCACAAGAACAAGTTTAACCGATTTTGAAAAATGCCCTTGAATTATGCTCAATAAATTTTGAACGGATGAAGATAATGCAATAAAATAAAAACAATATTAGAGTAGATAAAATAGGCTTTTGTTTAAGTTAAAAAACTAAAAAAAAATAATAAGGGAAATTTTCGAGATATTTGACCTTGAACATAAAAATGACGATTTTTTTTCAAAATTTTTTGACTTTGAGCTACAATAACTTCTCAAGTATTAAATATAAAACTTTATAAAAGACATTTTCTGAAAGGTCTGAAGGTTCCCTATGGAAATAATTTTCATTCAGCTCCCTATATTGTACGAGCGCTGAAATATGTTGCAAAAAGTGGAACTGGTTACTCGTCGAAAAAAATTTTGTTTGACCTTGAATATCTCGGTAACCATTGAGAATAGACCCCCCCCTCCCATACGATTTTTTTCATTTCTCACCGAGATCTACCACCCATTTCAGTTTGGCACACGAACTGTGAAACACCCTGTATATTATATCATAAATATATCTAACTCAAAATGAGTGAAAATGTAATTGCCAATTGTCAATTACATTTTCACTCATTTTGAGTTAAATATATTTATGATATAATATATAGTTATACATATTATGAACTAGTGGAAAAATTAAATTATATATATAATATATAATATATAGACATATTTTTTAATAGAGAATTTTTCCTTCAGTTCATATATATAACTATATATTATATCATAAATATATTTAACTCAAAATGAGTGAAAATGTAATTTACGCGATTAGCCTTTGTACGGCAGTGCTGTAGTAGCTGAAGTTGAAAGTATAAATTTTTCTACTTTATACTATTGTGTTTCCGTGTTTACTAAAGTTAACTTTGTAAAGAAAGTGAAAGAAAGCAAAATATCAAAAAAAAATGTAACTTTATGTCAACTATTTTTGTGTTTTATTCCATTACATAAATATTCGAATATTTATCAATCATTCGAATACATCGAATAGTACCAATATAGATATTGGAATGAGTATTTTTAAGGTGACTATTCGAACTATTCGATAGTTCCCTTCACTAGTTACAACTACATACTACACCTACACATTCTGGCTCAGGCTTTAAGGTGATGCTATTTTAAAGAAGAAGATATATGATTTGAGAAAAACTGTATAGTGATAACATATCAAATTACACGATTGGAAATAATATTGCAATCCAGGTTAGAAACGGTCCAAGTGCTTCAAACTTTTAACTGAAAGGGTATTGTTTCAAAAGCTTTTAAAATATATCTAGAGCTTCAACCTCACTTTCGCCAAAAATATGTAAGCTTTTATTTCATTTTTCAACTAGGTACGTTAATAAATCACTACTGGGCTTAAGTAAGACTATATTGAGTAGATATATATAGAGAGGTTCACTGGCAGTACGTACGAATATCAGCAGAATTTGAAAAATTTGTGGACCTGTACCTGTAGGGCGTGTGAGAGACGAAAAGCTTATATCTCTCACGAAAAAATGTATGAGAAAACTTTCGTTTTATTACTCAGTTACCCACAGAATATTTTTTTTATTAATCTAACATATATATTATACAAAGATATATGTATGTAAATAACCTATATTCTGTTCACTCTCTGTTTTTTCAGTACAGGCAACGACTACCTAAGTACCAAGACGTAATTGCTCATTTTGTGTATGTGCTGCGGCAAAGAATTTAGAATACTATATAAGAAGTCTCAAGTTGTAAATTTTAAATAAAAGAGCTTCAAACATTAGATCCCAACCCAAGATCAACGGGGAAACTTTTTTTCGAATAAAATGAGATACCAACTTCAACGTGCATAATAAAATTTCTCTAAACTTCGACGTTGATTTTCGTTGTTTACAAATGCATAACAAATATTCGTTGCTATGGAAACAATAAGAATTACGATTTATATTTGTTATGCATTTGTAAACAACGAAAATTAACGTCGAAGTTTAGAGAAATTTTATTATGCACTTTGAAGTTGGTATCTCATTTTATTCGAAAAAAAGTTTCCCCGTTGATCTTGGGATCTAATGTTTGAAGCTCTTTTATTTAAAATTTACAACTTGAGACTTCTTAATTCTTATATAGTATTCTAAATTCTTTGGCTGCGGGAATACCAAATTAATATGACAAATTATTGCTTTTAATCAATTATAACTAAGTATACAGCAATTAATGCATTTTTTTTTTTAATATTTTAAGGGCTTTAGCAATTTTGACGTAGCTGTAGCTCATACCATTATTCCTCATATAAATTATGGAATTTCTCATTTTTGGCTCACATCTTTAATTTTTATCCACTTTTTTCAACTTTTGGTTAATTTTAGACCAAAATCAATTAACTAACTATGTTCTACTCAATGTTAAAATCCCTTATATAAGGCCGAAAAGTGTCATGATCGATTAAACAAATTCGTTGCTAATTAGGTGCACAAAGCAAAATGAGGACTCTAAGGGATTTTCCAAATACCTTCACCCTTAACATTAGGCAACTGAGATTTTATTAGGGGTTTTTCGATAACAAACTAAAAATTCTTCGTACCAAATCTCAAAAGTATCGGCATACTTTTAATATGAGAAAAACCTATTTTAAACTTTTTCAAGTGGTCGTTGCTAATTAGTTGCACACTGCTGTATACTCATATGTATGTTTATTTTGATGCAAATAAGTCCAGGACTCTCAACGAACAGAAAAGTGTAAAAGTTCAAGTCTCGTGGAAGTCCCGGACTTTCAACGAACAGACCTAATAGCAATTATAATTTGTATTTCATACAAATAACAGCTGACGTTCATAGCACGTCATTCTAGGCCAAGATGGTTAATTTTGATAAGCGATTTGATGGTCGACCGCTAGTAGTCCGCGTCTCGTATTTCGAGTTCTGTTTCTAGCGTAAAGCTTATAAAAAATTTCAGAATTAAATTATATTATAGGAACAAAATGACATAAATCTACATGTATATGTATTTCATATTTTTACTGGTTTTCTTATGGTTATATAGTTATGGTTTTATAACATATTCAATAGGATGTTATATGTAGGGTTACCATCATATCTCTTTTAAAGAGGACATGTCCTCTTTTTTACCTGAGATCTTTTTTACTCTTTTTTCCCCAAATTTTTAAAAATTGTCCTCTTTTATTTAAAAAAAAAAGAGGGCTATTTCGTTAAAGTTTAACTGAAAATTTTTTGAAATAAAACTGATTTCAATCTGTTTACGATGTTGCACGAAAAAGTGTTCAGTCAGTTTCGTATCTAGTGGCAGTTGTTTCATGTAAACGAAGTCAATAATTTTCAGTTTTGACATCTCTTTCCAGATTCACGCAATTTACACGATACGTCAATTGCTCTATCCATCAACCATCAAGCAACGTTTCCTAGGCGATCGGGGTGAGGCGAATTGAGGGGTAGCACATCACTTGTGTACAAGTGTGTGCACTTGTGTGCAAGTTCAAAGCAAAACGTCAAAAACTCGTCCAGCAATTGCTGGATCGTGTAAATTACCCCATTGATTGTCATTTTGTAAATTTGAGTTCCTTATTTAGTAGACACGAGTTTTGGTTTCCATATTTATATTTTAGTTATAAATTTGTCTGACTTATAATGTGATGTGTTCTTATAATAAGGTATGATTTTCAATGCTTTTGAATTTATACCAGTTAGTTAGAATATTTTTGTTCAAATTTACAGATGCCTAAAAGAAAATGTATTTTTTCGGAAGACCTAGCTAAAGAATTTCCCTGCTTTGAGAAAAGTAGAAAAGCATCAAAACATGATGCATTTTGCACTGTGTGCCAATGCGATATTTCAATTGGCAACAAAGGTCGGTTTGATCTACATCAACACATTAATTCAACACACAATGCAGCGCAACACGGCGTAGATGTGCTAAGTTTTGACATTGAATCTATCATAATGAAAATTTATAATTTTTTTTCAATATATACTGTCCGTACAGAAAACTTAAAATCTTTCTGTGAGTTTTCTGAAGTACAATATAAAGAATTGTTGTCCCATTCTAAAACTAGGTGGCTTTCTTTATATCCTGCAGTAAACAGGATTATTGAGGTTTTTCCAGGCTTCGGTCTTACTTTCTTTCTTTAGAAGTTTACCCGAAAGTTTTAGAAAAGTTTTTCAGTTCAGATTTTTGTGAAGCGTACTTATTTTTTGTACACTCTTATATGTTCACTTTTCACGAAGCCACAAAAACATTAGAAATAGAAAAAAACTCGATTATAGAGATGATGAATATTTTGAGTGATTTGAAAAAAACCTTAAAAAGTAGGTATGACAATTCATTTATACCTTTAAAAATAAAAAATATTTTCTCAAATTTAATAGAAAATGGAAAAGAAAGAGAGACCGAAATTGTTAAAGCCGAATTTTTAAAAGCTTATGAAATATCATATTCTTATTTGCAAAATTGGTCACAACAATTCGATGATTTTAGCGTTTTTCATTGGATGAAACTAGATGATGTTCCGCTCTGGGAAAATGTTGAAAAAAGTTTAGAATTTCTTCAAATGAAAAATATTACAATCAATGACACAAAGTGTTTTGACCAGTTTTGCAACCTAAAAAAATTTTGCCAATCAAATATTGGTAACGAAAACTTTTCATCAATGGTATCTAGCGAAAAATGGTTGAAGTATTTCAAAGAATCGGAAAATAAAGAATTACACTCAGAATTACATTCAGAATTATTAAAAATTTGTGAATATTTTTTTGCAATTCCAGCACAAAACGCGAACGTTGAACGCGTATTTTCATTATTGGGATCGCAGTGGACCAAAGAGAGAAATCGCCTAAAAATTTCAACAGTACGGTCTATTTTGTCGATTGTGTATAATTTTAAAAACGTAGGATGTTTAGAATTTTTCAAAAAAATTAAAGATGACGTCGATTTTTTAAGAAAAGTTCAAACATCTCAAAAATATGATTCTGAATCAGAATCAGAATCAGATTCCGACTAAATAAGTTAGTTTTTATTATGTTTTGCTAGTTTTTATTACGTTTTGTTATGTTTTTTACTTTTTTATTTTAAAAAATTAACCACAAATTTTTTAAACGATTGTTCTTTTCTATTTAAAAAATAAAGCTGAATTTGAAAGACTGAATTTGAAACGCTTTTTATTCAAATATTATTGTTTTCTTGGTGTCCTCTTTTTGTCCTCTTTTTCCAATACGAAATGTTCTCTTTTCTTACGAAGGATTTCTGGTAACCCTAGTTATATGTTAAACATTTTCTTGTTGTGTAGCAATTACTAATCCTCATTAGTAGCATATACTTAGATTATGAAACGCCTCTTTTTAAATCTAAAGTATAAATTTATTCTATAAAATGACCTTCGGAAAAAAAAATTACTTAACTAATTATTTTTAAAATACTGAAGAAAAGGTCAAAATCAAAAAACAAAATAATTGAGGTCAAAGAAACCTAAACTTATGTTATGTTCCTATATTAATGTTTTAAACATTTTGGATGAATAAATAATAGTAAAATCGATATTTGTGTTTCTAACTTAAGATAAGGTATTTGGTATTTCTAAAATGTAATCAAATACATACTAACTTATGGTTCCATTCCACCATACACAATGTAGCTTTAAACATGGAATGTAAATGTAGTGTAATTTTTTATAACATTCTCTTGAACAAGAAAAAAGAATCTTACAACTATACTTTATTTAACAATTAAAGTCAGTACAGGCAAGATAGGCATACTTTTCTATACTCTTTTACATTTCGTTTGTATAAATCTGTCTCGTGTGTGGGGTGATCAGATCTCAATTTCAATCGAGGGAAATCTTTTAAATTAAATATTACCAAGGCAAAAAACTCATCGGGTACTGCCTCCATAAGCACAATACTGACTTTAATTGTTAAATAAAGTATAACAACCAACAATAAAACCAAACTGTTTATTTTGAATAATCTTTTGAAATACCTATCATGTGATGTAGATCTAATTGGTAAAAATTCTGTCCAATAGAAAAAATGTTGAACGTTATAATTAAAAGGATGGTTGGAGTTGTATTTTATTTATTGTTTGCATTTTTTAACCTATTTTCGTGCAACGCCCATTATGAGAAATACAGCCTAGCAGCGACAGAAAAAGCAATAAGAAAATTGTGAAACATGATTTTGCATTAAAATTTGAGCAAGTATGCTCCCCAATTTTTACAAAACATACAAACATACATATACATATGATATAAGCAGAAAACACTTCATTCATAAGAATGACAAATGAAAAAAGAATTCTTTAGGCATATTTGCGGATTAATGGAATGGGGAAATATGTATGTAGGTAACTATGTATATAAAGTATTAGTATCTTTTGAATTAATTCTCTATATTCCTTCGTGTAGTACCTACATATCTATTATTTTAAATTAGATATAGATATAATACCTATAGTATACTTATAAACATACATATATAGTATAGTATGATATAGTATGTAAATCCAAATTTCTGACAGCTCTCGTAAAATGTGCTTGTGCCGGGAGCATAAACGCATTTCCGTAGTTAAAAGATTTTCTGGAAAAAAAAAATTGTAAAATTATGATGTATCTATGTATGTAAATTTTAACTATGTAGATATATATACAGACTAGGTATATATAGTATATAGATATGTATATGTTCCACATGCTACAATTT
The DNA here is from genome assembly GCA_932526495.1 of Bombylius major. Classification (NCBI taxonomy): domain Eukaryota; kingdom Metazoa; phylum Arthropoda; class Insecta; order Diptera; family Bombyliidae; genus Bombylius; species Bombylius major. Next base: position 23,058,430 of record OW052043.1, read on the forward strand.
TTATAAAATGTATTTTAGAAATCAAAAGCAGTAAAGAAAAGATACAAACACTCAAAAAATAAAGGTAATTGAATTTTTTATTGCGCATGTTCTGTTTGTGTCAGTAATATTCTTGTGTAATACAGGAAATATAATGTTTTCTTATTTCATTTTTCACCAAAAAATTATATTACATATTTTCATTTTAATGAAGAAAAAACAAAAAATCTTAAATAAATCATGAATGTGAAATTTGCAGTTCAAAAATTGATTTTTGGCATCACATTGAGGCTTGTCATAATTCTCAAATTAGGTATATCATACTAAAAGTTAATATTTCACTCGTAAAAGTAGCTTTACACTACTTGATTTCTCATATCACTTTACATACTAGATATAGGTATATCACTGGTAAAAGTTTGACAGCGTTTACACTGTCTGATTTTGTTGAGAAACTTTGTCTTACGACTTTACACTCGAAATATTATGAAAATAAATTTTTTCTATTTTCGTATGACATTTGATTTGACTTCGTTATATAATATTTGAATTTTTTTATTTCAGTGGACTATAAGCATTATGAGAAGTCGTATGACAATACATATGTAAAATAACATACCTACATAAAGTGATATGATAAATCAAGTAGTGTAAAGGTACTTTAAAGTAAAGATGAAATAGTATAAGGACTATTTACTCATAGAAATAAAAACAAATAGATTTTAAATTCAATAATTTCCTATGATTAACAAAACAATCTTCATAGCTCAATCATCAATGTGACATCACAAAATCATAGGTACCTACACGGCTACAGCTAAAAGTACCTTTACACTACTTGATTTGTCATATCACTTTATGTATGTATTGTCGTACCACTTTTCATTATGCTGATAATCCACTGAAATAAAAAAATTCAAGTATTACGAAGTCGAATCAAATGTCATACGAAAATAGAAAAAATCTATTTAAAGTAGCTTTACACTACTTGATTTGTCATATCACTTTATGTATGTTATTTTACATATGTATTGTCATACGACTTCTCATAATGCTGAAAATCCACTGAAATAAAAAAATTCAAATATTACGAAGTCGAATCAAATGTCATACGAAATTAGAAAAAATCTATTTTCATGATATGTCGAGTGTAAAGTCGTATGACAAAGTTTCTCAACAAAATCAGACAGTGTAAACGCTGTCAAACTTTTACCAGTGACATACAGTATGTAAAGTGATAATGACAAATCAAGTAGTGTAAAGGTACTTTTACCCATAGTTCTATTAGTTTTGCTACGACATATTTCTTAATACGATAATAGAGTGCGTTCAGAAACGTTACTATGGTTAACTATAGTTAACTTGGTTACTTTGAACCGTTCAGAAAGGTCGTGGTATAGTAAAACATAACCACCAACATAACTTTCAAGCGTTCAGAAACACCCATAGTATGGTTAATTTTTAACCATCTGTAGTTAAAAACTTACCACACTCGAGAGCATGGTAAGTCATAGTTAACGATAGTTATCAGCTGACTCGTTTATTAAGTGACAGCCGTATATAAGGTTAAAAGTGAATTTGAAAATTTTTTTGGAAATAACGTAAATTTAGGAAATAAAAACATAATGGAATTTAATTTCCACCAATATTAAAATAAAATTTAAATGTCCTTTGACAATTTTTGACAGCTGATAATTGTAACCACGGTGGTAACTATATGAGCGTTTAGAAACTAGTTAAATCCAACATAACCACAGTTAAACTTTACTATACGATTACTATGGTTATAGTAACGTTTCTGAACGCACTCATACATACCCATTTTAGTCATTTGTGTTGAGAGGTCTTGCACAAAACTCAAAATTTTAAACGCTCCCTAGCGGTGAAAGTAGGCTACGCGCAATACAAATTTTTGCCAATATAATTTTTTGCATTAAATAGTACGAACAACCAGTCCGATATATTTTCAATTTTATTGCTCCGGTAACATGCCCTGAACCCAAGGTAAATAGAATACAATAGGTATGATTGAGCCAGTATACTCTCTTCTCTCAATATGTGAAGTCACTCAGTTGAAATTTTTAAGTCATGGTACATGGTATATAGAAAAGTATGTGGTATTATGGTCATAAATTTAATTTAAGGAATTCAATTTAACAATAAAAATACATATTTTAATATATTATGTTGAAATTTTTTTATATTTTCTATTTATTTTTCTATTTATATGCCAGTTTTCATTTGGAAAATTAAAATATTTCACTTTTATTGTTTTGTTTTTTTTATTAGTGTAATTTTTACAACTTTCTACTGAACAATATGGTGAGGTTATATTATAAAAGTGAATAAATTGATTTGATTTAGTAAAATTAAATTTTTGAGTTTATAATAATTTTGATACATATATGTATTTATATAAATATACTTACAGTTTGAAGAATAATAATATAAACTTTTTACTTCTTTTATAAACTTTACTTTACTTCCATAGGTCATACTTCAATTTTTTCTCTTACAAGTAGGTAAGAAGGCACAATATTTTCCACCTTTTTATTTTATTTTTTGACTATTGTGCGCTTTAAAAATTATAACACTGTTAATTTATTATATTTTAAAACTTTTATAAACCATATTTTATTAAAAAAACCAAAAATATTTACCTAAAACACATTTTCTTTACACCACTAATTGTACTACCAGCAGTGTTGTTTTGAAAAATTGACACTTCTGCTTTCTATACAGATGGTTTTGCGCCTTTAAAATTACATTATGAAAATATGCATGTGCAGTCACATATTATCATTTTTTATTTTTATGACTCATATTGTATTCTTTCGTTCTTATAGGGAAATCGTATAAGATAATGGGCATGAACCAAGTAATTAGTTCTTTACTACTTCCACTAGGCACTAATGGATGTTTTTGTTAATGTGTTGTTATCAGTTGTATGTGTATTTGTAGAAAAAGAGTTTCCTAACTTTATATTTGAATAAACTTTGGTACAAAGTTGTACATAGTTATATACATATTATATATATTATATTATCACTTCTCTTTCCATATTGCATGTACTTTGAAAAATAATTGACACCGAATTATTTTCAATTTTTTTTACAATTATGTAATTCTAAATTTGTAATAATGAAATTATGCAATTTAGCATTAGCATTAGCCCTCAAGGACGAGCTGCGTCTGGCTAACACTGAACTGTCCATGATATCAATATTTTTGCAAAAGCTACCGTGAGCGTCAAAAATAAGTATACACTCAAAAAAATTTTGTATCAGATTGAATAAAAACTTAATCTATGAAGTAAAAGAGATAATGGTAGGTAAAAATTATACTTTTATTTGTTATCAACAAAATACAAAAAATTCAGTTCAAAATTATAAACAATAAAAAAAAATTTAGAACAAAGAAAAATAATACTAACAAAATTACAAGTCAAAAATAAGTATACACACTTTATTTATCTACAATTAACAGTTAATTATTTCATCAAAATTGAATGCACATCATAAAACATTAGTCAATTTTTATTTTTATTTATTCTTAAACAAGCTAGCATTTAAATTGAATTAATTAAAGTGAATTTTAAAAAATATAGAAAATGCGTCAACAAATGGCACTTGAAACGCGAAAAATTATTGTTGATTTAAGAAAAGATGGAAAATCTTTGAGAGAAATTGCGAAAATTATTAAAAGAAGTCATAGTGCGGTACAGAAAGTGATTAATAAATATAAAAATCATAAGATATTAAAGGATTTTAAAAAACCTGGTAGACCATACAGACCTATACAGGACTACATATTGATATTCCACATCTCGTGGAGCTATTGCGGTTAACTTGAGTATATTGCTCATATTTATTTAAAAATATTGCAACTTCTTAATATGGAGTTCAACAAGTCTTGTCAAGACAAGATAGCTATCGAACTTCTGTATACAGAAGCAGAGATTCATGAAAACTTCTCATATCTTCACATCAGATATCATATCTTGAAATCGTAATCTTAATGGTTTGTGTTTGTTCTTGATAAAACTTTAATCAATATAACAGTGTTCAAAACCGTATTGAGACTTTTAGAGATATTTAGATATTTAGATAGTGCAGTGAGTTTACGTTTCATTTGGACATTTTTGAAGAATGCGTGTCACAGCACCTCTGTTTTTAGTTTTACCTCACATTGCTCGTGCACCGTGCACCGTCGGAACATGCATATATAATACAGAATACTAAAGCAGTTTTTTCAACACAATTTCTTCAGAGCTGTGTATAGGTTAAGAGAGTTTCATAAATTGTTTCACCAGTTCCTCGGATGATTGGTTCGTATAATAATAAGAGATCTTAAAAAAACTAGTCATATAAAGAGTTTATACGGCACAAAAATCATCCGAATTTTGGATTAAATTGGGAGTAGCGTAGAAACGGTAAAATTGGGATTAAAAAAGTACATGCAAACGTTGATATTTTTATATACTTATAGTAGGTATACATATTATTCTTCTTCCACATAAAAATTAGAATCCGCCATATTGCATTTTACCTCACACATGCATATAAAAAAATTGCGATTAAACCCAAATAAATTGGGCTTAAGCCAAAATCCGAATTATCGAGTTTATACCACAAAAAATTGAGAGTAAACCAAAATCCGTATTAAAAGCGAATCAGGCATATACATATGTATATATAAAACGGGTGAAAACTATTAGCTGGGCTTAGAAAAACCCTTTTTGTCCGTTAAACCTTTTTTGTCCGTTAATTCATTCATTCTCTACTGATGGAACCACTAATGACTCTCCAATAGGCTTACCAGGTTGTGCAGTTCGCAAACTAATGAGATATGAGGCGAGCATAGCCTTTCAATTAATGCTGGTGAAGTGATAAAAAAGATTTTTTGAATTACATTTTTTAGTTCTTGTAGTTTGATCAAAAAAGACTCCTGAGAAAACACAAACTGCTGCAAATGGAAAAGAGAGGGATTTTCCGTAGAGAAAAACAGATAAGTAAATAATCCGAGGAAATTTGATGACAATCCTTTAACAAGTTTTTAATCATCGAAACGAAACAAAAGAAAATATGAATTTTAAGGAAAACGATTCACGTACAGTACACTGTGTGTTATTTGTCGACAACTTTTTGCTAATGAAAGTATTCGATCTGACAAATTATTCTGACATTTTTAAAATCCAATCCGATAGATTATTTTGAAACTAATTATAGATTGCTGCAACAAGTCTTTGGAAAAGCTTATACTTAATAGGAAAATGATAAAATTTAACATAAAAAGAAACACTTGCTATCAAAAAAAATAAAGGACTTATATTTAATTTTTCGATTTTTTCGATGATAAAAACTTTCACTAACAATACTGTATCAACGACTCCTATAGTACCAAGACTTAATGCTCAATTTTATTTTATTGTTTATATGATATGTGTTGGAAGTACCAAATTAACATTACAATTTATTGTTTTTAATCAATTATAACTAAGTTGTGATTAAAGTTACATGAAAATTATGTTCAAATGAAATGTAGAGAAGATCCTTAGCTTTATTTTCACCAAATATATTAAACATCTATGAGCAACGTAAATCAAAGAAAAAACGTGATAAATATTTAGTAACATAAATCTGAAAATCAATTTTTCCTTAAATCTCCCAAATTACTAAAAATATCAAATTATAATGTTCTACAAATTTGTAGATTTTTATAAAATAAACATTTTTCCCAAACATTGTTATATCATAAAATTAATAGAAATTAAATTATTAAAGAAAAATGATAATTTTTTATTAATATTACAATTATCTCTCTCATTTTTCATTTTTAACAGCCACCTCTGAAAATGTGGTACCACTTGAAAATTGAAAATTTAGAATTACGAAATATGTACGATAATCTCGTATATCTTCCGCTCTTCAAGAATAAATGGAAAATAAAATTAAAAAGTGTTTAAAGTCCTTTTGGCTGATTGTTAGAATACAGAATCAAGTACAATCTAAATCGTACATAAAAAGTAGCCTAGTAGCATTTTTCGAATTCTTCACGTGAATTATATGTATTATGTAGGTATACCATCCCTGCTTCTTTTTATCATTTTGTCTAAATTTATAGTGTAGGTACTTTATTGTTGCAGTTAAATTACTTTATACGTAACTATAAGAAACCGTCTGCTGTTCTTGATTATTATTACTAGAAATGATCTAAAAGTCATTAACGTTATTCTAAAAAAATTAGCTTTTTTTTGTAGGAAAGAATGAGATACCTATTGGAAATTTCATTTGTATTTTTTAACAAATTCTCATATATACAGGGTGTTTCACTGTTCGTGTGCCAAACTGAGAAACGAGAAAAATCGTAAGGGAGGGGGGGGGGGGGGGGGGGGGCTGGGTTTCTATTTTCAATAGTTACCGAGATATTCAAGGTCAAAGACAATTTTTTTCGAAAAGTAACCAGTTTCACTTTTCGCAACATATTTCAGCGTTTGCTCGATGTAGAAAAGTAAATGAAAATTATTTCTAAAGAGAACCTTCAGGCCTTTCAAAGTCTAAAAATTTTGAAAAAAATTTGTCATTTTTATGTTCAAGGTCGAATATCTCGAAAAAAACCCTTATTTTTTTTAAATTTTTTTAGCTTAAATAGAAGCTTATTTTGTTTTTTCAAAATCAGTTGAATTTGATGTTGTAAAGAATTATTCAATTGTCTTTTATTATATTTTATTTGACTCTTTGTGTTAATTACTTTGTATTCCTGAAAAGGACTTATTCTAGTCTTGGGTGGGAGTCATTTTAGTCCTGAAAAGAACTAATTTTAACAGTTTATACGGGAAAAAAATAATTTTGGATTAAATTGGGAGTACGCTATAAATGGTAAATTGGGATTAAAATAATACATGCAAACGTTGATACTTTTATACACTTATAGCATACATATTCTTCTTTTTTCACGCAAAAAAAAGAAAAAGAACGTGTCAGCTTCACTTTCACCATAAAAATTAGAATCCGCCATACATATTGCATTTTACCTCACACATGCATATAAAAAAATTGCGATTAAACCCAAATAAATTGGGCTTAAGCCAAAATCCGAATTATCGAGTTTATACCACAAAAAATTGAGAGTAAACCAAAATCCGTATTAAAAGCGAATTACGTATATACTCGTACATTGTAGTCCTCAGAAGAAGTTATTGTAGTCCTGGAAAGGACTTATTGAAATTCTAGAAAGGACCTCCCACTTCCATACGATTTTTTTCGTTTCTCACCGAGATCTACCACCCTTCTCAGCTTGGCACACGAACTGTGATACTCCCTGTATACATAATACATCAATATCACAAGTCACAGGTCACATTGACAGATTGTCTGCCACATCAAAACTTTAGGGCCGAATTTTTCAATAAAAATTGTCCTTTCTTTTTCAGAAACATTCAACCTGTCCGATATAAAATTATACTCCAGATTATGTTGAAAAATCATACTTGAAGTACGACTCTTCATCCATTACCAAACACTGATAAGACCACTCATTTCACCAATTGTACAGTTTCCGGGCTTTCCTGATTGCTTTCTTTTGTTGTTCTATTGTCCTTTTGAGTGTTTTTTTTTGTTTTCTGTTTTATGTTTTATCCCATGTTTTTTGGGAGGTCCAGTACAGAGATACTGGGATTGTTTTCAATAGACCTTAAAACACCTTCCTCAGAATTTAGGTCTGTAGTACCTCTTTTCCGTCCTGTCAGCAATCAACTGATGTTCCTTCAGCTTTTTGATTGTGTACCGGATACTGGACAGTCCCTTCACTTGTACCTACTTCTCTTGCAATTAAACGTAAAGACTTTATAAATAATTCTCAATAATTTTTTCTCCAACTTCTAGACGACATTTTACTAATGATACTGGATTTGAAAAATTTTTCGTTTATATACTTTTTAAAGTCGTGAAAATCCGTATATAAAATTTTGTGGAAATCGATTAGGTAGTTTCCACAAAAAAATATTTAAAAATGCGTTAATACTTTCTGGAACAGGCCTCAGTATTTTTGTTAGTTTTCATTGAATTAACATCTTGAAAATAAAATTTCATTTGGGATTGTGTACAAATGTATACACCCGCCAGCCTAAAGGCCAGCTTTAAGCAGAAAGAAATAAAAAATATCAGCAGCTCGTTTCTGTATCATTTCTCGATTGGTTTTCTCGACTGCTTTACTCGATTTGACATATTTCTCGATTTTAGTGTTTCTGTAACTGTGGTGAATCGAGAACCGCATATCTGTCAATCGAGTTTATTCTCGATTGGTGTTTTGATAGTGACAACTTCTATGATTTTACAAAAATGATTTTATTTTTACATATAATTACGAAGAAATGATATTTTCACTAGAATATAGTATAATATATTATTACATATATTCAAAATAAATAAAAATTTTCATTTTATATCGGAAATAATATCTTACAATAGTGTCGCGTATTCCTCTCGCTTCGTTCAAAATTGAAATACTTCCATTTAATTCTTCAGGATTATATATGTATGTATTTCCAATAAAAAGACAATTTAATTCATAAAATAAAAATTTTAATTATTTATGATTAAACTCTGTAATAATAAGTGAACAGAAGCACAATCATATTATTAACCGTCAAACTGTGGTAATTTGAGTTTCAATTCCATTATTCCGTTTCGAATAATAATACCAACCACAGATTTCTCGAGTGGTGAATTTCTCGATCAAGTTACAGAAACAGGCTACAGATTTAGCACTTTATCGGTTCCAATAAAACACAGCTTATGTATCGAATCATATGGAAACTGATACTTATATTTTAGTACATAGGTAGTTGGTTTTGTGGACTTACTCATGCATATGGTCTGTAACAGTATCGAGTACGAATAATAATAGACAAATTTTTTTTGTTACATTTATTTTTTTAAGAATTTTTATAACAAAATGTATCGATAAAGTGTAAATTAATAAAAGAGCAAACTAATGGTACCAAATTGAAGTATTATTATTTTATGCAGAACTATGATCATTTTTATAATCAAAAGTGTTAAATATTTCTAAGTCATCCTAAATATTTTTTACACAGTAAAAAAAAAAACTATGCTTTAAATTTTAACTTTAACTTGTACCTATATATCATAATTCCAATACAAAAAAAAAAATTATTTTTCAAACTTAGCAGTTTTTCAGTAAACTCAAAGAATGTTTAGAATCAAAACTGAGAATATTCGAATTAAAACTAAATTTTTAATCCTGTTGATATTCGTTTTTAAACTTTTATGTGTGAAAGTGAACAAAATTCTAAATTCGAATTTTTAAGAAAGTCTCAGCTTATATTCCCATAATTTGCTCAAAATAGTGAAAAAATTTTCAACTTTTTGTTAATTCATAGATCAAAATCATTTAACTAACTATGTTCTACTCAATGTTAAAATCTCTTATATATTGCCGGAAATTGTCATACTCTATGAAACAAATTAGCTGCACAAAGCAAAATAAGGACCCTAAGGGATTTCCCAAGTACCTACACCCCTTATCATTAGGCAACTGGGATTTTATTAAAGATTTTTCTTTATAACAAACTAACAATTCTTCGTACCAAATTTTAAAAGATTTGGCATACTTTTAATATGTGAAAAACCTATTTTAAACTTTTTCAAGTGGTCGTTGCTAATAAGTTGCACACAGCTGTATTATGTACCTAGTATACATACAAAAAAAATTGATATGTGAATTATTGTGAAAAAATAATAATTTTGATAAAAACTTTTTTTTGGGAAATTTTATATGAGAAAATTAAAAGGAATAGATCAGAAATCGCTTCAGTTTAATTGCAATTTAACTGCATGTAGAGGGGAAAAACGCCGATTTTTTTTTTCAAATGACATTTTTGTACATTTTACCCTATAACTTTTGTCCTAGTAGACGGATTTTTTTCATTCAAAGTTTGATTGGAAGAAAACCCTTCAATAAATATCATGACCAAATGTGAACCATCTACTTCTCTAGAAACATACTTTTTAAAGGGAAGAAAATGTCAACAAAAATGTCCTTAACATTGATAATACGAAATAAGAAATAAGTAGCAGCAGAAAAATTATGGCAAAAATTTGAAGTAACGGTTTATATTTATTATTTGTACTTTGTCCCAATACATTTTTTAGGCTTTGTAATAAATATTTTTTTTTCTAGAAAACGGTACGGTAGAAAAAGAGTGATTATTAAAAGAAATTTAAAAAATCATTAATCAGGTGTAGTCAAAAATTTTTATTAGCTTCCTTCTAAAAATATAGTTTGTCACAATAATTTTTTGAGTATATACAATTATACAAGATACATACATATGTATATCAGTATATGTATATAAATATAATTTATAAAAAAAACACACTAAAAAAATCAAAAAAAGAATGAAAAAAAAATTTTAAGCTGACAACCCTAAATCGGTTTAAAAAGAGTAACTCATATGATCAAAACCATCTATAAAGCCCTGAACTGGTGTTTTGTATGTTGCATATGATAAAAAAAATAAAAATCAAAATAATATATTTTCTGGAGTTTAGTCCATATGGATTGCGGAAATTCTGGCAGGAACGATAAAACCTTTAAAGAATTGAACTCGTATCGTATGTACCTATGTCTTTTGTGAATTTTTTTCATTTTCTATCGTGGATTAGATACATAAATGGTTTAAAGAACAACTATACTATGTACCTATATATGTACCTACAATACTATACATACATATACCTACATATCTTTTAATATATTTTTATAAACGGAGTAGAGGAATCAATCTAAAATTTAAAACTCTTATATTATATGCATACATATATGTATATATAGTAATATACACATATAGTAATTATTTTGTGTCATGTGTGTGCGTATAAGCTAAATCTGACACAAAGTAAAATTTAAAAAAATTTATTTGTTGTACGTATGGGTTAAAAACGATTATTATTATTATATTCTCATTCACAAAATTCAATTGCTTTATACATACATATGTATGTACCTACATATATATAGAGTACAATTCAACTTCAAATTTTTCACTAACGAAATTTATTTTACCTACCTTTCAAAGCAGACAAATGGTATACATATAAAGAATTAAAAAAAAAGTAATTGGATTAAAAATTGAACAATATATAATTTATCTTTATATCATACCTACATACAATATCTTTATCAGAATCCACCAAACAAAATTGTTTTATGTTTATACAATTGATAAACATAAAAAGCGTGCGTTTTTTACCCTTAAACATATTGTAACTGCGGTAGATCTGAACAAATAGAAGATTATATTTTTGAATATAAATTTAAAGAACAATAAAAGAATTTATTGTATTCCTTATATAATAATGTTCAATTTATACAATATACTTTATAGTCTTTTAAATACTTTTATATAGAGTACGAACTCATCGATACAATAACAAATTTGTTTATAACAATAAAGATATGTAGCTGATACAGTTCAATAGCTTGGTAAAATAAAAAAAAAACAAAGACGTCTTCATATTATTACTATCATTATAAAAAAAAAGATTAGGAAGAACAGTATTCAGTCAGAATGTCAGAACAGTCTTCTGCTTTCGAAGCAAAAATTATTAATTTTAAAACGCTTACTTTTTTCGTTTGTTTCGTTATTGAAGGCATAAAGTACAAAACAAAACTTTCAAAAAAAAAATGTACATAATTACATATAAATTTGGGCTTAAAAAATGTACGGAAAATTATTGCTCATAAGCTGAAATTCAATTTATTTCTTAGTTTTGCATCCGTGCTCGAATCAATTTTTTTTTAAATTTGTGGGCAATTCGGTTAAAACCCTTTCGCTGATTTGTTGCCATACGGCAACATCATTTTGAAGCCAGTATAAAATTTCAGTCTCAGCCTTAAATTGTTTCCAAAACATAACTTTGCATTATTTAGATCGTACTAAGTATACATTTGAGTATCGCAATGTGGTTAGTCATATTTTTGATTGTTGTGTAGTAAAAACAAAGAAGTGAACATTGTGCCTTGATCTATTGTAAAGGTAAGTATTTTTTAATTTAAGTGTAATTTATCAAAAAAAACTTTAATGCGGCTTTTTGACTGTCATAAAATAATAAAAAACACTTCTATTAAATGTGTATAAATAAAAACTTTTGGGTATTATTAGGGAAATCAATGAAAAAAAAATCCAAATCTGCACAATTTTGAATGTTGCCGTAAGGCAACAAAGTCTTTTTAAGGAGATTTTTCTTGTTGCCTTATGGCAACAAAGTTTGTTTATACATAATTTATTTTTATGCGACGTGTGAGAATAGAGTTTTTAGCTTATTCAAATGACTTGAATTTTTTAAATCCTGTTAACGTTTTACACATAGCTGAAGACTTTAAATGCCAAAAAAAAGGAATGACTGAAGCTGAAATAGAGGCTTTCCTCAATTTCGAATCATCAGATATAGAGGAAGAGAATAATGCTAAGGATCAAAATATCGATGATATTGATTTTTAGCTTGAGGAATTGATTGATCTGTTAGATAGAGACTGTTGTGAGCAAAATGCTAAACGTCAAAAGGTTGTTTCATTCAAAAAATTTAAATAATATAATGTGAATGTAGTTTATAATTTTTTTTTTTTGTTTGAAAATAAATTGTGATTATATTAATTTTTTATTTAAAAAAGAAGAATGTATTATTTAGAAAAAACTTATAAGAGCAAACCTATTATTTTAATTTTTTCTTGACTGAAAAGGAATTGTGGTAAATTTTTTTTTTTATATTTTTAGTTTTTGAAACAAAAACATTCTAATTAATTATAATTAAGTGCTAATAAAAAGAATTTTGAAGAAAAACGAAGCGAAATTTTTTTTTGCTATATGAAATAGAAATCACAAAATGTATGTAAATTTTACTACATAAATTAAATTTGTTGCCGAACGGCAACATCCTGTAGAGCTCGTCCTTAAGGATACCAAAACTTCTACCACTATTTTTTTGAATCTAGAACGCCTAAGTAACAGTATACAAAAGTTTCAAATTTTTTGGTGCACTAATACGGATTTGGCACTGAAAGGGTTAAACTGAAGGTTTTAGCTTTCATTGGGGTAAAATATACTAGGACTGCTGAGACCGTCGCAAACGAGTTTATAACCGGTTTTAACAACTCCTGAAAATACACTTGATGGTGGCACGACCAAGTTGTAACGAGCGTGAGTGTATTACAACCGTCAGCTAAAATTATTTTAGACTATTCTTATTATACCAAGTAGGAAAAAAATTGTTACAACTAGCGCATTACAACCAATGTAATTTGGCTCATTCATAATAATAATAATTTTTGTTTGAGTTCCATTTTTTTCATGAACATGAACTGAATAATTTTATTTCTAAAAAATTCCGTTCGTGAACAAAAAGCCATGAATAGCTAATTTATTTTTCATTTCTTCGTGACGTATAATTGTGAAATTTTTGGGAAGAGTTTTAGGGTAGTAAACGTGAACGGATTTACATGGGGTTTTCGGATTTATGATGATGTGAATAGAAGGCTTCCTGCCTAGAATCAATCCTTTCGTAAAAATGATTAAATATGATAGAATATTAGGAAAATATAAATTTAAAGAACAAGCTGTGACTGAGAAACTTCCGAAACGTCCTCGAACAACTCTTTACTCGAATATCATCGTAGTTATAGAGGAGTTGGAAAATCTAAACGTCAAAAATAAATAAATTATGACATAAAAATATACTGAGTTTAAAACAAATATTAAGTCTACCGGAAAGTTCTGTCCGTTTTTAAATAAAAAGAAAATAATAAATTTTTAAAACATTTATTTAGTTAGCGAATTTTTCTGCTAAAAAAGTTAACAGATTCTTAAAAGTTCGTATTCTCGTTACTTATTGAAGCTTATTTATTTAAATATTTATTATAAATTTAAGTTTTGAATTTGTATTATGTACCTTCACAAATTTGAAATAAGAAAAAACAAAATGAATTAAAAATTTACTTTAAAAAAAGATTTCGGGCGGGCAGCTTGTATTGTTCCCGAATAAACCGTCATTTTTATGAAAGAAAAATTGAAATTAATATCATATAATTACTTCTCTTAATAATAGATGGCATCGATTGCACAAGCCTTCCACAGAATCGGGAATCAATATTCCATTCTTCTAACAGCTTTTGTCGCAATATCGTTTTGTTTGTTATATCATTTTGGCGAATCTTTTTTTCGAAATAATTCCATAGATTTTCAATAGGATTCAAGTCTGGAAATGAAGTCTGAAGTGGTGTTTCGATAACCTTTGGACAGTTATAAATCTTCCGAAGCCTACAAATTTATTGCACATACAATCCCACAGTCCACACCATTTGATTTCCACCACCATGTTTTACTGTGTGAACTATTCGTTGCTTCTCGAAAGCTGTATTTGGTTCACGCCATCAGACCCGAACAAGTTTTATGTGCTTTTGTGATTGGAGAATTACAGTTCAATATAACAGTTCTCGAATAACTGACACACTTGTTAATATAGGCTGCTAAAAATTTAAATCTTGTAATTCTAATACGACGGTTTATAAAAGGTTATTTTCGAGCAAAGCGGCCGTGTAAATTATATTTTCTTAATTTTCTCTAAACTAACTTCTTTCTTTTACGGTTCATTATGGACAAAATATTTTAAAAATTGTTGCAATAAGTGACTGACAATGCTTACTACATCAAACTGATACAAATTAATAAACTTGACTTCTTTTCAGTCATCTATATATTTTCTTTTATTTTCTACAATTGCTCTCCACCTTTCAGCTAACTTTTCTATAAGTAATTCTTTTGTAAAAGTTCTGTGGCTTTGAGTTAAAAAGGATTTGTAATGTCCTTTTGACATCTTCTTTACAATTTAGTTTTTTTCCTGCTAGATAAGACTGGGGACTTTGAAACAGGTGATAGTCTGACGGTGCCATGTCTGGTAAATACGGTGGATGAACCATTCTTTTCCAGCCCAGTTTAATAATTTCATCCAGCGTTGGTTTTGCTGCATGAAGTCTTGGTGAAAAAGAGCACATCTTCTGTTGACGAGCCCGTATCTCCGTATTAATGGTTTGGTTACGTTCCAATAGTTCGAAGTGTCAACCCAAGATCTCTTACGATGTACGTTATTATACAGCATCCACTTCTCATCACCAGTCACAACACAATACGTTCCAAAAATGGCTCTTGACGTAGCCTGCAGAGCAAAATATGGGAATGATTTACTATTTGTAAGCGGTTTTCTTCAGAAAGTTCATGAGGAACCCATTTTTCAAGCTTGTTGACCTTTCCTAGCTTTTGTAGATGTTCTTACGAATGAGGTAAAATTATAAGTTGTATAATATACAAGCTTTCGCCAAAAGTTTTTTTACAAAATGTGTTTATTATGTTCAAAATAACTTTAGCCATAACATAGCTGCCAGTGAAGAAATCCGCCATATTACCTATATATTGGTGCAAACATAATATAAGAACAATTATTTAAAAGTTTAAAAGTTGTGTATCACAAAGTGTTTCTAAAGCTTGTTAATATTACCTACAAATGATGACAAGCTTGAATTAATGAAATCACTAATTACATAAAACGATCAATCGAACTTAAAATAAACGATAATGAAAACGATCACGAAAATTCGATTATCGAACTTGCATTTTCTACCATATACTATATTATATGAACTCCAGCATATTGATGTGTAAAGTTTTTTGTTAAACTTTTTAAAAACAATTCACTTATTTGCATATCAAGAATATAATACATATAATAAAAGTACAATTTCTTTATTCTACTTACATTTTTGAAAAAAAAACTTCAACGTAAGTTTACTTCAGGCTCCTAAACAAAAATTTAAAAATCACAAGTTAACAAAATCACAATAAATATCACACTTTCCTTTAAACTTTCCCTTGTTCGATAACAATTTCATTATCGTTTTACAATTCATTAAAATTGGATGAGAAAAACGAAAAAATCGATTTATGTAATTCAAAAACGATAAAGAAAACGATTTCTCCCGATTCATCGTTTTATGTAATTCTACGTGTTTATGCCTGCTCCGAATTTAATACGGATTTTGGTTTACTCCCAATTTTTTGTCGTATAAATTCGATAATTCGGATTTTGGCTTAAGCCCAAATTATTTGGGTTTAATCCCAATTTTTTTATATGTGTGTGTGAGGTAAAATGCAATATGGCGGATTCTAATTTTTATGGTGAAAGTGAAGCTGTCACGTTCTTCTTCTTTTTTTTATGTGGAAGAAGAATAATATGTATACTATAAGTGTATAAAAATATCAACGTTTGCATGTACTTTTTTAATCCCAATTTTACCGTTTCTACGCTACTCCCAATTTAATCCAAAATCCGTATTATTTTTTCACCGTATAAACTGTTAAATTCAAAAACGATACAACAAACCAAATTTTTCGATTGATCGTTTTATGTAATTAGTACCCAGTAAAAATTGAAGTTTGAATAATAATTCAATAAATCAATGGAAAGTCAAGTGCTGCGTTTTATTGGAACTGTGGGAGTGAGAATCTAGGATTTCTCACTCTCACATGATAAAAGCGTTTTTTTCGCCCTGATTTTCTCTAATCGGAAAATCTCACTTGCTCAGTATCAGTTTATCAGCTGATTAGGTTGAAAAATATCATATGGCATTGAAGTTTAGTATTATTACGTGATTTTGTAATTTGTATTTTATATTTCTTTCCGATTTATCTTATAATGATGGATTTTTTTTCACTAAAATTTGTTCAAATACATAATTATATGTAATTTAATTTTTCAATATGTTTTTTTGGACACTTAAAGAGAATCTATTCTGAAAAAGAAGAAGCAGTGAGCATATATTACTTCCCCGCAGTTCTCATAAAACACAGCTAAGCTTGAAACAAGATTCACTTGAAAACCGACATATTATCTATATCATAATGTTCAACTTTAGAATAATACAGTTCGAAAGTGGTTTCTTTTTTCTTTCAGTTGTACTACTTTTTATTGAAACTAATGTAAAAAGTGTACCAATAGAGAGACAAAAGTGATTAAGGAAAGTTTTGCATATGCAAAACCCTTGCAAGGGGTTAAACTAAAACCTTGAATTGGAATAAAAAATTCAAACTATAAATTAACTGTAACAGTACCTATATTTTCTGATGTAAATATTTTTGTTGGGCCAATTTTAGCACATTAAAATTGCCGGATATCAACAATTTATGTGTAGATGAATCTGTATTTTACCTACAAAACTAAGAGTAATAAGTCACTCATATGCATTATGCTTTCATTAGATATAACTTATGTGATATGTCTTATGGCGAGGAAGGCTCATAGCTGTTTAGATCATATTGTATAAATTGTTTTCAATACTTCAACAACTTAGTCTTATAAAGATCTGCAGATGTTTTTTACATTGAAAACTGTTGAATCAACATTTGTTTTAAACAGGCTTTAATGAGTAAATAAAGATCACCTAAATAGCTAGCTAAAATCCTAATTTAGTAAACAAATTATTTACAGCCCGCTATCTCACATAATTACTTGTTGCAACTTTTATCTTCAAAATTAAATTAGATTCAAATTTTAGTATGCTAACACATGATTGTTTAAATTATTTCTATAAATACCATTGAGAATTTATGATTGTTTAATTACTAAAGCTGTTTTTCGCATAGTATCATTAACCTTTAGGAATTTTACGGATCATTTTTAAGCAATAAACAATAGCAAATGTACAAATTTATAATACATATTTAATCTTGAATTAATGATAAATATGTATATAAGTATAAGTACATGTATGCTTTTTTATTTTTTTACTAAAAACATGGTATATGAAAAAATAATTTGTGAAGTTTATGTTTTTTTATTGAAACAAACAAGTAAGCTCAGGAATTTATTATTTTTCAAAAATTTATGAAACTTTAAGAAAATTAAAAGATTAAAAATATGTTTTGGAAATAACAAATCCATATTTATAATTTCATACTCTATAGAAAAAATCATTATGTTTATATTATATATACATATGTATATGCGTTAGCCTACACTATACATAGATATTTTGAGCAACACAAAATTCAAATTTTGTGCGTTGAATAATAATTGTTTTTTGTATGACCTTGAAAAATTTTTCCAAGTTTTTATTTTTTTTAAAATTATTTTATTATTGAACTGTAAAAAATTGTCTATTAAAAAATAACTGTCCAGATGAAGTGAAGAGGAAGAAACAATTATTTGTACATGTTGGATTCATTATCTCTATACTTAATTTATTAATTGAAGTCAGTATTGTGCTTATAGAGGCAGTACCCGATGAGTTTGTTGCCCTTGGTAATATTTAATTAAAAAAGATTTCTCTCGATTGAAATTGAGATATGATCACTCCACACACGAGACAGATTTATACAAACGAAATGTAAAAGAGTATAGAAAAGTATGCCTATCTTGCCTGTACTGACTTCAATTAATAAATCAAGTATAGAGATAATGAATCCAAAGCTATATTATAGCTAAGTTGCCGACGGCTAAAAAAACAGAATGGCTAATCAGAAGTTAAATTTTTTATCTTTTGGCTAAGTAGTTATTGGCTACGTTTTTCAGCGATAGCACTGAAAATCGATAAATAAATATCGACGATGTCAAATTGCTGTCAGTTTTTAAATATTTTTCACTTCAAATTTTTTTTTTATTTTAACGTCCATTTTTCTTATGAATTTATCTAAGCGTCCGGTTTCATGTATATAGCCTCAATAGATCTTGAGATATCGACCCTAGAAAATAGCTAATTTTGGTACTCACTCTAAAACCTCTAGTGGAAAACTATTATGTGGACATCAGCGTTGAAACTGTTAGGTGCAGGCTTAGAAAATCGGGTTTGTATGGCAGGAGACCTGCAAAAAAAACCATTTTTAACTCAAAAGATTAAAACTGAACGAACTGAAATATTAGAAAGAATGCACGATAAAAACAGTTTTACAAACAGACAGTCAGAAGAACATCTTTTTTACTCACGCAGTGATTATTCAAGATGACTCAGCTCTTTGTCATCGTGTTAAATCGGTAGATAAATTAAGAGGAAAAGCCTTTTACAGATTAAAATTGAATAGAACACCTTTGGTATCAAACGAAAGGAAAGCTGCAGATAAAAAACCCACAGATAAATAAACTCTAAAAAAGTTTTAGAAAAGGTGTGGTATGAGGAGATTTCGTCTGAGGACATCGAAAATTTAGTATTAAAATGTTATTGAAAATAACACTTTAATTATTAGAATTTAGGCCATATTTAGTATTGAAAACAAGCATAACTTTTATTTTTCGCATTCGCTTAAAAAAAAGTCATCATTTATTCTTAAGAAAATTATAATTTGATAAAACTAATCATGATTGTAGGCAGGAACTGATATTTTTATCGAAAAAAATAACACTTTTCAATTTTAGTGTTTTCTTGCGTTGAAAATTTCGAAATTTTTTTTTGTGCTGTTTTCATGGCCGCCAGTGTATGCTCGCATGTTTTACATAAAGTTCTCTCAAATCCTTAAAAATAATATTTGAAGCGTATACAAATGAAAGGGCGTTTTCTAAAATTCAATGCCTTGCGTCCCCTTACGAGTAGGTACATGTACAATGTACATATATGCATATAAAACTAGAAAGCATGTAAGCCAAATTTGCAAACAAAATTACTCGCATTTATAAATTTTTGTTGCTATTTTTCAAGTTTTGATAGTGCTTTCTTCCACTATAAACATTGTTGGTATTTCTTCAATTTGGGAATTTCATTGAACGTAAATTAAATGCTGGTAACTAAGATCTGAAAAAAAAGTTAAAATACAAAATGTCAAAAATTGCTAACTCACAACACTTAAGTGAGGTACACATTATCATTTAAACTGACAGTTTTTTGCATAATATCATCAATATTTAAAAAATCACTATGTATTTTCATAAGTCTTCATATTTCCAATTTTTTTAATCACTTCATTTGGTAATTCGTAATTGTTACAACATTTGTTGTATCTTTGAAGGCTTTATTTGCTAGCGTAGCTCTGGCTTTGATTTCATTATTGTTATCATTGTTTTGTTAGAGATCATCATGGCTTCTTATGCCGCTCTCACAATGAACCAAAAACCAACCATGGATGGTAACAACAGACCATTAGAAATTTTCAATGAAATTAAATGGGCTCATAAGTATGTGGTAGGTTAAACACTAAATCAAATTATAATTAATATTCATATGTTTTTAACATACATTTGACGGGTGTAGTATCAAAGTCGGTAATCTCCAAATTTTTTGATTTTTTTCCACTCATCAAACTTTATGTTGTAATAAATTATTAAGTTTTATATACCACCCCTTATCCTTTAAAATAAACAATCAAATTAAACATTAATTTCAAAGTCGGAAATATCCAACACTGAGTTAATTTCAAAAATGGAAAAATCCACTTTGACCAATCAAAATGCATCAGAGTGACAGTTCATTGTTCATATCATATTGTAAACAGTCGTGAATAAGTGTAGTAAGAATCATCAAGTTGTGCGATAATAATAATTCATTTGATTGTGAAAAAAATTTACCTACCTACCTACCTAAACTTCCAGACCAAATTGTTTATTATTCACGGCAATTATACTTGTTTAATTTTACTATCGTACAAGGAAGCCTTCATTCTCAACTGAAATCAGATAATGTTTTCTCATATCATTGGATGGAAAATGAATTCGGCAAGGGCTCTAATATTTGCTCTGCCGTTTTTCATAGATTAAATAATACGAATTTCGGATCCCAAGATCTTACCTTGCGATTAATAACTGATAGCTGTAGTGGCCAAAATAAAAACTCAACCATGATTGGCATGTGAGGCAAATGGCTTTCTTCTGCACCATTAAATATCAAATCTATAGAGTTGATATTTCCTGTGGTAGGACACAGTTTTCTGCCATCTGATAGAGTTTTTGATCAAATTGAAAAGAAAGTGAACAAGATTGAAGTAATTTTAAATCCTGAAGACTATGTAAATTTCTTTAAAGAACACGCAACAACAATCAAAATGGGAAAGGAATGTAAAGTACTAGATTGGAAAACTGCAATCAAGATATTTTTAAACCAACTACATCGTGGGGATTCAAGTTTAAAATGTGCAAGAGATATAATTTTAAAAGAACTCGTTCAGGAAATGTATTGATTCAAGGGGAGCTACATAATACATCGAACTTGAATCATTTTGTTGGAATAACTCGTAAAGGTAAAAGCATGCAGCAGATTAATCCCAAAAAAGTTCCTATAAACTCTCGAAAAGTTAATGATCTGAAAATCAAAGATTTGAGTAGTTTGCTGTCTAAACATTTTGGCAATAATTGGCGGGCAAGAGAAAATTTAAAATACTACGCTGCAATAATACCTGAAAATATTGTGGTCAAAGAAAATGAATCAGACGAAAATGAGATGGATCAATGTGAATTTATTTCTGAAGACTTAGAGTTAAGAGTATAAAATTATATAAATGTATAAGTAAAATGTATAAAAATAAAAATTAATTTGTTTTGAATAAGTTTTGTTTTCTCCAAAACTATATTTTCACTACTTTCAAACAAAAACCATATCAAGTCAAATTTAATAATTTTTGAATAAAACAGGAAATATCGAATCATAAACGGCAATCTCCCAATGCCTAATTTTCAAAAACGGCTAAATTCATTTTTTGGATTCAAAGTCGGCAATCTCCAAAATTATTATTCATTATTAAACGAATTATTCGCAAAACAATAAATAACTATACTATTTTTATTTTTGGAAGTCAGTATTGTGCTTATGGAGGCAGTACCCGATGAGTTTGTTGCCCTTGGTAATATTTAATTTAAAAGATTTCCCTCGATTGAAATTGAGATATGATCACCCCACACACGAGACAGATTTATACAAACGCAATGTAAAAGAATATAAAAAAGTATGCCTATCTTGCCTGTACTGACTTCCAAAAGTAAAAATAGTATAAGGCAAAAAACTTGTTAAAAAGTTAAATTGGGAGATTGCCGACTTTGATTTTATACCCTTCATTTCTGCTGCCGAACTTTTGTTTTTAAATGTACCTATTCATAATATATTTTTCACTTTCTACACGAAGCGGGATATTACAGCTAATTTTTGTTAAATTTAAACAAATTTTGACAGCACAACTATACATACTCGTATTATTGTTCTAAAGTTAGTTCTAAATCTAAATGGTTTTTGCTTTTTGGTTTATTGTATGATGGGAAGCAATTACTTAAATTCTAGTAGATACGACCTCAATATTTATATTTGTTAAGATTATATTATCTCAGCCTGTTTATTGTATTCTTACATACCATGTATTAAATCTTATCAGCATTTATTTTAAGAACAAATTAACCTGCTGCTTTGGCTAAGCTTATGAAAGTTTCTTCTGATGCTATCAGGGAACGTGCTACAATATTGATATTGTTACAGTACGCAAGTATCTGTGTTGATTTGCCACCCACCTTTAATAACAACATCTGAGTCTTTTATTACGAGCTTCACCTGTTTTCAGACCTTTATTAGATTTAAAAGGGTAAGTCTCTATTCTGGGTCTTGAATTTGCATTATTTGCTGCTACGCTATACATTTTCTTTCTGTCATTGCTATCGTGTATACTTTTTGTCAGTGGTGCACTTTTAAACAAAAACTAGACAAAAAAACGCAAAATAAATAATTAAACTCACTGAAATGTGCGCCAATGAATTTTAAACAAATTGTACTTTTAAAGTTGAAAGATCAATCACTTTATTTGATTTATTGTTACGCCACACACATTTGCATTAATCTCACGAGAAACTAATGTTTCATTATTTATCAGGAATTTATAACTTTACGTCTTTAATGTAAACATATTTTCAAATAGAATTTTCAACAGATATTCTTCTATTAAATTCCATTGAATTTATATTTTAAGCAAACATAAAGGAAAGATAAGTAGGTACATATTATTATGTAGGTACATACATATGTACATATGTATCCATTGATTTATAATGCTCTTTACTATAGTAGAAAGTCTTTTTCTTTTTCTAAATTCATTTGCATATAGCATACATAGGTTAGGTACATACATATGTACATATATCCGAAAAAATGAACTTTTTTCATAGCTCAACTAAGGTACTTAAAAAATATTGTTTATTTCTTAAAAAGTAATAATAATAATAAATTGAATGAAAATGTCGTAAACACCGTTTTATATGTATTTCTTTTTTGATATATGTATGCATGTACATACATACATATTATGTAAGTGTTAAAAAAAATACGTACGAGTATTTATCAAAATATGAAAAAAAAAAGTAGATTATAGAAACAAAATGTATGTGGTGTTCTTGTATGTAGGTACATGACCATATGTACCTACCTACATGTGCATAAAATATACGAAAAGATTAATTTTCAAAATAAATTCATACCATATGTATGTGGAGTATTTACTCAAGTATTCTACATGCAGAAGTTTTCTATAAATTAATTGAATATCGATATAAAATATCGAATATATTGAATATAGTATACATACCGGTACTTTCATTAATGCGTCGTCAACCTATGTCGACGACTTGAATGCACTGGAATAGTAATCAGAGTCGTCAACTGTGCATGCAAGCAGTTATTAGAATAAATGAACATGATTCGCCATCTTCAAATATGACGTCAAAATGTTTATAAAACTTAATAATTTTTAATTAATTTGAATCTTATTTTAAATTTAAAATCGAACTAAATAAATATCAGAAAAAAAATGTACAACACTATTCGTTTTAATTGAAAATAAACATCGCAGTCGCCTGAAAACGATTGAGTAATTTCAGCCGGCTGCGCTGCATGCTTGAATTAATGAACATGATACCATTCCACGACTGCACTGGAAAGTCATTTATGAACATGATTTTTACGCCGTCAGCGTCGTCGACGCATTCATGAAAGTACTGTACATTGCTTGGAATATTGATTCGTAAAATATTCTACGGAACTGAAACTTCGAATTAATATGATAATTTTACTTTACAAAAAATTTCTCCTAATTTCTTATTTGTAGTTAGAAAAAAAATTATTAGGTTTGGTATTCTACTTTAAGAATTAATAGACATGAATCCATCAATTGATTACTGACATCTGTCCATTCTGAGAGAGAAGTTCAAATTAATAGATTTTTCTTTTTGACTTGCAAGAATTAAGAGAGATTTTATAATCGTCAAAATCTGCGTACTTTGAGTGTGTGTGGAATCGAGTAAATTTTTACTACAGTAGTAAATTTTGACATAAAACGTGGTGAATTTAACTGTCAAAATTTACTCTGGCTCTGGGGCTAGTATAAATTTTGACAGTTTGATAGTAAAATAATGTAAAGTCAAAATATCGAAACAAGTACACAATTTTGTAGCTTTTAAAATTTACTCCATTACGCACAGCAAATGTGAAAATTTTTTTTTACCACGGTAAATTTTATTCTACCACAAAATCTAATGTCAAAATTTACTACTGTAGTGAAAATTTACTCGATTCCACACACACTCTTTGAAGACAAAATTTATGAGTTTGTAAATTTTTTTTGACATTTTTCTAAGTACATATTTTATACAGAGTCCAGACGAAACTTTTTTATGTCGAGACTTATGTCAGGACATTGTTCATGTCTTGCCATATTTTTCATGTCTGGGCATTTCATGTCTTGCCATTTCAAATAAGTGAACATAAAGTGTAAAATTTTTGAAATATATTTTTGTGAAATTTTGTCCAAATAACTTTGTAAATTTAAAAATTAATTTAAATTTATTAAAAAATTCACATTTGCAATTTTTTCTCTCGATGAAAGTCTGATAAATCTGATACATTTGCACAAAACATATGAAACCTCCATTTTGTTTGCTCATGTCTGCAAGACATCGTAGCAAAGACATAAGTCTTGACATCGATGTCTTGCCATTTATGTCTGCAAGACATAAGCGGTCTATATGAGACATATTCGATGTCAAGACATAAGTCTTGACATAAAAAAGTCTCGTCTGGATTCTGCAAAGCTAAAGTGTTTTGAATAAAAGAGAAATCACTATTGTGTAAAGCCAAGCAACTAAACTACCATTAATTAGTGCTGCCGCCAGTTTGAGGTAGAAAATCGCTATATTTTTGAAAAGAAATCCCTCGAAAATCCTTGAATAAAAACTATCCAGTTGAAAACTATTTTTAATCCAGTTTGGAATAAAACGAATGAAGTAAGTCATTAATTTTCCGTTAAAAAAGAATTTTAGAAGGTATTTATATACTTCTAATTTCACTGTAGAAGAAAGATATATTATGTATATTCAAAAGACTAATTGTGAATTAGTTTTTATATTACTATGTTTTTATTATTGTTTTTTTTTTTTGGAAATCATTTCTGCTAAAAGTGCTGAGATAAATAAAAACTTCAAGTAACAATTTTAAATACTACAATGTGTCAAGTGAATCAAGTATCTTTATTAACAACTGGATTTACAAAAAAAAATCGTTTTTTTATGGTCAAAATAATTAGTCTCTAATGAACCGCTTCGGAATGTAATAACGTATCATAAACAGGTAGATGAAGCGGTGCAAGAAACCTTCAGCAACACGCAGTGTTTTTAGACCAAAGGATTTGAATAAACTCCTGAAACAATAAAAAAAATTTATAGTTAATTCAGTACGTCTTTATCAACCACGTTTGTGGTATGTATTGCTTTCTTTCTGGGGCTAAAAGGACCATACTACTGGTAGAGCTCAGTCTGGAACCTGACCATAGACCATATGAGAGAAACAATCCTCTCTCAAGTCTATGTCAGTAAAGTCTTAAAAAAAATAAAGGCTTGCGATTGTATTTTAGAATATTTATTGAAAAATACTTTTACATAATAGGATTTTCAAACAAATTTGACCGTGTATGGTCCTGGTTAGATAAAAATAACTATACTGAAAAGAAATAAAAGAAGCAAATTTTTGTCAATTATTTTTATTCGTCGAAGGCAATTTATGATATATAGAGAAAAAAATACAGCGGTTAGGAAATACATATAAGAGGAGCTCAAGCTTGAACTCGCAATTTGCCACAGTGCAAAGTTCAACCACTAATACTTATAGTAGCACATGTACTAAATTTATTTTGTCTGAGTCAGTTAGTTTGATCAAAGAAGCTAAAATATGTATTTTTAACTACACTTAAGGATTATCTTTATTTTTTGCATATTCTTCAAAAATAAATCATTTATTAGATGAAATAGTATAAAAGAAAAATTCCATGCGCTTTATTTTCCAAAGTTTTTTCTTCCACGGATTCTCTTTCCGATATTTTACACAAAAAAAAATGTTTTGATGTTCAGTATTTTTGTAATTCAATGTAAAATACAAAAAGTGATATCTCTGTGTTACGCGTTTAATTCGATGAAATATTTAAATTTGAGTTTAAAAAACGAAATACTGATATGTCTGGTAAATATAAAAGTACCTACATTAAAAGTTTGAACCTTTTTTCAAACCCCTTAGCAGGTGAAAATTTCGAACTTTAATAGAATGAGTTAAACACCATCGCAGTCTGCAGATACCGGGCGATATACATAAACTGAATCACTCTGTATATGTATCTATATGTAGTTAAGCAATTTCTGAGTGCAGTTCAAAAACAACGACGTTCTGAATATTGTGAGCAATTTTTGAATTTTGATTGTACATACCCGAAGGAAGTTTTTGAAACTATGATTCTTTATTATGAACCGACGTTTAAAAAAGGTCAGTGAGTGACACCGATTACTGAAGGGAAGAACCTGTACAAAAAAAGCTAGAATCTTCCAAAGCACAAAAATATTATATGGCTACGATATTTTGGGACTGCGAGAGAATACTTTTAACAGACTTCAAGGAGCGCGACACAGTCGTTAACTCAACATATTATTCTAAATTACTGACGAGATTCAGACGAGGTGGTTGTTTGCTTCACAATGCTCCAGTTCATACATATATAGCTGCGATTTCCTATACTATTCGAGAGTGCTGCTTGATAGAATTGGATCATACTCCTTACAACCTTGATCTAGCTCCATCAGATTATTTTTTGTTTTAAAAATTGAAATCCGACCTTAGAGGCAGAAAATCTTACATAGATGATGAAATCAAACACTGTCCACGACCATTTTTGTTCTAAACATTCAGGGTATTGTTATATAGCGGCAAAGAGGCTTCAACTAAACGATGTGAAAAATGTGTAGAAATAAAGGGAAACTAGGTATATTGAAAAATAATAACACTTTTTTTAAACTTTTCTATGCTAAGAACATATATGTATGTATATTACTTGACATCTTTTTTTAATTTTTTTTCCATTTTAAAGTGGAATGTAAATAAAGATTTTTGTATATTAATACACATATTAACCCTTGAAAAGAAAAACATTAAATGATGAGCCTTTTTTACAAATACTATGGAACATTCTCATTTAATATACATCAAAAATCATATAACTACAAAGATAAACAATTGCCATATATCCTTATGTCCCCATTAATTTTTACTTCTACACCTGATATCAGGTGGCTACATGTTTACTGAATGTTATCAACATTTTATGCTTATGCAACAATTTTAAAATCCAGAGCAAACCAAAAATACGTTGATGTTGCTAAACATTATATGTACCCAATAATGTGTCTGTTTACCAATAATATAAATAATGGTTGTTGCTACGGCAACATAAATTACGATTTATACTTTTGAATTTATTTTCATTTTGAATAAAAATACATACCTATTTGCTTTAAAAAATTTTTTTTTTTTAATATGAAATATTATTTTTCTTACATATACCTCTAAATACTATATACATACTGATGTATGTATATACATATACTATATACAAAATACATTTTACTTTTCAAATGTTAAAAATATATTTTAATATTTTTCATCTTCATTGAGAAATATGAAAATTTTATTCGTAATGAATCAGGAGATCAGAATCAATAGGCACGTTATTTCATTTTCTTTTACATTATAGAATATCTAATGCTAGTTTCAGAAATACTATAATGTTTATTCATTAAAATTTAATCTAAGCAAACTCTGATTCAAGTCAAAAATATTTTAGTATTAAAAATTCTTTTTTATTTAAATAATTATTTATTGAAAATGAAAATGAATTCAAAAGTATAAATCGTAATTTATGTTGCCGTAGCAACAACCATTATTTATATTTGGTAAACAGACACATTATTGGGTACATATAATGTTTAGCAACATCAACGTATTTTTGGTTTGCTCTGGATTTTAAAATTGTTGCATAAGCATAAAATGTTGATAACATTCAGTAAACATGTAGCCACCTGATATCAGGTGTAGAAGTAAAAATTAATGGTGACATAAGGATATATGGCAATTGTTTATCTTTGTAGTTATATGGTTTTTGTATACATTCAATATGTACTAAAATTGAAATTTTATAGAATCATTGAAGAAAAATATAACAATTTTTTATATCCTATACCTTATATAAATTGAGGTATTCTCGCGCATTTCGGTAAGTATCTTTTCTTCTGCGCATGTTTTTCTAGTATAATACGATTCCTCAACTTTTTTGGTTCAAGCCATGGTGGAATGACATACATATGTATAAGGTGTGTTTTTCCCGATATAAACAATTGCCGTATTGAACCAAATTGAATCTGACCAATCAGAGAGCATTTCAATAACAATGAAAAATGATAGTTGTGATGTTACCAACCCTAATAATTTTTATAATACATATATCGACTGACTTGCTGCTTTTGGTTTTATTTTGACGGCTTGGCATCATGAAATTTAATTTGTATTTTATGTTCGTGAAGTGTAAAGTGATTTGAGTGCAGTAAGATTTATATAAACATATAAGCAAAGAATTTTTAAAACAAATATGGTGCGGTGTAGTGTAAATATTAAAATAATAACATCCTAAAAATTATAACGTGCAATTGTGTTTTAATCTTGATAAATACGAAAACCCTTTTAAAACTATCTGGCAGTGCTGCTTGGACCAATCATTTTTAAAGAACACACCACACCTTCAAGGTTAATATAATAAGTGCGTTCGAATCACACGATTTATCTGATATTATCAGTTCGGTTCTGATTTAAAATAAGCGAAGCTTCAAATCGTACAAATTGATATTAAACTGAAAAATTTGGATGACTGGAACGTCAAAAATATCAGCTAGCTGATTTTTGACTGTCAGTTGAAGTTTCGAGTTCTTTTATGTACATAGGCAGTTGATTTTTAGTGAAAAACTTAATTAAATTTAGTGAGTAAGAACTTCTACTTCATATTCCATCTTGACAATTTAGAATTCATAAACAGTCAACTTTTTAAACATGTCTTCTTCTTTTTTGATTAGTTCCACACAGCAAGTGAACCAAAAAAATTGTTATCACTTTTTTCACTTTAAGATTAGTTAAAAGCTAGCGACATCTACTGAAAAGAATGGAAAACTAGGTGAGTGGAACAAATGTAGAACAAATGTGGAACTGTGGAAGTGATAATTATCAGATAAATCGTGTGATTCGAACGCACTTAATATAGGCACAAATAATATAATAATACAGATGGGTATTGTAAATGAACTGAAATGTTATTCAGTGGTAATAAAGAAGAAGAACAAACAATTTTTATGTTTGCGTCTTAACTATAGTTTTTTTAAAAACTTAAAACAACAACAACATTACCGAACAACTTTGAGTTTTTTTATTTATGTTTCCACTTTTCATTTCATCATGATTTTTTGATTTTTTCCATTTCTAACTTGTAGTTGACATTTACCTTGTTTATGCACAAAGATTAAAACTTATTAACTATAAAACGTTTTAAGCATCGTTTTGAGATAATACATTTTAATTAGTGTTTATGCGTAATACAACATTTCGTTCTCACTCAAAACGTTAACCATCTGCGTGTGTAATAACAATTATTTAAAACGAATAAAATGTATATGCACACTTTAAATGCGCATTGAAATTTGGTTTATACATCCGTATTTAGTCAAGACGGAGTGAGTTAATGCGAATTAATGTGTCGCATAAACAAGGTAATTGTTTATGATTTGTTATAAACATAGGTTTAGAAAGTGGGGCATCCAATTATCAAAAAAGTGAATACAGTAGAATCTCGATAATTTTACTACCTGATAATTTCCTATATTTACAGCGAAAGAAATTTTGCCTACTCTATAATTTCAACAGCCATAATTTATACATGAATTTACACATAAAATACATATTTGAACATGTAAATCGCAAAAAATCTAAGTTTGATTTGATTTGTGAAAGGCTTTATTTTTGATTTTTTTTGTGTTAATTAAAAATTGAGAAATATGAAATAAATAAACTAATCTTTTTTTAATTTCATGTGTGCGTTTTACTTCCATACATATGTACATATTTAGTTTAAATTTTGTATTCAATAATTTCTACTATCCCGTAATTTCAACGAGGGTAGTTTTAATTAGGTAAAATTATCGAGATTCTACTGTACATAAATCTAAAATACCTATAAAATATTTATAATTCTTTAAACCATACAATGTCGGTTGAACTGAACAGTTACTTGTGCGTCAGCAAAAGTAAAATACAATATTGTATGTATACAATATACCTACATACAATAATAATGGCTTTTATTTGCTTGTCACATATTTTTGTTGTTGTCGGTTAACAATTATTGTACCTAAAGGAAAAGGAAACAAAAAACTGAAAACTTTGTCATTTTATTTTATTATATAACATCATGATAGGTTTATGTCTTTGCTAATCATATCACATTTGTCAGTTAATCGTTGTCAGTTAACCAAAATTCATATGCAAAATTTTGTACAACAGTTTTTATATATCTGCATTATTATATTGTTTGTGATATAGGTTACATCTTCCCATAGGCATTACCTACTTACAATAAAAAAGTGATCAATGTGACGTCACAAGTATCAAACAATTAACATAAAAACAAACAAAAATTTCTTTCATATATGGGAAGATGTAACCTATATATTATATTAATCTTGGATTACATCTTCCCATATATGAAAGAAATTTTTGTCTGTTTTTTATGTCAATTATTTGATACTTGTGACGTCACATTGATCACTTTTTTATTGTAAGTAGGTAATGCCTATGGGAAGATGTAAACTATATTATATTAACCTTGCCACACCTTATACTTATGTCGTTCCACCATGATTCAAGATATATCATATTGTAATATTCATTTTTTCAAAAGAATTGGAGAAATATATTGAACCGTATAGTGTATACATCATATCATACAAGTTAAGACTATGAGTTGAATTTTTTGAATAAAAATATTTATCTCACAATCCACAGAGAAGAATTTCGATTCTTTTGAAGAAAAACTCAAATTTAAACAAAAATTTATTAAAAAAAACAAATTAAGTATAATTTTCACAATTAAACTTTATTAAATTGAAAACTTCAATACAATTTCCACAATTCAGTTGATGAAAAGAACTTAATATAATTTTAAAATTTAAACTGGAGAAAAAGAACTTAATATGATTTTCAAAATTAAACTTGAGTTGACGAGATTCTACTTAAAACTAAACTTTACAATTTTAATTATGGTTTTACTTTTACATTCTATTTTTGCTTATTTGCTAATTAAGTTATTTTTTCATAATGTTAAAATTAAATTGCAAGGTAATCAAAATTATAGAAATTTACTTTTCAAGCTATTTTCAAGTTTATGGTTAATAAAATTGTAAAAAGAATTATTTCGCATTATTAAAAGAATTTGTTGCTTAAACCGGATGCGCGTGTAAGAAATTTGAGAATAATGGGAAATTATGAAAGTTATGGAAAATTACAGAAACAGACAGTGCGTTTTATGATAGACAATATGCTTACTATGTTATCGTTAACTTAGACAATATGCTTACTATGTTATCGTTAACTCTTCCCCCTATAAAAATCTGCGTCTCGCTGATCAGAAGTTAAGTGTTATAGTTTGTATTCCAGAAGAGCTAATTATTTCATTTTTGTGGGTTTCTTTTTCTGGAAAGATAACAAATTTTCTACGATTGCTCCTATAGTATTTTATTATTAGAATAAAAAGTATAATGGCAATTATTGTAGATATCCCAATGTTAATTCCCGATGACAAGGAATGCTTCTTAAATAATCTTTGGAGTTTTTCTATATTACTAACGTGCAGGTCATGTAAGTATTCTACGTCGAGCTTAATGCCCTTTACAGCTATGTTAGGATGCAGTAACGGTGGAAGGATTTGGGATGCTTTTTTTTCTTTGTTTATAAACGTTCTATCGTTAATTTTCAGTGTTTCATTGTGGTACTGAAGCAGGAAATTTTCAATTAAATGTCTGGCCGTGTTATTATAGTTAAGGATTCCGTCGAAGTTGTTTAGAAAGATTGTGTGTTCATTTAGTTCTTCGATTTCCTCGTCTTTGTTTATTTTGTATTCGCAACTAGCGTTCAAACTATTCAATAGCTGTTTTATACAATGATCATCCTTCAGTTCTTGCAGAAACGTTCTTTTACATACGGTAGTATCTCCGAGTATGTTGCATTTCTCCGTTATTCCAAAGAGCTCTTCTTGACTGGTAAATAACTCTCTGAACTCCAGGTTTATTTTTTGTTATTTTTGTTGGTAGATCTGATTATGACATGATTATAGCTTTTTTTACTCGTTTTTGGTAAGTACAGAATGTACAAAATTGTAGAGTTCTTTATTATCATTGCCGGCACAGCATATTCAATGGCTCCTATTTCGTTACAATATGGTAATGTGTCCAATTCTGTGACTAACTGATTGATCTCGTTTTTGTTTAGTAAGTTGCTATTAACTATTTTTTTTTTGGCTAGTTGTGATGCGTGAACAATTTCTTTAATTTCCCCTTTTATTATTGAAAGTTTGTTGAAAATTATTTGTTGGTATTGTTCATTGGAGTTGTCTTCAATTAAATCCGATATTTTATTGTACTCTTGAAGGGTTTTCTGTGTTGTTTCCATAAATTCTGTATTAATTTTGTATTGGTTATTATTATTTTCGATAATTTTTCCTTGACTATTTAAAATTTCGTCCCAATCGTATATGCATCTGGTGATCCTGCAATCCATTTCCAAGCTGTTCCTATCCAGTTGATTGATCGTTTCTGTCTATACTGCTGTTTTTTCAATTCTCTTAAAAGTTTTTCTATTTCCGTAAATTGATAGATTAGTTGGGGTCTGATGGCGCTTTTTGTGTTACTGTGTTGTATGAGTAGTGAAATTCTATCAGCTGTATCTGTTTTATTGCCACATATATGGTCTCCCCTGGAGAATATGTTTTGGGTTTATTTTTTTTTCTATTTTCATTCCTGAGTTTTGATTCCTGGTTCATTCTAATTCGCCCTACTAAATCTTCGTTTACCCTTCCTCTGAGATACAGCAAGTTTCTATAATTGACTCTTTGAACTCTGCCGAAAAAGATATCGCTGGGTTTCTTTCCAGTGACAGAATGTATCGCATTGTTATACCGGTCTATGGAGATGTTTACTAATTCTTTCAAAGTTAATTCTTTCAACTCTTCTTGCAAGCATCTGAGAATTTCAACTATTGTGGAATGGACTCTTTCAATGGCCCCATTGAATTCGCTTTTTTGTGAGGGCGTATGGTAGATTTCAATTCCCAAAGTCTTTAGGTAATCCACAACTATTGGGCTTATGAAACTCCTTTCATTGTCCATCACTAGTATTTTGGGCACCGTGAAATAGTGGAGCACTTTAATCATTTTATCCCTAACGCTCAGAACCGATTTATCTTTAATACGGAAAAATTTGGCGAATTTGGAAAATTTGTCTACGCATGTGATGAATTTTTCACGTTTTATTTCTAAAATGTCGACATGTAATATTTCTGTTGGTAAGATGGAATAGGGGTTCTTTGAAGTTCCGGCTTATTAGGGTGCCGATCGTATTTGTTTGTGTTACATATTTCGCAGTTCCGTGTGTAGTTTTTAATCAGCTTAGTCATATGAGGGAAATAATATTTTTCGAGTATTTGTTGTTTGTTTTCTTGCGGACTACGGTGAGCTCTTTTGTGTTCTTTTTGTATGATTCTAAATTTGTCCTCTTCGTTGTTAATGTCTCGTACCAATTTTTGCGACAGTCGAACTTTATAATTGGAAAAGTGGTCTTTGTAAACATCCTGCAGGACTTGAATACGCTCTTCAGTGATATTTATACCATTTAGGAGGGATGGGTTGAGCTTCTCCTTTAGGATTTTAATAAGGTTTTCTCTGTTTATCTCTGACAATTTTATAAGGTGGCGATGGTAGTGTGGGTGAGGTTCTTCGTGAGCATAGGAATCATTGCCTGTTGTGATGATTAGCTGGTTTCTAAAATCGTTTACTGGTGCTTCACAATGCGGTATCAAATCTGAGCTATCTTCTTCAGCGCTATGAACTGTTTCTGCTGACGACGAAGTTAATATGTTAGCTTCTAATTCCAGCCTAGATAAGGCATCAGCGACTTTGTTTGCTAACCCTGGTTTGTAGACTAATTCGTAATTGTATTCCTCGATCCTCGCTTTCCATCTTTTGAGCTTTGCATTATTATTACGGTTACTCAGGGTAAATGTTAACGGTTGGTGGTCTGTGATTATTTTCACCTTTTTTGCACCATATAAATAATTCCTCAAATTATCTAGAGCCCACACAATGGCCAACATTTCCTTCTCATTGGTGGCGTAGTTTTCTTCTGTCTTATTTAAGAATCTAGAGATGTAGGCAATGGGTTTATCTTTTCCGATGTCTCCTTGTGAAAGAACCTCACCGATTGCTTGATTGGAGGCATCGGTTGTTAGAAGAAATGGTTTCTCAAAATCAGAGAAAATAAGGACCTCAGATGACGAAAGAAGCTCTTTTAGTCGAATAAAAGCCCTTAGTTCATTTTCGTTCAAACAGATCTTTGCTTTTTTTTGATTGGTTTGCCTTAATTTGAGCATTTTCACCTCTAGTGAGGTTGGTTAGTGGCTTAGCAATCTTTGCAAAGTCTCTTATGAAACGCCTATAGTAAGAAGTCATTCCTAAGAATGCTTTCAAGTCTTTCAGATTCTGAGGAGCTTTTATGTTCTGGATCGCGTATACTTTTTTTGGATCTGGTTTTATACCTTATATTATAACTAGTCAATTGTAAGGACTTTTTGAAGGACGAATCATCCCTTCGGATAGAAGCTTTTTTATTTGCTCTTCTACCTCCGTTCTCATATTAACGGGGTAGGGATAGGATTTTGCGTAGATAGGTTCGTCAGTAGTTGTTTTAATTTCTGCCCTTATGTTCGTATCAATTATTTCCTTATCGTTTATGCTACCAAAAAGTGCTTCATATTTTTTCAATGTCTCTTCCGTTTGCTTATTCGCTTCTTCGCTCATATGGGTGTCTCTGATTTCTAAGTTGTTGACTTGAATAGATTTTTTTTCTCTCAAAGGAATTTTAATGCCAGGCCGCAGTGTTAAAATGTTGTCCTTACGGTCGATTATAGCTCCCAATTCCTTTAAGGAATCGTCTCCAATGATGCCATCAAAAGTTTTCAGTCCTGGTAAGACAAAAAAAATCGATCGTGTTACCTATTCCAATGGATTCAAAAAAATTTCCAGAAATTTTATCGGTTATGAGAATATCTCCTCCTGCAGATCTAATATTAAATGGAGTTTCTATTGGTTTTGCGTTGGTTACAATTTCAGGCCTTATGAAATTTTTATTTGCACCCGTGTCGATAAGGAACTTCAGTAGCTTGCCTTCTCTAGTCCAGTACTCTATGTATGGTATGCTAGAGAGGCTCCCGTCATAAAATTTAATTCTGGGTTTTCTTCTTCCACAAGCTCTTCCGTGGGTACGTAATCCTCATCTTCGTTGTATTGCTTATAAAGTTCAGTGGCTTGAGGTTTATAATCCTATGGTTCAAGATGATATATGCGCTGTTGTTTGTGTGCATGTCCTTCGGAGTCATTTTCTCTTTTCACTGCAGCGTTTGTGTACTGAGTTTGTGGTCTATTCATATAATTGACTTGTTTAGTTCGAATAGATGGGTCAACATCCAAGGGTGTAGGTGGTTTAGCTTGCACAGGTCGCGGTGGTGGTTTAATTGCTGTTTGGTGTTGAATGTTATAAGCAAGATTTTTTTGTGGTACCGGTATCTTATCAGTGTTTTTAGGAGAATTGATTTTGGCTAGGTACATTTGGTTTATGGGTGTTGTAACAGAATTGTTTAGATTGCGTGTATGCAGCGTGAGGTTTCTAAAATTTAAATTTTGTATTTCAAGACAGGAAGAGCAAGCTTCGGGTAGAGTTTGAGGTTTCTGTATCATTAGCATCTTCGAAATTTCACCATTTAGCCCTCTATTGAAAACATCTAATGCTCTGTTTCTGTAGGTTTCGACGAGTACTTGAGTAGTTTCTGCACTATATTCTTCTGTTTTAATGTTGTTGACAATTAGTGAAAATTGATGGTTTACCGTCAATTTATTTTCACTCTTTTACTGAACTGAATTTTTCATTTAAAAAATGTGTTTTTACTGTTTTAAGATCTTAAGTTTCTCGAAATTAAAAAAGAAATTTAAAAATTTATTTTCACTCTTTTACTGAACTGAATTTTTTATTTAAAAAAAAAACAATTTGTTTACTATTGTTATTTTTTTATTTTTTATTATTTTTTTTTTATATTAAGAGAATAAAATTTTTCTTTCACAATTTTGTAATATTATGACTTACTTGAGTATTAAGTAGAAGCTCATCATAAAAGAATTCGATTTTATGTCTGCAACTTGAAGGGGATGAGTCGTATTTCTCCCGTTTGCCAGTAAACTTTGATCTTCGTAAACTGCCTACTAATAGTACGAATCTCGATCACGTCCTTGTAGTTGAGTAACCTGTTGATACTTTTTCCTTTTTATCCTGCTCCGCAGCAATTTCACTTGTTTTATAGTAACTATTGTTCTTTTGGTAATAGTTACTTTATAGTTCACTTTATTTTGTAATAACTATGTTCGTATGGTAATAGTTATTTTATAGTTCACTTTATTTTGTAATAACTATGTTCTTATGGTAATAGTTATTTTATAGTTCACTTTATTTTGTAATAACTATGTTCTTACGGTAATAGTTATTTTTTTTTTTTTATGCTCGGGCGCCAGTTAAGATTGTGAGTTGAATTTTTTGAATAAAAATATTTATCTCACAATCCACAGAGAAGAATTTCGATTCTTTTGAAGAAAAACTCAAATTTAAACGAAAATTTATTAAAAAAAAAACAAATTAAGTATAATTTTCACAGTTAAACTTTATTAAATTGAAAACTTTAATACAATTTCCACAATTCAGTTGATGAAAAGAACTTAATATAATTTTAAAATTTAAACTGGAGAAAAAGAACTTAATATGATTTTCAAAATTAAACTTGAGTTGACGAGATTCTACTTAAAACTAAACTTTACAATTTTAATTATGGTTTTACTTTTACATTCTATTTTTGCTTATTTGCTAATTAAGTTATTTTTTCATAATGTTAAAATTAAATTGCAAGGTAATCAAAATTATAGAAATTTACTTTTCAAGCTATTTTCAAGTTTATGGTTAATAAAATTGTAAAAAGAATTATTTCGCATTATTAAAAAAATTTGTTGCTTAAACCGGATGCGCGTGTAAGAAATTTGAGAATAATGGGAAATTATGAAAGTTATGGAAAATTACAGAAACAGACAGTGCGTTTTATGATAGACAATATGCTTACTATGTTATCGTTAACTTAGACAATATGCTTACTATGTATCGTTAACTTACATATACCTACATACATAATATGTATATGGGGAATTCCATTTGTACCGGGTGTGACATTCTGACTCTAAATATTGAAAAACTCGTACAGCAACTGCATTCTAATTATATTTTTGAAGTATAAAGTAAACGACGGTTACGATAAAAAAGAAAACTTCAAATATCCTTAATCAGAATCGTCATTTTAGTAGCGTAACGGGTGTGACGCTGACGATTTCGAATTTCATGGATTTCCGTATATTTTACTGAATATCCTAAAATTTTCATATAAACACTTCCAAAAATTATTTTTAATTATACTGTAGACACTTGAAAAAATCTTTTGGAAAAATTTGACGAGGAACAATGCAATACTTTTTTCAAATTAAAAAAAAAAAGAAATGTAACGAGTGTGACATTTTTGTAACGGGCTTAACAGCGAAAAGAGTTTCTA
The DNA here is from genome assembly GCA_932526495.1 of Bombylius major. Classification (NCBI taxonomy): domain Eukaryota; kingdom Metazoa; phylum Arthropoda; class Insecta; order Diptera; family Bombyliidae; genus Bombylius; species Bombylius major. Next base: position 23,096,743 of record OW052043.1, read on the forward strand.
CTGATAAGTAGTATACTACGATTCAAAAAAGATGGCACAGTTTCGCGCATGTCTTACATGTGTTAGTGATTTTCTTGTGTATACATATACGAAGGAAGAAACCTCTTTCTTAGAATATACAACAACAAAAATGCATGTGTGTAAATATCTTTTCTTCTGCGCATGTTTCTCTAGTATAATACGAAATGCCATCTTTTTTGAATCGAGCTATAGCTGTTCTCCATAGTGATATCGTAAATAATTTAACACTAGATGCACAAAAAATTCATATACATATATCACACCTATCCAAATCAGCTTCATTCATATGAATTTTAAGGTAAAAAATTGTCGATTTGCGTGGAATTCCCCATATATGATGTATAAAATTTTCGAATTAAGTCGCTTTTAATTTAATAAAACAATTTTTTAATTATATTAATAAGTGTGGAAAATTAAATAAAAACTCTCTTTTAAAACTATTTTAGCCATAAAAAACTTTTCTAAAGTAATTCCAATTTCAATGTAACATTTTCTGTTATTCGAACTTTAGTCATAAATTATATATCGAACTTTAAGTAATATAGTTTTTTACATTAATCCCACTTTGGGACGCGGAATAATTTAAAAAAATTTTCCAATTATTTGGTAATCATCTGACGCAGACTTGATATCTAAATACACTTTTTTGCTACATCCCAATCTTTAAGGACTATATTCTTTTTCGTTTTGTCCACGCTGCTTAAATTTTTCTCCCTAAAACTTAGAAGCTTAATTTTCAAATCCTGGTTTTATTGTAATTGCTCAGCTGGAGACAATCTTAGCTAACATCGAGATTAGTTACATGATCTTTCAATAATAATTTTTACAAAATTATATATAATTATAAATTTTGCTGTTCTCAATGCTGTTTCAAAATATTTCAAATGGTAGCAAAAGAGCAGAAATAGCGAATAGAATAATAATGCGAAAAAGAAAGATTACAACTTAGCAATTCCTTCTCTCCATCATGGGTTTTACACTTGTCTTCCCCACGACCACCATCTCGACAGTTCGTTGGCCAGGGGAGTAGTGCGGTTTCCTCATCTTTCTTCATTTTTTCAACCAAACTAATTTATATTTAACGAAGTGAAGATACCAACACATATACACAAAAACAAGTTTTTGAAGAATTTAAAATTCAAATAAATTGAAAAATTTGTGTATGTACAATGAATTGAGAAGAAAGAAAGAAGACTATACTTTATTTAATAATTAAAGTCAGTGTTGTGCTTATGGAGGCAGTACCCGATGAGATTGTTGCCCTTGGTAATATTTAATTTAAAATATTTCCCTCGACTAAAATTGAGATCTGATCACCCCACACACGAGACAGATTTATTCAAACAATTTGTGAAATAATATAGAAAAGTATGCCTATCTTGCCTGTACTGACATCCAAAAAGAAAAGTAGTATAGTAGAAGTAACGGCAAAAACTTTTCACCATGTTATACAGCTTTTCATGTACGAGTTCAAATTTCTTTCCACTGAAAACCAATTTTGTCAAATTTTTAAGTTACGTTTCTCGCGTCGCATATTCAATTGCTTATTTCTTTAAAGCATAAATCCATTTATTGGTAGTATGTAATTCAATCCAATGTGGAACTCCTTTTAATTCGATTGTTTGACATTTGGATAAATGTGGCGTGTGATTTGAGTTGAAGGATTGATATATTCCATATTCTTTTCTTTCTTGTTAAAACTCATGAATTATTAGAGCGGGTTTACACGAAAGGTTTTTTGCTCGGCCTTGTCGTCCATTACGCTTTGTTAAATTACAAAAAAGACGTACGTACGTTTACACAGTCACTTTTTTACCCTAACTTAAATTCTCTTCATTCTCTTTTATACCGATTTCTTGCTTGGTGGCTTGGTATGATGAAACGACAATATAGGTTGTGTATGTTTCATCTCCATATATGAAGATAGATATGAGCTGTCTCACTACAAATATAAAATGAAAAGGAGTTGCGATAATATAGAAAAAATTTCAAAATTACGAATATAGCACAAAAGGGAACAGGCGTGATCAAAGAAAAAGATTGATTATCCTGTGAGTGACTAATGACTATCCACCACATACTTGTTACTTCTTTGGGGTAAAATAGACTGGGACTACTGCCACCGTCGCAAACGAGTTTATAACCGGTTTTAACAACTCCTGAAAATACACCTGATGGTGGCACGACCAAGTTGTAACGAGCGTGGGTGTATTACAACCGTCAGCTAAAATTATTTTAGACTATTCTTATTATACCAAGTAGGAAAAAAATTGTTACAACTAGCGCATTCGTACCAATGTATTTTGGCTCATACATAGGAAAGAGCCAATGTATTTTGGCTCATACATAGGAAAGAGCCAGAATACATTGGCTGTAATGCGCTAGTTGTAACAAATTTTTTCCTACTTGGTATAATAAGAATAATCTAAAATAATTTTAGCTGACGGTTGTAATACACCCACGCTCGTTACAACTTGGTCGTGCCACCATCAGCTGTATTTTCAGGAGTTGTTAAAACCGGTTATAAACTCGTTTGCGACGGTGGCAGTAGTCCTAGTCTATATTCAGTCTATAACCGGTTTTTACGTTCTACAACTGCTAAAAAAGTGACCGTCTAAACTCTGAATTACAATACTGGTTCGTTGATTAAGTTTTTAATACATATGTAGATTAAGCTTTTAAAGTTGCTTGTTCACTTATTCTCCCCCTTTTTAAAATGTTAAAATGTTTTTATTAGCTTGGTTTCTTGTCTGTCTGTTCGGTACAAATTTGGAAATTGATTTTTAATTTTTAACCAACTTTTTGATGAGATAGAGACTTGAAACTTTCAACATAGCTCAGAACTGCATGACAATGCAATATTACATCGCTAATGAAAGTTTTAAGATTTTACTTTTTATGATATTCGATCCTCAAATTTGGTCTAAAACAAATAAAATATTAATTTTTCTTTACTAAAATTTAATCTAAGCAAACTCTGATTTTCAAGTCAAAAATATTTTAGTAATTCTTTAGCAAAAGACAGACACGTAGTATGGATACCATGTGATTAATACCATGGTTTCAACAATACTGAAAATTTGTTAATTTTAAACAAGTGTTCAATGGCCTATACCAAACGTGTATACATATATATAAAAAATGAACAAATTTTACACACATAAGACTAAAAAGCAGAAAATAATTATTTTAATAAAAAATAATTTTTAATATAGCAAGATAATAGAAGAAGTGCCCCACATTTTTCGTTTTTAATCTTAGAAGTGTTTCCATAGATATTAAAATTCGAAATCACAAATTTTCAAGATTATCTGTATAGGGTTAAGAATCTGTATGGGCTAGAAAAAATTATTTTATACCTTTTAGTCCGTCTTAAAAATTATATTTTATTTAAAGAATTTTAAGAGCCAAATTTAGTGAAATGGCCTGCAAAGTGACCGCCTACAGCCTACATTTCTCAACCGATTTTCATGAAATTTCGAATATAGATAGGTTCAAGGGAATTGTGGTCCTTAAGCGAAACACATTTTTAAAAAAGTCCTTTATTACGAAAATACAAGGATTCAAAGTGAGTCAGCTTTGCGATTTTGGGCCTTCAAAGTGACCACCTATAGCCTACATTTCTCAACCGATTTTCATGAAATTTTGAATATAGATAGGTCGAAGGGAATCGTGGTCCTTAAGCGAAACACATTTTTTAATTTTGATCCTTAAATTTTTTTATATTCGATTTTCGAAGGTACAGACAAAACAAAAATTCACTAAACTTTTCACACATTTTTCATGTATTAAAACGTTTAGATATCGTGTTTTCTTCTTGTAGGATTTAGATATAACCTTTTCCAAAAAGTTTAAAATAAATTTGAAGAAAATTGGTTACGTATTTTAATTATTATAAATAAAACAAATTGTTAATTTTTCATAAAATTTTATATCTAATTTTTTTTATCACAGGATTTTTTTTGATTACTTTTAGGCTGGAATAAGAATTACACAGATAGTATAAACCAGCGATGGGCACGTCAACAATTCTACGTCAACAATTGTATTGTTGACGTGTCAACAATACTAATTGTTTACTTAGCATTGTTGACATTGTTGACACTGACTGTTAACGTCAAGTTAACGATTTCATTTTTATTTAATTATATTCCATAAATAAAAATTTCAAAACAAAGGAAGGAAAAATAAAATTTATAAACATAAAAAAATTCTTTACACATAACATTTTTAGGACGTCCAACTATTTTACAACTAAATGATTTAGTTGCTTTTATTATTTATACCTTGTTAATTTATACTTTATATTTATAAATTTTTATTCTATTTTATTATATATAATTAATACAGTATATTATATATATATAAATTATTAAATTAAATCACTTCAAATTTTCAGTTTTTTTCAAGGTTAGGTTGGCTTAGTTAGAATGATTTGATTACAGATTAGAGTCAGTTACCTTTCGACTTACGGTTAGGGATAGGATAGGATAGTTGACACATTGTCGACACATTGTTGACAATTTTTAATTGTTGACAAAAATATCGATTGTTGACGGTGTCAGTCAAATTATGATTGTTGACACGTCAACATCCATCACTGGTATAAACTCTATAAACGCGATGCAATAAAAATTTCGATTGTAGGGTAGTATGTGTGATGATAAAAAGTAACGTAAGCAGAATGTAAAACTTATGTTGTTTACTTAGGCTGCACATTGTATTGTATATACCTAAATATACGAAAAAAATTTTATGTAAAATTCAAAAATTTTGAGTTATTTTATTTTTTTAAATTTTTACATGGAAGGATATGTGACTTTCTAACTTTGAACTATTATATCTCAGGCTGTATTGCATCGATTTGAGTCAAATAAAATGCACTAAGTCAGAAAATAGTTCAAGAATTAAAATGTTTACTTTTTTCGAGGATCAAGGTATAAACCAAGGAGGGCCCCATTGAGGTGAAAGAAAAGTTGTTTGTCGAAGGGAGTTTTGTAGAGGTGTTGTAGGTGTTTTTATTTCGAATGTTTGCTACCAGAAATTATAGATCCCCAAAATACAATCTGTTTCTTAATTTACCTCTTCATCTAATTGAATTTCCTTTTATATTGCATGAGTATAATTTTTTATATGATATGATATATTCATACAGTTTGTTCAAAATAATTGTGTTGTCAGTTTTACAAAGTGCATAGCGTTTATTTAAAAATTATTTAGCAAATTAGTCAAAAATTAGGCAACAGCAAAGATTTCATAAAAGAATGAAAACTATTCAACGTAGGTAAAATTGTACGTACTGTGTGGAAAATAATGATTGGCCAGTACCAGACCTGTCTTCTTTCAGCTTCAATAACCGGTTTTTTCTGAAGACAGAAGGCGAGTTGTAGTACATTTTATCCAAAAGTGGGGAAGCTGAAAGAAGACAGGTTTGGTACTGGCCATTGAGAAGAAACAATAACAACGTCAGCATAGCATAGCATAACAGCTGTATGCTAGCTGTAGCCTGTAGAACAAAAGAAAAGATGTACACATTTTACCTACCATGCAATACGATCGCTACCCAGTTAACCTAGAACATATTTTTGATATATCAAGTTTGTATTCTTAGAGCACGAGAACATATTCTGTTGACATTAAGATTAGATAGGTGGAATATAATCATCGATGGTGAACTGGGTTTGAAATTTTTTCAAATCATGTACACCAACACTTAGAAGAAATTTATTTGCTTGTGTTGATGAAGACACAAATACATTTCAGACGATGTTGTTGCTGTTTTCGAAAAAATTTTTCACTAAATTTGGCTCTTAAATTGTTATGGGCAAGTTTTCAGAATACTCCGAATCTAAATCACACAGTAGATAGTTGACTGTTTTATATATGACAGTTATTGCCATCCTTCTTCTTCTTTTAGTGTTATTTACAGATAATAATGGATGATTATCATGCATTTGATCTTGTATATATACTCTTTTTCTCCATACGGTAGCAACTGCAAATCTTTCGAAGTAGTTTAGAAATATATTGTGTTTTTGTGGTATCAAGTTCAACCTTTCGAAGAGCTCAAACAATTACTAAAAAAATTTCAACGTTTTACCAACGAAATACGTCTATTGATAGTTAGTTGTAAAAATTAATAGACATCTACGTACTCTGCGAATGTCCAGCTCTAAAAGAACGAAGGCTCGCTTATTTGGGAGCAAGTTCTTCGACTGTAGACGATTTACGGAGCTAGTAGTTTTTTCCCGGATGTTCAGATTTTTTTAAATGAATATAGAGCTTCAGTACAAAAACACAAAAATATTCTTCTATATCTGAAGGGATATTCAGTTTCTATTCAAAATAATTCAAAATATGTACGAGTTTCCACTCCACCTAAGAGGTATCGCTGTCAAAGCGTTAACCGATATAAAGTGATCGGATTCCCTAATTAGATAATTTAAAAATGCTGTGAAATTCAAAAAATATTATTCTCAATTGAACTACATAATTGAATTGATTAAAGAATTATTAACTCTAATTTAATTTCCTTCACGTAAAAAATCAAACACTGTATACTGTAACGCACAAGTTAACAAATAAAAAAAATAACACTAAATTGTATTGTTTTCATTTACTCTTCTCTTCTTGTTACAAAAAAAAAAATATTGTTTTTGAATTTGATTAGAAAATTTTATGATCACGTTCATAATAATTTTATGGTGTTCACTAAATGCCCTGAACCATACCACCCTCCGCCGTTGCTTACCCGAACTAGCACTGAAAGACTTGAACAAATTTATTCAAAAACGAAATGGTATTCAGGATAAGCCAAGACAACTCCCACAAACAAAATTCCGAGTGGAATTGCTTCTCAGAAGCAAACAGCCCTTCATATATCATATCATACCATAGTTAGTGGCTCTATCGATTGGAATCTTTTCTGAAGGAAGCCTTCTCTATTGTTAGAATTGTATCTATTTAATTACCACTCTGTTTCAAATTAAAATTACTTAAATCAAAATTTAAAACCTAAAACTATAAATTATACTATTCATAAAATTATATCATCAATATTGAATTTGTATAAAGAGAAAATATGATAGAAATCCCAATAAAAAGGAATTTTACTCAAAAGTAACATTTTTGACAACATTATTTCATACATTTTATAAATAAATTTGTCAAACATGGGTTGTCATTTTATTAAGGAGCTTATCTAGCAATAATACGGTTTTTTTGCGAGAAAAAACCATATAGGTAGTTTCACACAACAAAGCTATTGAATGCTTCAAGAGCACAATCCCAGAGAAAAATTGGATCTCTAAATCTCGAAGGAAAATTAACTATTATACATATAAAACTATAATAATACATGAAGGATTGGATAACATAAAATGGTCATAGATAAAATAACTGAAGATATAGAAGATTAATAGAAGAAAAAAAACTAAAAATCTGAGGCACGAAGAACAACGTTAATTATCATTATAATAACGATGCTAATATCTCTGGTCCTTATAAAACCATACAAAAACTGATAATTGAAAAGTAAAATCCCAAATGGGCTAAATTTATAATAGAAATGAACAAAACTTGAATTAACAGCAGTGAATATAGATTATAACCAACATCAATTAAAAAATATACTATAAAAACTACCATATACTAAAATGCAAACGAAGCTTATTCAACTTAAGTGCAACCTTTTTTAGGGATGATAAATCGAACAATACTTAGAAACTGTTGACAAAAATAATAATCATAAATTTATACAAAAAATGAATCATCAAATAAAAATATAAATGAAAATTTCAATAACTCATTTACCCTTATCAAAATGCAATTGAAGCAGACCGCTTGAAAATTTCCTCTTAAATTAAATAGAAAAAATACATTTCAAATTACCTATAGGATTATTTTTAGAACAAATGTATAAGAGTAGACTTTATAAAGAGACAGGTAGAATTAGAAACTATACAGTACAATTTCGTTTCAACTAGATTAGGACTATGTACATATTGTATATCCTAATATATTAACAGATGACGAAATTATAACATATGACATTGACACTCAAAAATTAATGCAAATAGAGCTACAGGCATAGCTAGGAGTAACTAGGTACAATGATTCAAGTATATATAGTATAGTTAATACCTAGTTATTGCAATGACAAAATTAAAAAAAAAAATTTTGAGAAAATATTTAAAAGTTAAACATACCAAATAGAATTTAGAAGAATCCTGAACGAGAAAGGGGAGCATATATGTGTGTATGTATATACCTATATCAAAAGTAAGTTATCAAATGATGGAATATCCTGAAACGGAGAAATAACGGTTTTTGTAAAACATGTCAATTTGTTTAACGGTACTTTTTGGCTGTAAAATGGAATTTGCACCATATATTTGCACATACATATATGAATGTCACGTTAAAGAAGACATTAAAAAGGTCAATTTAAAGGTTTCATTTCAAAATTTCACACCTATTAATCGGAAATTTAGCCAACTAATTAAGAACGCTTTTAAAGAGACCGCAAATAATTTATAGACGGTTAGTATCAACTAAAGTTAAAATATGTATAATAATTGTAAAAACTGATTGTTAAAAAAAGTTCAGTTCTATATTCAAGTTTAAACCTTCATTGTGTAAATTGAAGTTTTTTTGGAGATATTGAAAATAGGTAGGTAGGTACCTAATTATTTTTTATTCAACCTAAGTTGAATAATTTCTTTTGAATTCGCAAATTTCCACTAGTTAAAAAATTGTTAAGTGGATTTAATATTTTTACTGATTGGAAGCTACAGAGATTCGAAATAGGTCTATTTTCTTTAGAAAGTATTGATTTTTGATTTATTATTTTATAAACTACAAAAGTTCAAAGCGTATCAGTAATAAAATAAAATATTTGAATAGGTACTTTACAGCATAAAATAGCTTACTATTATTGGCCGGTTAACAATATGAACTTAAATGGGTCGTACATAAAAGAATATAGTTATACCTTTGAATATAGTTATATATAGTTTGTTGCCTTGGTAATATTTAATTTAAAAGATTTCCCTCGACTAAAATTCAGATCTGATCACCCCACACACGAGACAGATTTATTCAAACGCAATGTAAAAGAGTATAGAAAAGTATGCCTATCTTGCCTGTACTGACTTTCAAAAGTAAAAATAGTATAGATGTTAGATGATAAAAAATGAGAACTACATACATATATGTATAGTATATGGGTGTGTGTTTTGATTCTTATATGAATCCAACTTCAAGGACAGCCCACACAAAAACAATGTGAGGTAACGCCTTAATGTAGACTTTATATGTATGCATTTGTATTTTTTTCCCTTTACCACACTTCTACATAAATGCACAGCGCTAGCACAATATAGAAAAAAAAACGATTGGAAGAAGTTGAGGAGAAGAAAGTGCGCCAAATTTTTAAGGGCGACTAAAAATTAAAATCAATTCATTTCTCTTTTCTCTGGGCCCTGGCCCCTGGGCAGGGACTCCAGTTTTTACAATGAAGTAATCGCCCAAACCTAATTTTTATTTCGCCCAAATTCGCCCAATGTAAAAATGTATATGCATTCGTAAATGTGTATATTCTTGTAGCTTCTTGTTCTGCTAAAACTCCTATACTCATTATTTTTTACTTATTGAACAATCGAACAAAGCCCAGCACAATAATAAAACAGTAATGTATGTTAAAAAAAGATATATGGCGGAAGTTTTTTTTTCTTTTTTTTTTCATGTTTTGTATTCTAGTTCAGTGCATGATTTAGTAAAAGTTCAGTGATGTCAGTTCACAAATCTGACACTTCATTGAAACGTAGCAGAATTTACGTATAGTTTCATCATATACATATAATTTGATCATTAAAATTATTTCACATTTAATATATAAGTGTTTATACATAAAATGAATAAGTTAAATAAATCCATTTATAACATAATTTTGTAACGATCATTATTTTATGAGTCAAAATATTTTAAAATTAGAAAGAACCAATTTCGTAACAGTCAAATTTAGCTGTTAAATTTGTCTTTTACGTTATATAGAGCTTTTCAGCATACCTCCCTTTTCTATTTACCATGCCCACCACCCCAGTAACCAACCAATATTTTAAATTTTGACAGCGATTAATGTTTTCCTTGTAATATTATGAAGTTTATAAAAATTATAGTAGATCACAATTAATTGTGATAGTAGAAATTAATTCACGTAGCAAGCAAAATTCTTCTTGTTAAAAATTGTAGGATCATCATCAAAATTCGCCCAAATCGCCCAACAGTTAGAATATTCGCAAATTATAAAATATTGTCGCAAAACTCGGAAAAATATCGCCCAATTTGCGAAATTTCGCCCAATCTGGAGCCCCTGCCCCTGGGCACTGTATGAACAAATTTGTAAGCTTTTTCTCTCATTTCTGTGGATGAAAGATATTTGTATTATTATTTTAAGAGAACCTACCAGTGTTGCCGAAAAACAAAATTGGATGGAGCCAAATTTAAGAATGAAAGGAGCTAAAAAGGGCTAAATATTAAATACTCATTTTTTATACTTTAATAAACAAAACAAATTCATTTTATTCAATAAAAAAACTTGCATAAAAGCATTGCATTAATTAAGTAACTCAATAATTTGTGCATTTTAATTAGTATGTATATTTATATACCTATGTATGTTATGTTCATACATACATTACATTACATATTACATACCATACAACACCGTTAAAATTTGAAATGAAAATTTAAGGCTCAAACTCTCTATTGAAATTAAATACATAGATAGAAATGGATAGTTCAGTCAGTAGTTACAGATAACAAGTTTTGAGATGGAAATTTTAAAAAATTGACCCTTCAATTGATAAAAAAAAAAATTAAAATGTTACGTGTCTGGTTGCTGCGCAAAATTTGTGGTCTATGAGTTGAATGTTGGAGGGAACATTTATGTATACACCTAAATACCTACATTTTTTTTTTATAAAATATCTATACATACAGTACAGCTAAATAAGATTGGCAAAGGGGAAGTATGCGCAGTAGGATCTGTGTATCCTTTCCACTGAAATTTCACTGTGATGTAAGCATCCCATTTTACAAAAATCCTTCTTGAAAAGAGAAATTCGTATTTTGTTCCTTAGGTAGGAATTTATTATTTACACGATCTTACATATATTTTCATTTTCTTATTCATAAGAATTTCCTATTTTAAAAGGATACTTATCATCACTGATCACTCATATTGTTTTTGTTATTCTGTATTTTCTTCACTATCCTTTAAATTTTTTTTTCAGTAGTATGGCATTCGTCATACAAAGAACATCGGATGGAAGGGTGTTGTTATTTTTTTCAGCTAAAAAGAGGATATGTCTTGTGTGTGCGATAGATGATCGCTAGTCATTATACTTACTGAGTGGAAGATTTAATCTTTATTTTCTCTTGCTTTTTTCTTCAAAAAAGGGGAAATTAAAGGATATTTTTAATATTTTCAAAATTTCTCCCACCTGCGCAACTTTTTGCCAATCTTATTTAGCTGTACTGTACTTTACATTTTAGTAAAGGCTTTTCCTTATTTGAGGGCGTTACCTAACTTTGTTCTCATGTGGGCTGGACTGTCTTTGAAATATATTTAATAAGAGTAATACAACATCTAATATCTAATACCTATACCTATATTAAATTAGCACATTAAATTCAGAATATAGGTATACCGCCAGCGGTCAATAATAATATCATGACACATAATTCACCTATGTTTATAGATACATACATAGATATTATAATTACAATAGGTACCTATTACATTATAAAATTCACTTTCAACTTTCAAAAAACATCGTTTTATATTATTTTTTAAACTTTCATAACTGCCATTACAAATGTTAAATATATAGGTAGGTAGGTAGTAGGTATACTTAACAATTTGTTAACTAATTCACATTCACTTACCTTGAAGACTAAAAGGTTGGATAAAATAAATCCAATGAAAAAAAAAAATTTACATTCTTAAATTTCTATATCGAGATATTTTTTCTTGCTTATTCATCTTCATTAAGGAATACCTATATGTAAAATCTATAACTAAATATTTGTAGGTATAGTTTCTATATAATGGAAGGTATTGTATCAACATTATAATTTAATATTTTTAGTAATTTGGAAGATTTCAGGGAAAATTGATTCTCAGTTTTATGTTACTTAATATTTATCACGTTCTTTCTTTGATTCACGTTGCTCATAGATATTTAATATATTCGGTGAAAATAAAGCTAAGGATATTCTCTACATTTCATTAGAACATAATTTTCATGTAACTTTAATCACAGCTTAGTTATAATTGATTAAAAACAATAAATTATAATGTAAATTTGGTACTTCAAATTCCAACACATAGGTATAAAACAATAAAATAAAATTGAGCATTAAGTCTTGGTGCTATAGGAGTCGTTGATTGCATACTATACAGATACATAATATATAATAACGATAATCAAATTACAGAAAATTATACACCTATAGCTGGCTGAACTCTGAAGTACGGGAACAGACCTATTGTGCCATTTATAATATTGTTTTATGTCAAATTGCTGTCATTTTTTAAATATTTTTTACTTCAAAGTTTTTTCTTATTTCAACGTCGAGCCATTTTTGACCTCTCACAGCTCAGTGTCTGTTAAAGCTAAACAGACAATTTTATTCACATAATAATACCTACCTATATAGGTATATCTCGAAAATATTTGTTTCGTCGATGATAAAGTCTCTAAATCGTATAGATAGTGGCAGGGTGGTAATCTCAACCGTTACGGAGTTAGAAGGGGGGAAATATTTTTGGTACTTTTTCCTTATTTTACCCTATAACTTTCTACAGGGGCACGATAGGCTCATCTACCCTATGCAAAATTATAGAAGATCCCTGTGTCATTTTATCAATATTTTATCTTACATACCGCATAGCATAGAAGTTATAAGGACCCAAAACCAAAATTTTGTCATTTTTTAACCCATTTTTTGACTTTAACCCTAATTTTCTCGAAAAGTGCTCGATATTAACCCTAATTTTTTATTGCAGAAAAAGAGTGCTCAATTAATTCTGCATTTATTTGCTATATTTATTTTTTTCGAAAATGTTATAAAGACTGAAATAAATTTATATTTTTGACTCATTTTTATTTTTTTTTCTGTCTTTTCTTGCTTCTTATTCGTACTTTGACTTTGCAAAGTTCGCCTTATCCATGCTGTCGCAACAAAACTCGCCTTGTGACATTTTCTTCTGTTTATTTCTCTTGAAATCTAATTTATTTTTTTACTTTTTCGATAAAAATAGTTTGGAGAGATAAAATAAAATCTAAAAAATATTACAGATCTTTATTTCTTACTAAGAAGAATATTTAAAAAGTTTTTTGTGTTTATTGGAAAATCACTTATCAAAGAGAAGACAAGTTTTGAAATGGATGTACTTATATCGCTTTTGCAATCATACCTTGGTCACTCTAGAATTGCAGAGTCAGCATCAAATTAGGGTCTGCTTCAAATTTTTAATCTGGATGTTGAAAAAATTTATTTGCTTTAGTAAAGGCTTTACTTAATACAAAGTAGGTTTTTTACTATAATATTTATTTAATAAAATAAAAATAAAAATTTTTAATTTCGAAGTATTAAAAGACATTATTGTTATTGCGAAACAGAGAAATTAAATTTCATTTAGTGTAAATTTAACACATATGGAAAAGGATGAATGAAGATTTGTTATTTAAAATAGGTCAGTTTGAATTTTAATTTTCAAATGTGCTTGATAAATTTTTGATTTGGTATCATCCGAAGTGTAAATAGAAATGAGAATATATTTCAAAACAGTGTGTATAATTAGAAAAAAATCCTAATAAGAAGAACGACCTTTGAAACAGGTTTTTGGACTCGAGACCAAACTTCCAGATTGGAGGCCATCTAACTGTTGTCAAGTTAACGTACTGGAATTTTTTGTTTGTTAGAATTCTTGATTGCTTATACTCGTATAGTTAAAATCAAATCCGATCGATCAGAAAGTAAACCCAACATATTGTACCTACATCATAAAAATAAAACAAAATAATACGTAACTGCACCTGATAATTTTTCATAATATATTTTTAAATGCATTTTGAATGTATGAGTCAGATTGCCATTATCATATAAACATATAGAAAAATTTAAAAAATGAAATGACACAAATAAATTGGCAGTCTAAATAAAAACTATAATTTTTTCACAACTTTTTTTCAGTACAGATGGAAGAGTTCATTTCTACCCAGTGTCATTATACATTTAATACTTTTTATTATAGTATACTAAGCTACTCATACCAAAGAATATTTAAGAAAGAATATCAACTTCATACAAGAAACTATGATAATAAAATTTAAAATTGGGTCTTATTTTATGCAATACATAAACATTTTTCATGAAAATTGAAAGAAATAGTCCAAACAGAGTACAATGAAGACAGGGTAGAGTCACTTCATACAAAATGTTGCTAAAAGTTTTAGAAAAATATAATTGTATATGTAAAACACACTCACAGTTGGGCTGAAAATAGTCCACATAATAAATCTTGAATGAGCAAGAGAAGCAACGAATTCCCTATCGTTTGTATTGTAGCCAGCCCAATATACCAAACTTATATATCATATAGCAAAAAACATACTGTACCTACACTTTTTATTGACATAAAAGTTCATGTGTTTTATTTTTAAACTAAAAAAAATCAAAACAATCATCCAATATCTGTATTCTTTGCCTGTGAAAATAACACAAGCAACATGTTTACTAACACATTCTCACCTATGCGGTACCACTTTTAGTACTTTTCACAAAAACAAAGTGTGTACTGTGTATATGTACTATAAAAGTAATAAGGAATCATGTAAGGAGACCTATCACTGGGATCAAGGTTAAGCAAACCAAACGGAACACCCTGTATAGTTGGAATAGGGATTAGGTATATTTTTTCTTCACATAAATATTTGGTTAGTCATATGAGTGTTCTTTTCTGACACATGAAATTTTTTAAAATTTTTTTTTTATATTTGTGATAGCGTTCTTCTTTATGATTGGATGTTATTTTTTTTGTGTACCGTTATGCGGAAGTGATTCTACTCTGTCTTCTCTGTACTCTAGTCTAAACTCTAAAATTTATTTCACCAAGCAAAATGCAAAATTCCACATGTTTGTGTGGAAAACAACTACAAAATATTCGCGACCTAACCTATTAGGGGAAACGAGAATTAAAAAAAATTTTTATTTTTTTTATTCTTTAATATATTCCTTTTTCTATTAAAATACATTTTTCAGAACGTTTAATTAATGTTTCTTTACCATTAAAAAAATATGAGTAATTTTTGTCCTCAAAATGAGCCAAAATGCTTGTTGAACTTCTTCATCGGTCGTAAATTTTTTTCCTCTTAGCTCAGACTTGAGCTTTGAAAATAAAAAGTAGTCGCTAGGAACCAGATCAGGACTGTACGTACGGTGGTTGTTCAATATATCTGTGAAGCCATATTCAGCAACAGCAACCTTGGAAATTGCAGCAGTATGGCCAGGAGCGTTATCGTGCAATAAACAAAATTCTTAACATAATAAGCACTATCGTATAGCGTTTTTTGAAGTCAATTAACAGAATTCCCTCGCAGGCCCAAAAAATCGTTGCCATAGTTTGTTCATGATTTGAGTCACCTCCGCCTTTTTTAAAGCTGGTCTCCCTTTTCCTTCACTCCATTGAATCTGTTTCTGGACAAAGGATCATGGTAGAGGACGAGATTGTTTCGTTTCCAGTAACAATCCGCTGGAAAAAGTTTTCCTTGCCTTCGTAAAGTTTCAAAAATTGTTTGCAACATTCGACTATTCCTTTTTTTGAGCACCACAAAGAAGTTTGGGCACCCACCTTGCACTGTCTTTTCCATACCCAAATGTAGAATACGGAAAACGCTGGTTTTTGAAATTTCAGTTTGTTCTGATATTTCGTACAATTTTAGTCGCCGGTCGCTTAGTACAACTTTTTCCACTTGTTCAATGTTATCCATAGTGGTAACGGTTGATGGACCTTTTGCACATGAGTCATCGCTTTTCAACCATTGTAAATGATGGTAAAGAATCCTTATAACATGCTAATTAATACATATGCATACGGACATGAGCTCGTATTTATAGTCATTTGACAACCCTTCTTCCCCGACGGTATAAAATTTAGATGAGATATAGAAGTTATTAAGAAGTAATGCTAGAAGTATATCAGGTCGCGAATACTTGGAATGCACTACGTATGTCTAGTATTTTTGTATAAAAAGAAATAATTTTTTTTTAATATTACAAAAGATTATCTTTTTTTTCGTTTCACTAACTGGAAAAAAATTAAAAATAAATTATTATAGTTTTACGGCACGGCGACTGATTATTTTTCATTCTTGTATTTCAGGGATCCATACAAAATCCAGATTTTCAAAATCCAGAAACGACAAAATTCAGAACTTTTAAAAAAATCCAGAGAGACAAAATCCAGAAACGACAAAATTCAGAAACGACAAAATCTAGAAACGACAAAATCCAGAAACGATAAACTCCAGAGCGACAAATAAAAAACTTTGTTAAAATGAAAATTTTTTTTAGAAAAGAATGAGTGCAGATATAAACAAAAGCAAGTGGTAGGTACTTTGTAATTTAAATTATTTCTGTATATCTTTTCCTTTGTCTCAAAAATATTGCAAATGGGTTCGTAACGAAATCCTGAAAGACAAAATCCAGAAAGACAAAATCTAGAAAGACAAAATCCAGAAACGACAAAATCCAGAAACGACATAATCCAGAAACGACAAAATCCAGAAACGACAAAATCCAGAAACGACAAAATCTAGAAACGACAAAATCTAGAACGACAAAATTCAGAAAAAATCGCCGCCAACTAATTTCTTCTGGATTTTTACTGGATTTTTTTATAAACTCATTAAGGTACATATTTTCTGTTCTACTCAATTTTTTATACAAATCAAATCAATCAAATTATTTTCAAAAAGGATCAGAGCAGTTAAAAACAAAAGCAGTAATTTAAAATATTTTTGTATTTCTATCCTTTTGTTTTAAAAACAGTGCGAATATCGACAATGCAACTGGTAATCAACATCCTCAAAAGGATTTTTCCACTGTTAAATTTATTAAAAAATTTATTGCAACGGCTTTCAAATAAAAAAAGAACAATATATTATGAATAAGATGTAACACATTCATTCATAAAAATTCGGAACCGCCAACTATTTTTTTCGGGTTTTTTTCTAGATTTTTTTTGCAAATTCATATACATATCTACCTTTTTTTATATACATATATCAAATTAATAACATTATTTTAAAAAAGGATCAGAGCAGTTATAAACAAAAGCAAGTTCTAGATAAAAATGTAATATTTATTTAAAAAATTTTGCAATATGGCTTTCAACTGAAAAAAGAAAAATATCTAATGAATAAGATATAACACATTCATTCACAAAAATTATTAAAATAAACTGTACAGCGGATGTTGATTACCAGTTGCATTGTCGATATTCGCACTGTTTTTAAAACAAATGGATAGAAATACAAAAATATTTTAAATTACTGCTTTTGTTTTTAACTGCTCTGATCCTTTTTGAAAATAATTTGATTGATTTGATTTGTATAAAAAATTGAGTAGAACAGAAAATATGTACCTTAATGAGTTTATAAAAAAATCCAGAAAAAATCCAGAAGAAATTAGTTGGCGGCGATTTTTTCTGGATTTTGTCGTTCTGGATTATATCGTTTCTGGAATTTGTCTTTTCTGGATTTTGTCTTTCTAGATTTTGTCTTTCTGGATTTTGTCTTTCAGGATTTCGTTACGAACCCTGTATTTCAATTTAAGCAATAAACATACGGGATCCAGAACTTTCTAAAAAATCCAGAAAGACAAAATCCAGAAACGACAAAATCCAGAGCGACAAACAAAAAATGAAAATTTTTTTTTTATTTTCTAAAATATTGAGAAAATGTTGAATAAAATACATATTAATTTATTTATTTATTTGATTTTAAATTTTATTTTTAAACATTGCACTTCATACGAAGATAAAACCTATTTTTTAAATACTAAGATACATTGTTTCAAATCATCACACTTTAAATTCAGGTGTAATATAGATAAAATATAAAAGGAATTTAAATATAAAATAGTTAAAATATATAATAAAAAAACATAAGCTAAATTTAAATATATTCTAATATAGTAAAATAAAAATTAAGCCAAAGAAAAGTTTTTGGCAATATTTCTTAAATATTCTTCTTTGGAGTAATTTGTTCTTTCAGATAAAATCAGATTAATTCTTTCTTCTTTTTCTTGATATGCCTTTTTTATTGGTTGTTTTTCTCCGGAATTAATTTTTTCCATTAATGTTTTTATCATTATCTGCTCCTTTTGAAGATTTTGTATCAAATTATATAAATTTGCGTGTGTTCCTATTAATGAACCCAATCTTCTATGCCACGCTTCAACTTTGTTTTGCGTTCGTGGAAAATTGTTTATAATGTTCTCATAAACTGACCAAAATGACGGAGGATATACTGGTGGATTTTGCACTCCTCGTTTTTTTTTTTTCCATATATATAATTTATTTCAAGGAAACTAGCAATTTTTTTGAAATCTGCATTAGAAGTTTTTATTGCCTCATAGTATTGTGGAACTTCTTCCGAAGGTACGAAAGCAAATGCTTTTAGTTGCCTAATTTGTAGTGAGAACTGTTCGTTTGTTCCATATTTTCGCTCAAGCTTTTCTTTTTGTACTTTGCGCCAAATAATTTTTCCAAAGTGAAAGAAACAGCCCTTATATATAGCATCCGGAAAAAAGCTTTTAAAAGATTTTACACTAGCTGTTTCAAAGTCTGACAATACTATGTTTGGATTTAAAGATATATTGAATTCAGCTGCCGATCTTAATAATTCGTATAACATCTCATTATAACAGTTTATGTTTTTACGAGACATTAAACAGTAAATAAGAGGTACTGTTTCATTATTTGACTGATTCCCAACGCGTCCATGTATTGTAAAAAGTTGTCGCAACAAAGACGGAACTACTTTAAATGTTCCATCAATAATCCATATATCTGATTGTGCCAACCAATGAATATTTTCTTTTGTTCCCATAAGAATTATGCAGTCGTCATCAAAAGTTTTATAAGACAGAAGGAATCTTTCTCCTTCAACTACTTGTAATGTTTCGGGAATATCTATTTCACTAATGGTTTTCGGCTCTTTGAAAAGTAATTTACGTCGCACTCTTTGAATCTTTCTATTTTGCGCTTTTTTCGAAGGTAGATATTTCCTACATAATGGTTCACAGTTAGTTGTAGCAGAAGATAATATTTGGCATGACTTCAATCCGCTTCTTGCTGCTTTATCTTTTACTAAACTATTTGTTGTATAAACACTTTTATCAGACGCCATGGGATCGTGGTTATGTATTGTTGGAGATCGTGCAATTGTATGTAGACCTTCACTTGTATAATTTGTTGTAACTCTTCCTTTACAGTGAAAAGATTTTCTTTTTTCACATATCCAATTAATGCTTTTCTCCGTTTTTTTGTCTACGTGGTATATAAACCCATTAAGGGATAATTTTATTCCACCTTTATTAGAAGCTATTATTTCTAAAACTGGTTCGTTATCGTTCATCTTTTCAATTAATACACAGAATATTATTAAAAAAATTCAATTAATTAAGTAACTTAATTTCTTAATAAATTAACACCAAACTAGTTCAAATTGAATTTTCTTCAAATTTAAAATATGCAGTCTATCACTTTTTTTTTTATAATAATTCACTAATCACCAAAAATAAAAACCTTAGAATGAGGATATCAAGGCTTAAGTGTAAGGTTTATATACCTTTTTTTGATACAGTAATTTTGTGTGTTACTTTGATGTTGCTTTGTTACTACAGTGATTTTTTGTGTTACTTTGATATTGTTTTGTTACTACAGTGATTTTGTGTGTTACTTTGATGTTGCTGAGCTAAACTAAATGAGTGATAACTGATTTTATTAAAATATAACACAAAATATGTACCTTTATGAGTTTATAAAAAAATCCAGAAAAAATCCAAAAGAAATTAGTTGGCGCCGCCAACTAATTTCTTCTGGATTTTTTCTGGATTTTTTCTGGATTTTGTCGTTCTGGATTATGTCGTTTCTAGATTTTGTCGTTTCTAGATTTTGTCGTTTCTGGATTTTGTCGTTTCTGGATTTTGTCTTTTCTGGATTTTGTCTTTCTGGATTTTGTCTTTCCGGATTTCGTTACGAACCCAAACATACAAAGAGTAAAATACCCAGTAACGATCCCTCTTAAGGAAAATTTTCAACGTTCCCCTTATACCACGCTTAAAGTATTTATTAAATACTAAAATAATAAAGAGGAAAATAAATTTTCAATTTAACGCAAAAAAAATGTTTTTATTTCAATAAAATTATTAAAATTAAGAAAATAACTCAAAATTCGTGAAGATCAGCAACGAGCCCCTAAAAAGAGACAGTAATGAGCTCTTCATTTTGAACTGAATTAAAAAGATTTTTTTTTTAAATTTTAGGATAAAAAATATTTTTTATTGCTTTTATACATCTCCTTAACGAAAACGTTAAGAAAAATGCCATTTTTGGTAGCACTTCACATTTATTAGAATTATATATAAAATAAGAATTTGTAATGATAAACCATCCACGCATTGCAAGGATAACATATTTTTCTAAATATATAGCAAAAATTCACATATATAGAGTAAAATAAAGCCAAGGACTTGTTACTGGCGGACGGATCGTTACTGGGTATTTACCCCTATATTCTGAATAAACAAGAATTTACAAAATAAATAATGAAAATAATAAAAATAAATGAAAAAATTCATACGTACACACGCTGATTAGCTAAAAGTTGGTTGATTGAATAATCGGGATGTGCGTATAAAAAGTAGAATGAATAATAAATAATCGCAAATTAGTGTTACTGTGTTCTTAAAAAGAAAACATTAAATTTTATATACATTTTATGAATTAAAAAACAAAGAATCATTACATTTATTTGTATATTATATTGTAAAAATAATAATTTATAAATTAAAAAGTATGTACAATATTATACAGGGTGCTTCGTTATGGAGAATGCAAAAAAAGTATTTGCAAATAAAACATAATTTACTACATTTATTATACATTTATACATGTGATATAAATTTAAAATTTTATAATTTATAATTATAATATGTATTATTATAAATTTATACATAAGTATATATGTACATACACGCCCAAGTAGCGTTTTTAGTTCCAGATACCTAAACTTAGTGATTGCCACCAAGTTTAGGTTAATGCCACGTTTTTGCCACTATTTTTGCCACTATATTGTTAATTGGCACTTCATAGATGCATTCGGAACGTATCTGACACGTATGTATGGGAACTATATAGATTCCAAGTTCAAAGTTCCAGTACAAGTTTTAAAATAGTATCGAAACCGTGGCAAAACCCTTTCGAAAATACTATACTTTATAGTTACTTTCTCTTGGGTTTGTAACGTTTTTGCCACTTCATTTTGCCACTACAAAGTGGCAAAATTATGGTATTTTTCTTAAGTAACGGATACGTTTTAAATACCATTTTCGGAACTATAAAGTTTCTGATACTATACTGTAGGCACCCATTACTTTATAGTGGCAATGCATGAATCAGCCATTTTTATTATTAATAATTATGGAAGAATTTTTAAACAAAAATTTAAAATCTTTAAAACAACGCAAAAGTAGGATTTTTAAGAAAATTTCTAATGAAAAACAAAATAATATGGAATATTTGAACAATTTAAAGCATAAATCAGCTATCAAACGAAACTTGAATTAGTCATCATTTCTGAAATTTATATTTGTATATATTAAGTGCGTTCGAATCACACGATTTATCTGATATTATCAGTTCGGTTCTGATTTAAAATAAGCGAAGCTTCAAATCGTACAAATTGATATTAAACTGAAAAATTTGGATGACTGGAACGTCTCATCAGCTAGCTGATTTTTGACTGTCAGTTGAAGTTTCGAGTTCTTTTATGTACATAGGCAGTTGATTTTTAGTGAAAAACTTAATTAAATTTAGTGAGTAAGAACTTCTACTTCATATTCCATCTTGACAATTTAGAATTTATAAACAGTCAACTTTTTAAACATGTCTTCTTCTTTTTTGATTAGTTCCACACAGCAAGTGAACCAAAAAAAATTTTATCACTTTTTTCACTTTAAGATTAGTTAAAAGCTAGCGACATCTACTGAAAAGAATGGAAAACTAGGTGGAACAAATGTAGAACAAATGTGGAACTGTGGAACTGATAATTATCAGAGAAATCGTGTGATTCGAACGCACTTATTGTTAAAGTAATTTTTATATAATTATTACAAACACAAAAACAACACAGTTTCAATTGTTTTTTAGTATTAGTGAGAAGGTATAGCATTCAAGTTCCAGTTACGAATTTGGGTGGTGTTTGCCACTATCTTGGAACGTTTTTGCCACGTGGCGACTATCGTCCCAATTTCGTGGCAGGCACGTAGCGATCCATTCCCCATTTTAGTGGAAAATACGTTCCTGCCACGTACCATAGACGTTCCCGTCTCTGGTGTTTGCCACTTTGTACGATTCTTTTTGGTGGCAGCCACGTGGCGGGATACCAAAATTGTTACTTGGGACATATTCCTTTGCAATAGAAATACATTTTATAATAAATACTCACTCTATAGAAAAAAGTTTTTTTGTTATTAAATACGTATAATAAATTATAATAAAATAAATAAAATAAATAATAGGCAAATTTTTCAGAAACTCGACCTTGAACATAAAAATGCAGAATTTTTAAAATTTCTGTTATTTAGAATTTACAATTTATTAATTTTCAAATAAACGATATATGCAGTTATGTATACATGAAATAATTTGATTCGTGAAAAATTAAATTTGATAAAAGATAAATATTATGATTTTTCTTTATTAGCAAACAATTTTTACAAAATTCAAAATTTCATAAATTTTGAAAACAAAGGTAAAGTCGGTAGCACTTATCAAAAAGTTCATCCAATTTTACATAGCCAATATAAACTACAAAGGGTAACACCGTCGGTGATGAAAATTCGAAACACATTTATGTAATTACTCAAAGAAGAAATAAGACAAAATATGTCCATAAGCGCTGTGGTGCAAATAAAATTAATGGATAAAGTATAGGTAGATCAATGTTATACGTTATACTTATATAATATAGCCTATAAAAACAATTTGGTAAACAAAATGTACATGGTACAAATACACCTGAACAAATCGAAGAGCTATGATTTACATGATTTTTGTATTATTAATTTGAAAGGCAAAGAGAACTAATGGGGTTTTTCAAAATAAAGTATAAGATATTAATTTTTTTGATTTTTTTAAATATAAAAAATAATAAGGTGTCAAGTTTGTGTTTTTTAAATATAAATAATAATCAAATATTGAACATAAATTACTTTGTATAAAATATTCAAACTTTTTATTTGATCACCTCCAATAGGTTACTACACCCTTCATAATTATTATAAATGTGAAAGTTGTCATCAATACAGACTTAGGCGAATTCTTTTTTCTTTCCTTCATCTGTCATTTGTGGTCATTTATATTTCCAACTATTTTTAGCATAACTACCAGTGTATTAGTGTAAAAAATCATGTATGCAGATGTAAAAACTTTGAGATCTTTATCCAGTGTTTTCTTAGAAGACGAGACACTTGTACCTATAGCTGAAATTATTTCAATTGAAGGTTCATTGCGCATTTTGCTTTCTTCATCTTTTTCGAAAAATTTGTTTAACACAAAGTGACCCTTGAGTGCCCTTGTAAAAAGTTATAGGATATACCGTGAAATAAGAGTCTTATTAACTTTTTACAAGGGCAGTGGTGCCAGATGGTTTTGATTAAAAAATGCTAATTTGAAAATAAAAAAATGCCGTTTGTATGAAAAACAAAATCAAAAAATGTCAAATAAAGAAATTTTATTTTAAAGTATGTTTTATTGAATTATAATGAAAAAAAATAACAAAAATTAATAAACGAAACTAAATAGAATTTAAGTTAACAAAATAAAGTAACAAAAACTGTAAAAAAGTAAAAATTGAAATTAAATAAACTAAAATAAAACATTTCTAAAAAAGGAACTTAAATTTTTGACATTCTTAGTCTATTTTACGTATTCTTTAATTCTTTTTTAGAACGAATCAGTTTCAAGTAAAATCCGAACTAGTTAGTTGCTGTTTCAGTTTCTGATGTTCAATAAAAGTATCTATAGTATTTTTATTTTTGGAAGTCAGTATTGTGCTTATGGAGGCAGTACCCGATGAGTTTTTTGCCTTGGTAATATTTAATTTAAAAGATTCACCTCGATTGAAATTGAGATCTGATCACCCCACACACAAGATAGATTTATTCAAACAATTTGTGAAGGAATATAGAAAAGTATGCCTATCTTGCCTGTACTGACATCCAAAAAGAAAAATAGTATAAGTAATTTTCATGGGAAATGTTAAATGCAAATTCAGTTTTAAAATATGAAAAAAAATGCATTGGCATTTTTAAAGAAAATTGCATTTGCTATACAAAAATGCTATACACAGTATCATAGATAATTAATCTAGTCTATGACAGTATTATGTTCAATTTCAAATCTTGCACAGTCTCTGCTTTATCATTCTATATGTTTCGTATGGGCGCTACAAAAACAACAATATACATATAGCAAACTGTTCAAAATAAAATCTTGCTCCTATAGTATTTATGTTTGCCTTTATGAATGTAGAAAAATGTTTGAAACATTCACATTTTTCATGTTGTTTTGTATTTTATCTTGAAAACTAAAAAAACTAGAACAATACTATAAAGGACAATACTAAAGAGAACACTATGATAAATGTTTTTGTATAAAAATATTAGTTTTCAGTTTACGGGATGCTGAGATACAGATCTTTGAAGTTGAAATTTTAGTAAAATTTGTGTTTGGTCTCAAAAATGTATGGTAAATTTTTGACTCTTTACCTTGTTTTGCCATTTATCTCAAAAAGTAAAAATACTAAAAAAAAGTTAATCAAAGAAGACACTTTAACAAATAATTAGGTCAAAAAATTACGATTTTTGGTCCACGGGATGCTGAGATATCGTTTCTTGAAAAATAAATTTTAAAATTTCCATTTTGCACAAAAAGATATCGATTTACCGATTTTGAGCTAGGACTTTGAAAAGTGTGAGTGTATAGAGATAACCCCCCAATGGAGGCATTGGTGGAGGTTTCAAGTTCCTAGCTCAAATGGATCATATTTTTTTAAGGGTCAAAGTCCGAGTGTATACGTTTGTATACGATCAGGCAATCCTAGGGTTAAAAGTCTACCTCAAGGATGGTGTGGAAACAATTTGAATATTTTAACATTCATTAAAAATTTGAATAAAATAAGAGCGAAATTTTGTTCTTCAAACAGGGCGGAAAATTAGGTTGGGCCGGCCCTGTATGTACAATGTACAATATAATGTAGATATATTCTATCTAACCCGTAGTCGGCAGTTTTTTTACGTTCATGCCCATTACACAAATCACAATGGTATGAACGATAGATGTATGTAGCACAAGGAAAACATTCACAAGCTATCCTTCATTCAAGATTGCCAAAAAAAAAAAAAAAATCAATCAAAGTACATACATATACGATTTTACGAGTACAGACTACAGAGTACTTCATGGCAGGCTATTCAACATGTTAAATGGTTAAATACATTATTTTAGGCTGTGGAAAATTAATCCTGAAATAAACTTAAATTTTCCAGAATTACATACATATTTGTTTTCAAAAATAACATACATATACTTGTAAATATTCAATAGATTTATTCAATATCTAAATCTAAACAAAACATACATATATCGTAATATATGCCCAAAACCCAATGCAAATATCATATGCTCCACAATAATTTTTTTTTAAACTACCACCTATGTACATATATTCAATTTGGCATGCATGTACCTATTGGAAAAAAAAAACTGTTCCAGTTCATTAAAACGTATGCTTCTTCAGAAAAGAATTTAGGAAGTCAACATATGAAAAAGATTAATTTCTCTAACACGATAAGATATTTTGAGATTTTATAAACATATTTATTCTGTAGATCAAATACAACACTATCAAATCAAAGTAATAAGCAAAATATGTTTTAAAATAATATATCCTTGTTGAAAAGCGGCACGTTTTGAAAATAAACTACAAAAATCACTTTGAAGTTGAAAATAAATGTTAATTAAGCGTAATTATTTATTTATTTCAACCATACAATGATCAGATGCCATTATTGTATAATATAAGTTCAGAAAAAAAAAAAAATAGGTAGGTACCTTCAAAATATTTAGATGGATAACGTGTTGGTACTATGCTCGTATATGTATTTTGAATATTTTAAACGAAGCAAAGAACACTTTTAGAAGTAAAATTTCAGAAAAAGATATTGACATATTTTATGGATATTTCGTGAATTATCTAAGATTTGGCTTTATAAATTAACAAATTATATCCTAAAATATACATTCTTTTTTCCATTGATTTTTTTTTTCAAATTGACCCATGTGTAAAGAATTAGAAAACTTTCACTTGCAATCACTATATTTGAATGTTCAATGTATGTATATACTATATACATAATATGTACGAGTATAAATGTACAAGGGCAAAATAGTCAGACGAGATAAAAAAAAATTTAAACTCAAAAACCGTATAAATCCAGTAGATAAAAAAAATAAGTAATGGGCGTATTTCCTGAAATCTGACATCATCCATCGAAAATGTAAAAGAATTGATTCCTTATTGAAACTTTTTGAGTTATAATAACTTAGTTAACTACCCCATAAACAAATTTGTTTAGGATTAGAAAAACACATGCTTCATTGAAAAGGAATTAGGAAGTCAACACGTGAAAAAGATTAATTTCTATAACACGTTAAGATATTTTGAGATTTTATAAACATATTTGTTCTAAAGATCAAATAGCGCTAAACAAACTGTGTTTAAAAAAAATACTCACTTTATTGTACATTTTATATATGTATAATATGTAGGTACATACATATGTGTATGAAGAAATTTTGAAGAACAAAACGTGTTAACACGTTAAATGTCTTGGGAGCAACTGATAACCGACACTAAGTTTGTTGTAGCACCGCACCGTGGAAACCATCGGTGATCGGCGAAGCCAAGATTACTATAAAACATACACAACTCAAGTAAATTTCAATCTTTTCAAATTTGACAATACATATTATCATCATTGGTACAATGGTGATGGTGTTAAAAAATAAATGCAATATCCCAATAATAGAACGAGCGGGTAATAATTGGGCAAGAACTTGTGACAATTACTTATGGCCAGTTCCACAGTCACAGTTTAAACATAATTTAACTCTTAAACTAAGTTTAACCACTTTTTTCAGTTTCACAGTGAAAGCTTAAGTGTTAAACTGACTGCCTTATTCTACATCAAGTCATAACTTGTGACCAGTCATAAGTCTATTCACCAAACTAGTTTATGACCGTCATAATCAAGTTCAAAGTTGGGTTCAAAATGCTAGTAGCAAAGCTAATAGGTCAGCAAAACAGTTAAAAGAATTTTATGGTAGAATAAGGCAGTGAGTTTAACTTAAGCCGTACGAATTGAAAGCTTAAACTTTACATATTTGAGGTTTAAGTAAAAGTCAAAAATAAAATAAAAAAAACAACTGCCATCTATCTATCTGTTTTGTCCCTAAATTTATTATAAATTGAAATTTATATGAAAAAATTAAAAATGTCACAATAATTGCCACTGCCATCTAGCGGCTATACAATGACATCTACAAGTTTTTTCAGGTTTCAACCTAAATTCATTCACAATGATAGGTTTAACTAAAGATAGTTAAGCTACAAATATAAGTTGACTGAGGAACGAAAAAAAATTTAAGTGAAGCTTAAGCCATGGTTTAGGTTTAACTTAAACTCTGTTTAAACTTTGACTGTGGAACTGGCCATTAATAATAAATGAGCAATAAAGCTAGCGACTAGCGAGTAATAATATAATAGAGCGAAAAATGGGCAATAATACCGATGTAATAATATGTAAATGTATAAGCTTGACAATCGTGTGTTTTCCTTGCATTTCTATTAGTGCATCTTCGAAAACGTCAGATAATCGTCAATTGATGAAATTCAGCAATTCAAAGTTTTAAGCTGACGTTTTCGAAGATACACTTACTTTCTAATTGATAAAGCATAATTATTTCGGCACGCTTTCTTATTGTAATGTCGTAATGTATTGCCCTTTAATTACATTCCAAACTAAACATATTTTCCTTGTATTCCTATTGCTTTTTTAACGATAAAGTTCCATACTTTCGGCTTACTTTCTTATCTTATGCAATAGCTCACAGGAATGCGAATGTCTGTCAACCTTTTCTCAAGCAAACCTTATCGCCCTCGATAAGAAAAATGCTATTGCCGTAATAGGCAACACTTGCCACCGTAATACGAAAACACTATTGCATTCTTATTGCTTGCTTATATAAAACATATATTAATTAATACTTTTATTTATATATAATACTATTATAAAATGTAAGCTTAAATACCCAGTTAACCATACATACATATTATGTATATTCCACCTATTTAATCTTAGATATAGTGTATCTTCAAAACTGAATCGTTGCTTTGTTGATGCGATGCTGATGCTTGTCACAAATTCAAAAATTAAACGCAACTTTTATGATGCCTTGTCACATATTCAAAAAAGCATAGCATCAAATCAAAAACCATATAACTACAAAAATAAACAATTGCCATATATCCTTATGTCACCATTAATTTTTACTTCTACCAGTGTATAGAGAAGAGTGTAGGGTCACTCCATACAAAATGTTGCTGGAAAAATTAAAAAAATATAATAGTACATATATGTAAAATACACTCACAGTTGGGCTAAAAATAGTCCACACAATAAATCTTGAATGAGCAAGAGAGACAATGAATTCCCTATCGTTGTATTGTAACCAATATACGAAACTTACATATCATAGGGGAAAACATACTGTACATTTTTTATTGACATAAAAGTTTAAAAAATCTGATTTCAGTTTTTAAATGTATTTATTTCAGAAAAATTAGTCAATATAAAATTTAAAGTTTAATTTCTACTTAAAAATTTATTATCACATTAAAAAATGTTACATAAATCACAAAAATATATATTTTAAAAAACTTGTACATTATATCATTATTACTTACATATGTGTCACAGATAATATTTTGTTTTTATTATTAATAATTTTTACATCTCTATTATAGAATTTCACAATATAATATATTCTAACCCTTATAAATAATCTAATTAAAAATTCGCTATTGCTGTCTGAACAGCATTTGTAATTAAAATATTCTTTAATTTTTTCAAAAAATAAATTTTCTACATTTTTTGTTGAAATGATATTATTAAAGTTTTCTATAAACTTTTTTTCTAATGTCTCTAGGTCTTCCATAAAAATTTTCGGTGGCTTAATTAATTTAGCATTCTCATATTCTTTTAATTTTATATTGTGTCCGTTTAAGTTTAAGAATTTCTATACATATAAGAATATTAAATACAATTCGAAAATCAAATAATAAAACCCAACTACCTAATTCTTTAAAAAGTCCATATGTTTTTTAAGGGTCTAGGAAAATTCATCGCCAGCAATTCACCGCCAGCAATTCTTCGCCAGCAATTCATCGCCTCAACAATTCATCGCCACAGCAATTCACCGCCAGCAATTCTTCGCCAGCAATTCACCGCCAGCAATTCTTCGCCAGTGTATTTTATCGTCATATTATGAAAAATTTTTAGGAAAAATTAATTTTGTTGATTATGTGCATAATTATAACATATTGTATTAAAACATAAAATCTTTGTTTATATGTATATTTTGTATTCAAGGAATCATTTTTTTGTTTTTTTTTTAAAATTTTAATATTGATTTGTATGTTATTCTAAGACTGAAATTAGTACATATACTTTGTATGTAGATATGTACATATATATTTATTTCGTATTCCCTTCAAAAAATTTTTTTTTAATTAGTAGGTATACTTTAATAGATATATATTTATTGTTCAGTGAAAGTGTTGAAAAGAATAGCTTACCTTATATTGGTATTTGTTTTTATTATTTTATTACAAATACAATATACATTTTAATTTTTTTTAATTAGGTACTTCATAATATCTTCTGCGTTACCTTCTTTTGTCTTCTGCGTTACCTGGAATGTCCTCATCAATTTTTATTGCTTATTTTATTGCGTTACCTTTTCAGGGCTACAAAAAATATAAACAAAGAGTTTACATTTTAACAGTAGAATTTACTAATCGCAACTTTTGCGATCGCAAATTCATGTTAACAGTGATCGCAAATTTGACATTTTTACCACAGCAGTATGTCAAATTTGCGATTGTAAAATTTTTGTAAATACCAAATCATGGTAAGTGGCGATTTGCGATCGCAAGTGCTTTCGTAAATATGGGCCTAAGTATACACAATCAAAAGAAAGTAACGCAGAAGATATTATGAAGTACCTAATTAAAAAAAATTAAAATGTATATTGTATTTGTAATAAAATAATAAAAACAAATACCAATATAAGGTAAGCTATTCTTTTCAACACTTTCACTGAACAATAAATATATATCTATTAAAGTATACCTACTAATTAAAAAAAAAATTTTTGAAGGGAATACGAAATAAATATATATGTACATATCTACATACAAAGTATATGTACTAATTTCAGTCTTAGAATAACATACAAATCAATATTAAAATTTTAAAAAAAAAACAAAAAAATGATTCCTTGAATACAAAATATACATATAAACAAAGATTTTATGTTTTAATACAATATGTTATAATTATACACATAATCAACTAAATTAATTTTTCCTAAAAGTTTTTCGTAATATGACGATAAAATACACTGGCGAAGAATTGCTGGCGGTGAATTGCTGGCGAAGAATTGCTGGCGGTGAATTGCTGTGGCGATGAATTGTTGAGGCGATGAATTGCTGGCGGTGAATTGCTGGCGAAGAATTGCTGGCGATGAATTTTCCGGATCCCGTTTTTTAAGTAATTTTAAATTTCAAAAATATCTTCATTTATTTCATTATTATCTATTACAATATAGATATATTTACATAATTTATAGTACCTAATTTCCATTTAAGTATGTGAATCATTATTATACAGGCAATATACCTGATTCATGACCGATCATATTTTCAATTGGAGAAAGTGTAAAAATTTTTTTGTAGAAAATTCCCAAAGACCGTAATAAAAAAAGGATAAACCTTTATTGATCTTCACGACTCTTTTTTCTAATTATATAGGTACATATATATTTAGACATAGAAAATTTGTTTTTCATTCATTTTTATTTTTGCAATTTTGAATGCAAAAATATTTACAAGAATTTTATTATAAATATTGTTTTATTTTTAAACTAAAAAAAAAAAAAAAAACAATGATCCAATATATGTATTCTTTACCTGTGAAAATAACAAAAGAAACATATTTACTAACCCATTCTCACCTATGCGGTACCACTTTTAGTACTTTTTACAATAACAAAGTGGGGACATGTTGCTATGAAAGTAATAGGAATAAGAAGATTACTAACACACCTACACCTGATAGGGCCGTCTAATACGTATTATCAAAGTTGTATAAGTAGAAGATGCCCAACGTTCATATATCCTCATGGCACTCAAAATTTTTGATCTGGGGCGTGATATCACACCCCACAACATGTTGCTTATACATTTGTTTCTAATAGTCATGTTTATAATGATATTCAGTAGCAATTATCAACAATTTTACTCATCGTATCAACATTTTAATCATGAACAAAAGGCAGTAGAATCGAGAAAGTTTAGAACAGACGCACAAGTAGAGTGCGGTAAAGTAGGAATAAATTCTTTACACAAATGTTGCTTAGTTTGAATTTTTTTACTATACCTATATTAAAATTAAAAACAACAAGTAACATTAAATATGAATTGTTGGTATTCTCGCTATATATATAGCTATAGCTATATACATACATAATTCTAACATACACACATTCGAGCCATACTTTGCGTTGTTTTCAAATTATAAGTAAAAATTTTTAAAACCATATTATTATTATTGACTTGAAGAAATTTGAAATTTTTTTCGTTTTTCTTATTTTTGTTGTTGTTATATTGAAATCCAGTTTTAACCAAATTTTGTCTTTCTTTTTAAACTTGCAGGTATAAATGCATTTTATAATTTTCTATTTTCATTGAAAATTCGCATATAATTTTGAAAAAAAGTTATTTCATATTTTTTGTGGAAAGATATGTAATTTGTCAGTTTTGCACTATTATATTTCGGACTTTTAAACTGATTTTCCAGTCCTTGAGTTCAAAAGCAAGTTATTTTTCTTTCATTGTGAACCCAATTATGCATTTAGCCAATTTTTCCAGCATACCTTTGTAAAGATCAGTTTTAAAATATGTACCTATACATACATATGAGAATTTTTAAAATTCTTTTTATCAAAAGTTGTTTTTTTTGCAATAGATATATATGTATTTTAGTGTAAAAATATGACATAGGGAGAATACCCAGTAACGAGCCCCCTTAAGGAAAATTTTTGCTTTTTCCTTATACCACGGATAAAGTATTTAAATAATAATTCCAACCAAGAGCAAAATAAACTTTCTGAAGGGTCTAAATTTGCAATTTAAAAATACCCAAATGGGTTGCAAAATAAACCTAAAATTTAAATTATGTATGTATTTTTATTTAAAAATGTTACATTTATATTGAAATTCAACCGACCATGAACAATGCTTCCGTATCAGTACCGTCAGAAGGAAAAATATATCAAGTAAAAATACAAAAATTAATGTACTTTCACAGAAGTAGAAAGCTCATTAAATACTCACCTACCTATATTTCAATATAAATGTAACATTTTTAAATAAAAATACATACATAATTTAAATTTTAGGTTTATTTTGCAACCCATTTGGGTTTTTTTAAATTGCAAATTTAGACCCTTCAGAAAGTTTATTTTGCTCTTGGTTGGAATTATTATTTAAATACTTTATCCGTGGTATAAGGAAAAAGCAAAAATTTTCCTTAAGGGGGCTCGTTACTGGGTATTCTCCCTATGTCATATTTTTACACTAAAATACATATATATCTATTGCAAAAAAAACAACTTTTGATAAAAAGAATTTTAAAAATTCTCATATGTATGTATAGGTACATATTTTAAAACTGATCTTTACAAAGGTATGCTGGAAAAATTGGCTAAATGCATAATTGGGTTCACAATGAAAGAAAAATAACTTGCTTTTGAACTCAAGGACTGGAAAATCAGTTTAAAAGTCCGAAATATAATAGTGCAAAACTGACAAATTACATATCTTTCCACAAAAAATATGAAATAACTTTTTTTCAAAATTATATGCGAATTTTCAATGAAAATAGAAAATTATAAAATGCATTTATACCTGCAAGTTTAAAAAGAAAGACAAAATTTGGTTAAAACTGGATTTCAATATAACAACAACAAAAATAAGAAAAACGAAAAAAATTTCAAATTTCTTCAAGTCAATAATAATAATATGGTTTTAAAAATTTTTACTTATAATTTGAAAACAACGCAAAGTATGGCTCGAATGTGTGTATGTTAGAATTATGTATGTATATAGCTATAGCTATATATATAGCGAGAATACCAACAATTCATATTTAATGTTACTTGTTGTTTTTAATTTTAATATAGGTATAGTAAAAAAATTCAAACTAAGCAACATTTGTGTAAAGAATTTATTCCTACTTTACCGCACTCTACTTGTGCGTCTGTTCTAAACTTTCTCGATTCTACTGCCTTTTGTTCATGATTAAAATGTTGATACGATGAGTAAAATTGTTGATAATTGCTACTGAATATCATTATAAACATGACTATTAGAAACAAATGTATAAGCAACATGTTGTGGGGTGTGATATCACGCCCCAGATCAAAAATTTTGAGTGCCATGAGGATATATGAACGTTGGGCATCTTCTACTTATACAACTTTGGTATTATATAGTTGGAATAGGGATAGGTATATTTTTTCTTCATATAAATATTTGGTTAGTCATATGAGTGTTCTTTTCTGACGCATGCAATTTTTTTTAAATTTTTTTTAAATTTTTTTTTTTTATATTTTTAATTGCGTTCTTTATTATGATTGGATGTCGTTTTTTTGTGTACCGTTATGCAGTTGTGACTATACTCTCCTTCTCTGTACTCTGCTTCTACACCTGATATCAGGTGGCTACATGTTTACTGAATGTTATCAACATTTTATGCTTATGCAACAATTTAAAATCCAGAGCAAACCAGTATACAGTAAGAAAAGACGTTGATGGTGCTAAACATTATATGTACCCAATAATGTGTCTGTTTGCAAATATAAATAATGGTTGTTGCTACGGCAATATAAATTACGATTTATACTTTTGAATTTATTTTCATTTTGAATAAAAATACAAATTTGCTTTAAAAAAAAATATTTTTTTAATTTGAAATATTATTTCTATTACATATACCTCTAAATACTACATATATACTCGTATATACATTTATACTACATATATACAAAATACATTTTATTTTTCAAATTTTAAAAATATAGGTATTTTAATATTTTTCATCTTCATTGAGAAATATGAAAATTTTATTCGTAATGAATCAGGAGATCAGAATCAATAGGCACGTTATTTCATTTTCTTTTACATTATAGAATATCTAATGCTAGTTTTCAACCTTAGGATCGCCTGATCCACATTATCAAAGTTTTGGCTTTGCGTATACAAATGTATGTTGTTGTTGTTTGTTGTTTGTGTGGGTGGGGGATGCGGATTAGGCACCAACGAGCACTCAGCCAGCAAGGTAAATAGAATAGGAAGGTATGCTGAAAAGGGGGTTTTAACCTAAAATAAAAATATCAGTTACAGATGACGTAGCTGCGACGTAATTTTGAATTTTTAGAAATAAAAACTGTTGTATATGCTATTGTAAGTTCACAATAATTATATATGTATACATTTTTAGTTTGCAATTCTTCAAATTTTTTTCATTTTCTGTTCAGATTGCTTTCAATTAATTAATTGTATAAAATTTATACAAATATTTTTCTCATCATTTCTGTGAAATATCGAAAGTATACATTTTTTGCTACCTAAAATATTTTATATATTTTAGGTAGGTATTTATATACATTTTATCAGAATCACATCCTCATATCCCATACTTTATAAGCTCATATTATAAAAAATCTAAAAATAAAATATTTGTTTTAATTGTGTATAACATGTATGTTGTACATGTACATATAACATGAACTCTTCGTTTATATTTTTGTAGCCTTGAAAAGGGCTTATATGTTTTTTACTGTATATATAATTAATATATAATAATTATAATTAATTATAAGAACACGCAGCTAATATTTAATGGCACAACTATGTACATGTTTTTCTTTTTTTCCATCGGCAGTACATGTTTTAATTTTTCTATTCAATTCTCTGATTCTAAAAAACATTCGACAACGGAAAAACAATGTTTTAATTTCTGTTGTTAAAGGGACGGAATGAGATAATTCAATATGATGTTTTATAAATCCTGTTGTTTTATACAAATTATCTCCATTCACTGCCTGGAATATATTTTCTAATTGTCGAATGTTCTTTAGAAACTCTTCTTTGGGTTTCTTTAAGCCTCCTTCACTTTTTGCATCAATCCAGGTGTATGTACTGTAGAAGAAACAAAATGAATTTTGTATCAAACTGATCAACCTCATGTATTATATTTTCATACTAATCATGATTTGCTGGTTCCCTCAAAAACATATTCTTCTTTCAATTTTAATTTTCTTGCGATGAACCCAGCTATGTACTCCAGTGCATCATTTTCAAGGTCACTGGTCATTTCTAAACCTTCGCAGAGTTCCTCTTCTTCAAGCTGAATATCTTCTTCTACTGGTGCTCTGAAATTTTCATCTACAAAAAATTAAACATAATATTTGATTTAAATTTGTACACATATTTTAAGTTTCTAATTTTGCTTACTTTTATCATCAGAATCAACAAAAGTACTGGAAAAAATACTTGATGATAATAATTCGTCAGTATCAGTTGGTTCTAAACTTATATTGGAACTGTTGACTTGAAGACTGCTATCTGCTCGCCCTTTAAGTCAATATAATTTATTTATATTATATAAATTTATGTTTATTTTTTATAGATAAAATACTCACATTGAATAAGACACGTGGTAGAACAAGGCATACAAATGACTGTAAACTGACCATTCACCTCTACACATTTGGAATTATTAGGAAATATTAAAAGGAAAAACAACACAAAAGGTTGACTTTCACAACGTTCAATAAAAACATTCATACTTACCCAACAAAAACGACCTCAATCGATATTTAAATTCAACTGAACTAGGATGATCATGGAGACCTCCTTTGGAACGCATAATACCAAAAAAGTTCTCCAAAATATCCTGATTCAGTCGATTTGTAATTAGAAACTTAACATTATATCGTTCTTGTAAATAGATGAGAAGCTCCTTTATTGCTACATTATTTTTTATAATACCTTTCTGAAAAGGTAGCAATGAGGACTTTCCATGTACTCTTGAAGTTTCCATTACAAGTGTCATTTTCTCTAAAACTTTATTTTGCTCCAAAAGCTGAAGCCCGTATGCTTTTTTTGTAGCTCTAGAATCTTTACATGGCGATCGAATATTAAATACATGGAACCAGTCATTTATGGTTTTTATAAAATCTGCACATTCAATTGCATTTAGACTGGAACACTTTCCTGTTATTGTGCACACCCTTTATGCAAGACGAAATTGAATGTGAGAAAAGTTGAGCTGCATATTTTACTTTCTGACGAGCAGCTCTTGTTACTTGTAAGTGGGTTTCCGTTACCGATTTATTTTCAAGTCCACATTTTCCACAAGTAACAAATCTCTCACTGGTTCAGTGGTAATCCATTTGCCATTTAAAAGAAAGCCATGGTCGAGAAAATGGTTTCTTATAAGTTTTAAAAGATGAGGAACATCTGCAAAAACAAATATTTTTTCATTTCCATCACATGGATGAGGAAAAAATACACGGTTGTCAGTCATTAGCTGATTTCTTAAATGACAATTTCCAGGTCCAAGATCTGAAACTACAGCTACAACTGTGAATTTTATGTTATACAATCTGATAACAATTTCTCTCAACATTTTTTCCGTCATTGCAGAATCATAATTATAATATATTGGTTGTTGCCAACCTCTAAATAATCCTCTGAGCATAGCCACTTGAACATAATTGGTGGGATGAAGAACTGTATCGTTCACTTTGTCGTACTCATAGCAACTCCTTATTTTCATTTCATCAAATGAAAGTACACAAAGTCTGTCCCATTCCGAATAGTCCAAGTTCTTCATCACCGACAAAACAGGAAAAAGAATACCGGGCTTAAGCTGGAGTTTTGCCGCCCAATTTCTTAATGTTGATGGAGCCGGTAACGGATATCCTTTTTTGTACATATATCTGTACAACTTTGCACCTGCGGCGTATAAGCTCATTGCAGAAGACATGTCTTCTTCGGACCAGAAAACACGTTTACCCGTTGTAGCCAATTTCTTTATTTGCCCAGGTGTGAAGATTTTTTTTTAAATTGCTGCAAATAATGGCACATTCATCTCGTCGTTTTATTTCTTTTTTCAACATCGCATTTTCTTTTTCTAACTCAATTATTTTTACTTGGAGAGCACTTTTGAAATCAACCCTTAAAAAAATTAAAATAAATACACTGT
Source organism: Bombylius major (assembly GCA_932526495.1). Classification (NCBI taxonomy): domain Eukaryota; kingdom Metazoa; phylum Arthropoda; class Insecta; order Diptera; family Bombyliidae; genus Bombylius; species Bombylius major. Next base: position 23,134,798 of record OW052043.1, read on the forward strand.
TATACACCATTAATAAGAAATGCATTTATATTTACATTGTTTCCATTCCTGAATCACTTTTTGAAGTATTCAATATAATTTTATCTTTCTCGTTAATGATGTTCCTAAAATAATACATAGTTTTCAATTTACAATAACAAATTACTTTAAAATTAGTAATTACCAGTAGTTTTCCGGAAAAGAAAAGACTCAGATAATAGGAAAGATGTATATTTTTTTAAAAATTATTTTATATGTATAAAAAAAATAACAGAAAGGAAGTAGAACTCACATTTCAATATCCAAAGATGTGCTTGGATCACAATCTTCTTCGATGTATTCTTCATTTAATCTGTAAAATGAAATGAAAATGTAAAAAAGCATTCAATTATAGCTGTGTAACTTCTGCACAACTCACATTTCAATATCCAAAGATGTGCTTGGACCTGGGTTACACTCAGCATTTTCATCAGTAGATTTTTTATTCATTCTACAAAATAAAAATGAGATAAAATGAAAATTATATTTAATATTTCAATACTTACTCCTCTGAACTAGTTAATAACTCATGCACTATTTTTTTTCTTTCCCGCGTTTTAATTCTCTGGAACCTTTTTGACGAACTCATATCTACTGGAACATTAACCGTGGGGAATGCATCAATTTTTAGAGTTCGTTTTTGCAGAGGTGTATTTAGCCAAAGACTATATAAATTACTACAAGACATTTTATCGCAGTACATTGAAATAACGAATTTAAAAACAGCAAAAATACCTCCAATGTTGAAAGCTGGCCTCCAATCTTATCACTGTTTAAGCTCTTTCTTATTCTCAGGGTTTTTTCTTAATTTCTCTAATTTTAAAGTATATTCTCTTTTCTATATATTTTCCATGCAATACATACAAAATTTTTTAAAAAATTTGAGAAATTTTAACATTTTTAACTCAATCATTCTCATGTATCAAGCATTACAATATACAGAATCATATGGAAACAGCTTTTCCTTTTCTCCATATATTCAGTATACATACCATTTGGTTCAATATAAAAATTTGTATGAGAAATTGAAAATATAGGATTTGAGAGTATATTTCAAGTATTTCAAGAAGAAGAAGTATACAAGTAGCTAATTTGCATATGATCTGCACACTTATAAATTCTGTTGATAATTTACATATCAAATTTGATCGTTTATCAGGCCAAATATAATGTTGATATCATATTGATAATAATTTTATTGAAAAAAAATAATTTTATTGAAAAACTCGATCAAAAAATCTTAATTTTCTAACATTAAAAATTATTTTTACACCAGGCAATCAGAATTCAAAGCAATTCAAATTATACACAAATTGCTCTACAATATAAGAGGATAAGAAATTGTTGTAATTTTCTTTAGTGATTCTAAAGGATTTCAAATTCAGTATATGTACATACACATGTATATTTAATGTATTTTTAAATGGGAATTTTATAGTATTTGTGAAAGCAGGTTTTTTTTATATTTTGTTATAATAATATTCATTGATATACAAAATAATATACAAAATTGAGTATAGGAATGGGCATGGGAATGTACATATGTATGTAGGTGCATATGTATATGAGAAGTTAAGTGAACGATTCTTTTTCTTTTTTTTAAATTTAATATAGGATCTGGTGATACATAGTTATAAAAAAACATTCATGATCATGTACATACATATAAAGACTGCTAATTTGCATATTACCACTTTTAAAGTTCCTGATAATGATTTTTATATAAAATTTATTAATTTGCATATAGTTTATCAGGTCGAATATCAAAATGATACTTTTAGAAAATAATTTTATTCATAAATTCGATCAAAAATCCTAAATTTTACAGTACTAAAAATCGTTTTTGTAATAGGAAATCATAATTCTTAGCAAACAAAAATTTCAACAAAATCATCTCTAATAGCATATACTAAAAAAATAATAATATAACCAACGTAGAACAAAATAGTGTGCCTAGTTTTTAGAATACTGACAGAATAGATTAACCGACAACTTTTTTTTTCATCAAAGCTTCGACGTCGTTTTGCAAAGTTTTTATAAAATTTCTCTAAACTTTGACGTCATTGATTTTGATAGGATTTTTTGACGTCATACATTATGAATATGATTGCTTTGATCATGTTTTGGCATATTATTTCTGTTAAAAATTTTCATTTTTTACAAAACTATAACAAATATTAATAATGATTGCATTGTTGCCGTATTGCATTGTTGCTACGGCAAAAATACAAATTACGATTTATAATTTTGAATTTCTTTTCGTTTTGAGTTTTTCAATGAATATGAAATATTTTTTTCTTCTATTATTTTTAATATACCTCTAAATACTACACTGTAAAAAAAATTTTCCTACATTGCACTACTGTATTGAGTGTATTCCAATCTATATCAACAAGTTCGTCTGAATGATAGATAGCAACTCCTCCCTAAACAGTATGTCTGAAGTTTTCATAAAATTAAAGCAATATAACACCTCACATTTAAATATAACAAGTGCAAAAACAAATATAAGACAAAAAATAATTACAAAATCTGTTCATATTTAAATAACTCTTTGAACTTCACAAATTTTTAAACACACCAACTATTGTAAGTTGCCAGTCCTAAGTCTGGATGAAGTGTGTTGTAGCAATATTACCAAAAATGTGTAACATTACATTTTTTCTAAGTAAAATATAAAATTTTGAGTATATTTACTTTGTTTCAGTAAATTTACTACTATTTAATGTAAATTCTTCTTATTATAGTAAATTTACTTCGTTAAAATTGTAATTTTCCTATTGAATGATGTATACCTATTAAATCCACAACGAGTAGTTTTACTCCATTGAAGAAGTAAAAAAGAGAGAAAGAAAGTAAAGAAATTACTTTGACAAAGAGTAAAATTTTATAAATTACTCAACGTAATGTAATTTAAATACAATGATAGTAGGAAACCTGATTTCCTAGTTTTAATGTAGGAAAATTTTTTTTACAGTGTAGTATTTAGAGGTATATTAAAAATAATAGAAAAAAAAAATATTTCATATTCATTGAAAAATTCAAAACGAAAAGAAATTCAAAATTATAAATCGTAATTTGTATTTTTGCCGTAGCAACAATGCAATACGGCAACAATGCCATCATTATTAATATTTGTTATAGTTTTGTAAAAAATGAAAATTTTTAACAGAAATAATATGCCAAAACATGATCAAAGCAATCATATTCATAATGTATGACGTCAAAAAATCCTATCAAAATCAATGACGTCAAAGTTTAGAGAAATTTTATAAAAACTTTGCAAAACGACGTCGAAGCTTTGATGAAAAAAAAAGTTGTCGGTTAATCTATTCTGTCAGTATTCTAAAAACTAGGCACACTATTTTGTTCTACGTTGGTTATATTATTATTTTATTAGTATATGCTAATAGGCAATAGTATCAATTTGTGTGATTTACGTATAGCCAATAGGATTGCTTGAAATTATATAATGACGACATATACATATAAAAAACAATTGGAAGTATGTATTATAAATAATAATAATAAAAATAATTTAAAAAAACATTCTTTTTCATTATTACCCTTCTTCCTTTACTTCTATACATTTTTCAATGCAAAAGACCAAAAATATAGGTATAGCTCGATTTAAAAAAGATGCCTAATCGTATTATATTGTACTAGAAAACTATGCGCAGAAGAAAAGATACTTATAAACATGCATTTTTGTTGTAGTAAATTCTAAGAAAGAGGTTTCTTCCTTCGTATATGTATACACAAGAAGATCAGTAACACATGTAAGCCATGCGCAAGATTCGCCAACTCATATTATTTTGACTATAATCACCGACCACCGTACAAAAAAATGTGTATATGTGTTTGAGAAAAATTTTACAAAAAATATATATCACACTAAATATTTTTTATTTTTCTTGAAGGAAGAAATTGAATACAAATTCGTATAGTTAAAACGTAATATGTCGTCAACACATATCTTGTTTATGCACAACAGTTAAAACGTTTTAACGCTAAAACGTTTTAAACATCGTTTTGAGATAATACACTTTGATTGGTGTTTATGCATAGTATAACATGTCGTTCCCACTCAAGACGTTTTAAGTAATGTCATTTGTTGTTCTGGTGTTGTTGTTCATACAGTGTTACCACATATATTTTTTTTATTCACTGTCATTCAAGTGAACTAACTGTGTAATTTTTTAAATCCAGTTAAATTTTTTATTATTCGTGCGATGCGATGGAGCAATATCAAGTTATCCTTAATGTTCCATTGTTAATTTTGTTGAAAAAAATAAGAATAAGAAGAATATTAAGCTTTTGCAATATTTTTACACGGAAAGACGAAGCCTTTATCAAAATTATATAAAAAAGAGAAAACTTTTACGGTATAATTTTATTACTCAGTTAGTACCTACAAAGTTTTTTAATGTTACTGTACCACGATTCACATCAATTTGCAAGAAATCTAGAACTGAAGATTTTTGGAAAAATTTTGTTTTGGGATTTGGTACAGATGTAGAGTTTTTTGAAATGTTTCGAATGAAAAAAAATACATTTTTCATGATCTGTGAAAAATTAAAATCTCATTTGGAACCTTCACCAAACTTCATTACCACACCTGTTTCTATAGAAAAAAAAGTGGCTATTACATTGTATAAATTAGCAAGTTGTGCTGAATATCGTGTTGTAGGTGATGTTTTTGGTGTACACAAAAGCTCAGTACATAAATATTTGTACCAGGTGGTGAGAGCAAAAAAATTAATTAATATAATACTTTATAAATAAATTTATTGTACTTAATTTAAAGCCGCACGCACTTTGAACACTTATACTTGTTTATTTGTAAAGAAACACTTGATAATAAAAATAACCGCCCATCAAATGTCATTTGAAATTTTAAAGTGACGTTACTAACACTAAAGTTTATATTGATTTTCAGTGTGTTACCAACACTATTTTGAAATGTCAAATATGACAATTCACTTAAAACGAAGTAAGTGTTTATGCACATTTTAAAAACGAAATGAAATTTTAAATGCGGATTTAATAGTGTATTAACTCAAAACGACGTAGAGCTTTAATGCGTTTTGAAATTTTGTTTATGCATCCGTATTAAGTCAAGACGGAGTGAGTTAATGCGAAGTAACGCTTAGCATAAACAAGATAACATACATAATTATTTACGATTGTGTACATTTTTTTCTTTTTTTTTTCACTTTATTGGTATATTTTTGTGTTTTGTTGGTTTTTAGAAGGGATATATGAGAAATGTATACATGAAATTTTGCTTTTGTTTGCTTGTGTGTATATTTTAAAATGTATTAAAAACTAGCATTAGATATTTTATAATGTAAAAGAAAATAAAACAACATGCCTATTGATTATTCTGATCTCCTGATCCTTCACGAATAAAATTTTCATATTTGTCAATGAAGATGAACAAACTACGAAAATTTTCTGGATATAGAAATTTAGAAAAATATAAAAATATATTTTTAAAATGATTTTTAAAATTTGAAAAAAGAAAAAAAGATTTCGGAAGGGATAGATATTTGCTTTCTCAAACAGCAAAATATATACACACGTATGTACATACATATTCAGTAAAGGAGTGGGTATAATTTTTTGTTCGAATCGAGAAAATAAATGTACCTACAAGTTGAATATTTTTTTTCTTTATATCTTTATGCGTATATTTCAATGTATACAGAAAAAAATTTTTTAGAACGCAACGATATGAATAAGGAATTAGGTATACATATTGTATATGTTTATCTTATATGAATAAAAATAATATTTTGTGTAAGAAGCAACTGAGTAATAAACGAAAGTTTTCTCATATATTTTTTCGTGAGAGATAGAAACTTTTCGTCCCTCACACTTCCCGCACAGGTCATCAAATTTTAAAAATTTTGCCTACATTCGAGCCAGTACTAAGTGTTCCTCTATATATGTTGCTCCGTGATTTAGCAGTCTGTCTTTTAATAAATAATCTTCCTCCACAAAATGATTTGAACATACGGCCCAACTATTTTTCATATACTTAAAACATTTTACTGGTTTCACACCACAGGCCCGAATCCACTTCTCAAACATATTTTTTTCAGATGGAAATCTGAAAAATTTAACTTGTCCTTTTGTTTTTTCTGCATAATTTTTACAAGACATCACCACACATTTAACCATTTTAATAGATTTTTTTTTTTTTCAATAATATATATTCAATTATAGTTTTTAAATATATTTAAATTCACTTTATTTATAAAATAATACAATTTTATCACTAGCCACTATGCAAACTACATATAAAAAAAAATGTAAACAAAAACTTTTACGTCGCAGCTACGTCATCAACTTATTGTAATGTCACTAAAAAACGAAAAAAAATCTCCGCCATATTGCTTTTCAGCATACCTTCCTATTCTATTTACCATGCTCAGACAGGAGAGTCCATTGTACTCAGTGCCCCGTTTCTAGTAAAATTTTCTCGTTTTCCTAATAAACCATGTACCTATTTCATATTGTGTTATAGAAATCCAGTAGCTATGTTTTTTGAGTATTTTTGAGGTTTTTGATCATTTCAAAATGAAATTAATCACTTCCTGGAGAGGATCCTTTGCATTCTTTAAGTGCGTGTTAATGTTATTTCGGAATTATAATCTTGTTTTGTGTTTTCGGTATTATTAATAGGTTCAAGTTCTATTTTTCATTTTTATTGGGTGGTATATTTCAATTGCGTTTGCTTGAAAATTTGTTTGTATATTTATTTATTTTCAGGTTATATTGCTATCGACTAGTATAGCGACTCCTCTAAGTGCGATTTTATTTGATTCTTTATTTTTGTAGAATGTTGTATAATGTTTTAAATTTGGTTTCTCATTGTCTTAAAGTTTTGTTTCTTGAAGACAAAGAATCGTGTTTAGGTATTTCTGTTTTAGAATTTGTATATCGTTAAAATGATGTTTAAGGCCTCGGCAATTCCACGATGTTTATTTAAGTTGATTCTGTATGCATTGCACTTTTGCTACAATACTTTTTTGAGCCAGTGTTTATACCGTATTATTTAAATTACAATAATAAGAAATAAAATAATTAAAATAAAAAAAATTTTTTAATATAAAACGTTTTTAAAACGGACTCAAAAGTATAAAATAATTTTTCCTAGCCACATACACATTCTCAACCCCATACAGATAATCCTGAAAATTTGTGATTGCGAAGTATAAGTAAAACTAAAAAAGTTTTTTTAATTTTAAAAAACAAATATGTTTGTATATACATATGTATATGTAAAATACAGTCGCTCTCAAAACATTTGCAACTGAATAAATTTAACGTGTGTATATATTAAAATTGTAAAATTTTTTTTACCTATTTAAATAATTATATACTTTCTTGGTATATTTTTGCCGAATGTTCTTTTCCTTTTTCTTTTTCTTGTAATAAATATATTTTATATATACACGTTTGGTATAGGTCATTGAACACTTATTTAAAATTAACGAATTTTCAGTATTGTTGAAACCAACGACTCCTATAGTACCAATACTTAATGCTCAATTTTATTTTATTGTTTATATGTGTTGGAAGTACCGAATTGACATCACAACTTATTGCTTTTAATCAATCATAACTAAGTTGTGATTAAAGTTACATGAAAATTATGTTTTAATGAAATGTAGAGAAGATCCTTAGCTTTGTTTTCACCGAATATATTAAATATCTATGAGCAACGTAAATCAAAGAAAAAACGTGATAAATATTAAGTAACCTAAAACTGAGAATCAATTTTCCCTGAAATTCCCAAATTACTAAAAATATTAAATTATGTTCTATAAATTTGTAGATTTTTATTAAATAAACATTTTTCCCAAACATTGTTATATTATAAAATTAATAGAAATTGAGTTATTAAAGAAAAATGATAATTTTTTATTAAAATCACAATTATCTCTCTCATTTCTCATTTTTAACAGCCACCTCTGAAAATGTAGCACCACTTGAAGAATTTTTTAATTCATTTGTTTATTTTTTCTTTCAAAAATATTATTCATAAACAAAAAAAAAATTTTCAAGTGGTACTACATTTTCAGAGGTGGCTGTTAAAAATGAGAAATGAAGCATACAAAAATATTTTTGACTTGAAAATCAGATTTTGCTTAGATTAAATTTTAGTAAAGAAAAATTAATATTTTATTTGTTTTAGACCAAATTTGAGGATCGAATATCATAAAAAGTAAAATCTTAAAACTTTCATTAGCGATGTAATATTGCATTGTCATGCAGTTCTGAGCTATGTTGAAAGTTTCAAGTCTCTATCTCATCAAAAAGTTGGTTAAAAATTAAAAATCAATTTCCAAATTAATAAACTAATAAAGCTAATAAAAACATTTTAATAAAATGTAATATTAATGTAAAAAAAATAATAATAATTTAATATAATACATTATTAAGCATAAAAAAAGATAAATTTAAATTTTATTTTAAAATAATATTTAATTTTCGCTTTCGCTTTTGTTTTTTCTCTACTGAGGATCTATTGGTAAGCCATTTACAATGCTTTCGCAATAAAACTGTCGAAAAAAATTTTAAAAACTTCAATTTGTGCTCATAGCAAGGATCGTTTGCTGAGAACCAATGCTTGTATTCTTCATTTTCATTAGTTATTCTAATACAATTCTCACGCATATTTTGTCTTTTATTTTTTAAATGTGTCTTGTTTGTAAAAATAGTTTTAAAAGCTGCGCAGTGTATTTTGCTGACTTCAAAAAGATTATTCGATGGAGCAAATAAATTTCAAAAATATGAATATATATATATATATATATGCTGAGATACAGCTTTTTGAAGAAAAATTTCTAAATTTTAATATAAAATGTATGGTATATATTTGTATACGCACAGCCAAAACTTTGATAATGTGGATCAGGCGATCCTAAGGTTGAAAACTAGCATTAGATATTCTATAATGTAAAAGAAAATGAAATAACGTGCCTATTGATTCTGATCTCCTGATTCATTACGAATAAAATTTTCATATTTCTCAATGAAGATGAAAAATATTAAAATACCTATATTTTTAAAATTTGAAAAATAAAATGTATTTTGTATATATGTAGTATAAATGTATATACGAGTATATATGTAGTATTTAGAGGTATATGTAATAGAAATAATATTTCAAATTAAAAAAATATTTTTTTTTTAAAGCAAATTTGTATTTTTATTCAAAATGAAAATAAATTCAAAAGTATAAATCGTAATTTATGTTGCCGTAGCAACAACCATTATTTATATTTGCAAACAGACACATTATTGGGTACATATAATGTTTAGCACCATCAACGTCTTTTCTTACTGTACACTGGCACGGAGCAACATATAGTAATTTAATGTAATGTAGTAATTTATATAGTCTTTGATACTGGTTTGTTCTGGATTTTAAAATTGTTGCATAAGCATAAAATGTTGATAACATTCAGTAAACATGTAGCCACCTGATATCAGGTGTAGAAGTAAAAATTAACAGTGACATAAGGATATATGGCAATTGTTTATCTTTGTAGTTATATGGTTTTTGATCAAATCAAATATTCAAAAATGTCAGTTCAGTGGTATATGATGCGTCAAAGTCAAGCAAATACCGCATCATTCGAAAATGGCTATAAAACACATCTTCTGGGTAATTATTAATTACACCAATGTAATTTTTGATTTTTGGAATTTTCCTCCATACTAAAAAATTACCCAATATTCTTAATTTTTTTCTCTTCTGTTTTGCTTTTGCGTGGATAATTTTGACTAAATCACTTTTATCAAAAACTGAATTTTCTAAAAGACAATTTAATATAATATTGGACACTAATTTATTTTCCATTTTGCACAACGTATTACGATTTAAACAGTTCTAAAAAGCATCAAATCAAATATTCAATTTTTTAATTTTTAATTTTTATTGAAAGAGAATATCAGGTGAACCTGACACCTCCATGCCTCCACCACGACCCGCCAGGGCCTTTTGGCGATATCAAATATTCAAAATTCATTGTAATATTCCGCTGTCATGGCATTGCATCGCCAACCTAAAACATTGCATCGCCAGTCTAAAACTTTGCGTTGTCATAACAACAAGTAGTGTTTACGTTTACGCATCACGAACAAAAGAACATTAGCATCACCAAAGTAGCGATTCATTTTTGAAGATACACATACTTACTTTTTCAGTTTTTTCAAAAGGTCTTTCTCAATATTTCGAAAACTATCAATGAAAAGGTAAAAGGGTAAAAAAAGAAAAAAGTACTTGAAATCTTTTCCCCCCTTTAACTCCGTAACGGTTGCGATTGCCCCCCCCCCCCTCCCACTCATACGATTTTTTGTTTGTCTCGCCGAGACCTATCCGTAGTTCCCGGGTCGGACACCTAAACTGAATCGCCCTGTATAGTATGAGTATATGTATACAGGTTGTTTTGTTTTTACGTACCAAGAAAAAAAAATTAAAACCAAAGAAAAAAATTAACTAGCAAAATTTTTTTTTTATTTATTTTGGAAGCTAATATTATGTATTATATAATAGAACAAAAAAAAATGTCAGTTATATATTATTCAGTTTCCTTATTAAAACCCTTTAAATATAGTACTTAAAAACATTTTATTGTATATACTAATAAATAACATAATGTATTTTAAGTTTGATTATGCTTAGTTTAAAAATACATATTTTTTTATTTTATTTTACCATTATGAGTGTTATATTGCTGAATCATCGAATAATTTATTTAACATGGCACTAACCTCATGGGGCTTATATTTAACATATTTTTCTGGATTTTTACTGAATGAAACATCTGCATATCTAGAAAACAATTATGCAAAAAAAAAAAAAATCTTTAAAAATTAACAGACAATAATAACGAGTAAATTCAAAAATGATATTTTTTTTATATAGCGATGCGACATCACTGACTTGTTGCGACTTGCGATGACTTTTGTACATATTGGGAGACATCCTCATGTATGAATAAGTTATACATAAACGTATGTACATAAAAAAATCGTTTTTTTCTCTTCAAATTTTAAATCATAACCGAAATTAATTTGTCTGTAAAATTTTTTTTTCAATTCGATTCTTTTTCTGAAGCCTCACCACCAATTAATTCTATCCATTATAAGAAAAAAATATTCAAGTTATAATGATAACATAAGTATTCAGGTTTGAGTTTTTACTTTTTTATAAGAAATTTGAGGTAATGTGCTCTGTTAATTCCGTTTGCGATCGCAACTTTTGACAATTAATTTGCTTACTTGTAAGAGCAAAAACACTGATGCAGCAATGTATTTTTGAATTTATCCAACAACATAAAATATAATGACACAAGTGAAACCAAAAAAGTTGAAGTAATCTTGCGCATGTCTTACATGAGTTAGTGATCTTCTTGTACGTATTACGTACATTCATATACGAATTACGAAAGAAGAAACATGTTTCTTAGAATTTACAACACTAAAAATGCATGTTTGTAAGTATCTTTTCTTTTGCGCATATTTTTCTAGTATAATACGATTCCTCAACTTTTTTGGTTCAAGGTATAGCAAAAAACAAATACTAACGTGTCGAAAAATAGATTATATTTAGGAAGAATGTGTTCAGCATTATCACGTTTAAGACATTCCCGTAATATTACATCTGGTACTGATATACTTCGTTGAATTCTACATGCATCTTCAAAGTCCTTGTTAAAGTTCTATATATAAATATTTTGCTTAGTTTTATGTGAAAATAAAATATTAAAAAAGTAGTTTATGATTTGTAATTACCGAGAATTTCTCTTTTAAAATTGCTTTCTCCTTTTCTTTAACTTTACCATTGTTAACCCTTGGTAATTCATCAATTGGATAAATATTTGACAATAATTTTGTCCACGACTTTTGATAAGTTATTTTTAGTTCACCAATCATATCTACATAACGTTTTTCACAATCAGGTTCAGCAATTGCAACTAAATCCAAAATATTTGATCTTTGTAACGACTTTAATATGTAATAAATATTATTCAATCTAAATAAATGTTTTGCTGCTAAATCATTGTATTGTTCGCACTTGTTCATTAGGGTCAAATTCAGTTCAGCTAAAACTCGTTCTAGATAATAAAAAAAAATAACAATAAACAATTGAAAAATTTGATATGTAAGTAAAACTTTTTCGTAAAATTTTAAATAATAGAACAACTTAAAAAACTCAAAGAAATGTTTAAATGATAATTGGGAGAAAATTTCAACCATATAGTGGCTAATTCTTTGAACGTTAGCCGTTTTCAAAAATTCAAGCTTGCTTGGGTCATCTTGCATATAAAACTACAAAGCATATATAGTAAGCCCAAATTTCTAAGCAAGATTACTTGCATATATGGAATCTTTTGTCATTTTCCAAATTTTGACATTTTAATACATAATTTAAAAATTCATTTTAAAACATAATTTGAAAATTTCATTGTATGTAAACAATGTTAGTCCTAATAACCAAAATCTGATCAAAAATCAAAATTCGAATAAATTTTTACCCTACGACTTTTGCCCTAGTCAATGGGAATTCCTACCATTTAAGTTTGTTTGAAAGAAAACCATTTAAAAGGCATTCTGGCCAAATTTCAACTTAAAATGAAAAATATTCTTCCTTTTTTTTAAACTTTGGCTACACTTGGAAAATGAAAAAAAAGGAAATATGTACAGTGGTGGGCATAAGTATTTTTACAATGACTTTTTTTATCGTAGTAAAAATTAAAAGCTTCATAACTTTTTTATTTTCCAATGAATCATTTTACTTTTTTTTTCATTTGTTTATATGAGATATCTAGAAAGATCGTTCAAATTTTCATGCCCAGATTTTCAATAGTTCTTGAAAAAATAACGGTACAACGTGATCACTTCATGGGGCAAAAGTATTTTTACAACGGCAAAAGTATTTTTACAAAAAACGAAATTAAGTTAAGTTTAGTTTTGGACTATTTTTTTTACAGCAAAGTTGGTGATTTGGTGAATTATAGTTTTCTGCTTATTTATATAATTCTGTCTGTGCAGTATTTCATTATAAATCGGTGCAAAATGGTAAAAATCAAAGAAATGTTTCTGTATTTTTGATCAAAAGTTGTTTTTAAATGTTAATGTGGAGTTTATGCATCATAATTAACAAAAATTTAAAAAATTACCCGGCAAACAGTCTATAATCCCGTTAGAAAAAACAACACCCTTGGATCCATACAAAATCGGGCAAGGAGTGGGCGAAAACGGGTTGCCAGCAGACTTTAAGATAGAATTATACTACGTGTTGTAAGGGAAAATCCAGAAGTAAGTTATGAAAAGTTATGCATCTGCACCTGAATGTAATGAAAGGTCATTTTAATAGCCATTAATAATAAAAAGAAAAATTTCGATAAAAGGGGTGCAAAATAAGTTACAGGCGATTTTGTGTTGAGAGGTCTTTCCTTAAAAAAATTGAAAAAAACCGTTCAAATGAATGTACGTATATCTTTTTCCTATGATTATGAAAAAAACAAATGTTTTTTTCCTGTTTTTTTCCGCTTTTTTGGAAAAAAACCGATAAAAAGCAACGAGTGAATGTATTTTTCATTTGTGAAAAAAGCATTTAAAAAGCAGCTTTTTATGAAAAAATCCGGAAAAATATGAAAAAAACGGAAAAAAACAATTTTGAAAAAATCGGATTTTTGCTTTTTTCATCTCTATTTTTACTATGATAAAAAAGTCATTGCAAAAATACTTATGCCCACCACTGTATATGGCTGACGTCACACACATTTAAACCGTCCTCTTTTTCCATACGAAATGTGCAAAATAATATTTTTTAATTTCATTTGTGCATAATCGCATTTTCCAACACACATTTACATAGGCCCTTATTCTGATAGTCGTATCACTTGTTATGTGATGTGATCTTACGTATATGGTATTACCGTATTCGATTTAAGTGATAAACATCGACAAGTGGTGAATATCACAAAATCGATTATTTGTGCTATTCTGGTATTCACATAGAACTGTCATTTTATCTGTTTCAGGTGATTATTTAATCACGGAAAAAATCAAAGTGAAGATGATGAGTTTAAACAAAAGATAAGAAAAAAAAGATACATTCAGACTAAATTTTACTTCTTTTTATGATAATATAAACTTTTTTCACAAAAGCAAGAAAATTCCTAACAGAAAACAGTTTAAAACTTTAGTAAATTTTATTTTTAAATCACACTTAAACTTTGAATAAATAAAAATATTCAAACGAATTAAACGTCATGTAACAGTGTTAACGTTTTTATTTAGAATTTCATATTATAGTATCACATGAATACTGTAATACCTCTTTTGAATTTAAGTGATACATCTCGTGATAGTGATCAAAAAGTGATACGAATAGCATAATAGGGGCTTAATTATGTATATTTCCTATCATTTGTACCGCGAAAGTTTAATCATAAGCTTTTTAGAATTTTTATTTTCATACATAATTGTTTGTCATTTTACTTATTCATCTGGATATGGTTAATTTATGCTAACACTAAAGCATTTCAGCCGTAGATAATAATACGCTTCAAATCTAATAAACTAATTTAAAATTTCAAGCTGCATTTTGCACATGACAATCCAAATCGTAAACATACTTGGCTCATGACTTAGCTCTACTAGTTTTCTTTTTCAAATATTGTGACAAGTTTATTTGCATACATAATGAAAAATCTTTATTACTTACTCAATTACTTACTTATATAAATTGCTAGTAACGCTTTATTCTTCTCTTCAAGTGACAGTAATTTTTTCATAGAAATTGCATCTAATTGACTGCAGTAAACTGGATCAATTTGAAGAATTCCACCGATTACATCAAGATTATCGTAAAGATTTTCAACGAACCAAATTGTATTTGATGTTAATTCATGTACCGTTGCATCTTTTGGCACATTCGAATAACCAGTCAGTGTGCTTGTACTCATACCGACAATATTCGTCGTATTATCGCCTTTAAACATCTCTAAAAATTGATCTAATGCTTTCAATCCCTGAAAATAAATTCTTATAGAAGAGTAAAACTTTTTTTTTTTTGTAATGTACCGTTTGCTGCAATTTATTTAAGACAATTGCTAATTGTTCTCTTTGTCGATCATCACAAGTTTTTTCAATATCTGGTTGTAATAAAGTAACACGTTTCAATGCCGAAAATATTCCCAAAACTAATGACCATTCTTTTCTTGCGATATTTTTCATAATTCGATTTGTAATCACCTGAAACATAATAAAATCATATAAATCATTAACTAAACTTAAAAAACAATAATATCACCTCAGCGTCTTTGACAATCAAATCAATTGAATTTTGCGTTAATTTTGAAAATACGTCCTTGTGCTTAGAAGGTGGTACGACATCTCTAAGTAGCGTTTTTTCACGAACTAAGAGTTTTTGAAAGCCTAAAAGTAAAACTATATATTTATCTAGTTCCTGATCACTATTATCACACTCGTCAGCTAATTGATGATCTGAAGATACTGCGCTCTTTTTCAACGAAAATCCTGTCGACTGTTCAATTGTCTGTGTTGCACGTTGAATCATTTTATTAGCTTTCCGTTCAAATCTAAAAATGAATAAAATTATAAATTAAGTAATATTCACGTTGTAAAACGTAAAATAAGATTGTTCGCAAGCCAATCGTAAAGTGTTACTGCCTTCTTTGATAACTGTCAACATTTTGAAAACGCAATAGACCATGAGACAGTTATACAGAAATTTTAGTGACACACATGTGGTATTTGCTTGATACTGAAATTTGAAAAGTAGCTTAGTAATCTTTATCCACAAACCAGAAAAAGACTCATGTGAGATTGTACTACATCTTCCGATGTGAAATCAAAAATTCACTGAATAAAGAAATAGGACCATTATATCCTCTTTAGGTGGGCAGCAAATAAATACGAAGGGCTTAACAAAAGTTCGTGAAAAATAGGGAAGGGGTAATTCTTTTTGCCTCTAACTTTACATGTATAAATTTTCATAGAGTGTGTAAATGCATTTGTTGATAACGCTCCGTCCATCTGTGATGAGGATCCACGAAAGATGGAGAAAACGATTGCTTACACACTGGGGAAAAATGCTATGGCAGTATCAAGAATCTTTAATAACAGTTTGCAATATAGCAAGAAATGTGTATGGTGGATTCCATGTATAAAGAATAAAAGGCAGCACGTGTACAATTCGCACAATTTCTCCTAGAAAAATTCAGGGAAAGTAAGTCCACGAATTTTAATAATATTATAACGGGTGATGAGATCTGGGTTTATAATAGCGAACGCGGAATAAAACTCCAATCTTCTGTATGGAGTGAAAAAGTTCAGTTCAACGTAGTACAAAAGGCTGGCCAAAATTAAATTTTTTATGTCAAAGAATGGCTTAAATGGTGTTTGGGTTATATATAAATATATATATTTATGTTATATTTAAATATAACACTCCAAGGATCATAAAACTGCACCAGGATATAAAAATCGTGCACAAAATTCAATACAATGACTCCTTGTTTGAAGCGTAAAGTGTTAAGTGCTAATTAGCATACATATAAAACAAAAATTTCTATATTTTTCATTTTTGTGTAGTAAAAAAAAAAGTGTTTATAAAAAAGTGATAATTATGTATTCAAAAGGTACAAGTAAGTAGAAAAAAAATTTATTTTAGTTTTTTAAATTCTATGGAGGATAGGTATTTAATTGAAGAAAAACTTGTAATATTCAAATTTTATTTAAAAATTCTATATACCTATTTTCCCTTTGAGTTTTGAAAAAGAATTCCGCCACATCCCGCCTTCATTTTCACATATATTTGAAGGTGATGTGTATACTAAAAAAATTTAAAAAAATTGGCTGCCTGTTTTTGCCCTTTTTTTTAACGGAAAAAATTCCTTTTTTGTACCTGGCTTTGGGTAATTCCATTACATTGTATTTTTAATATGTTAATTATTTTTTTTTAATGTTTAGAATTTGGTTTGGGCTGTATTTGGTTTTTTTTTTAAAAAAAAAAACTAAGATAAGATACAAATAAAATACAATACAGAAAATTTATTTTTTTAAAACAATTTATTGTTTATTTTTTTTTCTAATTTACAGGTCTTAATTATGAAATATTTAATAGAGCACCATAGGTTCACTACCATCACCATCAAATGTCGGCAGACCAAATGTATACACAGGGTGTTCATAATTTATGAATCATAATTTAAGGGCGGCTTTTTCAAAATTAGGTAAATTTGTTGTTCTTAAAAATTATTCAATTGCCTTTTGGTATGTTTTATTTTACTCTCTGTGTTAATTGCTTTGTATTCCTGAAAAGGACTAATTCTAGTCAAAGGACAAAAAGTCCTTTCCAGAATTTCAAAAAAGTCCTTTCCTAGACTACAATAAGCTCTTTTCAGGACTACAATAACTTCTTATCAGGACTACAATAAGTCTTTTTCAGGAATACAAAGTAATTAACACAGAGAGTCAAATAAAACATACCAAAAGGCAATTGAATAATTCTTTAGAACAACAAATTTACCATATTTTGAAAAGGCCGCCCTTAAATTATTATTCATTAATTATGAACGGATAAAAATAATGTGATAAAACAAAAGCCAAGTTAGAGTGAACAAGATAAGCAAGCTTTCATTTAAACTAAAAAAATTAAAAAAATAATAAGGGTTTTTTTTCGAGATATTCGACCTTGAACATAAAAATGACGAATTTTTTTCAATATTTTTTGACTTTGAGTTACAATAACTTTTAAACCCTTTTACATAAAACATTGTAAAAGACATTTTTTGAAAGGTCTGAAGGTTCTTTATGGAAATATTTTCATTTATCCCTCTACATTGAGTGAATGCTGAAATATGTTGCGAAAAGTAGAACTGGTTACTTTTCGAAAAAAATTGTCTGACCTTGAATATATCGGCAACCAATAACCATTGAGAATAGACCCCCCCCCCCCCCCCTACCATACGATTTTTTTCGTTTCTCACCGAGATCTACCACCCATTTCAGTTTGGCACACGATGTGTGAAACACCCTGTATATGTATATATTTTTTACACTTTATTGAAACAACGGAAATAACTAAATATGTAATATTATTTTATATATTTTATTTTCGCATTTCTGCGATTTGTATTTGTTTAAAAGATCATATCCCAAAGAAGAGAACAGCCTAGACCTTTAACTTACAGAGCAAAATTTTAGTACGTAGCATGGACAATTAAATTGTAGAACATGGTGTTATCAATCAAATTTACCGTTATTTTTAGCGACGCCATTTTATTCAAAGAAAACAGGATATTTACTGAATTTTTCACTTTGAGACTTCATTACTTTTGAACAAATAGGGGTAGAGAAGCAAAGTGGGCATCAATATAAAGGGCAGAATATACTCTGTTAACTTTTTTTTATTATTATTTTTAACAAATAATTCCGCTTGTCTTACAGTTTTCGAGAAACAAGGTGTTTCATGAAAACTGAGCTAACAACATTCAGCGCCCTCTAGCGCCAAACGGTTAAGATTGACTCCTCCCTTCCATACAATTTTTTGTTAGTCTCGACAAGGTCTATCACTCCGTATATTTTTTTCCATCAGGTATGAGACACCCTGTGTATATGTCTCTAACACTCTGTAATTATTCTACATGAAAATTGAAAATTTTGTTTTTTTGTTCATTTTTAAGTTAAATTTCATTCTAAGAGCCTGTGTGGAATTGAGTAAATTTTACTACAATAGTAAATTTTGTCAGTACAACTGTCAAAATTTATACTAGCTCCAGAGCTAGTGTAAATTTTGACATTTAAATTCACAACGTTTTATGTCAAAATTTACTATTGAAGTAAAAATTTACTCAATTTCACACACACTCTAAATACAAAAATTGTATTAAAAATAATTTTTTTCGAAGATATATAATTTTGACCACAAAATGACCCTTTGTGAACCACTGTGCGACGTCCCGAAACTGCATTGCAGATATGTTTCCTTCACTACGACAATGCTTTTGCACATACAGCAAAAATTACATCAGATTTTATAGCTGAATCTGGCATCAATAAAATTCGTTTAGCACTATATTCGCCTGATTTACTACCTTCCAACTTTCGGCTCTTCTCAAAAATAAAAAAAAATTACGCGGGATAACATACAAAGACGAAGAAGAACTCATAAAAGCTGTGGAAGAGCAACTTACCTTATTGAAAAAGGACGATTTTGAAGCATGTTTTGACAGGTGGATTTATAGACTTAAGAAATGTACAGAAATCAATGGAAATTATGTTGAGAAATGTTAAACAAATAAACATTATAATGATGAAAAAAATCTTTGCTTTTTTAGTTTTCTTCGACTTTTGCACGAACTTTTGTTAAGCCCCTCGTAAACTTGGTAGTAGATTATATAAGGACATGCTGATGACACAGTCATGGTTGACGTGGAGGTTTTCCAAATCTTCTAAGGACCCAATTAGCACAGAGAGTGCCGTTTTGATGATATAGTCAGTCATACTTGAGAAAGTTTATCAACACCACAATATACCTAGTTAATACAAGTTGCTGTAAACATGGCTGAAAGATGGTACCTGAGGGAAAACATTATAGTAAAACCACGCTAACATTCACGAAGATAAGAATTAAAAATCTTTTCTTATAGCAAAAAAGTGCTGATTGAACCACTTTGATCGTTTTAAAAATTACAAAGTAGCGTACTTTTAACTAAAAAGAATATAAGGTAGAAGAATATGTACAAGTACATATATAAAGAAAATATTTGTTAAAGAATGATAGACAAATATTTATATGCATAAAAGTAGCTTTACACTACTTGATTTGTCATATCACTTTATGTATGTTATTTTACATATGTATTGTCATACGACTTCTCATAATGCTAATAATCCACTGAAATAAAAAAATTCAAGTATCACGAAGTCGAATCAAATGTCATATGAAATTAGAAAAAATCTATTTTCATGATATGTCGAATGTGAAGTCGTATGAGAAAGTTTCTCAACAAAATCAGACAGTGTAAACGCTGTCAAACTTTTACCAGTGACATGTAGTATGTAAAGTGATATGAGAAATCAAGTAGTGTAAAGCTACTTTAAGTAACATATAAATTTTTCGCCATGCTTACCAATATAAAAAGCAAAGAAGAAATAGGACGTTTATGAAAGAATTTACAACAACTGAAGTCTAAAATATCATTTTCGATTTCGAATGGATTTAAATTACAGATAGCACTTGACAAGATTCAAGGATGGTGTGAAAAACACGGAATTTCTGTTATTCCTAGGAAAACAACAATGGAGTTGTTTACGAGGAAAAGAAAGACGGATGGTCTGAAACTACCCATTCTCAAGGGTGTGGAAATCGAACACTCCACGGAGGTAAAGTATCTGGGAGTAACTAAATACCAAGCTTACGTGGAAGTCATGTCAACAACAAGGTCTCTCGGGTACGGTGTGTTTTTTGGCAGTGTCGGAGGGTCTTTGGTAAGACGTGGGGACTAAGGCCGTCTATGACATACTGGTTGTATGTGGCAGTCATTAGACCCATTTTTACATACGCATCGGTCGTCTTTTAAGGACGGACTAAGGTTAACACCTGTGTTTGGACACTTAATGGGCTACAGAGGGAAATCTGCATTGGGATCACTGGTGCCATAAGCTCAGCTCCAGATGCTGCACTCGACGCGATACTAAATCTGCTGCCACTGGATCTTAAAATTCAGGAGGTAGCGATAAAGTCAGTCTACCAGCTGAAACGGACAGACTTGTGGAAAAGTGAAACCTTTTCAACATGCTTTGGGATGACATGACTCCAAGTGTCACATTCGGTAGAAAATATCATGTAATGTATCCCACAAAGGAATAGTGGTCAAATACTACTGCTGTTCTAAGTGGGGCCTCAGATATTTTCTATACGGATGGATCCAAATCTGGGAAACAATGTTGGTTGGGGTTGGTATTTGAACAGCGGTATAAAATATTCATAAACGCTGAGTGGTATGACTTCTGTCTTCCCAGCGGAGATTTACGCCATACTAAAAGCGGCACGTGTAACCACCCTCTGGCGGTCATGAAAGTGGTCAGGTATCCAACGTGTGGGGCTTGCCTGGAGGCGGAAACAACAGAGCACCATCCTTGCTGTTGCCCAGCCTTCTCTAAGAAGGCTGCGTACATGGAACTCTGATGTGAATGGACGCTAAGAACAATGGAGTCTCCTGTCTGAGTGCTCGTGGATGCCTAATCCGCATCCTCCTCACTCACACAAACAACAAACAAGTTAAGCAATATTTAACCTTGGAATTTCCATATTATTCTTACATACACATCTGTATATTTGAAGAGGTAATCGATTTTAGAATTTAAAATAAAATAAATGTTAAGGAAATAATGAATAATAAATAAATAAATAAAAATAATTTTATTGTTTTTTATTGAAAATATTTACACTTTGTTTGAATATATTTCAGTATTATTAGAAGAAGAAAAAATTATTTTAGTATTTCATTGGTCCTCTTTTTGCTTTTATTACAGTAATGATCTTCTTTAGCATGGATTCTAAAATATTTGCAATTGTTAATTTTATTATGTCATCATACCAAATTTTTTGAATTTTATTTCGAAAATCTTTTAGGTTTTTTGGTTTTTGCTTGCTTAATTTTATTTTAATTATTTTCCTTTCTTCCTTCTATCAGATGGAGCTTTTCAACCCCATAATATGAAAATCAGCCCCAAATCATTTGACTAATAGTGGCACGTTTTGTAGACCTTGTGAATTCTCCTTTAAATCTTTTTTTTCCCACGAACATACTCGACGCATATAAACCAGCTTAACCTACGCCTTACTGTATGGCCACGAATATAAATATTATTTTGTTCCCTTATTTCTTGATTTATGATTTCTGCACTTTTGTGTCGATCTCGCAAGGATGTCTGAACAATTAAGCGGTCTTCTAAGGCTGAAGTCTTTTTTGGTCTTTCTGAACCCGATTTTCTTTTGAGACACCCTGTACTTGATTTTCTTTGAAGCCATCTTAGAACCGTAGAATGGCTACACTTCATCATCCTTCCAATTCCTCTAATTTTGACCCCTGCCCGATGTAAACCATAATTTCTCCTTTTTGTTCCTCTGTTAATTTTTTTAACCATTTTTCACTTTTTCACTAATATTGTATATATGAACACTATCACTGTCTTTTTAATAAAGAAATGATTCTAAAAGAAACGTCCTGGTTTTATTTATACTAAATCAGGATCAATATCAAAGTGGGTCAACGATTTTTTTTCCATGAAAGTGGAAAAACCCGTAAAAAAAGAAGTGGTCTGTTTTTTTTGCTCGCTACTGTGTGTATCTACAATTATTTAGTTTTTTTTTCAGAATTAATGCAGAAATGTAAATAAATATATTTTTGTACAATATGTATGTAATGCTTCATTAAAATACAAAAAATTACTGAGCCAAATTATAATTAATATCCATATGTTTTTAACATACATCTCTGCTGCCGAACTTTATTTTGTTGTGTTTCCATATTATATTTTTCACTTTCACGGATCGGAATATTACAGCTGATTTTCATTAAATATAAACAAATTCTGATAACACAACTACATAAACTACATTAGTGTACATATTAATATTCTAAACTTAGTTCTAAATGGTTTTTGGTTGGTTAATGGTTTATTGTGCGGCTTCCATTACAGACTAAGATTAATTCCAAATCACTAATCAGTCTGAGATTGCTTACAAATCCTAAATAACGTGGAAAAACATATGTAGTTATTCTAAAATTGGTTCTTGAAAAAAATGGCATCAGAGTAGAATCGAATTATTCATTTATAGGACCTGAACCTGCCCTTGGTTTAACTAGACTATGTTGTGACAAAAATGAACCACTCTGAAAAATATTTGCCTGAAATGAGTAACGATATAAATTGCTTACTTACATTTGTTGCAGTCGTGTAGATGTACCTCTTTTCACTTCCTGTCTAATATATTTTGGTTTCTGCAAAATATATAAATCTCATATTATATTGCACTATTGGATATTTACCCCACTATTCTAGGTAATAGGTTAAAAGATATTAAGCTAATAACTGTTAGTTAACAGAAAATTTCCTATTCTGTTTTATAGTTAAGAGATCGTTGATCAGCTGATCCCTTAATTTTGTGGAGATTTTAAATTAGTAGATTTTCGTATTCTAGCAAATGAATTAATAGATTATTGAGGTTAGAAAATTCTCTTAACTAATAGCTCCTTTGGATGAGCCACTAAATCTATTACGTTGGATAGTGAGTATATGAAGTGTTGTTTTGTAGCGACGGATAATAATTTGTAAATATGTATCAAAATAAATAAAAATAAGTACTAAAAAGTGCTTTTAAACATAAAACTGTTTAAGATAAAACTTAACTTAACTGTTAATTTTTCACAGTCTACAAACTCTATTAAGAGATCTACTAAAATTCTGGGCATTATTCTCAGAGTCGAGTGTAGTGAGTTGAGAATTGTATTGTCAGTCGCACTCGCACTCCATCTTAGTTTTTCTATTCCCACTTACGCATCATGATTCATGTGACGTGAAGGAACAAATAAAAATGAAACTTTTCCATCTTTCAACACTAAACATAAGGAAACGAAACAGTTAAATGCTCAATTTTTAATAAGTGTGATGCGGTGTAACCAATTTGTGAGATTTTGAATTTTTATATTTATCAATAATCTTATATATTTATCAGTATTTTAATAGAATCTAGACACTTGAACTGATTTTTAGTTGTCACTTTTGTTTTAAAAATATGGAAAATAATTAAAAATAATAGTGAAATTTATTTGAAATAGTTTTCATAATAAGAAAAATGGTAAATAATATTCAAATTTGCTTCGTATTTTTTACTTACTGTATTTTGTGCTCCATTCATTTTATCTTTTTCTTTGTCACTTTATAAATTTTACCGACAAATGTTCGCATTAAAGTGAAACAAGTTGAGTGTCACATGACAATGAGAATAGAGGTGAAACGAGACAGAAGAATACTAATTTTAAATTTTGATCTCAAATGATATCTCACCTCACATCACTCGAATCTGAGAATAAGGCCCTGATTACCTAGAATTTGGGGCTAATTGTGTTCGTAACAACACTATATGTACGTCTTCTGAAATTGGCAATTTTTCAACAGTAAATATTACATTTGCTGTATGCATTTGATGGTGTTTAATGAAGTTGTTAATTTTCAAATAAATGAATTATCAATAATTTTTTTGCCAATTTTAGAAAGTTATTTTTCAAATACCTACGAACTGAAAATTATTTCTCAGTGATACAATTATTTTAACAATTTTGTCTACATTTTTGTTTTTCATATAATGTGATTATACCTATGGTTATCTTTTTACTACACACAGCGCTAACACAATATGAAGGAGATAAACATACTTACAAATGTTTCATCACTCCAACTACCACTTTTTTGATGATCTTTTAAATTCTGTAGTGAACGGCAAACGACATCAGATCTTTCTTTCGAATAAATATCTATATATTCATGCCTTAAATTTTGTTCCAACCATTGTGAAATAACATTCAATTCTTCTCTAATATTTTTTGGTATTTGTCCGAATGATGAACAATCTTCGTTTGATGAATCTTCTTCAATATAAATTAAATCCAATAAATCAATCGGTTTTAAAGTTGAACTGTATTTTTTTAGCATAAGCTTAAAATGATTATTAAGACTTTCACAGCCCGTATTAAATAAACTTGTAACATTTTCAAGTTCAACACTTTGTGAATTATTGCTCAAAAAATAATCTAATGCTATTTTTAATTTATCGAGTGCTTCTAAAAATCCAGCGATATTCCCTTCAGATGGTCCATGATGAATTAAATTGCACACCTCTTGAGAAGCATCATAATGTAACAGAATTTTTTCTAAGTATTGTAACGTTGATTGAAGATCTTTACAAAATAAAAAAACATAAATATCAAGAATTAAGAGTAAATTAAAAAAGGTTTTTAAATTAAAAGCAGTTGTACACGATACAGCAAAAAACTAAGAGTATACAACCAATGACCATAGAAACTAATAAGACTTGGCTTTAGTACAAATCTATGAAAATAATTTTTTATTCAAAAATTCGTCTCGCATCCCAGTGAGAGCTTTTATTTTTCAAATCTAAAGCTTTGTTAGCTTAGAACAAAACCATTATAAACTTCATTTGTAATGACGAATACAATAACAAAACTTTGACGTTACATATTTATTTTTTGACAGTATTTTATGACGTCATACATTATTATGATTGCTTTGATCATGTTTTTCCAAATTTCTGTTAAAAATTTTCATTTTTTACAAATGTATAACAAAAATTAATAATGATTACATTGTTGCCGTTATTTATATTTTTGAATTTTTTTTTTATTTAATCAAAAATATATATTTGCTTTGAAAAAATTTTTCTTTGAAATATAGAATATTTTTTTTTTTCATTCATTCAAAAATTAATAATGATTACATTGTTGCCATTATTTATATTTTTGAATTTTTTTTTATTTGATCAAAAATATATATGTATGTATTTGCTTTGAAAACATTTTTTTTTGAAATATGTATAGAATATTTTTTTTTCTGTTCTTTTATTATACCTCTAGATACTATATACATACATATATAAATATATATCTCGCCCATTCCATGAATGACGGACGGGACATTGAAGAACATTTTTTTGAATCTTTCTTCTTTTTTACCTTTATATAGTTCAAATGTATTTCAGTTAAATGTAAAAAATAATGATCCACCCAAAGACCTGTCAAACCGAAAAAGAAGATGTTTTCCAAGAATTCTGGTTTTAATTCTATATGTAGGGCGATAAGTGACTATGACGGACGGGACATGAAATGATACTCGTTTTTACACTCATAAATTCAACAGTATTTTTCTTCGAAGTATATAACTTCACACCTCCTGTTTAATGGGAAATTTTTAGGTGGTAGTCTTTTATTTGATGGTCTCTATTCCTTTTGTTGTATTTATTCCTCAGTAGTTTTCCTCCATCTCTAGTCCAGGTCCTTCATTCTACTTATATGACAAGCCCAATTCCATTTTAATTTTCTTGCAATTTCTATAATATTTTAAAACCCGTTTGTTTTCTGATTGTATTGCTTTTTATTTTTTGTAATTTTTTTAAAAATATATAAATTAATGCACGGCCTTATCCGGACTATCGATTATCCGCTTTACTGGATATGTATTTAACAGTATAAAACATCATTATTTTTGAAAATTATTTATCCATTAATAATGCATATATACAAATATACAATTCTGTGACCAAAAGCCAAAACATCTTAAGTCGGAAAAAGCTATTTTGCGAGAAAGCAATTTGAAGATAGAATTTGTTCTGAAAAAAAATTGATTAATTACTGGACTAGGTACAATTTTATACTTATAAAAAAAAGTTAAGATGTTTGGTTTTTTGCAAATAACTCTCATATTTGAGAATCAATTACGACCAAATTTGGAGGGTAGGTAAAAAATAGAAAAATGAATTCAAATTTAACACAAAATGTTCTTCAATGTCCCGTCCGTCATTCATGGAATGGGCGAGATATATATTTATATATGTATGTATATAGTATCTAGAGGTATAATAAAAGAACAGAAAAAAAAATATTCTATACATATTTCAAAAAAAAATGTTTTCAAAGCAAATACATACATACATATATATTTTTGATCAAATAAAAAAAAATTCAAAAATATAAATAACGGCAACAATGTAATCATTATTAATTTTTGAATAAATAAAAAAAAATATTCTATATTTCACAGAAAAATTTTTCAAAGCAAATATATATTTTTGATTAAATAAAAAAAAATTCAAAAATATAAATAACGGCAACAATGTAATCATTATTAATTTTTGTTATACATTTGTAAAAAATGAAAATTTTTAACAGAAATTTGGAAAAACATGATCAAAGCAATCATAATAATGTATGACGTCATAAAATACTGTCAAAAAATAAATATGTAACGTCAAAGTTTTGTTATTGTATTCGTCATTACAAATGAAGTTTATAATGGTTTTGTTCTAAGCTAACAAAGCTTTAGATTTGAAAAATAAAAGCTCTCACTGGGATGCGAGACGAATTTTTAAATAAAAAATTATTTTCATAGATTTGTATTAAAGCCAAGTCTTATTAGTTTCTATGGTCATTGATACAACTAACCAATCATCAAAAAAACAATTTTCAAAATAAAACTTATTGTAATTATTTGTAATGATTTTTATTTGTATACCATCCTGTACCTCCTAAATTATTCACCCTGTAGCAGTTAGGTCTCTGGCAGAAATTTAAAAAACCCGTCGACCTTTTTTTTACAAGTATTGTATTGTACTTAACATACATAGATAGATTAAAATAGGGCTACTGTTGCACTTCGACCTTTATAGATCTTTTGTACAGCCCGTGCTTCTTATTGATTTAGGCTTTTGATAAATCCTAAGATTCTTTTCGAAGTTGGACACCAGATTTCCTCAGGCTTGAGGAAAAATTGGTGCATGTGTCGCACTCTTTCTAAGACCAATGCCTCCCATTCACACAGAATGTATTTTGAGGTCTCTTTGGCCTCTTTGCAGAACTTGCATTTTTCATCCTTTTTGAGCCCTATCTTGCTCAGTACTATGCTTAAGTATTTTTCTATTTCCCCGAGGTAGTAACTATCATCAACCTCAAAATTTTGTCATATTTTATACAATATTAACCACCTCTTTTTATTTCGAAAAATGAAAGCTCTTTCGATACTACATCGATTTGCTCATAATCAATTTTTTATAGCTGAAATTATTTCTTTTGTATACATATACGAAAGAAGAAACCTGTTTCTTACATTCACAATCCTAAATCAAAAACGCATGTGTGTAAGTATCTTTTCTTCTGCGCATGCCAACGTAGTACAATACAATCAACGACTCCTATAGTACCATTGTACCAAGACTGTTTGCTCAATTTTATGTTATTATTTATATGTGTTGGAAGTACCAAATTAACATGACAACTTATTGCTTTTAATCAATCATAACTAAGTTGTGATTAAAGTTACATGAAAATTATGTTCAAATGAAATGTAGAGAAGATCCTTAGCTTTATTTTCGCCGAATATATTAAATATCTATAAGCAACGTAAATCGAAGAAAAAACGTGATAAATATTAAGTAACATAAAACTGAGAATCAATTTCCACTGAAAATATATATTTTTATATATATATTTAATATATTCGGCGAAAATAAAGCTAAGGATCTTCTCTACATTTCATTTGAACATAATTTTCATGTAACTTCAATCACAACTTAGTTATGATTGATTAAAAGCAATAAGTTGTCATGTTAATTTGGTACTTCCAACACATATAAACAATAAAATAAAATTGAGCAAACAGACTTGGTACTATAGGAGTCGTTGATACAATACGAAACTTCATCTCTTTTGGTTCAAGCTATATCGAAGAAAAGAACGTCTAATTTTCGAGTTATTGTTTTAAAGAGAAAGCTAGAATTGAGCATTTTAGTTTGAAAATTCAAAATTGGTGTTTTGAATTTGGCTGTGATTTTCAAAGATATTAAAAACAAATTTTGTTCAAGTACATTGTGACTTGTGAGTACTCAATTAGTATGATTTGAAACAATTCTGTCAAAAATTATTTCAATTCTGGAATAATAATATTTTCCCCTAATAAGCTAAGCTGTTCATAATTAGCTGCATGAAGAATAAAATGTTTACTTCTGAGTACTAGCTCTGACTTCTGAGGGACATGAGGTAAATATTTATAAATATTTATAAAAACTTAAATACATAATTACTTTGTTGCCTTTTTTGAAGATACTTTGTTTCATTGTAAACTGGTAGTGCTGTTTGTTCTAACTTCCCAAGACGTTTCTCAAGTGCAGTTAAGGTTGTAGACATCGATGTCATTAAAGTGTGATATTTACCAACACGGTCTTTTAAAATACTAAGAAATAAAGTCTCCTATATGAAAATATATTAAAACATTAGTTTTAGCATGCTAAGCATTACTACTTCAAATAATTTATACATTGTATCTATCTATATATATGAATATACCTTTTCCAATCTGCTATTAATATGCACAGTATTTTTCAAGATGTCCATATTTAAATTCACTCGACTCGACAATTGATTAGATTAGTTTGATATAATATTTATTATTTATTATTCTTCAGCAAATGAAAACAAAAATCTACAAAAATGCTATGACATTGACAGCACGAACCACGAAACGAATGCGAATAAAATGAAGTGTCATTTTAACAGTTTATACGGTGAAAAATAATTCGAATTTTGGATAAATTGGGAGTAGCGTAGAAACGGTAAAATTGGGATTAAAAAAGTACATGCAAACGTTCACAAAAAGTATATATATAACAGAGATGCGAAAAGGAAATGAAACAAAACCGTAAACAGGCCCTGTGCGGGCAGAGAAGGAGGTATCACATTTGTCTTTTTTATGAAAAAGAAAAAGCTTTCAATAGTTAATTTTGTTTTACGTTATGTTCTGAAGCACACACGCAAGCGAAAACAGCTGTTTTACATTATTTGTGTATTTCTATTCTATATACAGTATAGAGTATTAAAATATATTATATAGGTATAGATCTTCTCCCTTTTCGAGATTTTTAATGTATGTACATATATTGCTTTATGATCATTATGAAAAAATAAGAAAAAACAAAACCATTGTAAATGAAACTATACATATTTATATGTTGTTATACATATTATATGTATACATTATTATGCTTAAAACAAATGATGTTAGTTGTTGTGTTTTTTTTTATAGTGCTGTGTCATTTTTTTTCAGCTGAAAAAAATGATATTTGTTGTTGGTATTTTTTGACTTGATTTTTTCTTTGCTTTTATGTTTTTTCTTTTTTCAAGCATTTTTTATTTTTGTTTGCTTATTTCAATCCTCCTTGCTAGCTCTTCAAATCTGTTTTACATTGATATTTAATTTTATGGAATTATTAAATGAATTTATAATTATAATATTTTTCGTTGGTCAGTAAAATTTGATAATATAAAAAGATAATTTTGAAGGGTCATTTTTAAAATTATCCTTTACGCTTTTCTTGTATTTTTTGTTTGTTTTCAAAATAAATTTCAAAACAAGACAAGAAATCTAAAAACATTTAAATTAACACTTCATTCTATTTTTGATCGTTTTCGTAATTTTTTACGGATTTTTATCCGACTTGAAAGGTAAATATCTCGGGACCCTGTAAAGGCATTGACTTAAAATTTTTGCACAATATTCTGCTTTTCATTCTCTACAAAACTCCCTAAGACAACAAAAAGATCACTACAACAGGGCGCAAGTTATACGACGCCAAATATAAAACTTCCTCTAATCAATTTTTAGAAACAAAATGTAATATTTTTGACTCCTTATGAAAAATGTGTGACTTGTCAAATTTGAACTCTTATATCTCAAGCATTGTTGCACCGATTTAAATCAAATATAATGCACTAGGTCCAAAACCGTTCAGGAATTGATCAAGGTTCAACGTATGAACTAAAAAGGGCCCCATATGAAGGGAAAAAAAGTTACAAAAAAAATACAAGAAAAGCGTAAAGGATAATTTTAAAAATGACCCTTCAAAATTATCTTTTTATATTATCAAATTTTACTGACCAACGAAAAATATTATAATTATAAATTCATTTAATAATTCCATAAAATTAAATATCAATGTAAAACAGATTTGAAGAGGTAGGTCAAGATTCAAGAATAGGATCGAAATAAGCAAACAAAAATAAAAAATGCTTGAAAAAAGAAAAAACATAAAAACAAAGAAAAAATCAAGCCAAAAAATACCAACAACAAATATCATTTTTTTCAGCTGCAAAAAAATGACACAGCACTATAAAGAAAAAAAAACACAACAACTAAAATCATTTGTTTTAAGCATAATAATGTATACATAAAATATGTATAACAACATATAAATATGTATAGTTTCATTTACAATGGTTTTGTTTTTTCTTATTTTTCATATTGATCATAAAGCAATTTACAAACACATTCATCAATCCTCATTCATTCTATTCAATTCGTCAGAGCTTCAGACCAGAGCTTTCTCAGACCAGTTTTTGAGCTTTCTCAGATAAATTTTTATAAAAATGTAAAAACCATGAATTTTGACGTTCCTCGTGAAGGAATCTCTCTATACTTGATACTTTTTGCGTTCATATTTTTATACATTTAGTATACATATTATTGTTCTTCCACATAAAAAATATAAGAAGAACGTGACAGCTTCACTTTCACCATAAAAATTAGAATCCGCCATATTGCATTTTACCTCACACATACATATAAAAAAATTGGGATTAAACCCAAATAAATTGGGCTTAAGCCAAAATCCGAATTATCGAGTTTATACCACAAAAAATTGGGAGTAAACCAAAATCCGTATTAAATTCGGAGCAGGCATAAACTCGTACAATTATAAACTTACCTTGTTTATACCATCATTTATATCGAAGAAAAATGAATTGACACAAATTTATCAGTTTATAGCTAATCCACTTTTAATATAGATTTTGGTTTACTCCCAATTTTATGTGGTGGTATAATCCCGTTTATTTGGGTTTAATTCTAATTTTTGTATACATTTATGTTTAAAGTAAAATGAAATATGGCGGATTCTGATTTTTATGGAAGAATTGTAAAGTGAAAAAGAAAGAAGAAACACATGTATGCTATACTATACGTGTACGTAGGCTGCCTTTTAAGTTTTTACAAACGACTGTTAGATGGCACCATTGGTATGCGACATTTCTTTTATTGTACAATTTGACATTTTTTATTGCTAAATCAGTGAAATCTCAGAAATTCATTGATCAGTTTGTTTATAATAAGTGTTTAAAAAAATGAGGTTTAAGTAAAAATGGAAATTTCACGTAAAGGTTTTCGTTGGATGATTTTTTACGATTTTCGTAAAAGCCTAAATCAACAAGAATGCTTTGAATAGTTGCAAAATTTCGTCGTGGTCGTATTTCTGTCAGCGATGAATCTCGCGAAGGTCCAGTGGTGCCAATTTAGCTGTTTTCCAGTCAAATTTAGCTGGAAATTAACTAGTTTAACTGGAAATAAAATTTTACTCCAGCTAAAAAATTTTGAATGGATTTTATTCTACTTTTTAGCTGGATTTTGGTACAAATATTGAATATACTTAATAGCTGTATTCGATTTGCCATTTCCAAGTACTTGCGAGTACTAAAATGTGTCTTGGATAAATGGGTAAATCGAACGACACAAAAATTTTGATAGGTGTCAAAACCTAAAAATAATTTTTATTTTGTCATAATATACATACAAAAAAGAAAAACACATCTAGTGCTCTTAGTTTTAAACTATAAAGCCCTCTGTTGTAAAAATTGTGCGTAACTACTTGTATCTACTTGAAAAATTTTACATGAGTAGCTACGTGTAGATGATTTAGCACAGACTTCCACCTTATCTACTCGCAAGTACTTGAAAGTGGCAAATCGAAAGCAACTAATATTTCAATTCTTTAAGTTTTTAATATTAAAATTGAAAACGAAATTGTGAATTTCAGTTGAAAAAGTCATATTTGTTATTCGTTAATCCGATTTTAATTGAAGTACTAAAGGTAAATAAAATATTTGAAAGCAATAACGCAGACTTTTCAAAAATCTTCAACGTTTTAAGTTTTTTATTGTACTCCTTGATTATAAAGGTTGCATATATACCAAATGATTCTGAATTTCAGGCAGATATAAGTTTGGAATGCTTTTTAATTATAGCTCAAGCCCAACTTGGATATGAATGGGAAAAAAAAATTCAGGAATTAAGGAATAATATACAATTACCAGAAGCAGATGAGGTAAAATTTAGAAGGACTTGTAAAAACTTTTTAATAGAATTGATTAAACAAATTCAAAGAAGAATACCACAAAATATTAAAATATTGAAACAAATAAATTTGATTACTATTGAAAAATGTTTAAATGTAAAAAGACAATGTATCAAAGACTTGTTAAAAAATTTCGGGATTCGCAATGAAACTGAAGATAAAATTACACAATTGTGGGATAAATTGCTATTTGTCAAGTGGGAGAATATTAGTACAACTGAGGGTTTTTGGGCAGAAGTATATAATTATACTGATTCTTGCGGCATCAAAGTTTACAAAGAATTGGCAGATTTTGTATTTTCAGTTTTCACTACTTGTATTGCCCATTTCTAATGCAGCGGTTGAACGTACGTTCAGTCAGCTCAATCTGATTAAAACCAAAACGAGAAATAGATTAACTATAAAATTATTAAACAGCATTCTATACATAAGTGATAATTCGAATAAAGAAATTTGCTGTTATAATTATGTGGTATCTACCTGAAGAAGTACGAAAAAAAATTGGAACAAATGCTACTTATTGCAATGATTTTCACGAGGAAGAAAATTTAAATTCTGAAGATTTAGAAGATGCAATGCAACAATTAAAAGACTGAAGCTTAAGAGACTACTTTTTATTTATTTTTGTTTTACTTGGAATTGGAACTTGTTACCATTCTGTTTTTTTTTTTTTTTTTAACTGAAAATATGAAATGTATCATATAACTTGCAATAAAATATTCATTCTAAATGAAAATTACTCTTTTTAATTAAGCCTGTGCTGTGAATATTTTATTTTCCCTAAAAAAAATTCCCTTCAGGATTATTTTTAGCTGGAAATGTTTTATTTTTTATTTTGACTGGATTTTTAACAGATTTTATGAAAAAAATTTCCAGTCAAACCAGCTAAATTTAGCTGGATTAGAAATTCTGAGTTGACACCACTGCATGTGACCTACTGTGAGTTTGAGGCATCCCTATGCATTTCAAAGACTGCAGCGCATTCGATTTTGCACGAACATTTAGCTGTGAAAAAGATCTGTTCTCGTTGGATTCCGCATCTTTTACCTTATATACACTAAAAAAGGATCGTATTAATTGGTGTAAGGAAATGCTCAAAAATTCGATCGAGGAAATGCAAAAGTGTATAGATTTTAAAGGCGAAAATTTTGAAAAACAATAAAATGACTTTCAACCAAATATTTGTTTTTTTTTCGTTATTTTAGTAAAAACTTAAAAGGCAACCCTCGTATTAATCCCAATTTTAAGGTTTATATGCTACTCACAATTTAATTCAAAATTCGGTTTTAATTCGGATTATTTTTTACGCTATAAACTTGTGCAATGACAAATTATGTGTCTATATCTATACTCTATACTCTATTGGGATCAAAACCTGCTCTGCCTGCTCTTTTCCACCGATGATGTTTTTGAGTAATTCATTTTTTGTTGCGAACATCTTCATGGAAATGCTTGTATTTTGGTATACACTACACCGGACACCCTTAATTTTGGAATTAAATTTATTAAGGAAATAATGATATTTTATTATGTATAGATATTTGCAAATGTAGATAATAGCCTATATTACAAATTCAATGCGTTTTTAGAAAAAATCAAAAAATGGAAAAGAACAGGTTTTGATCCCAATAGACAATACACATATTGTTTTACCCTATACAGGCATAGCATATAGAATAAATAGCAGACAAAGTATGAATATCCAACCAAAGTAAAGCAGGAGGTATATATACACTCATGAAATAAAAAACTCCATTTTTTTTAATTTCAGTTAGTGGAAATGAAATGTAAATATTTCACATTTTTCTAAACGAAAATTTCAATTAGTTAAAATGAGACAGACTGACATACAAAAACGACAATATTTTTTGTTTTATTTTTCAGGACGCTGAATTAAATGTACATGTTAAATAGCTGATAAACAATAGGACGCTGAATATAATTTAACCAAATTTAACATATGTTCATAACATATGTTATTTTTAGAGTAGCCATACACAAGAATTATGAAATGAAATTTTTCGAAATGTTTGTCCGTTAGATGGTGTTGTTATTATCATACTCTATATAATTATATAGTATATATTTTTACAAATATATAATTATATTTTTTATTTAATTATATAATCATATACATATATATTTATTTTTTGTTTGTTTTAATATTCACATTATATAGTAGTACATAACTATGTAAAACCAAAAACCATATAAATACCATATAGACAGACCAAAATGAAAATTTCTTGAAAAAAAATATTTTTCTCCCTGCAGATGGCCAGCCAAGGAGGCTCTGATAGAAAGAATAATTTTTGTATGAATCGAAATCAACAGTATGAGTGTTTGAGTGTATAAACAAATACAATAATAATAACGTGGCTTTTTAGAGCCAATATGGAAATTGCGTATACAGAAAAAAAAAAACAGATCGCAAAAACGAAAAACGTACAGAAACAATATGTATAAGCGCATATATAAATTATGAGTCAATTCATTCAAAAACTATATAGGTATACAACTTGTCTGTTAAAATAATGATCATTAAATAATATGACATATAGATATATATTATACTGTAGTATATACAGAATAGATAATGTACATACATATTTCATAGGATTTTGCAATTATATCCTATAATTATACATATATTGCTGGTATGGTTTTTTTCTTTTCTTTTTTTTTTTTTGTCCACATGCATATATTATAGTTATGTAGGTATGTATACCTATTTGATACAGCAAACAGCGTTCTTTAAAGCTGAAATAAATGGTTATTGTTGTTGTTTTTTTTTTTGGTTTGATTTTTCTGTTTCTTGTTGTTATTGTACTTTTGCTACAATGAATATGCTCGCGTAAATAAATATTTTTTGAAATAAAAATTTTATTTCAAATTACAGTGTCCGCTCAATAATTTTTCATTTCCTATTTTCAACTTTTGGTTTTTTCAACACCCAAATTTCAATAGGTACTTTGAAGGTTTTTCGATGATTTTTATTTTATAAAATAGAATAAAGTTTAAATAAGCTAAACATGTAGGTACTGCCTAATTTAAATCACAGATTTTTGTAGAAATAATTCATTATATAATTATCATAATCGGTTTTTATAATAACAAAAACTAATTTTATTACAAAACTATTTATTGTTTTTTCAAAAATAGCGTTGAAAGTTGCAAATTGGTTTCTATCCAATAATTTCAACTATTTTAAAATTTAAACAAGGCCTATTTTAATCAGTCCAAATTATCGAGCTCATACTGTATGTATGTGTAATTTTTGCTTCTTTTCTTTCAAATGAATATTAACATTAAAATACAAGTGCAAGTGAACAATTCGTTCTATTTCAAATTTTAAACCCTCGAATCAATTTTAAGTAACAAAATGTAACATTTTTTGATTCTTTAGAAAAGAATGTTCCTGTGAAGCTAGGAAGTTGAAATTTGGCCAGAATATTCTTTGAACGGTCTTATATTGCATGAACTTTGAAAGGTTGAATTTTTTTCTAAAGAATTAAAAAATGTTACATTTTGTTACTTAAAATTGATTCGAGGGTATAAAATTTAAAATAGAACGAAGTGTTAACTTGCACTTGGTACTGTTAAAAATTATAGAACAAGAAAAAAATGCTAACGAAAAACCAAAGGTCGATTCTCTGTAAAATTATACCAAAATTTTCACTTGCTTCAGTAAAAATGTTGAAAAGAATAGCTAAATATGAAAAAATTCTTTGTTTTTATAGGCAGCTGACCTGATATCGGCATTGATTTTTAGTATAATATTACATACAATATACATTTTTATTTTTTTTTAATTACTTCAAAATGTCTTCTGCGTTGCCTGAAATGTCCTCACAGATTTTAATTGCTTATTGTAAAAGATCAATTATATGAGTTTTCTATAAAATACTTTTTTAAAGGACATGTGTTACAATAAAACTATAAATGAGACAATTATTAAATACTTAACAATTCACAGAATTCTTAAAGAAAATATTAAGAATGTATTAACAAGGTTGTGTACGAGTCTTCTGCGTTGCCGCC
This sequence comes from Bombylius major, assembly GCA_932526495.1. Classification (NCBI taxonomy): domain Eukaryota; kingdom Metazoa; phylum Arthropoda; class Insecta; order Diptera; family Bombyliidae; genus Bombylius; species Bombylius major. The sequence goes on from OW052043.1 coordinate 23,171,888, forward strand.
TTCATTTCAGATAAATTTAAAACATAAGGTCAGAATAATAGAAATGCGCTATATAGTTTTAAAAGTGAGGTATAGAAAAATGTACAAGTATTAAGTCTTTACACTTTTATTATCCAACAATTTTTTAATAAAATTCCTCACAAAGTGTCTTCGATGTTAACAGAGAATCGACCTAAAACAAAAATACACACATGCTTAAGAAAATAATATCACACGTACAGTATATGGTTTAATAAATACATATATTGTAATGTAAAAACACAAACACAAAAATTTTAGTTCTATGTCCAACCACTTGGGGACAAGGAGAAATCGCTAAAATGATAAAAGTTATGCTGATTTGAAATGTAACTGTCAGTAACGGACAAGTGGGCTGTCTTTATGATGTAATTATATAGTCATTGGTAAAACGTAACTTACAAATTTGAATGTTTGAATTTTTTAATGTACTACCCACAAATGTATTCATTTGGTAGCACTAAATTATTAACTTTAAACTGCTGAATTCATACAATGATTCAACTTGATTGTTAATAAATTCAAATTCGAGTTTAAAAACGGCGACAAAATTTTTTTAAAAGAAATTATTATTTTAAGTTGAAAAAAGTTTTAAAGTATTTTTTTGAGGTACGTGAAATAAAAAAGACATTTTAATTTGTAATAGTGTAGTAGTGGAACAATTTGTTCAGTAATAATATTTAATTTAATAAAATAATTTAATAAACTTTATATTGCACATCTACAGAATGAGGATCTGCATCGCATGTGGAGAAAAACAACACTCTTGGAATAATAAGAAATTTTTTAGTATTCCAAGTGATAAAACCACGTAAGTTATAAGTTTTCTTAAGCAATTATGTTTAAAAAAAATGCTTTTCAGTACCACAATAAGTCTTTTCTAGAGCTATAATTAGTCCTTCCCAAGACTACAATAAGTCCTTTTCAGGACTACAAAGGAATTAACAAGGAGAGTCAAATAAAAGTTTTTTCCAGAAATAATTTTCATTTAGTTCTCTACATTGAGCGAACGCCGAAATGTGTAGCGAAAAGTGGAACTGGTTGAAACAAATTTTCTTTGACCTTGAATATCTGGGTAACTTCTAACTATTAAAAATAAAAAGTCCTCACTGAGATCTACCACCCTATTCAGTTTGGCACACGAATTGTGAAACACCCCGCATATTTGAATTATGATTTTATTTTGTTATACATTTCTGTGTATTTTAAAAATATTTGTAGGAAAATACTATGGCTTTATAGTTTAAACAAAATGCATATATTGGAAAGTTTGAAGGAAGCTAGTTGCATTTGTAGTAAACATTTTGAAGATGAAATGTTCACTGCAAACAAGCGAAGGTTAAAAAATGGAGCAATACCTACTCCTGAAGCCGGCTGCGAAGATTTGGGTCTTTTAATGAATTTCATCGAAAATCTTGATGTAATACTATTTTAAAACTTTTTCTTTAACTCTTATTTAATTTTTCTTTACGTTTTTTCATTTATTTTATAATTTTATAACCAACCATTCCTACTCCTTCTTTTGTTTCATTTTCTTACTTTTCATTTTATTAAACTTTTGGTTGCTTTATTTTTTAGGTTTCTAATTTTTCAGGTGTAAATGATGTGTATGTAGATAAAAATATAGGTGTTAGTTCAGTTAAAAAAATTCAGGTTTTAGATGAGGAAAAATTCTTAGATTATGGATGTATGAGTAGAGAAAAAGTTATAAATATATTTTCAAAATCGTGCAATTGCTTAACTTCTTTAAAAGAAACTGGCAAATCATCAATAGGCATCCAAGCAGATTTAAATCAAACGAAGATTTTCAAAGAAGTAGGAACCCAAACAGAAAATATTGAAAAGAGCTGTACGAGCAGCCAGACAGAGAAAAGCCTTTCACAAAGTACCCCTCGTAAAGAAAAATTAAGATTGAGTTGTAAAAAGATAAAAGAACATTTAGGAAGAAGAATTAGATTAGAAAAAAAATTTGACACCATGAAATTTAGAGAAGAGAAATTAGTCGAAGAGGCTTTTCAACTATTACCTCCAGAATTATCAAGTTTAATACATTCATGTGTAATAAACAAATCGCGCTCCAAGCATGGATATAGATTTTCCGAAAACTGTAAGCAATTTTCACTTTCTTTGTATTTCACTTCTCCCGTTGCTTACAGATATATGTCTAAAGTCTTAACACTACCATGCATAGCTTCTTTAAATAATTATATTAGACTTTGGCCTTCAGGACCCGGGATATTAGATATCTATTTCAATTCACTCAAACTGAAGATGCAAAACTCTTCAAATATTTCAAAATTTTGTACAATTATGCTAGACGAAATGTCTTTAAAAACTAATTTAAAATACGATAGACTTAGGGGAGAGGTGGTCGGTTTAGAGGACGACGGGTGTCGGAAAACTATGAAGCCTGCGACACATGCCTTAGTTTTTATGGTAAAGGGAATTTTAACAAATTACAAACACTTTTTAGGGTATGAATTTGTGAATAATAGCTGCCCACCGTCTAAAGTTAAATCTCAATTATTCGATATAATTCGAAAATTGAAGAATATAGGTTTGCAGCCAAAAGCTGTCGTCTGTGATCAAGGATCAAATTTTGTAGCCCTTTGTAAATTGTTAGGCATAAATAGGTATAAATCGTATTTCTGTGTAGATGACACAAAAATATACTTCTTTTTCGACCCACCTCACCTTATCAAATCTTTAAGAAATAATCTTATTGATAAGGATATTATTTATAAAGAGAGAGTTACAGAAGGGGATAAAGTGAGGAAAATTTCTAAAAAAGCTTCATGGGATGATGTTACGAGTTTTTATGAGTGGGACAAGAGCAGAGAGTTTAAGCTAGCTCATAAATTAACAGGAGCACATATTTGTCCTTCAAACTTTGATAAAATGAAAGTCAAATATGCAACACAGGTAGTTAGTAATACTGTTTCTATAGGAATTAGCATGCAAGTAAGTCTAGGCTAAGCCAACAATTCTGCTTTAGGAACTTCGAATTTGTTAGAAAAATTTGATTGTTTATTCGATGTATTTAATTCATTGAAACTTAGAGAAGCGAAAAAATTTAAGCGTCCTTTTAGAGGGGATGAAGATCAAATAAAATTTCTTAACGAAATGGCACAATTATTGGACTCTATGACATTCCAAAATAAAAAAGGGGAAATTATCAAAACAAGAGTTCAATTTTGTAACGGGTGGCTTGTTTCAATAAATAGTTTGAAACTTTTATTTAATGACTTAGAGAAAGAGAACATTAAATACATTTTAACTCGAAATATAAATCAGGATGCGTTGGAAAATTCTTTCGGTATGCTTAGAAATCGCGGAGGTAATAACCGAAACCCAACTCCTTATCAATTTCGTTGTAGCTTCAAAAAATCATTCGCGCTTAAGTATATGGAAGTACTAAAAACGGGTAATTGTGAAATTAGTAGTGAAATTGTATTGCCTTCTTATCCAAGTAGCAACTTCTTTAATGTGCCTGTCAGTGAAAAGTGTAATCAATATACCCTTGAGAGTGATTACACCCAAATACTACGATTGTGTGAGGGTTTCAAAGATGAGGGAGAGAAAAATGCATTTACCTATTTGGCTGGTTGGATGACAAAAAAACACAGAGAGCGACATAACTGTTTGAACGTCAATCCAAATACTGAAAATATAAATACATTGTTTATATATTTTAAAGAATATGAAGGAGCAAATTTAGTTAGGCCATCATTAGATTTTGTCAATTATTTAGAGAAGTTGAGCAACGAAATAAATAGTAATTTAGATCGCGTAGCTACATCGAAAAATATAGAAAATAAAATGTATGAAATCTTACAAACAATAGATTATCCTCCGTGTTGTAGTAACTCTAATAAAGAGTATATCATACGACTTTTTATTAGAGTTAGATTGTATTCAATTTTAAAAAAATTTAACGAAAAATTCAAAACGAGGCAGAATAGAAATAAGTATTTGTCTGTAGCTAATCTGTAAGAAATAGGAATATTTTGCATGTTTTTGTACATATAGTTGTAGTATTTTTGTAGTATGTATTTAAATAGTAATTTTTTTTTATAGTTAAATAGTTATATTGAGATATACTGAGGAGTTCGTTTCTAAAATCGGATATATAGGCTCGTGGGTCAAACACGTGATATTTTGGACAGACGATGTATGAAATGAAATTATAGTATACGCAAATTTTCGGTTTTTATAAAAAGAAATTTGTTTAATTTATTCGTTTATCTATTACATATCAACGTAAATATTTGTTCATATATATGTACATATATCATATAATATTTCATTTCAAATATCTTCTGTTTTTGAATATTTCGTGTATGGCTATTTTTATCTACATACACTTTTCAGAAATGAACTCCTCAGTTTTAGCTAGATGTATATTAGGATTTTTGATATATTCGTATGTAGGTACATTAAGGTATATTTAGGATGGTGGAAAGCTAAATTTATACTGCAATTTTCTTGCTCAAGCGAACTTTATCTACGTAACTCAAACAAGACACGATAATAAACTAGCTAGAAAAGGTAGTTTCATTACCATGTTCTGTCTAAGCTACTTGAATAAAGTATGCTTGAACAAAAAAAGCTTAGCAGTATAATTTTAACTAAATAGGCCTATCGGGGATACCGGCCACCAAGAAAAAAATCCGGTAACGCGCCAGATGCTTACCTCTAATCTAGAACTCAAGTTTGTATAAATAAAAAACATAACTTTGAATTCTAGATCAAGGTGGTGTGGAAATAGCTTCCTTTAAAATAAAATTTTCATTATTTCAATATTATAATCATATTTAATGTAATCTAAAATAGTATTCAATTTATTCAAATTTAATATTTTAAGATTTGAATCCATTAATGATGATTTATTAACACATGTACCATTTATTGGTGGTATATAAAATATATTTTTCCAATACATATTTGTTTTCTAATTCATCATAATCAAAATGTTTTGGTGTTTTATATTCTTCTAAATTATTAATTTCATAAAATTTCTCAACAGTCATTGGCTCTTTTTTAATATTTAATTGAAAATATTTTCCATCTTTATCCATTACAATCTGTTGTATTGGTTTTTTAATTATTAATTTATTTATTTCATTGAAATTATAATCATATTTTTGTGGTTTCCAATCATGTGGTGGTATAATTTTACATATTCCATTTTTATGTGCATTACGACTTTCTAAATATTCAATGTATTTTGAGAAATCTTTTAAATCTTCTAATGCTGGACGAAATGTCATAACACGTGATTCCATTTTTTTTTTATTCGAAAAACAATACTTATAAAAAAATATTGAATACTTTTTCTAAAAAATTTTAAATTTCTGCGTTTGTTTTTTTAGCTTTTATTAAATAATTTTTTCTGTTCACTTTTTTTTCAAATTTTTCGATTCCATAATATGAATCTTAATTTTTTTTTACAAAATTTTGACCACGAATAGTAAATTATTTAATTAGAACAAATTTTTTACTAATTAATATGAAAAAATAATATCTACAAAAAATATCTATTCCGTTCAACAGCGTCAACTCAACATGATCTTAAAATTTAAAAACAACAAAACCATGGTGTAATGATATATATTATTATTTATATATATTATTATTTATCTTTAAGAAGCATCACCAGATTTGTTACGTTATAAGAAAAGTAACAAGAAATTTGTTATTTTCAACCTTTTCTATAAAAGGTTTTCTTTTTTAATTTCCTAAAATAATAATTTTAGAAAAAATGACGTTATTAATTGTTGACGATTATTATGTTTTAATAAATATTCCTTGATATTTGTACCACAATCAATTGAATGTCGTTTTTCAGTTTTTTTTCACATTATTATTATTAACAAGATTTATCATCTTTTTTATATTATTATTATTATTATGATTTTGTACTGATTGTTATGATATTGATGATAAATTATTATTTTTATTCACTTTGTTTCAATATTTATTATTGTTATTAAAATTTTCATGCCTACCTAACCTATAATCATGGTCAATTTGACGTTTAACATCTGATTCATAGAACGCTGAATGCTGAATTGAAAAAAAAAATTTGAAAATTGAAGTGGGAATAATTTTATGTTTTATCTCTTTTTAGCTTTAATAATTTATAGTTCTATTTATTAAAGTGAAAGACAGACTCATCTCATATTTTTTTTTTCACTCACACCAATAAGAAAAACAACAATTTTCACAGAATCGGGAACACAATTTGTTCTACACTTAGTATTCTATATTTCTATATTCTATGATACAGGGGAAAGCTAGGGTAATTTTTTTCTGCAATATTGTATAGGACCCCTGTTTCTTTTCAACAACATCTTACATGCCGCTGTATCTTTTACCGTTCAGAAGTTATAAAGCTTTTATTACAGTATAAACATTGATTAATTATTATACATAGATGAATTATACAAAAGAAAAAACTGGAACGCTAAAACAAATAATGCTTTTTACTCTCGCACCCATTTTAAAGGCAGTTACTTATTTACATTCCTGATACACAAACCTCACTACTAAATTTGAACATTGTATTTGAATTTTAAATAGTAATGACAAGTCAAGAATTTTCGTATTATCATCAATGCTCAAAAGAGGCGCTGGCGTCTATCCATATCGTCAATAAAAAAAAGAGAAAGAGCTTAATTTTTTTTCTGAGCTTTTGTGCGTACACTAAAACTTGATGTATACGATATGATATGATTCTTGTATATACTCGTATACATATGTGTGCATATGCATGTATTTGTATAGTTCATTTTATCATATATTCATATACATATTATGAATTATAAGCGAAAAAGAAAAACAAAAAACAAATATTTTTTTTCAGAACGCAATAATAATATAGGTATCGTTATTATGTATATGATATTGATAATTATAGTTGTTAAAAAATAATTTAAGTATGTACATACATACATTGACTAAAAATTTTTATATTTCTATCATGTACTTATACCTACATATGTACATATAGTGATCAAGAAAAGGTCATTCAAAAAAATGTCATTGAAAAAATAAACACATTTTAAATAAACATAGATGCATCTGTATAATATGTGTATGTATATACTTATATAAGTATGTATGTAGGTATAAATAACTGAAAATAATATTTTTTTCATAAATTCCATATTATAAGTAATATATGTATGTTCTCATTTATATATGGTATATGTATTACCTATACATATTATTATTATTATTAATAATACCCTTTTTTTTTTACATAATTATGTAATGTACATATAGATATACATACAAGCAATGAAAACGTCATTGAAAATAATATTCATTTATTGCATTTGATATCGTGATATCCTAACAAAAATCTTCTAGCAAAAATAACATTTACCCCAGTAGAATAAATGGATTTGATTCTAAGGAAATCAATTCGGAATGTAGTAAAAAGTAATCAATTGATTACTGTTTTCATTACCTGTAATGCAGTGAGAATCAATTGATTTCTGTTCTGATTACCTGTAATGCAACGAGAATCAATTGATTTCTGTTCTGATTACCTGTAATGCAGTGAGAATCAATTGATTTCTGTTCTGATTACCTGTAATGCAGTGAGAATCAATTGATTTCTGTTCTGATTCCCTGTAATGGAGAAAAATAATATATAAAGAGCTAATAAACAAAAAGACGTAATTAGCATTTTAAAAATTTTCCATTCGTCATCGACAAATAATTGTTGCGTATTATTAACTTAATAGAAACAATTATAACAACATTGCATTTTTAGTTTATCAAAAACTTTTGTATGTGATGGTTTGAAGTGAAAAAATTAAAAATTAAATAAAAAATATAGGTAGCAGTGAAAAGTATATATAAAAAATAAATTATAATAACATTTTCAAAAAAACTAGTATTTGTATAATAAAAGGTAAGTTTTAGATAATAATATAACAAAAAATAGTGTTAAATTTTTGATTTTTATGAATAATTAGAAATTTTTAATCATATTAATTTTCATACTTTTTCAGAGGCGTATGATGAGAACAACTACATAAAAGCACTCCGCAGCTCTTTTCATCTGATAAAATCCAGAATTAATAATAATAATGTGTATACATAAGTACTTAAGATTTTTAAGATATATTTTTTTCCTTTGTTTTTTAGTTTTAAAAAAAAATTTCTTGAGTTATTTTGATTAAATTTTTGCTATTAGGTTGAAAAAAATGTTAAGTTAAGAATACTTAATTAGATTCTTCAATAAATGAATTTAAAAATTTAATTTGCTTGGATTTTATTTAACCCCAAATATATTACATGTATTCGATTCAGAATGCATTCCATCTAATTGATTCAGAATGCATTCCATGTATTCGATTCCGAACGCATTCCATGTAATTGATTCAGAATACATTACATGTATTCGATTCAGAATGTATTCCATGTAATTGATTCAGAATGCATTACAGGTAATGCAGATGGGTAATCAATTGATTACTGCCTATGACATGCCAATGTTAAAGTAATGCATTCTTTATGTGTTTGGTAATCCAAAGTAGAATCGGTCCGGAATCAATAGAATTTATTCAGAATTAATTTCGAATAAATTCTGTATTCTACTGGGACGCTATTACCTATTACGCATACTTAGAATGAGAAATCAAAACAAAATAAAAAAATAATTTATTTTCGAAGCATGCGCATATGAACATATGATTAACACATTTTTTATACTTTAGTGCTTGAAATGCTTTCCTTACTTACAAAAGTTCTCTTTTTTAAAAAAAAAAAGCATAGAAATTCAAAGTTCAAAAGTTAAATTTAAAATTTATATGAAAAATTACCATCGTAGATGGTAGAGACACCTATTGAGCAATGATGATCTAAATGATGCGACTACTATTTAAAATTCAAATACAATGATTTGAATTTGAAACAAATTGTAACGATCGGTTTTCTGGTGAGATTTTATTCTGTATGGTTAATATATTCATATTTTTCATATTTTACCATTCAATATTTTATCGTATATACTATACATACACATATACTTGAACAACTGACTATTCTGTCTAATGAATGCGTATTATGAGCAGCGTTGCCAAATTTTGAATAAGGATAAGCTTGTCTGGGCGCTGAAAGCTAAGAAATCTAAATCTAATCCCAAAAGAAAGAAGTAGAGAGAATTGTAGGCTGATAGGAGAAGGTTTTCATTTTTGCACTTTCCGACTTACACTCACACAATAACACAATCAAAAGTCAAAACCAAATTACGTAATACATATACATGTTTTTCTTTATTATCTATTTTGACATTTCATTTATAATTTCCAATCCAATTCCAAATGGATTTGAAAAAGCAAAGAATGTAAGGGTCAGAACATTTGTAAATGGTTGCATGCAGCATATTTTTATGTTTTCTAAATTCGTAAAATATAAAGTGTGTGAAATGTAATTCGATCAACTAATTTTATAAAAGCGCTGAATCAGCGCTTCAGCGCTAAAAATAATTTTTAGGCGCTATGATAAAATAAAAAACGCTGAAAACAGCGGCAAAAACGCTGACTTGGCATCACTGATTATGAGCCGTTATTAATTTTTGTATTATTTTGTTACTTCTCTTTTGTTGTTTTTGTAATGTACTTATATTGATATTTGAAGAATATTGTTTTTTGTTCCTAATAATCACAATCATGTGTCTCGATAATTTATTTAATATACTAATTGTTGGTGTACTAGTTTATTTGTTGTTGTTGTGTTTTTATAAATATAAAATAGACTATTTTATTTAAAAAAGATTATTCCGATTGAAATTAAATTAAACTGTTTTACGATAAATAAAAAAAGGACATTTTTTGGCTTCAATTTTTAAAATAACTAATAGATTTTTTTTACTTTTTCTTAAAATTTTAAAATAAAATCAATAAAAATGTTTTGTAGTAATTTTAAAATTTTAATATAATCAAAATTCTTATAATTTTGTTTTTGATTATTGAAAATCAAGTTAAAGTTTATCATCCTGATGATATTTTTCAAAATTGTGAATTAACATATGATCAAAATTTAAATCGTGTTTATGAACTATGTAGAAATATAATACTAAGTAATACAGATGAAATATTTGGTGATCCATCTGAAAATAATGATGTACGATTTATAAATTGTAGTATGGAAACATTTCCGAAACTTTTTTCAAGATTACTTCATGCAACAAGACATTTAACAATACGTAATTGTAATTTAAAACAAATATCAAATGAATTTAGTGAAAATTTATCACATTATTTATATACATTTGATTTAAGTGGAAATCTTTTAACAGTATTACCAAAATATTTATTTAAAACTCAACAAAAATTATAAGTTTTTCAATTATCTAATAATAAAATAGAATATTTAGATTTTAGTACTTTTTTTTTTTTTTTAATAGCTATAATAGTTTAATCAGATAGATACTTTCTTATTAAACATTTTTTTAACTTTAATTTTTAAATAATTAAAATAAAAAAAAATTTTTAATATAAAACGTTTTTAAAACGGACTCAAAAGTATAAAATAATTTTTCCTAGCCACATACACATTTTCAACCCCGTACAGATAATCCTGAAAATTTGTGATTGCGAATTTTTAATAGCTATAAAAATACTTGTAAGATTAAAAACGAAAAACGTGGGGCGCTATTCTTTACACTTCTTACTATTAACTTGCACTACTCTTTACACTTCTTACTATTTTATCTTGCGCCTGTTTTATTTTATTCGCTCAATCCCAATTTTCCAATCCCAAACATTTTAAATAATTCTATCAGACTCATTATAATAAAAATATATAATTGAAATATAGAATTGGGACAAAATATGAACATGGAAAAAGTGAATTTTATTTGGATTTATTTGATAGTTTTTCGAAAATTATTAAAATCATGGCCGAAAAAAGCTGATTTTAATTTTTGGTGAATACCGATTTCAAGTCATAAGTTATGACCGTCATAGTGTTATTACCGACATATTACCTGTTGGTGAATATGGCCGTTATTGTTACACTGGGTGCTATTATGAATATCATAATTCGATCGATCGAATTGATTCTTTTCGACTTGATTGAATTTAAATTCGATGACTTTTATTATGTACGAATTTTGAGATTAAGGTTAATTGATGTTTTTTTGCTGGTAGGAGAGGAGACCTTGTGATTGTCTATAAATTATTCATTTCTATTTTTTTCAGTGAGTACAAACAAAATGAATAGAAAAGAAATAATAATCAAGAACATTCATTTACTAAATTATTTAATTGCCATTTACTTTAAATAGAAATACCGGCAACACCTTAACCTTCAACTGAAATAATTTAGCTATATCAACGTTTGCATGTATTATTTTAATCCCAATTCTCAATTTTAACGTTTACACGCTACTCCCAATTTAATCCAAAATTCGGTTTTAAATCGAATTATTTTTTCCGCTCTAAACTCGCTAATTGTCCGAATATTCCATCATATTTAATCACTTTCACGAAAGGATCGATTCTAGACAGTAAGCTCCCCATTTACTCATTCTAAATCAGAAAACTTTATATTAATCCATCCACGTTCACTACCCTACAACTCTTCCCAAATTTTCACACTTTCGTCACGAACGTCGCTCTGAGATACAAAGTTAATTAGTTAAAGGTTAGTGAGTTAATAAAAGGTATTTAAAAATAATAATAATAATTTATAATAGAAATTAATAATAATATAATAAATAATAATTAATTAGTTAATAAATAATAATAAAATGGAGCAAGTAAAAAGAAGAAGTGTATGGTTTTCGTATTATTGCTTCGAAAATAAATCAAAAGTTGATAATATTTACAAAAAAATGGATAATGACGTCACAATTTAAACCATGAAAGGTCATATTTAAAATAATAATTATTATTATTATATTTATAATTTGTTCCTTCTAAGAAAAATTTTAAAAAACTGAATATTCATAATGTATTTTTGTGAAAAATTCAGTAAAAATTGACAAAATTTCGATCTGAAAGTTTTATAACTATACTTTATTTAACAATTAAAGTCAGTACAGGCAAGATAGGCATACTTTTCTATACTCTTTTACATTTCGTTTGTATAAATCTGTCTCGTGTGTGGGGTGATCAGATCTCAATTTCAATCGAGGGAAATCTTTTAAGTTAAATATTACCAAGGCAAAAAACTCATCAGGTACTGCCTCCATAAGCACAATACTGACTTTAATTGTTAAATAAAGTCGACGAGAGATATCTGTAGCTTTCGGATTGGACACCTTAGACAGAACATCCTGTATATACCACACTACAAACAAATAGATACAAAAGGGTTCTTTTTACCTAAGGAAATGTACTAAAAATATAAGTTCGTATGTTAGTACAATTTCGTTAAAAATCAGATTTCAAACTTGATCACGTCGTGATCCGAAAACCTTAAAATTTTTGCAGAGCGTTCTTCTCGTCACATTTCCTACAAATTTTTCTTTTGAACAAAAAAGATCTCTGAGACAGGAAGCGAGCTACAAAGCGCCAAAGAAAAAAACTTCTTGTACATATCTATGTTAAGGAAATTTTTGTAGACCTTTCTTTTCGTCCTTTTAAAAAAGTATGTTTCCGTGGGAGTAGGAAGTTGAAATTTGGCCAGGATATTCCTTAAAGGGTTCTCTTTTAAACAAAGTTTAACCAAAAAAAATCCGTTGACTAGGGCAAAAGTTATAGGGTAAAATGCACAAAATTGTCATTTTCCGAAAAATTAACGTTTTTTACCTTCTACTGCAACCCCTCTTATTATACATATATACTGAGAATCTGAAAGTTGAAAAATGAGGGACACCCTAATGTACATATTAGTATATTGTATACGTTTAGTTTCCTATTTTTTAAATAAATATGTTTTATAAAATAAAAGAAATAGCAAAGTATTTTGTGATCGATATGTTTAACAATAACTATACACCCAAAAAGTAATTTTATTCAGTATACATACTTGCAAAGTTTATAGACAATATTAATAATTATATTTATGGACGAAAACGAAAGAATTAAGTATACATATTTACATACATATATACTGGCACCAATAATTCACTTATCTTTTAAAATGTCTTTATCTGGGTCAAATGTCATTATAAAAAAGCATCAGATTACTAAAAATTCTATCTTATTGAGTATTGTTCGTTATTAAGAAAAAAGCACTCATTGCAAACAGTAATAAAATAAATATTGTAAGAAAAAAAACGAATAAATTAAAATTGATATTGAATATAATTTTAAAAGTTTATTTTTTATCCTGCTTGCAAACCAACCTAAGTCCTAAAGGGCATGAACAAAAATAAATAGATATTTGTTTTTTCACAAACAAACAAAATTCTTAAAAAAAAAACAATCTCTGCATTTGAACAAAGTACATAATTATGTGATCAGTGAATAACTTTTAATCAGTTCTGTTAATTAAAACAAAGTAATAATAATAATAATAAAACACGGAAACAAAGTGTACTCGCAGAAATTATTTATTTTTTTTGTTGTTTTGTTTTCGTGGCCATTCACAGTCGATAAAATATTTCAAATTATGAAAAACTTTCGTTATTTTTCATGGATTGCGGTTTATATTGTTTTGCATAACTGTATAACAGTAAGTATATGGATCTGAATAATTTTGGTAGAAAAAATAATTAAAATTAATTTCTTAAAATTAAATTGCAATTTAAACTATAAAGATACTTTGATTACATAGAAAATATTATAAGCATTAATAGATTTTTCCATAATTTTGATAATACAATAACTATGCAACTAAAACTGCTAATTACTTGGTTATTGCTTCGATAACATTACTTAGCGCCATATCTTCAATCGTCTAGCAATTGAGCTAATTCCTACTAGCAAATATGACGAATTTGCGATTACTAATTGCGATTACAAAAAACTACAGCCTCGATTGCAATCGCAAGTTAGCCATTTTTACTTTGTAAGCATTTTTGTTAAATACAATTTTTTATACAGGGTGTTTCCGTTATCACCGACCAAAAGGATACCATAGATAGAGATATCTATATCTATATATATGAGAATATATATAGAGGTCTCATCGAGACAAACAAAAAATCGTATTAGAGTGGGGGGGAGGAAATCCCAACCCCAACGGTTTCGAAGCTAGAGGGAGTTCAAGTTTTTTTGCTCTTATTTCGCTGCACACCCTATAACTTTTTACAAGAGCATTCAAGGGTGACTTTGTGTTAAGAAAAAATGTAGAAGACCCTTTGTCCTTTTGAACGATACTTTAATTGTTCCTCTTTTCCTAACTATTGAAAAGTTAGACTCGCTTAAAATTAAAATTTTGTGAATTTTTTTCAAATTTTTTGTTAAACCCTGTCTTTCTCAAAAAAGGCTTAAATGAAAAGTTATATGGTGTACAGTGAAATAAGAGCAAAAAAACTTCAACTCCCTCTAGCGGCGAAACCGTTGGTTTTTTCCTCCCCTCTCCAATACGATTTTTTGTTTGTCTCGATGAGACCTATCTATGGTATCCTTTTGGTCGGTGGTAATGGAAACACCCTGTATACTTAACATATAATTTTCTATACGTTAAAAAATCATTTTTGTTTTTTCAAATTTTCAAATTTTGAATCATAACCGAAATTATTTTGTCAATCATGAATTTTTTTTTTCAATTTACATCCTTTTCTGCAGCCTTACTAATTAATTCTATCCATTATAAAAAAAAGTATTCAAGTATTCAAGTTTAGGTTCGTCTTCTTAATTTTTTACAATAAATTTGAGGTTATTTGCTCAGTCAACTCAGTTTGCATTCCAATTTTGCGGCATGGTGTAATGATATATAAGGTGTGTGCTTTAGAAACTTCGAGTTGGCATTTGATAATTTAGTGCTGCCATATATTATTAAATAAAACAAAAAAATTTAAGTTATAAATTTTTGTATTTTTTTATTTTTGAATTTTAAATTTTCAATTTTTTTTAAATTTCTTTCTTTTATAAAAAAGTATATTCTAAAAAAATATATATATATTTTAAACAATTATTTTGAAGAAAACTGTCGTCGTCGAAATGAACACTACAAATCCGGGATGTTTTTAAATTAATATATGTTTCTCCACAAATCTTCATCCACTTTTCACATATTTCTGTTTTTTTCGGGAATGTGTAAAAACTTATTTTTAGATTCATTTTTCTCACTTTTTCGTATTTATTTTTGCATTCTTTTACTACACAGCGCACCATTGTTTATTAATATTTTATAATTAATTTAATATTAATAATTTATAAATAAAAAAAAATAACAGAATAAAAATTATTTTCACACAATTCACAACACGAAATGATTTTAATATAAATATCATTCCACCATAATGGAAAATAAAATGCTAGTGACAGCACTTTTTTTCAAGTTAAAATGTCAAATTCCTTTGTTAGCAAGCTGGGTTCTGATTGGCCAGTTCGATTCGAAATTTGTTTACGTTTAAAGCACACACCTTATATATCATTACACCATGTTTTGCGGTCAAAACTTTTGAGATATAATTTACTTACTTGAGAGAGCAAAAACAATCGATGATACCATTCCTATCATTCCAGCTAGCAATTCTTGCTTGCTTGTTAGATGATCGATAATATAGGCCTTACTTCATAATATGTTAGAAAATAAAATCTTACTACAAATTTGTCTTTTTACATTTGTCTTCTTCACGACAGTATTCTCGAAGCTCGACAGCCAGGGGAGTAGCAGTAGTGCGGTTTCCTCATCTTTCTTCATTTTTTCAACCAAACTGATTTCTATTTAACGAGGTGAAGATATACTAACACATATATTACCTACATGAAAACAAGTTTTTGTAGGATTTAAAATTCAAATCCATTGAAAAATTTGTGTATGAACAATGAATAAAAATGTCAAAAATACGGTCGTGAAGAAAACAAACATAAAAAGATGGAATGGCCGTAAGTTAAAAGCCAGAGATGCCAACCGGTGGACAAAAGTTTGTAATAGATTTGGTTGGAAAAAAACGGAGTAGACTGAACTATTTCGAAGTCCATTTAAAAAAAAATTTTATTTTTCTTCACATCGTTTTATTTGAACTAAAAACACAAACTAATTTATAACAAAAAGAAAACAATGACTTCACAACAACTTTTCAAATATTTCCTTCAAATTTTCAAATTGTAAATGTTAGTATATTTCAAAAATCAAATTATAAACGTACATATATACCAGTAGGTAATTATGTATATAGGTACGTACTACATTTACATGGTATATGATATACATACAATAAATATTTGTAATCAAATTTCAAGGTTCATTGTGTAGATGCGTCATTAATAATTGGTTGTGTACTTTTATCAATACAATAAGCCGGAAGTTACCAAATTTCAAAGTCCAGGTCTTATTTTATTTTTTAATTTTATTAAGTTTTTTTTCAATATTATTTTTAATAAAAGTAATAGATTTCGTGAAAATTTTAAATAACCCTATTTTTGTACGAAAACAACAAACTTGTCTAAGAATATTTGAAAAACATTTTTTGTCGAAATTACTAATAATTTGTCCTCGTATGAAGCATTTAAAGTAATACTTTTTATTAAATACATATGTACGAGTATGAATGTAAGCTTATGTAGAATTATTATTAGGTTCAAACTTATCCCGATGTAACGGATCTCTTGATTAATGATGGAACAACTCACAGCGCGATTTGGGGAAAACGTCTTCCTAGAGAAATGTAAGTACAGTTTAAGGAAATTTGTTGTTTTTTGTTTTAAATGGAAAAAATATTTTTGAATTTAAACTTTTTACCTTTTAAAGAGACTTTGCATTATAACCTTCGTAAGGAAAATATGATTTTTTTTTATTTCAAATTCATTGAATAGCATTTTCGTTATTATTTTGAAGTGAAGAAACTAAATGGGTACATTTTTCAAATCTCTTGTGTAATGTTTTCTTTATTTAGGATTTTTATACCACACTTGTAACACGGCTAGAAGATGTTGGCTACAGTCATACTGTTTTATTCACAAATCATACCATTTGCCATCACTGATATTATACAAAATAGCTTGTTCTGAAAAATGCACACATATATTTCTCTCTAGTTCTTTTCATGGGAAATTAGTTATGGCTTGAAAGTGTTTACAGAATAGAATGTTTTTACTTTTTACCATGACTTGGCTGTCGCCTGTCGGTGAACATATCTCTGTTCTCAAATTTTGTTTCCATGCAAGCAGTGTTGGGACTTCTGCTACAATTGTAGTATTTCTGCTACTTTTTGTACACCGATAATTGTTACTACTTTTTTCGTGCCATCTACTACTTTTCTTGAGCCAAGAATTTATTACGGAATTATCACTAAATTTATCGAATTCAAGAGTTTAATTAAAGTTGGAGATAAAGATATGCTGAGCTATGTTACTATCACTGTTTGAATGTGATTTTTCTTGTTTCTCTTTTTTATTTTTTTATTTTGTCACTTCACTTCACTTGACTTGACACTTGACAGCAAAACAAGCATGGTGGTATGGTAACTGGTAGCCGGTAGGTGTAAAAGGTGTTGAGTTCGAGTTGCATAATTTTAATATTTTACTGTATTTTAAGCAAAGTGGTAAAGTAAATTATAAACTTTTTTGAAGAAAATTTTAATCATTTATCATAATGTGGTTTTTGTGTTAAATTTACAGAATAAAGTTCATATCTAAATTACGGCTTACGGAAATAAAAAAGTATACTACTTTTTTTTCAATTTTACTACTTTTTTCCTCTACCTTTTACTACTACTTTTCAAGCTCGAAGTCCCAACACTGCATGCAAGTGATCCTTCGTTCTTTTGAAGTTGGACATTCGCAGAGTAAATGTTGTTTTGTTGGTGGGAGGAATGCGGGTTAGGCATCCACGACTCACGAGCACTCAGACAGGAGTAAGGAGAATCCATTGTACTCAGAGTAAATGTACTATTAAATTAATCTCATCTTCTGCAGAAATCATTCAATCATGCGCTGAATTTATTTGGCATGGCGTCAATCAGACGAGTTTACGACGATAGTCAGTGGTGCCAAACATAGACAAAAGTAATTAAATTTACTTACTTTTTGGTTTTTTTACTTACTACCTACTTCTACTTTAATCCTTTCTACTTACTCTTTGGTAATTCTACTTACTTTCTACTTACTTCTTATTAATACTATTTTTTTAATACATATTTCTATTTTTACTTCTTTTTATAAAATGAAGTTAAAAGCTAATGAAACTGTACTCAAATTTTGTCTCTTTACACCCCTACTCTAGAACATTTTATCAACTTTTGCTAAACCCTGAAATAAAAGGCTGAGCTTTAAAATAATTTATTTTTGTTTTAACACTATTATTTCTATTTGTTTATGGTTTTTTTTTTATTAATTTTATTTTGTTCGTTTTTATACTCAATGGGTATAATGAATTAGAATTAATTGAGTTTGCTGGTATTACCTGATTACTGGTATAAATTTGAATTATTTGATTAAAAATTGTTGTGTTAAATTTTGAATTAACAAATAAATAACATTTAAAACTAAAATAAACATATTTTTGTTATAAAGGGATCGTATTTAAGCAATATTAAATCTACTTACTTTTCAAAGAACCTCCTATACAATTTACTTACTAAATTTTTAAAAAACCTACTTACTAAGCAAAAAGCGATTTGGCAGTACTGACGAGTGACGATAGTATCTTTTTAACGTTTACCGTTTTTTTTTGTAAGGGTTACCACAAGTGGCGGGCATTGGACGAAGCGGTAGAGTGTTGGTTTCTGATGCTGAAGGTCTCGGGTTCGAGTCCGCCTGAGTTTACTCAGCTTTGAAAGAGTACAAGTGCTCGGTACTAATTAGTTTGGTGGCTTTTGCTTCGAAATCATAAGCCAAGTCACAAAAACTACAAGAAATATTAGTACTAAGCCCTGTCATACGAATAAAAAAAAAATTCGTTCTCTACCAACGAATTTTAGTGGTTCGCATTCCACTTTAAACTGTAGGTGCATGTATGACAGAAGACGGGGTGCTGAGTACAATGGACTCTCCTGTCTGAGTGCTCATGGATTCCTAACCCGCATCCTCCCCACCCACAAAACAACAACAACAACAACAACAAGGGTTACCACTTAATAGGGATATACTTTTGTAGTTTTGAATACACGAACTGAGAGAAAAATAAACAGAAACAAATCAAGGCAGCATTATTTACTGCAGAATAGTCTAGTGCTACGTTTCTTTCAATTTGTTCGCATTTCAAGCACATAAATGAAAAAATATTATTCACAATTTAATAAATATGCTTCTCTTCTTTTTTTATTCTGTAATTAGAAGTATAAGTCAAAGGTTATCTTTGTTCTGTGTATATTATTTTCTTGTTTATACTATTACTCAATAAAATATGCAGTGTATACAGTTTTGTGGAACATTGATTATTATCAATAATCTGGGTCATAATTATGATATTTTATTTCCGATTATCCATTTCTTCGTATAAATATAAAACGACAAACATTAAAAACAAAGCATTCAAAATTTATTTCTTAAATTTATTTTTTATTTTGGAAATTATCTTTCAATCGATAGTCAAAAAAGTCAATCAACTATTTTACAATTGGGTTGAGAAATTGTTTCACATCTCCCTGTATTGCCATTTATTGCTAAATTTTTTTACATCTGGCACAACAAAAATCATTCCATCTCAACGATTACTTTTCATATACATATGTATTATGCATTAAAACAAATTATAATAAATCATAGTTAACTCCATCTAACATAATCATAACGATAAATACTATAGCGCAAAACTTTTTTCCGAATATTTGTTTTTTTAAAAAATTTTAAAAGGAAAATCTTTAATTGTTTTTAAATTTCAAACAGTAAAGTCTTGAGCTGCTTTCCATTCGAGAATAGAGTTTAGCTGCATTCCATTTTGGTATTTTTATCTACTCCGGAGTAGCTGAGAGTACTTCATCACCAGTAATAAATGGAACGGTCAATTCAATTCAAGAGTAGTTCTTAACCTTCAAATTTGTGTAAATTTTTCTCTTCTTTGTTATAAAAATGGATTTTTAGTTTAGTAAAAATGTACATACATATACATACGTATGTATTTGTTGAGGTAAGAAAATCAAAAAAGCCATCTTTTCATAATTGTTGCATGTTTTATTTTACTTCAAAAACATTATAAAAAATCTTCAATAAATTTTTATATCGTATTTTAGCATTATTTAGCAAAATAATGCATACTATTAAGATCAAATATGTTATTGTTAAATATTTGTTCTCTCGGCTGTGTATTTCGAGGTGAATCATCATGATCGCTGTCCTCGTTACTTTCTTTTAGTTTGATCAACATTTACAAAGAAAAAAATTGTATCCTCTTTAATTTAAAATAAAAAAAAATTTATTTAACTTACTGTTTTCACTGTCTATTTTAGGTTCTTGACAAAAAACGAGATTTATTTGATAAATTTATCTTCTTTACTATATGTATTTTATGTGAAAAAATTCAAAAAAAAAAAACGAAAAAAAACAAAGTACATAACCATAAAAAAGTCAAATCCATCTTTTGGAAGTTTTAAAAATTAAAAATACTCTGGTGGTAAAAATCGACATAACTACTCCTGAGTAGAATAATCAACTGCACCAAAGTATGAGATGGTGCAGTTGGGATGACTTGGGAGTAGAACAAACTACTCCAGAGTAGATAAATTAACGAAAATGGAACGCAGCAGAGCTGTTAAAAATTAAAAGCGAATGATCTGCGCATGCTATATATCAAAACCATCTACATAGAAAGCCTGGAACTGGAGGTTTGTATGTATTAGTTAGAAGTGTGTTATGTTTTGTTTTGACATTTTAGTTTCTTATGGTTTCTTAATAAGAGTGGTGGAATATTAGTGTAAAGAAATAGTGTTTTAGTTGAATATTTTTGGTTTTTTAAATAAAATATGGTTTATAAAAGTTTTAAAATATAATAAATTAACAGTGTTATAATTTTTAAAGTGCACAATAGTCAAAAAATAGAATAAAAAGGTGGAAAATATTGTGCCTTCTTACCTACTTGTAAGAGAAAAAATTAAAGTATGACTACATAATATACATATGAGCCGTTTTTTTTGAAAGTGGTATAAGTCCACTTTTGATGAAAAATGAGTTAAAGTAAATTTCAAATGAAGATTGATATGCCCTTTCAACTATTTGTAATATTAAAGCTATTGTAGATTATTATGTTGCAAAATTTTTCACCAGAAATTAAGCTGTTATATGAAAGCTGTATAGGAACTGAAATAAAAAACATTAAATACCTCAAAATAAATCAAAGTGGACTTATACCACTTTCAAAAACAACGGCTCATATTATGTGTGAGGTTATATTATTTGTAATAAAGTGAATAAATTGATTTGATTTAATAAAATTTAATTTATAATAATTCTGATACACATATGTACATATTTATATAAATAATTAAAGTTTAAAGAATAATAATATAAACTTTGTTGTAATTTTTTTGCTGCAATACATGATGAAAAAAAAAATATTAAAAAAGTAATAAAAAACAATACAAAATTATAAAATTAATTATATTTTACTACACACCTTTTCTTTAATTCCATTTTCAAATAACTATCACCTATAATTTTTACTTGATGACAGTATCATAAAAACACAACAATTAACAGCTTCACACGATTGATCCAGGTTTAAGTAAACGAACTGAATAATTATTTTTTATTAAGTATAATTCAAATAAATATATATAAATTTAAAATACAAAATTAAACAATAGAGTTCATTATTTCCCTCCTTATTCTAACTCTAGTTTGATTTGGTCTTTCTTCTGTGTCTAAAATGTAATTATTGGTGTGATTTACACTATCAGTCAAATGATGTATTCATCACTCAAGGTCATGAATATTTGGGTAAGAGCGGTGAGGCGAATTGAGGGGTAGCACATCAGCGATGTACCGAGAAATTTCATCAGTCAATTTGACATTTTCTCTATTCCTTTTTCGTAATTTTTTCACTTCTCTTTCATTTACTTTCGCCCGTGCTTCAGGGAAGTGGTTAAGAGCGTTTTTTTTAAAGATTTAAAAAACTGAATTTGAAAGTCTGTTAAAGCTTTGAATTTAAAGTAAGTAAAATTAATTAATTCAATTAAATTAAGTAAAAAATACTCAGCTTCTTAACAAGAAAAGCTAATTTAAAACATATTTAAATACAGAAATGGAAATGGCAATGACGAGGTATTAATAACGATTTATCAAAAATATGATATAGGTAACAGACGTCATCCAGATTACTCAAACAAAATTAAAAGGAATGATGCGTTTTATGAAATTATAAATGAATTAAAGCTTATTTACAATTTAAAAATGTTTTTTTCTGTAAAAATGTCCAATAAACGTGCGATGGAATAATAACGAATGAGGAATAAAAGAAAATGTATAACAACAGTCATTTTGATGTATACATCATTTGACTGACTGTGTAAATACGAGAGTCAGTCAGAAAGCAAATTCAAAGCAAAACGTCAAAAGGACGTAAACGTAAGTCATTTTACTGATAATGTAAATCCCACCATTTTTGTTTTCATTCAAATTTATTAAACGTCAAACGGAAATGTTACCGTTTGTAGTTCATAATTCTATCACTTCGATAAAATCATCGTATCACGTGAATCACAGAATAATACCATTTTTGGATCGAAGTGATCACTACATTCGCTTCGATACGCAAGTGATTCGCATCTCAGAATAATGGCCATTACCTCTCGGCGCAACTATTATGTATACCATTCGCTTTTAATTTTTAACAAACTCTACCAATAAGCGATTGACATGAAAATAAACCTTCAAATATACCCTCTTCCACGGCAATTCGAATAAAATGGTATTTCTCAACGATTGGGAACGAAGAAAAACAATTTTCAATTTCTTGGCCTTTAAACTTTCTGTCTCAGTTTTAGGGGGTCGTCTACCCGGTAAAAATCTGGTTCATGTTGACCATAAATAATAGAACCAATAATACTATACACATGCATATTGCGCATTCTTCATTTTTAATCAGATTTCGACTATTCGGTTATTTTGATTGTAATGGCAATCAAAAAGAAAAGAAACAAAAGAGCAAATAAAACAATAGAATGGATGAAAATGGATGGTTTAAAAATAACGTGATTTTGGACATTTAAAACTATTAAAAGACTTGGAAAATACATCATCTGATTTTGCTGATTTTTTGAGAATGAATACATTACTTTTGTATAGAATTATTTGATAAAGTGAATCCATTTGTATAAAAGAGTACCAAAATGCGAAAACCCATTTTTTCTCGTGAACGGTTATCTCTTACCCTACATTTTCTACGGTGCTACTTTACATTATTGTTACATTTGAAAAAAAAAATGTTCAGATAGGTTTATCCTTTTACAAAATACTTTTTACTTAGTCTCGCTGATATAAGCTAATTAAGCTATTAAAACGTAATAAATTGAACAATCTGTTTTTAATAATTTATCTATCAGTTTTCGTGGACAATCTCAATCCCAATATTTGAATTTTGAAAATTCTGGGAAAGATGGAAAAGCAGAAGCTGAAGCAACACAAAAGGGATCCAGAGCTACTGTTGGTAAACAATTCAAAAAAACACATTTTTAAAACTCTGCTTTATTAAGATTTCAAATTTCAAGTTGGAACTCGAGGAATGGGTCAGGCTCAAAGCCAGTTTTCAGGAGGAGATTGCAGTAGCTGCAGTACTTGCATCTGTGATGGATCTGAATCTCCTGCGCCACATACAAAGATTAGTGGCGCAGATATTGCTTCTGCGCGACCTGTAACAGCAGGTATGTACATTCTAAAATGATAAAATAATTAGGATGTTCATAGTTTGAACAAATTAGCTGTTTTCTGAGCTAGAACATCTCTTCAGTGGCGTGTGAATGATGCAATGAATCACTTCACAGAAAATATTTGTATCAATTATTTTCAACTGAATCAGGATTTTGCTTTCGGAATTTTTTATTAAATTTGTAACTATACTATTTTTATTTTTGGAAGTCAGTACAGGCAAGATAGGCATACTCTTCTATATTCTTTCACATTGCGTTTGAATAAATCTGTCTCGTGTGTGTGGTGATCAGATCTCAATTTCAATTGAAGGAAATCTTTTAAATCAAATATTACCAAGGCAAAAAACTCATCGGGTACTGCCTCCATAAGCACAATACTGACTTCCAAAAATAAAAATAGTATAGTGGTCTCAATTCACTATTTAAAATCATTCCAAATGCTACTTTCATGTTGGCAATGTAGATATACATAATTCTTATCTGTTTCAAACTCTTCAGTCTTCACTACACAATATGTTTATATTTTTGTATTTATTGATGTATTATTACAATTATTTATGTATGTTTAACTTGGCAGGTAATAATTTAGTGCAACATCGAGAACCAATATATTTCCCTCCTTCATATGAAAATTTAGATTACAAACAAAAGCCAAGTGCAGGCGATCAGAAGTTATTTCCTGCAAATAAAATGCAAGAACAGTATCCTACCACATATGCTTATGGTAGAACTCCTGAACCTCATGGAAAAACTATCACTCAAGAACACATACGACCAAGCCATGAAATAATGGATACAAGAAGTCCGCATACAGTACAACAGAGTGCAGGCGATCAGAAATTATTTCCTGCAAATAAAATGCAAGAACAGTATCCTACCACATATGCTTATGGTAGAACTCCCGAACCTCATGGAAAAACTATCATTCAAGAACACATACGACCAAGCCCTGAAATAATGGACACAAGAAGTCCGCATACAGTACAACCAAGTGCCGGCGATCAGAAATTATTTCCTGCAAATAAAATGCAAGAACAGTATCCTACCACATATGCTTATGGTAGAACTCCTGAACCTCATGGAAAAACTATCATTCAAGAACACATACGACCAAGCCCTGAAATAATGGATACAAGAAGTCCGCATCCAGTACAACAGAGTGCAGGCGATCAGAAGTTATTTCCTGCAAATAAAATGCAAGAACAGTATCCTACCACATATGCTTATGGTAGAACTCCTGAACCTCATGGAAAAACTATCATTCAAGAACATATACGACCAAGCCCTGAAGTAATGGATACAAGAAGTCCTCAACCAGTACATTACAAAGACTTTAATAAGGAATATTTAAAGCCGGACACATATATAGACACTCAAAAGTTAACCTATCCTACTCCGCTAGACTCTAGACAATATTTTAATACACCTCAACCAGAAACCATTTCTATGGGAGAAACATTACCAAGCGCAAGACAGCCGCAGTTATCAAGACATGTGCCAGACACGTATAAACCAGGATATACTGAAATGTCAGATTATTACTTGAGACAAGCGAAACCATCCGAAAATATAACGGGACAAAACTACCCGTCAATACCACGTTATCAGCCATCGGAGTTCATACATTCACCTAGTGCAGCACAAGCACCCGTTGGTTATTCTGTTGCAACTCAGCAAGCAAGTGCAGTTCCAATTGGATTAACATCACAAACTCAACCTTCTCGTTCTAGAGACTTTATAGGCTATGGTACTGATAAAATAAGTTATATTTCTTCTGATAACTAAAACATCATGTAATTTTCAGATGACTCTTTGCCTTGTAGAGATAAGGCAACTCAAATTTTTAAGGTTCCCGCTGAAGGCAAGGATTGTAATGGTGTCACAATTATTGTTGGTACAGGTGGACCTCATCAAACCGTTTACAACCAATACGCATCACCCAGTAGAGATGGACAGGGCGACAAACTTACAACAGAAGACGCTCGATATCCGCCTATAAATTTTAGACCTTCAGGTGAAACTACAGAAACACGTATGTTTTCAAGTTTAATCATTTTGTAAAACGTATATTCCAACGTAACCCAACTGTTTCAATTTTTTTGTCATAAATTTTTTCAACTTCTTTTACCAGTCTTATTGAATAGTAATAATTTTAAAATCAAAATTTAGATGATACAAGATTCGCTCCTATGAAGCCTTACATTAGACCTGATCAACTTCAACATCCACCGCAATATCAGCCTGAAGTATCTCATGAGGGAGTTTCCACTGTTCCTAGACAATCGCCAAATGCAGACAACACTTTTAGTAATGGTTATAACGCACCAAGTTTGGTATTCACAGGAAAAAGCCCTACAGAAGACAGTTTAATGAAATATGGTCCCAAAGAAAGCATCTATCCTCAGAATGCACCCGATGGCATAAAACTTGATCTTACTGGTCAAAGTCATATTTTTCCAAAACAAGTGGAATCAAGCCGTATTCCAACGTATATTGACAGAGAATCTTTTGATCGTGAATCCAAGCGTCCCAACCAAGGCGATATTAGTTCTGTACTTCCGACGTACCATGGTTTTGAACAGCCTATTAATGGCATAAATCAAATTGTAAGTAAACCTTCTGGTGACCGTGATTTTTATGCAAATCGATATTATGTACCAAGCTATTCTGATCTGGACAAATCAGAACCACCACACTTAGCCTCTAGCCACGTCAGACCTAATGGTTTGTTATATCCTACCGGTTCTGGTCAAAACCATCTGGATGGTAGAAAAGACTATCAACCTTTTCTTGATAGTACATTAAGCCAAGAAACTCCTGACGCTTTCAGATTAAGTAATATTCCTATACAAGGAAAAAATTACCCCGTGGGCGAACTTTATTCACCCTCTTATCAAGAGCAGGAAGCTCGTAGCCGCCTACCGTTAGATAACGGAAAAAGTCAACTTCAAGGCTCAAGAAGTCCAACAATAACAAACGCTTGCAATGGAGAATGTGGAATCATTAGTTCTTCAGTCGGCGTTCCTTCAGTCAGCAAAACAGAAGGTGTCAGAAAAGTTGGACCGACTAATACTTTAGGTAAAACTTTTCTCGTTATACTTGTCTCTAATTTTTTCGTTCATATATGTGTTTAATTTAGAACATGTTGGTCCACATGTAGATGATTCGTTTTCACAGGCAGAATCTTCTGTCAAAGATGGTCATGCAAAAGCTGGTGCTCAAGGTAAGAAAGGAGGAGGTACAGCTCAAACCCAAGTATCTGGTACTTATTCTGGAAGCGGCAGCTTTAGTGCAAATGCTATGACTTTAGATAGTGATCGTTCAGCGAAAGCTCAAGTAAGAAATATTTTATACCAGAACTTAATAGTTCTTAATATAAGGATTTATTAGGTAAGTGGAAATTCTGAAGGAGCACTTAGTCAAGCTCAAGGAAGTGGTGGAGCTGGACAATCACAATCACAAGTTCAAGTAAACAGCAAAACCGGCGGAACTATTGCTCAGTCTCAAAGTGGTGGTCATTTTCATCAAAGTCAAAGTGAGGTAAATGTTTACGTATGCTGAAATGGATATTTTTTATTAATGTTTCCGTTAAATTTAGGTCAAAGCAAGCGAAAATGGAGGTTTAGCTGACGCACAATCAAGTGGACCAGGGCAAACGTCTTCACAAGCCCAAATTGGTTTTAAACCTCAAGGAGATGAAAATGAAAGTGAAAATCCTATTTTTAGTGGTGGTGGTGAAGCTGCAGCTCAATCAGGTTCACATTCTGGACAAAGTCAATCACAAATACAAGGGAAATTCAAGTACTGAGTTTATTACTTTCTGAAAAACATAAATGAACATATTATTTTAAGGTATGGAATATCATATCATGGTGCAGCACAAGCGGCTTCGGGCACGAAAGAAGAAGTTTCAACATACAGGGAAGAAAATAAAATGCTATTTCAACAAATAAGCCAGTTTGAAAACGAAAATAAGTAAGCAAAGCAAACTCTATTTTATACGAAAGGTAAGAAAATTATGCTTTTTAAAATTGTATTAGATTTAAAACAGGAACCGAAAGAACACGCCTGACACACGGTCCAAGTAACTCTTCTACTGATTCTGAGGATATGTTTTCTGGAACTGATTATCGAGTTAGAGCAGGCAAAAGTAATGGTAAGACAACCAATTTTAGGCCAAAAAGAATTCCAAATATGTATATAAATTTCAGATTTCATAAAAACTGATGCGGAGGTTGCGTATGATGAAGAAGATGACGAAATTAACTATGAAGATGAAATCGATTACTCACAAGAACCACATGAAAATGACATAAGAACGAATGAAACAAAATTATTTAACAATACTTATGTCTTCAATAGCTCAAATGAAGCAAAACAAAATGGAAAATTTGCTAATAATTTTTCAAAAACAACAACTGAAACGATGCCAGATGGCTTTAAAGGAACTGCTAATTTGGAACAAAAATACCGTACACGATATCTACCATCAAAACATTATCAGCCACAAAATAATTCAATAGAAAGTAACGAGCATCAACCAGACAGTTATGTGACAGTTACCAAGTCTGTAACGGGAAGTATTGATAATAGCAAAAGTCCTTCGAAAGGAAATCAAAATTTCTCATCAACTTATTATACAAAAACTTCAACTTGTGGATATTTTACATTCTCTTGTAGCATTGTGTATGGAACAAATGGAAGAAGTAAAATTTGCAGACCAAAAACTTCAACAAATGGTAAATGTTAAACGTGGAGAACTACATATTACTAAAAATTGTTATAACAATAAAATATATATGTGTGTATATTTATGAAATTTACTTTTTATAAAGCTGTAGTTTAACAATTAATAAATAACGTAAAGAATGAAAACGAGACTTAAATTATTTTTTTTTTCTGTTTACATCGATGTTGTTCACAGTACTTTAGTTTTGAAAATTAATTTAGGTAGAGTTTTTGAATCGTCACTAGGTTAATTAAAATAAAAGAAAATATAATATGAAGATCAGTTTTAAATAGTTTTAAAACCCACATTTTTCGGAAGAATTTTGAAATCCGTTCGATTTTTTCAATAAATTTATTACTTATAAAAAAATTACACTTCCTTTAAAGAATGAGTCCCTTTGCCATGTTAGGACAGGATTTTTCTGTATGATAAAAATGCAATAAGAGAACTGAATTGCCTCAATACTTTCATAGTTGTGTCGACGACGCTGACGGCGCACAGTGGTTCCAAACTCCAAAAAAGTGGCCAAAATTATAAAAATTAAAAACAATTGACAGTTATTTAAAACAATGATAAATATGATTAAAAAACTAAAATTCGTCTTAAAAAAAGTCATATAAATTTAAAAAAGAAAAAAATACAGGGTGTTTCACTAAATTTGTACATATGTTTTTTTGCACTTTTTTCAAAAAATGCCCTATAACTTTTAAAGGGTACATATGTGCCCTTGACTTTCTAGAATAAAGTTAAGAAAACTTTTTGTCCTTTTATAATTGCCATGTATTATATTAGCTCTGTATCTTTAACGGTTCAGGAGTTATAAGTGTTCAGATGCAAAAATTTGTAAATTTTTACCCAATTTTTTGGGTTCAACCTTATTTGGCTAGAAAAAATCTTGAATTAACTACTACTTTTTATTTCGGAAGATTAAAGCCTAATCGATTTTCTATCAATTGTTTTGTTATTTTTACTGAAAAAAGAATAGTTTTCGAGTTAAGTATAAAGCATTTTATGGTGATAAATGTGAGCAAAACTGGACATTTTTCAATAAATTTATAGAAAAATTCCCATTTTGATGGGTTTTTAGACATTTTCTACTATAATATGCCTGAAATCTCGAAATTTTATAGTGCCAGTAATTCTAAATTAAAAAAAAAAAAAGTAGCCCAAGTTGAAAAAAATTAAAAACAATTGATTGTTCTTCTGGAAAATGATAGACATAATTAAAAAACCAAAATTCAGCTTAAAAAAGTTTATTACAAGTCATACGAACTTTTAAAAAAAACATAATATAATGCAAAATACATATATTAATAGTTAGTTATTTAGTAAATAATTACAGCTCTTCTCCGAAAGCAAGATGAGGGCGTCCAGCTAATAAAGAGAGCAATCGACCAGATTTTCCTATAACTAGTTTCAGTTGTAGCCAGTCTTTGAATTTTTTTTGGAAATTTTCAAAGGTTCTGTTTGCATTCTTCCATTTGGACTCTGAATGAACACAAAAAAAATCGTATTTTTTTTTCTTAAATATCCTCAATGTACGCTTTTGGCAGTTCCTGGTTTTCTATATTTCCCAAAACGTATATCAAAGCCGATGAAAACTTTTTTTTTGCCTATCGCTCGGAATGCCAAATTTCAATTTTTCAAATAGTACCGCATACTTGAAACGATATGTTTCTGAAAAAAGAGAATATTTTTAAAACGGGCAGCTAAAATAAAATTGGGCTTCTAGAAAACCTCAAGCCCAACCAAATATAAAAAATTCAAAGATGTCAAATGAAGGCTTTTTTTAAAAAGTCTAGTCAAAATTTTTCATATGGAAAATTACTGCTATAAAAGGCCCTTTTACAAAGATTGTAACAACAAGATATTATCTAGCGCATATATAACTCTAAAAATACTTATTTTTAAAATACATACCTGAATTATCAATTTCCATTTTTAATCACTTTACTTTATGAAACTTTTTTTAATAAAAAATATTTGTTAAAATCACGAGTACTCTTAACACAACACAAACCAAATAATGAATAATTACAAAACTGCAAGTTTAAGTACTTGTATGTTGAAAACAGGATATTACAGGTATAAATTATGATGGGTTTTTCTAATTTTAGGATGTTTACCTCTAAATAGATAACTTGAATCATCATTCTGAACAAATTGGAAAATTCAATTTTGGCCACTTTTTTTGAATTTGAGACCGCTGTGCGGCGTAAAAATCATGTTCATAAATGACTTTCCAGTGCAGTCGTGGAATGGTATCATGTTCATTAATTCAAGCTTGCAGCGCAGTCGGCTGAAATTACTCAATTCGTTTTCAGGCGACTGCGATGTTTATTTTCAATTAAAACGAATAGTGTTGTAAATTTTTTTTCCTGACATTTCTTTAGTTTGATTTTTAATTTAAAATAAGATTTATTTTATTTTATTTTATAATTATTAAATTTTATAAAGATTGTGACGTCATATTTAAAGATGGCGAATCATGTTCATTTATTCTAATAACTGCTTGCATGCACAGTTGACGACTCTGATTACAATTCCAGTGCATTCGAGTCGTCGACGTAGGTTGACGACGCATTAATGAAAGTACCGTTATTTTTATGATATGTCAGGTGTAAAGTCATCGGTCAACCTACTATAGTATTTTTCTTTTTGGAAGTCAGTATTGTGCTTATGGAGGCAGTACCCGATGAGTTTTTTGCCTTGGTAATATTTAATTTAAAAGATTCACCTCGATTGAAATTGAGATCTGATCACCCCACACACAAGATAGATTTATTCAAACAATTTGTGAAAGAATATAGAAAAGTATGCCTATCTTGCCTGTACTGACATCCAAAAAGAAAAATAGTATAGAGGTAAACTGAGTTAATTTAAATTTAAAAAAGTACTGATTGGTTTGGTTATAAATAAGTAAAGTAGAGTTTATTCAACTTATTTCAACACAACCTTGGATATAGAGTGAAACTCTGATTTATCTTTTAATGTGACTTTATGAATTAAATAAACTAAGTTGGTGGTAGATTGTGATACATAATACATATCTACCTCTCTTGTAATGTTCCACATTTATACCACAGTAGTCAACAAGCACTATCTTTATTATTTATAATTTACAAAGTTTTAACTTTAACTTCAAAATTTCTTTTCACAGTGTTTTGACTTTTTCATGTGGTAAGAAATAAGAGTTCGTTGGAAGAGCTTTGTCGTGATCGTATCGTATGCTACCTGGAAGAGTGAAAGGGAAATAATACAATAATACATAATAAAAATTAAAATGTGATTATCAGTGAATTATAAAAAATTAGTTATTCAAATTATTTTATATGAATTTAAATATGATTATTTTTATATTTTTTTAAAAAAAGAAGTACATTATATGAAGTGATTTTAATTAATCTTTATAAATAAGAGAATTAACTACTTTATCAGTGGATTTTATATTTATCTATACGTATATAAGTATGTATGTACCTACATTATGTACGTGGTACATAAATTAGACTGATGGCTGATGTCAATTTGTAAAAAAAAAAAACAAATGTTGAGAAAGTACTGAAGTATCATTTGAACTATTCATGTGTGAAAAGTGATTTACATTTACATTTTTGTATCCTTAGAAATGAATGAAAAATTTATAAAAAGTGTGTTTATTTTATTTTTAAGATAATACTATATGTATGAAGATATATACTATATTACTATACACATATGGACAATGTTCAATCTATTTGTCTTGTTAAATATCATAAATATAGTTAACACAACATAACAAAATGTACATATGTATGTAATTTGAAAGTTTGTTAAATATTAGAAGAAAAAAAGAGAACTGGATTTTATGAAGTCTAATTTTACCTGTCAGGTTTTTCATTTGAATTGAAACAATAATTATCAAACATATGTAGTTACACAGATATGTACTCGCTTAAGTCCAGTATGCACTAAAGTACAAAATGTACAATAATCTATTTCTTGATAATATGTACCTACTTTATTTGTTTTTACTTTTTTTAAACTTATTTTCTGTCAATAACCCTACACTGATCGTGTACAAATTTATTCTTTGGCCCGTACTACTGAACTAGTCTTTGGGTGTTTTTCTTTATTTATTCTGTAGAAGGAATAGAACGAACGGAATAAGTTTTAGAATATGTGGTGGAATAGAATGAATAAAGAAAAAAAAGAATAAACATTAATAAAAAGATTGAGGTTATGTAAAATAACAACTTTTTGTGCATTAATCTAATAATAATAAGTAAATAAATAAATAAATTAATCTCTTTATTGAAATGGGGTAGGAAAATAGGTCGATTTTTCCTATTATTGGAGAATTAACTTGTCCACTTGAAAGAATCCATACGTCCATCTAAAACCAATGTTATCTTTTTATTTTACTTCTAATTTAGATATTACTTAAATTTTTATTTAAAAATAATAATTTATTCTCACCATTATTATTTGAATTCATTATTTATATTATTATATTATTATTATTTATATTATTTATATTTTATTATTTATATGATTTATATTATTTATCCAAAAAAATTATTTTTTTATAGTCTTATATTTGACAATCAACAAAATATCAACAAAAGTAAGGTCCATTTATTCTGTTTTTATTCCATCTTTATTCGCGGATTGAAAAGAATGCGTTCCATATATTCTGAAAAAATTAAGAAATATAGAAAGGAACATTCGGAATACTTTTATAGAATAAAGAAACGCATATGGAATATTCCAAACGTTCAGAATGAATAAAGAAAAGCACCCTTTACGTAAATAAATTTGGCTTTAAGCTCACACAACACAATACGGAGGTTTAACTTAAGCAGAAAAACGCACTGATAACTTTAGTTGAGAATTTTTTATGAGAGTAAAATAAAAAAAATTATGTGAACAATAATGATATTATCAATTATCAATGTGAGTGAGTAGCTAGTAGTGGTCACTTTGTAACAATAATTTCAAAAATATCCAAATCTAGCCAAATAAATTTAAAAAAAAAATATATAAAAAAAAAGTAATAGATTTAAAAAAGAAAGCAAACTGAGAAATTTGAGAAATTCATATGTACTCACATTAGTTGAGTTCAGCTCACTTATCTTTTGTCTTGAGAATAGACTTTGTGGACTGTGACTTCGAAAACGTCAGATGATCGTCAATTGACAAAATTCGGGAATACAACGTCTTAAGCTGAATATCGTCAATTGACTATCATTTGACGTTCTCGAACTCGCAGACTCACTTTGTGTCAAAAAAAAAAAAAATATGTAATTAAATGTTGATGTTCGAACAAATTTTATTAAAAAAATCTAACTATACGAAACAAATCAAGAAGAATTATAAAATTACGCAATAGTTCTAAACAGCGTTGCCAT
This sequence comes from Bombylius major, assembly GCA_932526495.1. NCBI lineage: Eukaryota > Metazoa > Arthropoda > Insecta > Diptera > Bombyliidae > Bombylius > Bombylius major. Next base: position 23,205,906 of record OW052043.1, read on the forward strand.
TTTAGCCATTTTTTCTTCGTTTTAGCCATTAAAAATCGTTTTTAGCCATGACCCATGGGCCATGAGACATTTCTTTAGCCATTTTTGGCCATTTCTAGCTAAAAAGTAATATTTTTATAATTAATGTAATAATAAACTTTAATATTTTGAATAAGAAATTTGAAAGCAATGATGCAAATCCTGTTAAAGTACTGGACGATCTTTGTTTTGTAATTGAACGCTTAGTAAGAAAAATCTCTTTTACTGATTCTACTTTTGATTGTTTAGAAGAAGATTTCAAATATGTATTATATTTAGAGCAAGGCTTATTTAGGATTTTTATTTGAACAAAAAATTAATGAGTTATTGTCAAAGTAATTGTCAATTTCACAAATTGAAGCATAAAAAATAAGGGCTGTATTGAATTTATAAAAAATTTAATTGAAGAGTTAAAAAATCGTCTTTCAGAAAATATTAAAACTTTACGGATGATATCGAAATTTTCAAAAGAAAATGTGTTAAATATCAACGATTTCATTTCCATTATTCGATTTTTTTAAAATGACGTTGAACAAATTGATGAATTATTAGAACAAGTTAGAATTCTAAAATCTATTAATTGGTCAGAATCAGAAACCGATGACATTGTAAAATTTTGGACAGAATTAAGATATTATAAAGATGCCAGTGATATATGTATGTGTATTTGAAAAAATATCTTCATTTACTCTTAAAGTGCTGAGCCTTCCAGTTCCATGGTCAAATGTGGAAGTCGATAGGCTCTTTAGCCAATTAAATTTAATCAAAATAAGCAAAAGTTCGATTTTAACTCCTGGATAAAACTGTTTGTGTTAGTATTTTTTGCTCGTAAAAAAGAAATTAATCTAGTTAGCCATTTTTAGCCATTTTTCGAAAGTCGTTTAGCCATTTTTCCAGAGAGTGACCTGGCAACGCTGGTTCTAAACTTCCCACCAAAACATATGGGAAGGTAAACTGAGAGAGCAAGTGAGATTATGAAATTTTGGCTATTTTGTCCAATGAGAAAGTGGGATTTTTCGCAGCGACCTCTATTGTCGACTCAAGAAAATCAAAAAAAAACGCGCTTATCAAGTGAGAAATCTAAGAGTTCTCACTCTCAGTTCCACAGCTAATAAAATTTAATATCATTATATCTAATGTTAAAATTAACAGTGGTATTTAGTACTGAAATTTAAAATTAACATTAAATTTAAACTTAGTTATTTGTTTTGCCAATTTCTTTGTTAATGTAATCTACAATCGACACCGCTAAGCTTTTGCTAAAGGTGAAAAAAAACGAAATATGTTTGTCATGTTCGAGAGACTAACCAAAACAGAAATAAGTGAATATTTCTCCATTTTCTACGTTAAATAACTACGTATCTTAGATCCGCGGATATAAAATCTTCCACATAAATGACATTTTATTTCCATAGTAGAACAATTTAAAAAAAAAAATAGACTTTTAAAAAAATTGTTTATCATTTTAGCATTTCTATGTTTCAATTTATCCACATTGGAATATCCTTCTTCGCTGAGAATTTAAATTTTTCCAATTTCTCCACTTCATAATCGTTTAACCACTTCCCACTTTCTTATACTGAAATTTGTTAAAAACGTGAAAAAAATACTCAAAACAGCTGAATTTGTTTTTATATAGTATAGCACTTTGTAAATAAAGAGTGGTAAAATTTACAGAAAAATAAATAAAGGACAAGATATTCTACTGGGACCTTGTATAGTAATCTGGAAATTCCTATAAGTTAGGTCAATTATGTGTCGCGCTCGCGCAGTGTATTCAATTAAAGTACCTTTACCTTTGATTTGTCATATGAATTTATGTATGGTATCTTAAATACAGTTGCGAACAAAACATTTGCAACGAACCCATAGTTCACATTCAGGTTATATTTTTTAACAAATTTATTCTTCATTTTATTCTCTAACATCTAGTAAAAAAAATTATTTTCGAGTTATAAATAAAACGAAGAAAAACAAAAAATAAAAATTTATCGTCAAAATTTACTGTTACAAAACATTTGCAACTACCTATAATTCTTTAAAAGAAAATGCTCTATTTTGTTAGTATTTTGTATGATGGTCCTTAATTTTTATAACTACAGAGCATCTTTTCGGCATTGAGTCTATTAGACTATTAATAACTTTCATTGGTACCTGTCTCCTTTCACGTCTTATGACCCTACATATATAATTTTTTTATTGTGGTAGAAATTTGCCCCAAGTTTTTTTTTTCATTAACTGCCAAAGGTTCTCAATCGGGTTGAGATTCGGCGATTGTGAAGGCCATTTTGTTACATCAAACATAATTTAGACTCACCTGAAAATAAGACGGTCTCATCAATGTAATGGTGCTGCTTCCATAATATGGTAAGCTCTAATCAGGGCCGGCCCAACCTAATTTTTCGCCCTGTTCGAAGAACAAAATTTCGCCCTTATTCTGTTTAAATTTTTAATGAATATTAAAATGTTCAAGCCGTTTCCACACCACCCTTGGGTAGACTTTCAACTCACATTTCACATTTCATATTTTGAAAATAAATCAATTTATATACATAATAATACATACTTTCATATAATTCGAATTATATACGGAACTATTTATATACATACATACAGCCTTGAACATAAAAAAAGTTATTGCAAACTGTTCAAAATAAAATCTTGCTCCTATAGTATTATTCGATCTTCATTAAAGATGAAAAAACCCATGAAAAAAACAATTTCGTTGGATTTTTTCATATTTTTCCGGATTTTTTCATAAAAATCCTGTAGTCCTGGAAAGGAATTTTTATAGTTTGTAATTTGGCACAAGATGTGTGAAACACCCTGTACACCCAAATTTCATTAAATATCATAAATTTACCTACTTACTTCAAAAAATTGAAAAAACCCGTTCAAATGAATGTATGTATATCTTTTTCCTATGATTATGAAAAAACAAATGTTTTTTTCCTGTTTTTTTCCGCTTTTTTGGAAAAAACCCGATAAAAAGCAACGGGTGAATGTATTTTTCATTTGTGAAAAAAGCATTTAAAAAGCAGCTTTTTATGAAAAAAACGGAAAAAAACAATTTTGAAAAAATCGGATTTTTGCTTTTTTCATCTCTAATCTTCATAAAAACAAACAACAACAAAAATGCTATACACACAGTATTAGGTTCAAATTCAAATCTTGCACAGTCTCTGCTTTATCATTCTATATGTTTCGTATGGGCGCTACAAAAACAACAATATATAGCAAACTGTTCAAAATAAAATCTTGAACCTATAACCAAAATAATTCAAATTCAAAATAATATGAATTTAGAAGAGACGGACAAAATTTTGAGGGGATAAGACAGCACAAAAAAGGAAATGTGTGTAGCATTTTTGTTGTTGTTTGTTTTTATGAAGATCGAATAATACTATAGGTTCAAGATTTTATTTTGAACAGTTTGCTATATATTGTTGTTTTTGTAGCGCCCATACGAAACATATAGAATGATAAAGCAGAGACTGTGCAAGATTTGAAATTGAACCTAATACTGTGTGTATAGCATTTTTGTTGTTGTTTGTTTTTATGAAGATCGAATAATACTATAGGAGCAAGATTTTATTTTGAACAGTTTGCTATATATTGTTGTTTTTGTAGCGCCCATACGGAACATATAGAATGATAAAGCAGAGACTGTGCAAGATTTGAAATTGAACCTAATACTGTGTGTATAGCATTTTTGTTGTTGTTTGTTTTTATGAAGATCGAATAATACTATAGGAGCAAGATTTTATTTTGAACAGTTTGCTATATATTGTTGTTTTTGTAGCGCCCATACGGAACATATAGAATGATAAAGCAGAGACTGTGCAAGATTTGAAATTGAACCTAATACTGTGTGTATAGCATTTTTGTTGTTGTTTGTTTTTATGAAGATCGAATAATACTATAGGAGCAAGATTTTATTTTGAACAGTTTGCTATATATTGTTGTTTTTGTGGCATTCATACGAGACTTATGTTCATAGTAGATGATTCTGTGGTCACAAGCACTAACCGCTTAAGTCTGAAGATGCTTATGTCGACTTAAGTGGTTTGCAAATGTGACCACAGAATTGGTTCACACAAAAATACAAATCTATATAAAATTTTAATATTATGTAAATATTTATATTGTTCTAATGGCGCCCCTCTAATTTTGTCGCCCTGTTCAGCTGCTCTGTCTGCTCATATGTAAAGGCCGGCCTTGGCTCTAATGGAAATTGTTATCTCTCTTTAAAAATTTTCAATAAAATTAATTTAATCACGAAATTAATACCGTATTATATAGACATAACCAGTATGTTAAGTTAGGTAACTGATGAATGTCCAATTTCTTCATGGTTCTTAATAATGAACTTCCAGATAAAGTTAAACTACCGATAAATCCTAAGTTGGTTTTCTTCATCCAAAGCACAGATAAGTTATCATAGAGATAGAAATACTAATCACAGCCCTGAAAATGTTGTTTCAGAATTTCCGAATATAAATGAGGTTCAACTTCATGATTAATTTTGAATAATTTTTAAGTAGTTAAGTAACTGTTTCATTATTTTTATTATTATCAGTGACCAGTGAAGTTGCTAGTTAAAGTTAAATAAAATAATTTAAAAATAATAATAATATTATTAATAAAAATATCCATAACCACTTCTAATAAAATAAAATCCTAATAAAAAAAATTTAAACATTAAAAACAGCTTTAAAACTTCAGCTTTCAAAGATGTAGTCAAAATATTTTTAATCTTGAGATAAATCGGTACTATGTATCATGACCAGATAACTTTATCCTCTTAATAAGTCTTATCTGGAAGTGAAGAAAACCAAATTGTTGATTAATCCCCAGTTTAAGGTTATCATGAAGATATCTTGACCTGAAGAAAATGGGCAGAATTGATTTTTATTGGCATTCAGTTTCTCTATTCGGCAATAGAGGTCGCTACGAAAATATTCGGTTCTTCAGTGAAGAACTCATAAAATATTTTATTTCATCAGTTTATCAGTTTCAGTTTAACACCTGTTTTTAATGGAAAAATAACATATGGATATATAATTGAAGTTTGGAGTTATTTCGTGATTTGTAGTTCGTATTTTATATTTCTTCTTGAATTGATTCGTAATGCTGGGTTTTTTCAGTGAAATTTTTTCAAGTATGTAATTTTACTTTCTAACATCCATCGCACACTAGTTTAAAAACCGGTTTTTACAACTGCTCAAAAATTCATCTGAAGGTGACACGACCAAGTTGTAAGTACTGTGAGCTACGACGGCTGTAAGCTAAAATTATTTTAGATGATTCTTATTATACCAAGATAGACAAAATTCTTACAACTAGCGTTAAAAAACTGGTTTAACCACGGCACCTAGTGTGGCTTGGATATAACATGGTTTTTTGGACACTTAAGGTGATATTTCTAAGAGAAATTTAAGTGATTCAAAAGAAACATTTCATTTTATCAGTTAAAATAAAACACAACTATACTAACAATAAATATATAAAAAACAATAAATTTCAATAACATCGCGCATTACTTACACAAAAATGTGATGCAAAGCGGAAGTGGTTTATACATTGTAAATCTCCTTATTTAACATGCATGCTTTGACGAAATAAGCAATCCATTATGCAATCACTTTTTCAGAATTTAAGTCAGTTATCACAGGTAATGTGTACTGATGAAGAAAGTATACTCCTCATTTACACTACTGGGTATACACACATTTCCTATTGCATGCCAATGAATTATGAATAACATTTTTACTTTCACACCAGTCTTCCTTCTTTCTTAATTCATTATTCATACACAAATTTTTCAATTTATTTGAATTTTAAATCTTGCAAAAACTTGTTTTTGTGTATATGGGTTAGTATCTTCACCAAGTTAAATAAAAACCAGTTTAGTTGAAAAAATGGAGAAAAATTACGCTACAAACACAATACAGCGATTTTCGTTGTCGGTTGTCGGTTGTTACAATAACAAAATACATGTAAAGCTTGCCGTCGCCGACAACAGACAACGAAAATCGCTGTATTGTGTTTACGGCGTTACTACTCCTCAGGCAAACAATTTTGAAGAATACCGTCGTTAAGAAGAATAGTGTAGATATAAACAAAACACGGTATTATACCAAAAATATTTTATACACATTGGGTGGTTATAACACTTCCGCAAACCGGTTTACGAACCTGTTTTTAGAATTTTTTAATAACATGGAAGTAGTACGACCAATTGTAACGAGAGTTGAGTGTATTACAACTGTGAAGCCAAAATTATTTTGAATAGTTCTAATTATACCAAGTTGAAAAAAAACCGGTTTAACCACCTAATGTGTACTTGGTGATAGATATCACCAAAGATAATGGCCCTTATCGGCGAAGTCACGTCACTGAAAGTTAGATGTCACATTAGTAAATTTGTATTTTTGAACTCGAATGTAGCGACATATGTCACACGTGTGACAGAAATCGGTATTAAATAACGAAGTAGATGTGAAAGCCGTCACTTATACAAGCAAGACAGTCACATCAATACTGAAGGTGACACTGACAAGTTAAAAAGTAATGCGTTCTGAAAAGTAAGAATGAAAAGGCAAACATCTAAAGCGTAACTGAAAAACTTAAATAGTTATGTATTATAATTTATGCCTATACATAAATTTAATTAATTTTCAGACCAAAAATAACTACAACAAGTTTTATGGTTTTATATTTTTTTAAATTTGTTTAATAATATACACTGATTACCGAACAAAAAATTTAAAAAAAATCAAAAACAGCTGTCATAATACAAATTTCCCTGTCATTCCTAAATATCCCTGTCACTGGTACTTTTACTCTCTACAGACGACTACAGTGGTACGAAATTTTAGACTATGTGAGAATAGAGGTGTCAATTGTCTACAAGTGACGCGATTTCGCCGATAAGGGCCAAGAATAAGAAGTAGATATTTCAAAACAGAAAAGCTGTTGAAAAATAAATTTTTAGTTCTAAATCTGTTCATAGAGCGGACAGACAAGAAGGAATCGCTTAGAACATTAGATTTAAAAATACGTTATGACCGTTTTTGCAATAAAAAAAAAATTTAACATACACAAAAATCCTCAAAACTGTGGGCCCTATCGCGTATGGCAATATTATCGCCAATCGACTCATTTAAGGCGAGGCGAGGCGATTTTATGATCATGGTTGGCGATTTTTGGCGATTTTCTCGAGCAATACTGGCGATTAGCTGATAGGTATCGCCGAGGTATCATTTGATGGCCCTTATTCTGATAGTCGTATCACTTGTTATGTGATGTTAACTTACAAATATGGTATTACCGTATTCGATTTAAGTGTAAAACATCGAAAAGTGGTGAATATCACAAAATCGATTATATCACATAGAACTGTCATTTTATCGGTTTCAGGTGATTATTTAATCAGGGAAAAATATTAAAGTGAAGATGAATTTAAACAAAACGTAAGAAAAAAAATACATTCAGACTAAATTTTACTTCTTTTTATGATAATATAAACTTTTTTCACAAAAGCAAGAAAATTCCTAACAGAAAGCAGTTTAAAACTTTAGTAAATTTTATTTTTAAATCACACTTAAACGTCTCTTAAACTTTGAATAAATAAAAATATTCAAACGAATTAAACGCCAACTAACAGTGTTCACGTTTTTATTTAGAATTTCATCACACCACTTATATTATAGTATCACATGAATACTGTAATACGATTGATAAATTATTATACATAGATGAATTATACCAAAGATAATTAATAAGAAGTAGATATTCCAGAACAGAAAAGCTGTTGAAAAATAAATTTTTAGTTCTAAATCTGTTCATAGAGCGGACAGACAAGAAGGAATCGCTTAGAACATTAGAGTTAAAAAAACGTTATGACCGTTTTTGCAATAAAAAAAAAATTTAACATACACAAAAATACTCAAAACTGTAATTAGACAATTTTATATGAAAAATGAGGACGGAGTAAATGTTCATGACATCATCATACAATTTCTCATAGCTTCAAAAACTATAAAAAAAATAAAAATACTTAATTAGATAAATTTTTCATATTATCATGCATTCAATAATCAGAAAACAAATTCTAATTCATATTCCTATACAATACAATATATATTTACATACATAATGTATGTACATACAATACATATTGATATTCTATGGATGAAAAAATAAAAAATATTATACATACTAACCGATGAAACAAATTTTAAAAAAAGAAGAAAAAAAAACAAATATTAAATGAAATATGCACAGACGGTAAACAAGCATTTGTGTACATGCAAAAATATGTACATATACAGGGTGTTTCCGTTATCCAGGACCAACAGGATACCATAGATAGGGCTCATCAAGACAAACAAAAAATCGTATTGAAGGGGGGGGGGGGGGAAATCCCAACGGTTTGGCCGCTAGAGGGCGTTGAAGTTTTTTCGCACTTCATCCACTAAACACCCCATAACTTTTTGCAGGGGCACTCTAGGGTCACTTTGTATTAAGAAAAAATGTAGAAGACCCTTTGCCCTTTTCAAAGATACCATAAGTTTTCGAAAACTATGAGTTTTTTGTAAAAATTGAACATAGCAAATCGATGCAGAATCAATTAAGCCTTCTTTTTCTGAAATAAAAAATGAGGGTTAAATTAAGCCTTTTTTGAGTAAAGCAGGGTTAAACACAAAAAATGGGTAAAAATTCACAAAATTTTGATTTTAAACGACTCTAACTTTTTAACAGTTTAGAAAAGAGGAGCAAGTAAGGTATCTTTGAAAAGGGCAAAGGGTCTTCTACATTTTTTCTTAATACAAAGTGACCCTAGAGTGCCCCTGCAAAAAGTTATGGGGTGTTTAGTGGAAGAAGTGCGAAAAAACTTCAACGCCCTCTAGCGGCCAAACCGTTGGGATTTCCCCCCCCCCTCCTTCAATACGATTTTTTGTTTGTCTTGATGAGCCCTATCTATGGTATCCTGTTGGTCCTGAATAACGGAAACACCCTGTATATATGTATATACATTGTTATATATATTATATAAATATAGGTAGATATACACAAAGTTATACTGGAAACTGGTTTGATTTGGTTATACACAAAAAAAAAAAAATAACAAGAGCATGAGCGAATGGATAATAAAAAAAATCACTCGATCATCTTAAATTTTAAGTTTGAATTTCAAAGCGTTAGTTCTATTTTTGCTCGCCAGATAGGACAGACAAGATGGTTTCGTTTAGGAGCCTTTACTGAAATAGAGTGAAAATACAAATGTACTACGCGAAATATCTATTGTGTTAATCTATAATCATTGATTATACAAAAGAAAAAACTGGAACGCTAAAACAAATAATGCTTTTTACTCTCGCACCCATTTTAAAGGCAGTTAGAGCCAAAATACATTGGTTGTTATGCGCTAGTTGTAACAATTTTTTTCCTACTTGGTATAATAAGAATAGTCTAAAATAATTTTAGCTGACGGTTGTAATACACTCACGCTCGTTACAACTTGGTCGTGCCACCATCAAGTGTATTTTCAGGAGTTGTTAAAACCGGTTATAAACTCGTTTGCGACGGCCTCAGCAGTCCAAGTCTATTTTCACTCTTACTTATTTACATTCCTGATACACAAACCTCACCACTAAATTTGAATTTGAAACAAATTGTAACGATCGGTTTTCTGGTGAGATTTTATTCTGTATGGTTAATTATTCATATTTTACCATTCAATATGCTATCGTATATACTATACATACACATATACATACTTGAACAACTGACTATTCTTTCCAATGAATGCGTATTATGAGCCGTTATTAATTTTTGTATTATTTTGTTACTTCTCTTTTGTTGTTTTTGTAATGTACTTATATTGATATTTGAAGAATATTGTTTTTTGTTCCTAATAATCACAATCATGTGTCTCGATAATTTATTTAATATACTAATTGTTGGTGTACTAGTTTATTTGTTGTTGTTTTCTTTTTATAAATATAAAATAGACTATTTTATTTAAAAAAGATTATTCCAATTGAAATTAAATTAAACTGTTTTACGATAAATAAAAAAAGGACATTTTTTGGGTTCAATTTTTAAAATAACTAGTAGATTTTTTTTACTTTTTCTTAAAATTTTAAAATAAAATCAATAAAAATGTTTTGTAGTAATTTTAAAATTTTAATATAATCAAAATTCTTATAATTTTGTTTTTGATTATTGAAAATCAAGCTAAAGTTTATCATCCTGATGATATTTTTCAAAATTGTGAATTAACATATGATCAAAATTTAAATCGTGTTTATAAACTATGTAGAAATATAATAGGTACTAAGTGATACAGATGAAATATTTGGTGATCCATCTGAAAATAATGATGTACGATTTATAAATTGTAGTATGGAAACATTTCCGAAACGTTTTTCAAGATTACTTCATGCAACAAGACATTTAACAATACGTAATTGTAATTTAAAACAAATATCAAATGAATTTAGTGAAAATTTATCACATTATTTATATACATTTGATTTAAGTGGAAATCTTTTAACAGTACCTATTACCAAAATATTTATTTAAAACTCAACAAAAATTAGAAGTTTTCAAATTATCTAATAATAAAATAGAATAGGTATTTAGATTTTAGTGTATTTAATAGAAAAACTGAAATAAAAGAATTATATTTACAACAAAATCAATTAATGTCATTGAATGATGATTTGTTAAAAGATTGTGAACTTTTAGAGAAAATTGATTTAAGTGATAATCAATTAAAAACATTATCAGATAAATTTTTTGAAATTATTTGTTTTAGCGTTCCAGTTTTTTCTTTTGTATAATTCATCTATGTATAATAATTAATCAATGGTAATACCTTTTTTGAATTTAAGTGATACATATCGTGACGGTGATCAAAAAGTGATACGAATAGCAGAATAGGGGCCGATATTTTGTTGCTTTAAAAACTGCTAGTTAGTAGTTATTTTGAATTACTCATATAAAATGTGAGTTAGATGACAGAAATTTTAAATAATTTAATTTTTTATTAATTACATTTTTTACAATTTCCATATCAATTTCAATAGGATTAGTATTCTTATTTTTTCTATTGATTTTCTAATTAAATTACATATTCCTTTTTTCTTCTTCTTCTTTCTGCTTTGCATACAGAAAAATATTAAAATCAAAATACATTAAATTATATTTCTTACCTTAATTTCCTTGCTTTTTCTTTATTTATTATTATTTTATTTTTACCACTTTTTTAAATTGTATTAAAAATCACAAAAATCACAATATTGTCTTGTCTATTTAATGTTCACACAAAAAATGACAATTATTTAACCAGTTGTAACTGCGAAATTTTTCCATAGTGCAAACGTAATGGAATATAATAATATAATAATTATTATTTATAGCCACAAAATCACAAAAATTTTTCAAAATTACACACGCAAAAACTCATAAAGTAGATCAAAAATTTCAGGCAAAAACATTAATCACGAAGTGAACTCATAGTGAGTTTAAAAGTTCAGGGAAAAAAAATAATCACAAAATGAACTCATAGTGAATCCAAAAGTTAAGGGAAAAAAAGCATTCACCAAGTGAGCTCAAAGTGAATACAAAACTGTGAGATTGAATTCATATTACATTCACTTAGTGATTATTCACTAAATTGTTTATTGGGTTGCAAAAACACACATGCATACTTAAAAAACAAACCATCATCCATCCCCACCAAATTTTAAAGATAGTATCGAGAAAAGTTTTTAAAAATTATTAGTTAGGCGACTTTCATGACCGCTACTGTAAATTATAATGCACGTACATTATAAACACTAGCGATTTTCTAATTTTAAACTTGCAGCGTGCAAATATAATTATTGCAATGTTAATCAACTTAATAAGTTACGGGTGCTATTTATCTAGAAAAAATTTTTAAAAAATTGACTTAACACATATAAATAGTTTTGTCATTTTTGTAGAAATACCTACAAAAAAATCTATTTTACAGAAAAATAATTATTTTTTTCTGCACTGTGATCACACTCTCCCGGCTGCAAGGTGCTAATAAAATTTTATAGGTAGTTACATCTAATTGATCAAAATTAGTAGATTTTGATATAGGTACCTATCTAAAATACTTTACATGTGTAAAATTTTGAAATATATATATTAATAGATGAATAAAATGTACCTGTGTATTGTATTGTTGTTAATTAGGTACTTAAATTGAAAACAATACATCGTAATTCCCTTTTTCGTTAAAAAAAATATATAGGTACATAAAATAAAAACAAAAAGAAAACGGGATCTGGATTTCAGTAAAATTTCTTACAGCTTCAAAAACTATTTTAAAAAAATCAAAATAATTGGGCAAATTTTTCATATATGTAGCTTGAACCAAAAGAGATGAACTTTCGTATTGTACTAAGTACTACGTTGCACAGTGGTCCCAATGACACAAATTTTTGGCCAAAAATATAAAAATACTATATTATGTTTTTATATTGTAAGAAACTTTATTTTCTGTTCAAATTTAGTAAAATTAAAACTAATATAAATCAAAAATATGAAAATTTGAGGTATATAAGCACATATGGTGCATATACATATGTACACATTCTAGGCTTAATAATTTGAAAAATTTATACAAATCCATAAAAGTACAATAAACTTTTTTCTTTTAAAACTTCGAAACTAAATTGAAATTATTTACTTAATCTGAATCTAATTCTAATTCATCTAAAATAAATAAATTATTAACAAAATCATCTGTCATTTCAACATCGTCTTCATCTAATAATTCCTCTGATATCTCTAATTCTGCTGCAGTTGATGTCGATGCCTTCACTTTTATTTCACAAGTTAATAACTTCTGAAGGTAGTTGCATTTTGTTTCGATGTCGTAAGCGATTGTCAATGTTGATTGTAGATACGAGGGGATCTGATGTGTCAAGAGCTCTGCAAAATATATCTTGAAGATTTTGTGCACGAGAAGTTTTTCTGGCATGGAATTCTCTGTCTCTTCTATAAAATTTATTTCGCGATTCCGCTGCATCTTCTGAAAAATATCCAGCAGGTAATACAGAATTAGAAAGAATATAAGTAACAGCTATATTCTGGGGTCTACATTCTAATTTAGTCTCTAAAATTCTTTTATATGATGGGAAAATATCACAATTTCTTTTTTTACATTCCAAACGAATACTCATGTACTGCTGTTTTGTTAATCCATTATCAAGTAAAAATGAGAGCGCTTCCTCAGAATTGAATGGTATAATGTCTTTTTTCTTTGTCTCTAGTATTTTTCGAACTTTATGTGGTCGCATTGGGCTTTTATTTACTTCTTTTAATGCCACAGCAAGATCTCCTTGACCTTCTTTTCTTGCTTTCATGCTTGCTGCCTGAACCAAAACTCCAACCTCTTTGTTTTCTTTTGATACCAACGACGCTTGTCTTCTTTTAGATCTTGCCGACTGTTCTGTATATAATAATGTTGGACGTCCACGCGTAGGTGATTTTTCATCTTCTTCATTCATATTGAACGTGATTTCCAGTTCTAACCATTTTGAATAATTCTTTTCAAATCTCTGCTTAATCCGATGCGAGTTTTGCCATCTTAAAGACAAATTTTTGCAAAAAATACGTATCTTTTCTTTTACGTTATTTAAAGTTACTTCGGAAAACACGTTTTTGGGAAAATTATTTAAAACATGATTCAAAACCACATCATTTTTTTGATCTTGTATAGGTTCACTTCTCCATACATTATACAAAACAGTATGCGTGAAACGGTATTCACCTGAAAAAAATCAAATATTTCAAAAAAGTGCAAAAAGTAGCAGCTAGTAAAAGTCTAAAATTACGAACAACATCATATATTACAAATTTAAAAAATTTTCTAAGCAGCCAATTTTGGCCAATTTTTTAAAAGTCTACCTGAACAGGCTTATCATCAAATTTTTATATAATTTCTAACTCTTTAATATATTTTTGAACACTTGCAGTCTATAAAACAAAATAATTCTTATCTTCTACTCTTAAATAAAGAACATACCTGTAGTGGATGCATCCATTATATAACACTTTACTTTTATTTTATCACTTTGTAAATATCACTTAAAAAATTTTCACCTTACTTTCCAAAATTTTTGTAACAAATGATAACATATCTCACATTTTTCGACTTTCTATACTTACCTATGTCAGAAATTCAGGTAAATTACTTAGAAATGATAATTTTCTTTTTAAAGGGTGTATTTTTTATTGAAAAAAAGATATTAGGTAAAAAAAAGAAGAAGTTGAAAAAATGACTTTTGGCCAAGAATTACCTACTTTGGGACCACTGTGCGTTGGCATGCGCAGAAGAAAATATACTTACAAACATGCGTTTTTGATTTTTTGATTGTGAATTCTAAGAAACAGGTTTCTTCTTTCGTATATGTATACACAAGAAGATCACTACGACATATAAAATTGTAAAATATGCGCAATGAACCTTCAGGCTTCAATTGAAATAATTTCATCTATATTATCATGCATTCAATAATCAGAAAAATTCTAATTTATATTCCTATACAATACAATATATTTACATACATATGTATGTATGTACATATTGATAGAATATGCATTCCATAGAGGATGGATAAATAAAAAATATACTCCACAGACGGTGTAATACTCATAGTTATACATTGTATAATAAATAGGTATACACAAAGTTATATACTCGAAACTGGTTTGGTTTGGTTATACATACACAAAACACAAATACATAACAAATTAAACAAATCACTCGATCATCTTAAATTTTAAGTTTGAATTTCAAAGCGTTAGTTCTATTTTTGCTCGCCAGACAGGACAGACAAGATGGTTTCGTTTAGGAGCCTTTAATGAAATAGAGTGAAAATACAAATGTACTACGCGAAATATCTATTGTGTTAATCTATAATCATTGATATCACCTTCAAATATTCTAACCAATAGGCTGTTTCTGTAACTTGATCGAGAAATTCTCGATCAAAAATGGCGTCTTATGTTCTCGATTGATCGAATATTAGTGTTTCTGTAACTCAAAAAATTCACCAATCGAGAAATGATACAGAAACGGGCTGCAAGTCACGTCAGACGCTGATAGAAGAGAGCGAAGCTCGAAAGAGGTTACCTTGTCTATAGTATGTATCTTGTATTTCACTCTGTATTACACCGATTTATGTGAAATGAAAAGCACTAGATCAGAACCCTTAACGCATCGTAATGTTCAAATTTTCTCAGTACATATATTGGTGTAAATAATTGGTTCATAGGGGGAAGGGAAACAAAAAGGAAGATCAGTTTCAAAATACATCATGTATTTTCTAAGAGAATTTTTAAGGCCCTTTTCACCAAGAGTCATTTTTTACCAAAGTATTTGTTGAATGTTTTTTTAGTATTGCTTTTTACCTTAATATTTCAATTTTTTTAGTTTTGGATATAAAATTTAAAACAACACTAAAAATGTTGAACACCATCATTATCCTTGTAGTACTTCGTCCTTTTGGCTGGAAACTCTGACATAATATGTACATAGAATTGCCTGCAGCGGCCAAATAGTTCAGGGACTCTATTCTCGAAACCACTCGTAACTTTAAGTACATATACGTAAACTCACCATTTACGAGTGGTTTTGATGTATGGTGTATTCTCGAGATCCGCATACGTAAATATTCGAATGAAAACCATTCGTAAAGATACGAGTGCCTATTTGCATTCGTAACTATGTACGAGTACTAAGTTAATACTGTCTAAAATAAATAAATAGTTATTTAATATAATGTATTTATGTATATACTCATACTATATATTATATATTACATTAAAAAACTGTAAAAGTAAAATTATGAATTAAAAATATTATATTAATAATAAAAATAACAATTATTGATACAATCCTTTGTTTAATTTCATCCACCATACACATTTTTTTAATCTGAGTAATTTTACAAATTTCTCTTCGATATTCTCAAAATAATTATTAAATGACATACGTCATATATATTTCTTCTCTCATTATTCATTAATCCTCATCCCCCTCGTCTAAATCATCCGATACACAAACCAGTTTTTAACTTTAGAACTTTCACCATACTCGTAATCTATTCGAATAGCAAATAAATATTCGATTGATTTCAAGAATACGTCTAACATAAACAATTCGAAACAAACTACTCGTAAAGATACGTATGCGTAACTTTACGAGTGATCTCGAGAATAGAGGCCCAGATGGTTCCTCCCTACTCATACGATTTTTTGATTTTATTTCATTCGCCTAATCCCAATCCCAAACATTATAAATAATTCTATCAGACGCATTCTCAGTTTTGTCTTAATTTTTTTTTCAGAAATTTGTTTTTCAGGATGTACACACAGTTTAAAACATTCAATGTGAAATAACTTTGAGAAAGTAACTACAGTAAAAATGCACGAACTTTTTACAAAAGTTCTTTCAAATCGTGATCTATCGAAAGCTGGAGATTTATTTTCAATATCGGATTCAGAAATATTAAATGATTTGTGTGAAGTGGTGAGTAATAAAAGTAAATATAAACGTTATAACATAATTTTTCCAATTTTTGTTTTACTTATTATACTTATTGTTACAAAAATGAGTAGATAAAGCTAACTTTGTGACAAATTTAAAGCAACTATAAGGTAACTAAAAACTAAATAATGAAAACACTTTACAATTAAATTTTATATTACTTTTTTTTAATCTACTTACTTTATCTACTATTTAACTAAAACTGAATATACATACATAGGCTGAAAATAGACTAGGTACTACTGCCACCGTCGCAAACGAGTTTATAACCGGTTTTAACAACTGCTGAAAATACACCTTATGGTGGCACGACCAAGTTGTAACGAGCGTGAGTGTATTACAACCGTCAGCTAAAATTATTTTAGACTATTCTTATTATACCAAGTAGGAAAAAAATTGTTTCAACTAGCGCATTAGTACCTAATGTATTTTCACCCATATAATGTATTATATGTACATATATACAAAATTATTCGTCATCGTCAAAAATGTGCCAAGTGATACATCTTGAGGAGCAAGAAAAAAATTGTATGGGAGGGGGAAGATTTTAATCTAAACAGCTTAGTTGCTAGAGTGCGACATATTATACAGGCTAACTAAACCATACAATATTTGTATGTGCCTCTGAACCACTTAGATTTTGAAATGCTCTAAAATAACAAGCATGAAGTTATTTCCTATTGAGGCTTCGTCAAGTACTTGCCTGTGATGTACCGAATCTCTGTGCAAGATCCCTCCCTTACAGCCTGCAACGGTATCGACTGCAAGAACAGTTCTTTCAGAATCACTAGCGCCACCAATAGTAGAGCCTACTATGTAGTATTGGAACTTGAAAGGAGTAGCATTCGTCGTAGTGGACCCTGCTTCCTCCACCTCAGTACATATTTTGAGGCCACTGACGATACACAGTCAAGTATCCTCTTCCCCGTGCCTTTCGGCACTCCCAGTCTCGACTCCTGCCGACATTTTTCTAGATATCCATGCCGTATTTGCTTTTTCTTCTACTATCACATTTTCCAGAGTTCTTTTGGTTTTTCGCCGTCATAGCAGCGTCAAGGCTGATTCAACCGGAAATGTTTCTATTTTCGTCGTCTTAATTCCAGCTACTTAAAAATTCACACCATGATCTGCCAAGTGCGCCTACATATTACATTCAAGAAGATACACGGTATTCGGTTTTGTATTTGTAATCTTAAAGTTCTAGTGCCCACCTTAAAATTCTGGGATATAAATGCTTTTTATTCAAATTCAATGTTAAGGATTGACAGTCCGTTAGAATTTTGAACTTTGATATGTATACATACCTAAAACACACATATGTATGTATATATATAGCTTATCCGAAAATTCTCTCATTTTCTGCTAATTTTTTGATTTTTTGATAGGAAATCATTCAGTCGCCCAATCCTCGTTCGGAAGGGCCGTTCTCTCATTTTTTTCATTCCCTGACCTTGATCTCAACTAAAATGTACATGTCATGTGTAAATTAGCTTACTTAATTCCACCTAATTTTCTGTTCATCTGGTAGAGTTAGGCAGTAAAATTATACTATATGTATCTTCGTATTTTTCTTACAATTATCTGCAAAACATCTTCATAATATTTTATAATTTTTATTTGTAGTTCAAGTATTTTAAAGTATTCTAAATGCTCCAATGTTTCTGGCTTGTTACAGCTTTTGGAAATAGAACAGATTATATCACTACCGGATTATTTGGAAAATAATAATGATCAGTCAGTTGTCGAAATATGTATAACACGAATTCTATCATGTATTCGTGAAACAAAAACAGCAGTAACATATTGCTCAGCTTTAGTAAAACTCCTAGAAAGTTGTCTTCAGTACAATTTACAGCCAAAAGGAACCAATCATGAAGACCCGCCGCATGCTAAAATTTCAACAGACATAATATCGAGCATATTTCTGGTATGTATAACAATTATATAGCTGAGTTTAAAATTGGGGTTAAATTTTATCTCGTAGCACTTATGTACGTCTAGTGACGAATATTGTCAAGTGATACGATATTATTTTTAGAAAATATGCAAACTGTATAGTTTTGCCCTAGTTTGTTCTACATAATTTTGTATACAATTTTTCTATAGGAGGTTTTAATTTGCATATCTCTGCTCTGTTAACTCTACCCAACATTTCTCACATTGACTCCGTCATGGCGTCATATACCTACTACCCAAATGTGTAATAGTTCGGCCAGTTGGTTTTATTTAAATTATGTATTTTTATATTTTTAGGCCTTATAACTTCTCAACGGTCAGAGGTACAGAGGCACCTAAGATGTTGATAGAAAGACACAGGAGTCCTCTACAATTTTGCAAAAGGATAAACCAGCCTAGCGTGCCCCTGTAAAGTTATAGAGTAAAACAAGGAAAAAGTGTCAAATATCTTTTCCCCCCTCTAACTCCGTAACAGTTAAGATTGCCCACCCCCACCATACAATTTTTTGTTTGTCTCGTCGAGGCCTATCCGTACGGACCTAAACTGAATTACCCTGTTTTATAGTCGCCTATTCTTTCCCACAATAAAGGTAGGCAAACTATTATGCACCGTTTACGTTTTTTGTTTTTATTTTTTTAAATTATTATTATTGAAAATATGTATTATTTTTGTTTTATTATTTAAAAAATAAACATAATGAATTTTAAATGAAAAACAATTTTTTCTTAAAAAAATCAACACAAAATAGAGAAAACTGTAGGTATTCTTACATTCTTACCATTATTATAAGAAAGAATAGGCCGACTGTAATACAGGGTGATTCAGTTTAGGTTCGACCCGGAAACCTCATTTCTATTTCCACTTTCTTATGTAATAAGTATATCTCGCAGTGTATTATAAGTTTTGTCCTTTTATAGATTTTGCTTTAATTTTTTATTTGAATATACTTACTTTCTTAAAAATAATAAAATAATTATATTACTACATAAGTATATTACTATATGTATTATTGTTTGTTTCTTCTTTAAAATAGAATTATGATAAAAAAGAAGTTATGAGGATTGCTCTTCCTGTTGCCGTTAAATTTCTGGGAAAAGGAAATAAAGAATTATCAATAAATTTAGCCAGT
Organism: Bombylius major; assembly: GCA_932526495.1. Taxonomy (NCBI): domain Eukaryota; kingdom Metazoa; phylum Arthropoda; class Insecta; order Diptera; family Bombyliidae; genus Bombylius; species Bombylius major. The sequence continues at coordinate 23,225,610 of OW052043.1, forward strand.
TACTTATCGCTAGCAGCAATTGATTATGCATATTTACTAAGCCCATATATTGACCCAATTTTAACGTCAATATTAGCAGGTAAATAATGTACATAAAAATTTGGTATCAATAATTTTAGTATTAATTATAGAAAATGAATATTTAGCTATTTTTCTAAAAGTAATTTTAACATAATATGAGATGCTTAAGAAGGACGTCTTTCAGTTTTAGTACTAAATCATTTTCTCTAAACCCCGTTGTCCTATATTCTTCTTAAAATTTTTTTCTCCAATACTTCAAGCGCATTTTCGTCTGCTTATTTGTAAATGTCCCTACACTAATATGTTACTACAGAAAGAAGAAGAAAAAACGTTTTGAAGGGCTGTCTTATGCTTATTTCCCACTATTTTGGCATTTGCTTACACTGCCGTACCTCATTGAAAATTATGTATGAAAACTTTATTAATCTTAATCTACCTCCACCGTTCCTGATTGTTTCTGATGTGTTTCCATTTTCTGTGCTCTTTTAACTTTTACGAGAAAAGTTACCAAGTGCAATCAAAATTTCTTTTATTATATATGCATATATGTGAGTATGTAACATATTTTCTTCTTCCAGACGGTAGTACGAGACTCAGCATGACAGTAAAGTGTCTACCAGGGTACGAAAATCTGCAGTAAGAGGGCTAAAGAGATGGTGCTTATGTTAATTGAAAGGACAAAGAGTTCCCTTCTGTTATATGTGCCTATCCTTGCTATATAATAAGCGAAAACGAAAATACAGGGTGTTTTACAAAAAAAGTCGCAAAAATCTTAAGCCCCCCCGTACCCCTGAAACCGTTTAGATCATTTTGCCCCCCACCTATACGACTTTTTGCTTGTATCGGTGAGACCTATCTGTGGTTTCATTTAACACCTTTAACCAGACACTCTGTAGATACCAATACTGCAGGTACTAATACTGTAGATACCAATACTGTAGAAACTGATACTACATGTCTGTCTCCCATATATTGTACATAAAATTCAAACAGTTTATTAGACCAAAAAATTATCAAAGATTAAATTTTATCTTTCACAACTAAGAAATATAAAAATCATAATTACAACTCACCACTGTTTGAGGATATCTGATCCAAGAGTGTTTCTTAATTTTTTACAAAACCTCTTGCTTTTTTATTTATCTAAAATAACTTAAACAACGTGGCGTGACAGGTGATATTAAACTATATTAATAGCATAATAATTGTCTTTTTTTTCTTTTTTTTTTTTTTCACTACAAAAAATAGGAAATTATGGTCTTTGTCGAATTTTACCGCAAATCTATGAAGTAGCGCCAGATGAATTAGTACCGCACACTATGGTTCTAGTGCGTTTATTTTCGCGATGTGATTTGCAAGCAAAACTTGCTTTACTTCAACTTTTTACATTGATTGCACAAAAAAAGCCATCGGTTTGTATACAGGGTGTTTCACAGTTCGTGTGCCAAACTGAAATGGGTGGTAGATCTCGGCGAGAAATGAAAAAAATCGTATGGGAGGGGAGGGTCTATTCTCAATGGTTACCGAGATATTCAAGGTCAAACAAAATTTTTTTCGACGAGTAACCAGTTCCACTTTTTGCAACATATTTCAGCGCTCGTGCAATATAGGGAGCTAAATGAAATTTATTTCCATAGGGAACCTTCAGACCTTTCAGAAAATGTCTTTTATAAAGTTTTATGTTTAATACTTGAGAAGTTATTGTAGCTCAAAGTCAAAAAATTTTGAAAAAAAATCGTCATTTTTATGTTCTTGTGAAAAAAAAAACAAAAAAACAAAAGACAAACTGAGTAATTCTTCACAAGAACAATTTTAACCGATTTTGAAAAAAATGCTCTTGAACTATGCTCAATAACTTTTGAACGAATGAAGATAATGCAATAAAATACAAACAATATTAGAGTAGATAAAATAGGCTTTTGTTTAAGTTAAAAAATTAAAAAAATAATAAGGGAAATTTTCGAGATATTTGACCTTGAACATAAAAATGAAGATTTTTTTCAAAATTTTTTGACTTTGAGCTACAATAACTTCTCAAGTATTAAACATAAAACTTTATAAAAGACATTTTCTGAAAGGTCTGAAGGTTCCCTATGGAAATAAATTTCATTTAGCTCCCTATATTGCACGAGCGCTGAAATATGTTGCAAAAAGTGGAACTGGTTACTCGTCGAAAAAAATTTTGTTTGACCTTGAATATCTCGGTAACCATTGAGAATAGACCCCCCCCCCCCTCCCATACGATTTTTTTCATTTCTCGCCGAGATCTACCACCCATTTCAGTTTGGCACACGAACTGTGAAACACCCTGTATAATTAACAATAAAGAAATAAATTATAAAAAGTATTTTTCCCATATATGTGTATTTTTTTCTAGGTATTAGAACCTCATGTGGATCAATTGTGTGAATTCTTAGCGGATCCTCTAACTGTTTCTGCAGTTATGACTGTTCTATTACGGTTAGTTGAACACAGGCCAAATTTAATTGTGGAGCATATAAATAAAATAAAATCAATTGCTAATGCAGATACTTCAAAGGTTCTTTTAAGTGCACAAATTTTAGCAGCAGCTGGAAAAATAAGCAAGGTAATATGTAAAAAGTTTTTAAGAATGTAATGTATTTTTATATTATATTCAATATAATAATTATTTTTCAATAAAAAACGAACAAATCAATCAAACACAAATAATTCTAGTAATTTTGGGAATTTTTACCCTAAATATTTCTACTACCAATGAGTAGAAGGCGTTTTATTATATTACGACCTCATTATGAATAGGCTTTTAAATTAACGTAATGAAAAAATTTTCATTACCAAATCGTCAGTTCAGTGGTAAAAATACTTGTAAATTAATATTCAAAAAAGATTTCATAGTAGCAAAACTAAAGGTAATATTAAAGCAAGATAATTTGAGAACAAAATATTTTAGAAACTCTTGAAAAAATTTTCAATGAAGAAAATAAAAATTCTTTAAGTATTTGTAGTTAGGGTTGGACTTTTTCCAAAAAGTATCGAGTATAAGTATTTTGATGAGTACTTTTGAAAAGTAGCGATACTACTTGGTATCGACCGAAGTATCGAGTATGAGTACAAAAGTACTCATGAGTACTAGAAATCGAACCTAACAAGGGCAAACCTACAAAACGAGCAAAAAAAAAAAAAAACCTCGCGTTGTCCCGAAAAACGCCATATCAGTACGTGGATAAGGGTGCTGCCTGTTCTGAGTATATACTTATAAAAAAATATCTAATACCTAGTAAGTATCGCAAAAAAGTATCGAGTACAAAAGTATCGAGTGAATGTATTCGATACCAAGTACTACTCGAGTACTTTAGTCCAACCCTATTTGTAGTGGATATATGGACAAGTTGTTAAATAAATCTATATTGGTTCCATTAGACAATAAGATTAAAACATTGTTTTTTAAATGTAGGCTATATTTTCGTATAAGAAAATTAAATAGATCATTAACTTATAATTTTTCAAAAAATAAAAAAATAAGAAAAACTTGTACATAATTTAACATTGTATTTTATTTTTATTTCCACGTAAAATGGTTATTATCTACAAATTTGTTTTCCAAATGTCGTTTTCAAATATTTCAACTAAATGACGTCATATCACGAGAGAAGAGAGCGATGCCCGTCAGAACATACCTTATTGTGTTCTCAAATTATCTTGATATTAAAGCTTGAATTGAATTTAATGCAATTTTCCTGTTTTTGTACTTAAGTTTTACCTTTTAAGTGCGTTTCAAAATAAAATAAAAAACGAAATAATAATAATATAGATAAAATAATATAAGTTGAGGTTTTTTTCGCGTATGTTTTACATGTCGTAATGATACCTATATACCTATACGAAAGAAGAAATCTGTTTCTTAGAATTCCTTTTATTACTTTAACTATGGCTATAACAGATAAAAGAAAGTTCGTAGCCTAACAATGAAACAACATGAATTAATAATACACATTTATTCTTCAGTATATTCATATGTAGTACATAATATATAATATAGTACATATTATTGATCAGTTTTATTTCAGGATAAAGCACAGTATGCCTTGGATTTTATACTTGAATATTTGCCGCATCTTGATCGAACATCACAAACAATACTACTGCAGGAAACAACCAAGTTATGCTCATCATATCCAGTGTTATTTACAGATAAAGTATTGGCGTGTGTACGACAAAAAAATGTACTGAGGTATTTTGTTTTTTAGTACATAAAAATAATATTGCCTTTACACCTTTTCTTATCTAGAGCTATTCAGATGGCACAATGAAAGCATATTTCTTTAAAAAATTAAGTTTTTTGATTCTATTCTATTCTTAAAAGCTTTCCTATCTTTGCTTTAAAAATTTTACTGAAAACATTATAATACAAAGCTTGCACCATCTGTATAGATATTACCGTCTGTGGTTATATCATATACGCAAAAAGTATATATATAACAGAGATGCGAAAAGGAAATGAAACAAAACCGTAAACAGGCCCTGTGCGGGCAGAGAAGGAGGTATCACATTTGTCTTTTTTATGAAAAAGAAAAAGCTTTCAATAGTTAATTTTGTTTTACGTTATGTTCTGAAGATTGAATGGACACACGCAAGCGAAAACAGCTGTTTTACATTATTTGTGTATTTCTATTCTATATACACAAAAAGCATTAAAATATATTATATATGTTCTCCCTTACCCTTTTCGAGATTTTTAATGTACATATATTGCTTTATGATCATTATGAAAAAATAAGAAAAAACAAAATCATTGTAAATGAAACTATACATATATGTTGTTATACATATTATATGTATACATTATGCTTTAAACAAATGATTTTAGTTGTTGTGTTGTGCTAAATTAAAGCTCTTTATAACAAAAATTTTAAAATTTTCATTCAAAATTATCTTTTTATATTATCAAATTTTACTGACCAACGAAAAATATTATAATTCTAAATTCATTTAATAATTCCACAAAATTAAATATCAATGTAAAACAGATTTGTAGAGGTAGGTCAAGAATAGGATCGAAATAAGCAAACAAAAATAAAAAATGCTTGAAAAAAGAAAAATAACATAAAAGCAAAAAAAAAATCAAGCCAAAAAAATACCAACAACAAATATCATTTACTTCAGCTTGCTGCAAAAAAATGACACAGAACTATAAAGAAAAAAAACACAACAACTAAAATCATTTGTTCTAAGCAAAGCATAATGTATACATATAATATGTATAACAACATATAAATATGTATAGTTTCATTTACAATGGTTTTGTTTTTTTTTATTTTTTCATATATTGATCATAAAGCAAAGCAATTTACAAACACATTCATCAATCCTTATTCATTCTATTCAATTCGACAGAGCTTCAGACCAGAGCTTTCTCAGACCAGTTTTTAAGCTTTCTCAGATAAATTTTTATAAAAATGTAAAAACTATGAATTTTGACGTTCCTCGTGAAGGAATCTCTTTAATACTTGATACTTTTTGCGTACATACTAATAAAATATTATTAAAATGTAAACAACGTAGAACAAAATTGTCTGCCTAGTTTTTTTAGATTAACAAGATTTGAGCTAGGACCTTGGATCTTCACTAATTCTTCCATTGGAGGGTTCTGCCTATACACCCCAATTTTCAAAGTCCTAGCTCAACATCGGTAAAACAAAATATCCTTTTTTTGCAAAAACACAAAATTAGCCGTGCGTATACAAATGTATTCCATACATTTTAATGGAAATTTTAAATTTTTTTTTCAAATAGTGATGTCTCAGCATCCTGTGGACCAAAAACCGTAATTCTTTGACCTAATTATTTGCTGGTGTCTTCTTTGATAATTCCGTGCAAATTTTTTGTACTACATATGTTTACTTTTCGAGATAAAGTGGAAAACAAGGTAAAGAGACGAAAAATTCTCATACATTTTGAAGACCAAAAATAAATTTCAACTTCAAAGATCTGTATCTCAGCATCTTGTAAACTAAAAACTAATATTTTTATACTAAAACATTTTTCAAAGTGTTTTCTACAGTATTGTCTTTTAAAGTATTGGTCTAATTATTTTAGTTTTCAAGATAAAATACAAAACATACATTGTCTACATTCATAAGGGCAAACATCCAGTATTGACTTTAAAGATCTATATCTCAGTATTCTCTGAGCCAAAACTAATACTTTTGGATTAGAGTATTTGTTGAAGTGTTGCTTAAAAGTTATTCTGTGCAGTAAATCTGTAAGTGCCATAGTTTTCAACCACAAGGACAAAATACGCGAAAAACCATTAAGACGTTCAACATTTTTAACCTTATTTTCCATTTTATTTCGGAACCTAGAAAAAATATGAAACTGCAATAGCAACAACATTAAAGAGAACATTTTAATAAAGATTTTAATATAAAAATAATAGTTTTTGGTTCATGGGATGCTGAGATCCAGACCTTCAAAGTCAACTTTAGGTCTTAATTATGGTCGAATTTGTTAATCTATGAAAATTTAACGTTTTTTACCCTATTTACTATCACTTTATCTCAAAAAATTAAAAATAATACAAGAAAAATGTACAGGACAGTTTTAAAGAAGACACTTCAATAAATATTAGCGTCAAAGTATTACGATTTTAGTCCGCGAGAAGCTGAGATATCGTCTTTTGAATAAAAAAATTCAAAATTTCCATATAAAATGTATTGTATACATTTGTATACTCAAATTTGTGTCTTTTCATGTTTTTTACGTATTGCGTTCTTTTCGTCAAAAACTGTAATAGTTACAGAATAACGGTGGAAGACAATTTTTTTCCTACGTTGCGAGATGTAAATTCAAATTTGTTTGCACATCATTTATCCAATGTTTATGCGATTTACGTCTTTAATTTTCGCTTTAAAAACGGCTTTTCAATATTCAACGGCCTTATTTATCAACGTCGAGCCGAAACTACTAAAGCTATAAACATGAAATTTAAGATTAAGATAAGTTAAGATTCGATAAGAAGCGGTTTTCCGAAATTCACCTTCTTAGCTTGTTTAAATTGGTGTTCAAAATTTGTATGAAGAAGTATTATGAAATGGTCCCATTGTTTGAAAGTTTGTTGAAATCTAGAAATACTATAGGCTAGAAATAACTACATACATCCGTAGTACGGTCCATAAGTTCTTAGCCTCGCATATTAAAAGCGGGTATTCCCGAAACTCCTTTATGCATGAGTTAGAGACAAGTTTCAACATATTGAGATAATCAGTTTATTTGTGAGAGTAGTGAAAAGACGTTATAGTTAAGCAATTTCTAAGTGCAGTTCAAAAACAGCGACGTTCTAAATGCTATGAGGAGTTTTTGAAACTTTATTGTACAGACCCAAAGAGAGTTATTGAATCGATTGTGACGGGAGATGAAACTATGGTTCTTTATTATGATCCGACGTCTAAAAGGGACTCAATGGAGTAGCATCGTAAGGGAGAACGTGCACCAAAAAATGCGGAAGCGGGAAGACACCCAAAGCACAAAAAAAGTTATGGCTACGGTATTTTGGGACTGCAAGGGAACATATTATTCTGATTTAGTTACGTCAAATAATTGCTGAAAAAGACGAGGAAAACTCAGCCGAGGTGTTCGTTTGCTTCACGAAAATGCTCAGGTCCAGTTCATATAGCTGCGTTTTGCGTAGAATTGGATCATCTTCCACACAGCCTTGACCTAGCTCCATCAGATTATTTTCTGTTTTAAAAATTGAAGTCGGCAGATGAAATTAAACAAGCTGTCCACGACCATTATTTTTGATTCTAAAGATTCAGGGTTTTTTTCTCATGTAGCGTCATAGAGACTATAGAAATAAAGGGAGACTATTGAAAAATAATAACACTTATTTTTTATTTTGACATTTCTTTCTATATTGGGCTAAAAACTTATACACCGTACTACGTACATATATTGTATTTTTTCGGGAATCAACTCCTACTCTTACAAGGAGGGTACAAAATTTGTATGCAGACAAACCATTAAAAGATCCCATTCACTTGAAACAGGATACAATTCAAAGAATACTGAGATGCTGTTTTAAATAGGGGATGAAAATTATCCAACACTTAAAGGTAAGGTCACCTTCAGATTTGGCTGCAGTAGTTATATCCCACAATTATTGAAATCCTATTAAAAGCATTTGAAGGAGATGATGTCTGTCGATTTCGTAGTTACGAAATGTAGTAGTGGGGTAGTTACCCCACCGAATTTCTTCTCACTTTAAATCCTTTCGGTTTTTCAGCGAACAAAAATTACCTTAAGGATCGAAATACCAGTTATGTCGTTCCGAAATCTGAATCCTCCGCAATTGTGCAATGGGACTAGACTTTAGCTCTCAACGAAACTGCTATGGTTTAAATGGAGACGGTTTTCATCCGAAGAATACTGTTAATCCAATCAGAATAATCCTTTAACTTGAAAAAAAACCCAGTTTTCCTTCAAGGTGTTTTTTGTCTTATATATTAGTATCATAATTTTAATTTCGACATTTATCTAGTTTTCAGCATTAAAACTATAATTACTTTTATTATTTTTATTATTGTCATTATTATTGTTATTATTTTTTTTCTTTACTATCATAATATTAATTTGAAACAAATAAATCTAGCAAACCACAATCATTTAATCAACCAGTTAATGAAAGTGCAACTGAAAAGACGTCTGGTGGTGTAACCGTTGTGAAACTAAATTCTCCAGTCGTTAGCGCTGCACTAGGATCAATGGCGCCAACGATAACGGGCTTACGATCAATTCCAAATCAGAATCCAAATAATTATACAATGACAGCAAATGTTGGAAATGTTAACGGTAGAAATAATGTAGTTACAATTCATACATCAGGTATGACTTCAACTTCGTTGAACACAAATTATAACAATACGGGTGTAGTTAACGCTGGTACTGTGGTAGTGCCTCCTACACCTCCACATATGGGGTACACAAGACGAGTTAAATTAGGAGATTCAAGAAGTACAGGAAAGCTTCACCCTGCAAATGCTACACTTAGAAGTATAATAACTTTTGAATAATTGTTAAAGAATTGCAAATAACTTTTAGATATTAAAGGTGGATCTGCTGGAGGCCTTTATAAAAGTATGACACGTTTAAGTTCATCTCAGCAGATTAGTCAAAATGGTTCAAGTTTTATGAGTGCAAATAATTTCAACATTCCTATAGGTCCTACAACATATATAACTTCCACAAATCCACTTGGTGGTGATGTTATTATTACGGGCCCTAATAAATGGAGCGTACCATTAGCAAAGATAACATCAGGCGGAGTAACTGTAACGACATCACCAACAAAAATTCGTCCTTATTCTCAAGGTCCTTCATCACTAATGGAATCAACAAGCGCTTTAGGAAAATTTAGTAGTGATGTTCTTAGTCAATCATCTAATTCCATAATCATGCAACAGAATAGCATTCCATTAGACCAAGGCTCATCTACATCACCTTTTCTTAATACAACTATTCAAAAATCAGTTATGACACTACCAATAAACTCATCTACTACACAGGTAAATTTCCTACCTGAATGAAGAAAAAACTTCTTTTCAAATTTAAAGCCTAATAAAGAATTTTCATTTTGAAACAGAATGATAACTATGAAGTAGTTATATCAGGGCCAATGATGATAACGTCTTTAGATGCAAATAATAGTGATAATAGAAGTGTAACACTGCTCAATACCAACAATAGCATAATAAATCAAAGAATGAGCACTTTTGAACCATATCAAATAATGCGTGATCCTGTACAACAATTTTGTGAAAAAAATTTTCAATCAATTAAAACATATATGGATCAGGTTTCACAGCACCTTCCACCACCTATACGCTGTGGAATTGAAGGTATGTAAATAAACTGAATATTAAATGAAAATTTTGACAAAGCTTCACATTTTGAATACAAACAGCAAATTGCAAACAAAATAACTGAGTTACTCAGGATAATCTTTGGTGTATATGTCCTTCAATTACATTAAAAATTCTTCATTACAGAGACATCCACAACTTTAAAGCATTCCTTAATGCGAAATGTACATTGCTTTTGTTTTTCTTAAATGTTTTCGTAAATGATGTAGCTCACGAGAATGCCAATAATAATAATAATAATAATGATAACGAACTTTTATCTTTATCGCATTATCTACTTATTTTTAAAGTAAAGATGTAAAGATAACTTGATAGAACTTGAATTATGACACTGCAACCGAGAACTTATCTTTTACGTGGGGAATGTTTTGAACTTTTGCATGTCCGCAATTGTTTCTTCGATGTAAATCCATTATTTTGTAATGTAGTAAAATTAATATCTTGCAGATTTGTATCGGTGTTTAGGACAGTTTGAACTAAGCTCGTAAATTGTAGATTTAATTGAATTTCTTTTTGTAGCATTTTCAAATAGGTTTTCTAAAACAGTACAACTTCTTTTGTATCCGTATCCGTAGTTCTGTTTAACTTAATTACTAAACTATGTCCTATGGCATAGTACAAAGAAGACAAGTAGAATTACTTCTGCATAACTGTAAAAAAAAAATTACATCCAATCATAATGAAGAACCTTATCAGAAATATAAAAAAAAAAAACTTCCTATAAGACGGAAAAAGACATGTAGTATGTACCTTAAAAATTTACATGATTTTATATGGAAAGAAAAACATATCTTTCTTCTTCATTTCTAAGAAAAAAAAAACTAAATTTCTACACAATTACATTGAAACTTCTTCAGTTATATCAATGTATGTGTATCACAATATTTTACATAACTTTACCCAGTATGCAATTTGGAAGATAATCTTCCGGAAGAAAGGAAAGCGATATCTTCCACGCGAAATTTTTATCGTCTTTTTCTCGTATTTCTATTGCTGACGCGATATCATATGGACGAAAAGAAGGCGATAAGAATTCAATTCGTTTTGCTGATATTAAGAAGAAAAAGAAGATATGTATCTTCCTTCTATCTTCCTTCAGATAAAAAAGCAATAATGTAGTATCGCAGGTATGTTAGAAAGACGATAAATGTTACTGTCTTATCTTCTTGACGATAAAAGGACGATGAATATATCTTCCTTTTCTCTTCAGAACGACAAGTAAGGGATAACGTGCTATATATAGGCACTTAATATTTTTTAAAAATAATATAAAATTAAAAATTTGGTTATTTCGTTTTAGATTGTTGAAGTTTAAAGTAATTATAATTTATAGTGCAAAGTGTTTTTTTAAGTGTGTTTTTTAAAAAGTGAAATTTAAAATTAAAAAACTTTTACCATTTTAAAACGAGATAAATATGAATTCAAGGTAAGTGGAATATTATATGTTTGTTTATATTATAAAAAAATATTATTTAATAGAATAAAACGTAATTTTTTTTTTTAAAAATTTGTCCGTTACATAGGAAAATGGCATCCTCTTCATGTCATAGGATATATTTCGAAGAGAACAGACAGCGACAGGATGACCAGCTAGTTCGTGAAACACAAAGTTAGGTCCTTACCTACAATGAGAATGATTTCTTTTAAAATAATTCCGGTTTGTATAATTATTATTATTATTGTTTAATAATGAAAATATGTTTTTAAATATCAATTATATCTCACAGCTAAAAGACCAATCTCATCCACCAATCCAGCGCCTCCCTCACTGTGATGCCAGTATCAACAATATATATTTTTCTTGTTTTTTTTTTCTATTATTAAGTATGTATACTTATTATTATTAATATTAGTTTTCTAAGTTTAAAAATAAAATTCATAAATTTAATTTTCAAATTTCTTGTTTTTCTTCAATTAATCCTTTCGTATATGAAAAAAATTTCTTGTAATTGAAATACAGAATTCCTCTCGTACTAGCGATAAGAATGCGAATCGTCTTGGGGATAAGAATACGTAACTCCTCCGCGATACTTTTTCAATTCGTCTTTTTATCTTCCTAGCGATTCGCATTCCTATCTTCTACTCGTATCTTCTAATTATCTTCTTGGCGTTTCGCCGACGATAACCATCTGCTTACGATGGGCGTAACGTCCGCGAGAAGAATACGATATCGCAGAAGATAGAGATATCTTCCTAGGCGAAACGTATTCCAATCGCGGAAGATAGGAATTGTTTACTGGGTATATTCTCGCCTACGCATGTTTTACGCATACACGTAAAAAATGAGAATAAAAAATGACTTCTTCAGTTGCCTATCTGTATTGGTTCTATACTTTTTATAAGGCAAAGCGTAGTAATATTGAATCACTAGTATTTATTTTGTTTGTTATTATTTGTAAGGGGATAGTGAAGGAAATGTAATAGATACATATTGTTGAGTTTAAGTAAAAAGGTAATTAATAAATTATAATTTAAATGAATTTCCAGTAAATTTCCATATACTGTGTTTGAAATTAGGTTTTTGCTTCCATTTTACCCAATATGGCAATAAGAGTATGGTTTACTCTATATATTGAATAACTACGTATACAGAAAATTGAAATTTTTTATCTTTGTTGTTCCCTAATGATTTATCTTTTGGACTATTTCTAGCAAAATACACTTGCATACATTGAAGTTTTTCAAAATTTCTTATCAAATTTTGTATGGAAAATTGAAATGTGATTTTGCTATTCTTCTTTATGCTATGCCTATGGGGAGCAATTAAAATCGATTTACCTGCTTGATAACGTGTTGATTAGCAGCATTCAGAAGCTTTCCTATTAGAAGTCTGTTCTGTCTCTGATATGCTAATTAGTAATTAGCTATTTTGGTCATTGTACGAGTTTATGCCTGCTCCGAATTTAATACGGATTTTGGTTTACTCCCAATTTTTTGTGGTATAAACTCGATAATTCGGATTTTGGCTTAAGCCCAATTTATTTCGGTTTAATCCCAATTTTTTTATATGTATGTGTGAGGTAAAATGCAATATGGCGGATTCTAATTTTTATGGTGAAAGTGAAGCTGTCACGTTCTTCTTCTATTTTTTATGTGGAAGAAGAATAATATGTATACTATAAGTGTATAAAAATATGAACGTTTGCATGTACTTTTTTAATCCCAATTTTACCGTTTATACGCTACTCCCAATTTAATCCAAAATTCGAATTATTTTTTCACCGTATAAACTGTTAAATTGTGACCCTTATTCTGAGATGCGAATCACTTGTAACGCGAAAGCAAATTCACATGTATAATTCATCACTGATATCGAACCAAAAATCAACACATCATTTTCAAATTAAAATTTGTTTTAAATAATTATAATTAAATTTAAATAAACAAACAAAAATACTTTTTTTAATTCTGCATATCACTTTTTTTTTCAAATTAATTAAACGTTAAATGAGAGTGTTACCGTTTGTAATTACAATCCTATCACTTCATAGTCTCATCTTAGGCTGCCTCTCCACCAGACTTAAATTTATATCTATGTCGTAGCTTAAATCGTGATTTATAATATTTCTAGTGTTTTAATGCTGAGAATTTCATGTCTCTCTGACATTTCATTGTTGTGTGAATTCTTAGAGAGAAAAAACATTAAAAATAATTAAAATTTTTTTAAATTCACACTAATTTGTATTATCTCTGTTTTAAAATCATTTTTTTTTAAACATTTTCACTCTATTAGCTCTATATCCATTATCTCACATAATATGGCACATAAAAATTCAATTTCCGCCATATTTGATTTTCATTCACTCTGATTTTTTTCTAGACATTTATGTCCAGATTTAAGTCATATATTTATGTCTGCTGATTTTTTCTTCAAGCCAACTTCATATGTAAAAAAATAAATCACGATTTAACTTAAGACATATGTATATGTAAGTCTGGTGGAAAGCCTCACTTATCACGAGAATCTCAGAGTGCCATGCTTGAATAGAAGTGATCATAACATTCGCTTCCCATCACAGAATAAGCACCTGTGTTGAGGAGAAAAGAGGTTAAACTAATTTAGCTGGTCTATACATGTACATATATAAGACATATGCTGAGCATCAAGTCTTTTGCCCACTTTGATTATGTAGGTTACTATCGTCTTGTTTCATGTTTTTTTTCATTGCGCCTAAACTTTTATTAAAGCTCATTAAACAATTGAATAATTTTTTTTTCCACAGAAAAACGCACAAAAAAAGTTGCAAAACTCCACTTTGCCTGTCAAGTACGTGGTCCACATTGTCTTTACTCTAAAACGTGTTTTACAATGCGTACAAGAAATCCTAAAACATGGATTCATCTAATGTTTCTTGATTTTCAAGTTAGAAACTATGTATGTAACGATTTTTTTGTTGAAACTTTTTTTTGAAAGAGCAAAATCTGTAAAATATAATTTACATTTTAGGTTAAGGAAAAATGTGTACTAAGTACAAGAGAAGCTGGAATTAGTAACTTGAAGAATATATGGCAAATACTTAAATGTGAAAGTAAGACCTTCACTGAACTTGTAACTAGTCATTTTCCATCTGAAAAGGTAAATATTGTTCAACTGTTTTTTAATTATGTTTCAATTTTTGGTCAGTTTAAACATTTATATTCATGCATTTTGAGTTAAAACTATGTTGTCTGTAAAGCATAGTATTGTGATCAAGCGGAATTCAGTTTCATATTTGAAATATGTACATGTAAAAAAAGTGACTGAATTCCGTCAAGACATTTTTCCGTTAACTTTTTGTTTTGTAGTAGGTACTGAGTTCGAGACGGAAAATAAATTTAAATTGTCTTTGCTAACATTTCTAAAATCGTTCAAAAGACGCCCCGACGATAAGTCTCCACTAATTTTCTGTTACTATTGAAACAAAATAAATTTACAGGCAAATTTAAAAATTTAAAATTACCGTTTGCTTCATTATTTTTGAAAAATTTATTGTGATTTTATTTGAGATTATACCGTTATTGTAGCAGCAGCAATTTCGTGAGGTTTTTTAAATCCGCAAACTGAAAAAAAACCAAGATATATTCAGTAAAATATCAATACCCGTCTTTATAAATACAACTTACATCTCTTGCAAATCTTAGCGTTTCTGTTCTACAGATTTATTTATTCTCACTGAACGTTTTTTCTTTTTTTTCTCCTCTAATTTCTCAATATATGCTTAAGCTGCGCATACTATAAATAATTTTTCTGAATTATTACTCATTTCAGTAATTAGTTTAGTGTTTTTGTTTAATACTTCAATCTTTTTCAACTTTCGAGAAAAACACATTAATTTCCACTTTGACAACAATAAAAATAAACAACCAATTGTCAACTGTCAAGCTGGCATTTCTCTTTTCATTCTCCACTGTTTACTTATAATATTTCTACATATTCTACATAGTTTTGTCCGTGTAAAAATAAATAGTAAAAATAGGAAGCTGAATTCCGTGTGATCACGATTCCATTAAAAAATGTTCAAAATTGTCATTATGTTCCAGTTTGTCGTCAGAGGCAGTATTTTTTCCTTTTTTTTTTTTTCTTATTTTCGAAATCACAGAAAAAAGCTTACTCTGAAGATTTTGACAAAAGCTTTGCTCTAAGATCCTTAAAGGTTTTCTTAAATTTTTATTATTATTTTAAAAACAATGTTTTATTTTTATATAAAATTGATAACAATTAAAGATTGTTGTTTAAAATATTTATTAATTTTTATAACAATTGATAATAATAAACAATACACAACGCCTATTATTTTTTTAAATCAACAAAAAATGAACAGTTATTTTTTCATCAAATTGCTTTTGAAAATAATGTCAGATTTACCACACGGAATAAAATAAATGTATTTACATTTCTTTTGTTTCATGGCGACGGAAAATTAGTGGAGACTAATCGTCAACGCCATCACTTGAACATTATTTAAAAATGTTAGCAAAGACAATTTTAACTTATTTTCCGTCACGAACTCAGTACTGCAAAACAAAAAGTGAACGGAATATTTTCTTGACGGAATTCCGCCACCCTTTTTTTTTACATGTATTTTATATGGGAAACGAAATTCCGCTTCGAACACAATACTTAGCTTAAGACAAAAAATAATTTTTACAATGTTTTTTTCGAAACTTCGACAAGATCAATCCGGAATTTTCAAAATTATTGTCAAAAACTACTCTAGAGTTCCGACAAAAGTTTTTTTGAAGTTGTCCATAAGAGCTTACCACGGCGAAGTTCTTTTTTTACTAGAAAACTTCTTACTGGTTATTCTACAGCCAATCGAAGTTAACTAACTAAAACAAAATTTTTCTAGTTTTAAAAACTAGATCTTCAACTTCAATGTTATAGAGATGACACAGAAAATCAGTCAGAGAAATCATTTACCTGTGATTTCTCCGTTATTGATTGAGCGATTTGGGTCAAATTTGAAAGAGAGGTTCTCTGGATGAAGCTAAAACTGCTTATTAAAGAATCTTTTTCGTTCGTTTAACTTTATGAACTTATGCTAAAATAACGATAAAGTAATAATAAATAAAATAATAAAAGTCACGACATATGTTGGCTTCGAATTAATTATATTAAATGCGACCACTCATAATAGACATACACTTCGAGTCACTTGATTACGGCCACTGATTTTTTAAAGTTTTTTTGCATATTACTATAAATTTTTTCACGTGAGTATTAGTTTTTATGCTTGTATTTGAGAGTATATTCTGTTACGAATATAATCACGGAAAAAAAATTTGAAAATATATTACCGTTATTTTTGCAGTAATCATTAAGTACAATCTCTTCAAAAAACATGAATTTTTAATTCGTCACTTGATTACGGCCAGTATTGAAATTGTCTTAAAAAAAAATTTGGATGAAAAACAACTATAATTTTCAATAGTTTCAAGGAAAGAACCAATTACAGTTCTTCTTCTTCCAATTTTTTCAGCAATTTGGCGATTTGAAGAGACTTCTTGCTTCAAAACCTAGATTTTTGACTTTTAACTTTCTGCCAATGTCTTTTCTTTACCCTTTCTTCAAAAAATTCAATAATTTGATAGCTAATGAACACTAGCAATTTAATAAACGAAATAATTTTAAATAAAGTCGAAAAATTGTTCGTCATAGTAGTTAGAACACTAATTTTCAGTAAAATTTATAGTAATATGCAAAAAAACTTTAAAAAATCAGTGGCCGTAATCAAGTGACGCGGAGTGTATGTCAGGACAAAAGCTTTTTTTAAACTTTCGTTAAACATTCGTCAAACATAACAAGTGCTATTCAAATCGCATCCGACATATTATGTTAACTGCACATAATTAACATATGTCGCGATATGACGTTTTTCCATGTCAACATTCGTTATTTTTTCTATGTCGACACATGTCCATTATGGGATCCGGAAAATTCATCGCCAGCAATTCTTCGCCAGCAATTCATCGCCTCAACAATTCATCGCTACAGCAATTCACCGCCGAGTTGCTGGCAAAGAATTGCTGGCGGTGAATTGCTGTGGCGATGAATTGTTGAGGCGATGAATTGCTGGCGAAGAATTGCTGGCGGTGAATTGCTGGCGGTGAATTGCTGGCGAAGAATTGCTGGCGATGAATTTTCCTAGACCCGTCCATTATAACTCCTTTAGAGATTCCAGTTTACATTTTTTTTGAAATTATAAAATTTTAGTTTTTCAAGCAATAATAGATGGCGCAACCAGGTAATTCCAATGGTAAAGCTCATTTTTGAATTTAAAATTTTGATTTTTTCGTTGATTTCGAAATTCGATAATTTTGTATAATGTTGCAATTTTGTTTACATTACCCATACGATCATTATTATGTATGTGTAATAATATGCTTATATTGAAATTTTATTATTCATATATATGTATATTTTTTACAACTGTATAAATGTTTTTTATGTGATTGATAATGGCTTGAATTATTTTTTGTTTATAATTTTTTTTCAGTTTAATTTTTCAATTTTTTCTTAAAATAATTTATTAATATTAGTTTAAATAGTTAGATAGTTTTTGTTTAATAATACTATTACAGATTTTTATTTTTAAATAGTGGCCCTTATTGTGATTTTTGTCAAATGATCGAACAGCGTTCGATTTCATATTTTGGTATTATGATTTTCGAATTAGGATAGCAAATCGGTGCAGAATCAATTGAGCTTTCATTTTCTACAATAAAAAATGAGGGGTAATTTAAGCTTTTTTGAGAAAAACAGGGTGAAACACAAAAATTTGGAAAAAATTCACAAAATTTTGATTTTGAACGCGCCTAACTTTTTAACAGTTAGACATAAAGGAGTGAGTAAGGTATCTTTAAAAAGGGCAAAGGGTTCTCTACATTTTTTCAAAACTCAAAAAGACCTTCGAGTGCCCTTACAAAAAGTTATAGGGTACATCGTGAAATAAGAGCAAAAAAACTTCAACGCCCTCTAGCGGCGAAACCGTTGGGATTTCCCCCCCCCCCCCCGATACGATTTTTTGTTTGTCTTGATGAGACCTATCACTGGTATCATTTCTAAGCAAACCAAAGGGAACACCCTGTATATGGTCTTTGAAAAGTGTCATCGTTAATGAGCTTCCGTAAGGGTTGACCAGTCTATATTTTGTTACTTCCCACACGTAAAGTTTCACTAAAGCAATGAATAAAATAAAAACTTGTTAAAGGTCGATTCACATACATCCGATCCAGCTCCAGGGCCGCTATCTCGAGATCACTCGTAAACTTACGCATACGTATCTTCACGAGTACTTTGTTTCGAATGGTTTATATCAGACGTATTCTTGAAATCAATCGAATATTTATTTACCATTCGAATAGATTACGAGTATTATGGTGAAAGTTCTAACTTTACGAGTGATCTCGAGAATAGAGGCCCTGTACGGAAAAAACATTGTGATTTGTGAATAGAGTATAGATACATTACACTGTATACAGAATAGAAAATGTATTTCATATGATTTTGCAGTTATTATACCTTTATATGTACAAAATATAATACAGGGTGTTGTTTTACTACGTACCAAGATTGGTTGTCGCTATTTGTTTTATGAAAACTTATGATCTTTTTTCTTAAAAATGAAATTATTACATACAATACACCAAATTAAAGGTAATTTTAATAGCCATTCATAATAAAAAGAAAAATTTCGATATATGGGGTGCAAAAAAAGTTATAGGCGGTTTTGAGTTGAAGAATCTTCCAAAAAAGTCATAATTTTCAACGCTCTCTAGCGGCGAAAATAGACAAGATAAACATTTTTAGTAGTACAATCTTTTTTATGAAATAGTTTAAAGAGTATCGTGGTATCACTTTTGGTACGTGAAAAAAATACACCCAGAGTTGGAGATTAACATGTATGTTTTTCTCCCAATCTTTCTCAGTGAACTGGTGATTGTGAATTGTGATTGCTGATTTTTGGTGAACAAAAGTACATAAATAATATAAAAATACTCGTACATTGTTACTTTTAGTCAGGTATCACAAAACTACTTCACTGTGTACGTTCCTTTTTTAAATTCAATTGAATTTTTGAATATTTCTTAACTAAAAACGTAACGCTTGAAAAACTAGAATTTTTTTACTTTTTCATATAAAATTATAACTTCTGGTCTATGAAAGCTCAAATTTAATTTGAAAAAGTTCTGGATTGAATGCTTAAAAATTTAACACTTCGAATTGGAGTAAATGATTTTTGAGAGTGGTTATGTTTCTCTAAAGTAAAATTAATAAATTTTTTTTTATTCAAGGACCAAGAAATCCTCATTAATGAATTACGTCATTCAGGATTTCTTGATGTTTTCGAAGTTATTAAAACTGATTTGCTGAAAAGTAGTGGAAGTGAATTAGAATATCAATGGGGATGTTTTTTATGTAATCACCCAGATAAAGCAGTTGGATTTTTACAAAGCAATAATCAGCCAGTGATTGAAGGTCAACTGAAGGAAAAAAAGGGTAAATGGAGATTATTTCGTCGATGGAGAACACGTTATTTTACTTTATCCGGGGCACATCTTTCTTGTAAAGGATCAGTAAGTTGTTTTTTTCGTTTCAGCAAGCAGTCTCAATAAGTAATATTTTCTTTCCACTTCACTCCTTTTTTTTGTATCTTTCAGCGTGGTGGAGAAAGTATTGATGTTAATCAGATTCGTTCAGTGAAAGTGTCTAGAGGTGCTCGAAATATTCCAAAAGCTTTTGAAATATTTACTGGTGATCAAACACTTATCTTGAAGCCTAAAGATGGAAAAAATGCAGAGGAATGGGTACAATGTTTAAGTATTGTTGTAGCTCACTCACAAGCCCGTGATAATTTAACTGTCAAAACTAACAGTCTTCCAGTTCGCGGAATAATAAATAATAGATCGACATTTTAGGAATTAAATTTCAAAATGATGTTGGAATTGAGTTTTATAAAACTCAGTTTTTTTTTAAATTTTTTATTATATTCCAATTTATATCATTTTGTAAATAAAATAAAAATATAGGTTTTTTTATGACGCAGTGTTTCAATCACTAGTTTAATAGCTCTCATACCTTATTTATTTATAAAAAACGAATTTTGGATTAAATTGGTATTAGCGTATAAACTTTAAAATTTAGAATTGGGATTAAAATAATATATTCCATTCCAGTATTATTAGAAGAGAAAAAAAATTGTTTTAGTAATCCTCATTGGCATGGATTCTCTAACATTTTCAACTGTATCCTTTAGTTATGCCAGCATAGCATACCACATTTTTTGAATTTTATTTTGAAGATCCTTTAGGTTTTTTTGGTAAATTTATTTTATTCTCCATAAGTTTTCTATTAGCTTCAGGTCGAGGTCAGAACACATCGACATAGCTCTTATTCAGGAGCCGTGGGTTAAAGATTTAACCGTGATGGGTCTGTTGGACCTCTTCTACAGCCTACAAATTGAAATTCTAGCAAGTCAAGAACCTGCATCCTTGCTAAGAAGCATATTAAGGCATTTCTGCGTTCTAATCTTTGCTTGGCCGATTTGACAGTTGTCAAGATGGACAATGCAGGGGAAGAGACCTATATCACGTCCGCATATATGGCCATAGGAGAAGCTCGCCTCCCAGGAACTCTACCACCACGTACGAAAAGCCGTTTTGCTAAGTAGTAGGAAGCGACGCCAACGCCAAACATACGCTATAGGAAAGCTCCGAAAACAGCGAGCGTGGTGGGCACATTTTCGATTTTATCACTACATCTAACCTGCTGGTCTGTAATAGAGGTAACACGCCAACATTTATTTTCCCGAGCACGGAGACCCATGTAGGGTGGAAAGATGTGTTGGACGTTACATTAAGCACAGATAGGGAAAATTTTAGAATAAATAACTGGAGAGTATCGGAAAAAGACTCGTTTTCCGAGCACAGGTATATACTGTTCAGTGTAAATCTGAAAATAAAAATACCTGAATCCTTCAGAAATCCAAGAAAAATCGACTGGAAGGTTTGCAGAAGCAAAATCAGTCTAACAAGGACAGCTGGAAAGCTTTTGTCCACTTTGAAACGTCTTTTAACGCAGAGTTCATGATGTCACTGATAACTGGTAAGAGTTTATAGGTTTTTTAGGTGAAGTTAATCCTTTTACAAATTAAATAATTCCTTTTGCAAATCAAAATAATCCTTTTGCAAATTAAATTAATCCTTTTGCAAATTAAATTCACCACATTATTATATTTTTAAAAAAAACGGCAAATAATGTTTTATTAATTTCGGCAATTTAACTATACATATGTATTATGTATTCCCATTATATTTAATGGGAATAGTATGACATGAAGTAATTCAGCAGTCTACAGTCAACTCAAATATTTTCTGAAACTTTCTTTAAAGATTATTTCAAAAATTGGAAGAAAATAATCTGGACGAAGTTTGGTTGATTTTAGATAACGCAAGTATCCACAACACGCAGGAAGTCCGTGATCTTGTGGGTCAAACAAGGCACACTTTAGTTTTTCTACTACCAAGTCTCTTCCAAAATTAAGTTTAGTGCAAGAAATATGTCAGCATATCTTTTAAATCGCCAAAATTTAGTAGATGTAATTAATAAATTTTTGATTTTTTACCATGTAATTAACATTATTTGATGTTTTTTTTGTAAATATAATATATGGTGAGTTTAATTTGCAAACGGATGAATTTAATTTCCAAAAGATTAAATTAATTTGTGAAAGGATTAATTCAATTTGCAAAAAATTAATTTAATTTGCAAAAGGATTAATTTAATTCATAAAAGGATTCTTCATCTAAGTGAGATGATCCACAATAAAAACTATATACCCTTGAGTTTACATTTCTTAACAGTTTTCTCAATTAAAAATTTCACAAGACGAACGAGTTGATAACTCTGCTTTATAGAATTTTCCTAACTCAATCAGTGTTTTATCATTTGGCCGGTGGCTGCTGACTTTTCAGGGAAATCAACATGCAATCATGAAATCGAACATGCTGACAAAATCATTAGGGAAGCTAAGGGCTATAATAGTTCAAGCGACTCTAATGACAGTGATGATGACACTATTACTAATGTGTCGTCCGTGCTATACACTGATGCCGAGTCTACCTGAAGTGAAGAGGCTGAAGTTGAAACTTCCTTACAAAAGTTGAAACTCAAAGACTCCGACAAAAACATAAAAGTTAATAAATAACAAAATAAACTTGTCACCAGTTCCAGGATTCTTCACACAAGACATGGTTGCAGTACTGACGGAGGTGCCTACGCAGTCAGGTAAGCAGAAGGCTATAATAGCCTCCGCTTACTTCGACATTATAGAAGCAGATCCTCCACCAAGCTCAACACATAAACTTCTCCACTACTGCAAGGAGAACAACACACAACTAGAACTGAGAAGCTCAGACACTAACAAAAGAGGTGAGTGTCTTTTAGAATTTATTAACAGTAATAATGACCCTTATTCTGAGATGCGAATCACTTGTGATGCGAAGCATAAGTAGTGATTACTTCGATTCAAAAATGGTATTCTGTGATTCACGTGAAGTGATAGAATTATGAACTACAAACGGCAACATTTCCATTTGACGTTTAATAAATATGAATGATAACGAAAATAATTACATATTAAACACAGAAGAAAGACCAAATCAAACTGGAGTTAGAATAAGGAGGGAAATAATGAACTTTTAATTTCGTATTTTAAATTTTTATATATTTATTTGACTTATACTTAATAAAAAAAAATTATTCATTTCTTTTACTTTTTTTTTTTACTAACCTATAGATCAACAATTCTTCAATCAACAACAAAATAAAAAGTAAGTTTTCTGTATATTTCTGTCTTTAGCCACATTTTGATTTTCCTTCATAAAATGAACTAAAATCTCAAATTGTTTTTTTGTTGTAATTTTTTGCTGGAATACACGACGAACGAAATTATTTAAAAAGTAATAAAAAACAATTCAAAATTATATAATTAATTATATTTTACTACATATGTACCTTTTGTTTAATTCCATTTTTAAATAACCATCACCTATAATTTTACAGAAAGGATTCGAATGGATCTCTTCAAACCTTAAAAACAAGCTTTAGGTTGGGATACATTTCCAAACCATGGAGGAAGACAAAAGGCAGGCAAAAGACCTGATGCCCAGCCAAAATCTTATAGATCGAAGCTACGTTGGGAGGCAAATCAACGACAATTAAAGCCATAAAAGGATGTCCTCAAGGAGGGGTTTTATAACCTATGGTCTATAGTCATTGATTACCTCCTATACAAGCTTATCTCTCTAGGATTTGAAGCACATGGTATGCAGATGACCTGGTAGTAACAGCAACAATCTCCAGGCAACTACAACAAGCCTTAATCTTTATTAACAAATGCTGTCTTGCGGAAGGACTTTCCATAAATCCTCATAAGACGACCATCGTACCTTTCACAAAAAGAAGAAAAACCAACCTAAGAGAACCTTCTTTAAAAGGCACGCAAATAAATTTTTCAAGTGAGGTCAAATATCTAGGAGTTATATGAAACTCAACTCACCACCATTCTCAATTATTAAACTGGAAACAGTAAAACTCAGCTAATGGCTGTATGACACGGTATTAATACTATTGGAAATTTTAAGTACTTAAAGAAAGAGACGACAGATTTGAGAAACAGAGACACACTATCAAAAATCAGCTGATATTTTCTTAAAGTTGTGTTGCCGGTATCTCTGTTTAAAGTAAATGAAAATTAAATAATTTAGTAAATGAATGTTCGCGATTATTTTTTTTTCTATTCAGTTTGTTTGCACTGTTAAAGAAAAAAATTAGAAATAAATAATTAGAAACGTCCCACTCGATTAAATATAATATTTTGATATTATCGTCAAAAATGTCTAAACACGATGGCAACACCAAAATAATATTAATATTCAAATTTCATGATTAATTTCATAATTAATGGAAGGATATTGGAATTTGGAGAATTGGGAGTTATTTTTTGACATTTTCAGTATTAATACTGAATTAATTGTTAGTTTATATTTCTCTTTCTTTCTAGTTGCTTTTTCCGTAAAACATACTTGTTATCTCTTTTTAATAACGAAATTAATACCGTGTTATACAGCTATTACACAGTCTTCAGATTTCAATGGCTGCTGCTACTGGCAAACAAATAGCAGAAATAAAAAAAAAATAAAAAGGTTATAGAATATACCCCACATAATGAATAAATTTAGAAAATTCAATAAAGCCTAGACAGACATCTAGTATTAATACTATGGTATTTAATTATACTACATGTCTATCAATCAATACTAGTTTTATACTAGCTGAACAATCTAATATAAAACTGGGGCCTTACCATGAGAATCGATTTCATTCGTTTATTTACGATAGTGAAGTTACGAACGAAAAAGAAAATGCTACTATGATAAACGATAGTCGTTTCAATTTTGAAGTTCCATTTTTTTTCCAAATTTCAATTAAGTTTTGTTTATTTTCAATTTGTAATGTAATTTGTAGACGTTTTAACCGTTAAAACATAATTTTACAAAACAACGCTATCAAATGAGTAGACGTAGAAATTACTAAAATTGCGCTTCTTTTTCGATATCGTTTCTTATAGTAAGGTGTTCGTTCGTTAATTTTCACGACTTCGTAAGTGATAGTAGGAATAACAGAAACGCCTGTGTTGCGAACGAAATCGATTCTCATGGTAAGGCTCCTGGTATTGAAAAACACAAAATTTTCCTGGTATTAAGGCCTAATCAGATTCTACGTGTTTATGCCTGCTCCGAATTTAATACGGATTTTGGTTTACTCCCAATTTTTTGTGGTATAAACTCGATAATTCGGATTTTGGCTTAAGCCCAATTTATTTCGGTTTAATCCCAATTTTTTTATATGTATGAGTGAGGTAAAATGCAATATGGCGGATTCTAATTTTTATGGTGAAAGTGAAGCTGTCACGTTCTTCTTCTTTTTTTTATGTGGAAGAAGAATGTATACTATAAGTGTATAAAAATATCAACGTTTGCATGTACTTTTTTAATTCCAATTTTACCGTTTTTAAGCTACTCCCAATTTAATCCAAAATTCGGATTATTTTCTCACCGTATAAACTGTTAAATTGAATACTTCTCTATTAGCAAATATTAAACTATCACAATAAAATTCAACTTGACACTGACTTCGTTCTTCGCAATATTAGAAAGATACCGTTATGTATCAAACAGGTTTAGGCATACACAGAAGTACAAAAAAGTGCAACGTACATACTAGTAAAGGAAAACTGACAAACTTGCAATAGACTAGAGTGTATTGTAATTACAATCTTTTTACTGTGTTGGGCCAAACTCACCCGCAAACGGCCAATCTCACTCCGTTTTACGGAATTGCTTGAAAATTAGGTCGTTCATTGGGCCTTTCTATTATGCAATAAAAGTGCAATCGAATCGAATGGATAATTAAAATGTATATTGCAGATTAAGATTACGATCGAAAGTTGCTTTCGTTCGAATCAAGCCTTTCAATCAAAGTCAAAAATCATTTTTATATGTATACATATGTAGGTATATAAATATGTAGTTCATATGTAAAATACATAATTTTTATAAAAAATATTTTGTTTAAAATAGAGTTGAAAGTGTAAATTGGTTTCTATCTAATATTTTCAAATTTTAACAATATCAGTTCAAACTATTGAGTTTACACGATGTATGTAATGATCGAAACGCTCTTAATCAGGTTTGAACTACTAATAAATTTATTTCACAAAAATAATTCTAAATCTAAGTTACAATATTCTTGTTTCTTATCTCTAAAATATTTTAATATTATATTATGCTTATTAAGCATAAACATTATAATGAGTTATACATTGTATGAAGAATTTATTTAGCTGACAGCGCAAAATACAAGTCTTCAAGTAAGAATTTTAAGTACGGAGAATTTAAATACGAAGAATTTTATGTTAGAAGAATATGATTACCATAGAAGTACAGGGTGTACATAACATACATCTCCCCCCTTTAAATGAAGATTAGTAGGTGGAATAAACTAATCTTCTGTTGAAAATCCAGTGTTAAAATCTGCGTGAGAAGAATGTAGTGATCGTCTTGAATTAACCCGAATGGGTCTCGATTGTCTTTGATGATTGTTGATATGGGAAACATAGGGTGTGTACAATGTCATTTCATTATGACCATCGGCTGTTAATGTTTCTCTATTACCAAAACATTGGTTGTAAATTGTGACAAGACATCCGCTTGAAGGATTCGTTTCTTTGTTTTTGAATAAACATTTTCTTATCAAAGTATGTATATAGTTCTATATAAGAACATAATTTGTGTAAAACTGCGCAAGAAATGATGAAACCATTAACCTTTAATGCAATAATGAAGTAATTTCCATGTTTTAGTATTTCATGATTTTCGAATATTTTATTCATATGTTCATCGACAATATTCAATCGATGTGCTGCGTGATTTAGTTCATCTAATTTAATATTAGTAAGGTGGATTGGAGATAAATGTAAGTATGCTTTGCTTCTATTTAATGATGATTTTGAGCAGCAATCGTCTTCTAGAATATTAAAATCAGGAACATTTTCAGCAGTCAGTTGAGCAAATCTCGAATATGCACGACAGTTTTTGTCCAATGTAAGTATTCCAGTATGTTCGATTACATTGTCGGTAATTCCAGATTGTTGACAATCAATGATAATTCTTTGTGGTTCACTGCTGACAAAAATCCATTTATTAGAATTCAGAGGATGCCAAATTTCTATAGTTCCCTTGATTGTAGAAAATTTACAAGATTTCGGTAGAATTTTATTTACAGATGTGAGGAGTATAGTTTCACACAATGGTTTATCTATAGTTGAATAAACTAATTGATTTTTACAAAGGTAATCTTCTACTGATAACTTCTTACAATTTATATCTAATGTAGTGAATTGTACATAGTTTTGTTTATTTCGCGACATTGCAATATACGGAAGAGTTAGTTCTATATAAACATACTGTGAATTATTCTGAAAAATTGGTAATGGTATAACTTTATACATATTAAAAATTTGTTCATTACATATTGGTATTTTTATTACAAAAATAAGTTTTCCATTATCATAAAATGCTTTTAAAGTACTTATTTCTAAAAGTTTATAGGCAAAATCATATTTTAAAGGTACAGGAAAGCTTTTTCCGTTTTCTAACAATTTTACATTTTTGTTTAATACATTAATAAAATTTTTTGGAGTTATAATAGAAGGATGAATAACATTAGTTTTAGTCAAAATAGTTGCATCTATTAATAAATCAAGTTGTTTTTCTAATTCATTAGCAAGATATGTAAAAGTTTAAATTGTCTAAGATTATAATTGAATTTTCAAGATTACGGTCTGTATCTACTATATTTTCCATAAAATCATTCAGTTTTTTGATGTTATTATCATTAAATTTTTGTTCATTTATTTTTAAATTAAAAATAGTATCATTGAAATTATAAATTGTGGAAGTGATAACTTGTATTTGCTCTTTCATTAAAATTTGTAAATTTTTATCATCTTCTTCGAAATGTTTAATAGCTTCGTTATATCGAGCTGCGTCATCTGCATCAGGTGTACCAGAAAGCCAGTTTAAAATGTATCCGCCACCGTTAAAAATACCACGCTTTTGTCTTTGTCTGTGATCGATTAATTGAAGAAGAGTTTCCTCTTTTTGGAAAAGTTGAGAAATTTTTAAAGATAACATGTGTAAGGTTAGTTGACAGTGCGAAGCGTATGTATTATTTGGTGTTGTAGCACATAAATGTTTAGAATCTTCATAGATTTTTTGAATTTGTTGTAATTTTGATGAATAAAAACTAGTATTTGTATACACTAAAAGATGCCAGTAATCATTATAAAATTTAACATGACCTAAATGTTCGTAGAATATGCCACTACCGTTAGTTATGAATTCGATTTTGAATGAATTTACCTTGCATGAAATGATGAAGATGAACCTGAAATAGACGAGTTATGTATTTATTTATTTGTTTAACTCAAACATTATACAATTTCAATTTTACAATATTACAATACAAATTTACAACACAAATTTACAATACAAATTTACAAAATTTAATTTAAAAAAATCAAACAAAAAAAAAAAAAAAGAAAAATAATTATATTATTGAATTACAATATTTAAGCTTAAAGTAGTCATTTTAAAAACAACAAAAAAATAACTAAATTATTGAATTACAATATTTAAGCTCAAAGTAGTCATTTTAAATAAAATTTTATTCCTTAAGGATCTTGTGAAATCTTTAAGGTGAAAGTTTATTAAATCTTGGTGTTTGTTTGCAGACATGATCATTCTATTGATAGGTTCGAATTTGCCATAAGTTGTTCTATGATAAGCGACATTAAAAAGGTTAGTCCTACGCAGTCGTCTAGAAAAGTTGAGAGTAACCTTGTTGCGAATGAATGAATACAACTTGAATGATGAAAATTGAGTCTGCAAGTTCACGTCTATTTTCCAAGGAGACCAGGTTGATTAGATTAAGTCTACTTTGATACGAAGGGAGACTTAATGGGTTAGACCAGGGAAGGTTACGAAGAGCGAACCTAAAACAGTTTTTTTGAATAGCTTCAATCCTATGTAAGTGTGCTTCATAATGAGGCGACCATACTTGGCTAGCGTACTCCAGATGCGGGCGAACAAGCCTAGTGTATAATGATTTTGTAATGTATGGGTCATCAAACTCTTTTGACCATCTCTTAATAAAGCCCAGCATAGCATTAGCTTTATTAATGATGTTGTTAAAATGGATTTTAAAGGTCAATTTTTCATCAAAATGAACTCCTAGATCTCTTATGGAGTTGACCCTATTCAATGCTTGGTTGTTTAGTCTGTAGTTAAATATAATAGGATTGGTACGCCGGGTAAAGTTCATTAGCGCGCATTTATCTACATTAAGTTGAAGATTGTTGTTACGGCACCAGTCAAAAAAGTTATCTAAATCATTTTGAAGTTCTTGGCCATCCTGTAAGGAACTGATTATTTTAAAAATCTTCATATCATCTGCATAGATACGTAATTCACTATTATTTATAACAGACACAACATCATTAACGGATATTATGAAAAAGAGGGGGCCGAGATGGCTGCCTTGAGGCACACCAGATGTAGCTACAAAGCTTTGAGAAATTGATGACTTAAACTTAACAGTATATTTTATGTTTGTTAAGTATGCAAAAGTCCATTTAATAAAGACGGAAGGGAAGCCAAGTTTTTTTAGTTTGAAGAGAATTACACTGAAAGGAAGGATGTCGAAAGCTTTGCTAAAGTCGGTGTAAATTACGTCAGTTTGTTGTCCTTTTTCCATTGCGTTTATAAAAATTTATGATGATTCTACAAGGTTTGTGATGGTAGACTTTTTTTTCATAAACCCATGTTGGTTATGGACCAGAAATTGTGTGCAATGACAGTATACATTGTCAAAGATAATTTGCTCAAACAATTTAGGTATGCATGATAGTTTAGCAATTGGGCGATAGTTTGAAACTTCACATTTTGAGCCTTTTTTATGGATGGGATGTATGTAAGCTTCTTTCCAGATTTCTGGAAAATGACCGGAGGACAATGACTGATCAAAGAGAACAGACAGTGGCGCGGCTAGGAATTTAGCGCAATTTCTAAGTACCGCTTCAAGTACACCATCAGGGCCCGGGTTAACGTCTGTTCAAAAATTTTCTAAGTATTGAGTGACTGTTGCACTTTCGAATGAGTAACTCCTATAGGTCGTTTAAGGGAAGTCATCTAAATGGTCAAATTGATTTTCATTAATTGTGAAAATTGAGTTGTTATAGGAGTTGGAGAAGAATTGACGAAAGTAATTGGAGATTGTTATCGGGTCGTTACTAATTTTCCCTTCATAGTTCATGTATGAGGGGAACTCATCCACTTTCCTTTTACAGTTGACAAATTTCCAAAAAAGTTTTGGATTGTCTCTTATTTTGGATGACATGTCGACAACGTATTTTTGATAACTTTGCTCAACACAGGTTTTGAATTCATTTAGCAACGCTAGAAAGTTTGTATAATTCACTTCAGTTGTTGACTTTAAGTATTTCTTCCAAGCCTTATTTTTTCTATTTTTTAAATTCTTAACAGCATGGCAAAACCAGTGAGGACTACTACTAGCCGGTTTCGTGGTAGTGAGAGGCACAAATAAATGAAAGCCTTGGAAAATAACGTCGTAGAATTTTGTAGCAATGTAGAGAAGTTAATATATGAAAGGAATTGGTTAAGTCCTTCAAAATCTGCTTTGCTAAAATTAAAAGTTTTTATATTAGCAGCGTCAGGATTTAATGGAGGGTTGGTGCAAATAGTGAAGCTTATCGGGGGATGAAATTTGTCAATGTTAACAAGAGAAACTTCACAGTCAATAAAAATGAGGTTGTTCCAATCAGAAGTAAAGATTAGGTCAAGTTGTTTGTTTTGATAATTTTTTATGGTTGACATTTGTTGTAAAAAATTATCGTTCAGACCGTCAATGAAAGTGCTGTCTGAAACATTAGTCAGGTTAAAGGGAACAAAGTACAGTTCATCAATGTGTTGAGACCACTTTAAATGTGGTAAATTGAAGTCACCACAAAGGCAAAGTTCATCATTTGAAGATAGCTGTGAGGAAACAAAGTTAACCGCTTTGACAATATTTATGTAGGTATTGATGTCTGAATTAGGCGGAATGTAGCAGCACACAAAGTAATAATTTTTCTCTTTAACATCAATTTTGATGCATGTTATTTCTAGGAAGTTTGATTCAGGAATGGGAAGTTCAGATACATTAAAGCAATTCTTAACTGCTATTAATACTCCACCTTCTTTTGGAGTAGCAGCTGAGTTGCTTGAAGAATGTCTGTCTTTTCTAAATACTAAATAAGATTTATCGAATAATTCAAGGTTGTTAATGTTACAAGCCAGCCATGTTTCAGTAAGGAGGTAAACATCGAAGTCTAAAACCATTGAGTTTATAAGGACGTCTTTTGTTTTAGTACGAAGACCTCTGACATTTTGATAGTAGATAGAAAGTTTGTGTGGCTGATATGACTGAGTTTTAGAAATGCATGAGGTGTTGATTAGAATAAGGTTGTCCCTGTTAACGAAAAAACTTATTGTGGACATCTCTAGTACGCTGAAGGTAGTTAGTTCTCTTTGAAGAGATGTGAGAAGCATAAGCTTCTAGGTCTAAGATGGCTTCTTGGGGGGTCACATCGTAACAATTGGGTCAGTAGGGAGACCTTCTTGACGAATTAACACCTTAAGATTCGCTCTAGTTTTCCCATCGATGCAAACAGAGTCGCTTTGTTTATGGTTTATGAAAATATATGGTTATATGGTTTTAGTCTGTTTATATGAACACGAATTAATTTTTTCCTAATTTTAATTGTAACATTTTGATTATTATGTATACGAGCAATTGTGTAAGGTCCTTCGTAATTAGGATTTAGTTTTTTGTTTTGGCCTAATTTAGTTCTATTGATTTGTAGTAAGACTTTGTCTCCGATTTTGTAATTAGGACTTAATGTGCTTTTATCGTATTGATTTTTTGAGATTTCCTTTGATTTTATGAGATTTTCACGAGCAAGTTTTAAAGTTTTATTAAATCTATATTTTAGTTGATCATAATATGATTGGTAAGTGTATTTCATTTCAGGATCTGAAGTTAGAGAACTAGGAAGAATTGGTTTATGACCAAATAGTAATTCATAAGGAGTAAACTTAGTTGAGGCATGTACATTAGTGTTATATGCGTACATGGCTAACGGAACATAAGTACTCCAATCGGTCTGGTTTTCGTTAATAAAATGTTTAAGATAATCTTTAAGAGTCGAATGTGACCTTTCAAGTGCGCCATTCGATTGAGGGTGATATGCGGTTGTGAAAATATTTTCTTCGCGTAGTAGATTAGATGTAAATTCAGTTCCTCTATCAGTTAATATAGTTTTTGGTATACCGAACATAGTAATGAATTTTACAAGACTATCTGCGATAGTTTTGGTTTTGTGATTTGGTATGGGAATTGCGTAAGAAAATTTTGTTAAATCATCTTGCATGGTGAGTATATGTTTATTATTGTCTTCACATATTGGTAAAGGACCAACGATATCGAGTGCTAATTTCTCGAATGGTTGTGAACTTGTGCTTGTTATTTCCATAGGAGCTTTGTATTTCTTTCTCATGGTTTTGTTTAATTGACAAGATTCATAATTTCTTACATAATTTCTAATATCTTTTCTCATATTTGGCCATTTGTAGCATTGAGATATTCTTTTTAAGGTTCTATGGTATCCACTATGACCGGAAAGTGGAGAATCATGATTTTCTTTTAGGATAATAGGAATTTGGTCGGTTGATGGATTAATGACAGCATTTTTGTAAATTACGATTTTAATTTTTGAGTTTCGAAATATGAATAAAATTATGTCTTTGCATTTTTGATAGTTAAAATGATTGTACTTATCTACTGGGTTTGGCATAGTTATCGAAGTTATTCCATCTTTTTCCAGTTGGATTCTAAGATTTTGTATAGTGTAAAAAAGATCAGAATATGAAGGCTTTTCATAATAAGAATTTTTAATAAAACAGTGGTAAATGTTTTTATCAGTTTTAGTTTTGGATTTTGAAATAGAATATAATTCGTGGAATCCTGTATTTATAGATTCAGGATTAGAAGACATAGAAAGTAATTCGCTTGTAAATACGTTTTCTTCGTCGAGATCATTTGCAGTTTAATAAGCTATATGGTCTTGAGATTTTAGAATGTTTTCATGACTTTCGCTGAAGTCATGAATATTTGGAGTCAAAGAATTGTAGTAAAATCGGACATAATCTTCGAATGTTTCTTTTGTTTGATCTAGATATAATAAATTAGCTTGATTAGCTTGAGGTATGCGTGATAAAGTATCAGCGTTTGTGTTGATTCTTCCTGGTTTATATACGATTTCATAATCGTACTCTTCGAGTTTCAGACGCCAACGAACCAGTCTCGATCCAGGGTCTTTAACGTTAAAGAGCCATACCAATGGTCTGTGGTCTGTAACGATTTTAAAACGTCTACCATATAGGTATGGACGAAAGTGATTGACTGACCAAACGATAGCTAGGAGTTCTCTTTCAGTTGTGTTGTAATTTGACTCAGCTTTATTTAGCGTCCAACTAGCGTAAGCTACAGGAGTATCAGAACAAATTTTACCTTGACTCAAAACAGCGCCAATGGCAAAATTTGAAGCATCAGTTGACAGAATAAAATCTTTTGAGAAATCAGGATAAATTAATAAAGGTTCGCAAGTTAATTTTGTTTTGAGAATGTCAAATGCTAATTGTTGCTCAGAACACCATTTGAATTCAGAGTCCTTTTTCAGAAGATTAGTGAGAGGACGAGTAATTTTTGACAAATTCTCAATAAAGCGATAATAATAACCAGCGAGGCCCAAAAATGATTTAATGTCTTTTGAATTTTTAGGAACTGGAAAGTTAGTGACAGCCTTAATTTTTTCAGGATTTGGTTTGACACCTTGGTCAGTAATAATATGACCTAAATATGTTACTTTTTTCCGCATAAATTCGCATTTGTCGGGCTGTAATTTTAGATTGTTTGAACGGAGTCTTTGGAAAACGTTACGGAGTTTTTTCTCGTGATCTTGAATGGAAGATGCGTAAACGACTATGTCGTCAAGATAGACAAAACACTGAGTTCCTTGCAGACCGGTTAGAACATTGTTCATTAATCTTTGGAAGACTGAAGGGGCATTTTTCAACCCAAACTGCATGCGTATGAACTCATAATGACTCGTAGGAGTGGTGAATGCAGTTTCAGCACGATCTTCTGGTTTTACTTCGATTTGATGGAAGCCAGAGGCAAGATCCAAAGTAGTGAAGTAAACAGCATGACCTAACTGATCTAAAATATCATTTATGTTAGGTAGTGGAAATGCATCACCCACAGTGACATTGTTGAGTTTTCTGTAGTCAACTACTACATGCCATTTAGTCTTTCCGGAAGCATCAAGTTTCTTTGGTACTACCCAGAGAGGAGCAGACCATGGTGAAACAGATGGTTTAATAATGCCTTCTTTGAGCATCTTTTGAATTTGATTATTGACTTCCTCCTTATGCTTTTCAGGATAACGATACGTTTTGGCGGCGATTGGATTTGAATTATTTGTATTTATCTCGTGATATATAGCATTAGTACATGTAAGTGATTCGCCATTTAGGTAAAATATATCTTGGAATTCATTGCATAAGGTGACAATAGAATTTTCTTCTTCTGCATTGAGATGGGATAATCTTAGATTAGATTGTAAGATTTTTGATCGATTTGGATTTGAATGTGTTTGAAAATTAGATTCAGTGGATTACAGAGAAGAGATTTGAGAAGGAAGTGGTTCAAGTTTTAAATTTAAATTTTTGACGACAAATTTTTCATTAGTAGTATTGAGGATTGAGGCTAACACAACTGATTCATTTGTAACTTTTGTTATGACTTTTGAAAGGTAGACTCCATTTTTAAGGAAGATTTCGGGTACGATGCCTTCTTTTATTTCAGGATTTAGAACATTAATATGGACTACAGTTTCAGTCCTTGGATTTAGTATAAATGAATTTGTATTTATAAGATCGTTTTGAGATAAAACTGGGATATCACCAAGTTTGACTTGCAGAGTTTTTGTTTTATAGTTTATAAGAGCATCGAAATCGTGTAAAAAGTCATTTCCTAATATACCGTCGTATGGTATATTGGAGTTTTGAGTTAGAACATGGAATTTGTAATTGATTGTTTGTTTTGGGAATTTCAGAGTGATTTCTGAACATCCAACAGTTTGAATTGGATTGTTTTTACTTATGCCGTTGAGTGTGATTTGTTCCTTTTGATTTATAAAAGTTATTTTATTTAAAGATTGAGCTTTTATTATTGATACATTAGCACCTGTATCTATAAGAAGTTTGATTTTTTGATTACGTGAATTGGGAGAAGGAATAGAAACAAATGAATTTGTTAGTGTAAACAAAATGTTTTCAACTAATTGTGAGTGGGTATCGCCTCTATTGATGGGAATTGCTCTGGTTGGGCGATTTGAACCGGAGCGCCACACTCGTTTTTTGAACTTTGTGCTTTATTCTTTTTTTTATTATTATTGTACTGTCTTTTACGACACTCTTCAATTTCATGACCCTTATTTTTGCAATAACGACAAAATTTTTCAGTTTTTGAACTAGAGTTTTGATTTAATTCAGACGTTTTATTTGTAGCCTGATATACTCGAGCTTTAACGTTTGAATTATTATTTTCCTTTTGAATAGAATTATTATACCGATTTTGTACAGATTTTGAAAAAGAATTTCGAGAATGATTATTGAAAGTGTTTTTATTTATAAAAGATTTAGTATGGTTGTACATATTTTGTACTTGCTCTTCTGCAATATCGACACTAATGGCTTCATTTAATGTTTTAAGATCTCGAATTCGTAGAACATTTGAAATATTTGGTAAAGTAAAATGAAGGAAACGATTAAACGTTGTGTTGCATTTATAGTTCTTTTTAGACAAGTTTCTACGCGACATACGAATTGAGATATTGATTCGCTTTGATTTTGTTTCAAGGTAGTAAGTTCACATAAAAGTTGAGAATAGTGTTTTTTATCTTGGTACATTGTTTTTAAGAAAATTTTCAGTTCGTCCCAATTGGAAAAGGAGCGATTAACACAAGCAGCTTTAGCTTTTCCTGAAATTTGGGTTAGAATATAATCAAGTAGCACATATTTTTGTGGTCGAGTAGCTAAAGAGAAAGCCTTGTTACAGTCAGATATAAAAGAAATTAGTTCGTCACGATTACCATCAAATGGTTTAATAAATTTTATTAAAAACGTGATTGGTAATTCTGGCGGTTTCACAGAGGCTAGTGAGATATTGTCATCAGCAATATTTGGCTCTTGTTCGCGATTTCCAGCGTTGATATGATCTTGAACATTTTGGTTTATAACATTTAAATCTTGTCTGGACATTATGTTCATTAAATATGTTTAAAAGTAGACGAAATTTATAAACACCAACAAAAGTAAAAAAAAGAAATATTTTTCACTATGAAAATTATGTAAGCAGTTTTACAAATAAAAATGAATTAGACGCGAACTTGATTTAGAAAATTTTATTATATAACTTTGCAAATGTTAATGAATTAGATGCGAACTTGATTTATTTTTATTTTCAATAACTTTTAAGAAAATATACTATTTTTTAATTCACTTTTTATTACTTAAATTTTACTGAAATTTGAAAAATTTATTTATATAAATTATAAAATTCTATATTTAAAACATTAAATTACAAGAATTTATTTTATATTTCTCTAAAATTAGGGAAATTATAGTCTTACTTGAGCAGATGAACAACTTGCATTTTGCAGAAAAAGATGAAAAATTCCTTAGTAAAGTTGAAAGTTATGAAGATTTGATTTTTTCCTTTCCTCGTAGATTTTCCTTGAAGAGACTAGTGAACACAAAAAAGAAAATAGATGAACTCTCACAAAGGTTGATAAATTTGGATGAAGAATTTATGTTACTACTGCAGCAATGTAGATATAATAACGTTGAGAAAAATTCTATATTAGAATTTACACGAATTTGATTTATATATACAGGGTGTTCCGTTTGGTTTGCTTAACCTTGATACCATAGATAGGTCTCATCAAGACAAACAAAAAATCGTATCGGGGGGGGGGGGGGGAAATCCCAACGGTTTCGCCGCTAGAGGGCGTTGAAGTTTTTTTGCTCTTATTTCACGATGTACCCTATAACTTTTTGTAAGGGCACTCGAAGGTCTTTTTGAGTTTTGAAAAAATGTAGAGAACCCTTTGCCCTTTTTAAAGATACCTTACTCACTCCTTTATGTCTAACTGTTAAAAAGTTAGGCGCGTTCAAAATCAAAATTTTGTGAATTTTTTCCAAATTTTTGTGTTTCACCCTGTTTTTCTCAAAAAAGGCTTAAATTAACCCCAAGTTTTTATTGTAGAAAATGAAAGCTCAATTGATTCTGCATCGATTTGCTATTCTAATTTTTTTCGAAAAATGGATAATTTTAAATTTTATGAAAATTTTACTGAAAATCCCACTTCTGACACCAGTTGTAATGATCGAAACGCTCTTAATCAGGTTTGAACTACTAATAAATGTATTTCACAAAAATAATTCTAAATCTAAGTTACAATATTCTTGTTTCTTATCTCTAAAATATTTTAATACATATTATATTATGCTTATTAAGCATAAACATTATAATGAGTTATACATTGTATGAAGAATTTATTACGAAGAATTTATTTAGCTGACAGCGCAAAATACAAGTGTTCAAGTAAGAATTTTAAGTACGGAGAATTTAAATACGAAGAATTTTGTTAGAAGAATATGATTACCACAGAAGTACAGGGTGTACATAACATGTATAATTTCTACTTATTTTCCATTGAATGAATATATAAAAAATCACGAAGGACGAAGCGGTAGAGTGCTGACTTCTGATGCTGGAGGTCTCGGATTCGAGTCCGCCTAAGTTCACTCAGCTTTGAATGAGTACCAATTCACTTTGAGTTGGGTATAAGTGCTCGGTACTAAAGTAGTTTGGTGGCTCTGCTTAGAGACCATAAGCTAAGTC
Organism: Bombylius major; assembly: GCA_932526495.1. NCBI lineage: Eukaryota > Metazoa > Arthropoda > Insecta > Diptera > Bombyliidae > Bombylius > Bombylius major. The sequence continues at coordinate 23,263,719 of OW052043.1, forward strand.
CACAAAAAACTACAAGAAATAATATTAATACCAAGCCCTGTCATACGAATAAAATTCGTTCTCTACCAACGAATTTAGTAGTTCGCATTCCACTTTAAACTGTAGGTGACAGAAGGAAGGGCTTACAACCCTTTGACTGACAACTGAGAGGTGTGTCAGTGTGTATAGTATCAAAACGGCACGGTTAGTGCTATTTGGGTCTTCAGAAATAATCCAAAGAACCGCCACGTCAACCAACCAACCAACCAGTCTTATGAAATGTTATTCTGGTTGGGCTTCAAAATATATGGGATAAAAATGTTATTTGGTAGAGTTTGTTAAAAATTAAAAGCGAATGATCTGCACATACCATATATATTATACACAAAATGTTTATATGTGTTAATGTGTATTAGTGTTTTTCTCTCTTTACTAGAAGAAAAAAAACACTACCAAAATTATACCATTATCTCTCTGCGCAATTATACCATTCGCTTTTAATTTTTAACAAACTCTAAGAATTAATATCCTTTTTTAATTTACTTTAGATTTTTTTTTTAAATATTTTACAAATTTTATGTATGTAAAATAATTTATAACTACTATAAAAACAAATACATTAAAAAAAAAAAAAAAAAAAATCATGAAAAGGAGCAAAATTAATATCCGATTAAATAAATTATTATCATAACATAAGTATTATAAAGTGCAATATATAAAAATGAATGAGAAGCAAAATATTTAAAAAAATATGAAAATTAAAAATTTTTTTTCATTTCATACAAAATTCACATATTACAATTACAAGACAACATGATAATTTATATCATTATCTCGATTGTATTATTTTTGGTTTTCGAAACAAAATTTGCGAGTAAATATACAAAAATGTATACGATCAAAATCAAAACAAAATAAAAAAATATTTTATGGTATACAACATACGTAAATACCGCCTTATAAGATGAATATTAGAATTTATTTCTTCAATTTCCTTTACATTTTTCTTCTTTTCACATCCCTCCTCTTGCACTCTTGTATAGCCTACATTTCATGAGCTTATTCGAAGCCAAATAATCTTTAACGGCTACATTAAACCTCTATTGTCTAAAATACTTTTTAATACGAGTACAATAAAAAAACTTGTAAAAAATAACTTTTTTATTTTAAAAATCTTTTTTACAATTTCTTGTTTCACGAACAATTTATCAACTATGGAGATGTTTACAAAATGCGAATACTTGGAAATTTAACCCTTTAACGTCCTTTTTACAAGAATACTCGTCATTTGTAAAAATAAATACTTTTGATAAATTGAAATAAATTTAAATTCTAGTCAATATCTAAAAAACCTATCTGCTTCACTAGAATAAACACCACAATATCGCTTGTTGATTCTCATTTGTGCACTCAAAAACTTTTAAAATGAAATTGCACCGTTAAAGGATTAAATTCAAGTAATTTTCATGTCTGAAGTTTTCCAAATTTTTATTCATGTCAAGCAAAACTGCACAAAATAATTGAGTTTTGAAGAAAATCGTTGAATATTAACTATACTCTGTTCACAAAGTTTTTTCAGTTACAGGTCTTATGGAAGAATTCATTTTAATCCAGTGTCAATACATTTAATATATTTAATAGTAGTATACTATAAGCTACCCATACCCCAATCTATTATATGTGGACTGAGACGCTGGAAAATAGAATAAAACAATAGCATTTCGCAAGTAACACAGTTGCAAGGAGGATTGAAATATAATAGAGATCCGAAAAGGAAATGAAACAAAACCGTAAACAGGCCCTGTGCGGGCAGAGAAGGAGGTATCACATTTGTCTTTTTTATGAAAAAGAAAAAGCTTTCAATAGTTTCAATAGTTAATTTTGTGTTCTATACATATGACTTAAATTTTATTTTACATATATGCTGAAGATTAAATGCACACATACAAGCGAAAACAATGGTTTTGTTTTTTCTTATTTTTCATATTGATCATAAAGCAATTTACAAACACATTCATCAATCCCCATTCATTCTATTCAATTCGAAAGAGCTTCAGACTAGAGCTTTCTCAGACCAGTTTTTGAGCTTTCTCAGATAAATTTTTATAAAAATGTAAAATTATGAATTTCGTACGTTCCTCGTGAAGGAATCTCTTTTATATTTCAATCCTCCTTGCAGTTGTACTGTACGGCGACTGATTATTTTCTTTGTATTTCAATTCAAGCAATAAACATACATACATACATATGTACATACATACTTATATTTTGAATGAACAAAAATTAACAAAATGAATTATGAAGAAAGATAAAAATGATGAAAAAATTCATGCGCACACACGTTGATGAGCTAAAAGTTAGTCCCAGTAAACAATGTACACTCATAATGATATCATTTGGAATTCACTAAGTGATTAGGAGCTCACTTTTCATTCATTTGAGTTTCATTAGAGTTTCACTTTGAGCGTGATTTTGTTCTAAAATTTTTACTTCATCGTGATCATCACAAAGTGAGTTCATACTCACTGCTTTGTCGTGGACTCATTAGGAGCTCATTTTTTACATGTAATAACGCTTGACATTATGAATCTAAAGTGAGTCACGATAATGATTGTAAAATGAATTCAGAAAATGACAGTAAAATTCCTAGGATCTGGGCACCGTAATTTTACATATTGAATAAAACAAAAGCAATATAATTGAAAAATTTTATTTAATATTATTATTTAATATTACATATTAAAATTATAATTAGATTAAAGTTTATATTTTTTGCATTTCTTTTAATTTCTACCTTTTTTCATTTTCTTTTTTGCTGGGAAAATAGATGGTGAAGAGCTTCTATTTTTTGATGAACCAGCTGAACATTGTCCTTTATTATTTGTTTTATTTTGAGTAGATGTGTGAGGGTAACTATGTCCTGTTTTTATGATTATTTTAAAAGTTTAAAAAGGAGAAAAAAAAATTAAATTACAAATTTACCATTTTTAACGCGTAAAAAATCACGGTACCCAAAATCTTCATCATCAGAACAAACAGGTGACAGATATTTATTCGTCGATGTTGTTAGAACTCGCTCACCTATCGAAATAACATAAAATTAATGCAATGTTTAACTAAATATTATGTTTTTCTAAACAATATAAATATGAAACAATTACCAGGTTTATGAGGAACAAACTCCGAGTAAGTTAATCCACTTTCTTCTATAAAGTCCACGTTTTCAGATGGCTCCGTCATGATTTTTCTAGTTTTATTGATGAGAAAATAGGTACCCAGTATTGGACAATGTGTTTCAAAAAAATTTGTTGTAGATATAGCACAATTACAGAAAAATATTAAAATCAAAATACATTCAATTATATTTCTTACCTTAATTTCCTTGCTTTTCCTTAATTTATTATTATTTTATTTCTTCCACTTTACAATATTGTGACTATTCACTTTAATGTTCACACAAAAAATGACAATTATTTAACCAGAATTGTAACTGCAAAATTTATCCATAGTGCAAACGTAACGGGATATAATAATATAATAATTATTTATAACTACAAATAGCCACAAAATCACAAAAATTTTTCAAAGTTAGACAGGCAAAAACTCATAAAGTAGATAAAAAATTTCAGGCAAAAAAATTAATCACGAAGTGAACTCATAGTGAGTTTAAAAGTTCAGGGAAAAAAATTAATCACAAAATGAACTCATAATGAATCCAAAAGTTGAGGGAAAAAAAGCATTCACCAAGTGAATACAAAACTGTGAAAGTGAATTCATATTACATTCACTTTGTGATTATTCACTAAATTGTTTATTGGGGTTGATTAAATAATCGAGATGTGTGCAAAAAGTATATATATAACAGAGATGCGAAAAGGAAATGAAACAAAACCTTAAACAGGCCCTGTGCGGGCAGAGAAGGAGGTATCACATTTGTCTTTTTTTATGAAAAAGAAAAAGCTTTCAATAGTTAATTTTGTTTTACGTTATGTTCTGAAGATTGAATGCACACACGCAAGCGAAAACAGCTGTTTTACATTATTTGTGTATTTCTATTCTATATACAGTATAGAGTATTAAAATATATAGATCTTCTCCCTTTTCGAGATTTTTAATGTATGTATATTGCTTTATGATCATTATGAAAAAATAAGAAAAAACAAAACCATTGTAAATGAAACTATACATATTTATATGTTGTTATACATATTATATGTATACATTATTATGCTTAAAACAAATGATTTTAGTTGTTGTGTTTTTTTTTCTTTATAGTGCTGTGTCATTTTTTTGCAGCTGAAAAAAATGATATTTGTTGTTGGTATTTTTTGGCTTGATTTTTTCTTTGTTTTTATGTTTTTTCTTTTTTCAAGCATTTTTTATTTTTGTTTGCTTATTTCGATCCTATTCTTGAATCTTGACCTACCTCTTCAAATCTGTTTTACATTGATATTTAATTTTATGGAATTATTAAATGAATTTATAATTATAATATTTTTCGTTGGTCAGTAAAATTTGATAATATAAAAAGATAATTTTGAAGGGTCATTTTTAAAATTATCCTTTACGCTTTTCTTGTATTTTTTGTTTGTTTTCAAAATAAATTTTAAAACAAGACAAGAAATCTAAAAACATTTAAATTAACACTTCATTCTATTTTTGATCGTTTTCGTAATTTTTTACGGATTTTTATCCGACTTGAAAGGTAAATATCTCGGGACCCTGTAAAGGGCAAGGCATTGACTTAAAATTTTTGCACAATATTCTGCTTTTCATTCTCTACAAAACTCCCTAAGACACCAAAAAGATCACTACAACAGGGCGCAAGTTATACGACGCCAAATATAAAACTTCCTCTCATCAATTTTTAGAAACAAAATGTAATATTTTTGACTCCTTATGAAAAATGTGTGACTTGTCAAATTTGAACTCTTATATCTCAAGCATTGTTGCACCGATTTAAATCAAATATAATGCACTAGGTCCAAAACCTTTCAAGAATTGATCAAGGTTCAACGTATGAACTAAAAAGGGCCCCATATGAAGGGAAAAAAAATTACAAAAAAAAATACAAGAAAAGCGTAAAGGATAATTTTAAAAATGACCCTTCAAAATTATCTTTTTATATTATCAAATTTTACTGACCAACGAAAAATATTATAATATTATAAATTCATTTAATAATTCCATAAAATTAAATATCAATGTAAAACAGATTTGAAGAGGTAGGTCAAGATTCAAGAATAGGAGGTAGCAAGGAGGATTGAAATAAGCAAACAAAAATAAAAAATGCTTGAAAAAAGAAAAAACATAAAAGCACAAGACAATTAATAATTATTAATTGTCTTGTGATAAAAGCAAAGAAAAAATCAAGCCAAAAAATACCAACAACAAATATCATTTTTTCAGCTGCAAAAAAATGACACAGAACTATAAAGAAAAAAAACACAACAACTAAAATCATTTGTTCTAAGCAAAGCATAATGTATACATATAATATGTATAACAACATATAAATATGTATAGTTTCATTTACAATGGTTTTGTTTTTTCTTATTTTTTCATATATTGATCATAAAGCAAAGCAATTTACAAACACATTCATCAATCCTCATTCATTCTATTCAATTCGACAGAGCTTCAGACCAGAGCTTTCTGAGACCAGTTTTTGAGCTTTCTCAGATAAATTTTTATAAAAATGTAAAAACTATGAATTTTGACGTTCCTCGGGAAGGAATCTCTCTATACTTGATACTTTTTGTGTGTGCATGTGTGTATAAAAAGTAGAATGAATAATAAATAATCACAAATTAGTGTTGGTTGGTTGGTTGACGTGGCGGTTATTTGGATTATTTCCGAAGACCCAAATAGCACTTACCGTGCCGTTTTGATACCACACGCCGACACACCTCTCAATTGTCAGTCAAAAAGTTGTAAGCCCACGGCATACACATTAGCTGCGTTCCTTTGGGCTACTCCAGATTAGATAATCGTAGTTGGGCATAGTTAGGCGGATTTGTGAATCACGCAATTTACACGATACGTCAATTGCTCTATCCATCAACCATCAAGCAACGATTCCTCCGCGATCGGGGTGAGGCAAATTGAGGGGTAGCACATCACTTGTGTACCAAAAATTTCATCGAGCAATTTGACATTTCCTCTATTCGTTTTTCGTAATTTTTTCAATTTTGCTTTATTTCTTCTTCGACTTTGTGAAAGCAGTAAAATCGTTATTTTTTATAAATTGTTAGTATACAAAATGAAAAAATTAAATTACCTACCTTTTTTATTATTTCAAAAGATATTTATATATTATGTATTTACAATTTAAAAAATTATTATTTACTTGACTACTTGATTAATAAAGAAGAATACTCGAACAAAAGAAAATGGATGAAAATTTTAAAGAAGACGCATTTGCTGTCATTTTGCTGCATGGATGATTGCTCGACTGTGTAAATGCAAGAGTACATCACGCAGCAAGTTCAAAGCAAAACGTCAAAAACTCGTCCAGCAATTGCTGTATCGTGTAAATTACCACAATGGAACGCTATTTTTTTCAGGTATGTAAGGAAAAAGCTGTAAATTTGAAATTCAAAAAATTAATTTCTGTTTTTGTGACTGCCGTTATTTTTTTTTTTAAGAAATGGTAATAAAAACTAATAAATAATAATTTAATTAATAATTCAATTAATCAATTAATTAATAGTTTGATTAATTAATAAATTACTGGTTATTTTTAAAAATCATATATTTAAGCAAATATTTATGTACCCTTTTTTTAAAACTATTTTAGGAAAAACAAATTAAAAATTGGAGCTATGAAGAAGGAAAAGCCTTAATAACTGCCTAACAGAAAAGATGATTGTCATAGATGCAGAAATAAAAATATTTTCTGGCAAAATATATTAACAGACATTGAAGCTATGAATGTCCTAGTAATTAACTTTTTAAGTAATAATTTTCAATTATACAATAAGGGGATTCACTCTTTGGTGCAAATAGGTATTGCATCGTTGCATTCGGTGTATCGTAGCACGAATTTTTGTTGTATCGTTGCAAATTGTTGTTGTATCGTTGTAAATTCGTGCTACGATACACCGAATGCAACGATGCAATACCTATTTGCACCAAAGAGTGAATCCCCTTAATATATATGTTAATCTACAGGTGTCTCATACAACTACAAAGTGAAGGTAAAATGGAAAACTGTTTACAGAGCATACAAATCTGTAGTTGATAGAGGGACAGGTGCTAGCACTTCTAAATTCCTATACATGGAGGAGATGGACGAAATTTTTAGTGATAGTCCACTTGTGCGTTCCACCCATGTGGCGTCTGTAGGTGTTCAAAAACATCCACAGCCTGCAATTAAGTCTAAAAGTACATTAACATATGAAATTGAACAATCAGCATCAACATCATTTTCAACTGAAGATATGTCTAATTCTACTAATATTAATAAAAAACAAAAAAGGAAATCGTAGCCAAAAAGAAAATTTAATAGAAGTAAAAAAAAAATACTACGATCAAGTTCATGAGGATAGAAAAGAAAAACGTATTTTACTTACTTGAAAAATACTTAGAAAAAAAAGAAAATAATAAAGAAAAGAGACATGCTGAAATTATGGAATTACTCAAAATGAATTTGAATAAAAACTAATATTAATTTTTTATAATTCAAAACTTTTTTGTTGTTTTTTGTTTGTTTTATTAAAACTGTTTTGTTTTTTTGTTCAATTAAAAATATATTTAAACAAAATCCAATTTATTTTTAATTTTATATATTTTTTAAAACTCCTTTATTTAATTTTAATCTAGAAAATGCAACCTATATAAAATGTCAAATAACTCTTGTCTCTTTCCAGTATTTTGATTTAAAAAATGAGGAATATGTTCATCAATATCACTCTCTCCACTACTTATACTGCTTGAGCTTGTGGATTGATCTTCATGAGAATCAATCCATTCTTCAAAATCATTCGCATCTATGCAAATATTGTGCAAAACGCAATTGGCAACAAATCCAAGGCCTGGACTCTCAAAAAACTATAGTCTTCTAAAACGACCTTTTAATAATCCAAATGCATTTTCTATAACGATTCTTGTTGCAGAATGTATGTAATTGAATTTCTTTTGCTTATCCGTTAAATTACCAAAGTCCTTGAAAGTCTAACTTTTTAACAGTTAAAAAAACAGGAACAAGTAAGGTATCGTTGAAAAGGGCAAAGGGTCCTTTACATTTTTTCTCAACACAAAGTGACCCTTGAGTGCCCCTGTAAAAGTTATAGGGTACATCGTGAAATAAGAGCAAAAAAACTTCAACACCCTCTAGAGGCCAAACCGTTGGGATTCCCCCCCCCCCCCCCCTTCTATACGATTTTTTGTTTGTCTCGATGAGACCTATCACTGATATCAAGGTTAAGCAAACCAAACGAGACACAATGTATAACACACTTTTAAAATTATAAAGTAAAAAAGGAAAAAATGCAATTAATATTAGTTTAAAACTTTTAAATGTTTATTTTCACTTACGTTTATATTAATTATTTAATTTGAAAAAGCATTAGAATTTTTTCTCCATATAAACAAAATTCTGTTATTTACTCAGACGACCTGAGTGACGTCACACAGCAAATGTCAAAATTTCTTTACATTGGCTTATAACGTGTATGCCGTGTTGTAAGCCCTTCTGTCAAATTAGTGTTACTGTGTAATAATTATATTATTTAATAGTAGTACCGTTCTTAAAAATAAAAAATTAAATTTTATATATTATTTAAAAACAAAGTATCATTACATTCATTTGTATATTACATATATTGTAAAAATATTTTCAAATAATTAAAATTATTAATTTTTTATAATATGTAATTACATTTTTAAAAAAAATAAATATTTATAATTCTCTTTTATTGGGAAACAATTTTTACAAAGCATGAAATTTTATAAAATTTTAGAACAAAGGTAAAGTCGGCAACACATCCAAAAGTTCATCTGATTTTAGAATTTTATATACAAAATTTACTAAAAGGAGAAACAAGACAAAATATGTCCATAAGACCTGTACTGAAAAAACTGAATAGAGTATAGCTTTCTGATAAGTGGAAATAAATATGTATGTATATTACCACAGAAAATGATACAGAAGTCTCAATTCGTATATGGAAAATGACATACCTACATACCTTTCATTTATTATGGAGCTACCGGCACTTCTACAATTGTGATATATTAAAGGTTTGAAACCTTACTAAAACTTTTTAATCTTTTATCGATTGATTCACAAAATCTTACATTAGTGGCAGCAAACTAGAAAACCAAATAATTCGTATTCGCGCTTTGCTGCAAACAAAAGTAATACGAGAACTGCATTTTTTCAATATTTTTGTTGAATATTTGAATTGTTTTCAATAGCTGTCATTTAACAAATACTGGTTATTTTAAAGATTAATTTCGTTTGATTTTATTATAATTATTAATTCTTTGAAATTTTTCATGATTTTATTATGGTTATCGATCGTATCGTATTATTTTTTATTGTAAAATGTTCAACTTGAGTTGTTTCAGTTTAACCAAAAATCATATAACTACAAAGATAAACAATTGCCATATATCCTCATGTCACCATTAATTTTTACTTCTACACCTGATATCAGGTGGCTACATGTTTACTGAATGTTATCAACATTTTATGCTTATGCAACAATTTTAAAATCCAGAGCAAACCAAAAATACGTTGATGTTGCTAAACATTATATGTACCCAATAATGTGTCTGTTTACCAAATATAAATAATGGTTGTTGCTACGGCAACATAAATTACGATTTATACTTTTGAATTTATTTTCATTTTGAATAAATAATTATTTAAATGAAAAAAAATTTTTAATACCAAAATATTTTTGACTTGAAAATCAGAGTTTGCTTAGATTAAATTTTAATGAATAAACATTATAGTATTTCTAAAACTAGCATTAGATATTCTATAATGTAAAAGAAAATGAAATAACGTGCCTATTGATTCTGATCTCCTGATTCATTACGAATAAAATTTTCATATTTCTCAATGAAGATGAAAAATATTAAAATATATTTTTAAAATTTGAAAAATAAAATGTATTTTGTATATAGTATATGTATATACGAGTATGTATCATACATATATAGTATTTAGAGGTATAAGAAAAATAATATTTCATATTAAAAAAAAAAATTTTTTTAAAGCCTAATGTATTTTTATTCAAAATGAAAATAAATTCAAAAGTATAAATCGTAATTTATGTTGCCGTAGCAACAATGCAACCATTATTTATATTTGGTAAACAGACACATTATTGGGTACATTATAATGTTTAGCAACATCAACGTATTTTTGGTTTGCTCTGGATTTTAAAATTGTTGCATAAGCATAAAATGTTGATAACATTCAGTATACATGTAGCCACCTGATATCAGGTGTAGAAGTAAAAATTAATGGTGACATGAGGATATATGGCAATTGTTTATCTTTGTAGTTATATGATTTTTGGTTTAACGTTCAGACAGTATTTGACAGTTTTTAGACAATGTTATCAAGTTGAGGAATACAAAAACAAAAAATTAGTTTTGTAATTTTTAAGCAGCGATCACAAAATTTTCTTCGACATGGCACATCTGTATCTTTTCTGTGATATTAATTTCTTGATTTTGAACATGATGGTCATTAAACTACTGCAAATATATTTCATCAAAATAACGATGTAAAACACTAAGAAGAACGATTTCTATATATATATACATTTAAATATTTGTTACTGCTACAATAAAACCTATCAAAAGTTACCATCCTTTCAAGTTGGACAACTCCTTGAATGTTAACCAATGATACCTTCACTTTTAATCAATATTTGATAAACTTTTGATTAGGTTTCACTGTACAAAATAATTTCAGTCTAATTTGATCCCTGGTTTGGAGCCATTGAATAATTCTGTGAAGGTGGACCTCCTATTTGACCCATTGATGGCATTGGTGAATGCATCATTGGATTAGGACTCGATCCAACTGGGCCAACCGGTGAAGAGACAACCTGAGAAGCAAAAAAATGTTTATAAAAATTTAAAAAGTAATGTAATGAAAGATTTCTAAAAAATATATAAAACTTATTCAACGTCTGTCTACATCTCTTTCTGTCTTTTCAAAAACAAAATTCACGCAGATACACTGCGCGACACACTTATGATTTTACATATTTCTTAGAACGAGCAGTAATAAAAGCATAAGTACTTCCTTAGTTTTATGAAATAGAGATTTCCAGATAAGCATACCAGGAACTAGTGGAATATCCTTTTTTTTTTAAATTTTAGGATTCTTTACTTGGGAAGTGCTATAAAAGGGAAAGTCAGTTGGTAGGAAAAGATATTTGCTGTTTGTAAATGGTTTCCAGCCATTTCTGTCATTTCAGCTAGCAAGTCTTGCTGTATAACGATCGAGAATATGGAGTTCTTTTCAAAGCTGATCAATGCCACCAACAAGTAAATCTGCCAGATTGAAATGTGAACTAAGCATTTTTGTTCAATAAAGATACAAGAAGTGTTTTTTAAAAGTTTTTGGTTTGGATATACATACTTAATTCTTATTTGCAACAATTTTCTATTACCATAAAAGCCTTTCTAAAAAACCAGTCACACAACTTCAATTTATTATTAATGTTTCAAATTTTATCTAAATTTTCTTTAAAAAAATGCGGTAGTTTTGAAGAGTAGTGTGTTAATTTTATGCAAGCCAGAAACAGTATTGTCAGAATAGCGCGACGATGGATAATACCATATTTTCACAACTTTTTTTTTCTTTTTGGAAAGTATTTATAGAACCAAAATAAATATATATTTTTTAATGTGAGTAAATTACCTGATTTCCAATTGAAGGAGGTGGTGCATCATTAGGTAAGGTCAAATTTAGAAGCAGATCACGAATAGCAGGAAATAGAGTGCATTCACCATGTTGAACATGATATTCAACAAATCTTCTTAATTGAGCACTAACTGCATTTGTAGATACTGATGGAACTTGTTCCCTCCTTTCAGCCAACTGTGTAATATTTGAACCAGTGTCATAAATCATAGGTAGAACCAAAGATGGACTATCCTTCCATTCCATTCCAGGATATGGTATTCTTGTTATTTGAATCTTTAAAAAAAAATATATATGTATTTATAATTTGTCTTCTTAAAGTCAATTTTATCGACTGAGTGTCAAAAATCTGGTGAATTAACATTTAATCAGCCATGTTCCAGATTTCCTTTCACAGTAGAATGAAATGTAAAAATGAGTTTAAGTGTTCTAAAATTACTAAAGTGAATTCAATTTCATAATGTGATTTCAAAGATATATTTCATGTTTGACAGTGGATTGTAGGTGTTCCTGTGTTCACATTTCAATAAAATTTTGTAGATTTAATCCGAAACAAGTAAACTGTGTGAAATGAATGATTTATTCTGTTTATTGAATAAATAAACTCTTTTTTCAATTAAATTTGATAATTTCATACATTTTGAGAAAAAATTAACTACAGTGAAACCTCCCTAATCGGTACCAGCAAAATTGTGTCCCAATTAAGAGGTGTCCCGATTTTGAAGTTTTTTTTTTTTAAATTTATTAGTTGTATGTTGTATAGATAAAACCCTTCAAGAGGTAAAAGTGGTTAGGGGTTGGAAATTAAGATGTAAAAGAGATGAATTATTTTAATTATACTATTTTTTAAATCGAAGTCAATGTAATTTTTCTATAAATCTATCGTTTTTGTAGTGTGATCAGATATCAATCATAGGTTTACTCATTGCCTTTTATGAGAAGTTACTTATGTTGTAAAAATAAAACAGAATAATACTACATATACATCTCGTATAAGCGTAATACTGACTTCAGTCAAAAAAATAGCATAGCATACACTTTTTAAACTTCTTAAAATGGTACACATACATTGCATTGGGTTGAGTAAAGTTCATATGTACATAGCATATGGGGAATTCCAAGCAAAACGACCACTTTCAACCTGAAAATTAAAATGAATGAATCTGAAAAGTAAAACATCAGGGATATAAAGTACCTTTTACATAATTATTACTAAGAAAAAAAATTCACTTTGCCTGAGCCCGTTACATTTTACCTGTACTTTTGTTTGACCTGTCTTTATATACAATATTCAACAAATATATGTATTAATAATTTGATTTATTTTTAGAAGTTTCATTATGTTTAATTTTATAAAAAAATTATAAGTATTGGTAGTTAATAATTTCATCTTTTATCCTGCAAATTTTTTTCTATAAATATTTAAATATTATTTGTAAAAAGTGTTAGACTGGTGTCACACCCGTTACATGAAAATAGAGTTTATTTGATTTTTAGAAAAAAGTAACATATTCTGAATTTGTTTCACTTGGTCAAAAATAGAATAGAAAGTACGTAGCATACTCGAAGTGTTTTTTAAAATTTATTATTATTAACTACATTTCGTAACCAAGCAAAGTAAGTATATCTATGTCACACCCGTTACATATTTTGTACTTATAAATGTGTACTACTTTAAATAATCTAAGAAATTTTTTATTTGACAATTTCATAGATGGAGTTTGCAAATAGAATGCAAAAGTATAGAGAAAAGTTGAAAAACGATCCTGAAAAGTGGAAGGCACACCTCAAAAAGGAAAAAATTCGTGATAAAAAACGGAGAGAAACCGCGAAATTAAATTTAAATGAAGAAAAATTGTTTATCAAACGACAAAATGATCAGATAAGAAAAAAAAAAACATAGGGAAAAAGAAAGAAAAAAGAAATTGTCAGAATCGTTTTCAGCTTTGGATTTATCTGCAGCTTTAGAACAATCTACTTCGACAATAGGGTCCTATAAACCAAAACTATCTTTAACGCGAGCGGTTAACAAAGTTGAAAAAAATTGGCCTTTAGGTCCGTCAAGGAAAATTGCTGTTATAACACAAGTTATACGTGGAATTTTACCTTCTAAAGCATCGAAAACCCTCTTTACCTCGCCTCAGAAAAATAATTGTATCGACATAGATATAAAAAACAAAATAAAAGCATTTTATGAAAACGATGATATTAGCTGTCAAGCTACAGGTCTTAAATTTTTAATTTTAGTGAATGTGAAAGTACATTTTACAGTATCAACATTAGTTTATAAGTATAAAGTACATGTACAAATCTTTTTATTACTTTAAATAAAGTTATTTAAGAACATTTACTATTCCAAATTAGTGTTTTGGTTTATATTAAATATTTTTGAAACAAGAGTTGCTGTCATAAAGACATTGCAAAGACAGGTCAACCAAAAGTCCAGGTAAAATTAAAGGGGTTCAGGTATAGCGAATTTTTGGCTATTGTAACAATTACGTATATATTCTTTTTTGAATATTTTACCCCAAACACTATTAATGATATTAAGATGAAACATAATGTTAAAAACAAATTTTTTGCTACTCACTAATAGAAATTTGTAACGCTGCGCTGTCACACCCGTTACAAAATATGTCACACCCGTTACGTTTCTTTTTATTTAATTGTGAAAAAATTATCGCATTAATCCTCATACAATTTTTCCCTAAGATTCCTTCAAGTGTCTACAGTATATTAAAAAATAATTTTTGGAATTGTTCATATGAAAATTTTAGGACATTTAAAATAATATGAATATTACCACACCAATGATTAAATTTACAAAAAATGTACACTCAGAATTTTGACAGGTATGATGAAATTATAAATATCTTACGAAAAATAAAATTTTCAATCTGCATATTACAACGGCGGCATTCCCTACTGGAACAATAGGTACTGCAGAAGGAGGTACTCTCATGCACAATTGAACAGCCCATTTAAATCCTTGTGATAGATCCGGCATCAGTTCAAGGCGCATTATCTAATATAAAAAAAAAAATTATTCTTCCTGTTAACTATTTTTGATGTTTGTTTAAATAAATCACTTTTTACCTGTATGAAATCTTTTAGTACTTGAGGTAAAACTGTTAAAGTTCTACAAAATCCATGTAAAGCATTCGGTCTATAAGGCGGTACAGCTACTCGTGTATCAAAAAATTGTTCTATTACCTGTAAGTCATCAGGATTCCACTGGAATGGTTGTTTTCCATCTGCGGAAATTATTTGTGATACTTTAAGGTGAAGAGATTGCATATGAGCCTGATTCAGAAAAACTTGATATTGTAAACTATCAATTTTAAAAAGAACCATTCCAGGTTCGTTCGAATTAATTACAGCAATCTAAAATTTTAAAAAAAAATCATAATTCAAAAATACAACAGTAAATTTCTTATTCTACGAACACATTCTTCACTCTGGATATATCTTTGTAAATGCCTTCTCATATATATACAGCCAAGAAATCGTTCTAATGGACTTATATCTGAACCACCGACATCCTTATTAGGATGATGACATGGTCTACAAAGAGTTTCTAAAGCCTCATGAGTTAAAAGAGTTGGAACAGCACCAGCCCATGAACGTGGAGGTAAAACTCTTGGTAAATGTGTTAGTGTGGTTGATGATTTATGTTCTGGACTTTGTCCAGGACGTGGAGATGGACGTGGCATGCTAGGTGATCCTGGCCAGTTTGATGCAGCAGGTGAAAGTGCTGTGAAAGGACTTCCGTCGGTAGTATGACTCTGCATATATAAATTCGGTCCTGGAGAATGAGCTATTGGACTTGGCTGAGGATTCAAAGGTGATGAGGGCATCAATCCTCCTCCAGGTGATGGATGGGGCATGTGAGGTGCTGGAGGAGAAGTCATACTGAAATTAGGATGATTCTGACTAATTGGATGGGGACTAGCCGGTGTGTGAGGATTTGATCCGGATGGTGGTGTAATTGGAGGTGCAAATCGAAGACCACCATCTCGTGGACTTTGTGGACCACGCATTCCGCTTGTTAAAAATGGTGATGTTCCTCCACCTCCTGATCCATGGCATTCTTCTATTGCAACTGGTGATGGAGGATTGTCATCTTCACTCTGTGATCTTCGTCGATAAACTGCACTATCATCAACGTATTTTGAAAGAAAACCCTTCAAATTTAAAATATAAAAAAAAAGAAATTTTATAATATGATTCATTAAAACATAAATAATTCATGTTACTTTTAATCCCTGAGTCGGAGTAAATTCTTCGACAACATTGCTTCTATCAAATCTGCTATATGCACCGTCTCTAACAGAAACCATTCCATTTCCTTTAAAACGTATTTCTAAACAATACATAGCTTGATATGACAATCTTAGTAAAGTTGGAGATTGTGGTAAAGCACAAAACGTTAAAACCGGAACTTGCGGTCTCTACAAAAAAAAAAAAAAATCATTAAAAAATCTTTTATCTTTTATACGATAAATCAGTGAAATTTTTGTGTTTGCAATTGAAATCTCTTACTTACAGATAAAACTGTAAACTGTTACTGTTTTGTGGAAGAAAGAAAAACCAGAGCAACTATGTAGTTTCTTATAAAGAGTGATCTGCATAAGGTGATCAATAGAAAAACCATATACATTTCTCGTTGAACAAACAAAAATTTATATGGCAAGGGAAGGGGAGTAAATCTCGAAGAGTTCGGTGGCACGGGGGAGAAGAATTTCAGACACTTTATTCAAATATTTCTCTATAGCTCTTAAACTATTCATCCTGCAGCAGTTAAGTCTTTGGAAGGAATGCAGAGAATCCTTCGAAATTTCTTACACGCTCTCAACCATTCTCTCAGGACAGGAAAAAATGGTTACGAAACCTTAGGTAAACTTAAGGCGGTTGATTTGAAGAAAATTTGCCTTTCATTCTTCTATCTTCTTAAGTATGGGAGTTGTCTTCCTTCAAGAACAACTAAGTCCACTATTCCGTTATTGAAAATTGATCTCCAAATCAAGACTTTGCTTCTTGCTTTTTTTGAGTTTCATCATTTTCAGAATTCAAAGCTACTCTTGAAACAGCACGACGGTCCCGACTAGTTAGAGAATATTTTATCCTCCCAGTAAAGCGTCTTACATAACTTTCAAAATATTTCAGAGAATTGTTAGAAGTAAACTTGAGGACACTAGAGTCCATCCTGTACTCTCAAGCCATAAATGCTGATGAATGCATTTTAAAAAATCGTGTTTTGCTGATGTCATCGACTCATGCACACCTTTTCAGAATCAATTGGAAACAATTTCACATTTATAGTACGGGCCACGGAAACTATCCTCTCAAAGCTTATTTTTGCTTTTGTATTGCTGGCTTGCAATATTAAGACTTTTACTGAAAGCCGAGCGGAGAATTTTTGTGACCCGTACTATAAGAACTTAACATTTGTCCTTTTTGTACTTACAGGTATACCAAGCTGAGCAATTATCGGTAGTTTCGCAATCGAACTTAATGGCTTATACGTCTCATGTAAGGTTTGAACAATATAAGCCAAGTTGCGATGCCTATTAAGATGAGTTTGAAATTGTTCTCTTACCATCGAATGAGCGTTAACTGCAGAAACTCCGCCAATAAATGACTAGAAATAAAAACAAGCTTGATTATCATAATCATTTCTATTTTTTGAAAAAAAAGAATAATTTACCATTTTAAAGCCTTTAAGCTGATGTGACCAATAAATATTACAAGTTATATCCTTATTTGGCCCATAGGAAAGAAGTAAGTTTGTATAACTATAAGACTTAACAGCAACTATGTTGTGTAAATTGTATTTCTCTAAATTAAAAAAAATAAAAACAGATCAAATTATTTCTCGGTTAACCTACTTGCAGAGTAAGTGGATTAAATATTTGTTATAAATACAGCCTTTAACGCTGCTTGCTTGAAAAAATTTTGCATACGTTATTTTGTTAATTCAATAGCGCCGTGTTAATATGAACCATCAATAATATGAACGATTTATAAATAAAGTGAATCATTCATTTTTCAACATTATGTCCCTTATAAGAGGCTAATCAAAATTGAACAAAAGCCAAACAAGGTTTCTTACTTTGAAACAGAAATGCGAAATTATACATAAATTGTGGGGTAGTTTTTCATCTGTTCAACTGGGAAGACAATATCGTGAATCTAAATCGACGATAACATGTACATATTAAAAAAAAAAACGAAGAAAATTATAAGGTTTGTTGTAAAACAAAAACTGATCCTGGAAAACGGAAAACTTAAAAAAACGATGTGAAATTAAAATTTTAAAAATAACGGATGAAAAGTTACCTTCATAGTTCATAGTATAATTAAAGAAGAAAATCTGTTACCGAAGCAATTATACAATTGAATACTACTTCCGAATAAAACTCTTGCACTATTTACAGAGAAAACAGCATCTGAAAGAAAGTCAAGCAAAGAGAGTTCTACAGGTACCTGTTCCTATAAATTAAAACTCTTTATAATCGGGTAATTTCGTAATCCCCGAGCATTTCGAAAATTTCAACTAGTTGTCATTTATAAATTCAGCACGAATGCATGGATGACAAAAGAAATTTTTTATAAATGGTTTCAGTATTGTTTTGTCAATACATTCCATCTGAATGGAAGTTTTCCAATGAAGACAACATTTCACTTTCTGAATTGAGAAAAGACATTATAAAATCTCGAAGAAATCCGAGGTATAGTCAATATGATTTCTAATGAACAGTAACGTGACAGTTCTTCTGATTAGATGAAAGTTGTTAAAGATGTTGAAGATATTTCTAAGACAAAAGTATGTATAATTTTTCTAGTAAATGTGAATACTCTGGAAATATAAAGAATCGCGACGCTACTGTGCTTTTCAAATTTATATTTCATAATAATTTTGCTCTGAACTCTCTCCTCTTTTTTGCATCTGCTGAATTCCACAATGTTACTTACCAGTTTTATAATGTTGTGCAAAATCATAAACTAACGTGTGTAGATATACAATTTTTGTCCAATCTTTTAGTAAATCATCAACTGTTTTTGCAAAATCATTCGTAGAAAGATCATAGTACAAATAAACTGTTCGTCTATTTCCTTGTTCCTTATGATGAGAACTTGGTAAAAGCGTACCAAAAAATACGAATTCAACGACCCATGTTCTACTTTGATGACTTTTACTCATTTGTGAACGTATTGAAACTGAAAGAAGTCTTTTAAGAAGATCATTCCATACAGCTTTTTCAATTACTGGAGTTGATTTAGAACTCTATAAAACAAAATTGTTAAAATCAATATTAATAAAACTAAAATCAATAAAATAAATATGTCAAATTTAAAAAAATAGAACAAAAGAAAAAGGAATGTAGTTCAAAGGGAGTTTACTTTACAGAATAATTCTTTTGTTAATTGTTTAAAAAATATTTCCGGAAGATAATTTATTTAAGGAGAGAATAATTATTAGACTGGATGTTATACGGAGCAGGGTGATAGATCTAGGAGAGAAATAAAAAACATGTATGGGTAGGTGGGACAGAGGTGCATTCTAAATGGTTTTCAAGATATTGAAAGTCAAAAAACTTGTCAGGAGTTTGTTAAAAATTAAAAGTGAATGGTATAACTACGCAGAGAGACAATAGTATAATTTTTAGTTGCTTTTTTATCAGTAGTGGTTACACTCCAAAAAATACATAATATTTTGTCCTTTTTTTAATATTTGAAAAAATGAGAAAAATTACTGTGTTATTTATTATAAGTACATTATGTATCCAATAGTCTTTCTACAAATTGTAACTAATTATTCAATTAATTAAATTAAAATTAAATTTTTAATTTTATATTTTTTACTATTTTGCAAAGACAGGTCAATTAAAAGTCCAGGTAAAATGAAAGGGGTTCATGTATAGCGAATTTTTGGCTATTGTAACATAGATATTAAGACGAAACATACACCCATGTTCTAGATTCCGCTAAAAGTGGAAGTGGAATACGAATTTAAATCCATGCGAAGTGGAAAATGGTGTTCTGGATTCCACGCGGAATTATATATTTCGAACATTAATTTCGAATCAGCTGTTGTTAAATTCTCACATAAAAGTTTTATTTCTTCTTTGCTTTTTTTTTTTTTTTGATAATTATTTATTAGTTAAGAATTTTTGTCTATAAAATTCACAAATATTTCTAACTGCTCTTTATTTTTGGGTGTTTTTTAAAAATACATTAAATGATTAAATATACAGTCGGGATCAAAATTAAGAGGACACTTGTTTAATATAAGGTTTTAGAAAAGAAATTCTGATTTTTAAAAAAAATGTTTATTATAAATATTATTATGGAAAATAAAAATACAAAGATTGACCAATATTTATGATTAATAATAATTAAATTCATTAACCGTTAGTAATTTTAAAAAATAATTGTTTTGAATTGATAAAATCCAAATGTCCTCTCAATTTTGATCCCGACTGTATTTATGGAAAAACATAATTAATTATACTAGAATAATAATATGCATTAACTTTAAAATAAATTTAAATTTATTCACTATTTATATAATTTATTTAATAAATTTAAAAAAAAACTTCACTAATATAATTTTCGACTACACAAATACAAGCCACGATTGAATTTGACAACTATTATTTCAATTCCACGTACAAAAACATTGCGGAATTGAATTCACGAAAATTTAGTGAAAGTGGAATGTAGAACACCTAATTCCACTTCCGCAACTTCAATTCCGAAAAAGTGGAATTCAGAACATGGGTGATAATCTTAAAAACAAATTTTTTGCTACTCACTAATAGAAATTTGTAACGCTGTCACACCCGTTACAAAATATGTCACACCCGTTACGTTTCTTTTTATTTAATTGTGAAAAAATTATCGCATTAATCCTCATAAAATTTTTTCTTAAGATTCCTTCAAGTATTTACAGTATATTAAAAAATAATTTTAGGATATTTAGTGAAATAAATATGCTAGTTTTCAAGTGCAAATATCTTGAAAACTATGCATTTTTCGAAAAAAATGAAGATAGCAAATCGATGTAGAATTAATTGAGCCTTCATTTTCTGCAATAAAAAATGAGGGTTAATTTAAGCCTTTTTTGAATAAAGCATGGTTAAAGTCCAAAAATCTGTGAAAAAATGACAAAATTATGATTTGAGGCCTTATAACTTCTGAATGGTCGGATACACAGCAGCAGGTAAGATGTTGAGAGAAAGGCACAGGGGTCCTTCACAATTATGTAAAAGAGTTGGTGAGCCTAGCGTGCCCTTGTAAAAAGTTATAGGGTAAATTATGAAAAAAGTATCAAAAATCTTTAACCCCCTCTAACTCCGAAACCGTTGAGATTCCCCCCCCCCCCCCCCACCAATACGATTTTTTGTTCCCCCCGCCGAGACCTATCCGTAGTTTCCCGGTCGGACACCGTAACGGAATCACCCTGTATAGTGAAACTTCGATTATACGAACCTCCGAAAATCCGAATTTCCAATAATCCGGCTGTCTTAAATTAAAGCATTAAACATTCTGTAATCCGAATTGAATGTTTTCTGTAATCCGAATTCTTTGAATGAAATCAAAAATTTGCTTTGTTTTTATTTTCATAAATACATAATTAGCTGTTATTAGCTAACTGAAATGTTTCCGTTATGTTTTTTTTTTATTTGTACATAAATAAAAATTTGTGCATTACTTATTACAAGTTATTAGGTAGTTCTTAAGTTCTTAAAACACAAAATTTACTAGAAAAAATTAGTTTTTAAAATTTTTTTATAAAAAGTTTTTGAAATAAATTTCAAAAAAGCAGTTTACTTTGATTATGCACTATTTTATTTTATTTTAACTGTATAATACCACCTTAATAATCCGAATTTTTCGGTAATCCGATTTAGGCCTGCCATCAATTGGTTCGGATTATTGGAGTTTCACTGTATATGTAAATCTATATCAAAATTTATAAACCTTAATTCAAGAGCAGTACATGAATTGTACAGGAATGCAGGACTGTGATGCCCACCAAAGAGGAAAAAATTGACGTATGTATTCTCCAAAATATAAGGCATTATACCAACAATAAAATATTGATTAAAAAAATTTACCTTGATTACTTGTTCATTCAATAAAGTAGCTTGAGATGGTTGAGGTAAGGCAAGCAATTTTAACACTATTGACGTTGCATTTGATTCAATTTGAAGACCACTATGTGGAATGTTACGTTTTGTTAATTCTTTTGATAAATTTAAAAATGATATCTTCTCATCGCACATTGCAACAACATGAGCTAATTCCGGTACAAAATAAGCTGGAAATATAGTTTTTTGCTGTTTTGAAGGTGGACCATTAATTTCATCAAATGATTTCCTTTTATAAGAAAATGAGTCTATTGAAAAATAAGAGAAAAAAAAAAAAGAAACATATTGATTTTTGAGAATATTTTATTATAATAAATTCAATAGATTGAAAAAACCTACGATCAACATAAGTGCCCGGCCCATGTGTAACAAGAAATGTATCGAATTCCACAATATTTAGTAATTTTATATACATTTTAGGTACATCAGCATTATTTTCTTCTACTTGCCCACTACCAGCAGTAGAATGTTCAACAAAACCTAAATGAAATGTGTATTCCATTTCACTAGCCGCATGTTTTTTTTGTTTTAATTCGACAACCTAAAAAAGGAACGAATAATTTAATTTACCATTTATTATGGTCGTTTTAAAATTCAACATTGTTAAGTACCACACCATATGATGAATCCACCTTGGTTGCACGGTTTGTTTATTGGTGTTTTTTTGGTTGAGTTCACCATTAGCTGCGTTCCATTTAGATAATGGGTACTATTCTTGAAGTACTTGTAATTCAACTACACCAACTCATTCATATGTACATTGGTGTAGTTGACTATCACTCGTTGTAGTAGTTATGCCAATTTAGAAAACTAGATGGCTCTTAGTTCTTAAAATTGGGAGTGTTACATTTATAAGCTATGTATGCCTAACTACTCCGGAGTAGTTTAAATTATCTAAATGAAACACAACTATTGCAACCTATAGTGAAACTTTTTATAGTGATACATAATTGAAATGAGGTTTTGGGGGAAAGAATGTGCAATCTGTTGAACTTTGAAACGAACGCATTATTATTGATTTGTCTTTGATTTTTAATTACCAAAATAACATTTGGATGACGATAAAGTCTAACAAATATTTTATGCTTTTCCGGTTGTAACAAAGGATTTTCTGGCCATTTAAGAAGTGTAAAATTTTCAATTGTTGTAGCTGGTAAGTGTTGTAAAGTATTTTCACATCTTCTATGAGTTATCCAATATCTTTATACATAATAAAAATAAAAAAAATAAATGTAATTATTGTAAGGAAAAAAAATACATTCAATAGTAAATTACCGTAACTCGGAAATTAATTGTGAGATTTTTCGATGATCACCATTCAGAACAGTTTGTAATTCTTGCATTATTGGGCAATCAAGATGTTTTGGAACATGACATCGTAATGTTCCTGTGTGAGTATCAACTGTAACATGAATTTGTTCTGCTCTTAGACATGGATTCAAGACAGGAATTGTAAGTACGGCTGGTGTACCTTGTAAATGATCTGCAAAAATTTAATTATTTTTGTATTATTGACGTATAAATTAAAACATTGGGCCTTATTGTGATTGTCGTAAGGTCGCCAACCAAGAATCACTATGAGTCGATTCAATACAAATATATATTGTCGTCGATGGTGTTACACATACACTATACCACAACAAATCTTCATTGACGACGTCAACGTCTTTTTGTGGATCGACGACGCTACGACAATCATAATCAAACTTTTTGTTACAAAAAATTCCATTTTTGCTACAAAAATGAATCATAAAATTCAATTACAGTCAACATCTTTTAGAAAACTTTGAAATTCCAACTTTAAATCACTTAAACGGGCCAATGATCTAATGTGTACTGTGTGTACAATCAAGCGTTCCATTGAAAGATAATCTGATCGAATAGCATGATCAGCTACTTCTGATGACTCCTAAGTTTAATTAATATATTTATTTTTTCATTACATAGAGCTAAGCTTTTAATTGAAAAATGTTTACCTTTGCACCAATTGATGGTATATGAATAACAGCTAAAGGTCGAGCGATTTCATTAGGATCACTTTGTATTGTCAAACGATATCCCAACTCTGATTTTGGATCTTTATTTGATAATTCACGCCAATATGATACTGTTAATTTAACGCCCGGTATATATTCATCAACATGAATGTTATCATCAAGTCGATCCATAATAAGACGTAAAGTTTGTGTGTATAGCACTTCTAATTGAAGTGATTGACAAAAATAATGAAGACAATTGTATACTTCTGCTAGAGAATTTTTATTATCAACTAATCGTGATTGAATTAATTGATGAATGTAATTAACTTGAAGTGAATGCACCAAAGTTTTTCCATCTTTAAAAACAAAAAAATTAAATATATGTATTGAAATTAAAATATTTTATGTTTTGAATTTTATTTTTTAACCTCCAGTTTCTTTATCTTCTACAAGAATATCTATATCTAATAATCTCCATGGTATATTCATTCCATCTCCCATTACAGTTAATGAAACTTCAAATTCGTGATCCACATGAAAGGTAACTCTTCCGTCTCTTATCTTAAATAATACGAAGTTAATTTTCATGATTTTATGCTTGTAAAAAAGAAATTGCATTTAAAAAAAATGAGGCGTTGAGAAATTGCTCTTCTTCGATTTTTCTCGTGGAAAATATTTTTAAACAAAAATTTAGCATTGAATTTTTCTGTAAAAAATGAAATTATTGCTAATGAAACGTTAAAACATACTTTAAATCTTCGCATTTGAGGCATCAAATTTCCTGTAACTAGGCGGTGCTGAATAACTTGATTTAAACGCAAAAGTGTTTGCTTTTTCTCTGCAGTGGTAATGGGATCTGGAGGTACAATTCGTTCTTTTATACATGCTGGTAAACGATGATATGTGCCTGTTGTTAAAATTTCAATAGCAGCTGGAATATGGAAGTTTGGTAATCGAGCACGTACTAAAGTTTCTCTAGCCATGCGTGCTAACATATCTGCAGTTTCCACAAAAAGCATAGACTGTTTATCTAAAAAGCTCATGATGTGCTACAATAAATAGAAAATATATATTAACTGCGTTTTCTTTATGATCTGATCCGGATCAAATCATAGTTTCATATGTAATACAACAACAACTCAAAATCCAAAAAGGTTCCGATTCTCAAATTTAGAGATCCGAATCGTTTTCTTTGCTTTTGATCTGATCCAGATCAGATCATGACGAAGAAAATGCAGCTATTATTAAATTGATTAAAAAAAGAGGCTTCTCAAAATTATATATGTATACATAAATATGAAATTAAGATAGCAGAGATGCCTACTTTAAAACATTTATTACTGGATGACAAGGGAGAAAATGACATAGGTCAAGTCCGCGCACATTAGATCAACAACAATTTAAAACGTTCCTAAAAAACAAAAAGCTTCTAAGTCTCGACTCAAAGAACACATAAATTTTTCAATTCCTCAAATCAAAAATCCTTTCACACGCACTATTTACACAAACTGTTTCGAGCCATTTTTGACCTCTTACAGCTGAGTGTCTATTAAAATTAAACTTAAAGAGACAAAATATTATCCATGTAATAATATACATAATATGTATTTCTTCTGGCGCACTATGCCAAATTTCATGTACATATTATATAGCTTTAATAGGTATATCGACCCTAGAAAGTAGCTAATTTTGGCATTTCTCACTGACCGGTAATCAATACCTCTAGGGTACTTCTAAAAACCCTAGAACGGCTAGAACCATGAAACTTGGCACGTAAGTAGTGTTTTACACGTATATTAAGAAAAAAATTAAGAAATCGATCAAGTGTGAGTTGAACAAGTATATATTTCTATATTTTTTATACTAATTGCGTATTTAATATTATTTCTCTATCATTTATAACTCTGAATTTAGCGTTTTCATAGCTTGCTTAATTAAAAATATTTAAAAAAGTCATATTTTAAAATACATTTTATATAGACAAATAAAACATATACTGTTCGATACTAATGTTCTAAAAAGAAGCAGTACTTAATGAAAAATATTTAAATTGGAAATATGGAAATTCACATGATTTGTAAATTTTCTTTCTTATTGCAATATTGTATATGTGTACAGTCTTCCTTTTCAATTACCTTTCAATCTTTCATTGTACTTTAGGTTAATAAATATAAAGTGAATTTTTTTTCGAAAGTTATTTTATTCAAACACAGTTTGCAGGTTCGTTGATTAAAAACTCAACTCAATATTTACAATTATGGTCATGTAGTATATTTCAAGCATGACATTAAATAAAAAAGCTGTTCTTGCTCTTAAGCGACAAAAAAAATTCAAAACTACAAATATCGAAGAAAAAAATACTTTAGATGTACCAACCAAATCAATTTAAATCTAACATACATATTACATATGTATAAATCAATTAGTTGAATGTCTATAATTTGTTTCAATGTATTGAAATTTATTAAAAATAAATATGACTATCAATGAATATTTTGAGCCTATTTCTCTTGAACATCGCTCTAACATTCACTGTGAAAATATTTTTATCTTATCATATAAGATTAAGAAATCTACGTAGACTCTTGTTGAAATCCTGTTAAAACACTGTTATTTGAAACTTCTACAACCAAATTACAGAAAATGTCGCATTATTTTGAGATTATTCCAAATTCTAAAAAGACTGTAATACTTCAAGGGTGGCATTGGACATTGGATTACATTTTTTGGCGATCGTAAAATTTAGTTTGTAAGTAAATATTAAGTAATAAAAGTGTATGAAAAAAATTTCCAAAAAACACTTATCAAACAAACATTCACCCTGATTAATGCGTCTTTCACGGAAAAATATTTCATGAAAATACTTAATGATCCAAATTCATGACCAGAGAGTTTACTGTATTTGCAATTTAATCTTTCAAAATATGTACTTACAGCGGATTTGTCAACTTTAGAAGCCGAATTTGCCCATTTTACTAATGCAAGAAGCCTAATAAATAGTTGTCTTGTTCTTGCAGAAAAGTTATATATCTCAATTTTACGTTCCATATCACTTTTTCTCGGTAATCTATTGAGAAGAATATTTTCATTAAATTTTTATGTAAATTCCTGCATTTTCGAGAACGTCAGATGATCGTCAATTGACGAAATTCAGCAATACAACGTTTTAAGCTGAATATCGTCAGTTGACGATCATTTGATGTTCTCGAACATGCACTTCTACTTTTTTTTACTTACAATTCAGCTAACACAGTTAAGTCATGATATGTTCGCTGTATAATAAAATCAATAAGTATAGCAAGTGATACTGAACTATTTCTTGGGCCACCTTCTTGACCTGATGGTATATAACCTGCCACTGGGCCATGACCTCCCTCTAATGGTTGTGGTGGCATTTTTTCTTACAAATTCTGGCAATTATTCTTTTTGTGTTCTGAATTAGCTACGATTACAATTTTTAAGAACTCACAAACAAAAAATCAGATCTTCAACAAAATAAAAAACAATCTATAACCTAGAAACAGTTTAGCAATTAAAATCAATCTACTTAATGTCACTACTAGTAACCAGACCAGTCCAGTGAAGTCACTACACTACACTCACTCAGCGTTGCCATTTTAGCCATTTTATGGCTAGATTTAGCCATTTAATTTCTGTTATAGCCACAAAAATATGCTTTTAGCCATTAGCCATTTCATACAATAGACGGTATTTAATTTTTTGATTCTGTTTTTTTCAAAAAAAGTGAAAATGAAACTGATTTCAACTTAAAATTATTTCACTGCTGTTGAAGTAAAACGTAATATATTTAAAAAATAGGAATTGGTAGAAACCTGAATAAAATTTTATTAACGAAATATGCCTTGAAAAGATCAGGAAAATGTTGTTCCTATCGATTTCCAGAAAAAAATTTACAGAAAATTGAAACTATGTAATTACATACGTATATCATATTACTGACAGTAATCACTAAGCATGGTAAAGGAAACACTAGTAAGGTATTACATACATATAAAGAATGAATGGAGAATAATTAAATAATTTAGTAATTTTAAAGTATTTCAGCATCCCGTGGACCAAAAACCGTAATTATTTGACCTAATTGTTTGTTGAAGTGTTCCCTTTGATTATGCTGTACGATTTTTTCCTAGTATTTGTACTTTCTGATATAAAGTGAAAAACAAGGTAAAGAGTCGAAAATTTTCCATACATTTTCTAGACCAAAAACAAATTTGACTTAATTTTCAACCTCAAAGATTTGTATCTCAGCATTAGATATTAGGAAGACTTTTCAAAAAACCTAAAAAATTAGTCTGAAATGCATTAGATAATTGGACACGTGTTTTTATTGCAGTGTAATTTGAAAATAAGAGCTAGAAGTGCAAAATTTCAAATGCAAATATCTCGAAAATTATGCATTTTTTGAAATAAAATGAGGATAGCAAATCAATGCAGAATCAATTGAGCTTTTATTTTCTGCAATACAAAGTTAGGGTTAATTTAAGCTTTTTTTGAGAACAGGGTTAAACACAAATATTTCGGAAAAATTCAATGCGTCCAACTTTTTAACAGTTAAGAACAGAGGCACATATAAGGTATTGTTACAAAGAGCAAAGGGTCATCTACATTTTTTCTTAACACAAAATGACCCTTGAGTGCCCTTGTAAAAAGTTATAGGGTATATTGTGAAACAAGAGCAAAAAAATTTCAACGCCCTCTGGCGGCCAAACCGTTGGGAAATCTCCCTCCCCCCCCCCACCGATACGATTTTTTGTTTGTCACGATAAGACCTACCTATGGTATGCTTTTGGTCGGTGATAACGGAAACACCCTGTATGCATTATTTTCGTTCATTTAATTACCCATTTCACTTTCAATCATTGAATAATAAAATGAAGTTCCATTTATTTCGTCCGAAAAATGAAAATAAATTGATTGTTTGACATTTGTGAAGTTTTCTAGGAGGAGTACGCTTCAGCTGAAAATAAATTTTATGTTGGAAAAAGTATATTTATTTCGGAACGAACTAAAAAATCTACAAAAATAAGAAGAAATCTACACAGATGAAAAAAACTTTACATAAAAAAATCACAAATCACAAAAATAACCGTTTTTAGGTTTTTCACAAATGTCAAACAATCAATTTATTTTCATTTTCCGGACGAAATAAATGGAACTTCATTTATTTCGGTTGGATATGAAAATAAAAGGTCTCCAAAGGACAGCCAACGCCATCTGTGAACATCTAGATTTTCAACTCTTATTAGTTGCTTTCGATTTGCCACTAGTAGATAAGGTGGAAGTCTGTGCTAAATCATCTACCCATAGCTACTCATGTAAAATTTTTCAAGTAGATACAAGTAGTTACGCACAATTTTTACAACAGAGGGCTTTATAGTTTAAAACTAAGAGCACTAGATGTGTTTTTCTTTTTTGTATGTAATTATGACAAAATAAAAATTATTTTTAGGTTTTGACACCTATTAAAATTTTTGTGTCGTTCGATTCACCCATTTATCCAAGACACATTTTAGTACTCGCAAGTACTTGGAAATGGCAAATCGAAAGCAGCTATTTATTTTCAGCTGAGTACCACTTACGAAATCAAAACAGAAAATTTTTTCGGTTCCATTTATTTTGGTTTTTTTACATAAGCTCCGTATTGTGTTCGAAGCGAAAAAATTTTTCATGTTTTGCTATTTATTTCTAAACGAAAAAATTTTGTGTAGAGTGACGTAAATATTTGGAGAAACGTAAATTAAATTTAAATTTGAAGTTAGTGTGTCATTTGTTTTTTTCTATTTTCACGTAGATACCTTTGAATTTTTTTTTTTTTTTACACCTGTCAAATTTACCACACGGAATAAATGTATTTACATTTCTTTTGTTTCATGGCGACGGAAAATTAGTGGAGTCTGATCGTCAACGCCATCTCTTGAACATTATTTAAAAATGTTAGCAAAGACAATTTTAACTTATTTTCCGTCACGAACTCAGTACTGCAAAACAAAAAGTGAACGGAATATTTTCTTGACGGAATTCCGCCACCTTTGTTATGTAATTTAAGGGTACTAGTCAGCTGAAAATAAGATATTTTGCCTATACAAAACCTATGTAAAAAACCCAAAATAAATGGAACCGAAAAACTTTTCTGTTTCGATTTCGTAAGTGGTACTCAGATGAAAATAAATAAGAGTTGAAAATGTGACTGTTCACAGATAGCGTTGACTGTCCTTTGGAGACCTTTTATTTTCATATCCAACCGAAATAAATGAAGTTCCATTTATTTCGTCCGGAAAATGAAAATAAATTTATTGTTTGACATTTGTGAAGTTAGGTAGTAACCTAAAAATCGTTATTTTTGTGATTTGTGATTTTTTTATGTTAAGTTTTTTTCATCTGTGTAGATTTCTTCTTATTTTTGTAGATTTTTTAGTTCGTTCCGAAATAAATATACTTTTTCCAACATAAAATTTATTTTCAGCTGAGGAGCAGGGGCTCCAGATTGGGCGAAATTTTGCAAATTGGGCGATATTTTTCCGAATTTTGCGACAATATTTTATAATTTGCGAATATTGTAACTGTTGGGCGATTTGGGCGAATTTTGATGATGATCCTACAATTTTTAACAAGAAGAATTTTCCTTGCTACGTGAATTAATTTCTACTATCACAATTAATTGTGATCTACTATAATTTTTATAAACTTCATAATATTACAAGGAAAACATTAATCGCTGTCAAAATTTAAAATATTGGTTGGTAAATAGAAAAGGGAGCTATGCTGAAAATTTCTATATAACCTAAAAGACAAATTTGACAGCTAAATTTGACTGTTACGGAATTGGTTCTTTCTAATTTTAAAATATTTTGACTCATAAAATAATGATCGTTACAAAATTATGTTATAAATGGATTTATTTAACTTATTCATTTTATGTATAAACACTTTTATATTAAATGTGAAATAATTTTAATGATCAAATTATATGTATATGATGAAACTATACGTAAATTCTGCTACGTTTCAATGAAGTGTCAGATTTGTGAACTGACATCACTGAACTTTTACTAAATCATGCACTGATCACTGAACTAGAATACAAGTAATAAATAAAGTAATACAAGTAATAAACAAAAATAAATAAATAAATACAAGAAATAAAGTATGGTTTTGATTTAACTTTGATGATTTATTGTATGCACGTAATACGTATTCAAAATTATTTAAAAATAGTAGGTAGTCGTGAGATCAGTTACAAAATTATAAGATAGCAGAACAAGAAGCTACAAAAATATACAATTTACGTACGAATGCATATACATTTTTACATTGGGCGAATTTGGGCGAAATAAAAATTAGGTTTGGGCGATTACTTCATTGTAAAAACTGGAGTCCCTGCTGAGGAGTACGCTTTATATGGGAAACGAAATTTCGCTTCGAACACAATACTTACCTATAGGTTTTGTATAGGCATAATATCTTATTTTCAGCCGAGTAGTACCCTTAAGAGTGAGACAACAATATAAATTTTGTCCCATTTTTACAGTATGGTGTTAGGGTGAAAATCATTGAGGAAAGAATAATCACTACAAGAAGAAATCACTACACTTCAAGAGGATACAATAGAAATTAAATTTCATATAATGCCCAAGCCATCAAATATAAAACCAAAGACAGCAAGTTAGTCAACATATTATAAAAATTATTTGGGATGATAATATCACAACTGTCATTTTTCTTTGTTATTGAAATGCTCTCTGATTGGTTTGGTTGAATTTGGTTTAAATGGAGATTGTTTACATCAGGAAGCACACTTCTATGGGTGAAAATACACTAGGTAGGATTACAACCGTCGGAATCCAATTAAAAACCGGTTATTATAGGTAAATCAGTTCTAATAACCGGTTTTAAATGAGATAAGACGGTTGTAATCCTACCTAATGTATTTTGGGCCTTATACTACGTTTTCACTACAGCCTAAATCGCGTGATTTTGGTTAAGTAGATTTCAAAATCTAGTAAGTGTTTTCATTACAATTGAGTAGATTTTGTTTGACGTTTTTTTGACATTTATATAATTTGTGTTTTCTTACGTTGATTTTTTATTTGAAAAGTTTTACAAAATGTGTGATAAAAATGTTATTATAATGTATCAAGTTAATATTACAAATAAAATTGGCATAATAAATAATATATTATATAAAAAAACTAATTATTACAAAAGAAAACGTCGTCAACATTTGAAAAATGTTTTGTTGTTACAGCAAAATAAAAATTCAATTGTCATAAAATGACAGTTTGAAAGCTGAATGAGTTGCTGAATTCATAAAAAGGGTGTGTTCTTATAATTCTAGGCGATTTCGATGTAGATTTTGTCAAAATCTAGTAAAAATAACAAGATTTGTAAATCTTGTTATTGTATGGGAAATCACAAGATTTCAAAGGTGATTTGTGGTAGATTTGCGAAATCACGCGATTTGGCTGTAGTGAAAACGTAGTATTATATAGAGCAGTTCCATCCAGTTGTTTTTTATATCATTGTACAGGTTTATGCGTCATTCGCTTTTAATACGGATTTGGTTTACTCCCAATTTTATCTGCTATAAACTCGATAATTCGGATTTTGGCTTAAGCCCAATTTATTTTGGTTTAATCCCAATTTTTTTATATGTATGTGTGAGGTAAAATGCAATATGGCGGATTCTAATTTTTATAGTAAAAGCACAAATAATATAGCTTGTCCCAAAAGAGTTGAAGTTTCGTATTGAACGACGTTGGCATGCGCAGAAGAAAAGATACTTACACACATGCGTTTTTGTTATTGTGTAAATTCTAATAAACAGGTTTCTTCTTTCGTATATGTATACACAATAAGATCACTACGCCATGTAAAACATGCGCAATAAACCTTCACCTGAAATAATTTCAGCTATAATACAGATGGGTATTGTAAATGAACTGAAATGTTATTCAGTGGTAATAAAGAAGAAGAACAAACAATTTTTATGTTTGCGTCTTAACTATAGTTTTTTTAAAAACTTAAAACAACAACAACATTACCGAACAACTTTGAGTTTTTTTATTTATGTTTCCACTTTTCATTTCATCATGATTTTTTGATTTTTTCCATTTCTAACTTGTAGCTGACATTTACCTTGTTTATGCACAAAGATTAAAACGTATTAACTCTAAAACGTTTTAAGCATCGTTTTGAGATAATACATTTTAATTAGTGTTTATGCGTAATACAACATTTCGTTCTCACTCAAAACGTTAACCATCTGCGTGTGTAATAACAATTATGTACTTAAAACGAATAAAATGTATATGCACACTTTAAATGCGCATTGAAATTTGGTTTATGCATCCGTATTTAGTCAAGACGAAGTGAGTTAATGCGAATTAATGTGTCGCATAAACAAGGTAATTGTTTATGATTTGTAATAAACATAGGTTTAGAAAGTGGGGCATCCAATAATCAATAAAGTGAATACAGTAGAATCTCGATAATTTTACTACCTGATAATTTCTATATTTACAGCGAAAGAAATTTTGCTTACTCTATAATTTCAACAGCCATAATTTATACATGAATTTACACATAAAATACATATTTGAACATGTTAAATCGCGAAAAATCTAAGTTTGATTTGATTTGTGAAAGGCTTTATTTTTAATTTTTTTTTGTGTTAATTAAAAATTGAGAAATATGAAATAAATAAACTAATCTTTTTTTAATTTCATGTGTGCGTTTTACTTCCATACATATGTACATATTTAGTTTAAATTTTGTATTCAATAATTTCTACTATCCCGTAATTTCAACGAGGGTAGTTTTAATTAGGTAAAATTATCGAGATTCTACTGTACATAAATCTAAAATACCTAATTCTTTAAACTGACTGAACTGTTACTTGTGCGTCAGCAAAAGTAAAATACAATAAGTGCGTTCGAATCACACGATTTATCTGAATATTATCAGTTCCACAGTTCCACATTTGTTCTACATTTCTTCCACTCACCTAGTTTTCCATTCTTTTCAGTAGATGTCGCTAGCTTTTAACTAATCTTAAAGTGAAAAAAGTGATAAAAATTTTTTTGGTTCACTTGCTGTGTGGAACTAATCAAAAAAGAAGAAGACATGTTTAAAAAGTTGACTGTTTATGAATTCTAAATTGTCAAGATGGAATATGAAGTAGAAGTACTTACTCACTAAATTTAATTAAGTTTTTCACTAAAAATCAACTGCCTATGTACATAAAAGAACTCGAAACGTCGACTGACAGTCAAAAATCAGCTAGCTGATATTTTTGACGTTCCAGTCATCCAAATTTTTCTACATATGTTCCACTCACCTAGTTTACCATTCTTTTCAGTAGATGTCGCTAGCTTTTAACTAATCTTAAAGTGAAAAAAGTGATAAAAATTTTTTTGGTTCACTTGCTGTGTGGAACTAATCAAAAAAGAAGAAGACATGTTTAAAAAGTTGACTGTTTATGAATTCTAAATTGTCAAGATGGAATATGAAGTAGAAGTACTTACTCACTAAATTTAATTAAGTTTTTCACTAAAAATCAACTGCCTATGTACATGTACATAACTCGAAACTTCAACTGACAGTCAAAAATCAGCTAGCTGATATTTTTGACGTTCCAGTCATCCAAATTTTTCAGTTTAATATCAATTTGTACGATTTGAAGCTTCGCTTATTTTAAATCAGAACCGAACTGATAATATCAGATAAATCATGTGATTCGAACGCACTTAATAATGTCTTTTATTTGCTTGTCACATATTTTTGTTGTTGTCGGTTAACAATTATTGTACCTAAAGGAAAAGGAAACAAAAAACTGAAAACTGTGTCAGTTTATTTTATTATATAACTATAACATCATGATAGGTTTATGTCTTTGCTAATCATATCACATTTGTCAGTTAATCGTTGTCAGTTAACCAAAATTCATATGCAATAGTGATGTTATGTGATTTTGAAACCTGTGATTAAATCACAGGTTTGTTAAAAGAGCAATCACAGTCGACTGCTCTTTGCTCTTTAAAAAAAGAGCAGTGATTGTGATTCATGGTTGTGATGTGATGTGATTGCGATTCATGCTCATGGCTGCTATTGTGATTTTATTTTAAAAAAGTATGTATACTTAGATATAAAGAGCAGAACAGTGACTGCGATTTTTGAAATATATGAGTATACATACGTTTGTATTCGATTCGAACCTGGTTTGAAATAAAAAGCAGACAGAAATTTTTGTAGTACATACATATGTGTATCATCTGTTTATAATAAAATTCCCGCAAAATTTAAATTTCGAGTCAAAAGTAATTTCGAAGATAAATGAATATCGCATGTATACGTACCAAACATGTTCTGGTTAAAAAAAAATCTAAAAGAATAAAAAAAAAAGAAAGAGAAATAAAATCGCAGTCTGCTCATCTGCTATTATATCTATCACTATTTCAAATTAGTATACTAGTATAGTAGTGATTAGTGAATTATACAGAGTATTCACAAATCACCACAGTCACAGAAAAAGAGCAATCACTATAAAATATAAAATAGCAGTCTGTGATTAAATCACAGGTTTTAATCACTGTGATTTGAAAAGAGCAATCACAGTTTGCTCTGCTCTTTGAAAATCACAGTTTATGTCATCACTAATATGCAACATTTTGTACAACAGGTTTTATATATCTGTATTATTATATTGTTTGTGGTAAAAGTGAAGCTGTCACGTTCTTCTTCTTTTTTTTTATGTGGAAAAAGAAGAATATGTATACTATAAGTGTATAAAAGTATCAACGTTTGCATGTGTTATTTTAATCCCAATTTACCGTTTATAGCGTTCTCCCAATTTAATCCAGTATTTGGATTATTTTTAGCCGTATAAACTCTTTAATTGTAAGTAGTCGATTTTTTTAACATTTGTTATTGTTGTGAATTGGGTAGCGCATAGCACATTATTATTTCGAAGGTTGTAGATTTTAGGTATGACTTTTTTGTATAACTTTAACAGCATAAGATTTTCTTACGGAATTGTAGAAGTAACTCGAAGATCTACATTGCTTTCATCAACATGGGGTGTTTTTAGATATTTCAGTTCGCTAGATAAAAAACATTCAGGTATCTACATTAATAAGTATCGATAATTATAATACCTTATTAATCTCTTATTTTGAAAATGGCACAGGTTGTGCGAGTTCGAGATCGTCAAATGATCGTCAATTGACGATATTCAGCTTAAATAAAACGTATTGCTGAATTTCGTCAATTGACAATCATCTGAAGTTTTCGAAGTCGCAGGTTACTTTGAGTGTTTAGTTCAAATTCTGCAGGTCAAACAAATACACAAAATTTTAAAATAAAATTTGTTTTTAATTTTTTTATTATTTTAAGGCGCACATTCTTGTACAACACATTGCATGAACGGGTTTTCTGCATAAGGTTTACAATCCGAAAATTAAATAATATGTACTGACCTCAAATTTTGTGTTGTGTATCAAATTATTTTTTTTCGGTTTTTGTTACCAGGAAATTAACGAAGATGAGTGCTGTGCTGGAAAGTCAAAATATTGTTTATTTTTACCTACATTTTTAAGAAAAATAAAAAATTGTTCATGTGGCGGTTCTTGAAATTTTCCGAAGACCCAATTAGCACAGAGTACCATTTTCAACCCTAGGAAATGACGCTTGACATACCAATAGATCTTTATAACCATCCTGTTCATATTTTATTCAGAAAACATATCATGATTATCATCATCATGTTTCAAATCATGACTTTCGTTATTTAATTAAGTTCCTTAAAGAGAAGGTTCCCTATTCGCCAGTTCTGTAATCATGCCTGGCAATATATTTACAGCTTATAACAATCAATGTTTTTTTTGCATCTAGGTGTACTGTACATATTACATAGGTAGTTTGTGATTTATTAGTGCCATAAACAAAAAATTTAAATTCACAGCAATTATTTTTTATTTTAAAAAATCAACATAATCGCCCATGTGCTAAAATCCACTTTCACTAAAGTTTTGTGATTTGAATTGTCAAAGGTGAATTCTGATGTTACACAATTCACTTGGCGTATTGCATTTTCGAAAACGAATTATGAGTGTTCCACAATTCGCTTTTTACTATATTTGCAATTTGAAAAATTTGCGAAGCGTGATCTTTTTGTGTTTTATGTATGTTAATAAATCATACATATATGGATGATATTTTAATTAAAAAGAAAAATCTTTAAATGATCTCTTTCCGATATTTATATATATTAAATGTCCATAATTTTAATATTTTTTTTATTTTTGACCAGCCATTAAAACATTTTGCAATTTGTGAAATCTTTCAATTGATTATTTTTTTAAAAATTTGAACGAAGTTCACAATTTTTTTTTTTAAATTCGAAAGTGAATTTTTTAAATGTTGAAACACGCGAATTTGAATTCACTTGCGATTTCAATTCGGGTGTTTTCTGGAACATGAGCGAATATGTGATTCCATTTTTTTTTTTTAAATTGATAATTTCATTTTTATAGACAGATACTACACAGATAAGCACGAATGGGTTTCTATTGATGATGAAATAGGCACTGTTGGTATATCACACTATGCTCAAGAAGCGCTTGGTGACATAGTGTTTGTTCAACTTCCCGAAGTTGGAACTAAACTTAAAAAAAGTGATGAATGTGGTGCTTTAGAAAGTGTTAAGGCAGCAAGTGAAATCTATTCACCTGTTTCAGGAACTGTAACTGAGATAAATGTACAGGTCGAGGAATTACCTGGTCTTATAAATACCAACTGCTTGGACAGAGGTAAACAGTTTTGTTTCAATATGTGTTTCTTATTCTTGAATATAATTTACAGGTTGGCTTTTTAAATTAAAATTAAGTGATCGTAAGGAAATTAAACAACTCATGGATCACAAAAGATATGCTGAATTTATTAAATCAGATAGTAATGAAAAATGAAAATTGTTATGCATGTAGGTTATAAGAATTAAATAAATTAATTTATTGAAAAATACATATACAGGGTGTTTCCGTTATCACCGACCAAAAGCATACCATAGGTAGGTCTTATCGTGACAAACAAAAAATCGTATCGGCGGGGGGGGGGGAAGGGAGATTTCCCAACGGTTTGGCCGCTAGAGGGCGTTGAATTTTTTTTGCTCTTATTTCACTGTACACCCTATAACTTCCTACAGAGGTACTCAAGGGTCACTTTGTGTAAAGAAAAAAGTAGAGGACCCTTTGCCCTTTGTAACAAAACCTTAATTGTTTCTCTATTTCTAACTTTTAAAAAGATATATGCCCTCAAAATCAAAATTTTGTGAATTTTTACCCATTTTTTGTGTTTAACCAAAAACCATATAACTACAAAGATAAACAATTTCCATATATCCTTATGTCACCATTAATTTTTACTTCTACACCTGATATCAGGTGGCTACATGTTTACTGAATGTTATCAACATTTTATGTTTATGCAACAATTTTAAAATGCAGAGCAAACCATACATACATACCTACATATTTGCTTTAAAAAAAAATTTTTTTTTAAATATGAAATATTTCTATTATACCTCTAAATACTATACAGGGTGTATTCTTTCTAACTACCAAGAGGGGTACCACGATATTCGATATTTAAAAAAAAAAGAGGACTGTTTCGTTCAACGTTTAACTGAAAGTTTTTTAAAATAAAACTGACTTCAATCTGTTCACGATGTTGCGCGAACGATGATAGAAATGCAGCAATAGAAGCTACTCTTTCTTTTCACGATACTAAGCACCATCATAGCTTTCATTCTACATATTGTACAACAAACTTGTTAAGGGAACTTTTTAAGGATTCCGAAACAGCCAAAAAACTTTCATCAACCAGGAAAATACAGAATTCTTGAGAATTTGTGAATATTTTTATGCAATTCCAGCACAAAACGCAAACGTTGAACGTTTACTTTCATTGTTGGAATCGCAGTGGACTAAAGAGACAAAATCATCTAAAAATTTTAACAGTACGGTCTATTTTGTCGATTATGTTATTATGTATAATTTTAAAAACGAAGGGTGTTTAGAATTTTTAAAAAAAATTAAAGATGACGTAGATTTTTTAAGAAAAGTTCAATCATCTTAAAAGTATAAATCTGATTCAGAATCAGAATCAGATTTAGACTAAATAAGTTTTGTTAGTTTTTCTTATGTTTTTCATTTTTTTGTTTTAAAAAAAGAACCATAAATTTTTTAAACGATTGTTTTTTATTATTTTCTAAGGTTTAATTTTATTTTAAAATTAAAGCTGAATTTGAAAGACTTGTAACGCTTTTTATTCAAATATTATTGTTTTCTTGGTGTCCTTTTTTTGTCCTTTTTTTCCAATGCGAAATGTCCTCTTTTTTTACGAAGGATTTCTGGTAACCCTAATCTTTCAACTCTTTTTTCTTGATATTCAATAAAAAATTCCATTTTTGAAATTTTAAAAAACTCACTTTTTAAAAAAAATTAAACCACAACAATGAACAACTTTCTTTATTTTTTCAAAAATATTTTGGTGTCTATTGCGGTCATCGATTCGACAATCGATCGAAGAACTCTTTTCGATTCGATTGAACTTACTTTTGGTATTGTGTAACGCGATCGAATAGACCTAAAAGCATTGCCACATGTGAATTTAGATTGCATATTAATTTTCTAAATTATTGTGAATGATTCGTTTTGACATTTCATGAACTCATATGAATATTGATATTGTATAATTGTTTGATTTTAATATTTTTATATTTTTTCAAAATAATAAAATTATATTAAATATTGTTCTAGATAGAAAAGAAAAAACAAATAACATTTCATAAAAGGTATAAATTAAAATAAAAATTTCAGTTTAATTGAAAAAAAAACAAGTAATATTTATTAATTTCTTATACTAGAACTAAATTAAAATTAATAAATAATAATAATTATACCTACATCATTTAAAAACCAGAAAATTAACAAAAACTTACAAAAAAGACTTTTTAACCAAAAGATACACCACGAAAATAAAACAACTTCTGTCAATCGAATAACATTCGTGAAGAAAAATGCAATCGAAACGGGCTCGACTGTAATCGAACATGCTTCGACAGTCGACTGAAATCGATATTCGCAATACCAAATGTTTCGATTGACATTTCATCGATCGATTGGTCATAGTGATATTCGCAATAGACACCTTTAATTCAACAACTTTTGACAGTTTAAATCGACACTAAATCGTGTTTGATATGGTAACATTTTTAAGTCGAGGCGATCTGTTTACAGAATACGAATTTTTTTTCGCCTCGACTGAGAAGTCGATAGTCGATTGTCGATCGAAACGATTCTCGGAATAGGGGCCATTAATTATTATATTAATAAAAATTAAAAATGGTAAAGTGTGCTGTGTCCAATTGCAAAAATTACCAAGAAAATGAGAAAATTTGTAGAAAAGTAAGATATTTTAGCTTCCCGAAAGACCTGAATATAAGAAGTAAATGGATAAAAGCATGTGGAAAACCAATAAATATTAATTTAAATGATGGCAGAGTGTGTTCTGATCATTTTACAGATGATGATTATAGATTAAAAGATATCATATTGAACATACCGCCAGAAAAAGAGAAATTAAAAAAAGTTGCTGTGCCAAGTCAAAATTTGGGTATAGAAATAGAATATGATGAACAGCACATCAGAAGAGAAGAACGATTTAAAAAAAAAGAACAAAAAAAATTAGTAAATGAAGCGGATACCTACGAAACGTAAATTATTTTAGTATATACATATTCGTATGCATTATTTTATTCTCATAATATTCTCACGCACTAAAGATGTTACTGTACAAACCATGTATAAAATATATTTCTATTCTTTTTACATTGTAATTTTAAAAATAAACGCTTGTTAATTTTAGGGTAAATTTAGAATGTAGTAAAGAAATTGAAAACGACATAGCTCTTAGACTTAGACCTAGCAAACAAGTGGAAGTAGCAATGGTACGTGATCTAATAAAAACCGGAAACAAATTATTTACTATAATTTTGATACTGCAATGACAGCCACTCAGTGCTGTCGTTCTGCTGCAATTGCAGTGTTTTTACTGCATTTTATGTCCATCTGCTGCAACACTGCAATTGTTTTCGATCTACTGCAATTTTAATGCTTTGATACTTTTCGTGTTTTATTTTACTATATTACTTACAAGTTACTATACTACACACAACTAACACCGATCCTATTTCAAGAATAAACCAAACAAACTCAAGTTCGAATCAACATCAACAATGTCATATACAGTGGTGGGCATAAGTATTTTTACAATGACTTTTTTTATCGTAGTAAAAATTAAAAGCTACATAACTTTTTAATTTTCCAATGAATCATTTTACTTTTTTTTTCATTTCTTTACATCAAGTGCCTAAAAAGACTGTGCGAATTTTCATGCCCAGATGTTTAATAGTTCTTGGAAAAATAACGGTATAACGTGATCACTTCATCGGGCAAAAGTATTTTTACAACGGTAAAAGTATTTTTACAAAAAACGAAATTAAATAAATTCAGTTTTGGACTATTATTTTTACAGAAAAGTTGGTAATTTGGTGAATTATAGTTTTCTGCTTATTTATAAAATTCTGTCTGTGCAGAATTAAATTAAAAACTAGTGCAAAATGGTAAAAATCAAAGAAATGCCTCTGTATTTTTGATCAAAAGTGGTTTTTAAATTTTAATGTGGAGTTTATGCAACATAATTAACAAAAATTTAAAAAATTATCCGCCAAACAGTCTATAATCCCGTTAGAAAAAAAGACACTTTTGGATCCATACAAAATCGGGCAAGGAGTGGGCAAAAACGGGTTGCCAGCAGACTTCAAGATAGAATTATACTATGTGCTGTGAGGGAAAATCCAGAAGTAAGTTATGAAAAGATTGCATGTGCACCTGAAATATTATTGGCAAA
The DNA here is from genome assembly GCA_932526495.1 of Bombylius major. Taxonomy (NCBI): domain Eukaryota; kingdom Metazoa; phylum Arthropoda; class Insecta; order Diptera; family Bombyliidae; genus Bombylius; species Bombylius major. The sequence goes on from OW052043.1 coordinate 23,305,715, forward strand.
TCAGATCATCCAAAGGACAATCCAAAGGAGGTGTAAGGAACTTTCTCCCAATGCTGCTAGGGTACTAGAAAGAGCTCTCATCCGCCCATGAAATATTTTTTCAAAAATGTTCAGATTCTTTCATGTATCTCTGAGCCAATTCTAATTGCTTTGTCTTATATATTTCAGAACATGGGCGTATATTTCAAGAAGAAGAAAAAAACTTTTTTTTTTTCAATTTTTCTTTTTTATTTCAATTATTATTTAGCAATTATTGTTTTTTTAAAGTTTTGAAATGATTAAGATTAAGAAAATTTCTACATATTTACCTCTCCATATTTTAGATCCAGAAACAAATAATCATAAACGTATGATTATGATATTGACATATGAAAGAATTAGAAGAACAGACGTCAGATAATAGGTAGGGCTGTGCTTAACTAAACACTAAGGATGTAAAAAATAGATTTATATGGAAATAACCGTTTATAATGTGATTTACTGAAATTTTATGAAATTTACTGCAATTTGAAAATAAATCTACTGCAATTAAAAATCCGAAACGACAGCACTGCCCATTCTTGGAAAAAAATCATTAAGCTACCATTTCAAAAAGGTAGCACTGTTAAATAATGCCTTCTTACCTCAACTACTCGCTTATTTGAAGGAACGCTTTGGAATAAAATACATTTTAACAAGACGAATAAACCAGGATGATCTTGAACGCTTCTTTGGAGTTATTCGATCAAATGGAAACACTTCATGATCATCCTACTGGTTTAGAATTTAAATATAGGTTGCGACTTTGTATTTTAGGTAATTTTTCAGGTAATTAATCAACTGAATATATTATATGTTTTTGCCGTCCTTTGTGTTTTTTACTTGTACTGGAGTAAGTATTTTTAGGAATTTTTGAATTCCTATATATACTGTATGTACATATATAACACACTTTTAAAATTATAAAGTAAAAAAGGAAAAAATGCAATTAATATTAATTTAAAACTTTTAAATGTTTTAAACAAAATTATATGTTATTTACTCAGACGACCTGAATGACGTCACACAGCAAATGTCAAAATTTCATTACATTGCCTTGTAATGTGTATGCCGTGAACCCTACCATATAGTTTCTACTTTTTTTGTGTTCTACATAGGGTGAAATAAGTGATGTGTAAGTTCAGTCTTACAAGTGTAGCACCATAGGTCTATGCTAATATAGAATTTTTCACTTATTGTGCCGTTTTACACAGCTCTTCTTTTTACTTTTACACTAGTCTTCTTTCTTTCTTCTCAATTCATTGTTGTACATACACAAATTTTTCAATGTATTTGAATTTTAAAATTTTTAAATTCTTCAAAAACTTGTTTTTGTGTATATGTGTTAGTATCTTCACCTCGTTAAATTGAAACCAGTTTGGTTGAAAAAGTTAAGAAAGATGAGGAAACCGCACTACTCCCCTGGCACAGGAACTTGGTCGTGGGGAAGAACTGTGTAGAACCCATCATTGACACTGTGGCTTTATTGATTTATTTATTACAAAGGCAATAGAGTATACAGTATACACAATAGAATAAATAAAGAAACAAAAAAAGTATAAATAAGACGTAGAGATTGAGGTTTTGTTTTTAAAAATGATATAACAACTATTACACTAGTTTACAAGGTTTTTGCCCTTGAATTGAAAAGTATGTTTTCTTGATGATTGAGGTGCTCTGAGTTTCAAAAAAATAATTTAAAAAAATCCTACACGTCACATTTATAAAATATTTATTATTTTTGGTTATAAAGAAAATATACAAAAATGCAATACAAAAATAAAGTTAAAAATTAAAAATAAAATATTTTAGCTTCTTTTATAATTTTTTGTGTTTGTGTCTCTTACAATTGGCCAACAGTAGTCACCTAGCATGTTTTCGTCCCAATATCCTTGATAATTTTTTTCAAAACTTTTTAAGATCTGGTGAAAACGTTCGCCATGATCGTTTTTCACGTTTCCGAGGTTTTGAGGAAAGAAGTCAAGATGCGAATGTAAAAAATGAATTTTCAGGCACATGTTAACATCCATCCGGTGAAAATTATGCAGTGAATCAGCAACTAAAAACTCATGGATAACAAGTCTCAGAGATTTCCAAGCGGGTTTTTCAATATTAGAAAGATAGTTCTCAAACTTCTCATCCTTCAACATTTTTTTAACTAAAACCGATTAAAACCGAATGTCTTAGTGAGACAGAAGTAACAATCAGTTTCGTGATTAGATGGTTCCCTCCACATTATTAACACATCAAAATTGAACGACCTGTTCTCACCTGCAGCCCACGAGCTTAGAGCTTAGTATTTTCCTACATCTTTCATAAAATACGTGAGAAACCCACTTTTTATCTTGTTGAGCGGACGGAAATTTGAAGTAACAAACATAGGCCTCTTTCAGTGATGTCGTTATATGGTATCCTTTCTAAAATATAATAATTTCACCACAAACGTAACAGAAATAGTTATAATTAACTTTGCACGATCTTTTCGACATTTTTAAATTGAATTCCTATTTATTTGAACACTATGTGATTCAATAAAAAAAAATAATGCTAGAATACGATACAAAATTTATTGAAGATTTTATTTATAAAATTGTTGAAGTAAAATAAAACATGCAACAATTATGAAAAAATGACTTTTGATTTTCTTACCTCAACAAATACATACGTATGTATATGTATGTACATTTTTACTAAACTAAAAATCCATTTTTATAACAAAGAAGAGAAAAATGTGCACAGATTTGAAGGTTAAGAATTACTCTTGAATTGAATTGACCGTTCCATTTATTACTGGTGATGAAGTCCTCTCAACAGTCTCAACTACTCCGGAGTAGATAAAAATACCAAAATGGAACGCAGCTATTATGCGACACGCGGACGCGGCATATCACATTAAAATGCATACATAACATACATATTGTATATGCAAACACGCAAACCCTCAATGCTTCATAAAATCATGAAGTCTCTACTCTCTTTGGCAACTGGAAAATTTCAGCGTTATTATTTTTCGCAAAAGGGAATTTTTTATAAATGAAAATAGAAAATTATCCACATTACTATTTTTTCAAGACTAGGATTTTTTTACTCAAATATCACATAATTCTCATAGAGAATTCTCATCTAACATATTAACAGTTTATATGGTGAAAAAATAATCTGTATTTGGATTAAATTGGGAGTAGCGTAGAAACGGTAAAATTGGGATTAAAAAAGTACATGCAAACGTTGATATTTTTATACACTTATAGTATACATATTATTCTTCTTCCACATAAAAAAAAGAAGAACAAAGTGACAGCTTCACTTTCACCATAAAAATTAGAATCCGCCATATTGCATTTTACCTCACACATACATATAAAAAAATTGGGATTAAACCGAAATAAATTGGGCTTAAGCCAAAATCCGAATTATCGAGTTGTGATTGCGTCAACAAAATTGTTTTCTTTTTCAATTTACTAATAATTACAAATTAAAAAATTTTAAAAGTAACGACGTGTTTTTTTAAGTGTCTGTAACAATTTCCCTTTTTTTTTTTTTAATTAAATCTTTTTACTATAGTTAGGGTATTCACTTGAAGTGACCTCGTAAGTCAAAGTGACGTGAAAGCACCTCGTAAAATACTAATCGTAATTGTAACTAAACTCTTCAAAAATTCTTTTTAAAGGTTAGTTTAATGATTTATTGATTTGTTTATGCGAAATATGTATTAATTCACTTATTAAACTTTAGGTGGTAAAAATTACAATCTGTCAAAAGCTTGGTTTACACAAAATTTGTTTACGAGGTTTATCTACGCGACTAAAAAGTTGCGTACATTTACGCAGAATTCATAATTCTCAAAACGAAGGAAAAATTTACGAAGTCTCGTAAAAATACGAAGAATACGCGACTTACGCGAAATACGAGACTTACGCAATTTGAAATGAATCCCCTAAGTATTTTTCTTTTTGGAAGTCAGTATTGTGCTTATGGAGGCAGTACCCGATGAGTTTTTTGCCTTGGTAATATTTAATTTAAAAGATTTCTCGCGATTGAAATTGAGATCTGGTCACCCCACACACGAGACAGATTTATACAAACGAAATGTAAAAGAGTATAGAAAAGTATGTCTATCTTGCCTGTACGTACTGACATCCAAAAAGAAAAATAGTATACAGAAATAATTTTTTTCTGGTGGCATAATTTCATACTTTATATGGGAGTCAAAAATTTTGAACCATCATTTATCTAGAAAATTGTATATCTGTGTATCCAGAGTCCATGGTAAATAGAATAATTTATTTTTCTTTTGTATTTTTACAGAAACGTTTTATTCTGAACAAAATTATTCAGTTTCTGTATAAGGAGAAAAGTTGAATTTTTTGACGAATATTTGTTACAAATTAATCTGAGAAAAAAAAGAAGAAAAATTTTTGCGCTTGTAATTTGAATGAATGCGAATGATTGTATAAATGCAAAAGTTGAAAAAAAATTTTTTTTATTATATTATGATTTATATTATTAATTATTGTCGAAAAAAAAAAATGATACATTTTGTAATCAAATTGAGAAAAAAAAAACAGATTAAGGAAAATAACGTAAAAATATTTTTATGATGTTTGTAGAACAGTTCCACATTTTTACAAAAAAATAAAAAATCATTTTAAAAAAAATCAAGTTTTTTCTTTTAAGATAAAGCCCACGATACCCAAAAAACGTTAGATGTACTTTAGTTCCTTTAAGAAAATAAATCGTAAAAAATTCAGAAATGTTTCAGTCTCTTAAGTCCTTGGAACAATTTGAAAATATACAAACTGTAATTTTAAAATAAAATTTTTCTTTATTGACTTTATTTATAAAATTTACACTATTTCGAACTGAACTTACGATTTAAAAAAAATTCTGAAAATGGATACGTAGACGTAGTTGCTTTTTAAGAGCGGGTTTATACGGTCACTTTTTTCAATGGCATTGACGCCCATTCCGCTTTGTTAAATAGGAAAGAAGTAACAAGTATGTGGTGGGAAGTCACTCACGGGATAATCGAACTTTTTCTTCGAGCACGCCTGTTCCCTTTTATGCTATATTCGTAATTTTGAATTTTTTTTTATATTATCGCATCTCCTTTTCATTTTATATTTGTAGTGACACAGCTCATATCTATCTTTATATATGGAGATGAAACATACACAACATATATTGTCGTTTCATCCCACCTAACAAGAAATCGGTATAGAAGAGAATGAAGAGAATTTGAGCTATGGTAAAAAAGTGACTGTGTAAACGTACGTACGACTTTTTCGTAATTTAACAAAGCGGAATGGGCGACAATGCCATTGAAAAAAGTGACCGTATAAACCCGCTCTAACAACAATTTATTTTAAAATTTGTCTTTAGTTTTACCATATACTAATAAAATAATAATATAACCAACGTAGAACAAAATAGTGTGCCTAGTTTTTAGAATACTGACAGAATAGATTAACCGACAACTTTTTTTTTCATCAAAGCTTCGACGTCGTTTTGCAAAGTTTTTATAAAATTTCTCTAAACTTTGACGTCGTTGATTTTGATAGGATTTTTTGACGTCATACATTATGAATATGATTGCTTTGATCATGTTTTGGCATATTATTTCTGTTAAAAATTTTCATTTTTTACAAAACTATAACAAATATTAATAATGATTGCATTGTTGCCGTATTGCATTGTTGCTACGGCAAAAATACAAATTACGATTTATAATTTTGAATTTCTTTTCGTTTTGAATTTTTCAATGAATATGAAATATTTTTTTTTTCTATTATTTTTAATATACCTCTAAATACTACACTGTAAAAAAAATTTTCCTACATTAAAACTAGGAAATCAGGTTTCCTACTATCATTGTATTTAAATTACATTACGTTGAGTAATTTATAAAATTTTACTCTTTGTCAAAGTAATTTCTTTACTTTCTTTCTCTCTTTTTTACTTCTTCAATGGAGTAAAACTACTCGTTGTGGATTTAATAGGTATACATCATTCAATAGGAAAATTACAATTTTAACGAAGTAAATTTACTATAATAAGAAGAATTTACATTAAATAATAGTAAATTTACTGAAACAAAGTAAATATACTCAAAATTTTATATTTTACTTAGAAAAAATGTAATGTTACACATTTTTGGTAATATTGCTACAACTTACAAGAATAGTTGTAAAGTTTACTATTAAAAAAATAGTAATTTTCAATGCATTTTTTATATATACGAGTATATATCATATATCTTAGTTTTTGTAATTTGGGAGTAAAATATGAGTTCAAAATAGCCAAATGTTTTTTCTGTAAATTTTATTATGTCGTTTTTTAAAATCGACAATTTTACCTCATATTTTTCGACAAAAATATGTTTATAAAATTGTTCCTCTATTTTCATTTTGTTTTATTTTTTTTTCACCATATGGAGAACTTTTTTGAAACCGATTTTGGGTTGCCAATTTGAATACTATGCTATAAATAATCATAAAATTATTATCAATTATTATTATTATTATTATTATTATTTAAACTTAAATAACGATTAAATTTCCCTTCACACTTCATCCAGACTTAGGACTGGCAACTTACAATAGTTGGTGTGTTTAAAAATTTGTGAAGTTCAAAGAGTTATTTAAATATGAACAGATTTTGTAATTATTTTTTTTTTGTCTTATATTTGTTTTTGCACTTGTTATATTTAAATGTCAAAAATAACTTAATATGACGCATTACGCGTTTTTTAAATTAGAAAGTTTTTGGTTTTTATACGATTTTCTCTTGTTTGAATTCTTTTTAGCATCCATTATCCATTTACAATTTTTCCATAGAAGAACTGTAATCATGAATTCTATTATTTTATGATGATGTTGAAAACACAAATCGTCGCTTCTGAACCAGCGAGATTACAGTTCTTCTATGGAAAAATTGTAAATGGATAATGGATGCTAAAAAGAATTCAAACAAAAATATTTCATATTCATTGAAAAATTCAAAACGAAAAGAAATTCAAAATTATAAATCGTAATTTGTATTTTTGCCGTAGCAACAATGCAATACGGCAACAATGCAATCATTATTAATATTTGTTATAGTTTTGTAAAAAATGAAAATTTTTAACAGAAATAATATGCCAAAACATGATCAAAGCAATCATATTCATAATGTATGACGTCAAAAAATCCTATCAAAATCAACGACGTCAAAGTTTAGAGAAATTTTATAAAAACTTTGCAAAACGACGTCGAAGCTTTGATGAAAAAAAAAGTTGTCGGTTAATCTATTCTGTCAGTATTCTAAAAACTAGGCACACTATTTTGTTCTACGTTGGTTATATTATTATTTTATTAGTTTATGGTTTTACTCATCATCAAGTTTTGGTATACCAGCTGAAATTTGACTTTCAATGCCACAATGATCTTGTCCACGAAGAATTTTAAAGAAACCATCTTCACCCCAATCAGTATTCCATGAATTACCAATAATCCAATATGGTGTTGAAATTTGTACACCCCATCCTAAAATACGTATTGCATGTCCACCAAGCATTTTACCATGAACATTCTATTTATTCTATTTACATGTCCAGAGTCTATAGAGTGTGTGACGTGTGTGTGGAATCGAGTAAATTTTTACTACAGTAGTAAATTTTGACATAAAACGTGGTGAATTTAACTGTCAAAATTTACTCTGGCTCTGGGGCTAGTATAAATTTTGACAGTTTGATAGTAAAATAATGTAAAGTCAAAATATCCAAACAAGTACACAATTTTGTAGCTTTTAAAATTTACTCCATTACGCACAGCAAATGTGAAAATTTTTTTTTACCACGGTAAATTTTATTCTACCACAAAATCTAATGTCAAAATTTACTACACTGTAGTAAAAATTTACTCGATTCCCCACACACACTCTATATATTGGCGAATGGTGATATGTTTATGGGTTATTTCTGGGCTGTGTGGGTTATTTCAGTTCAGTGTGGGTTAGTTCCACGATTTTAATTATTTAACCTCAATCAAATTGTTCCACGAATAGTAAAAATAATTGTTTAGAGTATTCTATAAATATTTTCCAAATTATTTTGCTAAAGTTTAGAGTAATACGAAAATGTCTAAAACTGAAGATTGGAAAGAATGTGCTGATGGTGAAGTAATGTAAGTCATACAACTATGTGTAATTGAAAATGTAAATAAATATTCTTATTTTTAAGGGATGTTGAAGTTACAAAGAATGATAAAAAACGTAAAAGTGATAAAAAAGGACATAAAAAAGGTACAACACAGCAAAATCTAGTTCAGTTTAATGAATCTGATAGTGAAGGGGAAGTTCTAAAAAATATGGAAGATTTGAATCTTGATAGAAACACATCTGGAGGAAAAGATGATGGAACAAAAACTAAATCAGGCGGAATAATGGCTAAAAAACAAAATAAGCCATTGAAAAAGGCTGGTTTCGAATTGTTGTTAGATATGGATGATGATAGTGATACTGCTGATGATGATATTGATAATCGAGGTGTTGATGTAGATGAACAAGAAATTGAAACAAAAGTGGAACAAGAAAAGAGTAACCAAAAAAAAGTTAAATCTGTAAATGATAAGAAGACTAAAGCAGATAAAAAAGATAAAAATTCGAAGAAAAAAAGTGAACTTGATGATATTGATAAAGTCTTAGCTGAGCTCGAAAAGACATTATCACATGATAAAAATGAGTTTTCTGTTTCTGAAGAAGACTTCAAAGATGAACAAAAACAAAGTGGAGAAGTTGATGCAGCAAAACTAGCTGCACAAAAGAAAAAAGAAAAAAAAGAAAGGCAAAAACGAGAAGCGGCCTTAGCTAAACAAAAGGCAGCTGAAGTAAAACCAGCTGATGATACAATTGTTGAAAATGTGAAAAAAGTAGAAAATGTTTTGGAACAATCAATTGATCATGAACAAGAGACTGAAGATACTAAAAAGGATGACAAAAAAAAGAAGAAGAAAGATAAAGGTAATTATACTTTATTCATTTTTAAAAAGGCCCCAGAAGTTTAAACATAAGATTTACACGAACCTAACTGATTAGACGTTTTTATTTAATTTTTTGATTAGAGCGACTAACACTAACTAGGTAATAGCTGATTCAACAAGTCTGTGTTCAACACTTTCACTGTATAATGCTATTTCATATTCCAAATTCTGATGTCATCCATTACCGTTACATCAGAATTCCACGTATGCATCCTTATCTTTGGGCAGGCCGGCCAACTACACAGGTGGTACTATGTTGTTTCTGTCTCCTTTAGACAGGCCTCGCATATAGGAGAAGACTAGCTGTTCTCTCATAGAGCTTTTTCACAGCGTTTTGTATCGCTACAACCAGATAGGACAGACCACCTTTTCGCATTAAGTTTTTCCATGTTACTGGTGATTCATGCACTGATCGATTGACCTTTCCGGTCCGCATACAGAGTTAGCTAAACCTTCCTTCGAAAAAGCGTCAGAGTATTCATTATCCTCTATACCATGGTGACTTGGAACCCACAGAAGTTAAAAGTCCATTGCGTTTACTAACGGCTTTCAGTCTCTTTTTACTTCCTGAACAATTTTGGATGACGTAATTGGTCTTTCAAGAGCTTGCAGCGCAACTCGGTTATCTATGCGCGTATAGGTGAAAACCCATAGGACGCTGCAAGCTTCAACGCTTCAGGCCTCAAAAGCTAAATGTGAGACGCTTCAAAAGCTTGTGGCTCTGCAAATCCAAATCAATACTTCATCTATACCTTATCGAAAGCTATTTGTTTATTGTTAGCCCCAAACACATAGACAAAATTAAACTGCAAAAAAATTCGTCGTTATAAAACTAAAATCCATGAAAATAGCATTTAAATGTTAAAAAATCTATTTTTCCAGATCTCGTTCTAAAGCATAACAAATAGCATTTCCACACTAGGTGGTTAAAACCTGTTTTTTTTTTTTGCTCTGGTTGTAACAATATTGGTATAAGTTTTTTCCAACTTGGTATAATAAGAATTATCTAAAAATTTAGCTTTAGGTTTGTAATACACACCACTCTCGTTACAATTGGTCGTACAACCTTCAGATTTAATTTTTGAACAGTTGTAAAAACAATCTTTCACTTCGTAACTTGTTCAATCTGTTTCATTTTCATTTCATTTATTTATTCAAAACAATTACAATACACTGTTAAGATATAAACTGTTGACTGTAACAAACTGTTGAATTGATTTTTTTTATATGCAGCTTCAATGAGGCTGTCAGTATTTGCCATGGCGTCATCGACGTATAAATTTTTTGTTTTACATTTTGGCCCCAGAAGGGTATTTATTCTTAAAAGCTGTTCGGCTAGTTTCCTAAAACTCTTGAAAGCTAACTATGGAACTGTACCAACTTCATACGATAACTGTTTGGAGACGGTGCTATGACGGACGAGACAATTGAAAAGTCCCAAATGCATTCAATAAAGAAAAAGAAGAAAATGATATAATTAAAGACTGAAATTATTTTTCTTTAAATATTTAATAGTTTATTTTTATTTCTTTTTGATAATGTAAAAAGAGACTTAAAGCCGTTAGTATTAAAAGTAAGTAAGAAGTAGTAGAAACATGATATTCTTATTTCTTGCATATGATCCAGATGAAGGTACTCATCATTCATGAAGCCGGTATGTGTCTTTTCTTGATTCTTTTTGAATTTTTTTCCATTGAATTCACATACATTGACATATTTTGACATAATCAAAAACTGAACCCTGAACGAAATCCCAATTCGCAAAAGTCGAAATTATTTTTATTATTATGACTTTTGTTTTTCATAATTTTAATTAGGTAAACGAGATAACGATGAAGAAAAGGATAAAGATAAAGAGAAAAAAAAAGGAATTAATAAAGCTTTAGTTGCGGCTATGCAGGAACGTATAAAAAAGGTGAAAGAAGAAGAGGAACGATTAAAAAAAGAAGAAGAAGAGCGTCAAAAACAAGAAGAGGAAGCTGAACAACGGAGACTCGAACAAATTCGTTTAGAACAAGAAAAAAAAGAAAAAAGGAAACAAAAAGAAGCAGAAAGAAAAGCACGATTAAAAGCTGAAGGAAAATTACTTACAAAAAAACAAAAAGAGGATTTGGCACGTGCAAGAGCTATGTTAGAAGCACGTAAAGCACAGGGATTAGAAATTCCTGATTCAAATGATAAACGTACACCACGATTAGGAACAAGAGTTAAATCGAATAAAAAGAAAGATTCAAAAAAACAAGAACAGGAAAATGATAAAAATCAGTTAGAATTATCTGTAAACAATGACACTTTTTCTAATAATAATACTACGATTTCGGAAATGTATGAAAGAAAAGATGATGTTAAAGATTCTTGGGATGCTACTTCAGAGGAGGAAGAAGAAAATTTACAAAAACAATTAGAAAATACTGAAAAAGAAAATATTGATGATGTTTTAAATCATACTTCATCTAAAGCAGAAGATGCATTTGAAAGTGAAGAGTCATCAAGCAATGAAAATTCTGGTGATGATGGTGATAGTGTAGAAGATAAAAAAATTGATATAGAAGTTAAAAGAGAACGTGTCGCAAAAAGAATTGAAAAACGTAAAGTAGAAAGTGAACAAAAAATGACTTTTGATAATTTACGAGCAGCAATTGTTTGCGTATTAGGTCATGTGGATACTGGTAAAACAAAAATTCTTGATAAATTAAGAAAAACAAATGTTCAAGATTCTGAAGCAGGAGGAATAACCCAACAAATTGGTGCTACAAATGTTCCTATAGATGCTATTAAGGAGCAAACAAAAGTTGTGAAAAGGGTAAAAAAAAAAATATATTAAATTATTAAATATGTACATAATCCTAATTTTCCTCTTCTTTTCTGTTTTTCTTAGTCGTCCGATATGCAATATAAATTGCCTGGGTTATTGATTATAGATACACCCGGCCATGAATCATTTAGTAATCTACGTAACCGTGGTTCTTCTTTGTGCGATATTTCAATATTAGTGGTAGATATTATGCATGGTTTAGAGCCTCAAACAATCGAATCAATTAATTTATTAAAATCTAAAAAATGCCCTTTTATTGTTGCATTAAATAAAATTGATCGTTTATATGACTGGCAAACAATGCCACGCAAAGATATTAGGGACATCATTAAAGCTCAACAAACTAACACACAACTAGAATTTACGCAACGTACAAAAGAAGTAATTTTACAATTTGCAGAACAAGGATTAAATGCTGCACTATTTTATGAAAATCCTGATCCTCGTTCTTATGTTTCATTGGTACCAACGAGCGCCATAACAGGTGAAGGAATGGGAAATCTTTTATATCTAATAATTGAATCGTGTCAGTGTCTTTTATCAAAAAGACTAATGTATAGCGATGATTTACAAGCAATCGTTTTGGAAGTAAAAGCAATTCCTGGCTTAGGTACAACAATCGATACAATTTTGATTAATGGTAGATTAAAAGAAGGAGATACGATTGTTGTTGCCGGTACTGATGGACCCATTGTAACACAAATTCGTTCATTATTACTTCCCCAACCTTTAAGAGAATTAAGAGTTAAGGTGCGTAAACGATATATATGTACTTTATTCTGTTTTAATTAGATTTTGAAATTTATTTTTGTTTTTGTTTTTACTTTTAAAGAATGCCTACGTAGAATACAAGGAAGTCAGAGCAGCACATGGTATTAAAATTGCAGCTAAAGACTTAGAAAAAGCAATAGCAGGAATTAATTTATTAGTTGCACATAAACCAGATGAAATTGAAATTTGCAAGTATGTTATTTACTTAAAAGATCTTCAAATATTTAAAATGTGCTAACTTGCTTGCTATATTTTAATGTTTTTAGAGAGCAAATAAACAGAGAATTAAAACATGCTTTAAGTCATATAAAGCTGAGTGATCGTGGTGTGTATGTTCAGGCTTCAACTCTTGGATCTTTAGAGGCTTTATTGGAATTTTTAAAAACATCAAAAATACCGGTAAATATTTTAATTTTTGTTTTGTGTTCTAAGCGCACGTTAGTGCGCGGCCAAGTTCTCAAATCGCCGCATGTCGTGCTCTATTTACACGATCCGTTTCAAGCAAATTTTGACCCCTCACAGCTCAGTGTCCATTATTAACATTAATACATTAACTCACTGACAGATAATCAAAACCTTCAAAGTACTTCTAATAACCCTAAAACCATAAAAGTTGACAAGTAGAAAGTGTTTTACATTTAGATTAAGAAAAAATTAAGAAATCTGTCAAGTATGAGTTGGACAAGTCGCTAGATCTTAACAAATTTGTTGATGTAGCCACTTTCAATCAAGTAATTTATTATAACACGAATGGTTGAAATCCCCCCAAAAACATAAATGTAATAAAAATGGAGCTAACTAGTTTTTCTTTGGGTAATTGTTGGCCTACCAAAAGAACTGAAATCTGAATCTGAATTAATGCGGTTCAAAGAACTTTTCCATACACCAAATTTAAATACAGAACGTATTAAAACAGTTTTCATGCTGTGTGACATTTATTTAAAAGAAAACGCAGAAAATTATCACCATCTGCAGGTCAATATGAAATCAAAAATTAAAATGTTTTTGATTCCTTCGCTTCATAGGTTGTCGGCTATGTTGCGAATCCAGGTCACCTACTTATCTGAGACGCCATGATGTAAGGCCATTCAGGCTGCAGTTCCTTTCCCTTCTCCTTTCTCAAAAAGGTCTTGGGATCAGCTTTGGCGTGGAGTTAATTTATGCTTTTATAATATGAAAATAATTCATTACGGAAGTTTTTAAGATAGTTATCAATAAAATGATTTATTTTTAAAAATAATATTTGAATATATTTTTAACATAGTTTTAAATTATTTTTAAAGTATTCTGGAATACGTATCGGGCCAGTTGTAAAAAGAGATGTTGTGAAGGCTTCTACAATGCTGAAACATGAACCACAGTAAGTAATAAAAATATCATAGATGGTTTTCAGTATTATAATGGAAGAGTTTAGTATTTTTTACACAATTAGTAAAATAACTAATAGAAAAATCAAACCAAAGTCAACCAAATGCATGCCTTATGCATCAACAAACAAATGAAGATGTATACAAAATTCCAAAATGCTAGATTTTTGGAACTGAGATAACAGTAGTGTCAATGTTACAATGTGAAAAGTTAATATATGATGAAGACTTCGGTCAAAATATAATTTTTTAAAGAAGTTTGAACCATTTTCTGAAATCATACTCTGTGTTCACTGAACACACCATCTCATTCTGCTATTAATATACGTGGCTGACGATTGACTAATAATAACTCATAACCCAAACTCCAAATCGAAAAAAAATATGAAATTTTACACAAAAATATGCCATGTCATATACTCAAAAAAGAAACTCATAAATGCCAAAAAACTCGTCTTCTTCATCCCTTTTAAACCCAATTTAGTTTAAAAAAAAAATTATATCATTCAGGGGGTCGATTCTGTTTCGGTGAAGTGAAAACGTGTAAACAGTTTACACGCTTACACTGCTAATTCCGATTCTAATACAGTGTAAACGTGCAAAAATATGTCAAAAAGTTTTCATATGAAAATATTTTTTGCACTGTGAAAAGTATCAGTGTAAAAAAAATTTGTCATTAAAATTTTTATTTATTAATAATAAAAAGAAAAAAAATAAAAGAAATGAAAAAGTAGAAATTAGGTTTACATTAAAAAAAGAGTTAGAATTAATAAAATTAGATTTAATAGTATAAATGAGACTATTAAAAGCAAAAGTTGATCTATTCCACTTTTTGAAAAAATTGAGTTAATGATGGCAAAATGTTCGTTGTGTTGAAGGCTTTTAATCTGAAAAATTTCAATTTTGAAAACTGCATTGATGCCCCTGAAAAATGGTTGTAAAATTTGGCATTGGAAGCAAAACTTAAACTATTCCAACATAATGTTGGTAGCAAAACTATAACTATTATAAAATTTGCTTACTAGTATTTACTAAATTAAACATTGATTTTTTAAAATCCATGTTTGAATTAAATTCAGAAGCTTAGAGTTCTCATATAAAATAAAAAAATTATTAAAATTGCATTTAATTTAAAAGTTATACGTTTTTCCTGTTTTTCTCAAAACCATCTAACATGGAATAGGTATACTTTTGCTTTTAATAGTCTCAAATGAGGTTTCAAATTTCAAAATTTTTAAGATTACAATTTAGTTTAAATAAGTTTAAATGACGAAAATAAAATATGTATTTGAAAGAAATTACATAAAATAATCTTTTATTTATTCGTTGATTACTGAAAGTAACTAAGTTTTTACAATAAACAATACAAAAACACAACTTTTTTTACTTGATTTGACAGTTCTCATATCACGTCGGTGAAAAAATTTAAATCAGCGCCTCATTCAGCACTATGTTTGCACGAACGCAACAAGAATCGCTTATTTGGGTACTGTGCAGTGAAAAAGTGAAAACAGTGTGTGAAACGTCAAGTGCAAACTTTTTTTTTTCATGTTTTCACTTCACCGAAACAGAATCGACCCCCAGGATAACTTTAACAGGATTTGTTTTTCAGAATAGGTTTTCGAAATAAAGGGAGGCCCATAATAGGAGAGGAAAAAACATCCTATAACTTCTGCTCTAGTAGACGGATTTCATTTAAAGTTTGTTTTTTGAGGAACCCTTCAAGTAATATCATGACCAAATTTCAACTTTATAATATTCTCTCGGGAATATTCTAAAAATTCTACAAAAATAACCTTAAAATTAATGTGTTTTTTATTTGCGTAAAGTGTCATAACTTATTAAAATTAAAATAAAAAATATTGAGTTATTATGCTGTTATGATACGGTATTAATTTCATGATTAATTTCGTTATTAAAAAGAGATAACAAGTATGCTTTACGGAAAAAGCAACTAGAAAGAAAGAGAGATATGACTAACACTTATTTCAGTATTAATACTGAAAATGTCAAAAAATAACTCTCCCAATTCTCCAAATTCCAATATCCTTCCATTAATCATGAAATTAATCATGAAATTTGAACATTAATATTATTTTTGTGTTGCCATCGTGTTTAGACATTTTTCATAGTTTAATATTATGTTTAAACGAGTGTGACGTGTCTAATTATTCATTTCTAATTTTTTTCTGTGAGTGTAAAAAAATGAATAGAAAAAAAATAATAATCCAGAACATTCATTTACTGAATTATTTAATTGCCATTTACTTTAAACAGAGATACCGGCAACACAACTTTAAGAAAATGTCAGCTGATTTTGATAGTGTGTCTCTGTTTCTCAAATCTGTTGTCTCTTTCTTTAAGTACTTAAAATTTCCAATAGTATTAATACCGTATCATAACAGCATTAATAAAACTACATTTCAAAGTTTCCATCCAAGAGACTGAAATTGCTCCCCATTGTCTGGAACCTTGCTCTAGCAAGTGCCGAACAGTTGAAGAGATTAATGGGTGAGGGTTTCTCTCTCATTGACCTATCTGCAGTGCAATTGGTTTTGAAGAGAATACCCATTTTCTCTGCGTGATCCCCTATTGTCGAGAGTGATATATGTCGTGAGTCGTGACGTGACCATGGATATAGGTTCATGATTGGCTAAATTTTTTATACCTGTCTTTAGTTAGCTTTAATATCTGTAGTTTAGCCTTATTATTAACAACAATTTTTTTTTTTTTTTTTTTTTTTTGGGTTTTTAATCATAGATATGCTACAATACTTGCTTTTGATGTCAAAATTGAACGTGATGCACAAGAATTAGCTGATTCATTAAATGTTAAAATATTTCAAGCCGATATTATTTATCATTTATTTGATAAATTCACTGCATACAGAGATGAACTGAAACAAAGGAAACGTGATGAGTATCGTAATATTGCAGTATTTCCTTGTAAATTAAAGGTAATTATTCCTAAAACTTGCTAACAACTTAAAAATTGTATTCACGAGCAATACAAATTTAGATTCCTTTTTTTTTTCTTTTGCCAACGATTCTTTTTTTAATTTAATCCTTCTCTGGTTTGAAAGTTTTTAAAGACCAAATTCTTAAAAATGACCAATTCATGGTTTTACTTTAAAGTAATAACTTCTAAGTATGTAGAAGAACAGCCTAATGTTGAAAACCATGTTGTCTGTCTGTGGAGTGTTTTAAAACTCCATTGTTACCATTTCAGAGTTTTATTTATGAAAGATTGACTATATTTTTAAATGTTCTCGAAATCACACGTATTTTTACACAGAGTAATTTTGATGCTAAGTATGATCAAGTGTATATGAGAATAATTTTCACTTTCTTTTCAGTTGATTATACGCGCCTTTTGATTGAAATTTTGTTGTGTTCTGGTATTTTAGCGTTATTTTGTGTTCATTAAAGAAAATTTATATCTTATTTAAAAAAAATTAATTCTAAAAATAATTTATTCAATGAATTTCAACTTTTTGAACATTTTATTTTTATTTATATATTTAATATTGCATATATACCGTTTTTACCGTTAGAAATGGTACTGCACGAATTTTTATATATGTACATAACATATTTTGAAATTTTTTATTTACAGATATTGCCGCATTATGTTTTTAATTCCCGTGATCCGATTGTTATTGGTGTTATCGTTGAAAGTGGAATTGTCAAGGAAGGTACTCCATTATGTGTACCAAGTAAAGACGTAAGTTTTAACATCATTTGATTTTCGTGACATTTTTTAAACCTTCACTGAATAAAATAACCCTACCGCAAATAAATATAAAAAATACTGTACGTGGTTGTCTTTATATTTTTTTCTACATATCAAAAATTACTTTAGAATCAGAAAACGGAAATATATTCACAACATCAGTGATTTTGAACTTATCAAGTCAATCAGTGAAGTATGATAAGAAAAGACTTCTTCTCCATTCTCACATGTGGGACAGAAATGATAGGAAGAGAAATATTGTTCCCGTACTTCAGTCAGCAGTAATTTTCAGTAATTTGATTATTTCTGATTATTTATCGAGAATCGAGTTTTCTGAAAATCCAGAAGACTGGAATTTAACTTTTTTAAACAGAAGAAACAGTCACATGATTTCGAATCTTACAAAAAGCTGTACGGGAACAGCAATTCTGTAATTTTCTGTAAAATTCTTAAAATTAAGTGAAGTTTTAAAGGAACAGACCTAATATTAATCATCTCTTTTCTGGCCAAAATACATCGCTTGGCCAGATTTACAAAAAAATCACGGAAACTTTACAGAAAACTAGTGGCGTACACAGGCTACTCAGATACATATAATGTTACCTTTTAAGCCTGAGCCAGAATGTGTAGCTGTACTATGTAGTACTTGTAGTACTACGAGCTCTCACCTTATTTGTCATATGACGCATCACAATGTGTAGTGTGTACCTGCAGTAGATGTTGTAGTATTAGCTGAAGCTGAAAGTAGAAATTTTTCTACTTCATAGACTACAACCTCACGCTACAACTACATACTACAGCTACACATTCTGGCGCAGGCTTTTAATTTTTCTTTTTGTTTAACTTTACTATATTAGTTTGCCATCTCGTTAAGAGATATGAAACAGTTTGACCATTTATTTATCTTGAGCCAATTCGAAGTTTTGTGAATACTTAGCACCTACTTCTGTCTGAATAAACAACTGTGGTTCACAGGGTCATTTCAAATTAAAGTCACTGAACTTTAGAGTATATTTCAGAGTGTGAAAAATTCATTTCTTATTTTTTTTCATTCGTTAATTAGTATTCAAATCAAGAATGAATATGAAAAACAGAAAATTCAGTATAATTAAATGTTTGTCTCTCCAGAAGAAATTTTCGATTAATTCTTTTTTAATGTAGAGAAAAAAATTTATTACAGTTATTGAGAAAAGTAAAATTCCGTAAATTTTCTGGCAACGTTTTTCGCCACTAGGTGGAGTTTACGCCTACACATATACATACGTATATATGTATGTATGTGTTTGTACCCATTATGTCACAGTGTATCGTTATAGTTCAAAGTCGCGTTAGAATCAAATAGGTCCTCTAATCGGAACTTTCACCAATTTATGTACACATGTAATTTGTAGTGAAATTGCTTTTTTTATTTTTCAGTTTGTAGATATTGGAATAGTAACATCAATTGAGTCAAATCATAAACAAGCCGAAAGTGCTCGAAAAGGGCAAGAAATATGTTTGAAAATCGAGCCGTTGCCAGGTGAAACGCCAAAAATGTATGGAAGACATTTTGATGAAAATGATTTACTTGTTAGTAAAGTAAGTACTGAAATTTGTTATTTTCTATTTGATTATTTGTCCTTCACCAGTGCCACAACCAGTTGAAAGTTCCAAATTGAAATTAAAGAGTCTACTTGATAGACTATTGATATAAAATTATAGAGATCTATAATAATTTTACTAAGCAATATGACTCACCAACGAGCCGACCGACGCGACGGCTAAAAGTAGTTAATCTTATAATTATCGACAGCCGACTTGAGAAATATTTATTTATCCGTTTTTCGAAAGTATGAACATTGCAAATAGATGCAGAATCTATTGAGCATTCTTTTTCTGCAATAAAAAATGAGGGTTAATTTTGAGCACTTTTCCAGAAAATTAGGGTTAAACTCAAAAAATGACAAAATTTTGGTTTTGAGGCCTTATAACATCTGATCAGTAAGAGGTACAGCGGCATGTAAAAGGTTTTTTGAAAGAAACAGGGGTACTATACAAAATACGGACATCTAAACTGGATCACCCTGTATAGTTTGGTAGCTCCGTTTTTAAAAATCTATTTAAAATACCATTAGCCATTAGCAGCTTATCAAACGTAAAAACATAGTCCGGCTTATCAAATTTAACGAATAAGAAAGGCAGGTGATGTACATATACCGAATGCTGCAAAATAAACTGACCAAAATTTAATGTGAAAAGATATTGATAAACACCAAAGCTGGATGGATAAAGTGGATGTTGATGGAAAGACACAGGGGTCTTCTACAATTTTGCAAAAGGGTAGATGAGCCTAGTGTGCCCCTGTAAAAAGTTATAGGGTAAAAGAAGGAAAAAGTACCAAAAATCTTTCCCCCCTCTAACTCCGTAACGGTTGAGATTGCCCACATCCCTCTCAAACAATTTTTTGTTTATCTTGCCGAGACCTATCCGTAGTTTCCGGGTCGGACACCTAAACTGAATCACCCTGTATACATACATGTACTATTACACATACAAGATGTTTTTTCTACGTACCAAGAGTGATGGTCTTGCATAAAATTCATAATTTTAAATGCCCTTTAGCGGCGAAAATAGACACAATAGAAAGTTTCACTCATACAATTTTTTTCATAAAATAATCCAGGGAATATCGTGGTACCACTCCTGGTACGTAGAAAAAAAAACACCCTGTATATGTAAGGAAGACTCCTAGATTTTCAAAGAATTTGAAATTCAGTGCAGTAGCTAAAAATAAACTTTTTCTTTTAATTCGCAGATATCACGGCAAAGTATCGACGCTTGTAAAGAATACTTTAGGGATGATCTTTTAAAAGCTGACTGGCAGTTAATGGTTGAACTTAAAAAGCTGTTCGAAATTTTATAGCTTCTATTATTACAGTGATTTGATATATACAAAAAAAAATTAATAATAAATTTGCTAATAAATTAAAGAAAAAAATAAAAATTTTCTAAGAAATATTTTTGGTCTAATCACTCTATAACTCTGTTCGAAAAAAGTTCCGTGTAAGTCTGGACTTTCTTCGAACAGGCCTTATACTGTATTAAAAAAATTTAAATATTGAAAGTTTAAAGTCTTAAAAATTACACATACTTTTTTTTTTCAAATAATTTATACAAATTCATCAGAATTATCAATTTTGTATTATTTTGCGAGTTAAAATAAATAAAGAGTTTTATAGAAAACCCAAACATAGTTTGTTACTGTACCGGTTTAGTATTCAATTTCTGCTTTCAAAGTGTATTTTGAAGTGGAGTAAAATTTAAAATGAAGAATTTATGAAAAATATGTATCAACGTTTTAACTAAAAAGTTTTATACTTATTTTAATATCCTAAAAAGCTTTTAAAATTACTACTTTTTATCATTACTATATTTTCATTACAATAAGAAGTCTTATTGTAGTTGTCATTTTAATGGTCGTCGATTAAAGTAAGCTTATTAGAAATTTTGAGTTTTGGCGCATTATTTACCTTTATTTTGACAGTCACCTTACCTGTAAATTAAATGAGTGATAAATATCGGTCACGGCATACACATAACAAGGCAATGTAAGTATCGTAGTGACCGTTAGCATTGTGACGTCATCCTGGTCGTTTTATATGAAACAAATGAATAAAATTTAAAAAAAAAAAATTAAAAAAAATTAAAAAAAAAAAAATTTATATGCAAAGACGACCTGAGTGACGTCACAAAACAAATGAAAAAATTTCTTTACATTGCCTTGTAATGTGTATGCCGTGAATATCGGTATCCTGTCAGTCAACTCAATTAAAAAATCGTCATTTGAGGTGAGTTTTAACGGTACGTCAAAATATCTCAACGGTATCACTTATTACCACAATATATTTCCTCTCACCTCACGAGTATTAGAATATCAATTAAGAAGTGACATGATGTGACTAGTAACGTAGATTTAGAGGTGAGGTGACTGTCAGAATAAGGGCTATAGAGCCAGAATACATTGGTTGTAATGCGCTAGTTTAACAATTTTTTTCCTACTTGGTATAATAAGAATAGTCTAAAATAATTTTAGCTGACGGTTGTAATACACTCACGCTCGTTACAACTTGGTCGTGCCACCATCAGGTGTATTTTCAGGAGTTGTTAAAACCGGTTATAAACTCGTTTGCGACGGTGGCAGCAGTCCAAGTCTACGTTTACTGATCCTTGGCAATCTAAATATGTATGTATATGTATAATTGTCATCGTTTACTCTCACCCCACTCATTTCTTTTCTTCCCCACTGGATATTAAAATATAAGTTCTTTACAATACTAATTTTAATAGATTCAATAGGTGCTTTATAATAAAACCATATGCATTTTTACAATACATAGACGTTTATCTATATAATATGTACATACTTATTAATCAAGTATGTCAAGACGTTTATCTATATATGTACATACTTATTAATCAAGTATGTCAAGTTTATTTATATAAAATATAGTGAAAAATTCACCTAAAATTTAAATTTTTTCAGTATTTCTAGTACGTTCTAACTAAATATGGCTTCGTGATACAATTGTATAAGGTTTCATAATTTTCTTGTAAAATAATATAAAATTATAGAACCACAGAAAAATATACAGAAGTCTCATTACCTAAGTATATGGAAAACAACACAGCCAAACTACCGTACAATGGACAAAAGGCCTAAGTGCATTTTTACTCATTTTGAGTTAGATATATTTTTGATATATATATAGTTATGGCCTTTTGTCCATTGTACGGTAGCAAATGTATTATAAAGATATTGTGCTTTAAAAATAGAGATTTAAATCCACGCTAAAACTTTTTTTTTCTCTATTAGTTTTAAAATATTAGTGCTAAAATGTGTTTAATATAAGTTATTGAATCGAACGACACAAAAATTATGCGAATTTTACCTTATCCACTCACAAGTGGACACTTCAAAATGCTAAATCGAAAACAACTATTGTTCCACAAAAGCTCTTATTTGTCACAGAAATCTAAGGAAGTTTGAAGAGAGAAACAGTTAAATATTAAAAATTTTCGAAAATGATTCAAAATCAAGCTAAAGTAGGTATTTGTAGGTGATTGTGACCATAGAAGATATTGAAATTTTTTTTTATCAGAAAATTTTCTTCGACATGTCACATCCGTATCTTTTCTGTGATGGGATATAAAAGAAGAAAGTTTTATCATAGCATTTTAAATATTTTGTGATACATTCAGTTTCAGTACCTAAAAAATAATGAGCATTATTAAATTATGTATTCATTTTTTTTTTTATAATACTGAGCACTAACTACATAGTTTAGTGTCGTAAATACAATCTTAACAAAATTTTCATAAGAAATAAAGTTAATTATTCATATGTTAAATTTTGGAAATACAATTGATTGACACTTAATTGATACTAATTTATTTTGAAGTTAAATAATAAATGTCCGTATGTACATACATGTATAATTAAAGGTAAATTTATTTATTGATGGTAATATTATATAATGCTAAAATAGTAGTACATAGATACATACATATTATACAAGAATTAAGTTTAAAGATATAAATATGTGAAATAAAAATAATATAAAAATTTTAAAATCTAATTTGTGAAATAATGATGTTATTATTTTTTGTTTTTATTCGTATTTCGAGACACATGTTTTTTAAAATAAAAAATCAGTTATAAAAGTAATTCTTAGAAGTTATTATATTTAGAATTCTAACTAAGCATTAGTAAAATCATTTTCTGTGATAAATTGTTAATAAGTTTTCTACAAATGTGCCAAAACTAAAGTTAAACTATTATTAATATTATTCATTATTTTTCAAGTACTCGCGTGTTAGTTAACATTTTATAAAATTATAAATGAAACATGAAAGTGGGAAGATACAATAAAAAAAATGTGCAGTTCAAAACCTAGACCAGTTCGATAAAAATTAACTGTTTAAGTTTAAATAGGAATAACAGTATGGCTGTTTTCAAAAACCCAAGCCTGCTCGCTCATCTTTTCGTCTTTTTCCAAATTTTGACAGAAAATCAGTGCTGCCACTACAAACATTGTTTACATTTCATTAATTTGATAATTTCATTCCGTATTTTTATACGCTTCTTCTTAACTACCGTATTCTTCGAATTTTGCCGACCAGGAGAGTAGTACGGTTTCCTCATCTTTCTTCACTTTTTTAACCAAACTGATTTCTATTTCACAAGGTCTATCTACTAACATATACAAAAAAACTGTCAAAAACAAGTTTTCGGAGGATTTAAAATTCAAATATGTACATTGAAAAATTTGTGTATGAACAATGAATTGAGAAGAAAGAAGGAATCATGGTGTGAACGTAGAAATGTCAAATATATGGTCGTGGGGAAGAAGCGTATAAAAATACTCATTGGATGTAAATTACTTAAGTGATGATAACTAAGATCTGTAGTGCGGTTCTGTAAGGATGGAAAATAGATTTCACAGCAGGAATATTCAATTTGACGTCAAATTGACGTAATTTTCTAACAAAGTGTTTCTGTAAGAAAAGAAAAGTAGAAGTAGAAAAGAACCAGTAGAAAATGGAATTCACCACTGTGGAATTTTTAATTCTTAAATGTAGGATTTTTGAACGATGAAATATTTTCTACCGATAGAATTTATTTTCAACAACTATTTAGCTTGTGAAAAAGATTTCAACCGATGAAATTTGTTGTTTTGTATTGAGTGAAAAAAAAGTAATATGTGTCTATCAGTTGCAAAAAGGATCATTTCCATATTTTGAAAAAATGAGTTATATACGTCATTTGAAAGGTCTTTTAAAAATTTATTTATTTACTTTACTTTTAAAAGAAAAAAAGATACCTTTTCCTCTGTGTTTTGATCGTCAAAATATGAGCTCAGTTGCAAAACAGTACATTTTGTCAAATTTCAGAAAAATTTTGCTTAATAACTCAAAATGACTTAACATGACAAAGACCCCTTTTGAAACTGATAGACACATATCAAGAAAAAATATTTAAAATACAGAAAAACTAGTAAAAAAATAAATAAATTTTATTTTTAATTTTAATTTTATTTTTTTTAACGGCTGCTTGGCCAGCAGGTGGCCAATGATCTGGTCGCGAACGGTCCCCCGCGTCAGGCAAGGCAGATGTATAAGTGCCTCACTACTGTATGGCGGCTCTGCAGTGGTGGATTCTTTTTTCCGACCATACTCGTGAAACTTTTATGGAGTCCTCGAACAAAAAAAATTAAAAAATTAAAAACAAACCAGCATCTTCAGATGCAATTTTGCCTTCAGGTGAAGTCGAATACCAGTACTCAAGCTACATCGTCTGGTCTTAAAAATAGGGTCATCAGACATAGTGACCTAAAAACAAAAGAAAAAAAGAAAAGTAAATTCAAAGGCGCACTTCAGGGGAAGGTACAACAAAGCCAAGTTTAACTTGCAAAGAACGAGGTTAGTGGAACTATTTACGAACGGGATGCTGAGGATAAAAAGAAATACCTAGCCATTGCCGAAGATTTCGAAAAACGATTAAAGGAGGCTAAGACCGATTCTGCAAAGAAGCAGAAGTTTTCGAAGTGGAATAGGTTTCAGGAAGAGATGGACTGGAAGACAAAGAAGAGGAAATCTTCTAACCCGCAAGGGCACACAGAGCCTGTCTACTGGTTCAACAAATAAACAACGCCAACGCCAGACATTCGCTATGGAGTAGCTCTGAAAATAATGAGCGTGGTAAACACCTTTTTGATTTTATCGTTAGATCTAACCTGCTTGTGTGTATTAGAGGTAGCGCGCTTACTTTTATTTTCCCCACCACGAAGACCTATGCAGAATGGGAAAAGGTGTTGGACGTTACATTACGCACAGATAGGGACAATTTTAGAATAGATAACTGAAGAGTATCGAAAGAAGACTCTTTTTCTGACCACAGGTATATATTGTTCAGTGTGAATCTGGAAGCAGAAATACCTGAACCCTTCAGAGATTCAAGAAAAATTGACAGGAATGTTTTTAGCCGTCTTCGGTTGTAAACTCAATTTGACCGAGAGTAAGGACAGATTGGAAATAGCGGATGAACTGCACACAAGGGTAGAGTCCTTTTGGCTGTATGACACGGTATTAATTTCATGATTAATTTCGTTATTAAAAAGAGATAACAAGTATGTTTTACGGAAAAAGGAACTAGAACGAAAGAGAGATATGAACTAACAATAATTTCAGTATTAATACTGAAAATGTCAAAAAATAACTCCCAATTCTCCAAATTCCAGTACCCTTCCATTAATCATGAAATTTGAATATTAATATATTAAAAAATAATCGCGAACATTCATTTACTAAATTATTTAATTGTCAGTATCACTTCTTTCATGCTGAAGACTCTGGGACATTCATCTCAGACAGAAGATGGAGGAAAGAGGGCTTTTTCATTCTCAGCATGCATATATCAAAGGTACATAGATTAACTGAGACCTGAGACGGCATTGCATGAAATAATGCGTACAGTTGAAAAATCTTTGTAATACAAACAATACACTCTAGCACCCTTCCTAGACATCGAAGGTATTTTAATAATGTTCGCACGGAAGCTATTGTAGACTCTCTAACCGAGTTAGAGGTATAAGAAGGTCTTAGAGATGGCTGATCTCAATGTCAAGGTCAAGAGAAATCCGGGCGGATATGGGTGAATGCCAAGTTGTCAAATATGCGAGTATGGGCACTCCACAAGGAGGAGTTGTATCACCTTTACTGTGGCTATTTGTGATTAACAAAATTCTGTCGAGGCTCGATAGAGACAACGCGACGATCTTGTTATACTAATTCCAGGATTGTTTCTTTTTGATATCAGTAAGATCATGGAAAAGAACCTGAGTAAGGTAAGCGCTTGGGCAGAAAGTTGCGGCCTGAGTGTCAACCCATGCAAAACAAAACTGATGCTTTTTACTCCCAAAACCAAGTTGCCTACTTTCAACTTACCAAAGTTAAACGGGGTAACCTTGTCTTTAAGTATTTGAGAGTAGTTCTTGACCTTAAACTTAGCTGGAAGCAGAACATTGAAGAGCATGAAAAAAGGCCTGCATAATTTTCCATAGAAAACCTTTGTTAAAAGGTTGGGCCTAAAACCACATACATATGTTACTGTAAATGCACACAGCAGTAGTACGTCCAATCCTTCCTTATGAAGCACTAATGTGGTTGCCAGACCTTAGTAGAAAGTATAACCTCTCAAAACTCAGTAGGGTACAAAGAGCGGCGGAAGGGAATTTCAAGGGAATGTTGAGGTTATGCCCGACGGATGCACTGAATGTGAACCTGCACCTTCTTCCTCAAGATATTAACATCATTACATATATGTATATCTTCGAAAAAAATTATTTTGAATAGAATTTTTGTATTTAGAATGGAGTTTAATTTGAAATTTACATTTTCATTTGAAATTTACATTTTCATTTAAAAATTAACAAAAAAACAAAATTTTTAATTTGCATGTAAAATAATTACCGGGTGTAATAGACATATACATATATACAGGGTGTTTCCGTTATCCACGAACAAAAGGATACCATAGATAGGGCTCATCGAGACAAACAAAAAATCGTATTGGAGGGGGGGGGGAAATCCCAACGGTTTGGCCGCTGGAGGGCGTTGAAGTTTTTTCGCACTTCTTCCACTAAACACCCCATAACTTTTTGCAGGGGCACTCTAGGGTCAGAGTCGTTTAAAATAAAAATTTTGTGAATTTTTACCCATTTTTTGTGTTTAACCCTGCTTTACTCAAAAAAGGCTTAAATTAACCCTCATTTTTTATTTCAGAAAAAGAAGGCTCAATTGATTCTGCATCGATTTGCTATCTTCAAGTTTTGCAAAAAATGCATAATTTTCGAGATATTAAGGAATACATTTTGAAAAAACAAAAAAAAAGTCTGAAATTCATTGGATTATTGGACACGTGTTTTTATTGCACTGTAAATTGAAAATAGAAGCCAGAAGTGCTAATTTTCAAATGCAAATATCTCGAAAACTGAGCCTTCTTTTTCTGAAATAAAAAATGAGGGTTAATTTAAGCCTTTTTTGAGTAAAGCAGGGTTAAACACAAAAAATGGGTAAAAATTCACAAAATTTTTATTTTAAACGACTCTGACCCTAGAGTGCCCCTGCAAAAAGTTATGGGGTGTTTAGTGGAAGAAGTGCGAAAAAACTTCAACGCCCTCCAGCGACCAAACCGTTGGGATTTCCCCCCCCCCTCCAATACGATTTTTTGTTTGTATCGATGAGCCCTATCTATGGTATCCTGTTGGTCGTGGATAACGGAAACACCCTGTATATCTGATGGTAAAAAATGCAGGGTGTTTCACAGTTCGTGTGCCAAACTGAGCAGCTTGGTAGATCTCGGTGAGAAACGAAAAAAATCGTATGGGAGGGGGGTCTATTTTTAATAGTTACCGAGATATTCAAGGTCAAAGACAATTTTTTTTTTTAAAAGTAATCAGTTTCACTTTTCACAACATATTTCAGCGTTTGCTCAATGTAAACAGCTAAATAAAAATTATTTCTAAAGAGAACCTGCAGGCCTTTCAAAAAATATCTTTTACAAAGTTTTATGTTAAATAGTTTAAAAGTTATTGTAACTCAAAGTCAAAAAATTTTGAAAAAAATCGTAATTTTTATGTTTAAGGTCGGATTTTTTACAGAATTGGGTACAGAGTGACAAACCTCGTCAAGATTAACAAAAAGTTGAATGGGAGGGAAGAGTCAATCTTTACCGTTTGGCCACTAGAGGGCGCTGAATGTTGTTGACTCAGTTTTCATGAAACATCTTGTTTCTTGACAACTGTAAGACAAAGCGGAATTATTTGTTTAAAAAGTAATTAGAGAAAATTCTGCCCTTTACATTGATGCCCACTTTGCCTCTCTGCCACTATTTGTTCAAAAGTTATGAAGTCTCAAAATTAAAAATGAAGTAAATTTTTCTGTTTTCTTCGAATAAAATGGCGTCCAAAGACCATATATAATTAGACCATCAATTTTTCCGTTACTGTTACATTTTAAATTTCTTAAACAATCAACAGAATTTGATCGTTATTTTCCACAAAGAGAATATAACTTGGAGGTTTAATGTAGACGTTAAATTCAGGGGCTTATTGTGATTTTCGATTCGTAGGTTGATCGAAGAATCTTCTTCGATTCGATTGAATTTAATTTCGGTATTGTGTAACTCAATCGAACGAACCAAAAAGCGTTGCATCATACACATTGGTTACAAGCGTCATTATCGTGAATTATTGTGAATATTATATTATCTTCGTTAAACGATTTTTCAGCTGTTAAAATTTGAAGGTATTTGAATAAATTGTTTTAAGTTACTAATAACATTTTTTTAAAGTCGAATTTAGCAAAAGTCGACTTTAAAAACTGAGTATGCTATTTTACAAAATATGTTGAAGTTGAAGATTTTAATTTTTCAAGTATGTATTCGTGTACAGAACTTCAATGTATACTCAGTTTTTAGAGTCGACATTTGTTAAATTCGACTTTAAAAAAATGTTATTAGTAAAGCAAGTATTTTATTGTTTTGTAACAATTTTGGGGATTTCTGTGAGAAAAATTAATTTATGTTAGAATTTTCATGATATTCACAAGCTCTTCTAATTGCTTCTTATTGCCGTATTTTTCTTATTAAAATAATAATTAATGTATGTAGTAATTAATAAAAACACATTTAATTAGTATTATTATTACATTTGAAAGTTACATTTTCTTTGAAATATCCATCTTTTTTTCATATTTTTCGTATTACAAATTGCGTTTCGTCAGTAAAAAAGTGATCGAAACAACTGTTCGATTTAATCGAACAAAAAGAAAAAAATCGAAAATCATAATACCAAAATATGAAATCGAACGCTGTTCGATCATTTGACGAAAATCACAATAAGGGCCTCAAATTTTTGAATTTTCGTGTCTGTATGTTTGCCAATTTGGCTTCAAATAAGTTCATGAGATATTAGACTATACAAGGGTGCAAGAGGAGAGGAGAGATGTGAAAAGAAGAAACATGTAAAGGAAATTAAAGAAATAAAGAATAATGAAGAACACGCCCGTAATTCTAATATTAATCTTATTTGTTGTTGTATACCATATAATATTTTTTAGTTTTGTTTTGATTCTGATCGTATACATAAACATTTTTATATTTATATATTTTGTTTCGGAAAACAAACTAATACATACAATCGAATATGTATGTGAATTTTGTGGAAAAATAAATATTTTTAATCTCCTTCTTTTTTAAAATTTCTGCTTTTATTTTTATATTGCAATCTATAATTCTTATAAATTAATAATAATTTATTGAATCGGATATTAATTTTGCACATTTTGCTTCTTTCATCATTTTTTTTTCTTTTTTGTCGAATTTTATGTTTTTTTGTAGTAGGTTGATAGGTAAAATGAGAAAAATGACTAACTAACTAGGTAATTAAAATATTAATTCATTTGTTTTGGAAATATATGATATGTACTAATAATTTTCAAAACATTTAAATAACAAATTGAAACAGAAAAAGAAAAAACTTAACTAAAAATATTGTTATAAGTACAAATTTTATTTTGCAACGAACTTTTCCCTTAATTGTATCGTGATTTAAAAAGAATGTAGGTAGATATAAATTTTCAACTTGAAGAAAAATTAATTTTTATTCAAGCATTTTTTAAATAGTTTTAACTTATTTCCACAATCACATGAATTATAGTATATATTTAAAAAATGTTTGATGAAAATTACAAAATTGAAAGAAAAATCTGTAATATTTAGGTATGTGTATAAAAAAAAAATACTATTAAAATATATTACAGTACATATTCTCTGATAATTTTTTTTTAAACCCCTTACTTAAATGACAAAATTTTCATATAAATTATTTTACATACATAAAA
This sequence comes from Bombylius major, assembly GCA_932526495.1. NCBI lineage: Eukaryota > Metazoa > Arthropoda > Insecta > Diptera > Bombyliidae > Bombylius > Bombylius major. The sequence goes on from OW052043.1 coordinate 23,336,374, forward strand.
TTTGTAAAATATTTTTGAAGTGAAATACATATAATAAAAATAGATATTGTTTGTTGCCAAATAAAATTTTTATCCCATATGTATTTTGAAGCCTAAAACTAATTAATTATTGCAAAAATCAGTGATTGAAATTAGATAATACATATTCAACTTGTTTTTATTTCATTCTTTTTAATAAAGTGAAAATCACAAAAAACCCCTTCACAAAATCAAGGAAACTGAAATTACAGAATTTTAAGTGTTGAAAATAAAGAGGTTTAAATTACCGAGCTAATACTGCATCTAAAATAAAATTCATATTTCATTCCATATTCATCACTGAACAAAAATTTCTTCCGCTTTGTCTATCTTTAGAAAAGTGATATGCATTTATAACACATTTTCTTAATCCTTCCTACTTTTCTTATCTACTTTGAAAATAAACAAAAGTCAGCTGATATGCTGATATTAGGATATTTAAAGAAGAAGAAGAAAAAAAATACAATTTAAAAATAAAAATCTGTAATAATACTATGAAACAAAAACTATCTAACTATTTCAACTCAAATTAATAAATTATTTTAAGAAAAGTTAAACTGAAAAAAAATTATGATAACAAATAACTCAATTCATTGTCACATAAAAAACCTTTATACAATAATTAAAATTGATATTGATCAATTCTTTTTCTTCTTTATGTTCTGTCTTTGTCTATTCTACATCGATTTACGTGATAAATTATGCATTTTTTGTAAAAAGTAAAGATAGCAAATTGCAGAATCAATTGAGCTTTTTTTTGCTGTAATAAAAAATCAGGGTTAATTTAAGCTTTTTTTTTGGGAAAGACAGGGTTAAAAACAAAAATTTGAAAAAAATTCACAACATTTTGATTTTAAGCGCATCTTAATGTTGGGATTTACCCCTCCCCCCATCAATACGATTTTTTGTTCGTCTCGATGAGACTTATCACTGGTATCAAGGAAAAGCAAACCAAACGGGACACCCTGTATAAAAATGCAGTTATCCCTAAAACTGTTATATGCAAAGTTATAACCCTGGACGATTATCAGTTTAATTGTGACAGGTTTAGAAACAAGGTGAAGTTGAGTGAATTTTACAAAATGTGAAATATCGAGTACCACGCGGCTATGAAGTTTTTAACTAAAGAGGAGTTAACACCAACGCAGATAAACGAAAGTAAGGGTGCTGTGTATTTGACTCTTGTCCATTATTTGCAACCATAAAAAACTGGTCGAAGCTGTTTCGCTGAAGACGAGAATCATTAGAACATAACCCACGTATGGGAGGCCTTGTAACGATGACAACAGCCGAAAATATTGAATTTGTAGAACAAATTGTTCTAAGTGATCACCTGTTTAAAGCATAAGAAATTGCTTGCAGTACAAACTGACCTTTCTAAAACAAGTGTCTTGCACATCCTTCACGAACATTTGGGCATGAAAAAAACTAGTGCAAAGTGGGTGCCTAGACTTCTCAGTGCTGTAAAAAAACGATGTATCAAATGTTGTGAGCAGTTTTTAGAGCTTTGCCGTGAAGACTAGAAGAGCGTTATTGAATCGATTGTGACGAGCGATGAAACTATGGTTCTTTATTATGATCCGACGTCCAAAAGGGATTTCATGGAGTGGCACCGGAAGAGCGAACCAGTTCCAAAAAAGCAAAGGTAACACAAAGCACAAAAAAAGGGATGGCTACAATTCTTTGGAACTGCGAAGGGATCCTGTTACTACGATCTACTGCGGCAAATGCGACAGTAAATCTTTGATAAAAGACAAGGAAAGATTACTAGAGGTGACCGCAAAAAGTATAAAGATATAACAGAGATGCGAAAAGGAAATGAAACAAAACCGCAAACAGGCCCTGTGCGGGCAGAGAAGGAGGTATCACATTTGTCTTTTTTATGAAAAAGAAAAAGCTTTCAATAGTTAATTTTGTTTTACGTTATGTTCTGAAGATTGAATGCACACACGCAAGCGAAAACAGCTGTTCTACATTATTTGTGTATTTCAATTCTATATATACACAAAAAGCAATAAAATATATTATCTGCCTTATTCTACATCAAGTCATAACTTGTGACCAGTCATAAGTCTATTCACCAAACTAGTTTTATGACCGTCATAGTCAAGTTATGACCATAAAATTCTTTTAACTGTTTTGCTGACCTATTAGCTTTGCTACTAGCATTTTGAACCCAACTTTGAACTTGATTATGACGGTCATAAACTAGTTTGGTGAATAGACTTATGACTGGTCACAAGTTATGACTTGATGTAGAATAAGGCAGTATATATCTTCTCCCTTTTCGAGATTTTTAATGTATATTGCTTTATGATCATTATGAAAAAATAAGAAAAAACGAAATCATTGTAAATGAAACTATACATATTATATGTATACATTATGCTTAAAACAAATGATTTTAGGTGTTGTGTTTTTTTTCTTTATAGTTCTGTGTCATTTTTTTGCAGCTGAAAAAAATGATATTTGTTGTTGGTATTTTTTGGCTTGATTTTTTCTTTGCTTTTATGGTTTTTCTTTTTTCATGCATTTTTTATTTTTGTTTGCTTATTTCGATCCTATTCTTGACCTACCTCTACAAATCTGTTTTACATTGATATTTAATTTTATGGAATTATTAAATGAATTTATAATTATAATATTTTTCGTTGGTCAGTAAAATTTGATAATATAAAAAGATAATTTTGAAGGGGCATTTTTAAAATTATCCTGTACGCTTTTCTTGTATTTTTTGTTTGTTTTCAAAATAAATTTTAAAACAAGACAAGAAATATAAAAACATTTAAATTAACACTTCATTCTATTTTTGATCGTTTTCGTAAAAAAATCCGACTTGAAAGGTAAATATCTCGGGACCCTGTAAAGGAATTGACTTTAAATTTCTGCACAATAAGTCAAAAATATTACATTTTGTTTCTAAAAATTGGTGAGAGGAAGTTTTATATTTGGCGCCGTATAACTTGCGCCCTGTTGCAGTGATCTTTTTGGTATCTTAGGAAGTTTTGTAGAGAATAAAAAGCAGAATATTCTGCAGAAATGCCTTTACAGGGTCCCGAGATATTTACCTTTCAAGTCGGATTTTTTTACGAAAACAATCAAAAATAGAATGAAGTGTTAATTTAAATGTTTTTATATTTCTTGTCTTGTTTTAAAATTTATTTTGAAAACAAACAAAAAATACAAGAAAAGCGTACAGGATAATTTTAAAAATGCCCCTTCAAAATTATCTTTATTATTATTGTTATTATTATTATTATTATAGAGTTTGCCTTTCAACTCATAGAAGGTTATTTAAGGCTAAAATCTATTTACATTAATTACTGTTGCTTATATAATATATTTACAATTTTATTTCATTTGTGTTTATACTTATTTCTAGATTATTATAATACTATTCTTAACTATCTTTATACCTACTTATATTTCAAAAAAATTTTTTTTTTTAAATTTCATTATATAATTTAATATCTTTTAAAAACTCAATTACATTCTTAATTTTTTCAATATCATCACTTGCAAGATCTTTATGATTTTTCAGGTTATATTTTTTCTTGTGGGCTGTGAGGAGGTTGCATTCATTTAGTATGTGTTTTACTGTTAGTGTATTATTACATTTGCATTTGGGTGGTGTCGTTTTTTCTAAGTGGTGTTTGTGTGTTAGTTTTGTATGTCCTGTTCTTAATCTGGTTATAAATGTAGCGTCTTTTCTTTGTAACAAGTCTATTGAAGTCCAGGGTTTTGTATCTTTTTTTATTTCTTTTAATTTGTTCGTGGTGGGTTCGTTTGTCCATTTTTGGTTCCAGCTTTGAGATATTTTTATTTTAGTTTGTTTTTTAATATCATTTTTATTTATTTTGAAATTTTGGTCGATTTGTGAGTTCAATGCGTATTTAGCTAATTTGTCTGCTTTTTCGTTTCCGGTTATGCCTGTATGAGTAGGGATCCACATAAATGTAAAGTTTTGTTGTTTGTAATTTTGGATGGTATCTTTTATTTCTATAGCTATAGGGTTTTTGGGTACATGGTGCTAATTGATTTAATAGAGCTTTGGGAGTCAGTACAAATTAGGAAATTTTTGTAATGTAGGTTTTTTGCATGTTGTATTGCTTGAAGTATTGCGTATAGTTCTGCGGTGTTTATATTTGTGTAGTCGGTTAGTTTAAATTGTTTTTCAAGGCTTTCTATCTTGAAAGCGCAGCTTGTTTTTTCATTTTGTACAGATCCATCTGTGAAAATTTGGGTATAGTTTTTGTACTTTGTTCTGGTTTTTTCTTTGAATAGTTGTTGATAGAGTTTAGGGTTTGTATTTTGTTTTGTGAGTTTTTCTATTTCCTTGTCTATTTTTACTTGTGTTAGGTGCCAAGGTGGGGTTTGGGGAAGATTATATGTGTTAATGTTATATTGTGGTTATATGTTATGGCTTTGTAATATTATTTGGGCTCTGGTCAGTAATGGTTGGTATTTATATTTTTGTATTTCTTTCGTGCTTTTGGAAATAGGGTGGTTTTTGTTTGACATGATGCGGTAATAAAGATTGATTGTTAGTAAGTCTCTTCGGAGGTCTAATGGTAATTGTCCTGAGTCTATTAGTAAGCTATTTTTTGGTGTTGTTCTGTAAGCTCCGGTGCTTAATCTAATACCTGTATGGTGTATTGAATCTAGTGTTTTAAGTGTGTTTTTGTTAGACGAGATATATAGAGTGTGTGTGGAATCGAGTAAATTTTTACTACAGTAGTAAATTTTGACATTAGATTTTGTGGTAGAATAAAATTTACCGTGGTAAAAAAAATTTTCACATTTGCTGTGCGTAATGGAGTAAATTTTAAAAGCTACAAAATTGTGTACTTGTTTCGATATTTTGACTTTACATTATTTTACTATCAAACTGTCGAAATTTATACTAGCCCCAGAGCCAGAGTAAATTTTGACAGTTAAATTCACCACGTTTTATGTCAAAATTTACTACTGTAGTAAAAATTTACTCGATTCCACACACACTCATAATTGACAACCGTAGTCGAGGATTGGTAATATAATGCTGTTATGGATTCGTAGGAGTACTTTCCTGTTCGACCCGTAGTTGCTGTTTCCTAATATTTTCATGATGTTTAGTGCTTTGAGTGCTTTTGACTTAGTCTGTTTTATATGGGTTGTCCATTTGAGTTTATTGTCAAAGGTTAGTCCGAGAAATTTGTGTTCTTTTGTTAGTTCTATATTTGTGTCGTCGAGTGTAAGCTGTGGTATTTGTGGTATTTTGTATTTTCTGGTGAAAATCATGTATATCGTTTTGTTAGTTGAGAATGTCATTCCATTTGTTTTAGTCCATTCTGTTAATTGTTTTATTGTATTTTGCATATTTTTTGAAAGATTGTTTAGGTTTTTGGAGGATGAAAAAATAACAAGGTCATCGGCATACATAACGTGTTTGGTGGGTTTTTGTAAATATTTGCTTATGTTATTGATACCTATTAGGAAGAGTGTTGTGCTAAGTACAGATCCTTGAGGGATACCATTTTCTGCTGCTCTATTGGTGGAGGTTGTGTTTCCTATTGTAATTTTGAAAGTTCTCGAAAAAAGGAAGTTGTTTATAAAAGATAACATGTTGCCATTGATATTCAATTTCATGGCTTCTTCTAATATGTTTCTTTTCCATATACGGTCGTATGCTTTTTCAATGTCGAAAAAGACAGCGATCGTGTATTCGTTTTTCGAAAAGGACTTTGTGATTTCTGTTTCGAGGAGGCCGAGTGCGTCTATTGTTCCTAGATTCTTTCGAAAACCGAATTGGAATTCATTTATAGATTTATTATGTTCTAGAAACCATATTAGTCTTTTGTTTACCATTCTTTCGAGAACTTTACATAAGCAATTGGTTAGGGTTATGGGCCTATAGTTGTTAGGTATTGTGGGGTCTGTGCCTTGTTTTATTATTGGGATTAATAGCGCTTCGCGCCATTTTTGTGGAAATTCGTGTTTTTGCCATATTAAATTGTAAAAATTTAAAAGGTAGGTTTTTTGGGACTGTGTTAGTTTTTTTATCATTTCGTAGTGAATGAGGTCAGGTCCTGGTGAAGAGCCTTTTATGTTCTGTAGGGTTTGGTTTAGTTCTTGAAGTGTGAAAGGTTTATTTTATTCTTGTGTTGTGTTGTTTAAGATGTTTATTTTTACGGATTCGATTTTGTTTTTGTATTGGAGAAAGGATGTTTTGTAGTTGTGGTTACTGAAGGAAGCTTCAAAGTGTTTGGCTAGAATGTTGCATATTTCTTTTTTATCGGTAACGGTAGTAATACTTTGGTTTGTTGTTTTAATAGCTGTTATTTCTAGGTTTTTGTTTTTGCCATTTAGTGTTCTTATTTTTTGGAAAATTTCTTTTGTAGTTGTTTTGGTTGTTATGGAGGAGATATACTGTTCCCAGGTTATTTTTTTTTTGTTTTCTTATTAGTTCTCTAGTCTTAGATTTAGCTTTAATAAAGTTGATGAAATTTTCTTGTGTCATGTTATTTTTGAAAATTTTTAACTTTTTTTTCTTTTCACGAATGGATTCTTTGATTTCGTTATTCCACCATGGAACGTGTTTTTTTCGTGGGTTTGTTTGAGACAGGGGTATCGCTATTTAGGCTGAGTTTAGGATTTTTTCTCTTATGTTTTTCTCTAATGCATTTATGTTGTTAAAATTATTCACAGATTCTGTAAAGTTTATATTATTTTGATATATGTTCCATTGAGCTTTTTTGATGTTGAATGTGGGTCTGAGGTTAGATGTGTTTTCATTTAGGTTTATTTGGGTTATTATAGGGAAGTGGTCGCTACCGTAGAGATCGTTTTCTATGAACCAGTGTATGTTGTTGTGAAGGTGAGGTGAACAAATTGTGAGATCTATTGCTGAAAATTTTTTATAGGAGAAATTAAAGTGAGTTGGGTTTTTGTTATTTAGTATATTGACTGGATTGTTAATAATGAAATTTTCTATTTCTTTACCTTTTTTGTTTTTTTTGTCTGATCCCCAAAGAGGGTTGTGAGCGTTAAGGTCTCCAACTAGTAGGAAGGGTTTTGTTGTTTGATCAGTGAGTTCTTGCAGTTGTTTCTCTGTTAGTGTGTCATCGGAGTATATGTTAATTATTGTTAGTGTTAAAGGTGAGAAGATTTTTATTGCAATAGCTTGGAGGTTGGTCTTGAGTGTTATTTCTTGGCTATAATATTTGTTATTTACTAGGATTGCAACCCCTCCACAGGCCACATTATTCGTGTTTTTGTTTTTGTAATAGCAGTTGTATCCTTTTATGTTTGGTTTTGTAGTATCTTTTAATTTGGTTTCTTGCAAGCAGATGATATTGTTACAGTGTTTTTGATTTAGTAGTTTAAATTCATCTAGGTGGTGTAGGAAGCCGTTTATGTTCCATTGTATTATATTAGTTGTTTTCTGTGTATTTAGATTCATTTATGTTATGTTGCTATGTTTTCTTCGTCGTTTGAAGTTTTCGTTTCTTTTGTGTTGTCTTCCATTATTTTTGATGTATTCTTATTTACTTGTTTTCTGGTTGACCGTCCTCTTCTTCTAGGTTTTTCTTTAGTTGTTTTTTAAATTTTATTTGATGAATTTGTTGATATTGTTTTAGTTGTTTGTTTTAGAGTTTGTTGTTATCGTGGGGTTATTTTTGTGTTTTGAGATGTTTTTCTTTCAGGTTCGTGTCTTGGCTTACTGTGGGTCAATTGCAAACACAAAAATTTTAGTTCTATGTCCAACCACTTGGGGACAAGGAGAAATCACTAAAATGACAAAAGTTATGCTGATTTGAAATGTAACTGTCAGTAACAAACAAGTGGGCTGTCTTATGATGTAACAAAGAGAATTTATATACTACAATAGAGGTTTAATTTATGCGTTAAATTCAAATTTTTGAATTTTCGTGTCTGTATGTTTGCCAATTTGGCTTCGAATAAGCTCTTGAGATGTTAGACTATACAAGGGTGCAAGACGAGAGATGTGAAAAGAAGAAACATGTAAAGGAAATTGAAGAAATAAAGAATAATGAAGAACACGCCCATAATTCTAATATTCATCTTATAATGCGGTATTTGTTGTTGTATTTGTGTACCATATGGTATTTTTTTAGTTTTGTTTTGATTCTGGAAGTACAAAAATAATACAATAGAGAAAATTAAATTCATGTTCACGTTGTATTTTAATACATACCTATTATGTATGTCGTATGTGAATTTTGTACGAAATGAAAAATATTATACATAAATAATTTTATTATTAATTTTTATTTTGCATTCTATAATTCTTATAAAATAATGATAATTTTTTCAATCGGAAATCAATTTCACGATTTTTTTTTCTTTTTTGTCAAATTTCATGTTTTTTATTTTTTTTAAAACATAGGTATTTTCATTCTGCATAGAAGGATTTATTTTTATTTCTGTACATAGTAGGTTGAATGATTGGTATATGTATGTACACACCTATGCATATGTATATAGGTATACCATTTTATCAGACTGTTTACTTTACATTGAATTTGATTCATTAGAAATTTTACTGTACATATAGTAGGTATTCAACTAAAGTTTGAGAAAATTTTGAATTATCATATTATGTATTATGAATTTAACTAATAGATCAATTATTTCTACAATTTTTGAAAAATGAATAAACACCTAAGTAATTAATATATTAATTCTTTTATTTCGAAAATATATAATATTTAAACCAGAAAAAACTTAACTAAAAATATTGTTATAGGTACAAATTTTATTTTCTAAAGAACTTTTCCTTTAATTGTATTGTTATTGAAAAAGAATGTAGGTATGAATTTTCAACTTGAAGAAAAATTAGTTTTTACAAGCATTTTTTAAATGAAAAAAAAAACAAAAGTCAGCTGATTATTTAAAGAAGAAGAAGAAGAAGAGGAAAAATGCAATTTAAAAATAAAAATATGTAATAATATTATTAACAAAAACTATCTAACTATTTAAACTAAAATTAATAAATTATCTTAAGAAAAATTAAACTGAAAAAACATTATGATAAATAAAAAATAATTCAATTCATTATCACATAAAAAACATTTATACAATAATTAAAATTGATATTGATCAATTCTTCTTCTTTATCTTCTGTCTTTGTCTATCTGCTTATAAGCGATATGCATTGGAAATTTGTATTGTATTATTTTTTTTGAACATTATCGTAATTTTTACATACTCCTGCTGTCTACTTCGAAAACAGCTGATTTATGTTAAAAAATTCAAATAGAAACGGAAAAAATTTAAATTTAGTTCGAAAGACTTAAAAGCTATATTGATTGCTTATTCGAAGCCAAATATTTATGTATGTTTTTATGTTCTTGATTTTTGAGAGAGCTTGAGATTAAATCTCTATAGTAGTATATTAATACTCTTTTGGATGTAATTATATAGTCATTGCATTGGTGAAGTTTAGTAAGTTCGATTTTCGGATGTATTCGAACTCATAAAGCACATTTGAAAATTCAAATTCAAACTGACATATCTTTTTATTCTTTGTTTGAAATATTTCGTAACAAATCTTCACTGTGAACACTTTCAATGAATAAAAATAATTTATCTTTTTCTGTTTTTGTGAAATTTTTATGGAATAAAAATGTAATTATCCTTTTTTGTAAAAACTATAACCGTCAACAATAATAGCTTTTGAATACTTCGAAATTTTAAGTTCAAATTTAAATAAATTTCGAAAAAAACTTTTATAGTTACATTTTTTACATGAAAGCAGAGCTGTCGTTTTGGCTCCGTTCGGAGTTTTTAGCTCCGTTTGAGTTATTGCGACTCCAGAGCTCCTCCACTCGCCCAAAAGCTCCCTTATCCTTTCATTATAAAATATAGATTCTGGTTTAGTTTTAATTTTTTTTATGTGAATGTCATTTTGACTTAATAATAAAATGTCCGTTGGCGTTTTCAGAAATTGTGTCCGAAAGTGAATTGAAGAATTGGACGCCTAAGAAATCGAAAATTATAAATTATCAAAAAAACATTGCATCAGATTAAGTCTTCCAAAATCGCCATGTACTAATGTAACAATGTTCCTGAAACTTACTATTACTATTTTTTTTATATTCTTTTTTGTTGATTTTTTGTCAATTAGAGACATTAGAGTATAAAATGGATTGTTTTTTCTTTTTTCTTTTTTATGTATCATACACATATATTTTTAACAAAAAAATTTAATTTTTTTTCTTTTTAAAAACAAGTGTTGGGATATTGTTATAAACATCAGATTTAAAAAAGCACATTACCATAATTTACTGCACTTTTACTGCAATTATGTATACTATTTGATATGCATTCAGTTACTATATTTTAATTAATGCTGCGTTTCATTCTGTTTTAAGTCAAAGAAAATCGACTACCCTTTTCATAAAAAAGCTCCTATTTCAAACAAGGTTGACAAAGATAATTAATAAGAAGTAGATATTCCAGAACAGAAAAGCTGTTGAAAAATAAATTTTTAGTTCTAAATCTGTTCATAGAGCGGACAGACAAGAAGGAATCGCTTAGAACATTAGATTTAAAAATACGTTATGACCGTTTTTGCAATAAAAAAAAATTTAACATACACAAAATCCTCAAAACTGTAATTAGACAATTTTATATGGAAAATGAGGACGGAGTAAATGTGCATGACATCATCATACAATTTTTTTGTTGGTTTGTACCATATGAAAATTTATAATTAATATAAACAAAAACAACACACATAAAAAAATAATTGTTGTTTTTATTTTTCATTTTTCAAGTACCCAACCAAATTTACAATTTCTTTACAATACCGTATTTGAATTTTGTTGTTGCTTCGTACCTAAATTCAAAATTTATTGTAAACTTGAAGTCACTGTTTTTTTCTCAATTTTGTATTTTTCCCATTTAGCATATACAAGTATGTATTTTTGTATATGCTGATTGTAGTTTATACAGTAGCGGAAAAAACGCATGACTCAAATAGTTTTCATTTTCTAAAAATAATTTATTTATTAAGCTGTATTACAGAATCATGTATGGTTTTTCTTTTCTTATAAAAAATGCCTTGAAAAAACACGCATACTTAGTTAAAAAATAAACCATCATCCATCCGTACCAAAATTTAAAGATAGTATCGAGAAAAGTTTTTAGAAATTATTAGTTAGGCGACTTTCATGACGGCTACTGTATATTATAATGCACGTACATTATAATGTTAACACTTTGCAAGCATTAGCGATTTTCTAATTTTCTAATAATGACTGTGATCATCTCCCGGCTGTAAGGTTTTAATAAAATTTTATAGGTACACCTAATTGATCGAAATTTGTAGAGTCCAACATATCATACCTAACTATGTAGGTACCTCACATTATGTAACATTTTGAAATATAAATATGGGTAAATAAAATGTATTTAAATGTGTATTGTAATGTTGTTAATTATAGGTACATACTTGAATTGAAAACAAAATATCTTAATTCCCTTTTTCAATCAAAAAAAAAATATATAGTTACATAAAATAAAAACAAAAAAAAGCGGGATCTGGATTCTGGATTTCAGTAAAATTTCTCATAGCTTCAAAAACTATAAAAAAAATAAAAATAATTGGATAAATTTTTCATATTATCAATTATCATGTATTCAATAATCAGAAAACAAATTCTAATTCATATTCCTATACAATACAATATATTTACATACATAATGTATGTACATACATATTGATATTCTATGGATGAAAAAATAAAAAATATTATACTAACCGATAAAACAAATTTTAAAAAAAGAAGAAAAAAAAACAAATTTTAAATGAAATGTGCACAGACGGTAAACACGCATTTGTGTACATGCAAAAATATGTATGTACCTATTTATATAAATTGTTATATATTATATAAATATAGGTATACACAAAATTATACTGGAAACTGGTTTGATTTGGTTATACACAAAAAAAAAAAAAAAAGTAACAAGAGCATGAGCGAATGGATAATAAAAAAAATCACTCGATCATTTTTTTTAAGTTTGAATTTCAAAACGTTAGTTCTATTTTTGCTCGCCAGATAGGACAGACAAGAAGGTTTCGTTTAGGAGCCTTTAATGAAATAGAGTGAAAATACAAATGTACTACGCGGAATATCTATTGTGTTAATCTATAATCATTGAGGTTGATCCGTTCATAATTTTGATTTCGACAGCCCTGCATGAAAGTTCTTAAAAAAACTTTCGTTCCAAGTGGAACGAAATTTTTTTTAACCAGTGGGAACTAATTTTTCGAACATCCAGATTGAAAAGTAGAAGTAGAGCCTAATCTGACGCTGACTCTGCAATCTCACTTCGAGGTATGAATGCGAAAGCGATATATACTCTGACGAATAGAAGAAAGAAATGCAGCAAAATCTACGTTTCAGTCTGTTATGTAAACTTAGCATAAAGCAAAGAAAAAATCAAGCCAAAAAACACCAACAACAAATACCTATCATTTATTTTACTTGAAAAAAAAATAAACAGAACTAAAGAAAAGAAAAAAACAACAACCAAAATCATTCATCCTATATATGTATATAGTTCTAAGCATAACATATACATATAATATGTATAACAACATATATGTATAGTTTCATTTTTACAATGATTTTGTTTTTTCTTGTTTTTTCATATATTGATCATAAAGCAATTTACAAACCCAGTCATCAATCCTCATTCATTCTATTCAATTCGAAAGAGCTTCAGACTAGAGCTTTCTCAGACCAGTTTTTGAGCTTTCTCAGATAAATTTTTATAAAAATGTAAAAATTATGAATTTCATACGTTGCTCGTGAAGGAATCTCTGAATACTTGATACTTTTTGTGACTGTCTGTTACAAGATAATGTCCCAGTTCACACGGCTGCAATATCCAAGGCTACCATTCGAGAAGGTGGCTTCACTGAACTCGACCATCCTCTTATAGTCCCGACTTAGCTCCCAAGTCCCAACGGTTATTTTCTATTCTCAAAATTGAAATCCGAGCTCAGAGAGAAAAAATTTAACAGTGAATAGTGATGAAGAAATTAAACGATCTGTATGGGGGCGTTTTGAAAGCATAGATTCAAACTATTTTTACAGGGGTATAGAGGCACTAGTTAGGCGATGTGAAAAGTGTGTTGAAATAAGGTGAGATTATATTGAAAAATAATAAATATATTTTTTTCTTCTTCTATGTTAGGCTGAGAATACCTGGACCGCACTACGTATATTGAGTGCTTATTTGAAACCAAATATTTATGTATGTTTTTATGTTCTTGGTTTTTGGGAGAGCTTGAGAATCAACCTCTATAGTAAGTAGTAGTATATATTCTCTTTGGTATGATTCATCTGTGTATAATAATAATTAATCAATGCTTATAGAAAACACAGCGTACAAATTATTATTCATGATAAGATTGATAGGTATTCGCCGCCTAACCGAAGAATACCGAAGCTACAAACCGAATGACTAGAAATTCGACATTTCATAAGCATCAATGACTTTATATATAATATGGATTGTACTGGTTAAACCGGTTTTTTAACGCTGATTGCAACTTGTAACAATAATATTATAGTTTCTTCCAACTTGGTATAACAAGAATTATCTAAAATAATTTTAGCTTCATGGTTGTAGTACACTCCACTCTTGTTACAATTGGTCGTACCACCTTCAGATGTAATTTGAACAGTTGTAAAAACAGGTTTTTAAACTATATTGCAACGGTTGTAAGTTGTAACAACCATCTAACAGCCAAGTCACACCAGGAAGTAATGCGCTAGTTGTAACAATTTTTTTACAACTTGGTATAATAAGAATAGTTAAAATAATTTTAGCTGACGGTTGTAATACACTCACACTCGTTACAAATTGGTCGTGCCACCTTCAGGTGTATTTCAAGCAGTTGTAAAAACCGGTTGCTACTTACCAATAACTTTAAATATAATATGGACTGTACAACTTCTTGTTTCATGTGGGCTCAAAACAAATTTTGTTAATTCCCAAGAGTGAGACATATATATGCATAATTTTCCTTAATTCAATTACCTATCTCACTTTCACCCATTGATTGTCAAAGCTGTCAAATTTGAATATATTCAAATTTAAAAACGTTGGAAAATCCCCCATTGAAATAACGCAATTACAAGTACTTAAATTAATGATTTATTTAGGGACAATTTGATTTTTATCGAATTAAAATTTAATTTTAATTTAAATCCAGTTAATTTCATTTTAATTTAAATAAAAATTGTGCCTCCATCTATCTATTAAAAATATCAAATGTTTAAATCAATCTTCGTTCATTGAAACATGACAAATTCCCTAAGAGTGAGACAACAATATAAATTTAGTCCCATTTTTAAAGTATGGTGTTAGATAGAGAAGTTTTATCCAGTTGTTTTGATATCATCATCCATACTTAGATGCTGAAGCCATTCAAGTTAAGCATTTTTGCAGATTTCCCATTTTTATTTTGAGTATATAATATTTTATAATATGTATTTATTAGTCTCATCGCATTCAACAAATTATTTAAAACTAATCGTTTTAATCATTATTTTAATAATTCATTGTTTTCGTAGTATGCAACGGTAATGTATTACAACACTATAAAATGTTGGAATCACAAACAAATTCATTGGAAAACAGAAAAGTTCTTCGAAGTGTTTTACACCGAAGCATATTTCATCGACACCGCAGAACAATATTTGTACTTGGTAATTTTTTAAAAATGCTAAGAAGTCGGAGTTCACAGTATAATATCATAGATAATTCATCCAATAATGAAGATGTAAACGAAAGTGGATGAAAATTTTTTAAAACAAACGGTTTTTGGATATTAAATTATATAATGTATCCAAATTATTAATTTGGTCTTCAAAAAACAATGTATAGTTTTAAAATAAAGTTGTTTTGAAACAAATTATGATAATGAAGTATATTTTCATTTAAGACATACATATATGTACTGAAGTACATACTTATGTATGTACTTATGTACAGGGTGATCCAGCATACTTATGTATGTACTTATGTACAGGGTGATCCAGTTTAGGTGTCCGATCCAGAAACTACGGATACGTCTCGGCGAGACAAACAAATAATTGTATGGGATGGGGTGGGGCAATCTCAATCAAATCTATACAGAATCAATTGAGCATTCTTTTTCTGCAATAAAAAATGAGGGTTAATTTTGAGCACTTTTCCAGAAAATTAGGGTTAAACTCAAAAAATGGGTAAAAAAATGACAAAATTTTATAACTTCTGAACGGTAAGAGGTACAGCGGCATGTAAGATGGTTGTTGGAAAGAAACAGAGGTACTATACAAAATACGGACACCTAAACTGGATCACCCTGTATAGTTTGGTGGCTTTGTTTTTAAAAATCTATTTAAAATGCCATTAGTAAATAATTTTAATGCTTCACATTCCATTTAAACGAACTCGGCTATGAGCTAGATCAGCTTATCAAACGTAAAAACATAGTCCAGTTTATCAAATTTTAATGAATAAGAATGGCAGAAGATGTACCTATACCGAATGCTGCAAAATAGACTGACCAAAATTTAATGTGAAAAGATATTGATAAACACAAGAGGTAGAGGACGTACGAAAAAGCACTGAATAATGAAGTGGAAAATTATCTGAACACACCATGAAAATAAGCAACTGGAAGAATGATGAATGATAGTCGATAGACCATTTTGGACAGACGGGCAGCAGCCGAAGCGGTAGAGTGATGTCTTCTGTCCTTCTGAGTTATGGTGCTGAAAATCGAATACGATTAAGTTCACTGAGCTTCAAATGAGTACCACTTTGTTTGAGTTGGGTATAACTGCTTGGTACTGAAGAATGTATAGTTTTGTTTGGTGACTCTGCTTACTGACCATAAACATGTACATACTTATGTACATGGAACCAACTACACAAATATCATGCCAGCCATGTCGAAGTCATACGAATAAAATTCGTTCTCTTCCAACGAATTCCAAATCTGTAATAAAAAAACAGCATAAGAGTGCCGTACGATTAAATTGGGTGGTGCAAAATTATTTAGAAAGAGTTATTTATTATATTAAAACAAATTTTTTTTCGAATACGATAAAAAAAAAAAGAGTTATTAGGTAAAAAGTATGATTTAATTTATTAAATTACAGGTAGACAGAAAGCGAGCTGAGCTGACTGAATTGAAAACAAAAAGATATTCTTTTCTTGAAAATCAATGAGGATATATTAAAAAGACATTTTTTCCAATAAGATGTTAAGGCGAAGTTAGCAAAAATCTGTCACTATTTTCTTCTAATCAAATTACTGATAAGAGGTGAGGATTTTCAAGTGGAAAAGTATTTTCGTTAAAAAAAGTTATTCAAATAATAAATATTATTTATATCCTACATATTATAATTTATTGAAATTTTTTTTCTACAAAAATCGCTACTCCTGAATTTTACAAAAATATCTTTATTTCCACTTCAAAGTTATTTTGCATTAGATAACATGTTTAAAATATTAGTTGGACATTCCTTGTAATAATATTCACAACTTTGACAGCCATTAATTTCAGCTTCATGATATTCAAATCCTATGTCTTCGAAAATTGATGTTGATGGTCTTTAATACAAAACGAAATATGTATGTAGATTTCTTACTGTACTCTTACACTTACCATACGAACAAAAAAATGTATATTTTTTCTTACAAAAGCAATATTTTTAATAAAGATCCAATAACTCCGTTATTTTGGGCAGTAATTTCTTGATATTCTTCACAAATTATACGCAACAAACAATCTGCTTCATGGAATCCAACATTCTTTAAATGACCTTGAAGAACATTGTAGAAAAACTTCCTTGTCAGAATGCTTCGGATACTTCTCTTTTTCATAAGAGTTGTTAATGAAACATTTTGAAAATTATTATTCACTTCATCCTACAAAAAAAAAAAAGTTTTAACAATAAACACGTTTATATACAGGGTGTTTCCATTATCTCCGACCAAAAGGATACCATAGATAGGTCTCACCGAGACAAACAAAAAATCGTATGAGGGGGGGGGGGGGGGAATCCCAACGGTTTGGCCGCTAGAGGGCGTTGAAGTTTTTTTGCACTTTTTCCACCAAACACCCCATAACTTTTTGAAGGGGCACTCTAGGGTTACTTTGTATTAGAAGAAAATATAGAGAACTCTTTATCCTTTCCAACAATGCCCTAATTGTTTCTCTATTTTTAACTTTTAAAAAGATATATGCCCTCAAAATCAAAATTTTGTGAATTTTTACCCATTTTTTGTGTTTAACCCTGCTTTACTCAAATTAGGCTTAAATTAACCCTCATTTTTTTATTGCAGAAAAAGAAAGCTGAAATAATTTTGCATCGATTTGCTATCTTCAATTTTTGCAAAAAATGCATAATTTTTGAGATGATGATTGCATTGTTGTCGTAAGTAATGCTTTTGAATTTTTTTTTTGCTTTGAACAAAAATGCATATTTGCTTTGAAAAAAAAATTTTTTTTAAATATGATATATGTAGGTTAGACTGTCCCTTATTTTGTAAACTTTCAGATTCTCAGTGTCCTACCCCCTGATTTTTTTCGTTCTTCAATTTAAAGTAGAAATACCAAAAAAACAGGTAAATTAAACATCATTTACGCGTGCCGATTTCAATGTGATTTTTTTGTTTTTTTCAAAAAATGATTTTGTGCACTTTACCCTCTACCTTTTGCCCTAGTTAACGATTTTTCTTCATTCGTTTCGTTTGTGTGGAAGAGAACCTTTCAAGGAATATACTGCCCAAATTTCAACTTTCTACTAATCCGGGAACATATTTTTTTAAGGCAATGGTCTTCAAAAATTTTTCAACATATATGGCAGGTAGTACAATTAAACATATGTGAGTATGTTAGCACGTTTTCTTCAAAAATCAGATATAAAACTTGAATAGCTCTGGATTTCGTGATCCGAATAACTTGAAACTTTTGCAGGGCGTTCTTCTTGTCATTTCCTATAAATTTTTCTTTCGAACAAAAAAGATCCCTGCAACAGGGAGCGAGCTACAAAGCACCAAAGAAAAAAACTCCTTCTATCTTTGTTAAGGAAATTTTTATAGACCTTTTCGTGCCGTTGAAAAAATATGTTCCTAGAGCAGTAGGAAGTTGAGTTGTGGCCAGGATATTCCTTGGAGGGTTCTCTTTTAAACAAAGTTTGAACGAAAAATATTTGTTAACTAGGGCAAAAGTTATAGGGTAAAATGGCCAAAATCGCCTTTTTTTGAAAAATTAACATTTTTTCCCTTCTTATATGTATACCCAAGAAGATGCGCGAACCTGTGCCATCTTTTTTGAATCGTTCTATAACAAAAATCTGGCAAAACATGATTAAAGCAATCAATCAATCATCAATCATGTATGACGTCTAAAATATTCTCAAAATCAATGACGTAAAAGTGAAAAAATTAAAAAATTAAAAAAAAAAAGTAAAAATTTTATTAAAGCTTTGCAATACAGCTTTTTCTCGCTGTGGCATGGTCCTTCATCTAAAAGTTTTGTTTTGTAATTTTTGTATTGTTGGGATATATTAATGGTCTATTATTATTTGCTCCAAGGTAGACTCTTGGTATTATGTTTGATTCCAAATCAAATTGAAAACATAATACGAAAGAAATAACGATAAAGAGGCTAAATGAGGCTCTCTAAATTTAAAATAATATGAAAAAAAAAATATTTTAAAGTCAATTACACAAATTTTTATTAAATGTTGTTGACAAACTTTAAAATTATTTAAATTTAAATTTTTAAAATTTAATTTTCTAGCAATAAGTTATAGAACAATTTCAGAGATGAGGAGAATGTACCAGGAAATATTAAAATATATCAAGTTGAAAAAAAAAAAAAACAGTCCAAAGGTATTGGTTTGGCAAGCAACGTTAAAACGTTTTAACGATAAACCCTAGGATTGCCTGATCGTATACAAAGGTATACACGCGGACTTTGACCCTTAATAAAATACGTTCCCTTTGAGCTAGGACTTTGAAACCTTCACCAATTTCTCAATTAGAGCTAGAGGGTTCTTTCTATATACCCCAATTTTCAAGGTCCTAGCTCAAAACCGATAGAACAAAATATCCTTTTTTATGCAAAAACACAAATTTGGCCGTTAGTATACAAATGTATACCATACATTTTATATGGAAATTTTGAAATTTTTTTTTCAAAAAAAGATATCTCAGCATCCCATGGATCAAAATCCGTAATTCTTTGACTTAATTATTTGCTAAAATGTTTTCTTTGATTATCCCGTACAATTTTTTTCTAGTGTTTTTACTTTTTGAGATAAATGGCAAAGCAAGGTAAAGAGTCGAAAATTTTCCATACATTTTTGAGACCAAACACAAATTTTACTTAAATTTCATCTTCAAAGATCTGTATATCAGCATCCCGTAAACTGAAAACTAATATTTTTATACTAAAACATTTATCAAAGTGTTATTTTTAGTATTGTTTTTTACAGTATTTTTATAGTTTTTTTTAGTTTTCAAGATAAAGTGCATAATAACATGAAAAACGTGAATGTTTCATACATTCTTGTACATTCATAAAAGCAAACATTTATTGTTGGCTTTGAAGTGATATATCTCAGTATCCTCTGACGGAGTGAGTTAATGCGAATTAAAGCTACGCATATACAAGGTAAAAGTCCTTTTTTTTAAAAAAACACCATTAACGCAGACTTCTAGAGAAGTGCTTGAAAAATCGGTTATTGTCTGTCATAAGGTCACGTGAAGAAAAAACAGCCAGACATAGCCACATCTCATTATGCAGCTGCAACTTTGAATTGGTGTAATCGAGTTCAATTTGAGAAAAGACATCAACTCACCAAATATTTCAGTAGTGTCCTGTAGAAAGATACAGAGCTATAGTTAAAAGAATTGTAAGAGAATAATGGAAATCTGGAAAAACAGTAAGAGTTCGGAATATTTTGGAATCCAACAAAGCTATTTGAAAAGTTCGTTTCCTCAAATGAAGATCCGAGCGCGGAAAGGCGAAAACAAAATTTTTAGTTAAGGTTGGTAGAAGCCGATGATCCTATATATTATAAATAGAAAACAAAGGTTCTTTTGTACATATGGTAGTTTGTTACTTTGACAACGACAGAGTGGCGACTAATAGCCTAACCAAAATAGAACATTACGAGACGAAACGGTAAGAGCGAAAGTACATTAATAAATGATTCAACCATAATAGACGGTAACTCACGTTCGTTGAATTTCGTTAAAATTGAAATGTCATTTTTTCGTACGTTAGCTGCCATAAGAATCGTATTATTTAATGGAAGACGCCGTTGGTTAATGTTGTATTTTGGGTGAATCAATTAATTTGTATAGTTTCGAACGATAAAGTAATTACAGTTTTTTTTTGAAATTAATCGGTTTTTTTTTATTCCTTATTTTTCTTTCCCTTCATTGATTTTTTATTGAATTTGGAATATTTTGGAGTATATATAAATCTATGATATTTTCCAAATTTTCTATAAGTTTTTTTTTATTTATTTTTCAAAAAAAAAATCACAATATTTAACAAAATTGAAAATAGTATTTCACACAGTATAAACTGAAAATGTATACAAAAGCAAACGTTTTGTTACGTTTTCATTGTGGGCAAAATGTCAAAATTACAGCACTTTTGCTTACGTTCGTTCAGTTTCTAACGTATCTTTATGTTCTATTTTGGTTAGGCTATAAAGGCCTAACCAAATTTGGCTTCAAGCCACTCAAGTCAAGTTATCGAAAGTTACTCAAGTTAGCATGATAACCATATTTGACTTGTCTGACTTCTTTGACTTGGGCATTAAGTGAGGTTAAGTTATTTTTTTTATACCTACTTTTGTGAATTGAAAACTAAATAAAATTGTGAGTGGAAAAAAAAAATTAAAAATGGATAATATTTTTTTATTAATGTTTTTTACTTCTTAATTTTTCTATTTTTTTTTATTCATATTTATTAAGATTTTTTCATAAATATTATTACATACATACATATGTATATGAAATTTATAAAATTCTTCAAAAATATTGTCTTTTGTTTTTGTTGTCAAAACAAATTTTACTCAAGTCACTCAATTTCGTGTGCTATGAAGGCACATGAACTAAAGTCAACGAAAATTCAAAATTTTCGTTCAATTTGACTTGAGCTGACTGCAGCCTATTATGGTTTGCTTGATTTAAAATAACGTAATCACACTTTCGACTTGAGTGGCTTCAAGCCAAATTTGGTTAGGCCTTAACAAGTTTCTTATTATTTTCAAGTAAAGCTTTTTTTTTGTCGCTGCTCGTAAAATAGTTAGGGACGTCGCGACTCAGTCTCAATACTTTTACCGGTATCGATACTTTTGGGCCGATACCCGATACCCGATAGCAGCAGTGCAAAGTTTTCGAAATAGTGGTACAAAAGCTATATAAAATAAAGAAGCCACCAAGAAACGAGAACGAGTACGTTGTAGACAACAACAAAGTTACATATTAATTTCGTAATTTCGAGACTACATCCTTAAAAAAAAAAAAAACCTCACAACTTTGCTACCTAAGGGCGCCATTAGCCATATGGGACAGTGCCTAGGGCGTCATCACACTTAAATCCGCCACTGGTTCTATATTGTATTTGTATTGTATTATTGTCTATATTTTAATATATTTTATAAATTTTTTTATATATTTTTTAAATAAATATCAATAGGTATTTATAAATTATACCCAAACAAACCTTTTGTACAGCATCAAAATAAGTGTTATTATCTGGTAATGCAAAATTTGACTCAAAATTAAAAGAAAAAAATACATTTCGAGAAACCGTTTCTATTGGAACAGCGATGGCGACCAATAACTATAATAATTGAAAAATAAATAAAATAATGCGTTATAAACAATTTTCAATTTTTTTTTCAATATACTTATATACGTATGTACGTATTAATAATAATAACATTCAACACTTTAAAGATTAAACTTTTATAATATACATATTATGTACATATGTATCATAATATACTGACTCCGAATGCACTTCCCTTTGTAAATTCTATAGCTCTTTCTTCAAATGATTTTGATGCAAAAATAACTGAATATATGCAAACAATAATTATAAACGTAAGAAGCTCGACAAAAATTAATTTTCGCATTTTTACTTACAATGCAAGTTTAAAACTATTCAAAAAGAATATCTACATTCACTTAAAACAATTTAGTTTTTGAATTTTAAATCAATGCTAATTAAGTTTGCATGCATTTGCTTTTAAAAAAAACATAAATTAATACATAATTACTTACTGCTTATGTTTCTTTTTTTTAGTAAAAAACATTAAGTTGAAAAGCAAAAAAATAAAATCAAATAAACCTGAATAAGTGCTTTATCAAATACAACTTGTGATTTGTAGATAACATAAAAACATAACATAGCATATTAAGGATAGTATAATATGTTGTTCATGATACTTACTTTTTTTCATCTAAATTTTCAAATCTTAATGAGGAGTTTTGACACACACTCACTGTAATTATATATGTATTTTAACACGGAAAAATCTTGTATCGAACTGCGTCTCAAAATTTACAAAACAAAAAAGTAAACTGAAAAAAACATTGAAACGGAACTTCGTTCACGTTTTTAACGTGTACTGTAAATTAGAAACGGAATATTACTCTTAAGCAGCATACTAAACTTTAGATCTAATAGTTGTGATAATAATATGAAAACAAAAATATTAGGATTCAAGTATCATGACTAAAGTCAAAACCACTGTAAAATTGTTTCTTTTAATCACGATCGAAGTAATGAATAAATATGTACATAATTTCAATACAGAACATTTAATAATTATGAACTTGACAGGTTTTAGTTTTTAATTTTAAAAGTAATATGAATATCAACAACGCACAATAAATAAAAACCTGTCAAATTCATAATTATTAATAGATACGTTCTGTATTGAAATTTTGTATGTGAAATAGTTCTTTGAACTTGGCATTAATGCAGATTTCATTACTTTTGCTAGCCCAACAGTTAACGAATAAGAACTTGGCCGCTTTTCACATTTATGTTTTTGGTTGGATTTCAACTATTTATGTTGAACTAAATGATTGAAATATAGGTATTAGATTTACATTGATTTAGTTGGTACATCTAAAGTCTTATTTTCTTCGATATTTGTGGATTTGAAATTTTTTTGTCGCTTATGAACAAGAACAACTTTTTTATTTATTGCCATGCTGTTTGAAATATACTACATGGCCACAATTGTAAATATGTTGGGTTTTTAATCAATAAACATGCAACGTGTATACAGTACCTTTCGAAAAAAATATGCACTTTCTATTCATTAACATAAATTAGAATGAGGTAATTAAATAGAACATACAAGGAGTGCAAAAGCACACGTACAATATTGCAATAAGTAAGAAATTATATAAAATTTTCAGGTGGTAAAAATTTTTACTAAGCACTGCTATATTTTTTAGAACATTAGTATCGAACAGTATATATTTTATGTATCTATATAAAATTAAATATAAAATATGACATTTTTTATTTTATTAAAGCAAGCTATGGAAGCTAAATTTAGAGTTATAAATGGTAGAAAAATAATATAAAATGCTCAATTACTGTAACAATAGTTGCTTTCGATTTGCCACTTTCAAGTACTTGCGAGTAGATAAGGTCTGTGCTAAATCATCTACCCATAGCTACTCATGTAAAATTTTTCAAGTATAGATACAAGTAGTTACGCACAATTTTTACAAAAGAGGGCTTTATAGTTTAAAACTAAGAGCACTATATGTGTTTTTCTTTTTTGTACGTAATATATGACAAAATAAAAATTATTTTTAGGTTTTGACATCTATCAAAATTTTTGTGTCGTTCGATTTACCCATTTTATTTTATCCAAGACACATTTTAGTACTCGCAAGTACTTAGAAATGGCAAATCGAAAGCAGCTAATTATAGAAATATTTATTCGACACACATTCGACTGATTTCTTAATTTTTCCTTGACCTAAGCGTTAAACACTACCTATGTTCTATGTACCATGCAAAGTTTCATGGTTCTAGGCTTTTCAGAAGTACAATACAACCCAATAAGATTGGCGAAGGGGAACCATGCGCAGTAGGATCTGCGTATCCTTTCCACTGAAGTTTAACTGTGATGTAAGCATCACATTTTACAAAAATCCTTCTTGGAAAGAGAAATTCGCATTTTGTTACTTTAGTAGGAATTTATTATACACATATATTTTCATTTTCTTATTCATAATAATTTCCTATTTTAAAAGGATACTTATCATCACTGATCACTCATATTGTTTTTGTTATCCTGTATTTTCTTCACTTTCCTTTAAATTTTTTTTCAGTAGTATGGCGTTCCTCATACAATCCTACCCTCCGATGTTATTTTTTTCAGCTAAAAAGAGTATATGCCTTGTGTGTGCGATAGATGATCGCTTGTCATTATACTTACTGAGTGGAAGATTTAATCTTTATTTTCTTTTGCAGTTTTCTTCAAAAAATGGGAAATGAAAGGATATTTTTAATATTTTTAAAATTTCTCCCACCTTCGCGACTTTTCGCCAATCTTATTGGGCTGTACTGTACGCTAGAGGTTTTGATTACCGGTCAGTGAGTGAGTGCCAAAATTAGCTATTTTCTGGAGTCAATATCTTAAGACGCATTGAACCTATATACCTATGTATGTACATGAAATTTGATACAGCGCGCGGGACGAAGCACACTATTACGTGGATCAAATTTTGTCTGTTCAGCTTTATTAGACACTGCGCTGTGAGTGGTCAAAAATGGCTCGAAACAGTTCGTGTAAATAGTGTACGACGTGCATACGGCCTGTGTATTGAACTTGGCCGCGGATTACCTTGCGCTTAGATATGCAGTTGTAGTTGAAAAATATATACATATGTATAATTCCCGCAATACTCTTCTAGATCTGGTTTAGCTGACTGTGACAATAACATTATTACCCATCACTAGAGATTGCGATTAATGTCAAACAAAACTGCTACCTACCAACTATTACTAAAGTATAATAATTATTATAAGCTTAGTATAATGACTGCAATTTAGATTATCTTGTTCCCAATAAATCTTTCGTAAATTTCTATATTTTAAAAACTCCTTGCGATAACCAATACAATGATTATATAATGTTTACCAGGAAAAACAGAAATAATAAGCTTTCATTGATGGGATTAAAAACGGTTCAATTAGCTGACAATAACATCACATTTTTAACCATAAATTTCTATTGTCTAGTCATTAATTTCTTCTAACGAAAGTGATTTTGAAGTTAAGGAAACAGCAGCAAGAAACAAAGACTATATGTACATATATGTATACTCTACAAGACTACTATAATATAATAAAAAATTTACAGAAAAAAGATAACTGTACTTTGTATATGAAATGAAACCAGATTTTTTCCGACTTTTGTATTGGAGTGGTACACTTTTATTAAAGGTTTTCAGAGAAAATTAAGTTATGAACTATACAAATGTTAATCAGTAAGTGCTAATTTATCTATTATTATTACATACATATGTATAACTAATATTTAAAATATTTTACTTCATTTGTAATTCAAGAAAAAAAAAATCGACTTTTTTCAAGAAAAATTTTCTGGCGGTGTAAATGTAGGTAAATTTATGTAAATTTTTTCATTAGGTGGCTGATTAAGGTTTTGCTTGTGTAATATTTGTTCAGTACTCGAAAATGATTTATCTCGTTCCCTTATTTGTAAACTGGTCTTATTTTCAGGTTTGTATTTGTATGTGATAGATATTTGATTTTTGTTGTAATCATTCTGTTTCAATGGAATTTCAAGTGGAAAAACGTCTTTTTCTTTACTCGAGATTTCAACATCAGATCTATTACTTTTTTGATACTTTGACCAGAAAACTTGTGGTGCTTTTTCTTCTGCCAATGGAGTAATGTTTTTCCAAGTATATTCTTCATCATGATCCAAAAGTTGTCCAACACTAATAGTAAGAAGTTGAACTGAAATTTTATCACTGTTATTATTAATATTTTTAGTATTATTGCGTATTTCAAAGTCTTCATCCAAACGACGACTTGATTTACTGATTGTCTTATTTAAAAAATTTTCAGGAAAATCATTTTTATAAAAATTTTTAATATGAGGTCCTGCACTGAAGTTAAATGAATATTCTGAGTTGTGAATGTCTTTTTTAATTTTAACATTTTTAATTACATCAACTTCATCAGAATAGTTGCGATTAAGTGAATTTTTGTTAAGCGCATGAGTATATGAATTATTTGTAGAATTATTAGCATCTGTCATTCTGGAATCATTACAAAGACCTGGTTTCAAAGTTATACGAAATGGAACTCCGGAAAGCAATGGCATTGATGTGCTACAAAATGAATGACTGTGACCATGGATGTCGGTTAAAATAACTTTGTCGATATCCCAGTGTCGTAAACCTTTGGTAATCCAGCCATTATACGATTCATACTGGATCTTTATATTTATTGGAAATCCCAAAGCAGGATGAGGAACAATAATTTTAGCTATTATTTCTCCAGCATAAAACTCTGTGTCGTCTTTTCTAAAAATAAAAAGACAATAATTGAGTTTATTGCAAAATAATCTTTGAGTAACTGATTATTTTTAAAGCAAATGGTAAAAAATTTTAACAGTAAAAAATTACTGTAAAAATTTTTCTGTTATTTAAACAAAGTCAAACAACAATTTATATACAGGCCCCTCCTATTCCGAGAGTCGTTTCGATCGACAATCGACTATCGACTTCTCAGCAGTGTTCTTCCGTGTAATCTACTTCATGTAGACTACGCTATTGTTTACGTGTAGACAATTGCGTGTCAACAATTATTAGTTGTCTACTCGTTATTGTCTACGTGTAGACTGTAGACAATAGAAGAATTAGGTTTTAAAAATGATTGAAAATTGATTAAAATTTACTGTAATATAATTATAAATATAATTATATTTAAATGAAATTTCTACTAACCTGTGACCTCTAAGACGATTGCTAGCATATTTTGCAAATTTCTCTTACACAATCTGCAAATTGCTACATATTTATTATTGATTTTGCTTAAATCAAAGCCTAATTCTTCAAAACATTTATTTTTTGGGCGCCCTGGCATCTTGTCTTTATTTATCTATTTATTTTACAAATAAGTATATTGAAAAACTCACTAGACATTGTACCTGTAGTCTGTTGTATTGTAACATAATAATGTAGCTGCACTTGATTTTTTGACAGAAATAAAAAAAACACAATTGTTGACATAGTCACCGTTATTGTTGACATAGTCGACGTCATTGTCGACATAGTCGACGTCATTGTCGACATTGTCTACGGATTTTCAATTGTATACGCTGTTGTCTACCTCATGGCGTAGACAATTAAAATCTACGCGTAGAGGAACAACACTGCTTCTCAGTCGAAGCGAAAAAAAATTCGTATTCTGTAAACAGATCGCCTCGACCTAAAAATGTTACCATATCAAACACGATTTATTGTCGATTTAAACTGTCAAAAGTTGTCAAAATAAAATATTTTTGAAAAAATTAAGGAAGTTGTTCATTATTGTGGTTTAATTTTTTTTTAAAAAGTGAGTTTTTTAAAATTTCAAAAATTGAATTTTTTATTGAATATGAAGAAGAAAGAGTTGAAAGAATTAGAAACGAAATTCTTCATTTATTTGAAACTTTCACCCTGTAAATTAATATAAATATACCTATAACTAGAATATAAAAAATTTGCTTATATATATTCTTACATTTTAATACCTGCGAAACAACACAACACACAACAAAACAAAAATGTAACCTCAACTGATTAGGTGATTGTCAAAAGCTACTCGACTAATATAAGTCGATATACCGACTCAAATCGACTCTTGTGATAGCAAAAATTGATACTAAGTCGACAAAGAAGTTGATTGTCGATCGAAACGACTCTCGGAATAGGGGCCACAGATTCAAATTAATTGAAGTCACTTTTGTTGTTTCTTCTTTCTTTAATAGAATTTCATAGTTTGAATTAAAATACTGACTTGTACTACATATGTAGGTAGTTCACTGGATAAATTTTTCATAAAACTCATGGTATACCTTGAACCAAAAGAGTTGAGGAATCGTATTATACTAGAAAACTATGCGCAGAAGAAAAGATACTTATACAAATGCATTTTTGTTGTTGTAAATTCTAAAAAACAGATTTCTTCTTTTGTATATGTATACACATGTAAGACATGCGCGAGATTACCTCAACTTTTTTGGTTTTACTTATATTAAAAATCATAAACACAATATCATCTCTCGACCTTCAGAAGTCAGGTAAGTCAGAAAATAAAAAATGTTTCAAATTTTCTAATCCACAAAATAATCGATAGTCAAGAAACATAATTAAAGTTGCGTTCCATTTTGGTATTTTTATCTACTCCGGAGTAGTTGAGAGTACTTCATCACCAGTAATAAATGGAAGTAATTCTTAACCTTCAAATCTGTGTAAATTTTTCTCTTCTTTGTTATAAAAATGGATTTATAGTTTACTAAAAATGTACATACATATACAATACGTATGTATTTGTTGAGGTAAGAAAATCAAAAAAGCAATTTTTTCATAATTGTTGCATGTTTTATTTTACTTCAACAATTTTATAAATATAATCTTCAATAAATTTTTGTATCGTATTTTAGCATTATTTTACTTAAATAATGCATACTATCAAGATTAAATAAACTCGACAATCGAGAGTTTCCTATGTATTTCTATAAGTGTATCTTTGAAAACATAAGATGATCGTCAATTGATGAAAGTCAGCTTAAAACTTTGAATTGCTGAATTTCATCAATTGACGACCATTTGACGTTTTTCATTTTCATTACTTTGTAATCGATAAAGTATCATAATTTCGGCTTGCTTTCTGATCATAATGTCGATAAGAATGCGACACTACAAGGCAATAAGAATTCGAATCATCACTTTTATTGCCCTTTAATTACATTCTAAACGTATTTTACTTGCATTCCTATTGTTTTTTTAACGAAAAAGTATCATAATTTCGGCTCGCTTTCTTATCGTAATGGAGATAAGAATGCAATAGCTCACAGCAATACGAATGTGTATTTCGAGGTGAATCATCATGATCACTGCCTTCGCTACTTTCTTTTAGTTTGATCAACATTAACAATGAAAAAAATATTACCCTTTTTAATTTAAAATCCATAAAATTTATTTGACTTACGTTTTCACTGTCTATTTTAGGTTCTTGACAAAAAACGAGATTTATTTGATAAATTTATCTTCTTTACTATATGTATTTTATGTGAAAAAATTCAAAAAAAAAAAAACGAAAAAAAACAAAGTACATAACCCTAAAAAAGTCAAATCCATCTTTTGGAAGTTTTAAAAATTAAAAATACTCTGGTGGTAAAAATCGACATAACTACTCCTGAGTAGAATAATCAACTGCACCAAAGTATGAGATGGTGCAGTTGGGATGACTTGGGAGTAGAACAAACTACTCCAGAGTAGATAAATTAACGAAAATGGAACGCAGCTTAAATAATGAAGAAATATTCCAAGAACCTAAGTATTAAAATTTAATTGCAGTTTGAAGAGTAAAAAACGAAGAAACGAATACGAGTGTACGTTAAACCAAGCCAAAGTTATGTAACTAAGGCCCGGTTGTTCAATCGTTACTAAGCGTTGCTTAAAATATTTAAACCACGCTTAAGTAAAAGTTTCGTTGTTCAATGAAAAATTTTGTAATTAAGCGTCGCTTAAGTTAAGTGAACTAAAATGACCGCTTAACTTTTTAAACTTAGTTTAGTTCCAAATATTTGAGGTTAGAGTGTAATAGTGAGAAAACAAAAAGATGGACCTATGTGGGAATTTTTATCAAATCGAGAACCTTTTTCTAAGACCACATAAAAAAACTTTTAAGACGCGTGTAAATAACTGGGAAAAGTGGAATGAAAATGAATTTAGAAATAGATTTCGTATTTCAAAGCATTCTTTTGAAATTGTTTCGAGTAAAATTGAAAGCCAAATAAAATCAAAAACTACAATGGTACATAAGTATTATATTTGTGTTTGAATGACAAATTTCTTTAGTCATCAACTCATCACATGTTTCCAGAAATAAAGCTGTATCTGCTAGAGAAAAAATTTTGTTAACCCTTCGTTTTTATGCAACTGGTTCAATGCAGATAGTTGTTGGGGATTTCGTCGGAGTCGATAAGTCGACAGCTTGCAGAGCAATTAAAAATGTTACTTCGGCTATTGCATCTTTGAGAGAAGAATATATCAGACTACCTGTTGATCGAAATGCTCGTGAAATGGTGTGCCGTGACTTCTACAGGATCGCTAGATTTCCCAAAGTATTTGGTGTTAAAGATTGCACTCATGTGCGGATTCAGTCTCCCGGTAAGTTACGATTTCTCAAACAACTCAAAACGATTTCAAATTCATTTATTAATTTTCTCAAGGTGGTGAAAATGCAGAATCCTTTAGAAATAGAAAAAACTACTTCTCTATAAATGTTCAAAGTGTGAGCGACGCTAGATTGAAATTTCAAGACATTGTTGCAAGATGGCCAGGTTCAGTGCACGATGCCACTATTTTCAATAACAGCCGACTAAAAACTCTTTGTGAAAGTGGAGCATTTGGAGATTTTGTTCTTCTCGGTGATAAGGGCTACGCTGTTGACACTCACCTAATAACTCCCTTAAGTACTCCACAGACAAGAGAAGAAAATCTTTTTAATGAGAGCCAAATTCGGACTCGAAATGTGGTGGAAAGACAATTTGGAGTCTGGAAAAGAAGATTTCCTATCCTCAGTTTGGGACTAAAACAGATTCTAATAGTACTGACAGATAGCGGCGGGTAAATGGTGGGTATGAATATCCGGGTATGAATACCCCGATATTGACAATTCTCGCATAGGTGATACACATAACCCGGGTAACGTACGTATATTATATGGTTGGAATTTGTGTGAAATTGAAATTTTAAATGAATTTATAATAATTTTATTATTTTTTTAATTTATTATCATTATATTAATAATAATTATTATTATAATTGATATTTTATTATATTGATGTTTATTATAACGATTTTTTTTAAATTTTAGTCTTCTTCTTTTCATTACATTCACATTCCTACACATTGGACGTTTTTTTCATATGAAGTTAGCTCCAATTTGCCTTTTTATTCTAAAATTTCCCATTTCAAGTTCACAACACTGTCAATCCTCGGCTGTTTTATGTGGGTATAGGATACTCGCTTCATACTCGATTGCTTTCGATATTCATACCCACCATATACCCAATATCTGTCTTTACTACAAGGTAATATACATGATGGATTGAATCTTAATTTAGTCCGGACTGAATCCCCTAAAAAACCATGTAGATGGAGATCGAGTCCATATGGGATCCAACAGATCCGATTCAGCATTTTCTCCTGGATCGAGTCGAAATATAAACGTACAGACACGGATTGAAAGATTGAAAGATCGAAATTGTTTCAGGCTATGTTATTTATCTAAGTGTGTGAAAATTTTTATTTGTTTCATTTAAATAAAATTGAAAACATAAATAAAATGGCAAAAAGAAATATTTGGGGACATGAAGAAACTCTAAACTAGCCCTAATATTCAAGTTTACATTCAAATATTAGGAAAAGTAAAAAATTCAAGGTTATAATTTCTATATTTTGAACCACGTTTGAAGATTCAAACTGAACTCGATCTTTCGATCCACGATACTGAAATACGCAGATCGAAATTCGATCTTTCAATCGCTGGATCTTTGGATCTCATCATGTATACGTGGTAAATATCAATCGGAACTCTCAGGCGGAATTAAAACGTAAGAAAGATCGTATGGCAATACAAAAGTATATGGACGATCTGAGAAATGAGATACAAAAGTACCATATATGAAAATTTTACAATTTATTTTATTTTACCCGCTGACACATATCGGGTTTAATGCGGGTATAGTGTATACCCGGATATTCATACCCACCATATACTCGATATCTGTCTTTACTATAACACACAAACAAGATGGTCAAAAGTAAAATTTTACACTGACTTTTTCCATTGAAGTGAAAATTTAAAAGAAGGTACTACATATATATCTTTTTTTATTTCTCAATTTAACAGTTTATACGGTGAAAAAATAATCCGAATTTTGGATTAAATTGGGAGTAGCGTAGAAACGGTAAAATTGGGATTAAAAAAGTACATGCAAATGTTGATATTTTTATACACTTATAGTATACATATTATTCTTCTTCCACATAAAAAAAAGAAGAAGAACGTGACAGCTTCACTTTCACCATAAAAATTAGAATCCGCCATATTGCATTTTACCTCACACATACATATAAAAAAATTGGGATTAAACCGAAATAAATTGGGCTTAAGCCAAAATCCGAATTATCGAGTTTATACGACAAAAAATTGGGAGTAAACCAAAATCCGTATTAAATTCGGAGCAGGCATAAACACGTAGAATGTATTAATTCATTGTATTTTGCTTTTTATATCATCAAACGTATAGATATGTACCCAGGTGTTCTCGATAATTCTTGGAAAAGTGACAATAAACCATGACCACTTCATAGGACAAATATATTTTACAATATCAAAAGTATTTGTAAAAATGTTACTAGGGAAACTATGGAAGTTAGAGCGAAAACATTGTGGATCATCCAGAAGTAAAGAGTATAAACTTCCCAAGAACCGAAACAAAAGCTGTGATTTTTACACAAAAAAGAAAACCATATCAGAACTCAATATTAAAAACACAAAACATATAAATAAATACACAATGCAATCATACAATCAGTAATAGATTATGCCAGCCATAATGTATAGTATGTATTTAGGTTGTTTCTAAATAGTAGTAAGAACCATTGTTCCTTTTGTCTGTCAAAGAATGAGAGAAACATCATTTAAAAAAAATCCAGAGAATCATACACATTTGGATCCTCATTTATCTTTCAGAATAATGTAATAATCCAAGGTTCATATAGATAATATAATATAATATAATATAATATTATATTATCCTTGGTAATAATCTAATTCGAAAAAAAAAGTTTTAAAAAAAATCTTACTCTGTTAATAAAAATGTTTCATTCAGACCATTCTCGTCCTCTAGTATAGCTTCAAGTTTTCCCACAGTTCTAAGTGGTAGGTCATTAACTGAATTATGTACTTCAATTTTGAATTGATTTGCGCAAAAAGGTTCTTCTTCACGCGTTACCAAATAAAGTTGTCCTCGTCCAAATGATTTGTCAGCATAAAATCCCATATTACCGCAACGAGACATAATTCTGTTACTTATGTGATTTATTTCTTTTTTCTCACATGAAAAACACTTTCCCTTCAAAAAATTGTCATAACTGTCGCAAGGAAATGCAGGAAATACACACCGTGATGACACTGAATCTATAAAAAATTTGTATGCTCTTCGATGATTACAAAGAGACCTTCCTTCTACGTCTGTTGTTTGAGCTGAAATCAATTTCCATATTGTAAGGATTAGTGAAATGTCTATGACAATGACATCAAATCGAAAAAGGTGAATTGCATAAACTTTTCATAAGTTCTAACTTCTCCCTTTACTAGTTTTTTAAAGAAAAAGAACAAATGCAAATGGGAAAAAAAAGCAGCACGATGCATTTGAAGCAGTAAAAACAAAATTAACACAAGCTTTTGAATTTTTTAAATCCAGATTGCAAATATATTAATAGGCTCAATAATTTGTAACGGGATCATATTTCAAAACCTTGAGGTATAAAATGCA
Source organism: Bombylius major (assembly GCA_932526495.1). Lineage (NCBI taxonomy): Eukaryota > Metazoa > Arthropoda > Insecta > Diptera > Bombyliidae > Bombylius > Bombylius major. The sequence goes on from OW052043.1 coordinate 23,370,282, forward strand.
GGATTTAAATCGTGAGGTACTCTGGTGCTAAGAACTTCGACTTTTTATGTCATCGAATGTATTTTGACAAATTACCAAGAATAAGCGAAACAGTAACACTGAGTTTAACCACAAATCATCAAAGTTTGAAACAGGTTCCGTATTTGCTACTTGTATAATTTTCAATTTAAACTCATTAGGGTCTTCTTCAACTGTAGTGATTACGCTCCACACAATGTAAAATATTGATTTTTAGTTAGGTAGATAAAAGAACGTACATCTTCGATAACGGACATAAGAATTATTAGGATTATGTAATGTATGAAACCTATGTATTTATAGTATAATAAAAGGTCTGTTCCCGTTCTTACAGCCGTTACAGCCCGCTGTAATTTTATTTTATTTAGCAAATTCTGTAATTTTCTGTAAAATTCAGTAATTCAGTAAAGTTTTTAAGAAACGGGAACAAACCTAATTTATCAAAGCTATCAATTAGACTTACACCAAATAAAATCCGTGACTGCTCCAACAAATAAATTTGAACATCCTGTTTGTACTCGTCCCCCATTTGGGTAGAAATCAACATGCCCCATAGGTTGCCATGATCCGAGTCCTCCAAGAATTAAGCTATCACCATTAGAATGTATAACATCTACAAATTTAGCATCTGTGTCGTCTAATCTTGCATCTGGATGTTGGGATTCAAATAAAGGACCTGCAGGATCAAGGCCAGTAATTCTAGATAAATTTTGGAGCTCAGCACCGGCAAAGCCAGCAACATGAGCTCCTAAGCTAAAGCCTATAATGTGAGTTTTTGTTAAATCAAGCCTTTTTATTTCTATCAGTTTTTTTAATAACATTGCAAGTTGTTTTCCCACTAATCTTGTATTGGCCGCTGCACGTACATAATTGGGGAATGTTGCTCCATTAGCCCAATCTACACATATTACGATACAATTTTCCTTGAAAGAGAAAAAATATTCAAACTGTTTATTTTTAATAGTTAAAACTATATTCAGAAGAATTAATCTTAAAAATTATGAATTCAGTTTTAGATAATAAATAAATTTATTAAAAGAAGCAAATAAAATAAATATATTGTATGCGAATATTCTTTGATTAAAAAATGAAAAGACTCGCTATAAACATATAAATGCCCTAACAGTCGAGTAACGCTGCAGGTATTAGAGAGTCCATCACAATTAACAATATCCAGAATAGTTCAGGAATACAGAAATAAATTTTAATCTAATTAGCAGACACAATGCTTCTGAAGGCTCCAGGTCATCGTGGAATAAAGAGTAACGAAATTTCAGTCACTCCTTTGAACAAAAGATCCAATGGCTCTGCTTGGGGATCGAAAGCGAATGTAGGTATCAGCTGCACATTGATTAATGAAAAGACAGTCCTTCACATAGAGACATTTCACAAAAGCGCTTTATGAAAAAGCCTGAAGAAATAACGGCTTAGTTTGGCCTGAATAAGAAATACCTTCGAACTTTCGACGAAATAATCACAATGCATATGTACAACATTTAACCAGTGTATATAACTGTTATGAAAGTGGTTAGTAATTCCTAGTGTGTGGTTTGTCTGAAAGAAGCAGGAACTATAGACCCTTTTTTTTTAGTCGTCCTGCATTTTCTCAGGCGAAGTGACGAAGTGAGAATAGTTTGTTAATTTTGAATATACATAATTATTATGCATAACTTTAAAAGCTCAATAAAAATTTACCGCATCTCGAAGATTATTCTAGAACTTCGATATTTATATTACCACTGCCATTAGAGCTGATTTTAATTCATAAATCCATATATGAGGGCAAGCAGAACCGAATCCATGTACTATAACCCTGATTAAAATTTCATCAAAAGAATCCAACTTATATAAGGCAGAAATGATTGAGCTGTTTTTGTTATCGTCTCCAAGTCCCTTTTCAAATTCTGTTGCCATATCCGAAAACGGTAGTTCAAAAAAATGGTCTTCACTCCTGTAATTATTTTTAAAATTATTTAAAATATACATTCTGTATGTATATGTATGTAATAAATTGTAGCAGTAATTAAAAGTTCTAAAACATGATTTAATTCTAGATACATGTATGTATGTGATTGAATAGAAATTCAATAAACTATGTCAACACTTTGACTAGGCAATACCTAATAATAAACAGAGAAAATGATGCGTGGTAAATTTGAATTAGTTACTGTAGCGTAAAATTGGTAATATTTGATAAAGCTTACGTTTAGTATGAGACATTTTAACAGTTTATACGGTGAAAAAATAATCCGAATTTTGGATTAAATTGGGAGTAGCGTAGAAACGGTAAAATTGGGATTAAAAAAGTACATGCAAACGTTCATATTTTTATACACTTATAGTATACATATTATTCTTCTTCCACATAAAAAAAAGAAGAAGAACGTGACAGCTTCACTTTCACCATAAAAATTAGAATCCGCCATATTGCATTTTACCTCACACATACATATAAAAAAATTGGGATTAAAGCGAAATAAATTGGGCTTAAGCCAAAATCCGAATTATCGAGTTTATACGACAAAAAATTCGGAGCAGGCATAAACACGTAGATTATTAGATTCTATAGCAAATTATTTTAAAAAAAAACTCCTATAAAAAAAATAAAGCATACTTCAAACACTAGAAATAGCGAAATTAAAATTCTAATTATACTGGATGTTTAGTAAGTATTAGGTGTCCAACTTGAAAACTATAAATACTTCTCGTTGAAGCGAATATAAAAATTATCTGAGTAATCTCAACAGTCTGGCCGCTGGAAAGCGCCGAAGTTTTGGAGTTTTTTATAAATAAATTTCGTTTATACGGTCGACTTTATAGTCACTTTTACAAATACGATGAACCTTCTTCCGACGAAATGTCCCTCTACCTTCTTCATCTCAAAAAGTATAGAACTTCAAATCACAATCTTACGACTTTTTACCTAATTTTTTGAGTAAAGTTAAAAATTCTTCAAAAGCTTTCAATATTTTTTATTAGTTTTTGAAAGAAAAATTTTCTCGTAAAAATGTACAGTAGAGTTAACTAAGGCTTATGTCTCAGTTGTTATAATTTTAGTCTTAAGTATAGTATTAGTATTTCATAGGAAATAAAGCTTACCTGAACCTTGTTGAATAGAAAAAAAATTTTGTTTTAATTTCTGCAGGCGATGATGGAAGAACTTCTAAATAATTAAATGGTCCTGAATTGTTAAAACAACCAACATTGTCGTAGCATATCTCTTGTATGTCTCTCTTCGTCCTGATAATAATATATAAAATTTTTCTAATCGTTATTTTATGAAGTTTATAAATTTTTATATTTTGTAATGACACAAAAACTATGCCACAAATGCGGTAAGATTAATGTTTAAATTTATAAAAAAATTTAAATGCATGTAAAGTATTTTATCAAAGTCGACTCCAACGACATAGATAATTTTAAGTTTAAAAATCCGTATTTACAAACATTGCTTTATAGTAACTCATCTCATTAGTTTAGATTAAATTAAAATCCAATAAATTGTTTTTTAAGGAATAATTGAACAAAATACATACTTGATTTATGTAAATAAAAATTGTTTTGAGAACTCCACTCTTTAGAACTTATAACCATATATGTATATGTATATACGTATGCGTATACATTATTTTTCAAATAATATCGAGTCTTTCGATTACTTATAAAACAACTAAGTACATTACATACAATCATGTGCAAAATAATAGCAATGTTGTAATTTTCTTTATGATTCTTATCCTCTTACGTATATGATTATCACCACACGTCTGCTATGTAGAATAACAATTTCTGCTAATAAATCTCTTATGATAAAAAGTTTAGAAAAGTAAGAGAAATAAGAGACTCTTATGTAGAATTGGGGGGTTTGTTGCATTCTTATATATAAAATATATGTTGGCGATATGAGCGACGGGTACATAACTCAATAATAAAGTTTTCGACATACACATTTTCATTTGAAAAATAGCATTTCGAGCACCTATTTGCACTGTAATAAAAGCACGTGTCCAATAATCTAATGAATTTCAGACTCAGTTTTTTCAAAAGGTCTTCCTCGATATCTCGAAAGCCATTAATTTTTCGAAAAAATGAAGATAACAAATCGATGCAGAATCAATTGAACATTCTTGTTCTGCAATAAAAAATGAGGGTTAATATCGAGTACTTTTGGAGAAAATTAGGGTTAAAGTCAAAAAATGGGTGAAAAAATGACAAAATCTTGGTTTTGAGGCCTTATAACATCTGATCAGTAAGAGATACAGCGGCATGTAAAAGGTTTTTGAAAAGAAACAGGGGTACTATACAAAATACGGACATCTAAACTGGATCACCCTGTATAGTTTGGTAGCTCCGTTTTTAAACATCTATTTAAAATACCATTAGCCATTAGCAGCTTATCAAACGTAAAAACATAGTCCGGCTTATCAAATTTAACGAATAAGAATGGCAGGTGATGTACAGCGTGTCCCTGTAAAAAGTTATAGGGTAAAACAAGGAAAAAGTACCAAAAATCTTCTCCCCCATCTAACTCCGTAACGGTTGAGATTGACCCCGCCCACTCATATGATTTTTTGTTTGTTGCGCCGACATCACCCTGTATATAAGGACGTTTTCTAGTTTTAATGAAGCATCAAGCCAATTATTATGTTCCTTGTTCTTGTTTTGTAAGGTCCTTTTTCTTAACTATTTTTGAGTATGGCGTCTTAGTATTTCAGTGGTAGTATACTCTCATCTTATACTACCACTACGCCAAAAATTATCAAAATCCGTTTCCCCAAAGTCGTGCGTCTCCTTGTAAGACTGATACACTGCTATTTTTTTGCACAAGGAAAAAATGACTTGAAACTAAAAATGTTACGGTACTTCTACATAATACCGTTATTAGAAAAATTTTATTACTCAGATTTGTTGAGTACCCATGGCTCATATCGCCAACTTATATTTTTTTTACTTCCGATATAAGAATGTAACAAAATTTCAAAAAAATCATTAAAAAAAATACAACACTGCTATTATTTTGCACATGACTGTACATTCAAAATAACAAAAGCCATTCAAAAACATTAAAATCGACAATATAGAAAGAAACATCATACAAAGATCTTCATGTCTGAATTTTAAAGTTGCAAACTAAAACTAATACTTTATTAATTTCTTTGCGAAAAGGCTGACCTTTCAGATGCCACGTTCGCGATAGTTTTCACTAAGCCTTCCGCCTTTTAAAGGTCGATTCACACATTTCAGGTCAGTCTCAGTTCAGTCTCAGTTCCGATTATTCGGATGGTATTATTGTATGGAGTTCATATGTACATATTCACACATGTCCGTTCAGTCTCAGTTCAGTCACCGATCAGTCAGAATTTCTCGGTGTCAGAGATTTCCGATATCGTCGTCAACGTTATTTTTTGAAATGACTGACGGAGTTCTGATAGCTTTCAGTCTTTTTTTTGTACATTGTTGAGGTAGGTTGTGTTTTTTTATGTGAGCAAAATGTCTACTGACGAAAAATTAATTGAAAAAGTACGGGAAAATACTGTGTTGTACGATTTATCAAATAAAAAATATATACAAATATATATATGTATTTACACAATATTTTAACTCACACTTTTTCAACTGATGATAAAATACAACTGATTAAACTGATATGTGTGGAATATAAATCGACTGAAACTGAACTGAGACTGACCTGATATGTGTGAATATAAATCGACTGAAACTGAACTGTGACTGACGTGACGGAACTGAGACTGAACTGAGACTGACCTGAAATGTGTGAATCGACCTTAATGCTGCTCTCAGGCCTATTCAGTAATCAGTATTCACTTTCATTCCACGGCTATGCACAGAGCAAGGTAAATAGAATACAATAGGTATGATTGAGCCAGTATGAAACGAAACTTCTCTCTCTTTGTCAGCAGTTTTTATACGTCACTCAGTGAAATTATTTAAAAGGCTATATGTGTTTATGGTTAATGGTAGTGCAAGTAGTTTGTTTTTGTTATACAATATTATTTTTCTCTAAATATAAATTTTAAAAATAATATAATGGTTAATTGTGCAGTAGAAAGTTGTAAAAATTACACTAATAAAAAAAACAAAACAATAAAAGTGAAATATTTTAATTTTCCAAATGAAAACTGGCATGTAAATAGAAAAATAAATAGAAAATATAAAAAAATTTCAATATAATATATTAAATTATGTATTTTTATTGTTAAATTAAATTCCTTAAATTAAATGTATGACCATAATACCATATACTTTTCTATATACCATGACTTAAAAATTTCACTGAGTGACGTCACATATTGAGAAAAGAGAGTATACTGGCTCAATCATATCTATTGTATTCTATTTACCTTGTGCACAGAGTGCTTTCAGATATTAACGTTCATAAATCAACAGGATCTGATAGCAGTTCCCAAGGTTCCCCTCTAATTTTAAAACGCTCGACTTTTCTTTTTTTGGATTGGAACCCTGATCAAGTTATGTCGAATTTTTTTTGCTGATATTCTCATTTATTTGTACAAATATATTATATTCTTGAACAATTTTTAAATATACATACCTTTGGTTAGAATGAGGAGTTTTCTGTAACTTTTCCAACTCTTTGATATTTTTGTGTTCCTTTTCTGTAGTAGATTCAGCTTTTTTTATATTTATACCTGCGAAAAATATAAAGATAAAAGGTGGCTTATGTTATACTTTTGAAAACGATTACTTCTAAAAAAATACATTTATGTATAGTATATACATATAATAAGTAATTAAAATTTTTTTTAAATCTTACGCAGTTAGTTTATTTGAACGCTCTTTCAAATGACAAACGCTTTAATCATCAGACTTTTTTTTTGGTAATAGTACAAAGGGAGGCCAAGGCTCTTGACGGGCTGTAGCGCCATGGAGTAAGTAAGATTAAGATTGAAAACAGGGCTATTGTCGCACTTCGACCTTTACAGATCTTTTGTACAGCCCGTGCTTCTCATAGATTTGGGATTTTAACAAATCCTAATATTCTATTCGAAGGTGCGCACCAAACTTACTCAGGTTTGAGGAAAAATAGGTGCAAGTATCGCACTCTTTTTAAGACCAACGCCTCGCATTCACATAGAATGTGTTTTGAGGTCTCTTTGGCCTCTTTGCAGAACCTGCATTTGTCATCCTCTTCGAGCCCTATCTTGCTCAGGTGGTAGTTGAGTGGACAGTGTCCGGTAATAAGTCCCGTGATTGTCCTCAACTCGTTCCTATTGAGGCTGATCAGTTTCCTAGCAATATTTTTCGAAGGTTTAATAAACTCCTTCGCTTGCTTGTTACCGGGAGTCTTCTCCCAGTAGGAGATGCATCTTTCCATGGAGTAAGTAAGTAAGTACAAAAAAGTATGAGAAACATAAAAAGCCAAAACCTCATAGAACTTGCAAAACTTCAGGTCTTCAATAGAAATAAATAAATGTTCCATGTCTATTCTTTTTTTGAATTGGATAGCCACAAAAGCTGATGTTTTCTTTTCTGTTGTTGATACACAGCACAACTACCAGTTACCACTTATAAAAAGCTAGTCGTTTACTCGTTCAATAAGAATCAAGAATAACAGATCCAGTAAATTTAAATAAAAAAGGCGTTTAAAATTGAGCTCAGATACTGAAAATCTAGTGGATATAAATATACATACATATGTATACCATATGGTACCAAAAGTTAACAATTATCATAAACTACATGCCAACATATTTGTTAATTCTAAAAAAATATTACAATTTCAATCACCGAACGGAATGATTAATAAGTTTACGACCAACCCCAGAAGCCAAAAGCCATAACCACATTTTGTTACCGAAAAAAATTATTAATAGTGAGTTCGTACTATTTAGCTACCTATAGGAAATTTTCTATATTTCTACGAACATTTTTAACTGCACAACCTGATACGTACTTATTACATAGATGAACATGGCACACGAAGCAATAAATACAATTGTTGATGACCTTGAATGCATTTTGTATTCCTTTCACATCCATTAAACCTGAAAAAAAAAAAAGAAGAATAAAATCAATCAAAAGTACACTCCATTCATTGCAGTGCTGCCAATTTGAGTGGAATTCTTCAAAATGTATAATTTGGTCGCGTTTAGGAGAGAAATTGTTCTTAATCATTTAATTGCATAAAATATGTAATGAAAAATATAGAGAACATTTGAATTGTTGACTTTCTTTTTCTCTCTTTCATATATATTAATATTTTCTAATGAGTAATGAGTATATTCGCATAGAGAATTAGAATGATGTGCAAATGAAATCATGGATTATGGAACCATACACAACAGAAGATTACGTACGAAGAGTACTATAATAGATCTAACAGATAGCGGGTATATATTGGTAGGTATGAATATCCGGGTATGAATACCCCGATATTGACAATTCTCGCATAGGTGATACACATAACCCGGGTAACGTACGTATATTATATGGTTGGAATTTGTGTGAAATTGAAATTTTAAATAAATTTATAATAATTTTATTATTTTTTTAATTTATTATCATTATATTAATAATAATTATTATTATAATTGATATTTTATTATATTGATGTTTATTAGCTGCTATTCTTTGGTCGCTGTGATCTGATAATTCTCAGTTCTCAGTTGAGATGAGCATTTCTTTGCTCCGTACTTTTTCTATTGCACTGTAGCTGGCAGCAGCATTTTTTTGATATTTATCAGATCCTAGTTAGGAAAAATATTTTTTCTCAGATGATTTAAGATACTGAGAAATAAGAAGAAGAAACGTATTTGATATTTGACAATTGATAAATAACGTTTTTTAAAAACAGACGACATGGAATACGAAGTGGTAATTCAAAGTAAGTAGATATCTATAGTCAAATTTCTAATAGTTGATGTTAATGTGATTACCAAATAAGATATGAGAACAAAATGAGCAAAGTACGTTTCTTTGGCTCGATTGCTTAGTTAGGTAAGAAGAATAAAACAACTGATTTAAGTGAGATGTTAAACAGAGAAAGATCTGATCACAGCGACCAAAGAATAACAGCTATTATAACGATTTTTTTAAATTTTAGTCTTCTTCTTTTCATTACATTCACATTTCTACACATTTGACGTTTTTTTTCATATGAAGTTAGCTCCAATTTGCCTTTTTATTCTAAAATTTCCCATTTCAAGTTCACAACACTGACAATACTCGGCTGTTTTATGTGGGTATAGGACAAGATAATTAGAGAATAGATGGTATACTCACTAGAAAATTGGATTCGCCATTTTGTTTTGACTATGACGTCACAATGTTCAGTAAATTTGTGAATAAAATATGTAGAATAATTCGGTATTACTATTTCGTGTATTTTCATAGATCAAGATTAGAAATATTGAAAAATTAAAAACTGCGTTTAAGTTATTGTTTCTTCAATTTCTTATTTTTAGGCTTAAAATTACTTACGGATCTATTTAAATACCTTATTCTAAAATACATTAAAACTTGAAGTACAGTGTGAAGGATACCTGGCTTAAGTTTTAATTTTGCAGCTCATTTTCCTAATGTTGATACACTTGGTAACGGAAATTTTCGCTTATACAGATATCTATAAGAACGAGCTCCAGCGATGTGCAAAGATGGATTGCATAGTTTTTTTTATTTGCCAGGTGTGAAAATCTGATTCAAATTAGATTTCATTTTGGCTTCCTCACCAAGTTGCTCTTCTTTTTTCTTTAATTTTCTTTTAAGAGGTCTATTCTCAGCCAAAAGTCTCATTGTTTCCAACTCCTTGCTACATTCGATATCAACTCTAGAAAATACGTAGTTATTAATATTTATATCATTTTTAAATTACATATGAAATTACTCTATTTGCACTGCCGTATTGCACAAGTTTGTGCTTTCTGTCTGTGAAATAGGTTTCTGTTCTTTCAATAATTTTGCCTCTGATGATCTAGAAATAAATTTCGAAAAATAAAAACTGACTTCAGTTAGATTTTAAATCTTACAAGTTTTTAGTATGAAGAATTTAATTTAGTAGCTGCTTTTGCTCTCGCTTTTCGACATGCTCGGCTCCTTCAATTTTTAATTCTTTGTAGGCCAGGTTTTTAGTTGGAACCGCACAGTTTTTAAACGCCTTTTATTTATTGGCACATTCAGAAGCACGTCTTGCAATCTCCAGTCATTATCAGTGAAATGTTCTGCACAAACTCTTGCATTTTTAATGTTAAATTTATTTTTTCTACTACATGCACTGATCCAAAGTCTTTTAATTTCATCCGATTTTGGAAAAGCATAATAGCTTAGTTTTTTATCACATTTATCAGAATAATTTTTGCACCTAAATACAGCTCAATTCACCATTACTATTAACTAATATAAAAAAACAATCAATTTACACACGAACATTCTTTTGTTTACAAAATCACTGAACCCTGTGACGTCATAACTAAACATCAAAATTTGATCGAGTATACCATCTATTCTCTAATTATCTTGGGTATAGGACATGGTAAAAGGAACACTAATAAGGTAATCACCCTGGATCGAATCTTAATTTAGTCCGGTCTGACTCCCCTAAAAAACCATGTAGATGGAGATCCCGATCAACTAATACAAGATAGGACACTTCGCACGTGTTACACAATTTTTTTGTGACCTTGGTACCATTATTTTTTCGACCTTGTGTTTTCTGCTAAAAATCGATAGTAATAAATATTGCAAGTTGTAAGAAAGAGATATAAAATTTGGAAACAGAACAACATGTGGTTTAGAAATTGAAACACGTTTATAGGGTGCACAGAAAAAATACAAGTTTATAAATATTTTACGTGTGTTAAAAAAACAAAAATTATTAAAAAATAATCAAAACTTTTATTTTCACTGTTAAACATTGTGAATTAAAACTTTTCTACTACAAAATAAATTTTTATTCTAACATTAGCTGCGTTTTCTTTGTGATCTGATCCGGATCAGATCATAGTTTTACATGTAATACAACAACAATGGTTTTTAGCTTCGATACTCAAATGTAGGGGCAGTATTTGTTGAACTTTTAGTTCCTAAAAGTTGGCGACTATGAAAAATAACAAATTATTTCCAGTAACTGACAATTTGTTGTTTTTGTATTTTTATTATTAGCTGCGTTCAATTCGGCTACGCCGGAGTAGATAAGCGTTAGTTAGGCGTAGTTGGTGAATGGAACTCTATTTTGACCGTAGATGGGAGTAGATTCATCTACGCCTGAAATCCCAATGGAACGCAGCTTTTATTTTTTTTTTTTAATATTTGACAAATTGTCAGTTATACAAACTTTAAAAAAAAAATTTAGAGATCCGAATTGTTTTTTTTTGATTTTGATCTGATCTTGGCAAAGAAAACGCAGCTATTATAATACAAATTTTACAAAAAAAAAAATTACATGTGCGAAACACTAAGAATTTCATTTTTTTTTATTAATTTCTTCAACTAAAAATATCACAGGTTAACTAAAATTTCACTAATTACATCTTTACAGATAAAATTAAGTCTTTAAAAAATTAATGATTAATATTTTTTTCTTAGAATTTTAAATAACGTAAAATCCAACAGAAAAAGTGACAAACACCCTTTAAAATTTGATTTCAGGTACACACAGGGGCGGATGGGCCATATGACGAACCGGGAAATTTCCCGGTGGGCCGGCTGTTCAGAGGCCCGCAGGGCCGGTGGCTGAAAGTACGGATGGATTTTTACGAAAGTTTTCGTCTCTTCGTACCACAAGATGTTGTACCAATTGGACTTGTGTCACTTGCAAATTCTAATTGATTTTCAATATGTCTTTAGTTCAGCAATGGAACTTTGGCAGGTCTTCTGGCTGGCAAATTTGGTTTTATTAAAACGTTTTCTTACACTTTAAGGTAAAATAGGCAAGTCTAAAATGTTTATAATTTCTGTAGATGTTGCAAATGGGCTTTGCATCACCATGTTTATTATGTAGTGCTCTTGTTTATTTGTTGTTTTTATCTTCCTACTTCTTGTTTCTGCTGCTTTTTTCCACTTTAATGCATTTGAAGTTTATTTTGGCAAAGCATCCAATGATTTCCTGATTTTCTTAATAATTTTTTTTTCTCACGCATTTTTATTTTATTAAAATGTCTTGTTTCTTCAGAATAATGGGGACATCTTCCCATTTTTCGAGCACTACAAATCAAAAAAACTTTTAAAATGATTTTTCATGATTCAGAAATAAAACACATACAAAAGATTATTTCAAGAATATTTCTTATATAATTATTCTAATACTGCTATTTTTTCGAACACCTAAAATATGCACTGTCCTTACATTAACTCAAATAGAATGGGAGGTAATTAAAAAGGACATCTATGCATACATAAAATATTGCAGTAAGGTAGTAATTTTTCAAATTATGTGAATTTCAATACGTGCGGCTTTGAATTATATGAAATTTTCACGAGGTAAATATTTTTCACTATACTATTTTTATTTTTGGAAGTCAGTACAGGCAAAAAACTCATCGGGTACTGCCTCCATAAGGACAATACTGACTTCCAAAAATAAAAATAGTATAGGCACTGCTATTTTTTCGAACGTAACTGTATATATTTGGAAAAGCACATCCTTAGAGGTAAAAAAAAAAACAAATTACAAGTAATTGGAGAAACTCGTTTGTGGGCAAAAGAAGCAGCTTTGAAAAAAATATTTGGAAATTACAAAAATCACGCCATTACATCGATGTATTATTAGCATTACACAATATAAAATTGTCTGAAAACATGCCACGTGTGAAGGCCTCTACCTATATTTTAGCCATGTCCGGAAATTAAAAAAGGGCCGACAAATATTATTTCCCGGGCCGCTAAGATGTTGCCCATCCGCCCCTGGGTACACACACATAGAAAACCAGTTCCAGGTCGCCTTTAAAAATACGTGATAAAAAATGTATATCATATTTCCACACTTGAGTATTAGTAAATTTTAAATTTCGTTTCTTTTCTCAGTATATAGTGTATAGTTTACATTGTTCATAGCGACCTGAAACATTATGAAAATGAAAAACACATACATTGACGACAGTTCCAGGTCGTCTTTAAAAATACGTAGTAAAAATATGTATACATCTTAAAATATATTTTGTATACATTCTCTCTCATTGCAATTTCTAGAAGAATATTGTATTGAAACAAGTCATAGCTTCTATACTGTTTTTGCTAATGCAATTTTTTGAATTTTTTGGAGAGCATTTTCTCCAGGATCGAGTCGAAATATAAACGTACAGACACGGATTGAAAGATTGAAAGATCGAAATTGTTTTAGGCTATGTTATTTATCGAAGTGTGTGAAAATTTTTATTTGTTTCATTTAAATAAAATTGAAAACATAAATAAAATGGCAAAAAGAAATATTTGGGGACATGAAGAAACTCTAAACTAGCCCTAATATTCAAGTTTACATTCAAATATTAAGAAAAGTAAAAAATTCAAGGTTATAATTTCTATATTTTGAACCACGTTTGAATCTAAACTGAACTCGATCTTTCGATCCACGATACTGAAATACGCAGATCGAAATTCGATCTTTCAATCGCTGGATCTTTGGATCTCATCATGTATACGTGGTAAATATCAATCGGAACTCTCAGGCGGAATTAAAACGTAAGAAAGATCGTATGGCAATACAAAAGTATATGGACGATCTGATAAATGAGATACAAAAGTACCATATATGAAAATTTCACAATTTATTTTTCAAAATAAGATATCTCAGCATCCTCTTAACCAAAAACTAATATTTTTGAATTAAAATATTTGTTGAAGTGTTGCTTAAAAGCTATTTTGTTCGGTAATTCTGTAAGTGCCTTAGTTTTCAATCACAAGGACAAAATACGCGAAAAACCATGAAGAAGTTGAACACTTTTAACGTTGGATTCCATTTTATCTCAAAAACTAGAAAAAATATAGGACTTTAAAGAAGACAACACCAAAAAAAAAACACTTCAGTGAAGATTTCAATATAAAAATAATAGTTTTTGGTTCACGGGATTCTGAGATACAGACCTTCAAAGTTAACTTTAGGTCTTAATTATGAATTAATTATGAAAATTCAACGTTTTTTAGTCTATTTTGCACTTTATCTCGAAAAATAAAAAATACAAGAAAACTGCAAAGGACAATACTCAAGAAAACACTTCGATAAATCTTTTAGTATAAAAATATTAGTTTTATGTCTACGGGATGCTGAGATACAGATCTTTGAAGTTGAAAATTAAGTCAAATTTGTGTTTGGTCTAGAAAATGTATGGAAAATTTTCGACTCTTTACCTTGTTTTACACTTCATCTCAGAAAGTACAAATACTAGAAAAAAAACGTAAGGCATAATCAAAGGGAACACTTCAACAAATAATTAGTTTAAAAAATCACGGTTTTTGGTTCACGGGATGCTGAAATACTTTAAAATTACTAAATTATTTAATTATTCTCCATATGATAAAAATACTTATTACATGCATACTCATATTCATGAGTCTTTCTTACGTTACGTTTCTTTTCTCATTCATTCCTTATACAGTAAAACCTGTCAAAGACGGAACCTGTCAGAAACGGAAAACTGCGAAAGCAGAAAATTTCTGGTTTTATTGGTCCCATTTTCAAATTTTGTATGAAAAAAAAACGTGAACGCCGGAAATACTGTCAGACGCGAAAGCCGTTTAAAACATACATAAAATTTTGACATTCTTCATATATTTTAAACCTGACAATGCCGGAATTTTCAGTACCTTGCGTGAAAAAATATTTTATTATTTTTGTTTTTTTTTACTTTCTTTAAATTGTTATCTTATGTTCACTTTAAGAGATGAAATAAAATATTTTTGTTCAAAGATTTTTATTTTAAAGCATTTAATATTCGATAAATTCTAATTTAAACATATGTTTATTCCACTTTCCTTATAAATTGTTAAAGGCGAAAATTTCCGGCATTTGCTTATCCCGGAAAACTGTCGAAGCCGGAACAATTTGGTGGTCCCTTCACGTTCCGGCTCTGACAGATTTCACTGTAATACCTTATTAGTGTTCCTTTTACCATGGGTATAGGATACTCGCTTCATACTCGATTGCTGTCGATGTATACCCGGATATCCAATGAATACCCGCTGACACACATCGGGTTTAATGCGGGTATAGTGAATACCCGGATATTCATACCCACCATATACCCGATATTCTGTCTTTACTATTAACAATATTCTACGTGTTTATGCCTGCTCCGAATTTAATACGGATTTTGGTTTACTCCCAATTTTTTGTGGTATAAACTCGATAATTCGGATTTTGGCTTAAGCCCAATTTATTTCGGTTCAATCCCAATTTTTTTATATGTATGTGTGAGGTAAAATGCAATATGGCGGATTCTAATTTTTATGGTGAAAGTGAAGCTGTCACGTTCTTCTTCTTTTTTTTATGTGGAAGAAGAATAATATGTATAGGTACTATAAGTGTATAAAAATATGAACGTTTGCATGTACTTTTTTAATCCCAATTTTACCGTTTCTACGCTACTCCCAATTTAATCCAAAATCGGATTATTTTTTTACCGTATAAACTGTTAAATTGAAACATTATATTAAGGGGATTCACTCTTTGGTGCAAATAGGTATTGCATCGTTGCATTCGGTGTATCGTAGCACGAATTTTTGTTGTATCGTTGCAAATTGTTGTTGTATCATAAATTCGTGCTACGATACACCGAATGCAACGATGCAATACCTAGTTGCACCAAAGAGTGAATCCCCTTATTGTATTTACATTATGTATACATATGTATGTATAAACCTCATCAATCAAGCTATATAATTATTATATATAATTATACACTGGGACTGGACAAATAGGTACATAAAATGTGACACACATACAGTCGGGATCAAAATTGAGACGACATTTGGATTTTATCAATTCAAAACAATTATTTTTTTAAATTACTAACGGTTAATGAATTTAATTATTATTGATCATAAATATTGGTCAATCTTTGTATTTTTATTTTCCATAATAATATTTATAATAAACACTTTTTTTTTAAAATCAGAATTTCTTTTCTAAAACCTTATTTTAAACAAGTGTCCTCTCAATTTTGATCCCGACTGTATTATAAGGTGATCGAAATTCAAGAATCACTCATCAACTAAACAAGAAATAACATTACAAACGCATATCCAAACCATAGCAACAGAAGTTTTCTCACCAATAACCATAACAACAGAAATAAAAATTTTGGACTAAATTCTAATCTTTCTATGAATTTATATATTACTCTACAGCAAAAATTGATTAAGAACTAATAATCATGGAAACTTAAAATGTCAATTTTAATTTACGCGCGGTTTGAAAAGTGGTAGGTAAACAACTTATTAAAAATTTATAATCAAATAAATATTAGTGTAAATACGATAATAATAAATATTATTTTTTAATATAACCAAATATAAAAAATTGCCATATTCCAGTTTAAATTTTATCCTGCTATGCTATATATGTATATCAAATATTACCATATTCTAGAGTTAAATTTTAGACTAAAAATATTAAATCGTCAATCTCAAAATTGTTATTCACAAGGTATTACTTTTGAACCTTGAATCAAATCAAACATACCTACATATTCGTTTTTTACAATATAGTATTTATTTTCATTTTGTTTTTGCACTTCACTTACAATACAATATACATATACATATGTATGTACATATGTACATAAATTCATATTCATATATAAAGCCAACAGAAGTTCTAAAGTTATCATATACAAACGTGCAATTTTTTTCTTATTGATTAAATGTTTCAAGAACTGCAAAAGAAAATAGAGTATACTATATATATATGTATATATATACTAAATAAATATATATACTATATATACTATATATATATATATAAGTATGCCCTTACTAAAATAATATCGATACTCAAATACTTCGATAAGATTAAAAAATAGTCTAAAATTTTATTCTGTGTAATTATCAGTACATTTGGAGAAAAACAACTACACTACAAAACTCATTCAATATTCTATTATCTGAATTGACTATACTGTCTGAACACAAAAAAAAAAAAAAATGAAAATGATGCTTTTAAAAATCTATATAAAATACCATTAGTAAAGAGTTTTGATGCTTCACATTCCATTTAAATGAACTACGGATATGACTCATATTTATCATATTTTAATGAACAAGATTGGCAGGAGATGTATACCAAATGCTGCAAAATAGACTGACCAAAATTGAATGTGAAAAGATATTGATAAACACCACCAGGTAAAGGACGTACGAAAAAGCACTGGATATTAAGCAATTGAAAGAATGATGAGTGATAGTCGATAGACCATTTTAAACCACTTTTCACCTTATTCGGCACTTTTGGCACTTTTGTTTATATTTTGGCCCTTTAGTATTAAGACTGAAATGATTTTGAAAACTTTAAAAATTGTAAATATGGTCCTTGACTTGTTCATTATTAAGTAAAGATTTTATGAAGGCAAGTGGATTTTTTTGTTGCGATTGGCGACCAAATAAGCTACTTTTAAAGTAATGAAAATCCACAATATTAATGAAATTAATATGATGCAAAAAGATTAAAATTTTGTTATTGTTTTTGTTTTAGTTTTGTTTTTTAGTTTTAGTTTTAGGTTCCGAAAATGGCACTTTAAGAAAAAATGTGATTCCAACACTGTTTTAAACAGACAGCAGCGATAGAGTGATGTCTTCTGAATTCTGGTGCTGAAAATCGAATCCGATTAAGTTCACTGAGCTTCAAATGAGTACCACTTTATTTGAGTTGGGTATAGCTGCTTGGTACTGACTGACTGAAGTATGTATAGTTTTGTTTGGTGGCTCTGCTTACTGACCATAAACACAGGGCCGTTTTAAGGTTGTCATAGGCCGTAGGCACTTTGGATTAAGAGCAAAAAAAAAAGTCAATTTGTTGTCTATGCACAGGGCCCCTACAGTTGTCTAATAAATGTTCTAACGAGCAAAAAAAAAAAAAAAAAGTCAATTATACTTTCGTAGGCCCTCGTAGAATCGTAGGCCCTAGGCACAGTGCCTATTGTGCCTATAGCATAAGACGGCCCTGCATAAACATGTACATTGTACATACTTATGTACATGGAACCAACTACACAAATATCATGCCAGCCATGTCAATTTCATACGAATAAAATTCGTTCTCTAACAACGAATTTACTGGTTCGCATTTCACTTTTAAAAAAATGTACATAGGTGCATTTATGACAGAAAAACGAAACTTTAAGTAAGCTTGAGACTTTAGGTTCCCATAAAAAAATAAAAAATAGCATTGTGAAGTTGGTGGAGAGGATGATATATAATAATATGTATAGTTCATACTGTACTATAAACGCTATGAATTACGATTTAAAATTTCATTTTCTTTTTTCAAAGGGAAGATTAATTGCAAAAATTTATAAAGAAAAATTTTGTTAAAAGTTATTCAATTTATAAACAAAATAAATTATTTTTGTAACATGTTTATAGCTCTTTGAAAATTACAATATTATGATTAAAAAAATAAATATTTTACAATTTTCAAAAAAACAAATTTCAAATAAGTACCTACATTATAAAAAAATAATTTATTTTGTTTACATTTCGAATTAATTATTAAGTGAAATAATATGTATGTATGTAGGTACATATGTATGTACAAATACTACGTACATAATTCATTATTACAATATAAAATACAAAAAATCTTACCAAAAATCCAATGTGAATTGTCGAGTTCACAGTTAGAATTTGAAGCTTATTTTTATCTAAAATATTGAACACTAAACACTTTACATCGTTAATGCAATAATGTAATGTTATGTATATGTATTTAAATACGAACTTAATCAATCAGAAGTCTTTTTACATTACATTAACTTTTATTTTTTATTCAATGCACACAAGTTTCTTTTTCACTTCAAATGATACTCCTATGCAGCTGAAACTGGAAATTTTTTTTTACATTAATTAGATAGAGAATTATACAGTTACTGTTAATTAAACTGCATATTTTATAGTAAATACATATTTACTTTTTGAACTGAAAATTAAAATAATTCTTGCATCTAATAAAATTAAAACTCAAATATTATAGTTTGACCTAAAATTTCACTTTCTAGGTATAATGTTAAAATTCAATACTTTAACTACACTTATTTAAAGAAAAGTTTGCTGACCTACAAGATTTAAACTATAATAAATAATAATTTTTAAAAAAAGCACATAGCTACACAAAAACTTTTACTTATGCATGAACAAGGTGTTGAGTTGAGATGTGAATGAAGAGATAAAAAAAAATGAAATAAATATACCTACTTGGCTTCGAAATTGCAATTATAACCCCAATCATCATGACTACTTT
Organism: Bombylius major; assembly: GCA_932526495.1. Classification (NCBI taxonomy): domain Eukaryota; kingdom Metazoa; phylum Arthropoda; class Insecta; order Diptera; family Bombyliidae; genus Bombylius; species Bombylius major. Next base: position 23,389,720 of record OW052043.1, read on the forward strand.
ATTTCTTTTGTTATATATGTATCTATTATTATCCTCGTCGATTATTTATCGTTATTCGACAGATAACTTTTCAATCTATGTTATAAAAAATAATACATATTAATACAACACTCCAATTCTGCAAGTTTTCACAATACAGTCAGTCCAAAATTTTTTTCAACAATCGAAGTAAACACAGAAAAGATATATACGTAGATGCAATGACCGCCACAACTACATATGTACATATTATAACGCGAAATTTCTTCAATAAATATTGCTACGGGCTGTTAGATTTAAATTTATTTTTGTTTCAAGTCATTTAAAAAAAAAAAACAAGAAATTTGGGTTGGGGAAATTTCAAAGTTTCAATAACTTCTGTAATCTTGAGTTGTGTATCATTATTTTCTTCTATATTCATTTTCCCGCTTACACGAATCAATCAAATTTTTACACGTTTAAGTGGACACTAGCCATGCATCAACAATTTATGTTGCATACTTCAGTTGATATTTCCTAAAAGTGATTTGAATTTAATATAACATTGTTGACAACAATCAAGGTAATCTATATAGTCTATAGATAGTTTACACTTATTATTGGAGCGCATAGGGCTAATACTACTAAAATTATGTAGATACTTATTTGTAATTTTATCACGTTTAAAAATATTTTAAAGCAACAAACAATTTTGAATTTCTAATGGCTTTTTGTGAAACGATTGTTAAAAAATAGTTTCTACCCAGACCATTACTTACCATTACAGATGGTACACAAAGAGTTGATGACGGATATCCCCAGTATAAAAGACGTTCTGCAGGTGATGTCGCCATTACGATTGATAAAAAAAAAATCGTTCGTGGAATCATTTTTGGTTTATGTAAGTCGATATTATGACTTTTGTCGTTAGCTGGAAAACGATATGTCTAACGATCGTGAAATTTTCATCGAATGGAAGTAAAAAAATGGTATTTAACTTTAACTCCTTTAAAAACGTAAGTCATAATTTTAAATTTTATAAATATTGTAGTAATTTTACATTTTTTTTTATTATTTTATATTTTTAAAAAGAACTTAAAAATTAAAACGAAAAATTTCAAAATTCTATCTTGTTTAAATAATTTCCATTTTTTATAAGCTATGAGATTTTTGTCACACACGAAATGATTAATAACACAAGTTTTTGAGGTTATATAAACTTAAAAATATTTGTTAATATTGGATGATAACTGGGTTTATATTGGATGATAGATAAGTCAATCGATTGAGCAATTGTCGAAAGATATTAAAAACGATGAAGGAAATTCCAATATCGTTTTTGCTTTTTGTAAATCGATCAGTGCAAAATCGTTTTGGATATCGTTCAATCCAGTATGCATTCGATGAAAATTTCACGATCGTTAGACATATCGTTTTCCAGCTAACGACAAAAAATCATAATATGGACTTACATAAACCAAAAACGATTCCACGAACGATTTTTTTTGATCGATCGACTTGCGCAATTAGTATTCTATTTTGTTAAATACTTTCAAAAGTCATAATAATCTCGAGTTACAGTATTTGCCTTGTAAAGTCCATAAAACATGTTTTTAAGTCTGTGACCACCTGACTAGGCGACTTTTTCTATAGAAAATGAACAAAACGAAGTAAAGATATATGAAAGTGACTGATGATATAACAGTAGTTCCGTTCCGACGTTGTATGGAGAAATCTAGGGTTTCTTACTGTTTCCTATTTTGCTTTCCATCTTGAAAATTGTCAATGTGTTTACTTAACTAACAAGAAGGGAAAAAAAATAAGGATGTTGAGGGCTGACCACTAGGGTCTTCTATGGGCATATCACAGTTGGACGCAAAAACATGACTACAAGAGTAGAGGATGTTTTTTAATTATATGTATGTGCAATCATTTATCTTTTAAATCATAGTCTCTCCTAGAACTTATGAAAAAAAAACCAGTAATATTATTTATTGTACATATTACACATACATATGTGAAAAATTATCGACTAATGAATAAATGTGTTAAAAATAATGAAGAAACAAAAATAACGTTATTTCTGCATAAATATATATTTAGGAGACATTCAAAATACTATCAGTAAATTTACAAAAAAATTGTATGTTATAAGATTATTATAATATTGAATCTATACTATAAAACAATATTTTATCTAAACTAAGTGATATGATAGTCATACTTCAATTCCGGTAATAGTTTTTACTAGTGCTAACAAGTTTTCGATAATCCAATATGTATTTTCATCTCACAAATCCCACAAATAAATAGTAAATGATAATCTTATTCGTATTTTTATTTCCATCGTAATTATTTAATTACTTCGACGTATCGTTATGGTCCACAATACAAGTAGTTGGTCGTGGTGCTGGACTTACACTTCGTCTTATTTCTTCCTGCTTGTTTTCTAAAATTTCCCTTATTTCTCGGATAGGTTTTAGCATATAAATGAGAACATCATCATCACGTCGCTTTTTGAAAATAAAGAAGAAAAAAATTAAAATATGTACATATTATGTCTAATAAACAAATAATAATTAATAAATATCTTAAATATAATTTTTACTCAGCTACTACAGTAGGTTTGTAGTAATTAGTATAAGTATACACACATACAGCTACGTTCGAGAAAATAGCAGCGCTACTTGAAAAATTGTTAAAATAAAATGAAAATTTTGATACTGTTATCACGAATTGCCAAAAAGTTTTCAACAAAGACCAAAAATCATTTTTATGTTGGAAACTTTTTGGCAATTTGTGATAACAGTGTCAAAACTTTCATTTCTTTTTAACAATTTTTCAAGTAGCGCTGCTATTTTTTCGAATGTAGCTATATATGTATGTATGTGAAAGGTGTAGTATCAAAGTCGGTAATCTCCAAATTTTGGAAAAATGAGATTTTGACGTAATTTTCTCCAACTCGTCAAACTCTATGTTGTAATAAATTATTAAGTTTTATATACCACCCTTACCCTTTAAAATAAACAATCAAATTAGGCATTAATTTCAAAGTCGGAAATATCCAACACTGAGTTAATTTCAAAAATGGGAAAATCCACTTTTATCAATAAAAATGCGTCACAGTGACAGTTCATATCATATTGTTAACAGTCGTGAATGAGTGTAGTAAGAATTCAATATACATAAAATGTATAAAAATAAAAATTAATTTGTTTTGAATGAGTTTCTTTTTCTCCAAAACTATTTTCGCCGTTTTCAAACAAAAGCCATATCAAGTCAAATTTAATAATTTTCGAGTTATACAGGAAATATCGTATCATAATCGGCAATCTCCCACAATCTCCCAATGCCTTATTTTCAAAAACGGCTAAATCCACTTTTTGAATTCAAAGTCGGCAATCTCCAAAATTTAAAACAAATTATTGGCAAAACAATAAATAACTGAGGCAAAAAACAAAAAACAAAAACAAAGCTTGTTTTATAAGCCGCCCATTTGAAAGCAACAGTTTTTTGATAATATCTCAAAAACACTAAATTAGGAGATTGCCCTGGAGGTCCAGTTATTCCAATATTATTTTAAATTGTCTAAGCTTAAAGCAACATTTACACTCGTGTTTTCATCTTAAGCTTTACTCTATGACATTAACCAGTTTAGAGTGACATCAGACTCAACATGACAAAACAAATATAGCTGTTTAAGGGGCCGTTTAAATTTGCGATTTATTCCTGAAGTTTTCTGTCGTGAAGAAAAATATTTCTCTCAGCTTCGTTTATACGACGATAGTCGGCAATCGACATTTCTTCTGTGAATAAATTTATATAAAAAACTTTCGCGAAGAAAATGTCGTGTGCGTTTACATTAAATCAAATATTTCGTGAAATTTATTGCGGAAGTGTTTACATTAGATGACACAATTTAGAAGCAATTTCTTGTTTGGATATACATATTTGAAGAAAAGTATCGTGCAGTTTCGTAATTTTCTTTTTAAAATTTTTCATCTATTTTTCCAGTTTAAATTGAGATATCATAAATTTTTCTATGCCTACCAACTTGAATTTATTCTAAAAAGTAGAAACTTCTTCAACTCACGCAATTTATGTCTTGCAACAAAAGAACTATCAAAGAAAATTATGTAGGATGCAATATTTATCTATATAGATTTTCATCTTGCTTGGAATTTTGAGTTTTTCTATAGTATGTATAATAAATGTATTGAGAGTTTACATTGCGTATATTCAATACATTTATTCGCCTATAGAATTGTGAACGAAATTACACGACAGTGATTCCGCGAGAGTAAAATATTCATCACAGTTCTATGATAGAATAAGTTCACGATATAAACTTGAATTTTATTACACTATTGTTTACACTGGAAAGTGAATTGCTTTCATGAATGTTTTGAAATGTCATGAATAATCTTCACAAATCACGATAGAAAACTTCAGAAATAAATCGCAAATGTAAATGGCCCCTAAGATTCGCAAAAAAAGAAATTGAAATTAGTAGTAATATGATATTCCTCGAAACAAATTTCGAATTAAGAACAAATAAGACTTTTATATCAACATTCAGAAAATCGGTATACTGACAGTTGATTTGTATCGACATTCGACATGAGTCGATTTGTATTGTAAGTGAGAACTGAAATAACCACAAAACATGGAGTGGTTTCCCATACACATTGCTTTAATTACAATACAAACCACAGTAAAAATCGAGTTAACTATCGTCAAATCCTCGAACATTCTTTAGTGTTATAGTTGGTATTGCATTGGATTTCATCAGCCCAAACAGCTTCTTTCGAGAAACCAAAAAAATGAGTACCTATTTATTCATTAGAATTGGAAACTGTAGATGTCAAGAAAAAGATCGAACTGCTTTACTACCCACGATAAGCAAGCTATAAACCTGAATCTTTTTATTGAAATGATAACTTAGATATTACTTAAATTTTTATTCAAAAATAATAATTTATTCTCACCATTGTTATTTGAGTCCATTATTTATATTTTTATATTATTTATATTATTTATATTATATTATGTAATTATATTTTATCCAAACAAAGAATTAGTTGTTTATGTTTATAGTCGTATATTTGACATTTCAACATTAACAAAAGTAAGGTTAATTCCATTTATTCTATCTTCATTCGCGGATCGAAAAGAATGCGTTCGATATATTCGGAAAAAATTAAGAAATATGGAACGGAACATTCGGAATACTTTTATAGAATAAAGAAACGCATATGGAATATTCCAAACGTTTAGAATGAAACCCTAAATTCAAACAAAGAGAAAGTTCTGAGAAAAAAGAGCTTGATCAGCTTAAATATAGAAGACAAGAGCTTTAAGATTGGAAGTTAACTCAGAAAAATGAATAGAAATTTATATATACGTATATATATAAGGATTGTATGTTCAAACTTACCTGGAAAAGCATTTCTCCTTCGAAGTCTATTAAATGGTGTTTTCTGGCACGTAAAAGTAATCCAACAACTTTATCTGATACATGAGTGTAAATCTTAGGTAGATAATAGTATAATAAGATAATAATTGAATAACAATAATGCAAATTAACTTACATTAAAAAGTGCTCCAAAAGAAATAACTTTTAATTCAGGTTTTTTCTCCGATTGTGGATATCCTTCCATATCAATAATCTGGCAAAGCTCAACCATTTCCCTATACACATGGGCATTTGCTTTGATTCCCCGCATTTCCGTTAAACTACCTGCTACTGGTCTGTAATTAGAAAGACATGTTAATCTAATAGTGAATTTTAAAAACTAAAATATAGAATATATTATGGCGTGTCTAATTCGATTAAATACGATAGTACTATTACCACCAAAATTCCGGAATGGTCTAGAAAACGAAAATTTTTGATTACGTATTGTATTTTCAATTTGAAAATATATAAAAAGGGAAATGATTTTCTGGTTTTCTGCATTACTGTTTTGTATTTTATCTTAATAAGTGTATCTTGTTGCAGTTGCGTTTTAAATTCCCCAAGGATAATTAGTGAAAGTATTTCAAGTACTTTTTTTAATTGAAGATTGGTAAAGGAGATTTTTATAGATTAAAATAAAATTTTAATTTAAAATACATATTTGTCAACAGACGAAGAGGAAAATATTATTTGTGAGTGAATTATTTCAACAAAACGGTTTTCCCGAAAGAAAACAGGGTGTCTTACAATCTGTGCAATCATTTCTACAAAATACTGTAAAGGATCATTTTTTTGGTATGGCTGCTTTTTTACATAACTGATAATCCAAGTCGTGTTTTCAACGGAGATGAAAGTAATTTTTTATTGTGTCTAAAAATAAAATCTGTTTTAGCTGCTGAAGGAACCTAAAATATATATATGGAGTTCACAAAGATGTAGCAAAAGTAAATTGACCTACATATATATTTAGCCTTTTCAGCTGCTGAATTTATCACATTGCCCACGGTAATATATCCATATAAAAGAACAACAGAGAAAATTTCGTAGACTTCTTTACAAAAGAGAAATATGTATACATATTATCGATGAGTATTTATGCACAGATACAATTAAAATTGAATCGAAACCATGTAGATTGTATCGTTTTATATATCCCACGAAGAAAGTACCAGTACTGAAGAATTACATTACATCTATTACAAATTTTCCCAGATGTGGCGGTCAGCAAAAAATAACTGTGTATGAAGGAATATGTGAAAATACAATAATAAACTGCCTAATAATCTCGACTGGCCGCTAATTTCTCATAGTAATGGAAATAAAAGAACATAAAAAATTATCTATCAAAAATGAAACAGATGAAAAGATGTGCTTCAAGTAAGATTAAGGGTTAGGGATAAACAGGCATTGCTTTCTGGGATTCTTTGTGACTCTTGTATTAGAAAATAGAAAATAAATTGACGGTTACCCTCAAAAAGACGACGGATTTGTACATTTATCTTGTGAAATATATTATAAAAAGTTAATTACTATTCCTCCCTTCTGTGTTCTTTCCTGCCTTTAATTCTTTGAAATAATATACAAAAAAATTAAAAAATACTTACTTTCCATACTCTTCTTTACTAAATACTGGCTTTGATGATTTTGTATCATTGCTATCTGAAAACGGATTCAAGTACTGTGACTGTTGATGATTATTCACAACTTGATTAAATTTTGCGACTTTTGATGAAAGCGGCGCATCCTGAAAGAGAATAAAATTTATTTTCAATTCACTACGAACTAGAAACTAGCGAATTGAAAAAAAGGAGTTGCAAGAAATAAATACTAAAATTCACTATGATTTTAATTAAAAACTTTATAACAAAGCTTTTTCGTCTTAAAACATGTCAAACAAATATACTATCTACAATATATAATGTAGAATACCTAAAAAATAATAAACAAACCATTTCTTTGCGTGGAAAAATAATTACATAAATCATGTAATAAAAATTCCCGGTTTACGTAATATGTTAAAGAAAACCAATCCAATTTGGTCACCCTGAATCCATATTTGACTTAGAACTGTTTTATATTTCTACTCCACTCTAACAACTTCAAATATAAAAAAAAAATTTTTTTCTCTTCTCTTTCTATCACGGTCCTTCTTTCTTTCCAATTCGTTTCTGTCAAGTGCTTTTTCTTTTCATATGACAATGTTTAACTTTCTTATGTTGTCTAAAGGTAAGTCTTCACTTATACACTTTTCGAGTGGAAGTGTAACATTCCATCGAGTTTATAAAAGTGTACAAATGAAAACAGCAGAGTGTATATCTAAAGGAATGTTACACTTCCACTCAAAAAGTGTATAAGTGAAGACCTGCCGTAACATATTTTTCTTAGTCTTTTTTTCCTTTCGTCATTAAAGGTAGGTTCAAGAATTTTCTACTTGCCCGTTTTACATTCTGATAACATATCCTACCCTATTCAACCTTCGTTGCTTCATGTGTTTGACAATTATATCACTCTTAAGGTCGATTCACACATTTCAGGTCAGTCTCAGTTCAGTCTCAGTTTCGATTATTCGGATGGTATTATTGTATGGAGTTCATATGTACATATTCACACATGTCCGTTCAGTCTCAGTTCAGTCACCGATCAGTCAGAATTTCTCGGTGTCAGAGATTTCCGATATCGTCGTCAACGTTATTTTTTGAAATGACTGACGGAGTTCTGATAGCTTTCAGTTTTTTTTTGTACATTGTTGAGGTAGATTGTGTTTTTTTATGTGAGCAAAATGTCTACTGACGAAAAATTAATTGAAAAAGTACGGGAAAATACTGTGTTGTACGATTTATCAAATAAAAAATATATACAAATATATATATGTATTTACACAATATTTTAACTCACACTTTTTCAACTGATGATAAAATACAACTGATTAAACTGATATGTGTGAATATAAATCGACTGAAACTGAACTGAGACTGACCTGATATGTGTGAATATAAATCGACTGAAACTGAACTGTGACTGACGTGACGGAACGGAAACTGAACTGAGACTGACCTGAAATGTGTGAATCGACCTTTAATCATTTCCGTGAGCTCATTGTTATATTCCTAGCTCTACATATTGTATTATAGCTTGAACTAAAAGAGATGAAGTTTCGTATTGTAGTACGTTGGCATGCGCAGAAGAAAATATACTTACACACATGCGTTTTTGTTGTTGTAAATTCTAATAAACAGATTTCTTCTTTCGTATATGTATACACAAGAAGATCACTACACATGTGAAACATGCGCAATGAACCTTCAACTGAAATAATTTCAGCTATATCTTCGTTTTTAACTAGGCCAAACATTTGATATCATCGGGAGCTATACACCATATCTCAGCTCCATATGTCACTATCAGTCTTATCAATGATTTGTAAACTGCAAGTTTAATTTCTTTATTTATAATTTTTGATTTAAATACATTGTTTACAGCTTCTAATCATATCATCGCATATCTTTTTAGTGGTAAATTTATTATTGGAAATAGCTCCTACATATTTTAAGACTGATACTATTTCGAAATTATATTCTCCAATTGTCAAAATTTGGAGACACTTTTTTATTGAAAAGCACTGTTTTTCTTCTATTTTCATTTATTTTGCTCATTGTCAAATTCACAAACTTGTCAAATATTTGGGTTTGACAAGTATTTTTTTCTTTCTTTTTTCATTATTTGCACCTACGGTATATACAGGCAGTATTGAAATGGTTTAGTCGTACCAAAATAGTACTAGACCGGTTTGGTACTGCGGAGTATATGCGCTCTATAATTATATGTATATTCGCACTGTACTAAGGCAAGGTGTGGTGCAAAATCACGATTCACGACTTTCACTTCACTACTAAACAAGTAAGACGACAACATTTGTCTGTTAAAATGCGGAAATATACTCAATTATTTGGAGCGAAAAGGTTCATTCGACTCTAAAGGTCTATTGGATTGGACTGTGGACAGCTAAACATTTATAGATAAAACTGAATCGTGAATTATTCTATGCTTCAGTCATACGAGAACAAGATCATGAAAAGGATATTTATATTCTACTATTAATATCATACAATACAAACAAATACAAACCAATGCAATGCCTAGAAAATAAATATTTATGGTGCAAAGAGTATTTTGAACTTTTCCAAAACAAATAAAATTTTTGCTTGAATTCATTAATGTTCACTTTTTTTTCTCACTTTTTTGCATTGATCGATCATACTAAAAATAAATTATTTCTTTATTGAACAAAAATTCGAATATATGTAGTATGTAGTAGATATATGAATCGAAAACTGAAATTTCAGTCTTTTAATACCTAACAAATTCTGCTAATCACCAAAAAAAAATCAAAAGCGATAATATAAGATATATGTAAATAAGTAAATTCATTTAATTTTTAAAAGCTGTACTTATTGATTAAAAGTCATATAAAAATATTCGAGTTTTTGTACTTAATTTATTATTATTATAATATTTTATATTATAGATCGTAAATGGGACTTTAATCAAAATTCAATTATTTGTAACTTATGTAACAACGACACTTCCGTTAAAAAAAAAAAAAAAAAAAAAAAAAAAAAAACAAAACAAACAAACAAGGTGGATAAAATAAAAACTACAAAAATGAAGAATCATATGATAAAATCATAACGTAATATTTTTTTTATATGAATTCATGTGTGAAATAAAATTTATTAGAATTGCTTAAAAACCAGGAAAAAAAAATTTTTAATCATTAGGAAATTTTTAAAACAATCAAAATATGTACAATATAATAAAAAGACAAATTTTAAGTATTCTATAGATACTCAAGCAATAATCAATGAACGCAAAACTTTAATAAGGCTGATTTTAGGATATGAAGATTTTGAAGTTTTCTATGTGCAAAATAAATCAATTTTGATGCAAAAAAAAAAGCATTACATACCACAATAAACCGTATAGCTCCAATCTCATGATCCACATTTGTCATTTTTGTTTTCACAATTTTTTTTACTTTAAATGTATCAAATGTAATTACAATCACTTTTTATCCTAATCCAAACAAAATATTCTATCAATAAAATAGTTTTGCGCAATCAGTTTTAAATTTTAACAGTCAAGGTAATTCAAACATAATTTTTACATTCACACTAACTAAAAAAAAAAATAGAAGGGAAGGAAGCACACAATGTGATTTTGGCAACAAAGTATAATCATACTCTGTTCCACGTGAAATTTTAACAGCTAATAGAAATTTTTACCAGATGATGATATCAAAACAGGTGCTATATGTACTTGAATATAATATTTTGAAACTTTCAGTAGTTCTTTTAGGTTTAATTAATTCAAACTGAAGTATGAAAAATTATTTAAAATTCTCAATCTTTCGCAATATTCCTAAATAATAAAAATAAATATTTTTTATTTCGATTCTCTTTAATACATGTGAAAATTGGAAAAAAATTAAAAATTAACGTCATCTAAAAGTGACAAATATAATCGTAATGGCTACGGATTATACATATATAGGTACACACAATATATATGTACATACATACATAAATCATTATTTGTTCAAGTATATTTTGGTACGATGTAAATATTTCAATTTAAATTCTTTAAAATTGGTTGAAGTTCCGAATCTATATAATGTCTAAGTCATTATGACGTAGCACTTATAAGATTAGGAATGGTATTAGCAAATTTCACGGTTTAAAAACCATTATTTTTCAATGTAATATAATCCGTAAGGACATTGCCAAGATCACAGAATGAATCACGACACTGGCTAAAAGGAGATCACGTGGAGAAACTGGGTATTCCCTTTAATGCTAATTGCTACAGCTGTAAAGAGATAAATGAGAAGTTTCCCTGATTCACTCTCTGTATTAGTTGTCCAGCACTAGCCAAAATAATGGAAAGCTTCCTCAAGATCTAAATGACATCGCAAATGTGAGGGTTGGGAATAGGTATCCTACCCAAATATCCTAAGACAAACATACGTCTCACAGGTTGGTATCATCAAAACGACCCACTGATTGCTAATTGGATTTTTGGTAGTTTTCAAAAATCACCACGTGAACTAATCATTATAGAAATTAAAAAAGGAGTTTTTCAGACCTGGTGTAAATAAATTGGATTCTAGTTCAAGCATGTGCAAGGTGTACAGAACTACTGTAATTAAAATTTTTTTTTAACTTATACAGCGTGTCAAAAATTGATTTCCTACTTTTTTATAAATCGTTTTGTAACTTTTCAGATCAAATCTTGTCGTCTTGTATACGTTACAAAGTTAAAAATAATTCCCTATTTAAAAGAAAAGTTCCCCTAATACATTTTCACCGAATATGTGTACATAATGTATATACATAGTACATATAGTACGTAAGTAAGTATGTATAATTTCCAAATTATTCTAATTCCAACGTTAGAATAACATAGAAATTAGAAATTCTGTCCAAAATAAATAAGAACTATCTTGTAAGATTTTGACTTTTGTACAACTTCATAGAATTAAAAGACAATTTAGTACTGGACGATTTTGGAGGGATATACATACAGTACATCTCAAAAAAAAACCTTCAACGTCTTCCTTCTCATAATCAATATATTATTTTAATGTATTGAAAATTAAGTGAAAAATAGAAACAATAATTTGGAACTTTCTCCTAAAAATTTTTTATAACATGTACGAGTAACGTAAAACATTTTTGTATGTGATATTGTTATTTTTAGAAATCTAAATTTTAATTTTTTTTCTCTTTCCCGTAATGAAAATATTTAAAACTAAAAAGGCAAATAGTTGTAGATTTATCTATCGTAACTATGTACATGTAAAAAAATTTTTTTTCAGTTGACATACAGATACGCTAAAATAAATAAAAACGCCTCAGTAGAAAAATTTTAGTTTGTAATAAAAACTAGTGACAGGAAAAAAAGTTTTAAAGTTTTTCATTATTCATTCAAACCTGGGGTCGAATTCCTCTTTTGGAAAATGCTATTGGATATTTGTTGAGCCTCTATGAAGGTCATGTTTTTTTGTACTAGTTATTCTAGAAATATACTATAACACTGCTAATTTCTTTTCTACAAAGGTTTTTTTCCCCTTGAGTCTTGACATTTACTGGTATCTATGTATAGAACGTATCTAAATCAAACGCACTATATAAAACAGCCGTTTGTGAAAATTGAAAGAGCTTTCCATGGTTTCCAGGCCTCTCTTTTCATCATACATAGAGGGTGTCTGGTTTGAGATGTTACAAAATGAAACCAGATAGATCTCGCAGAGACTAGCAACAAATTAAACCGGAGTACGGGGAGTTAAAGATTTTTACGACTTTTATTGTAATTACCCTGTATTTTCGTTCTCGCTTGGTGTATAGCAATGATACGCATATCTACCAAAGAGAACCCTTTGCCATTCAATTAACATAAACACTCTTCAGCTCCCCTACTACAGAAGTTATTAGTGATCAAAGTCAGAAATTTGCAATTTTTTTATCTAAAATTTTGCAAAAAACCATTATTAACATACACTTTTTTTTACAATAAATAAAAAGCACAATTGTTTCTCTACAAATTAGCTCCGTACGTTATGATTCTATCTGCCTTGGCTCAAAAGCTACAGCCTTTGGAATAGTCCTTTTAATTCTATCTTAAATAGTTCCTGCCATTCTTGTGAAAAAAGCCTTTCAAAGTACACACTTCAAACATATTATACATTATCTATTAATGCGCCTTTTACGGAAAAATGATTAACTTTCTTTGACTTCTGACTTTTAATAATCCTTTTACAAAATAATAGAAAAAATCGAAATATTGTTTATTCTAGTTGTGTTGGCAGTACCGGCAATATTTCATATAAAAATTGAAGAAAAAAAATAGAAAATTAACCGCGGAAAAGTAAAGCAGTTTCCAATTTTGGAAATAGAAATTGTAAAAACCAACATAAAATTTTTCTACTTAGGCGTTTCTATCTTGTTGATAGTAGCTGTATACATATACATATGTATAAATTCATTGAGCATTCACTTTAAATTAATGTAAATTTAAAAAATCTAAATTTGTATGTATGTAATGTATGTATTTTTTAGTTTATCAAGAACACCTTTGAAATCAAGCATTTACGCCTTAGTCTCTCAATACCTCAGCAACAGACAACAGAAATAAATAAATTTTTAATAATACGTATTTATGTGTTTAGAATTTTTTTTTATAGAAATATAGAGCAAAATACCTATATAAACTCTATTTCAATATATACTCGTACAATATGTATAATTATATACTGTCTCAAAACGTATACAATAAAATTAGCCAAAATTGTCATATCTACATAATATATATTAACAAACTATAATAATTAAAGAACAATTTTACTTTGACTGTGAATTCAAGTTCAAACGTGATTCAAGACTATAATTAGATCTACATTTTTTTTTCAGGAATCGAAAGCAATACTGCGCGTTTTGTTTCTTATTATGTTCTAGACAATTTACTATATCTATAAGAAATTCTAATTACTTAACATATGTACCTATGTATTTGTATATACATATCATGTATATAATATATTTTTAGTAAGTCTACAAAAATTACTTTTCAAGATTTGTTAGAAAGGAAGTTATATTTATAGTATTATTCTTTTTGGAAGTCAGTATTGTGCTTATGGAGGCAGTAGCCGAAGAGTTTTTTGCCTTGGTAATATTTAATTTAAAAGATTTCTCGCGATTGAAATTGAGATCTGGTCACCCCACACACGAGACAGATTTATACAAACGAAATGTAAAAGAGTATAGAAAAGCATGTATGCCTATCTTGCCTGTACTCCACTCCGTTGAAGCTATAATTTTTAACTCTAAATATTCCTATTCTTCCGGAAACATATGTACTTTTTTGAAGGGTCACGAAAAGATATACAAAAAGTCTCCCAACATTGACGTGCGTAGTTTTTTCTTTGGAGTCCTGTATCTTGCTCTTTGGGATATTTTTTGTTTCAAAAAGAATTTTGTAGAGAATGACTATAGGAGAATGCCGTGCAAAAATTTCAAGCTAATCGGATTATAGGATAGACATATACAAATTTAAAAAATGATTTTTGTGTTAATTTCGTTTTAAAAAAAATTTGTTTTGCGTCTTGCTTCTAATTTTCAATAATGATGAACCAACTCGACCAAGTAACAGAGATTTTGTGATGTAAAATTAACCAAATATGTAAGTAATCTGAATTTTGTTCTTACATATTCTGCATAAATTTCACATTCCCGTGGATATATTTTTGAGGAAAAAAAATGATTCAGTTTGAAAATATTTTGTTTCGTTAATTTTGTAATTTGTATTTTTTTGAATAACTTTCTTATAATTTTTCAAAATAATTACATCCCCACTATTTACTCGTATGTTGCTTTTTACACACATGAATATCAACTAATTCAACTGACTACCGCCATGTCTTTGTCTATAATGTATATTTTTATCTACATACATTCGTTACGTTACCATTTAGGATTTAGAACATGTATTATTTTTTCTCAAATTGAAAAAGAAAATTACACATTTGCAAATGAGCTGGTGATTTTATGATGTACAAAACAGTGTAATTGAAAAAATAAAATTCAACACAGTGAAATTATGTACAAATATTGACACCACGATATTCATTGGACTATTTCATGTAAAATTGTACTGTACTGTACTGGCGAAAGTTTCTATACTTGTAATGCGCCTACTTTCTTCGCTAGAGGGGAGTGTTTCAAAATTTTAAGTTTTTTGCCTTGACCTTCCAACGCAAAATCGTTTGTAACTTTCTGTACACTCTACGTATCATAATTGATAATCGGTATGTAATAAGATTACTTTTTTGTTTGGTATATCATTTATTGTACGATACTTATGTGTTCCTTCAAAAATGCATCGCTGCTTTGGTGATGCTAATGCTTTTCTGACAATGATGCGCAAACACTACTGTGTTGCAATGACAATGCAATGCTATTACATGACAGCTGATGCTGATGCAATAATTGATATTTGTTTGACTTTGACGCATCATATACCACTGAACTGCATTTTTGAATACTTGATTAAATGCGATGCTTTTTTGAATTTGTGACAAGCATCAGCATTGCATCAACTGTTCAGGGATGCATTTTTGAAAAACACTATGTTGTACTCGTTATTCAATTTAAAAAAAAAATGTCTCGCGGATTTTGATATTTAATGTTTTTTTTTTGAACCTCTACTCAAAGCAATGATATCATATACTGGTTGTTTTTTCTGCGTGCCAAGAGTGGTACCACGATATTCTCTGGACTATTTCATGAAAAAAATTGTACTAGTAAAAATTTGTATCGTGTCTATTTTCGTCACTAGAGGGCGTTTAAAATTATAAGTTGTATACAAGACCTCTCAACACAAAATCGCCTGTAACTTTTTTTGCACCTCATGTATCGAAATTTTTCTTTCTATTATGAGTGTATAATAAAACTACCTTTCATATGGTGTATTGCCAATGACTATAGAAACTATGAGACTGAGCTTACCTACAAATCTGTAAAAATAATTTTTTCTTTTAAAATTCGTTGAAGAAATACAACAAAACTTTGACGTCATTGATTTTTTGAGAGTATTTTATGACGTCATACATTATGATTACTTTGATCATGCTTTCCCAGATTTCTGTTAAATTTTTTTATTTTTTACAAATTTATTACAAAAATTAATAATGATTGCATTGTTGTCGTTATTTATGCTTTCGAATTTCTTTTTTTTTTAACAAAAATACATATTTGCTTTGAGAAAAAAATTTTTTTTTTGAAATACATACATACCTATAAAATATTATTTTTTTCTATTATTATTATATACCTCTAAATACTATACATATCATATATACATACATATATTATTATGTACATATATAATATTTTTATCATAGAGACATGGCTTTCTTAATTTATAAAGGAGTACTATGCTATTAATAATCATGAAAATCCAAAGTCCGGACAGCAAAACATAATAATTGGCTTGATGCTTCATTAAAACTAGAAAACGTCCTTATATACAGGGTGATTTCGGAGCAACAAACAAAAAATCATATGAATGGGGCGGGGTCAATCTCAACCGTTACGGAATTAGATTGGGGAAAAGATTTTTTCTATTTTTTCCTTGTTTTACCCTATAACTTTTTACTGGGGCACGATAGGGTCATTCTTTTGCAAAATGGTATAGGACCCCTGTTTCTTTCTAACAACATCTTACATGCCACTGTATCTCTTGCCCATGAGCTTTATCATTCTATATGTTTCGTATGGGCGCTACAAAAACAACAATGTACAGTAAACTGTTCAAAATAAAATCTTGCTCCTATAGCATAGCGAAATTTTGTTCTTCGAACAGGGCGAAAAATTAGGTTGGGCCGGCCCTGCTCTTACCGTTCAGAAGTTATAAGGCCTCCAAATCAAAATTTCGTCATATTTTTACTCATTTTTTGACTTTAATCCTAATTTTCTCGAAAAAAGCTTGATATTAACCCCCAATTTTTATTGCAGAAAATGAAAGTTAAGTTATTTCTGCATCGATATTCTATCTTCATTTTTTACGAAAAAAGCATAATTTTCGAAAAACTAAGGTGGCACTATTTGAAATTTTGCTCATTGTATGTATGTGTTATGTAAAATTCTATACATTGGTCACCCTGCACCTATACTAGAAAATTTCATAGAAATTCGAAAATCTTTCAATAAATTTTAAATTGCAACAAATATTTGCTTTCTTCAAAATAATTCCTCGATAAATTTTGACACGCGCTTAAATAAATACTTTAGTAATAATTATTACATATTTTAAAATAATTTACACGACTTTGAATAAAAATGTTGTGACATTATACAGGGTGATTCCGTTACGGTGTCCGACCGGGAAACTACGGATAGGTCTCGGCGAGGGGAACAAAAAATCGTATCGGTGGGGGGGGCAATCTCAACGGTTTAGGAGTTAGAGGGGGTTAAAGATTTTTGGTACTTTTTTCATATTTTACCCTATAACTTTTTACAAGGGCACGCTAGGCTCACCAACTCTTTTACATTATTGTGAAGGACTCCTGTGCCTTTCCATCAACATCTTACCTGCTGGTGTGTATCCAACCATTCAGAAGTTATAAGGTCTCAAAACCACAATTTTGTCATTTTGTCACAGATTTTTGGACTTTAACCCTGCTTTACTTAAAAAAGGCTTAAATTAACCCTCATATTTTGTTGCAGAAAATAAAGGCTCAATTAATGCTACATCGATTTGCTATCTTCATTTTTTTCAAAAAATGCATAGTTTTCGAGATATTGAGGAAGACGTCTTAAAAAATCTGAAAATATTAGGCTGAAATTCATTATATTATTGGACACGTGCTTTTATTACAGTGTAAATTGAAAATAGGTGCTTGGAATGCTAGTTTTCAAGTGCAAATATCTCGAAAACTATGCATTTCTTGAAAAAAATGAAGATAGCAAATCGATGTAGCATTAATTGAGCCTTTATTTTCTGCAACAAAAAATGAGGGTTAATTTAAGCCTTTTTTAAGTAAAGCAGGGTTAAAGTCCAAAAATCTGTGACAAAATGTCAAACTTATGGTTTTGAGGCCTTATAACTTCTGAATGGTTGGATACACACCAGCAGGTAAGATGTTGATGGAAAGGCACAGGAGTCCTTCATAATAATGTAAAAGAGTTGGTGAGCCTAGCGTGCCCTTGTAAAAAGTTATAGGGTAAAATATGAAAAAAGTACCAAAAATCTTCAACCCCCTCTAACTCCTAAACCGTTGAGATTGCCCCCCCCCCACCAATACGTTTTTTTGTTCCCCTCGCCGAGACCTATCCGTAGTTTCCTGGTCGGACACCGTAACGGAATCACCCTGTATATAGGTATGATAAACATTTTGTTTACCTGAAATAATTTTTCCAAATCAATCAATTAATTTCGGCCGTAATTGCTGACTGCATAATTTTAATTATTAAAATTCGATGTTGTAGACCAAATATGGAATTGCATAACAAGATTTCTTTCTTATGCTGGATTTCTTCAGTCTCAACTTTCTTGTCCCTAACTTTAGCAGAAAGATAATAAAGAGATTTGCATTTCTTCACCTCTGACTAGCACTTAGCTGCCACCTAAATTTGGGTGGCAGATGAAGTACTGATTATTTATTTAGGTATTACCCAACTCAATAAGCTTTAAGCTATTCAAATAATACTTTACAACTTTGAAAATACTCAAATAATACGCTACAACATGAAAAATATTGAAATAATACGTTACAGCTTGAAAACTATTACCAAGCTTTCAAGTTCTGATTAAAATTTTATGCTTTTCAGGTTTGGGAATGAGAAATGTAGCTGACAGCAAATACCATATATAATTAGACAATCAATTTTTCCGTTACTTGACTGTTACATTTCAAATTTCTTAAACAATCAACAAAATTTGATCGTTATTTTCCAATAGTAAAGCTCTTGAGTTCTTCAAGCTCTGCAAGTACAATTGTACAAGTATAAAGTTTTTTAAATGTGTATTTCGAATTTTCGTAAATATCGTCGAAATCTACCATTTTTATTTTATTTTCTATTTCTTTCACACACATTATTGTATTAATTGTTTTTGTATACCATATGATTTTTTTAAATTTTGTTTTGATTCTGATTGTATGTATACATTTTTGGATATTTATATTTCGTTTCGAAAAACAAAAACAATACAATTGAGAATAATGATTGTTGATTATGATATTAATGTGTCTTGTGATATGCAAATTATGTATAAAATGAAAAAAAAAATTTAATTTTCATATTTTTTAACATATTCTGCTTCTAAATCATTTTTTTAATTTTTATAAAATAATGATAAATTTATTAAATCGGATATAAATTTTACTCCTTTTTATGATTTTTGTTGTTGTCAAATTTCATGTTTTTTTTAAACTTATTTTCATTCTGAAAAGAAGAATTTATTTTAATTTTTTGTAGTAGATATACCTGCATAATGTATGTAATTCAACTTAAGTTTAGGAAAACTTTTTATTATCATATTATGTGGCCTATGTGGGTATTATGAGTTTAACTAAATATGTAGATCAATTATTTTTATAATTTTTGAAAAATATGTAGGTATGTATATATTCGGAAATATAAGTATGTATAATATGTAAGTACATAAATGTACTAATAATTTTTAAAATATTTAAAACAAAGTGAACCAGAAGAAGAAAAAACTTAACTAAAAATATTGTTATATTAGTAGGTTGTATTGTAGGTATGTACCTACAAATTTTATTTTGCAATGAACTTTTCCCTCAATTGTATTGTTATTTAACCCTAGGATTGCCTGATCAAGAATGTCACATATTTGGCCGTGAGTATACAAATGTATACCATACATTTTATATGGAAATTTTAAAAATTTTTTTCCAAAGAGCTGTATCTCAGCATCCCATGGACCAAAAGCTATTATTTTTATATTGAAATCTTTATTAAAGTGTTCTCTTTAATGTTGTTGCTATTACAGTTTCATATTTTTTCTAGTTTCCGAGATAAAATGGAAAATAAGGTTGAAAATGTTGAACTTCTTAATGGTTTTTCACGTATTTTGTCCTTTTGGTTGAAAACTATGACACCTACAGAATTACTGTATAAGACAGCTTTTAAGCAATACTTCAGCAATTTTTTAATCCAAAAATATTAGTTTTTGGTTCAGAGGATGCTGAGATATAGAACTTCAAAGCCAACAATAGATGTTTGCTTTTATGAATGTACAAGAATGTATGGAACATTCACGTTTTTCATGTTATTATGCACTTTATTTTGAAAACTAAAAAAACTAAAAAAAATACTGTAAAGAACAATACTAAAAAGAACACTTTGATAAATGTTTTAGTATAAAAATAGTTTCAAGGTCCTAGCTCAAAGGGATCGTATTTTATCAAGGATCAAAGTCCGCGTGTATACGTTTGTATACGACCAGGCAATCCTAGGGTTAAAATGAATGTAGGTAGGTAAAAATTTTCAACTATTGAAGAAAAATTAATTTTTACAAACATGATTTTCAATATATCCATTCAATAAATATACATAACAGTATAATCTCGATAATTTGAACTAATTTCAAACCGACCTTGTTAAAATTTTAAAATTTATATAGAAACTAGTTTACACTTTCAACACTACTTTAAACAAAAACACCCCATAATTCTGTAATAAAATTCATTTGCATTATTAAAACAATAATTATGAAATTGATTATGACGATTTTAAAAGTAATTTTTTATTGCAAAAATCAGTGATTGAAATTAGGTACAACATATTTAATTTGGTTTTATTTCAGGCTGTTTCATAAAGTAAAATCACAAAAAACCTCTTTACAAAAATACAGAAACCGAAATTACAGAAATTTAGGTGTTGAAAATATAGAGGTTCAAATTACCGAACTAATACTGTATCTCAAATATAATTCATATTTCATTCCATATTGATCATTGAACAAATATTTCTTCTGTCTTTGTCTATCTTCAGAAAAGTGATATGCATTTATAATTTGTATTTTTCTTTTTACACTTTTTCTTAATCCTTCCTACTTTTCTTATCTTCTTTGAAAATAAACAAAAGTCAGCTGATAGTGATATGCATTATGATATTTAAAGAAGAAGAAGAAGTGAAATTTTTGAAGGATAAATCTGTAATAGTTTTATTTTATTAAACAAAAACTTTCTAAACTATTTAAACTAAATTGATAAAATATTTTCAAAAAATATTAAACTGTAAGAAAAAAAAACAATAAAAGTATGTTTATCATTATTACATAAAACATTCACATTATATTTATAATTGATATTGATATTGGTCAATTCTTCTTGTTCTTCTTTGTCTTCTGTCTTTCTCTATCTTCAAAAAAGTGAAATGCATTTATAATTTGTATTATTCTTTTTACATATTTTCCTAATTCCTCCTACTAATTCGAAAATAAAAGTCAGCTGATATGCTTTAGGATATTAAAAGAAGAAGAAAAAGAAAAATACTTTTTAAAAATAAAAATCTGTAATAGAATTATTAAACAAAAACTATCTAACTATTTAAACTAATATTAATAAATTATTTTACGAAAAATTAAACTGAAAAAAAATTATAAACAAAAAATAATTCAAGTCATTATCAATCACATAAAAAACATTTATACCAGTTGTAAAAAATATACATACAGGGTGTTTCCGTTATCCAGGACCAACAGGATACCATAGATAGGGCTCATCAAAACAAACAAAAAATCGTATTGGAGGGGGGGGGGGGGGGAAATCCCAACGGTTTGGCCGCTAGAGGGCGTTGAAGTTTTTTCGCACTACTTCCACTAAACACCCCATAACTTTTTGCAGGGGCACTCTAGGGTCACCTTCTATTAAGAAAAAATGTAGAAGACCTTTTGCCCTTTTCAAAGATACCTTACTTGCTCCTCTTTTCTAAACTGTTAAAAAGTTAGAGTCGTTTAAAATCAAAATTTTGTGAATTTTTACCCATTTTTTGTGTTTAACCCTGCTTTACTAAAAAAGGCTTAAATTAACCCCCATTTTTTATTTCAGAAAAATATATTTGCATTCGAAAATTAGCACTTCTATCTTCTATTTTCAATTTACAGTGCAATAAAAACACGTGTCCAATAATCCAATGAATTTCTGACTTATTTTTTCAGTTTTTTGAAAAGGTCTTCCTTAATATCTCGAAAACTATGAGTTTTTTGCAAAAATTGAAGATAGCAAATCGATGCAGAATCAATTTAGCCTTCTTTTTCTGAAATAAAAAATGAGGGTTAATTTAAGCCTTTTTTGAGTAAAGCAGGGTTAAACACAAAAAATGGGTAAAAATTCACAAAATTTTTATTTTAAACGACTCTAACTTTTTAACAGTTTAGAAAAGAGGAGCAAGTAAGGTATCTTTGAAAAGGGCAAAAGGTCTTCTACATTTTTTCTTAATAGAAGGTGACCCTAGAGTGCCCCTGCAAAAAGTTATGGGGTGTTTAGTGGAAGTAGTGCGAAAAAACTTCAACGCCCTCTAGCGGCCAAACCGTTGGGATTTCCCCCCCCTCCAATACGATTTTTTGTTTGTCTTGATGAGCCCTATCTATAGTATTCTGTTGGTCCTGGATAACGGAAACACCCTGTATATGCATACTCATAACAATTCATATAAGCATATTATACACATACATAATAATGATCGTATGGGTAATGTAAACAAAATTCAAAAAGTATATAAAATCATCGAATTTCGAAATCAACGAAAAAATCAAAATTTTAAATTCAAAAATGAGCTTCACTATTGGAATTATCTGGTTGCGCCATCTATTATTGCTTGGAAAACTAAAATTTTATAATTTCAAAAAAAATGTAAACTGGAATCTCTAATGATTTTATATACTTTTTGCAGCTAGTTAGCAGAATGTTTGAATGAAGAAATCCAAACCTCTAGCTAGCTGCCACCTACACTTAGGTGATACCCAGCTAGCGGAGACTTCTGAAGAAATCCAGCATTAGGGAAAGCGTAATGTAGAACTAGAACACTAGAAGTAAAAGAATATTAAAAGCTTGCTTCAGACTACATTATTTAGCATATGCTTCAGTCATATAACTTTCATATGTTTTGTTATATGATTCAAAAAATCATGGCGTTTGATATTTGTTTGTTTACTCCTATTTAATATTTCTGTGTGATTCAAAGAAAAAGAACAATACTGGTGTCTATTGCGGTCATCGATTCGACAGTCGATCGAAGAACTCTTTTCGATTCGATTGAATTTACTTTTGGTATTGTGTAACGCAATCGAATAGGCCTAAAAGCATTGCCTCATGTGAATTTAAATTGCATATTATTTTCTAAATTATTGTGAATGATTTGTTTTGACATTTCATGAACTCATATGAATATTGATATTGCATAAATGTTTGATTTTAATTTTTTTATATTTTTTTAAAATTATAAAATAATGGGACCGATCGCGTATGGCGATATTATCGCCAATCGACACATTTGAGGCGAGGCGAGGCGATTGCAATTTGTTATCAATAAGTAATTCAAAATAACTACTAATTAGCAGTTTTTAAACCAAGAAAACATCAAATGATACTTCGGCGATACCTGTCAGCTAATCACCAGTATTGCTCGAGAAAATCGCCAAAAATCGCCAACTATGATCACAAATTCGCCTCGCCTCGCCTTAAATGAGTCGATTGATGATAATATTGCCATACGCGATAGGGCCCAATATTAAATATTGTTCTAAATAGAAAAAAAAAATACAAGGTAATATTTATTAATTTCTTATACTAGAACTAAATTAAAATTAATAAATAATAATAATTATACTTACATCATTTTAAAACCAAAAAATTAACAACAACTTACAAAAAGACTTTTTAACCAAAAGATACACCACGAAAATAAAACAACTACTGTCAATCGAATAACATTCGTGAAGAAAAATACAATCGAAACGGGTTCGACTGTAATCGAACTTGCTTCGACTGCAATCGATATTCGCAACACCAAATTTTTCGATTGACATTTCATCGATCGATTGGTGATATTCCCAATAGGCACCACTGCTTCACACAACAGCAACATTTCCTTTTTTTTTGCTGTCTTATCCCCTTTTGTCATAGGAATTATGGTTTGTTCTAATTTCAAAAAAACATAATGGGGGTATTCACGATGTGATGTATTGTTAGGTGTACTGTTGTACTGTTGTTAAATTATATATAAATTTGTATAATTTAACAACAGTACAACAGTACACCTAACAAATACACCACATCGTGAATACTCCCAGGCCCCAATATATTTTTATCATATGACTGACAAATGGCAGATATGTATGTATAAATTCACATCGTATGAGTTTTCAAACATAAGAAAAAGCATATGCTAAATAATGTAGTCTGAAGCAAGCTTAAGTGGGAGTTAGTGTTGAACAGTCGATAAGTTAAGAAGAAAAATAATAAAAAAGTAGGTTTGTGTTAGGTTGGTGTTAAGGTAATTATAGTGTTAATTAATGAGAAAAATAAATGTTTAAAAAAGGTGAAAGTGAGCATTGTGTTTTATACGCGAAGAAACCCACAAGGATCACTTCCCGTTGTATTAAAAAAACGAACAGTAGATAATACAACATATCTGCCGTACAAAGGACAATCGCGTCAATTACATTTTCACTCATTTTGACTTAGATATATTTATGATATAATATATAGTTATACATATGAACTAGTGGAAAAATTAAATTATATATATAATATATAATATATAGACATATTTTTTAATAGAGAATTTTTCCTTCAGTTCATATATATAACTATATATCTACCGTACAAAGGACAATCGCGTCAATTACATTTTCACTCATTTTGAGTTAAATATATTTATGATATAATATATAGTTATACATATGAACTAGTGAAAAAATTAAATTATATATATAATATATAATATATAGACATATTTTTTAATAGAGAATTTTTCCTTCAGTTCATATATATAACTATATATTATATCATAAATATATTTAACTCAAAATGAGTGAAAATGTAATTGACGCGATTGTCCTTTGTACGGCAGATATTATATCATAAATATATTTAACTCAAAATGAGTGAAAATGTAATTGACGCGATTGTCCTTTGTACGGCAGATATGAATCATAGGAGTTGGTTAAATATATCGTAGTTTACCTATGAATCATTATACTATTTTTATTTTTGGATGTCAGCGTTATTACATGTAAATAATGAGCTCCTAATGAGTCCACGACAAAGCAGTGAGTATGAACTCACTTTGTGATGATCACGATGAAGTAAAAATTTTAGAACAAAATCACGCTCAAAGTGAAACTCTAATGAAACTCAAATGAATGAAAAGTGAGCTCCTAATCACTTAGTGAATTCCAAATGATATCATTATGAGTGTACATTGTTTACTGGGATGCCTATGGTAACATAAATATAAATATGTATACATATTATGACATATTATAGGGCCATATTATGACATATTATTATTATAATTGTTTCTTTACAGTTTTCTGTGTACTATCCATTGCTATCTACAAATTATCATAAAATATTTTATAATTAATATATTAAATTACTAATTAATATATTAAACTTTTTACTTAAATTCTTTTAAAAACACTCCAGGAATTTCAATTTTATGAAATGTGAACTGCAAACACCATACAAAATATATAAAAGTGACAGGTCTGATGCTGTCACCAAGAAAATGACAGTTTTTGGTGATATTTTTTGGTGACAGTCACCATACGTGAACAGAAATTGCTGGTGACAATCACCAATCACCATACAAGAACCCGGCCTAGGATTTTCCCGGACATTTCACCACCGGAAAAAAGAATTCAAAACTTAATGGCTTCTTTGTTTTGTACCAAGAATTTTGTATAGCTGAAATTATTTCAGTTGAAGGTTCATTGAGCATGTTTTACATGCCGTAGGTAGTGATCTTGTGGATACATATACATATACGAAAGAAGAAACCTCTGTTTATTAGAATTTACAACAACAAAAACGGATGTGTGTAAGTATCTTTTCTTCTGCGCATGCCAACGTAGTACAATACGAAACTTCAACTCTTTTGGTTCAAGCTATAATAGAGAATCATTGTAGTTCTATTCTGTATTTGTAGATGTCATTGTATATAATGCTTTTTAAGCTAGAAGCTTATTACATATTTTTTGCTAGAAGCCAGTAATACTTTTCCAGTAAACCAACAAAATAAATTTTCTCTCAGTTAGCTATAATAGGGATGTAATGTAAATACTGTACCAAAATCTAAAAGTGACCTTCCAGTGTAGGTTAACTTCTATCCTTTGTTTCAAGCAGCAGCTCAGCTAAAAGCCTAGCAGAATTGTCGCCTTTGAATTGGGCCCTTTTTCAAGTCAATGGACTCCTTTAATATTAACAAGTTTCACCAATAAAGCAATTCATTCACTTCATTCATAATAATTTAGAATTAACAGTTGTTTGCAAAGAAAAATTATTAATTTACATATTTAAAATCACTTAGCTAACAAATTTATTCAAGTTAATAATAACTTTTTAATATTGTTACTTATTCCCAAACTTTATTGACA
Organism: Bombylius major; assembly: GCA_932526495.1. Taxonomy (NCBI): domain Eukaryota; kingdom Metazoa; phylum Arthropoda; class Insecta; order Diptera; family Bombyliidae; genus Bombylius; species Bombylius major. The sequence goes on from OW052043.1 coordinate 23,416,319, forward strand.
TTTAAGTGTAATAAACGATCTTCCAATTTTATATGATCCTTTAATTTATTTTTTATTTGTTCGTCTCTCCACTTTTTTATAATTTCAGATCGTTTGTTTAAATCTTTAGTATGACCTGCTGATTCATCCTAAAAATAATAAAAACTTAAATTATTAAAAAGCCGGTTTCAGTAAAATTTGACTTGCAAATTTTCGAAATTCTCAAAAATATAGGTATTTATTTGTAAAAAATTTATCAACAGTTTATATAATTTATATTTAGAAATTAAAAATCAAAAATTCAAGTAAGTATACAAGCGAAAAAAAGAATTGAGGTGTGGATGGTATCCGCCCTGTAATGTTTTTTGCATCAGAGAAATATCTTTGTTGCTGAATATACCGGAACTGTATAGGTATATAAACATAAAATAAAGTGTAATATAACATCAGAATATCTAAAGGAAAAGTTCGTTAAATCGAATAAGTTCATTCATATTCTTCAAGAAGAAAAAGTTGGTTCAGGCTAAACTAATTTGAAAAAAGTAGTACCTACGTCCTACATAAAATGTGATTTTTTAAAAAAAAGGAATAGATCGATATAATAAAATACCTGAAGAATTGAGAAAGGATTAAGTATGTGGTATAAATTTATTTAGGAATAAGTTAAAAGTTCTTTTGAAATCAAAAAGTGAGGAACTTTAAATATAAGTTAAATTGTTAAAATTTGTAAAAGATATGTGAAGTCATTTTTGACTAATAAATAGATAGACATCGCTAAACTCTCTTCTGTAGGCAAAGGCTTTTTTCTTGGAATTTATGGGCATGTGTCTAAGGCACTCATGTTTATCAAAAAAAGAATTTGTTTGAAAAAAATACCAAATTGCCAAATTAAAGTTAAAATTTTATGTCTTTTTATAAATGCATTTATACTAACAATATTATCATATTACGTATTTCAATGAAAGTACATAATGTAAATATAATTTACAAAACGTTTGGATCAGATGTTAGTCTTTCTAATAAAAGGTAATCATACTATTATGCATGTAAAATACTTACTACGCTTAAATAAGAATGCCTCAATAACATCATATTGTTATCTTGTATTTTATATTCTCTTTCCAAAGTGTTTGATGCACATTTGCTGACCATTTTAACAAGCCTTCTTTTTCCACGAAATATATGACCAGGAACAGTCTTTTTAAAATAATATAAAAATGACAACTTCATTTTTAATACAAAAGTATTTAACCTGAAATTAAATTGATATCTAACAAATTAATCATTAGTTAATATATTATAATACAATCTAGTTAGACTTCCCCAATATAAAATAAAAATACCGGACCTGACAAGAAACGTCACGATCATGGTAAATAGAATAGGAAGGTATGCTGAAAAGGGGGTTTTAACCTAAAAAATAAAAATGTCAGTTACAGATGACGTAGCTGCGAAGAAATTTTGAATTTTTAGAAATAAAAACTGTTGTACGTTCACAATAATTATATATGTATACATTTTTTGTTTGCAATTATTCAAATTTTTCTCATTTTCTGTTCAGTCAGATTGTTTTCAATTGATTAATTGTATAAAATTTATACAAATATTTTTCTCATCATTTTTGTGAAATGTCGAAAGTATACATTTTTTGCTACCTAAAATATTTAAGTTTTAAAATAAGGTATTTATATACATTTTATCAGAATTACATCCTCATATCCCATACTTTATAAGCTCATATTATAAAAAATCTAAAAATAAAATATTTGTTTTAATTGTGTAAAATTTTTTCTTTTTCATTTAATTTTATCGTTTTTATTGTACCATCACGACCGCTTGTTTTCAAATAAATTATTTATATCATCTGAATAATTAATTTGCATTAAATGTGACACTGTCACACCAAAATGATTATGAAGATTTTTTAAAGTATATTTCAATTCCACAATATTATTTTTTAATGAATATAAATAAACATGTCCTTGACGGTTACATATTAAAAACCAACGATTTTTTATAATTTCTGCCGTTGTAAACCATTTTTCTTTAATTGATGATGGTAATTGAAAATTAATATGATACAATGGATTTTCAATATTTTCATATCAATTTATATAAATACAATTACCATTATCATCACATAATAATATTTCTTTAATTTCATCACATATAAAAATTGATTTAATATAACTTTTTGTAATTTCAATTCGTTTAAATTTTAAATTTTTTGGTTTCTTACAACCATGTTTATAAATTAAAAGTTATATACATTTTGTTTCTAAAAATTGATGAGAGGAAGTTTTATATTTGGCGCCGTATAACTTGCGCCCTGTTGCAGTGATTTTTTTGGTGTCTTAGGGAGTTTTGTAGAGAATAAAAAGCAGAATATTGTGCAGAAATTTTAAGTCAATGCCATTACAGGGTCCCGAGATATTTACCTTTCAAGTCGGATTTTTTTACAAAAACAATCAAAAATAGAATGAAGTGTTAATTTAAATGTTTTTATATTTCTTGCTTTGTTTTAAAATTTGTTTTGAAAACAAACAAAAAATACAAGAAAAGCGTAAAGGATAATTTTAAAAATGCCCCTTCAAAATTATCTTTTCATATTATCAAATTTTACTGACCAACGAAAAATATTATAATTATAAATTCATTTAATAATTCCATAAAATTAAATATCAATGTAAAACAGATTTGTAGAGGTAGGTCAAGAATAGGATCGAAATAAGCAAACAAAAATAAAAAATGCTTGAAAAAAGAAAAAAACATAAAAGCAAAGACAAAATCAAGCCAAAAAACAACAGCAACAAATACCTATCATTTATTTTACTTGAAAAAAAAACAACAACCAAAATCATTCATCCTATATATGTATATAGTTCTAAGCATAACATATGCATATAATATGTATAACAACATTTATATGTATAGTTTCATTTTTACAATGATTTTGTTTTTTCTTGTTTTTTCATAATAATATTGATCATAAAGCAATTTACAAACACAGTCATCATCATCAATCCCCATTCTTTCTATTCAATTCGAAAGAGCTTCAGACTAGAGCTTTCTCAGACCAGTTTTTGAGCTTTCTCAGATAAATTTTTATAAAAATGTAAAAATTATGAATTTCATACGTTGCTCGTGAAGGAATCTCTGAATACTTGATACTTTTTGCGAATATGATATGATTGACGACAATTATTTTAGTCTGCCGTACAAAGGCTAATCACGTCAATTACATTTTCACTCATTTTGAGTTAAATATATTTATGATATAATATTATATAGTTATATATATGAACTGAAGGAAAAATTCTCTATTAAAAAATATGTCTATATATTATATATTATATATATAATTTAATTTTTCCACTAGTTCATATGTATAACTATACATTATATCATAAATACACAAATAATATAATAATTATTATATATTTTCCACTAGTTCATATGTATAACTATATATTATATCATAAATACACAAATAATATAATAATTATTATAATAATATTATTATATTGTTTGTGATAAATATATCTAAGCATATATAAAATAATATTATATATGACCAGCCCGTATATAAAACATTGTAACCAAAATTCTTTGCTAACTGACTTCAGGTAACCGACAAACGCTTTTTCATGAAAGCTATATAGCAAAGTTTCAATAAAGTTCTCTCACAACTTTGACGTCATTGATATTTTTTGAGTTTATTATTTTGTGTTGTGACGTTGTGTTATGAATATGATGAGAAAATAAAATGAATGATCATCATGTACATATGCATAGCTAGTTGGTTAATATTAATAATAATGCTTATCTACATTGTTTTATGATTACTTCGATCATGGTTTGCTAGATTTCTGTTAAAAAATTTCATTTGCTTTAATTTATTTGAATTTCTCTTTTGTATGGGTACATTTTTGTTTTAAAAAAAAAATCCTTTTATTATTATTCAAATTATAAATATAGGTACTATGTTTTTTTATTATTATATATACATATGTATGTTTATATGGAATATATATTTATTATACAAACATATTATGTAAATTTACATATGCTTTTATTATTGTCCTATTTCAATGTACAAAAAATCATATAAATTTATTGTATTTCTAATGATTTTTTATTTTTATTTATTTATTTTGATCCTATTTTTTATAATTGAACATTTCAGTATTTTTTTTGTTTTGTTTTTTTTATTTTTCGCATCCAAATTGTCTTTTCTGTTTTTTTGTGCACATATGTATGTACAATATGTTATATGTATGTACCTATTCTAAATTGTACATTGTTGTTATATTGTACATTCAAGTTTTACAATTTTTATAATGAAAAGTATTTTTTCTAAGTTTTAGAATGTTGATATTGCTTTTCCTTTAAGTTTGTCAGGAAATTTACCGAGTGCAAAAGCAGTACGGATTCCAATTGCTACACTTCTACTTAGTACTTGAACGGCTAATTTTACACTCATTTTCTGAAACTCCGTGGGATAAATATGAGCTGCAGTTAGCTTGGTACATACTTTAGTACATTCATTTTTCTCTAAAGTAAATAAATATTCAACTATTTCCCACGATGCAATCCCGTCTGGAGTAAAAAAATCATATTTCGACAAATTATTTCTTATATTTTTGATCAAGTGACAATAATCAAACAGTGCATAAACAATCCTATTTTTAAACGTAAAAAATATATGTTCCATTGACACATTTTTAGTGCTGTATAACTTTCTGTTTGTAGATCCCTGATCACAAACAGTGCCAATGCAATTTAGACCAAGTTTTTCGCAAATGTCTAAACATTTCTCCACTTCCTTCCTTAAATTATCAGCAGGAATCGTACCTGGGCAGGCAACATAATACAAAACCTGCATGAAGCTTCCACAAATACTTCTAATAGAAAATACGCAAACAGATTTAGCACTTACTGTATTTCTTTCACCGCTGCCATAATCAATGTACCCTACAATTTGGTCTTTATATTTATCATATGTTATGTCCTCTTGAATAGACATTTCATCAAAAATAAGTATAACAGTTTTTTCTCTTTCAGAAAGGAGCCCTACACTTTTTGTTATTTCATTAGGTACCGTTTCATTTAAAGCAGGAGATAGGCTTTTAATTTTAATCCAACTATGTAAAGATGAAGTGCTTGGCAAATGAAAGCCCAATTGATCCCGTAAAAAATTATATCCTGCAAATGAGCGAAAAAAGATGCACTGCGATATCCATTTTTCATCCGCAGTATAAATTGGCTTATTTAAGCATAGTATTAGCTTTGCAAACACTTTACTTTCTAAATTTACGTCTTCTAAATTATCAATTTTCTCTTCCAAGGATATTTCAGAGTTTTCTTTAAATTCTTTCAATTTTTTACTCAATCGTCGTACTTTAATTCTCAGTTTTTTATGAATTTTTGTCGACCTTTTTTTATAAAACTTTAATGCAACTATTGTTTTTTCAAGGCGGCAAATTTTCTTACTGTAAAGTCTAATGGTTTTACATTTTTTTTCACATTCAGAGCATACTGGCGGTATTACTTGATTAAGTTTTTGTTTTTCAAAATGAGCATCGCATATATAAGGACGTTTTCTTGTTTGAATAGCTTCTTTTGATTCACCAACAGCTTCGAGCCATTTATCATATTTGGAAGTCCCAGGTTTCGGGAACTCAAAAAACCTTTTTGAAGGGACTTCTTGGATTGAATCCCTACAAGTTATAATTGTACAACGGTTTCTCTTCCACGACATTTTAAAAAATAATTCAAAATGAAATCAAATTTCAAATGAAAATAAAAAAAAAGCTCAAAATAAAAGGCAAAATACGAGTATGAATAAGTATTAAAAAATACTGATTTTTGATATTTAAAAGAAGACTAATTGATGTATACAGATAAATTGTATTGAAAAATACAGATTTGATAAAAACGCAAATAAAATCGCTCTTTAGTCTTTACTATTCAACATCCAACAAAATAATGAGCTGATAGAACATAAAGAACACAGAATAAACAGGTGGCAAGAATAATAATTTGAAACAACAACTTCAACGTAAAATCACCACTCCACACTTTTCATTATAAAAATTGTAAAACTTGAATGTACAATATAACAACAATGTACAATTTAGAATAGGTACATACATATAACATATTGTACATACATACATATGTGCACAAAAAAACAGAAAAGACAATTTGGATGCGAAAAATAAAAAAAACAAAACAAAAAAAATACTGAAATGTTCAATTATAAAAAATAGGATCAAAATAAATAAATAAAAATAAAAAATCATTAGAAATACAATAAATTTATATGATTTTTTGTACATTGAAATAGGACAATAATAAAAGCATATGTAAATTTACATAATATGTTTGTATAATAAATATATATTCCATATAAACATACATATGTATATATAATAATAAAAAAACATAGTACCTATATTTATAATTTGAATAATAATAAAAGGATTTTTTTTTTAAAACAAAAATGTACCCATACAAAAGAGAAATTCAAATAAATTAAAGCAAATGAAATTTTTTAACAGAAATCTAGCAAACCATGATCGAAGTAATCATAAAACAATGTAGATAAGCATTATTATTAATATTAACCAACTAGCTATGCATATGTACATGATGATCATTCATTTTATTTTCTCATCATATTCATAACAAAACGTCACAACACAAAATAATAAACTCAAAAAATATCAATGACGTCAAAGTTGTGAGAGAACTTTATTGAAACTTTGCTATATAGCTTTCATGAAAAAGCGTTTGTCGGTTACCTGAAGTCAGTTAGCAAAGAATTTTGGTTACAATGTTTTATATACGGGCTGGTCATATATAATATTATTTTATATATGATCTAAGTCAAAATGAGTGAAAATGTAATTGACGCGATTAGCCTTTGTACGGTAGAAGTAATGAAGATTATGTGTGGTATAACTCTGCCGTACAAAGGACAATCGCGTCAATTACATTTTCACTCATTTTGAGTTAAATATATTTATGATATAATATATAGTTATATATATGAACTGAAGGAAAAATTCTCTATTAAAAAATATGTCTATATATTATATATTATATATATATAATTTAATTTTTCCACTAGTTCATATGTATAACTATATATTATATCATAAATATATCTAAGTCAAAATGAGTGAAAATGTAATTGACGCGATTGTCCTTTGTACGGCAGAACTGTAGTATTATCTCGAAGACAGAAAAAACCTGTTTATACTATTTTTACTTTTGGAAGTCAGTACAGGCAAGATAGGCATACTTTTCTATATTCTTTTACATTGCGTTTGAATAAATCTGTCTCGTGTGTGGGGTGATCAGATCTAAATTTCAATCGAGGGAAATCTTTTAAACTAAATGTTACCAAGGGCAACAAACTCATAGGGTACTGGCTCCATAAACACAATACTGAATTCCAAAAATAAAAATAGTATAGTGAAAGAAATTGCTGAAACTGACACTGTCAATGTGGTCTGAACCAATTAGTGGCTAAAGACATACATAGTTGTATTTATTTGTTTTTTTGGTTTTTATGTCATTTAGGTAGAATAGAAATAGTGGGCCAATCGCGTATGGTATTATTATTTTATTTTGAAAATAAAAAAACATCGAACTAAGCTGAAACAGAAAAACAATTAACTCAGTAAAAGTTAATATGTCAAATGAAAACAGAATGTTTCTGAAAATTACTGCATGATAAAAATTTTTCCATTGCTTTTGCATTAAAAGGCATCCAAAATTGTACTAGAATATACTGGGTGGCCCAAATATGACTGAACGATGTAACACGAATAAAATAATATTAGTCGTTCACCAAAAAGTTCACGAAGAAGCTCCATTATGGCTGTTGCCATAACACTGTCCTATACACTGCCCCGGTGATGATTTCTGGTTAACCTTTCTGATTTTCTCTTCCTCCTCTTGTCAGCCATAACACCGCACCAAACAGTGCATCTGGAAGGATGCGATTGACGCTGATGTAATGCCCTAGGATTTTTGGGGCCCCAGAATCTGCAATTTTGCTTTTTCACATAACCTTTTAAATAATAATGAGCTTCATCGCTCATTATAAGATTGCTGACGGTATTTTCGTTGAGTTAAAATAATCCATTTTTCAGAAGAATAAACAAAATTCAATAATTTTCACACGTTGTTGTACACTGTAAGTAGCCATCCTAAATTTCAAAAAAATGCTTTATAACAGTCAAAAAAGAAAAACCAAAAAAAAATTAAAAATATAAAAGTTATAAATTTTTTTAATTATTCAGTCTTATTTGGGCCACCTTGTACAATTAGTATTTAAAAACTTTTGTGAGAACTGAACTGTGGTACTTAAAACGTTTGTTAAATAAGGAAAAAAATTATTAAACTCAAGAAGTAGGTAGTTGTTAAAAATTAAAAACGAATGATCTGCGCATACCAATCATACCATATATATTATACACAAAATGTTTATATGTGTGTGTATTAGTGTTTTTCTCTCTTTACTAGAAGAAAAAAACCACTACTAGTGTAAAAATTCTCTAAAAATTATACCATTATCTCTCTGCGCAATTATACCATTCGGCTTTTAGTTTTTAACAAACTCTATGTATTTCTCAATATGTATTTTAAAATATGATTATCTATAGTATTTTTATTTTTGGAAGTCAGTATTGTGCTTGTGGAGGCAGTACCCGGTGAGTTTTTTGCCTTGGTAATATTTAATTTAAAAGATTTCCCTCGATTGAAATTGAGATCTGATCACCCCACACACGAGACAGATTTATACAAACGAAATGTAAAAGAGTATAGAAAAGTATGCCTATCTTGCCTGTACTGACTTTAATTGTTAAATAAAGTATAAGTTATATTCTCTTTGTATGTATATATATATTCTATTTGACTCTCGCCTAAAAAAAGCTGCATTTGGACTTCAAGCACAAACGGTAATATCTATACAGATGATGCAAGTAGTGTATTATGATGTTTTCAGTAAAATTTCAGGTGGATTTTCGGAAAATCCACTTTTCAAAAGCTTTCCATTCATAAATTGTTCTCGGAGAGAAAAAAAATTAAAAGAGCGTTTTATTTTCTGATGAATGAATATGAATCACAGATAGTACATAAACATATATAATAGGGCCCATAGACGCTCAACTTGGTTGACAACCAGGTTGTTACCTAAAACCTACAGACACTCCAACCATATTGTCAACTTGAATGCTAATCTCATTTTTTCAAAAGATTTGTTAGGTAAACACCTATCGGAACCTGAAGTTTTTACTAGTGGAATTATAAATTTCAAATGAAGTTGACAATTAAGTTGACAACCTCGCCACAGACACAACAACCTGGTTGACAATCATTGCTAAAAATCAAAAATTTTTGATTTTAGTCCAACCATTTGGTCCAACTTGTTCAGGTTGAAATTTAGGTTGTCAACCTGCCCACACACAGTCAATATTGACTTCAACTTGCAATGTTGACAACCTGGTTGTCAACCAAGTTGACCATTTGAAATTAATTTGTAATTTCGTATTGACCGTATTTGTTTTCTTTCAAATAGAAGTAATATGAATGTATTGATATTCACGCACATTGAATAAAAACCTGTCAAGTTCATAATTATTAAACGTTCTGTATTGAAATTTTTTATGTGAAAAAGTTCTTTGAACTTGGCATTAATGCAGATATCATTACTTTAGCTGGCCCAACAGTTAACGAATAAGAACTTGGCCGCTTTTCACATTTATGTTTTTGGTTGGATTTCATATTCATCACAATTGTGTATAATTTTAGTTTTAGGTATATTTTTTGTAATTAAAATGTTATTTGTGATTTGTTTGATTTCAATATTATTATTTCTTTTGAAATTACATTTTGCATTTTCTTTGAATATTTGGCATGTATTTTCGGTTTTCTTTACAAGTTGCAAATCTTTTTTTTGTATTACATTATCTATATTTTCATATAAATTTTTCTCACTTGTTAAAAACACTTTATTTTTCAAATCTAATTCTAAGTTGTTTTTATTTGGGATAGGTTCTATAAAAATTCTATAAAACTTACTTTTTGAATAGTTCGGTAGAAACAATACAAAAATTATATGATCATTATATAAAATTACTGAAGTTTTAATATACATCATGTCTGTAATTGTTATATTGTATTCATCGATTTCCTTTTTTGTTAAAATATCTCTGCCTATGATTCCTAACTGGCTTAATAATAAGTTTTCTTTGACTTTCCTAACCTGTTCCCTTAATACCTGAATATCGTATTGAATTTGAAATACGTATTGGATATTTTCTATTTCTAATAGATCATTATTAACTTTATTTACCAAATATGATAGTTGATTATTAATTTGTTTTTGTTGTGTATTAATGTGTTCTGTTATATTTTCCATAGCTTCGTTAAATTTCCTATTAATTTGTACTTGATCATTTAGATTTTTAATTAAGTTATGATTATTTTCTTTATTAAGTTCTAGATTTCTCTTAATTTCTTCTTCATCGTCTGAGTCCATGACACCTGTTAAATATTTTAATCCTTTTCCTAAAATATTAACTAAACCTCTTCTACTTCTATAATGTGGCAATAAATTTTCAATTTCTTGTGATAAGGACCTAAAATTATGCATCATAGCTGGATATTGGCTTTTATGACTTAACTTATTAATATTATTCCTAATTATTTCTAAATTATCTACCCATGAGCTTAAATTTACACTATGTAATATCTTTTTGTAGCTTTCTATAACTTGGACTTCCTGATCTCGTATCATTACGTATCCTTGTCCGTCATGTAGGTTCTGTACTTCTATTTTCGGAGTCTGGTCTCCTATTGTCATCGGAATTATTAACACGATCGTCATTATTACCTGAAATAATATCAGTTTCATATTTATACTTTCGTTTTATTTGGTCTTTATAGTATTTTATCCCTTTAGCGTCTTTGTAATAGTCTTTTTCTACTGTCTTATGTCCTAACCTTTTGTATTTAGGTTGTAGTTTGAATGTTTTTGAAATTACGTTTCTTGATTTTACGTACGAGTGATTTTTGTTTATTAAGTCTACGTTTTCCCTATTTTTATTCCTTTTTTCGATGTATTTTTCTTTACGACTTTGTATTTTTCGAGCGATTTCTTCGTATTCTTCTCCTTTTATTTTTCCATTAATGAAATCTAAAGGTCTTTTACCGGTCGTAGAATGAATTGTTTTGTTATAAACTGATAAAGCTTTTAATACCAAATTATCTAAGTCCTTGTTCTGTGTATCATTATTAATTGTTTTAAGTAGTCGGATGTGTTCATTAAGGGTTGCATGAAATTTTTCAATGTCTGAATTACCTGTATGCCTTTGTGCTGTTGTGGTGTGTATTTGTATATTATTTTCTATTAAAAATTGTTTTAAAGTGTGAACTGTAAATCCTGCTTCTCCATCTATCACTATTTTTTTTGGTGTTCCCATCGTAGCTATTCTTGTTTTCATTGCCTCTAGAAAATCTACCCACGATCTACTTCTTAATTTATGCATTGTTACGTGTTTTGTAAATTTATCGATTATTGATAAATACATTGTCTGTCTATTAGCTATCCGGATGTCAATATGTAAAATTTCATTAGGTTCTTTCGGTGTTTCTGTTATTTTATATAGAGGTTTATAAGGATTTCTTTCATACTTGGCAATGTTGCAAATTTCACAGTTGTTTAAAATTTTTCTGATCTTTTCTTTCAGGTTTAAAATATAGTAAACATTTTTTATTTCTTCATATGTTTTATTAATCCCTCTGTGATTAAATTCTTCGTGAGTTTTTGTTATAATTTCCGTCGCCCTTTCTTCATCTTCGACATCTTTTAAAAATATTCCACTCTTAACTACTTTTAAAAGTTTATTGTTACTAAAATATTTCAGATATGTCTCCTGAAATTGCGCGAATAAATGATCATTGTTTGAATAAATTACAACTATACCTTTAGGTGGCATGTGTCTTTTTAATAAATCAATTATACTATTTTCATTAAATTCTTTCATTTCTATGAAAAGTCTTTTTCTACCAAACGGCCTGTATAATTTATAATTGTTAATTTTATCGTTTTTGTTTAAAATTATTTGAGTTTTAAAAATATTAACTGGAGAATAAATAATTTGTATGTGTTTAGAATTATCTTCTCTAGCACTGTGAATTGTTGCTGCAGTTGAGTCATTTTCTATTATTTCAATATTATTATTATGAACTTCAATTTTTTCTATTTTATTATTATTGTTTTCTATTCTTGAAAGCCCGTCTTTTTCTTAATTTTCCACCTTTCTAATTTACTGTTTGGTTCTTTTAGCGAACTCAACCATACAAGTGGTCTGTGATCTGTTCGAATGGTGAATTTCCTACCGTAAAGATAAGGCCTAAAATATTTTACCGCCCACACAATCCCAAGTAGTTCTTTTTCTATTACTGAATAATTTATTTCATGAGAATTAAGCGTTCTACTCGCATAGCTAATGGGATGACCTTCTTGTCATAATACAGCCCCTAATGCGTAGTTTGACGCATCCGTTGTTAAAACAAACTTTTTATTAAAATCTGGGAATTTAAGTATTGGTCTTGATGTGATCAATGTTTTCAAATTTTCAAAACTTTTGATATATTCTGGGTCTTTAATATAAATTTTCTTTCCTTTTTTCAGATAATAAGTCATAGGCTTTGCTATTTTAGAATAGTCCTTGATGAACTTCCTATAATATCCTGTGATACCTAGGAACGATTTAATTTGCTTAGTTGTCCTGAGGATTTCATATTTTAATATTGTTTCTATTTTTTTGGGGTTGGGTCTAATACCTTCTGTGGTCACTATATGGCCCAAAAATTCCGTTTCTTTTCTCAAAAACTCACTTTTGTCTAACTGAACTTTTAAGTTTACTTCTTTTAATTTTGAAAATATTTTTTTTATAGAATCGATGTGTTCTTCTAGGCTGGTAGAAAATATTATTATATCGTCTAAATATACTAGACACGTTTTTCCTAAAAATTCAGATAGGACAGAATTCATTAGCCTTTGAAAGGTGGCCGGTGCGTTTTTAAGCCCAAATGGCATACGCACGAATTCGAAATGGACTTCATTAGTAGAAAATGCAGTTTTCTTGATATCTTGTTCTTCTATTTCAACTTGATGGAAGCCTTTGGCTAAATCGAGAGTGGTAAAATACTGTGCCCTACCCAATTTATCAAAAATGTCTTCTATATTCGGTATAGGAAACTTGTCGTCTACTGTAACTTCATTAAGTTTCCTATAATCTACTACAATGCGCCATTTTTGCTTCCCTGAGGCATCTAATTTTTTGGGTACAACCCATATTGGTGCAGAATACGGCGAATTACTAGGACGTATAATACCTTGACTAAGCATTTCATTTACTTGGTTTCTGACCTCATTTTTGTGTACTTCAGGATACCTATAACTTTTGCAATAAATGGGAACTTCATCTTTTGTTTTAATTGAATGCTTTATCGCATGCGTGAAAGATAAATCAGTTCCTTCTTGGAAAAATATTGTAGAAAATTCCTTAATAATTTTAGTAATTGCCTTTTTTTCTTCGTCATACAGATGTGCTATTCTTATTTGTTCTAAAATAGGGTTATTTTTCTGCAAATCGATATTTAATAAAATTTGCTTATCTAACGAATTTACTAAATTTTCGTAATCTTCTTCAGATTTATCAAAATATATTCTTATTTCAGCATTTTTAGTTTTTAGGGTTCTGTTTTTATAATTAAGATTAACATTTAAGGGTATTAAAATATTATTACCTGTCAAACCGTCGTAATTAGTGTGAAATTTATATTCTAAGAATTCTACCATTTCACCATCTCTATTAAATTCTTTGAATAATGGGATTTCAACTTTTTTTTAAAATTTTTACAGTTTGATTGATTGCCTTAAGTTCGATTGGTTTGTTTATGGGGACTTGCCATTTAGGGTTGCAAACACCTGGGTTAACGATACTAGATGTAGCTCCTGTATCAATCAAAAATCTTAAAGAAAATTTTCATTTTGTTTTTGAGTTTCTTCAAAATTATAAGTTCTTCTGTTTATTGTCGAACTGTCAACGTCCATAGGTTGTACTGTATTTTTACTATTAACACTTTGATTTTGTTTGTTAAAATTAGAATCGTTATTGTTCCTAAAGGTCCCTGATCTTTGATAAAATTGATTGTGTCTCGTATTATTGTCATAATTTTTATCGTTATTGTATCTGTTGTAGTTTTGGCCATTATTTGAATTTTTATCATTGGTTTTATGATTTGTATTATTCTTACTATTATTGATATTATTTCCATTATTATTACCATTATTATTCCTATTTCTTCCTAAACCTACTCGTGTAAACGCGTAGCCTGTTTCATGTAAGATTTGAATGGCTTTTTCTAAATCATCAGGGTTCCTACAACACAAAATGCCTTTCATAGGATCAGGAATTTTATTAACAAAAATTCTAAGTGCTGTTTTACAATTACTTTTTATTTCTTCATTATCACCTTTTTCTATTTTTGTTTTATTATACAACCTACGTAGGATTGCCTTTATTTCGTTATAAAAATCAAAACAATTTGTTTTAAAAGTTAAAGATCTTAATTCATCATAGAGCTGATCTATACTTAATCTGTCACCGAAGTTATGGAAAAATAGTTTTTTCACTTCTTCCCAAGAGTTCACGGTATTATTGTTTTCAATAGCTTCACGAGCTTTTCCTGTTAATCTACTTTTTATTATATCATAAAATATTTCTTGACTAAGTTCATCATATTTGGCTAATAAAGGGTAAATCCTATCTACTAATTCTGTAAAACTATACAAATCATCCCTACTACCATTATAAATTGGTAAATTATTTAAATATTTAATTGGGTCAATATTTACTTGTTTTAGTGCCATCTTGTTGATTGATGTGCTGGTTCCCTGTTGATTGTTGATTCCTTGTTGATTTTCGATTTCCTGTTGATGAGTGTTGTTGATTTTCCTCTGATGTGAGTCTTCTTTCAAATCTGTGATTTGTCGGTTCTCGTCCTTCAGCTTGTGCCAATATTCTTTTATATGGTCTTTAGCTGACATAAACTTTATTGTTATTTCACACTTTAAATGACTTTTAATTTATCTATAAAAGTAACGAATTATTTCTCACTTTCACTTTCACTTTTAACATTATTTTGTTTTTAAAATATAATGATTTTTTTTTTTTTTTATTATTTTATTTTATTATATTTTTTTTTGTTGTTGTTGATTTTGGTTCGTGGAGTTGAATAATTGAAATTAACCGTGATTCAATTAAGAATTTACACTTTACTTTATTAATCACGTACTCCGAATCGATATCCTATTTCAAATAATTTTCACTTATTTGAATGTTTCCTTTTATCGGAATTTTAAAACTTTTCTTTTTTTTTGTTTTTTAAAAAAAAATTTCTATAAATAATTTTCACTTATTTATAAAAAAAAATTTTGGATATCCTTTTGAATATCACCTTTTTTTTATTTTAATTTCAATAAAACTTTATTTTAAAAAACTTCTACAAATTTTAATTTTATTCGACAACAAATGTTATGACCGGAGAAATAATTCTTAACTCGACGAGATTAAAAGATAGACTATCTAACTTAATTATTTCTAATTATTATTACAATTCTTATTCTACAATTAAACGTTTCTTAAAACGTGATTTTTATGAGAAAATAACATTTTAAAAATTTCATGAGATTTGCAAATTTTGCGTTTTTAAAATTTTGAATTTCCTGTGTGAACTTGTTGAAAGAATTTTGTTTTTCAAGCATCATGTTACAAGCGAAATGTGGGAAATAAAAATGTTGCTAAGCGTTATATTGCGAATGGTAAAGACGTAACTTATATACAAATGAATATATTATATACATACTTATACATATGAAAGTGCATTGTAGGTATATACATTATATTGTATACAAAATATAACAGTCAGAGAAAAGTAGCGTTGTGATGTGCACTTCATTTGTTTTTTATGTAAAAATAATAGAAAAAAAATAATATTTCATATTCAAAAAAAAATTTTTTTTTTTCAAAATGTATTTTTATTCAAAACGAAAATAAATTCAAAAGTATAAATCGTAATTTATTATGTTGCCATAGTAACAATGCAATCATTATTAATATTTGTTATTTAATTTACTATCACTTACTATGCTGTATTTTTAAAGAGAGGAAAGCTTTTGAAAGCTCTTAAGAAAGAAATCAGAAAACTAAATTTTTTAGTTGAAATATGCTTGCATTTGTTCTATCTGTATAGATATTACCGTCTGTGCTTCAAGCTAATGCAAAAAAAGCACAAAAATGGCTTCTTGAAGAAATGGTATAGCTAAAATTATTTCAGTTGAAGAAGCTTCATTGCGCATGTTTTACATGGTGTAGTGATCTTCTTGTGTATACATATACGAAAGAAGAAACCTGTTTATTCGAATTTACAACAACAAAAACGCATGTGTGTAAGTATCTTTTCTTCTGCGCATGCCAAAGTAGTACAATATGAAACTTCATCTCTTTTGGTTCAAGCTATATCTATACTATCTGTGTTTGAACAAATGGCAGAAGAATAGTAAAACAATTTTATACCCGTATAACCATTGCCAGTGACGTAAACAAATACAGGAGAGTATAGTAATATAGGAGTGTGTGGTTGTTATGCACAAAATATAAAATATACTACGATAACACTTTCTAATAGATGAGCATTTGACTCTCGATAAGTAGAACAGTAATAGGTGAAGTAATGAATGAATTGGGTTTCATAGTCCAACTTATAAATTTCGTAAAGATGATTCTAGCGAGGACCAAAAACCACGCATAAGAAATGACCTCACATCAACTTTCCTAACAGAAACGAGCGTAAAGCAAGTCGTAATACTAGTACCAACACTTTTCGCTTTTGCACAATGTTACAAAAAATAATGCATATCAAATCAATCCAAGTTTTGGCTTATGGCATTGTTGTTATTAGTAATGCTGCTGAGTAGGTTAAGTTGCAAATCAACAGAAAAAAATAAAATGTTCTAATGTTCTCAAAAAAGCGAGTTGATACATCTGCTAACTTTCAAATCAATGATATGAGTTTCAAACGGTGGAGAACTTTAAGTATATAGTTGGGTGCATATGATTTATAGAGTATATAAAGCTAATCCAGAATGAAATCGGCCAGTAGGCAGACCTAGTACTAGATATAAGTTGTGGTCCTTATTATGACTTTCGTCAAATGATCGAACATTGTTCAATTTCATATTTTGGTATTACAATTTTCGATTTTAAGTCGAACGGCTGTTTCTATTACTTTTTTACTGACAAAAAATGTAAAAAAAGATGGATATTTCAAAGAAAATGTAACTTTCAATGTTTTAAATGTAATAATAATACTAATTAAATGTGTTTTTATTAATTAAGTACTACATACATTGTTTGTTATTGTAATAGGAAAAATACAGGTAATAAAAAACAATTAGAAGAGCTTGTGAATATCATGAAAATTTTGAAATAAATTAATTTTTCTCACAGAATTCCAAAAATTGTTCTAAAACAAAAAAACACTTGCTTTACTAATAACATTTTTTTAAAGTCGAATTTAACAAATGTCGACTCCTAAAACTGAGTATGCATTGAAGTTCTGTACACGAATACATACTTGTAAAAATAAAATCTTCAACATATTTTGTAAAGAGTTTCAGTTTCTCAGTTTTTAAGGTCGACTTTTGTTAAATTTGACTTTAAAAAATTTTTATTAGTAAGGCCCTTTTATTACTAACAAGGAGACAGCACGACCTTGGCGAAACGGATTTTGATAATTTTTAGCATAGTGGTAGTATGTGATGAGGGTATACTACCACTGAAATACTAAGACGCAATACTCAAAAATAGCTGAAAAAAAGGACCCTAAAGTTCCTTCAGCACTATATGTACATACAGGGTGATTCAGTTTAGGTGTCCGACCCGACGACTACGAATAGGTCTCGGCATGATAAACAAAAAATTGTATGGGAGGGAGGGGGCAATCGCAACCGTTATGGAGTTAGAGGGGGGATATGATTTTTGGTACTTTTTCCTTGTTTTATCCTATAACTTTTTACAAGAGCACTCTAGGCTCATTTACCCTTTTGCAAAATTTTAGAAGACCCCTGTGTCTTTCCACCAATATCTTACATGCCGCTGTACCTGTTACCGTTATAAGGCCTCCAAATCAAAATTTTGCCATTTTTCAACTTTAGCCCTAATTTTCTAACAATTGAGAATTGGATTCGGAAAGCAAGAGATTGAGATACCTAGAGGTAGATACCTAATTGCTGGACAGATGATGATATTGACTATCTGTATTTGTCAACGTAATAACATAGTAATTAATTAATCTCACAGCTATAAAATGTATTAATAAATAAGAAAAAAAGTTTGACGTTAGCGAAGCAATGGTAATAATGCATTCTCCCTTTTGAAAAATTGCAAAAAAAAAAAAATAATAATACATTAGAGCATTTCATGAATTTGCAGAGGTAAGCTGTACTTGAAAAAGAATAAAATTAAACTATTCACATTTTTGAAAGTAAAACTAATGAAATCTTTATTTTTCAACACACTTTACCTTCAACATTGCTTCCATATCTAAAGAAAGTAGTGCATCCTTTCCAAGAGTTAAGAGCGCCAATCCAACTTTAAAAATAAATTCCATTCCTTCACTTAAAAATATATCCATAATACGACTGCTTATTTGAATATTCAAATTTGTTGTATAAAGTGTAAGAAACCAACTAGACGCGTACATAGATGTATGAAATCCCTACAAGTAAATTTTTACTTAAAAAAAAATTATCCTGGAATTATTATATACATATATGTATAGATAATAAATAACCTGCAGTTGAAAATGAATATGAAGTTCTGGTAGATGCTCGTGAACTAGATTTTCAAGTTGATACATACAAAGACCTAATTCAGCCATTGATGGCTTGAACATATCTCTCATCCTGTGTTGTTGCATAATTTGAACTAGTACAGCAAAAGCTTCTTCTTCAGGCATCTAAAGTAGAAGAAAATTGAAAATGTGCAGTTGCATATAAAAATTGCTTGCAAAATTTAATATTACATGCATCAAAAGTAGTCCAACTATAAATCCAGATCCTTGACAATATCCTACTTCACGATCATGTAATGAATACGCTTTCATAACATTAAAAAGAGCTTCTTGACCCAATCCATCTTTTTCCTTGAAAAAATCATGTTCTGGGTATGTTCTTGCAATGTCTCTTCGGATAACCTTTTCACAAGCTGAAGTTGCTTTTATATATTCTGCATATTGTTTTTTATCAATTTCAGAAGCACCGCATAAAAGCTGCCACACGATTGGCCTAGAAAAAAAAGATACATTTTTTTGTACAGTGCCTTAAATTTAAAATTGCTTAAGCTGAAATTTGACAGAAAATGTATCTTCGAAAACGTCAAATGATCGTCATTTGATGAAATTCAGCTTAAAACTTTGAATTGCTGAATTTCATCAATTGACGATCATCTGACGTTTTCGAAGATGCACAAACTTAAACTATGTATTCTTAAAAGGTATGAAAAAATTGTGGCAGTTAGAGTCTATTATATGATAGTTAACCCTCAAATCGTCCCACCTTCTTCACCACAGTGGAAATTTCAAATTACATAACTATTATAGAGCGCGTATACTCCGCAGTACCAAACCGGTCTTGTACTATTTTGGTACGACTAAACCATTTTAGTACTGCCTGTATATACCGTAAGTGCCAATAATGAAAAAAGAAAGAAAAAAATAAGTAGTATGAATATGGCGTTTCTGGCTCATGGCTCTGGCTCAGTGACGTCATGAGCTTTTGGGCTTTTTGGTTGTGGCATGTGCTGTGCTTTGGGATATTTTGGGCTTTTTGGTTGTGGCATGTGCTGTGCTTTGGGATATTTTGGGCTTTTTGGTTGTGACATGTGGTGTGCTTTGGGATATTATGGGCTTTTTGGTTGTGGCATGTGGTGTGCTTTGGGATATTTTTGGGTTTTTTTGGTTGTGCCATATGGTGTGCTTTGAGAAACTTTGAGCTTTTTGGTTTCGGTGTGTGGTAGCTTAATATTGTTTATGATGTCATTGTTTTTTAAGTTAACTTTTTAGGATTATTCATATGTGCTGAGCATGTTGAGAGATGTTTGTTCAAGTTTCATATTGTTTATGCTGTGTTATTGTTTTTATTTAACAAAAAAAAAAAAAAAAAAAAAAATACTTACTGTATTGTCAGAACCCGGATTTGAACCGGGGACCTTTAGAGTTTCAGTGTAACGCTCTCCCCACTGAGCTATTCTGACGATTGATTTTACGTGTACTATTTGATGTTTTAATGTTTTACTTTCGGATTTCATCAAGTTGTGAAATTATTTTTATATGTATGTTTGTGTGTGTGTGTGTGTGTGTGTATAAATTTTTTCAGCACTTGCGCGGGGGGTTAAGATTTTTTTATCAGTGAGGGTTAAAATTATGGGCGTTATCATTGAAAAAGCAATGGAAAATTTTTGGTACAGTTCTGATTCACGTGTGCTTAATCAATGCTAAGCATGTTGAGACATGTTTGTCTTAAGTTTTAAATTGTTTATGATGTCATTGTTTTTTAAGTTAACTTTTTAGGATTATTCATGTGTGCTGAGCATGTTGAGACATGTTTGTTCAAGTTTCATATTGTTTATGCTGTGTTATTGTTTTTATTTAACAAAAAAAAAAAAAAAAAAAAATACTTACTGTATTGTCAGAACCCGGATTTGAACCGGGGACCTTTAGAGTTTCAGTGTAACGCTCTCCCCACTGAGCTATTCTGACGATTGATTTTACGTGTACTATTTGATGTTTTAATGTTTTACTTTCGGATTTCATCAAGTTGTGAAATTATTTTTATGTGTGTGTGTGTGTGTGTGTGTGTGTGTGTGTGTGTGTGTGTGTGTGTGTGTGTGTGTGTGTGTGTGTGTGTGTGTGTGTGTGTGTGTGTGTGTGTGTGTGTGTGTGTGTGTGTGTGTGTGTGTGTGTGTGTGTGTGTGTGTGTGTGTGTGTATAAATTTTTTCAGCACTTGTAAGCAGTAGAAAAAGAGAGTGTTTAAATTTTGTCAGCACTTGTAAGCAGTTGAAAAAGGGTGGGGATAAGATTTTTGCCTATAAATTGAGACAATTTCTTCAAGCGGCACCAGTTTATCGTGAAATTTCAAAGTGATTATTTGATTTTATTTTAAAGTTTTAAAAAGGATATTAAAATTTATTCAGTTTCAAAGTGTTTAATTAATTTTCTTTTAAATTTGAAGTTGTGTTTAAGGATCTTAAAAAAGGATATTAAATCTTATTCAGTTTCAAAGTGTTTAATTAATTTTCTGTTAAATTTGAAGTTGTGTTTAAGGATCTTGAAAAAGGATATTAAAATTTATTCAGTTTCAAAGTGTTTAATTAATTTTCTTTTAAATTTGAAGCTTTTTTTAAGGATCTTAAAAAAGGATATTAAATCTTATTCAGTTTCAAAGTGTTTAATTAATTTTCTGTTAAATTTGAAGTTGTGTTTGAAAATCTTAAAAAAGGATATTAAATCTTATTCAGTTTCAAATTGTTTATTAAAATAAAGAAATTAATTTACATAGACTACAAAATGAAGAGTTTTATATGTGAAATTTGTGGAAATGGATTTGCATTTAAAAATTCGTTGAAAAGACATGTCCAGTCAGCTCATGGTAACCACGAAATTTGTAGTCTATGTAAATTAATTTCTTTATTTTAATAAACAATTTGAAACTGAATAAGATTTAATATCCTTTTTTAAGATTTTCAAACACAACTTCAAATTTAACAGAAAATTAATTAAACACTTTGAAACTGAATAAGATTTAATATCCTTTTTTAAGATCCTTAAAAAAACATAATGAATGTAATTTGCGGTATCAAGTCCCAAAGTTTTTCCCAATTTTCTTTCATAATTTTTCTGGTTATGACTGTCACTTATTTGTTAATGAACTAGCAAATATTGATGGTGATATAAATTTGATACCATTAAATAAAGAATTGTATGTATCACTTTCAAAACGAATTTTCGTTAATGAAACTGATACAATTGAACTTAGATTTTTAGATTCTGTAAGATTTATGCAGTCTAGTCTAGATTCATTAGTAGGAAATTTATCTCCGAAAGATTTGAAAACAGTTAAATCTTTATATCCAGAAGAAGAAAATTTCAAATTATTAACACGTAAAGGAGTATTTCCATACGAATACATTAATTCTTTTGAACGTCTAGATGAAACGTGTTTACCTTCACAGAAACATTTCGATAGCAAATTAACAAATAGTAAATGTTCTGATAAAGATTACATTCATGCTAAGAAAGTTTGGGAAAAATTTGATTGTAAAAACATTTGGGATTATTTAGAGTTATATTTAAAAACAGATGTATTGCTTTTAACAGATGTATTCGAAAATTTTAGAAAAGTTTGTAGAAATATTTATACTCTGGATCCCTGTCAGTATTATACAACTCCGGGGTTATCATGGGACGCGATGTTAAAATATACTGAAATAAATCTTGAACTATTCACCGACATAAATATGTATAATTTTATTAAAAAAGGTATCCGTGGTGGAATTACTCAATGTTCGCATAGACATTCTACAGCGAATAACAAGTATATGAGTAATTTCGATGAAAATAAACCATCTTCATATTTAATGTATGTTGATGCAAATAATTTATACGGTTGGGCTATGTCACAACCTTTACCATATTCTGATTTTCAATGGGTAGAAAACGTTGAAGATATAAATATTCTTAATATTACAGATAACTCAGATACGGGTTATATTTTAGAAGTAGATTTAGAGTATCCTGAATCTCTTCATGATTTACATAATGATTTACCGTTTTGTGCACAAAATAAAAAAAGTCCGGGGTCAAAATTCAACAAATTAATTACAGATTTGACAGTAAAAAGAAATTATATAATTCACTATAGAAATCTTCAGCAATGTTTAAAACACGGTTTGAAATTAGTGAAAATTCACAGAGCGCTACAGTTTAAACAATCATGTTGGTTGAAAAAATATATTGATTTAAATACATATTATCGTACTATTGCAAAAAATACTTTTGAAAAGAACTTTTTCAAGTTGTTGAATAATGCTGTGTACGGTAAAACGATGGAAAATGTTGACAAACGAAAAGATGTCAAAATCGTTACTGACTGGGAAAGTAGTGGTAAACATTTAGGTGCTAGGGCTTTAATAGCTAAACCGAATTTCCACAGCTTAGCTCAGTTTACAGAAAATATGACAGCTATACAACTTGAGAGAGTTCGAACATACTATAACAAACCAATTTATCTTGGTTTCGTTGTATTAGAATTATCAAAGTGGAAGATGTACGACTTTCACTATGATTATATAAAACCCAAGTATGATGAAAAAGTACTTCTTGCTTACATGGATACAGATTCTTTTATATATTCAATAGAAACTGAAGATTTCTATAGTGACATTATAAATGATATTGACACTAAATTTGATACTTCCGAATACTTACCTGATAACCCTTATAATATTCCGCTTAAAAATAAAAAAGTATTAGGTTTAATGAAAGATGAGAACAATGGTCGGATAATGAAAGAGTTTATAGGTTTAAAATCAAAAATGTATTCAATAGATGTAGAAGATTGTAAATTAATAAAAAAAGCTAAAGGTGTTAAAAAAACAGCTGTAGATAATTTAAGTTTAGATAATTATAGAGATTGTTTATATAAGAAACAATTATTTTATGGTAATATGTTAGTATTTAGGTCATACATTCATAAGATATATACTCAAAATGTAAATAAAGTAGCTTTAAGTTATATAGATGATAAGAGATGTGTTAGAGAAGATGGTGTTAGTACATACGCATGGGGTCATTTTAGAATAAGTTTAGAATAAGAAAACTGAAAAATAGATACGTATATTATATAAGAAAACTGAAAAATAAATACATATTTATAAAATAATAAAACTGAAAAATAACTACATATATATAAAATAAAATAAAAAACATTCATTTAAAAAAAATTGGTTTTATTTATCTAAAAAAAGTTTTACCACTTTTTAATTCAATTTTACATCAAGATAATTTCTTAGAAGACATACATTTTCTAAAGCACAGTATCCTTCATGGATATTACAACGCAGAACATGCGGATAGTTTTGAAGCAATGTTGCAAATTTCGGACATTCTTCTTCTTCTTCTAAATCGTATACTTCAATCTTATTCTCAAGTATATTATTAATCCATTTTTGTTTTTCATGACCTTTCACACATACTTTAGAATTTCTCAGATTTGTTCGAAGAAATTTTTTAACACTTTGAAAAGATATTGATCCTTCATTCCAAGTTAAACCATGATGATTTTTATGTAACCAATTCACTTGTTTCTTCTCTTTTGTTGTTAAACGCGAAAAATCAAACGGTGGCTTTATAATAAACACTTGAAATTCACGCGCATTGAAAGAAATAGCAAGTTCTTTAACAATAAACTTATTATTATAGTCTTTGAAACCTTGAACATCGATAATAATTTTATCAAACATTTTATGATATATGTGTATTCTCTCTCACAAGTTCTTTGAAATACTAAATAAATTTCTATATTATGCTCTCATTTATATCAGTTTTCTAACTTCTCCATTCAGTGGATTGTACTCAATTATTCGATCATGTAGTAGTAAACAAAATCCTGAAGTATTGTTAGGAATATTGACGTTGCTTGCTAACTCAAACTCTATTCTAATATCAACAGGTCCTGTTTTTATTGTTTCATTTTGATGAGCACAATCAATAACAACAATTGGTGCTATACTCTTGAAACTATCCCATTTTAATAACGGTTGACAATTCCTTCCATAATAAGTTTCTTGAAATTTTGTATACATATCATATAACAACGCATATCGATTACGTTCAAAAAGTATATTTAAATTATCATATGGATACGTCTCAGAGTTTAAATGAGCTTTAACGTTAGCTAATTTACAGTGATCAAATTTACTAGCATCAGCTTCTTTTTGGTTTTGTCGATTGGTTTGTAATGCAAATATCAAAAAACGAGGTTTTTCTAGTTGTGTAGATGTTTTGATAGTCCATATGATGTGATTTGTATTTGGAATATTCGGATATTCATATAAATCCCAGCTCCTGAAACTAATACGAATTGGCTTCGCATTTCGAGTGATTTTAAGAAGTTTAAGTCTTTCTTTATCGTCTACATTTATATGAGGTACTTTCCATAAGACTTTTGTGAATGTAATTTTATAGTCTGTAACTGCAACTGGTACTTGAACCGCATTTGCATCATTTCTTGCTCTAATTAAAATCAGATCATGTCTTACATTAACAACTATTTTTTTATAGTCTTCAGCAAATCCTAATAGCATTTTTAGAGGTATACAAAAATTGAAATGTCCTGATGTAGGCAATATAGTACTATTTCCTGTCCATCCTGCATTATACAGCGTTGTACTTTCACTTTCGCTTAATGAAATGTAATTTTTTAAAACACTGCTGATTCCTACATTTCGACAACGATCGATTTCTACACCGTTCAATTCATATCGTATTTCATCAAATAAGAAGGCCCCAGAATTATTATTTAATTTATAATCAGGTATTACAGTACCATCGCTTTTAGTTAGAGTTCCTTCAATATATATAAAACTTTCACTTGGTAGTAAGTATAAATCTTGGTTTTGAATAGAAATTCGTATTTCATCACTATTGTTATACGATTCTACAAATGGTGAATATGTATGATATTCTTTTTTAGTAATACTTTCATCAAAGTGAGGTTCTTCTAAAATATCCAGTATATCATTCATGTTTGCTTTTCAAAACAAACCCCAATGACTTTAAAAATTTTTTATTTTCAAATGTTAATGATGGTCTCGTTGAAGTGCACTCTCTTTGTGTTGTTGTTTGTTCAATAGGTAATGGTATACTAATGATATTATCACTTTTGAATGAGTTTTTATTATTATTATGTTTGTTGAATATCAACATATTTAGTTCTTATCCACTTGACACTTACATAAGAAATAATAGCTTTAGTTATCAGACTACTTGTTTTATACTTTACGTCTTGTTCTATTATTGTGGTTTCAAGTGTAATCTAACTGTAATTATTTCGCCTCTGAAATTAATCAAATCTCCATCTTGATCTACAATTTTTATTTCAACAGAACTAATTCGTTTCACATTTACGGGTAAATATATAACATTCTTAGGAACTTCTGTTATTTTATACCCTGGTCCTACATCAGGAGAAAATTCATGAAGAGTGTGAACTGGAATATTATTTATATATGATCCTACTATTAGATTACATTCAATTCGTATAGCGTTAACTTTAGTTATATTCACAGGTAAATCAGACACATGCGTCGTATTTGACCCCAATTCTTTTTTACTGAAACCTAACAGTTGACCAATAGTTCTTTCTCTGTTAAAGTAGACGTTATGTGAACTTTTAATTTCTGTTTTGAGTGTGTTGTTGTTCGCTTGTATTTTGATTGTAGGCTTAGTTTTCGTTTTCTCGAGCTCTTTTTGAATGAAATTCGCGATGTCATCAACTTCATAAGATCCCACAGGTATTTGAATAGTTTCATTACCTATATGAAATAAGTTATTGCTACTATCCACATTAGGTATTGAATTATAGGTATGAAAATCAACAAGACCACAAAGATAGTCAGATAATAAATCAATGGGCGGGAAGTATTCAGTTGTTAATATAGATGTATTCCCACTTAAAGTTAATGTTACTGACATGTTGAAGGTTTTAAATGAAATGAATAATAGTTCCATGTTTACACATTTATTTATACTAATTCACATCAATAAAATTATACAGAAACTTTAAACATAAATGTCCACATTTAAATGAATTGAAATTTTGATATCTATTATAATTATATTCTATATTATTTCCTAAATATCTTACAATTTCTAGAGGTGGTTGCAGATTACCATAACTATCAAAGTATTCAACACGATTTTCGTTCTTCTGATATGCTACCCAATGTGTACCAGGTCCACTTGAATTATCTAAATTTACTATACCACACTCATTTTTATAAGGTTTTGGTGGTAGTTTATCTTTCATGAATACAGCTCTAAAGTGCGGTATACTTTTACCATATCTCATTAAATCGATTTCACTGAGAGGTTTATTGGGTAGCTTACTTAAAAGTTTTTTGGATTTGGATTTAAAAAAAGACCAAGACCTTTCCTGTATGGTTTAAGTTGTAATCCTTTCCCCATTGCTACTGCCTCCATAGTTTTATTATGTCGTTGGTTTTCAGCTAGTTGTTCTCTAGCTTGTTTTGCATCATTGATTGCCTTTGCTATTGTCGCTGCACCACCAGATAATGCTCCTGCTGCTGAGAGTCCCGCAAAAAGTGGAACTAAAAATGGTAAAATACCGCCTGTTTTTGGAACAGGTATGATTCGAGGTAGTTCAATTGATGACTTTTTTCCCTTTATGGTGTTCTTGGCTGCAGTTAATGTTATTCTAATGGCATTGTTCATTTCTTCTGGTTTTTGTGCTTTTAATATTTCACGGGCACTTTGTATAGCTTTTCGGAACATTTTACGCGTTTTTGCTTTATTCTTCTTCTTATTTGTTGATTTCTTCTTCTTGATTCCCATACCTAATTTCACTTTAGCTTTCATTGCGTTTGTAACAAACCAAGAGTTTATACGTTCACTTATACTTGAATCTTTTGTCTTTACTCTTTCCCAAGCTTTTCCTGCTAATATTCTGTCAGCTGTATGACGTTGATTTTTGTCTTTATGTTTAGAATAAAATATATCGTGTTGTTTGCAAGCTTGATCTAATTGATTGATTCCTTGATCACCTCTTGCAAGACGTTGTTGAAGTTTTGTACCAGGTCCACAATATTGATAACCAGAAAGATGAAGCTCTACTGGTAACTTATTAATTAATGTATTCACTAAACCTTTACTTTTGCGAGTTTGAGTTCGACTAAATGTTTTTCGATTATATTTAATCATTTTATATGTTTTCTCATACAAAAAGATGAATAGAATGATGTTGAAAACCTATATATTAGGTATTTATAGTTTTTTTCTTCAGTTCTTATCAATATGCGTTTCATTAAACAACGTGATACATTAAATGTGAAAAATATAGATTTTGTAACAAATACTTCAAATAAAATTAAACATAGTAAACTATTACCTAACAATGTACGTGCCATTATTGTGGGTCCATCGAGTTGTGGAAAAACAAATGTAATGATGAGTTTACTTGAACATCCGAATGGTCTTAAATTTGAAAATATTTACATATACTCAAAATCTTTGTATCAACCAAAATATGAGTATCTTAAAAAACTGATTTCACCAATTAAAGGGTTAGGATACAACACATTTTCTGAGAATACTGAAATAATGTCACCAGAACAGGCTAAACAAAACTCTATTTTCATATTTGATGATGTTGCCTGCGAAAAACAAAATAATATACGTTCATATTTTTGTATGGGACGTCATAAGGATATTGATAGCTTTTACTTATGTCAGACTTATACACATATTCCAAAACACTTGATACGTGATAACTCAAACTTTATTGTAATTTTTAAACAAGATGAAATGAATTTAAAGCATATTTTTAATGATCATGTAAACACTGACATGTCATATGACAAATTTCGAGATATGTGTTCAAAATGTTGGAAAGATAATTACGGATTTTTAGTAATAAACAAAGATAGTTTATTAGATTGTGGACGATACAGAAAAGGATTTGATACTTTTGTATTATTATAAATAGATACGTATGTAAGAGTTGTATATCATTAATATTTCATCTACCGAGCTGTTTAAGCTGTTTAAGACCTGTTTAAGCTGTTATTGGACCTGTTTAAGCTGTTTTAGAGCTGTTTAAAGACCTGTTTAAGCTGTTTTAGAGCTGTTTTCGGACCTGTTTAAGCTGTTTTAGAGCTGTTTAAAGACCTGTTTGAGCTGTTTTTGGACCTGTTTAAGCTGTTTTAGAGCTTTTTACAGACCTGTTTAAGCTGTTTTAGAGCTGTTTTTGGACCTGTTTAAACTGTTTTAGAGCTGTTTAAAGACCTGTTTAAGCTGTTTCATAGCTGTTTCAGAGCTGTTTGAATACCTGTTTTTAAGCTGTTTTTCAAAGCATTATCATGGAAAACGAGATAATTAAGAATATTATAAAAACAAGAAATGTTATTCGTAAAAAATATCAAGCTTTAAAAACTGGTAAAGCAGAAGAAGAAATACAATTGGAAAGTGTTTTTAAACCAATAACTCAACCTTTGAAGAAAATAGTAGATAAAACTTATTATCCGGATATTAAATCTGAAGTAAAAGAAGAAGAATGTGAGACTCCATTTAAGTCTAAACGTTTGAAAACTGAATTCTCAAGTACACCACATGAATATTTCAATAAGTTAGAAGAGAATTTTGAAACACCTCAAACAATTAAACAACCTGATTTTTTTTTGAAATCATTCGATGAAAGTTTTGATGAATCGCAACAACTACAACAACCAGCATTTTCAAACTCACCAAATCGATTTTTGAAAGAAATGAAATTAAAAGAAGATGATATTGATTATAAATACGGACCACATTTAGATCATGATAGAAATATTTGGAAAATAGGAAACTCTTCTTTTGATATTAACGATAAAACTATTGTTATTGATGGAAATTTTTATTCTCTAACACCTGGTTTGATACAATTATTGTTTCTAAAACATCCTAATAAAACGGTATGCACTAACGATGACTTCAAAAATTATAAAAAAATCATAATACAAACAAGTGCAAATAAACGAGATTATGAGGACGGAGGACAAATATCTGGAAACAGAAGTACGAAGTATAGACTAATTAAGGGATTATTCAAATCTCATTCTGGTTCTGGATTAATGCATTTACTAAAAGAAAAATCTAATTATGTATACTGGGATGATCCAAATGAATTAGTGAATAGATTGAAATTACTATTAGCATCTACACATGCAGGTCATAATAATCACAACAATGAGATAGTTTCAATAATTGAGGAGTTCAGAGAAGCAGACATTATCGTATAAATTTATATTCTACAACGTGAAATTTATTATTTACATTATGAGCGTTGACAAGTTTGGACGTTTCTCTATTCGGAGACATCACCATGCTACAATTTCATCTGAACGTGGGCCTCCTGGTCCTGTAGGTTTGCCAGGAATAGGTTTTATTTTAACAAATGAAGGAAACTTTAATATAAATTCAAAACGAATGGAAAATCTTGAAAATCCTTTAAATGATAATGATGCAGTGACAAAAAAGTATGTTGATAATGAAATCAATGCTTTACACGAAAATCTTATAAAAATAGAAACATTTCGTCAGGATCTTGCAAAGAATCAGGACATGTTAAAAAGTCACAGTGAAAAACTATATAGTTTAAATTATAATATTGAAAATATTCAACAATTTTTATTTGATGAAATAAAGAAAAAACATAAACCTGAAGAATCGATTTTCCCATTAGAAAGTGTACCAGAATAAATATGCAAAAACAACAACTTGTAGAAGAACTTCATAAACCTGCTAGAAAAAATTTTAAACGGTGACATGTTATAGTAAAAGGAATTAATGATTTGTGGCAAGCTGATTTAGTTGAAATGGGAAATTACTCTTCATTTAACAAAAATTATAAATATTTATTAACTGTAATTGATACTTTCTCAAAATACGCTTGGGTACACCCTGTTAAAACAAAAAATGCTAAAGATGTTACTGAAGCAATGAATAATATATTTAACATAACACAAACATCACCAAAAAATTTACAAACAGATTTGGGGAAAGAATTTTATAACACACAATTTAATCAACTTATCAAGAAACATAATGTTAATCATTATTCAACATATAGCACATTGAAAGCATCAATTGTTGAACGTTTCAACAGAACATTAAAAGAGATGATGTGGAAAGAATTCAGTATGAATGGATCATATAAATGGATTGATAACGTAAAAGCGTTAGTTACCAAATACAATAACACTGTTCATCGAACAATAAAAATGCGTCCCAAAGATGTTAATAAAAACAATGAAAAATTTTTATTAAAGAAAGTATACAATAACTTAAAAGTTTTTCATAAACCAAAATACAAAGTTGGAGACAAAGTACGAATAAGCAAATATAAACATATTTTTGAGAAGGGATATACACCCAACTGGACCACCGAAATTTTCACGATAAAAAAAGTTCAAAACACGAATCCAATAACATATCTTTTAGAAGACTACGAAGGACAACCAATTAAAGGTGGCTTTTACGAAAAAGAAATAATTAAAACCAAACACCCAGATCTTTATTTAGTGGAAAAAATTTTAAGAAAAAAACGAAGCAAAGTTTTTGTGAAATGGCTAGGATTTTCTAATCAGCATAATTCGTGGATAGAGGAGAAAGAGTTATTAAAAAAAAATAAAAAACCTTAAACTGTTTATATTCTAATGATATTTTATTTTTATTCCATTAAATTTTATTATAAATTATTGAAAATAAATTGGTATTACATAAAAAACATTTCAAGCTGTGTTTTTCAATAAAATCTTTTATTACAAAATTACTATTTGCTTCAAAATTCCCTGAAACTCTACATACATTTACAGGCATGTATTTATGGTTTTTACAATTAAAACAAAATTTAATATTTGTATTGTTTTCAAAAAATTTATTAAAATATTGAAAACTTATTTTATATGAGATACTGTTGTAACCTTCTTCTTCATCTAAAAACTCCATGTTGAAATTGTTGATGTTGCTATTGAAATCTTCTTGTTCATCTAAAAACTCCATGTTGGAATTGTCGATGTTGCTGTTGCAATCTTCTTGATCATCCAGAAACTCCATGTTGTTATCTTCTTGTTCGTCTAGAAACTCCATGTCGTGAGTTTCAAAAATTTCTTTTAGAAATTCCAAAATTTCTCGTGTTTCACTTATAGTTTCCATTTTAAAATAATAAAACCGACTAAGAAAGAATCACTTGCTTGACTAACAGGAGGTAAAAACGTCTTGAAATTAATGAAGCATAAAAGTGATTCACATGTGTTTTATATACCTAATCTCGAATGTATTTTAAAAGCTTAATAGTCGATAATTCTAATATTAGTCACATAATCCAAAAGCAAAAATACTTTGTTAGAAATTTTTTTCTTCTAAACTTAAAAACAATAACGCAGCTGGCAGCATAATCCGTTTAAAAAACAAAAGACTTCATTGTTTCATTGTTTTAAACAAGAACAAACATGTCTCAACATGAAAACTGATAAAGTAGCAACTATATAAAACATATACACTCAACATAAGTATATTATCATGTTATGAATATCATGAATTTGAAACAGATTGAATTCAAGGCAATGATGAAATATAACTACAGAACCGATTACGAGTATATTGGTGCACGAAAATCGAAAATGTTAAACAAATAAATAATCATTAATAAAAGTCAATTCATTCTCAAAATAATTAACAGTTAACCAACATTATTCAAAGTATAAAGATGGATTTTGAAGGCGAGTTTTACACAGATTATTTAACAGACGAAGATAGGAGAACTCTTGTATACTATCGAAAATATACACAACAATATGAAAACATGGAAAAAATCACATCAACTCATGGATCTCATTACGTTGATTGTTGTTGGGCTAAAGATGATTCAACTACAGGACCAGATACATGTATTTGTAGTTATAGACAAAATCAAGTTATCAAATTTAAAAATGAATTTGAAAAATTATTGAAATTTTACGAGAAATTGATTGGGTACTTAGAAAATGGAAATCTGGATATAATAGATAATATTTCATTATTTTTAAATGAATTTGATACATTTTTTGGTGCAGAATCATATGGAGAAGTGGTTTTCAACAAAAAAGAAATTGAAAATGTTCGAGAATATCTAAACAACAGCAAAAGTGAAGAATTTACATCTAGCGGTCATTATCTTGCATGTTCTAATCCTGAAGACAATGAAAATATTTGTGAATGTGATTTAATAGAAGAAAAACAAAGAGAAAAAACAGATACAGCTAAAGAAGCTATTAGACTTATAAAGATATTTCTTGGGAGAATATATTATAATTATTTTGCTGATTATTAGTTAATAAATAAAAACACTTGATATTCATTTAAAAAAATTGTTTTTTATTGATTTTATATTATGTTATTATAAAAACCAGGTAAACTTATATCAAATTGTTGTGAAAATTCATCAAAATTTATATTAGCTTCCGTTTCTGTTGAATATTGTTGATCTGGTTCTGACTGTACAGGTTGTTGCTCATTCTCTGTTATTTTCGGTTGTTCTTGTTGTTGTTCTTGAAATTCATTAGATATCGGAAATTCGGTAAAGTCTAAACTGTAAGCTTTGCCTACTTGTCCATAGTTGATTAAGTGATATTTCCCCTTGTTTAATGCTGTTAACACATTATCTGATAATTTATTGTATTTTTCTGGTAAATTCAATCGTTGACTTCCTTCTAATTCAAGCGAAACTCGATCACCAAATTTTGTGTTAACTTTTTCTGCACTGATGATTTTATATGGATGATTTTTCACCATATTTCCCAAGTTTAAGTATATATTGTATCGAAATGATTTTAACTCCTCCAGCTCAGAAGCAAATACTTTGTTTGGTAGTTCATCTCTTACAAAATTATCTTCTTGTTTCCGTTTAACTACTTTTGTTGTCTTCTTTGAACCAACTTTTTCAGGTTTCTGTACTTCACTCATTTTACAAACTTTAAGATAAAATTTAATAATAATCACTTTGAAATTTCACGATGGACTGATGCCGTTTGAAAAAATTGTCTCAATTTATAGGCAAAAATCTTATCCCCACCCTTTTTCAACTGCTTACAAGTGCTGACAAAATTTAAACACTCTCTTTTTCTACTGCTTACAAGTGCTGAAAAAATTTATACACACACACACACACACACACACACACACACACACACACACACACACACACACACACACACACACACACAAACATACATATAAAAATAATTTCACAACTTGATGAAATCCGAAAGTAAAACATTAAAACATCAAATAGTACACGTAAAATCAATCGTCAGAATAGCTCAGTGGGGAGAGCGTTACACTGAAACTCTAAAGGTCCCCGGTTCAAATCCGGGTTCTGACAATACAGTAAGTATTTTTTTTTTTTTTTTTTTTTTTTTTTTTTTTTTTTTTTTTTTTTTTTTTGTTAAATAAAAACAATAACACAGCATACACAATATGAAACTTCAACAAACATCTCTCAACATGCTCAGCACATATGAATAATCCTAAAAAGTTAACTTAAAAAACAATGACATCATAAACAATATTAAGCTACCACACACCGAAACCAAAAAGCTCAAAGTTTCTCAAAGCACACCATATGGCACAACCAAAAAAACCCAAAAATATCCCAAAGCACATCACATGCCATAACCAAAAAGCCCATAATATCCCAAAGCACACCACATGCCACAACCAAAAAAACCCAAAATATCCCAAAGCACAGCACATGTCACAACCAAAAAGCCCAAAAGCTCATGACGTCACTGAGCCAGGAGCCAGCTCCATGGTCCAGAACATACACATTCATACTACTAAAATACTTGTCAAACTCAAATATTTCATTCATTGTTAATTGATTTAATAATTTCTATTTGTGTATAGAGTTAATTATCAATAATTTTTTTTTTGTGCAAAATTAATTGGAAATGAAAAAAGAAAGGAGGACCAAATTAGTTGGTTCGCACCAAAATGGTCGGCCTAAAATAGTTCGGTACCATGCGTATATACCGAGACCAAAACAGTACTAGTACCGGTTTGGTACTACGGAGTATACGCGCTCATAGTCTACAAAAATGCAAACCTAAAATGATGAGGAATTCCTCTTCTAACTAATTCACGAACACATGGAGTTTTCTTTTTTAAACTTCCTTCCCAATCATTCAAAATTGTTGCCCAAGTGGTCCATACATCTTCTTCTCCCAAAGAATTGCCTGTATAAATAAAATAAATTAGAAATAATAGATATTTTCTACAAAAAAAAAAAATGTATACTAAAACAAATTTCAGTGGCAGTGCATAAGTGAATATGAATTGAAATAAACTAGAACTCTACCACTTGAAAAATTATTACTTATTTGGCTTGTATCCGAATTTTTCCTGCTATGATTGGAATGTAATGAATTTAAACTTTTTGCATCACTTTCAATCAATTTATTTGCTGCTTCTAATTTAGCTAATAAATCTAATTCAGAAGACGGAATAATAGCTGAACAATCATCCATTACTTTATTGTTGGTGGTTTTTGAATCAGATGGTTGAAGTGTCATTTCGAGATATTTATAATAATACTAAAAGTAACCTGAAAAAATTTGTTTTAAGTAAATTATATACATATATAAGTATCATAAGTATGTAAGTATCATACAAATGTCCTTAAATTATGATAAGATTTTTAACACGTAATAAATTGCCTATAAAAAGGATTACTTTGATAGAGTAAATAATATAAAACAACTTTATACCAATTATTACATAATTATATTTAACATAATTAAACTGTTCCCTAAAGTATCAACAACTTTTGTGCATCATAAACCATAATATATATATAGCTTACAAGAAGATAAGCTAACTAAACTACTGGGTTCATACCCTATTTATAAGGATTCTAATCCTTTTTTTAGTCTTCAAAAATTTATCAAAAAATATTTTTTTAATAAAGTTAATTACAAGACTATAATCACTGTCTTATCCATTTCATGATTAGGAAGATGGATATCTCTTGAAATTAATCTCTTGGCTTTTATCCCTCATAAGAAATTTAAATAATCTAATATCAAAAGAATCGCTTCCAGGTCGCAGCCCTCACGAGGCGGAGTGTTGAGCGTTATTGGCAGGTTGGAAAGGAGTCCAATAACGGGCCCAATGCACAAAATTCCACGTGACTTCTCAATCTTTCCAAGAAGTTGCGTGCGACCTCAGTGACAGGTTAACAAAGCAAACATGATGAAAACGAAGAGATTGAAATCTACAGGAGGTAACTCTAAATCCTCTCGTCGCTTCGGCGGCGTCTGCCATATCGGATCTACAGGTGGCAATATCATGTTTTGTTCAGGAGGAGTTTTGACGGATCAGGAAAAGATCGGAAGTCCTTTGGAGAGTACGACTAATTCTGATCTGAGAGATAATAAAGCTGGTAGAAGACATGGTGAAAAAAAGCTCACTGCGCAGGACCCGGGACTGCACACCAAATCTTTGCGTATCTGTGCTCTTAACGACGGTAAAGCTGATGACAAGATCGATGGCTTTAACCTAGTATCAATGACAATGTAGTTCTATAACAGACTTATTATTTCAATAAATTGAAATTGCAACAGCCAGGTGGTCTCCAATCTACAGTACAGCCAAATAAGATTGGCGAAAAGTTGCGCAGGTGGGAGAAATTTTAAAAATATTAAAAATATCCTTTAATTTCCCCTTTTTTGAAGAAAACTGCAAAAGAAAATAAAGATTAAATCTTCCACTCAGTAAGTATAATGACTAGCGATCATCTATCGCACACAAGGAATGACGAATGCCATACTGCTATTGAAGAAAAATTGAAATAAAAAAAGTAAAGAAAATACAGGATAACAAATAACAATTACAATATGAGTGATCAGTGATGATAAGTCTCCTTTTAAAATAGGAAATTATTATGAATAAGAAAATGAAAATATATGTATATAATAAATTCCTACTAAAGTAACAAAATGCGAATTTCTCTTTCCAAGAAGGATTTTTGTAAAATGTGGTGCTTACATCACAGTGAAATTTAAGTGGAAAGGGTACGCAGATCCTACTGCGCATGCTTCCCCTTCGCCAATCTTATTTGGCTGTACTGTAAAAGCTATTTCTTATTTTTAGGAATTTTTTCTTAATTTTTTATTTTTTAAAAATATATTTGGCCCTATTCCGAGAGTCGTTTCGATCGACAATCGACTATCGACTTCTCAGTCGAGGCGAAAAAAAATTCGTATTCTGTAAACAGATCGCCTCGACTTTAAAATGTTACCATATCAAACACGATTTAGTGTCGATTTAAACTGTCAAAAGTTGTCAAAATGAAATATTTTTGAAAAAATTAAGGTAGTTGTTCATTGTTTTAATTTAATTTTTTTAAAAAAATGAGTTTTTTAAAATTTTAAAAATGGAATTTTTTATTGAATATGAAGAAGAAAGAGTTGAAAGAATTAGAAACGAAATTCTTCATTTATTTGAAACTTTCACCCTGTAAATTAATACAAATATATAACTAGAATATAAAAAATTTGTTTATATATTCTTACATTTTAATACCTGCGAAACAACACAACACAACAAAACAAAAATGTCATCTAAACTGATGAGGCGATTGTCAAAACCTACTCGACTCATATAAGTCGATATATCGACTCAAATCGACTCTCGTGATACCAAAAATTTATACTGAGTCGACAAAGAGTCGATTGTCGATTGAAACGACTCTCGGAATAGGGGCAATTATCTTTTCTATTTTCCATACAATACACAAAAAATGTTAACAGAAATTTGAAAAATTTTAACTCAGTACAACCAGAATAACACAATCATTCTCATGGTTCTCATTACAATATAAATAAGCTTAAAGGTTAAAAAAACTTTTATAACATATACTTTTTAAAAATTGATTATAAAGCCTCTGTAACTACGATGATATTCAAGTAAAGAGTTGTTCGAGGACGTTTCGGAAGTTTCTCAGTAACTTTCTCCGTTCTTTAAATTCATATTTTTCGAATATTCCATCATATTTAATTATTTTCAAGAAAGGAATCGATTCTAGTCAGGGAGCATTCTATTCACTAATCCCAAATCCGAAAACCCCATGTAAATCCGTTCACGTTTACTACCTTAAAACTCTTTCCAAAATTTCAATTACGTCACGAGGAACACTCTTACCCACAAAGGAAAAAGTAAGTGGATAAAAAGTATATAATAAAAATGATATGGAAACAGTCTTCACTTTATAGTATATACTCAGATATGTATGTAGTTTACTTACCATTTGGTTCAGTATAAAAATTTAATCAATCTGATGAGAAATTGAAGATTTTGAATTTAAATTTATTCTTAATAAGGGTAAAGGGATTGCAGTTAAAATATAGATATATTGGTGACTTTAGTCCCGCTCTAGAACAAATTTCATAACGATTTTCATCTAATTGGTCATCATGACCATCAATGAAGTCATCATATTTGTTCTACCAGGGTAGTATCAAATATTTTTGTACCTTACGATCGTATAGGATATCGTACCCATCCATATAAGTACTGTTTGATAGTCTGTGTTGACGATCTCAAGAAAACAAGGTGTTATATACATGTATCCCTTCGAAAAACAATTATACATTTCACTTCAAAATAAAAAAAACTTTTTCCTACTTTCCTACCCTTCATACTTTGCTTCTATACATTTTTCAATGCAAAAGACGAAAAATATAGTTAGTACAAAAACAAATGTATTATGTGTTTGAGAAAAAATTTATAAATTTCGCACTATAATTTTTCTTGAGGAATATATTGTATACAATATTTATAATTCACACGTAAAATATCAACACATACATACATGTTATTAACGATCATATGTATTTATATAATATCCCAGCAGGAAAATAGCCGATGCATTACATTGGTAATCGATGAATTCTTCGATGAAATGGACATCGATGAAAAGATACATTACCAGGTAAACGAATGTGTAATGTGTAATGTCATTTTCGCGACTTCATAAAATTTCCGTATTTCGTTTTGCGTTTTGTATTCATATTTTAGTTTAGTTTAGTCTAGTTTAGTTTAGTAAAAAGTGAACATTAATTATTTCCAAGTATAAATTTATTGTGAGTGCAGTGAGTGAAATTTAATTGTTATTAATTATTGTAGTACATTTATTGAAAAAAAATATATAAAATATAGGTAAATGTTTATTGTAAAAAAAATTTTAATAAAAAGGTTTTTTGTAAAAAAAATTTAAATAAAAATGTATTTTATGTTTATTTCAATTTTGTTTTATTTCTTCTTTGTTCTTAATTTTTTAAGGATGACTTCGATCATTTTATACAGCCAAAAATTCCTGCTATACTTTCTCTTTTAAAAGTTCTTTTGTCAAATATTTGAATTTTAAATAAGTGAATTTTAATATTTATGTGTTTTATTACAAAAATGTTTACAAGAAAAGAACTCCTATAACGAGAAAGTATCGCAGAAATTTGTATCCCATTTTATTCTTCCACTGCCCTACTTTTACCATGATTGCATAGTATTTCATCGATTATTTCTTCTATTACCTGGTAATTACACACTTCATATATTACTTGGTAAGTGAAGAAATCTTCGATGATTTGAACATCGGTTACCTCATCGCTTACTTGGTAAGTGAAGAAATCTTCGATGATTTGAACATCGGTTACCTCATCGCTTACTTGGTAATCTATAGGAGGATGCATTACATTTCAATGACATCGCCATGTTAAATTTCATCGATGCTGTAACCAATAGCTTATCCATTCTATAACTTACCTCTTCACTTACCATCGCTTACCATTTCCTGCTGGGATGGTAATTAAAAATTATTTTTTTTACTTTATGCTTAAGTGGTATGTTTGTGTTTTGTTGTTTTTAGAAGGGGTATGATATATACATATATGTATATGAAAAATGAGAAATGTACGAGTATACAATATGTAAT
Organism: Bombylius major; assembly: GCA_932526495.1. Taxonomy (NCBI): domain Eukaryota; kingdom Metazoa; phylum Arthropoda; class Insecta; order Diptera; family Bombyliidae; genus Bombylius; species Bombylius major. Next base: position 23,456,251 of record OW052043.1, read on the forward strand.
ATATGTATTGTTTTTTTTTATTGTTTGCTTGTGTGTATTTATTAAAGTAAAAATATATTCAGAATCAGCATTAGATATTTTATAATGAAAAAGAAATTAAAATAACACGCCTGTTGATTCTGATCTTTTTATCCATTATTTCCTAATGAAGATGAACAAACCACGAAAAACTTTTTGGATTTAGAAATTTAGGAAAATATAAAAAGAAAATTTGAAAAAAAAAACAAACATTTTTCTGACAAACTATTTTAAGAAACACATATTTGTTTTCTCAAACAGCAAAATATACTTGAACATATGTATTTAATAAAGGAATAGCACATTAGGTGCTCCGCACTGTTCAAATTTCCTCACAGAAGTAAACAACACGCTTATCAAAGCGGAAGGTCCTGCGAATCTGCGCTGCACAATCTGGTTTTTTGGAGCGAGCTACAAGGCACCAAAGAAAAAAAACTCCTTCCATCTATGTTAAGGATATTTTTGTAGACCTTTTCGTCCCTTTAAAAAGGAATTTTGAGGTTTTTTTCACATCGTCAAGTACAAAAAATTTTGGGGGTGAGAGGTTGGTTTAGAAAAATTTTTTTTGCTATACATAATAAGGACAGTCTAGCGTACATATTCAAGCTTATGCTGCTGATGTATGCTCACTGATCGCTGGTGAATCGTTGGCGCTCATCTGTAACAAATTACAGATAGCACTTGATAAGATTCAAAGCTGGTGTGAAAAACACGGACTCTCTGTTAATCCTAGGGAAACAACAGTTGTGTTATTTACAAGGAGAAGAAAAACAGATGGTCTAAAACTACCCACTGTGAAGGGTGTGGAATTTAAACTCTCAACGGAAGTGGAACATCTGGAAATAACACTAGATACTCTGGAAATAACATAGATAACAACAAGGTCTCTCGGGAAGAGTGTGCCTTCTGACAGTATCAAAAAGTCTTTGGTCAGACTGCTACTCTGCTATTCGTATCATTTTTTGATCACTGTCACGAGATGTATCACTTAAATTCAAAAAAGGTATTACAGTATTCATGTGATACTATAAAATAAGTGATGTGATGAAATTCTAAATAAAAACGTTAACACTGTTATTTGACGTTTAATTCGTATGAGTATTTTTATTTATTCAAAATATAAGAGACGTTAAAGTGTGATTTTAAAAAATTGAGAAAAAGAAATAAAAATAAATAATTGAAATGTTTGGCATAGAGGCTTGGTTTAGCAGCAGTGAAGATGAAATGGAGGATACCACTGCTGTAGCTAGAGTTCGTAGAACTCTAAGAGATTCTTCGAATCCCCTAGAGCTACCAGAAAGAATGTAAGTTTTTATTTGTTCAAGAAAATTTTGCATTCTTCATGTAAACTGATTATTTTATAATTCTCACCAAAGGTTTATAAAGTACTTCCGTGTTTCGAAAGAGCTTTTTCGTTTTATTTTGGGAAAAATGGAAGAAAAGATGGTTATGCCTACTAGAAGTGATTCTGTTCCTAATTTAATAAAGTTCCGATTCAAACATCCGAAGTAACGATAAATATTTTCGAAGAAAATCACCGAAAAGAATTAGAAACTGAAAAAGTTAATTCTATTATCAATGAATATAGATTAACACAATAGATATTCCGCGTAGTACATTTGTATTTTCACTCTATTTCATTAAAGGCTCCTAAACGAAACCTTCTTGTCTGTCCTATCTGGCGAGCAAAAATAGAACTAACGTTTTGAAATTCAAACTTAAAAAAAATGATCGAGTGATTTTTTTTATTATCCATTCGCTCATGCTCTTATTTTTTTTTTTTTTTTTTGTGTATAACCAAATCAAACCAGTTTCCAGTATAACTTCGTGTATACATATATTTATACAGGGTGATTCCGTTACGGTGTCCGACCGGGAAACTACGGATAGGTCTCGGCGAGGGGAACAAAAAATCGTATTGGTGGGGGGGGGGGCAATCTCAACGGTTTAGGAGTTAGAGGGGGTTAAAGATTTTTGGTACTTTTTTCATATTTTACCCTATAACTTTTTACAAGGGCACGCTAGGCTCACCAACTCTTCTACATAATTGTGAAGAACTCCTGTACCTTTCCATCAACATCTTACCTGCTGCTGTGTATGCTACCATTCAGAAATTATAAGGTCTCAAAACCACAATTTTGTCATTTTTTCACAGATTTTTGGACTTTAACCCTGCTTTACTCAAAAAAGGCTTAAATTAACCCTCATTTTTTATTGCAGAAAATGAAGGCTCAGTTAATTCTACATCGATTTGCTATCTTCATTTTTTTCAAAAAATGCATAGTTTTCGAGATCTCAAAAATTATGCATTTTTGGAAAAACATAACTTTAGCAAATCGGTGCAGAATCAATCAGGCATTTTTTTTCTGCAATAAAAACTTGGGGTTAATCTAAGCGTTTTTTGAGAAAGACAGGGTTAAACACAAAAATTTGAGAAAAATTCACAAAATTTTGATTTTGAATGTGTGTAACTTTTCAACAGTTGGAAGAAGAGGAACAAGTAAGGTATCGTTGAAAAGGGCAAAGGATCTTCTACATTTTTTCTTAACACAAAGTGACCCTTGAGTGCCCCTGTAAAAAGTTATAGGGTACATCGTAAAATAAGAGCAAAAAAACTTCAACGCCCTCTAGCGGCGAAACCGTTGGGATTTCCCCCCCCCCCAATACAATTTTTTGTTTGTCTTGATGAGACCTATCTATGGTATCAAGGTTAAGCAAACCAAACGGGACACCCTGTATATAACAATGTATATACATTACATATATATATATGTACATATTTTTGCATGTACACAAATGCGTGTTTACCGTCTGTGCACATTTCATTTAATATTTGTTTTTTTTCTTCTTTTTTTTAAATTTGTGTCATCGGTTAGTATAATTTTCTTTTATTTTTTCATCCATAGAATATCAATATGTATGTACATACATTATGTATGTAAATATATTGTATTGTATAGGAATATGAATTAGAATTTGTTTTCTGATTATTGAATACATGATAATTGATAATATGAAAAATTTATCCAATTATTTTTATTTTTTTTATAGTTTTTGAAGCTACGAGAAATTTTACTGAAATCCAGAATCCAGATCCCGCTTTTTTTTGTTTTTATTTTATGTAACTACATATATATTTTTTTTTTGATTGGAAAAGGGAATTAAGATATTTTGTTTTCAATTAAAATACCTAATTAACAACATTACAATACACATTTAAATACATTTTATTTACCCATATTTATATTTCAAAATGTTACATAATGTGAGGTAGTTAGATATGTTGGACTCTACAAATTAGGTGTACCTATAAAATTATATTAAAACCTTGCAGTCGGGAGATGATCACAGTCATTATTAGAAAATTAGAAAATCGCTAATGCTTGCAAAGTGTTAACTAGCTCTGCCGTACAAAGGCTAATCACGTCAATTACATTTTCACTCATTTTGAGTTAAATATATTTATGATATAATATCTGCCGTACAAAGGACAATCGCGTCAATTACATTTTCACTCATTTTGACTTAGATATATTTATGATATAATATATAGTTATACATATGAACTAGTGGAAAAATTAAATTATATATATAATATATAATATATAGACATATTTTTTAATAGAGAATTTTTCCTTCAGTTCATATATATAACTATATATTATATCATAAATATATATTTAACTCAAAATGAGTGAAAATGTAATTGACGCGATTGTCCTTTGTACGGCAGATATATAGTTATATATATGAACTGAAGGAAAAATTCTCTATTAAAAAATATGTCTATATATTATATATTATATATATAATTTAATTTTTCCACTAGTTCATATGTATAACTATATATTCAATAATAATAATCTTCAATAAATTTTTGTTTCGTATTTTAGCATTATTCAATTTAAATATAATGCATACTATCAAGATCAAATATGTTATTGTTAAATATTTGTTCTCTTAGCTGTGTATTTCGAGGTGAATCATCATGATCAGTGTCTTCGCTACTTTCTTTTAGTTTGATCAACATTAACAATGAAAAAAATATTATCCTCCTTAATTTAAAATCCATAAAATTTATTTGACTTACGTTCTCACTGTCTATTTTAGGTTCTTGACAAAAAATGAGATTTATTTGATAATGATGATTTGTATTTAATGTAAAAAAATTCAAAAAAAACGGAAAAAACAAAGTACATAACCCTAAAAAAGTCAAATCCATCTTTTGGAAGTTTTGAAAATTAAAAATACTCTGGTGGTAAAAATCGATATAACTACTCCTGAGTAAGATGATCAACTAAACCAAAGTATGAGATGGTGTAGTTGGGAGTACTTGGAAGTAGGACAAACTACTCCGGAGTAGATGAAACTACCAAAATGGAACGCAGCTATTATAATGTACGTGCATTATAATATACAGTAGCGATCATGAAAGTCGCCTAACTAATAATTTCTAAAAACTTTTCTCGATACTATCTTTAAATTTTGGTGGGGATGGATGATGGTTTGTTTTTTAACTAAGTATGTGTGTTTTCTAAAGGTATTTTCTATAAGAAAAGAAAAACCATACATAGTTCTGTAATACAGCTTAATAAATAAATTATTTTTAGAAAAATGAAAATTATTTGAGTCATGCGTTTTTTCCGCTACTGTATAAACTACAATCTGCATATGTGTCTATGTGTACTGACACATCATGCTGAATCTGAAACTGAATTTTTCAGACTCATATCTTAAACTCACAGTTTTAAATGACACCTGTCACATAACACTGGAAATTTCAGCACATGAAAATTTTCAGGTTTGTACTTACGTTTTGATTTCTAAAAATTATCAGCACTCTGATTCAGAAATGCTTCTAAACAATGGAATTTAAATGACTACTGTCAAATGAAACTGAATCTGAATTCTGAATATGAAATTTTGAAGGATGTGTTATTGTTGTTTTGAACAATCAACAAAATTTTATAAACAAATGAAATCATATGAAATAATGAAAAGTCAAGCAACAGCATACTATTCAGTTTCAGATTCAGATTGGCTCAAAAATACAATCTGAATCTGAAATTGGAAAATTCAGTTTCAGATTCAGCATGATGTGTCAGTACACTATCAGTTGCAAAAGGGGTCTTTGTCATGTAAGTTAAGTTAATTTTGAGTTATTAAGCAAAATTGTTTCTGAAATTTGACAAAATGTACTGTTTTGCAACTGAGCTCATATTCTGACGATCAAAATACAGAGGAAAAGGTTTTTTTTTCTTTTAAAAGTAAAGTAAATAAGTAGATTTTTAAAAGACCTTTCAAATGACGTATATAACTCATTTTTTTCAAAATATGGAAAAGATCCGTTTTGCAACTGATAGACACATATACAAAAATACATACTTGTATATGCTAAATGGGAAAAATACAAAATTGAGAAAAAAACAGTGACTTCAAGTTTACAATAAATTTTGTATTTAGGTACGAAGCAACAACAAAATTCAAATACGGTATTATAAAAAAATTGTAAATTTGGTTGGGTACTTGAAAAATGAAAAATAAAAACAACAATTATTTTTTTATAATTATGTGTGTTGTTTTTGTTTATATTAATTATAAATTTTCATATACATAGTACAACATCAACAAAAAAATTGTATGATGATGTCATGCACATTTACTCCGTCCTCATTTTCCATATAAAATTGTCTAATTACAGTTTTGAGGATTTTTGTCTATAATAATTTTTTTTTTTATTGCAAAAACGGTCATAAATAACGTATTTTTAAATCTAATGTTCTAAGCGATTCCTTCTTGTCTGTCCGCTCTATGAACAGATTTAGAACTAAAAATTTATTTTCCAACAGCTTTTCTGTTCTGGAATATCTACTTCTTATTAATTATCTTTGCTATTATGTACACTCTAATTTCATTTCCCCCGGTGTGAAATTAAAACGCTATTTAAGTCTCAAATATATTCAAAGAAGAGAAAATCCCTTAGATTTTTGGCAGCATAATAAAAATATTTTTCCTACATTGTATAAATTGCATTTAAAATATGCATGTATTACAGCAATATCTGTATCACCAGAAAAATTTTCTCCAAAGCCGGGCAACTGGTTTCTAGTGAACGAAACCTCCTTTCAGGTGTCACAAATTATGAACTTTTGTTTTTGAGCAACAATTTAGAGTTGAAAAATTTCCGCAATCAGTATTCTTTTTATTTTCGTTTTATTCTGTTAGTTTTTAAAGATATTTTTTTTCATATTTTGTTACATTTTTTTTTCTTTTTTTAAATTTTAAATTTTTTTTAAAAATAAATAAAAGATTCTATATAAAATTACTGACGAGTCTAAAAATAAAGAATGAATATATTCGATATATTCGATAGTTTAAACTATTCATTATTCGTTTATTCGATAGTTAAAAATATTTGATATTTCACATCACTAATCACCTATACTATCGAGGTATCGATACTTTTGATCCGATCCTACGATACTGAGTAGTAATTTTGTGGTTTTACTTTATGAAATAGAATGAAATAAAAACTAAAAAATAAATAGACGGTCACTTTTTTACCCGTTGTAGAACGTAAAAACTGGTTATACATAGGAAAGAAGTAACAAGTATGTGGTGACTGGTGGGTAGTCACTCATAGGATAATCAATCTTTTTCTTCGATCATGCCTGTTCCCTTTTGTGCTATATTCGTAATTTTGAAATTTTTTCTATTAAAGCGTACTCCTCATGCTGTTCTGATACGGTATTAATACTATTGGAAATTTTAAGTATTAAAAGAAAGAGACAACAGATTTGAGAAACAGAGACACAGTATCAAAATCAGCTGACATTTTCTTAAAGTTGTGTTGCCGGTATCTCTGTTTAAAGTAAATGGCAATTATATAATTTAGTAAATGAATGTTCATGATTATTATTTCTATTCTATTCATTTTGTTTGCACTCACTGAAAAAAATTAGAAATAAATAATTAGACACGTTACACTCGTTTAAATATAATATCGAACTATGAAAAATGTCTAAACACGATGGCAACACAAAATTAATATTAATGTTCAAATTTCATGATTAATTTCATGATTAATGGAAGGATATTGGAATTTGGAGAATTGGGAGAGTTATTTTTTGACATTTTCAGTATTAATACTGAAATAAGTGTTATAGTATAGACAGACATAACTTGGTTAACCAACTCATCCATTTAACCAACTCAATAACCAAAATAAGTGACACACATAATGTCAGCTGGTTTATTTTGACATTTGTTTATTTAGATTTTTTTTTGTTAAGAGTTTGTACTTTTTTTTTTAAATTTTCGGAATTTTGTTAATTATTTTATGTTTGTGAAATTCAAGTCTCAAATATTTTTGATGAAGACGTTCTTTTATTCCTTTCTATAAACATAAATTTTAATTCAATTCGAAAAAAAACAGCAACAAAAAAAAACAAATACTACGTATACATGACGGATTGAATCTTAATTTAATCCGGTCTGAATCCCATTACAAAACATGTAAATGGAGATCGAGTCCATATGGGATCCAACCGTTCCGATCCAGCCTTTTCACCTGGATCAAGTCGAAATATAACCGTACAGTCACGGATTGAAAGATTGAAATTGTTTTAGGCTATGTTATTTATCGAAGTGTGTAAAAACTTTTATTTGTTTCATTTAAATAAAATTGAAAACATAAATAAATAGGCAAAAAGAAATATTTGGGGACATGAAGAAACTCTAAACTTGCCCTAATATTTAAGTTTACATTCAAATATTGGGAAAAGTAAAAATTTCAAGGTTATAATTTCTATATACCACGTTTGAATCTAAACTGAACTCGATCTTTCGATCCAGATTACTGAAATACGCAGATCGAAATTCGATCTTTCAATCGCTGGATCTTTGGATCTCATCATGTATACGTGGTAAAAATTTGAAGTAAAACATATGATAGCAAATGACAAGTAACTGGAATGTTTGACGTTTGTTCATTGGAAAGTACTTAGTTAACTCAAAAATCAAGCAAATTTTGCTTGGTTTATAATGGTTTTTAACCATTTCATTTATATGGCAAACCAATCGATTCGAGTTGGTTACGTACTTAACCAAGAAGCAGCTTGGTTAACCGTGATGTCTGTCAGTACTATTAGTCATATCTCTGTTTCTTCAGCTGAAAATAAATTTTATGTTGGAAAAAGTATATTTATTTCGGAACGAACTAAAAAATCTACAAAAATAAGAAGAAATCTACACAGATGAAAAAAACTTCACATAAAAAAATCACAAATCACAAAAATAACGATTTTTTGGTTACTACCTAACTTCACAAATGTCAAACAATCAATTTATTTTCATTTTCCGGACGAAATAAATGGAACTTCATTTATTTCGGTTGGATATGAAAATAAAAGGTCTCCAAAAGACAGCCAACGCCATCTGTGAACATCTAGATTTTCAACTCTTATTTATTTTCAGCTGAGTACCACTTACGAAATCGAAACAGAAAATTTTTTCGGTTCCATTTATTTTGGTTTTTTTTACATAGGTTTTGTATAGGCAAAATATCTTATTTTCAGCTGAGTAGTACCCTTAATATAGAAAACTCCTTTTCATTTTATATTTGTAGTGTAGTGACACAGCTCATATCTATCTTATCAGTGACGTGCAGTGGTTCTGATATCTAGGTGTGCAGACATATGATCCTTTTGAACTACCCTGTACCTATACCTTTTAATATTGCTTTTTATGTTTTCAATTTTACTTCGAAAAATATAAATATAAGGTTTTTTTAGAAAAGAAGGTATTATTTAAAAATCATTGAAAGTTAAAATAAAGTTCTCTTGAAATATATCAATTAATTTTTACGTGTATTTACACATACAAAAAAATTATAACAAAAAAAACAACAAAAAAGAAATGTACCAGAAGATTTTAAAATGTTTTGTTGCTTGCAAGCGCAAAAATATTTCTGCGCCTAGCTAATGTATTAAAAAAAGCAATAAACCAATAACCGTCAAGTTTTATTCTATAATACATTTCCTATACATTTGATGGTGCTGAAAATTTTCTGCGCTTGCAAGCAACAAAAAAGCATTTTAAAATGTTGTGGAATGTGGACTGTGGTACATTTCTCATTTCTCTTTTACATCAAGTCATGAGCGCTGATTTTTCTCTGCGCTGATTGATATACTTTATACAGCATAGTATATCTATATTTTTGTGTTGCTCTATACAAACACTTTGTAGTATATTATGTAGTGTGTACAGTATGATGTATGATGCATAGTACATGTGGATGTTACAACTTACAAGTCACCCATATAAAATTTGTTGCTAGAGAAAAAGCGCAGAAAATTTTCAGCACCATCAAATGTATAGGAAATGTATTATAGAATAAAACTTGACGGTTATTGGTTTATTGCTTTTTTTAATACATTAGCTAGGCGCAGAAATATTTTTGCGCTTGCAAGCAACAAAACATTTTAAAATGTTCTGGTACATTTCTTATAACGATTTTTTTTATTGATAGATTTTGATTTATTATTTACAAAAATATATTAAATTTAAAAACTTAATTTATAAAGTTTGGAGATTATTTCTGGCAAATTTTCAGGGTGTGCTCTGCGCGTTCTGCGCGTTAGACCGCACGTCGCTGTATCTTATATATGGAGATGAAATATACACAACCTATATTGTCGTTTCGTTTCATCATACCAAGCAAGAAATCGGTATAAAAGAGAATGAAGAGAATTTAAGTCAGGGTAAAAAAGTGACTGTGTAAACGTACGTACGTCTTTTTCGTAATTTAACAAAGCGTAAAGGGCAACAAAGCCGTGCAAAAAACCTTTCGTGTAAACACGCTCTTACTGAAAAAATCTAACATTACAATTTACAAAATAAATCAAGAAAAAATATCAAATACAAATTATAAAATCACATAACCCCAAATTTAAATTCCTTATGATACCCACCAAAACAGCTGGTATTTTTTCATATTTTCATGAAGAAGATTTGTAGATATGTACAATAGATAAGTCGAGCAAAATTTATGTGAGCACACCTCATTTCCATAAAAACATATGCGCATATAAGTTTAAAAAAAAATGAACATAGATTAGATTAGATTAAAATAGGGCTACTGTTGCATTTCGACTTTTGAAGATCTTTTTTCAGCCCGTGCTTCTTATACATTTATAAATCCTAAGATTCTATTCGAAGGTGCACACCACACCAGACTTTTTAGGCGTGAGGAAAAATTGGTGCATGTGTCGCACTCTTTTCTAGACCAACGCCTTGCATTCACACAGAATGTGTTTTAAGGTCTCTTTGGCCTCTTTGAGCCCTATATTGCTCAGGTGATAGTTGAGCGGACAGTGCCCAGTGATAAGTCTCGTGATTGTCCTTAATTCGTTCCTATTGAGCCTCGTTTCCAACTGATGATTACATATTATAGAATATTACGTGTGTTGACGACGCATTAATGAAAGTACCCATTGACTTAAATAACATCTTCAGTCAGCATTAATGACTGAGATTTTCTCTTCTAGCTATAATTATAGCATATACATATACATACATAATTACTTCATACATGGCTAAAAAACAAAATAAAAAAATTGGAGCATAACATCTAAATTTAGTTAAACTTGAGCACATCTAGTAAATAGTGGTTTCTACTAAATTGAGATGTAGTTTACACCTATAGATTTTAGATTCCGAAGCAACATCATGAATGCTCCCGCCTCCCACTTCCAAAATAGGCTTATGGATTTTGTTTTAGTAAAATTTGTTTAGGTATGTAATTTAATTTTTTAACATGATTTTTTGGACAGTTAAAGTGAGCCTATGGGCTATGATATGATCTATGCTAAAGCGTTAAACGTCTTAGCTGGAGCTGAACTGATATGAGCACATTTCACTTCCATAGTTCCAGTAAAACACAGCAATTATTAAGGCTCGTGTCTAAATATTAGTATATTACACTTACACATCTATTATGTAACATAACGAAAAATGCAATAAAAAAACAAGGAAAGGAACCAACATTTTAACCTTGTGCTGTGCTGGTTTGGTTTGTACTCACTCATGAATCGTTTACCTTACAGACTCAACAGTCAACAGTATTAAAAAAAGGATAGAGAAAATTAATTTCATTACAATAGCATATTAAAATATGTATATTTAAAGTATTTTTAATAAAAACTTAGTAAACTATGCTTAATTCTTCTTATCTCTCATTCTCATTTCTGTTTCAACATATTTATTCAAGTCATCCAATGGTCGATAATACATATGCACAATTTGAGCTCCAAACATCATTGCTAGCATAGAACTTGTAAAGAATTTTAAATATTCTCTCCATGGGACTCCTGCTGGCATTTTGAAGAATTTCACTAATGAATAAATTGATTGATGATTTCCAGATTTTATAATTTTTTCATTCACCTAATTCTCAAAATAACTAAAGGCTTTCGACATCTTATAAAATATTAAAACGAAAATTTATTGATTACAAATTTGACTTTATATAAATTTTTAAATATAAAATTAATAATTTATTTCTAATCTAATTTAGAAGATTGAAAAGGTCGATTATTTATACCTACACCACAGACAAGACCACAGCGATCACTCACTTTGGTTTAGTGATGGGAACTATCAAAATCAAATAGTACTATCGATTTAATCGAATAGTTCGAATAGTCAGCTCAAAAATATTCATTCGAATCGAATATTGGTACTATTCGATGTATTCGAATTATTGATAAATATTCGAATATTTATGTATGCACTGGAATAAAACACAACAAATAATTGACATAAAGTTACATTTTCTTTCATATTATGCTTTTTTTAACTTTCGTAACAAAGTTAACTTTAGTAAAGACGGAAACACAATGTATGTGTAGCTGTGGCGTGAGGTTGTAGTATAAAGAAAAAAATTTCTACTTTCCGCTTCAGCTAACTACAGCTACAAAATACTGTTATACTTTTGACAGCTTGTATTACTACATGAACTACATACTACAGCTACACATTGTGTTTCCGTTTTTAACTTAATTAACAAACGGCTCACTCGATTCTCGCTTAAAAAAAGCATGCATTTGGAATTTAAGCGAATGCAAAAAAAGCACAAGAATGGCTTCTTGAAGAAATGGTATCGTTAATTTTAATTTAAACATGCGAGGTAACGATAAATATTGGCAAAAAAAATCACTGAAAAGAATTAAAAACTGAAAAGGTTAATTCTAATAGTATTTGGAATATTTTTGACAATAAATTGAAAAAAAATTCAGAAAAACACTCTAATTTCGTTTCGGCTGATGTGGAATTAAAACGCTATTTAAGTCTCAAATATGTATATTCAAGGAAGAGAAAATCCCCTACATTTTTCGCAGCATAATAAAAATAAAACAATAAATCACCATATTTTAACTCACACAGTGTAAATGTCAAATTTTAAAACCGAATGAAAACTATCAAAACCATCTCCATAGAAACCGTGCTATGGCTTTCTGCACTAACACAATCAAACACGATAAAAGTGTTGAAAGTTGAAACGTCAAAACATTCAATGCTGGTAGTACAAATAGTGATGTAAAGAAAATGTGTTTTAGTTAAATATTTTTGGTTTTTTTAATAAAATATGGTTTATAAAAGTTTTAAAATATAATAAATTAACAGTGTTATAATTTTTAAAGTGCACAATAGTCAAAAAATAAAATAAAAAGATGAAAAATATTGTGCGTTCTTACCTTCTTGTAAGAGAAAAAATTGAAGTATGACTACATATACCTATGGTGAGGTTAAATTATAAAGTGAATAAATTGATTTGATTTAGTCAAATTTAATTTATTAGTTATCACAAATTAAGTGTCTATTTGCCTTCATTACTCAATAAAGATTATGTACCAAATTATTTACTTTTTCATAGACTTCTTTTATATAAATTTTTGTGGTTATGTTATGATGTGAGAAATTGATTTGATTCAATAATTTAACAATTAATATAAACTTATAAATAAAATTTTATTAAATTAAATCAATGTGTTCTGTATTTCCTTCAATTTATTTATTTTTTTCATATATTTGTGTTTACATTTCATTTCAATTTATTCACTTTTTATAATATAACCTCACTATAGGTAATGTAGTCATTAGTCACATGTCAATATACATATAGGTATAGAAGAAAAAAGTTTATATTATTATTCTTTAAACTTTAATTATTTATATAAATACATATATGTATCAGAATTATTATAAATTTAATTTTATTAAATCAAATCATTTTATTCACTTTATTACAAATAATATAACCTCACCATAGGTATGTAGTAATACTTTAATTTTTTCTCTTACAAGTAGGTAAGAAGGCACAATATTTTCCACCTTTTTATTTAATTTTTTGACTATTGTGCACTTTAAAAATTATATCATTGTTAATTTATTATATTTTAAATCTTTTTTAAACCATATTTTATTTAAAAAAACCAAAAATATTCAACTAAAACACTATTTTTTTACACTAATATTACACCACTCTTATTAAGAAACCATAAGAAACTAAAATGTCAAAACAAAACATGGCACTACTAACTAATCCATACAAAACACCAGTTCGAGCTTTTATTGTAGAGGTTTGGGTTTAATCCAGAGTATAATCAATACATAGTAGGATCACTGAGAGCCGAAGATTTTTTTTTTATTTATTTCTCTCACATTTTTTGAGAAAATGCTAAAAGGTGATAGGAATATTTTTTCATTGATTGAAAAGAAATGCAACGCAAATATTTACAAATAAAAAATAAAACACGAACACATTCACAATTTTAGGTAAGTAAGAAAAATTCCCATAATAAAAAAATGTACACAAACCTGTTTTTATATGCTATTGCTTATTTAGGTAAGTACTACTAATGCATATTTAGGTAAGTAATTTGAAAAATGCGTTTATAAAAAACTATGTTGGAGAGGGATTATGAATAATCATATTATGCTTTCGCTCATATATACGGAAATTTTCCATTAAAAAAATACGCATTATTTTTACCTCCTTCAGACATATGGGATTTTGTTTTTGTTTTCAGAGAAAAATTTATAAATAAAAATAAAAAAAATACGACTCCCAGTGATTCTACTATGTGAGTATTCATTTATACTCTGGTTTAATCCCAATTTTTTTATATGGATGTGTGAGGTAAAATGCAATATGGCGGATTCTAATTTTTATGGTGAAAGTGAAGCTGTCACGTTCTTCTTCTATTTTTTATGTGGAAGAAGAATAATATGTATACTATAAGCATAAACTAAAATACCCAGATGAGTAAATGCTGTATTCATCAATGACTATAACTGACCAGTGACCATAGCTGACTCTTTCGATGACAACATCGATGACTTTAAAAAATCAATAAATGAAACATGTTTAAACTACGTTTTTATATATTACTCATGATATATTAAATTTGTTCTATTTGTTCCATTTGTCTTACGTTCATTGATGACAACATTGAGGAAAATGTCATCAATATTAAATATCGCCACTGGGATGCTTTTTTACTTCGAAGAGTTTATATATTATTATGCATTTATGTATCCCATATTGTATATATATAGGGTAGAATACCCAGTAACGAGCACTCTTGAGGAAAATTTTTAACCTTCTCCTTATACCACGCTTAAAGTATTTATTAAATAATAAAGAGTAAAATAAATTTTCAATTTAACGTAAAAAAAATATTTTTATTTCAATAACATTATTAAAATTAAGAAAATAACTCAAAATTCGTGAAGATCAGCAACCAGTCCCTGAAAAGACACAGTAACGAGCCCTTCATTTTGAACTGAATTAAAATGATTTTTTTTTTAAATTTTAAGATAAAAAATATTTTTTATTGCTTTTATAGATCTCCTGAACGAAAACGTTGAGAAAAATGCCATTTTTTGTGGCACTTTACATTTATTAGAATTATATTTAAAATAAGAATTTGTAATGATAAACCATCCACGCATTGCAAAGATAACATATTTTTCTAAATATATATAGCAAAAATTCACATATCCATATATAGTAGAATAAAGCCAACGCCTCATTGGGCATTTTCCCCTATGTATATTTAAAAACTATGAAATTCGAATCATTTAAATTATATGGGTGACGTCACGCACATTTTAACGGTTCTCTTTTTCCATACAAAGTCAAAATAAAAATGTGCAAAACAATTAGGGGATTCATTTCAAATTGCGTAAGTCTCGTATTTTGCGTACGTCGCGTATTCTTCGTATTTTTACGAGAATTTGTATGAGAAATACGAAGAATACGCGACTTACGCGAAATACGAGACTCACGCAATTTGAAATGAATCCCCTAAATATTTTTTAATTTTATTCGATATTAAATGCGTAATCGCATTTCACAACACACATTTATATTTCCTATCATTTGTACCACGAAAGTATATTCTAAAGCTTTTTAGAATTTTTATTTTCATACATCATTTTTTGTCTTCCTATTTACTCATCGTGGTATGTTATTTATGCTATAAGTGTATAAAAATATTAACATTTGCATGAACTTTTTTAATTCCAATTTTACCGTTTGTACGCTACTCCCAATTTAATTCAATATTCGGATTATTTTTGTGCCGTATAAACTCTTTAATTGTCGTGTTCAGGGTTGCCAATTTGGCCACTTGGTGGCTATATTCAGCCACCAAAGTAATTTTCCAGCCACAAGAATTTTAATTTAGCCACACTGGTAATCTAGCCATTATCAGCATCATGCCAAATTTAATTTGGTTAGGCCTTAAGTTAGCCACGAAAAATATTTTTACCGAATATGTTTTAATTAAGTTATTTCTAACTTAGTTTCGTTAAATTGTAAAAGATTTGTAAAAATACTTATTAACGAGTTAAGAAACAGGCTTCCAGATAATATTAATACTTTAAAAAATGTGAATTATACTGGGGACAGACATGCATGTTGATATTATAATATCGAATTACGAATATTATAATTTTACGTAAATTATAATTTAGATCCTACCCTGATCCTACACATTAAATTTATATTATAATATCTGTTGATTGAAATTGAAATCAAATTAATTGAATTTTTATATTTTGCTAAGATCCTTTTTTAAGATCAAGTCTTGAATAAAAAAAAAACATACATCTTCTTAAATATTTAAAAGTGTTGAAAACAGAACAGAAGTCCAAATAAAATGTCTTCACAAAAACGTTTTTTCTGCACAACTTTCGGAACCTAAGCATTGATGCGCGTAGTTTTTTTGGTACATTATAACTCGCATCCTATTGATAGGATCTTTTTCGTGTCAAGGGAGTTTTGTAGAGAATAATAATAAAATACCTTGAAAAAATTTCAAATCAGTCGGATGCATAGTAAAGTTCGGATATTTTCAAATTAAAAGACCAGACTTTTGAGAAAAATGTGTTAACATTAATTCGAGTGTTAACATCCTTGAAACTTCAAGCAGCCCCCCCAAGTGATTTCTTCACGAGCCGCCACTGCAGATGATACTTGTTGCACCTGGATATCAGGGAGTGAAATTTTGAAAAAGAATTTTAAAAAATGATAATTTCTTTATTTTTTTTCATGTATATCTAATATGTATAATTACATATAGATATACAATAATTATTTATTGTATAAAAAGAAATGAATTTTGTTTTGTTTTTTGTTTTTTTTTTAAATCTTTATTTGAAGTTTAAATAAATAAAATATTTAAAAACGATATGTAATATTTTTAATCAACATATTTGAATTTAATATAAGTATAATGTATATTAGTTATACATTCAAACCTTTTAAAACTCAACGATATTTTAGTTGAAAATTTTGTGAGCACATTATGGAGCAAATTACCACTTTATGATATGAAAATTCAGCACTTTTTGAGAAAAGTGAAAGTGATCAATGTGACGTCACAAGTATCAAAAAATTGACATAAAAAACAAACAAAAATTTCTTTCATATATGGGAAGATGTAATCCAAGGTTAATATAATATATAGGTTACATCTTCCCATATATGAAAGAAATTTTTGTTTGTTTTTATGTCAATTGTTTGATACGTGTGACGTCACATTGACGTCACATTGATCACTTTTTTATTGTAAGTAGGTAATGCCTATGGGAAGATGTAACCTATATTATATTAACCTTGTATATAGGTATAAAGCAGTGTTGCATTTTGAAATTCTCAAAAAGTGCTGAATTTTCATATCATAAAGTGCTAATTTGCTCCATAATGTGCTCACAAAATTTTCAACTAAAATATCGTTGAGTTTTAAAAGGTTTGAATGTATAACTAATATACATTATACTTATCCCAAGTAGCGTTTTTAGTTCCAGATACCTAAACTTAGTGATTGCCACCAAGTTTAGGTTAATGCCACGTTTTTGCCACTATTTTTGCCACTATATTGTTAATTGGCACTTCATAGATGCATTCGGAACGTATCTGACACGTATGTATGGGAACTATATAGATCCCAAGTTCAAAGTTTCAGTACAAGTTTTAAAATAGTATCAAAACCGTGGCAAAACCCTTTCGAAAATACTATACTTTATAGTTACTTTCTCTTGGGTTTGTAACGTTTTTGCCACTTCATTTTGCCACTACAAAGTGGCAAAATTATGGTATTTTTTTTAAGTAACGGATACGTTTTAAATACCATTTTCGGAACTATAAAGTTTCTGATACTATACTGTAGGCACCCATTACTTTATAGTGGCAATGCATGAATTAGCCATTTTTATTATTAATAATTATGGAAGAATTTTTAAACAAAAATTAAAAATCTTTAAAACAACGCAAAAGTAGGTTTTTTAAGAAAATTTCTAATGAAAAACAAAATAATATGGAATATTTGAACAATTTAAAGCATAAAATCAAAAAAAATACAATTTTGTGAAAACCGCAAAATGCAATTTTTTAGAAAAAAATTCTATAATTTGTAATATTTTTAAAAGGCAGCTTATTTTTTCGAAGTACAATATTCATATTCACGATAAAATTTCATTCGCAAGAAGTTTTAATCATAGGGAAAATTGATTTTGATTTTTCAAAGTTCCATTAATAAAATATATTTAATTTATACTTTTAAAAATATCAAACGAAACTTGAATTAGTCATCATTTCTGAAATTTATATTTGTTAAAGTAATTTTTATATAATTATTACAAACACAAAAACAACACAGTTTCAATTGTTTTTTAGTATTAGTGAAAAGGTATAGCATTCAAGTTCCAGTTACGAATTTGGGTGGTGTTTGCCACTATCTTGGAACGTTTTTGCCACGTGGCGACTATCGTCCCAATTTCGTGGCAGGCACGTAGCGATCCATTCCCCATTTTAGTGGAAAATACGTTCCTGCCACGTACCATAGACGTTCCCGTCTCTGGTGTTTGCCACTTTGTACGATTCTTTTTGGTGGCAGCCACGTGGCGGGATACCAAAATTGTTACTTGGGATATTAAATTCAAATATGTTGATTAAAAATATTACATATCGTTTTTAAATATTTTATTTATTTAAACTTCAAATAAAGATTTAAAAAAAAAACAAAAAACAAAACAAAATTCATTTCTTTTTATACAATAAATAATTATTGTATATCTATATGTAATTATACATATTAGATATACATGAAAAAAAATAAAGAAATTATCATTTTTTTAAATTCTTTTTCAAAATTTCACTCCCTGATATCCAGATGCAACAAGTATCATCTGCAGTGGCGGCTCGTGAAGAAATCACTTGGTGGGGCTGCTTGAAGTTTCAAGGATGTTAACACTCGAATTAATGTTAACACATTTTTCTCAAAAGTCTGGGGTGGTAGTACGTAACTTGATTCGAGTTGTTTCGTTCGACTTCAAAATAACTCGAAACAAACATTGATTGGTAGTACGTAATTCGATCGACTTTGGATTTAAGTGTTACCGTGGAAACTTGTGTTCTGAGCAAGTATTTTGTAGTCAGCACCAGCTGAAAAGTACACATATGTTAATTGAAGGTTATGTTTTATGTCTATTTTAAAATTTTTCAAGTTTTTAAAGTTGAGTGTACAATTATAAAATTCAGATGTCGCTGTTTTTCAACTTTTACTAATAAATTTTTATCAAATATAAATTTTTATTTTGTTTAAAATCAATTCAAAATAACTTTAAATAAATATAAATGGTTTTTACTTACATTTTTAGCACAATACTTTTATTTAAACTTTACAACACGAACAGATTATATGAAGTCGATAACAAAATTTTGCTCGACCGTAATTCTGACAATTCGAGTTTGTTTTGAACTCGAATCGACCTTACGTACTACCAAACATGTTCAAACTCGAACGAAACAACTCGAATCAAGTTACGTACTACCACCCCTGGTCTTTTAATTTGAAAATATCCGAACTTTACTATCCATCCGACTGATTTGAAATTTTTTCAAGGTATTTTATTATTATTCTCTACAAAACTCCCTTGACACGAAAAGGATCCTATCAATAGGATGCGAGTTATAATGTACCAAAAAAACTACGCGCATCAATGCTTAGGTTCCGAAAGTTGTGCAGAAAAAACGTTTTTGTGAAGACATTTTATTTGGACTTCTGTTCTGTTTTCAACACTTTTAAATATTTAAGAAGATGTATGTTTTTTTTTTATTCAAGACTTGATCTTAAAAAAGGATCTTAGCAAAATATAAAAATTCAATTAATTTAAAATTAAATTCGTTTTTTAAATTTTGTTTTTTAACTTTATTTTAATACTTAAAATAGTTGTGTCAATCTAAAGTTACGTTTAAATCCTTTTTTTTTAAAAAAAAATTTATTAAAAGAAAAATAATATTGAAAATTTTTTTAAGGAAATATGTATGTATTATTTCCTCAATTACGGTTGGAAATTTGCATTATGTATTTTTGAAAGCCTAATAAATACACAGGTGAAATGTTTCCTTGAATAGTGCTTCTTATTTGATTTAAATTGATGCAACATAGCCCAAGACATAATATCTCAAAGTTGGCTAGTCGCAATCATTCCATATAAAAATTAAAAAAAAAATGCAACAACAAAATGTATGCAAAAAAAAAGCAACAAAATTTAAACATTATGTTGTATTGAAAAAAAACTAGATGAGAACGAACATTATGTTGTATTGATAGGAAAGAAAAAATGTACTTTATTTGTTGGTTTACAACATTGGGCTATCAATCCAACAGCCCCGTAGTATAAAATGATCTTACACTATTGTGTAGATCAAACGAAAAAAAACGAATATGTATTATTAGAACATTTTCGTACATGGTAAAAAATTTTTATGTAAAATATTAATTCATCACTAAGTTATAATAAAGTTTATGGAAAATTGATTAAAAATGTTAATAAAACTAAACAAATTGTTTCAAATTAATATTTTCTAATTGTAGAATATTAATTTCATAAATGTTGTAAAATTCGTAATTTAAAATGGAAAAAAAATGTACTAACTATACTTACTATTACAATAATTATAAAATAAATATTACGAATAAATAAAAAAAATGTGAATATTTATTGTTTTCAGAATTTATAACAATTTTTCAAAAATAATTTTAAAACAAAAAATTTATTTTGAGAGATACATTTTTAACTATGTAAAATCCTATGACTCTTATGAGAAAAAAAATTAAGAGAAAAATTTGTGTTGTATTGTTATTTTTGTATTAGAACATTTTCTCACTTTAGGGGCTAAACTGAAATAGCCCTACGAACACAAATTTCTTCTGAACAAATTTGAATAAAGAGAGAGAATTATTCATACACGAAATATATGAAATATTACTCTTTTATAGGGCTATTGTTAAATAGCCCCATAGAGTATCAGCATGTATAAGTATGATCTTATTGATTATACAAAAAAAATTTAAACGTAAAACCTATCAATACCTGTAGCTATAGTCTATACAAGAGAATTTAAAATTTGTTTAACCATGTATATTGTATGTACATAGTTATACATATACATATATATATATATATATTCTATTATCAATTCTCTTTCTATATTGCATGTACTTTGAAAACAATTTACAACAAATTATTTTGGATTTTTTTCAAATTTTTTTTAAAAATTAAATTTAAATTTTATTTAATGAAATTATGCAATTTAAGCTCAATTTCTTGGTGGGGATTAGCCCCATTAGCCCTCAAGGTAGAGCCGCGTCTGGTTCATCTTCTGTTTGGTCAATACGGAAACTGTAAGGTTTCATCACAATTGGTGAAAGCTTAAATGCAGAGTCCCCAATTAGAAGAACGGGTATATTTACTCCTCCAAATTTTCTTGAATTCTTTTCAAACAATTTATTTTCTACGTGGTTTTTTCTTAAGCTGCTTGTTTCCCAAATGGTTGAATCGTTGGACCTTCCTGGTGTACCAACACTCACATACATGAAACGGTAGCGGTAATCAACTGCTGCGAATAAAACTGAGGAATAGCTACCTTTAAAGTTGAAGTAATCGGTGGCTTCATGTTTATGTGGCTTAATTTTTATGTGACAGCCATCTATAGCACCATAACATTGTGGAAAGCCAAGTTTGGAGAATCCACTAACATTTTCTTGTATTTTATCCTGAGTTGCAGGATAAAATTCTTTGAAACATTGTCCATATTGTTTTATCACTGCTCGACAAAACGTCAATACAACTTCTCCCAAAGTTGACCTGCCTACGCCAAAAACGCAGCTACTGTCCTATATTCCGTTGAAGAACCAAGAGCGTATAAAGACATTGCAATCCTTTTTTCAAGGGGTATTGATTTACGTCAGTAGGTGTCTTGTTTTTCAAGAAAAGATAAATCGGATACAATCTTTTTAAATGTACTTCGATTTACTCTAAATCGATTTTTAAATTTTTCTTCTAAAAATTTTGGTACGTCTTCTTCCCAATATGTTGATTTCTCAACCTGCAATAAAACTTTTAAATGTTTTTTTCAAAAAAAATTTCCTTGTTGTCTACTTACGCAAGACCATTTTCTTCTGTTTTGTGATTTCTTCATTAAAAATACACTGTTGAATATATTTCGAATTCTTCTGTATGATTTTAATGCCATTATTTGATAAATATTGCAGTCCATATCTAACGCATTTATTTTATTTATATTCGACAAATATAATATCATCAACATTTTAGTTCTTTTATCCATTTTTTAAGATTTCTAATATTTAATACATTAGGTATCAATAAATTTGTAACAAATCACAGATATTATAATATAAATTTAATGTGTAGGATCAGGGTAGGATCTAAATTATAATTTACGTAAAATTATAATATTCGTAATTCGATATTATAATATCAACATGCATGTCTGTCCCCAGTATAATTCACATTTTTTAAAGTATTAATATTATCTGGAAGCCTGTTTCTTAACTCGTTAATAAGTATTTTTACAAATCTTTTACAATTTAACGAAACTAAGTTAGAAATAACTTAATTAAAACATATTCGGTAAAAATATTTTTCGTGGCTAACTTAAGGCCTAACCAAATTAAATTTGGCATGATGCTGATAATGGCTAGATTACCAGTGTGGCTAAATTAAAATTCTTGTGGCTGGAAAATTACTTTGGTGGCTGAATATAGCCACCAAGTGGCCAAATTGGCAACCCTGAACACGACAATTAAAGAGTTTATACGGCACAAAAATAATCCGAATATTGAATTAAATTGGGAGTAGCGTACAAACGGTAAAATTGGGATTAAAAAAGTACATGCAAATGTTGATATTTTTATACACTTATAGTATACATATTATTCTTCTTCCACATAAAAAATAGAAGAAGAACGTGACAGCTTCACTTTCACCATAAAAATTAGAATCCGCCATATTGCATTTTACCTCACACATACATATAAAAAAATTGGGATTAAACCCAAATAAATTGGGCTTAAGCCAAAATCCGAATTATCGAGTTTATACCACAAAAAATTGGGAGTAAAGCAAAATCCGTATTAAAAGCGAATCAGGCATAAACTCGTACTATTCTGCTCCTGCACTTAAACCATGTGTACTTTAGGTTGTTGTAACAGCCCACGCAAACCGGTTTAAAAACCAGGGTGGCAGCACGTAAGTTGTTTCAATCGACTTGTATGGTTGAATTGTTTATTCAGTCATTGCTGAGTCGATTGAAACAACATACATGCTGCCACCCCTTTTTTTATAACTGCTCAAATTACTTCTGAAGGAAGTATCAGCCAAAATACTGTTTGCATTTGCCTAATATAATATAATCTAGAGTTTAGTTTACAAAAATTCTCGAAAACGGTACGCGGCTGCTTCCTTTGTGTATAATTTATTAAGTGGAAGGGAATGTGAGGTTAAAAATAAAAAGCGATTTTGGATTAAAGAGTGGATAACTAAAAGAAATAAAGAGGGAGCTTATGCTAAACTCCTTCCGGAAATTAATTGACGCCAAAAGGCCCTGGCGGGTCGTGGTGCGGGCTTGGAGACATCAGGTTTACCTGATGTGCTCTTGTAATAAAAATCTAAAAATCTAAAAATCTTCCGGAAATTAAGAGAAATTATCCAGACGTCTTGAAGAACTTCTTTTGAATTAGTATCAGTGATTTCAATGATTTATTTTTTGTTTCCTCACTGCTTCATGTAGTCTCCTGTTTCCGTACCCGTTTCTTCACATTTTTCTTCTCCGCCATCTTACTACTTAAATAAATATGTAATTTAAAATACATATCTGCCAATCTGCCCAGTCATTCAAAAGTTTACTGAGCACTGAGCAGATTGACAGATGATTTCTAAGAATAGCCAGATCGAAAAAGTAACTGATTACACATCATATATGTGGAAGACAACTGGCAATTTTTGAGTGCTAGATTTTGAGGACAGACATCTGTTTTCATCTACCATAATGATTACATGCATCTGCCTGCCAATTTGCCAGATCGTTTGAAAGCACCTTGAAGAGTAGGATCCATACAAAATCCAGAACTTTTTAAAAAATCCAGAAACAACAAAATACAGAGCGACAAAACGCGAAAACTTTGTTAAAATGAAAATATTTTTTTTATTTTCAAAAGTATTGAGAACATTTGAATAAAATACATAATTTGAATTTAAATAACTTTAAAGTTTATTTTTAAACATTACACTTCATACGAAGATAAGACCTAACTTTTGAATATTAAGTATTAAAAGATACATTGTCTTCAAATCATCGCACTTTAAATTTGAGTGTAATACTGATAAAATATAAAAGGAATTTAAATATAAAATAGTTAAAATATATAATAAAGAAAACATAAGGTAAACTTAAATATAATGTAGTAAAATTAAGCCAAAGAAAAGTTATTGGCAATATTTCTTAAATATTCTTCTTTGGAGTAATTTGTTCTTTCAGATACTATCATATTAATTTCTTCTTCTTGATTTGCCTTTTTTACCGGTTGTTTTTCTTCCGAATTAATTTTTTATCATTATCTGGTTCTTTTGAAGATTTTGTATTTAATTATATAAATTTGCGTGTGTTCTTATTAAGGAACCCAATCTCCTATGCCACGCTTTAACTTTGATTTGGGTTCGTGGAAAGCTGTTTATAATATTTTTATAAACTGACCAAAGTGACGAAGGATATACTAATGAATTTTGTACTCCTCGTTATGTATTTTTGGTATATATAATTTGTTTCAAGGAAACTAGCGATTTTTCGAAAATTTCCATTAAAAGTTAAAGAAAGGCGCCCAAGTTTTTCATTTTAATTATTCTATACTTTTTAGTCCGTTTCAAAAACTTGGTAGGTATGTTAAAAATTTTTAAAATTGAAATAATTATTTTCTGCTTTTTTGTTTTGTATGTGTTAAGTTTTTTAATCGATTTTATTTAAATTCTTTTCCATTAAGAAATAATAATATTTTGTTTTAAAAAATAAAAATTTAAAAAACATATACATATTTTTTTTGTAATTGAATTAAATTAACAAGAAAATTATTGAACACTTCTAAAAACTTCAGTTTGAAAGTGAATTGTAACATTCAGGAAGTGTTCGATGTTTGATATTGAAAGTTTGTAAATTTCTAGGCGAAATTTACATTCAAATGAAAACGTGAATATCATAAAAACTAGAAAGGAGAAGTTTAAAAAACATTCAAATATTAAAAAAAAATTGAAAAATGCTGTTGCTACTGCTGCGAGGTATAATTTGCTAAAGCAGCATTTGCAAAGCTGTTGCTGCGAGTTTCTAGCTCTCTCATGAATGACTGTCAATATTTTTAAACGACAGCACTCAGCAGTCAGCACTGTCAGCAGTAAACATGCGGTTTTAAATTTTGTTGACTGTTAACTTTGGTATAAAACTTTAAATACAGGTGCACAAAGTCGAGAGTATTGTATTGTATTCATAATTTAAGTTTTTTAAAATAATAAAATAATGAAGACAAAGAAGAGTGATGAACATACCAAGAGGAAATTAAATCAACGTTTTAAAAAACCGTTAGGGATAAGGAAAGGTAACAAAACTGAATCAAACAAAGTGAGAGTAAAAAAAATGCGTGCAATCAAGAAGAAAGAAAAATACCCAGAAATTCTTCAAATTAAAAGTTTATATGAAATTATAAAAAAGTAAGTATGGTTTTTCAAACTTAATGCTGGTCAAAGAGTTTAAAATTATGTATAATCTAACTAAAGTTTACTTAAAGCATTTATAATAATGTATACACTGCTATTTTAACTTTATTCTTTCATACTACAATTCTTACATCCACTCAAAGCTAACTAATCATAATCTCTACCATTCTTCACCCTTTCTGTTCTTGGTTTATCCACCCAAATTTTGTCTATTATCTTGTTTATGCTAAGCGTTACTTCGCATTAACTCACTCCGTCTTGACTTAATACGGATGCATAAACAAAATTTCAAAACGCATTAAAGCTCTACGTCGTTTTGAGTTAATACACTATTAAATCCGCATTTAAAATTTCATTTCGTTTTTAAAATGTGCATAAACACTTACTTCGTTTTAAGTAGTTGTTATTACACACGCAGGTGTTTAACGTTTTGAGTGAGAACGAAATGTTGTATTACGCATAAACACCAATCAAAATGTATTATCTCAAAACGATGTTTAAAACGTTTTATCGTTAATACGTTTTAACCTTTGTGCATAAACAAGATATATGTGTCTCGTGCAATAATGTGGATATTTCTGGTTTAATCATACGTTAGCAGTTAGCATTGACCTTAATGCCCCGGGGTGTTTCAGAACCTCTTCTGTTGGTGTTGAGTGTTGACCAATTTAATTTGTATAACATTTTCAGTGCTCTAACAATCTCTGTATTCTTTCCAGGCTTACAGTAGTGGGCTGTGAGTATATTGGGACTAAGTATCTAATGTGTGATGTGACATGTGAGTTATAAATTAACTTTTTCCAAAAAACTAACCATCTACCCATTTTTTGAATCTGCCCAAATCATCGTTAATAATTCTTTAAGTTCAGATTTGTTCCTAGCTTTGTATATAATAGTTTTTAGTCCATTGAAGCCGATTTGCTTTCATTTTCTCAGTTAAAAGTGGTTTTTTGCGCGCCTCCTAGACATTAAATCATGTTCATTTTTTTTCAACTCTACGAAACTTACGTTAGCATAGTTAGTTTGTATTTTTTATCTCTCTCTTCAGTTTTGAAGCACTAAGAAAAAAAAATTTTAAACCTTTAATTTTAATTCTCAGTTTCTTCTTTTCGTGGGTTTGTTTTTAGCACCATTTCCTTTTTTTCTTCCTAAGCTCCTTGAATGTTTTGAATTCCAAAATTAATCTTTCGAGGCTTTATATAGGGTGCAAAGAGACAGATTCTATTATAAATGCAAAAAACTCAATATTATGAGTTGTAAAATGAACAAAACAAATATTTGTTTTTGAATATGCATGAAAATTAGCAGTGCGCATTTTCTATGTCGCTAGTTGTAAATAAAATACTTGGACTTACTGGGGTATTACTACGAATAATTGCTTTAAACGGTTACAGTCAACTTCACCCAACCTCAGAGATTATTAACCTCTATTGCTCTATTTGTTCATAAAGGTTTAAGCTTTTTCTGTTTTCAAAGAATCTTTTTATTTTCAAAAATATTTTAAACTTTATTTTCACTTTCTTTTTTCAATTTAAAGAAAATCCGCAAAAAAAGAAGATAAAGAACAAGTTACAGAAAAATTATATAATCTATTGAAGTCTAATATAAATTCTTTTGTGATGGGTCATGATACTGCTAGAGTTGTCCAATGTACACTTAAAAAAGCAAATCCAGCCATTAGGAAGGAAATTTCAATGGTATTTTAATAAATCGTTTACATTTAAGGTAACACACCTCCGCGATGTGCGACCGACCCGGTCCATGCCTCCCGCAACCATGTTTGTATGTGATTTATGATCGGAACCAGGCCGCGGATGTGTGTGGTTCGACTCAAATACTTGCATTTATGATATAAAATATTGTTTTTTTTTTTAGTTACTTTTGACTGAATCCACGAAATTGGCATTGTCGAAATATTCTCGTAATTGTGTACTAGCAGTTATGAAGTACGGTGACAAAACAATTAAAGAAAAATGTATTGAATCTATGTTTGGTTCTGTTTATAAATTAATTAGCAGTCCAATATCTAGTTCTGTTATTGACACAATTTATACAACATATGCAAATGAACCGCAGAAAAATTTAATGAAACAGGAACTTTATGGAGAAATGTATAAAAATGTAAGTTAAGGTAATTTATTGTATTTTATTATAAATTGACAAAAAAGTGCTTTGAAGTTACAAATACTGCTGGAAATTTTATGGTTTTAAGGGTAATATTCCCTACAGGTCCAGCAAACATATTCGTATTATCCAAAGTATTTTTGTCCTTTCTATATCTTTGTGCTGGAATTGTCAAAGAAGTCAGAACCCCGAAATTTCTTTTTATTTAAAATATTTTATAAATGAAAATTAAGCTTCAAATTTTACGTTTCTGTCTAATCTTTTCTAATCCGAAATGGTGGTCCAAAAAAATTTCGGACAAAGTCTATCATTCTATAATGAAAAACTAGCGCTAGAGGCCAGAGAGAACTCTTCTAATTTTCATATATGGAATTAATTTATTTTAAATACGTTTGTTAGATACCAATAAACTTTATAGAAGATCAGCAATAAATAGAAGGTTTTCAGAGAGCCCAGTAACAAAAAAATTAGTTTTTTGAGGGGTGCATTTCCTAAAATGAAAATTTTTGCCTAGGATTTTACTGAAAACAAACTATACTATTTTTCTTTTTGAATGTCAGTGCAGGCAAAATAGGCATACTTTTCTATATTCTGTCACAAATTGTTTGAATAAATCTGTCTCGTGTGTGGGGTGACCAGATCTCAATTTCAATCGAGAGAAATCTTTTAAATTAAATATTACCAATGCAAAAATCTCATCGGGTACTGCCTAGTGTTGTGGACGTAATATACTTCAAGTATTATACCTAGTTTTGTGCACGAAGAAAACTATGTATTATACATCATCAATTTTTTAGGTTTTCTACGTAGAAAACAAACAGCTTGAAAAGAAACAGTGGTGCAAATTGAAAGTAAAAATCTATGTATTAAAAAATGAATACTAAAGAAATTTATTGACTCCATTTGATATATGTCATAAATTTTACTTATTTTACTTATTATCCACATGTATGTGTAGTGAAGTGACTGTCAACGGCTAGTTGAGTACTAAGACGTCACGCTATTGTTTTTAATCAATTATAACTAAGTTATGATTAAAGTTATATGAAAATTATGTTCTAATGAAATGTAGAGAAGATCCTAAACTTTATTTTCACCGAATATATTAAATATCTATGAGCAACGTAAATCAAAGAAAAACGTGATAAATGTTAAGTAACATAAAACTGGGAATCAATTTTTCCTGAAATCTCCCAAGTTACTACAAATATCAAATTATAATGTTCTACAAATTTGTAGATTTTTATTAAATAAAAATTTTTTCCAAACATTGTTATATCATAAAATTAATATAAATTAGGTTATTAAAGAAAAATAATAATTTTAATTAATATCACAATTATCTCTCTCATTCTCTCTCAGTTTCAGTACATTTTTAATAGATGAGAAATTAGAAATGAGAGAGAAAAAGTAGTTTTCTACGTAGAAAACTTGATTTATGCGCATAAAATTAGATTTCTTCGTATGTAATGAAGAAAACACTGAAATACACGAAGAAAAACAACACTAGTACTGCCTCCATAAGCACAATACTGACTTCCAAAAAGAAAAATACTATAAATTGCTGACTTCTCTTTTGTAGAGGTTTTTATACTGTCCTATGACACTTATTAGTATCATATTTTTTCGTATTTTTTTTTTTGTTCGCGATATTTCAGACACACTACGTTTTTTAGTTGTTTTTTTTGTTTGTTTATTATTTGTTTATTATTTTTGGGATTTCAATTCCATCTGTCATTTTTGCAAAATGTTGATGAAGCTCCTCATAGCTTGATCATCACCAGCATGAACTTAAAAAAGCTTAAACATGTTATTAACTACAACATTTATTTTTCTTTGATTTTCAACAGTGCAAAGACCATGAAATTAAAAAACTTTCCGATGTGTTTAGTCATTCTCCGCAAATGAAATGTGCCGTACTGAATGCTGTCAAAAATAATCTTAATCAAGTTATAAATAAAAATATTGTTGACAATTCATTAATTCATACGGTACTTTTGGAGTATTTAAGTGAATGTCAAGAAGAGGATATGACGGAACTAATTACTCTTTGCCTACAAAAGATCCCGTTACTTTTAACAACACGTGATGGTTGTAAAGCTGCCATACTTTTATTTTGGAATTCTTCAACTAAAGACAGACGAGTAGATAAATAAATTTCAATATACAGAGTGTTTCTGATTACGAGTGAAGAAATTTAATCACTTTTAATATCAATTGATAATTTTCGCTAGTCTTATTGACTGGTATTATGATCAAATTTGTTCACAAAATTTCAGGAACGCCATGTGTAGTAAATATATTTTTTTTGTTTTTTTTCAAATGACATTCTCTCTCTCATTTAGGCAATAGTAAAGTCATTGAAGGATCATTTAATAAAAATTTGTACGCATGAATATGGTCATATGTTTCTTATTGCTGTGTGTAATTCAATGGATGATACAAAAACTATAAAAAAACAATTATTCGATCCTTTATTAGTAAAAGTCGATGAAATTATAAAATGTCAATGGGGGCGTAAAGTTATCGAATGGTTTATTGCACCAGCATCTAAAGAAAATTTTCATCCACATTTAATTGAATTTTTCGATCAAGGTTTAAAATATGGTAAGAAATCGTCTGATATTAGAAGAAAAGAAATTTTAGAATCGATTGAAGAACCATTACATAAAGCGATACTTTCGAATACATCATTTTGGATGTCAAACGGTCATATTGGCTTAGTAACAGCAACAATTTTAAAAAAATGTAGGTTATGTCAATATATTCCACATTATATTCAAGTACATATAATATTGATTTTTTCTTTCTTTCAGTAAATTCACAATATTTTTACAAAGTTGCTGAAAGTATATCAAAATTAATTACTGATTGTAACTGGATAATTTTGTCTAACAGTTTACAAACTGAGCAGAGTAATCTCAATAATGTAAATAATCATTGTTATGTTATTATGATTCTTTTTTTAGGCTATTTGTTTTTTTTATTGTAGAAAAATTTGAACGATAATAATGCTTGCCCAGGTATTGAAGATCCCGGATTACATATCGTATTGAAAAAGATGCTCAAGGGAGATCGTGTGAGGGAATCGTCAAATGAAAATACTTTTGGTCAATTCATTGTGGATAATATTACATTTAATACAGTAAATAACAAACGCTTTGTAGATTAATCCGTACACACATCCGGGCTTCTTCCGATCACAAATCACATACAACAAACATGGTCGGAGGGGAATCGGAACGGTCCGACATGTGTGTGGGGTGGATCGATCATAAATATCTTCTATTATAGAATTGTTTTTTTTTTCTTTTTTAAGGTCAAATTCTGGATAAAAATGAACAGAGCCTGTTTTATCTTATTACAAATTTTAGAAAACAGCAAAAATGAAATTAAGGAGAAGTTAATTTCTCTAATTTTGAATAACGTAGATGAATTAAAAAACGTAAATCACATTGGAGCAAAATTACTTTTAGATAAGTTGAACGTGTAAATTACCGTTAAACAAATAAATTTTTGTTTTTAGAAAGCCAACTTTCTTGCACTTCGACCTGTAAATATCTTTTGTGTTGCTCGTGCTTTTTATAATTTAAAGTTTTTGATGAATCCTATAAAATAGAAGTTCAAAAACATCAAACGATCGTCATTTGCAAATATTCAGCGTACTAAACCATGAAGCTGAATACTTGCAATTGACGATCATTTGATGTTTTTGAATTTTTCAATACACTATATTTCTTCAGGTTCGAGAAAATTGATGCATGCAACAATTAATGAACTCTTAAAATCCAATGCCTCACATTCACACAGAATAGCTGTGTTTTATTGGAACTGAGGCAGTGAAATGTACTCACATCAGTTTAGCTCAGCTTACTTCTTCTTAAGAATAGCTGAATTTTCGAAAACGTCACATGATCGTCAATTGACGAAATTCAGCAATACAACGTTTAAGGCTGAATATCGTCAATTGACGATCATTTGACGTTCTTGAACAAGCAGTAGGCTTACTTCAGGTATCCAAAAAAAACGTTAAACAATTAAATTACATACTTGAACAAATTTAAAAGAAGAACAAAAATAAATATAAAATAAAAATTTCAAAATCACTTAATAACCTCAAACTTCAATTCCACATGACACTTTCCCACCTAAGCAGCTGTCGGCTTTACATTTTGAGATCACTGTCAGTATTTCTAGCTTCAAGGTGGTTTTATACTATCACTGTACAATTTTTAGGCTCAGAAGGAAAGTTTGAAACCGTAATGAGATTTGAAACTGACAGACTTTCTCAAGTTTTTTTTTTAAATTTTTTTTTGTGGTAAAAAACAGGTGAAAGTCTTTCAGTACATAAATATTTTATGGTCTTCTGTCTTCTTTAATTTTTAATACATTTTACTTTCTGTTAAATTTTAAAATTAAAAAACAAACAAAAACATATTGAAAAAATGTAAACTGGTAGTGCATCTTCGAAAACGTCAATTTATGAAATTCAGATTAAAACTTTAAATTGCTGAATATCATCAATTGACGATCATCCGACATTTTCGAAGATGCACATACTGAGCAAATTAGATTATAAAATTTTGGTTCATTTGCAACAACGCCAGAAAATCGAAAAATCGGCTGCAATTGCTCAATAACGAATGGTATGAATATGTATTGTATTCTGACATTTTAATATTTTTCTTTAGTTCGATTTTAAATTTAAAACAAGAATTAAATTAATTAAATTCCATAAACATTATGACGTCATATTTGAAGACTAATGTTCATTTATTCTAACAAATGTTTGCACACACAGTTGAGAATCTGATTAGAATTCCAGCGGAAATTTTGTGAACTTAATTTGATATTGGTGATTTGTGGTTATGTTATTTATACATTGTTTTTATTTTTGTGATAACTGCAATTGTAGGTCTTTTCGGAAATGAATTACTGCAGTATAGAGATGAAAAAAAGCAAAAAACCACTTTTTTAAAAATTGTTTTTTTCCAATTTTTCCTGATTTTTTCATAAAAATCATGCTTTTTTCATAAAAATCATGCTTTTTTCATGTTTTTTTCACAAATGATTAAAACATTCACCCGTTGCTTTTTATCGAGTTTTTTCCAATAAAGCGGAAAAAAACGAAAAAAATTTGTTTTTTTCATAACCATAGGAAATTTATATATGTACATCCATTTGAACGGTTTTTTTTTCAATTTTTTGAAGTAAGAAGGTAAATTTAATTCAACAAATATTTTAAAGGATAATATAAAAACTGTTATAGTAACACTTCATTCCACTTAAATACATTTTTTTAAAATAAACAATGGTGTTATAAAATTCTACAAATCATTATACCTACAGTCAGGTACAAATTTTTACCATATGTGCTTCTGTATCTTCGAAAACGTCAGATGATCGTCAATTGACGAAATTCAGCAATACAACGTTTTAAGCTGAATATCGTCAATTGACGATCATTTCACGTTCTCGAACTCGCACCTTTTTTCCATCTCTACTGCAGTATCGTTTTCGTCAAATGTTCGAAAATTCAGAACTGCATGATTTGAATCAGCAAATTTTTGTGCATCATGGCATCACTAATTTTATTGATGCTATAGTGATGTCGAAAATAGCTAATTTCAATTAGCAGCTAAAGCTGCTAATGCTAATTTCAATTAACAGCTAAAATTAGCAGTAACTGCTAATTTTGAATCAGAATATAACAAATATATTTATTATGTAACATGCTGCTAACTGCTAAATGCATATTTTTTTTGAAATAAAAAGAGTAAGAAAAAGACAGATTTATAAATTTTTAAAGATATATGTACATAATATGTATATATATTTTGAATTAAAAAAAGTGAATGGTTTACAATGTTTACATAATTGCACTTATTATATTACATCATAACATTTAATTTTTCACATTTTGAAAAAATTTATTATTAACATTTAAAAACAAAATTTCTTTTAATATTTTAGAACTTAGCCTGGTGCGTCGGTCGTTTAATACGTAACCCGCTTTTGAAAATATTCTTTCACAAGGTACGGATGTACCAACTGCACAAAAGTGCTTTTTAACAATATTACTTAAAAATGGGAAATTGCATGCATGTTCTCTCCACCATGCAAGGGGGTTACTTCCTCTTTCAATAATTTTCTCATCCAAGCATCCTTTTTGTTTTTAAACACCCATAAAAACAACATATAGGTCATATAGTCAAATTTCATTCAATTTTAAATAATTGATATCATTCTAATTTCAAAATATGTAACGTTGCAGATTTATAGGTACAAATTTACTTATCAAAAAAAAATATTAGCATTTACCAATTAGCATACCCAAATTTTTGTACTATACCTAGACCTACCTGTCCTACATATTACTTATGCAGGTACAAATTTACAGGAGTTGATGCATCACCCAATTCCCATCAATAAAAAAAAAGATATTAGTACATATTAGAAATAGCAGTTTCTGCAGGGATCCATACAAAATCCAGAAACGACAAAATTCAGAACTTTTTAAAAAATCCAGAAAGACAAAATCCAGAGCGACAAATTAAAAACTTTGTTAAAATGAAAATTTTTTTTAGAAAAGAATGAGTGCAGGTATAAACAAAAGCAAGTGGTAGGTACTTTGTAATTTAAATTATTTCTGTATATCTTTTCCTTTGTCTCAAAAATAGTGCAAATAACCTTATTACAACTGGTAATCATCTTCAAAAGGATTTTTCTGCTGTACAGTTTATTTTAATAATTTTTGTGAATTAATGTGTTATATCTTATTCATTAGATATTTTTCTTTTTTCAGTTGAAAGCCATATTGCAAAATTTTTTTTAATAAATATTACATTTTTATCTAGAACTTGCTTTTGTTTATAACTGCTCTGATCCTTTTTTAAAATAATGTTATTAATTTGATATATGTATGTATATAAAAAAAGGTAGATATGTATATGAATTTGCAAAAAAAAATCTAAAAAAAAACCAGAAAAAAATAGTTGGCGGTTCCGAATTTTTATAAATGAATGTGTTACATCTTATTCATAATATGTATATTGTTCTTTTTTTATTTGAAAGCCGTTGCAATAAATTTTTAAATAAATTTAACAGTTGAAAAATCCTTTTGAAGATTTTGATTACCAGTTGCATTGTCGATATTCGCACTGTTTTTAAAACAAAAGGATAGAAATACAAAAATATTTTAAATTACTGTTTTTGTTTTTAACTGCTCTGATCCTTTTTAAAAATAATTTGATTGATTTGATTTGTATAAAAAATTGAGTAGAACAGAAAATATGTATCTTAATGAGTTTATAAAAAAATCCAGAAGAAATTAGTTGGCGGCGCCAACTAGTTTCTTCTGGATTTTGTCGTTTTAGATTTTGTCGTTCTGCATTATGTCGTTTCTGGATTTTGTCGTTTCTGGGTTTTGTCGTTTCTGGATTTTGTCGTTTCTGGATTTTGTCTTTTCTGGATTTTGTCTTTCTGGATTTCGTTACGAACTCGTTTCTGCAAGCAAGCAAAGCAAGTTAGCAGTTAGCAGCTAGCAGCATGTTACATATATTTGTTTCATTCTGATTCAAAATTGGCAGTAGCAGCTATTTTTTAAAATGAATAGCAGTTAAAAGTTGCTAAATACCATTAGCAGCTAATTTTTAGCTGCTATTGCTATTAGCAGCCATCACTAGATGCAGCTGATGCGATGCTACTGAATGGCCCTTACCAAATTGACAGTGTCAGTTTCAGCAATTTCTTTCCATAAACAGGTTTTTTCTGTCTTCGAGCTGATACTACAGTACCCACAGTACCACACCAAACCACACGTAGTCGTTAACGTTATTACTTGTCATCAATCATATACGTGTAGGACATAAACTATCGTAGTGGTAAACATAACATAGTAAACTTTGTATGTATTAGTTTGATGATCAGTGAAGACAGAAATTTCTTGTCAACAAAATTTCTATCCATTTCTCCCCACTTTTGGATAAAATTTACTTCACCGCGCCTTCTCTCTTCTAAAAAACCGGTTGTTGAAGCTGAAAGAAGAAAGGTCTGGGGTGGTAGTACGTAACTTGATTCGAGTTGTTTCGTTCGACTTCAAAATAACTCGAAACAAACATTGATTGGTAGTACGTAATTCGATCGACTTTGGATTTAAGTGTTACCGTGAAAACTTGTATTCTGAGCAAGTATTTTGTAGTCAGCACCAGCTGAAAAGTACACATATGTTAATTGAAGGTTATGTTTTATGTCTATTTTAAAATTTTTCAAGTTTTTAAAGTTGAGTGTACAATTATAAAATTCAGATGTCGCTGTTTTTCGACTTTTACTAATAAGTTTTTATCAAATATAAATTTTTATTTTGTTTAAAATCAATTCAAAATAACTTTAAATAAATATAAATGGTTTTTACTTACATTTTTAGCACAATACTTTTATTTAAACTTTACAACACGAACAGATTATATGAAGTCGATAACAAAATTTTGTTCGACCGTAATTCTGACAATTCGAGTTTGTTTTGAACTCGAATCGACCTTACGTACTACCAAACATGTTCAAACTCGAACGAAACAACTCGAATCAAGTTACGTACTACCACCCCTGCCCTGGTATAGGTGAATGAATACTGATTTGTGATGATATAAAGATGGCGGAAAACGTATAAGAATTTTTATGTTAATACAATTAATATTTCAATATATTAAATATTAATATACATACATATATTCTCTATTTTTATTTTTGTACTTGTTTATAGTAAAGAAGATTCGTGGAATTCAAAAGAAGTTTAATATTTTTGTGTTAAATTCTCTTCTACTTTAGTTCAAATAAGTTCCAATACAATGAGTCATCTATACAAAGATTTTTCTCATTTTCCTTTCAGCCATTCACTTTTTTCTCTCTGAAGTTGCCATTTTGA
Source organism: Bombylius major (assembly GCA_932526495.1). Lineage (NCBI taxonomy): Eukaryota > Metazoa > Arthropoda > Insecta > Diptera > Bombyliidae > Bombylius > Bombylius major. The sequence continues at coordinate 23,492,951 of OW052043.1, forward strand.
TTTGATATTGTTAAATTCCGTTATCGTCAATTAGACAGTTTATAAGAGAAAAATAATCCGAATTTAAACTAAATTTTGGATTAAATTGGGAGTACGCTATAAACGGTAAATTGGGATTAAAATAATACATGCAAATTGCAAACGTTGATACTTTTATAGCCAGTTTCACAGTGGAAGCTTAAGCCAAAGCTTAGCTAAGCTTTTTTAGATAGCTTAAGCCTCAGAAAAAGCCTACTAGATTTCAAGTTAAACTCAGTTTAATACTTAAGCTTACACTGTGAAACTGAAAAAAGTGAATAAACTCAGTTTAAGACTTTAAGCTTCGCTTAAGCTTCCACTGTGAAACCGGCTATTAGACACTTATGTTATGACGTATAGGTATAGTATACCAATGGTTATAGATTAACACAATAGATATTTCGGGTAGTACCTACATTTGTATTTTCTCTCTATTTCATTAAAGGCTCCTAAACGAAACCTTCTTGTCTGTCCTATCTGGCGAGCAAAAATAGAACTAACGTTTTGAAATTCAAACTTAAAAAAAATGATCGAGTGATTTTTTTTATTATTCATTCGCTCATGCTCTTGTTATTTTTTTTTTTGTGTATAACCAAATCAAACCAGTTTCCAGTATAACTTTGTGTATACCTATATTTATATAATATAATATATAACAATGTATATACATAATATATATGTACATATTTTTGCATGTACACAAATGCGTGTTTACCGTCTGTGCACATTTCATTTAATATTTGTTTTTTCTTCTTCTTTTTTTAAAATTTGTTTCATCGGTTAGTTTAGTACCTATAATATTTTTTATTTTTTCATCCATAGAATATCAATATGTATGTAGGTAGGTACACACATTATGTATGTAAATATAATATTGTATTGTATAGGAATATGAATTAGAATTTGTTTTCTGATTATTGAATGCATGATAATATGAAAAATTTACCCATTTATTTTTATTTTTTTTATAGTTTGTGAAGCTATGAGAAATTTTACTGAAATCCAGAATCCAGATCCCGCTTTTTTTGTTTTTATTTTATGTAACTATATATATTTTTTTTTAAATGAAAAAGGGATTAAGATATTTTGTTTTCAATTCAAGTACAGTCGAAATCGCTTAAGTGAAAAACGGATAAGAGAAAAAATGAGGAAAAATCGCGTAAGTGAAAGCATTTTTAAAGCCCCTAAATTTTTACTACTAAAAACGTATGTTTAAGTGAAAAATTTCTAAGTGAAAAAATCGTTTAAGTGAAACACTTTTTGATGTCCACTGAATCAATTTCTTATGTATTTCAATACGCATAAGTGAAAAAAAAAAAAATTTCAAACAAATATATTCTCACTAGCTACTCTGATGAACCCGAGTTAATGAGTGTATGGTTAGCAACACTGAACGTTAAATGTCATTAATGACAGCCAATAAGTATAATGACATTTATTCAAATTTAACGTTTTTCCACTCATTGTAATATAGCGTACATTCATGTAGTGAATATAATTTAAAATTTATGTGAAAACTTTTATTCATATGTATATACCTATGTATTTTCAAGCAAATTTCATTGTTTTTAAAGTTTATTTGTTCTGGAAATAGGTTTTGCTTAAAAAATAATGCAATTGATATTATTCCGAATTAAAATATATATATGTACTACACGTAAGTGAAAATAATTGCACTTACGTGTAAGTGAAAAAACGCGTAAGTGAAACGAAAATGCTTGCCCAAAACGTTTTTCACTTATCCGATTTCGACTGTACCTAATTAACAACATTACAATACACATTTAAATACATTCTATTTACCCATATTTATATTTTAAAATGTTACATAATGTGAGGTAGTTAGATATATGTTGGACTCTACAAATTTTGATCAATTAGGTGTACCTATAAAATTTTATTAAAACCTTGCAGCCGGGAGATGATTAGAGTCGTTATTAGAAAATTAGAAAATCGCTAATGCTTGCAAAGTGTTAACATTATAATGTACGTGCATTATAATATACAGTAGCGGTCATGAAAGTCGCCTAACTAATAATTTCTAAAAACTTTTCTCGATACTATTTGGAGGGGATGGATGATGGTTTGCTTTTTTAACTAAGTATGTGTGTTAACTGTGTTTTTTAAAGGTATTTTCTATAAGAAAAGAAAAACCATACATGATTCTGTAATACAGCTTAATAAATAAATTATTTTTAAAAAAATGAAAATTATTTGAGTCATGCGTTTTTTCCGCTACTGTATAAACTACAATCTGCATATACAAAAATACATACTTGTATATGCTAAATGGGAAAAATACAAAATTGAGAAAAAAACAGTGACTTCAAGTTTACAATAAATTTTGTATTTAGGTACGAAGCAACAACAAAATTCAAATACGGTATTATAAAAAAATTGTAAATTTGGTTGGGTACTTGAAAAATGAAAAATAAAAACAACAATTATTTTTTTATATGTGTGTTGTTTTTGTTTATAATAATTATAAATTTTCATATAGTACAACATCAACAAAAAAATTGTATGATGATGTCATGCACATTTACTCCGTCCTCATTTTCCATATAAAATTGTCTAATTACAGTTTTGAGGATTTTTGTGTATGTTAAATTTTTTTTTATTGCAAAAACGGTCATAACTTATTTTTAAATCTTATGTTCTAAGCGATTCCTTCTTGTCTGTCCGCTCTATGAACAGATTTAGAACTAAAAATTTATTTTTCAACAGCTTTTCTGTTTTAGAATATCTACTTCTTATTAATTATCTTTGAGTATACATATTCTTCTTCTTTCACACAAAAAAGCTTTACTTTCACCCAAAACCCCCTACAATAAAAGCCTCCTACTGGTGTTGTGTATGTATTAGTAAGAAGTGCCATGTTTTGTTTTGACATTTTAGTTTCTTATGGTTTCTTAATAAGAGTGGTGGAATATTAGTGTAAAGAAATAGTGTTTTAGCTGAATATTTTTGGTTTTTTAAATAAAATATTGTTTATAAAAGTTTTAAAATATAATAAATTAACAGTGTTATAATTTTTAAAGTGCACAATAGTCAAAAAAATAAAATAAAAAGGTGGAAAATGTTGTGCGTTCTTACCTACTTGTAAGAGAAAAAATTAAAGTATGACTACATAGTACATACCTATCTATGGTGAGGTTATATTATTTATATGTAATAAAGTGAATAAATTGATTTGATTTAATAGAATTTAATTTATTAGTTATCACAAATTAAGTGTCTATTTGTCTTCATTACACAATAAAGATTATGTACCAAATTATTTACTTTTTCATAGACTTTTTTTTATATAAATTTTTGTGATTATGTTATGATGTGAGAAATTGATTTGATTCAATAATTTAACAATTAATACAAACTTATAAATAAAATTTTATTAAATTAAATGAATTTGTTCTGTATTTCGTTCACTTTATTTATTTTTTTCATATATTTGTGTTTACATTTCATTTCAATTTATTCACTTTTATAATATAACCTCACCATAGGTAATGCAGTCATTACTCATTAGTCACATGTCAATATATAGGTATAGAAGAAAAAAGCTTATATTATTTATTATTCTTTAAACTTTAATTATTCATATAAATACATATATGTATCAGAATTATTATAAATTAAATTTTATTAAATCAAATCAATTTATTCACTTTATTACATATAAATAATACATATAACCTCACCATACTTTAATTTTTTCTCTTAAAAGTAGGTAAGAAGGCACAATATTTTTCACCTTCTTATTTAACTTTTTGACTATTGTGCACTTTAAAAATTATAACACTGTTAATTTATTATATTTCAAAACTTTTATAAACCATATTTTATTTAAAAAGCCAAAAATATTTAACTAAAACACATTTTCTTTACATCACTATTTGTACTACCAGCATTGAATGTTTTGACGTTTCAACACTTTTATCGTGTTTGATTGTGTTAGTGCAGAAAGCCACAACTCGGCTTGTGATTTAGAGGGTTTTGGATTAAACCCAAATAAATTGGGCTTAAGCCAAAATCCGAATTAGCGAGTTTATAGCAGGAAAAATTGGGAGTAAACCAAAATCCGTATTAAAAGAGAATTACGCATAAACCTGTACAATGTAAACAAAGTTGCGAGAGATATTTTTGTTCACGACAGCTGCAGCAGCAGCGAGAGTGGTTATGCTGTTATGATATGGTATTAATTTCATGATTAATTTCGTTATTAAAAAGAGATAACAAGTACGCTTTACGGAAAAAGCAACTAGAAAGAAAGAGAGATATGACTAACACTTATTTCAGTAATATACTGAACAGAGTATAAAGAAGAACTTACATAACATAGTAGGACTACTGAGAGCCGAAGTTTTTTTTTTTTATTTATTTCTCTCACATTTTTTGAGAAAATGCTAAATGGTGATAGGAATATTTTTTTATTGACTAAAAAGAAATACAACGTAAATATTTACAAATAAAAAATAAAACACGAACACATTCACAATTTTAAGTAAGAAAGGAAAATTCCCATTGTAAATAAATGTAAACAAACCTGTTTCTATATGCTATGCTTGTATGCGTTTCATATATCTTATATGGTTTTTAGCTTATATAAAAAAAAACACGAACACTAATGCATATTTAGGTGACTATTTTGAAAAATGCGTTTATAAAAAACTATGTTGGAGAGGTATTAGTATGAATAATCATATTGTGCTTTCGCTCATATATACGGAAATTTTCTATTAAAAAAATACGCATTATTTTTACCTCCTTCAGTCATATGGGATTTTGTTTTTGTTTTCAGAGAAAAATTTATAAATAAAAAAAAAAATCGGCTCTCAGTAGGAACACTATGTAATACACTATGATACTGAAAATGTCAAAAAATAACTCCCAATTCTCCAAATTCCAATATCCTTCCAATTATGCTGTTATGATACGGTATTAATACTATTGGAAATTTTAAGTACTTAAAGAACATTAATATTATTTTTGTCTTGCCATCGTGTTTAGACATTTTTCATAGTTTAATATTATATTTAAACGAGTGTGACGTGTCTATTTATTAATTTCTAATTTTTTTCAGTGAGTGCAAACAAAATGAATAGAATAGAAATAATAATCACGAACATTCATTTACTAAATTATATAATTGCCATTTACTTTAAACAGAGATACCGACAACACAACTTTAAGAAAATGTCAGCTGATTTTGATAGTGTCTCTCTGTTTCTCAAATCTGTTGTCTCTTTCTTTAAGTACTTAAAATTTCCAATAGTATTAACACCGTGTCATAACAGCATTAGCAAGCAAACACATGAACTGAATTCCATATGATCTTGAAATGTAATCATGAATCTCTTTTTGCTGTTGTTGTGAGGTTTTATTTACTAAAACAGCGTTTGCAATTCGCGTTCAGCGTATAAGTAATAATGATTGTTAAATATAATTTTTTTAAAATTTTTGTTTAATTAATTATGATCTATTTAGCCTTCATCGATTAGTTGAGTTGAGGAAGGAGATTCCTAACCACTCTTGCTGCTGCTGTTGCTGTCGCTGCGGTTATATTTCTCGTTTTAAGGTTGTCATTATGGTTATGAACTTATGATATGATGGTATGACGTTTGCATTTTTTATTTGGATTGGAGCTTTAGCTTATCAAATCTCATCATTCGTAAATTAAAGTTTTTTAATTAAGTAGGTAATTGTGATATAAATTCAAAACAAAGGTGGATGGGACTAAAATGTAAATTTGCGATTCAGTTTTCCGATTCAGAAGATTTTTCTAAAAAGATTTGTTCGGATTAAAAAAAAACAAAAATGCAGAAAACTTCTTTAACATTTTTCACCGTTTTGGTAACATTTTTTTTAATATTTTTCTCAAGCGTCAAAACTTGTAATGAACTTGTTTGTGCATCGGTTGTATCAAAATGTATGTTAACACAAAGTTGTAAATGTGATTTGAAAAATTGCTCTTGTTGTAAAGAATGTTTAAATTGCTTGGATTATTTGTATCCTGAATGTTGCAGTTGTGTCGGTAAGTAAAAATACTTTTATGATTGTGAACCTAATGTGGTGTTAGAATCTAGAAAGTGCAGTACAATGTTCTGAAGCTGTACGCAGTAATACATATTTAATTTTTCTTTATCCTTAGTCTGCGTGAAAATCAATTTAATCAAGAACTGAAATATTTGCACAATGCATCTCTTCATATATTTGCATCTTGTTACATCTTTGATTTATCTTACGCTATAAAAAAATTTATATAAAGGTATGGATGAAATCCCCTATAGTATTTTTATTTTTGTAAGTCAGTATTGTGCTTATGGGGGCAGTACCCGATGAGTTTTTTGCCTTGGTAATATTTAATTTAAAAGATTTCCCTCGATTGAAATTGAGATCTGATCACCCCACACACGAGACAGATTTATTCAAACAATTTGTGAAAGAATATAGAAAATTATGCCTATCTTGCCTGTTCTGACATCCAAAAATAAAAATAGTATAGTTGCAGCCAATATTCTATAGATATATATACATATATTGTGTTACATAAATATTTTTTTTTATATTGTTAGCAAAATATTGTTATTCGAACTTGCCAATATTTTAAAATATGGGAGAAAAGTCACTTTCCTCTAATTGAACCCTTTTGTCGTGTGTAATACATACATCTTTTAATCATCCAATTGCATACTTTTTTTTTCTTGTAAAACTTATTTAAAAAAACAAAGTGCGCACCAATTAAAAAGAGAAATCCGAATGCACATTATTGTTTTGAATTTGCATTCTTAATAAGTAGGGCGGTATTCACCAAAGTAATTTATCTTTAACTTGTCGTAACTTTATTCACCAGCAAAGTTTGGCCCTGGTTTTTTAAGTCGAGTTTCAAGGTTACGACAACGTAACAGCAACAGTAAATAGAATAGGGAGGAATGCTGAACAGCTATGTAGTGATGTCGAAAACAGCTAATTTCAATTAGCAGCTAAAATTAGCAGTAACTGCTAATTTTGAATCAGAATATTTATTATGTAACATGCTGCTAACTGCTAAATGCATATTTTTTTAAAATTGTTTCTTGTTTCGTTGCTTTTACACTTGAAACACATGAAACCAAATTTGTTTCAGGCTGGTTAAAAGATGATGATGATGCTTGTGATAATTCATTTTGAGTTAAATTTTCCGCACCATGATTCAATTCTGTTGCATTATTTTGCACTTTATTGTTCTTAATGGGTTCAATTTGAATTGAAGGATGTTTTCTTATAATGTGTGATTTTAAATTCGTTACTGATGTTTTATATGATACGTGTGCTTTACAGTATATACAGTTTATACAGTATATTTACAATTCAATTACACTTTTTTTTTTTTTTTTTTTTGTTTATAATTTCAAAGCAGATTGCTATTACTAATTAATTTGATATATTCTTTCAATTTAGTCTTAAATATATTAATATTTAGTTCATTTTTTATTTCAATTGGTAACTTATTATATAAATCTAATCCCTTATATACATTATATACTTTTGTGTACTTTTTTTTTCAAATTTATTTACCCTATACCAGCTTTTTCTTCTTAAAGAATACTTATGTACATCCTTACACTGTATGAGAGGATCTTTCAAGTATGCTGGTGTTAAGTTATTTTTGATTTTGTGTAGGAAAACCATGGAATTGTATGTCCATAATTCTTTTACACTCAACCAACCCAATTCTTCTATCATGGTCCTAATACTAGTAAACCTATTTTTCTTTAATACTATTCTCATAGTTTATTGTTAAAATTGTCATATAAGTAACTAATACATCGTATTACTCATAATTATTATTTATGTGTACAAAAAATAAATAAATCAGTTATCAGTTAATTACAAACAAAAATATAATCAGAACATACGAGTCAGCATTCAGCATACCTTATTTTATTTACCATGTGTAAAGTGTAACATATTTCTAATCTAAAGTTGAAGCGAGTTTTTTTTAAAAATAAGTGACATGTTAACATGTTAGGCGTTAAAATCAAATTGCAAAAAATGGCGTCGCTATATGAAAAATTTTTTTGTAGTTTAAATTGCGATGGTGAATGGGGATTATCCAATGACATAATATACAGGGTGATTCCGTTACGGTGTCCGACCGGGAAACTACGGATAGGTCTCGGCGAGACAAACAAAAAATCTTATGAGAGTAGGAGGAGGGAGCAATCTCAACCGTTACGGAGTTAGAGGCGGGAAAGGTTTTTGGTACTTTTTCCTTCCATTTAACTTTTTACAGGGGCAGTCTAAGGTCATTTATCGTTTTGCAAAATTGTAGAGGACCCCTGTTTCTTTCCAACAACAGCTTATATGTATAGTAGCTAAGAACAAAAAAAACGACATTCGACTCGACTGGGAATCGAACCACAGTCCTCTATTTTGCCGGGATAGTGCGCTTTTATTATTTTTTCTCCAATTTCTTGACTTTAACCCTAATTTTCTCGAAAAGTGCTCGATATTAGCCCTCATTTTTTATTATAGAAAAAGAATGATTAATTGATTCTGCATCGATTTGCTATCTTCAGTTTGGCTGTGTTTCGAAACGTATTAATACCGTATTAATACAATGTTACAAGTTTCAAAACGTCAAAGATAAAACGGTTACATTGTTATAAGTTTCAATATGTATCGAAAATGTATATTTGACGCATCCTTTAAGCAACTAGCGCATCTACATTTTTTCGGATACACAAATAATGTTGTATCACTGCTATTTCTCAAATTTGTATCAATACTGTATTCGATACTCATTTTTTGACGTTTCGAAACACAGCCTTTTTTCAAAAAATGGATAATTTTTGAGATATTGAGGAAAACCTTTTGAAAAAACTGAAAAAATAAGTCTGAAATTCATTGAATTATTGGACACGTGCTTTTATTACAGTATAAATTGAAAATATCTCGAAAACTATACATTTTTGGAAAAAACTGAAGATAGCAAATCAATGCAAAATCAATTAATCATTCTTTTTCTGTAATAAAAAATAATACGGTTAAGGCATATCTCTTTTAATGACCACTGTTTTTCTTATACTTAACCCTGAAATACTAACGTGGGGTGTACGGTGTGAGTACACCCCAGCGAAAAAAAGCTGTTTATCCTGATCGTTACGTGCATGATAGCTGCGATCTTTTCGTTTGTCAATTTAGTTTGATTCATATGCCTTTACTGTGATATAAAAAAAAGTTGAAAATGTCAAAATAAGGTAAGGAAGAAAAATCAAATTTTACCTGGGGTTGTGTACACCTCTCATGTTGGTAAAATCGTAACTTTTTTTTTCAAGCTAAGTATTGTGTTTAAAGCGGAATTTCGTTTCCCATATAAAATACATGTAAAACAAGGTGGCGTCAAGTTTCCGTCAAGAAAATATTCCGTTCCCTTTTTGTTTTGCAGTACTGAGGTCGAGAAGGAAAATAAATTTAAATTGTCTTTGCTAACATTTTTAAATAATGTTCAAGAGATGGCGTTGACGATCAGTCTCCACCAATTTTCCGTCGCCATGAAACAAAATAAATGTACAGACATTTATTCCGTTTGGTAAATTTGACAGTTGTAAAAAAAAAAAAATACAAAGAAAAAATCCAAAGGTATCTACATGAAAATAGAAAAAAACAAATGACAAACTAACTTCAAATTTAAATTTAATTTACGTTTCTCCAAATATTATACGTCACTCTACACAAAATTTTTTCAAAAGTATAAATGATAGAAAATTAATTGAAATGTGGCAGGAAAATGAATATTTAAATCAAAGTTATACCAACCCTTATAGTTGAGTTACATAGGACGCTTCGCTATGCACTGCTACACTGAAATTTGATTTTCCTTGTTAAATAGCACGCTTCGCCTTTTCAAACAAAAACAATTAAGAAATGACATTTCCTCGCTTTGTATACATAAAAAGGTTAAAGTTGGTTAACTTTTGCTGCGAGACGCTTCGCTGCGCTGTGCGGCGCTTTGGCTATGTAACACATTACATTTAAATACACGACATTCAACTTCTACCTGTCAAAGCGAAGCGTGCTATGTAACTTCACTATTATTCTGAGATGCGAGTCACTTGTGATACGAAGCGATTTTATTTGTGTGGTATTACCACTTGCGAATTAGGTGATAAATATCGAAAAAGTGATATTTGTCAATTTTTTTGGTAGTCTGACATTCGTGTGAAGCTCTTACTTCTCATCTCATGTTTTTGTGATACTTTTATCACGTAAAAATTATAGGTGATAGTTATTTGAAAATTGAATTAAACAAAAGGTATGTCGTAAAATAAAATTAATTATATAATTTTGTATTGTTTTTTATTACTTTTTAAATAATTTTTATATACTTTTTATCCACTCACCTATCTCTTGAGAAACTAACTTTGTCGGTAAGAGTGAAATTTTTGGGAAGAGTTTTAAGGTAGTAAACGTTAACGGATTTACATGGGGTTTTCGGATTTAGGATGAGAGAATAGAAGGTTTCCTGTCTAGAATCGATCCTTTCGTGAAAATAATTAAATATAATGGAATATTCGGAAAATATAAATTTAAAGAACAAGCTGTTACTGAGAAGCTTCCGAAACGTCCTCGAACAACTCTTTACTCGAATATCATCGTAGTCACAGAGGCTTTATAATCAATTTTTTACTTTTACATTCTATTTGTAATAATTAATCAAATAAAAAAGAATTTTTAATACTAAAATATTTATGACTTGAAAATCAGAGTTAGCTTAGATTAAATTTTAATGAATAAACATTACAGTATTTTATTTGTGTTAGACCAAATTTGAGAATCGAATATCATAAAAAGTAAAATCTTAAAACTTTCATTAGCGATGTAATATTGCATTGTCATGCAGATTTGTACCGAACAGACAGACAAGAAACCAAGCTAATATAAATATTTTAATTTGAAAAAGTATATGTTTTAAAAGTTTTTTTTTTTTAAATTCAAGCTTATTTCATTATGATTCCAGCAAAAAAATTACACCAAAAAATCAATTCGAGATTTTAGTTCATTTTATGAAGGAAAGTCAAAATTTGGCTAAAGGCATAAAATATGCAAAAACTTACTTTTTATTTTGTTGTAATTTTTTAGCTGGAATACATGATGACCAAAATTATTTGAAAAGTAATAAAAAACAATACAAAATTATATAATTAATTATATTTTACTACATACAAGTTTAAAGAATTGTTGATCTAGGTTTAAGTAAAAGAACTGAATAATTTTTTTTTATTAAGTGTAAGTCAAATAAATATATATAAATTTAAAATACAAAATTAATTTCCCAATTCTCTCCTTATTCTAACTCCAGCAGGGGTCGGATTCAGTAAGTTGGAGAGTTGTGGAATACGAGAATAGTAAAAACCATGGTAAAAGGAACACTATTAAGGTATTATAAAGAATGAATGAGAAAAGAAACGTGACGTAAAAAAGACTCATGAATATGAGTATGTGTGTAATAATTATTTTTATCATATGGAGAATAATTAAATAATTTAGTAATTTTGAAGTATTTCAGCATCCCGTGGACCAAAAACTGTAATTATTTGACCTAATTGTTTGTTGAAGTGTTCCCTTTGATTACGCCGTACGATTTTTTTTTGGTATTTGTACTTTTTGAGATAAAGTGCAAAACAAGGTAAAGAGTCGAAAATTTTCATACATTTCCTAGACCAAACACAAATTTGACTTAATTTTCAACTTCAAAGATCTGTATCTCAGCATCCCGTAAACATAACACTAATATTTTTATACTTAAAGATTTATCAAAGTGTTTTCTTTAGTATTATCTTTTGCAGTTTTCTTGTTTAATTTTTATTTTTCGAGATAAAGTGCAAAAGAGACTAAAAAACGTTGAATTTTCATACATTTACAAATTCAAACATAATTAAGACCTAAAGTTAACTTTGAAGGTCTGTATCTCAGCATCCCGAGAACCAAAAACTATTATTTTTATATTGAAATCTTTATTAAAGTGTTCTCTTTAATATTGTTGCTATTGCAGTCTTTTATTTTTTCTAGTTTTTGAGATAAAATGGAAAACAAGGTTAAAAATGTTGAACTTCTTCATGGTTTTTCGCGTATTTTGTCCTTATGATTGAAAACTATGGCACTTACAGAATTACCGAACAAGATAGATTTTAAGCAACACTTCAACAAATATTTTAATCCAAAAATATTAGTTTTTGGTTCAGAGGATGCTGAGATATCTTATTTTGAAAAATAAATTGTAAAATTTCCATATACTTTTGTATTTCATTTCTCAGATCGTCCATATACTTTTGTATTGCCATACGATCTTTCTTACGTTTTAATGGCGCCTGAGAGTTCCGATTGATATTACCTTAATAGTGTTCCTTTTACCATGGTAAAAACGAGAACTGATATTCTCTAATTTATTGGGGAAAATAATCGAGATTGGGAAATGAACTTATTCGAGTCTCGAATTCTCGAATACTATTTCAAACAAATGAAGTTTGAAAAATTGTCTTTTGTTTACTTCGAACAATTAATTTTTAAAACAATGTGTATCTTCAAAAATGAATCGTTGCTTTGTTGATGCGATGCTGATGCTTGTCACTAATTCAAAAATGCAACGCAACTTTTATGATGCGTTGTCACATATTCAAAAAAGCATCGCATCAAATCAAGTATTCGAAATTCTTTGTAATATTCACGGCATACACATAACAAGGCAATGTAAGTATCGTAGTGACCGTTAGCATTGTGACGTCATCCTGGTCGTTTTATATGAAACAAATGAATAAAATTTAAAAAAAAAAATTTAAAAAAATTTAAAAAAAAAATTTATATGGAAAGACGACCTGAGTGACGTCACAAAACAAATCAAAAAATTTCTTTACATTGCCTTGTAATGTGTATGCCGTGGTAATATTCAGCTGTCATGTAATAGCGTTGCATCGCCAACTAAAAACTTTGCGTTGTCATAGCAACAACTAATGCTTTTGCATCACGAACAAAAGAACATTAGCATCACCAAAGTAGCGATTCATTTTTGAAGATTGTCTCATCAACCACTTCTTATAACAGGTGACAAGAATAGAATAATAACAATTAATGAAGTGGTGCAATTTTCATGACCACCAGTGTATGTCCCACTCTTAGGGAATTAAAGAAATTTGTTTTGAGCCCACATGAAACGGGAAGTTGTTCTGTCCAGTATATATTATGTCATAAACACCTATTGTGCTCGTCCTCTAAAAGTATACAATGCGCAAAGAATAAGTAATTTAGGCATCATTACTAATTTTCGCGATACTACATGCTTTGTTCTGACATTTATTTTTAATGATAAAATAATTATGTTTTAATTACAGATTTATGCCCTAAACCCAACAATACACGTACATTATTATCTAAAAAATCTCATGTTGAAGAATTTGAAGGTATACCCGGACTTTTTTCTGCATTAACATCAGAACCGGATGAAGAAAAATGGCATACTATAATATTTCCAGTTGATTTTGATGCTTATTTAATTAAGCCAAGATTGGAGAAGGATATCACGTACTATCTAAGTAAGTATTAAATTGCACCACTGACGTTATATATACCTACGTATAAGCCAGACCTACATAATATGTGTCGACATAAGGGTTAAATATTTACATTATCTATTAAAGTGGAAAACAGCAGACTCGAAGGCTCAATTTGATAAATTCATAGTTTTTGGTTTTATCTTGCGGCTCGTTAATATTTCCACTTTCCTTCTTTTAAATAAAAAAATCGAATACTTTTCATTTTTGTTTTTTTGTTTTTTTCAGAATCTAATGAGCAAGATTTTGAAGATGCAGTAAGGACTTCTAAAGAAAGAGAAAATACAGTTACAGTTAATTGTACAGTCGTTTATCTAACTCAGTGCCTTTCATGGAATAAGTGCAGACAAAATTGTGAAAGTATGGGTGCAAGTAGTTATCGGTTAGTAAATAAAGTTTTTTTTTTTTTTAAATTTTATATCGACTCATTTAGAATTTAAAGGATTTATTGTTTTACTAAGTTTATTTGTAAGTTAGACTGAGTTTCGAAACGTCAAAAAATGGGTATCGAATACAGTATCAATGTTGAAGTGATAAATCTGGTATTTTTGACTTCTTCACTGAGGAAGCACGTTTTTTTGGCACTCAATTTTTCTATTTGACAATAGAAGTCGCTACGAAAATGATCGGTTCTTCAGTAAAGAACTGATGAAAAATTTTCTTTCACCAGTTCATGAGTTTCAGTTTATCAATTTTTTTTCTGCTTAAAGGATGCCTCGAATAAAAAGGAAAATCTTGAATTTTTACAGATAACCACTTGCTACAGTGAGTTTGGCTTAGATATGTTCTAAAGATACTAACAAATGTCATGGGACAGAAAAAAACACATTTTCAAAAGAGAAGCCAGTAATAAACAGTATGTTTCCAGAGAGACTATTAACTGAAAAATAAGTTTTGAAAGGGTTCACCTTCATTTCTTAAAATGACAAATGCCGAAAAACTTCTTATGTGGTCCTATAAGAATGAGTTCTGTTTGATTAGTCTCTAGAGTTACACTTTATTGATTTTCCGTTCCACTTCATTAAGCTTCACAGAGGTGTTTTTTACTAGTTTTTCTGGAAACACCTGCACATTGTTGTACCTCAAAAACTACGAATATAAACGGCAAATTAACTTGTTATTTACAACCTCCATATATGTACTTCTCTTTTAACCGGTTTTCGCCAATTTTTACGTTCCACATAAGGTGAATAAAATTGAAACTTCAAGACGCTCTTTTTTTGTCGTACAGAAATTTCTTCATAATAAATTAATCTGTGACATAATATTTATGCATTATTTTGACGAAATACTGCCATTGTTTTCATTTTTGAAAGATTAATACATCACTTTTCTATTGTTGAATAAAGATCGACCCACACGCATTAGAACCAGTTCCCGTCCGTGCGATTAGATTCAAGCATTTTTCATGTTTGTATGTTATTTGGGTCCGGAACCGGGCTGAATGTGTATGAATTGACCCTAAATCGTTAGTTTTTAATACTTGAAATCACTGTTTTCAGTTTTAATGAAATTTTATTAAATTTTTATTTTAAAGCTGGTTTCACGATGGATGCTGTGAATGTGTAGGATCCACATGCATAAATTATGGTATCAATGAGAGTAGGTGCTTGAATTGTCCAGAGTTAAAAGATGATGCTGATGAAACAGATGACGATTGGGATGAATTTGGCGAATCTCTAAATCCTTTTGAAATGAACTTAGAGTCTACTAATTTAAAATAACAAAAAAAATGTACACTTTTATATTTAAAATTAATTTCTACATATACATATAAAAAAAAAATTTTTTACACTGATATTAAATTGTATATGTTATAAAATAATTAATAATAAATACTGATAAGTTGGTTTTATGTTATTGTATTTTGTTCAATGGTAAAATAACGAAGCACAATTACAATTATTTTTTATGTTTTACTTCAGGTGAGTCGCTCCATGAAAGTCTAATAAAATTTGTTGTTGAAAACAAGTTATTGCTTTGAAGTTTGGATTCCCACTCCCACACATCCGTAAAGATTGGGATATTGAAATCCCCCATATCCTCACCTCTTTTTCATTCCTTTCTTGTGAGGAGTTTTATTTCAAAGTTCTTATCAAGGTTCAGCTTCAGGATGAGGAAATCAACGCTCCTGTGATACTCCCTACCGCCACTCTCTGCACCCTACTGAGTTTAGAGAGGTTATACTTACATAGGGCCGGCAATAGGCTTGGACGTACTACTGTGACTGCTGTGGCTGAATCCCCTATATTTTCAATAGATGATGGAAAGAAACTGGGGTGCTATACAATTTTGCAAAAGGGTAGAGAGCCTAGCGTGCTCTTGTAAAAAGTTATAGGGTGAAAGAAGGAAAAAGTACCAAAAATATTTCCCTTCTCTAACTCCGTAGCGGTTGTAATTTGTAATACCTTAAAGTGTTATTTGAAGATTCTTATACTTTATTTCAATATTTATTATACTATAATAAAAAAAGGCGCACAAAATCCACCCAAAACTTGACTGTGTATAAAACAAATCAAAATTAGTCTTTTAATCCAAGCTTTTTGTGTTATTGCAGGTAAAACGATAAGGTTAGCTCTCTTTTTGCAAATATTTATGAAATAAAGCAAGTCGGACATTTCATTGTCGCCGGGTTTATATACAGGATCAAGGTTAATATAATATAGGTTACATCTTCCCATAGGCATTACCTACTTACAATAAAAAAGTGATCAATGTGACGTCACAAGTATCAAATAATTGACATAAAAAACAAACAAAAATTTCTTTCATATATGGGAAGATGTAATCCAAGGTTAATATAATATATAGGTTACATCTTCCCATATATGAAAGAAAGTTTTGTTTGTTTTTATGTCAATTGTTTGATACTTGTGACGTCACATTGATCACTTTTTTATTGTAAGTAGGTAATGCCTATGGGAAGATGTAACCTATATTATATTAACCTTGTACAGGATGTCCCGTTTGGTTTGCTTTGAAATGATACCAGTGACAGGTCTCATCGAAACAAACAAGAAATTGCATTGGTGGGAGGGGGGTAATCTAAACGGTTTGGCCGCTAGAGGGCGTTAAAGTTTTTTTGCTCTTGGCCCTTATTCTGATAGTCGTATCACTTGTTATGTGATGTGAACTTACAAATATGGTATTACCATATTCGATTTAAGTGATAAACATCGAAAAGTGGTGAATATCACAAAATCGATTATATTTGTGCTATTCTGGTATTCACATAGAACTGTCATTTTATCTGTTTCAGGTGATTATTTAATCACGGAAAAAATCAAAGTGAAGATGATGAGTTTAAACAAAAGATAAGAAAAAAAAATACATTCAGACTAAATTTTACTTCTTTTTATGATAATATACTTTTTTCACAAAAGCAAGAAAATTCCTAACAGAAAGCAGTTTAAAACTTTAGTAAATTTTAGTAAATCACACTTAAACTTTGAATAAATACAGTACTTTCATGAATGCGTCGACGGCGCTGACGGCGTAAAAATCATGTTCATAAATGGGTTTCCAGTGCAGTCGTGGAATGGTATCATGTTCATTAATTCAAGCATGCAGCGCAGTCGGCTGAAATTACTCAATCGTTTTCAGGCGACTGCGATGTTTATTTTCAATTAAAACGAATAGTGTTGTACATTTTTTTTCTGATATTTCTTTAGTTCGATTTTAAATTTAAAATAAGATTTAAATTAATTAAAAATTATTAAATTTTATAAACATTTTGACGTCATATTTGAAGATGGCGAATCATGTTCATTTATTCTAATAACTGCTTGCATGCACAGTTGACGACTCTGATTACTATTCCAGTGCATTCGAGTCGTCGACGTAGGTTGACGACGCATTAATGAAAGTACCGATAAAAATATTCAAACGAATTAAACGTCAACTAACAGTGTTAACGTTTTTATTTAAAATTTCATCACACCACTTATATTATATCACATGAATACTGTAATACCTTTTTTGAATTTACGTGATACATCTCGTGATAGTGATCAAAAAGTGATACGAATAGAAGAACAGGGGCCAATTTCACGGTACACCCCATAACTTTCCACAAGGGCAGTCAAGGGTCTTTTTGTGTTAAAATATAGAGAACCCTTTATCCTTTTCAACGATACTTTACTTGTTCCTCTGTTTCTAACTGTTAAAAAGTTAGACGCTTTCAAAAAGGGCTTAATTTTAACTCAATTTTTTTGTAGAAAATAAAGGTTCAATTAGTTCTGCATCGATTTTCTATCTTTATTTGTTTTTTTCAAAAAATGCATAATTTTTGAGATCTTATTACTAATTATAATTTTTTAAACACTTTTATATTCAAAACCACTCTTTTGTACTTATTTTTATATTCACTCAATATCTCATCCACATGAGCTATTACCTAGTTAACCCTTTCACTGCCGATTTTGAGCGGCGGAGAAAAAAAATTTTTTTTTCATGGAAATGTCCTTAAAATACATGAAATTACACATTTGTCAAAAAAAATAATAATTTTGGTCAAAAAATAAGTGGTTTTTGAGATGTCCATGAGTATGGACATAGCAACACATGGGTGGCGAAAAAAGTATAAAAAACAGTTTGTACTTTGATAATTTCAACATTTATTTCAAGTTATTCAAAAAATAATAAAAAACAAAATAAAAATACATAAAATATTACTTATAAAAATTCAATAAAGGAACAAAATAAAAATCACGTAGTAGCCTATCTTTGGCAAAAATATTAATTTGAATGGAATTCACTAAAACAATTCCTTCCACGTACAAAACATAGATGTACATTGCACTTGTTGCAGAATACATGTGTTTTGAAAGAACAGTCTTGTTGTTTGCATCTGGTTGCTTCTTTCTTTTCATCCCATTGAGGTAGATGATTGACTCCATCATACCTCATCTCTTCAAAAGGACGCTTTTCTTTAGATAATTTTAAATTTGATTGAGTCATAGTAGGTGAAGCTGGAACGCTTTCATTTGAAACAGAAATTGGAGAAAATGGTGGGCGACCTCTCTTTCTTTTTATTAGGTTTCTATTGACGGTTAGTAAATTTGATGCCAATCTTTTTTTAAAATGAAGTAAATCCATTTTGTCTTTTCTAGCTTCTGCGCATGTTTCAGCATCTTTTGAGTATTCGAGCCAGCTATTTACAATTGCCATATTAACAGCATGAAGAATCATCCTAAGAGTCCACTTTCTTGATTTTCGGCGAATTCTGTAGAAGCTCATCAACTGATCGAACTTATCCACTCCACCCATGGAATGGTTATATAATTTCACAACTTCAGGACGATCTATAACTACATATTTTTTCTCAATTGCATTCCAACGTTGAACAGTGTCTTTTTCCCCGATGCCTACAAAATTTGATGCAAGGACAACATCTTTATTATCATACCACTTGATTAAAACTACTTTTTCATCCAAACTAACAACTTCTTCAACGCTTCCACGATCTTTCTTTTTCATATTCTTCTCCGAAGAGAATGGAGGATTTGCAAATCTATTTATTCTTATTGTACCTGCAATCTTAATGCCTTTTGTTGTCATTAGTTCTAGTAAATTGTATGTCATAAAGTAGTTATCACAGAATAGCGAGTATCCTGCCTTCAACCTTTCTGTAAGGTGTAAAACAACAGACGCACCAAAACCGTAACTCTTAATGTTGTCCTTGCTTATTTCGGTCCTGGAACCTTGATATATTACAAAATCATAACATATCCCATTACGGCCACAAAGTAAAAAAACCTTAATGCCACAGGGGTACGGTTTACCTCGAACATATTGCTTAATATCGATTTTGCCTTTGAAAGGGATTATCTGCTCATCCACGCAAATATTACTCTCCATATCGAGTTGTAAGCACCTTTTTCTAAATGCATCATAAATTGGTCTAACTTTGATCAGCCTATCTTTACAATCTTTCCGAATTGATAGATTATCTACCAGATGCAAATTTGTTCGTAGTTCATAGAATCTTTTCAAAGACATAGTATTGGTAAATGCTGGAATTTTGAGATCTGTATCCCAATACATGTCAATGCGCTGATATTTCAGACAACCCATCAAGATATGCAGAGCAAAGAAATCTTTCAACTCATTGGACGATGTTTGCTGGAAAGATGTAGATCCACTTTGCAGAGCATACATATTTGTGAATTTTGCCATATCCTCAAACAATGTATTTGTAATATATTTTAAAAAGTAGTTCAGTGGATATTCTATATCCAAATGATTTTGCGATGCATCTGGTTGTTCAATTTCTGGAAAAGATTTATTGGAAAAATTTAAATCCTTCCTCCTCCATTTGACATTTTGTTTTGATGTGATTTGAGGATCTTCAGGAGTTATCGTGCTTTCATCTGCAGTTACGTTTTCATTCAATGCATCTATATTAGATACGTACTGATTTTCCTGATTTTTACTTATTTTCTCTGCACCTTTAATAAATAACTATGCAATAAAGAACAAGACAGTTGAAAAATCTAACTTACCTGGTCTTAAATAATTCTCTAATATCAGATCATCTTCGTGATCTACTGAATCAGTTGTGTGGATATTATCGGTATCATCGTCATCAATAAGATTAATTAAATATTCTAATAATTCTTCTTCCGATCGAAAGGCTTAAAATACAATAGAAACAGGTCATAAAAACAATAATAGGTACCAATCAAATGACAAAAAAAAATAAATATTCAAAGTTAATATATGACAATGACGTCCATCACAATGGACATAGAATTTGAACGTTTGCAACCACTGTCTTTCTATGTCCATTTGAATGGACAAGCTTATTTAACTAAATCTTTCTCAGTATTTATGAAAAAGCAAACACCGGTATAAAGTTTTATTCAATATTTGAACATTTATCTTCAATTTTAACTAATAAAAAGTAGAAGTTTTAAAAAAAAACCTCATATTTTCAATAAATAAAGTAGTACTTACGTCTGGTGTATGCGCCTGCGTCTGACATGTTCACTTATTTTCACACAACTGACATTATTACTCATTGTTTTCACAAATTTTTTTGAGTAAAGAGAAAAAAAACAAATTCAGCTATAAAAAACAGCTTTTATATTTGAAAAATATTCAAAAATAAGTTTGTAACGTTTATTTCAAAGTGACGTCCATTGGAATGGACAAAATCAGTGAAAGGGTGATAATTTTCTAACCTGAACAATCTATTACTTAATTCATTTGCTAGAATACGAGTACTTTCATGAATGCGCTGGAATTGTAATCAGTTATTAGAATAAATGAACATGATTCGCCATCTTCAAATATGACGTCACAATCTTTATAAAATTTAATAATTTTAATTAATCTAAATCTTATCTTAAATTTAAAATCGAACTAAAGAAATGTCAGGAAAAAAATGTACAACACTATTCGTTTTAATTGAAAATAAACATGCGCTGCAAGCTTGAATTAATGAACATGATACCATTTCACGACTGCACTGGAAAGTCATTTATGAACATGATTTTTACGCCGTAGACGCATTTATGAAAGTACTCTACGAAAATATACTAATTAAAAGTCTTCACAAAATTAAGAGATCAGCTGATCAACAATTTCTTAGTTATAAAACAGAGTAGGTCATTTTCTGTAAACTAACAGGTTAGTAGTAGCTTCATAGCTCTTAGTCTAATTACCTAGAATATTCTATTGACTATTTATTACCTAGAAAACAATAAGTATTTTAATTATTCAATTAAGACAAGATGAATACGTGACCTAAACTGCTGTGGTCAGCGGTACAATAAATGCAAAGGCAGATGCATGGTTTACAGTTTCATAAAATAGAATTTGAAAAGTACTGAGTAAGGGCTTTAAAACACTACTATACATACTATGTATTTTTGTTAATTGTACGAAATTCAAATCAAATATTCTTATATATTTTTTGAAGTAATTTATTCATTATATTATTATAAGATTCAATAAATTTATAAGAATATATTTACAAAAAAATTACTTAACATAGTTTAGTTTAATTCTGTCAGGCTTTGTATTAAACCTAATAATTTTTGACGTCTTTTTTTATCATTAGCGCAGACGCAATTTATTAGATTCACAAGCTGTTTAATGGAAAATTCCATTTTTTCTGCTTCAGTTTTTATCCAATCTTCAAATAGTTCAACTGGAAAGTAATATGCTTTAATATAACAATCAACATAATTTCTATGTTTTGTAAATTTAAATCCGGATATTAGTTCTAGAATTGACATAAACTGAGTAAAATCTAGCTGCATGAGAGCTCTTCCTCCAGCTGAACACTTTTTCGCATTTGAAAATCTGCATCGAATAAAGAAAAGTTTACTATTTTAACAAAATTTCGGTATATTTTTACTGTGATTCTAAGTATACGTATGTATATGTAGTAGAAATTTAAAATCAAATATAAGATTTGTTCAGAGTTTTTCGAGTTTTTTCAGAAGTTTAAAAAAACACTTTAAAAATTAATTAGCGAGAACTTTTTTTTTTTCAACGAATGTATTACTCTTCTTCTTGAATGAAATTATAATTTTACGAGTAGAAGGTCGACAAAGAAAAGCTGAACTCCAAAAAATTCAAAACAGCGAACATTGAAACCTGAAAACATCATACACATAACCACGCTCAGGCGGAAGAAATTTCGAAAAGAAAGTATATAAGAGTACATATACATAGTTGTTTGATGTATCCCTAAAGACATGTTATCTAAAAGACTGTTATTCACTGACGGTATTACCGATGGGGAATGCGATTTAATTTAACTAACACGGCGGAAGAATGCCCTCGAGGAGCATGCTTATTGACTCACTACTGGGTGAGATCAAAAAGATTTTAAATATAGGAAGAGGTAGCATGTAGTATAAAAGTGTGTATACCACAAATTCGAATCTACTTAGATGGGGAGGGAAAACGTGCGGATAGAACAATGTATAATGTATGCTGTTAATGCTACGACGCCAAGAGCTTTGACTTTATATTGAAGTTGTAAGCATACATATTATGTGTACGTATATAATATAAACAATTGCTTTTACAGCAACAGTTACCTTGTTTATGCACAATGGTTAAAACGTTTTAACGATAAAACGTTTTAAACATCGTTTTGAGATAATACATTTTAAGTGGTGTTCATGCGTGATACAACATTTCGTTCTCACTCAAAACGTTAAACACCTGCGTGTGAAATGACAATTCACTTAAAATGAAGAAAGTGTATATGCACTCTTTAAAAACGCACTGAAATTTTAAATGCGGATTTAATAGTGTATTTACTCAAAACGTCGTAGAGTTTTAATGCGTTTTGAAATTTGGTTTATGCATGCGTATTTAGTCAAGACAGAGTGAGGTAATGCGAATTAAAGCTACGCATATACGAGGTAAGTGTGTTATTGAAAAGATTTTTCCAGTTTACTTCTTAATGAAATGATGCGTTTGTAATTAATAATAGTTTTCCTTCATGAAGTCGCTAATTTCATGCAAATCATACATACAAATGCATGCAGTATATTTTATATTGAATTTTAAAATTTCGGGTTTGAAAAGCTATATCTCAAAAATTTGTGGACCAATATTCTTAAAATATGAATTAAAATATTTTTTAAAATGTTTACTTCAAAAACAGGGTCAGGATGTTTGCTTTCATTGTTGAAATCTTTCACGTATGGATAAGTCTCGGTGAGACAAGCAAAAAATGGTTTTGGTGGTGAAAAAACAATCCCAACCGTTTCGCAGTTTCGCCTTTATTAATTTCCAATAACTTTTTGGGTCTACAAAATTTGTCTTTCTTGTTAAAATTTATTAAAATGATATGTGAAAGGAATTTGCATTGTAATGTATGTATGATACTCTTATTTTTAAATACCTACATACCTACATGTAAATTATTGATAACCTCTTTTTTTCCTTGTATTTTTTTTCATCTGTCTATTAACTTTTTTTTTTTTTTCAAATATATTTTAACATCCTAAGAAAATATAAATTATAATTTAATTAAAACAAAATTTATCTAAATAATTTTTAAAATAAATTATTTTAATAAAAATTACGTATAAAGAGAAATTTTTAATAATTTCTAGTAAATTTTTACTACATTTTTGGTTTATCAATAAAATTTTGTTTTTTCTAATCTATACAATTTCTAAATTTTATTTTATATTTTTGACAATTTTTGTAGATTTTCAATAATAAAAATAAAAACTGTTAATGATAAATACAAGAATGTATTTACCAAAGAAATTTATCATGAATTTATTCACCAATTAAGTTTATCTCAGGTTTTAAAATAATTTAATGTGACTTTCAGAAGAAAAAAAAATAATAGGAATTTACACAATTCAATTTTATTTTACATTGTAACGGTTAATTAAATTAATATTTATTATTTTATGTAAAGTTCAAAAAAATTTTATTTTCTTAGCTTGAATATTTTAATTCATTTTTTTCTGATTTTTAAATATCAGCAAAAACTGTCCCTTTTTTGTTTTTTTTTTTTGTCATTTTCAAAATTAAACTTTTTTTTCAAATTTTGAATGTAATAATATAAAATTGTTTGCTGTTACATTCAAAATTTTTATTTCCAAAAAGTATAAAAATATCTGACATTTTAAATGAGGAAAAAAAAATCAAGCTAAAAGAATCTATCAATGAATTGTATACTACAATACCATTCTAAGGATGTTGTTAAGGATAAGGTTTTCAATTTTCACATTTCAATGAACATTTTTTAATTCAAATTATAATTGATTATTTGTATAATTTTCATTTATTAGAAATTTGATATAATGACTCATGATATGAAAAATAAATTTCTTATAACACGCTAAAAATCTGAGAAAGGAAAAAAAAACAACAAATAAAACTGAAAATTTATCTTCATTTTGTATACATATAAAGTATAATAAAGGTATAATAAAATCTCATATGAAGAAAATTTTAATTCATTACACACCGATAATAGTTTTGAAGTTGAACCTCAGCCATGAAGACGGGGTACTAATAATTGCTTTATGTCAACTTTGGGGTTCTGAAGTTGACTTCATCTATAACTTGGGGTACTGATATCAGTACCCCAGTACAAAAATTTTCGGATACACATTTTTATACTACATGCTATTTCTTCCTATTTAAAATCTTTTTGGTGAGATGCAAATAGTTCAGCATGTGCTGATGGTATGTGCTCATTGATCGCTGGTAAATCATTGGTGCTTATCTATTATAAACTTTAGATGGTACTTGATAAGATTCAGATAAGAGAATCCAGGTCATCATGGTATAAAGAGTAATAATATTCACGTTTTTGCTAAGAAAATATAAAAAAACTTTGCTTGTATATGCGAAACGGTGGTATACCCTATTTAGCTGCAGCGGTACAAAACACTTTGTAAATTGTAAAAAAGCGAAGCGAGAGAATTGTTAGGCATAACATTCACACATGCAACCACTATATGGCAGCCATGAACTTAAATTACAACCAAAAATACTTACCCTTCAACTAATAAATGGGTTGATACATGAGATAAACTGTACCACACTTTTTCAAAAGGAACTGGAACTTCCTTCGATATTTCGTCTAAACGCATTGCAAACGTTTGCACACTCTATAAATGAAAATAAATGTTCATATAAAAATATATTTTAAAATTTAAAGTTTTTAGATTACCCTGTTTATTGTGTCGACGTAAGTATTATACTGAATACTGACATGATTAACATCCCATTTAACTTTGCCCATTACCGAGAGTACTGCTTGAAGATCTACTACTTTTGAAGCAACACACATGTAAACAATTTTTGAAATATTCACTGCAAAATTGTAATGATCTTCAACACTTTGTAAAATTTTTCGCTCAGTAACTGGAAGTAAATGAACAAAATAACTTTTAAGTTGTTTTAGTTCCTTCATAACATAAATTGCACTTTCAATTCCAACAATTCTTAGAGACAAACCAAATAAGGTATCTGGATTACAGAGTTCATTATTGACCTGCAATTATGTATGTATGTATTGAAAAAAAATTATTATCCAACATTTTTTCTATTTATATTTACATTGTAAATCTTGTGTACAGATTACGAAAAAAAACCACTATTCTTCGTAGTATTTAAATAAAAGTGGAATAATTTTGACTTTACAACAAGTTATTTACTCACCAATGAAGAAAAGTTCAACGGCCAGTCTTTTATTTTAGGTGCTATTTGCTTTGAAATACTTTCCAAATTGTGTTTAGTTTCTTCGTCATAGAGATTTTCCGTGGGTACTGCCTATAAAATAATTTCATTAAAAATGATTCAAAATGTTTTTGCAAAATATCATTTTTTTAAGTGAGCATAAAAAATAATTTATCTATTACTCAATAAATGTGATCCTACATCTTCTCCCGCCTGACCCTTATATTAATTATTTCGCTTCGTGAAGCGCAGTCAGATTCTGAAGAAATAACTCATTTTTCTGTTAATAATCTTTCTAAAAAACATTTTGTACATTGCTGACTTCTCTTCTACAAAGGATTTTTGTGTCCCTTGAAAAATCTCTACTAATTGTGATGATACATGTATTTTTTATTTCAAATTCAACTAGTAAAATTCCCCTGTTTCTGTATGAGTGATTGAATATTTCGTGGTGAGATAAAAATTGAACAATAAATTTAATTAATAATTCGACTAACAGCCATATTCACCATCATGTCATAACTTTATGACAGTAATAAGTCTATTCACCATACTATTTTATTACCGTCATAATCAAGTTATGACCGTCATAATGTTATTACCGACATATGGCTGTAACCATAACTTACATTGTTGGTAAACATAACTGTTGGTAAATATGGCTGTAAGTGTCAACTTGAATTAATTTAAATTTTCTTAGTTTTTACATTTTTTTTACCAATATAGTTAAACCAAATTTAAAAGATTTAAAAAAGGATTTTTAAATTGACTGCCTTACTGGCTTATTCTACATCAAGTCATAACTTGTGACCAGTCATAAGTCTATTCACCAAACTAGTTTATGACCGTCATAATCAAGTTCAAAGTTGGGTTCAAAATGCTAGTAGCAAAGCTAATAGGTCAGCAAAACAGTTAAAAGAATTTTATGGTCATAACTTGACTATGACGGTCATAAAACTAGTTTGGTGAATAGACTTATGACTGGTCACAAGTTATGACGATGTAGAATAAGGCAGTTATTTTGAACCTAACTTTCAACTGGATTATGACGGTCATAAACTAGTTTGGTGAATAGACTTATGACTGGTCACAAGTTATGACTTGATGTAGAATAAGGCAGTGAATTGAAAATTCACGGTGGTGAATTTCATTCTATACTGGTCCTTCATACAAAAACACTGTCAGAAAATGACATAATTTTGACGTCATATTGAATATTTTCTATTGTGGAAATTTTAAATTACCCTCACAGATATGAGCCACAGATATTCATTGGTATCCATAAAACGTATCTAAATCAAATGCACTATAGAAAACAGTTCTCCCTAGCCTCTAGTCCTCTTAAAATAACAAGTTTTATTAAACTTTGTATACTTACGCAATCTTTACCAAAAACTTCGTGCACAACATATATGTAAAAAGCAATTAATTCAAGCATTGAAGCTACTATTTGGGGCGAAATACAATGAAGCAATTTACACATTTGTAGATATTTTCCCACATATCGAAGAATATTTAATGTTGTGTTATTCGCAAGCAATAAACTGCAAATAAAAAGAAAGTGTGTTTAAGTACTTGAAAAAGAAATGTTTTTGTATTTTAACACATTTTATAATTTTTTTGGTTTGAAGTTATGTTATTAATAAGAGCCAATAATTATGTAATAATGCACTTTATGATCGTTCAATGTTACTTACGGTCCAAGGACAAATAGGATTTTCAACACCAGCTATAAACATAATAACTGGCACTATAAGATCCTTGAAACTACTATCCTTTAAGAAAACTCAAGAAAAAGGTTGGAGGGAATATAGCTAATCTTTAGACATTTCGCGGGATTCAGCCAAGCTATGAATAATCTTGTTCAAAGAAAAAACATATCCTTTTTCTATCAGAAAAAAGTATGGGTCATGGACAGAATATGCGGAAAAATCCTTAGAAATCTTAATAAAAACTCACTTCTCAAGATGTGAGAGCGCTCAAGCAGAGAAGGTGACGGTTACAGAGAACCGAAATATATCATTGGCAAGCATAGAAAATGCCAATTACCAATGAGAAAATTACCTGGGCAATTAGCTCTTTCGAGCCTTACAAATCATCAGGCCTAGATGACATACAGAGTGATTCCGTTACGGTGTCCGATCGGGAAACTACGGATAGGTCTCGGCGAGACAAACAAAAAATCTTATGAGAGTAGGAGGAGGGGGCAATCTCAACCGTTACGGAGTTAGAGGCGGGAAAGGTTTTTGGCACTTTTTTCTTCTTTTACCATTCAACTTTTTACAGGGGCAGTCTAAGGTCATCTATCGTTTTGCAAAATTGTAGAGGACGCCTGTTTTTTTTCAACAACATCTTATATGCTTCTGTACCTCTTACCGTTCAGAAGATGTAAGGCCTCCAAATCAAAATTTTGTAGTTTCCTATCCGTAGTTTCTGGGTCGGACACCTAAACTGAATCACCCTGTATGCTCAAATACGTAAATACGTGGTACTATGGCTATTGGATTTGCATTTTACTCGGACATGTCTTCTTGAACTGAAGACGTGTACGAGTAGCTGTAATACCAAAAGCTGAAATAACAGACCATGAATTCGTGAAAAATTTTAGACCGATTAGCCTCAAGCCCTTTGTGTTGAAGAATTTGGAGAGACTTCTTGAAATCCATCTAAGACAGAAGAAAGAGGAAATAGGCCTTTTTCAGACTCAATACGCCTTAAAGGGAGATCAAATGATACAGTGCTGTATGGTTAGAGGAAATCATATACACAAACAGTATACTTCTATACAGACTTCTTTGACATCGAAGACGTTTTCAATAACGCTTGAAAGGAAGCTAACTATATTAGACTTTCTAAACAAACTAGAAGTTGATTAGAAAAAGGGGTTTAACGTTTAACAGCCTTTCCAATACAACACATAATTTACTTATGAATGCAGATTAGAAAGTTTTTTTTTTTTTGCTTTAAAAAAAAATCGTATTGAAACGGTTTAAAAATGTTGTTTACGCACGTGTTATTTTCGACAGATTCTTCAAGTTTCCACGAACAGTATTTACTCTCTTCATCATCAGTATCTTCCGAAAAATAGCACGAAGCTTCATCTATAATTCCTGATAACACATCTTCTTCAAACATAGTAGCATCAAGTCCTGCATCAAAAGGTGAACTTTTCTCTGAAAATCTTAAAAAATATCCGCATAAACCGTCGATTGAACTGCCTTCTTGAGAATGACTGGAAACAAGTTCATCACTGCTATTAACTCGGACTTCGCTTTCAGCTGAAAATGTCGGAAGTTGATTACCTAAAGCTGGAGATTTCCGCCTCTCAATTGAGTGTTTGATAAAACGAAATTCCTAAAAAAAATGATCACAACATTAATCATATGATTATGCATATACATTATACATACATAATTATGCATGCATTTGATTCTAAGCTACAAATAACAAGTTTATGAACATTCAATTACAATCAAAAGACAATCTATTGACATTTAAGGAAATGACTAAAAGCTCTCTATGTAGGAGATATTTTACAAAACTAATCGATATTTAATATGAACTAATATGCAAAAAAGCCGCACCCGCATGTTTTTTTAAGACTGGATTTTATGACGAGATTTTACCAATTTTTGTAATCTATGAAGGATAATGTATATCAAAATGAAAGATTTAAACGTCTGTTAATAAAGAGGATAATTTAATTATTGATTAGGGGATAAAGTGTGAAGAACGTTTAGTTGGGTGTTTATAAGTTAGATGATTAGTTTCAGAATTATTCAAAATGGCGAAACAGAAACAAATGAGTGTGATAAAAAAATAAAAAATAGTTTTATTTAAAAATAAAGGTAAATTTAACATGGAGGCAGGCTATATGTACAATTTTAACGAGTCGTTCGTGCGAAGATTTCTTTAAAATACAACGAAAAAGGAAACAGACGCAGAAGATGCACTCCCGAAGACAGACAGACAATTATTTTATTACATAACAAAAACATACTAAGAACATGAAAACGTTTTAAATATTATAAAGGTTGAAAGTTTCACTAAATTGTAATTGAGCTACAACATACGGTTTGGATATTTTTTTGCCACATACTTATCTTCAGATTGTTCTCTTGCTGCAATTTATAAGCATAATGATGATAATTATGACCTATTTGCTCTTGCGAAAATATTAAGCGCAGAATTGAAAATATGTTTTGTGATTTTCAAAGCTAAAATATTTCTTATTAGAGTACTTTATTTATTACAACTTTTTTTTTTTTTTTTTTTTTTTTTTTTTTTGTTAAATGTGTCGCATCATGGATGAGTTATCGATACTTTTGGAACGATACCACGATATTTAGTATTTGATATCGTCGTTTCGAATCCCGTTATGAAATTATAAGCAAGTAAATAGTTGAAAGAAAGTAGATAAAAGGAAGAGAAAAATATTACGTGTGTGAAAAATATTATGTATGATTTGAAGTTTCGTAGTTCAATTTACATGAATGACCATTTTAAATGTTTTTCCGCTAATTTCAAATCGATTTTATTCAGCACAAACGAGATATAAACGCAAACAGAACATTAAAAATTTGACTTACTTCATATTTATTCATAAGTATAATGTCCTGTCAAACTACGAAAGAAATAAATCCGAATTAAAATAAATTTTTATAACTTTCGTAGTTTGCAAATGGATGGAAATGAGCTAGGAAAACTGAAAAACTGCGGAAACTACGAAGTTTACGACAAACTGAAAAGTGAAATGAATCTCATAAATATTGAAAAAAAAATAAAATAATGAAATAATATTCAACAGTAGCTACTGTACAAATTCTACACTTTTTAATACATAGTTCAATAGTTTTATTACCTGTAACTGTGTAATATTTTTGAATGAATCAACTAAAGCCCATGATTCGTTGTCTAAAAATAAACATATTTCTTCTAGGCATGAAATATGATAACTTTTGAAGAATTTTTCACTTTGTAATTTCATAATCTCCAATAGTTTATCGGATTTTTCTCCACAGAATTCCAATCCAACTGTTTGCAATCTTTGAACAATAGATAATACCTGAATAAATTGCTCATATTTCAAGATTTTAAGTTTTGATGAAGACAAATATGTGCATAACTTTGATTGTATATCATTCCAAACTCGAGATTGTCCTTTTTTTAATTTTTGTAGAATATAATCATCTTGCCAATCATTTTCCTCGTTCTGAAATAGTTTATAATTTTGATGCCACATTATAATTTGATAATATGATGATAAAATCATCCAGAATGATTTACAAAGATTTATTAAACAAGGAATGTATCGATCTACTGATATTTCTTCACATAATTGTTCGATTAAGTGCTTTTGTTTTTCATCAGATGTTTGTTGAATGAAAGTTTTTAAGATACTGTTAACTGTTGAATGTATTGCTGATATAAAACTGATGTGAAGCTGTTAATGTAGAAAAAAATTAAAATTATTAAATAAAATTATCGACATTATTTATCAATTTTTTTTATTAGGTGTAACAGTCACCTCTATTGTAGATTTCGATCGAAAATTGATTCCGTTCGAATCCTTCATTTCGAACGAATTTCGAACGAATTTCGAAAGAGTATTGTGAAATTCAGAAATATCACAAAGTTTTTGGATACAATTTTTTTAGTTTTAATTAAAAACAAATTAATGAATTCTATTACAATAGACATACAAGCTATCGAAGAGGACCAGCAGTATTCCAGTTTCATAATTTTTGCCTGAATATACTTTGGAAATTTTTTTTTCACAGACTTGATTCGAACGTAATCTACAATAGACATGGAATTCAGATAATAGGTTACTTTGATTCGAACGAAATTAAGAATAGCAATTTCAATTCGAGCGAAAAAATTTCGAATGATATGACAACAGACAGAAAATTAAAAAAAAGGGCTAATTTTCGAGAAATTGAACCTTAAAATGCGAATGTCTGAGCTAATTTGACGCACAACTTAATAAGAGGCCTTTTTTAAAAGGTGTGAAGGTTCATTTTCAAACTCATTCTTATTCGGCCCTTTACGTTGCGAAAACCCTTAAATATGTCGCCGGTTTTCGGCAAAAAAAATATTTCTTTTACCTTGAATATCTTGCAAATCATTGAGTATGTACCACCTGAGAGATCTACTACCCTGCTCAGTTTGATTATTTATCAAAAAAAAAGTTGAAATATCGTTTTTTAAATGACACGAAAATATGACTTTAAGTCTTTATATCTCCAAGTAAAATAAAGTGGGTTAGAAAGAAGGAATTCTCACTAGTATTCAACACTATTAAACAAAATTTTGAAACAAATAAATAACGGTTTTTGTCAAAAATGTCAATTTTTCATGAAATTTTAAAGGTACTTTTGGTACATAAAATGGAATTTATGCCAATAAGAACATTTGACACGTTTAAAAAGGCATTACAAAGCACCGTTAGAAAAAAGTCCAGAAAGCCCTTACCGCGTTATATTGAAAGTTTTTCCTTATAACTTAGCTGTAGCCGCTCTGATATATTGCACTTCAAATTTAAAACTGTATAAACTGGTGCTCAAGAATGTTGAATTTTAAAATGAGTGCAATATTCAAAACTACAAAATAAAAAATTTATAATCACCTGATCCATTGCAATCATTGACTTATTTAAAAGTTTAAATGCTTCCTGAATTTTCGCATACTTTTTTACATCAAAATTTTGAATCATCTGAAAATGGAACTTTCAATATTTATGTTAATTACACAAAAGCATGGAAAACAAACCTCATTAAGAACAACTTCAATTTGATGTTCAATTAGTATTAAAGTTTCTTGCATTTTCTGATTTAATGACTGAATACATATATATTCTGTAAATTCTGACGCTGTAACCTTACATTCAAGTAATAAAGAAATTGCCCCTGGAAAATTTCCATCCATTAAAAGTTTTTGCATTTCTATGTCTGCTGATTTCTAAAGTAAAAAATATAAAACGTATATTGTTTTGTTTAAAAATTAAAATAGGCACTTTCAAAAATTCACCGTAGTAGTTACCATAATAACCAAAAATAAATCTACCGTATTCGATAATTCACCAATTACCAAAAGTAACCATTTACCTTTTCAGTAAAAGTTCAGTTAAAAGTGTCTATGATGAATTTTCGAAAGTACCCAAATGTGAGTTTAAATTTTTACCAAGACTTTTATAGCACTCAAAGATTTTAAAAGGTCTTTTAAAACCTCACGTTTTCGATAATTAGCCAAAATCTCAAGACTCGTTACAGTAAGATCTTTTTTCGCATAACTTAAATATGATCTTGCTTTTTTACATATCCATAAAGTTTCTTCCAATTCTCTTTCAGCTGAACTAATTATTTGAAATTGTTCATTACAAGCGTTTCTTTGTTCTAAGATGTGTTCTAATACTTTTTTAGATATAACAATTTGTTGTTGTTTTAATTCTTTCATAGAATGTTGTATTTTATCACTTGTTATTTTTTCTTCTGAAATTTTCTAAATAACTTTCAGATTAGAATTGAAATTAATTAAAAAAAATATGCTATCTTACCTTTAATACATATAAATTAACATTAAAATCTTGTGTAAAGTAAATTGATTCAATTCTATCAAGTATTTCCTGATCAGAAACTTTATTAGATTCATTATCTTTTACATTATTTTTTGTCATGGCTAAATCTTGAATAAAATAATCCGAAAATCCCATTGGAGGTATTCTGATTTGTCGATTCTATAAATATATTTTTAATTTATTATAAAATGTTAACTACTAATAATGTTTAATAATAAATAATACAAGCAGTTTAAATGGCAGAAAAATCAATAATTTTATATATACAGATGATATACTTTTATAATTTTCTACTTGATAAAATAAAATTACTTTTGGTAATTTCCAAAAGTAAAACCACAGAACTTCAACTAACAGTTAACGCAACAAATATAAGAAAAGTAAAATCATTCAAGTATTTGGGCATGAGAATAGTTGATGTTTCCATTAGGGACGAAATTACAATAAGGATACAATTATTAGCAAAATGGTAAAAGATTTCTTCAAAAATGAACTAAATCTAAATTTAAAGCTATAACCAAAAATAGTATATAGGATATATTATATATACTACATATTTTTGCTATAATTGTTTAAATGCTACATATGGGGATCTCGAAACCACTTATATTTTTAAGTATACGTAAACTCACTATTTACGAGGTTTCGATGTATGGTTTATTCTCGGGATTCGCATAAATATAAAAGCATTTGAAAAGATACGAGTGCCTATTTTTTCTCGAAACCATAGTAACTAAATGTTTTTATCACAGATAATATTAAAATCAATCATACATAAAATAATTACAATACATATGTATTTAGAGAATTATTAGAATATTTTATGAAAAAATATTTTCTAAATTATGTTTTTCTATGTTTGATGAAAATTTATTATTTATAAGATTATTATTTTTTTGAGTTAAAAAATATGAAAGTCTTAAAAATAATAATTATATAAATAATTTTCAATTGTAATTTTAATAAAATTTCCCTTTGCTTAGTTTTTCATTCAGCATAAACTTTTTTAATCTGATTAATAATCTCATAATAATTGTTTATTAAATGAAATGTTTCTCTTATTGTTCATTATTTCTGTTTGTTCAACAGTAGATCGAGCAATCAAAAAATCTAACTTATCTAATCCTGTTATTTTGAATAAAAGAAATATACACTATGTAAAAAAAGTATAGGCACCCAAGCATTTCCAGTAAATAAACTCGATTTTAAAGAGTACTGTGCAAGATATCAAAATTATGATTTATGGTATGTAATGTTCTCTTCATTACCTTTAATCATATACTAATAAAATAATAATATAACCAACGTAAAACAAAATAGTGTGCCTAGATTTTAGAATAACTGACAGAGGAGATTAACCGACAACTTTTTTTTTCATCAAAGCTTCGACGTCGTTTTGCAAAGTTTTTATAAAATTTCTCTAAACTTTGACGTCGTTGATTTTGATAGGATTTTTTGACGTCATACATTATGAATATGATTGCTTTGATCATGTTTTGGCATATCAAAACTCGTCTTATCCACTTTTTATCAAAATTGAACTGAAAGCACTAATGGTTTCTTCTGAAAAGAACTCAAATAAAAACCAAATATTATCACATAAAAATTTTTCTAATCCTTCAGATTCATTCAATTAAAAATTACTTTTTTTTGCAAAACTTGCCTTATCCTTTGAAACTTGTCGTTTCAAAACAAAGAGTTAAAAAGTTTTTTGTGTTTATTGGAAAATCACTTATCAAGGATAAGGCAAGTTTTGATATGGAACGTTTCATATATGATATATACTCGTATATATAAAAAATGCATTGAAAATTACTATTTTTTTAATAGTAAACTTTACAACTATTCTTGTAAGTTGTAGCAATATTACCAAAAATGTGTAACATTACATTTTTTCTAAGTAAAATATAAAATTTTGAGTATATTTACTTTGTTTCAGTAAATTTACTATTATTTAATGTAAATTCTTCTTATTATAGTAAATTTACTTCGTTAAAATTGTAATTTTCCTATTGAATGATGTATATTAAATACACAACGAGTAGTTTTACTCCATTGAAGAAGTAAAAAAGAGAGAAAGAAAGTAAAGAAATTACTTTGACAAAGAGTAAAATTTTATAAATTACTCAACGTAATGTAATTTAAATACAATGATAGTAGGAAACCTGATTTCCTAGTTTTAATGTAGGAAAATTTTTTTTACAGTGTAGTATTTAGAGGTATATTAAAAATAATAGAAAAAAATATTTCATATTCATTGAAAAATTTTTCTTTTCAAAGCAAATATGTATTTTTATTCAAAACGAAAAGAAATTCAAAATTATAAATCGTAATTTGTATTTTTGCCGTAGCAACAATGCAATACGGCAACAATGCAATCATTATTAATATTTGTTATAGTTTTGTAAAAAATGAAAATTTTTAACAGAAATAATATGCCAAAACATGATCAAAGCAATCATATTCATAATGTATGACGTCAAAAAATCCTATCAAAATCAACGACGTCAAAGTTTAGAGAAATTTTATAAAAACTTTGCAAAACGACGTCGAAGCTTTGATGAAAAAAAAAGTTGTCGGTTAATCTCCTCTGTCAGTTATTCTAAAATCTAGGCACACTATTTTGTTCTACGTTGGTTATATTATTATTTTATTAATATATGCTTTAATTCAATATACAATATTATAGCAAATAAATAATTACAACAACAAAAATTAATAATGTTATTCAAATAACTAGTAAAATAACACAAAAAAAGTATTGGCACCTATTATTATAATTTCGGTTATCACGTATGTACCGTTATTAAAATTGAAAAAGCTGCATTTTTTTTTTATTATCCGTTTATTATTAAGTCCTGTTATCATTTGATATAATTATTTGTAGAAAATTTTTTAAAATGGCGCCTAAAAACAAAGAAACAAAGAAATTAGTGTTGTTATTCGGAAGTTGATTACATCTTTAAAAAATCATGGAACATCGTATAAAAACATAAGTGATATTGTTAGAAAACGAAATCCAGTGTTAGGAATATAATAAAACATTTTCAAAAATTCAAAATAATCAAATTTTGCTAACGTTCTGGACGACCAACAGTATTAAATGTTAGGGAAAAGAGGTGGATTCTTAATCGGATCCGTATTAATCTGTAAATTTCTGATTTTTTTTTTTAAATATCTATAATATTTTGATCAGATACTATCTTATCAAACATTTTTTTAACTTTAATTTTCAAAAATGGAGCGCTAGTTTACCCAAACAAATACGTGATAAGAATTATGAACTACTTCAAATAATAATACAAGAAAAGATTAAAGGAAAAAAGAGCCCGAATAGAAAGCAAACTTTGTAGTTATAGAATTCAAAAGACTGGTTCAACTGCTCAACGATTCAAATTTTTAGGCGTGCTTTGAAAAAGGACTTTATGGAAATAATTATTAATATGTATTTCCATAAGGAGAAAAAGAATAATACAGAATGTCCAGCTTTAAATTGACATATGAATTCTGCCTGTGACTGTTGTTGCTCTTGCCTTTGAATTGTTCCTATCGATATTGGACCTGTAACCCCTGTTATTAAACTAATAATTTGTAAATGCTTGATTTTAGTGTTGCTGAAGTTGTTCCAGAGAAGCCATTTGATTTTATTTGGTTTAGTAAGTACTCTAAATATGTTTGCCCACATTCAACATATATATTTGAGCTATGTATGTATTTGATAATTTTTACTCCTTTCTGATTTTTTTTTTTTAAAACGGATTTATTTCGCTAAAGGTGTGTTATATTTTTGTTCAGAATTTATTGTCTTTATTTATTTTATTCGTTAACTCTGAACTCTCAACCCAACTGATAACTGAACTGAACCAGTGCCACTGCCGAACAATTTTTTCTCGAATAAATTGAAAGTTCGAAAATTCGTTCAAAACTGCTTTTGCCATTATGGCTCCTCGATACAGATGTATTTAGATAAAAACCCTTCACAAATTTCTCGCGGTAGCACTGAGATCCAGTATTATCTGAAAATAACTATCAATCAGCATAGCACTCTTTGGAGGAAAATTGGCAGGATCACAGAATTGACTTGGCGTTGGCTGTTTCACAGCAAAAACTGTACACAAAAGCGGCCGGAAAAACATTACAAGTCACGTCATAGGCTATCATGTCGAGAAACTAGGTATTATCTCTAAAGTCAGTTTTCGCAGCTACAGTAAATCGCAAATCTAAAAACTTTTGAGTTTATTAAAGATTCTTAGCAGTTTTTATTCAATGATAAATCTTTCTTTTCTTAATCGTTGGTTGACATTTCATGCATCGAATGTACGCATAGCTGTAGAAGGCAAATTAAAAAGAAAATCACTTGTCGACACAACCACACCTTTACCATTAGCACAAAAATTACAGTATTCAACTATCAATAACTATGTAAATATCATTTTTTTACTGTAATTAATGACTAACCTTAACCAACATTAATGGATCTGGTCCACGAAAATGAATTAAGACACTGTCAGAAGCCTATCACTAAACCGAGTTTAATTTCTATTTCTAAAAGAATTTTCGAAATTCTCATATCTTGCCATTTCATTAATACAATTTTATGTTATTACAACTTACTTGTTTATTTATTAAATCTAAAATTTTAAACCGAATGTCACTCATAATAGTCTTTGTTTTAGAAGTAAAGCTATAATATAAATATAACAATTAACAGCTACAGTGCTGTCATATTATACACTCAAGGCTAATTTACACTTTGTTGATTATTAGTTCCACAGCTGCCTGTGTTGTCACTTGTCAGTTAGTGGTACATTTTTTTTAACTGGTACAACCTTTTATTTTAACACCAACGGTTGACGTATAGTATAGTACCTATGAGGGGTATAAAAGCAAAGTCACCAATCTCCACTTTTATTAAATTTCAGTAAACGCCATTTTTCTTTTCTAACGATTTTCAGTTTCTACCATATTTGTAAGTAGCGGCTTAAAAAGTAGGGTTTTTTGAGACAGATTTGCCGTGAGATTTTGTTGTCATTTCATTGTAATCTATGTTCAACTAAATCCTTATACATTTCTCATGTTTTTTCACTCTTTGCTCATTTTTTATCAAAAGTGGAGATTGCTGACTATGCTTTTAAACCCCTCATATAAGCTGAGCTGCGTTCAATTGGGATTCCCAGGCGTATATAAATCTACTCCCATCTACGCTCAATTATCAAGATTTTCTTTTATCCAATAAATGGATTTTTTATTTTAGAGGTTATGAAATTTGTTTACATATTAGTTGTGTTCCAGCTGTCCAGTATCTGATAATTCTCAGTTTATCAGTGAGATGTTACGTTCCAGTTCGTATCAGTTGTAAGTTTATAAATAAAATTGGGACACTATCATAAAACTACTTTGGCCTGCCTATAATTTAACCTCTGTAATCGGGACACCTCTGAATTGGGACTTGGACAGTAGTGCTCCATACTTATATTTTAAAAAATCACCACGTAATCGGGACAAAAACTTCTTCTTGGAACGTTTTCGTACTTTTTATTTTTGTATATTATATTGTGTTAAAATTTAGAACACTTGCGAGTAAAGAAAATACAATTCATGGTAACTGTAAACTGATGTTGTTTCATATGCAGATTGCAGGTGTTTACTTTGTTTTAAGTATGTACATATTTGTATGTTGTATTTACATATGTACATTAACATAATACATATGCTATGCTATGTATGTGCTTTACCCAACCCAATTCACCATTTTAAAAGAATTCAAAAAGTGTAAGCTTTGCTATTCTTTTAACTGAAGTCAGTATTACGCTTATACGAGATATATTTGTAGAATTATCCTGTTTTATTTCTCACAACCTAAATAACTTCTCATAAAAGGCAATGAGTAAACCTATGATTGATATCTGATCACACTACAAAAACGATAGATTTATACAAAAATTACATTGACTTCGATTTAAAAAATAGTATAATTTTATTAAAATAATTCATCTTTTTACATCTTAATTTCCAACCCCTAACCACTTTTATCTTTTGAACAACTTTTGCAACTAATAAATTTCAAAAAAAATTATTTAAAATCGGGACACCTCTTAATTGGGACATTATTTTGCTGGTCCCATGACTGTACCAATTTAGGAAGTTTCACTGTAATATGAGTTGAAGTTTTCTCGCCCATGTTTTAAATGGTGTAGTGATCTTCTTGTGTATACCCGTACATATACGAAAGAAGAAAAATCTGTTTATTAGAATTTACAACAACAAAAATGCATGTGTGTAAGTATCTTTTCTTCTTCGCATGCCAACGTGTACAATACGAAACTTCAACTCTTTTGGGACAAGCTATAAAAACAATAAATTGTCTTGTTAATTTGGAACGCCCAACACATATAAACAATAAAATAAAATTGAGCATTCTGGCTTGGTACTATAGGAGTCGTTGATTAAACCCAAATAAGGGCGATATTTACGAAAGCACTTGCAATCGCAAATCGCCACTTACCATCGCAACGTAAGTACGTAATTTGGTATTTACAAAAATTTTGCAATCGCAAATTTGACATACTGCTCTGGTAAAAATGTCAAATTTGCGATCACTGTAGCATGCCTGTTAACATGAATTTGCGATTAGTAAATTCTATATAAGCTATAAAACTGTACATTATAATTGCATTAAGATTTGCTAAATTAGGAAATTTTTACGAATAATGGTGGTTAATCTGGTCGCAGTTAGCAGTTTTTGCTAATTTGACATTCTGCTAACTTTCAAATAAAAATTTGACAGCTATCAAATTGAAATTATTAACTGCTAACTGCGACCAGAATAACCACCAATATTATCAAGTATACAAGCTGTTAGGAAGCAGGATACGAATAGCCCTTTTTTATTTCATTTAGCTCCTAAAATTGGCTTTTGCCCCTAGCTCTTTTTTTAGCTCTTTTAGACGTATGTTAAGCTCTTTTTAGCTCCATTAGAAAAAAAAAAAAATTTCATCTGATTTAATTCTACTAGTCTTTAATATACCATATCGATCTACTATTTTTTACTGGTCAATATTTCTAAACTGGTTTAAATCAGATACTACTAATGCTATTTTATTCGTGCGATCTGAAAAATGTAGATTCACATTCACAGAATTCAGATTTTAATGACAATGAAGATAAATTATATGAGAGCTATGAAATTTTTGACTGAATATATAAATATACATACTAATTAAAATGCACAAACTATTGAGTTACTTAATTAACGAATAATTATATTGTTTTTATGCAAGTTTTTGTTTTTTTATTGAATAAAATGAATTTGTTTTGATTATTAAAGTATAAAAAAGATGAGTTGATGAGAGATATTTAGCCCTTTTTAGCCCCTTTCATTCTTAAATCTGGCCCCATCCAATTTTGTTTTTCGGCAACACTGCTAACGACGCTAGGGCTAGTCACAAAATTCGTCGGCCAGGGGAGTAGTATGATTTCCTCATGTTTTTTCATATTAAAAATAGTAGTACAGATGGCAAAAAAGTAGTACAAAGGGAAAATTTTTCCATGTTATATAAATAAAATTAAAAAAAAGCAAATAGTGTAGCAAAAAGACGTATATAATTCATTTTTGGTCTTCATACTTATTTTTTACATTTTCTTTTATAAAACAATTCCTTTTATTTTATATATATGAAAATAAAGACTTATAAAAAAACAAGGAAATGGTAGTACATATAATTAAAGAGTAGTACGAGTAGTGCAGACCTGAAATTGTAGTAAAAATACTACAATAGTAGTACAGTCACATCCCTGTTTGGCAGACTTATAATCGACTTACAGTAAACTTGATCTATTTTGATTCTATCAGGTTTAAAACAACACAACACCCTATGTATAAAATATACATAAATATATTATTTTGTATACTTTGAGCGGCAAATTTTCGTGGCCGTACAACCAGGGACTCCAGTTTTTACAATGAAGTAATCGCCCAAACCTAATTTCGCCCAAATTCGCCCAATGTAAAAATGTATATGCATTCGTAAATGTGTATATTTTTGTAGCTTCTTGTTCTGCTATCTTAATTTTGTAACTGATCTCACGACTACCTACTATTTTTTAATAATTTTGAATACGTATTACGTGCATACAATAAATCGTCAAAGACGAATCAAAACCATACTTTATTTCAATCTTCTTGTACTTTATTTTTAATTCCAGGGTTTAAAAAATGAAAAAAAAAACATAAAATGAATAAGTTAAATAAATCCATTTATAACATAATTTTGTAACGATAATTATTTTATGAGTCAAAATATTTTAAAATTAGAAAGAACCAATTTCGTAACAGTCAAAAATAGCTGTCAAATTTGTCTTTTAGGTTATATAGAGCTTTTCAGCATACCTCCCTTTTCTATTTACCATGCCCACCACCCCAGTAACCAACCAATATTTTAAATTTTGACAGCGATTAATGTTTTCCTTGTAATATTATGAAGTTTATAAAAATTATAGTAGATCACAATTAATTGTGATAGTAGAAATTAATTCACATAGCAAGGAAAATTCTTCTTGTTAAAAATTGTAGGATCATCATCAAAATTCGCCCAAATCGCCCAACAGTTAGAATATTCGCAAATTATAAAATATTGTCGCAAAACTTGGAAAAAAATCGCCCAATTTGCGAAATTTCGCCCAATCTGGAGCCCCTGCGTACAACCGGTTTTTTATCCCCATTTTTGGATAAAATGTACTACAATTCGCCTTCTCTCTACAAAAAAAACGGTTATAGGTTATTGAAGCTGAAAGAAGACTGGGTCGGGATTATGAACTTTAGTTATAAATAACGATAAAGTAAAATAAAGATAAAGTGCATAGAATAAAGTTGTATTACGATTACGAACTCTCTACGATAAATAATTTTCGTGAGAGATCACCACGCTTTATTTTCTTACTCACCATCCATAGTTTGACGTTTAAAACTTTATAAATGTAAACAAAAGGAAATCAATAAAAAATTAGTGAATGATTAGTAAATTATGTATTGTGAAAAATAAATAATATAAAAAGTATAAGTTTTATAAACTATTATATATTATTATATATGAAATGAAAATGTAAAGAATGATAAATATTTTGAAATGCATATAAGCCGTTTTTTTAAGTGGTATAAATCCATTTTAAAAAAAAAAATTTATTTGAAATAAAGGTTTTTATACATACATTACATTTAATACATTACAGTTTATAAATACAAACAATACAATACATTTTAAAATGATAGAAGATTCACATTTTAAAATAAATGTATGATATATATAACATAAAGTAACTGATTATGACAATCATTGAATATCTCCAAAAAATGAAAAATTGACTTTTACCACGATTTATATATTATTCATAATAAGAAATACCATAAATATTCACAATATTTAATTTATTTAAATTATTCGCATTTATTATTATTATTTTTCCACAAGTTTTTCACAAAAAATAACTACTTTATACAATAAAGACCTTTACTTAACTCACGTTATTTTAAAGCATAAATAACGATACAAAAATAACAATAAAGTTGTTTCATAATACCGCTTTATTGTAATTTTCAAATTCGCCACAAAAAATAAAGAATTTGAGAGAATTTCTAATACGTCATAACGATAAAGTAAGTTCATAATACCAATTATACTTTATTCATTTATAGCGATAAAGAAATAAAGATAAAGTATGTTCATAATCTCGCCCCTGGTTTGGTTTGGACCATTAATATAAAGAAACCGGTGACTGTGACTGCCTTGTCATCATGTTCATTGTTCGGGTGAAAATACATTGGTTGTGATGCGCTAGTTGTAACAATTTTTTTCCTACTTGGTATAATAAGAATAGTCTAAAATAATTTTAGCTGACGGTTGTAATACACTCACGCTCGTTACAACTTGGTCGTGCCACCATCAAGTGTATTTTCAGGAGTTGTTAAAACCGGTTATAAACTCGTTTGCGACGGTATCAGCAGTCCAGGTCTATTTTACCTCTTCCGTCGCGTTTCACTTAGGGACCAACGACCAACCATAGACTCACAACGAAATCACATTATTTGTACGTGCCTAATCTATTCGAATATCGTCCATTCAATATCCACACACAGCATTCAGCAATAGGGCGTAGTTGCATTAACATAATATTTTGTTTTTATGTTTTCAATCGTTTTTATGATTTTAATCGTTTTTATGGTTTTTAAT
The DNA here is from genome assembly GCA_932526495.1 of Bombylius major. Taxonomy (NCBI): domain Eukaryota; kingdom Metazoa; phylum Arthropoda; class Insecta; order Diptera; family Bombyliidae; genus Bombylius; species Bombylius major. The sequence continues at coordinate 23,536,537 of OW052043.1, forward strand.
TTAGTTTTAAATTCGGTAAAAAGGTGCTGTGCGTATAGTCTTCTAATATCTTGTATAAGCTTTTATTCTTAATTGTTAAAATTTTTATTATTTAAAAAAACATAAAAAAAGTTATATGTGTGAGATAAATAATATTTTTACATATGAATGAAAAATGATATGTATGTTTACTAAAATATTTTTAACAAATTCAATAGAGATTTAAATACAGTGTAATAAAGTATGTATTAAATGTTTTTTTTTTTTAATTTTCAATATTTACAAAATTCAGGACTTTAAAACAAAATTTTTTAAAGTCTGATTAAGTTTTGGAATTGCGTATTCGAACATCCACAGAATTTTTCACGTTTTTGTAAAATTAAAATCTGATTTGCAATTTTAATTAAGATTTATCTCTAAAAATGCATTATAAAATATGCAAATTCTATTTCATTGGCATTGATTTGACTGTTTTAATCATACATACAACATACTTATACTTTGAGGTGTGGGCTTAAAAAATAGCAAAAGATAAAATTCAAGGCTAATTAATTTTTCATTTGATGAAGTAGTTTTTGTGTTTTTTATTGACTTTTTAAAAATCCTACAACATTCAAATCATATTAATCATACAATATGCAAGCAATGTGTAACAGCAAATAAATGAATAATAATGACGACAATGATGATTATAGAGTATGCATTTCCAAAGTGGGTGTTAGTCTATATAAGTCAAGGTTTTAGCTTTGCTTTACTTTTTGCCGATTGCAGGATACTTGCACAATTTAGTTTCTAAATAAATATTAATGTACTGATTAAGAATCTGAAGTTCTAGTCTTGTCTTTAATAGTTTCAGAGAACAAGGGCTTTGAAGGTGCACACATCAAACATGCGTTTTTTACGTTAAAAAAAAAAAAGGTTCATCATGCGCATTTTTTTGCAATTTTTTCTTTAATTTTTCTACCTATAAGGTTTACATGGACGTATAAGGTATCATTGTACAATTTTTCAATTTTATATTGAAAAAGTTGCCAAAATAATTTGAAAAATCGATTTTAAAAACCACTGTCCCTATATCTTAGTGTTTATTAAAGGGGAAACCCCCCGAAACTCAAAAATCCGCATGGATAAAATATCATATAATTTTTTTCAAAAAATGCAAAAATCCTTAAATCAAAAATCTCAATTGACAAAATCCTGAAAAAAACATTGAGCAGCGGAAAAAATTAAAACCGAAAATCTAAAATAAGTAGAACAACATTTTGTTCTTTTCTTTTAAAAGAAATTCTTATTTCGTTTTACATGCATTTTTAGAATCAAAGTGTTCGGACAAAAAAAAACAACAAAACAAAATTTATTTAAAAATAAAATAGGCATTAAGTATATATATTGTATTTATCGTTTCATTTGACAACAAAAATATTATGTTTTAAATTTTTTTTTTTTTTTTTTTTTGAATAGAATCAAAAAGGTCATGAATGAGTAGATAACTGAATGAATAAGATAAGTGTAAAAATTTTAATTTACGGATTAACAAGGTTTTTTTGTTATTAACTAAATTCTAGCAATTTATTGCATTTGTTTTCGTAGTGAGTAGACTACTTTAAATTTTAATTACTTCTCGTCGTTGTTCCGGATAACGCTAAAAGTAAACATGCATGCAAAATTATATTTTTTTTTTTTTTATATACATATTTATTTTTATCTGGCACAAATTACTAAAAACCTCCAAGAATGCAGAATTTTCAACCCTTGGATTTTTGAGATTTAGGATTTGAAGATTTTGTTCATTGGAATTTTGAAATGATAAATTCACTCTAAAAATTGTTATTAAGCGTTATCGTACAAGTTCCGGTTTTTGTAAAACATGTCGATTTTTCATGAAATCCTTAAAGGTGCATTATAAAGTACAGTTAGGAAAAATTTCCGTTTCAATAGCTCACACTATCACACCAGAAATCAGTCTGTAAAAAATTTTCCTGTTGGAATTAAACACATTTTTTAGAAGTATTGATCCCTTTTCTTTATAGTAGATAACTACTTGGTTTGGTTTCATGATATTTGGCTAAATTAAAAAAAAAAATTTGATATTTATCAAAGCGACGCAACACGATGTTCCATTTTGTGAGTCAGTGACACCAGTTTCTAAGGTATAAAATTGTAAAATAATGTTATTTCAACCTTCTAAATGAATTTTGGTCCATACATAATGCATATAGGTATAGTAATTAATTGATTTGAAAGTTGTTGTAACGTATAAGTTATCTGTTTATTTTGTGGATCTTGGACATATCAAAAATTTAGAGAAGGAACAATTTAAACTATAAATAAAATTACAAAATTATTTGAGTCGTTAATTTCGAAAGTGGACTATGTCCATTCGGTTTTATTTTGAGATATTCAAGGGTTTTTTATTTCAGTTCTTATACAATTTTCATATGAAAGCTTAATTTTTGATGAAAAAATTATAGGACCTAATATTATTCCACTTTCAAAATAAACGGCTCATTTAAATTATTAAGTTAACAAATAAATATTTTAAGATATATAACAAATAATTACGGTATCATAAAATTAGTACAAAAGTACCTATACTTGATTTATTAATCGAAGTTAGTACAGGCAAGATAGGCATACTTTTCTATACTCTTTTACATTTCGTTTGTATAAATCTGTCTCGTTTGTGGGGTGATCAGATCTAAATTTCAATCGAGGGAAATCTTTTAAATTAAATATTACCAAGGGCAACAAACTCATCGGGTACTGCCTCCATAAGCACAATACTGACTTCGATTTATAAATCAAGTATAATCGAGCACGTTTTATATTCAAATTTCAAAACTTTAAAAATTTTAACATTTACAGTCACTTCTCTGTTAGCTTTAGTTTTTTTGATAATACATTTACCCTATTGTGATTGCCGTTAAATCGCTGTGTCGATGACTTATATTGACGACTGTAGAATTTTAAATACTACACAATTTAAATTGCCTAATTAACCAGTTAGGTGTGATTATGTGTATAATTGTCATCGCTTTTTTTTTGCGTCATTTTCATAAGTAATACGTTACGCAATCTTATATTCTGTACAAATTGTGAAATTCGATTTAAACGGCTTCGACTTATATTGAACCAATTAACCGTCCATCCCAAGAAGACCTGTACAAATATAGAAGAACTAAATTTAAACAATAAGACGGGCAGTGGCCGAAGCGGTAGAGTGCTGGCTTCTAATGCTTGAAGATCTCGAGTTCGAATCTACCTAAGTTCACTCAGCTTTAAAAGAGTACCACCAAACCAATTCGTTGAGTTATAGTAGTAGTAGTAGTAGTAGTAGTAGTAGTAGTAGTAGTAGTAGTAGTAGTAGTATAGTAGTAGTAGTAGTAGTAGTAGTAGCACAAACAATATAATAATACAGATGGGTATTGTAAATGAACTGAAATGTTATTCAGTGGTAATAAAGAAGAAGAACAAACAATTTTTATGTTTGCGTCTTAACTATAGTTTTTTTAAAAACTTAAAACAACAACAACATTACCGAACTTTGAGTTTTTTTATTTATGTTTCCACTTTTCATTTCATCATGATTTTTTGATTTTTTCCATTTCTAACTTGTAGCTGACATTTACCTTGTTTATGCACAAAGATTAAAACGTATTAACTCTAAAACGTTTTAAGCATCGTTTTGAGATAATACATTTTAATTAGTGTTTATGCGTAATACAACATTTCGTTCTCACTCAAAACGTTAACCATCTGCGTGTGTAGTGTAATAACAATTACTTAAAACGAATAAAATGTATATGCACACTTTAAATGCGCATTGAAATTTGGTTTATGCATCCGTATTTAGTCAAGACGGAGTGAGTTAATGCGAATTAATGTGTCGCATAAACAAGGTAATTGTTCATGATTTGTTATAAACATAGGTTTAGAAAGTGGGGCATCCTATTATCAAAAAAGCGAATACAGTAGAATCTCGATAACTTTACTACCTGATAATTTCCTATATTTACAGCGAAAGAAATTTTGCTTACTCTATAATTTCAACAGCCATAATTTATACATGAATTTACACATAAAATACATATTTGAACATGTTAAATCGCAAAAAATCTAAATTTGATTTGATTTGTGAAAGGCTTTATTTTTGATTTTTTTGTTGTGTTAATTAAAAATTGAGAAATAAATAAACTAATCTTTTTTTAATTTCATGTGTGCGTTTTACTTCCATACATACATACATATTTAGTTTAAATTTTGTATTCAATAATTTCTACTATCCCGTAATTTCAACGAGGGTAGTTTTAATTAGGTAAAATTATCGAGATTCTACTGTACATAAATCTAAAATACCTAATTCTTTAAACCATACAATGTCGGTTGAACTGAACAGTTACTTGTGCGTCAGCAAAAGTAAAATACAATATTTATGTACACAATATACCTACATACAATAATAATGTCTTTTATTTGCTTGTCATATATTTTTGTTGTTGTCAGTTAACAATTATTGTACCTAAAGGAAAAGGAAACAAAAAACTGAAAACTTTGTCAGTTTATTTTATTATATAACATCATGATAGGTTTGTGTCTTTGCTAATCATATCACATTTGTCAGTTGATCGTTGTCAGTTAACCAAAATTCATATGCAACATTTTGTACAACAGTTTTTATATATCTGTATTATTATATTATTTGTGGTAGTAGTAGTAGTAGTATAGTAGTAGTATATAGTAGTAGTAGTAGTAGTAGTAGTAGTAGTAGTAGTAGTATAGTATATTAGTAGCAGTAGTAGTAGTAGTAGTATATTGGTGACCCTGCTTACTGATAATTGGTATTGCATTGATTCACTATTGATAATCACACTATTCCACTTTTTTAAAAAATTAATTTTAATTGTTATTTTTGTTTTCGTATGCTTTCAGCAAAAATTTATTAAAGTAGTTTTTAATAAGAAATGGGAGATATATTTTAAATCAAAAAAAAAAAAAAAAGAAAAAGTTATATTGACGAAAAAAAAAACAAAAAAATGGCATCTTCAATTCTGTTAGAATCAAGGCCTTATCGCCCATTTAAATCTAGTGAAGAATATTTGGAAGCAATGCGAGAAGATTTAGCTGAATGGTTGAATACAATGTATCCTGAAGTAATGATAAATTCAGATAATTTTATGGATTGTTTGGATACTGGTGTGGTATTATGTAAGGTATGTTGCTAATATTCAGTTAATTTTTTTTTTTTTTATATATTTACAGCCTTGACAGAGAATACCCTTGTTCAACTGTTTTCCCTATTTAAAAATAGATTGAAGTGGTGATTTTCGGATATTTCCGAAAACTCAATTACGTTTGATATACGGACAAAAAATATTTAAAACCATCCTGTTTTATTCAAAAAATGTACATATTAAAATTAGCATTGCTATGTCGTTAAGATCTTTGAAAAGGAAACTTCCAATTGTCTGGAACCTTGCTCTGGGTGAGGGCTTCTCTCTCTTAAACCTCTCTACAGCTTCGGTAGTTGACGTTAAAGAAGACATCCAGTTTCATTGTGTGATCCTCTATTTGCAGTGCCTGTCGTACATGCCGTGGCTCTGGCGCTGGCGAGTGATTTCATTAAGTCATGAGCTTAAATGCTTCAGACCAAAAACAAATGAAACATTTTTCTTCACTTAATCATATGTGTCTATCAGTTGTAAAAGGGGTCTTTGTCATGGTTAGTCATTTTGAGTTATTAAGCAAAATTGTTTCTGAAATTTGACAAAATGTACTGTTTTGCAACTGAGCTCATATTTTGACGATCAAAATACAGAGGAAAAGGTATTTTTTTTCTTTTAAAAGTAAAGTAAATAAGTAGATTTTTAAAAGACCTTTCAAATGACGTATATAACTCATTTTTTCAAAATATGGAAAAGATCCCTTTCGCAACTGATAGACACATATGTCGATTTCGCAATTATGGCAACATTTTTGTTAAATTTACAAAAGTATGAACTTAGGCCATTAAAATATCTAAAGCCTTAGCTACCATTCCCACTGTCTTCCAAACTGAAGTATATACAATAGACATAAGCGTCCTTGAGGGCTTTAGAAGAAAACAACAATAGCAGAATATCTATACTATATCAGACAGCCAAACAGCAATAAACTTTAAATCATCCTTGGGTCTAAGCTTGTTTGTAACTGTCTGTTAGTTTTCAGAGTTCTGATTTTCGTAAATAAAGTTACCCTAATGTGTATCCCAAGGGCATGAGGGGTCTACAAGTAATTATAGGGCAAACTCTAATCCATTTTCGGTCCATAATCATTAGTTCTCCTTAATCATTAGAAATGTAAAGTAGTATTATGGGAAAAGAAATATTGTTCAACATTGAATAAAAACTCAAAGCCTTGAACATGCGAAGAAGTTCATAATTTTTTCGAATAAACTTACGAAACAACTACTCAAACATAGTTTGAGCCAGAGCTTAAGTCAATAGTAGGCCACTTACCGGTCATTGTCCTCTGAGATATTACCTAAAAAAAACTTGACAAAAATGAGTCCGAATTCTGTCGTTTCAAAAGACTAGGACACTTAGGTATAGGTTTTGCCATCTTATTATTTTATGATTTTATCTTCTAAAATCCCAAAACTCCGGCTAACATTCATATTTATTTATTAAATTCAAAACACTTTCTTTTGTTTGTGAAAAAAAAATGAAGATCTTTCAAATTTATTGTAATTTTAACTATTTATTTTACAGCACGCTAATAATGTTCGTCAAGCTGCAGAAGATTACCTTGTTCGTAGGCAAACACGTAATAAATCGATGCTTCGATCGATGACTTCTGGATTGGCTGGTCCAATCTTGGCCATGGGTAATGTTTATTACTTGCCAACAGCTAAAAGTGGGACATTCTTTGCACGTGATAATGTTTCTAATTTTATAACTTGGTGCAGGTAATTATATTCTAATACATTTTCTTATCTAGATTTACCACATTATTTTTAACTATTGGCTTATTTGGGGTGGAAGCACGTAAGTTGTTTCAATCGACTCAGAAATTACTGAATAAAATCAATTTATTTTTACAATCGAAAAGTCTGTTCCCGTATCTTCAAAACTTTACTGAATCTTAAGAATTTTACAGAAAATTACAGAATTTTTGTTCCCGTACAAGTTTTTTCCGTTAGATCCTTAATCACGTGACTGAAAAAAGTTTCAAAACTTTATAGCTACATTATTCTTACTTTTTCTGTTTTTCTTCTTTCTTCCATTTAAATTTTTAAATTTGAATTGTCAGCTGTCGAAAAAAGTTTGTTAGTAGTGTGAAGTGAAAAAAATGGCAAGATATTTTATTATTAGTTATAGTGATAATAAATCTAAGCGCACGGTAGTGCGCGGCCAAGTTTAAGACAAAGGCCGTATGCACGTCGTACACTATTTACACGAACTATTTTGAGCCATTTTTGACCTCTTACAGCTCAGTGTCTATTGAAGCAAAAAACAAACAAAATTGTACTTTGTATTTTACAAAATCACCAGCTTCTTATTCTGGAGGAAAAATAAAAAAAAAATGGTATGTACAAATATACATACGTATACAATTAATTCATAATTACAGGAATGTGTAATTCGTAGAGAAACTTTTTTTTTAGAATTTATTTGTGGAGAGAAAAAAAATGATTTTTATACAGTTTGAAACATCCTGTTGTGTTATAAAGTACTTACCTATTTTTTAGAATTTCCTACAAAAAAAACTATGTGAAGTTATCAGAAACAAATCTGGTACTATGTACTTCCATAAGCACAATACTGACTTCGATTTTTAAAAAATATTTTAGCTATCAACAAGTTGATTGGAATAACTTACGTGCATCCACTCCTGCATTCAGAGTATTATTTTCGTATATACATATGTATGTATATCTACATCTACAACCTCATATGGCTGTTTATCCAGTCGGAGACCCAAAAGGTCTATTGTGAATGAGAATGCCCTCCGATATGCTTGTGAAAAGAAAATGGCCTAAGCTAATTAGTTTCAGCTTAACACTGGCTTTTCATCTACTAACCACAGCCACTTAATATGATTTTTTAAAAAGTGCTAGAAAAAAACTCTTTGATTTACTAGTGAAGTTTTCGATAAAATCTGTTAAAAAATTGTGGAAATAGTTACAAATTTTGAATATACCAGAAAATTTACAAAAGAATTTTTTTTTTTTAAATAAAACTATGTTTTATGTTTTTTGTTTTTTAGAAAAGCACTTAAAATATTCGAGTGCCTGTTGTTTGAGACGGACGATCTAATTATGAGAAAAAACGAAAAACATGTGATACTTTGCCTTTTAGAAGTTGCAAGATTAGGAGTTAAATTTGGTAAGTGATGAAATTTAATTTTCTTTTAAATTTATTAATGAGACACTACGTAGATAAAACCCTTTGGCTTTTATTATACTTTCAAATAATACAGTGCTAGCGCATGTACTTTATTCAAAAAAAAAAAAAAAAAACTAAATGTTCGCATTTAAGTCAGACTTTGTGTTTGGTAGTGGGGGGGGGGGGGGGTATTTTTGTTAGATTTATAGATTGTTGAACGTCCGTGAACTTTACATATTTTATTATAAGAAAAATGATCGGAAGGGGGTTAAGGGAAAAATGAAAAAAAGTGTTGAAGTATGTTACATTTGAATGTCTATAGAATATAGATCATAAGAGGTAAGGAAAGGAACACAAAAGAATGAAGAGTGTTTAACAATTTGAGTATTCTGTTTAAAAAAACGGTAGTGGCCGAACCGGTAGAGTGCTGGCTTCTAATTAATGCTTGAAGGTTTAGAGTTCAAATCTGCCCAAGTTCACTTAGCTTTGAATTAGTACCAATTCATTTCATATTCATGCAGATGATGCTCTTTGACATAATTCGAGGGATTTTTCTGGAATATCTAGAAAAGAGATATTTGAAAGGCATCGTTTAATATTCTTAAACAGTCATGGCATTCTAGCCTAAATTGTTGACTATCCTTTACTGTGTTGTTCTAGAGTCTATCATAAATATTGAGTTTACAGCCGTAACATTTGTATTATCATTTGATGTTCTTGGGCGTTTTTCGCCGTGCTCGTCTTCAACACTAAAATTTCCAGACATTCATAAATCTCCACCAGCAGATTTACACTCTTTGAAAAAATTTTTCTCCGTCAATTTACAAGTAATTTACATGAACTACTCTCACTACTTTTTTTTCCTTTTCTTGTTTCCATTTCAATTGATTGGCATAAAATTTTGCAAAGCGGTTCCTATAAAAGGGGTTTTCGAAAACTTTTTTTATACCTTTCGCTGTATTATTCAAACTTTAGTTACATTTCGAGATACAAAGTTTTACAGAGGTAGAAAGTCAAATAGTATTGACCAATATTTGTTGAATTTATAGTTTTTTTTTTTTAAGAAAGAGCAAACTTTCATTACAAACTTTTTCAGCATTTTTTGTAAATAATTAAAAAATTATTTTTCAGGCATGTTAGCCCCAATGTTAATTCAAATGGAACGACAAATTGATCGTGAAATTGCTGCCGATAATAAAGCAAATGGTACTGATTGTGATATAGGAAATGTGAATAACGTGTTTACTTCTTATGAACTAGATACAGATTCAGAAAATGAAGATGATGAAAATCCAATGTTAGTATACGGACCACAACCACAAATAATAACAAATGATTTGAAAAGTTTAGATGAAATGGTAAGATGTTTTCAATTTTGAAAAATTTTGAATTCCAAAAACAATAAAACAATTTTCAATGAAAAAATTTCAACGGTCCTCTATGGTATAAAAGCCAAAATTTTTGGCTAAAATTAAAAAAAAACTTGATTTTTAAAGTTTTTGAATATGTATATTAGTTTCTTTTTTCGATAAAATTGATATAAAAATATACAAAGAAAAACTATTTAAATATTTTGAAAACATATCAAGTGAAAACATCAGATTTCAGTACTGAAAAAAAGTACAAATTAAAATTACATTTGCTTAAAATAGGTTATATTTAAAAAATATAATAAAATATGTAATATTACAACAAATTTACAATATTTCTGCTTCTATTTCAAGATCATCAACAGTCTCGAAATTTAAATATAAACTGGTCCCAGCTTGATTTTTTTCAGTAGATCTGTTATAGAAATTACGTATTAGAGTTGATTCTCCCTAACGACACGACAGATACGACACGTGACGTAACCGGCACGACAATAAATTTCTTACACGAATTTCAATGGTGATATTCACAGCCATCGCACATTTGGGGCGTCAGCATCAGCGACTATTGTAATTATGGGTCTTTCTGTCGCTGAAATTCATGCTGACGCTGACGCCGAAATAGATTCTACTCTACTCTTCACGACTTCGATTTTACAGTAGTAATCTTATTTTTCATGAAGCATTTTTTGACAGCATTGACATTTCTGTCGCTGACGCCCAAATTGTGCGATGGCTGTCACACTGCATTAGACATGCAACGTAACCGATTCTACAGATAACGTAATCGTACGATACTGTCATTGTCGGCGTGCATTATATATTTTATATATTGTACTATACAAGTTTATGAGCAAATATGTACAAAATGGATTTAGAAAAATTAATTAGTTTAGTGTCTGTCGTTTTCGTACGTCTTAGTGTGAATGAAAGGAATTAGTTGTCGTGTCTACGGTTGGACTTTTTCCAAAAAGTATCGAGTACAAGTATTTTGATGAGTACTTTTGAAAAGTAGCGATACTACTTGGTATCGACCGAAGTATCGAGTATGAGTACATGAGTACAAAAATACTCATGTACGGTTGGACTTTTTCCAAAAAGTATCGAGTACAAGTATTTTGATGAGTACTTTTGAAAAGTAGCGATACTACTTGGTATCGACCGAAGTATCGAGTATGAGTACATGAGTACAAAAGTACTCATGAGTCATGACAGAGCACGTGTAATCTCAAAATCAAGGAAACGAGCAAAAAAAAAAAAAAAACTTCATATGACAAGTGTATTACCAAACACCGAAAAGCGCCATTTAGTTCGTGGATTAGGGCGCCTCCTGATCTAAGTATCTACTTGCAAAAAAGTATCGAATACCTAGTAAGTATCGCAAAAAAGTATCGAGTACAAAAATATTGAAGTATCGAGTGAATGTACTCGATAACAAGTACTACTCGAGTACTTTAGTCCAACCCTAGTCCTGTCTGTTACGTTGCGTCGTGTCGTGTCGTAAGTGAAAATCAATAAGATTCCAACTGAGGAGAGTCAAAAGTTTACTTTCTTTAGCATTATGCTAGCAATTTTCAAAAAGCTTAAAACAATGTAAATTTCACATTTAAAATCTCAACTCCATTTACTAATGGTAGGAGTTTTAATATCTTAAAGTTTTAACATTATTAACTAAAATACATACCTTTATACAATATTTAACATCCACCTTAAAAACAGAAATATTTCACTATTTACTTTGAAACTTGTGTCGACTTTTCAATAGTAAAACTACAAAGGCGATACATATGACATCATTAACCTTCATGACGTCATTATTGCCAGGATATATGTTTCCGTTCAAATTATATACATTATACAAACTTACTCGTATACATATTAACAAGAATGTCTAAATTTAATTTATTCAATTTTTAAAATTGTTTTTTTTTTCAATAATCCCAGGTACGAGATTTATTAGAAAAGTGTACGTGTCCATCACAATTTCCCATGATTCGTGTTTCAGAAGGCAAATATCGTATTGGTGATACAAAAATTTTAATTTTTGTACGGGTAAGTTTTTCTTATTTTTGATTATATTTAAAAAATTAATTCAGTATTTTATTATTAAATTTTTTTACTCACAAACAAAAGACTAAATTTTTTTTATTTATTTATTTGTTTACATTTAATGATAGATTGTACAATCTTTATAGCTTAAATTAGCAACTATACTGAGTAAAAAGATTAAATCTGAGATTAAATCAGATTAAAATATAAATCTTTTTTTTACAAAAAGAAATTCAAAAGCATAAGTTATAAAATAATTATGTTTTGTTATATGTATATTTTTAAATAATTAAAATAAAAAAATTTTTTTAATAGAAAACGTTTTTAAAACGGACTCAAAAGTATAAAATAATTTTTCCTAGCCACATACACATTCTCAACCCCATACAAATAATCCTGAAAATTTGTGATTGCGAATTTTTAATAGCTATAAAAATACTAATTGTAAGATTAAAAATGAAAAACGTGGGGCGCTATTCTTTACACTTCTTACTATTAACTTGCGCTACTCTTTACACTTCTTACTATTATCTTGCGCCCCATGTTTTTCATTTTTAATCTTACAATTAGTATTTTTATAGCTATTAAAAATTCGCAATCACAAATTTTCAGGATTATTTGTATGGGGTTGAGAATGTGTATGTGGCTAGGAAAAATTATTTTATACTTTTGAGTCCGTTTTAAAAACGTTTTCTATTAAAAAAATTTTTTTATTTTAATTATTTTTTACTTTTTAGTCTTATGTGAAATTTGTCAATCGATTTTATTGATATTATTTTACATTAAAAAACAATATAAGTAAAACTAAAAAAGTTTTTTTAATTTTAAAAAAGAAATATATTTGTATATACATATATATGTAAAATACAGTCGCTCTCAAAACATTTGCAACTGAATAAATTTAACGTGTGTATGCATATATTAAAATTGTAAAATTTTTTTACCTATTTAAATAACTGTATATTTTCTTGTTACATTTTTGTTGAATATTCTTTTTCTTTTTCTTCTTATCACTTGCACTAATTATTGGATTAAATATTATTAATTAATTCAAATAATTGAAAACAAATATATTTGTATGGGTATATATGTACAAAATTTAAATATTTTTTTACCTATTTAAATAATTATATACTTTCTTGTTATATTTTTGCCGAATGTTCTTTTCCTTTTTCTTTTTCTTGTAATAAATATATTTTCTTATATATAGGTACCTATGTATATGTACACGTTTGGTATAGGTCATTGAACACTTATTTAAAATTAACAAATTTTCAGTATTGTTGAAACCAATAAAGACTGCCTTTAGCATACTAAAATATTTTTGACTTGAAAATCAGAGTTTGCTTATTTTAAATTTTAGTAAATAAAAATTAATATTTCATTTGTTTTAGACCAAATTTGAGGATCGAATATCATAAAAAGTAAAATTTTAAAACTTTCATTAGCGATGTAATATTGCATTGTCATGCAGTTCTGAGCTATGTTGAAAGTTTCAAGTCTCTATCTCAGTGGCGGCTCGTGAAGAAATCACTTGGTGGGGCTGCTTAAAGTTTCAAGGATGCTAATTGCTAACACTCGAATCAATGTTAACACGTTTTTCTCAAAAATTTGTTTTTTCAATTTGAAAATATCCGAACTCTACTATCTGACTGATTTGAAATTTTTGGAAGGTATTTTGTTTATTATTCTCTTCAAAACTCCCTTGACGCGAAAAAGATCCTACCAATAGGATGCGAGTTATAGTGTACCAAAAAAACTACGCGCATCAATGCTTAGGTTTCGAAAGTTGTGCAGAAAAAACGTTTTCTGTGAAGACAGTTTATTTATATGTACTTCTGTTCTGTTTTTAACACTTTTAAATATTTAAGAAGCTTCATGTTTTTTTATTTATTTAGGAATTGATTTTAAAAATTCGTTTTTTAATTTTGTTCTTTATCTTTATTTTAAAACTTAAATAGTTGTGTCAATCTAAAGTTACGTTTAAATCCTTTTTTAAAAAAAAAAAAATTTATTAAGAGAAAAATAATATTGAAGTTTTTTTAAGGAAATATGTATTATTTCCTCAATTTACGGTTGGAAATTTGCATTTTGTATTTTTGAAAGCCTAATAAATACACGGGTGAAATGTTTCCTTGAATAATGCTTTTTATTTGACTTAAATTGATAAAACATAGCCCAAGATATAATATCTCAAAGTTGGCTAGTCGCATTCCTTCCATATAAAAATTTTAAAATAAATGCAACAACTAAATGTATGCAAAAAAAAACAAGCAACAAAATTTAAACATTATGTTGTATTGAAAAAATTATATGAGAACGAACATTATGTTGTATTGATAGGAAAAAAAAATGTACTTTATTTGTTGGTTTACAACATTGGGCAATCAACCAACTGCCCCGTAGTATAAAATGATCATACACTTTTGTATAGATGAAACGAAAAAAAAAAAAGAATATGTATTATTAGAACATTTACGTACATGGTAAAAAATTTTTATGTAAAATATTAATTCATCACTAAGCTGTAACAAAATTCATGGAAAATTGATTTAAAATGTTTATAAAACTTAACAAATTGTTTCAAAATTATATTTTCTCACTTGTAAAATATGAATTTTATAAATGGTGTAAAATTGGAAATTTAAAATGAAAAAAAAGGTTTAATTATAATAAGTAATACAATAATTATTAATAAATATCATGAAGAAATAAAAATAATATGAATATCTATTGTTTTTAGAATTTATAGCAATTTTTACAAAAATAATTTTAAAACGACAAATTTATTATGAGAGAAACATTTTTAACCATGTAGAATCCTATGAGAAAAAAAATTGAGAGAAAAATTTGTGTTGTATTGTTATGTATAAGACAAAACATTTTCTCACTTTAGGGGCAGAATTGAAACTGCCCTTCGAACATAAATTTCTTTAGTACAAAATGAATAAAGAGAGAGAATGATTCATACACAAAATATATGAAATTTTACTCTTTTATGGGGCAGTTGTTGAACTGCCCCAAAGAGTATCAGTATGATCTTATTGATTATACAAAAAAAATTTAAACGTAAAACCTATCAATACCAATACCAATAGTCTATACAAAGAGAATTTGAAATTTGTTTAACCATGTATATTGTATGTACCTACATAGTTATACATAAATTGTTATATATTTATATCTATAGTATATATTATATTATCACTTTTTTTTCCATATTGCATGTACATTGAAAAATAATTTACACCAAATTATTTTCGATTTTTTTCAAATTTTTTTTTACAATTAATTTTAAATTTATTATAATGAAATTATGCAATTTAGGCTGAAATTCTTGGTGGGGCAGTGCCCCATTAGCCCTCAAGGACGAGCCGCGTCTGCTCTATCTCATCAAAAAGTTGGTTAAAAATCAATTTCTAAATTTGTACCGAACAGACAGACAAGAAACCAAGCCAATAAAAACATTTTAAAAATGGAAATTTTTAACAGAAATCTGGCAAATAATGATCAAAGTAATCATAATGTATGACGTCATAAAATATTCTCAAAATCAATGACGTAAAAGTTTAGAGAAATTTTATTAAAGCTTTGCAATGCAGCTTCGATGAAAAAGGATAACGAGCAGGTTTCTCGCTGTGGCATTTCAATGAAATTATTAAAATTAAGAAAATAACTCAAAATTCGTGAAGATCAGCAAAGAGCCCCTTAAAAGAGACAGTAACGAGCCCTTCATTTTCAACTGAATTAAAAAGTTTTTTTTTTTAAATTTTAAGATAAAAAATATTTTTTATTGCTTTTATACATATCCTGAACGAAAACGTTAGGAAAAATGCCATTTTTTGTGGCATTTATTAAAATTATATTAAAATAAGAATTTGTAATGATAAACCATCCACGCATTGCAAAGATAACATATTTTTCTAAATATATATAGCAAAAATTCACATATACATTATAGAGTAGAATAAAGCCAACGCCTCATTGGGCATTTTCCCCTATGTATATTTAAAAACTATGAAATTCGAATCATTTAAATTATATGGGTGACGTCACGCACATTTTAACGGTTCTCTTTTTTCATACAAAGTCAAAATGTGCAAAACAATATTTTTTAATTTTATTCAATATTAAATGCGTAATCGCATTTCACAACACACATTTATATTTCCTATCATTTGTACCACGAAAGTTTATTCTAAAGCTTTTTAGAATTTTTATTTTCATACATCATTTTTTTTCTTCCTATTTACTCATCTGGGTATTTTAGTTTATGCTATAACCATCTATAACTTGGGTCTGCCAGGCACTGGCTCTTAGACTAGTAGTTCTAAATGGTTTTTGGTGGGTTCCTGGTTCATTGTGCGGGCACCAGTAGTTGCCGTAGTCCGTAGTAAACTTTGCCTATAATTTTGCTTACAAAGTCACAGCAATTCATAGTTGAATTTACCTTAATACCTAAGTTTTTCAGACTCGTTTTTAAGATTTAATCACCGAACCGAAGACTACTACTACTAGCAACAGCTGCTCCGGTGAACTGGTATACATATTAAATACTGACTTATTAGTATTGAGGGATAAGCAATTCCATAGTCATTTAGCCATAAAGTAGCAATAAAAGCCTAAAAAATTTGTAAAATTGCACTTCTTGTGAAAATTTCCCAAAGCCATACAAAGTCCCACTTGTGTATTTGTTGAAATAATAAGTTTTAAATTACATAATTTTATTTTGCAGATTTTAAGATCACATGTCATGGTTCGAGTTGGAGGCGGTTGGGATACATTGTCACATTATTTGGATAAACATGATCCTTGTAGATGTAAATCACAACATCGTTCTTCTGTAGCGGCTAAATTAATTCCACGAGCAAACAATCAAACGAATGGCATAGAACTACACCATGCACAAGTAATTTTTGAAAGGTAACTTAAATAATATATTCTGTTTGTTAGCTGTGTTTGCAAATGCTTCAAAGGCACGTAGATAAAAGAAAGTACTATAATTACATTTGCTATGCAAATATGACGATTTTTTAAAATACTTTTCATCCACTCACTAACCCTTGGCTAAATAACTTTGTCGGTAAGAGTGGTATTACATGGCTGTAGCCTAATTCTGTGATGTTGAATTATTTTACGTCGAAATACTTCACGCACGTGGTATGTGTAAATGTGTTATGGGACTCGTACATTGTAAAATAAAAAAAAACTTTCTTCAAGCGATTACAACAAATTGTTATCAAAATTTTATACAAGAAATTAATAATTTTACTCCGACTTTATTAAAATGATAAAGGCCTAATTTCTTCATACCTCTTGACATTTATCTGTCATATAAAGTAATCCGACCGACAGCGCTCATTTAATAGTAGTATATTCAACTACTCATACCCCAATGTGTTTAATATGCAATGAGACGCTGAAAATAGAAAAAAACAATAGCACCATCCCTTAATTTTCACCAGTAACACAGTTGTACGGCGACTGATTATTTTTCTTGTATTTCCATTCAAGCAATAAACATACATTTATTCTGGATGAACAAAAATTAACAAAATTAATTTCCATCCATATTAATCGATATCAATAGTGCTGAGATTTTGGAATAGTAGTACAAAAGCTAAACGACGACAACGAGGACATTGTAGACAACAACAAAGTTATTAAGTTCGACGAGATTACTTTATCCAACAAGCAAAAAAAAAAAAAAAAAACTTATTTTCATTTAGTTTTTCCTTTTCCTTTGTATAGTATCGGGAATCGATGCTTTTGTCCCGATACTATCGAGGTATTGATACCATAGATCCGATACCGATACCAAAAAACGATGCATTTTAAAATTTTGACGTCTCCATTTTGAAGTTCAATATCGTTTGATTTTATTAATTTTTAAAACAATTGTGGAGTTTTTTCGTTTATTCATTTTCCTTCTATTATATTTTGTTATAGCTTATTTATACATATTATAAAATTTTCCACTTCACTTTAACATTAAGCCAGTACGGCGAAAATATGTGATTTAATGTTGATACGTGTTTTTTTTTTACAGTTATTGCAAATAATTGTACTTTCTTTTGAAGTTTCATTATAATTATAAAATAATTTGACGTTGTCATTTTCGTTTGCAGTCGGGATATACTAACATCCGTCCGTCCGTACTCCGTATCAAAACTAGAGTCTTCAATCAATCTTCATCGGATTTTATAGGAAATTTTTCCGCTTTTGAGTTTTTGATGTAAGGAAATATGTGTGGCGGAGGTATGAAATAATTTAATTTAAAATGGGTCGGGTTCCGAATTACTTGAGAAAAACAGGGCAATTCACAAAAAAAAAAAAAAATACGAAAAAAGCAATAAAATTTTCACTTTATATTCAGATAGCTCTAAAGCGGATAGAAATAGAGAAGAAAGTTTTACTTTGTTTGAAATAATCAAGAGTTACCCACATTTTCGAAGATCAGGGTGACGTTAAAAACCACCTTTTGTAAAAGTTGTGAGGCAATTTTTAGTAAAATAAGTGCCAAGAAGAGTGTACCAAGGATTCAAAGTTAAATATGTACATTTTTAATTTTTTATATGATCAGTCTATTCTATGAGTGTACATACATTAGGTGGCTGTAACAGCCGTCGCAAACCAGTTTAAAACCAAATTACATCTGAAGGAGGCACGACCAGTTGTAACGAGTGTGAGTGTATTACAACTGTGAAGCTAAAATTATTTTAGACGATTCTAATTATACCAAGATGGAAAAAATTATACTATTATTGTTACAACCAGACCAGTGCTAAATAACTGGTTTAACCAACTACTGTGCACATAGTGTATGAAGGTAATGCACTATTAGATTGACACTTTTCGGGTTGGTCTTGTTACCGTTGAATTGATTTCACACAGTCGTTCTTTGGACTGCCGTTGTGGTGTAAATAACGTTTGTGTTTTTTTTTTTAGTTCTGACAATACTATTCTCAATTTTTTGATGGTGTTGTGTTGCGCTATAAAAATTATTTAGCTCCATAATTCATTGTACGAAAAATTATTGGTCTAAAAAAAAATTTGAAAAAATTGATAATTAGTTTTAATTTCGTCAAGCTACCACTACTTTTATTTGTAACTGTTTTAATTTTTAGGTCTTCACCAATGACTACAAATGTAATTTCAAATTCATCTGAAGATACGGGTAACAACCAAAACTCAATTTCTTCTCTAGCTTCATTTGCTACTAAAGGAAGGAATTGCAGTCCAGTTCCATCAAGAAAAGATAATTTTCTTTCAAGTCCATACAAAAAACTTGCAGACAATTCAAATGTAAGCATATAAATTTTAGGAATCATTAATTTTAACAAGAACATAAGAGAGATAAAATATTATAGTTATAGACATTCATATGTGTACAGATAATATAACAATAATATAATATATAAACATATTCATAAAACACGATATCTGAGAGGTGATACACGAACAGCGGTTTATAATTATGAACCATTGCCTATGATTTCTTTGCTCGTGTATTAGGAAACAGGTACATATGTCATTTTTTATCGTCGTATAATCTTCATACATAAAAAATTGATGTATGTGTGTGTATGTTCCATTATAACTAGAACGCCTGGAGCAATAAACATGGAATTTTGTCATTGATTTATTTTAAGATAGTAACGCTCACCACGAAACGATTTCTTCGAAATTCACTTTCCAAGAGGGTTGAAAAAGGGTATGTATGAACTATAAACCAAGTATTTTAACAGACAAAGAGCTCCAGTAGTTACATTGAAAAGACACAAAATACTTTCTTAAATTTGTCTCCAATCTAAATGCGGTTATACACTTTTTGAAATATATTTTCATTTCCAATTATAGTACTCAGTTCATGCGAAATTCTGCTTTAGTTCTGTGGAAATCGTATTCATACTTAAAAACGAAATAACTATGTATTGGACAATCGCTAGAGAAGCTAGGAAAATTTAAGAAAACCAATATTCTCGAACAAATGTATGTTCACAATACTACTTATAATAAGAATGTTCACAAATCTGCTGAGGTAAATCATTTTCCTCAGGATCCTTCACCCATAATGCGAAATCAAGATATATGTAACACTGTTTCGCTTTATCTTTCTTAGTTTCTTTCCCTACCCATTTTCGTCCTTAAGCACATGGTTAGTATTGTCATCACTCATCAGTAAAGGAGTAGTTCTACGACAAGTCACATCGTACGGGGGGAGGATTTCAGGCACGTTATTCCTACAATATATCATTCTGTAGCTCCTGAGCTGTGCATCCTGCAGTTTAGGTCTTTGGAAGAAACATAGAGAATCCTTCAACCTTTTTTGCAACTCCTTAACTACTATTTTACCCCTCTCCTAATAGAAGCTACAAATGGATAAATCGACTCAAGCCATAAATAATCAGTTTTATAGAATTGAAACTTCAATAGCTTTTAAATTGGAGAATATTCTGTTTAGAGGCTCGATGTAAACAAGCGAATTTTTTTTCAAATTAATTACTTTTTTATTTGAAAATTTATGTAAAAATTCAACATTTTGACTGACTCCGTTTAAAGGTCGATTCACACATTTCAGGTCAGTCTCAGTTCAGTTTCCGTTCCGTCACGTCAGTCACAGTTCAGTTTCAGTCGATTTATATTCACACATATCAGGTCAGTCTCAGTTCAGTTTCAGTCGATTTATATTCACACATATCAGTTCAATCAGTTGTATTTTATCATCAGTTGAAAAAGTGTGAGTTAAAATATTGTGTAAAGTTGTGAGTTAAAAAATGGATAAATTTACATTAAAAGAGTTGTGTATGATTGCAATTTTGTTGGATGAAATGGTATCTTTAAATTTGCTATCCATATATTTTTTATTTGATAAATCGTACAACACAGTATTTTCCCGTACTTTTTCAATTAATTTTTCGTCAGTAGACATTTTGCTCACATAAAAAAACACAACCTACCTCAACAATGTACAAAAAAAAAAAATGAAAGCTATAAGTGTCCCGTTTCTGTAAGGGTAGAAAATATATTTCACAGGAGAAAATATTCAATTTGACGTAATTTTCTAACGAAGTGTTTCTGTAAAAAAAGAAAAGTAGTAGTAGAAAATGGAATTCAGCACTGTGAAATTTTCAATTCACAAATGTTTCTGTAGTGTTTTTGAACGATGGAATATTTTCTACTGATAGAATTTCTTTTTAACAGCTATTTAGCTTGTGAAAAAGATTTCAATCTGTGAAATGTTGTGTTTTGTATTGATTAAAAAAATGTAATACCAAGAAAAAATATTTAAAATACAGAAAAAATTAAAATGAGTAAACAAATTAGTAAGTTTTTAATTAAATTTTATTTCTAATTTTTATTTTATTTTTGTTTTTATTTTTCAAAGTTTTTTTTTTTATGTTCTCTTCTATTATTAGTATAAATAATTAATTTTTCTAAATATTTAAAATATTTATCAATAAAAATGTAAAAACAAAATTGATTTTAATTCAAATTGTCTCTTTTTTGAATTGACAATTGAATTTATTGTTCAATTTCCATAATTCCTCTTCACCTTTTCTATCTCACCAAAAAATTTTCAATCACTCATACAGAAACAGTGGAATTTGACTAATTGAATTTGAAATAGAAAATACATGTTTCGTCACAATTAGTAGAAAATTTTCTACCCAAGTTATAGAAATGGGACACAGAACTCCGTCAGTAATTTCAAAAAATAACGTTGACGACGATATCGGAAATCTGACACCGAGAAATTCTGACTGATCGGTGATTGAACTGAGACGGAACGGACATGTGTGACTATGTACATTTGAACTCCATACAATAATATTAACCAAATAATCGGAACTGAGACTGACCTGAAATGTGTGAATCGACCTTAACTTTTTGTTCGGAAAAATTTCGTCATGTATGTGGCTAATTCCATGGAAATGTATACCCGATAAAAATTTTCAAAAGTGAAAAATCTAAAATTTTTATTTCTTGCGTCATTTGGGAGTCTCTAAATGTTTCCAAAATGTAGATTTCAATCTTCAAATTATTCAGGTATCCTAAATAAGGACCAAATAGCTGATTTGTATTTTTAGTGCCGTGAAAAAATATATGAAAAAAGTGAGATGTAGTGTAAGTCACAAATGTTGTGTAGTGTAAGTCACGAAGGAAATATGTAATAAAATACTCAAGAAATGGAAAAATTATTTTATGTTTAATATTTTTGAAAAATTAATCCTTTCCCTACATATTTTTACTTATGTTTCAACACAAAGCTCAAAAACGAAGAAGAAAACGAGATTTGAAAAAGAGACTATGAAATGACTTCCTTTCGTGTAGTGTAAGTCACGTTCGTAACAAAATAAGTGAAATTTTCAAATTCCTTCAATTTGATTTAAAATACATATTTTTTCAAATTCTAGCACTCTTTTGCTTTAATTATGTAAAAACATGTGGTTTTCGTTTGTCTTTTTCTATTCGAAAAATGTAGTTTTATAAGTAAACTATTGTCAAATGTAGTGTAATTGACCATGTGTTTTTAAGTTCAAAATCTTATTCAATAGATTCTATTCTATTAAAAAAATAATTGGAAAATAAGATTAAGTTTTTAAATTTTTGAAGTTGATTATTAAAGCTTTTTTTTCAACTTTTCATTCTTAGTCTGCATCACCACGTGGCCGGCATAAAAATATTACTATCTCCACCAAACAGCTGTCTAATACTGTACAAAAGCAGTTAAGTTCTGAACTGGACGCCGAACTTCCTGTACATTTTGTTAATCTGAATTTGAACAGACAAAGCGATAACAACCAAGATACAATAGATCAAGATACAACGATATCAACAAATTTAACTACAGATAATAAATTTGAAAATATCAGCGATAACAGTAGCGAAATTAGCGATGAAGGGTATCGAAGCTTAGGCATTGCAAACTTTACGAACTTTCAACAACAAAGGCATGGAACAGTTTATAATCAAGCCTTATCTATAGATGGTAAGAAAAATTGTAAGAATATTTAGAATTTTTTTTAACTAGTTTTAAATGATACCTATAAAGCGAGCCTTTTGAAACTTTATAAATTAAAAAAAAAAAATACTAAATTTTGTATTTCAACTTCCAAGGATTATAAATGCTGCAGGAAGTAGAGGAGTACAATTGTTAGGCAGATGTGTTTAAAACCAAAATGACCTAACACATATCTGCATAGCTTTCGTCGAGACAAACAAAAAATGATATAAGAAGATAGAGAGGTGAAGGGTGGCGTATTGGTGTTCTTGTTTAATTTAAACCGGCCATACGGCCACTAGAAAGCTTTCAAAGTTTTGGCTTTTTTTATAAATTACACTGTAATTTCTACACGATTCACTTTACAATCACACGATGTTCAAAATAAATGTACTTAACTTCTCCAGTACCTCTGTCCACACAGAAGTTTTAAAATTTCAAATTCATAATTTGGTGAGTTTTTACTTAATCTTTAAATATGTTGAATTTTTCGAAATATTTCAATTGACATTTACTATTTGAAGAAATAGTATTTATATGAGTGAATCAATTTTTTTTTCATTATTTGAATCTTAAATCATGTTCTTTTCAAAAATTTAAATTCAGCTTCGTGTCTTTTTTGCGCTCAAAATATTTTTTCATTTTCATCCTAGTATTTTAATAAAATGATGGTGAATATATTGGGTCTTTGATTTTTACCTCTGTTTACAATGCCTGGCCTATTTATGCGTCAAATTTCATATTTTTGCGATTTGTAGTTTGGTCTGTAAATTTCTCATTAGTCACTCACAACACAATAGAGAATAGGTATACGTTAAAATAATATAAAAATAATGTTTTTTTTGTCTAACTTTTTAGATCCTGAAGGTGAAAATACATATCTTTCACGGGATCTTCTATGCCAAGAATTACAAAGTAAAACTCAAAATCAGTTAGACGATTTTATATCTAAAGTGGCCGTAGGTGATAATAAAATAAAAGTTGATATAGCAGCCTCTACAGGGTTACGCAAAACTAATTTTTCGGATAAAATTTATGGTCTAACTAAGAATGGAGAAAATATTAAGATTCAGCCGGAGAAATCAATTAAAAAAAAAACTAGTAAAATACCACAATCGCCTGTAATTGTAAGAAAACACGGTAATGCTAATTGCAAAAACGATTTGAAGGTACAATCCAATGTAACAGTTAATAGCTGCCAGCAACACGAAAATAAGATATATTTCAAAGAGAACCAAGGAAAATCAGCCATAGCAAATAATTCAGGAATATATCATCGAAGCGTTTCTAATTTTGAAACAGTGCCATTTAGAAAGAACGCTAACACATGGAGTGGTGGACGATCAAAAACTACAAAGAAAAGATCAGCAATTACTGAAGAAAGTTTTGTACCCCCAACTACAGAAAACAGTTCAAGAGGAAGATCATTGGTAGTATTGTATGACAGTAGTAATCGGCGTATTAGATGTGGTAGTTCATCGTTAACAACGTCTCCCGTCAAGAATATGTCATCACCATTAAAGCAACAACTACTTCGAACAGCAGAAAGAGCTAAAAGTGATGTGCAAATTTTGGAAAAAATGAAAGGATTACTTAATGAATATTCTGACTTTCTAGATAATGCTGAAAAAACGAAAAGTAACGAAAAATGTGATCTTACCACTGCTTGGGTTCACAATAATGGAACTTTCAATAGATCAGACACGTGCTTAGGCCGCTTCAAAAATTCATCTGCCTCTTCCTCCATGGAAAATACTTTTATTAAAAATAATAGTACTTCAGATATAGCAAATGCTAGAAAAGATCGAGGATTATCTAAAATTCCTACACGAATTAGAAATCATACACAGCTTTATTAATTTAGTTTTATTTTAAATAAAATTAATGTAGAGAAGAAAAAAAATATGTTCATTTTTAACAATGTGCCACGTTATTCGAAAGAAACGTAGTATAAAACATAATAAAAATTTGATAAAAATTTATTTAAATGTTTTTTTTTGTTGTTGCTGGCATCATGCTTGATAAAACCAAACTTCACTAAATTTTTTGTGTAATATGTGCATACAGTCACTATCATCTCAATAGAGAGTACGTTACGTACATCTTCGAAAACGCCAAATGATCTTCAATTGACGAAATTAAGCTTAAAACGTTAAATTGCTGAATATCATTAATTGACGATAATTTGACGTTAATTTTAATGTAAGCATAGCAGACAGAGATGATAACCAACTCATTCATTGGTTAACTGAGATTATCATAGTAATACTACAAAGTACAAACAGACATAGCTTGGTTAACCAACTCGTCCATTTAACCAACTTTTAAACTAAAATAGGTGACCGGCCCTTGTTCTTGTTATGTGATGGTGAACTAACAAATATGGTATTACCGTATTCGATTTAAGTGGTAATCATCGAAAAGTGATGAATATCGCAGAGTCAATGATTTGTGCTATTTTGATATTCACATAAAACTGTCATTTTATCGGTTTGAGGTGGTTATTTAATCTTAATCACGAAAAAAATTAACGTGCTTATTATGATTTTCGATTCGTAGGTTGATCGAAGAATCTTCTTCGATTCGACTGAATTTAATTTCGATATTACGTATCTCAATCGATCGAACAAACGTCATTATCATGTATATACATATATGAATAAATTGTTTTAAGTTACTAATAACATTTTTTTAAAGTCGGGTTTAACAAAAGTCGACTTTAAAAACTGAGTATGCTATTTTACAAAATATGTTGAAGATTTTATTTTTACAAGTATGTATTCGTGTACAGAACTTCATGCATACTCAGTTTTTAGAGTCGACATTTGTTAAATTCGACTTTTAAAAAATGTTATTAGTAAGGCAAGTATTTTATTGTTTTAGAACAATTTTTGGGATTTCTGTGAGAAAAATTAATTTATGTCAAAATTTCCATGATATTCACAAGCTCTTCTAATTGTTTCTTACCTGTATTTTTCCTATTAAAATGATAAATAATGTATGTAGTAATTAGAAAAACACATTTAATTAGTATTATTATTACAGGGTGTTTCCGTTATCACCGACCAAAAGCATACCATAGATAGGACTCATCGAGACAAACAAAAAATCGTATTGAAGGGGGGGGGGGTGAAATCCCAACGGTTTGGCCGCTAGAGGGCGTTGAAGTTTTTTTGCACTTTAACAAAACACCCCATAACTTTTTACAGGGGCACTCTAGGATAACTTTGTGTTGAGAAAAAATGTAAAGAACCTTTTGCCCTTTGTAACAATACCTCAAAAAACTCAAAATGCGTCGCGAATAACTCACTTTGCGTCACCTTTTGATTAGAAAATCAGGGCCTCTATTCTTGAGATCACTCGTAAAGTTACGCATACGTATCTTTAGTATATGTCTTGAGTGTATTGTCACTACTGTAGGTATGAACGTTTGGGGGTTAAAAATCTTGACTGAGGGTGGCTTTGACAGGGATAAGGTCCCAAAGGTGCCCAAAAACAGGGCTTACCTACGTCATAAGTAGTATAAAGGCTGAAATTTATATATGTTATTCAAACAACAGTTCTATGACACTATTTAAAAAGGCAGACCGATCTGAGGGTTCCAACCCTGCGGCAGACGTGGTCAAAGGTCAAATGGACGAGATATCGTTTTTTTAAGTGTGAGCTATTGACACCGGACTTTTTTTGAACGGTACTTTGAAGTGTCCTCTTTAACATGACATATGTCCTTATTGTCGCAAACTCCAATTTGTAGCCGAAAAGTACCGTTAAAAATTTTGTGACAAAATTGACATGTTTTACAAAAACCGTTATTTTTCCATTTAAGGACGTTCCAGGATAACAGTTAATAATGTATACTAAAGAGAACTTCCTCTTTGTTCTAACACGCTTTATTTCGTTTCAATCGGTTCAATAGTTTTTAAGATATAGGGACTTGAAGTCAAAATTTAGTGTTTTGTATGAATAATATAAATTTTTATATTTTTACTTAAAAGTACATGAAAAATACGTATTTTTTTATAAATAACAATACAATTTAGGAAAAAATTCATTGTAAAATAAAATTTGTACTTATAACCAGAGTAGGAAGAATGAATAAAATCCTTTTCACTTACGAATGATAAAAAAAAAGAATTTTATTTTTCACTCACTCATGAATTTTATAATTTTGTTCTCAATATCGTTTTTTTTCATTCGTGAGTGAGCATAAAAAAAATCAAAAATAATTATCATTCGTGATATTTATCACAAGTGATCAATTCGTGATAAGAATTGGTATAGCTCGATTTGAAAAAGACACCAAATCGTATTATATACTAGAAAAATATGCGCAGAAGAAAAGATACTTACATGATACACATGCACTTTTGTTGTAAATTCTAAGAAAGAGGATAGAAAGAATACATAATGAATTTTTCATTTCTATTCGTTTCTATTCTTTTTCATTCGTGAGAAGGGACGATATGGAAAGAAATTTTTCTTTATATTCGTAAATGATAAAAATGGTAAAAAATATTTATCATTCGTGAATGATAATATTGGTGAAAAATTGAATTTTTTTCATTCGTGAAGGATTTTTTCCCGCACTCTGTTTATAACAATATTTTTAGTTAAGTTTTTTAAGATTAAGATTAAAAATGAAAAACGTGGGGCGCTATTCTTTACACTTCTTACTATTAACTTGCGCTACTCTTTACACTTCTTACTATTATCTTGCGCCCCATGTTTTTCATTTTTAATCTTACAATTAGTATTTTTATAGCTATTAAAAATTCGCAATCACAAATTTTCAGGATTATTTGTATGGGGTTGAGAATGTGTATGTGGCTAGGAAAAATTATTTTATACTTTTGAGTCCGTTTTAAAAACGTTTTCTATTAAAAAAATTTTTTTATTTTAATTATTTTTTACTTTTTAGTCTTATGTGAAATTTGTCAATCGATTTTATTGATATTATTTTACATTAAAAAACAATATACTTAAGTAAAACTAAAAAAGTTTTTTTAATTTTAAAAAAGAAATATATTTGTATATACATATATATGTAAAATACAGTCGCTCTCAAAACATTTGCAACTGAATAAATTTAACGTGTGTATGCATATATTAAAATTGTAAAATTTTTTTACCTATTTAAATAACTGTATATTTTCTTGTTACATTTTTGTTGAATATTCTTTTTCTTTTTCTTCTTATCACTTGCACTAATTATTGGATTAAATATTATTAATTAATTCAAATAATTGAGAACAAATATATTTGTATGGGTATATATGTACAAAATTTAAATATTTTTTTACCTATTTAAATAATTATATACTTTCTTGTTATATTTTTGCCGAATGTTCTTTTCCTTTTTCTTTTTCTTGTAATAAATATATTTTCTTATATATAGGTATGTATATGTACACGTTTGGTATAGGTCATTGAACACATTTAAAATTAACAAATTTTCAGTATTGTTGAAACCAATAAAGACTGCCTTTAGCATACTAAAATATTTTTGACTTGAAAATCAGAGTTTGCTTATTTTAAATTTTAGTAAATAAAAATTAATATTTCATTTGTTTTAGACCAAATTTGAGGATCGAATATCATAAAAAGTAAAATTTTAAAACTTTCATTAGCGATGTAATATTGCATTGTCATGCAGTTCTGAGCTATGTTGAAAGTTTCAAGTCTCTATCTCATCAAAAAGTTGGTTAAAAATCAATTTCTAAATTTGTACCGAACAGCCAGACAAGAAACCAAGCTAATAAAAACATTTTAAAATAAAAGCAGAATATTTTAAAAAACAAGGAGATTAAGGAGGACATCTTCGATCAGCTAGCAATTAAGCAAATTGCGACTAGCAAATATGGCGGATTTGCGATTGCTAATTGCGATTACAAAAAATCATTTTGTAAGCAATTTTGCTAAATAAGTTTTTACATACATAACCTATAACTTTCTATTATATTACGTTAAAAATTCGTTTTTTTTGTTCAAATTTTGAAATTTTAAAATTTTAAATCATAACCGAAATTATTTTGTTTATCATGAACTATTTTTTTTTCAATTTTATTAATTTCTACAGTCTCATAATTGTGTATAAATTTATAAATTCATATACAATGGTCTTACTAACCAATTCTATCCATTACAAGAAAAAAATATACAAGTTATATTAGTTATATTGATAACATAAGTATTTGGGTTTGAGTTTCTACTTATATTTATAAGAAATTTGAGGTTATGTGCTCTGTTAACTGAGTTTGCGACACCAACTTTGCGATCGCAAATTTTGACGGTTAATTTGCTTACTTGCGAGAGCAAAAACAATCGAGGATACCAATTCTATCATTTCAGCTAGCAAGTCTTACTTGCTTGCTTGCTAGCCGATCGAAGATGTCTCCCTAAAATTATTAATTTTTCTTTTATACAAAATTCACATACATATTCGATTGCATTATATTTGTTTTCCGAAACAAAATATATGTATAAATATAAAAATTTTTATGTATACGATCAGAATCAAAACAAAACTAAAAAATATCATATGGTAGACAACAACAAAATACCGCAATATAAGATGAATATTATAATTATGTGCGTGTTCTTCATTATTCTTTATTTCTTCAATTTCCTTTACATGTTTCTTCTTTTCACATCTCTCCTCTTGCACCCTTGTATAGTCTAACATCTCATGAGCTTATTCGAAGCCAAATTGGCAAACATACAGACACGAAAAGTCAAAAATTTGAATATAACGGATAAATTAAACTTCCAAGTTATATTCTCTTTGTAGTGTCAATGATTATAGATTTACACAATAGATATTTCGCGTAGTACATACATTTGTATTTTCACTCTATTTCATTAAAGGCTCCTAAACGAAACCTTCTTGTCTGTCCTATCTGGCGAGCAAAAATAGAACTAACGTTTTGAAATTCAAACTTAAAAAAAATGATCGAGTGATTTTTTTTTATTATCCATTCGCTCATGCTATTGTTATTTTTTTTTTTTTTGTGTATAACCAAATCAAACCAGTTTCCAGTATAACTTTGTGTATACCTATATGTATTTATATAATATATACATATATATCCATATATAAGTATATGTACATATTTTTGCATGTACACAAATGCGTGTTTACCGTCTGTGCACATTTCATTTAATATTTGTTTTTTTTCTTCTTTTTTTAAAATTTGTTTCATCGGTTAGTATAAAATTTTTTTAGTTTTTCATCCTTAGAATATCAATATGTATGTACATACATTATGTATGCAAATATATTGTATTGTATAGGAATATGAATTAGAATTTGTATTCTGATTATTGAATGCATGATAATATGAAAATTTACCCAAATATTTTTATTTTTTTTATAGTTTGTGAAGCTATGAGAAATTTTACTGAAATCCAGAATCCAGATTTCGCTTTTTTTTGTTTTTATTTTATGTAACTACCTATATATATTTTTTTTTAATTGAAAAAGGTAATTAAGGTATTTTGTTTTCAATTCAAGTACCTAATTAACAACATTACAATACACATTTACCTAAATACATTTTATTTACCCATATTTATATTTTAAAATGTTACATAATGTGAGGTAGTTAGATATGTTGGACTCTACAAATTTTGATCAATTAGGTGTACCTATAAAATTTTATTAAAACCTTGCAGCCGGGAGATGATCACAGTCATTATTAGAAAATTAGAAAATCGCTAATGCTTACAAAGTGTTAACATTATAATGTTCCTACGTGCATTATAATATACAGTAGCGGTCATGAAAGTCGCCTAACTAATAATTTCTAAAAACTTTTTTCGATACTATCTTTAAATTTTGGTGGGGATGGTTTGTTTTTGAACTAAGTATGTGTGTTTTTTAAGGTATATTTTCTATAAGAAAAGAAAAACCATACATGATTCTGTAATACAGCTTAATAAATAAATTATTTTTAGAAAAATGAAAATTATTTGAGTCATGCGTTTTTTCCGCTACTGTATAAACTACAATCTGCATATACAAAAATACATACTTGTATGTACATGCTAAATGGGAAAAATACAAAATTGAGAAAAAAACAGTGACTTCAAGTTTACAATAAATTTTGTATTTAGGTACGAAGTAACAACAAAATTCAAATACGGTATTATAAAAAAATTGTAAATTTGGTTGGGTACTTGAAAAATGAAAAATAAAAACAACAATTATTTTTTTATACCTATGTGTGGTGTTGTTTTTGTTTATATTAACTATAATTTCAATATGGTACAACACCAACAAAAAAATTGTATGATGATGTCATACACATTTACTCCGTCCTCATTTTCCATATAAAATTGTTTAATTACAGTTTTCAGGATTTTTGTGTATGTTAAATTTTTTTTTATTGCAAAAACGGTCATAACGTATTTTTAAATCTAATGTTCTAAGCGATTCCTTCTTGTCTGTCCGCTCTATGAACAGAATTAGAACTAAAAATTTATTTTTCAACAGCTTTTCTGTTCTGGAATATCTACTTCTTATTAATTATCTTTGGTAGTGTCAAAGAGTAATAATCAAAGTTTATCTATATATATAAGTTAGGAAACTGAAAGCATGTTTTCTTATCAATTTTCGACCTTGGTCCCGTTATTCAAATGTCCTTAACGGATTTGCGAAAAATAGATGGTAATAAGGAGTTTGTTTGTAAGAAAAAGATAAAAAATTCAAAAAAAGTGACATCATTTAATGTGGAAATCGAAACATTATTACAGGGTGCAGGTTTAAGGTTTTTAATTAAATCAACTACGTACAACAATTCACTGTTTTTATTGTTTATTTTGTTTAGTTTATTATTATTTATATTTTTCAAAAAAAAATTTGTATTATTTTCAAAAAAATATATATACGTACATACATATATAACATATATAACATATATAAATCACAAATTCACTTTGAAAAAAAATATCCACTAATTTATCAAAAATATGCTGTATCACCTCGTACTATAATTCAAACAACAACCAAAATACAAATAAATTCGTTTTATCTCGCCTTTAAAAAAGCATTATGGGAAAATATCAAAAATATAATATTTACATTGCCTTCGTATGTATTTGTACTAGTCCATTTTTCACATTTCCCTATACTTTACGTGTTTCACGAATACAAAAAAAACCTTACATCTCGCCTTTAAAATCACATTATGAAAAATATGCATGTACAGTCACGTATTATCATTTTTTTATTTTATGACTCATATTGTATTCTCTCGTTCTTATAGGCAAATGGTATAAGCATTGATTAATTATTATACATAGATGAATTATACAAAAGAAAAAACTGGAACGCTAAAACAAATAATGCTTTTTACTCTCGCACCCATTTTAAAGGCAGTTACTTATTTACATTCCTGATACACAAACCTCACCACTAAATTTGAATTTGAAACAAATTGTAACGATCGGTTTTCTGGTGAGATTTTATTCTGTATGGTTAATTATTCATATTTTTCATATTTTACCATTCAATATGTATCGTATATACTATACATACACATATACATACTTGAACAACTGACTATTCTGTCCAATGAATGCGTATTATGATTTATGAGCCGTTAATTATTTTTGTATTATTTTGTTACTTGTTACTCTTTTGTTGTTTTTGTAATGTACTTATATTGATATTTGAAGAATATTGTTTTTTGTTCCTAATAATCACAATCATGTGTCTCGATAATTTATTTAATATATGTACTAATTGTTGGTGTACTAGTTTATTTGTTGTTGTTGTGTTTTTATAAATATAAAATAGACTATTTTATTTAAAAAAGATTATTCCGATTGAAATTAAATTAAACTGTTTTACGATAAATAAAAAAAGGACATTTTTTGGGTTCAATTTTTAAAATAACTAATAGATTTTTTTTACTTTTTCTTAAAATTTTAAAATAAAATCAATAAAAATGTTTTGTAGTAATTTTAAAATTTTAATATAATCAAAATTCTTATAATTTTGTTTTTGATTATTGAAAATCAAGCTAAAGTTTATCATCCTGATGATATTTTTCAAAATTGTGAATTAACATATGATCAAAATTTAAATCGTGTTTATAAACTATGTAGAAATATAATACTAAGTGATAAAGATGAAATATTTGGTGATCCATCTGAAAATAATGATGTACATTTTTGTTTTAATTCTCGATTTTAAGTAAGTAAATAAAAAGAAACAAATTTTTATATTTTTCACGATTTATTTAATAAATGAAATATTATTTTTATTCTTAACACTTTGTTACAACCTTTTGATATCGATATAAAAATGTGACTGACTTATTCTAAAACTTTACTTCTACATCTAACCTCTGTAAAATTAGTTTTATCTTAAAATATATTTAATAGATGAGTCATTTGTTTATAAGGGTTTATTTGGGATCGATAATAAAGTAATCGGTTCCTTTTTGATCTATTTTGGTCTTGAATCTTTCCAAGAAGTAATTATCATTAAAATGTTAGGATTGATCATAAAGTAATCAGTCCTTTTTTAAATCTATTTATTATTAGATCTTTCCAAGAAGTAATTGTTAAATTAAGAATTATTAAAAACAAATGAGTCATCGTATTAAAAAAAATAAAATTATAATATAATTTTATTCTTAATAGGTGATGGTAACATAACACCTCCCCCCTTAAGTTCGATGCTCTCCTGAGTGTCGATTGTTTTATTTATAGTTTTTATATTTCTTGATTTAAGTTTATAAATTAAAATTATCAAAAAAATTAATGCAATAATTATTATGCTACTGTATGAAATAATATGTTTTACTTTATTTTCTTGTTTTATGTATTTTAGTTCTTTTATGTTTTCAATTTGTTTTAAATGGATTTCATCCAAGCTTATTGTTAGGTTTACAATATTTGGTTTATGGTATATTGGTAATAATATATTTTCTTCAAATATTTGTTTTTCATTGTTAAAAACTGTCTCATTTATTTTCACAATACAATTGTTAAAATTTATCAAATTATTGTTCTTTATAAAATATTCAAATTTATTATTATTATTTGTTAATTTTGTTTTGTATAAATTTTTTGTTAATATTAATCCGTCTTCTATTTCTATAATTTCTGATTTTTTATTAAATTTGAATTTACAATTATCATAAGAATTCTTAAATAAATTTTGAATACAATTGTTGCTTTTGATTAATTCTTTAACATACATTTTTTCTTTGTTGAAATTATAAACAGTGTTATTAAATAAAATGAATTTAAAGTTTTCTATATCTATTTCATGTTTGTTTGAATTTGGTATTGGCAGAATTTGTATTTTGAGATATTCTGTATTTGTAAATCTTGGTATCATTAGTATAAAACCTAATTTATTATTGAATGTAATTAAGCTACTTTTTATATATTCTAATTTCTCTGTTGTGATGTTGAATGTTCTAATCTCTTGAGAGGACAAAATATTTCTACCCAATATATTTAGTTTGGAAAATACTATGTTGTAGCATTATATTTGAATTAATTTGTAATGAGTATAAGTTTTTTGCTAATAGTTTTTGGTCGTTAGTTATATTTTGTGTAAATTCTTTGATAATATATTATAATATATTCAAATGTGTTTGTAATTGTGAATTAAAAGATATTTGATTGTTACTTGTTGATATTAAATTCTGTGTGTTTTCTTCAATAGTTTTTAGTTGAGTTTCTATTTCTGTTCTGTCTTCGTCGTCCATTGTACCATATACCCATTTCATTACTTTGCCTCCAAAATTGATTAAACCTCTTATTTGTCTAGTATGAGGTAAAATAGTACTTAATTTATATCTACAATTGGTAATAGAGTTAATCATTGTTGCAGTTAAATTATTATCTTTAAAAATTTTATTATTGTCTTCAATTGCCTTTTCTATACTTATGATAGCTGTTAAATAACTTTCAATATTAATAAGATGAATGATTTTGTCGAATCCTGAAATTAATTCTAAAGGGTTTTGTTTAATAATGATATAACCTGCTTCGCTATGTATTTGTTCCAGTTTAAAATTAGCTTTGGCCATTGTTAGTTGAATTAGGATTAAGAGCATCAGTTTCATTTTGTACCTGTAAAGAAACATTTTTTTTTATGTATTTTTCGTTTATTAGAATAAAATTTATTTTTGTTTTTATGAATTTGTGTTTTTATATATTTAGGAGTTAATTTTTTTTGAGTTCTAGGGATGCCTGATTGAACGTAAACTTCTTTATCAGTTTCAGGTTCTGGAAATTCTTTTCTTTCTGTATTTAATTTTTCAATTGTTTTCTTTTTATTTTCGAATATTTTATTGGCAATGAGGTCTAGTTCTTGTAAATCTATTAGATTTTTAATGAAATCAATTGGTCTTCTACCTGTTGTATTGTGAAGAGTGTCGTTATAGATTTCGACGGCTTTGATTACTTTTTCTTTAATTGATAATTTTTCTTTTATCGCATTAAAAATTCTAATGTGTTCATTTAATGTCCCATGTACCCTTTCTATGTCTGAATTTCCGGTTTTAACGTATGGTGTTGTAAAGTGTATATCTATGTTTTCTTTTCTACAGTATTCTTTTAAATTAAGTGAATTAAATTCTCCATCAAACACTATTTTTTTGGGTTTACCTAATATTGATATTCTTAATTTGATTTGTTCAAGAATGGTTATGCTATTTCTATCTTTTAAAGATAATGCAGTTAAATGTTTTGTATATTTATCAATAAAGGTTAAAAAATATTCATTTTGGGTTGGTATATATATATCTACATGTAAGATTTCGTTGGGTCTTTTTGCTGTTTCTGAAATTTCTAATTTAATTTTATCTGGGTTCCTATCGTGTTTTGCTACTTGACATGTATTACAATTATTTATATATCTTCTTATTATTTCCCTAAGTTTTGGAAAAAACCAATCATTTTTTATTTCGTAATACGTTTCACTAATTCCTCTATGATTTCGTTCATTATGTTTAATTTCTATAAGTTTAATTGTTTCTTCGTAATTTATTAAGTTTTTCAAATTTTTCATACACCTTAAAATTTTTATTTGATTTTGATTACCAAAATGCTGAACATAATTTTCTTGGATATCTAAAAATTTTGCGTCGTCTTCGCAATATAAATCAACAGTGCCTTTATTTGGTAGGAATTCTTTGATTGTTTTTATAATGTCATCAGATTCTCTTATAATTAATTTTTTGAAATCTTTATAGATTGTTATTATTTCATTCTTTTTATTTTCGCTTAGTTCAATGAGGATTTGATTTTTGAAAGAATTAAGGGGTTTTTCAGAAATCGAAATATGATCTCTGTTTTCTTCAATTCCGCTGTGGATTGTAGCCCCGTTCGTTTCATTGGATTCAAAGTTTTCATTAGCGTTAATTTCTACTCTACTAAGAAAATCCGCAACTACATTATCTTTACCTTTTAGGTATTCTATATCGTAATCATATTCATTTAATTTAATTCTCCATCTAGCAAGTTTTGAATGAGGTTCTTTAAATGAATTTAACCAAACTAATGGTCTGTGATCGGTTTTAATTGAAAATTTTTTACCGTACAGGTATGGCCTAAAATAATTGGTTGCCCAGACAATCGATAGACATTCTTTCTCTATTGTGCTATAATTTTTTTCGTGGTCATTTAATGTTCGACTTGCAAAACATATAGGTTTATTTTCTTGTACTAGAACTGCACCTAAAGCCATATTGCTAGCATCGGTGACTAAAGTGAATTTTTTATTAAAATCTGGATATTGCAATATAGGATCAATAGAGATCAATTTTTTTAATTTTTCAAAAGAGTTGATATACTCAGAATCATTGGTATTTATCTTGCTTCCTTTTCTCAAATATTTCACCATACCGTAAGCTACTTTAGAATAATCTTTGATGAATTTTCTATAATAACCGGTTAATCCTAGAAAAGATTTAATTTTCTTTTCAGTATTAGGAATGGGGATTTTTTGGATAATTTCTACTTTTACAGGATTTGGTTTAAGTCCCTCTGTAGTTATTATATGTCCTAGAAACTCTGTCTCTTTAGAAAAAAAATTACACTTATCTATTTGTACTTTTAAATTGTAATTGTTTAATGTTTTAAAAATTCTGTTAATAGAATCTATGTATATGTTCTTGCAGGGATGTACTAAATATTAGTATATCATCAAGATATACTACGCAAATTTTATTTATATGTTCTTTTAAGACAAAATTAATCATTCTCTGGAATGTAGCTGGCGCATTTTTCAGTCCAAATGGCATTCTAACAAATTCGAAATGTCCATGTTGAGTACTGAATGCCGTTTTATGTCTATCTTTTTCGTCGACTAAAATTTGGTGAAAACCTTTAGCTAAGTCTAGGGTTGTAAAATATTGTGCTCTACCGAGTTTATCAAAAATATCTTCGATGTTGGGAATTGGGAATTTATCGTCAATTGAAATTTCATTAAGTTTGCGGTAGTCAATAACTAGTCGCCATTTTTGTTTACCTGAGTTGTCACTTTTTTTTGGGACTATCCATATTGGTGAATTGTAGGGACTTTTGCTTTCTCTTATTATTCCTTGGTTGAGCATTTCTTTAATTTGTTCTTCAACTTCTATTTTGTGAATTTCTGGATATCGATAAGATTTTGAATAGATTGGGTTGCTGTCTTTAATTTCAATTTTATGTGTAATGTCGTTTACGTGAGTTAAAGTATCGCCTTCCTTGTAGAATACTTTTTCGTTACGTTTTATTATATTTTTAAGTGCTTTTTCTTCTTCATTATTCAATTGTTCTACTTCAAGTTTTTTCAACAATTGGTTTACATTAGTCGGTTGGAAATCAATTTCAGAAATTTCGTGTATGTATTCATCATACAATTTTAATTCGCTTTGAAATGGTATTATCTCATTATTAATTGTTAAGACTTTAGTTTCGTAGTTGATTTTTGCTTTTAGGGGTATGAGGATATTATTTCCTAGTATGCCGTTATATTTTTTATTTTTCATTTCTACTATAGCTAATTCCATTGTTTTATTACTATTAAATTCTAATGGTAAAGAAACTATCAATTTTCTATTTACAGGGATAATGCCGTTTAGAGTGGAAATTATGATTGGGTATTTAATATTTTTTTCTTGATTTTCGGGGAATATATTCTTGTTAATGACTGATATAGCAGCACCTGTATCGATCAAAAACAAAAGTTCTTTGTCATGAATTTTGATTTTTATAATTGGCAGTGATTTTCCGAGGCTGTTATAGGAAAATTTGCTTCTATGTTATCCACTTCCATAGGTAAGGGTTGTATTTGATTATAGTTATTGTAGTTGTTATGGTTCTGATTGTAATTGTTTTGATTATTATAAGGTCTACTTTGTCGAGAAAAATTTCCACTAACTCTAGTATTAGGTTGATAATTTGTATTAGGATTTTGTTGGTTTGTTCTTGTAGTAAAATTACTATGATTGTTGGTGTTCCTCAATTGGTTTGAATTATAAGAATTATTTGGAAAATGGGGATTATGAAAATTTTTATTATTATTTGAATTATAATTATTAATATATGAATTATCATAACCATATTGTCTATGATTGTTTGAATGAAAACTACTTGTATTTCTAATTGTTGGTCTGTTGTCCTGTTTTCTATAACTGTTTTCATTTCTAATTTGATAACTTTCTTCCAATGCAATATATGTTTCTCTCAAGGATTTGATATTTTTATTAACTATTATTGAACTAGCACTAGGGGGTATGGATTCACAGAATAACTTTAATATAAATTCTTCGTTTATTGTAGGCTTATAATATAAAGGCTTGTCTTGTGAAAGGTTATATTTTAAATTCATTTTATTTAATATTACACTTAAAAATTCAAATTTTTGAGAAATTTGTAAATTTTTACTCATTCTATTTGCTTCAATTATGAGATCGTTAAAAGATTCTCTAATTCCGAAAGAACTAACTAAAATTTTTTTTATTTCACTCCAAGAATTAGCATCTTCATATCTTAAAACTACATTTTGTGCTACACCTATTAATTTTGATTTGATTTCATTAAAAATAAATGCACTAGCATTTTTTGTATATGTGGACATAAATGTTTCTATATAATCTACTTTATTGATGAATGAAAATAGATGTCCTGGTCCTTCTTCTCCGTTGAAATAGGGTAAGTTACGGACTAGCTTAAATGGATCTAATTCTAATTGAGTCATTTTTACCTTGTTTGTTGTACTTAGTGCTTGTGGTGAAAATTGTGGTTGAATTCGTTGGTCTTCTTTTAGAGATGATTCTATGGGTTGAATTACGTTGTCTAAAATAAATTACCCTTGTGTTGATGTTATAGTTGAAGATGTTTCGTCTTCTGAACTTGTTTCGTTTTCTTTTTTATTATTTTTTTTATATGGATTGAATCTTGTATTCATACCCAAATCGAGTTAAATTAGTATTTTTGTTTTTCTTTTTTTCTGAATAAATTCATAAATATGAAACGTGTTAAAAAAAATTCACTATCAATAATTTAAATCACTGTTAGCAATATTAATCACTTTTTAATATACATATACTATATATAGATATATATATATGTATATTTTTATAATTAAGATTATCACTAATATTTTTATTGATTTAAACCACTCAAATCACTATTAACATAAGCCACTATTATTTTTATATAATTAATTTAAATGACTGCTAATTTAAATTTCGATTTTCGTTCAAAATATTTTATGTGATTATAGATTTTTTTTTTTTTTTTTTTTTTTAAAACACTCTCAGAATCCTACCGACAGCGCCATTTTTGTTTTAATTCTCGATTTTAAGTAAGTAAATAAAAAGAAACAAATTTTTATATTTTTCACGATTTATTTAATAAATGAAATATTATTTTTATTCTTAACACTTTGTTACAACCTTTTGATATCGATATAAAAATGTGACTGACTTATTCTAAAACTTTACTTCTACATCTAACCTCTGTAAAATTAGTTTTATCTTAAAATATATTTAATAGATGAGTCATTTGTTTATAAGGGTTTATTTGGGATCGATAATAAAGTAATCGGTTCCTTTTTGATCTATTTTGGTCTTGAATCTTTCCAAGAAGTAATTATCATTAAAATGTTAGGATTGATCATAAAGTAATCAGTCCTTTTTTAAATCTATTTATTATTAGATCTTTCCAAGAAGTAATTGTTAAATTAAGAATTATTAAAAACAAATGAGTCATCGTATTAAAAAAAATAAAATTATAATATAATTTTATTCTTAATAGGTGATGGTAACATAACAGTACGATTTATAAATTGTAGTATGGAAACATTTCCGAAACGTTTTTCAAGATTACTTCATGCAACAAGACATTTAACAATACGTAATTGTAATTTAAAACAAATATCAAATGAATTTAGTGAAAATTTATCACATTATTTATATACATTTGATTTAAGTGGAAATCTTTTAACAGTACATATTACCAAAATATTTATTTAAAACTCAACAAAAATTAGAAGTTTTTAAATTATCTATATAATAGAATAGAATATTTAGATTCTACTCTACTCTCGATTCTACTGCCTTTTGTTCATGATTAAAATGTTGATACGATGAGTAAAATTGTTGATAATTGCTACTGAATATCATTATAAACATGACTATTAGAAACAAATGTATAAGCAACATGTCGTCGCTTAAAAATTGGTTTGCCGTATAGGTATAGGTTTTCTTCAGCGTATACGGCAAACCAATTTTTAAGCGACGATGTTGTGGGGTGTGATATCACGCCCCAGATCAAAAATTTTGAGTGCCATGAGGATATATGGACGTTGGGCATCTTCTACTTATACAACTTTGATATTACCAAATTTTACTGACCAACGAAAAATATTATAATTATAAATTCATTTAATAATTCCATAAAATTAAATATCAATGTAAAACAGATTTGTAGAGGTAGGTCAACAATAGGATCGAAATAAGCAAACAAAAATAAAAAATGCTTGAAAAAAGAAAAAACATAAAAGCAAAGAAAAAATCAAGCCAAAAAATACCAACAACAAATATCATTTACTTCAGCTGCAAAAAAATTACACAAAACTATAAAGAAAAAAAACACAACACCTAAAATCATTTGTTCTATATAAGCATAATGTATACATATAATATGTATAACAACATATAAATACATACATATGTATAGTTTCATTTACAATGGTTTTGTTTTTTCTTATTTTTCATATTGATCATATAAAGCAATTTACAAACACATTCATCAATCCCCATTCATTCTATTCAATTCGAAAGAGCTTCAGACTAGAGCTTTCTCAGACCAGTTTTTGAGCTTTCTCAGATAAATTTTTATAAAAATGTAAAAATTATGAATTTCGTACGTTCCTCGTGAAGGAATCTCTTTTATATTTCAATCCTCATTGTGTGTATGTATAGCAGATTGTATAGTATATACGATATATGAGCCGTTTTTTTTGAAAGTGGTATAAGTCCACTTTGATGAAAAATGAGTTAAAGTAAATTTCAAATGAAGATTGATATGCCCTTTCAACTATTTGTAATATTAAAGCTATTGTAGATTATTATGTTGCAAAATTTTTCACCAGAAATTAAGCTGTTATATGAAAGTTGTATAGGAACTGAAATAAAAAACATTAAATATCTCAAAATAAATCAAATTGGACTTATACCACTTTCAAAAACAACGGCTCATATATTGAATGGTAAAATATGAAAAATATGAATTATTAACCATACAGAATAAAATCTCACCAGAAAACCGATCGTTACAATTTGTTTCAAATTCAAATTTAGTGGTGAGGTTTGTGTATCAGGAATGTAAATAAGTAACTGCAAAGATAATTAATAAGAAGTAGATATTCTAAAACAGAAAAGCTGTTGAAAAATAAATTTTTAGTTCTAAATCTGTTCATAGAGCGGACAGACAAGAAGGAATCGCTTAGAACATTAGATTTAAAAATACGTTATGACCGTTTTTGCAATAAAAAAAAATTTAACATACACAAAAATCCTCAAAACTGTAATTAAACAATTTTATATGGAAAATGAGGACGGAGTAAATGTGTATGACATCATCATACAATTTTTTTGTTGGTGTTGTACCATATTGAAATTATAGTTAATATAAACAAAAACAACACCACACATAGGTATAAAAAAATAATTGTTGTTTTTATTTTTCATTTTTCAAGTACCCAACCAAATTTACAATTTTTTTATAATACCGTATTTGAATTTTGTTGTTACTTCGTACCTAAATACAAAATTTATTGTAAACTTGAAGTCACTGTTTTTTTCTCAATTTTGTATTTTTCCCATTTAGCATATACAAGTATGTATTTTTGTATATGCAGATTGTAGTTTATACAGTAGCGGACAAAACGCATGACTCAAATAATTTTCATTTTTCTAAAAATAATTTATTTATTAAGCTGTATTACAGAATCATGTATGGTTTTTCTTTTCTTATAGAAAATACCTTAAAAAAACACAGTTAACACACATACTTAGTTAAAAAGCAAACCATCATCCATCCCCACCAAATAGTATCGAGAAAAGTTTTTAGAAATTATTAGTTAGGCGACTTTCATGACCGCTACTGTATATTATAATGCACGTACATTATAATGTTAACACTTTGCAAGCATTAGCGATTTTCTAATTTTCTAATAATGACTGTGATCATCTCCCGGCTGCAAGGTTTTAATAAAATTTTATAGGTACACCTAATTGATCAAAATTTGTGGAGTCCAACATATCTAACTACCTCACATTATGTAACATTTTGAAATATAAATATGGGTAAATAAAATGTATTTAAATGTGTATTGTAATGTTGTTAATTAGGTACTTGAATTGAAAACAAAATATCTTAATCCCTTTTTCATTTAAAAAAAATATACATATATAGTTACATAAAATAAAAACAAAAAAAAAGGGATCTGGATTCTGGATTTCAGTAAAATTTCTCATAGCTTCAAAAACTATAAAAAAAATACAAATAAATGGGTAAATTTTTCATATTATCATGCATTCAATAATCAGAAAACAAATTCTAATTCATATTCCTATATAATACAATATATTATTTACATACATAATGTATGTACCTACCTACATACATATTGATATTCTATGGATGAAAAAATAAAAAATATTATAATAACCGATGAAACAAATTTTAAAAAAAGAAGAAAAAAAAAACAAATATTAAATGAAATGTGATGTGCACAGACGGTAAACACGCATTTGTGTATATGCAAAAATATGTACATATTATAATGTATATATACATTGTATATATTATATAAATATAGATATACACAAAGTTATACTGGAAACTGGTTTGATTTGGTTATACAAAAAAAAAAAAATAACAAGAGCATGAGCGAATGGATAATAAAAAAAATCACTCGACTCGATCATTTTTTTTATGTTTGAATTTCAAAACGTTAGTTCTATTTTTGCTCGCCAGATAGGACAGACAAGAAGGTTTCGTTTAGGAGCCTTTAATGAAATAGAGTGAAAATTCAAATGTACTACGCGAAATATCTATTGTGTTAATCTATAATCATTGATTTAGTTTATATGCAACAGTCCAAGTATAAGCTTAAAAGTAAATGGATTTTTCAAAAGCTTTTTCTACCGAGTTTGATAATTTTTTAACAATCGATTTTTTAAAATATGAAGATTTTGCTGCTGAGTTTGATGATTTTTTATTAGAGGATTATCGAGATGAAATTTTACACAGTTTGAGCCAAAATACATTGGTTGTTATGCGCTAGTTGTAACAATTTTTTCCTACTTGGTATAATGAGAATAGTCTAAAATAGTTTTAGCTGACGGTTGTAATACACTTACGCTCGTTACAACTTGGTCGTGCCACTATCAAGTGTATTTTCAGGAGTGGTTAAAACCGGTTATAAACTCGTTTGCGACGGCCTCAGCAGTCCAAGTCTATTTTCACTCTTTGGCATTTATTAAACCTTATCATGATATGGAGCAAGTAAAGTCAATTTTTGGTATACACTATTTAAGCTGTCCATGGTTAAAAATTTAAAATATACAACAGGTCCAGATACATGCGTATGTGTTGACGTTGC
The DNA here is from genome assembly GCA_932526495.1 of Bombylius major. NCBI lineage: Eukaryota > Metazoa > Arthropoda > Insecta > Diptera > Bombyliidae > Bombylius > Bombylius major. The sequence goes on from OW052043.1 coordinate 23,580,427, forward strand.
AAAAAATATTAGAAGATTAGAACAACTTAGACATTTTTATTGTAGGTTAAGAAATAAAACTTGTAATCATTGTAGTGTAAAAAATTGTTTTATTTAATAAAAAAATACATATGTAAGTATTTTAAATCAAATCTTCTTTTTCAATCCATGAATTATGTTCATTTGAAAAACATAACCACTTCACATTAACCTTATCTCCTTTTCTTTTTATAACATTTTCAACTAAATAGATGTTTGGATGTTTTGATTTTAATAGTTCCTTTTCATAAAAACTTCCTTGAATCGGGTTTCCTTTATAGTGTTCTAACAAATATGTAACAGGATTTGTTTTTTATAGATTTTATTTTGAAAATCTCAGTTGTCCAATTTGGTGTATATCCTTTTTCAAATACATGTTTATATTTGCTAATACGTACTAGATCATCAACTTTATATTTTGATTTTATAAATACATACTTTTATCACGGAGCAACATATACAGGGTGTTCCGGAAATGGTGGAGAATATTTTAAGGGGTGAAAGTAGAGGTGATTTCCAATCGAAAATGTCATACAATATTTAGGGGGAAACAAAGAATTGCTGGCGGTGAATTGCTGTGGCGATGAATTGTTGAGGCGATGAATTGCTGGCGAAGAATTGCTGGCGAAGAATTGCTGGCGATGAATTTTCCTAGACCCATCTCATATGCCTGTTTTGTAACTGTGACTCAACACATTTCTTCAGAAAACACCCTTATCGTCTAAAACAAGCTATGTTCCGGTGTAAATAAAAAACTTTCACAATCTCTTATCTTTCAGAAAATCTCTCATTTATGGCTCTATGCCACCTACTTTGCAAATTATCGCAACATATTCGGCGAAAGTCCCGTTTTTGTTCAATGCAGGCCCTTTTTTGCACTACTTTTTCAATGCAGAAAACAGAAAAGCAGTTTGGCCGCCAGAGGGCGTTGAAGTTTTTTTGCACTTTTTCCACCAAAGACCTCATAACTTTTTGCAGGGGCACTCTAGGGTCACTTTGTATTAGAAGAAAATATAGAGAACCCTTTGTCCTTTCTAACGATGCATTAATTGTTCCTCTATTCCTAATTTGTAAAAAGATATACGCCCTCAAAATCAAAATTTTGTGAATTTTTACCCATTTTTTGTGTTTAACCCTGCTTTACTCAAAAAAGGCTTAAATTAACCCTCATTTTTTATTGCAGAAAAAGAAGGCTCAATTGATTCTGCATCGATTTGCTATCTTCATTTTTTGCAAAAAGTGCATAATTTTCGAGATATTTGCATTTGAAAATTAGCATTTCTAGCTCCTATTTTTAATTTACACTGCAATAAAAACACGTGTTCAATCTCCAATGAATTTCAGACTTATTTTTTCAGTTTTTTCAAAAGGTATTCCTTAATATCTCGAAAATTATGCATTTTTTGCAAAAATTGTAAATAGCAAATCGATGTCGAATCAATTGAGCCTTCTTTTTCTGAAATAAAAAATGAGGGTTAATTTAAGCCTTTTTTGAGTAAAGCAGGGTTAAACACAAAAAATGGGTAAAAATTCACAAAATTTTGATTTTGAGGGCGTATATCTTTTTACAAATTAGGAATAGAGGAACAATTAATGCATCGTTAGAAAGGACAAAGGGTTCTCTATATTTTCTTCTAATACAAAGTGACCCTAGAGTGCCCCTGCAAAAAGTTATGAGGTCTTTGGTGGAAAAAGTGCAAAAAAACTTCAACGCCCTCTAGCGGCCAAACTGCTTTTCTGTTTTCTGCATTGAAAAAGTAGTGCAAAAAAGGGCCTGCATTGAACAAAAACGGGACTTTCGCCGAATATGTTGCGATAATTTGCAAAGTAGGTGGCATAGAGCCATAAATGAGAGATTTTCTGAAAGATAAGAGATTGTGAAAGTTTTTTATTTACACCGGAACATAGCTTGTTTTAGACGATAAGGGTGTTTTCTGAAGAAATGTGTTGAGTCACAGTTACAAAACAGGCATATGAGATGGGTCTAGGAAAATTCATCGCCAGCAATTCTTCGCCAGCAATTCTTCGCCAGCAATTCATCGCCACAGCAATTCACCGCCAGCAATTCTTTGTCAGCAACTCGGCGGTGAATTGCTGTAGCGATGAATTGTTGAGGCGATGAATTGCTGGCGAAGAATTGCTGGCGGTGAATTGCTGGCGAAGAATTGCTGGCGATGAATTTTCCTAGACCCATATGAGATATGCAATGAAGGCAAGAACAAAAAGTAGATTTTACTAGCAGGTAAGAATCTTATTTGGGACAAAAGGCGAATGCTTCCTAGTCATAACAAATGTTTTAGCGGCCTTCTAAGTGAAAAAGATGAGGTGATATGAAGACTGATACATCCGAAAACGTGGGTCCTATGGAAAAACTTAAAAATTCGAATATCTCAAAATCCAAAGTGAATCGGAAAAAATATTATATGACATTTTCGATTGGAAATCACCTCTACTTTCACCCCTTAAAATATTCTCCACCATTTCCGGAACACCCTGTATAGAGAGAGGAACACTTAGTACTGGCTCGAATGTAGGCAAAATTTTTAAAATTTGATGACCTGTGCGGGAAGTGTGAGGGACGAAAAGTTTCTATCTCTCACGAAAAAATATATGAGAAAACTTTCGTTTATTACTCAGTTGCTTCTTACACAAAATATTATTTTTATTCATAAAGGATAAACATATACACTGCAAACAAATAGATAGAAAGTACCCCAATTTTTTTTTTTTTTTTTAAAGAAAAGCCAGAATAAAAAAAGAACACACAAACATTTTAATTTTTTTATATTTTATTTAAAAAGAATAATTATTTTAATACATTATACTTTTAATTTTTAAAAACATCAATTTCTCTAAAATAACCTAATTCATAATTTTTTTAAAAAAATGTTTCATCGATATCTACAATATTGATATCAAAATTAACAGGAGATTTGCAAAAGTTAATATTAAATGTTTTACCTACAACATCTACAAGCTTCATTGCAAACGTACCATCGTTTAATCCATTTAAAGTTGCTTCCGATATCTCTGCATATCTTTTTGGTAAGAAAACTATGTTTTCTTCCAACTCCACAAATATTTGTTCTCCAAATTTTGTTGATATTTTTTCAGCCGATAATATCCGATATTCTGTTCCAACGGTTAAATCCTTCAAATTTGTAATTTTTTTAACTTGGATGGAATTTAATTCCTCCAACACCTTCTCGTCGTCCTTTTTAAGTTTCTTCACGGTTGAACCATTGCTTGTTGTTGCAGATGTTGATGGTAAATTTATTTTTGTTGATCCATTGCTCGCTGCTGCTGCAGAAGTTGATGACGATTTTTTTTTCATTGAACTCATTTTTAAAATAAATTTTTTAACTTCTCACTTCTAACCCAAAATTTAAAGAATGTATGTACTTTATTCGCGTTCAAAACTTGAATGTCAAATAATTTTTTTTTCTAATAATATTTCAAAGAAAATTTGGAACCCGCAAAAAACACTAAATTCATCATTTCTTAAACAGATAAGAATACAACTTTCTTATCAGTCATAATTTTTCAAAAGATTTTCACGTCGACCATCATCCAAAGGTTACAGGGTTCAATTCCATTAAAACCAAAAAATTTTTCTTATCATTCTTTTCACAAAATATAATATTACATAAAATGTAAACGAACAAAAAATTTTTTTTCGATAACATAATATGTGTCTATTGGAATCAAAACATGTTCTTTTCCATTTTTTGACTTTTTCTAAAAACGTATGAAATTTGTAATATTGCCTATTACACACATACATTTTTGTTGTTGTAAATTCTAAGAAAGAGGTTTCTTCCTTCGTATATGTATACGAAAGAAGATCACTAACACATGTAAGACATGCGCGAGATTCGTCAACTCATATTATTTTGACTATAGTATATTTATTATCTACTTGTATACATACATAATATATAATATAATACATTATGTATGTCGCTAATAAAAAAATAAAAATAAAAGAAAAGAAAATAATTGGGTAATGTGAAAAAACCCAAAATGGAATGTTATTGTTATTCTTAAAGTGTGAAGAATTTTATGTATACCTACCTACATAGTTTTATAATAGTTTAGTTTAGCACCTGGATAATTCTTGCATTGATGGTTCCTTTTATTTATTAAATAATTGGGAAAGTCCTACATGTGTTCGTCGTAACAATTCCATATTATGGAACTATAACTTGACAACAAAACAATAAAATCTAAATGTTTTTAAAAAAGTGTGAAATCATTGTGATTTCAATTTTGAAGTGAACAGTCACGTGTTTTTTTATGTTTTTAAATTCAAAAAAATTCAAAAGAATTGAAAAAAAAATTCAAAATTATTAAAAAACTGAAATTTACAAGTGAGCGGACAAAAACAATTAAAATTTAAATTCAAGTGAGAGGCCTATGAAAGACACATGAATGAATCTGTACCGTAGTGCAGCCTCTGTATTCATGGTCTTATGATTTTCTTTTTTTAATATAAAATTTTTTCATTTTGTGGTTGTTTTCAACTTTTTTTTATCATTATTTCTAATAAAATATAAAAATAAACAGTTATCTTGTTTATGCTAAGCGTTACTTCGCATTAACTCACTCCGTCTTGACTTAATACGGATGCATAAACAAAATTTCAAAACGCATTAAAGCTCTACGTCGTTTTGAGTTAATACACTATTAAATCCGCATTTAAAATTTCATTTCGTTTTCAAAATGTGCATAAACACTTACTTCGTTTTAAGTGAATTGTCATATTTGACATTTCAAAATAGTGTTGGTAAGCCACAAAACATCGATATGAGGTTTTAGAGTAGTGTTAGTAACGTTACGTAAATTTTCAAATAACATTTAATGTGCGGTTATTATTAATTGTAGAATCAAGTAAACAAGTGTTATTTAGAGGCATAAAAAGATAAAATTTAAAAAAAAAAACATTTTTTTCTGTGTTTGAAAAAAAAAGATATTTTCAAGAAGAGAGAAGTTACTGGCATTCGAAATAAATCACAAAAATCTATGGTGATAACACTGTATGAACAACAACACCAGAACAACCAGGTGACATTACTCAAAACGTTTTGAGTAACAACGAAATGTTGTACTATGCATAAACACCAATCAAAGTGTATTATCTCAAAACGATGTTTAAAACGTTTTAGCGTTAAAACGTTTTAACTGTTGTGCATAAACAAGATAAGTGGTTGTTTTTTTCAAAAAAAAATTATCTATCTTTCATTCTTTGCAGAAAGTTCAAATTCCAAAAATTCAAATGCTTTTCATCATTATTTATTTCAAAATGGTTTTTTCATATACCCCATGACGATTAATTCAAAAATAATAAATTGCGATAGAAATAATGCTGTTTTAACTATCATGAAATTTCTAATATTTACCCAGGTCTTTATACACCTTTTTATGATCCATATGTATTCCATATATAGTTAAACAAAAATTGTAAACAACAGAAAAAATCTATTCAAAGACTAGAACTTGACCTTCAATTTTTTTTAAATTTTTTATATTTATCGGACCTTTGTTAACCTTTTTATGAGCCATATGTATTGCACATGGAATATATATACATATTTTTGCATGTACACAAATGCGTATTTACCGTCTGTGCACATTTAATTTAATATTTTTTTTTTTTTCTTCTTCTTTTTTCTTAAGGAACATTTTATTTATCTATGTTTATATTTCAAAATGTAACATATGTAAGGTAGTTAGATAGGTACCTATATCGAAACCTACAAATTTTGATCAATTAGGTGTACCTATAAAATTTTATTAACACCTTGCAGCCGGGAGACTGTGATCACAGTCAAAGAAAGAAATAATTATTTTTCTGTAAAAAAAATGATGTAAATTCGTGTTCTTGCAAGGTATTTTTTCTAAGAAAAAAAATCCATACATGTTTCTGTAACACAGCTTAATAAATAAATTATTTTTAAAAAAATGAAAATTATTTGAGTCATGCGATTTTTCCGCTACTGTATAAACTGCAATCCGCATATTATACAAAAATACATAACTTGTATATTATGCTAAATGGGAAAAATACAAAATTGAGAAATAAACAGTTACCTTGTTTATCTACAAAGGTTAAAACGTATTAACGATAAAACGTTTTAAACATCGTTTTGAGATAATACATTTTAATTGGTGTTTATGCGTAATACAACATTTCGTTCTCACTCAAAACGTTAAACACCTGCGTGTGTATAACAACTCACTTAAAACGAAGTAAGTGTATATGCACACTTTAAATGCGCATTGAAATTTAAAATGCGGATTTAATAGTGTATTTACTCAAAACGTCGTAGAGCTTTAATGCGTTTTGAAATTTGGTTTATGCATCCGTATTTAGTCAAGACGAAGTGAGTTAATGCTAATTAACGCTTCGCATAAACAATTCAAATAAGTTGTAAATTTGGTTGATTACTTGAAAAATAAAAACAACAATAATTTTTTTATATGTGTGTTGTTTTTGTTTATATTAATTATAAATTTTCATATGGTACAACACCAACAAAAAAATTGTATGATGATGTCATGCACATTTACTCCGTCCTCATTTTCCATATACCTAAATGGTAGAAAACAATTCAATGACCAAAACTCTAATAGCCGGTTTCACAGTGAGGCTTAAGCGAAGCTTAAGTTTTAAACTGAGTTTATTCACTTTTTTCAGTTCCACAGTGGAAGTTAAACTGAGTTTAACTTGAAATCTAGTAGTCTTTATCTGAGGCTTAAGCTATTTACAAAAGTTTAGCTAAGCTTTGGCTTAAGCTTCCGCTGTGAAACTGGCTATAAGACAATTTCATGTTCTCTTCCAAAATTTTTAAAATTCAGTTACGTTCCTTTGGCTCTAGGCCGACGATATAATTTGCAAAATTTTAAACACTAAAAAAACACAATTTAATATAATGTTTCCAGTACGCCACACATAATCTTAAGTGCTTATTGTGATTTTCGATTCCTAGGTTGATCGAAGAATCTTCTTCAAACGTCATTATCGTGAATTATTGTGTATATTTTCTTTGAACAATTTTTCAGCTGTTAAAATTTGAAGATACATATTTGAATAAATTGTTTTAAGTTACTAATAACATTTTTTTAAAGTCGGGTTTAACAAAAGTCGACTTTAAAAACTGAGTATGCTATTTTACAAAAATGTTGAAGATTTTATTTTTACAAGTATGTTCGTGTACAGAACTTCATGCATACTCAGTTTTTAGAGTCGAAATTTGTTAAATTCGACTTTTAAAAAATGTTATTAGTAAGGCAAGTATTTTATTGTTTTAGAACAATTTTTGGGATTTCTGTGAGAAAAATTAATTTATGTCAAAATTTCCATGATATTCACAAGCTCTTCTAATTGTTTCTTACCTGTATTTTTCCTATTAAAATGATAAATAATGTATGTAGTAATTAGAAAAACACATTTAATTAGTATTATTATTACATTTAAAACATTGGAAGTTACATTTTCTTTGAAATATCCATCTTTTTTTAAATTTTTTCGTATTTCAAATTGCGTTTCGTCAGTAAAAAAATGATCGAAACAGCTGTTCGATTTAATCGAACAAAAAGAAAAAAATCGAAAATGATAATACCAAAATTTGAAATCGAACGCTGTTCGATCAATTGACGAAAATCACAATAAGCACCTTAGTTAAGAAATGGTTTCTTATAAATTTATTACTATTATTTTTATTACTAGAAATTTTTCAAGGTCATGATCTAAAAATATTCCGAGAAAATTCTTCTTCATAAGTTCCGTACAAAATCCAATAAAGTATATTGAGCAGTCCAAAAGAAATAGGAAAGACTGTTCGAGCAAATTTGTCTATCTGTGATACGCTGTTGAAATGTTTTTGATCTATGTATGCGTATATAAAAAAATTGAAAACAATAATAAATGTATTATATGTTTGCCATTATAACTATACGTATTAAGTCTATAGTTGCAAAGTTTTAGTCATCTTACCACATGAAATCGCTTCAGCTTCTCGCATTTTTCGAAATTTGTCATTTCCAATTAAGCACAAGTAAATTTGTTTCCATTTAGCTTTGTGTGTTAAATTTTTTTGAAAGTTATGTTTTGATGTGCGTGAATCTGGTTCTGCTATGTCAGAGGTAAACGAAGATAAATTCTAAAACAAAAGCAAAAAAATTATTTTAAATGTTCATCGTTTTTTATATTACATTTTATGATCTATTTACGTACGTTATTGCTTGTTAAAATTTCAGAACTTTCATTCAAAGCTTTCAAATTATCATAAAATTGCTTTTCAATCAGGGTTTCTCCACTGTCTACCTGAAATATTAAAATACAAATGAATTGTCCAAAAGATTTTCAAGAATTTTCAAAGGTTAGTAGGATGGACTGGACTAGTTTTAAAACACCTAAAAATGTGTTAAATTTTAAAATATAGATAACAACCAATTTACACTTTCAACACTATTTTAAACAAAAATACTAAATAATTTTTAATTTTGTAATAAAATCCATTTGTTTTATTGAAAAAATAATTACAAAATTTAAATTGGGTAATACCATATACTAATAAGATAATAATATATAAGCAACGTAGAACAAAATAGTGTGCCTAATTTTTTTAGATTAACCGACAAACGCTTTTTCATAAAAGCTTCATTGCAAAGTTTTTATAAAATTTCTCTAAACTTTGACGTCACTGATTTTGAGAGGATTTTATGACGTCATACATTAAGTGCGTTCGAATCACACGATTTATCTGATATTATCAGTTCGGTTCTGATTTAAAATAAGCGAAGCTTCAACTTGTACAAATTGATATTAAACTGAAAAATTTGGATGACTGGAACGTCAAAATTATCAGCTAGCTGATTTTTGACTGTCAGTTGAAGTTTCGAGTTCTTTTATGTACATAGGCAGTTGATTTTTAGTGAAAAACTTAATTAAATTTAGTGAGTAAGTACTTCTACTTCATATTCCATCTTGACAATTTAGAATTCATAAACAGTCAACTTTTTAAACATGTCTTCTTCTTTTTTGATTAGTTCCACACAGCAAGTGAACCAAAAAAATTTTTATCACTTTTTTCACTTTAAGATTAGTTAAAAGCTAGCGACATCTACTGAAAAGAATGGAAAACTAGGTGAGTGGAACAAATGTAGAACAAATGTGGAACTGTGGAACTGTGGAACTGATAAATATCAGATAAATCGTGTGATTCGAACGCACTTAATGATTGCATTGTTGGTTGCTACGGAAACAATACAAATTTCGATTTATATGATGCTTTTGAATTCTTTTTCGTTTTGAATAAAATTAGATATGTACATATTTGCATTGAAAAAAAATTTTTTTTTCTTCTATTATTTTTAATACACAGTGACCGAAATTCCTATAAACGCACATGAAATTTTTGACAAAATGTTCTGTAACTCATCGAAGAATAATTCTACTGTATTTAAACTTTGCCAATATGTTCTGTTATAGGAAGCCGTTATTTTTTTATGACATGCGTGAATCAATGTATGCTGAATTTTTTTTTGTCTACTGATTGTTTGAAAAGTGTCGTTTTTTGTAGCGAAATTCTTATAAACGCAGTTCAGTTATTTCAAGTTATCTCATTTTTTTCACAAGTTTTTACTAACAAAAGTAAATATTTGAAACATTTCAAATTTAATTATGCGAAAAAAACAAAATTTAACTTTAAATCTGAACAAATAACGTAATTTGAAACCAAAATGGCACGGTGATACTATTCATAGTTTCCGTTATTCCCTGCATGCCATGTTGTAAAAAATGACAACTACTGAAAATGTACTAGCAAACGCAAAAAAATCGTACCAAACAGCAGCGAATGAATCTGCGACTTCGAAAACGTCAAATGATCGTCAATTGACGAAATTCAGCAATACAGCGTTTTAAGCTGAACATCGTCAATTGACGATCATTTGACGTTCTCGAACTCGCACAATTTCTTTGCGTTTTCTTCGCCGTACACACTTTGCAAACATCGTTTCGTATCGTTTGAAGCCCGTCGGCCGTCCATCCAAATATCACTGCAAACAACAAAAAACGAGAGCAAACGACTGTAGTCACGCCCACCACATGTGCTAGGAATTGCAGCTAGCTGCGAACGGTACCAAACAGCTTTGTTTGCCTTCGTTTGGACGCACCTTAATAATTAACAATCCAACATTTATATTGACAACTGATTTCTTATGTAAATAAATAAGTATACATACATACATAATACATATGTACAAACCTTTATGTTTTATACACTCACTTTTGTAAAATAATGAACTCCCGCAAATTCTAAAAGTGTTGCAATACAATAAAAAAAACTCATCAACAAAAACCAATCTAACGCTGTTGCGTATTTTACTTTGGGCAAATCTGTCCTGGAATCTAGACTGATTGTAGACAATGTTAGTACTGTTGTTATACAGAGTCCCACACGATCACTTGTAGCTTCCCGTTGAATCCAGAATGAAACCCAAGATAAAACAACAATAAGTATGCATGGAACATAAACCTATATAAATAAGTATATGTATATGTAAATATTATATTCATAGTAAATAATATATGTAATAGTGTAGAGCAATGTAGAGTCAATTATTTTATAATAATAACTATTGGGGACATCCTCGATCCTCTAGCTAATTGCTTTTACTTAATTAGCTAATTCCGATTACAAAAAAATCACATCCTCGATCGTAATCGCAAGTTAGCCATTTTTACTTTGTAAGCACTTTTGCTGAATAAGTTTTTATATACATGTCGGCGACGACAAGCTTTGTATGTTTGTTGTTATTGTTACAATAACAACCTATTTTCTATTATATTACGTTAAAAGTTCGTTTAGTTTATTCAAATTTTAAATCATAACCGAAATTATTTTGTTATTATGAACTATTTTTTTTTTCAATTTTAATAATTTCTACAGTCTTACCATTATGTATAAATTTATAAATTCATATACAGTGTCTCACTAATGCTGTTATGATACGGTATTAATACTATTGGAAATTTTAAGTACTTAAAGAAAGAGACAACAGATTTGAGAAACAGAGACACACTATCAAAATCAGCTGACATTTTGACAATTATATAATTTGGTAAATGAATGTTCGTGATTATTATTTCTATTCTATTCATTTTGTTTGCACTCACTGAAAAAAATTAGAAATAAATAATTAGACACGTCACACTCGTTTAAATATAATATTAAACTATGAAAAATGTCTAAACACGATGGCAACACAAAAATAATATTAATGTTTAAATTTCATGATTAATTTCATGATCAATGGAAGGATATTGGAATTTGAAGAATTGGGAGAGTTATTTTTTGACATTTTCAGTATTAATACTGAAATAAGTGTTAGTCATATCTCTCTTTCTTTCTAGTTGCTTTTTCCGTAAAGCATACTTGTTATCTCTTTTTAATAACGAAATTAATCATGAAATTAATACCGTATCATAATAGCATAACCAATTCTATCCATTACAAGAAAAAAATATTCAAGAAATTTGAGGTTATGTGCTCTGTTAACAGAGTTTCCGACACCAACTTTGCGATCGCAACTTTTGACGGTTAATTTGCTTACTTGCGACACAAATAATATAATAATACAGATGGGTATTGTAAATGAACTGAAATGTTATTCAGTGGTAATAAAGAAGAAGAACAAACAATTTTTATGTTTGAGTCTTAACTATAGTTTTTTTAAAAACTTAAAACAACAACAACATTACCGAACAACTTTGAGTTTTTTTATTTTTTGATTTTTTCCATTTCTAACTTGTAGCTGACATTTACCTTGTTTATGCACAAAGATTAAAACGTATTAACTCTAAAACGTTTTTAGCATCGTTTTGAGTTAATACATTTTAATTAGTGTTTATGCGTAATACAACATTTCGTTCTCACTCAAAACGTTAACCATCTGCGTGTGTAGTGTAATAACAATTATTTAAAACGAATAAAATGTATATGCACACTTTAAATGCGCATTGAAATTTGGTTTATGCATCCGTATTTAGTCAAGACGAAGTGAGTTAATGCGAATTAATGTGTCGCATAAACAAGGTAATTGTTCATGATTTGTTATAAACATAGGTTTAGAAAGTGGGGCATCCAATTATCAAAAAAGCGAATACAGTAGAATCTCGATAACTTTACTACCTGATAATTTCCTATATTTACAGCGAAAGAAATTTTGCTTACTCTATAATTTCAACAGCCATAATTTATACATGAATTTACACATAAAATACATATTTGAACATGTTAAATCGCAAAAAATCTAAATTTGATTTGATTTGTGAAAGGCTTTATTTTTGATTTTTTTGTTGTGTTAATTAAAAATTGAGAAATAAATAAACTAATCTTTTTTTAATTTCATGTGTGCGTTTTACTTCCATACATATGTACATATTTAGTTTAAATTTTGTATTCAATAATTTCTACTATCCCGTAATTTCAACGAGGGTAGTTTTAATTAGGTAAAATTATCGAGATTCTACTGTACATAAATCTAAAATACCTATAAAATATTTATAATTCTTTAAACCATACAATGTCGGTTGAACTGAACAGTTACTTGTGCGTCAGCAAAAGTAAAATACAATATTGTATGTATACAATATACCTACATACAATAATAATGGCTTTTATTTGCTTGTCACATATTTTTGTTGTTGTCGGTTAACAATTATTGTACCTAAAGGAAAAGGAAACAAAAAACTGAAAACTTTGTCAGTTTATTTTATTATATAACATCATGATAGGTTTATGTCTTTGCTAATCATATCACATTTGTCAGTTAATCGTTGTCAGTTAACCAAAATTCATATGCAACATTTTGTACAACAGTTTTTATATATCTGTATTATTATATTGTTTATGCTTGAGAGAGCAAAAACAATTTGTTTTGCTGGGATGTTTTCTGTTAAAAAAAAAAGTTGACGAGAAGAATACCCTGCAGAAATTTCAATCACATCAGGGTCTATATAGAAATATTTAAATTTAAAATCTGATTTTCAAATCTCTGAAAATCTGGAAATTGATCGGAATGTGTCTACAGTATAACAAATAAAAATCATCTGTCCAGACTTTCATCTGAAAGTTTCTAAATTTACTATTTGTCCATTATGTAAGTTCAATACTATTTGAAAAATATGTAGTTCATTTTTTTCTAAGTCATAGAGATAAAGTACGAACCTGAATTATGAAATATCCTGTGTGTCTTCTAAGATTAAACGATACTTGTAAGACAGAAAAATCACCTTCTCTTCTATTAAATGTTAAATTTCGATGCGGCATGCTGATCAAATCAAACTGATTTAGAGTCATTCCGGAAACAAAAGTCACCGCATTTTTATTTTGCCATTTGTAAACAATATCTGCTGAAGTATGTGCATCTGGAACAGAAGAAATTCAAAAAATTTTAAATTGAAAACAATGTTTCTGCTTTCAAGAATGCGTCGTCAACATTTTATATTAAATATTTTTAATTATATTCGGTAATATTATGTATTCCATGTATTTTCAACGTTTACATTATGAATATTTATTTTACAGTTTTCGAATCTAATAAAATTGTTATTAGTTAGTTACATTGATATTTCTGGTTAATATTATAATTTATGTGACTAGCTTAGTTTCTTTATTATTGTTGGTTTCAAAATTACAATCAGTGAGATCATTTTTGAATATATTACTTATACATATTTAATTATACTATATTTTCATTTTTTTCTGGTATTTTAAACCTAAAATTCTTATTTTCTATTATAACATACTTATAGTCATATGGTGTTACAATCTGATAATTTTTGTCTTTATTTGGTATTGGTTCTATTTATTAACATTTTAAAGAATTTTTGGGCTGCAAAATTTTGATATCTGGTAATTGAATGCGTTTTATTGTTTCAATTTCAATGTCAATATGGTAAATTTCTACTTCTTTATATGTATGGTAAGATATGCTAACTTAATATCTCTAATCTACTTAGCAATATTTATTCCTTAATATTTTTAACACAACTCATAATTACCATGATGCAAATAAAATATTTTCGATTTCCAATCAAATTGCCAAAGAAAGTAAGGCCCTTTCTCTAAAAATGAAAAAGGTATGCAGAATCAAAAAAAAAATATTTTTGATGGTTTTCGTGTTCGCTTGATCGTTATTGCATTTTGCACAAAAAAGTGAAAAGATGACTTGATTAGTAGGAAACTAATTTGTAGAGAAAGAATTGTGCTTTTTAATTATTGTGAAAAAAAATTTATGTCAATAATGGGTTTTTTCAAAAAATCATTGGGTTTTTCCACAAACTTAGGTAAAAAATTGTAAATTTTTGACTTTGATCGCTAATAACTTCTATTGTTCAGAAAGGGGGGGGGGGCATGGTGCTTATGTTAGTTAAAAGGACAAAGGGTTCCCTGTTGTTAGATATATGTATCATTGTATACAATAAGTTAAAACAAGATGGTGTTTAACAAAAAAAGTCGCAAAAATTTGTAACCCTCTGTACCCCGGAAACCTTCGAGATTGACCACCCCCCATCCATAGGTTTTTTTCTTTTTCTCGATGAGACCAATAGGTCTCCAATAGGATACCAGTAATAACTGATATCAACCCGAAGCAAACCAAACGGGACACCCTGTATGTATACTAAAAAGGATCAAACATAAAAGTTATATTTCATGATCACGACTTACATTGCGTTTTGTGATCAATGCCATAGTTTTACCAGAGAATCTATAATCTACTTCTAGGTTGTTTGGTTTTACCAAAAATCATATAACTATTTTTATTTGTATTTTTATTCAAAATGAAAATAAATTCAAAAGTATAAATCGTAATTTATGTTGCCGTAGCAACAACCATTATTTATATTTGGTAAACAGACACATTATTGGGTACATTATAATGTTTAGCAACATCAACGTATTTTTGGTTTGCTCTGGATTTTAAAATTGTTGCATAAGCATAAAATGTTGATAACATTCAGTAAACATGTAGCCACCTGATATCAGGTGTAGAAGTAAAAATTAATGGTGACATGAGGATATATGGCAATTGTTTATCTTTGTAGTTATATGATTTTTGGTTTTACTCAAATCTAATGTGCCGTTTTACATAGCTCTTCTTTTTGATTTTACACGCGTCTTCTTTCTTTCTTCTCAATTCATTGTACATACACAAATTTTTCAATTTATTTGAATTTTAAATTCTTCAAAAACATTGTTTTTGTATATATGTGTTAGTATCTTCACCTCGTTAAATAGAAATCAGTTTGGTTGAAAAAGTGAAGAAAGATGAGGAAACCGCACTACTTCCCTGGCTACCGAACTTGGTCGTGGGGAAGAACTGTGTAAGACCCATGAATAAGTGTAATATGATTACCCCATTTCTTAGAAAAAGCATGCTTAACATCATCAACTTAAAAGTTTAACATCAAGTAAAACAGTATTATTCAGTTATCATACCGTTAGGTAATATGATTTACGGAACAAACAGTGTTTGATCACATTTCTTGGAATAAGGGCCACACAACATGTGTGTAATTTCTATATTGCATTGCATTGCATCATATATAGAATAATGATTCTTACACAAATTCTGATACAATACAACTATTATAAATAAGTGGTTCCAGTGGTCGTGAATCGTGATATCGATAAGAATTCAATCTTTAACAGCTACTATAATGCGCGTCAACCTTTTTCTAAGTGGAGCGTATCGTATTCTATGAGGTATGCCACTGCGATATGAAAATATTATTATATTTGTTGGAGTTTATCATTAGAAGCTAACAAAGGATTTAAAATTTACTTACAACTACCAATGATAAGTGGGCAAGATTGCTTATCCATTGGGAAGCTCCTTAACTCCATTGGACATGTTGCTTTGATTGTAAGCCTGTAAAATTTAATAAAACTGATATTAAAAAATAAACAATAAATAAATGTTCATTTATGTTAAAAAATATTAAAATATTACAACATAATAAAAACAAATCTCGGTGGAGATCAATGACAATTACTTTTAAATAAAAAGAGATAATCTCAACTTTTTGGCCGTTAGAGGGACTCAAATTGGTTTTATTTTACATATATCACCCTGTAACTTTTTTTTTTTGTACAGTAAAATTTAATTGTGTGTAAACGCTCTGTGTTGATAAGTTCGGATCAGACATCTTTCAAATTATAAAACTAAGCAATATATGAATGTATGGTTCAGTCCAAACCAGTCGTTTTCAGCTTCAAGAAACCGGTTGTTTAGATGAGAGAAGGCGAGGTGAAAAAAAATTTATCCAAAAGACAAAAAATTTCTGTCTTCGATGATCATCAAACTAATAAATACAAAGTTTACTATGTTATGTTTACCACTACGATAGTTTATGTTTTACACGTATATGATTGACGACAAGTGATGACGATTACGTGTGGTACTGTAGTATCATCTCGAAGACAAAAAAAAACCTGTTTATACTATTTTTACTTTTGGAAGTCAGTACAGGCAAGATAGGCATACTTTTCTATATTCTTTTACATTGCGTTTGAATAAATCTGTCTCATGTGTGGGGTGATCAGATCTAAATTTCAATCGAGGGAAATCTTTTAAACTAAATATTACCAAGGGCAACAAACTCATAGGGTACTGGCTCCATAAACACAATACTGAATTCCAAAAATAAAAATAGTATAGTGAAAGAAATGACTGAAACTGATACTGTCAATGTGGTCTCAACCTACGTTGATTAGCTCTGCTTCACCTTTTGGCGACTACAGTATACTTGTACAAACGTCACCAAATTTGGTATGTAAGTACAATATTGATGCCTTGATTACGCATCTGGATTCTTTTTACTCCTATTTTCAATAGTTTGCTGAGAAAAAAGGTTTTTAAAGTACAACCATAAAACACATACATTTTTCATCATCATCATTATTGACTTTTTTTATTAATCCTCTTACAAAATAAATAAAAAACATCGGAATATTGTACCATAAACTAAGATACCCAGATGAGTAAATGCTGTATAAAAAAGTTGGACAAGTTGTTTCTAGTAGCAGACAACTCACTAGCAGACAAAAAGCTTTTTTCTTCATAGCAATCATCATAGCAGACAACCACGGCATGGCATAACCGCTTATGTCTAAAAATGCAATTTTAGGTTTATGCGTTTATGCCTTGACAACATAGAATTATTTACCAGTAGCAGACTTACTTAGTACATAGTAGCAAACAGCAACTATCAAATATGATTTCTATTGTATTGTTCTTACATCACATCCCAGCAGCGCCCTCATCGATGACAACATAGATGCTTTCATCGATGACTATAACTGACCATAGCTGACTTTTTCGATGACAACATCGATGACTTTAAAAAATCAATAAATGAAACATGCTTAAACTATGTTTTTATATGTTACTCATAATATTTTAAATTTGTTGTATTTGTTTCATTTGTCTTGTTCATTGATGACAACATTGAGGAAAATGTCACCCATATTAAATATCGCCGCTGGGATGCTTTTTACTTCGAAGAGTTTATATATTATTATACATTTAAAAAGAGACAGTAACGAGCCCTTCATTTTGAACTGAATTAAAATGATTTTTTTTTTAAATTTTAAGATAAAAAATATTTTTTATTGCTTTTATAAACCTCCTAAACAAAAACGTTGAGAAAAATGCAATTTTTTGTGGCACTTTACATTTATTAGAATTATTTTTAAAATAAGAATTTGTAATGATAAACCATCCACGCATTGCAAAGATAACATATTTTTCTAAATATATATAGCAAAAATTCACATATACATTATAGAGTAGAATAAAGCCAACGCCTCATTGGGCATTTTCCCCTATGTATATTTAAAAACTTTGAAATTCGAATCATTTAAATTATATGGGTGACGTCACGCACAATTTAACGGTTCTCTTTTTTTATACAAAGTCAAAATGTGCAAAACAATATTTTTTAATTTTATTCAATATTAAATGCGTAATCGCATTTCACAACACACATTTATATTTCCTATCATTTGTACCACGAAAGTTTATTCTAAAGCTTTTTAGAATTTTTATTTTCATACATCATTTTTTGTCTTTCTATTTACTCATCTGGGTATCTTAGTTTATGATTGTACCTTAAACACAATATTCAATAAGGACAACTCCTATCAGGTTTCTATCTTAATTGAACTTGATTGTGAATTTGTGCTTTCTATTGATTGCACTGAATTTAATATTCTAAAACTTACCTCATGGAATATAAAATATCTCCATTTTTTCCTAGTCTTAGTAATTTATTCGGTACTGTCATCATATGTATATGCGAATTCTTTCCATTATGAAAGTATGTATCAGGACGCCAAATTTTATCCAACATCTTGAAGGAATAAACTTATAGTTTTAAAAAAACAATTCTTTACAAATTACCTTTATATTGAGAGATAGACTTTTTATTGGGCCATTGAAACTAAGTCTTTCATCTCGCCAGTATTGCCGAAAATAACAATCCATTGAATAATCCATGTTTAATTCTGAAACTGGTCCCATACTTCGGATTAATATGTTAGTTTTCACAACAGTAGGTATTCCTGAAATTATATGTATTATCTATACGTTTCAAAATAGAGTTACATATTTTAAGTCAAAATCGTATTACCTTTTCCATGCGTTGGCAAATGGGATATTTCGTAGCTTTTTAAAAGGTTTTCTAGAATAATGGAAATATTTTTACTTAAAGCGTCATTTTCCTCTATTTTTCTCACATTAATGTACTTTTCGTTTTGTATGATCAATAAATTATGAACCTGTACCACACTAGAAAGACTTTTGAAAATTTTAGTTTTTTATATATGTACAATGTACATACTATGTATACATATATACATATATTAACAAAATATGTAATTTGATTATGAAAATTTGTAACACTAAATAAAGTGATAATAATTTAACTAGTATTTTTAGTGGCCGCTACGTAAATGCTACGGTTTAAAGACGTGGTTTCCACTAAAATGGGGAATGAATTGGTAAGTTTTTGGTTCGTTGAAGGTTTAAATAATTTAGACTTTATATTGTAAAACTTAATTTTTAATTTTGCACAAGACTTTATAGTTACCGACTAGTATTTTATTTTTATTTTTTATTTTATTTCATAACTAATATAACAATCACAAGTAAGATTTACAATCTTATTATACGTGAGTATGTACAAAGAAGAAAAATAAAAAAAAATTAAAAAAGAAATAAGTATAAGTTGTAAATTACTTAAATAATAAGCTTAACTAAAATGTGAGTTGAATAAATGTATGATATGGATAATATTTATATAAAATACAAACAATAAATTTATTTGCAGAGAAATTAAAAGTATAAGTTAGTATTCACTATTCATATATGTATAAAATATGTGCACAAAATAGATAAACATGATTTCATGAATGTTTGAGATGATCAAAAAGCTTGTATTTAAATCCACTAGAGGTCCACTGTCTTCGTATACCCAACGGTAGTTCATTCCACTTAATGACTGTAGAGATAAAGAATTGTCTATTAGAAAGAGCTGATTTAGAACGATAAGTTTTTAAAGCACAAGAACGTTCGGAGAGTAAGAAGTTATATTTACTATACAGGTACAGTGGTTGAATAGCCCATATAGACCTGAAATTATTTTTGTCTGATTTTTTATTGCTTGTGCTATAAAACACAATGCAAAGGATACATCTAAGCAATAAAAAGTAGTATTTTGGCTCTAAAATGTTTATCCTTGTAGAAAAGAACTGTCCTATGCCACAGTGGTCCCAAACTCCAAAAAAGTGGCCAAAATTATAAAAATGAAAAACAATTGACAGTTATTTAAAAAAATGATAAATATGATTAAAAAACTAAAATTCGTCTTAAAAAAAGTCATATAAATTTAAAAAAGAAAAAAATACAGGGTGTTTCACTAAATTTGTACATATGTTTTTTTGCACTTTTTTCAAAAAATGCCCTATAACTTTTGAAGGGTACATTATGTGTCCTTGACTTTCTAGAATAAAGTTAAGAAAACTTTTTGTCCTTTTATAATTGCCATGTATTAGCACTGTATCTTTAACGGTTCAAGAGTTATAAGTGTTCAAATGCAAAAATTTGTAAATTTTTACCCAATTTTTTGGTTCAATCTTGTTTGCCTAGAAAAAATCCTGAATTAACTACTATTTTTTATTTCAGAAGATTAAAGCCTAATCGATTTTCTATCAATTGTTTTATTATTTTTACTGAAAAGAGAATAGTTTTCGAGTTATAAAGCATTTTATGGTGATGAATGTGCCCAAAACTGGACATTTTTCAATAAATATATAGAAAAATTCCCTTTTTGATGGATTTTTAGACATTTTTTACTATAATATGCCTGAAGTCTTGAAATTTTATAGGCCAGTAATTCTAAATTTAAAAAAAAAGTAGCCCAAGTTGAAAAAAATTAAAAACAATTGATTGTTCTTCTGGAAAATGATAGACATAATTAAAAAACCAAAATTCAGCTTAAAAAATGTTTATTACAAGTCATACGAATTTTTAAAAAAAACATAACATAATGCAAATATATTAATAGTGAGTTATTTAGTAAATGATTACAGCTCTTCTCCGAAAGCAAGATGAGGGCGTCCAGCTGATAAAGAGAGCAATCGACCAGATTTTCCTATAACTAGTTCCAGTTGTAGCCAGTCTTTGAATTTTTTTTGGAAATTTTCAAAGGTTCTGTTTGCATTCTTTCATTTGGACTCTGAATGAACACAAAAAATTCGTATTTTTTTTTTAAATATCCTCAATGTACGCTTTTGGTAGTTCCTGGTTTTCTATATTTCCCAAAACATATATCAAAACCGATGAAAACTTTTTTTTGCCTATCGCTCGGAATGCCAAATTTCAAATAGTACCGCATATACTTGAAACGATATGTTTCTGAAAAAAAAAAATATTTTTAAAACGGGCAGCTAAAATAAAAACGGGCTTCTAGAAAACCTCAAGCCCAACCAAATATAAAATATTCAAAGATGTCAAATGAAGGCTTTTTTTTAAAAGTCTAGTCAAAATTTTTTATATGGAAAATTACTGCTATAAAAGGCCCTTTTACAAAGATTGTAACAACAAGATATTTTCTAGTGCATATATAACTCTAAAAATACTTATTTTTAAAATACATACCTGAATTATCAATTTCTATTTTTAATCACTTTGCTTTATGAAAATTTTTTTAATAAAAAAAATTTGTTAAAATCACGAGTACTCTTAACACAACACAAACCAAATAATGAATAATTACAAAACTGCAAGTTTAAGTACTTGTATGTTGAAAACAGGATATTACAGGTACAAATTATGATGGGTTTTTCTAATTTTAGGATGTTTACCTCTAAATAGATAACATGAATCATCATTCTAAACAAATTGGAAAATTCAATTTTGGCCACTTTTTTTGAATTTGAGACCACTGTGCTATGTAAGGAACACTACTACTCCATACATAACGTAGAAGGATATAAAATGATATAGTGAAAATCATAAAAGTTGATTTTTCGCACATGTTTTACATGGCATGTGATATTCTTGTGTATACATATACGAAAGAAGAAATCTGTTTTTAGAATTTACAACAACAAAAGTACATATTGTGTGTAGTAAATTTTTTTCTACGCATGTTTTTCTAGTATAATACGATTCATCAACTTTTTTGGTTTTGGCTATATGATATGTTTGCTGTCCTATATATTTACATATGTATATAGGACAGTAGGTCTATATGGGTTAGTAACCATTAGGTTACGTAAAAAGATAAGACACCTGAAGTCTAAATATGTAGATAACGAACACCCAAAAACAAAATTTTCAAAGAAGGCGATGTGATAATAACGCTTCAGTCTAAAGATATATCTGATGCAGGAGTTGAAAGCCATATCAAACTTACGTCTGGATACAGAGTCCATTTCAGTAAAAATTTCACACCCATATATTACTAATGGGATGATTAAAGTTCTCACAAGTAGACGTCTTGTAGGAGCTGGGGTGAAGTATGCACATGTGGATAGCTTTCGAAGTATACCTTATACTTTACCTATCAGAGGTTTAATGTGGTTAGTCAAGTCAGTGATCTATCAAAAATGATTCCTAGATTATAAACTGTGTCTCTGTACGAGAGTACAGTATACCATTCATGACTAGGTTCGGTAAGTTTTCGTATGGGATTAAATTTCGGTTAAATACAATGCAGAGAGATTTATCGCAGTTTAGACGCAGTTAATTCGCAGTGGCCCTGTTACTTATAGAAAGTAAGTCAGAATTGATAGATTTAACTGTTCTTCAATGCGATCCTTTGGTCCAGCGCAGTAAATCTGCAAGTCGTCTGCATACATGTGGTATGAAGCATTTTTGATTACTAGAGGGAGGTCATTTATAAAAAGTGAAAACAAAAGGGGACCTAAGATCGAACCTTGTGACACACCAACAGGATTTGGTATACGAGAGGATAGCTTGCTGCAGCAGACAACAATTTGAAAGCGTTCCATCAAATATTATTTAATCAGTTTAGTAGCAGCACTGCAAAACCTGAAATTAGATTTTAATTTCAACAAAATTAAACGGTGATTAAAACTGTCAAACGCTTTCGAAAAATCCAATATAGCAGCCACAGCAGTTTTATCCTCGTTGAGATCTTGACGTAAATCGTCTGTTATTTTTAAAAGAGCTGTGAAGCAGCTTCTGTGCTTCCTAAAACCAGATTGAAATTCAACTAGAAATTTCAGCTAGAAATTTCAAGATATTCTCTATAATTTGAGATGTGATAATTTTTTCAAAAACTTTAGATATGAACGGAAGGATAGCAATAGGGCGAAACTCTTGCAATTTAGATTTAGAATTTTAAGAGATTTAAAAATGTGTTAACAACAGGCTTGGGTTGAAGCAAATTGAAATTTAAGTTACTATCAATGATTAAGAGACTGTAAAGTGAAGAATTTTGCAAGATGAATTGAGGAAAGAAGTATTATCAATATCATGTATGTGAGGAGGTTTATAAACACAACCGACCAGTAATTTATCAACTGGTAAACTGCACGATAGGACAGCACTGCATACTAATGGATTGTAACACAAGCTATATCTATGTACATACGAGTATGTGTATCTACAAATAAAAGTATAAATATCAAAAATGTATATAAAATAGGGCAAATCTACTAACAAACAGATGTTCAAGATTAAAGAAGTAAAAATAAAAATAATAATAAAAATAAAAATAAAAGTCAAAATACTTAACATGCTTTGAATTAGAATTACAATACGTAAAAGAATTAATGAACAATATGTTATGAAGTAGATGATGTTATTATCAGCCAAACTCAATTTAAAATGTTAGTTATGTACACAAAAAGATAATTATAACTATTAAAAACTAATATATCATGCACAATGAAAAAGAGATTAATATTGAAGCTAAGGAGTATAACTATGATAATAAAATAAAGTTATAATCATTTTACAAGAACGCAAGATCATTTAGAGCCGAAATTTTCCTAGGTTGTTCACCCTTTTTGCATACCAGAAAGACTGCTCCATTTGATGTGAACACTGAGAAGTATTTTTTAATTTTTTTCAGCTTAATGCATTCTCGAAAATTTTATAATTTCTTTTTGTGAGTCTTTCGTGTATAAAAATATAACCAATATCAATTAACTGAAGATAACGTTTATTTGTTTTGATAAACTGTTTTACTGAAGAAGTAAATGAGAATTTATCGTGTGATGAAAAACATTTTTTTTTGTTTTTGCTCTCGCAAGTAAGCAAATTAACCGTCAAAAACTGCGATCGCAAAGTTGATGTCGTAAACTCAGTTAACAGAGCACATAACCTCAAATTTCTTATAACTAAGTAACAAACCTAATAACTTATGCTAAAAAAAGATAAAATATAAAATACTATCAAAAACGTGAATGTTTCATACACTCTTCTAACATCTGGTTTTGATTTTGAAGATCTGAACAAAAACCCAATATTTTTATTAAAAATGTTTATTGAGATATTGTTTATTATATTGTACAGTAATTCGATAATTTTCAACCAAAAGGACGAAATATGCGAATTTGTGTCTCTACTACAAGAAATTCACACAATAGTCTCGAGTAGAAATCGAAATTTAGCTAGTAAAATATATACTAGAGAAAAAATATTATGTGCCTTAAATTATTTTAAACCATACAAAGCACCAGGTGGCGATGATATTAACCCAGTACTCCTGCAAAAAGGGACTAGGCAGATCATTTCAGATCATGGATACTAGGGTCATTTTTCTACTCAAGGTGGGCAAAAGACCTGACACACCCAAAGTCTTACAGACCAATCATTCTAAGCTCTTTTCTCCTCAAAACAATGAAGAAAATAGTTGGTCAGCATATCAAAGACAGCGAACTAATAAGAATGCTAATCAACACGCATATCAATCAGAAAAATCAACTTTGTTTACTCTCCAGAGTCTAGTTCATAAACTAAACAAGGCTATGGTTACAAAACAGATTGTGCTAAGTGCATTCATAGACATCGAGGGAGCGTTTGATAACACCTCGTTCACATCAAATCAATTTTAGGAGTCATCCTGAATAGCAAGTTTACTTGAAACAAACATATTAATAGTTCCATACGAAGAGCCACATTAGCTCTGTGGAATTGTAACAGACTCCTTTGCAAAACATGGGGACTAAGACCAAAAATGGTACTTTGACCAAAGACAAATCAAATAACAGTTCAAAACAGACTATTATGGCTATCGACATGTGTGCTACTTAATGCCTAAAGAAAGACCTCAATTAAGCTACAGTTTACATAATAGCAGACAGCCAAGCAGCACTTACAGGCTTCAACTCATACAAAATTGTGTCTAGATTGGTTTTAAAATGCCAAACAACATATTAATAACTAAAGGTAGAAATCATTGTATTGGAAGGTGGGCCTTCAATAATATACATCTGTCGTTGACCATCTAAACACCTGCATAAAAATCTTTGGGTACAGCCAATCAGTAGAAGTATTTAAAATGCCTTCTTTTTTTCAGACAAATTTTCAACATGCATTATGTTTAAAGAAAATGAAAATTTGAAAAAGATAATTATAAGAAAAAAGACTTATAATTCAGTCAAGAGTTCACAAACTTCGTTGAAAGGCGTTTTTCAATTTATAAAAATAAGAATACATGGTTACTTTTTGTTTTGGCTGTAAAAAAATTATGATGTTTCCAAAAATGCTTGACCAAGCAACATTAAAACAGCCAACTTTATTTTTATACAATTTGTATAGTTGAAAGCTCATCTCAGAGTTCCTTGACAATATAAAATGTTTATCTTTATACATATTTAGACTGAAGATGAGCGTCCAAGAAAATTTCGTCTTGTGTTCATCATCGATTATGTTTCAACGAAAAAGTTTAAAAGGTTTGGTTTATTTGTGATGAACGTTCTATTTACTCCAAACCTCCATAGTATTATTGACATTTTTTTAACACGTTTTATTTCCAATTTAGTCGTGCGAAACGATTTATTATCTCAAAAACTGCTCAGAACATTATAAGTATAAGAGGAGAATCAGCTCATAAGGTCATAAGTCTAAACTGGAATAAACAATTTCACGAGAAATAACGCTTTTCTGAAAGTTCAAGTTAAGATATGAAAAAAACAAGATGCAGACATAGAAACGATATGTGAGCCACACACAAGAGGACAATATATTTAATAAAAACATTGAAATGTCGAAAAGTAATTAATTGTTGATTGATTCATTCAAGATGAATATGCAGGGTGTTTCGCAGTTCGTGTGCGAAACTGAACAGGGTGGTAGATCACGGTGAGAAATGAAAAAAATAAAAATTACGAATTTTTTTCGAAATTTTTTGACTATGAGTTACAATAACTTTTAAGCCATTTCAACATAAAACTTTATAAAAGACATTTTTTGAACTCTGAAGGTTCTATTCAGAAATAATTTTGATTTACCTCTTTACATTGAGCGAACGCTGAAATATGTTGTAAAAAGTGGAACTGGTTACTTTTTGAAAAAAAAATTTTTTGACCTTGAATTTTCATTTTCCACCGAGATTTACCACACTGTTCAGTTTCGCACACAAACTATGAAACACCCTGTATTTGAAAGGAAATATGAGCGCGTATACTCCGTAGTACCAAACCGGTACTAGTACTGTTTTGGTCCTGGTATATACGCATGGTACCGAACATTTTGGTGCGAACCAACTAATTTGGACCTCATTTCTTTGTTCATTTCCAATTAATTTTGCACAAAAATAAAAAAAATTATTGATAATTAATACTATACACAAATATAAATTATTAAATCAATTAACAATTAATGAAATATTTGAGTTTGACAAGTATTTTTTTCTTTCTTTTTTCATTATTGGCACTTACGGTATATACTTATACAGGCAGTACTAAAATGGTTTAGTCGTTCCACAGAGGAGGCAACAAAGGTTGCTAAATTGAAATGTATAGTCATTGGTCGTACCAAAATAGTACTAGACCAGTTTGGTACTGCGGAGTATACGCGCTCTATGATAATTCGGGATTTTCGTAACTATTGGAATATTGTTATACGGTCAATTGATACAGTCCTTTTTTAATAAGTATTTTTTTTTAATTTCTTTTAATATTCTTTAAAAAGTTTCAAAACTTTTCCAATCAAGGTACTCTAAATAAATGAGTACTAGGAGTACGAATTTTTTTTTGGAAATTTATTGTATTTAGAAACGTAACTGGACTATGTGAAAAATTCACACTTTCACTACACTATAAAATAATCAAGTATGAGAACTGCATATTTATATTAAGTTTTAGATTTGGATAGTAGATATTGAAAAAAAGAGCACACACTGAAAATTAGGACGTAGGTCATGGTAATAACAACATATTTAAATATCAATTATCTAACTATAATTAATTATTCGTATCTAACATAGACTAATTCAAAAAATGTAAGTAGATTGAATATAAGTCAAGTATACACTCTACAAGTTCTTATCTAGCTAATGCAATTTATTATTTTCTAAAATACAAATACAATAGACTAAATCATGAAGTATACTTCAAAGTACATTATAGGAAGAAAATCAAAGGCGAAACTATGTATACTGGCATTTGTCATTCAAAAAATGTTATCCTTTTAAAAAAAAAAATAAACGATTGATTTATACTTACATAAAAAATAATAATTTGATAATATGCATTTTAAGTATTACACATGTACTAATTCTCTTTTTTTTTTTTTTTTTTAAATTATTTTTCAATACGAAATCTTTTCAGAAAGTCACTTAAACTTTAAACTATAAATTATTTAAAAGATGAATTGATCTATTATATCTTGTACTCGTAAAAGAAAATCTAATTAACCGTTATGTTTGCAATGGTTAGAAGCTAACTAAATAAGGTATTATATTGAAATGATTTAAAAAGCTACAAAAACAAATTGATTTTGCGCAAAACTATAAATTATAATTTATAATTGAAACACTGAAACCATAAAATTCATATTTTCCTAATTTCTAATAAAGGATAAAACAATTTACTGAATTACTGAAATTTTGAAATAGGTATATGTTGTAAAATATGATACATTAAACTTGAATATCAAAACAAGAAAGAAAATTCGGTTTTTTATTTTCAAATAGTCTCAAAATATTTAAGGATTTTCTATAAAATGTTTTAAAATTGTCTAAAAATGTATAAATTTTACTTTGTATTATAATTTCTATAAAAAAAATGTACGTTGAAACTTAAGAAAAAAAGAAAACATGATTTAATAAATTTTCTTCCATAAAAATCTTAAATTCAAAACATTCTCAAGAATCATAAAATATTTTTCAAAAGTAGAGTTTGTAAAGCCTTGCTTATGCTGTTATGATACTTACTTTTTTCTCATCTTAATTTCCAAATCTTAAGTATCATTTGAATGAAAGAAAAAATCACTAGATAATTTTACATTCATTTAACATAGCAGTGAAAGTGTAAAACATAAAGTTTCATTTTAAGTTGAAGTTCGTGAAAATTGCACGAAATTAAAATGATACTATTTAGATTAGGAAGATAAAAAAGAATACAAAACACATATATTCTTTTTCTTTGACTTAATCCTGTACCGATTTAATTTTTGACAAGTACCTAAGATCATATATTTTTATTTGATTAGGAGATATTTGAATACCTATAATATAACTGAAAGTTTATAAAGTTAATAATAAAAACAAACAAATAAATAATATGAGAAAAAATTCGCTCTATTTCAGTAAAATCTCCTAAGCGATACCTTCTTGTCTGCCCTATCTGTCGAGTAAAAATAGAACTAACGTTTTGAAATTCAAACTTACATAAATGTACAGGGTGATTCCGTTTAGGTGTCCGACTCGGAAAATACGGATAGGTCTCGGCGAGGCGAACAAAAAATCGTATGGATGGAGGGGGGGTAATCTCAACCGTTACGGAGTGAGATGGGGTGAAAGATTTTTGGTACTTTTTCCTTATTTTACCCTATAAATTTTTACAAGGGCACGTTAGGCTCATCTACCCTTGCTCAATTGATTCTGCATTGATTTGATATCTTCATTTTTTTCAGAAAAATGGATAATTTTCGAGATATTGAGGAAGACCTTCTGAAAAAATAAGTCTGAAATTCATTATATTATTGGACACGTGCTTTTATTACAGTGTAAATTGAAAATAGGTGCTCGGAATGTTAATTTTCAAATGCAAATATCTTCGAAATTTTTATTGTAAACGGTCCGCATTAACGTGGAAAATTGTACCTGTTTAAAATTCATCGTAGAGTGAAGTTTAGTAAGTTTGATTTTCGGATGTTTTCGAACTCATAAAGCACATTTGAAAATTCAATATCAAACTGACATATCTTTATATTTTTTGTTTGAAATATTTCGTAATAAATCTTCACTGTAAACATTTTCAATGAATAAAAATAACACTGGTAAACACTGTTTTTGTCACACGAACTTTGCAATAATTTTTGTTTGTTTTGGTGTACCGTTATAAAAAAAAAGCATTATTTTGTTCCAGTCACATCTAGTTTTTTCGTTAGAGCTGTTTATTAATTTCTGACCCATTTACTTGTTGTAGGCAACAAAGTATATTTTCACTAGGACATTGAGTGTGAATCACTTACTCCAGGGCATAAGAATGTTAAAAATGAACCTTTAGTGAACCCTGAAGACATACTTTTACCACCGTTGCATATAAAATATGCCTGATAAAAAATTTTGTGAAAGGAAAATTACAAAGATTTAATTAATGACCTTATAATCTCATACAAAGCTCTGGGGTGTAACATGTCCTTGAAAATACATATTCTGGACTCTCATCTGGATTTCTTTCCCGAAAACTTAGGTGCTGTGAGTGATGAACAAGGCGAGAGATTTCATCAGGACATTTCCTTAATAGAGAAGCGTTATCAAGGAAAATGGAGTCCAGGAATGCTAGCAGATTACTGTTGGAGACTTAAAAAGGACCTACCAGAAGCCAAATACTCACGAAAATCATAACTGTATATTGTACACTAAGTAATAATTTGTCTAAGTGTGCGATTTTTGTACTTTGCATGAAAATATAATGTTTTTATGTCACAAAGAAACCTGATGTGTCAATTTTTTTTCATTGATATATTATTGTTTGGTGATCATAGTACATTCAAAATTTGATATAAGTTTTCGTGTGACAAAAAAAAGTTTAAATTTTGTAGACCAGTGTAATTTATTTTTTTTTTCGTTAAATTTTAATAAAATAAAAATGTAATTATCCTTTTTTATAATAACAATAACCGTCAACAATAATAGCTTTTGAATACTTCAAAATTTTAAGTTTATAATTAAATAAATTTCGAAAAAACTGCTTTATCGTTACATTTTTTTCATGAAACTTTTTAAAAGAACTAACGTTCTACTTGAAACGAAAGTCTTTTTTTAACTAGTGGGAACTAATTTTTCGAACATCCAGATTGAAAAATAGAAGTAGAGCATAATTTGACGCTGATTCTGCAATCTCAATCCGAGGTATGAATGCCAAAGCGATATATACTCTGATGAATAGAAGAATGAAATGCAGAAATATCTACGTTTTAATCTGTATTGTAAACGGTCTATTAAGATTGTTTGAAATATTCAACTTTTATTTCAAATTAACGACGAAACCTGATCCTGGAACGGTGAGCAAACCCGTGCTAATTCTCGAAACGTCGTTCTAAGTGTTCAATGAGATTTAGGTCAGGTGATAAAGCTGGCCATCTGAGGACGTTAATATCGTTGCATTTGAACCATCTTTTAACTTTTTTTTGAAGTGTACTCTGGATCATTATTTTGTCGAAGGATTCATCTTAAAGGCCATTAATGAAAAACAACGCCAAACCGCAATGCTTTCTCCTCCATGTTTAAAAGTTTTGGTTGTATACATATTTTATTTTTATTTTCCACAAAAATAATTTTTTTCACCATTTTTAAAAGTGTTTATTTTTGTAATGTCAATTAACAAAATATTGTATTACACCACTTGGATTCAATCCATTTTTCTTTATCATTTGTGAAGTTCAACCGATTTTTAATATGCCTTTTGTGTTCAATAATGGTATTTGGGCAGATTTTCGGCTTGATAAATTTTACTATTCTTTTTCACGCTTGGAGGTGAAAATATGCAATTCTAAAGTGAGGAAAAAATTTTAAAACATCATTTAAATTTCTATACAGTGCAGCATTAAATTATTTGACGTTCTTATGAGATAAATAACTTTTTCAAACACTGCTATTTTTTTGATTGTTACTATATGTATATGTATAATTCTACACAATTTTAGAGCTTTTGCTAGAATGCGAGATTTTTTCCATGGCACATTATTGACAATAAAGTTCCAGTTTATGGTTTGTATTATTGGTATTTCGAAGAAATGTAACATGCGCAGAATTGCGAATTTCACATATGAAGATGTATAATTTAAGCTTTATTTTATTCAAGCATCTCTTTATTTCAATAAGATTTATAATAAGATTTATTGTAGTATTCTACTAAATGAGTACACCAAGAGAAGCAGGTGACGGTTTTTTGGAAAACTATTTCTATAATCGATGTTAAAAAATGTTAAATGAAACTTATCAAAAAAGCGGCTAATAAAAAAATAACTTGTAGTTAATAATTTGTTAATTATGTGAAAAGTTGATTTTGAGTGATATTTTATTTCATTTAAGTGTCCTTTAAAAAGTGTGTTGTTAATATAAAATATCAGGTTGAACATATTTTCTTTCTTTGTGTAAATAGCATCAATCGTTAGTTACGTAACACGTTTTTCGAAGTTATACATATTATATGAATTATAATATACCAGATTTATATTACACATCGCATCACCATAATATACCATCATCATCTCATACTTTCCTCTTAATATTTTTTATCTGATAAAATATAAGAAAAAGAATCAAGTGTACTTAATTTTAAAAGAAAATTCAGTTTAGGTGAGTAATAATAATCTTAAAATGACTTTGAAAATCAACACAAAAAAATTGTATTTAAAGGTAAGATTTGTTTTATAATATGCTGATCATGAGATGTGCTGCTAACAATAATAATAATATCTAATAATGTCATTATAATAATAGTTAATAATAAGATCCACGTTTACACTAATCAAAATAAGTGATAAAAAATAAATAAAATAATATAAACGGGAAGGAGGTGAAAATTAAAAATGTACATTTATGAAATTAAAATTGTTTTTTTTTTAAAGTTCGATATGAAACACTAATGGTGAGCATAGATGCTATCTAATTGCGCGTTTGAAGAACTGAAGACAAAAATGAAGAATATCAATTAAATTTTAGATATGATTTCGTCCTTGGATTGTAATACGAGATTTATTTAAATGGAAACTCTTATATGATCACGAACACTATACTTTATGAAGGTATAATACAGGAGAAATCTATGCGATTATTAAATCTGTTACTGTTATATAGAAATGTTTCATCGAGCAGGAATCATCTAAATTCAAGAGATAAAAGCAACAACAAAACAAAGAAATTTTTTTTTTCGTATTCACAATAAGCTTTAGAAATTGTATTCTTAATTTTGCTTGTTTGAACTGTTTCTATTTTTTGACAATGAATCAAGTACTATAGACTCGAAACAGGGGATATACGTATTGAAGGATACTTCTACATGTTGCACTATTAACTTGAATTAAATATGTAGCAGATTTGGAAGGTTTGCTTAAAAAATAAACCTAAAACAAAAGTTATGAATCAAAAATAACACCGAGGTTCAAATTGTGAATGAAAGAAGATGTAGGTTTATCATCAATTTTATATGTGTAGGTGCTAGTATATCAAGTACTGCACCTCGATATTTGAAGATCTTTTATACTGCATTTTCTTTTTATAGTTTGAGATTCCTAATGAATCCTAAGACACTACTAGAAGGTGTGCTTTATACTTCTTCAGATTCAAAAAAAAAGCTGATGCAAGTAGTGCACTCTTTTAAAATACACAGAATAGGTTTTGATGTTTTCTTGAATTCTTTGCAAAATCTGGTATATTTCTATTTCCCATTCTTTGAAACTTTTTTTCGTGTGGGTTCTAAGTAGACTGCGGAATATATGTATACGAGTACATACATATAGAAGGATTAAATTTTCTTTAGAACTGTACATTGCGAACATTTAATCAAATAACATTTTAAAAAACCGAATTTACTAATTTTTGAAGAGCCAAATATATAATGTACATATGTATTGTGATATATTTCGTCAAAGCTTCAGAAAAATCAAAATCTTATATCCTAACAAAACAATGTCATTAGAAATAATACGTTGGATATTGTTGATACCTCCGATTTGTATTGAACGATAAGTTGCAATTTTAGTGTAGACTTGTTAGCTGTGATTTTCCACAGGAAATAAATGAGGGGTATAAAAGAAAAGTCAGCAATCTCCACTTTTGACAAAAACTAAGTATAGAGATTGCTGACTTTGCTTTTACACACCTCAAATATCATAATGACCAGTTTTTCAGTGTAAGCTAAAAGCTGAAGTTTAGTTAAACCAAAGATTGTATATTTATACTATAAAGATAGTGCAAGTAAATTAGGCATTTATCAACAAAAAGTTCAAGTTTTCCATTTTCATGATTTTAAAAAAAAAGCTTATAAATATGTATTACTTTTTCATACAAAATTACGAAAAAAAGATAGTACATATTGTATCATCATACATCACACATGTGGTGTACAGATACGCTATTCCTCACTGCCATACCTATGTGTGCATACCCAGCGGAGATATTTAACATTTATGATATTTTCCTCAATGCTGTCATGCATTCTTGTCATTGGTGAAAGAATTGTTGTTTTAGTCAGCAATAGTCATTTCTGACGCCTAATGTCATTGCTATGTTAAAGTCATCGAAATGATCAGCTATGGTCAGTTATAGTTATCGATGAAAGAATCGATGTTTTTATCGATGAGGGCGCTGCTGGGTATATACCATAAACAAACATTTCGATTTCATTACTAACACTAAGTGCACATTAGGTGTTAAACCGATAACTTTGCACTGGTTACATACTAATAGTTTTTTTCCAACTTGGTATAATAAGAATCATCTAAAATAATTTTAGCTTCACGGTTGAATACACTCACACTCTCGTTACAACTGGTCGTGCATCCTTCAGATGTAATTTGAACAGTTGTAAAAACATGTTTTTAAACTGGTTTGCGACGGTTGTTACAACCACCTAATGTGTACATGCATATACATATATTCATGAATCATGATCATGTTTTTCTAACAACATTTATGATAAATCCAATTCAAAATTTGACTGTATACAATAAAATACATTGAGTGGGAACTCTTTCTAGATCATTATAGTACTGACAGATAGCGGGTAAATGGTGGGTATGAATATCCGGGTATGAATATCCGGGTATGAATACCCGGGTATTGACAATATTCGCATAGGTGACACACATAACCTGGGTATAGTACGTATATTATATGGTTGGAATTTGTGTGAAATTGAAATTTTAAATGAACTTATAATAATTTTATTAGTTTTTGAATTTATTATCATTATATTAATAATTATTATTATTATAATTGATATTTTATTATATTAATGTTTATTATAACGATTTTTTCAAATTTTAGTTTTCTTCTTCTTCTTTTCATTACATTCACATTCCTACACATTTGACGTTTTTTTCATATGAATTTAGCTCCAATTTGCCTTTTTATTCTGAAATTTCCCATTTCAAGTTCACAACACTGTCAATACTCGGCTGTTTTATGTGGGTATAGGATACTCGCTTCATACTCGATTGCTTTCGATGTATACCCGGATATTCATACCCACCATATACCCGATATCTGTCTTTACTATTATATTACTTTGGTTAAACTCACAAAGAAGTTTAAACCAACAGCTTAAACAGCAAGTGTTTCACAGTGAAAGTTAAATGAAGTCTTACAGTGACCATACACGATTAAATTTATTTACAAACAAAAGTGTGTATTCAAACACTTTCAAATATTTTATAAAACAGACTTTTCATATCATTTTCAGACAAAACATATCTTTCTAGTCCTCAGATATGTACATATGTAGTATGTCGTTGTTGTATACCGGATAAACATATTTATTAATCGAAAAGAACTTTAAAGAAAATGTATAGCAATTTGATTTCGATTTTAAAATTTGAATAAAATATATATTTGTATTTCAATTTAAGCAATAAACAAACAAAGGGTAAAATATCCAATAACGATCCCTTTTAAGGAAAATTTTTAACGTTCTCCTTATGCCACGCTTAAAGTACCATATTTATTAAATAATAAGGAGTAACATAAATTTTCAATTTAACGCAAAAAAAAATGTTTTTATTTCAATAAAATTATTAAAATTAAGAAAAAAACTCAAAATTCGTGAAGATCACAACGAGCCCCTGAAAAGAGACAGTAACGAGACCTTCATTTTGAATTTAATTAAAAAGATTGTTTTTTTTTAAATTTTAAGATAAAAAATATTTTTTATTGCTTTTATACATCTCCTTAACGAAAACGTTAGGAAAAATGCCATTTTTTGTGGCACTTTACATTTATTAGAATTATATTTAAAATAAGAATTTATAATGATAAACCATCCACGCATTGCAAGAATAACATATTTTTCTAAATACTTATATAGCAAAAATTCACATATATAGAGTAAAATAAAGCCAATGTCTTGTTATTGGCGGACGGATCGTTACTGGATATTTTCCCCTATATTCTGGATTAACAAAAATAACAAAATGAATTATTATTATGATTTAAAAAACAAAGTATCATTACATTTATTTGTATATTATTTTGTAAAAACGATAATTTATAAATTAAAAAATATGTACAATATTAAACACGGTGCTTCGTTATAGAGAATGCAAAAAAAGTATTTGCAAATAAAACATAATTTACTACATTTATACATGTGCTATAAATTTATAATTTTATAATTTATAATTATAGTATTATTATAAATTTATACATAAGTATACACATATTCCTTTGCAATAGAAATACATTTTATAATAAATTCTCACTCTATAGAAAAAAGTTTTTTCGTTATTAAATACGTATAATGAATTAAAATAAAATAAATAAAATAAATAATAGGCAAATTTTTCAGAAACTCGACTTTAAACATTAAAATGCAGAATATTTCAAATTTCTCATCAAATCCGACCACCCCTTTTAGTATGGCACACGTTTCGTGAAACATCTTGTATACATGCATTTCTGTTACAGAACCGTTATTTTTCGGAACTTTTTTTTAAGCATAAAAATGTAAAGATATAATCATTTTTGTATTTCAAAAATCCATTTAAAATTTACAATTTATTGATTTTCAAATAAACGATATACTCGTATGCAGTTATGTATACATAAAATAATTTGATTTGTGAAAATTAAATTTAATAAAAAATAAATATTATGGTTTTTCTTTATTAGCAAACAATTTTTACAAAATACAAAATTTCATAAATTTTGAAAACACAGGTAAAGTGGTAACACATAGCCAATTTATATGGGTAACACCGTCGGTGATGAAAATCCGAAACACATTTATGTAATTACTCAAAGAAGAAATTAGACAAAATATGTCCATAAGCGCTGTGGTGCAAATAATTAATAGATAAAGTATAGATGTTGTTGTTTACTTATAGTTTTAGTTTTAGGACTTTCCTATAGTATATTTAAAGCAAAGGTTCTCAGCAAAACTCGATCAATAGTACCACATAATACCACCACAACAACATAAAAATAAAAAGTTTTCTTTAAATCGATTTGTTTTTATATAGTTTTTCACATATTAATTGTATAAACACTTATTTTATTATATTTGGTCAAAAGGTGTCTCCACCGTCCCTGATTTTGTTGAAAATTAATTATGTATCAATTTTGCCCATTTGAGGTTGTTATCTGTATAGGTATCTATTTTATTTGTGATAATACCAGTTATATCTTGAACCAAAAGAGTTGAGGAACCGTATTATACTAGAAAACTATACGCAGAAGAGAATATACTTACACCCATGCATTTTTGTTTTTGTAAATTCTAAGAAACAGGTTTCTTCTTTCGTATGTGTATACACAAGAAGATCACTAACACATGTAATACATGCGCGAGATTACCTCAACTTTTTTGGTTTTACTTATACCTATTACCTATGACGGCTACTATACATATGTATGTATGTATATTTGAAAATTCGTAGTATTGTTTTCACATGCGATTTATTATTATTTAATTATACAACATAATAGAAATCCTTATTATGTACTATGTATACAATAATTTGTATATTTTTCTTCTAACTTTCTTACAGTAATTTGCTGCAACCACAATGAGACATGTAATTTTTTAAAATGTAATTTAAACAAAAATGTATTCAAAAATTACTCGTTGTGTGCACTGTGACTTTTTTCAACAAAACAAA
The DNA here is from genome assembly GCA_932526495.1 of Bombylius major. Lineage (NCBI taxonomy): Eukaryota > Metazoa > Arthropoda > Insecta > Diptera > Bombyliidae > Bombylius > Bombylius major. Next base: position 23,617,543 of record OW052043.1, read on the forward strand.
TTTTATAATACATATTCCTGTGACATTTGTACAGTTTTAAATAGTTAAGTTTGAAATCACGATACATAAATTTATATAGAAGTAGAGTATATACACTTCTGTTTAAATTTTATTTTACAAAGAAATAAAATCAAAATGAAATTAAGCGTAAGTGCTTATCGCGCACATTCATCAGCACATAAAAAAATTCTTTCGAGTAGTTATCAATCGCAACTTAATTATGGGAGTACTGCTGCAAGTTCAAGTTCAACACCGTCTACTTTATTTACGGTAAGTGTTTTCAAAAGAAATTTTCCATAATACATATGTATAGGTATAATGTAATTTTTTTTTTTCGCAGAAATTGAATTGTCATACACCGGTTGTTGGTAGTTTAGTCGTGCATTGATCCCATTTGCTTTAGTAATTCTAATTATGTGGTAATAAAATTTTAGCTTTACACATTTTAAAGGCTTCCGGCAGAATTTTGAACAATGATTTTTAGCCAACTTAAAGTAGTAATTTAAACAAGCTTTTTCCAATCTAGCTTGAGGTTTTCTTCAGTATATTTGAATACTTTTTCGTCTATCATTTTTCAAATATGAATACGTAGGAGATTTGAATATCAACAATGTTTTGGTAGTGACTAACAACGGTAAGCGACATGACATTAAATTTAGTAGCTCAGTGGGTAGAGCATTGCCCCGGAAAGGGAAAGGTCTGTGGTTCGATTCCCAGCCGCATCGAATGTCGTTTTTTCTGTTCTTAGCTACTACAAATATGTACATTCTAATTCTCTAGTTTAATTGATTTGAAATTTTTGCCCAGCATTTTTATTGTCATTTTCAATAAAACTCTTTTAATACAAAAAAAGATTCCTCAAGAGTGTATGAGTTATGTACAAGGCATAAAAAAAATTAAAACACAAACGCGCATCAAAGTTAACGGTCACTTTAACAGAAAAAAAAAACTATTTATCAAATTTGTAGCTTAAGAAATTTCCTAAAAAAAATATTTTAAAACTTTTATTAGTAAGAGTAACCGTTTTGGAGATAATCCGATTGTAAAAAACAAAAAAACTTTTTTTTTAAATTTTCTACTAAGTTGATAAACACAACTAGAACGAATGACTATACTTGTAAAAATTACCGAAGCAAAATTCATCTGTTAAAATTAAGAAGATTTGACCAGTGGTGGAGTTATAGATATTTTCTTCATTTCTTAAAATTTTGAATATTGCAGTATTGGCTCAGATTATTACACTGATAGTGTAATTTGCCAACGACTCTGTGGTCTGTAGCTCGTATAGTTTGTATTCGAATGCTCTAGCTTTGTTTATTATTATTTATTGCTTCACTAAAAATTTTCATTTTATTAAATTTTCTTAATCTATTTAACTTTATTCAACTAGATGCAATCAATCGATAACAAGCTATTAATAAAACCAAAAGATTTTGAAAGTATAAACATCAAAACTTGTGAGAATATCTTAAGCCCTAGTAGTATGTCGACAAAAAATCATGTTACAAAAGAAGATGAAGACGATAGTAGCAATCCACCATCATCAGATTCCAAGAGTCCAAGTCAAAGGTACGTATCTAATACATTTTTTAACTTATTCTTTATTATTTTGAAAAACTTATGTTTTCATATTAATAGAGCAAAACCAACACAACGGTGGATGAAATTGAGAACCACAGTTCAACTCTCGTCAGCGATACAAAAAAAACCACCTTTAAAACGTGAGGATTCGTTTTTAAAACGGTTTTCAACCCGACAAATACCAGAAGCACAGGTATGTTCTTTATTGCAAATACATATGTAGCTTAGTTTCTTAAATTCACAAATCATTTTAGATCTTTATGAGGTAATAAAATAAAATTTGAAGTGTTAGCTGGTTCTTTTCTTTTTGCATAATTCAAGTTTTAGTATAGATATTATTAATAATTATGAATTGACAGCTTTTAATTTTCACTTAATTTCTTATTAACCTGCAGATGGTTATAATAATCATCAGAATTTGTTTTCTTTTGAATAAATGTCACACAGGATGAATATTTGTTTGGAATTTTGGAGTACAAAATACAAATTAAATTATGTATAAGAGAAGAGGTATTCTCGTCCAACTAATGAATGATATTGATAGGAGTGCGACAGCATTTGTATTGATAGGACTTTTTGCCAAAAACTAGGAAATTCATGTTTTCGGCATAAGAAACACAAAATTTAAAATTTAACAAATTTTGGTTTTATTTGGAAAAAAAGGAGTACAAAAGTACGAAACTAAAAAGAGTATCTAGTACGGGAGTACGCTTATTAAAATCGGAGTAGAAATACTCTAGTCAGAGTCAAACGACAGCCATGCAGTTTTTTCTCAATAAATAAAGGAAAATTATTTTGAGAAAAATCATCACTAACAACACATCTAAACAGGAATTGAAATATTTTAATGAATTCTTGTTTTTATTCAACCAATCTGGCCCTAAATTTTAGATTTCTCGATAAATAAATAAAATTCTTCGGTCCATTTTACTCATGTTCAATAAAAATTCAGATAACTTTCTCATCTTCCCAATAAATGATTACTTGTCTCCATAACCCCTGCTAGATAAGAAGCTATATATAACTTTATCATAATTTTCTGAACTTTAACCTAATTTTTTGAGTAAAACTCCATATTCTGCATGTTACCATAAGTATATTCAGTTGATTTAGTGACTCTCAGATAGAATTGTTACATAAGCAGCTTAAAATAATTGGAGTTCAAATATTTCTGCTACATATATGTATAAACATTTTGTCGAATTTCTCCCTATTGTGAAATGGTAAATTTGGAAAATCAAAAGTGTATATTGATATCATATACTATAGCAAAAACAAATAATGGAAAGTTTAGCTTTTTCTATCTGATAAAAATTTGTAAAACATCACATATTATGTAAATCAGCATTTATTTTGTTTATGATTTTATAAAGTAAAATATTTGATTTACATAAATAAATAATAACTTTTTGTTGTGGTTTGTATTTTGTAGTTTCTATAACAAAAATATTTGAAAATATTTATAGGAGACAGTGGAAGACACAGGCTCAGATGGAGCATATCAGGATCAAGAAAAGGGTTTCAAAAGTAGAAAGCGTTATTTACAAAAACGAAGAACCGTTGTTAACCCTGACGAAAATTTCTACTTTTATTGGTTGATGTTTTTAACATTCTGTATTTTGTATAATTTGTGGACACTAATTGTGAGGCAAAGTTTTCCCGAACTGCAGGTATTTTAAATAAAGAACTAAATAAGAAGAAAATATAAAGAATATAATTTTTTTTTATTGAATATAGATGGGTTTATCGGCGATGTGGTTTACTTGTGATTGTGTTAGTGATATAGCTTTTCTGGTGGACATTGCAGTCCAACTTCGCACTGGTTATTTGGAACAAGGACTAGTGGTAAGTAAGTATAGATAAACTTATATAACTGAAAAAGTGCATAGCTTAGATTAAAATTTTTCTGCAATAATCATATTCGGCTAAAAAACATAGCTAAATGCATGAAAAAAAAATAAAATAAAATTATAAAAACATAAATAGAGTGATTTTCATTAAAATCTACAACTTTAGATATAATTTGTAAGAAATTATTATTATCTGGCAGCTACCTCGTGAGGAAACTATTAAGGAATATTACGGGTTATGGAGGATTAACTAGGTATTTTTTTACTGTACCTAGTTATGTTGTTAAAATAACGTTTTATGACACTTTTTGCCTTGTTGATAGGAGGATCCCCATGTTCATTACAAGTACCTAACCTAGTACATTTGTTCTCTAAAAGATGTTCCTCTCTCTCTATTTCCATTTCCGAATCGTTTCTGGATTTAGAAAATAAGACTTTTTCCAGTTGAGTAAAACTTATTTATAGGTTCATTAACAGGGGTGTGTCTACAAAAGATTTGAATGTAGCGTTTTGTCTGTTTATTGTCTTTGCCGACTTATAACTAGCAATATAGTCATGTGTTGTATCCAAGGATTTATTAGATGTTAAATTCATTTCTGAACAGTCCATGTATGTTCCGACGAATATTCAGAAATAAAAGTCGATTATTGCACAGCCGTCTCACAGTAGAAAGTCACATAATACAACCGATCTTGTCGTTTCCAACCTCTATCATTAATCAAAACTCCACACTAAACAGATCTCAAAGAAGTATAATGTTGAAAGAGTTTAATATTGTGATCAAAACAGCTGTTGTGAAAATATTTTACTTTTGACTACTCTGATTTATATGTACGTACTTTTTGTATTGTAGGTTTATGACAACAAAAAATTGGCATTACATTATATGTGCTCAAGACAATTTTTATTGGATATACTGGCTTTATTGCCGTTAGATTTGTTGCAAATACGGTTGGGACCACAGCCGCTTCTTCGATTTCCACGTTTTTTAAAAGTAAGTAGAAATTTACTTTGATTTCATGTTTTTTGCAGGTAGAAGTTATTTTTAACGTTTGCGTAGTTACTATTTGTTTTTTTTATTATTATATTTTGTAAAATTTTTCTAGTAGAAGTTTAAAAAGAACTTGTAACTTTGTTTTATAAATATTTTCGTCAATGTAACATACGTAATCCTTTTTATTTTAACTATTGTTTTTGTTTTCTTAGGTTTATAGATCAGTAAAGTTTTATTACATAGTTGAAAGTCGGACAGTGTGGCCAAACTTGTGGCGAGTTGTAAATTTAATTCATATATTGTTGATTCTTGCCCACTGGTTTGGATGCTTCTATTTTTTATTATCAGAAGCCGAAGAATTCCAAGTAAGTTTAATATCAAAAGCAGATAAAAAGCTTTACATCTAAAACTAAAATATTTTTTCTTAGGGAGATTGGGTGTACCCTTATCGACCTGGTGATTATGCCACATTGTCCAGAAAATACTTGGGAAGTTTATACTGGTCAACTTTGACTTTAACTACGATTGGTGATTTACCAACACCGGAGACCAATGTTGAGTAAGTTTTAAAAAATACTTTAGTTTGTGGTATATGTTTTTTATTCAATATTTATATTAAAACAAATAAGTTAGAAGTGATACAAACTTTTCATAATCATTAAAGTTGGATTCAGTGAAAAACTAAATTGACTTCTTTTAAATGATGAAAAAATATTACAGTTTCCAAATACCCCATAAGGTATATATATGTATATCTTCTACCCGGCCTTGCTTTCTTCTCTCAGCACATGACGTCACTTGGTTGAAGTATTTATAAAATTTATATAAAAATAAAACAGTTTATTTTTTGTACGAACTACTTCAGTTTTTTATTTACTTCATAATTTGAAAACTATTCATTAACGTAAGGCGACCATTCGTCCCGGATTAGGCGGGATTGTCCCGGATTTAACACCTTTGTCCCGTGTGCCGCTGAGCTTCACAAAAGTCCCGCATTTCGAAAAAATGTCCTGGATTGTCCCAATATTCTATCTATCGCTATCCTAGTTCATTAGTTTTTCTTCCATTATATTTTGTTCAAACGTTCAAACAGTATTTGACAGTTTTTGTTTTTAGACAATTTTACCTATATACATTAAAATACATTCTTGTATGAACAAGTACAAGAAACACTGAAGTTTATTGATAAAGCTAACAATTTCTGTCTCATACGTAGATGAAAACCAATTGTTCGACGAAGTGTTATATGTAAACGATTTTTGCTCACTTGAAAAACTAGAAGAATGGAAAATAAATGCCAAACTGTCAGATCAACGGTAAATTGAAATATTTGACTATTTTCGGAACAAGAATATCAACTTTAGAAATATTAAATTTATTGTGGAATTTGCACTTCGCATTCCAGGGTCCATTGCTTGCACCGAAAGAGTCTTTTCTTTGATTAATAAAATATGGAAAGACGACAAAACCTCTTTGAAAATTGAAACCCTCCAGGAATTTTAATGGCAAGAGTAAATTCTGGAACTTGTGACGAATTTGCGAACTACTTAGAAAATGACAATGCTATGCTGAGCGAAATACAGAGTGTAAAGAAATACGCTACTCCTTAAGTACCTTTATTAATCATACTTAATATGAATTTTTATTTTTTTTATTTCATTCGTTTTTATGTTTCTTTTTTTAAGTTTTCATATAAGTATTATTCACATATATGTATATGTAGTATGTAAATATCAAGAATGTTTTGTTATATTTTTCTTCATTTTGTGTTGTTTCGAGAAAAAATAAATAAATTCGTCTTCTTTTTTTTGAATTGTAATTATTTTCTTTTCGTTGAATACACCCTCTTCCAAATATTTTTAATATCCACCCCCCCCCCCTCTACACGCACTGTATTTCATAAATGTCCCGGATTGGGACTTTTGAAAGATGGTCGCTTTACATTAACGTTTTCATTACAAAATATAACCTGAATTTTCCATACGTTCAAATGGTTAAGATTCATTCAACAAAATATTTTTAAAATTAGTACGATATAAATTTCCTTTATTTATCACAAAATAACGCTAAAACACTAGAATATAAAATTTCAACAAAACATTACGCAAATTTCAACCAAATGACACGTCTAATCAGCTAAAATATAGAGAAATTTATTTTTTTGATCATACCTAGTATTTGTCTATATGTATACGTACCTTCTTGATGATGTAGATCTGTATACTTGATTTATTAATTGAAGTCAGTACAGGCAAGATAGGCATACATCTATACTCTTTTACATTTCGTTTGTATAAATCTGTCTCGTGTGTGGGGTGATCAGATCTGAATTTCAATCGAGAGAAATCTTTTAAATTAAATATTATCAAGGGTACTGCCTCCATAAGCACAATACTGACTTCAATTAATAAATCAAGTATAGTCTTTTTTACAGAGACTTCTATCAGATTTTTGTTTGTAAAGTTTTTAAACTGCTTTTACTGTTATTAATGCATGTATCACATCACACATGTGGAAGTGAAAGTGTAGTGCTAAGTGCCGATGCACATTTATTTTTTAACACAATTAATGCTGTAAATGTACATACATCGGCACTAAAATGAGTAATGTTTTTATGCTTTTCTTTAAATAAATAATGAAAAACTACTCCTTTCTGATACCTCATTTGAAGAATTTAAGGTACGTCTTCACTTATACACTTTTCGAGTGGAAATGTAGCTATCCACTAAATGTAGACAAGTGTATAAATATAAACTGCAAAATGTAACCGTACATTGAGTGGAGTGTTACATTTTTTGTGAAATCCTCCACTTAAAAGGGTATATGTCTAAACACAATTCTAAAGAAGTGGAGATAAATGTAGACAAGTGGAAAAGTGGACAGAATCTGATAGTTCACTTTTAGGTGTATGACTACATTTTGGTTTGTTTTCAACAGCAGTTCTTGTGTTTTATAGTGAGTAAAAAAATTGCAAAAATTAAACAAAAAAAATGTCTACAATGTGGTCAAAAGAAATGACAATTAAATTAATAGAATTATTGGAAAATGAAAATATATTATAGAACGTTACATCCCCATATTACAAAGATAAAATTAACCCAACACTTTCTTTTTTGTCTTTGTATCTGTTTTTTTCTAATTCTTTTGCGAAGTAAAATCGCAATTAGTTCATATGCAGCGATTTTTGTTAAAGATAATGACATTTTATTTAACTATTATTTTCTTACTTATTTAACTTCTCTAAATAAACACACGCGACAAAATCACAAAGTGTATTATAAATTTTATTTGACCACTTTAATTTATAAATGTAAACACATACTCCACTTTAATGTATACACTCGAAAAAGTGGAGGTCAAAATATGGAAACCTACACTTTTTTTCGAATGTAGTACTCCATTACTGTATAAGTCTAAACTGACTCTCCACTTTTGTGGAGTTCTACACCTATTTTCATACACTAAAATGTATAAGTGAAGACGTACCTTTAGAATTACTCTCCAGAGACAATTATAAAATATTTTTATTTCTGATGAAACCTACGACTGAGGAATATGAACATGTTATTTTTTAAATGTTTTTTATTTTGTATTATTTTTTTACAGTACACGAAGTATACCTACTACTACTACTACATATATAAAATATAGATTCAGAGAACGTCTACAAATTTCGCGAATCGTTTTTCACAAATCACTCCGCAACTTCTACTCGTTCACGTTATAGTACAGCCATTCTGTGTTAAAAAAAAATACAGAAAACTTTTTAACTTTTTCAACGAGTGCCTAGTTGTACCTCACACCCACCCACATTCGCTTAATAGTTATTAAACTTCAAATTCAAAATTTTGTGAGTTTAACTGAGTTTCTGAGATAAATCTAAATCTAAAATTTGTTATTTTATTTGATTTGAAGAAAATTCAGCTTTTACAGCAAGCTCCAATTTTTTCTAGTTCAGTGCTTGTTAGTTTTCTTAAGCCGTTAAAGTCCCATTCTATAAAGTAAGGATCTTTATGTAACAGTCTTATATTATAAATTTTAAATAAATATACGAGTGTGTACTATACTATACCACAGATATATGTATGTATGTATGAACTTTTTATTGTCATGTTTTAATGAACAGTGCAGAAGTTCATCCCATTGAAACATACTATACTTTAAAGTAAACGTTCATTTCATGAAATTTCTAAGAAAGAACATAAATTTACTACTTAATATTTAAATTACTTATCTTAAGAGCTTCTGACTCGGCGGATGGTCCATTAGCTCTACCACGACGGGGAATTAAAACGCGCCTTCTTCGATATTCAACAAGTTATGGGTATGAAAAATTCATAATAATTTATTTAGTAATCGAATTAACGTAAATTAACGTTGAAGGCAGTCCGCCTAGAAAGAAGAATCTCTTTTTTGAAAATTGTAGTTTTTAGCATAAAACATAGTATATGTATGTACATATGTATATGTAAATCAAAGTTTTCGAATACAAAGGGGACGGCCTTCAACGGTATCATTTTTTTTAATTCGAAAACTTTGATATGTAATGAAATATGACACTTAAAGAAGAAGTAATGGATTGTATTTTTTTTTTTGCAAATCTTACAGATATGTTTTTACGATAGTTAGTTATTTAATAGGAGTTTTTATATTTGCTACAATTGTTGGACAAGTTGGAAATGTGATTACAAACAGAAATGCAAATAGACTGGAATTTGAAAGACTTTTGGATGGTGCTAAAACATATATGCGACATCACAAGGTAATCTATTACTAACCTAATCTTTTTTTCTGATTTATTAATTATTATTTGATATTGTTGTTGGACGAACTAATTTTAAAGCTTATGTATAAAATTGTTTACAGTACATATTTAAATACAGTCTGCTTACATACATATGTTATACATTTCGCGAGTTATGACTTTGATCTTTGTGCTTTTGACCAAAGTTTATCAATTATATGAAGTTAGGAAACTCTTTTTTTACAAATACACATACAACTGATAACACAAAAAAACCCATTAGGTGGAAGTAGTAAAGATCTAATTACTTGGTTCATGTCCATTATCTTATACCATTTGCCTATAAGAACGAGAGAATACAATATGAGTCATAAAAAAAAAATGATAATACGTGACTGTACATGCATATTTTTCATAATGTAATTTTAAAGGCGAGATGAAAGGTTTTTTTTGTATGCGTGAAACACGTAAAGTATAGGGAAATGTGAAAAATGGACTAGTACAAATACATACGAAGGCAATGTAAATATTATATTTTTGATATTTTCCCATAATGCTTTTTTAAAGGCGAGATAAAACGAATTTATTTGTATTTTGGTTGTTGTTTGAATTATAGTACGAGGTGATACAGCATATTTTTGATAAATTAGTGGATATTTTTTTTCAAAGTGAATTTGTGATTTATATATGTAATATACTATATGTACGTACGTATATATATTTTTTTGAAAATAATACAAATTTTTTTTTGAAAAATATAAATAATAATAAACTAAACAAAATAAACAATAAAAACAGTGAATTGTTGTACATAGTTGATTTAATTAAAAACCTTAAACCTGCACCCTGTAATAATGTTTCGATTTCCACATTAAATGATGTCACTTTTTTTGAATTTTTTATCTTTTTCTTACAAACAAACTCCTTATTACCATCTATTTTTCGAAAAAATGTATAGAAGAAAAAGTGTGTGACATTTGGATAAAATTAGATATGACTGAAGAAGAAATTAGAAATAAATGCAATATGAAATTATGATAGTAATATGGCTAATGTTACGGTTATATTATATTATTATATTATTATAAAACATATTCTTTTTCGGTTCGATAGGTCTTTGGGTGGATCATTATTTTTTACATTTAACTGAAATACATTTGAACTACTTATATAAAGGTAAAAAAGAAGAAAGATTCAAAAAAATGTTCCTCAATGTCCCGTCCGTCATGCATGGAATGGGCGATATATATATTTATATATGTTATATAGTATCTAGAGGTATAATATAAGAATAGAAAAAAATAATATTCTATACTTCAAAAAAAAATTTTTCAAAGCAAATATATATTTTTGATCAAATAAAAAAAAAATTCAAAAATATAAATAACGGCAACAATGTAATCATTATTAATTTTTGAATAAATGAAAAAAAAAAACTCTATATTTAAAAAAAAATTTTTCCAAAGCAAATATTATATTTTTGATCAAATAAAAAAAAATTCAAAAATATAAATAACGGCAACAATGTAATTATTATTAATTTTTGTTATGCATTTGTAAAAAATGAAAATTTTTAACATAAATTTGGAAAAGCATGATCAAAGCAATCATAATAATGTATGACGTCATAAAATACTGTCAAAAAATAAATATGTAACGTCAAAATTTTGTTGTTGTATTCGTCATTACAAATGAAGTTTATAATGGTTTTGTTCTAAGCTAACAAAGCTTTAGATTTGAAAAATAAAAGCTCTCACTGGGATGCGAGACGAATTTTTGAATAGAAAATTATTTTTATAGATTTTGTACTAAAGCCAAGTCTTATTGGTTTCTATAGTTATTGGTAATATTTAATTTAAAATATTTCCCTCGACTTAAATTGAGATCTGATCACCCCACACACGAGACAGATTTATTCAAACAATTTGTGAAAGAATATAGAAAAGTATGCCTATCTTGCCTGTACTGACATCCAAAAAGAAAAATAGTATAGTTTGGTTTTATACCGCCAAAGCTTTTATGAACATGAAATAATTATTATGAAGACTGAAAAACGGTCAGAGGTAATGGCTAAAAATGGGCAATATATTATTGAATAAAGATACATATGTATGTATATAGTATGTATACATATATCGTTACATACAAAAATCATCTTTTACAATACACTTCCCAAAAAAATCCGTTATTTTTCAGTTGACAACTTCATAGACAGTAGGTACATTTAGCTCTTTGGATCTGAAAACTGAAATATACTTGCAGATAATTAGATACCAAAACTGGTTTCTGTTTGTACACTAAATTACTAAATAGCAAAGATGCTATTGACACAGCCATTATTTGGATATATTTTTGATTCACATGCCACGTATTGAAAATTTATCAGTTTTATTAAAGTACCTTTAAACCACTTGATTTGTCATATGACTTTACATACAATACATTACTGGTAAAAGTTTGACTGCTTTTAAACACCGTCTGATTTTGTTGAGACACCTTGTCATATGACTTTACACTTAACATACCACAAAAATAGATTTTTTCAAATATCCACAACATTCTTGACGGCGTTATGAAAAGTCGTGTGACAATGCATATGTAAAATACCTTACAAAAAGTCAAATGACAAATCAAGTAGTGTCTAGGTACTTTTAGCATGATATTTCATATGTAATATTAACAGTTCGTTACTACAACAACATGCTATTGTTCTTTTCAATAAATCTATTACATGTAGTTGAAATATTAAATTGTAGGTTCCTGGTGGTATGAAAAGACGTGTTTTACGATGGTACGATTACAGTTGGTCCAGAGGAAGAATACAGGGTGGCGGAGATATAAATACAGCTTTAGGGTTGCTGCCTGATAAACTCAAGACTGAACTAGCATTGCATGTTAATTTAAGTGTTTTAAAAAAAGTTACAATTTTTCAAGAATGCCAACCAGAATTTCTGCATGACTTAGTGTTGAAAATGAAAGCATATATATTCACACCCGGTGATTCAATATGTCGTAAAGGTGAAGTTGCTAGAGAAATGTTTATTATTGCAGACGGAATTTTAGAGGTTTTAAGTGAGACAGGCAAAGTATTAACAACAATGAAAGCTGGAGACTTTTTTGGGGAAATTGGTATATTGAACTTGGATGGACTTAACAAGTAAAATTTTTCTATTCATCATATTATTATATTGTGTTATTAATAACTATATTCAATAGACGTACAGCAGACGTACGATCAGTTGGGTATTCTGAACTTTTTTCATTATCACGTGAAGATGTCCTAGCTGCCATGAAAGACTATCCTGAAGCTCAAGATATTTTACAAACTCTTGGAAGAAAACGTTTAATGGAAGTTCGTGGAATGAATAAAAGACGAAATAGGGCTATGTCAAATGAAGATATACAAAATCAATCCCAAAGCATAAATAGTGGCAATAAAAATTTGAATGATACTTCTGCTGTAAAAATAGTCGAAAAATTGAGAACTGATATGAAAGGCATTAAAAGTGTTTTAAAAAAAACAAAGTAAGAACAAAATTTTGAAGTATTCACAATGAAAGTGCAAATTTCAATGCTTTGATTATCTATTTGCCTGTAATCGAAATACATAATATTGTGTTTTTTGTGGATTAAGAATGTTTAAAGTGTACGCAATTTATCTCTTCATTTTAATATGCACTTACATTTTGAATACGTCTTCAATAATATTAGTTAAAATTGTACTCTTTGAATTAATTTTAGCAAAACTGATAAGTGTACAGATGATGTGTATGAAGTACAAACTTTAAGTGTAAATAACTCATCGTCGAACTCATCAGCGTCATCTAAAAAAAATTTTTTAAGACGGATGAACCACGTTAAATCACGGGATTTCAATTGCATTAATGACGAAGGAAATGATTCAATACCATCAGGGCCCATCGGAGCAGGCTTACCGCTTTTACAAAGATTAAGACTTCTTAAAGAAAAACAGGTATAATTGATTTTATCATTTAATTATTTATTTATCTTACCTTTGTTTTTATCAATTACTTAAGCTTTTGCTTTGGTAGTTTATGTGCTTAAAGCAGTTCTAGAATAGTTTTACACGTTCAGCATATGTATGCTTATAACTATTTGAAAAATATTTTGGTTGCATCCTATAAAGTAGAAATTTTTTTTATGTTTTGCACATAGGATCGTGAAGAACGTGAAGCTAAGCTCAGCACAATTAAATCACCTACTCACACTCACATTATGTCTGCAGTGTCGCCACAGGAATCAATAAAGGAAGAAACTGAAATAGAAACTGCTGATACAAAAATGCAAATTTCAGGCCAAGAAATTCGAAAATATGAAACAAATGATATCGATGAAATTAAAACAAATGTAAGTTTATTTTAAATTTTACATCTTGTGTAGAAATTATTGAAACCTATTTAAAAATTATTGTTTTTAGAAACTGTTAAATATAGCATCACCAAATTTAATAGGTGAAAATAAAAGTTGCAGTACGTCCGCATTGTGTCCTGCAGCAAATATCATATCAACAATAAAAAGAAAAAGTAGTGCACCGATATATAGTCCAAAAATTCCATTGAAAGTTTCTTTTAATGATAGAATTTTCGAACCTAATAGTAAATTAGAACAAAAGACAAATGTTAATAAAAAAATAGGAAGCAAATTTTTCAATGAAGTTAAAGAACCAATAATACCTACAATCTCAACAAAAGCTTTAGAACCGTCCGTAAAATGTTTGTTGGTTTCCAAGCAAGATCAATTTCAAGAGAAGAACAATAAACTTAAGGAAGTACAAACTTATGATACTACAAAGCTTTGGAAAAAACTAAAAATAGCTACAATTATCACATCAAAAAGTTATCCGAATTTATTTTCAAGCACTAAAAAATTTGAAACAAATATTCTTACCAAACCACGTTCAGATGCTAGTATCAATGCTTTTGATGACCACAATAAAATCAAGTTTTACCCACCTATAGAAATAAATAGTCAAAAGACAATGAACCCAAATGAAGCAAATGCTAATTTTTCTACTCACATTAAATCGAAAACCTATCGTTCTGTTGATGATTTATCACCTGAGTACAACGGATTACCATTTGTGAAAAAATTGAAAATTCTTAACGAAAGACAAAAAATTGAAGAATTAGAAACGCTTATACAAACAAGAAGCCGAAGTTTAGATTGTACACAAACAGTAAATAAGTCAAACAAGAATTCATTTGAGCCTCTATCTAGGAGTCATAGTGACGCTTCTGCAATTTACAATACAAAAACCGAAGCAGGACTTCACTTATCACCACTTCAAACTCTACAATATCTGTACTCACCACTTAGCCCAGAATCAAATGAAACAAAAGAAAGAAAACATTTGAAATTTGTCCTCAGAAAATTAAATAAAGATAAATTACAAAAAACGGCTTCAGATGCAAATCAAAATTCAACTGCTTCTGATATAAAAAATTTATTACATGCACCAACGGTTGAAGGTTATGTTGCTAGGCACACAAAACTAGTTAAAAGTGTAACTTTAAGCTCCACATTGCCAAGCCCTCCATTAAGTGCTAATAATTTACAGAAACAACAAAGTGAAAACGTTTTTCCGCTTTCCTCAACAGATGTGCTAACTAACAAAAATAACACGAGAAAAGAAACAAAACACAGTCTGGTGTTTAAACCAAATATTTCGTGTTTGCAAAATAATATAAGTGATAAAGCGCAAGGTAAGCATCGTAATATTTATGTACATGCATAAAATTAAAAGTTGATATAATTTTTTCATGTAGGATTTTCCTCTGTAATATATTTTTTAAAAACATTTTTATTAGCTTGCTTTCTCGTCTGCCTATTCGGTTCAAATTTAAAATGATTTTTGATGAGAAAGAGACTTAAAACTTTATACATAGCTCAGAAATGGATGACAATGCAATATTTACTCGCTTATGAAAATTTTATGATTTTAACTTTAACTTTCTTCACACCGAAGTTTTAAAAGTGTTCAATGGCCTAAACCAAACGTGTCACTGTCAGTGAACCGGGTTTTTTTTAGAAGAGAGAAGGCGTGGTGAAGTACATTTTACGATTTTACCTAAAAGTGGACAGAAATGGATATAAATTTTGTTGAGAGCACCCGAAGTTTAAAGAAGTATTCAATGATTATACTTTATTTAACAATTAAAGTCAGTGTTGTGCTTATGGAGGCAGTACCCGATGAGATTGTTGCCCTTGGTAATATTTAATTTAAAAGATTCTCCTCGATTGAAATTGAGATGTGATCACCCCGAGACGAGACAGATTTATACAAACGAAATGTAAAAGAGTATAGAAAAGTATGCCTATCTTGCTTGTACTGACTTTAATTGTTAAATAAAGTATAGATCTCAATTTCAATCGGGGAAATTTTTTAATTAAATATTACCAAAAGCTGCCAGATTAAATTGTTTTTTTTCTTTTTCGATTTTACAGAAAAAAAGTAATTTTGGAGAATTTTATAAAAAATTAAAATTAATAGTAAATATAACAAAATTAAATCACTTGAATATCTTATTAGAATTAAATTCAGTTCACTTCATCCACTCTTGCTTACTCAATTTACTTGAAACACTTGGATTTTTTCAATAAATATACTTTAGTAAAACAAATTAAATTAAAAATAACATTTAAAAACCAATAACAAAGTATTTAAATTGAAAATTCACATAATATTAATGGAAATTTTTCTATAAGAGTTCAAAAATATCTACGATATTAATGAAAGTATATGTATACATGTTGAAAACTGGCTTCAACTGGCTTCAGTCAGTTAAAAATTCAGTTTCCTTTCCTTAGCTGTGACTGTAGAGATGAAAAAAGCAAAAAGCCGATTTTTTCAAAATTGTTTTTTCCGTTTTTTTCATATTTTTCCGGATTTTTTCATAAAAAGCTGCTTTTTAAATGATTTTTTCACAAATGAAAAATACATTCACCCGTTGCTTTTTATCGGGTTTTTTCCAAAAAAGCGGAAAAAAACAGGAAAAAAACATTTGTTTTTTTCAAATTCATAGGAAATTTATATACATTCATTTGAACGGTTTTTTTTTTCAATTTTTTAAAGTAAGTATGTAAATTTTAAATTTAATTCAACAAATATTTTAAAGGATAATATAAAAAATTTGTAGTAACACTTCATTCAACTTAAATGCGTTTTTTAAAAATAAGCAATGGTGTTATAAAATTCTACAAATTATTAATACCTACAGTCAGGTACAAATTTTTACCATATGTGAAGCAAAAAGAAAATCCTTTTAATGATATTTAATGAAATTTGGGTATAAAGATTAATTCTATTAAAAAAAATTATTTAAAAGACACTGGATATTAAAATTGTTTTTTATTTTTTATTATTTTTTTCACTTTTTAATATGTTTATTATTTTTGACAATCATAATATTTGTTTTCCTTTAATTGAAAAATTTCTTGTTCCTTCGACCGAGTTAATTTAAAAATGCAATTATGTACTTGAAAAAGTTGCAAATATTGTATTGCATTCTCATCTACCAAAAATGGAATTTCCATTTGTAAACATCTTGTGTTTTAATATCCAGGCTGAGCATAAACAGTGAAGGGTAATAACAAACATTCGGATGACATGATTTATATGTATATTCTTTTCACAAAATTTAGAAATTGTTAAAATAGAGTGATTAATTGCAAAATATATAAAACTGAAATGATTTTATTAATGATTATTTTTTAAATTACATTCTTTGTATTTTTACTGTTATTTCATAGTACCATCAATTGACCAGGAGTATTTAAATGAAATTACACTTGCCATCAAAAATCTAATTTATATTCACATGACAGAAATTCATACTAAACTACAACACCGAATCGCAATGTTGGAATTAGAGATAAGTAAACGTGATCAAATAATCAAAAGATTGCAGAAACGTATCGAAAGCTTAGAAGATGAATCTCCAAAATTTTGTTCTAAATGCAGTGCCCATAAACTAATTAAATCTAGTTTAAGTAATACAAGAGATTCTTCTGATGAGCTTCTATTCATGGTAAGATGAATATAGTTTTTTAAAATTAATTTTAAAAATTTATAAATTTTACTTTAGCGCGAAGACTCTGTTGACACAATTTTCGCAGTAACATCATCATTATCGAATGCCAAGCGTAATATAGAATTAAAAGATGTGAAAAGAAAACCAAATAATTCGAGATATCAGAGAAAAACCCGTATAAAATCATGTTCTGAACTTACAGTTCCAGAAATCTACAGCTTTAATCGCTTAAAAAGACCTAGAAGTTTTCATGAAGTTATGATTTCTGATGTCAGAGGAAATATAACAAATATATCCAAAGATGTGGTTCTAGATACAGATAAAAGCTCTGCATCTAGCTTAGCATCTAATTTAGCATATTCGCAAGAATCAACAGATGAAGATGAAAATAGAAATGACAATGAAGAAGATGATTATAATGATGATTTTAATGATCAGGATGAAATTGAACAACGTGAACTATGTTGTGACGATTGGGAAGTTCGTATGTTAGCTGCTGAGCTCTATCGCAGGAAAAGTAACAGTCGAAGAGCTCGTGCGGCTTCAGATTCATTTCCTAGTGATCTTAGAGAAACAAAACCAGCACATCATGTATGTTACATGAGCGACAATAAGAGGCAACAAAACCAAAATCGTGAATCTAATGAATTTATTGAAAAAGCAGATGATGATGATATTAACACATATATAGTTTCAAGACCAAGAGCAGCAAGCTTAGACCAATTCAATTCAAGATTGAAAAACTCGAATGGCGTAACAAAAGCAGTAAGTTTAGACAGACAAAAGGATCGACTTTGAAAATTTTTCAAACAATTTTTAGCAAACTGTTTTGGTTCTTCTTTAAAATAATAAACTTTTGACTAAATACTACTATGAAGTTTTGCTTTAAAGGCTTATAAAAGTATTTCATAAGCCCTTTAAATGAAAAATCTAAAATTCATTCTGCAAGGGTTTTCATAAAGTTTTCCATTATTCTTAAATGTATAATTTTTTTTTCATTTTCATGAATTTGGCATCGGTCCAATGTGAAGACTTAAACACATGAAATTTAAAAGGTTCTTCAGATCACTCACATACATATGTATGTATTGTATAGCATCCTATGAAAGCTTAAATTATCTTACGCCGTAAACACAATCGTCGGTTGTAACCATGATACAATAACTATAGGTAATCTACATCGAGAGAAGCTTTCAATAAAAGCTTTTTCATGAAGTCACACCGTGCCAGTGCTTACTCAATTATAACAATTATAAAATTGTTAATTTTAAATAAAACAAAGATTTTTATTTATTATGCTCGTAATATGATTTTTTTCATTTTTTGTTGTTTTTTTTCTATGTGTTTATAATTTTCCTTTAAATTTAAATTTTTTTTACCATTATTGATTTTGCAATTTTTTACTATAGTACACCCAACCATGTTAAATAAATAAAAATTTTCACGATATAAAAACCACAATAAATTTATTTTTATTTTATATATAATTATAATTATAATATATAATTATTTAATATATTACACAAAAAAGAATATTCACAAACATCAAAACAATATTAATATCTGGCACAGTTTTCACATCTGGCACGGGTCGACGTAAAAATGAAGCTTTAGCATGGAAGAAGAAGAGAAACTTTTTTTCATATAGACTACCTATAGTTATTGTATCATGGGTTGTAAGAGCGGGTTTATACGGTCACTTTTTTCAATGGCATTGTCGCCCATTCCGCTTTGTTAAATTACGAAAAAGTCGTACGTATGTTTACACAGTCACTTTTTTACCATAGCTCAAATTCTCTTCATTCTCTTCTATACCGATTTCTTGTTAGGTAAGATGAAACGACAATATATGTTGTGTATGTTTCATCTCCATATATAAAGATAGATATGAGCTGTGTCACTACAAATATAAAATGAAAAGGAGATGCGATAATATAAAAAAAAATTCAAAATTACGAATATAGCACAAAAGGGAACCGGCGTGCTCGAAGAAAAAGTTCGATTATCCCGTGAGTGACTTCCCACCACATACTTGTTACTTCTTTCCTATTTAACAAAGCGGAATGGGCGTCAATGCCATTGAAAAAAGTGACCGTATAAACCCGCTCTAACAATAATAAAATACATGCAAAGTTTACCGTCGCCGAAAACCGACAACGAAAATCGCTGTATTGTGTTTACGGTGTTACGCATTTTACGATATACATATAAAGGTGTATTCAAACGGTTTTTTGTTCATTGGTATTGTAATGATGCAGTGAACAAGATGCAATGTAAAAAAAACGTTTTTCGCTCAAAATCATTTCATCTAGAAAAGCTAGCCAACTCACGAAAATGTAGTAAACCGTGACATATTTTAGATGGGATTTCACTTCTTTTTGTAGGCAGTCCTCCTTTACTTGTCTTCGGTACAGTTCTTCCCCACGACCAAGTTCGGTAGCCAGGGGAGTAGTGCAGTTTTCTCATCTTTCTTCACTTTTTCAACCAAACTGATTTCTATTTAACGAGATAAAGATACTAACACATATACACAAAAACAAGTTTTTGAAGAATTTCAAATTTAAATACATTGAAAAATTTGTGTATGTACAATGAATTGAGAAGAAAGAAATAAGACTAGTGTAAAAGTAAAAAGAAGAGCTGTGTAAAACGGCACAAAGACCTACGAATACGAAGGACTTATACTTCAAAGAAGGACTTTTGTATAAAACCTTTTCAAACAACCAAAGTTTCTTTTTATCAGCAGCGAAGTGTACGAAAAAGCGTGAATTTACGTGTATCAAAAAAAAAATGAATTGACAGAAAATGAAATCGTGTTATCAGGCGTGATACCAGTGATACAAGATGGTTCGCGTGACTTGATATCGGTATGTCTGGTACATGAACATATACCATAAATACCGTGCTCAACAACACTTTACACAATACACACCTGACCTTATTTGATATGATGCAGTGCTGCCAAATATTTTGAATGAATTCCCCCAGAGAAGTTCATAAATTCCCCAATTTTACTGATTTTTACCCATAAAGACCAGCTAGTACTATTTATTATGAATAATGTAGAATAATTTACTCGCGTACTACACATATAGAAAAAAAAACACTTTTTTTTAATCCAAAATTTATTGACTTTCTTTCTTAAAACATTAATTTATAAAGATAACAACAGTAAATCAAAACAACTCAAGAATAATAACATTATACTATTTTTCTTTTTGGATGTCAGTACAGGCAAGATAGGCATACTTTTCTATATTCTTTCACAAATTGTTTGAATAAATCTGTCTCGTGTGTGGGGTGATCAGATCTCAATTTAAGTCGAGGGAAATATTTTAAATTAGATATTACCAAGGGCTGCCACTCATCGAGTACTGCCTCCATAAGCACAATACTGACTTCCAAAAATAAAAATAGTATTGTAAATGCCGGACAGCTGCAAATATAGTGGGTGAGAGTTTCTCTTTTATTGAACTTCTTTCAGCTATAGCAATTATGGTATTGAAGAAGGGAATACCCATTTTTTCTACGTGATCCGCTATTGGCTAGTGCCCTGCGATAAATGCTCCGACCCTGACTTCTACGGTTTCTGTTGATGAGGGTACCAGTTCACTGTTCATTATAAGATGGCCAAATCCTTTTGAAATTGCACACCCCGGAAGATCTGTCCGGCAGGTGTTAGCTATAGCTGGGAAAGAACTATCTTTATACAACCAAAAGGAAGATATACCTTCTCTGCCATAGCTTCTTGCAACTAAGACTCCTGTTTCGTCAGAAGAACGGCTTTCTCATTTCCCTCAATGTTTTTGTGCATTGAAACCTAGAGGAGTTTAATCCTGGTCTTATCCGATATTTTCGCCGAATTCAAAGCTTTAATCGCAATTTGGCTGTCGGTGAAAATGCCTATGTTATTGCCTGCTGTAGCAGTTTTTTTAGATGACCTACAGACCTTAAAGGATAGAAAGTGTTTCTATGTGAAAAATGCTTGCATTGTTTGGTAATCGGATATATAACAATAGATTGTCTGATGTGATATAATACAGCAGTTTACGGTTCTAGTTTTATTCGTTAAGTAACTCAGAGAAAAAAAGTTTCAAGTTCTATATTTATTATCAGAAATGCGTTACAAAAGTAACGTTCATTCGGTTTGGCTTTAGAATAAATATTTAAGTTTTATTACAGTTCATAGATAGTTTTTATGCTGATCGAACCAGGAGCACAATGAGATTTGTAAAAACTCGAAGAATTAGATGACTTGGACATACTTCATGAATGTTTAACACAAGATCAGTCAGAAAGATCTTCTTATTGAACATCATTGAGATAAGAAGGCGAAATCGACCTAGATGGATAGACAACGTTATGGATGAAAACACGTCGTGAAGGAAGCCATTGTTAACATCATCATCAACAACATCATTTGATATTGATAAGTTTTTTTGAGAAATGTTTTTGTAACAACAACAAATTACATTAGTCAAATGATAAATCAAAAGATAAATCGTTAAGTGTGAAGTACACTTAACAAAATAAAAATCACAAAATGTACGTTTCAAGAATGGAAAAATCTAAAAACTGAAAAAAAAAGGAAATAACCGATTAGTTTATATAACCAGAATAGTAAGAAGTAATAATCAACCCACACTCACGTATACACGGATATATGCGAAGTTTCCGAAGGTGATTCAATAAAACTTAAAAAAAATTCATGAATAAAATCCAATTGCATGAAAAACTTTTTCAAAGAGAAAGTAACAGTGAAGAATAATTATATAGAGTATTATTAATAAAATCATCAAAAAATACTGATGTAGGAAATTACATTAAATATTAATTTTTTTAAATAAGAATGTACATATGTATGTATTTTACCGTTCGAAAAAAAAAACTAGAACAAGAAAAATATGTATGTAAATAGCAATAGGACTTAAAATAAGAAAATGGATAAAATATGCACACAAAAACATTTTATTATGTTTTCACTCAAACTATTTTAATAGTTTTTCAATTAGTTACACTTATTTCTTATATCATACATTTCATTTTTTACGTTATCAGAATACTCATCCTGTTGATTAAGAAACCAGCAGTAATATGCCATTAGATTAGATTATTTTTATCTATATTTTATTTAACAATTAAAGTCAGTATTGTGCTTATGGAGGCAGTACCCGATGAGTTTTTTGCCTTGGTAATATTTAATTTAAAAGATTTTTCTCGATTGAAATTGAGATCTGATCACCCCACACACGAGACAGATTTATTCAAACGAAATGTAAAAGAGTATAGAAAAGTATGCCTATCTTGCCTGTACTGACTTTAATTGTTAAATAAAGTATAGAACCTTTATTCTTCATTGGCCCCATTTTTATGTGCAAAGGCGGTGAAAGTATGCATGTACAATATGTACATACATTTTTAGGATCTACTAAAGGCATAGAATATAGAAATATAGAATACTAAGTGTAGAACAAATTGTGTTCCCGATTCTGTGAAAATTGTTGTTTTTCTTATTGGTGTGAGTGAAAAAAAAAATATGAGATGAGTCTGTCTTCCACTTTAATAAATAGAACTATAAATTATTAAAGCTGAAAAAAGATAAAACATAAAATTATTCCCACTTCAATTTTCAAATTTTTTTTTTCAATTCAGCATTCAGCGTTCTATGAATCAGATGTTAAACGTCAAATTGACCATGATTATAGGTAGGATAGGTATGTAAATTTTAATAACAATAATAAATAATATTGAAACAAAGTGAATAAAAATAATAATTTATCATCAATATCATCACAATCAGTACAAAATCATAATAATAATAATATAAAAAAAGATGATAATTTAAATTACTTATAATTTGATAATAAATTTTATTTACAAAAATTAAATCTTATTAATAATAATGTGAAAAAAAAACTGAAAAACGACATTCAATTGATTGTCGTACAAGTATTAAAGAATATTTATTAAATCATAATAATAATTGTCAACAAATAATAACGTCATTTTTTCTACAATTATTATTTTAGGAAATGAAAAAGGACTAAAATTTTATACAAGTTTAACCTTTTATAGAAAAGGTTGAAAATAACAAATTTCTTGTTACTTTTCTTGTAACTTGTAACAAATCTGGTGATGCTTTTTAAAGATAAATAATGAAAATTTTATTTTAAAGGAAGCTTTTTCCACACCACCTTGATCTAGAATTAGAATTCGAAGTTATGTATTTTATTTATACAAACTTCAATTCTAGATTGAATTGAATTGAAATAAATATCTAATATCTATAATCTGAAAGTATACTTTAAAACTTTTTTCAACGTAAAAAAAACTCAAAATAAAATTAATAATATTTATTAGAAGTTTTATATAATAAAAATCTCTCCTTAATTTTTATTTATTAATAGAAAGTAGGTACATACATATGTATAATCATAATTTTTTATAAAAAAATTTTTCCGCCGTTTTTAAATTCGAATTTGAATTTATTAACAATGAAGTTGAATGATTGTATGAATTCAGCAGTTTAAAATTAATAATTTAGTGCTACCAAATGAATACATTTGTGGGTAGTACATTAAAAAATTCAAACATTGAAATTTGTAATTTACGTTTTACATTGTTCTGTAAATTATACTACTCATATAATGTGAATATTAATATATAAAATATATAATTATATTTGTAAAAATATATACTATATAATTATATAGAGTATTATAATAACAACACCATCTAACGGACAAACATTTCAAAAAATTTTAATTCATAATTCTTGTGTATGGCTACCCTAAAAATAACATATGTTATGAACATATGTTAAATTTGGTTAAATTATATTCAGTGACCTATTGTTTATCAGCAATTTAACATGTACATTTAATTCAGTGACCTGAAAAATAAAACAAAAAATATTGTCGTTTGTGTATGTCAGTCTGTCTCATTTTAACTAATTGAAATTTCCGTTTAGAAAAATATGAAATATTTACATTTCATTTCCACTAATTGAATTTAAAAAAAATAAAAAAAATTCAGTTTTTTATTTCATGAGTGTATATATACCTCCTGCTTTACTTTGGTTGGATATTCATACTTTGTCTGCTATTATTCTATATGCTATGCTAAAGGTAGGTAGGTATACACGAGAGGAGATTTTGGTCTCTAGAGACCGAGAAGTGGTATCTAGAGACAGGAGACTTCGTGTATACATTCATGAGACTTGCAAATTATATATAGTAGGTTTAATTAAGTTAACGGTAATTCTAAGTTCATATAATGGAAACTTGCTCACGCAATTTGTTGACATTGCAAATTTAAGTACATATTATAACACATTTAAGTAGTGTATATATGAGGATTCTAACTCAGGGAGGGTTTTGTGCACAGCTTTTTTGGATGACGTCATGAGCTTTGAGCTTTTTGGTTGTGGTATGTGGTGTACCACCACCGAATGTGTGAAAAAATGTGTTGTTGTTTTGTTGTTGTTTGAGATGAAGAAAAAATGAAAAAAATGTTTGTGATGTCGGTGGGATGCGAACCCGAGACCTGTAGCATGATAGACCGTGGCATATATCATGGAGCTACAGAGAATCTCAATATGTGGTGATTATGTTGTGTGTATATATGACGAATTTTAGTTCGTATGCTATTAGAAGGAAAAAAAAGATTGTGAAATAGTTGTGATGAGATTCGAACCCGCAAATAAAAATGGAAAAATTTTTATGTATCAGATTTTTATTCATTTGTGTATTTTTAAGTGTATTATTTGATGTTTTTATTTCGGATTTCATCAAGTTGTGAAATTATTGTTTTGTGTGTGTGTGTAGGTGTGTATAAATTTTGTCGGCACTTGTAAGCAGTAGAAAAAGAGAGTGTTTAAATTTTGTTAGCACTTGTAAGCAGTTGAAAAAGAGTGGGAATAAGATTTTTGCCTATAAATGGAGACAATTTCTTGGAACGGTATCAGTCCATCGTGAAATTTCAAAGTGTTTAATAAATTAAATAAGTTAAATTTATATTAAAAAATGAAGTTTACATTTGAATTATGCAATAAAGATTTTTCAACAAAATCAGTTTTAAAAAAACATGTTAATAGCATTCATGGTGAACGCATAGTTTGTGATATTTGTGGGAAACATTTAAGCAGGCAAAAAAAATTATTAGAACATCAAAAGAAGAGCAATTCTGACGAACTTTCCTGTGTAGTATGTGAAAAGGAATTCTCAAGGAGTGATCATTTATTATCTCATTTAAGAAATAATCATACGGTTGAAGTGAAAAATCCAGTTGAGCCAATAGCGACAGCAAAATTTTGTGATGCATGTTAAAAAGATGTTTTAAAAAAGAATTGGTCATATAATGTAAGAACAAATTCTCACAAAAAAAAATGCAGCTGAACCTTTAAATGAAAATTTGAAGGTAATCAAAAGCGCTTTTGATAAAAGAGTTGAATCATATATGCTTGAAAACAAAAATAAAGGTGTACACGATGTCTTAAAATTTTTTAATACATCAAAAGATCATATTTTAAATTCTTTAAGAAATCTGCTCGATAAACATTCATCATTCAAGTTTAATATGGAATTATTTTGTAAATATATGAAAATAACAAAAGGAAATGACGGCGAAGATGATTTTACACTTTCAGTTAAATCATTTCAATCTTGTATGACAATTGTACAGAAAATCGAAGATTTAAGTCAAGTTTATGAAAAGATGGTTGACAAAATTCATAAAAAAATGCAAGAATTTCAAGAAAGAGATAGCGGTTGGACTTTAATAAGAAATATTCATGTTGAAATTAATATTAATCAATGGCAACCTTTACGAGGATCTCAGTACATATCACTTCCAAAATCTATACAAAATAAAAAAGCTTGTATAAATGTGAAGAATGAGGATGAGTACTGTTTTAAATGGGCTACAATATCTGCATTGAATCCAGTTGAAATACATTCTGTATTCATTCATTTATCATGGGATGCAATGTTGAAGGAAACGAAAATTGAACTGGAATTATTAACAGATATTAATATACTTACATAGCTTCATTTAAAAAAGCATTAGAGGTGGTATTTCTCAGTGTTGTCATAGACATTCTGTAGCAAATAATAAATATATGAATAATTATGACGAAAAAAAATTATAGCAATATTTAATGTATGTAGATGCAAACAATTTGTATGGTTGGGCAATGTCACAAGCTCTTCCTTATGGTGATTTTAAATGGATTGAAAATAAAAATATCGATATTGAAAATATTCCTGAAGATTCAGATACTGGTTACATATTAGAAGTTAATTTAGAATATCCTGAAGTATTACATGATATTCATAATGACTTACCATTTTGCTCAGAAAACAAAATTACTTCAAATTCAAAACATGTCAAATTAATCACAGGTTTAAAAAACAAGAAGCGATATGTTATTCATTATAGAAATCTACAACATTGTATTAAACATGGTCTTAAAGTTAAACATATTCATAGAGTTTTGCAGTTCAAACAATCAAAATGGATGAAATGATTCATTGATTTAAATAATCATCATCGTACGCTTGCAAAAAATGTATTTGATAAAAATTGTTCAAGTTAATGAATAATGCTTCACTTAGAAAAACTATGGAAAATGTTGATAAAAGAAAAGATGTTAAAATTGTAACAGAATGGGATAATTATTATAGGAAATTAGGAGCTAGAGCTTCGATAGCAAGACCTATATTTCATAGTGCTACACAATTCACTGATAACATGATTGCTATACAAATGAAGCGAATGCATACTTATTATGATAAGCCAATTTATTTAGGATTTTGTGTTTTAGAATTATCAAAATTAAATATGTATAAATTTCACTATGATTATATAAAACCGAAATATGTTGAAAATATTTTGATAAATTATATGGATACAGACTCTTTTATATATACTATTCAAACTGAAGATTTTTATAATGATATTAAAAATGATATTGATAAATATTTTGATACTTCTGAATATGCATTCAATAATCCTTATGATATTCCATTAAAAAATAAAAAAGTATTAGGTATGATGAAAGATGAAAATAATGGAAATATAATGACTGAATTTATTGGTTTAAGATTGAAAATGTATTAATTAAGTGTAAAAGATTCAAAAGATATAAAAGAAGCAAAAGGTGTAAAAAAGACAGTTGTTGATAATTTAAGTATAGAAACTTATAGAGATTGCTTGTATAAAAAGAAATTTTTTTATAGTAATAATATGCATGTATTTAGATCTAAAATTCATAATATTTATACACAAATAATTGACAAAGTAGCTTTAAGTTTTTCTGATGATAAAAGATTTATAAGAGAAAATGGGATAAGTACATATGCTTGGGGGCATTTTAGGATTAATATGGATATAAATTAAAATAAACGTTTTTTAAAAAATTATATTAAATAAATTTATTATTACTAAAAAAATAATACATGTTTTGTTTTTCTTTCTTTCTTTACAATTCAAGTACAAGATTTTCTTTTGTGAACTCTTCATCAAAATAATTTCTTAGAAGACATACATTTTCTAAAGCACAGTATCCTTTATGGATATTACAACGTATAACATGCGGATAGTTCTGAAGCAATGTTGCAAATTTCGGACATTCTTCTTCTTCTTCTAAATCGTATACTTCAATCTTATTCTCAAGTATATTACAAATCCACTTTCGTTTTTCATGACCTTTCACACATACTTTAGAATTTCTCAGATTTGATCGAAGAAATTTTTTAACACTTTGAAAAGATATTGATCCTTCAGTCCAAGTTAAACCATGATGATTTTTATGTAACCAATTCACTTGTTTCTTCTCTTTTGTTGTTAAACGCGAAAAATCAAACTTTATAATAAACACTTGAAATTCACGTGTATTGAAAGAAATAGCAAGTTCTTTAACAATAAACTTATTATTATAGTCTTTGAAACCTTGAATATCGATAATAATTTTATTAAACATTTTATGATATGTATTTATATGTGTTTTCTCTCACAAGTTATTTAACTTCTCCATTCAGTGGATTGTATTTAATTATTCGATCATGTAGTAGTAAACAAAATCCTGAAGTATTGTTAGGAATATTGACGTGGCTTGCTAACTCAAACTCTATTCTAATATCAACAGGTCCTGTTTTTATTGTTTCATTTTGATAAGCACAATCAATAACAACAACTGGTGCTACACTATTGAAACTATCCCATTTTAACAACGGTTGACAATTCCTTCCATAATAAGTTTTTTTGAAATTTTGTATACATATCACATAACAACGCATATCGATTACGATCAAAAAGTATATTTAAATTATCATATGGATATGTCTCAGAGTTTAAATGAGCTTTACGTTAGCTAGTTTACAGTGATCAAATTTACTAGCATCAGCTTTTTTTTGGTTTTGTCGATTGGTTTGCAATGCAAATATCAAAAAACGAGGTTTTTCTAGTTGTGTATATGTTTTGATAGTTCATATGATGTGATTTGTATTTGGAATATTCGGATATTCATATAAATCCCAGCTCCGGAAGCTAATACGAATTTTCGAGTGATTTTAAGTAGTTTTAGTCTTTCTTTATCGTCTACATTTATATGAGGTACTTTCCATAAGACTTTTGTGAGTGTAATTTTATAGTCTACAGCTGCAGCTGATACTTGAACTCCATTTGCATCATTTCTTGCTCTAATTAAAATCAGATCATGTCTTACATTCACAACTATTTTTTTATAGTCTTCAGCAAATCCCAATAGCATTTTTAGAGGTATACAAAAATTGAAATGTCCTGATGTAGGCAATATAGTACTATTTCCTGTCCATCCTGCATTATACAGCATTGTACTTTCACTTTCGCTTAATGAAATGTAATTTTTTAAAACACTGCTGATTCCTACATTCCGACAACGATCAATTTCGACACCATTCAATTCATATCGTATTTCATCAAATAAGAAAGCCCCAGAATTATTTAGTTAAACTTCCTTCAATATATATAAAACTTTCACTTGGTAGTAAGTATAAATCTTGGTTTTGAATAGAAATTCGTATTTCATCGCTATTGTTATACGATTCTACAAATGGTGAATATGTATAATATTCTTTTTTTATATACTTTTTATCCACTTACTTTTTCCTTTGTGGGTAAGAGTGTTCCTCGTGACGTAATTTAAATTTTGGAAAGAGTTTTAGGGTAGTAAACGTGAACGGATTTACATGGGGTTTTCGGATTTGGGATGAGTGAATAGAATGCTTCCTGTCTAGAATCGATCCCTTTCTTGAAAATAATTAAATATGATGGAATTTTCGAAAAATATGAATTTAAAGAACAGAGAAAGTTACTGAGAAACTTCCGAAATGTCCTCGAACAACTCTTTACTTGAATATCATCGTAGTTACAGAGGCTTTATAATCAATTTTTAAAAAGTATATGTTATAAAAGTTTTTTTAACCTTTAAGCTTATTTAGTAATACTTTCATCGAAGTGAGGTTCTTCTAAAATATCCAGTATATCATTCATGTTTGCTTTTGAAAACAAACCCCAATGACTTTAAAAATTTTTTATTTTCAATTGTTAATGAATAATGATGGTTTCGTTGAAGTGAAGTCTCTTTGTGTTGTTGTTTGTTCAATAGGTAATGGTGTACTAATTATTTATATTATAACTTTTAAATGAGTTTTTATTATTATTATGTTTGTTGAATATCAGCATATCTAGTTCTTATCCACTTGACACTTACATAAGAAATAATAGCTTTAGTAATCAGACTACCTGTTTTATACTTTACGCCTTATTCTATATATTGTGGTTTCAAGTGTAATCTAACTGTAATTATTTCGCCTCTGAAATTAATCAAATCTCCATCTTGATTTACAATTTTCACTTCAACAGAACTAATTCGTTTCACATTTACGGGTAAATATATAACATTCTTAGGAACTTCTGTTATTTTATACCCTGGTCCTACATCAGGAGAAAATTCATGAAGAGTGTGAACAGAAATATTATTAATATATGATCCTACTATTAGATTACATTCAATTCGTATAGCGTTAACTTTAGTTATATTCACAGGTAAATCAGACACATGCGTTGTATTTGACTCCAATTCTTTTTTACTGAAACCTAACAGTTGACCAATAGTTCTCTCTCTGTTAAAGTAGACGTTGTGTGAACTTTTAATTTCTGTTTTGAGTGTGTTGTTGTTCGCTTGTATTTTGATTGTAGGCTTAGTTTTCGTTTTCTCCAGCTCTTTTTGAATGAAATTCGCGATGTCATCAACTTCATAAGACCCCACAGGAATTTGAATAGTTTCATTATGTATATGAAATAAGTTATTGCTACTATCCAAATTAGGTATTGAATTATAGGTATGAAAATCAACAAGACCACAAAGATAGTCAGATGATAAATCTATGAGTGGGAAGTATTCAGTTGTTAATATAGATGTATTCCCACTTAAAGTTAATGTTACTGACATGTTGAAGGTTTTAAATGAAATGAATAATAGTTCCACGTTTACACATTTATTTATACTAATTCACATCAATAAAATTATACATAAACTTTAAACATAAATGTCCACATTTAAATGAATTGAAATTTTGATATCTATTATAATAATTATATTCTATATTATTTCCTAAATATCTTACAATTTCTAGAGGTGGTTGCAAATTACCATAACTATCAAAGTATTCAACACGATTTTCGTTTTTCTGATATGCTACCCAATGTGTACCAGGTCCACTTGAATTATCTAAATTGACTATACCACACTCATTTTTATAAGGTTTTGGTGGTAGTTTACCATATCTCGTTAAATCGATTTCACTGAGAGGTTTATTGGGTAGCTTACTTAAAATTTTTTTGGATTTGGATTTAAAAAAAGACCAAGACCTTTCCTGTATGGTTTAAGCTATAATCCTTTTCCCATTGCTACTGCTTCCATAGTTTTATTATGTCGTTGGTGTTCAGCTAGTTGTTCTCTAGCTTGTTTTGCGTCATTGATTGCTTTTGCTATTGTCGCTGCACCACCAGATAATGCTCCTGCTGCAGAGAGTCCCGCAAAAAGTGGAACTAAGAATGGTAAAATACCGCCTGTTTTTGGAACAGGTATGATTCGAGGTAGTTCAATTCATGATTTTTTTCCTTTTATGCTGTTCTTGGCTGCAGTTAATGCTATTCTAATGGCATTGTTCATTTCTTCTGGTTTTTGTGCTTTTAATATTTCACGAGCACTTTGATTAGCTTTTCGGAACATTTTACGCGTTTTCGCTTTATTCTTCTTCTTATTTGTTGATTTCTTCTTCTTGATTCCCATACGGCCATACCTAATTTCACTTGAGCTTCCATTGCGTTGTGTCTTTACTCTTTCCCAAGCTTTTTCTGCTAATATTCTATCAGCTGTATGACGTTGATTTTTGTCTTTATGTTTAAAATAAAATATATCGTGTTGTTTGCAAGCTTGATCTAATTGATTGATTCCTTGATCTCCTCTAACAAGACGTTGTTGTAGTTTTGTACCAGGTCCACAATATTGATAACCAGGAAGATGAAGCTCTACTGGTAACTTATTAATTAATGTATTCACTAATCCTTTACCTTTGCGAGTTTGAGTTACTAAATGTTTTTCGATTATATTTTATCATTTTATATGTTTCCTTACACGAAAAGATGAATATAATGATGTTGAAAACCTATATATTAGGTATTTATAGTTTTTTTCTTTAGTTCTTATCAATATGCGTTTCATTTAACAACGTGATACATTAAATGTGAAAAATACAGATTTTGTAACAAATACTTCAGATAAAATTAAACATAGTAAGCTATTACCTAACAATGTACGTGCCATTATTGTAGGTCAATCGAATTGTGGAAAAACAAATGTAATGATGAGTTTACTTGAACACCCGAATGGTCTTAAATTTGAAAATATTTACCTATACTCAAAATCTTTATATCAGCCAAAATATGAGTATCTTAAGAAACTGATTTCACCAATAAAAGGATAAGGATACAACACATTTTCTGAGAATACAGGCTAAACGAAACTCTATTTTCATATTTGATGATGTTGCCTGCGAAAAACAAAATAATATACGTTTATATTTTTGTATGGGACGTCATATGGACATCGATAGCTTTTACTTATGTCAGACTTATACCAATGACTATATATATATTTCTACCAGACATTTTATTATAGAACATTGAAATAACGAATTTAAAAACAGCAAAACTACCTCCAATGTTGAAAGCTGGCCTCCAATCTTAAAGCTGTTTAAGCTCTTTCTTATTCTCAGGATTTTTTCCTAATTTCTCTAATTTTAAAGTATATTCTCTTTTCTATATATTTTCCATGCAATACATACAAAATTTTTTAAAAAATTTGAGAAATTTTAACATTTTTAACACAATCATTCTCATGTTTCAAGCATTACAATACGAGTATACAGAATCATATGGAAACAGCTTTTCCTTTTCTCCATATATTCAGTATACATACCATTTGGTTCAGTATAAAAATTTGTATGAGAAATTGAAAATATAGGATTTGAGGGTATATTTCAAGTATTTCAAGAAGAAGAAGTATACAAGTAGCTAATTTGCATATGATCTGCACACTTATAAATTCTGTTGATAATTTACATATCAAATTTGATCGTTTATCAGGCCAAATATAATGTTGATATCATATTGGTAATAATTTTATTGAAAAAAAATAATTTTATTGAAAAACTCGATCAAAAAATCTTAATTTTCTAACATTAAAAATTATTTTTGCACCAGGCAATCAGAATTCAAAGCAATTTAAATTATACACAAATTAGAATATTAAGATAAGAAATTGTTGTAATTTTCTTTAGTGATTCTAAAGGATCTCAAATTCAGTATATGTACATACACATGTATATTTAATGTATTTTTAAATGGGAATTTCAAAGTATTCGTGAAAGCAGGTTTTTTTTTATATTTTGTTATAAAATATAATATGTAATATCCATTGATATACAAAATAATATACAAAATTCAGTATAGGAATGGGTATTGGGAATGTACATAAGTATGTAGGTACATATGTATATGAGAAGTTAAAGTGAACGATATTTTAAAAAAACATTCATGATCATGTACATACATTATAAGACTGCTAATTTGCTAAAATAAAACAACATGCCTATTGATTATTCTGATCTCCTGATCCATTACAGATAAAATTTTCATATTTCTCAATGAAGATGAACAAACTACGAAAATTTTCTGGATATAGAAATTTAGAAAAATATAAAAATATATTTTTAAAATGATTTTTAAAATTTAAAAAAAGGAAAAAAAATTTCGGAAGGGATAGATATTTGCTTTCTCAAACAGCAAAATATATACACACGTATGTACATACATATTCAGTAAAGGAGTGGGTATAATTTTTTGTTCGAATCGAGAAAATAAATGTACCTACAAGTTGAATATTTTTTTTCTTTATATCTTTATGCGTATATTTCAATGTATACAGAAAAAAATTTTTTAGAACGCAACGATATGAATAAGGAATTAGGTATACATGTACATGTTTATCTTATATGAATAAAAATAATATTTTGTGTAAGAAGCAACTGAGTAATAAACGAAAGTTTTCTCATACATATATTTTTTCGTGAGAGATATAAACTTTTCGTCCTTCACACTTCCCGCACAGGTCATCAAATTTTAAAAATTTTGCCTACATTCGTGCCAGTACTACGTGTTCCTCTATTTATGTTGCTCCGTGCTTATACATTTATTCCAAAACACTTGATACGTAATAACTCAAACTTAATTGTAATTTTTAAACAAGATAAAATGAATTTAAAGCATAATTATAATGATCATGTCAACATCGACATGTCATATGGCAAATTTCGAGATATGTGTTTAAAATGTTGGAAAGATAATTACGGATTTTTAGTAATAAACAAAGATAGTTTATTAGATTGTGGACGATACAGAAAAGGATTTGATACTTTTATATTATTATAAATAGATACGTGTGTAAGAGTTGTATATCATTATTATTTCATTTACCGAGCTGTTAAAAGACCTGTTTAAGCTGTTTAAAGACCTGTTCAAGCTGTTTTTCAAAGCATTATCATGGAAAACGAGATAATTAAGAATATTATAAAAACAAGAAATGTTATTCGTAAAAAATCATTAAGCTTTAAAAACTGGTAAATCAAAAGAAGAAATACAATTGAAAAGTGTTTTTAAACTAGTAACGCAACTTTTGAAGAAAATAGTAAATAAAACTTATTATCCAGATATTAAATCTGAAGTAAAAGAAGAATGTGAGACTCCATTTAAGCCTAAACGTTTGAAAACTGAATTTTCAAGTACACCACATGAATATTCTAATAAGTTAAAAGAGAACTTTGAAACACCTCAAACAATTAAACAACCTGATTTTTCACTGGAATCATTCGATGAAAGTTTTGATTAATCACAACAACTACAACAACCATTTTTAAACTCGCTAAATCGATTTTTGAAAGAAATGAAATTAAAAGAAGATGATATTGATTACAAATACGGACCACATTTAGATCATGATAGAAATATTTGGGAAATAGGAAACTCTCCTTTTGATATTAACGATAAAACTATTGTTATTGATGGAAACTTTTATTCTATAACACCTGGTTTGATACAATTATTGTTTTTGAAACATCCTAATAAAACGCTATGCACTAACGATGACTTTAAAAATTATAAAAAAATCATAATACAAACAAGTGAAAATAAACGAGATAATGAGGACGGAGGACAAATATCTGGAAACAGAAGTACGAAGTGTAGACTAATTAAGGGATTGTTCAAATCTCATTCTGGTTCTGGATTAATGCATTTACTAGAAGAAAAATCTAATTATGTATACTGGGATGATCCAAATGAATTAGTGAATAGATTGAAATTACTATTAGCATCTACACATGCAGGACATAATAATCACCACAATGAGATAGTTTCAATAATTGAGGAACTCAGAGAAGCAGACATTATCGTATAAATTTATATTCTATCACTATGCTACAATTTCTTCTGAACGTGGGCCTCCTGGTCCTGTAGGTTTGCCAGGAATAGGTTTTATTTCAACAAATGAAGGAAACTTTAATATAAATTCAAAACGAATGGAAAATCTTGAAAATCCTTTAAATGATAACGATGCAGTAACAAAGAAGTATGTTATAAAGAAAAAACATAAACCTGAAGAATCGATTTTCCCATTAGAAAGTGTACCAGAATAAATATGCAAAAACAACAACTTGTAGAAGAACTTCATAAACCTGCTAGAAAAAATTTTAAACGGGACATGTTATAGTAAAAGGAATTAATGATTTGTGGCAAGTTTATTTAGTTGAAATGGGAAATTACTTTTTATTTAACAAAAATTATAAATATTTATTAACTTTACTGTAATTGATACTTTCTCAAAATACACTTGGGTACACCCTGTTAAAACAAAAAATACTAAAGATGTTACTGAAGCAATGAATAATATATTTAACATAACACAAAAATCACCAAAAAATTTACAAACAGATTTAGTGAAAGAATTTTACAATACACAATTTAATCAGCTTATGAAGAAACATAATGTTAACCATTATTTAACATATAGCACATTGAAAGCATCAATTGTTGAACGTTTCAACAGAACATTAAAAGAGATGATGTGGAAAGAATTCAGTATGATAAATAGATTGATAACGTAAAAGCGTTAGTTACCAAATACAATAACACTGTTAATCGAAAAATAAAAATACGTTCCAAAGATGTTAATAAAAACAACGAAAAGTGTTTATTAAAGACAGTTTACAATAACTTAAAAGTTTTTCATAAACCAAAATACAAAGTTGGAGACAAAGTACGAATAACCAAATATAAACATATTTTTGAGAAGGGATATACACACAACTGGACTACCGAAATTTTCACTATTACAAAAGTTCAAAACACGAATCCAATAACATATTTTTTAGAGGACTACGAAAGACAACAAATTAAAGGGGGCTTTTACGAAAAAGAAATAATTAAAACCAAACACCCAGATCTTTATTTAGTGGAAAAAATTTTAAGAAAAAAAGGAAGCAAAGTTATTGTGAAATTGCTAGGATTTTTTAATCAGCATAATTCGTGGGCAGAGGAGAAGGAATTATTGAAAAAATAAATAAAAAACCTCAAACTGTTTATGTTCTAATGATATTTTATTTTTATTTCATTAAATTTTATTATAAATAATTGAAAATAAATTACATAAAAAACATTTCAAGTTGTGTTTTTCAATCAAATCTTTTATTACAAAATTACTATTTGCTTCAAAATTCCCTGAAACTCTACATACATTTACAGGCATGTATTTATGGTTTTTACAATCAAAACAAAATTTAATATTTGTATTGTTTTGAAAAATTTATTGAAATATTGAAAACTTATTTTATATAAGATGCCGTTGTAACCTTCTTCTTCATTCAGTGAAGCAAGCCTTTTCTTTTAGTGAGGCTGCAGTGATTTTTTGAAGATTTTGAGATTACTTTCAGCGTAATATTCAGTTATTGAACTTTAATATTTTCAATCATTCATGGCATATAGGTTTTGTACTTGTGGGCTAAAAATTTAATTTTTAATAAGAAACATCGCAAGTTACATGTTTTGTACTTGTAATCTAACATTTAGAACTTCATATTTTGCAACAGCGGTGAATAAACTAATTTATCGTCCACTTAAACAGTGGTCTTTTAGTTTCCGATATCTCATAGGCACACTAGCTGGCACACTACGTTTTGTTCTTTTACTCTATTGAAGTAAATTTGTGTAGCATCTGGTACAACAGTATAGGGGAATACAACTTTTGCTTGATGTAGAACGGATACCACCAAAATAATTACAATAAGCGTCTTTAACGGCATTAGTTATAGAACGTCGAAGATTCTTTATTGTAAATTCTCAAAACACATAGAAAAAGTTATAAGAATTATAAATGCAAACACGATTACGAGATGACATTCCGAATTTGATTTTATCTAATTTTTATAAAATTTGCTTATATACATGCTTTCTATATAGGTACATAGACACCATGAACTATCAACGAACTTTTCGTTTGTGGATGAATTTTCGGCTTGCCTAGTATATTTTACACTTTCTCCCCAATTCTTTATTTTCATCAAGGCATTGATCATGTTTTCCTTTGAACTTTCTCTTACAAAATACGTAATTTCTTTCTAGACCTGGTAATTAGTATAGGTATGACTAGTTTTTTGGGTGGCGAGCCAACTTAAATTTTATTACCAATTTTTTTAATCAACGTCATAAAGCAAATAAAGAAAGTACATATACTCGTGTATACTCGTATATATATTACAAACGTCTTGTCGGACAGCTCTGTTGAAGTTTTTCTGCTTGGTGGTAGAATGGAGAGAGCAGAGCTTCTTCTAAAGAGAAGTATTTTTCAAAGAAGACTTCCATTTCTACTTGAAAATACACTTACACTGTATACATCTCTGTATCTTTCTGCCCTGTGGAACACTCTTTATACGAGTATGCAATATGCATGATGGATGCAAAGAAACCTTCTTTTTCATTTTATCTCGAAAACCAGAAAAATAAAAGACTGCGATAAAAGATAAAAGTAATCCTTGAAAGACAATTGTAATACAGATTTAAATGTAAACATATCAGCTTTTGGTACACGGGATGATAAGATTAAGATACACCTTCAATGATAAATTTAGGTATAAATGTTTGAGATTGTAAATGTATGAAATTTCTATGTTTTCTACTTTTTTTTCTAAAAGCAAAAAAAAAAAAATCGTACAAGACAATTTTGTAAAGGAAACATCAGCTTCAGCTAACATTCAGCAAAGACCATATATAATTAGACAATCAATTTTTCCGTTACTTGACTGTTACATTTCAAATTTCTTAAACAATCAACAAAATTTGATCGTTATTTTCCAATAGTAAAGCTCTTGAGTTCTTCAAGCTCTGCAAGTACAATTGTACAAGTATAAAGTTTTTTAAATATGTATTTCGAATTTTCGTAAATATCGTCGAAATCTACCATTTTTATTTTATTTTCTATTTCATTCACACACATTATTGTATTAATTGTTTTTGTATACCATATGATTTTTTTAAATTTTGTTTTGATTCTGATTGTATACATACATTTTTGGACATTTATATTTTGTTTCGAAAAACAAAAACAATACAATTGAGAATAATGATTGTTAATTATGATATTAATGTGTCTTGTGATACCTATGTAAATTATGTATAAAATGAAAAAGAAAATTTTAATTTTCATATTTTTCAACATATTCTGCTTCTAAAGTTCTAAATCATTTTTTTAATTTTTATAAAATAATGATAAATTTATTAAATCGGATATAAATTTTACTCCTTTTTATGATTTTTGTTGTTGTCAAATTTCATACCTTTCACTGCCGATTTTGAGCTGCGGGGAAAAAAAATTTTTTTTTCATGGAAATGTGCTTAAAATACGTGAAATTACTTGTTTGTCAAAAAAAATATTAATTTTTGTCAAAAAATAAGTGGTTTTTGATGTCCATCAGTATGGACATAGCAACACATGGGTGGCAAAAAAAGAATAAAACAGTAATATTTACTTTGATAATTTCAACATTTATTTCAAGTAATTCAAAAAATAATTAAAAACAAAAACAAAATACATAAAATATTTCTTATAAAAATTCATAAAAGAAACAAAATAAAAATCATGCAGAAGCCTATTGTCTTTGGCAAAAATATTAATTTGAATGGAATTCACTAAAATAATTCCTTCCCCGTACAAAACATAAATGAACATTGCACTTGTAGCAGAATACATGTGTTTTGAAAAAACAGTCTTGTTGTTTGCATCTGGTTGCTTCTTTCTTTTTTTTCCATTGAGGTAGGTGATTGGCTTCATCATACCTCATCTCTTTAAATAGACGCTTTTCTTTAGATAATTTTAAATTTGATTGTGTCATAGTAAATGAAGCTGGGAACGCTTTCATTTGAAATACAAATTGGAGAAAGTGATGGGCGACCTCTCTTTTTCTTTATAGGATTTCTATTGAAGGGTAAAATGAAGTAAATCCATTTGTTCTTTTCTGCGCATGTTTTTGCATCTTATATGTATTCGAGCCAGCTATTTACAGTTGCCATGTCAACAGCATAAAGAATCATCCTAAGGGTCCACTTTTTTGATTTTCGGTCAATTCTGTAGAAGCTGATCAACTGATCGAACTTATCCGCTCCACCCATGCAATGGTTATATAATCTCACAACTTCAGGGAAATCTATATAGCTACATATTTTCTCTCAATTGCATTCCAACGTTGAACAGTGTCTTTTTCCCCGATGCCTACAAAATTTGATGCAAGGACAACATCTTTAATATCATACCACTTGATTAAAAGTACTTTTTCATCCAAACTAACAACTTTTTAAATGCTTCCGCGACCTTTCTTTTTCATATTCTTCTCGGAAGAGATTGGAGGATTTGAAAATCTATTTATTCCTATTGTGCCTGCAATCTTAATGCCTTTTGTTGTCATTAGTTCTAGTAAATTGTACGTTATAAAGTAGTTATCATAGAATAGCGAGTATCCTGAATGCAACCTTTCTGTAAGGTGTGAAAAAAACGGACGCACCAAAACCGTAACTCTTCATGCTGTCTTTGCTTATTTCGGTCCTGGAACCTTGATATATTACAAAATCATAACATATTCCATTACGGCTACAAAGAAAAAATCTTAATGCCCCAGGAGTAAGGTTTACCTCGAACATATTGCTTAGTATCGAATTTGCCTTTAAAAGGGATTATCTGCTCATCCACGCAAATATTACTTTCCATATCGAGTTGTAAGCACCTCTCATCGTCATCAATAACACTAATTAAATATTCTATTATTTCTTCTTCCGATCGAAAGGCCTAAAATGTAGTAAAAACAATAATACCATCCAAATGACAAACAATAAATATAAATATTCAAGGTTAATATATGACAATGACGTCCATCACAATGGACATAGAATTTGAACATTTGCAACCACTGTCTTTCTAAGTCCATTTGAATGGACAAGCTTATTTAACTAAATCTTTCTCAGTATTTATGAAAAAGCAAAAACCGGTATAAAGTTTGAGTCAATATTTGAACAATTTCAACAAATAAAAAGTTGAAGTTTTAAATAAAAACCTCATATTTTACATAAATAAAGTAGTACTTACGTCTGGTGTATGCGCCTGCGTCTGACATGGTCACTTATTTTCACTCAACTAACATTATAACTCATTGTTTTCACAAATTTTTTCAAGCAAAAAGAGAAAAAAACAAACTCAGAAATAAAAAACAGCTTTTATATTTGAAAAATATTCAAAAATAAGTTTGCAACGTTTATTTCAAAGTGACGTCCATTGGAATGGACAAAATCAGTGAAAGGGTTTTAAACTTATTTTCATTCTGAAAAGAAGAATTTATTTTAATTTTTTGTAGTAGATATACCTACATAATGTATGTAATTCAACTTAAGTTTAGGAAAATTTTCTATTATCATATTATGTGGGTATTATGAGTTTAACTAATAGATCAATTATTTTTATAATTTTTGAAAAATATGTAGGTATATATTCGGAAATATAAGTATGTATAATATGTAAGTACACACTGAGAGAAAAATTTTAGTTATATTGACAAAATTTTTTCTGTTAAATTTTAAATAATAAATTTTGTTGTTTTGACTCAATTTCTTTCAAATTTACATTGAATTTTATCAAGTTAACTGTACTTTTAATTAAATTTACAACAAACTTGCCTTATCAGTGCGCAAATCACGAAAGTTTTGTTAATTCAACCATTATTCTGTTAAACTGTCTTAGTTTTTATAAATTTGATAATGCAAATTGTAATTTCAAAAAATAATTTTTCAATATGACTGATAAACAAAATACAGAAAAAGTACAAATACTTACAATGATATTAACAAAAAATCTTTAACATGTTTAACAAACATTTTGTTAAATCTACAAAAACCTTTTATCAAAATAACAAAGTTCTATGAATTTTACCGAAAGCGTTGTAAATTTGATAAAGTAGTTTGTAATTTTGTTAAAAGAACAATACTTCTTGTTGATTTTGTTCAAACCTTGTTGTATTTCATTTCATTCTTAACCAAAGCGTTGTACAGTTCAGTTTAAAAAAAATTGTGAAATGGAAATTGTGTTAAAGGAATTGAAAATAGAAAAATTCCTAATTGATAAATATAATTTAATAGAACGTTTAAAAGGTAAGTAGTTAATAAATAAATATTTAAATTAATTATTATATAAATATATGTACATGTTTAATTTGTTTCTTTTTACCAAATGTAGATTGCGATATCGATGAAGAAGTGCTAAAATTCATCATAAGTAAGCAAGAACTCAAGGTGTGCCAAGATTTTTTAACCCACTGTATATAAATGAATTTCTTATATAATAATTTAAATTCTTTTGTAGGATGTATATTTTTTTAAAGTCAATAACAAGGCTCCAATGGGAAAACTTTATAACAAATATTTTAATCAACTTCGTTCCCTACAAAAAAATGGTATTTTAAAGAAAAAAAATCACACCCAAACTTCTGATAAGATTCAAATGTTGGAAAATGCTACAGGTAAATATTTTTCTCTAATTTGAAAAACCTTCTATGTCTTTTATGTATATATTTATGGACTTATATATTTTTTTCAGAATGTGAAATTGAATCTATTAAAGAGAATATTGAAGCTCTGAATAATAATACTTGCTCTTGGGCAGAAATAGAACAGCATTGGTCTGCTACTTCAAAGTACAGAATAAATAACAATTTACAGTCTTCATCAACTACTGATATCGTAACAAAGTGGAAACATTACAAGCAGCCGCTAGGATACAAACTGGTAATTATAATATTTGAATTGCTTTAAAAATAAATAAGTATGTATCAATATTCAAACGAGAACATAATATAATTTCAGATAAACATTGATTTTAAAAATTTATTTCCAAACGCCAGCGATTTTGTATCACAATTTCCAAAATATGAGAAAAAATATATGCAGATCTATGAAGAAAAACTTAAAGACCAAAGTAGTTTAATTATGTTTTCTCAATTAAAAGATCATACTGGCCTATCTGAAAGTAAGTATTTAGAGTTATTTAAAAATTTTAATATAAAAATTATGCAATTTTTTTAAATAAAAATCATTGTGCAATTTATTTTTCTAGATGGCCGTCATGCATTGTTGTTATACCTGCTACACGCTGTTTTAGTTCCAACAAGCCGTCAAGTAATAACAGAGAACGGAAAAAAAATGCATGTTAAATTTTCTATTAAAGATTCACAACAATCTTTTATTTTATATGGTTCCAATATCATTGTAATTGATGAAATGTTGGAAAAATTGAAAGCCAAAAATCAACCAATACAACCATTTGTTTTGGTTGTTGGATCTCTTGAGCAGCCACAACAAATTTTGGTACATTTCGACAATATAAAATACAAACTTTTTTCAGTTCTCCAAGCAGTTGATGTATGTTTGCAAGTTTTTCACATTTTGCATTTGCAATATCCTCTTGCTTCTGATCTGTTTTGGACATTTATACAGAAATTTTTTTACAAAATTTTAACAAAATTTGATAAAAAAACACCAATATTAAATTGGTTAGAAAATGAATTGAATAAAACTATATAAAATGTATTTTTTTGGAAGAGTAACATTTATGAATTAAATTTGTTTTTTTAAATTGTTTAAATTTTATTTAAACTACAAATATTTGAATAAAATAAATGAAGTTTCCACGAAAGAATATCTTTTTTTTAAATTTTTTCCAAAGACGATTGAATTTTCTTATATTCATTGAATTTTATTAAAATTAAATAGAACCATATTATATACAGACTTCACAGTTAATTATTGCACAGTTTGATTATATGGGAATGTAAAACTTTTATAGGATTGCATCGTTCAGTTAGCATCGCAGACATTCAACGTTACTAATAAGAAGTTTGTCTGTGAATTCAGACTTTTTGTTAAATAAAAAAAAATTGAATTTACTGATAATAAATTTTTAAATTAAAGATAATAATATTTTATGCTTAAAAAATTGGAAACGTGAAATTCAAACGCAAGTTCCAATTTTTCAAGCATTAAATGTTTTTATTTTTAATTTGGTAGTTTGTTATTAGTAAATTTAATTTTTGTGTATTTAACAAAAAGTTACAGGGAAATTAACACATAGATTTTGTTAAAGCTACAGAAATTTTACTTACATCAACAAAAAGATTCTATCAATTTAATGAAGATATTGTTCATTTTGATGAATATATTTATCAAATCAACTGAATAATTCTTCAAATAAACAATTGTTTTATGTTGTTTTGACTTTGTTTTTCTTCAAATTTAGTAATTACATTTGTCCTATTGACAATAGCATTAGTCATATTGATTAAAACTGCATTCAAATTTACAAATTTGATTTATCATAATAAGAAACAGTATCCTTCGAATTGATCACGACAAAAAATTACCAACTTTTGTCAATATAACAACTGGTCTTTGTTGACGCTATATTAACAGAAATTTTGTCAAACCAACCCTCAATTTAGTCATTTTCACTAAGACTTTTCTTTCTGTGCATAATGTACTAATAATTTGTAAAATATTTAAAACAAAGTGAACCAGAAGAAGAAAAAACTTAACTAAAAATATTGTTATATTAGTAGGTATGTAAAATGTACCTACAAATTTTATTTTGCAATGAACTTTTCCCTAAATTGTATTGTTATTTAACCCTAGGATTGCCTGATCAAGAATGTCACAAATTTGGCCGTGAGTATACAAATGTATACCATACATTTTATATGGAAACTTTAAAATTTTTTTTTTCAAAGAGCTGTATCTCAGCATCCCATGGACCAAAAACTATTATTTTTATATTGAAATCTTTATTAAATCTTCAATGTTGTTGCTATTACAGTTTCATATTTTTTCTAGTTTCCGAGATAAAATGGAAAATAAGGTTGAAAATGTTGAATGGCACTTACAGAATTACTGTATAAGACAGCTTTTAAGCAATACTTCAGCAAATATTTTAATCCAAAAATATTAGTTTTTGGTTCAGAGGATGCTGAAATATAGAACTTCAAAGCCAACAATAGATGTTTGCTTTTATGAATGTACAAGAATGTATGGAACAATCACGCTTTTCATGTTATTATGCACTTTATCTTGAAAACTAAAAAAACTAAAAAAAATACTGTAAAGAACAATACTAAAAAGAACACTTTGATAAATGTTTTAGTATAAAAATAGTTCCAAGGTCCTAGCTCAAAGGGATCGTATTTTATCAAGGGTCAAAGTCCACGTGTATACGTTTGTATACGATCAGGCAATCCTAGGGTTAAAAAGAATGTAGGTAGGTAAAAATTTTCAACTATTAAAGAAAAATTAATTTTTACAAACATGATTTTCAATATATCCATTCAATAAATATATATAACAGTATAATCTCGATAATTTGAACTAATTTCAAACCGACCTTGTTAAAATTTTAAAATTTATATAGAAACTAGTTTACACTTTCAACACTACTTTAAACAAAAACACCCCATAATTCTGTAATAAAATTCATTTGCATTATTAAAACAATAATTACGAAATTGATTATGACGATTTTAAAAAATTAATT
This sequence comes from Bombylius major, assembly GCA_932526495.1. Lineage (NCBI taxonomy): Eukaryota > Metazoa > Arthropoda > Insecta > Diptera > Bombyliidae > Bombylius > Bombylius major. The sequence goes on from OW052043.1 coordinate 23,662,529, forward strand.
TTTTATTGCAAAAATCAGTGATTGAAATTAGGTACTACATATTTAATTTGGTTTTATTTCATGCTATTTCATAAAGTAAAATCACAGAAAACCTCTTTACAAAAATACAGAAACCGAAATTACAGAAATTTAGGTGTTGAAAATATAAAGGTTCAAATTACCGATCTAATACTGTATCTCAAATATAATTCATATTTCATTCCATATATTGATCATTGAACAAATATTTCTTCTGTCTTTGTCTATCTTCAGAAAAGTGATATGCATTTATAATTTGTATTTTTATTTTTACACATTTTCTTAATCCTTCCTACTTTTCTTATCTACTTTGAAAATAAACAAAAGTCAGCTGATATAGGTACATTAGGATCAGCGACGTGCGGTCTAACGCGCAGAACGCGCAGAGCACACCCTGAAAATTTGCCAGAAATAATCTCCAAACTTTATAAATTAAATTTTTTAAATTCAATATATTTTTGTAAATAATAAATCAAAATCTATCAATAAAAAAAATTGTTGTAAGAAATGTACCAGAACATTTTAAAATGTTTTGTTGCTTGCAAGCGCAAAAATATTTCTGCGCCTAGCTAATGTATTAAAAAAAGCAATAAACCAATAACCGTCAAGTTTTATTCTATAATACATTTCCTATACATTTGATGGTGCTGAAAAATTTCTGCGGTAGCAAGCAACAAAAAAGCATTTTAAAATGTTGTGGTACATTTCTCATTTCTCTTTTACATCAAGTCATGACTCATGAGCGCCGATTTTTCTCTGCGCTGATTGTTGATATACTTTATATAGCGTAGTATATCTATATTTTTGTGTTGCTCTATACAAACACTTTGTAGTTATGTAGTGTGTACAGTATGATGTATGAGTATGATGTTACAAGTCACCCATATAAAATTTGTTGCTACAGAAAAAGCGCAGAAAATTTTCAGCACCATCAAATGTATAGGAAATGTATTATAGAATAAAACTTGACGGTTATTGGTTTATTGCTTTTTTTAATATATTAGCTAGGCGCAGAAATATTTTTGCGCTTGCAAGCAACAAAACATTATAAAATGTTGTGGAACATTTCTTTTTTGTTGTTTTTTTTGTTATAATTTTTTTGTATGTGTAAATACACGTAAAAATTAATTGATTTATTTCAAGAGAACTTTATTTTAACATTTTTAACTTTCAATGATTTTTAAATAATACCTTCTTTTCTAAAAAAAACTTTATATTTATATTTTTCTAAGTAAAATTGAAAACATAAAAAGCAATATTAAAAGGTATAGATACAGGGTAATTCAAAAGGATCACATGTCTGCACACCTATATATCAGAACCACTGCACGTCGCTGATTAGGATATTTAAAGAAAAAGAAGAAGTGCAATTTTTGAAGGATAAATCTGTAATAGTTTTATTTTATTAAACAAAAACTTTCTAAACTATTTAAACTAAATTGATAAAATATTTTCAAAAAATATTAAACTGTAAGAAAAAAAAACAATAAAAGTATGTTTATCATTATTACATAAAACATTCACATTATATTTATAATTGATATTGATATTGGTCAATTCTTCTTGTTCTTCTTTGTCTTCTGTCTTTCTCTATCTTCAAAAAAGTGAAATGCATTTATAATTTGTATTATTCTTTTTACATATTTTATTAATTCCTCCTACTAATTCGAAAATAAAAGTCAGCTGATATGTTTTAGGATATTAAAAGAAAAATACTATTTAAAAATAAAAATCTGTAATAGAATTATTAAACAAAAACTATCCAACTATTTAAACTAATATTAATAAATTATTTTACGAAAAATTAAACTGAAAAAAAATTATAAACAAAAAATAATTCAAGTCATTATCAATCACATAAAAAACATTTATACAGTTGTAAAAAATATACATATATGCATACTCATATAGCTTGTCCCAAAAGAGTTGAAGTTTCGTATTGTAATACGTTGGCATGCGCAGAAGAAAAGATACTTACACACATGCGTTTTTGTTGTTGCAAATTCTAATAAACAGGTTTCTTCTTTCGTATATGTATCAGTGCTGGGGGATCGTGGGATTTTTCCCTTTTTGTGGGAATTTATCGTTTAAAAGGGATTGTGGGAAAAGAGGGTGATTTTGTGGGAATTTTCGAAGTTAACTTTTAATACATTTAATACACTATTTCAAGGCAGAAATACTCTAGTGCATGTATTAACGGAGGAATGTAAAAGATTAATATTTTCTTTAGCACAAAATTTCATTGAACCGGATCAAATAGAAAAATTAATTTATGTTGAGAACGGCAATATTAGTGAATTAGTGATATATATTTTTTAAATTTAGATGTTACAAAAGTGGCATATGAATGGCGTACAATTCCAAACTTTTTTCCGGAAAAAGAAAAAGAAAAACTTATTTCTTTAATTGTAGAACTTTTTTGGAAGACATTATCAAATCTCTAAGATGTTAATGGTGAATTAGCTTATCAAAATTTAGTTAAACTGGCGAAATTTGCGTTATCGCTTCCACATTCAAATGCTTAAGTTTTTTAAGTTAATTTCTTAAATACAAAATACATAGGCATGAGATGAGATACGCTAAACAAACTATAGAAAATGAATAATAAATAAGCAACAAAACTGAAAATATAAAAAATGTAAGCATCGGTGTAATATTTAGTTTTTTATTTTTGTTTTCAATCCGAGGGAAAACTTAAGGGAAAATCGACTCAGCTGATGGGAAAAAAAGGGAATTTTCTCTAAAATTTGTGGGATTTTACTTCATGAGAGCCCCCCAGCACTGATATGTATACACAAGAAGATCACTACGACATGTAAAACATGCGCAATGAACCTTCAACTGAAATAATTTCAGCTATAACAACTCATATAAGCATATATTACACATACATAATAATGATCGTATGGGTAATGTAAACAAAATTCAAAAAGTATATAAAATCATCGAATTTCGAAATCAACGAAAAAATCAAAATTTTAAATTCAAAAATGAGCTTCACTATTGGAATTACCTGGTTGCGCCATCTATTATTGCTTGGAAAACTAAAATTTTATAATTTCAAAAAAAAATTTAAACTGGAATCTCTAATGATTTTATATACTTTTTGCATTCAGGTAAAAAAAAAAAGTTTCTAACTCACGGGATGCGGTGACGCAGCTTTTCGAAAAAAAATTTCAAATTTCCATATAAAATATGTATGTACCTATATAATATGATATATACTCTCATGAATAAAGCCACCGCAGGAGTTTACAGATTTTGATTTTTCTATAGAGATAAATAGGTCTATCCTACCTTATTTTCTTTTATAAAAATTTTGTTGTTGGAAATAGATTATACTCGTAGATCTAGTACATACTTGAGAGAGTCTTAAGAAAGCCGTCATTTGAATACGACTATTAATCTTTGCCATTCGATCTGTGTGATAAAATAGTAAGTGTAGCGTTTATATACATATGGTATAAAATTGTTCACGATAGTCGCACTTCTATGGTGAAGTCGGTTTATATAAAAGCAAATATGGAAAACAATCAATTTTATTCATCAGGTGGTGCTTAATTTCACAAAAAATCAAGAAAACTATTGAAAAAACTATAAAGAATGGAACAAATTGCTAACTACTTCAAGAGAATATATGTAGATAAATACCTAGGAAGTTTTAAACTCAACCGCTACCGCGTACCAAATAAAGGAAGAAAATCTTTACTGAAGTATCAGTAAGAACAATTCGAAGAATAATTTAGCGTTTTGAACATTGATTACGCAAAAAGCTAAAACGTAAGACCACTTTGAAGGATTACTATCGCAAAATCAGACTGATGGTAGTTCTAAAAGTAGTAGGACGAGCAGTGGAATAGAGTTTGGATTTTGGACTGAGTGGTTTTTACTTTCACAATTTACGAAAAGAGGAGAAAGTTCTAGCTCGAAGACACAGCTGTCAAGTCTCGGTAATGATCTGAGGTGGTATCACTTTCAATGGACCAATCGATATTGTGATATTTGAGGGAAAACAAAATTCCAGTAGCTACATATGTATGTATATAAGTTTTTAAGAGAACAATTCGTTAGAATCAGAAAGAAGAATGGACATCAAAACTTTATTTTGCAACAAGACAATGCAATACAGCAACGTACAAACATATGTCTATTCAGCAGGTAAAGACTTTTCTGTATATTTGGAAAAATCAAAATCTGAAAATTTCGATGGTGGTCGTATTCATGTGACCGGGTCCAGGTCCCAGGAGTGTACATTTTCATACACAACGCCAGTTTTATGTCCTCCTATATATGTTTTTCACATATGTATTGCGTTGTTTTCCTCGAAAACTATGATAGTTACATAAAGGATTAGTAAGGCTTTTTAATAGAGGGATTAGTGAAGTTTCAAGGTATACGACGGAAATTTTAGAGTTAAAATACTTGTTTATGAATTCAGTTTTATTATTATTTTAAACGCAAAAAATTTTCACATAACACGGAAACCGTTTTTTTAAACACAAATTTCATCTATACTATGAATATCATGTACTTATGTAAGGTCAGAAATTCAATGGTATTGTTGAAGTTACGATGTAGATATTATGTATTGATATGATAATATGTCTATCTCCCATATTACGCAAAATATTTCATAGTATCAAATTTTTTCTATCTATGTATGTAGAATAATCCTTATTTGATGGTAAAGAATTATGATTTCACATAATATGGTCTGAATATTATACTTACATATATAGCTCTTTGAGATAGTTTTAGTTTTTTATGGTGCTGTGAATAAATCATGGGACAAACATAATTTTTAAAAATATTTGGAAAAAAAGCGAAACTTTTCGAACAAACTTCTTATTTTATTTATAATAAATTAATTAAATTTCATTCTTAAATACATTACAACAACAAAAAACTGGATATTTCAACTTAAATTGCTTTCAAAATCCACAAAGTTATCAATAAGCCATGGAATACCTGTGAAAAAGTTATAGGACATGTTATCAATTAATAACGGAATGTTGTATTAATTTAGTGAAAAGAGCGGTATTCACGTTATTTAATATTTGGTATGATATCCCTTTATTTTAAAAAATATCAGCGGTCGGCTTGGTGTTGATTCTACAAGGTTTTTAACAAAATCTTGTGAAACCTTTTTCTATTAGTATATTATTATTCATCATTACTTATTCACAGCACTGACTGTAAGCATATATAAAATAATATTATATATGACCAGCCCGTATATAAAACATTGTAAACAAAATTCTTTGCTAACTGACTTCAGGCAAAGATAATTAATAAGAAGTAGATATTCCAGAACAGAAAAGCTGTTGAAAAATAAATTTTTAGTTCTAAATCTGTTCATAGAGCGGACAGACAAGAAGGAATTGCTTAGAACATTAGATTTAAAAATACGTTATGACCGTTTTTGCAATAAAAAAAAAATTTAACATACACAAAAATCCTCAAAACTGTAATTAGACAATTTTATATGGAAAATGAGGACGGAGTAAATGTGCATGACATCATCATACAATTTTTTTGTTGGTGTTGTACTATATGAAAATTTATAATTAATATAAACAAAAACAACACACATATAAAAAAAATAATTGTTGTTTTTATTTTTCATTTTTCAAGTACCCAACCAAATTTACAATTTTTTTATAATACCGTATTTGAATTTTGTTGTTGCTTCGTACCTAAATACAAAATTTATTGTAAACTTGAAGTCACTGTTTTTTTCTCATTTTTGTATTTTTCCCATTTAGCATATACAAGTATGCATTTTTGTATATCGTCACCTTGGTTCTTTTTTGTGGTATACGCATTTTGGTCAATTTTGAACTATGTACAACAAAAATTTTGTATTTTTGTGCTCTTTCTGTAACTGCAATCGAAATTTTTCTATCTCTCTCCGTTTTTAAAAAAATCAGTGTATACTTTGTTGTATATGCAAATTTCAAAATAATTTTCAGTTCTTTTTTGCTTTATATGCATTTTATGTATAAAACAACAACAAAAATCTACTCAAATTGGTTCTGAACTTTGGTGCTTGTCTGACGTATACCACGTATACGCACCTTTTGGTGCTTCCTTGTGGTATATGCGCAAAACACTTTTCAGTTCTTTTTTATGGTATACCATACAAAATTAAAGTCGTTTTGTGGTATACGCATGTTACCAGATCAATTAGTGAGACTTGTATCGTATATGCACGAGATTAAAAATTTAAAAATGAAATCGCTTATAAAATATATCACGAAAATGAAAAAATTAAACGCAAAATTATTTTTATTATGCCAATGAATAATTAATATTTTTCCAAATTCAAAATATCTTATATATAGTAGTGTTTTTATTCTTCCAAACTTTGTGTTCATTTTTCTCGAAAGCAGATTTTGTCGTATACCACAAAAAAGAACCAAGGTGACGATATGCAGATTGTATGTAGTTTATACAGTAGCGGAAAAAACGCATGACTCAAATAATTTTCATTTTTCTAAAAATAATTTAGTTAATTAAGCTGTATTACAGAATCATGTACGGTTTTTCTTTTCTTATAGAAAATACCTTAAAAAAACACACATACTTAGTTAAAAAACAAACCATCCCAGTTGTGAAACGAATCAATTCAGAACTAATTCAGAATGAATTCTATTGATTCCGAATTGATTCCACTTTAGATTACCAAATGGGAAAAGAATTGATTCTTTTTACATGGGCATGTCATAGGCCAGTAATGAATTGATTCCTATCTGCATTACTCTGAATCAATTCTGAATCAATTCTGAATCAATTCAATAAAATTGATTCTGAACTAATTCCGCAGATTGCATTCTGAACTAATTCCGCAGAATGCATTCTGAACTAATTCCGCAGAATGCATTCCGAACTAATTCCGCAGAATGCATTCTGAACTAATTCCGCAGAATGCATTCCGAACTAATTCCGCAGAATGCATTCTGAATCGATGAGGATCTATTTTTAATGTGAGCAGTTAATTTTGAAAGTGGCATAAATCAACATTACAAAACTATCTAAGTCAAATTTTTTAAAATAATAAAATAGCAAAAACTTTTCTTCGTCTTATTTATTTATAAAAAAATGTTTTCTATACTACACTATGAACAAAAAATTTAATTCAATAAAACTTAACATAAAAAAGACAAAAACATTATTTATTAATTTAATTTGTTTGAGATTCCCGCAATTTCTCGCGCTCCATAAATGCCCTCTTATTTATGCGTGCTTTCACTAAATTAAAAGATTTTCTTATCATTTTCACGTAGTCCTGGCCATCATATGCTTCTGAAAAAATATAATTATTGAAACGGTTAAAAAGCTCGTAAAAGTATATGTATATTTACTTGCAAATAATTTATTTATATTTGTAAACTGTTTAATTAAAAACTGTTTAATCCGAATGTATACATTTGTATACGATCAGGCAATCTTAGGGAAATAAGATTAATATGTATCTCAAATTCTAATATCTAAAAACTTACCTTTCAATGATTATTCGATTTAATTTTAATTTTTATTATTAATTTACTATTTTTTTTTATACTGATAACTATTTCCACTGTAACTTAACACATAAAACACAACTTCACTTCTAAAATTTTAACAATGAATGAACCAAAAAGACGTGAAAACCAAATAAGCAAATAAAATAACAACAACAAAAAATTTTAATTTACCGTTGTTTTTATATTTTTATGCGAGCATATAGTAACACGTGCCATCATGTTTTTTGCTCATTTTAACAGTTTATACGGTGAAAAAATAAAACGGATTTTGGATTAAATTGGGAGTAGCGTAGAAACGGTAAAATTGGGATTAAAAAAGTACATGCAAACGTTGATATTTTTATACACTTATAGTATACATATTATTCTTCTTCCACATAAAAAAAAGAAGAAGAACGTGACAGCTTCACTTTCACCATAAAAATTAGAATCCGCCATATTGCATTTTACCTCACACATACATATAAAAAAATTGGGATTAAACCGAATTAAATTGGGCTTAAGCCAAAATCCGAATTATCGAGTTTATACGACAAAAAATTGGGAGTAAACCAAAATCCGTATTAAATTCGGAGCAGGCATAAACACGTAGATTGTTACATTGTCATTATAGGAAGCCAGAAAAGGAATCAATTGATTCTCTCTGCATTACTAAGAATCAGAAATGGAATCAATTGATTCTCTTTGCATTACTAAGAATCAGAAATGGAATCAATTGATTACTTTGGAATAAGTTCAGAATTAATTCTTTTAGAATCTGTTCTTTTTTGGACAACTGGGATCATCCATCCCCACCAAAATTTAAAGATAGTATCGAGAAAAGTTTTTAGAAATTATTAGTTAGGCGACTTTCATGATCGCTACTGTATATTATAATGCACGTACATTATAAGGTTAACACTTTGCAAGCATTAGCGATTTTCTAATTTTCTAATATAACTGTGATCATCTCCCGGCTGCAAGGTTTTAATAAAATTTTATAGGTACACCTAATTGATCAAAATTTGTAGAGTCCAACATATTATGTATCTAACTACCTCAAATTGTGTAACATTTTCAAATATAAATATGGGTAAATAAAATGTATTTAAATGTGTATTGGAATGTTGTTAATTAGGTACTTGAATTGAAAACAAAATATATATCTTAATTCCCTTTTTCATTTGAAAAAAAAAAATATGTAGGTATATAGTTACATAAAATTTACACTGTAATAAAAGCACATGTCCAATAATCTAATAAATTTCAGACTTATTTTTTCAGTTTTTTCAAAAGGTCTTTAAAGCCGCATCCAGACTTAGCGAACGAATGCAAACAAACATTCGTTTGCGTGTGCTTACTATTTGGACGGCATTTCAAATCCTAGCAAACGAAGGCAAACGATTGGGAGGAAACGAACAATGTTTACAAAGTGTGTACGGCATAGCAAATGCAAACGAAGGCATTCGCTGCTGTTTGGTACCATTCGCAGCTAGCTGCAAATCATAGCGTATGTGGTCATGTTTGTTTGCATTCGTTCGCTGATGTTTTTGATAATCTGGACGTGGTTTCAAACAGTAACGAACGAATGTTTCTTCGTTTGCTAGCGTTCGATAGGTAGTGCGAAGGCTAGCACATGTGCTTACTTTAGTGATTGAAGTCTGAAGAGTTTAAAAATTTCCATATTATGGGAGTTTCATTTTAAAATATCAAAAGTAAGCTAATCATGGTTATATGAGTTTATTTTGATTTTAAATTAAAATTCACTTGAAATTTTAGAAAAATATATGTATGTCAATATAAAACTGTAAAAAAATGAGTGCCTTTATAGGAATTTCCTCCACTGTATATACATTATACATATGTATATGTTCAAAAACATGCAATAAATCTGTAATTATTTGAAATTCTGCATTTTATAAAAAAAAGTGGGTATGAATAAAACCCTGCGAATAAAAGTTGAAGAAGTAAAAATCTAGTAAAAGTACTAGTTATAATTAATTTCTGATCATACAGTAATGCTATGAAAAGAAAAAAAATGTATCTAATTATTTTTTTTAACATTAATTTCAATTACAAATTAGTTTTTTGATAAAATAAATAATATTACATATAATAAATAATACATAATATATATGTATATTAAAATAATAAAACTTGCACTAGCAATTATTATTTCTTCATACACCATGTCATAAAAAATGACAACCACTGAATACTAGCAAACGCAAACAAATCGTACCAAACAGCAGCAAATGCCTTTGTTTGCGTTTGCTATGCCGTACACACTTTGCAAACATCGTTCGTTTGCTAGCATTTGTTCGCTAGCGTTTGAAGCCCGTCCAAATATCATTGCAAACAGCAACAAACGAAAGCAAACGACTGTAGCCACGCCCACCACATGTGCTAGGATTTGCAACTAACTGCGAACGGTACCGAACAGCAGCGAATGCCTTCGTTTGCGTTTGCTATGCCGTCCACACTTTGCAAACATCGTTCGTTTGCTAGCATTCGTTCGCTAAGTCTGAACCCACCTTAATATCTCGAAAATTCTATTCTCAATGGTTACCGAGATATTCAAGGTCAAAGACAATTTTTTTGGAAGAGTAACCACTAACCAGTTCCACTTTTCGCAACATATTTTAGCGTTCGCTCAATGCCTTTTACAAATTGTTTTCGATGTGTCACCCTCCATTTTAGATACAAATAAGAGCCGGAAGAAAAGTTAAGAAAATTTATTAATAAAATATTTGAAAGGCGCAATCAGACAAAGAGCTCCAAAATGTGTTCAAAAGCATTGAAAACTACAATTAGCTTCTTCCAGGACTACAAAAAATCCCTTCCAGAATTTCAAAAAAGTCCTTTCCTGGACTACAATAAGCTCTTTTCAGGACTACAATAACTTCGTATCAGGACTACAATAGATCCTTTTCAGGACTAAAATAACTCCTAACCAGGAGTATAAGTAACTAGTATAAGTCCGTTTCAGGAATACCAAGTAATCAACACAGAGAGTCAAATAAAACATACCAAAAGGCAATTGAATAATTCTTTAGAATACAATATAACAACAATGTACAATTTAGAATAGGTACATACATATAACATATTGTACATACATATGTGCACAAAAAAACAGAAAAGACAATTTGGATGCGAAAAATAAAAAAACAAAACAAAAAAAATAATGAAATGTTCAATAAAAATAAAAAATCAGTAGAAATACAATAAATTTATATGATTTTTTGTACATTGAAATAGGACAATAATAAAAGCATATGTAAATTTACATAATATGTTTGTATAATAAATATATATTCCATATAAACATACATATGTATATATAATAATAAAAAAACATAGTACCTATATTTATAATTTGAATAATAATAAAAGGATTTTGTTTTTTAAAACAAAAATGTACCCATACAAAAGAGAAATTCAAATAAATTAAAGCAAATGAAATTTTTTAACAGAAATCTAGCAAACCATGATCGAAGTAATCATAAAACAATGTAGATAAGCATTATTATTAATATTAACCAACTAGCTATGCATATGTAGGTACATGATGATCATTCATTTCATTTTCTCATCATATTCATAACACAACGTCACAACACAAAATAATAAACTCAAAAAATATCAATGACGTCAAAGTTGTGAGAGAACTTTATTGAAACTTTGCTATATAGCTTTCATGAAAAAGCGTTTGTCGGTTACCTGAAGTCAGTTAGCAAAGAATTTTGGTTACAATGTTTTATATACGGGCTGGTCATATATAATATTATTTTATATATGCTGTAAGTCAATTTTGTTTATACATATACGAGTATATGTATGTATGTATGTACATAATTTTGATTTCAAGCCAAAATATTTTTGTCGTAATTTCATGAAAATTTTCATATTTATTTTATGTAAACGAAAAAAAAAACGTTGAATTCGAAAATAAAACAAAGAATGACAAGTAAACATTGAAAAAATCATTAAGAGGTATATATTGTCGGTACTTATGTGTGATAAAAATAAAACTGAGTACCATGAGAACTGAATAATTTAGTCTTTAGTGTAGTGGAGACTGCACAACTTAAAACGCAGTCTATTATTATACTGGGTGCCCGGTTTAAGATGTTAAAAAATTTAACCACCAATAGTTCTTGCAGAGTCAAACAAAAAATCGTTTGAAGGGGGGGGGGGGGGGGGGGGTAGTTAATGAATAGTTCTTAACGACGATGACTTCATTTCACAGGCTGTAGATTCTGAACCGAGGCAGGTAGAGTCATATAGGGAGACATCTTCGATCGGCTAGCAAGCAAGCAAGTAAGACTTGCTAGCTGAAATGATAGAATTGGTATCCTCGATTGTTTTTGCTCTCGCAAGTAAGCAAATTAACCGTCAAAACTTGCGATCGCAAAGTTGGTGTCGCAAACTCAGTTAACAGAGCACATAACCTCAAATTTCTTATAAATATAAGTAGAAAGTCAAACCCAAATACTTATGTTATCAATATAACTAATATAACTTGAATATTTTTTTCTTGTAATGGATAGAATTGGTTAGTAAGACCATTGTATATGAATTTATAAATTTATACACAATTATGAGACTGTAGAAATTAATAAAATTGAAAAAAAAAATAGTTCATGATAAACAAAATAATTTCGGTTATGATTTAAAATTTCAAAATTTCAAAATTTGAATAAAAAAAACGAATTTTTAACGTAATATAATAGAAAGTTATAGGTTATGTATGTAAAAACTTATTCAGCAAAATTGCTTACAAAATAAAAATGGTTGACTTGCGATTACAATCGAGGATATGATTTTTTGTAATCGCAAATCCGCCATATTTGCTAGTCGCAATTTGCTTAATTGCTAGCTGATCGAAGATGTCCTCCATAGTAAAGAAATAGTTTGTAAAGGAAGAATTTTGTTTTTCATTTATTGTAAAGTGTATGTTAATAAGGGTTTATTTTTGGGAAATCACTGGTTTTTTCAAAAATTTCAAGTTTTTTAACATTTATCGCTAATTACTTCTTTTTTAAGATGTCTGAAGAGATGGTGCTTATGTTAATTGAAATATGTATGTATCACTGCTCTACAAAAAAAGTCAACCGAGATACAGAGTGTTTAACAAAAAAAAGTCGCAAAAATCTTTGACCCTTCATATCCCGGAAAACGTTGTGTTTATCCCAACGCCACCCATACGCTTTTTGAATGTCTCAGCGAGATCTATTTGTAGTTAAATTTCTTAACACCTTAAACCGGACACCCTGTATAAGTTTATCATGCAAGGTTTTTTTTCGAAAAAAAAGGCCTTGAGCTTTGGCCTTGGAAACTTTGGAAATCATTGAGGATGCAACACCGCACTTCCATACAATTGTTTTTTATTTCTCTTCGAAAATTGGCACACGAGGCATGAAACATCCTCTACATTCATTTTTTTCTTAATACCTGTAAGTATACTTTTATATAATTCGCGACCAAATCCATCAATTTACTAACCTCTACTGCTTTGGTAATATTAGCCCTTGTTTTACTGTCCATTTAAACATTTTTTTTAAAAGTAATTTAATAATAAAATAACAACAACAAATGCCACAATTTTGTCTACTCTAATTTATTTTATAAAGAAGAATCAAATAAAAAATATGTATAGTATTTTTCTTTTTGGAAGTCAGTATTGTTCTTATGGAGGCAGTACCCGATAAGTTTTTTGCCTTGGTAATATTTAATTTAAAAGATTTCCCTCGATTGAAATTGAGATCTGATCACCCCACAGACGAGACAGATTTATTCTAACAATTTGTGAAAGAATATAGAAAAGTATGCCTATCTTGCCTGTACTGACACCCAAAAAGAAAAATAGTATAGTACCATGTGTTGAAATTTAGGATTTAGATTTTTTTCAGATATACGATTAAGATACGTATACGCGTTTAAATTTTTATATTAAACGTGTGAACAAATTCTTCATTACCTTTTGATAGACAATGCAGTTATTTATTCCACATAAATACACCTATGTATATGTTTGTTGTAAATATGTGTGTGTAGGTATATTATATGGATTCTTGTACATGCGCTCTTAGAAATTATACCGCATTCTGAGTAAATTCACGTGTAAATTGTGTATATGGGTACACATTCAAAACGTGTGGTTTTTCAATAACATAATTTTTAGTGCTGCTAACGTTTATATGTGTTAATGTGTACTTACGGAAAAAAAGCTTTTTATTTGAGTAAATTCAATAACGTTTGAATTTTTTGTAACAATGCGGCATTACTGATTTATTGCGAAAATTCACATATGTATGTATGTTGTCGATACGATAACATTACATGACAGATAACAGATGCTCATGCAAGTTCATTTTTTAATTGTTTTTGTTCAGAAAGTTGTAAAATGCAAAAACTAATAGGTATAAATATTCTAGTAAATACTGTTGAATTACATAAGTATTCTAATTTCAAAGGTAAAAAATCAAGTTGAAAGTTTTTGTTTTACAATCTGTAAATGTCAGAACAAAGCATGTATCGCAAAAATTTGTGATGAAGCCAAAATTAGACATATTTTTTGGAATTTATCAACGTACAACTAAATACTTATATTAGTTGATCGTTGGAATTTATGACAACCGTGAGCATCGCATCACTAAAGCAGCGATGAATTTTTGAATTAACCCTTTATTCTGATAAATTGATTTTGTACTCAGAGTATCTTTTTATAATATACAATATAGTATATACATAGGTAGATAATATATGTATATACATATATTTTGGCTTTCAATAGCTTTCAATAGTACTTTATGTTGTCTATATATGTATGTACCTTGCTATCAACTATAAAGTATACTAAAAATTAGTTAATTTAATGGACGCTTGAAAAAAATTATAAATGGTTTACCTATGTACATGTACATATACATACATACATACTCGTGTATATATACATATAAAACTGTCGCAACAAATAAATGTAATCATTATTATTTTAAAGATTGTCCCAAAAAATAGTTGATTTCATATATGTATTTTTATAAGGAAATATCATTTCTACCAGAATTGGATTAGAGAAAAATTATCCCCTTTTTATGTGTGCATATACATATATAAAAGTATATATTACACAAATACAGGGTTTTCCAACAAAAGCTACCGGATGGAACAGAGGATGCATTGGGTTTTTTTTGAATTTTTCTGGAATATTCTCTGTTCAAATGCGACAAATTTGCTTGTTAAAGTTTTTTGAAATTCGACGCGTCATTAGTGAGATTGATTGAGCAGCAAATAGTAAAAATGTTTCTTGAAACCTAGAGGAAATGGTGGAGGCTTGTAAAAAAAAAAGTCAATGGAGACATTTGGCCGATATTGTACTATAGTATTTTTCTTTTTGGAAGTCAGTATTGTGCTTATGGAGGCAGTACCCGATGAGTTTTTTGCCTTGGTAATATTTAATTTAAAAGATCTCTCTCGATTGAAATTGAGATCTGATCACCCCACACACGAGACAGATTTATTCAAACAATTTGTGAAAGAATATAGAAAAGTATGCCTATCTTGCCTGTACTGACATCCAAAAAGAAAAATAGTATAGGTACTTATAAAATTGTAATCAATCAAATTATATGGTACATATTATGTATGATATATGTATGTTAAAATAAAGGTACCTATTCTATTCAAATTTTTTCCAAATTTACGTTGTTTTATTCACACAAAAAAAAAACATCCGGTAGCTTTTATTGGAAGACCCTGTATATATTAGTACTTATTTGCGTATAAATTCTATATACATATAACAAAAGTTATGCAGTATTTTTTTAAATTTCACCCAGTTCTCCGTCACACAGTTGCAGATATATGTATTTTCAAGGTGGTGTAGAATGGGATTCTAATTACTGGTGTTTTGCATTGTACCGTTCTATTGTTAATTTTTTTTTCGTATGATACTTTGCTTTTATGGTATATTGATAAAGTACATATTAAAATTATATAAAGTCTCATGTGAAAAAAAAAATTTAATATAATAAAAAGATATTTCAAATGAAAAAAGTAAACAGTTTATTTTATAAACTATAATAATTTCTTACTGATAAACTATAACATAAATTACGCTTATGTTTTCATAATCGTTATTACATACATATATGATTATCATCTAAATCTAAAAAAATTTAATATGTTCGTATTATAGATATTTTAAGTGATAATAAGAAAGTAGATGATTTTATTGTGCTATATGAAATGAGATCAGTATAAATAATTATTTATTATTATTCAAGTTATTGAAACAAGGAACATTTTATTTGATCAATTTATACGAGTTTAGGTATATTATATTGTTTATGTTTTATAGACATAAATGTACGTTACATACATATATTACCTATATGTTGTACATCTATAGAAAAATTGATATGTCAGTGAGTTTTTAGTCATGATATTTGACGGATTATATATTTTTTATATGTGAAGTAAATGTTAAAAAAAAAATTGTGTGTGTGCTAACGAGAAATTTAAGGAAAAAAAGGAATACATATTATGATTATTATCATTGAAAGAAAATTTTTATTGAAAAAAGTGTTATGAATTTTAAATAATTAAAAAGTATGTTTTAATCGTTAACCAATAAATTTGTTATTTTATGTTTCAATTGATTTTTTACTTAAAAATATAAATTTGTTGTTATAATTTGTTTTTTTTTTTTGTTTTTTTGTTTTTTTTTTCCAGAAATATGTAAATTATTGTATCTATAATATTAATATATATATACATATGTATATATATGTATATTTTTTTTTTTGAATACATTAACACATACATTTTTAATTACATATATTAAAAAAAAAAGTACAAGAAAAAATTTAAATATATAATAGGTATACGTGCTCTATCCACTTCATTTTTTGTTGTTCGTTTTATATGTAAATAAATGAATTTATTGAAATACCAACGAAGATGATGAGTTTTAACAAATATTTTTTGGTATTTTATCTATGTGTTGCTTATGTAGGTATGTGCTGGGCTATTTAATTTAATTTAAAAAAAAAATAAAATGTAAAATTTAATAATATATACATACATATTTTAAATATTGCATAAAAAATAAAGCGACAATCAATTAAATGAGCACACTTTATTATTTTATAATCAATTTCATTAATCACATTAATGTACTTTCCTTATTTATATTTGAAGTAATGTTTAAGGAAACGTATAATTTTTAAACATTTGCCTAAACATATGTACATACATACATTTATTTTCCTTTTTTTTTGTCTCTTTCTTTTGCTTGAAAAAACACTAGGGAACAAATTCTGAACTTTTGTCGACAACACGAAAAACATACATAAACATAATATAGGTACATATATGTATATTTGTATGTAATATCGAATACAACAAAAACTCATAGGCAGAAATGTTGCAGCAGGTCTATAAATTTTTGTGATCCTCTTACAAAACATAATAGGTAGTGCAAATTTTAAACTGTAGCTCTCTTTGGAAAAAGCCTATTTCCTCAAAAAATTACTCGTATTTATTTAATAATAAAACTATGTATTAAGAAAAGGATTAGCTGGACTAAAAGATACTTATAATACCTATAAGATACCTGAAATTTGAAGAAATTTGATGACAACGCAGAGGATATCGACATATGAAATTTCAATGTTTTTGAAATTGTTTAATAATTTATTTTATTTTTTTTATAGGCGTTGTTGGACTATACATATATAGTTGGGTGTGTAAATAACACTTAAGATATTTTTAGTCGACCGCCTAAAAAATATGTTACACTTATCTATTTACTTATACTTACTTTCAGTATTTCTAAAACAAATTAAATAAAAATCAGATCTGTTTCGAATTAAAAACTTTCATGTTGACGTACATACAGTACATATGTGAAAAGTTAATAGTGACCAAGGAACATTAGAAATGTGTAATCTTTATCGTTGTTGTCTGACATGTGCTCCCTAGTGTAATTTACATACATATATGTTAAGTTTTTAATTGCATCAATAACATAAATTAGATAATAGGTACATATACATACATATGTTGTAGAAATTATTATATTATAAATACATACACATATAGTTTATATTCTTTATTTATCAATTTCAATTAATTTTATTTAAAATTATGTACATAAGTATACATTGTACATAAGTAATTGACGCAGTTAGCAGTAGAATGTTTATTTTACATGAATCGTTCATTGTAGGTACAGGTTTATAGCTTTTCCACTTTTAATACGGATTTTGATTTACTCCCAGTTTTATGTGGTGGTATAAACCTGCTAATTCGGATTTTGGCTTAAGCCCAATTTATTTGGGTTTAATCCCAATTTTTGTATATCGACCATTCCATGCATTTCGGACGGGACATTGAAAAACATTTTTTTGAATCTTTTTACTTTTTTACGTTTATATAGTTCAAATGTATTCCAGTTAAATGTAAATAATAATGATCCACCCAAAAACCAACCAAACCGAAAAGGAAGATGTTTTCTAAGAATTCTTGCTTTGGTTTTATAAGACGATAAGTATTACAGTCATAAATTCAAAATTATTTTTCTTTAAAGTATATTACTTCGCATTTTGTGGTAAATTTATAGGTGGTAGTCTTAGCAAACTACGACAAAAATTTGTTAGTTCTCTAACTCGTCCAAGCTAAGACATAACAAATAATGTTTTGCCAGGTGCTATGGCGGACGGGACAATTGAAAAGTTCCAAATTCATTTAATAAAAAAGAAGAAAATGATAAAACTAAACACTAAAATTATTTTTTAAATAGTTTATTTTTATTTATTTTTGATAATGCACGTTGTATAGCATAAATAATACTGTACTACTTATTTGTCATAAAATGCATTTGGTAACTAATTATTTCAGCTCAAAAACATCAGCCCAAAACCTCCTTAAAATCGGTGTTATGTTTATGTACCTGATTTTTTTAAAAACAAGCTTTAGTAACAAAATAAACTTACAGTAGTGAAATATACAACACAGGTATCTGGTGAACCTATTTACCCTATTTATTCTAAAAAAAATTGTTAGGTTTGATGTGACTTCCCGCGTGAAATGGGCGATATGTATGTGTAACGTAAAATACAATTTTACAGATTCTGATTTTTATGGTACGAATTGTAGAGTGAAAAAGAAAGAAGAAAAGGATGTACGTGTATCAAGGTTTGCATGTATTATTTTAATTCCAATTCCCAATTTTAACGTTTATACGTTACTCCCAATTTAATCCCAAATTCGGTTTTAATTCGAATATTATTTTTTACGCTATAAACCTGTACATTGAATGCTAAAGGACCACATATCCTACTTCAACAAATTTTCAAAAGACTATAATGTATACATACATATGTATGTATGTGTTCTAGATTACTATGTATGTATTATATATATTAAGGATGCGCTTTTTCGCATGTGATTCGTTTTTTATGTGACTCATTTCACGTTTTAGTTTGTAAGCTTACTTCATTTTCTTCGCAGTTTTTCAATTACCATTTTCCATTCATTTGTAAATTACGAATTTTTTTAAAAATAGCGGATGTAAACTGCTTCAGCACATGTGTGCGCATATATAGACTTATGTATGCAGTCTGTAAAACAAAAACGTCGTGCCGACTTTTCGATGTAATTTTTATATTGAAAATCATGTTATGTTATTTTAAAGTACATCGAAAAATTTATTCCGCATTTACCTAATAATTGGTCCAGTCACCACCGTTGTCAATTATTGCTTTACAGTATTTAGGCATACTAGCAACCAACTACGAATTTTCAAAGACAGCTCCTTTGTGTTTCGTATATGTAATCCCTTTAGTCGCATTTTCAAAAACGCTCAAACATTTTCAATTGGATTGGCATCGGGAGATTGTGAGGGCCACTTTATAGTGTTATTGCCGTTTTCTTCCTTTCACTTTCTACAAAGAGCACTACGATGTTTTGGATCATTGTCCTCTTGAAGTATACAATATACATCTGTTATTTTTTCTCTGAAACCACCGTCTTGTAGACCTCAAAAGACCTCTCTGGTATATTGTTAACATTTGCTTAGCATCCAATATACCACTAAATATACACAAACCACACGAATTGAAACATCTGCACATGTGGACCTTTACTGGATACTTAACGACTCGTTGAATCATTGACTTTCCATGAATACACCAAGCTTTCTTTTTAGGAATATACGCTCAAAAAGATAAATTCATCATTGAACACCACATCGCTGCAATCACAGTCTTTATTTTCATGTGCCCACTCAAGTCGTACATCTGTAAGCAGAGGTTTTAGTTTCGTGCTACGCCAGAAAATTATATTTTCAATTAACCGACTTCTGAGTGTCATAATGCTAACATACTAAATTCGCGTCGTAAAATGCGTCGTAGTACACACTGTAACTCAAACATCTTTAATTACCTTTCCTCTACCTTGCTCTTTTTTTCGAAGTGATCGACACGATGCTCTTGTTTCACAGACATAATATGAAGCATTGAAGCGGGCTAATTTATTAAAATTCCTTAAATTAACTTTTTTAAATAATAATCGAAAATGGCTACTATAGAGTCAAAATTAAAACTATTGAAAATATAATTACATAATTTTTATGCGACATAATTATGTGTATTTTTTAAAAAATTTGAAAATGCGTATAATACTAATTATTAACAATAATAATTATAAAAAATTTGACAATTATAAAATTATAAAATGACAGCTGAAAAAAACGGTCATTTATGTGAATGAACTATGAAATTTCATAACTGAAAAATTAAAACAAACTAAAAAGTGAAATGAATCCCCTAAATAATTCTCAATTGTTGAAAATGTGGCTTCTTCACATATGATTTGCCAATTTCTTAAAACTATTTTTTTATTAATTTACTTGCAATTATTTGTACATATGTACAGGTTTTTGTAAATACGTAGGTATGTTGCGCATTTTTTTTTTTTATATCTAATATGCCTAGTTAATTTGACCAAGTGAATGTTGCATTGAAAAATATTTTTTTTATAAATTTTTACAATTATATTATTTACCTTATAACAAATCAACGAAGGCTGCGTTTCAGAATTTAACATTGTTGTGCACCACACCACACCATACGATGAATTTGCCTTGGTTGCAGGTTGGTTGTTTACTAGTGTTTTGGTTAATAAAAAGACATTTGTTAATACAAAACAAAATAACAATATAAACAAAAAACAAAGCAGCAGCTACCAAATAAAACTCATGGTTATTATAAGTTGAGTTCACTATCGCAACCAGTGGTGACAAATATATGATATTTTCGATAAGTTTACGGTTAAGTGGTGAATTTTGAAACATCGAAATGAGGTTTTGGGAAAAGTTATGCAATCTATTGAATATTGAAACGCTGCCAAAGTTATTCATAATTCTTAAACAACTTTATAAGTATATTTTACCTGACTACGGTGAAAACACGTGTGTGTATGTATACAAGGTGTTTGGGACCAATCGAAAACAATTGGAACCATAAGTAAGTCTCGCCGAGACGAGCAAAACATCGTAGAAGTTGAGAAGAACAATTAAGTCTTGAATTTTTTTTTTTAATACTGTCACTTCTACATGATGTACTTTACGGTCACTTTAAGTGTAAAACGAATACAGAGAACTTTCTGGCCTTTCCAACGAATGCCAAATTCTCTCTCGATCGTTACCTACTTAGAATTTATAACACTTCAAAGTCAAAATGTTGATCTTCACTTTTGAGAAAAAATGCAAAGTTTTCCAAAAAATCAATTATCAATATAATAGGGGTAGAGGGAAAACTAGAGACTCGTTGGAAGAATAGGAAGTTTCTCGTATTTTCTTTGATCATGGAGTGACTGTGAAGTTTACCTTGCAGAAGTTACAGGGTGATGTACAAAAAAATAAGCTTAAAATTTCGGCACCCTCAAACAATCAAACGGTTGAGATTGACACCCCCCCCCTTCTTACACTTATATGGTTTTTGGATTGTTTTAGCGAGAGATATGTGTTTATGGTTTATATTATTTTCGTTTATCCCCAAGCATCTTGTATATGTTTACAAATTATAAGACCTGAAACAATATTTTATAACGTTTCACAAAAAAAAAAGTAAAAACGCTCAAGAATGAAATCAGTACTTATTAGTTTAGGTTTTAGCCATAGTCGGGTTTAAGTTTTTTTTTGCATTTTCTCTGTCTATGCTTCTTTTAATTGAATGTTTATAATTCGAAAATTCATCATCTCATGTTGCAACTTAAAAGTTTGTGTTATTTACTCAATATTTAAATATTGGATACTTTTATTTTAAAGGTGGATTGGAAGAAGATTGTATTGATTTTCAAGGCAATTCCGTGAATCATGGAATGTTATATGTACCGGGACCAGGAGTATGTAGCTTATGTGTTTGCTATCACTCAGAACCATTGTGGTGCAAAGCTATCTATTGTGATCCTCCATACGTAAGTAAAAGTTTAAATTTCTAAATCTCATTTTTTCTTTGTTATAGACTTATCGAAAAATTATCATATGTATTTTTGTATTGGTTGCACTTTATTTATTCAGTTACATAAAAACAAGTTTTAATCTTCTCCACTTAACTATGACTCGATTTCAGTGAAATTTTAAATATATGTAAGTAAATTGTTCTTACATTGAAGGTTACTATTAATTAGTAGAACACATTTTGAAAAATAGCCCTAGATAAGTACATTACGTACTTTAATTATGAACTTGTGTATTCCGAATCTAAAATTATCTTGGATAGTTTTCAATGGAATGAAATATTTTTTAAATTTTGCATTCACATGAATCATAAGATTTTGATTTTAAAAAACTAATCCCAATGTTTTCCTAAATATGTATAGAACATTCGTAAAACAAGTTCAAGATTCGTAACTATTTGTAAAATTTTTTAACAAATTTGTATATAGACGCCGGAGCATATGGCTCTATATGAATTATAGTTACATAGGTTATGTACTTACTTAACTATGATGAGCCAAAGCTCCATTGCTAAACAAAAGACACATTGAAAATCAGTGGAACTTCGTGAAAGACAAAGTGGATAGAATTCAAGTGAATCAAATCTCATTCACACCATTTTCAAGAATAGCCTTGATTCTTTTTCTCTTCCTACCTCTTTTTTCTTGTGTTTTTCTACTTTAATTTGTATAAAATCATTTTTACAAAGCATCCAAGGATTTTTTGAGTTTTTTTTTAAGTTTTATTTTAAATTGTCATTTTTCGTTAGAACAATGGGGACTTTTTTCTAATTTAAAGCACTCTAAACCAAAAATATTTTATAAAATGATTTTTATGACTCTAAAATAAACCACACACTCTTCTTAGAGCTTTAAATTAAAAATTGAGTATGAATTTCGAGAAAAAAAATTATTTTTAAATGAAATTTCAAAAACTGCTATTATTTCGAACATCTATTCATTAGTTGCTTTCGATTTGCCACTTTCAAGTACTTGCGGGTAGATAAGGTGGAAGTCTGTGCTAAATCATCTACACGTAGCTACTCATGTAAAATTTTTCAAGTAGATACAAGTAGTTACGCACAATTTTTACAACAGAGGGCTTTATAGTTTAAAACTAAGAGCACTAGATGTGTTTTTTTTTTGTATGTATATTATGACAAAATAAAAATTATTTTTAGGTTTTGACACCTATCAACATTTTTGTGTCGTTCGATTTACCCATTTATCCAAGACACATTTTAGTACTCGCAAGTACTTGGAAATGGCAAATCGAAAGCAGCTATTATCTCACTTTTTATATTCATTAACTTAAATTAAAATGAGAGACATATATGCAATATTTCAATAAGGAAGAAACCTTTAAAATCATGTGAATTTTAATACATTTCGTATTTAAATGACATACATATATTATGACAATATCATGAGGTTGATATTGTTCACTAAAAGTACCTTTACACTACTTGATTTGTCATATCACTTTATTTATGTATATTATTTTACATAATATGTATTGTCATACGACTTCTCATAATGCTGACAATCCATTGAAATAAAAAAAATTCAAATATTACAAAGTCAAATCATATGTCATACGAAAATAGAAAAAATCTATTTTCATGATATGTCGAGTGTAAAGTCGTAAGACAAAGTTTCTCAACAAAATCAGACAGTGTAAACGCTGGCGCTGTCAAACTTTTACCAGTGACATATACTATGTAAAGTGATATGAGAAATCAAGTAGTGTAAAGCTACTTTAAGCATTGCTATTTTTTCGAATGTACATACATACTTATGTATATGTATGCAATTATTACGGGATGTTATTTTAGGAAGCCAACTATATTTCTCGTTTAGTTCATTAGTTCAAGTTCCTCAGATTCTTCTTATCTCCCAATAAATTGCGTTTAAAAGTATTTTTGAAACTACTGATGTATGAAGGAAGTGTAGAATTTTTTAATTCATAGAATCAGTGCCATATGATTAATTGAACATATATAAAACAATTTCAACAAATTTTTATTTATTTTTAGTTTTGTAAAAACTTCAGAGTAGGAGAACGTTGTTGTGAGTTTGAATGTCTCGATCCACCTGGAGAAGATACTTTATACCAGGTAATTTATAAAAGAAAATTATGCCAATGTACATTGTATAATATTATATTATTAATATTAATTTTATCACTTAGGCAAGAATGAAGAAAAGAGCTGAAATTTTAGCTGGAAATAGTACGAGTACCTCTCTACTTTTTTCTACATCATCTTACACGTCAACAATATTTTCTTTAACATTTTTTGGAATTAAAACTTTATTCACACAGCCTAATTTTCAGCTATAATGCTTGTTAAAAAAGCTTTTTTAAAAATTAAATACTGGGAATATTAAATTTCGCAATTTTAAAAATAAAGACCAAAAAACAATTATATAATTGTTAATTTTTAAATATATAAGTATGTTTAAATTTAATATGAGCTATAGATATTGACTTTTTCAAATTCTTGTACAAAGCATCTGGCAATAAAATTTGAATTTTTTTAATCTAGAAAAAATATATTTAATGTTATGAAATTAAAACTTGTTTTTGAATAAACATAAGGATAGGCTTTATGCTAAGTTTTCAATACAGATTGAAACGTATATTTTGCTGCATTTCTTTCTTCTATTCGTCAATGTATATATCGCTTTCGCATTCATACCTCGGAGTGAAATTGCCGAGTCAGCGTCAGATTAGGCTTTGATTGAGGATTGAGGTTTCTTTGGCCTCATTGCAGAATCTGCACTTGTCTTCCTCTTTAAGCTCTGTCTTGCTCAGGTGGTAGTTGAGCGGACAGTGCCCAGTGATAAGTCCCGTGATTATCCTTAACTCGTTCCTATTGAGGTTAATCAGTTTCCTAGCAATATTAGCTGAAGGTTTATTAAACTTTTTTGCTTGCTTGTTACCGGGAGTCTTTTCCCAGTAAAAAGTTCACCTTTCCATCTCCCATTCCCTTGTAGAACCCTTGGTGTATCTTTTATGCAGTCCACAGAAAGGTTCTGGACCAAAAATCTTGGAGCTGGCGCCTTTTTTCGCTAAGGAGTCCGCCAGATCGTTGCCCTTGATTCCCTCGTGTCCCGGAACCCACATAAGATAAACTTTGTTTATTCTGGCGAGTGTTATCACAGTCTTAAGGCATTCCAATACTAGCCTCAACGCTGCCTGACTGTCTGAAATTAAGTAGACTGTAGCTTTATTGAAGCCATTATTTAGGCATTCGGTAGCACACATGTCTAGTGCATAGATTTCAGCTTGAAAGACCGATGGATACTTGCCAAGGGATTTGAAGAGAGTAGTGGGAATATAGCGACTCTAACTCAGGGAGGGTTTTGTGCACAGCTTTTTAGGATGACGTCATGAGCTTTGAGCTTTTTAGTTGTGACGTGCTGTGTGCTTCTGGAGCTTTTGTGATTTTTGGTTATTGTATGTGGTGAGCTCCGGCAGCGTTTGTGCTTTTTGGTTTTGGTATATGGTGTGCTTCGGGAGCTTTTGTGCTTTTTTGGTTGGGACGTGTGGTGTGCTTCGGTAGCTTTTATACTTCTTGGTTGTGGCGTGTGGTGTGCTTCGGGAGCTTTTGTGCTTTTTGGTTGTGGTGTGTGGTAGTTTAATATTGTTTATGATGTCATTGTTTTTAATTAACTTTTTATGATTATTCATATGTGATAACAGGGTTAAACAAGGGGAAATATCACTTAATCAACTATAGTCAAGTAGGAAAAGACTACAGTATAGACTTTACCGAATAACCAATGTCTTATGATGTTCAAGATAAAGAACAACAACAACTACCGCAAATAACAGTGAATGATCAGCAACCTGTACAATCAGAATCAGATCAACAATATTCAACAGAACAGAAGATAATGTGAATTATGATGAATATTCACAGCAATTTGATATAAGTTTACCTGGTTTTTATAATAACATAACATGAAGTACATATAAAAGAAATTTTATTTAAAATGAATATCAAGGTTTTTTATTTATTAACTAATAAAATCAGCAAAATAATTATAATATATTGTTCCAAGAAATTCATCTATAAGTCTAATAGCTTCTTTAGCTAAATCACATTCACAAATATTTTCACTGTCTTCAGGATTAGAACATGCAACATAATGGCCGTTAGATTTAAGTTCTTCACTTTTGCTGTTGTTTAAATATTCTCAAATATTTTCAATTTCTGTTTTGTTGAAAACCACTTCTTCATTTGATTCTGTACCAAAAAATGTATCGAAATCATTTAAAAATAATGAAATATTATGTATTATATCCAGATTTCCATTTTCTAAGTACCCAATCAATTTCTCGCAAAATATCAATAATTTTTCAAATCCTTTTATTTGATAACTTGATTTTGTCTATAACTACAAATACATGTATCTGGTCCTGTAGTTGTATAATCTTTAGCCCAACAACAATCAACGTAATGAGCTCCATGAATTGATTTGATTTTTTCCATGTTTTCATATTGTTGTATATATTTTCGATAGAAGACAAGAGTTCTCCTATCTTCGTCTGTTAAAAATTATGTGTAAAACTTGCTTTCGAAATCCATTTTTATACTTTGAATAATGCTGGTTAACTGTTAATTATTTTGAGCATGAATTGACTTTTATTAATGAATAATGATTTTTTATTTGTTGAACATTTTCGATTTTCGTACATCAATATACTCGTGATCGGTTCTGTTGTTATAGTCTTGAAATCTTACGAGTTATACTATATATACCATTGCTTAGAATTCACTCTGTTTTAAATTCATGATATTCATAGCATGATAATATGTTGAGTGTATACGTTTTGTATAGTTGGAGTTGCTACTTTATCAGTTTTCATGTTGAGACATGTTTCTTCTTGTTTAAAAAAATAAAACAATGAGACGGATTATTTTATGACGGATTGTTTTTGAGACGGATTATGCTGCGTTATTGTTTTTATGTTCAGAAGAAAAGAATTTCTAACAAAGTATTTTGCTTTTGAATAAGATGACTAATGTTAGCATTATCGATTATTAAGCTTTTAAAGTACATTCGAGGTGCTGAAACTCTAAAGGTCCCCGGTTCAAATCCGGGTTCTGACAATATGGTAAGTTTTTTTTTCTGTTAATTAAAAACAATAACACAGCATAAACAATATTAAACTTGAACACACATGTCTCAAAATCATAAAAAGTTAATCAAAAACAATGACATCATAAACAATATTAAACTACCACACACCACAACCAAAAAGCACAAAAGCTCCCGAAGCAAACCATACGCCACAACCAAGAAGCATAAAAGTCTCGAAGCACACCACACGTCACAACCAAAAAGCTCAAAGCTCATGACGTCATCCTAAAAAGCTGTGCACAAAACCCTCCCTGGTCTAAAACCGCCATATACACACTACTGAAGAGGCTTCTTTTTGGGCCTGCTACCATATTGATGCTCCCACTTCCAACTCGGTTTTTGAGCCATCTGTATTCCATATTGAGGCTCCTTCATTAAAGGTTATTTTCTACTTTTTAGTCATAGCCATAAATAATTAAGAAATTAATAAATTGATCAATTTTAAAATACTGGGTGTCTCTCCAATTTAAGTCATTGCATTGTAGTTGAGCGTAAAGAAATATGTCGGTACTCCAAGTGTACGAATCATTCCAATCAGATCACTTTTTCCAGTATTCCAGTAAGAAGTTGTTCCTCTTATAAATATTTTTGAATTGAATTGACTCTTAGGTGTTGAAGCTTTAGTGTTAAAGATAGTAGATTTGTGGTAGTATAGTGGTCTTCTGTCCAACGGGAATGTTTAGTTTGGATAAAAGCTTGAATTTTCAGAACATGATAATCCATTTGCAGGGTTTGTATTTTTGATGGTGAAAAAGAAATTCACTAACTGATTGTTTTTATCTTGAATGGAGAAATATTAATAGCAAAGTTTTCATAATATTTCTTAACTGCACATTATTTAGAGACAAAACGTTGGCACATGTTACAAATTATTAAAAGAAATATATATGTACACTACATATAATGCAAAATGAAAATGCTAAAAATAACAACGACGCATATATACGTATACGTATAGACATAATATATGTATATGTATGTAATATGTGTGTTTTTTATTCTATATGTAATCGTGTTTATTGGAACAGTGATTAAATATTTTGAAATGGGAAGTATCAGACTTTCAACCAACGAAACAAAATTTTTTTAAATTCATCATCTAACTATGTATGTATACAATGTACATACTATATACATACATACGTATGTGTGTGTTTCTTTCTTTTCTTAATTATCAACATTTAAAAAAAAACGCTTATCGCTAAGCAAAATTCTATTTCATCGCTTTTTTTTTTTTTGATAAAAATTTTTATTCTATACTACTCGTATAGTATATAACACTTCTAAGCAGAATTCGACTTTTTTAGATTGTTTTATTAGTTAATTGCTTCGTTTGATAATGTCATGTACATACATTAATTTATAAATATTATTACATTAATTAATCTTTTTAATTTTCTCCTGAGAAGGAATACAGAACCTACTATTTTTTAAATTATTTAAAAACAAAAACAATAAATTTTCTTGTTTTAAACAAAAAACATGAGCTGTCAATTTAAAAATAACGAGTAAGTAAATATTTCATATATTTTTTAATAGTTTTAGTAAGTGAAGCTTCATTTTAAATACATTAATAATATACTTTATGAAACTAGAATACTTCTGAATTGAAAACGTGATTAAACAGACATTTCAAACTTCTTAAAAAATGTTCAATCACTATTAAAATACACGTTAAATACTCTTGAACTAGATATATTTCAGCACTTGAAAATTGTGAAAATGGTAATATGGAATAATCAGACAAAAATTGAATGACATTGTTTTTCTCGAATTTGAACAACAAATTTAATTTTTGAATATTGCAGACAAAATGGTATACCTACATAAGTGAAAATTTAATTTGAAGTTATTATCAAAATTCTCACGATCACGAATAACAAACTTAATGAACTATACCTACTTTATCCTGAAAAAAAAAATGTATGTACAATGTACATATACATATGTATATAAACTATATACGTATGTATCTTGAAATCTTGTAGAACTAAAGTATAGCACCAACTACCATACTTTATACCAGAGTCGAAATTTACTGGCTACTTTACTGCTCAAAACTGGTTTAAATTTCCATTTTCTCCAAATAAGTATAGCAGTAAAGTAGTATGTTAGGAGGTAGGTAGAAGGTAGGAAGTAAGAGCTTCAAAGTAGATGGTAAATTTCGATTTGGTCATGAAGCTGTTCTTACTTTTATTTTTAACTTTTGGAGAACGGACTGTAATATTTGTTTGGAACAGATACGTGTTAGATTATTACTCGTGGTGTCGTCGAAAAAAAGTTCAATTTTGTAAAAATACGATAATTTATGGCTTAAATTGTGACGTCATTACTCATTTTTTCGTGAATAAGACCAATTCATGGTTTCGCTGTTAAGCAATAGCTTCTAAGCTACAGAAAATAGAGGTTCAATGTTCTGAGCATTAAGTGACTGTAAAGTTGACCGTGTAGAAGTTATAGGATAATTTATAAAAACACCTAAAACTTCGGAGTACTCTAGCGACTAGTTGAAACTCGCTCTTATCCGATTTCGCTTCTTCAATTTTTGAAAATAATATAGCTAAAAGTATGTGTTTAATTAAAAGTATTAAAACTATACATACTCAAATATAAAGAACTAAAAATGATAATTACAGGTAAATTTTTGTTTTGTTTTTAGGAATGGACAAAACTCTGTTCCATTTGGATCAGAATGTGGTATGATTTATGGAGAGTACCTATTATTAGACAAAATCTTATCAGCACAGAGGATGCTATCTATGGAAAGCAATAGACCGGTTCATGATGAACATTTATTCATAATTACTCATCAAGGTAAATAATATGGTTTTTAATTTAGTAACACTAGAAGTTTAGTATAGCTTTGTTAAAAGCATCAACTAAAAATTTTTAAAATGCTCTCAGACCTGGCTAACTTGAATTTGAAAGAAAATTTGTTCAGACTTGCTATTCATGATATTTTTCGTTTCTGTGTAAAGAAAAGGCTTTATATTACAGATGTACAAAATTCACATAACATCTGCGATTTCAAACTATCAAAGTGTACTTGAAGTGCGCAGACCAAATTTTCAAACTCAAAAACGATCTTTACACGATCTGTTTCAAGTCATTGGAAGATTGATGAAGCCTAACAGATTTTATTAGAAGGTGCACATTAGATTTCTTCGGGTTTGAGAAAAAGCTGATGCATGTGGCGCTCTTTTACACAAAATATGTTTTGAGGTCTCCTTGGTCTCCTTGTAGAATCGTATTCATATCCTATTTAGGTGGCAGTTAAGTGGACAGTGTCCGATGAAAAACCCTGTGATGGTCCGAGGTCGCTAGGGAATCTGCCAGCTCGTTTCCCTTGAATTCTTCATGTGCTGGAACCCACATTAGGTATACCTTATTTATCTTAGCGTGTGTGTTAACAGTTTTTAGACCGTCCGAAACTATCCCAGGCACAATTTTGTGTGAATTGAGAGCTTTAAGTGCGCCTGGCTGTCTGAAATTATGTAGACTGTGACTCTATTGAAGCCTTTCTCTAGGCATTCAGTTGCACACATGCCGATAGCAAAGATTTCAGCTTAAAAATTATTTTGTATTTACATCACGATTCCCAAT
Organism: Bombylius major; assembly: GCA_932526495.1. NCBI lineage: Eukaryota > Metazoa > Arthropoda > Insecta > Diptera > Bombyliidae > Bombylius > Bombylius major. The sequence goes on from OW052043.1 coordinate 23,693,314, forward strand.
TTGGAAACAGAAACTTGAGCGGCTTCTCAAAGTTGTATACGGTTTCTAATTCGACAATACTTTACTGATAGGTAGTTCTTTAATTCTTCAAGAAATTTAGACTTCCTCGGTTTGAATTTTATATTTCTTTGAAAATTTAAAGTCTAATTGTATCTTTTTTGATTTGTATATTAGGAGAAGCCAGGTTGGCTTCTAATTTATCCGATTTATTTACTATTTAGTTCGGTGTACTTCACTTCGGTGTTTATTTCCAACTTCGATTTTTTTCCTTTTTTTCATTCCTATTAAAAATTTAAATTAAAAAATATAGGAGCTTTTTGCTCTCATTCTAATATTGGCCCTTATCGGCGAAGTCGCATCACTTGTAGACAACTGTCACCTCTCTTGTCACATAGTCTAAAATTTCGTATCGCTGTAGTCGTCTGTAGAGAGTAAAAGTACCAGTGACAGGGATATTTAGGAATGACAGGGAAATTTGTATTATGACAGCTGTTTTTAATTTTTTTAAAATTTTTTGTTCGGTAATCAGCGTATACTATTTAAAAAATTTAAAAAACTATAAAACCATAAAACTATATACATACATATAGTATGTATTAAATAAGTTGGAAACAATTTTAAAAACTATAAAAACCATAACACTTGTTGTAGTTATTTTTGGTTTGAAAATTAATTAAATTTATATGTAGGCATAAATTATAATACATATTTAAGTTTTTCAGTTACGCTTTAGATGTTTGCCTTTCCATTCTTACTTTTCAGAACGCTTTACTTTTTAACTTGTCAGTATCACCTCCAGTATTGATGTGACTGTCTGTTGCTTGTATAAGTGACGGCTGTCACATCTACTTCGTTATTCAATACCGATTTCTGTCACACATGTGACATATGTCGCTACATTCAAAAATCCAAATTTACTAATGTGACATCTCACTTTCAGTGACGTGACTTCGCCGATAAGGGCCATTAAAAGTTAGATCAATTTTGTCACGGTAAATTTTAGTAGCTGTGACTATTTTGACTCTTATGCCCAATTTTCCAGCATGTGCCTTTTTTTTTCTTTGATTTTTTATTGTGTTCTGCCTGCTCTGTAAAAACCTTCATTATTCCTCTCATCTCTTTTGTGTTCTTTATTATATTCTATTCTACTGCATTAATTTTCTGTTCATCTATTAGATTTTGATTTCATATTCTTTCAAAATAATCGAATTATGCCCTGTTTATTTGATTACCTCTCAAAAATTGTTAAGATACGTATTTAATATTGTCATCACACTTGTTTAGCTTGAATTCCCATCTTATTTATTTGGAATGTTATCGTAAACTAAATATTTATTAAAACCAAAACAAGCAATTCATTAAAGTTTAAATATTGCCTTGTAATTTGGATTAATTTTTCCATTTTTAGAAAGGGTTTTTCATATATTTATTCTCGTATTCTCATTTAATTATTTGTGATGTTTCTAAAATTTTACCATTCGAATAGTAATTCGAATTTATATTGTCCGAATATCGATCGATTCTAGACAGGAAGCCTTCATTCTATTCACTCATCCTAAATCCGAAAACTCCATGTAAATCTGTTCACGTTTTCTAGCCTAAAACTCTTCCCAAAATTTCACAATTACGTCACGAACATCGCCATTACAAAGTTATTTAGTCAAGCGTTATGAGTGGATAAAAAGTATGTATATAAATAAAAATACAAATAAATTTTATTTGAAAAACGCTTGCTACATACACGTCAAAAATTGATAACTCACAACATTTACTATATGTATGTATACGTAATATATAATAGTAACACACTTTTTCTTCCCTTTAAAAATTTAAAGTACAAGTCTTGCACGACTGGCATAAGATTTGCTTGCAAAATTGGTTTTATGGAATCCTTAATTTGCAAAATTAATTTTATAAAGCCTTTGACAAACAAGTCAACCTTGCGGTAAGTTTAAATATTTGAAAATGGTCATAATCATAATTGATTATTTCGATTTATGCATGGGATTTGATTCGAATTCTTTTATTATTTTGAAATCGCCTGAACATTCAGATTATCAAGCGACTATTTACTATCTATACCTACATATGTACATACATATTTACCTGTGTGAAAGTCTAAACATCATATTATGTTTCATAATAAAATAATAAAGTCCATTCAACATAATTTTGTATTTTATAAAGTTTGTATCATCTAACGTTACAAAAGTTACATAAATACATACGAGTACATACATATGCATGTTATGTTATAATTACAGTAGAGAGCGGTTGAGCTTTAACCTATAATATAATCAGTTATATTTTGAAATATTTTTTATCAGTAATTTTAGAAAAATAATTGTACTTTGTCTTATATTAATCAGTAACGATTTTAGAAATTATTATGATAATATTAAAATAATTATTATTTGCAATTGAATATTTACATAATATTAATATATAATTATATTATGATGTTACAACGTAAGAAGAAGCCATTTTTTTATTCGTCTAACGAAAGAAAGTTATTTATTTTATTTATTTATTAGACTAATAATTCAATAACATAAAAGAAAACTTAAAGTGAATTACTATACTTATTAATTTAACATATTTATATTTCATTTTTTGTTAAATACGAGTATGTATATTAATTTTCATTTTTTAGTTTATTATATAAATCTACTCTTTCATACATAGTAGTTATACATAATATACAGGGTGTCTCCGTTATCCAGGAACAACAGGATACCATAGATAGGGCTCATCGAGACAAACAAAAAATCGTATCGGAGGGGGGGGGGGGGAAATCCCAACGGTTTGGCCGCTAGAGGGTGTTGAAGTTTTTTTGCACTTTTTCCATTAAACACCCCATACCTTTTTGCAGGGGCACTCTAGGGTCACTTTGTATTAAGAAAAAATGTAGAAGACCCTTTGCCCTTTTCAACGATACCTTATTTGTTCCTCTTTTCTTAACTGTTAAAAAGTTAGAGTCGTTTAAAATCAAAATTTTGTGAATTTTTACCCATTTTTTGTGTTTAACCCTGCTTTACTCAAAAAAGGCTTAAATTAACCCTCATTTTTTATTTCAGAAAAAGAAGGCTCAATTGATTCTGCATCGATTTGCTTTTTCTTAATACAAAGTGACCCTAGATTACCCCTGCAAAAAGTTATGGGGTGTTTAATGGAAAAAGTGCAAAAAAACTTCAACGCCCTCTAGCGGCCAAACCGTTGGGATTTCCCCCCCCCCCTCCGATACGATTTTTTGTTTGTCTCGATGAGCCCTATCTATGGTATCCTGTTGGTCCTGGATAACGGAAACACCCTGTATTTTTGTGTAGGTACTTGTTTTTTCAAACTTGTTCACTTTATACCAGCTTTTCATTCTTAAAAAAATAAATTTGTACGTCTTTACTTTGTATAAAGTTATGCTTTAATTATTTTGGTGTTAAGTTATTTTTTATTTTGTGTAAAAAAAAAATCATGGAAATGTATGTCCATAATTTTTTTACAGTCAACCAATCTATTCTTCCATCATACTCCTGAAAATTGTAAGGTTGTTCTTCAATGCCGTGTTCTAATAGTTTCATTCTGTAATAATTGTATACGCTATCACTAATTTCATTGAAACAAGCATAGGGTGTTTTCATAAATGCGTCGCTGACGCTAACGGCAAAAAAATCATGTTCATAAATAACTTTCCAGAGTGCAATCATGGAATGGTATTATACTATTTTTACTTTTGGAAGTCAGCATACAGGTAAGATAGGCATACTTTTCTATATTCTTTTACATTGCGTTTGAATAAATCTGTCTCGTGTGTGGGGTGATCAGATTTCAATTTCAATCGAGGGAAATCTTTTAAATTAAATTTTTTCGCACTTATGTTTATACAATTTATTTAACAAATTGAATACAAAAATATGTAGTTATACCTCATTTATTTATAAATACCTACACAATTTGTTTTTGTGTTCAATATTATTTTTATAATATACATTTCCTTTTTTGATTTTTTTTTGTAAGATTTCCATTAGACATTAATGATCTATAAAAATTGTGATGAATCTCTATGATACTTGGATTTACATAACGACATCAAATCTTCGTATTTTTTTTACTGAAATTGGCGGAGGAAAGTCGTAGGCAATACTCAATGTAATTAATTTTCGAGGACGTCCAGGATGTTTTTTTAAATTGATTATATTAAATTCTTTTTGTTTGTAATCTGTTTTACATTTAAATATGGAAGTATTTTCTTTTTCAACTTAAATGACTTTTATGTCAGATTCTTGAGATCACAAATATTACACAAAAACTTTTTATGTGAAAAAAAAAAAAATTGTATTCACTATACACTTCACTTGCATACATCCAACAGTCTTCAGTCACTTGAAATTAGAACTAAACTCAAAAACATTCATTATAATCATCAAAAAATTTTTATTTACAATTTTTGTCATGAAATAGTCCAGAGAATATCGTAGTACCAATTATTGTACGTTGAAAAAAACACCCTGTATAACGAATATTAACGAATTGTCTATTAACAAATTTATCAATAGGTAAAATAGTTGCACTTATGGTGGTATTGCATGTGAATGTTTGAAAACTTGTTTACGTGCATTAACAAAAAATGAAGAATAGCTGTAAAATATTGTTATAAATAAAAAATAAATTTTTTAGAGATGAAAGTACTCTTTTCAAAGAATTTTAAAAGCTCTTTATCTCAAATTTTGTAAATTTGCACTTATTGTTGGTATTGAACTGGATGTGCGATTTATTTACTCGATTTCAATTTGTTCATAAATAACCATCCATTCAGCTCTTTCAGATCCTAATTCATATATTTCTCCAACGGCATCGCATTTTTTTACATATATGTACATATACAATAAAGTACTATCAGCGATTAATGCCCAATTTCTTCAGTCTCAAATTTCTTGTAGCTATTTTAGCAGAAAGATAATAAAGAGATTTGCATTTCTTCACCTCTAATTAGCACTAAGCTGCCACCAAATTTTAGCTGGCAGATGAAGTACTGATTATTTATTTAGGTGTTACTTAAATCGATAGTAAAACCAACTAAGTTCTCGGTTTCTAATGAATTTTATAACATTAAATTACCTCATGTACAATTTACAAATATCAAATTCTTGTTATAAACGTCATATTCGGAAAATATGGAATTCAAATTACATATTATGTATATGAATATCTATGGAAGTAAATCCTTTCGATATAAAAATAATTATTATTGAATAAGTATTCCATTGTATTTCCTATTTTTTAATATACATATAAATAAAGTATTTTTGTATTTTTTAAAATCTTTTTTAATGTTATCGATATGAAAAATCATATTCAATCACAGCATATGAACTGTGGTTCAAACAAATTTTGCATGAGTTGGATTCTATAAGATCTTTGCTTAACACTGCAGTTATGGAAGAATCTCGAACACTTGAGTTACTTAAACGTCTTAACCGAATCGTTTTAATTTTGAAGGTAAAATAAACTAATACACATACACATACATATAATTGTAGTATTTTAGTATGAATATAATGAATAATATTTTTTTAGCTTCTAGTTGATCAAGTTCCAATTCTTGAAACAATGACACCTCTTGATTTTATGGACTTCCGTAATTATTTATCACCTGCTTCTGGCTTTCAAAGCTTACAATTTCGATTAGTTGAAAATAAGCTAGGAGTAAAAGCAGAAAACCGAGTAAAATATAATCAAAATTACACAAACGTTTTTGGTTCGAATGAAGAAGCGTTAAATGCTCTTATCGCGTCAGAATCGGAACCTTCATTACTTGATCTCATTCAGAAGTGGTTAGAAAGAACACCTGGATTAGAAACAGAAGGTTTCAATTTTTGGCAAAAGTTTCAAGAAAGCGTTAAGAATTTTTTAGAAGAGCAACAACAAGAAGCTATGGTAAGTATAGTATATTTAAAATTGAATTAAAAATTATTTTTATATTTTTTTCTCATACTACCAGAAAGAAACATCTGAGGGTATTAGAAATTACCGTTTAATGGACATTGAGAGGCGTAAGGATGTTTATCGTACTATTTTTGATCCAAGTATTCATGAAGCACTAGTCAATCGAGGTGAACGACGATTCAGTTATAAAGCTTTACAAGGTGCAATTATGATAACATTTTATAGAGACGAACCACGTTTCAGTCAACCACATCAATTATTAACACTTCTAATGGATATTGATTCTCTTATAACAAAATGGAGATGTAAACATGAATTCAAATTTATTTCATATCATATTTATTATAATAAATTTTTAGATAATCATGTGATGATGGTACAGAGAATGATTGGATCTCAACAACTAGGTACAGGAGGATCATCTGGATACCAATACTTACGCTCAACATTAAGGTATAATCCGTAAAAAAAAATTATAATACGATGAAATGATAAATTTTGAATTAATCTTCTTTCTTAATTCTAACAGTTAATTTATAAATTATGCTATACTTTTTATTTATAATTTTTTCAGTGATAGATACAAAGTTTTCCTGGATCTTTTTAATCTATCTACGTTTTTAATACCACGTGATGCCATTCCACCTTTAAGTCAAGATATGAGGGAAAAACTAAATTTAATGTGGGGTGTTTCGCAGTTATAATCATCACGAACTCTGTAAATGTACTTTCTTGTATGTTTAATGAAATTAATTTTGAGAAAAGACAATAAAATATTATTAATGAAAAAAAAAACATAGTTTAATAGTTCATGTTCAAATGGAATGGTCTTGCATGGCCAAAAAGCTAGTAGAATTATGAACTTGAAAAAATATTGGTTTAATCTATTTGCAACATCTTTTTTTTTTTTTCAATACAAACGCAAACGGGAGAATTATAATATGTACATTCAATAAGTCTCTCTACCTACTGTCCTCTGAACTCTTTCGACCTTACAAAAATCTTAATGTACACTAGCATCTTTGGTTTCATGCCCCATCCTTTTTTTTTGGATTTTCTGGCATGCATCAAAATAAGGCATGCCTTGTCCATTCGATCTTCTAATCTTCTATACTTTGTTTCCACTTTCCAGCTAAACATCAGTTTAGTAGTGCGGTTCTGTAACTCGAGTAGAAAATTTTTCTACTAATTATGACGGCAAAATATGTATTATCAATTTCAAATTCAACTAGTCAAATTCCCCTGTTTCTACATGAGTGATTGAAAATTTTGTGATGAGATAGAAAAGGCGAAGAGATATTTTGAAAATATTGAAGAATAAATTCAATTGTAAATTCAACTAAGTGACAACTTGAATTAAATTAAAATTTTGGTTTTACATTTTTATAGATAAATATTTAAAATATTTAAAGAAATTTAACTATTTATATTAATAATATAAAAGAATATAAAGAAAAATTTACTTTAAAAAATAAAAACAAAAATAAAATAAAAATTAGAAATAAAATTTAATTGAAAATTTACTCATTTTACTTTTTTCTGTATTTTAAATATTTTTTCTTGATTTTACTTTTTTTTACTCAATAGAAAACACAAAATTTCACCGGTTAAAATCTTTTTCACAATCTAAATAGATGTTGAAAAGAAATTCTATCGATAGAAAATATCCCATCGTTCGAATACCCTACAGAAACATTTGAGAATTGAAAATTTCACAGTGGTGAATTCAATTTTCTATTGGTTGTTTTCTACTTCTACTTTTCTTTTCTTATAGAAACACTTTGGTGCCTATTTCGAATATCACCAATCGATCGATGAAATGTCAATCGAAAAATTTGGTATTGCGAATATTGATTGCAGTCGAAGCAAGTTCGATTACAGTCGAACCCGTTTCGATTGTAGTTTTCTTCACGAATGTTATTGGATTGACAGTAGTTGTTTTATTTTCGTGGTGTATCTTTTGGTTAAAAAGTTTTTTTTGTAAGTTGTTGTTAATTTTTTGGTTTTAAAATGATGTAAGAATAATTATTATTATTTATTAATTTTAATTTAGTTCTAGTATAAGAAATTAATAAATATTACTTGTTTTTTTTTTTTCAACTAAACTGAAATGTTTATTTTAATTTATACCTTTTATGAAATGTTATTTGTTTTTTCTTTTCTATTTAGAATAATATTTAATATTATTTTATTATTTTGAAAAAATATAAAAAAATTAAAATCAAACATTTATACAATATCAATATTCATATGAGTTCATGAAATGAAATGTCAAAACAAATCATTCACAATAATTTAGAAAATTAATATGCAATTTAAATTCACTTGAGGCAATGCTTTTAGGCCTATTCGATTGCGTTACACAATACCAAAAGTAAATTCAATCGAATCGAAAAGAGTTCTTGAATTGAATATTTTCTACTGTGAAATATATTTTATATCCTAACTGAATCGCATTACAGGACTTCTTTTAAATATTTAGCGTTAGAGAATGAGTTAAGGTCGATTCACACATTTCAGGTCAGTCTCAGTTCAGTCTCAGTTCCGTCACGTCAGTCACAGTTCAGTTTCAGTCGATTTATATTCACACATATCAGGTCAGTCTCAGTTCAGTTTCAGTCGATTTATATTCACACATATCAGTTCAATCAGTTGTATTTTATCATAAGTTGAAAAAGTGTGAGTTAAAATATTGTGTAAATACATATATATATATTTGTATATATTTTTTATTTGATAAATCGTACAACACAGTATTTTCCCGTACTTTTTCAATTAATTTTTCGTCAGTAGACATTTTGCTCACATAAAAAAACACAACCTACCTCAACAATGTACAAAAAAAACTAAAAGCTATCAGAACTCCGTCAGTCATTTCAAAAAATAACGTTGACGACGATATCGGAAATCTCTGACACCGAGAAATTCTGACTGATCGGTGACTGAACTGAGACTGAACGGACATGTGTGAATATGTACATATGAACTCCATACAATAATACCATCCGAATAATCGGAACTGAGACTGAACTGAGACTGACCTGAAATGTGTGAATCGACCTTTAGCGTTACGTTTCGTTTTATTTAGACTTACATTTAGACAGCAATAATATCTCCCGCATGCATACACGCAAACTTTATCTCTGTAGAGTTTTGACAAAATTTTGTTATTCATTTAGCATAGCATAGCACTATGATTTTAAGGGCTCTGAAGTACTTTTTGCTTAGGATATCTTCTTCTTGGCGATTGAATTTTTGTGTTTGTCTATAACACCAGTCTATTTCCTCTATTTTAAGGTTTTCATTCCACGATATCGATAAATTTTTTCACAAAGGTTTAAAAGACTTCTTTGTTGTGTGAAGTTAGTCCATTGTATGTATATGTTTATTTTGTCCTTACTCTCGGTCAGGTTAGGTTTACTCTCAAAATGTCCAGAATATGTATATTGCAATCAATTCTTCTAGGGTTTCTAACCAAATCTAATTCTCCAATTTTCTATTCTATTTGATATTGATATTGCCGTTACATCATAACAGCAAGTGCTTTTCATTCTGAGATGTGGTTGCAGAGCTCCTAGAATTCTTCAGGTGATGAAAGCGTATCATTAATCATCCATATATACTGATGTAATTTAAGCTCCCAACTTAGGCATTCATCATCTACTTGACATCTGTCAGGTCAAGTTAAGGTTATAACACAAAAAGATTTGATGTGATGCCTAGCCTATCGAAGTTGCAGATCCTGGGCTTGCAAACAGCTATAAAAAATATGTTGCATATGAAGAATGGGAAGTGATGAAAAGAAACTCTCTTCAACCATCAAACGAAGAAATTCATTAAGCCTTTAGCCATAATTACCAGATATTCCAATGAAAGTAGTTGATTTGTTAAGACTAATGACTTTTTTTTATTTTTAGCATTTCTAACGTAAGTATTTTTATATTGGAGATTTTATATTCTATGGTCTTGGATGCAAAAAAAGTAAATTATTTAAAAGTAAAAATGTAATTATAGAGTAAACGATATATAAATCCGTATTAATTGAATAAATTTTGTCATATTAGCTGACCATGCAACTTATAAAGACTCTGATAATCAAATATACAGCGTATACATAACTCCAATTTTATAAGTATAAGGTATAAGTAAATCCAATTTTTAAATGACACATAAATCATCGTATTGTACAATATGTATATGTTATCTTGTTATCATAGAAGTCAATTTTTTTCAGTTTTCGTACAACATTTGTTAACCCTTAAGCATACCGACTAAAGCTGTCACCTAATTCGACAAAATGTCGCGTAACAAAAAATTGTCACTTTCAATACAAATCGACACTCGTTGACGAAAAACGACTGTAAGAATAGGTACCGATTTTATAAATGTCGACTCACGTCACACCGACTACGACTACACTTCGTTTCAAAATATACTAACCTCACCCTTATCATGTATGTATGGTAACATTTTTTTAGAGATATAAACCCACTAAAACCTAACAAACATTCAAGCCGCACTGGGTGGTTAAACCAGCTATTTAACACTAGTTGTAACAATTTTTTTCCAACTTGGTATAATAAGAATCTTCTAAAATAGTTTAGCTTCACGGTTGAATACACTCACACTCCTTACAACTTGGTCTTGCCACCTTCAGATGCATTTTGAGCAGTTGTAAAAACCGGTTTTTAAACTAGTTTGTGATGGTTGTAACTACTACCCAGTGTGTGATGGATGAAAGACGGTTATTTATACAATTTTCTTGTAAAATTTCTTTGTATTCCATTTCACACTTCCTGTATTACTTTTCTTAGATCCGTTTGTAAAAGCTCTTATTAGTAAATATCTCCAAACGTTTTTTATTTGTTCGAGTCCTACCACCAGCCATGGTAATACGCGTTATTTCCCAAAAATCAGCGCTTAATTTCACCTGCAGTATGAACAACCACATTATTACCCTTGCTGTCACCGCTTGCCGTCGCGAATAACCGCTGTATTGTGTTCGGGGTATATCTTATTGAAAAATAATTCCCTGAAATTTTTATTTTTTGTATCTCTCTAACAATTCGCAGTATTCTGAAATTTATTCTTCCACTTATAAATTTGAAGTGAAAAGGAAATAAATTTGTAAAATCAAAAATGAGTTTTTTACAGTATACCTTACCTTATTTTTTTATCTTCATGAGTGCAGGTTTCAATTAAAAATAAAATAAAGTTACAAATGTAGGATACGTCTTAAATACCTTCTGCAATTATCTGCATTTCTAGTTTTTCAGGTTCGCATTATACAGAAATATGTAAATACAAAAACAAAATAATTCCAAATATAATCCAAATATATTCTTACACGATTACAACATTTTATAATGCCATTAGGCATATGAACTATTTATTATTATCGTTATTAATATGTAATTATTATTTATTATCATTGCTTAGCTGTGAACATTTTGGAAAATCACATGTTATGCTGTTTGTTATTCTTTACTATTTCAGACAACCTATTTGATTGTTTTAATACTTTTACTTTTAATTTCTAGCATTCAATGAAGGTTTTATTACATAGTCTATTATACAGCAAATAATTTTTTTATCTTTTCAAAAATGCTTTTATTAGTACTTTCGAAAATTCACCATAGATATGCACTACTTTGGTGCTGCTACCATATAGTAAACTAACAAATATGTATGATAAGTGTGGTTATTTATCACCAAATCAACCATTGCAAATATTTGTTCACTGTGGTAGCATAACCTTTACCGAAAATGTGAGTATTCGAATATGGTAACTAATGGTTACTTTTGGTAAATGGTGAATTATAAAATATGGTAGGTTTATTTTTGGTTATTTTGGTAACTACCACGGTGAATTTTCGAATGAGCCCTATGTCGTCAATTTAATCGATAATTTAGAAAATTTTTTCTTCTTATATTCTGCTTATTTTTTGATTGTTTTTTGTAATGTCCTTGTAAAATAACAATAGTATTGATTGATTATAGAAATTGAAAATAACTGTTTATTTATTAACGAGACTATATCAATTTTACTTTCATATTTATAGCATATTTATCTTTGGCACAAATTTGAAATTAAAAGTTTGTGTGTGTGCTCATATTTGAATATTATACAATTTACTTTTTTTTTTCTATTTAACTACTTTTGTAAATTTTATTATATATTTTTTTTGTTTTTAAAAACTTATCATTTTATTACATTGAGCAAAAATTTAATTTTTTTTTAATTAACTATAAAATAATTTTAAAATTTTATTTTTTGTGAAATTTCATTTCAAATTTTCAAAATTTAAATTTTTTTTTTACATATTTTATCTCTGATTTCTTAGTTCTATGTTTTATTTCTCAACATAATTTGGATAATTGAATCTCTCTGAGTTAGTAAATAACCAAGGAAAACGACTACTTAAAAAATGAACATTTGTCTTGAACTTTTTTTAAATTATATTTTCTAATTTTTTCTTTGTTTTGAAATATTGTTATTCAATAAATTAATTTTCACATTAATCTAATCCCCTGGTCATACATTCATAGCATAGAAAACAGTATCGGGTGTTGAAATTGAAGTTGATGATTGCGATGTTTGTACATAATTTTGTTGATTTTCATTTTGAACTGAAGTGGGTGACAATAAACTTTTACAATCTGTTGAGTGTTGTTGTTGTTGTTGTTGTTGCTGTTGTGAAATTGTGGATGTTGTATCATCTTGTGTTGCTCTATCAGTATAGCTTACACTATCTTGACGAAATACATATCCTCTAGGTGATATTACTGTTGGATGTTGATGTTGAATATAATGTGCAGTAGCTTGATGATGTGTTCCTCTACCAGCTATCACATGTAATTGCATACCAGGTAAAGCATAACTGATAGGAACGCGTATTGTTTGCTGTGTTACCTAAAAAATAAAGAGTTGAAAGTTAAAATAAATGTTTATATTTCTTTAATAACAAAAACAATTTTGTATTTTTCTTAAATTTTGTAGTCTGTTTACCTGTTGATATTCCAAAATATTTTGATGATGAAATTGATGATGTTCAGTTTTAGAGAGGTGTGTTAATGGCTCAGATGCATTATAAGGAATTAATACCATTGTCTGATGGTAATTTCTTAAGGGTGGAGGAGATTCTGGTCTTCTTGTAGGACTTTTTGCATATCCAGCATAATGATGTTCCATAGTTATATTTTGACAATTTTGATACATTAGGGACTCTTCACGTCCATGGAATGTATGTCTTAGTACTCCAGGTAACTTTTGAGTTTGATGACTTGATTGCTCACACAGCTGTTCCTCTCTACATCTTTGATCAACTTCAGGATAATAAGCCCATGTTCTATCTTTCTGGTGCTGTCGTGTAATAGTGTTTTGATCTTGTGGTCTATTGGCATTTCCTTCTTGATAAGGATGATTGTACGGTTTTAGTGGATTGGAAGTATTCAGCTGTAATTTTAAAAAGGATTATAACTTCTCTTTATACAATAACAAAAAATTTATAATCTACTCGTATGTAGAATTTATACATATATACATATAATAATGGATGTATGTGTGTCTGTATAACAGCATAACTGTAGAACGCCTAGAGGAATAAACATGAAATTTTATTAGATTAGTTTTATGATGTTAAGGCTCACTAGCAAGCATATCTCCGAAATTCAATTCCTAAGGGAGTTAATTAAGGTGTTCAAAATTTGTTTGGAGAAAAAAATAATACCAATGACTTGAATTTTTTTCGTGAATACTTATGTAGTGGCAATCTAATCAATCTGAACACCTTCAACAAAATAGATTTTTTTTTAAATTTTGACGGCCACTGGCACAATTTGACGTTTAATATTCGCATTTATCCTCTGATTTAGTCGCGTTCAAAACGGAATCATTTCGATAATCGCCATCGTCTTTAATTTTCACGTTTATCGTGCTTACGACGTTATGTGAAAAAAAAGGTTAATAATAAGCTAGTCTGACAGAAGCGTTTACAAACGCTTTGACTCAACAACTGCAAGGTTTGTGGTATCAAGACGACACGGTCAGTGCTATTTGGGTCTTCAAAAGTAATCCAAAGAACCTCCACATCAAACAACCAAGCTAATCTAGTATTCACTCTAAAACAAAGTGTATTACCTGTTGAGGTGCAGGGATTTGATTGAGTTGCGCCTGCATTTGCTGCAAAATTTCATTTGTCGAACTGAATTTTGGTTTTATACCTCGAACCGTAGGTCTTTTATTAAAACCATAATCATTTTGTTCATCATCGTCGGAGCTAATATTCGTATGGTTGTGCGTGTCACTAGAATATCGTTTTTTAAGTTTTTCAGTACGATTTGCTTCTTGTTGAGCAAACGTTTCTAATTCATCTTGTTCTTGACCAGGAGTTCCAGCAATTACATCTGGAGCAACTTTTCGACTTTCATCATTAAATAGAACACCTTCTACTTCACCAGAACTATATTCTGAACATTGCGAACTAGCAGTTGAATTACGATCTCCCGGTGCCAGAGTGTAGTAAGATAAGTCATCTTTTTGGCCAGCAACACAAGCTGTCAAAGGTGATAGAGTTGACAAGAACTGTCGCCTTGTATCGCTCTGACGAGGAGGCGTTTGGTGAATTTGTGTATGCACAGCAGGTACCTGAACTCCCATTCCTAAATCAGGAGCGGCAGGACATCGACATTCCTGGGAATCATTGTTAATTGAATATTATTAAAGCTTTATTAATTTTTTATGTAATTGATTGGTTTACTTAACTTACTTGAGGAATAATTACAATTGGAGCTTCATCTTGTTCTGAAAATTTTTCATGTTTTGATTGGTTTTCACGATTTAATACATCTGTTGCTCTTCTATGTGCAGTTGTTGAACTACTGGAAGAACTCGAAGCTGATGAACTCGGAGAAAAATTTTTATCAGGTATGTATTTAGAAGCATGTTGAGTATTTTCGTTATTTGAAGCATTAATTTGTTTGTCACCTTCATTGACCTGATAAGTTACATTATTATTTTCAGCTTTATTTCCATTTCGATTTTCGTCTGATGCATCATCAATGTTGCACGTTAATTGTTTTATCCGTTCCTCAAGTGTTAAATCTGACTTAACAGATTTTTTTCTAAAACACACAAAATATACATTACGATTAAAAAGTTAAATATTATATTGATTAATGACAATACTTGATAAGAGATCGCCGTAGAACATTCCTTTCGATTGTTCTTCTGATAGTATCACAATCTGATGTTGCAGCTAATAAATTTGGTAATGATGTAACAGATCGTTTCGATTCATCAAATGCACGAAGTGTTTCATGCGTAAGAATACTAGCTGGTGACGGAGGATTGATAATGCTCGGAAATAATTGCCGAAGAGCAGAGTTAGGCCGTAATGCATTATTAAAAATACTTGAATGCTTATGTTTGAAAGGAACGTATTCATTAATTTGTTGTTCTGTCTCTTCGGTTTCATTTATTTCTTTATCTTCATGAGTGCTACGTTGATCATCACCTGAATTCTCTGTTATGAAGCGAACAGATCGTTTCATATTACCTTCCTCTTCTGAGGAAGGAATATTGTTTTCATCGACCTGTAAATAATTTTCAAAAAACGGATATAAATAGAAATTCTGAAATAGAATGTGTCCTGCTTTTAAAGATATCTCTTAGTTCTAAATTGTTATTTTGTAATTCAGTTGAGAAAAAAATTCTTTTAGGAATTTTAAAAATATTTAATAATTTTTTAAAACACCTTTGTTCTCTGTGACTTTAACGAAATATAAAATATGTGTATTAAAATTTTTACATAAGAAAGTACCATCATACAGAATACTTGTACATTAATTTTACATATGCAAATTTTTAACTAACATTTGAACGATAAATCTTCTAGTGAATATCTGCTTTGTAACCCGAAAGCGACAATTAAAAGCAAACTAGGTTTTTTCCCATACTTACATCGCAAAGAAAACAAAAACGAGACTGGAAAAATATTCTCCATGGCGCGTCACAGAACATCATCATTATCGAATCATCTGTAAATCTCAATTTTTGCGGGAAAATCTTCAAATAACTTATTTTTTCACTCCTCTTTTCTCTCTCACATAATATGTATATCTTTTAATTTAATTTGTTAATAATGCATTTCACACTGACATTCCGTGACCTTAAATAAAAAATTAAGTTTTTTTTTTTCTATTTCGAGT
Source organism: Bombylius major (assembly GCA_932526495.1). Taxonomy (NCBI): domain Eukaryota; kingdom Metazoa; phylum Arthropoda; class Insecta; order Diptera; family Bombyliidae; genus Bombylius; species Bombylius major. Next base: position 23,709,463 of record OW052043.1, read on the forward strand.
TATAATAACTTTTAAACCAATTGATTTACGGCTCAAAATGAAATATCTTTGGAAAAATCTGAAAGTTCTCTTTATAGCTCATTTTCATTTGGTCCTCTACGTAGTACAAAATCTAAAATATGTGACAAGAATTGAGCTGATGTTTCTGAAAAATAATCAGTTTGACCTTAAATATTTTGAAAACCATTGAAAATGCACCCAATGCCTATGCATTGCACCTAACCAATTATTCTATATTCCAGACTAATGCCCATATTTACGAATGCACTTGCGATCGCAAATCGCCACTTACCATCGCAAGTACGTGATTTGGTATTTACAAAAATTTTACAATCACAAAGACATACTGCTGTGGTAAAAATGTCAAATTTGCGATCACTGTTAACAAGAATTTGCGATCGCAAAAGTTACGATTAGTAAATTCCACTATCAGTATTTAAAATACTTGAAGCTATTTTAATTTTATAAAGCGCGAAAAGGAAACAATTTGCTTTCATCATTTGGTTTACTCATATAATTACACTTTAAAACAATAACTTCTAAACTAGAAAAAATAAAAACTTGATATATCAAGTGACAAATGGAAAATTTTCTTCTAATTAATTGTTCTTCCCAAATTTTCTCAAGTCTTTTTCAGCGAGAAGACTAAAATTCAATTAATTAAGAAGTTGATATTTTAATTACACTTTCTCTAATGTCGCTAAATCCTAACTCGAGACTTGTTCTTAGAGTGCGAATTTGTTTATATGACTGGGTGGGAATATTTGTGTAGTTGGTTTTAACTTGCTTATGGTCAGTGAATAGAACACCAAACTTAATACCTCGGTACTAAACACATATTTCATTCAATGGCTCGAATAATCTAGTCAGTTGAAGAGCCTTAATAAATAAATAAATATATTTTATTCAAATGGAGTTGTGTGAATTTGGGCGGATTTAAACCCGATATATTTAGTTTCAGAAAGCAACACTACCACTTCGACCACATAGCGCCCCAGCTTAAAAATCAGAAAGTTCATTTAAATTTTATTACATACGAGTACAATATTAAGTGTTTTTTGAAATATGAAACAAAATGAATCATTTACCTGAATCTGATCATTTTTCCATAATTTTCCTCCTTTAAGGATACCACTAATATTTGTTGCTATGCTTTCAGCTTTGCTTTGATTAACTACTGTAGATTTTTCTGATGAAGTTAAGGATTGTGACGAAGCAGGTAATTTATTTGGTAAACGTTCATTTTCCATCGTTAATGAGGTATTTGTCATTGCGGTGATATTCTCTGCAATTGCTTCCCGCGCAACTCGTTTTTCCGTTGTTGTTGTCACTATTGTGGGTAAAACAATATATCATTAGTTAACATAAAAATATTCTCCATTTTAAAAAAAATTCAGTCTAAAATGGGATTAGTATATACACAATAAAAATTGCAATTTTTAATTGTATCTAGAAGAAAAACTATCCTTTTAGTGCATAAGATATACGCCCACCCTCCCGAAAATTTGAGCTATGAAAATAATACGAGAACCGAAAGAACTTTATAAACAACCCTAGAGAGGAAGTAAACGGGGTTAAGTTTAGACGAAGGGTTAGTAGAGTTTGTGCAGTAGAAGCTTCATTAATTACGTGCGAAATGTAAAACTGGCTATTTATAACTTAAATTGTGACTTCACTATCCATTTCATAATAAAAAGGACCAAAGTCACCTCTTTGCTGAGAGTCAAATTACTTCTCAATCTCCTACTCAAAGTCGCTGTCGTTGCCTGATAGTTATCCCTTAGCATACCGAATAAAATGTTCACCCAATTCCACGAAATGTCGCGTCAGACGAGTATCAGCATAACAACTTTCAATACGAATTGATACTCGTCGACGAAAACCGACTGTCACGACTGATAAGTCACACCGACTAAGACTAATATGAGCATATGGGTGATTTTTTCTTTGAAGCAATAAAAAATTAGTTTTTATTTCTCGAAGAAAAATCATAATCCTTTCTATAATCTTTGTTTTTAAAGGATATCAGAGAAATATTTTTGTATCTTTCAAAACAAACTGTGAAAGAAACAAAACGAAAAACACTAATTAGAAATGAGTTATTTTTATAAGCTCTTCATTACAACACAATAGTAAAAAATACATAAATACATATACATACTTATGTTTGGGCTTTTACTGTCTTATTTTTATCATTTCTTTATTACAAAATATTAGAATAATATCGATATTATATATATTTTTGTTTGTGCTAAGTTTTACCTTGAGCTGATTTATGTTGATTTCCCAATATATATTTTGGTCTTTCTTCGCCAGCAATAATTTCTTTTTGAGTTACTCGACGCTCAGGAGAATTATTGTGAACAGGAACTAAAGCTACAGTTGGTACAGCAAGTTTTGCCACATCATCATCACAGTCAGCTGAAATGTATTTTAAAGTTAAAAATTAGTGTTAAACGTTGAATTATGTCTAAATGTATCATATAAAGAAGATTAATAAATATCGACATAAGAAACTGGAATTACTCCCGTTATTTTTTTGATTTAGCCCGTTCGAATTTTATTATAACGATAGACTAAGAAAAAATGTTTTCAATGTTTATTAGGCCTAGAATACAACTAAAATTAGAAATTGCATGCTCAAAAACTATAATTATGTATTTTGTACACTGTCCAATAGAATTACCTGAGATTTTGAACAATTTCTTATAAATTAAAAGGTTTTTAGGTGAACAACCCAAATTCAAAATTCATAAAGATCTTTATTCCTTATTCTGAAAGAAATTATGTTACATTATTTGCAATATTCAATTTAACAAAATTGTGAATCTTTCTTTATAGAAAAATGCCTTTTATTTGTTATTGAAAAAAATTAACAGGTGTAGTATCCTACTTTAGAAATCGAAAGACGTTAATCGATCAGCCGATTGTTAACATCATCATCTATAAGTTTGTGAGTACTTTATATGAAAGTATATACATACATTACATATGTACATATATACACTCTTGGCAAAAATTAAGTTCGAATTTGTTTTATTCTTGGGTTTTCTTCTTTTTGTGTATGTCTTTTCTACTATCTGGCATATTGTTTTGGTAATTTATGCCTAAATGAAACGTGTTGTAATTCTGTACTTATTTGTTAATGAATTCATTATTACTTTGAAGTTTAAAAGGTGCAGTTTGTTTAGAAAATTTGAAGAATGCAGGGAGGCTGTACGAAATATTAAAAATATTTTTTATAATACAAAAAATGTTGGTATTTTTCATTTTTTGTAATTAATATTGTAATTTTTTTTTTCGAAATAAAAATAATTAAAGCTACCTCATCAAACTACTTGTTTTTCTATATATCATCGATAAGTTACCTAAAATTCTATCCTTTCATGATCCTTATTTTTAACAAAAAAGTGAAAATTCCCATGTTCACTTCTTTATACTACAAAATATTTTTCATCCATTCAATGATGCAATTGAAGCTCACACTAAAACATGACATTATAAAAATACATACCTTTTTCTTCCATTTCTTTTGCTGCACATTCAACACATTCAACACATTCTGTACAAATTGCTTGGTGTTCATCTCTCGGAACAGACGCTTGATCACTTTGTTGATGCTGTTGTATAGAAACGCGTGCTGCCAACATAGCAGCTCTCTGTTGCTGTAATCTTTGTATAACTTGAAGTTGTTGAATATGCTGAGCTCCGAATACATGACCACCAAAAGCGCCACTTAATGAATTCTTAAGGCCGTCCTTGTATCCTTCAGGAGGACTAAGAGCTGCTTCATCCACAAACTCAATAGGAGGTGTGAATTTAGAATTCTGTGAAAAAAAATGAATTGTGAATTCTGTGAATCTTACTTTTTATTTAAAAATGTTTCTATAAGACACATGTACATATATACAGACACATATACATACATACATCTGCATGTATGCATATACGTATGTAATTTCAAGCACCACTTAAATCTTCTTGGAAAAATATTACGCGAATGTTCTTCTAGAAGAAGTTAAAACCGACATAACCAATTTATTTTCATTAAAAGTAAGTTGTTATCGGATGATTCTTCTCTTTCAAGGGAATATAAAGCGAATGTTTCGCAAAGAAATAATACAAAGAAAGTGAAAATTCTACCGAAATATGTAATTTTTTAAAGATCTTCACATTAATGAAATAGAATCACATAATATTTCTTATCATAAATCGTTAATTATTTACAGTAAAGAATCGCTTTATATTGAATTCTCTAAGGAGATCATGATGTTAATTAAATCACAAGAGAAATGATAAATCATAAGAGAAAAATAATGTTGGATACTCTCAAAAGAATATTTGGCGAATCTCTGTCTTGTCCAGACGCTTCTTGGCTTTTAAGAAATTTCCATTACATGCGATTAAAAGCCAAAGGAAAAGGACGGATATGTGATATATCATTTCTAAACTGGAAATTAGTTCTAATATGGAAAAAGGATCATTTTAAAAATTTAAGATAGTTTTTAAATATACATAATTAATAATTATACAATAACCTGCGAAACTTTCTGTTTTTCATCTGTATAATTACACTGGCATCCTTCTTCACAGCACAATCGAACTAACTCATGTTCACCACAAGTACATGGTTCCTCGTCTTCTTCATCATAAGCACAGTCTTCACGTATTAAAATAATATAATCTGCTTCAAAGAATTCATTACGTGTTTCATCAAAAACTACACGATTTTTTCTTGTTGCTGGAGGTCTATTTGGCTTCTTTAAAAGTCCTCTTAAAGGTCCACCGGTAATTTCACGCATTTTCTCTATAAATAACTCGTCGTTATTATCGTTGTTGCTGTAGTAGTTATCACTTATTTGAATTTCGTCAAATGAATATATGTACGATTTATCGTAATTTAATAAGGAGAATTCGGATTCAGAAAGGTCTTCTCTAATAATATCTTCTGTTGAACTATTTGAATTTAATTCATCATAGCATTCAATTTCTGTGGGTAATATTAAAATACCTTTTAAAGTGTCATCATGAAATGATGAAGCATTGAATTCTGATGTAATTTCTTTTAAAGAAACTGTTTGTTGAGGACGGTTATGATTATTATGATAACAAAAAATTTGACAAAATAGGCCGCCATTGTAATCGGTTTTTATTCCACTTTTATCGAAAGATGATTCTACTTGTAATTTACAGAGATTTTCTTTAAAATTACTGTTGTTGTTATTTTTAAACTCAAGTTCAGTTTCGTCATCAAACTTTCCAATTCTGTTTTTTTTATTCTTTAAAAAAAGCTCTTTTAAATTATTGTAATTGCAAACTTTAAAGCTTTTATCATTTTGACTATTATCCCTATTGACAATTGTTTTTCGTAAATTGGAAAAAAGTTCACTTTTATGGCAAGAATATTGAAAATAGTTTGAACAAAAATGATTTATATTTTTTATAATAAATGTTTCCAATAAATCATTAGATAAATTATTATTAAATTTTTGTAGATAATTTAGATTTATCAATAAAAAATGGTCATACCATTGTAACTGATTAAAATATTTATCTAATTTTAGATTTGTAAAATATGTTAAGAAATTATCTTTGGTTTTTCTAATATAGTCTGTATTTTGTGGATTCTTTTTGAAATTTTTTTGCAATTGTTTATTTAACGTTGAGCAATTAATTAAATTTGTATAACATAATTCTAAACGTTTTAAACGATTACTAGCTTCAAATTTTATCTTTTTATTACATTTTTGTTTATCAATATTATTGTTGGATAATTGTTTCGTTTGTAATAAAAATAAATCTTTTCTATTGGTTTTAAAATTTTCTCTATACGTTTTTGTTGCTGATGATCCTTTATTTATGTTATTAGTAAATTTTTTTCCACTATTTTTGTATTCCTTATCATTAATTTTCACATTATTAGTATATTTTATATATTTATTGTATCTTCTAAAATTAGTTGAATTATTGTGACTATGATTATTTATTTTATTAAAATATATCGATAGACTTGTATTTAAATCACCAAACTGACCTACAACATATTTTTTGTTTCTTCGACATTTTTGTGAATTTTCAATACAAAAGCTTTTCACACAATCTTTTAAAATAATTGTTTCACATTTTTCGAAATTCGTTTTAATAAAATTATCAAACACATTAGAAAAATAATTTTGTAATTTAAATTTAATAAAATCGTTACTTTGTAATTCAATTTTAAATAAAATTTTTGTATAAAATTTGTTGGTAATATTAATGACTGATGATGAATTTCCCTGAATATTATTTGAAGAAATAATAGAAATGTCTTTAACGTCGTCACTTTCTTGGATCGATGATGTTGGGCTCTTTCCTAGAATTACGGGTAAATTATTATGGTAATGTCCAGTACATACGAGTGGTAAAAAGCTTTTTTTCGCGCATGTTTTACATAAAATCATGATACTTGACACCCTTGTCTCCATTTCTGATGTTACTTCTGTATTAAATTGTTGTTGTAGTAGTAGTTGTTGTTGTTGTTGTTCCATCATAGGGAACATAAAAACAATGTCGAATGCGCACTGAACCGTTTCTTTTCTCACTTTATATTTTTCTGTTTGGCAATTACAATTCAAATGAAAGTCACTTATGTATGTTATTACATATGACATGAATTGTTATGTTATTTATATAATCAGTATTTATGTGACTGAAATTATCACTACCGTTATCAATATTAATAAAAATGTGAACAATCTCTTCCAACTTGTATGCTATTATATGCAACATTGTGTTTTAGGACCTTTCATACCATGCATAATGAAATTTTTTTATGATTTTCGGAATTTGTTGTCTCTGAAGAGCAAACTACAGGAAAATCTGAAAATATAAAAGTAATATCACATATATAATTATGAAGATAAACGTACGTCTATAATATATGACATAAATGTATTATATCAAGAACAAAACAACAAAAAACCATTTGACAAAATAATAAAAATCAAATTAAAGAAGTGTTACTGAACTTATTAGACTTAGCGTCAATTGAGTCTTAGATACATATGAGATATATGTATATGTATCATACATACATACGTATATTTACTTGATCTAAAAAGTTCTCATGAGTTAAATTTGATTTTCTTTATTAAATTTTAAGTCTTAAATCTTGACACCACAATTTATATCTAGTATTAAAGGAAATGATTCCACTCTGACGACCGTTGAAGCTACGTAGAAACTATTTTCCTATTGGTTTTACCTTGACTTTTATATAAAAAAATTTTTGATTTTTGTATCACTTATTTATTTCTGTTCCGGCATTTTGAAGAATTCTGAAACTTACTAATCACGTAACTTACCAACACATCAAATTAACGTTTTTAACACTAATCAATAAATAAATTATCCTTTAAATAAACAGACGTTTAAAGTTTAAACCTTTATTTTTGGTATACATTACGATTTCCCTATACATATTACAAATAATTAGGAAAACCTCGTTATGAAATGCAGTATTTGAAGAAAAAAAAATGCAAGTACGGTTGCATGTTAGTAAATTAAAAAGAAATTAAAAACTTTTCCAAAGTTTGTTATTGAGATCTGGTTATCCTACACAAAGGAAAATACAAACGCCATGTGAAGAAATATAGAAAAGCATGTCTATTTTTTTCTCTTCTGACTTCGATTGTTTTAAAAATATAATAGTCTTTTTCAAAAAAGTAAAATTTTTTATTAGTTTATTTTAGTGTATTAGGGTTATTAGGGGAACATACACACAACAACAGTTATACAGGACATACTCCATCAAAGTCAATCTATTGTATTAAGCTGGGACACTTCATTTCACAAGCACATACATACACAATTTCTAGCAACTACATATATGTATATTAACAAAAAAGTCTATTAGTAAAAACAGTACAGATCCAACGTTTTGGTTCAAAACCGTTGTCTTATACTGTTAATGAGTTTCATATGTATTTATCTTGCAAACTAGAAACGTTTAAGTTTTTTTTATTAAAATTGATTTGAAGATATTTAAAATAAATTTTAAAATATGTATAAAAATGTATTGAAAATAAAAATGAAATAAGTATATTACAGAGAAATTTTCAAATAAAATGCACTAAAAAGTAAAAAATAATTTTTTATTTTTTAGTGATGCACACAAGAAAAGTTTCATTGCAAAATAATATGTGCTAGAAGTCAGATAATCTTAAAATTAAATGTATTAACAATATTTTAAAATTATGTTATCTCGTTTGATTTTAAATGTTTGAACTCTTATCTATGAATTGTGTAAATTTACATCTTTTCAAGTGCATTAATAACTATTATCACAATTATACAATTGCAATTCATGTTCTAACTCTTATTAATGCACTTGAAAAAAATGTAAATTTACACAATTCATTGATAAGAGTTCGAAGAAGTACTGGATATTAAACACAAAGTTTAAAAAATGTTTCTCTTTTTTAATTTGTACACCCTGTAACAACAGTAGTGTTTGGCTAATTTCGAAAATGCAAAAATTGACGATCAATTGATCGTCAGTTAATGATCGAACTGCGTATGATCGTATTTTCGACGTTTCCGAATACGTTTTTGATCATAACTTTCAAAGAAATAAAAATTCTTCTTTCACCTAATATTATTTTTGGTATTATTTTGGTATTATAAGTGAAAATTTTGACCAAAGCCAGAATGTAAAATATTTGTGAGATAAATTTAAACAAAAAAGAAGTGCTACAAATAATATTGTTTTAAATTTATTAAAAAATAAGAAAAAAAGAGTAATAATAGAAGTGAAAAATTGCTATACAATAATTAAAAATTATCCAGACGATGTACATACTTTATAAACATGAACAAAAATGCAATAAATATCTAATATAGCTGAAATTATTTCAATTGAAGGTTCATTGCGCATATTGTAAGTATCTTTTCTTCTGCGCATGCCAACGTAGTACAATACGAAACTTCATCTCTTTTGGTTCAAGCTATATTTTTAATACATATGTAAACTGGTTTTTTCTATTTTTTTCTAAAACAACAAAAGTCTTACTATATGTCAAAAGAACTGGATTTGAATACTGCAGTATAATTTTCTTCACTGCCGTATTTGAAAGTTTTTGCAGACGTTGACGTGATTTTGACGTTCACGAATGCACGAATGCATTACCATACCATTGCAGTAATTTGCAGAAAACATATGTTTACGAATACGTGACTGTAGTAAGACGATCATCTGACGTTTTTGAAGTGAAGTCGCAGTTTCTGTTTCCAAGTCGAATGTTGTCGTTATTCAAGCATGTAACCGGAACAAGAATTTCCACTTTAAAGATCATTTTTAAGTATTTTGGACGCAATAATTATTGAATAAATTTATTTTTTATTAAATTTTTATTATTTACTTTGAAAAACATGTTTAGATCATTTTTATGAAAGTAACATAATTTTTACAAAGTTTGAAAAAAAAAATTTTTCATATAAACTTTGAATTTTGATTTTTTGCGAGGCACGGGTGCCTCTTATTTTTCGAAGTATCTCATTATTTTACGTAAAAATTTGTTTCGCAACAACTTTTGAAATTAAGTTCCTTGTCTTTGCTTTTAAAACGTTATCTTGTATTATATATTTTATATTTTATTCATATGTTTGTGCTTTTCGAAATTAGCGTAAAGTTCCTAGGACGTTCTAACTATCACAAAAGTGTTCACCATTTTGGTACCTCGTACCGTACCTGCTACTTGAGGTTTGTGTTTCTACATAATATCTACTATATTATTATAGTATATATACAGTACAGACGTTTAAGATTGGCGTAAAGTTGTGCAGGTGGGAGAAATTTTGAAAATATTCTTTCATTTCCCCTTTTTTGAAGAAAACTGCAAAAGAAAATAAAGATTAAATCTTCCACTCAGTAAGTATAATGAAATGACTAGCGATCATCTATCGCACACACAAGACATTTAGACATAATTATACTCTTTTTAGCTGAAAAAAATAACAACATCCTCTCACCCGATGTTATTTGTATGACGATTGACGAATGCCATACTACTGAAAAAAAATTTAAAGGATAGTGAAGAAAATACAGAATAACAAAAACAATATGAGTGATCAGTCATAATAAGTATCCTTTTAAAATAGGAAATTCGTATGAATAAGAAAATGAAAATATATGTAAGAAAGATCGTGTAAATAATAAATTCGTACCTAAGGAACAAAATGCGAATTTCTCTTTCCAAGAAGGATTTTTGTGAAATGTGATGCTTACATGCTTACATCACAGTGAAATTTCAGTGGAAAGGGTAGACAGATTCTACTTCTGCTGTGCATACTTCCCCTAAGCCAATCTTAATCGGCTGTACTGTACATATACAATAATACAAAATATGTGCACTCACAAAAATTGTTGGTTGTATTGTATGTTGTGTTGTAGTTATATATATATCTATATAATTATATAAATATATGAACATACATATGTATGTCATACAAATAGCGAGGCTTCGTTCTTGTTCGTTGAACATGAAATATTTACCTACATACATATTATGTACAATAGATAAACTTTTAAAACATTTTTATACAATGCAACAAAACAAAAATAATTAAGTACGTTTTTGTATAAAATAAAATTTTTATAGAAATTAAAAATACATATATTATGTACATATGTATGTATTATAGAACAACTACGCCAGTAAACAACTTCAATGTTCGTGAAAATTTAAAACAATTTTCAATTTTTGTAAGCCTAAATGGGTGAAAAATTATGTCTCCCCTTGATGTCTTTGTTAAAAAAAATACATAATCATAAGATTATTTTTTCAATTATTAATATAAGTTTTAAAACATTTTTTTTTGTTAAAAAAATTAAGAAAATGTTACTTTCTCCGCAAAATTGTGTACTGTTTTATAAAATTCACTAACATACAGGGTGTTTCCGTTATCACCGACTAAAAGGATACCATAGATATGTAGGTCTCATCTCATCGAAAAAAACAAAAAATCGTATCGTAATCGTATCGTTGGGAATCCCAACGATTTGGCCGCTAGAGGGCGTTGAAGTTTTTTTGCTACATATTATTTCACGATGTATACTCTATAACTTTTTACAGGGGCACTCTAGGGTCACTTTGTATTAAGAAAAAATGTAGAGGACCTTTTGCCCTTTGTAACAATACCTTACTTGTGCCTCTGTTCTAACTGTTAAAAAGTTAGACGCCTTTTTTGAAAAAGCTGAAAAAATAAGTCTGAAATTCATTGGATTAGTATAATACATACAGTCCTGTTCAAATTATTTGTGTAGAGCAATTTTTTTTATATAGGTAACGTCGTATTTGATTTGGTATATCTTCCATAAATATAAATATATCAGCTTCAAAATTTCACTAATAATAGCTTTAGACAGTTCTCCACAAATTCACAATTTAAAAAAAAAATCATTCAAAGTTAACGGTAAAAAAACAAAAATACAATGTTTAAAATTTTTTGTGCTAACTTGAAAAAAATTTTAACTCGTTTAAGTTTCATCAAAATTTGTGTTTTATTTTTGTTGTTTAAATTTTTTAAAACTTTGTGGGAATTTCATGTAACTACTTAGTAAAATAAAGTACAGTAAATAAGTACATATCTTTGAAAATTATACCTACATACCAACATACCTGATTGAAAAAAGTGATTTATTCGTATCTACGTGTAATTTTCAATTAACCTATTCAACACAAATATTTCATTCAAGAATAATTTCTATAATAAATAAAAGTAAGCAGAAGTTACTAATTCTCTTGATTTAATAAAACATTTAATGTGAAAAATATATAGGTACCGTAAAATGGGGTGGGATTGGCTTTTTGCGGGTGAGTTTGGCCCAACACAGTAAAAAGATTTTAATTACAATATGCTCTAGTGACTAGTCAATTCAAACTTCGTCAGTTTTACTTTTACTAGTATGTTCATTGTACTTTTTTGTACTCCTGTGCATGTCTAAACATATTTGATACATAACGGTATCTCTCTAATATCGCGAAGAACGATGTCAGTGTCAATTTGAATTTTATTGTGATAGTTTAAAATTTGCTAATAAAGAATTATTCAAGACACCTCAAATATTGGTAAGTACAGTATGGGAAAGACAAAACCAGAGGTATCAATTTGAAGGAAATTGGGTGCACTATATACATTTAACGGTTGAAAATGTCCATTTAAAATGTCTGCTATTAATATAGTGGTAAAACACACAGTGGGACAAAGTCACCCCAATCAACCCAAGCCAACTGAATGATATATGATTAAAAAACTATATTTTATTCTAATAAAAAAAAAAAACTTATTGCCACAAAGCCACGAAATAAAATTTTATAGGGCCAAACTCACCCCGTTTTACGGTACTTTAATATAAATATTAGGCATCATATTATAATACATATTATGTATTATAGTATGTATAGTATATACGTCATAAGTTAACATTTTTTGAAATCTTAACAAATATTCTAATTTCTTCGCTTTATATTATCACTATAGATATCATACTTTCTAACTGCACACACAATAATTAAAATGATTCAGAATTTTTCACAATTTCAAAAATTTTAAATTGTTTTTTTTGTCTAATTTTTATTAAAACACAAATATAAAAAACAGCGACATGCCTTAGTTTAATTTTTTCTTTAAAAAAAAATCCAACAAAATTTTTCGTTTAAAAACCGTTACGTTTGAATGAGCACTGCCGGTTACAAAGTTTGAGATTCATTGCTGTTGAAATTCTTATAGTCAACTACGGTTAAAACATGATGTGTGTTGTTCAATTCAAATTTATATTATATAGGTACATATATACTATACATACATATATTGTTACAACGACAAAGGGAATTTTGACTTTATAATTATGAATTTTTTACTACAGGAATATACATATCTTTGAAATTGGCATCACTGACTGCCAAAAGTGCACCCCCGTGCTGCACTTACTTTAGTAAATCAAAATATGAAACCATAACATACAATAAGGACAGAAAACAAGTAATGCCTGATGCCTCTAAAAAATTTCTTGGCTTAACTCATAACAAAAAATTTTATCTTTTATCAATTAAAATAAAAAAGTTAGAAACGAGAGCTCAGGTTGACAGTTTCATGGTATCGCTTATGTAGGTATATTATATACATAGTAATTTAAATTCTTCTGTAGCATTTATCTTGTTTATGCGAAGCGTTACTTCGCATTAACTCACTCCGTCTTGACTTAATACGGATGCATAAACCAAATTTCAAAACGCATTAAAGCTCTACGTCGTTTTGAGTTAATACACTATTAAATCCGCATTTAAAATTTCATTTCGTTTTTAAAATGTGCATAAACACTTACTTCGTTTTAGGTATTGTTATTACACACGCAGGTGTTCAACGTTTTGAGTGAGAACGAAATGTTGTATTACGCATAAACACCAATCAAAATGTATTATCTCAAAACGATGTTTAAAACGTTTTATCGTTTATACGTTTTAACCTTTGTGCATAAACAAGATAATTGTCGAACTTCATTGTTCAATATATGTAATGTAGGTATACATACATTTATGTACATAATTGTACCTACGTATATGTAGCAGTGTTGGGGGATTGAGGGAAAATTCGCGTTTTTGGGGAATTTTCATCTCAAATTTTGAAAAAAGGGATAGAGGGAAAAAATACTAATAATATCTATTTTTGAGGGAAAAATAGGTAGGAACGGAAATTCCGTGTTTTGAATATTTCCAAGATTTAGTATTTGGAAAAAGATAAAAGCATATGTAGGTTATATGCAAAAGCATGAGTTAATGTTTAGTAGTTGTAGTACATTTTTAAAAAACTAATAGTGGAGTGCCGTGTAGATGTTTACCGTATAGTTTCACTAAGGAAGAAAAGGAAAATTTAAAAAATCTAACAACTGAGAATTTCTGGAGAGTAGTTTTGGAGTCCAAGAATCTTATGGATGAGCCACAATTCCCTAATCTTCAAAAATTGGTAAAGTACGCTTTAACATTTCCACATTCAAATGCTGAAGCAGAACGGATTTTCAGTTGTGTAACTGACATCAAAACAAAAAAACGAAATAAACTTTCTGATGTAAATTTAAATGCCATGTGCTTGATGCGATGTCACTTACATTCATCTGGAAAAACTTGTTTTGATTTCGAAATTGATTACGAACATTTAATATTATTTAACTCAGAAATTTATTAATTTATATAATATATTTTACTTTATTTTATTTTTGTTACTTTTAATTTTGTTTGTTTGTATTACGGAATTTTTTTGTTATTTATTTACAATTATTATTTTTATTTTTTGTTTTTGTTTATATTATGGAATATTTTTTGTTACTTGTTTATAATTGTCTTTTTTTGTCTTGTGAATTAGTTTTTCAAATAAAAATATTGAAAATGTACTTATTCTTTTATTGAAATAGCGATAGGGAATATTGTGGGAAATTTAAAAAAATATTAAGGGAAAAATGAGTTATGTCAGATCAAATTCAGGGAATTTTTGTACAAGAGCATCCCCCAATACTGATATGTAGTTGATTTTTTTGAATAAAACCAAAACCCTCTACAATAAAAGCCTCCTACTGGTGTTGTGTATGTATTAGTAAGAAGTGCCATGTTTTGTTTTGACATTTTAGTTTCTTATGGTTTCTTAATAAGAGTGGTGGAATATTAGTGTAAAGAAATAGTGTTTTAGCTGAATATTTTTGGTTTTTTAAATAAAATATTGTTTATAAAAGTTTTAAAATATAATAAATTAACAGTGTTTAATTTTTAAAGTGCACAATAGTCAAAAAAATTAAATAAAAAGGTGGAAAATGTTGTGCGTTATTACCTACTTGTAAGAGAAAAAATTAAAGTATGACTACATAGTACATACCTATCTATGGTGAGGTTATATTATTTATATGTAATAAAGTGAATAAATTGATTTGATTTAATAGAATTTAATTTATTAGTTATCACAAATTAAGTATCTATTTGCCTTCATTACACAATAAAGATTAAGTACCAAATATTTACTTTTTCATACACTTTTTTTATATAAATTTTTGTAGTTATGTTATGATGTGAGAAATTGATTTGATTCAATAATTTAACAATTAATACAAACTTATAAATAAAATTTTATTAAATTAAATGAATTTGTTCTGTATTTCGTTCACTTTATTTATTTTTTTCATATATTTGTGTTTACATTTCATTTCAATTTATTCACTTTTATAATATAACCTCACCATAGGTAATGTAGTCATTAGTCACATGTCAATATATAGGTATAGAAGAAAAAAGTTTATATTATTTATTATTCTTTAAACTTTAATTATTCATATAAATACATATATGTATCAGAATCATTATAAATTAAATTTTATTAAATCAAATCAATTTATTCACTTTATTACATATAAATAATACATATAACCTCACCATACTTTAATTTTTTCTCTTACAAGTAGGTAATAACGCACAACATTTTCCACCTTTTTATTTAATTTTTTTGACTATTGTGCACTTTAAAAATTATAACACTGTTAATTTATTATATTTCAAAACTTTTATAAACCATATTTTATTTAAAAAGCCAAAAATATTTAACTAAAACACATTTTCTTTACATCACTATTTGTACTACCAGCATTGAATGTTTTGACGTTTCAACACTTTTATCGTGTTTGATTGTGTTAGTGCAGAAAGCCACAACTCGGCTTGTGATATAGAGGGTTTTGATAAAACATGTACCTATATGTGTAAATTTCTATAGTTTCCCAGTTGGAAAAGTCAGAAGGCCTTTCATAGGAAGGCATGTAGAAATTTTGAAAATATAAAGTGAATTGTAATAAAATTTCTGGGCAGGTATAAATGATGGTATTAGAAGTTTTAAAAATTTTTCAAATTAAAAAAAAATCTGTTGAATATGACTCGACAAAAACCGAAATATGTAACTAAATTCTTTGGAAGATTAATACGATGCTGTTAGAAGTTTTAAAAATATCTCCAAACCAAAAAATAGCTGTTCAGTATTGACTAACCAAAGTCGAAGCAATGAAATTCTTTGGAAGGCATAAATGATGCATACGCATGCCGATTGTACCGAATGTTTCAAGAAACATGAAATTCATTTATTCTTTGATGAGTTGTTAACAAGTGCAGATATAATGTTTATTTCAAAAAGTGTAAATTAAGATTTAAAAATATTAGAAAAGTTTAAAAATTTCAATAAATTTAATTTTATTTATTGTAAGTGAATACAATAGAAGTTTTTTAAAAATTGAATTACCAGAATTTTTATAAGGGAAGTTATTTTCAATTTGAATATCGAAAATTATCCATTTTTCGAAAAAAGTGAAGATAGCAAATCGATCCAGAATCAATTGAGCTTTTATTTTCTTCAATAAAAAATTGGAGTTAATTTAAGTCTTTTTTGAGAAAGACATAGTTAAACATGAAAATTTGAGAAAAATTCACAAAGTTTTGATTTTGAAGGCGTCTCACTTTTTAACAGCTAAGATTAGAGGAACAAATCAGATATCGTTGAAAAAGGCAAAGGGTCTTCTACATTTTTCCTTAACACAAAGTGACCCTTGAGTGCTCTTGTAAAAAGTTATAGGGTATACCGTGAAATAAGAGCAAAAAAATTCGACGCCCTCTAGCGGCCAAACGGTTGATATTTCTCTCTCATCAAATACGATTTTTTGTTTGTCTCGATGAGCCCTATCTATGGTATCCTTTTGGTCGGTGATAAAGGAAACACCCTGTATGTACATATTGAATTGTTTTTTTTACTTTATTTTGTTTTTTGTTTATATTTTGTTTGAATTGTGATTTATTGTTGTATTAATTTTTCTCAATTTTTTTAATTTTAAAAGAAAAATAATTGTTTTATAGAAAAATCACTTTGTTTAAAATAACACAATTTTCTTCACTTTTATAGAATATATACCTATTAGCTTTACGAAAATTTCACAGCATTTTATATTATTTTTAATAGTTAGTACATATTTAATAAAATACTGCAAAATCTTGGTAAAGCAAATATAGCAGGGATATTTCATATTTACTTCTTCAGAATGTGTTTGGAAGGTTTCTTAAGGAAGCATGTAGAAGTATTCCCCTTTGCTTCTTCAGAATGTGTTTGGAAGGTTTCTTTAGGAAGTATGTAGAAGTATTCTCTTTTACTTCTTCAGAAGGTTTCTTTTTACTTTCTCAGGAAGGAAATGAGAAGAATACGAAGAAAATCGGAACTTATGCCTTCCAAGCCTAGGACATGCCCATGTGACAAAGATATTATGAGGGATACGAAAGGAAGGCTTCTGACTTTTGAAAGAAGGCTTCTGCATGCATGGTGGAAGGCTTCAATTTCCAACTGGGTTATTATGCAGATACATAATATGCAGTATAAAATAAAATACGCACTTGTATACTTTCTTTAACGTTATTTGTATGAAAATATATTATATATTTTGGTGCTTGGGAGTTCCTACTCCCTAGTCAGCTTACAAACATAAACGATAATATATTGTTTTAAAACTTTAAATTAATTGTTCACATGCATACATAAATACATATACATATGTACATACATGTACATAATATATAAAAAAATATAAGTAGAACACACGAGTTAGTTTTTACCGTCAACACCGACGATTGTTGAAGAGAAATGTAGGATTTTCTACAAGAACACATAACAAAAACCGATTTACAGAGTGTGCAAGTATGCATAAAACGTGTGCTATGAAGCGTTTTATTTTGTCGACAGTGGTGTCAAAATACAGCATACCTTCTTATGGAGGCATCTTCACTCGTCTGGCAATAGCAAGTAAGACATGGCTATCTGAAATGATAGAAATGGTATCCTCGATTTTTTTTGCTCTCGCAAGTAAGCAAATTAACCGTCAACGCCATTTGTGAACATTTAGATTTTCAACTCTTTTTTATTTTCAGCTGAGTACCACTTACGAAATCGAAACAGAAAATTTTTTCGGTTCCATTTATTTTGGTTTTTTTTACATAGGTTTTGTATAGGCAAAATATCTTATTTTCATCTGAGTACTACGCTTAACATTGTGTAGGGTAGTCTTTTTATATAGCCGTTAATTTCAAATTTTTGAATTTTCATGTCTGTATGTTTGCAAAAATAATATTATGATGAAATTATTTGGCTTCAAATGAGCTCATGAGATGTTAGGCTATACAAGAGTGCAAGAAGAGAGATGTGAAAAGAAGAAACATATGAAGGAAATTGAAGAAATAAAAAATAATGAAGAACGAATGCTCATAATTCTATAAGTAAAACCAAAAAAGTTGAGGTAATCTCGCGCATGTCTTACATGAGTTAGTGATCTCCTTGTGTATACATATACGAAAGAAAAAACCTGTTTCTTAGAATTTAAAACAACAAAAATGCATGTGTGTAAGTATCTTTTCTGCTGCGCATATGTTTCTAGTAAAATATGATTCCTCAACTTTTTTGGTTCAAGGTATAATATTCATCTTATAATGCGGTATTTGTTAGTTGTTGTTTTGATTCTGATCGTATACATTTTTGCATATTTATATACATATTTTGTTTCAGAAAACAAAAATAATACAATCGACATATGTACATATGCAAAAAACAACTTTTTAATTCTGTTTACACTTTATTTGAAAAGTTTGGTATAGGTCATTGAACACTTCTAAAAAAGTTTGAAAAAGAAGTATGAATACTCAGGAGTCAGGATGTGTTCGATTTTTGAAATCGAAAGTTCCAAAATTTCTAGGCGAAATGTAGGTACATTCAATTAAAACTTTATAACATTAAAATTAAAATCATAAAATCTTCAAATGCGATTTATTATTGCATTGTCATCCATGTCTGAGCTATGTTCAAAGTTTCAAGTCTCTTTCTCGTCAAAAAGTTGGTTTAAAATCAATTTTTAAATTTGTACCGAACAGACAGACAGACAAGAAAGCAAGCTAATAAAAACATTTTAAAAAAATGCCTGTACGACTGGATAGAATAGAAAAAATTCTTTATAGCTGCGTTCCATTCGGCTACTACGGAGTAGATAGGCGTAGTTGGGCGTAGTTGATGAATGGAACACTATTTTTCACATATGGATCAAATTCTAACCGAACCGGTAAATTTGAACGTAAAAAAATAAATTTTTGTTTTGTGCTTGCTACTGCTGCTGTTTTCTAACAAAACTAATTATATCTGAAATAAAAGACACTATCAATTGCACAAAAAAGTAAATAATTAACTAAGTGTAATTAATTAATATTTAATTAATTTGATTAATTTAATTAATTTAATTAGTTTTATTTATATTTATCACTGATTAAAAATTTAAATAATACAATAGTTAATTCATATTTTATTTATATTTATTACCAATAACCTAAAATTTGGAATATGTAAACAAACTATAAAATCTCTAAAGTGAGAAATCCATCTATTGGATAAAAGAATAAAACCTGCTGTGGTAAATTTTAGTAGTGAAATACTCGTATATCAACTACGCCCAACTACGCTTGCTTTCTACACCTGAATATGAATAGGAGTAGTTGAGCGTAGATGGGAGTAGATTCATCTACGCCTGAAATCCCAATGGAACGCAGCTTATATGTTGATGTATCATATATCAGATGACATCCACGTCTCAAACGTCAATTCCGGTATGTAACCAAAATTACGTGACTTACTTACTGTACGTGGAGTTGCCCATATATGAAACGATATCAATTCATCTTTATATAACCGGTGACTGGTGTGAGAAGAGAGGACGCATGGGATGACACATTCTCCTCATTTTGTATCTAAAGCAGGATCACACAAAATAGTACCAATGAGAATGTATCAATGAAAAAAAGAAAATTAAGAAATACAATACAACAACAACTTAATCAATACTCGACGGAACTCTTCTTGTCACAACTCACAACCAGAGTATAATGAATACTTACATAGTAGAATCACTGAGAGCCGAAGATTTTTTTTTTTATTTATTTCTCTCACATTTTTTGAGAAAATGCTGATAAGGTGATAGGAATATTTTTTCATTGACTGAAAAGAAATGCAACGCAAATATTTCCAAAAAAACAATAAAACACGAACACATTCAGAATTTTAGGTAAAGCTAAGTATTGTGTTCGAAGCGAAATTTCGTTTCCCATATAAAATACATGTAAAACAAAGGTGGCGGAATTCCGTCAAGAAAATATTCCGTTCACTTTTTGTTTTGTAGTACTGAGTTCGTGACGAAAAATAAGTTAAAATTGTCTTTGCTAACATTTTTAAATAATGTCCAAGAGATGGCGTTGACGATCAGTCTCCACTAATTTTCCGTCGCCATGAAACAAAAGAAATGTAAATACATTTATTCCGTGTGGTAAATTTGACAGTTGTAAAAAAAAAATAAATAAAAAGAAAAAATCCAAAGGTTACTACGTGAAAATATGTATTGAATAAAAAAAAATGTCAAACTAACTTCAAATTTAAATTTAATTTACGTTTCTCCAAATATTATACGTCATTTTAAAAAAAAATTTTTCGTGTAGAAATAAATAGCAAAACATGAAAATTTTTTTCGCTTCGAACACAATACGGAGCTTAAGTAAGAAAAATTCCCATAATAAAAAAATGTACACAAACCTGTTTATATATGCTATGCTTGTATGCGTTTCTTATATCTTATATGATTTTAGCTTACTTAAAAAAAAACACGAACCCTAATGCATATTTAGGTAAGTAATTTGAAAAATGCGTTTATAAAAAACTATGTTGGGGAGGGATTAGTATGAATAATCATATTGTGCTTTCGCTCATATATACGGAAATTTTCCATTAAAAAAATACGCATTATTTTTACCTCCTTCAGACATATGGGATTTTGTTTTTGTTTTCAGAGAAAAATTTATAAATAAAAAAAAAAAAAATTCGGCTCTCAGTGATACTACTACCAAAGAGTAGATACTAATAAAGAGGAATAACTTTCGGGTAACGGTATATGAAAAAGGACGCAAACAAAAAAAAGAGTACAAATATATACTATTATCAAAAAAAAAAAATTAAATTAAAAAAAAAAACAAAATTTCTTCAAGCGAGAATGAAATATTCCCTTTGTTTTTTCTTATAAATGAAAAACATGCATAAGACTGAAAAAGACGAGAAAAAACTAAGCCCAACCTTTTTTGTTATCTTACAAACATTTTTTACTTGTATAGGTTTATATTCTTCACGCAGTTCTTCACGTGCTCATCACTTTAACATGTCTTTGTTTATTTACTTATATTTTTACTTGCTCACGTACGAATGACGTCACATTTTATACTAGAAAGATTGCTCATCACTAGCACGTGGCTTCTAATTTTATTAGAATTTTTAGTTCGCGCCAAATTTTGTAGGTAAAAAGCAAAGTATACGGTATAATATATGATTTCCTTATCAATATCAGTTCTGATGTGATATATTAAAGTTAGTTTTTCTAAGTTATTTTTAAAAAAAAATAATATAAAGTGTATTAAATAAAAAAATAAAATAATATTTAGTGCGTGATTGATAATATTATAAATTATTATTATTGTGATTATTTTCATAAAATAAACTAAGTAGTGTACGAAAACAATTAATAAGACTATAAATAAAAAACCAAGTGCATTTATTTTTTAAAGATAAAGGAAAAAAAACCAAAAACTTTACTTAATTATAAAGAAATCAAATTTAATAAAATTAATTAAAAAGAAAAAAATAGTTTTACAAAATACAATATTTTATTATTATTTTTTTTTTAAATATGGGTCGTCATTTTATTAGGTGCATTATATTACAAATTACGAAAAGGTATTTTATTTATATTACTCGACGCAACTCAGATGCTTTACCCTATATATTTCTCATCACTAATACAACTTTAACGAATCTTCTTTTTCAGTTCCTCATCATGATTTTTCTTGCTATCTATTTTTAACTCAGATACATGTGTATTAGTGCAGAAATTGCGCATTTATTTGAGATCTTATCAGTTCTTGTTCGTAGTTAAAACACTACCTTACACTATGCTACTACTATGTAAGTATTCATTATACAACCTTCCCCAACCAAACTAGCTTATTTTATTTAGATGAATGCATACGGCTCCAATAATATTTAATAATAAGATTTCTGATGATTTTTTTTTATTTTATAATATTTTGAAAATAGTGAATTTTGTATTAAGAGCCCAATTTAGTGGAATGGCCTGAAAAGTGACCACCTACAGCCTACATTTCTCAACCGATTTTCATGAAATTTCGAATATAGATAGGTGGAACGGAATTATGGTCCTTAAGCGGAACACATTTTTTAATTTTGATCCTTAAATTTTTTTATATTCGATTCTTATGTATTAAAACGTTTAGATATTATGATTTCATTTTATATGTTTTAAATTTAACCTTTTCCAAAAAGTTAAAAAAAGTTTTTTTATTTGCTTTAAGAAACTGGTGTCCAGATAATTGAATACTCTTCAACTAAAAAATTTTA
This sequence comes from Bombylius major, assembly GCA_932526495.1. NCBI lineage: Eukaryota > Metazoa > Arthropoda > Insecta > Diptera > Bombyliidae > Bombylius > Bombylius major. The sequence goes on from OW052043.1 coordinate 23,731,993, forward strand.
TAATACATACCTATATTATAATTTCATTTTTTTAATTTTCTTTTTTTATATACATATAATATACCATATATACATATATATATACATATACCTACGTATACATATTTATACTTTTATACTTTTCCTTGAGAAAGAAATTTAAAAAAAAATTAATAATTATTTAATTGACATTGCTTCTGGAGTATAATTTTCACCGATTAATAATAAATAGTTTTAATTTTCAATTTTACTCGTAAATGGAACAAAATATTTAATTGATAATATTAATTGATGTAGGTATTAATAAATTTTTTTGTTTTTACTTTTCGAACAATAAAAGTTTAAAGTTTTTTAAATCATTAAAAAAACTAACAGATATTACAGATGAAAACGAAATACTTACCCCATAATAAAAAATGAATATCTACGTAATAATGACAGAGGCATTAATTAAGTTTTTCTCGAGTTAAGAAATCTCTCTGAAGTATGCAACTTTTGGCAGTAGTGAGTACAAAAATTTTGCTAAAGTCAGGGTATACTAAAATGGGATCTGGTGTTAAGAGTGTTTTAAGTTTTTCAAACACATTTTGGTAATCTTAATCATTTAGGTTTATTTTCATGCCCTTTTTAAGGTATTTGATAAGAAGATATGCAACTTTGTCGTATTCGCTTATAAATTTTCTATAAAAACCCTTAATACCAAGAAAGCTTTTTATCTCTTTTTGATTTTTTGGTAATTTAATTTTCAAAATTGATTATACTTTTTTTTTGGGTTCGGTTTGATTCCTCTATCTGTAACAAGATGACCCAAAAATTCTGTCTCTATACATAAAAAATGAATATTTATCTATTTGGACCTTAAGGTTTATGTGTGATAATTTTCGAAAAATTTTTTGCATCGCTTGAAAATGCTCTTGGAGGGAGGTGGTCGGTGGAAAATATAAGAATGTCGTCCATATAAACAACGGCAGGTCCGTTTTCTAAGTCAAAGGACATGCGAAGAAATACGTAGTGGCCACTTGCAGTGAATAAAGTCGTCTTTGCTCTATCTTGAGGATCTACTTCGATTTGGTGAAATACCTTCGCCAGATCGAGGGTGGTAAAGTAATTTGTATTGCCTAATTTTTCAAGAATATCTTCAAGATTAGAAATGGGGAATTTGTCATCTAAAGTTACTTCGTAACCTTTCCTGTGATTCAGCTTTTTTGGTACCACCCATATGGGAGAATTATATAGAGAGTTCGAAGGTTAAATTATTTTACAACGAATTGTTTCTGCTATTTGGCGATCTACCTACTTTTTGTGGGTTTCGGGGTATCGGTATAATTTTGAGTAAACTGGGATGTCGTTTTTTGTTACTGGTGAATGATAAGCTATCACCCTCTTTATAGAATACATTTTTATTATTCAGTATAACTTTATGCAATAGTTTTATTTCTTCCTCATTCAAATGAGAAGTTTGAATGTAATCTAATAGGTTGAAGCTATTTACCTCATTAGAAAAAAGTTCAACTGCGTTTTTAATATGTGATTTTTGTAGTTGATTATTGCATTTAGTAGTACTAAAATATTATTACCTATAATACCATCAAAGTTTTAATGAAACTTAACCTCTAAAAATTCCACCAAGTAATCTTGTTCCTTAAAGATTTTAAAAAGTGGGATTCTACATTTTGTATTTGAATAAAGAGTCATTGAAAGTCTTTAAACATTCACTTCTTATTAAATTTTTCCATTTTGGTTGACAAAGACTTGGATTTATGATATACTGAATTCTGCTCCAGTATTAATAATAAAATGTAAGGTTTTTATGAGATTTCTAATAACTAAATAGGGTAGTTGTTTAATTGGTCTTGTTGAAAATTTTCATGTTCATTCGTTGAAATATCCATCGGCTCTGTATTATTATTGTTTCGAAACTTCTTTGTGTGCTTTGAATCGAGCTATTTTGGAAATTATTTGAATTGTCTTGATTTCTTGCAGTATTTGGGTTACGAATATTCTGGGATTTAATTTGGTTAGAAGAAGACGAATTTCTGTTATCGTGTGCATTAAGATATTGGTACTGTTTGAATACCCTGGGTTTTGAAAATCTGGTTTGATTTGGGACAGCAGGATTTCTTTTAAAATTTCTACCCGTATTTGCATTGTTTAAGCCGTGATGAGAAAGATTTTTATTTGTCATATTGTTTAATTTATTTGTAGGAAAGTTTCCTTGTAAAGCATTTATATTTATTTGATTCATGCGTAAATTTTGTAGGTTTGTTAATTAAATAAAGCAGAAGTGCCCATTTTTCGACGTTTTCCATTAATAATGATTTTATAGTTCTGCGTAGTTCTGACAGATTATTTTTAAAGTTTCTAAACCGATTCTCTTCTTACTTTCAATATTATAGTTGCTTAAATCGTCTGGATTTAAAAGACAATAATTGTTAAGCCTACAGAAATATGTATTATATTTATTAGTTGTTTCGTAAAAATCTTCAATTATAGTGACTACACGACAGGATCGCATTTTTGTCTAAAAGATTATCTGCTGATTTTTCACCGTGATTTTTCAATAGTATTCTACGTTATTGTATGTGTCACATAGCCTTTCAAAATTGTATCACTAATTTCGTCAAAAACATTAATTGTAGGCATAATATTCTCAACTCTTTGTATAAATTCAAGAAGTATCATATATTCGCGTTTTTACCATCAAATTGGAGTATGTGATTAATAAAATTAAAAATAATTTTAAACTTGTCAGCAACACTTAATTCTTCCATTTCAAATTTTATTTATGTATTATTACAATTTTATTTATTTAAGAACTGTTTATTTGTTTAAGAATCATTTATTTAAAAATTAGTTTATTTGGTTATAATTTATTTATTTTATTTTTTTTTTTATCCAAAAATGTGCTTGCCAGATATGTAAAATTATAGTTGATAAAATTGTTGTTTTGTTTGTTGTTACAATTTCTTCTCATGTCGTTGAAACATAAGTATGTTGTTAAGTTGGAAATTGTTTTTTGCTTTTGTTTTTTAGTTCTTCTTCTTGTTGATAAAACTTCTGGTGTTAAATTCTTTTTCTTTTATTATTATTTTATTTTTTTATTTTTTTTTATATATTTTACATATTATGTATGTACCCAAATCGCACTGTCCTCTAAGATACCATCTAACAAAAATGGGAATAGAGGAAAATCGAAGTTACAGATTCTGTGAAGAGGAAACGGAAACCTCAGAGCACATTTTGTGCCGGTGTAAAGGCATAATACGTCCTAGGCTTGAACATATGGAATAAATGTACCTAACACCGGACGAAGTGTGGCACCTACCACCTAAAAAAGTCTTGGGTTTTGTCAAAGCCCTAAAACTTAGGTCACAGCCAGCAGTAGGGCATTACAAAAGATCCAAACGGGTCGCAGTAACAAGGAAACAAATCCCACCTGGTTGACTGGATCTTAATTCTAATCAAATCTAATCTAACATATCTATTATATTGATTCATTTATTTCACAGTAATGAAAAAAAAATCGACAAATGTTTGTGTAGTTTTGATTAATAAAATTATTTTTTTTTTTATTTTATTTTTATAAATTTTTTTTTTATTTTTATTTTTTTTTAAACTAATTTAAAATAACAAGCACTTTAGGAACCACTTAAATAATCACGTATTCACGAATTACTATTGAGGCTTTTATATTTCTTTTATTAAGTCGATAGTTAATTTTTCTTAACTTTGAATTTTATTTTAGTTGTTGACAGGAAACTTTTAAATAGAGCTTTAAAATGTAAAGAGAAAGTGGACTGGGATGTACATAGATCTTTGCAGAGAGAGAACAAGAAGAGGGTGAGGATTGGTAAATTATCATCTTTTAGAACCTACTATAAAGAGCTGACAAGTCCAAGCGAAAAAGCCAGGCTATACAAGCTGAATTGATTACGCAAAACTTATGAAACGTTTACTTGTTCCAAGCAGAAAACGCTCCGACTTCTCTTGAATGCTCATTCTTCGGGCTCAATGGAAAGCTTCACAGCTCATGCCTTTTAGACTTGACTGGTTTGTCGCATTAAAGCTGGTAACTACAGATAAAATAAAGTTTGCTCTGTCCTGTTTCAAAAGTTTCAAGACACCGGGTATGGATGTCATTTATCGACCATACTGAAAAGTCTGGAGCGACTTGTGGAGAAGCACATTACAGGCTCTAAATTATTCAAATTTTCTCCAATATATGCTATAACAGACTGTTGTTCACTCACAGTATTATGATCGATGGAGAATGCGTCTTAGTCAGGGCCGAGGAAGGATACCCTCAGGGCCAAGGGGTGTGTCCTTTCGAAACTACGTCATTTTTACTGAAAAGTCTTCAACGACTTGTGGAGAAGTCCATTAGAGGCTCTGAAACGTAGTGGATGCTGGAAAGGGAAGACAAGTGTGGGACATGCAGTCATGTCGAATAGTCTTGTGGAAAAGTGTAACCTTTTCTACATGCCCTGGAATGATATTACTCCAAGTGTCACGTTCGGTAGAAAATATGATGTAATGTATCTCACAAGGGAAGAGTGGTAGAATACTCGTACTACTGTTGTTCCTAGTGGGGCCTCAGATAATTTCTACACGTATGGATCCAAAACCAGAAACGGTGTTGGTTCGGGTTGATATTTGAATACGCTAAGTGGTATGACTTTTTTCTTCCAAGCTGAGATTTACGCCATACTAAAAGCGGCATGCTGGATATTTGACAACAGATGGTGTGAAAGGACTCTCTGCATTTGTAGTGATAGCCGAGCTGCGCTTCAGGCTCTGGAGAGTCTAATCACGACAGCCAAAATTTTCCAGGAATATTAAAAAATACTTAAAGCCATTAGTTAACACAATTGTAAGAGATTTGAATGACAATGTTTAAGTAGTAACTAAGAACAGTAAACGACATGACATCCGGTGGTAAGCGCACTATTCCGGCAAGATAGAGGACTGTGGTTCGATTTCCAGTCGAGTCTAATGTCGTTTTTTCTGTTCTTAGCTACTACACAATGGACTTAAGCTTCTGTGGGTTCCAAGTCATCATGGTACAGTGAACAATGAACTCACTGACGTCGTTGCGAAAGAGGCCTCGTTTAACTCTGTATGGGGACGGGAACCAACGATGGGTGTCAATTGCCCCTCGATCAGTGAATGAATTACCAAACACTAATATTTACGGTCTTTAAATTGTTTCACAAATTTTGAAATAAAACACAAATATAATAACTCTTTTTTTTTTCAATTTTTATTATTATACAAAGCATAATATAAGTATAAATGTTATGTATTTCTACCTAATATTGTAAACACTTTTAATTTAACTTTTTCTATATGATTCTTCATAGTTGCACTATAAGGATCAAATGATAAAACTCGCTTTTTTCGACGATAAATTCCTTCTTTTCTTGACATTGCACATGCAAATATTTCCTGAAATATTTCGAAACACAAAAAAAAAATGTTAATAAGAGTGAAGATCAATTTTTTTAAAAATGAACATAGTGCTTCGCATAAAAATTCTAATATTCAAAAACGATATTTATAGTTTAAGTAATGCTAATTAAAAGCTTTGGTATAATTTTAACTTTGAACTATCATTCTAATAAAATCACATTTTCTGAACCAAAATTATAGAATCGAAATTTCAAGATTTAGTTTTTTAAAGTCTTTTTGTAAACATTACATAAACTATACATATCGAAAAGTTATGATTGTATTTCTTTTTATATTTTTATGCAAAGTCTTTCCAATTTCAATACTACCTCATCTATAAGGAAGTTCAAAAATCTTAAAACATCTCTAAGAGTTCCTTCAACATCATTAACCAAATCGTTATAATAAACTATTTTCAAGCTACCTGTGAAATTTCTTGCCCAAGCGAGGTTCATATATTCCCATGCTTGAAGTTTTGCTCGTACAAATTTTTGCCAATCTGTAGGATAGAAATTTGATTGATGTATGTATTTCCTTGGACAAGTCACATTTAAACATTCTAAAAGAGTCAGAGCCTGTCATTGCAAGTTGTTGGAACTAAGATATTTTTACATTAAACTTTAAAAAAATAAACAAGACTAAATTAAATTTAGGTACTCGTATGTACATATAGTATATATATAAATAACGGTATATGAAACATTCTGCTACAAAATAATATGAATGTCTAATGAGCAGCAGCTAACTATGGCTCAGTATTTTGTTTATTGTCTCTTTCTTTTCCCAGTTTTTATTCAAAAAGATTTGCGCTCTTATTATCAATGAGATTTATTAAAAATATTTAACAACACCAACTTTTATTATATTACTCCCGTGACTTTCTCCACTTTTTTTCCTTTTAAGTAAATGCGTTGTGCTTCTGTTACAATGTGCAGGGTATCTCAGACAAGGAAATAAACATTAGTATCTTCCAAAAAATGTGAATTTCAACTCAATGATTGTGGATCTATCATTACAAAATCTCTACTAAGTTAGCACTTGTCGCTAGAGGCCGATCAAAGAGGCCAGAGAAACCTCAAAACACATTCTGTGTGAATGCAGGAACTGGCCTCCAAAAGAGTGCGACACATGCACCAATTCTTTCTCAAACCTGAGGAAACATGATTTGCACCTTCTAATACAATCTTAGGATTTTTCAATAGCCTAAATCTATGAGAAGTACGTGTGGCACAAAAGATGCCATAAGGTCGAATTGCAAATAGCCCAATTAATCTTAATTTTGAGACTCAAGTGAATTAATTTTGTTATATTTATTATTAATTTTAATTTTTTTGTAAAATTCCCCAAAATTACCTGTTTTTTTTGTAAAATATAAAAAGATTTCACTCGATTGGAATTGAAATCTGATCACCCTACACTCGAAACAGATTTATACAAATAATTTGTGAAAGAATATGGAAAAGAATGCCTATCTTACCTGTACTGAATTCGAATTATAAAAAAAAGTATAGTGGGTTTTGTGTATTTGCTTATGCCAGTAAGCTGAATCACTAAGTACTTCAGTTCCGGGCAGTGAAGGTTACGTATTCCTAACTAGAAACCTAGAACTTTAGAAGCCAATACTTCGATCACTGATTGCCAACATTGCTTTGATAATAATTGTATTGAATATTGAATATGTGATTTAAAATTGTTAATGCAATTTTTTATTTTATTTTATAAATTATCTTACATTTTCCTTTTGTGCGCTTGTATCTGTCTGGTGAAGCAAATCCTACGTGACCTCCGCTTTGCCTGTTAAATTCTGCTAATATAGCTTTGTCCGGATCTCTCACTAAAAGAATGGCTTTGCTGAACATTTTCCAAGCTTTAGGACCCCATTCATGAGTCTTAACTACTAAAACCTATACAATAGTTATTTTTAATTGTATAGCAAAGAACAAATTCATTATTATTACTGATTTATTGTAAATATTTTCAGCTGGGAAGCCACTTCTTAGAAGTCCATAATCTTTATAAATACTGCCTGTCAAAATACCTGTGAAAAACATTAAACCAAATTATTTATTCTTAAACATTTAACACATACATATATCAATTATTATTACCTGTTGATTGTTGTAATAAATAACGCAACCATGTATTTCCACTTCCCGGAAATGATGCAAGAGCTGTTAGGCCATTTATATTGAAATTGTGCTCTTGACTATTTTCTGTATCACTATTTTGTGTAAAAAAATATCTTTTTCTGTTTTGATTTATGTTATTCTTTAAAAATTCCTTATATTTAGAATTAAGAACATTTGATGCATACACTCTTTTTATTGACCCCAGTGAAGGAAAAAACGGAGTTCCACTTAAAAATGTCAATCTAGAACACCAATTTATCGATTGATGTCCATTACTTCCTCTGATTTCGTAACCACGGAGATCATTTAGCTGCAAAAATATGTGACTGTCTTAGAAGATCGTCTAGACTCAAGACTTTGAGAGAATTTCTCAATCATTATTATAAAAATTTAACTATAAAACTTCAATAACTTTTCACCAAGGTGAAAAAACTATCACACAAAAAAAATAATATTTAAAATTCTGTCTTTACAAATATGTTATAAGAATTGATTGATTTATTGAAACAAAAATTTTTTTAAAACATAAATATTAGCTATTTTTTGCTAAATTATAGAATACCATAGAATAATCTACAGTACAAAGGTCAAAACTTTAGAATTACGAAATTGATAACTTCAAAAAAAATGCCATTGAAAGTTTTCAGAATAAAAAATTGAATAAATTGAATTTTTTTATTTTATAACATAAACAGTATATGTTCCCGTGGGAGAAGAAAGTTTAAATTTTGTCTTGTCAGGATAATCTTTGAGAGGCTTAGATACTACTGAAAAAAGTAAGACAAAAGGGTAAATGGGAAACAATCAATTTTCAATGCGATTCCCTTTATTTTTACATACATATATCCTGCAAACAAAAACACAATCTTTGAAGTATTTTTTAATCTATTATGTATTTTATTTGACTTGAATTAGTATAACTGCAATATATCTCGAGATATATGTAGGAACCCAAAGTTTACAAGCTACATATTCTTCCATATGAATATTAATAAAAAATTTTCAATAATTTTTACCACTTTAAGCGTAGTACTCAGATGAAAATAAGATATTTTGCCAATACAAAACCTATATGTAAAAAAAACCAAAATAAATGGAACCGAAAAAATTTTCTGTTTCGATTTCTTAAATGGTACCAAAGATAATTAATAAGAATCTATATCTAATCTATAATCATTGATGGTACTCAGCTGAAAATAAAAAGGAAAATCTAGATGTTCACAGATGGCGTTGACTGTCCGTGTGGAGACCTTTTATTTTCATATCCAACCGAAATAAATGAAGTTCCATTTATTTCGAACGGAAAATGAAAATAAATTGATTGTTTGACATTTTTAAAGTTGGGTTATTTTAAAGCGTACGTTTTTTTTGTGATTTATGATTTGTTCTCAAGAAACATGTGTAAAGTTTTTTTCATCTATGTGGATTTCTTCTCCATTAGACTTTTTTCAACATAAAATTTATTTTCATCTGAGTACTACACTTTAAGGAAATACCCTGGTCAAATTCCAACTTTCTATTCCTTCGCAAGCATACCTATCGTAAGGAAAACAAAATATGTACAATACATACATATGTATTTTATTTTATCTCTGCAACTATGCGGCACTTGCCAGAGTAAAGTCCAGATAATGCAGAGCCTTTTCAGAGAAATGGTTATAAAGATCTCCTACCAGTATGTCAAACGTCAATTCCCCAGAGGAATTACCATGTCTACATTTGTAACTCTAAAATTGAACCGTGTAGAAAAATGATAAGAAGAAATACTGTGTACAAATTTAAAGTCAACTGAATCACATGGTCTAAGTATGTATTTAAATTTAAAAATGAATTTTTCATGAAGAAGTATTTTTAAAAATTAAAAATTCTTTATATCAGTCCAAAACTTCGAAATTAAACTTGTTAGTACTCCTTAAAAAAAATTTATGGCATTGACTTTATAATTAAAATCGTTGGAATAATTTGTATATTTTTACCTCTCCAAAACGTCCTACTTGCTGCCTCTTTAATGGTGATATTTGCATGTTCATAATAGATAGAAATAGTATAACAAGTACATAAGCGAATATGGTTCCTGCCACACCAAAAACTCGCCAACCATGTAAGGCCATTTTTTAAGTTCCCAACATTATACACATTCTTGGTATTTAATTAATAATACAAATGCTTGTAAACTCCACCTTATTTCTTAACTGAAAAAAAAAATATTATATTAAATTAGTTAAAAATAAAGAATTATCATATATGTATATTATGTATAGTTCTATTCTATCTATCTACATATCTATAGTTTCTTATTGACATTTGAAACCTCCAGGTATCACTATTTATCAGCTTATAAAATCTTTTTTTGAAGTTATTTAATAGCAGGTTTTGAAAAAAACTTTCAGCAATATTATTACCAAACCTATAGGAAAATACTAGAACCGATATTCCGAGAATCAAAGGATTTTGTTTGTGTGTCGTTTGCAGATTTTTGATTTTGTAGTTTTTATTTACATTATCATTAAGTGGTACTATTCCAAAAACCTCTATCTTGTCCGCGAGTAGAACAGGCTTAACTTTAAATAAATAAATAAAACAACAAAATTTGAATCCTATCCTATATTCTCAATTCCTAAATAATCTCTGACTATTTTTGCTATAGTTTTGCTGTTGTATGTAATAAAGGACTATTTAATCGTTCATTGATCACGTAACTCCACTAGGATTAAGTAATCAATTTCTGCGGCCCCAAGCTCAAATCAATCACTAGCACTGATTTCTCAGGTCAAAAGGCACCACAGAGATGGGCTCTCAACTAAGTTAGGAGAACTCCATCTGATTTATAGTTTACACTATACTATAGAGCGATATTCGGTTACCGCTTAAAAGCCTAGACAAACCATAGTTTCAACAATATCACAAAGGTTTTTTTGATTCGTTACATTTCAGTTACTGCCACTGCGTTCGAAACTAAGCTAAAAGATCGTGTTCGATGGAAAAACATTTTTGAGCTTTTTAAAAATCGTATAAACTTCGAATGCGACGTAAAAACAAATTTCCAACACCTTCGAAATAGCTAACCTTTAATATTTTATTGATCTTGCATAACTGTACCTATCGAAATTATAGAAATATAGGTATTAAATACCTTAAATTAGTCCAAAATGTTTCATTAGAAAGTTTATGTGATGATAACCTCTTATTCTTTCTTAGAACAACTGTCTAAAGAAATCTATCAATTAGTAATGAATGGATGAAATGTTCGATGATGCAATACATCTAGGCTTAAGATATTATGAAACATTAGATTTCCTATAAAATATAAATAAAATAATCATCAAATCGTGTCTTGTCACCGTTAATAACGTTAAATTTTGTTTTGTTTTTTTCTTTCGGCGCTGTGCATATTTGATGTGCAGTAAAGAGATATCCTTACATCGTGACCATTAAAAAAAAATTAAGCATAAAATTAGAGCGATACAGATACAAATCCATACACGAAATTTCGACTTCATTTTTATTTCAAAAAATTCAACATCGACTTCAACTACAAAATTATTAATTAGCTATAATTCAATCACGAATGAAAAAAATAGTCGTAGCTTCCAGCTGGTAAGTGGTACTAACTACTTTGTTTATAAATTACAATTTTGTAATAAAATAACATTTCTATTCTTCTCATAGATGGAATTTTTACAATTTACCGAAAATTCCGACTGGGTATGTAAGTAGTTAGTGTTGTGTACGTACGTAATGATTTATTATGGCAGCACAAACTAAAATTATTATGACTTTCAAAAACTTTGAGAACACGACATTTTTATTAAAAAAAAGTTCGTACACATAAAATATAAAAAATCAAATGTATTTTAGTATAATTATAACTTTAAATATAAATTAAAAAATTCACTTACGATTTTTAACTTTTTCAATGCAAAGATGCGACAAGTAATTCATTTTTTTAACCCTTAGAAAATAAAACAACAGATATATAATTATTTATTTTCTTGCATAATTATCATCACTTACCCAATTTTCTCGTACAATAATAATGTACAGCTGATATCATTAATCGGTATTACTTAATATATTTTTTTTTTCAATTTCAATAATGTTATAGGAACACTAAAGTTTTTCTTCACAAATAAAGTATTTGGTTTTAGCTACAACAGGTACAAAAATCTAAAATTAAATGAAACCAAGGTCTACTTCGTAAATAAATTTTAACAGTAATTTTATTGAACTTAACGCACATTGTACGTTATTTATTCAACTACCATAATATGTATATGCATAACTATCTATGACCTAAAGATACGCTTTGCAGGAAAAAAGAAAATATTCTAATGTAGGTATATGAATATCTTATGCGCCGACGCTGCATAAATATCCTGTGTATTTGTTAACCCTGTAATTACGGTGATTTTCGAATTTTTTCCAACCATACACTAAACATTCTTGTCAAACATTTAAAAAGAAGAAGAAATATTGAAAAACTAGTACGCTAGTACTGTTCAAATACAAGTTTGTAGCTTTAAATAGAATAAGTAACAATTAAAAAATGTTGATAAAGAAAAACTTTACTAAAGGAAAAAAAATGTGTTAGTTAATACATAATATTTTATTTAAAAACTAATGTTTAAAACTAATGTAAAATTTAATGGAGGGTTGATGTTTTCCATATCATTTTCTTATTCCGTTTCACATACAAAGGCACTGCTTTACATTTTGGCGAAAGACTTTCACAAACTTGATGACTCGACCACGAATCCGATTCCGAAGTCCTTTTAATTCTATTTTTAATAGTTTCTCTAAAAGAAAAGTTTAAAGTTTTGACCTTACTCTCGTAAAATAATTTATTTAATTCAGTATGGGAGACAGATGTAAGATATTTTGGTAATTTCAGTACCATATGACTATGAGACCAAATATGTGTCAGACAACCTTTTTGCTAGAAATACTGTTGTATTTATTTTCCACAAGCAATTAAAGAAGTTCTGCAAAAGAAATCATAAAATTGTGAAAAAAGTATGGTTACAACTGGAATTTCCCATTAGCCATGATATTTACTCACAGCAAAAACAATAGACCATTAAGGTATCTCAACAATACAAAAACTACAAAATAAAGCTTTTAGATAAAGGACCATGCCACAGAGAGAAAAAGCTGTATTGCAAAGCTTAATTAAAATTTCTCTAAACTTTTACGTCATTGATTTTGAGAATATTTTATGAAGTCAAACATGATTGATGATTGCTTTAATCATGTTGCCAGATTTTTGTTAAACATTTTTATTTTTCACAAATGTATAACAAAAATTAATTATAGTTTTCTAGTTTTAATGAATTTTGCCCAATCACAAACTACTTCAAATCAATTTTTATATTTTTCGGTCCCAGACTTTTGATTTTCATGATTATTTATAGCATAGTGATTAAATTGGCAACCCAAAATCGGTTGCAAAAAAGTTGCCCATATGGTAAAAAAGTAGAACAAAATAAAAATAGAGAAACAATTTTATAAATAATATAAATAAATATACATAATAAAATTTGTAAAAACAACACAATTATAATTAATTTTTGTTATACATTTGTGAAAAATAAAAATGTTTAACAAAAATCTGGCAACATGATTAAAGCAATCATCAATCATGTTTGACTTCATAAAATATTCTCAAAATCAATGACGTAAAAGTTTAGAGAAATTTTAATTAAGCTTTGCAATACAGCTTTTTCTCTCTGTGGCATGGTCCTTTATCTAAAAGCTTTATTTTGTAGTTTTTGTATTGTTGGGATACCTTAATGGCCTATTGTTTTTGCTCACAGTTAAATCTAAAGAAATTGGGCATTAGTATTTATTATTACGTTAAGTATGTAAATACATACTTGGTCAGTGATTGGTTTGGTTTGTACCACAAAATTTTCTCCAGTTTCCATTTCTTTTCCTTCTCACTTTCAGTTTAAGAGAAAAATTTAATTTTATTGGTTTTGCTCGTCGTCAGGAATCAGGAATAGAAATATAGAATAGAATAGAATTAAAAAATGAAAATCAAGAATCTAATTTTCCATTCTCCGGAATGAATTGAAAGTTAGAAAATTATTCTTGTTTTTATATTTTATTAAATTATATTCGATTAAAAAAGAAAAAAAGTGGTGAAAAATTAACTTCTTTTCCAAACATTAAAGAGTTTTTCGTTCTCTATTTTCTTGTTCCCATGTTTGTGCAAGCAACAGTACATGCGTTAGGTACATACATATGTATGTACATTGGTACATGTATGCATAAGCAGTAACAATCGCATAATTCGAATTTTCACAGTGAAGGAAATTCAGATTCTAAATTGCATTGTATGGTATGTTAAAAATAAATGATCATATAAGGCCAATAAATTTTTTTACATTGGAAATTAAAATGTTTCTAATCAATATTAATGAGGCAGACAAAACAGCATATCTTCTATTATGATATTACTTTTTTTTTGACCACACAAAGTAGGATATGCTGCCATGCGCCATATTATTTTCCCCTATATTATGTGTTGAAAAATGATAAATAGGCCATGGACCATTTCAACAATGAGTTGATGGGCTGATGACGAAGACCTTAAAAATCAGTTTATATTAAGAAACATTATCGAGCATTTAGATATCCTTTTCCAATATACCCGTTGTTTACACATAGTGTTACTTTTTTATATTTAATATACCTATATATGTATATCTAACCTACATATATATATATGTATATAATGTTATAATACAGATATATATGAAGATATGAAGATAGTTATAATATATTATTTTATTTAATATTCTTGATTCGAAGTCAAGCAATTTATTGAATTTTTCATAGTGTTATCATTTTTGTTATTAAATTATACATTTTACGATAGAATAAAATTAATTTATAAAAAAAAATTTAAAAGGTGGAAGGTGGAAGTGATTTGTATTTGTAATATTTATTTGAAAAACAAAAAAACAAAAAATAAGTAGTGTATTATTTTCCAGAATATTCAAACTTGCTATTATCTTCATTATCACCAAGAATTTTCTACATATGTTATGTAGTATATGTTTGTTTAGTTATAAACATAAAAAAAAAATTATATTTAAAATAATTGTCATTCGACTTACTGAAATATTATTTGTAAAAAATTGAGGCATAATATAATATAAATTATTATTATATAAAACAGTGTTATCAGGTTTTATTTTTTTTTAAATCTCATAAAATTTATTATATGATAGTTGAAAATTTTTTAAAAAACAACATATACCTACATAGCCCAATTTCAAAAATTCAAGTTTGCTTGCGCCACTTTGATGTATACGTGTAAGACTAGTAAGTAGTAGAAAGAACACGCAAGCCAATTTTTTTGCATTTATGAAGTACCTATTTTCGCAATTTTTAAATTTTGACAGGCAACCAGTTCTGCCGCTGTAAACATTATTTACATTTTATGAACTTGATTATATTTTATTGTATAGTATATATAGTACGTGTCGTAAACTAAATGTTGATAAAATAATTTTTATTTAAAAGAGAAAATTGAAAATGGTTATGGATAAGAAAAATAAATTCAAGAATTATACTTGCTGAATATCAAAAATTGTTAACTCTTACGTGGTAACACACTTTTAAAATGCTTACACGACTGAGGCGAGTTTTTCTTGCAAGCTTGATTTTATGAAATCTAAAATTTGTAAAATTGATTTTATAAAAGTCTTTATACGGTGTGTGACAAAACTAAAGCAAATAAATTGAAAAGTGATGTACAGTATACTGTGATAGGTAAAACTTCGCTTATACTTCGAAAAACTGCAACATATTTTTTAAATATAATTAGACTGAAGAGTACTTTACTCAAAAATATAACACTTTATACCAATGTTTTATAAAATTATATTTTGTTATACAAAAGTACTAAACATTGTTATTTTGTTAGCTTTATAAAACTAAAGCAACTTCACTTAGTTGAAGTATTATTTATAATGTTTTAAATGATAATATCAAACTAATTGTACACTATTAATACTTTGTATACATTCAATGCTGTTCGAAGGATTTCTTTAACGTAATTCTCAAGAGTTTAGACAAACAGAATATTGATATTTTAACATTATTTTGAAAAAGTATAGGCGAGTTGAAAAAATTCTTCGTACGCGATGTGACCCGTCTGGCATTTTAAATTGAATTTTGATTCGTCTGAAAAGAGCACCGTCTTCCATTTTTGCACAGACCAATTGATGTATTTTTTGGCAAATTTTAATCGTTTTATTCTGTGTTTTTTCAAATTAGTAATTTTTTGCAACTCTGTAACATATACACCATTCTCTGCAGCTCTTCTACTAGCTGTTCTTACACAAATTCGTGAGTCTTATGCTGGATTTCTTCAGAAGTCTCCGCTAGCTACGGTAAAGAAATAGAAAAAAAAGTTTTCAACAATATTTAAAGAAAAATACGCAAAAAGAAATTTGTGATAAATTTTCAGTAGAACAATCGGTAGTTTTGAGGACAGTTAAGCTTTATTTAGAAAGATGAACAACAGCCATAATTCATGTAGAAGGAAGCCCACGAAAAACCAAAATCCAAAAGGATAATTTGATATTGCGCGAGTTTAAAAAAGACCCACATGTGTCGCCAAGCAAAGTTGTAGGTAACTAATGCTGGATTTCTTCAGTCTCAACTTTCTTGTCCCTAACTTTAGAAGAAAGATAACAAAGAGATTTGCATTTCTTCACCTCTGATTAGCACTTAGCTGAAGTACTTAGATGAAGTACTGATTATTTATTGAGGTGCTACTTAACTAGATAGTAACGCATATTTACATGTTTTTTCTTGTCGAATGAAGTAAAGAAAATTGATTTTTAAATATTTTATGAGAAAATAAAGTTTTTTGGTGATATAAAAAAAAAAACATTTATATCGAAATGGATGATTTATTATTCGATGTTAGCATGTTAGATTTTTATAAAGATGATGAACTAGAAAGAAGGCCATATTTATTGAGAACAAGAATAAATCACTTTGAGTTTTGAGAAGATGTTGATCTTTTCAAAAGATCTCACAATTAGTATAAGGTATTCCTTTTCCATCAATATTTATATGCAGAAGGTGCTAATACATTTGTATTATTGCGTCATTTTTCAATGAGTACAAGGTACCTGTTTCTCATATAGGCATATACATGCACAATGTATGAATATTGGTCAAAATTTCCAACATTTTGAAACGCCAGATGATGTCGAACCCGCTTTCAAATTCTGTTATTAAATAAAGCAAAAATCGTGTCTATTTGTCGCCAATTATTGAGTTTTGATATGAGGCATCTTATAAAATTTATTTTAAGAGAAAAGAAAGCATGAAAAATATCTAGCATAAAATTCCTCATTATTTAATAAATATATGTATGATACATACATTTATTTTTTAAATACACACTATGATTACAATGAATTGATAAGAAAAATACAAAAATTGAATTAATTGGATTAATTTTGTATCAAATTAATACAAAATAAACCTTCTATTCACTCATCTCAAATCCGAAAACCCATGTAAATTCATTCACGTTTACTACCTTAAAACTCTCCCCAAATTCATAACTACGTCACGAACATCACTCTTACCCACAAAGGAATTTAGTTAAGGGTTAGTAAGTGGATAAAAATTATATAATAAAAATTAATTATAAAGCCTCTGTAACTACGATGATATTCGAGCAAAGAGTTGTTCGATGAAGTACTGAAAGTTTCTCAGTAACAGCTTGTTCTTTAAATTCATATTGGCCGAATATTCCATTATATTTAATCATTTTCACGAAAGGATCGATTCTAGACAGGAAGCCTTCTATTCACTCATCCTAAATCCGAAAACCCTATGTAAATCCGTTTACGTTTACTACCTTAAAACTCTTCCCAAAAATTTCACAAATACGTCACGAATAACACTCTTTCGGACAAAGATCCGTTATAGTAAGTGGATAAAAAGTATATAAAAATACTCAAAAAATAACAGATGACATTAAAAAGCTTTGAAGTCTCGATTAAAATTTTATGCTTTCAGGGTTGGAAATCAGAAATGTAACTGACAGCTAGTTAGCAGAATTTTTTAATGAAGAATTCCAAACCTCTAGCTAGGAGTCACCTACACTTAGGTGATACCCGCTAGCGGAGACTTCTGAAGAAATCCAGCATAAGACTCACGAATTTGTGTAAGAACAGCTAGTAGAAGAGCTGCAGATATTGGTGTATATTGTTACAGAGTTGCAAAAAATTACTAATTTGAAAAAACACTGAATAAAACGATTAAAATTTGCCAAAAAATACATCAATTGGTCTGTGCAAAAATGGAAGACGGTGCTCTTTTCAGACGAATCAAAATTCAATTTAAAATGCCAGACGGTTCACATCGCGTACGAAGAATTTTTTTAACTCGCCTATACTTTTTCAAAATAATGTTAAAATATCAATATTCTGTTTGTCTAAACTCTTGAGAATTACGTTAAAGAAATCTTTCGAATAGCATTGAATGTACAAAGTATTAATAGTGTACAATTAGTTTGATATTATCATTTAAAACATTATAAATAATACTTCAACTAAGTGAAGTTGCTTTAGTTTTATAAAGCTAACAAAATAACAATGTTTAGTTCTTTTGTATAACAAAATATAATTTTATAAAACATTGGTATAAAGTGTTATATTTTTGAGTAAAGTACTTTTCAGTCTAATTATATTTAAAAAATATGTTGCAGTTTTTCGAAGTATCACAGTATACTGTACATCACTTTTCAATTTATTTGCTTTTTTTTTTCACACACTATGTATATATAACATATAATTATACTTATTACATACATACATATGTACCTATATAGAAAACAGATTCGCAGTTAACCTAAAGGAATATATACCCTATGTATTCTTTTAGAACACTTTTTATTCGGGTGCTTTTCGTTCAGCTACGCTAAACATCGTGAGTATATGCTCCTATCCATATGTAAAAAATGTATTCTAAACATATTCCATTTATTCTATAGGAATATATATCCTATGTATTCTTTTAGAACACTTTTATTCGGGTGCTTTTCTTTGGTTTCACAAACATCGTGAGTATATGCTCCTATCCATATGTAAAAAATGTATTCTAAACATATTCCATTTATGCATTAGGAACATATATCCCATGTATTCTTTTAGAACACTTTTATTCGGGTGCTTTTCTAAGGTTTCGCAAGCACCGACAGTATGTGTTCTTATCCATAAATAAGAAATGTATTCTGAACATATTCCATTTATACTATAGGAATATATACCCCATATATTTTTTTAGAACACTATTATTCGGGTAATTTTCTTTGCTCTCGGAAAGCACCGACAGCATATGCATTATGACCATGCTTAAATGTTAGAAAATAAACAAGAATCTGGACTTTTATCTTAATAAATTAATTAAATGGGTTACAGAGAAAAGTATAATAGCCAATTTTACCAAATAAATTGAATTTAAGCAATATATGTACATACATATAGGTATACATATGTTATTTAAATTCAATATAATTGGTTTAAATGGCTATTATATTTCTCTATTTAACTCACTTATAAGTAAAGAATTTTCTATATAACATTTTCACATATTCAGAATATGTACTATGAATACATTCTAAACATATTCAGAGAACATATTCAGAATATCTACTATGAATACATTCTAAACATATTCAGAGAACATATGCAGAATATGTTCCATATATTCATTCAGGTGTTCTTAATTTCGGAGACCGATCGTATGGCGACAATTGTCGATTAAAGCGGACATCAGCCTTAGAAAAGAATACCACTAGAATATGTTCAGAACATGTCAAAAGAATGTGTTCTCGTGTTCTAAGAATACATACATAGGTACTTGATATATCAAGAACATGTTCTAGGTTAACTGGGATTATATGTATACAATACATATATACATTATATACATATATGTATATACTTTTTTTTCCATATGTACTTGTATAGTAGGTACATATATATTAAATAGATTATCTATATATTTAAAATATTACTATATTTTACACAATTTTCATACAAATTTTTTGGATGGTTTTTTAAATAAGATTTTTGAAAATGTACTTACACCGTATATACTATAAAGTGCTTCAAAAAATAAGATACAATAATTGCTGTATAAATTAATAATGTAGATACTGTATAAATTAATAAAATACATTTGTAAATATTTACATATCTATGTACATATGTACATATATATACGTAATACGTATGTACTATGTTTAATATATCTTCAATGGGCCTTACTAATAAACATTTTTTAGTTTTAAAACTAAAATAGTTTCGGCTTGAGAATCAGAGTATGCTTTGAAACTCTATACAAAATATGTTAAATTAATATTTTATTTCTCCATTTTATAAAGAATTTGAAAGCATACTTTGATTCTCAAGCCGAAACTATTTTAGTTTTAAAACTAAAAAATGTTTATTAGTAAGGCCCAATGAGTTCTTACTTCATGGAACAATAGAATTTAAATTTAAGTATTTTCAAATTATTTGTAATGTTTTATCTAAATTCTATACTGAAAAAATGTGTGCGTGAAAAAATATTTAATATAAAAATGAAAAAAAAAAATCTCATATAGGTACTATATTTAGTACGTACATGTTTAAAAATTCACAGACATAAATTGTTTTATAATACAGCAGTATACGAAATTTTTATTATTTTTTATGCTGGTAAGTATTTTTGATGCGAGATTATAATTATTTCACAAATATCGGGATTTTATGAATTTCATAGTATGTTTTTTTTTTTTTTTAAATCTGATAATTTTATATGAAACTTAAAATATAAGTAGCATATTTAAGTAACAAATAATAAATTTTTTGTTCATTTTGTTTCTCGGCGTATATACATTTGTACATGCAAATGCATGTTTTTTAAATGTTTCTTAATTTTCACTTTCTACAATAAATTCTAATATGTAGTTCTATTGTACATGACATTTCATGGACCAAAAATCTTAATTTTTATTTTAAAATATTTTTAGAAGTATTCTTGTATTCATTCTAACTTGTATTTATCATTAGATAACGTTGATCTACTCGTACATTAATATTATTATGTTTTCTAGTAAATATTCTAGAACATCCTATCCTACTTTGCACAGACTCTCTTACAAAATATATTACTTAATCAATTTTTATATATGTACATACATATATTTCAGGTAAAATTAACAATTGCATTTCGTTTTAAACTTTTGCTATAGTTTTATAATTTTTCTTTTGCACAAAATCAGATGCACTTATGAATTTTATTTCAAAATATCGTCATTGGGTGTACCTATTCTACCCAATCGGTGTCATACTAAATATTTGAATTTATTGGTTTTCTGTTCTTGAATTATTCACTTAATTTTTTCAATTAATGATCGATATTATAATGCGAACACTACTTTCATTCATGCAATACATAGATATATAGATGGATTATGGGCTATAATTGCACTTCGACCAATAAAGATTTTTTGTACAGCCGGTGCTTCTTATAGATTTAGGCTTTTTATAAATCCTAAAATTCTATTAGAAGGTGCACACCAGATTTTCTCTGGTTTGAGAAAAGGCTGATGCATGTAGCACATTCTTTTAGAGGCCAACGCCTCGCATTCACACAGAATGTGTTTTGAGGTTTCTTTGGCCTCCTTGCAGAATCTGCACTTGTCTTCCTCCTGTAGTCCTATCCTGCTTAGATGGTAATTTAGAGGACAGTGTCCAGTTAAGAAACCTGTAATAGTTCTTAGCTCTTTCCTACTGAGTTGAGTAGTTTTCTGTAAATGCTAGCTGAAGGTAAGATGAATTCCTTTGCCTGTAGATTTCCAGGAGTTTTCTTCCATCGGGAGATGCATTTTTCCATTTCCCATTTTTTGATGTTGTTTTTTGTGTGGCTTCTGGGCAAGCCGCAGAAAGGTTCTGGACCAAGAAAATTGGAGTTGGCACCTTTTTTTGCTAGGGAGTCTGCCAGCTCATTGCCCTTGAATCCTTCATGTCCCAGAATCCACATTAGATATACATACTTTGTTTGTCCTAGCTAAAGATTTAACAGTTCTTAAGCACTCCAAAACCAATCCAGATACTATTTTGTATGAGTTGATGGCCTTGAGTGCTGCTTGGCTGTCTGAAATTATGTAGACTGTGGCTTTGTTGAAGCCTTTTTTAGGCACTCAGTAGCACACATGTTGATAGCCGTAATTTCAGCTTGAAAAACTGATGGATATTTTCCCAGGGATTTATAAAGGCTTCTTTTTGGGCCCGCTACCCCTGCTCCGACCCCCAATTCAGTTTTAAAACCATCTGTGTACCACACACACACACACCTTTATCAAAGGTTATTTTGTTAAAGCGTCAGGATTCCCGATCTGTGAACAGTACTTTGAACGGCTTTTCAAAGTCATATACTGTTTCTATATCGTCAGTCACTTGGCTGATTTGATAATTCTTAAATTCCTCAAGAATTTTAAGATTATGAGTGAGATTACCCGGTTTGAGTTCTCTATTTCTTTGAAATTTTAGAGCCCAATTTAATGCCTCTTTCTTAGTTTGTATATTAAGAGGTGACAGGTTGAGCATGGCTTTCATTGACGCCGTTGAAGTGGTCCTAAGAACTCCTGTAATACTAAGACAAGCTAGTCTTTGTATTTTATTGAGTCTGTTTTGGGCCGTTACTTGATTTGTCTTTGGCCACCATATGGCTGAAGCATATGTAAGTATGGGTCTTATGATAGCTGTATAAGACCAATGTGCCATTTTTGGTCTTAGTCCCCATGTTTTGCCAAGAAGTCTGTTGCAATTCCATAGAGCTAATGTGGCTTTTTGTATGGAATTATTTATATGTTTTTCCAAGTGAGTTTGCTATCCAGGATGACTCCTAAATATTTGACCTCACTTGAAAATTGAATTTGTGTTTCTTTAAGAGAAGGTTTCCTCAGGTTGAGTCTCCTCCTTCTTGTGAAAGGAACTATAACTGTTTTGTTAGGGTTAAATGTCAGGCCTTCCTCATTGCACCAGTTGTTGATTGTGACTAGTGCTTGCTGTAGTTGTATGGATATTGTTGCATCGTCTATGCCCCTAGCCATTATCACCAGGTCATCTGCATATCCCTGTGCTTCGAATTCAAGAGAGTCAAGCTTGTATAGAAGATCATCAATGATAATAGACCATAACAAAGGTGACAGTACCCCTCCTTGTGGGTATCCTTTGATGGCTTTAACAGTCATCAATATATCTCCCAACGTAGCCTCCATTTCTCTTTGATTTAGCATGGCTTTTATCCATTTAGTTGTTGAAGGTTCGCATCCTTTATTTTTGGCCGCCCTTTCAATTGATGTGAACGAGGTATTGTCAAAAGCTCCCTCGATATCTATGAATGCACTTATCGCAATCTGTTTTGTATCCATCGTCTTGTTTAGTTTATAAACTAGACTCTGGAGAGCAGTCAGAGTTGATTTTCTTGCTTGATAAGCGTGTTGATTAGCATTTAGAGGCTTTTTTATTTGAACGCTGTCTCTAATCTGCTGATCAACTATTTTCTCCATTGTTTTAAGGAGAACCCATTAGGTTTTTCTAATAAGCCTAATCCGTTAGAGTGTGTTTTTGAAAAAACCCTGTGAAGTCTTGCTGTTTGAGGTACTTCCGTTACACTCTCACAGAAGCTTCTCCAAGTATTTCTTTTCGATTTCCTTAATGTTCTGTTGTATGTATTCTGTTAAAGCTTTTTTGTACTCAGTCCGATCACCGATACGTTTAGCTTTGTTGAATAATTTCCTAACCTAAGCTCTTCATTTTTCCAGCTCCTGATTCCACCAAAAAACGTCTCTATTGATCCGTTTTGGTTTTATCGGGCAGCTTTCGTTAAAAGAGCTTACCAGAGATTGTTTCAGCCTGGCTGCTGCAATGTCCAGTTCATTCCTAGTGTCTATTGTGTTCTCTTGATCTACTCGACAGCTAAAGAGATCGGTATATAGTGCCCAGTTTGCACGTCTGGGATTTTAATTGAGCTGGATGCGGGAGATGTCGACTTTTATGTTAAATCTTATTTGCAAATGATCTGACATAGAAGTCTCCCCCAATACATGCTAATCAATAATTTTTTCACTTATAATTGGAGTGGATAGGGTTAGGTCAATTACTTCCTGCCTATCAATAGTCTTAAAAGTGGGTTTGTTGCCTATATTATTTATCGTAATATTGTTAATATTAATAAATTCTAAAAGGCACTCACCTCCTTTATTGATATCCGAGCTTCCCCATATTATGTGATGCTCATTAGCATCACAGCCCAGAATTATTTGTTGGTTTGTCTCCTTGCAGTACTGTACTAGTTTTTGAGTTGAGCAGGGTGGAGGTTCAGCTACCGTGATGTCGAAGTAAGCTGAGGCTATTATAACCTTTTGCTTCCCCGACTGTGTTGGCAGCTCCACCAGTACTGCAACCAGATCCTGTGTAATGAATTCTGGAATTGGAGAGAAGTTGAGTGAAGTTTTTAATAACAAGGCTGCTCTAGACCTGTTGGACTTATTGTCGTAAATTAACTCACAATTTTGTGTGTTGAGTCCTTTAATTTGTTCTCTTAATGTCCATGGTTCTTGTATTAGTCCCATGTCCATATTATCCTTGATAAACCTTCGGCAAAGCACATCCGAAGCAGCTTTGGAATGGGGAAGGTTTATCTGCAGACATTTGATGTTGGTAGACATCTAGGATTTAGCAAGATTAGAGTTAGGACCTTCGTCCTTTGCCCCTTTCTTTGGTTTTTTTATGTTTACCATCATTTTTTGCAGCTATTTTGACCTTGCTCGTAAAAGCTTTAGAGGTCGAAGCGGCTGGCTCGGTGAGGACCTTGGAACCCTCACTTTCTACTGGCTTTTTCATACCTCCGTCACCTATACGACGAAGTCTGACTTCCCCGAACTTGTAGCTCACTTTGAATTCATTCTTCTTCAAGGCCTCCATAGACTTATGGTCCACGGACAAGGTGACCAACGCGGATGTTTTCTCATTGGCCCTTCTAATGATACGCCAATCATCCACGCTGTATTTATTTTGCCCTTTGATGAGTCCTATAATGTCCTCATTTTTGTCTTTCGCACTGTTTGGGAAGTGACCAAGCAGTATCTGTATCTGAGTTCGAGGAATATCTTTTTCCTCGACCATCATCAGATCAGCCCCATCCCATGGCTTTAAGTCTACTATCAGCTCTTGGAGCCACTTTTTAGTGCTCTCATTTGCACACCTTAGCACTAACCATCTAGGCTTGAAGGTAGCACCAAGGAATTTTGGTTTGATAGGATTGTTCTTTTGCTCTATTATCTTTCCCAGAATTTTCTCTTGAATGGCACTCATGCTCAGTTGTCAAAAGAGTTTCTGGAAAAGATTTAGCCAAGATACCTATTGGGACGCTTTCTATAGCTTGCTTAAAGCTTGCTGTAGACGACAAATCTTTTTCTTTTTGTGGAGAGATGTTCTCGTCTTTCTGGGGTTGTTTGGCTTTTTTAGAGCCAGAAGCCTCAGAAGTTGAGTCGTCAACGCCAAGGCCTTGTTGTATTAGCCTCTTCATCCTTTTTCTCCCTGTTCCGCTGAGTTTTACCCTTTTTTCAGAGTCTTTCATTTTCAACTTCTGTAAGGAAGTCTCCACTTCAGCCTCTTGAAATCGAATAGACCCGGCTTCACTGTCTGTTTCCGATGATACGTTTGTTATTGTATCATCGTCGCTGCCATAAGATTCGCTTAAGCTGTCTAAGCTTTTAGCTTCTCTTATAGTATTGTCAACAAGAGGAACTTCTCCCTCTGTTGAAGTTGTTGCGATTGATGCTATTGGAGGTGCATCGGCCTCTTTTTTATTTTTTGTAAATGTGGTAAATGTATCCATAAATGGTCCCACGAGTATCACGGGAAAGTACGGTCACCTATGGCAGAGCCCTGCATTACCATAGGAAGGCTGTATTGAAACTGGAGGTCGCCTGATTAACGACTAGGCACTCCCCTAGCCACGCATCCCTGGGCATATGCTGTTCCACCCTTGGATTGGACGCCCATGTTGCCATTGGCACCGCGTGGAGGTCATAGCCGGACTTCCGACAGTTCAATAGTTACGGCATGCTCCATCGGTCCTGTGCGATTTCGCATGTCCATCCCCCTATTGAAAAGTCAGCAGCCACCATGCAATGTATGTCTTATGTATTATGTATGTATCATATTCAAGTGCCCGTTCCACCTGAGCCTATTAATTGAGAATATGAGGTAGTCATAGACCTGTTTATTTAAGTCCATTGTATGAATTTTTTACTATTTCCGAGGATAATTATAGGTTATTAGCGCAGTCGGTAGAATTGTACAATATTTTAAAGTATTGTAATGGATATTGGAACATGCAGAGAAACTGAGCATTTCTTTTAATGAAGGACACTGGCCAGAACAAAGTACCGGACAATGCAATGTGAAGTTTCCAAGCAAATGTAAAGACTTGTGTATATGGTACCATTCCTGAAGAAAGCAGGATGACTATATAGATGCAATGTGATGTAAAATAGCACTTTTGTTGCTAATTGGATTTTCGGTAGTACTCTGAAGATCGCCACGTAAATAACTCCCAACCAGCTCATGGTTGACTGTGTTTTGACACCACTAAAATTCTTATAAAATTATTCTATAGTTGACACAAAAGCAACTCATCCTCAATCCTCATTCACAGAAAGTAATAAAATATTAATTTGAAAATCCTTTAATACTTTAATACTTAATAAAATACTATGGATTTAATTGATTCTCTGTCTCAAAATAAGCTGAACAATGATTTACCAGTTTTTGAAAAATGTGTTTAAAATGTTTTTTAATATAAAAATTGATGTAAAAATATGAGTAAATATTCGCTTAATTTAGTGTTTAAAAAGGGACTTCCAGAAAAGAGATGTACTTTAGAACCATGGTTGTGTGTATAAAAAGTTGTTTTTAAAAATGTAGATGATTTTCTTTATCTTATATTGTTTCGAATAAATGTCATTAATTTCAAAATTATGATTTTTCTTTATATGTATATTGAATATTCAGGTCTCAGGCTTCGAACATTTATAAACTATATAAATAATGTGCAACATGATCGGAACTATTGGACTAAAACTAACTCAAATCATAGTCTTCTATTTCATCATTCATTATGCTATCAGTTCAACTACGCCTTGTAAGTTCAAATAAAATCTAATTGGATTTTTATAGAAAAAAACCAATAATATACTCGAATTAAATATTAGCTTTTTTTGATTTGGGTTTTTTTACAGTAAAACGGCCACGTGACGGTGATCCGTTTGATACATTTCCCAAAAACTTTTGGCAAGAATTTTCATCACCTTTTACTGATACACCTGATGAAGAAGAAGCAGAAGAAATGGAAACAACAACACATGAACCGTTTCCGTTTTTTGCGGAACCTTACACTACATTAAATATGAGCGTTCAACTTGGATCAAATGTTTACCTTCATTGTCGGGTTAATGATTTACAAGGCAAAACGGTATAAACAAGGTTTTAAAAAAGAAATACATACATACTATGTCATAAAAATAATGCATGAAAAATTTTTTAATCTACAAAAATGAATTTAAAAAAAAAACATAAATTAAAAAGTTTGCGTGAGGCATACAGCTACATATATTTTTTTTCTTTTATATATTTAATTACAGTATTAAATATACAAATTAAATATATTTTTTAAGGTTTCTTGGATGAGACGGAAAGGTGATCAACTAACTCTTATTTCTTTCGGTCACTACACGTATAGTAGTGATTCAAGATATTCTTTAGAATTTGAAAAGCCAAATGACTGGAAGCTTCTTATTCAATTTGCAAATGAACGCGACGAAGGTCCGTATGAATGTCAGGTATCTTCACACCCACCTCTTGTATTGGTCGTTAACTTAAATGTTATAGGTATAACAGATGAACACTCTTATATAGCATTCACAAAAATATTTGAGGTTTATGTGTACATAAAGATAGAATAATTGCGTTTTTACTTCTTTTTTTTTCTGATCTACATTTCAAAAATAGTAGGTACTTTGATTTTAACGAAGAAAAGACATTGTATCTCAAGATTTATATATGAAAAATCATATTCTCAGTCTAGAAGACTTGTTTTAAAAAATAGAATTCACTGTTTAACAGTTTAACTAGTTTCGATTTGCATGTGTTCTCATGGTACACATGAAACCTCAATTTTTTTGTGGATACTTTACTATAGGAGTAGTAGTAAAAGAATAAAAATACCTGTTAATTCTATTGTATTCTTATTCAGTTCCTCAAGTAAGTATCGTTGATGAAAAAGGAACTACGATTTCTGAAAAATATTACAGAATTGGAAGCACAATTGAATTGCAGTGTGTTATATCAAATATTCCTCAGCCAACAACATACGTTATATGGAAACATGGTGCTAAAATGTTGAATTATGATACAAGTCGAGGAGGCATTAGGTAAATCAATATTAATTTATACCGGAGGAGAAAATTAATAGTTATTTATACTTTGTAGTAATCTTACTCAATAACATTTTTACTTCTACTAGATCTCAGATTGACATAAATTGTGTGTAACGCTGAATCTAGACTATCAGTTGTAATGACAGTAAATTTTTCAATAGTTATTTTGGTTGTAACAAATTAACATCCTAGTTTGTTGCCCGAATCTATTTTATCAATAGTTCTCTTCAAGTGTTTTACTTATAAAATGATAACTCTTAAAAGCCGTAGAAAGTATTTCATTGTATACGTACTATGTAACCGTACTTTACATACTCATAAGGTTCATGAAAAAGCTTTTTGGGTATTTTTGAAGAGAAAGTCCACTATTGATCACTGTTCAGGCATTTGGAAAGAAGTACATTGATAAACTAAATTTGCAGTATTCCAGAAATAAATGTAGCATTTTTTTTAAATATGAGGAACAAGTCAAAACTATAAATAGAAAACCAATTTTAAATTTTTATCTTTATTTTTCCGAACTCTAAGAGATTTCCACAAATTCTTAAAATTAATTATCATTTAATATTTATAAATAAAACTGTCTATGTTGCGCATCATCATCATTATATTAACGTCATTATAGGATCACTGTAGCAAGTAACAGTAATTTTTTGCTTTTTTATAAATAAGCCTACGTAAAGTACTTATGTTCCATTGCATTTTCTCAAAATTGATTGAGATTTTATTCCAATTTAGTTTGACTTGACTTAATGATTGGATAGGATTATTCACGACATTTAGATTGCAAATCTAAAAAAAAACTCTGCTGTAAGACTCATAGTTTTAAAGTTCACATCAAATGCTAATCTCTCAGTTGTTACTTTTGAGAATCATGGATAATATTTTTTGATCCTATATACACAGTAATTGGATAGACAATAGAAATCTTATCAGTTATTTTGAAATCACTCATGCAAAACAAAATATTTATTTCTTAAAAATTCAATGAATATCTCAGAATGTCTCAGTCTTATATAAAACTAATAAGCTTGAATTTGAAAAAAAAACTTTTAAAACATAAGTATAATTCTTATAAATAGAATGCACTTTTTATAAATAAAATGCACTGTAAAATTCGAAATTAAAAATTGATTATAAAGCCTCTGTAACTACGATGATATTCGAGTAAGGAGTTGTTCGAGGACGTTTCGGATGTTTCTCAGTAACTTTCTCCGTTTTTTAAATTCATATTTTTCGAATATTCCATCATATTTAATTATTTTCTAGAAAAGGATCGATTTTAGACAGAAAGCCTTCTATTCACTCATCTCAAATCCGAAAACCCATGTAAATTCATTCACGTTTACTACCTTAAAACTCTTCCCAAATTCATAACTACGTCACGAACATCACTCTTACCCACAAAGGAATTTAGTCAAGGGTTAGTAAGTGGATAAAAATTATATAATAAAAATTAATTATAAAGCCTCTGTAACTACGATGATATTCGAGCAAAGAGTTGTTCGATGAAGTACTGAAAGTTTCTCAGTAACAGCTTGTTCTTTAAATTCATATTGGCCGAATATTCCATTATATTTAATCATTTTCACGAAAGGATCGATTCTAGACAGGAAGCCTTCTATTCACTCATCCTAAATCCGAAAACCCCATGTAAATCCGTTAACGTTTACTACCTTAAAACTCTTCCCAAAAATTTCACTCTTACCGACAAAGTTAGTTATTCAAGGGATAGTGAGTGGATAAAAAGTATATAAAAATTGAGGTAAAAAATTTTTAAGATGAGTTCATCACTACCGTACAAAAGCTAATCGCGTCATTTACATTTTCACTCATTTTGAGTTAGATATATTTATGATATAATATATAGTTATATATATGAACTAGTGGAAAAATTAAACTATATATATAATATATAATATATAGACATATTTTTTAATAGAGAATTTTTCCTTTAGTTCATATATATAACTATATATTATATCATAAATATATCTAACTCAAAATGAGTGAAAATGTAAATGACGCGATTAGCCTTTGTACGGCAGATTCAGTTGTTTATTTATTATCATTTCCATGATTTTCAACAAGATAGACTTTACGATAATGTGTTTGCAATTAAAGAGGTTATGCGGTTTTCCTTTTTTTGAGAGTTGGAGGAGGAGGCTGCTTCAACAAGTAGAATATGTGGAAGAGTCTGCTCAGATTTCCAACAAGAGAGGAAGTATAGCGTTTCAAAATCAATATGTGTATGCTATCAGGTATCCTATTGATTTACTACCGCTGGGATCAGAAGGTAACCTATACACAAGCCTGAGACGAAGGTAAAATGTGTTTGAGAGCTGTCTGTAATTTTTCCAGCAAAGTTTAGTTTTAAAAAAGAGGAAGACATAGCCTTATCTTGTTTTTTTTTAATAAGGCGTAGGTCTCGTAACCTATCATCTGACAGTCTGATTTCTGACTACTTTGCATTTATTTAAAACTTTTTTTATATATGTATATTATATACTGAAAAACTTTCAAATTTTTTATGCTAATAAATTTCCTTGAGATTATTGATTGAGTTTTTTTTTCAGTGTGAGAACAGATTTATCGCCAGGACGAGCTCTGAGCAGATTATTCATTGCTAATGCCAATCGTTATGATTCTGGAAACTATACATGCATGATTAGTAGTGAAATTAAACGAACTGCTCTTGTTCATGTTTTGAACGGTGAGTTTGACTTTTATAAATCAACAAAAGTTTTTCTTTATTTATATTTTAGTATTTTTATTATTTTATTAGTTGAACTTAGATTCTACCTATAATTTATCAGTTGGATTAATATTAAATAAGCTTATGTATAGTAGATTGTCCTGTAAAGAGTACTAAAGTAAGTTAAAACTTGTTTGTTGAGAATTTAAAAACCTTAAAGTAATTTGTAGCCATGCATTATGAAAAAGAAAAAGGGATCAGAAAAGAGAAAAACGAAAGAAGTCTCTCGATAGTATTAGCTTTCATTCTCAAATTCGGTGTAACCTTGGGAACTGCACTGTTGGAATTGTAAAGAATTAATAAAGATTGCATTCGAACTTTAAACATCGAGTCTCGGAAAACCTTTTCTGACCTAAATTGTGAGTTTTTTATTCAATTGTGTGATAAAAGTTGTATCAGATGGAATGGAGTCAGCTAAACTCTAAATGCAAGAATTCATTAAGGCTTAATTCTATATTCTATACTCTTTCTAATATTTATCAACGGCCTATTGAATATAACTGACAATCCAATTCATACTTTTGCAAATGATAATGTCCTTTAATTTAACAATTCTTATGAAATTTGAAGCAAAACGGATAACTTTATTGTCATAACATTTCGTACCATTTTTCTCAAGACTCAACCTCTTTAGCTACCCCTATTTAGATAGCTTTGATTTTCGTAAAATTTGTTCTTTTTTTAACAAAGTAATCTATAAAAATTATCTTACAAACACATCGTTATGTCGAGTCCATTTCTCAAACAAAGTACAAGTTGTAAAGTACTATGCACCTGTTGTCTCCAAGAGCAAGTGTATGTATAAGCTCTTAACCTTTATTCAGTTGCATTGTCGGATATTTACATTATCCTCACATATTATTCATGTATTTGATAACGAAATAACTGTCTCTGTCTTTTGATTGATTTATAGAAAACACAATAATAACAATGAAATACAAGGCGAAAAATTGTTATACCTCGAACCAAAAAAGATGAGAAATCGTATTATACTAGAAAACTATGCGCAGAAGAAAAGATGTTGTTGTTTTTGTTGTTTTTGTGGGTGGAGGGGATGCGGGTTAGGCATCCACGAGCACTCAGACAGGAGTTTAAAGTGGAATGCGAACCACTAAAATTCGTTGGTAGAGAACGAATTTTATTATTCGTATGACAGGGCTTGGTACTAATATTTCTTGTAGTTTTTTGTGGACTTGGCTTATGAATTTCGAAGCAAAAGCTACAAACTAATTAGTACCGAGCACTTATACCCAACTCAAAGTGAATTGGTACTCATTCAAAGCTGAGTGAACTCAGGCGGACTCGAACCCGAGACCTTCAGCATCAGAAGCCAACACTATACCGCTTCGTCCACTGCCCGCCCTAGAAGAAAAGATACTTACACAAATGCATTTTTGTTGTTATAAATTCTAAGAAACAAACATATGTAGCAATGACGATAAAACTTAATTGTTTCCAACAAATAATGTTTTTATATACAAATATAAAATATTTTTCCCTTCAATGAAAGTCCTCGAAAATTATTTTTATTTCAAGAATTGTTGGTGAATACAAAGATTTTTTTCTAAGGGTATTCAGGTTTAAAAAAAAATGGACTAAATGTATAGACTTGTTGGGAGACTGTAGAAAAATAAATATAATTTTAAACGATAGCCGTTGTTTTACATACATATATTCATTATCATTAGTTTTGGATCCCCCTTGTAAACATTATATTTGCTTTATTTGTTTTTCTAAATTTTATCAATTTTATTTTATTGTGTTTAATTCTGAACTTGAATTATTCCAGGTGAAAAACCAGCAGCAATGCAACATGCAGGTGGCAGTCAAATTAAATTTATCGTATCATCAAAATACATCACACTTTTTTACATATTGAGATTTATTATACGATGGCGGTGACAACTTTTATTTCATACTTATTGAGTCGATAAATAAATTTATTATTATTTTAAATTTTACTGTTTAATTATTATTATTTTTAACAACTTATTTTTCTTGTGTATAATAATATATACCTATATATGTATATTTTTTTTTAAATTACATAAGTATTTTACTTATTGGCCCACTTATGAAGTAAAATATAGAAAAAGAGTTTATATTGTATATAATTTTATCACAAATAAAGAAGATATAGATGAGCAAGTCTTATGAGAAAATGTGATAAATGTGATGGTGGAGACACCTTTTGATTAGAAATAATAAAATACGTATCACTATTATACTACATAATATGTACTATACTATATATGAAAAACTATATAAAAAAAACTGAATTTAAGAAAGTAGGTATAGTTATCGGTTGATAGTAAAAACTATCATCATTTTAAAATACAGGCGTTGTGAATCTGAATCTTCTTTATTTATGATTTTATCTTAAGTATTTATTAATATGTATATTTTTTCTACAAAATTTTCATAAAAAACTTTTATAAATCCAAATAATTTTTACAAAATTATTTTTATCAAAATAAACACAGATACAAATACAACTAATTTGAGTGAGATATGATACAATACTATAATAGTAATTTAAAAAAAAAAAAAAAAATTTATGTATAAAAAAAAAAATTATATGGAAAAGAAATATTTAACTTTATCATAATAATAAAATTTATTTCTAAAGTTTGTAACATATGAATATATACATGCATAATATATATATATATACTTATATATGTATACTTTTAACTATTTCTTAACTTACTTATATAATTAGTAAAACAAAATATGTTTGATGAAACAGACAGAAATATAATATAATTCGCATCATATTGTGAAATAAAATTTAATTACAAATATTTAAAAAAAATATATCTGATTATATTTTTAAAAAGAGAAATATTACTAACATGAAAAATATGTAGTAAAAATTTATTAATTGATGGTAATTTAAAAAAATAATTTAGGGCCGGTTTTATAGTCAACACATAAGTGTAATCTTAACCTTAAGTAACGATTTCAGTTTTAGAGTCTTCACTTAAGCTATACATATTTAAGAAACACTTATATAGGTCTCTTTAGTTAGTGACTTAAGCTTTCCATAGGATACAAGTTGACAGCTATGAAACTTGAAATGTCAAAGTCTGTGAAAAAGTATAAAAATATTTTGAGTTGAAGAATTATTTTATTGTTAATTGATAAGTTTAAATTGAATTTCTGTGTTTTGCAAGCATGTATTTTAAAGAAAATTTTAGTGGTGAAGAAATCAGTGAAATTTTAAATATAATAATTACGAGAAGAACAAAACAAATTGAAACATGTTCTGATTTTTTTCAAATTTTCGATGATCAAAATTTTCTTACAAGATTTAAATAATATAAGCAAAATGTCGGCTTTCTATATCCTAAAATTAATTAAATTAATAATATATACAAAGCCGTACAATTTGGTAATTTATCTGTAAAGAATGTGTGCTAAGCCCGATATACATACATATTTTGTATTTTATTTTTATATCTAAACTTCTGTAATTTATTTTTCAAAAACAACTTCCATTCTATTTGGAAAACCTTGGAGTATCGAAAAAATGTTAGAAATCGTGAGGGAACTGCCGCCATGTGGGAACGATAGAGATGTCAAGTAGTTAAGGAAAGTTTAAGTGTTGAATGTAAAACTGGCCCTTAAAAACGAATTGCCATTTTGCTATTATTAAGCTCATGAACGTTTAAAAGCATTACAAGTTTAAAGTTTTCGAATTATTTTTAATAAAAGCTTTTTGTAACTATGTAACTATCCATTGCTCATATCATCGAAATGAAAAGGCAAATACATATGTACATATACTATATATCTCTATTATAGTTGTGTAAATTTGAATCTTTAAATTTTTATTAATTCCACATATTAATGGCTAAAGCCAAAGTCTATTATATTTTCTATATTATGGGAACAGGGTGATATAACTTGCGTGCAGCCAGTGTACAGTGGTTCGTTGCAGAAAAAATGGCTGGCCAAAATTCAAATTTCTGATATCCTAAAAAATAGGAAGTATGACATTTTTCAGAAAGGTAACCCTTCATAGAATTAAAAATTGCCACAGGGAACAAAAATCGGTAATTTTTTTAATAATTATGATTTAAAGTTTAATTGGTGTTGTGTAAGTGTGAAAAACAAAATAGATTTTTTAGAAAAAAAGGGACTTTCTAATCGTTTTATTTTAATAACCAAAGTGACATAAAAAAATCTATATAACACAAGTTCAATAGATACAAGAAAGAGGAATTTAAATTTCATAATATAACTCTTTGTTTTGAAAGGACAAGATTATAGTTGGCAAACAAACTATTTAAAGCAAATTTTCACGAAAAAAATATATACTCTCACTTTCTTTTGAGTTACAAAAAAAGTCGCACTTTGTCCCACCTTAATATTTACCAGGGGTGGTAGTACGTAACTTGATTCGAGTTGTTTCGTTCGAGTTTGAACATGTTTGGTAGTACGTAAGGTCGATTCGAGTTCAAAACAAACTCGAATTGTCAGAATTACGGTCGAACAAAATTTTGTTATCGACTTCATATAATCTGTTCGTGTTGTAAAGTTTAAATAAAAGTATTGTGCTAAAAATGTAAGTAAAAACCATTTATATTTATTTAAAGTTATTTTGAATTGATTTTAAACAAAATAAAAATTTATATTTGATAAAAACTTATTAGTAAAAGTCGAAAAACAGCGACATCTGAATTTTATAATTGTACACTCAACTTTAAAAACTTGAAAAATTTTAAAATAGACATAAAACATAACCTTCAATTAACATATGTGTACTTTTCAGCTGGTGCTGACTACAAAATACTTGCTCAGAACACAAGTTTTCACGGTAACACTTAAATCCAAAGTCGATCGAATTACGTACTACCAATCAATGTTTGTTTCGAGTTATTTTGAAGTCGAACGAAACAACTCGAATCAAGTTACGTACTACCACCCCAGAGTTTTAAAGGTCCTACTGTATTCTGAATATATCCATGAAATTTAGCTGCTCCTACTTGTTCAAAAATTTTATAACTAGATTGATGTGTTTCATGAGCCTCATTTAAAATGTTCGATTTCATATATATGTATGTATTAACGGTTATTCAACGTTGTTATATTTTAAAATTCAATGTTTTATAATTTCTTTTTTTATTATTTCTTTTTGTTTGCGTTTTTAATAATTTTTTACTTTATTTTTTGTTTTGAATTATGTATGTAACGTACCTTTCCGGCAAAAACTTCGAAATTATAAATCTTTTAAACATTTGGAACGCGTAGCAGAATATACCTACTATATGTATACAATTTACATAATATGTATATGCAGATAAAGAGTAAACTAATGAATTCAGAAAAAAAGATCAATATTTTTCAATAAAGCTGTAACATAAGTTTCTAACAAAGTGGAAGACAAATCAGTTTGCCATTTTAGTCTTTCCACGCGTATACGCCTGGATCCGCTAATTTGAGTGTTCTATGGTATACCTATGAATATACAAATAATGAAAACACTGATTTCGATAGTTTCACCTTCTTTCGAATAAAAAAAACCAATTAAAACAGAATGTATCGACCCTAGTAATTAAATGTTCGAGGTTTCAGAACTCAAAAAAAAAAAATACAAAATATAGTTATTGATATTTCATAATTGGTCAAAAGTAACTTTTATTCACCAACTCAATTTTTATTAAAACACAAATCAATTAGGTTTATTTTTAAAAATTTTATTTGAACTTATTCAACAATAACTTTTTCTGTAAATATTATTATTATAATAAACTTTTACCACTTTATAAAAAAAAAACTTCTTTTCTACAATTTGACAAATTTTGTATTTCTGTTTTTCCCTTTTTTTAATATTTTTTATTTCTAGTATTTTCTAAAGTTTTTAAAAAGAAATTATGCTGACTCTATGTCTTTTGCACCGGAACTTATGTCAAGTGCAATAGGCATGTGTTCTATGCATAAATTTTTGTTAATTATGCAAAATATTATTTATAAGAAAAATTCTAATTTTCGTTTCTATGGGAATTTTGATTTTACAACTTTTCTGTTAACACAGAATTTATAAGTTTTAATAAAATAAGTAATTTAAAGGAAAGTAATATTAGGATTAATATTTTATATAATGTGTACAGGGTGATCTTTTATAACACGAAATTTATAAGTACATCTTCTGTCAATCATTACTCAACATTTCTTATCAGTAAAAAGAGATGAGATTATTTTTATCAATAATATATAAAATGTACACAGATTGTTGATTAGTACTTCCATCAGAAGATTTCGCACAAATTATATTAATAATTTCATTTTAGAAAAAAAAGCATAGAGGAGAAACTTCGAAAAAAATCAAAAAACAACGAAAGAAAACTTACAGAACAAGGACAAAATAACAGGCAATAATCTCAAAAAAAAAAAATCTCATTATACATTAAATTTCGAGGTAAAACTGTGCGGCACCATTTAACAGTGATTAGCATATATGTATCTAAAGATGTGCAACTTTTTTGTTTATTTATAATAATTTTTGTTCTACAATATTTTGAATTTCTTTATTCCAAATCGAAACTGTCGCATATTGTAGGTGTGTTTGATGATGAATGTGGTTGAAGAAGATGTGTTGGAAAAAATATTTTCAAAAGAGGTTTATTCCCACCCCAACCACTAACTGTGGCTGAATCTCCTTCCCGTAATTGTACATTTTCATCAACCAATTTAATAATTTAAATTTTAGAATTTGAACCAATAGGCAAATTTGCTTTTAATTCTAGAATTGCAGCATCATTGTCATCAATGTCAGAATTATATTTTAAATGTACAATACATTCTCAAACACCAACAGCAACTCCACGATCATTTCTCAAATTTGTTATTTCAGCAACAACTCATGATATTCAGTGCTATTATTGATCCTTCACATGCATGTATACCGTTATATTGTAAAGACACTTGTCAGGGAAATTGTCCATCACGTGCTGATTTACCACCAAAAACACGCAGTTGAGCAACTGATAAAGTAGCAAAATTCACAACAAATACAATTAAAGCGATTAATTATAAAATTTTGCTCGAATTATTTTTTTTCTATTTCTGATTTTAGTTGTTCAGAAGAAAACTGATAGAAACTCGAAAAGTCAATTTGTTTTTACACAAAAAATTTAGATATCCCACATATGTATATAACAATATTTTTGGGTTTACGTAGAAACGTCAAGATTCGATACACACATTGTTTTTTTTTTTTTTTTTTTTAAAGTTGATTCAGCTTTAAAAATTTTTTTAATAAACGAAAACAATTGAAACAATTTGAAAAAAACAGCGAAATACAAAAACATTCATTGTTTAGTTAGTTAGTTTTCTTTATTGCTCTTATTTTGTTTCATAATCTTTGGTTGGTTGGTTGGTTGGTTGAAGTGGCGGTTCTTTGGATTACTTTCGAAGACCCAAAAGTTAACGACTTTTAAAAAAAAAACTATGTTTTGAGTTTAATTATCGCATTTTTCTTTTATAGGTCATTAAACCTAAGAATCGTCGAGCCCTCATTAACATCTTTTGGAACCGGATATCACATTTCCAAACAAAAAATGTCGAAGGGTTAATAGAAATTCAAACGAAGAATGAATGTAATTCCAATGCTCGACTGCTGTGCCAAAATTGGACTACATCTTAAAAAATTAAACGGATTTTTTTCCAATTGATATTGAAACAGGTTTTTTTGATTGAAACCATATAATAAAAGTATGTATCTATCTCTAAGTTTTATGAAATTGTGTTGCGAAAAATGAAAATTGAATACTAAGAAAATAATGGAAATTTCTGTTCTTATTGTTCTTTTTTGGAAAAATGTGGTAAAGGCAACATTTATATTCTCATTGTTTGTATTTTTCGTATATGATCATATGTTGTACGTTTTGCCTATTTTTTGAATGAACAGAATTTTATACTTCAACAATTGAATTATAAATTTATATATACATATGTACATATAACTTTTATGTATATTTATATTTATGTAAGTATGTATCTTTAAATAAAAAAGATCACTCAATGCACATAATTCATTGTTGCCAGAAAATTGTTTTATACCATATTAATATAAAACATGACACAACCGAATATTGCAGCAACGCGTATAATATTCACAACATCTGTACACTCAAAGAAAAATATACATAATATTATTGAATCTGTCAGCTTAATGAAAAATTACATCAATTTTGGTCCAATGAAGAGGTTCGTCAGCTGAATGAATTGTAATTCATTACTTAATGATTGCATTCATCAGTTAATGAAATTTTCATTAAAATAACGAAAAGTTTTCATTGATTCATAGTTTGATGAATATGTTCATCATTTAATGAAATTTTCATTAAAATAACGAAAAGTGATCATTGATTCGTAGTTTGATGAATATGTTCATCATTTAATGAAATTTTCATTAAAATAACGAAAAGTGATCATTGATTCGTAGTTTGATGAATATGTTCATCATTTAATTAATTTTTCATTAAAACAAGGAAAAGTGGTCATTCATTAAAACAATATCCCTACAGCTCTGTAGTCAATTTATCAAAAGCGACTTATTTTCCTCAAAAATTTAGAAAATGATAAATTAGAATACTAAACTCAAATATTAATCAATTAAATATTAAATAATAAAAATTTAATTAATCAAATTAAGAAACAAATTTTACATAATTATGTTACATTTATTTAATTCAAGACTTACAACATAATCAATCAAGAATACAAAAACAATAATATTATATTTAGAAAGTATTGATTTAATACATGAAAATATACTTAAAAATAAAAAAGATATTTCATATTTTTAAGCTCTCCTATTAATATACAAAGTTTTGGTGATTTTTTACTACTGCCTTTAGTAATATTATAAAAAAAAAGATTCTATAAAAGTCCAAATTTGAGAACATGCTAAAGGATATTCTAAATTGAAGAGGTAAAAACTTTTAAAACATATATCGATTGCTCTTAAAAAATTACTGAAAACAAATTTCGTATCATCTAAATAAACACAGAAATTCACAAAATTATTTAAATCTTCGTCTCCAAGTGCTAACAAAAAAGGTTGTATATTTTCTGATCGAGTTTTCAGAAATTCTATGTGGTTTTCCAACTGCTGGTTTGTTTTACCAATGAAAATAAATGATTCCTGAGAATCTTTTATTGTATATTTTTTGACATGTTTTTTTCCATTGTTGTCCTTCTGAACAATTTTATTTGTCGGAGTTAGGTAACCATGAAGGCACCAGAATATTTTAACTAGAAAGCTTGTTGAACCTAGGAAAAAAGAAGCACTTATTCAAATATTCCTCTATTTTTAAAATATTTAATCAATACCTGATTCAATTTCTTCTTTTTTTATGGACTGCAGAATAGATTTTATAGATGGATCCTTGATGCGATTATTTTGATTTAAAAATTTATATATCTTTGGCGAAGCAGTTTGCCATTTTTCCAAAATTCCATCTTGGGATTCAAAAAGAACGGCGAAATCTTTATCAATCTGTAGCATAAAAAAATGTAAATAAATAACACAAGTAATTGAAATTTGCAGTGATTCTTACCAAATGAAAGCCTTTTGGACTTTTGTACTCAGGCCACTTATTAAATATTTCTCTCATGTTTGTCATCTTTTCCATTATTTCATTAATTCTATAGTGACTGCAAGCTTGCCAGCAGCTGTCAAATTCTTCCGCAGACAAATTATCATATTTTAAGCTTCTAATGCAGTGCTCAGCATCTTTCTCTGGAGCTAGAAATGTTGGAAATTATAGAATTATATAAAATTTTATTGTAGTATTGCATAAATACTGTTTGATCTAAGTGAGACATACACTACACAGAGTTGGAGAGTGGTTTACAGAAAATGTGGAAGCCTTTTTTGTATCTTATAAGTTATTGGTTTGATTTTATCACTATTATCACCATCATAGTGTGGCGACTGTCTCTTTCAGACCGAATATCTTTTATATAACATAACTCACTTACCAATTTCTTTTTTTTTGTCTTCAAAACCATCGTTGTCCTTATCGATTACTTGCAATGGTTGTTTTGATAAATTTTTCAGGTTTCGTTTTAAGTTACAATATTTAATATAATTTTTTCCTCTTTTACCAACACGGTAGTATTCACTTTTTTCATTTGGAAAAGCATCAATTATTTCTTTTTCCAGTCTATAACTTGTTGCGAGGGAAAGATGTAAGTTATCGTTTTCAAAATGGCTTGCTATTATACTTATCAGTAAATTTCGTTGTTCTTCATCTAATTTTAAATTTGATTCATAATATTTTTTTATTAGTGTGCCTTTTCGACTTAGATTTAAAATATCATTTAATTTAATGAATTTAGTTTCTCCTAGTTCAGGAGACGCATTATCTCTTGTTGTGTATGGAAAAGAACGATTTGAATTTGATCTTATAGATCTTGTGTTTTCAATAGGCGATAGAGGTCATGCATCTTTCTTTAAATACTGAGATAAATATGAAAAATTCATAGGCATATCTTGTTCTTCTCGCCAATTTTCTAAATGAAATTCAAATAAAACTCTGTCTCCCATTTTGAAATTTTTTAACAGTTCTTTCACATGTTCTGATTTGATTATTTTTAATACGTCGATTGTTATTTTTTCATCTGAAATAAGAATTATATGTATACCTACTTTAATATATTTATATGTACATAGAAAATTTAATAGAAAATTACATAGAAAAAATAAATTAAATGTCTAATTTTATTTGTATTTAAAAATTACCTCTTAAGTGATCAAACATACATATGTTCTTAATTCCATTTTACCAATAAAGTTTTGAGCTCAGTTTCGGCAACAGTTAATGGTTCGTTGTACGATAACTCTATTGGTGTAAAAGTCGTTGACTGAATTTCGTTAAGATTTAAAAGTATAGTCTGTCTATTATTTTCATTTAAGCAATTCGAGGCATTTGGATTATCAGTGTTGAAGTATACACTATCTTGATTAAGGTCCATTATTATTAAAATTGATATATCAATTTATCAATCAGTATGCAAAATATTGTAATCCCCGAACAAAGTCTTTGAAATACATAAAGTGCAATCAAGACTACAGTTTTGGTATATTTATATCAAATCTGATGTATTATTTTACTCTTGGTATTTGCTATATATATTTCTTTTTAATATATATTTGTTCATTTATAAATTTAAAATTTTTTTTTTAATTAATGTTAATTAATTATGTTTTTTTCAAAGACTGAGCATACCGTTAAATATTTGTTGTTTTTTATTTTGTTAAGAAATTGTTTTTGATTTTGATAAGTGAGGTATCTGAAATAATAAAAGTTATGAATATTTTTACTTTTCTAGGCTTATAGGAACAGTATTATTGT
This sequence comes from Bombylius major, assembly GCA_932526495.1. Classification (NCBI taxonomy): domain Eukaryota; kingdom Metazoa; phylum Arthropoda; class Insecta; order Diptera; family Bombyliidae; genus Bombylius; species Bombylius major. The sequence goes on from OW052043.1 coordinate 23,774,206, forward strand.
TCCCATTATAAATTAAATAAATTCAGTATAAAAAGTGAATGTAGAATATGTATTTACCTTCTTTTTTATTTTTAAATTTATTTTTTACTTTATTTTAAACTTTAAAAGTTACATATTATATTATTATTCACACTATAATTAAAACTTAGTAAACTCACTGAGTATGAATTAACATACAACACTCTTCACTGTTGTTTTGAAAATAAAACTGAACCAAAACCAAAATATGTAGGTACTTTACTTGTTCTTAAATTTTTTCAACAAAATGATGAATATATTTCATTAATTTTATGAATATTTCATTCAAACAACGACAGCTGCATTAAAAATGAATAAAATTACAGTTATGCACGCGCTAGTTATAAGAAACAGTTCTTCGTATTTATGAAATTGTTCATCAATATGATGAAATTCTATAATGAAACAATTTTTTTTAAAAGGCATATACATATATGTAAGTATATTATAGTACTTATATACGTAGAGTATCCTATATGTATGTAAAGTATTCAAATTGATGAAAGGAGTACATCAATATCCGAAAACATACATCAATCATAGAAAAGTTTAAAAAAGGTGATGAAAAAACCTGATGATTTAGATTTCATTGTTTTGATGAATCTAGTTTATTGTTGTAGATTTAAATGATGAAGTTTTTAATTCACATAATCAATTTTCTCATTACGTCAATGATTTTGTTTTAATGATTGAAAGTGATGAATAATTATGAACAAATTTTTTTGAGTGTAGAGTTTGTTAAAAATTAAAAGCGAATGGTATAATTGCGCAGAGAGATAATGGTATAATTTTTAGAGAATTTTTACACTAGTAGTGGTTTTTTTCTTCTAGTAAAGAAAGAAAAACACTAATACACATATAAACATTTTGTGTATAATTACGGTGACCATCCGTCCTATATTTTAGAGGACAGTCCTTTATTTTAAATCGTTGTTCTCTGAATTTATTAAGTTTTGAAAAAGTCGTTTCTGTCCTTTATTTCGACCACTGTCCTCTAGAAGTCCTATATTTCCATTAGAAATTATGGTTTGGCAATTACTTATACTAATAACATTTTATTTCTGTCTTTTTTTTTTTGTTAAGTTTGAAGTTTACCTTTGTATAGAATAAAGTCAATTAGGGGATTCATTTCAAATTGCGTAAGTCTCGTATTTCGCGTAAGTCGCGTATTCTTCGTATTTGTACGAGACTTCGTAAATTTTTCCTTTTGTTTTGAGAATTACGAACTCTGCGTAAATGTACGCAACTTTAAGTCGCGCAGATAAACTTCGTAAACAAATTTTGTGTAAACCAAGATTTTGACAGCTTGTCATTTTTACCAACTGGAGTTTAATAAGTGAATTTGTGGGTTTGTTTTGAAAAGATTGTCAAATAAATCATTAAACTAACCTTTAAAAAGAATTTTTGAAGAGTTAAGTTACAATTACGATTAGTGTTTTACGAGGTGCTTTCACGTCACTTTGACTTACGAGGTCGTAAAATTACGCGTTGCGTACTTTTACGATTTCAAATGAATACCCTAAATATAAATAATTTGCTTGTTATTTTACTTCACATTAATGTTGCTTTATTCTTGACTTAAAATTGTCCCAGCCCAAATGTCCTTTATTTTTTTTAATAAAAAATGGTCACCGTATGTATAATATATGTGGTATGCGCAGATCATTAGCTTTTAATTTGTAACAAACTCTACATACTCGTATATGTAGGTACACATACAAGGTGATTCAGTTTAGGTTTCTGAGCCGGAAACTACCAATAGGTATCGACAAGACAAACAAAAGTTGTACTTTTTCCTTGTTTATCCTAGTGTGCCCCTGCAAAAATTTATTGGCTGACGAGCGCCAAAGAATCTATGTATTTCTGAAGAGATAATATTTCGAACTTTTCCGTTACTTTGCTTCCTCTCTTCATTTTTAACAATATTATACATATTGAAGTTAATGGTATAAATATTTAAGTAAAGATTGCAATTCCAAATATTTAACATTCAGAAAGTGCCTGGAATTTTGAAAACTTGATTTTAATGAATAATATTGTTATGGCCCCGTTACAAATAAAACACCTTTTTTTTGTAAAACTTTAATTATTATTATTTATTTAACTATGATTTAGTTTTGTTTACAAACTTATTTTATTTAAATAAAATAATTATGATCTTTTACAATAAAGGGAAATTTTATTGTTTCTATTTAATTTAATTAAATCTTTTATTTAGTCACCAAATCAAAAATTTAATTATATGATTCAAATTTCTATTTAACTGAATTTAACTGTTCAAATTTCCATTAATTTAACTGTTTAATAACAAAACTTAAATTATTTAATTCAAATTAATTTAACTATTTAATCACAACTTAGTTTTTTTTTTTATTCAAATTTTCATTTAAATTAATTTTACTGTTTAATCACGAACTTAGATTTTTTTATTCAAATTTTCATTTAAATCAATTTTACTATTTAATCACGAACTTAGATTTTATTGATTTTGAATAATTGAATAACACGTTACAAAGTGAACTGTTTAACTTTTAAAAATCAACTTCGACCCGTTTGACCAGAGTGTGCCAATTTATAGCAAGTAGGTGAAAGCTTAATGAATAATAGTCAATTGGGGGTTTCTTGGAATCTGTACTGACTTCACAGGTGCTAAGTTCTCATGGGAAGTAATGCAATTCTTAGAATTTATTTGGTGAGAATGAAATTATGCAAGAAGTAAATTATTGATAGAAATATTACATGGGAGATAATTGATGTGAAAGTTAACGTTATAATTCTTAGAATTTTACTTATAACATTGATATGATTTATGAGAAAGAGTATTATTGGAGTAATTATTAATAATTATAATAATATAATGTAAATTATGTGAAAAAGTATTAGGAGGAATGCTGGAACATAACACCTTCCCCATAAGAAGAAAAATTGATTACTGAAGGAAATCAATTTTGAAGATTAAAACTCAGCTGTGATGCTGTGCGTCTAATTGGACGCCTTGGCGTTGGGTGACCTAGGACTGTTTCAGGAACTTGATTTTGATATTCTACAATATGGTCAACTCTATGATCAGTTGAAGGATTATAGTTATTGAACACTTTGACTAAACAATTATCCGTACCATGATTTAAATGAGGTTTGCAGAATTTAAATAATTTGTGTATAATATAAAGTGTAATTAAACCTAAAATTGAATAGATTGTTATTGAAAAAATTGATGGGTATCTTATTAACTTCGGATGATTTGCTGCTTGTTGCAGTTCATCATTCATTCTGTCTAAAGTGTGAGAGACGACTTTTAAACCGTCTAGGTTAATGTTTGTTAGTGTTATTGGAGAAAGTGACATGTATTCATGTGAAATGTTAAGTTTTTCTCGTTTACAGCAATCATCTTCAGTAATATTTACCTTAGGTATTATTATTTGTAATTCTGTTTGAATAATATGTTTAGGAACAAGCCTGGAAGATCCAAAATAGGCTTCACAAGTATCATTTAATTCAAGGACTAGTGTTCCAGAAATTTCTTCATCAATAATTTTATTACAAAGTATGGTGATTGGTTTGCGATTTGTTGTGACAATTATCCATCTATTTGATTTTAATTTATGTATGATTTCAATGTCTCCTGCCATTAATTTTGTATTGCAATTTTCAGGTAAAGTTTTAGGATGTGAAGTCAATAGTGTAATTTCGCAATCCATTTTATTACTTGTAGAATAGATTACACTTATTTCACATAAGAATCTATTTTGCGATAGTAATTTACATTTTTCTAGTTTTTCGACATATGAGTATCTTAAACGAGTTGTAGATAGTGCTACATATTTGAAGCTTGGTTGTATATATGCATAACTATTACTGTTTGAGTGTGGTATGGGAAGAGGAAGAATTTCATAGAAATTAAATTCATTTTCTTGAGTTAAAGGAATGTTGATAATAAATACTAATTTCCCATTAATGAAGTAAACTTGCAAATCTGATATATCTATAAATATATGTGCGTTTTCAACATTACATGGTATTGGAAATTCTAGTCCTTTAGTTAAACGGGAATTGAATTTTAATTCTGTTATTAGCTGAATTGGGGTTATTATGAAAGGATGAAGAATGCTTTGTTTCGCAAAGAGAATTGCATTTATTAGACTGTCTAATTCTTCATTTAATTCATTTGTTAAATATGTCAAAAGGGAAATGTGTTGCTGTACTAAATCTGAGGAAATTATTGTATTAATTCTATTTGTGACTTGTTTATTATAAGAATTGAATTTTCTTATATTTTCATTGAAAATCTCCTCGTTTAATTTAAAGATATTAATGGTTTCGTTAAAATTTGCTATGGTTGATCTCACAACTTGTATTTGATCCTTCATGACATTTAGCATGTGAGAGTCATCATCCTTTACTTGTTGTATTATTTTATCATAATATTCTGCATCATCAGCATTCATTGTTCCGAAAACGGTTTTAAAAAGAGTTCCTACTGCATTAAACCAACCACGTTTTTGTCTTGTGTGTCCTATAATATCTTTGATGGATTGAGATTTCATGTATAAATTTGGTAATTGGGCTTTTATAAAGTTTAAAGATTGAGTACAATAAAAAGCTATGTGATCCTCCATTCTATTTTTACAAAGATTTTCGGATTTATCATAAGTTGATTTTATTAAATTTAATTTTTCTGAAAAGGTTGTTATATTTACGTAAGTTAGCAACTTCCACTTTGCGGAGTACAGCTTTACTTGTCCAATGTTATCATAAAAAATACCGCTTCCATTCTCAACCTTAGTTAATTTGAAGTCGAAGGGTTGGACTGACCCAATGGATCTGAAAAGAGGGATAATTCTGTTTTTGTGAACTCGTACTTTTTTGTTCTTAATTTTTAAAGTTACGTTTTGATTATTGTGTACTTTGATTATTTCGTAGGGACCGTTGTAATTCGGAGATAATTTCTTATTTAGTTTTGATGAAGTATTTTGTAAATATACCTTGTCCCCTTCTTTGTAATCTGGGTTAATTATTTTATTGTCGTATCTTCTTTTTGAGTTTTCTTTAGATTTTTGGATATTTTCTTTGGCAATTTCAAGTGATTTATTGAATCTGTATTTTAACTGGTCGATGTAATTATCGTAAGTATAGTTAAACTCGGGTGTTTGAGTTAAAGAACTTGGAAGTGTTGGTTTTGTTCCAAAAACTAATTCGTAAGGTGTAAATTTAGTGGTGGTGTGAACTGATGTATTATATGAGAAAACGGCCATAGGTAACCATTTATCCCAGTCGTTCTGGGCTGAATAGTGTTTTAAGTAATCTTTCAAAGTGGAATGAGACCTTTCGAGTGCTCCGTTTGTTTGTGGATGATATGCTGTTGAAGTTAATTTACGTATATGAAATAGTTTCGTGAATTTTGTTATGATTTCGGACATGAAATCTGGACCTTGATCTGATAAAATTGTTTTCGGAATTCCCATGTGACTTATAAAATAAAGTAATTTATTTGCGATAGTTTCAGCGTCATGTCGTTCAACTGCATAAGCTTGAGAGAATTTTGTGAGGTCATCTTGTAATGTTACTATGAATCGATTACCTTCTTCTGTTATAGGTAAGGGACCTACAATATCAATACATAATTTTTCAAATGCTTGAGAAGCTGTTGAGGTGATTTCCATAGGAGCTTTGATTGTTTTACGCATTGTTTTATTTTTTTGGCAAGATTCACAAGCTTTTACGTATCTTTTGATGTCAGATTTCATGTTTTGCCATTTGTATTTGGACTTGATTCTGTTATATGTTTTATGGAACCCAGAGTGTCCAGATTGAGGGTTATCATGATTTTCCTTTAATATTATTGGAATTTGGTCTTTTGGTGGAGTTATTATTTTGTTTTTAAAAACAGTTATTTTAATTTTTGTATTTCTAAAAATAAATAATATGATGTCTTTTACTTTGTTGAATTTTAATTGATTTATAGGATCTTCGAAGTTTGGAAAAGCAATTGATTGAATATTATCTTCGAGAAGTTTTTTCTTTAAGTTTCGTATGGTATAGAAAAAATCTTGATACGATGCTTTTTCCCAACTGTTTCTTTTGATAAAGCAGTGAAAAATAAAATTTTTGTTTTTAATATTACTTGATTTGAAATTTGAATATATTTCATGAGGATGTGCTTTCAATTGTTCTGTATTATGTGATAAGGTTAATAATTCTTCGCAATATTTATTGTTATCGTCCAGATCTGCGCTAGTTATGTAAGCTATGTTATCATTGGCCTCTGTTAGAATGGCATCAGATTCAGAATATTCATATATTTTAGGAGATAGAGAACAATAAAAGAATTTTATATAATCGTCGTAAGTGTCTTCATTGCTTGTGACGGCAATGTTTATATTAGTGTTAGAAATTCTTGACAAACAATCTGCATTTGAGTTTATTTTTCCTTGTTTGTAAACTATTTCGTATTCATATTCCTCGAGTTTCAGACGCCATCGTACAAGTCTAGATCCAGGGTCCTTGCAGTTAAATAACCAGACTAACGGACGATGATCAGTCACTATTTTAAATTTTCTGCCATAGATATACGGACGAAAATGTTGTACGGCCCACACAAAGGCTCATGAGACTTTGTTTTTCCTCATTGTTTAAGTGATCGCAACGAATTTGAGATTTTAAAAGATTGATACGATTTGTTTTATAATTTGAGTCTGTACTGAATACATATATGTCTTTAGGAATTGGTTCTAATTTAACCGTTGGATTATTTATAAGAACTCGTTTTTCGAGTGTATTAAGAATTGTTGCGAAAGCTTTTTGATTTTGGTTTACTTTTGTGATAGCTCTACTTAGATAGACACCATCAAGGATTGTTATTTCAGGCAAAAGTCCTTCAAGTATATTAGGGTTTTCTACATTGACTTCAATTAGTGTCTCGCTTCGAGCATCTAGAATGAATTGATTGGAAGTGCTAGCAGAACACTTATAAAATGGAATTTGATATGATTTTTCATTTTTAATTATAACGAGAACATTTTGTTCATAATTGAGATTTGCTTTGTATTTTTGCAAGAAGTCATTACCCAGGATTCCATCATAAGGTATATTGGAAGTTGATGCTATGATATGGAATTTTCCTACTACATCGAAATTATTGGATTTTAAATTTAAATACGTGAATCCTATTGTTTTAAGAGGGTTATCGTTTTTATCGATGCCTTTAAGATTTAGAATTTCGTTGTCATAATATTTTGTATTGGACTTAAGAGATTTTGATTTTACGAGTGAGATATTTGCACCACTATCTACATATGAGAAATTTGAGACATCTAGATTTCGAATTTTCACAATTAACTTTTAGATATATAGTATTTTCATTATTAAGAATTAATTCATAGTTAGTGCAGCAAATTTTCCCAATTCTCGAGGCGTTGCTGCGTTCCCCTCGAGATTCTGTACGTTTCCCTGTTCAGATTTATTTTTGTTTGAATTTTCGACTCTTTTAAAATTTTGAGATTGTTGACTTTGGTTTTGACTCTGATTTTTATAGGCTCTTTTTCGACATTCTTCTATTGTATGTCCTAAATGCTTGCAGTATCTACAGGAATTTTGACTTCCATTAGCCTGGAGAATTGTTTTATTGTTAGTTTTTTTGTAGCAATTTTGAGAGACGTGACCTGTTTTCTTACAGAAACTACATGTAGGCCTTTTCTGGATTTGTGCACGAAGCAATAATTGAACCTTTTCTTCTTCTAATGCTATATTACATGCTTCATTTAGGGTTTTTATTTCACGAGAACGCAACATTTGACTTATTTCTGGTTTAATGTTTAGAATGAATGTATATAGAGCGAGGTCATTTAGGGCTGCTAATCGACCTACTAACTCTTCTGGATTTGGGTTATTTTGGCTAGTAGCAGTTAATACTCGTTTCAAGGCTGTTTCTATACGAAGCATATACTGTGAAACGGTTTCATTTGGGAGTTGTTTACAATTTTGTAGATCCATTAGTAAATGGCCATAATGTTTTTTATCTGCATACATCCCCTTTAGATAGGTTTTCAAATCTTCCCATGTTGTAAAAATATGATTTGCACAAGCTGTTTCTGCTTTACCAGTAAGTTGAGCCTTTGCGTAGGCCAAAAGAACAGGCTTTTGATCTTCAGAAGCTAGTTCAAATGCAGAGTCAGTATTATTTAAGTAAGCTACTAATTTTTCGCGATCTCCGTCGAAGGGTTTTATAAATTTAAAGAGGGTATTTAAATTAAGTTCGATAGGTAAGGGTACATTGTCCCCACCGTCGTCGGGAAGTACAGGATGATTCATGTTAAAATGTGAATATGTGTGTGTGTTTTTTTTTTTTTTTTTTTTTTTTTTTTGTAGTGTACTATATATTTATTATGATTATTTTAACCCCTTAAATGAATATTACCATCAGACCTCACGTATTATATATAAAAAAAAATTATTTTATTTATTTTATTTTTTGTAATATGCGTTTTGAGACACTCTGATAAAAAAAAAATGTTGTAAAAATGTTATATGTTATTCAATTATTCATTGACAGATATTTTATTACAATAGTATCATTCATAAACTTATTTATTTATTTAAAAGGTGCACATAGAGATTATAGTTTTACAAGTATGTTTGTATTATATTTAAATGTGTATATAAAAAAAAATTTATAAAAGAAAAATATTTATTTATTTTTTTATTTTTTTCTTATGAAATTTTTGATAAATTAAGATTAAATTGAATTGTAGTACTTACAGAACTAAAAGAAGAATTAAAAAATTCATGATGAAGATTAAATTTAATTTTGTTGATTTGTAGATTGATTTAAAGATGATTCTTGTTGGTGATCTTGATTTGGAAGTTGTTGTTCTTCAATTCGTTGATTGATGAGATTTTGTAAAATTGGGTCGATTTTATCTTCTTTTCCTTGATACTGTTGCCGAATGTAATCAATAAAATCCGTTGTTTGCCCTTCGTCGTCTGAAAATTCCTCTGGAGTAGACATATAAGTTTGTTTTATTTGTAAAAATTGTTTTTGGGCTTTCCGCTGTAAAAGTAAAGCGGCTTGACCGATTTTTCACTTTTAACAGTATTTCACTTCTGACACCAAATTTTTGTTATGGCCCCGTTACAAATAAAACACCTTTTTTTTGTAAAACTTTAATTATTATTATTTATTTAACTATGATTTAGTTTTGTTTACAAACTTATTTTATTTAAATAAAATAATTATGATCTTTTACAATAAAGGGAAATTTTATTGTTTCTATTTAATTTAATTAAATCTTTTATTTAGTCACCAAATCAAAAATTTAATTATATGATTCAAATTTCTATTTAACTGAATTTAACTGTTCAAATTTCCATTAATTTAACTGTTTAATAACAAAACTTAAATTATTTAATTCAAATTAATTTAACTATTTAATCACAACTTAGTTTTTTTTTTATTCAAATTTTCATTTAAATTAATTTTACTGTTTAATCACGAACTTAGATTTTTTTATTCAAATTTTCATTTAAATCAATTTTACTATTTAATCACGAACTTAGATTTTATTGATTTTGAATAATTGAATAACACGTTACAAAGTGAACTGTTTAACTTTTAAAAATCAACTTCGACCCGTTTGACCAGAGTGTGCCAATTTATAGCAAGTAGGTGAAAGCTTAATGAATAATAGTCAATTGGGGGTTTCTTGGAATCTGTACTGACTTCACAGGTGCTAAGTTCTCATGGGAAGTAATGCAATTCTTAGAATTTATTTGGTGAGAATGAAATTATGCAAGAAGTAAATTATTGATAGAAATATTACATGGGAGATAATTGATGTGAAAGTTAACGTTATAATTCTTAGAATTTTACTTATAACATTGATATGATTTATGAGAAAGAGTATTATTGGAGTAATTATTAATAACTATAATAATATAATGTAAATTATGTGAAAAAGTATTAGGAGGAATGCTGGAACATAACAATATTTTGTAAAATTTTATTTGGGTGGGTTATAAAACCCATGTAATTATCGTATTCTTGAAAAAAAAAATCCAAAATGGAAACAATTAGAAAAACAAACTTCCATGGTTTTTCAAGTTTTACCTCAAGCACAGAAATTCAAACCCAAAGAAACAACAACGTGTCTGAAAAATTTTTTCTCCATGAGCCTGTGTTTACATACTTTTAACGTAAGTCCTAAATAATACGAGTTCACGATGTGATGTGCAATTTCCTTGAGAAGTCAAAGTGAAAAAATTGTAAAACCAATTTTAGGCATAGAAACTTTCTTATTTAGAAAAAAAAATACTCCCGCCGAAAATTACACACCTCCAATATAGATAGCTGCATTATTTAATTTCTTTTTTCAGTTCGACATATTTCGATGGATTATCTTATGCTGAAGATAAATTAAAAATTTGAGTTTTTTTACTGTCAGATAAGACTTATTATGCAGATAAAGTTTGCTGGTGATGGTGATATCAGATGTCTTTGACAACCCATAATTAGAGATATTTTGACTACAGCTACACTTACTCAAAAAAGTATTGGGACAAACTATATTTTTAGAAATTGAAGCTAATAAAAATTTATGAGTACACGTGATTTATGATTTTTTTATTTTCTTTTAATAATCACCTTATTTACTAAAATTTCACAAATTTTTAATATTCTATTATTCACCGTTTTCTAGAAAAAAAAATATTTATCAAAAAACCTCGAAAATATAAAACTCAAAAAAGTATTGGGACAAGGTATAAATAATAAAAATAAACCGTTACTTCAAATATTTGAGATCAATTTCCAACTGCAATTTATTCCTTATTCTGTATTACAAAATTTGTGGTCATTATCAGTTAGTTTAGCATTCCGATCAATATTTAATTTTAAATACACGGATCAATGTTAAAAAGATTCTTGTAGACATTTTCGTCCTTTCAAAAAAGTATGTATTTAGAGAAGTAGAATGTTGAAATTTGGTCAGGATATTTCTTGAAGAGTTTTCTTCTACTCTAAGTTTAAACAAAAGAAATCCATGTACTAGGGCAAAAGTTATAGGCTAAAATAAACAATAACATCTTTTGAAAAAAAATCAGCATATTTTCCCCTCTAATGTGACCCCCCTTATTTTTGCAATTTTTAAGAAGCATTTTAGTTTGCGATTAAATTAAAGTGTTTTCTAAACTATTACTTTTTATTTGACCCAAATCAGTTAAGCAATGCCCAAGATATGAAAGTATAAAGTTGACAAGTCTCAATTTTCTCATATTATTTTGATAAATATTTTTTTTCTAGAAAACGGTAAATAATAGAATATTAAAACCTTGTAAAATTTTAGTAAATAAGGTGATTATTAAAAGAAAATAAAAAAATCATAAATCACGTGTACTCATAAATTTTTATTAGCTTCCATTTCTAAAAATATAGTTTATCCCAATACTTTTTTGAGCCAGTGTATATATTTTATGATCTCGAGGAAGGTAGTGATGATAATGATAAAGTGATAAATACAAGAAGACCATACACTTTACGAGGTCGAGAAATCAATTTGATTATTAAAATGACATTGAATTTTTTGCTAGCTTTCGTTTGAAAAAACATATATGTACATTCATGATTTTAATTTTAAAAAGTAAAATTAATTAAAAATTCAAATTCATATTGTGATCATCGATGGATTATATTTATGATAATTTTTATATTTTATAATGGAATACATTTTTCCATACAAAAATAAATTGGTGCGATGAATCGAAAACCACAGTAGAAGACAAAGTTATAAAACATGTTTGAAACATAAGGAAAGCTTTCAAAATAGAAAATCAGGAAAAATTACAAAATTTAAAAATTTATATATGATTTTGTTTTGCCAACTAGAAACAAGAAATTTTAAAAAATTTTATGTTACAAAGACAAATTGAATTGAACAAAATACATACATAGAAAGGTCCAAAAGTTCCCGATCTATATACATATATACGCTCTATAAAATTCTGATAATTTTTGACAATTTTTATGATGCATTCTTCTCTTTCATATATACAACAGTTAAATACTGGTTGATGTTAAGAACATTTTGATTAAATGAATTAAATTGTATTGAATAACTGAAAGGCGAAAAGCATCACAGAAATATCAGATCATTCTTAAACGTACTTCGTATTTTACATGATTAAGTCATTGGCATTGTTAGCAAACGCACGCCGAGAGAAGATCAATAGAGAAGTTTTCTCCTTGTTATACGAAAACGCTGATTTTTTAAAGGCTATACAAAAATTCGTGAATATAATGGCTTCATAGAAATTGTTTGGTTGGTTGATTTGGCGGTTCTTGGATTTGATACCACACACTTCGCAGTGTTCAAGTCAGAGGGTTGTTAGCTCTTCGGTCATACATGCACACAGTTTTAAAAGTGGAATGCGAACCACTAAATTCGTTGGTAGAGAACGAATTTTGTTATTCTGACAGGGGTTGATACTAATATTTCTTGTAGTTGGCTTTGTGGACCTGGCTTATGGTATCTAAGCAAAACCACCAAACTACTTTAGTACCGAGCACATATACCCAACTCAAAATGAATTGGTACTCATTTAATGCTGAATTAATTATTATTTTATGCATTAGCAATAAAGAAAAACTGTATTTTTTATTGCAAAAGATAAATTATAAAATATTTTTCAAATGGTATAATCAGAAAATTTTTAAAAAATACTCCATGTACAAAAGTGGTGGTGTAGTGGTAATAAAAGCTACTGTTTAGTATAAGAATTGTTGAACACAAATTAGAAAACCTAAATTTTTTGTATAAAAACGAAGTGTCTTTTCGAGTTTCTATCAGTTTTCTTCTGAACAACTATTATAAAATCAGAAATAAAAGAAAAATTAAGCAAAATGTTAAAATTAATCCCTTTATTTCTTGTGAATTTTGCCACTTTAAATCAACACGTGATTGACAATTTCCCTATCAAGTGTCTTTACAATATATTAGTAACAGTTCACATTTTTGTCGAGGATCAACAATAGCATCTAATCTCATCTTGACTAGCGCTCATTGTATTGAAACGACCCTTCCTCATACAATAAAAGTTGTTGCTGAAATAACAAATTTGAGAAATGATCGTGGAGTTGCTGTTGGTGTTTGAGAATGTATTGTACATTTAAAATATAATTCTGACATTGATGACAATGATGCTGCAATTCTAGAATTAAAAGCAAATTTGCCTATTGGTTCAAATTCTAAAATTTAAATTATTAAATTGGTTGATGAAAATGTACAATTACGGGAAGGAGATTCAGCCACAGTAAGTGGTTGAAGTGGGAATAAACCTCTTTTGAAAATATTTTTCCCAACACATCTTCTTCAACCACATTCATCATTAAACACACCTACAATATGCGACAGTTTCACTTTGGGATATTAAAAGATGTTCTACGGATTGGCCATTTCGAATAAGTGCTAATTTGATTTGTGCCAAATCTTCTGTTGGAAGAGCGGATGCATGTGAAGGGGATTCTAGTGCTACGTTAGTTGTTAGTGGTAAGCTTGCTGGAATTATTTAATGGGGTGATTATTGTGAGTTGCCAAAACCTGGTGTGAGAAGGTCCGTTACGGTAACATAAAAAGGACCGGTAAACCGAAAAAGTAGACTCCACGAAAGAAGGTCTTATGACAAATAAAAGGAACCAGCAAAAGAACAATTTCCCATTATGTGACAGAGAGGATCACACATATGTCACAAGGATCGCAATAAAAAAAAATGTGAGGCTAAGTGAACCATCTTCACCCAACGATGAGACTCCAAATCACAACACCTTTATCAATTAAGTTTTAATCCATCTTTATTTAATCTTTTTCATTTTCGACAATTTATAATTTATTTCTATACATCATATGTATGTATATGTATCCTATTTGAAAATTATAAAGGAGATCTGATATACATAGATATAATAGGGTCATATATTTATATAAATATTATATATATGTATATTCGTTAGGACACTTCATATTTCGATTATTTGATCAAATGCTCCTTTTTCCTTCTTTTTTTTTATTGTTTTTTTTTTTTCAGTTTATACTAATTTATATACCTAAACTTTATAATTTACATTGTTTCTAAGAAATTTGGACTATAATAAAAAAATTTCAATTCGGTTTATTTAATAATTTTTTTTCTTTTTTCTTTTTCTAAATTAGTTTCTCTTTTGTTTTTCTGTTACACGGAAAAAAAAAACGTTTGTCACAAACGAAAAATTAAGCAAACGAACTTCGTTTGGGGCATTCTTTTGTGGCAACCATATTATATTTCCTACAAACGTTTTATAATTTGATTTAAACTTTATGTCAAATGAAAAACACTTAGGATAAAAGTTGGATCATTTGCCTGAAAATATATTTAGTTAGGCCAAATGAGTAAAATTTTGATGGAAACGAGTCAATTTTGCCACAAACTTTCTTTGATTTTACTTGTAAAGTTCTACAGTTATAGTAAATGTTTTAAATAATTGAGGGTAACGTTTTTCTTTTGCTGCAAACGTTTTCATATAGTAGAAAGTAACATTTTTCAGTTGCTGCAAACGTTTTCGTACTATTGAGGGTAATATTTTTCAGTTGCTGCAAACGTTTTCGTACTATTGAGGATAATATTTTTCACTTGCTATAAACAAAATAAATTTTGTGATAAAAGTAAGGTATTTCTATTAACATTGCACTATTTTCGGATTAATTTTTCATATATAAAAAATTTAGTTCAGGCCAAATTTCCTAGAATCTTTAAAATATAAATAAAAACAAAATGATACATTCTTTTATAAATCATAATTTTATTCTTAAAATATTTAAACTTAACTTTATATACATAACATAAGGCTATAATTATTATTTTTTTGTTTATATTAAATACTTAATAATACTTAATAGTATATTATAATTTTAATGACACAAAATGTTTATTTGTTTTCCAACAATATTTATTTTCAATATTTATATCACTTTTTTTGAAACTTCACTTTTTAAAATTTAACTATGTACTATTTTCACTTTAAAAAACGAACTAGCTGTCTTGAGACTTGAAGCACAAACTGCATATGATGAATAGTTTATACTTTGAAAAAATATCGTTCAACTTATTTTAAACTATTTATATTTGTCTCAAATGTTTTATTTTTCCTGCAACAATTTTTCGTTTGGAGGAAATACACTTATTTGTTTAGCTGAAACGTTTTACGTTTGTGGCAAAATTAAAAGTATGAAGTATATTCAAAAAACGTTTGTCTCAAATAGGTTTTGTTTGTACCAGACATAAAAAATTTTATGATTTTGACCTAAACGTTGTACGTTTAAGACAATGTATTTTAATAAAGTACCAGCTCAGTCTCTTTTCCTGCAAAAGTTTTTCGTTTGGAGGAAATACACTTATTTGTTTGGCTGAAACATTTTACGTTTCTCGTAAGTAAAAAATTTTGCGTATTACCCCCAAATAAAACAAGTATTTGTACCAACATAACATAAATACATTTGAGGCAAACGTTTGCTTTTAGAGCAAAAGTATCATTATTTACAATAACTATTTTTTCAACTTTAAACGTTTAAATTTTTGCATCAAATGTGCTTCAAACGTTTTTTTTCTTTCCGTGTAGATCGACCTTTACATAGGTTTTTTTTTTTTTTTTTTGTAACCGAAACTCTGCTTGCTTAAACCTTAATAGATTTAATTTTTTTTTTTTTCTTCGCAATAACAAATTTTATTTTCTGTATACGACTTTAGCTTTTTCACTTTTAATCGATATTTATTATTTATATTACTCTTTGATAATTTTTAATTTTAAATTTTAACTTTCAAACTTTACTGTAGCCCAATTATTTGAGAAAATTTTAGGAAAAAAAATCATAAATTTTAAGTCTATGACCTCTTTTCTTGAAAGCGAAATTATTACATATATAATAATATAATACATATATCGTACATCCAGTTCAATACCAACATAAGTGCAAATAATCACTTTTGTTTTGAGTTATTTAAAGTTTAATATTCGAATGCAATTTAAAATTATTTAAATTAAGATTTTCGAATTAAATTTTCTTTAGTATCATGAAACTTATTTCAAATAACATTAAAAATAAAAAATGATTCCATAAATATTCGAGGTCCTTGTTTTATTAGAAAAAAAGTGACTCAGGTTGTTATTGCACGGAATAATAAATAAAAACATGAAATTTTTTCGCACTTATAGTTTATACAATTTATTTAACAAATTGAATACAAAAATATACCTTATTTATTTATTAACACACAATTTATGTACCTATACATTTCCTTTTTTGACTTTTTTTGTAAGATTTTCACTATAGATATTAATGATCTATAAAAATTGTGATGGATCTCTGGGATACTGTTGGATTTACTAAACGACATCAAATATTCGTATTTTTTTACTGAAATTGGTGGAGGAAAGTCGTGGGCATTATTCAATGTAATTAATTTCCGAGAACGTCCAGTATGTTTTTTTTAATTGATTATATTAAATTCTTTTTGTTTGTAATCTGTTTTACATTTAAATATGGAAGTATTTTTTCTTTTCAACTTGGATGACTTTTATGTCAGATTCTTGAGATCACAAATATTACACAAAAACTTTTTATGTGAAAAAAAAGGGCGAAAAATTAGGTTGGGCCGGCCCTGAGAAAAGAAACACCCTGTATATAAAATAAAAATAAATTTATTGTGGTTTTTATATCGTGAAATTTTTAATTTCAAAAACAACAAAAAATAAGAAAAATCATATTATAATAAATAAAAATCTTTGTTTTATTTACATACATGTATTTATGTACATCTTTGTTCCAGAATGTTCTCTGAAAACGACAGGAGACAAATTCATAATTTATCTTAAAAAGTTGATAACGCAAACAATATATATATTTTATAAAGAGTTCATAAAAAACATGAAAGCGAAAGAAGAAGCAAAAATTAGAATCATGTTCGTGTGAGAAAAAAATTTTTTTGATTACCATATTAAATACAATTTGGTAAAATGGAACAATTGTTATTCATTGTTAGAAATACAAATCTGAGAAAACAAAAAATTTATATACTCCATTGAAAAATGACAATTTTACACATAAAAAAAAAAGAGCACGATTGTATATATTACAGTGTCAGTAAGCGACAAGCGTTAAGACCCCAAATAAGGACGCATAAAAATTAAAAATTATGAAATGGGGTTCGCTTCTGGTTTTGCTTCTAATACTAAAAATGACAAAACAATTTATAAGTGTTTAGTCAATTTTCTCACTGAATTTGCTCGCTATATGTACGTGTTTAAAAATAGAAAACAGCGATCCGCTTACAAAGTGTTAAGAATTTAGTAGTAAGAAATTCACTCACTGTAATGGTAAGTTTACACGACAGGAGACTTTGATTTCCAGATACCAAAAAATATTGTGTGGAAACTTGGATATCTTGTATAAAATGTAAATAGTCAACATACCTAAAATTATGTAGGAGGTCGAAGGTCTATATGGTATCTGTTGTGTAAACTGACCAGTGACCACAAGAGTTTACAAAAATTATTCATACGTATTCAAAATTTGATGTACCTATAGTTAACTTTAAAGTTCATCTTTAGTTCATGATATCAGTTCAAGTTTGTAGGATGTTGTACTATTAGCAATAGCAACCCAGTAAAATTCGACAAGCATTCTGTGTTTATCGTGGATAAATGTTTAAAGCAATTTAATTTGTGAAAGTGGACTACTTACTCATACATATGTATTTAGCCAGAACAAAAAATTATAGAACACGTAATACATATAACAGTTTCAAATATTTATTAAAAATGAACCAAACAAACCAACAAAATAAAATAATTATCATAAGTATGTATATTATAATATTTTCGAAAGGTTGTTAGGAACCTTTTGTATTTTTCAGAATTCTCTAACCCTTCCAAAGGTATATAACACTTCATTACAATAGCAGCTTTAGAGATTGCTTTTTTTTAAATTTTATAACAGTGCTTCCATCTATTTCAAGTGAATAAAAAGTAGATATTCAACATATGATTGGTAAACTATATGAATTTGGTATGTAACAGCTACGTAAAACAAAGCTATTGGAAGTAAAACAAAAGTTGTAGAAAACCTAGATGAAAAATTATGTTGAACAGCTGCTGGAAGTTCTCCTGTAGAAATAAGAAATTATTTAAAATATTATTTTCTTAAAAACAAACATTATATGTATGTACATAAGTAATTTATTAACCTGTTAAAATTTGAACTTGGACGATGGTTTCCTGTAACTTTTCTACTGAACAAATATAAAGTCCATCGTCTGAAAATCTTGCATTTGGAATTTTCAATTTAACACTGTACCATTCTTCACCGTAACTGAAAAAAAAAAGAAAATAAATAAAATTCGATAAAAATTATTATTAAAAATATAAAAAAACGTGAATTGAATAAACAATTATACTTTATTTAACAATTAAAGTCAGTATTGTGCTTATGGAGGCCGTACCCGATGAGTTTGTTGCCCTTGGTAATATTTAATTTAAAAGATTCTCCTCGATTGAAATTGGGATCTGATCACCCCACACACGAGACAGATTTATATAAACGAAATGTAAAAGAGTATAGAAAAGTATGCCTATCTTGCCTGTACTGACTTTAATTGTTAAATAAAGTATAGAGAATGGAAAATTCGAAATACGAAACTTTTCATTAGAAAAAATAGAAAAATCACAGTATCGCTTAAAATTGAAATATAATAACAACTTATGTATCATGTGATTTTTGAACATTTTGTACTTTAGCTTCACTAAAAATAGTTAACTACTTACAGAAGAGAACAACAAAGCGTTTGAAAAAAAATTAGCTAACACTTTGATTTTGGATACTGGAGATTAATTGTAGAAAAATAAAGAAAAAAAAATAAAAAGTTTATAAAAAATTGATTTGTCAGCATATTTCTTCCTCGCCTTCTCGTGGTAACGCTATTAACTTCTATGGGAAATTGGGAATTGAGCAAATCAATCTTTACGGGAAGAAAGGAAAAAAATCACAAAAAATCCTCTAAATTGATGATTGAGTATAAAGGGAATTCGATTAGGACAATACAGATAGGTATGTATGTATACGTACATATATGACAATGGAAACACAATAACGACAATGACTTCAAATTTGAGACCTGATTATAGCACTGCATGAAATAAGACTAAAAAGACGAAGACAGATAAATTTGACAACTAATTCGTTGTAAAACTTATTTCTGGATGGAGAACTTTGAGATCCTTTTGGTCCCTCACATATTTTTAGGTTTCTTGAATGTTCACCCAAGATCTCCTGGTCTCCAAATTGATGTTTAAAATCTGATGTTGTGTAAATTTGGCATTACATTATTTTTCAATGATAATTACCTTTTATTACTTATGGCTTCACTTCTAATTATATCATTGTCCTTTCTCCACAATATATGCTCAAGTATTTCTATTCCTGTTAACTCATTTTCCTTTTTTTTGCTTCCTATTTTAACTATATCTTGTTTAAAATTGCTTTTTTGCGATTCAATAAAGCGTTTATTTACTTGACACGTAAGATCAATTGTACTTCCCGGTTTATAATATCTATCGTGCACTTTTCTTCCTTTCTCGTCAATAACTTGTATTGGCAGATCTATAAAAAATAGTAACAAGTTTATTAAAAAGATTAAAATCATACTATTATTCTATATTCTGCCTGAATAATCGATGTAATTTATTTAAATTTTGTTCTATAAAAATGTGAAACTAATTGATGCTTTTTACCGCGTTAGCTTAATTGGAAATTCAAAACTAATCACTTCCATTTTCCTTAAAGAACTTGTTTAAATAATGGGTTTTACTTTCACAATTTTTTGTAAAACAGAACAGATTTATACAAACGAAATGTAAAAGAGTATAGAAAAGTATGCCTATCTTACCTGTACTGACTTCAATTATTAAATCAAGTATAAGCTATTATGGAAAATCTAAAATAGCAATTTTAAATCGAACGAAAGAACTACAATTACCATAAGCTATTTGAAAAGAATTATCAATTAATATAGTATAAATAATCGAGAAAATTAAAAATAATATGATTTTAAAAATAAAATTTAGCCGTGTCCTTTCATTTTTGAAGTTAAATGATCTACAAAAAATGTTTTTATTATAACATTTTTTTTTAATTTTTTTTTATGATGATTCTAAAATAATAATAACCTTACAATTAGTTGGAAAACAAAATATTTTACATTATAAAAATTTTCAAATGATGAAGATTTAATTACAAATTTTATAATTAAAATGTATGATATTTCGATCTTTAAATATAACTAAAAAGTTCTATACTTACCAAGCACTGTTAAGTTTGTCACAAACACTTTTGGTGGATGAGTGGAAACTTGACACATATATAAACCAGCATCTTCCTTTTTAACAGGATTTATCGATAGTTTCCAATTATTTGGATACTGAAATTTCACACTTATACGAGGATCAGCACTATATGTTACATTTCCAACGGTAAGTAAAGAGACCTTTTCTGTTGTTCGACGGACCCACATGACCTATTAAAAATAGCTTTTTTTAATCTTATTAAAAAAAATTATGCGGTGATAATAAGTGGATTATATTGTACCTTTGAGATGTTTGAACGAAAAAAAATCATTGTAAATTTAAGAAAATCTGTCTGTTTGACCAATTTGTTTTACAAAAGAAATATATAATAGTTCAGAATTCCATTTGCACCAGACTTGTGCATTTATATAAAATATTAAGGGGATTCACTCTTCGGTGCAAATAGGTATTGCATCGTTGCATTCGGTGTATCGTAGCACGAATTGTTGTTGTATCGTTGCAAATTCGTGCTACGATACACCGAATGCAACGATGCAATACCTATTTGCACCAAAGAGTGAATCCCCTTATTAATTTGAAAAAAAATGCTTCTGATACATAAATTAGTCGATTTAAAAATTTGTTTTTAAAATACTGCAGATCAAGCAGAGTTGGGGCATTTTGAGGTATTGGATTTGAATCCGCCCTAAATTCGCTCAGCTTTGAATGAGTACCAATCCAATGCAAGTGGACTGAGTAGAAGTGCTTGGCACTGAAGTAATTAGTGGTTCTGCTTACAGACCACAACCAAGTATACACAACCAACTACACAAAATAATTGCCAGCCCTTTAACACAAAAAAATGTATTCTCTACCGACGAATTTGGTAGTTAGCATTTTATTTAAAATTTTGGTGCATGTAGGTACAACAGAAAAATAGTTCAGGTAAAGTGAACTCAAAATTAATTTAAGAAGAAGAATATGCTAAGCTACTTACCGTTTTATCTTGGAGCATTCCCACTCTGCAATTAAGTATAGTTTCAGTTGAAAGATGTGTGGGCAAATGTAAGGCGCCTTGAGTTGCATTCCAAAGCGGTTCTTCAAAAAACGGTCCCCAATGGTGTTCATGGTAATGATTCTTATAACCGTGGTTTTGACTATGCTTTATTTCTTTCCGTTCACCTAGAAAAAGAATGGACAAAATAATGATTAAAATACTTACAGACTCATAGACAGGTTAACCTTTTGTCATAGTATTTATAATAAAGTGCTAGTTTTAATAATCTTCGAAAATAAACAAATAAATGTGTAGTTTTTATTGTTTTTTAGACTCGGTTTAATATTATGTATTATTTTTTCATAAGTATACATAATTTATATATATTCATTCATCTTATGTGTAAGTGACTAAATCGATGTGTCAAATTGAAAATTAAAAAATTCCAAAAACCTTTTGAGAACATAAACCACAAAAGCATACTTAAGTTGAAACTTGTAAAGTATATATTATTGAAGTTTTTGAAGTTAGTAATAAACTTTTTTTTGTTAGTTTCATTTACTCCTAAATTTTGGCAACTTAGAGCTACTCATGGATTGTTGTTCTAATTTAAATAATGATTTAAATAACGCTGAGCTACTTCAACAGGACCTTGATAATATTTTTTATTGGTGTGGTGTCAACCGTTTATTTTTAAACGTTGATAAATGTAAATTCATTTCATGTTTTTGTATTAAAGATCCTATTTCTGATTATTATTATTCATTTATTTTTCTCTGTAATGTCCACGTGTATTTTGTATCCATTGTATATATGTATTAATTGTAAAGAGTCAGATTGTGTTAAAACATGTTGATAAATCAATAAAGTTTGAATGCAAATTTTTCTCGTTTTATTTTATAAATAACTAAAAAGATATTTTTTGGGGAAAACCAGTAATGGGTATACATACCTCCATTTTTGGTCCATATTTTTCTTGAAAAAATAACATCACTGGTTGCATAAGATTTAGTATTTATTTTTGTAAGTTCTGTTGAATTTGGTGTTATAACGTTTGTAATATTTGTAACCATGAATGTTTGTTCAGACATCTGCAATATATTTGCTGTTGAAGTCGTAACAGTTGTTGTAGAAAATGTTTTTGTTTCATCTGTGAATAAAAAGCAGAAAATCTTCTACTATTTCATATCAAGTCAGGTCAGACTCATGAGCGATGATCTTTTTCTGCGTTCTGTTGTACTTCATAATATATAGTGTACCTACATTGTACATTGACGCATTCAAAGTCAAAACTTTGCGAATTTTTCCCAAATCTTTGTGTTTAACCCTGTCTTTCTCAAAAATATAGAGGTATGAATGCGTTTAACTTTTTAACAATTAAGAATAGAGGAACAAGTAAGGTATCGTTGAAAAGGGCAAAGGGTCTTCTACATTTTTTCTTAATACAAAGTACCCTCGAGTGCCCTTGTGTAGGAGATTTGAATATCAATGTTTAGAAGTAGTAAATAAGAACAGTGAACGGCATGATATTCGGTGGCGCATTGGTAAGCGTACTATCCCGGCAAGATAGAGGACTGTGGTTCGATTCTCAGTCGAGTCGAATGTCGTTTTTTCTGTTCTTAGCTACTACAATTTCAGAAGTGGATAAAGAATCCAGGCAGTTCGGCATTTGAAAGATGTGTTGTCATACGGAAGCTTTCTGGTTATATGATTGATAGACATCTGGGGTAGATGTGTCATAGGAAAGCTTTCTGGTTATGATAGACATCTGGGGCAGATGTGCTGTCAGGTTGGCCGAACTGTAGGAGATTTGAATATCAATGTTTAGAAGTAGTAAATAAGAACAGTGAACGGCATGACATTCGGTAGCGCATTGGTAAGCGTACTATCCCGGCAAGATAGAGGACTGTGGTTCGATTCCCAGTCGAGTCGAATGTCGTTTTTTCTGTTCTTAGCTACTACACTTGTAAAATGTTATAGGATATACTGTGAAATAAGAGCAAAAAAACTTCAACGATCTCTAACGGCCAAACCGTTCCGATATGACTTTTTGTTTGTCTCGATGAGACCTATCACTAGTATCAAGAAAAAGCAAACTAAACGGGACGCCCTATATAAATACTTTGTTAAAATAAATACAGTAGATTTTAGTGCATGAGGAATTTTATGGCAACACAGAAATACAGTTTTTGGAACAGAACTCTAACCCCAAACACTGTTTAGCATCTCATAAAACTATCTTCAGTTTTATTATAATACAATGAACTACTTAAGTCAAATTCACAACAGTAAATATAAAAAATTTTTGTAAGTAACCTTCGTGACCCCATTTCACCAAACTATATGTACATATACCTACATATATACAAATATCATGTGCATATGTAATGTATATACAAATATGTATGATAAACTACGATATTTTCGAAGTAAAGAAAAATTCCAAACTATTAATCTATTGAAAGAAATTTGTATTCCAATGCAAAAAGTAAAGTAAATGTAATCCAACCAAAAACATAAATGTTAAAAAGGAGGCCAAGTTCTTATTCGTTAACTGTTAGGGCAGCAAAAGTAATGAGATCTGCATTAATGCCAAATTCAAAGAACTTTTTCACATACAAAATTTCAATACAGAACGTATTAATAATTATGAATTTGACAGGCCTATGTATTGAACTTGGCCGCGTACTACCGAAGTACCGATTACCGTGCGCTTAGATATAAATGTTATACTTACGTAGACTTGCAAATGTTGTTTGCAATAACATCACAGCTCCAAGGAAATAATTAGGAATAATATCGCGAAACTCTGCCTTCATCCTTTGTGTGATAAACTCATTGTTTTGAAATTTAATTTCAATAACAATTATAATTTCTTCTTCGTTCAAATGACTTCTGGAAGTTGAATATTTTTTTCAAAAGATCTGCAAGATTGAAACAAGCTTGATTAAGTAACATTATATAGTATACACATGTACATTAAAGAGTAAATGTAAAACATTTATTAACAAAAATGTTAAAGTGGTAATTGGTTTTATTTTCAAGTTTAAATTTCAATTTTATTTTATAAAGCGCAGATATACATATATAACGTATAGTTATACTGTATATGTATACATATATATGTATGTACATAAACATAATGTACTATATATGTACATATTTTTAATCGCTGTTTTAATATTTTATATTTTTATTTTTATAACCTATGAAAATTCTTAAATTTCTAAGTTTTGTTTAAAAATACATATGTATGTATATTGTATATACCTGAAAGTCTAATTTTTTAGTCGTATAGTGATTTTGAAAGTAATTTAACAAATATACGAGAATACGAAATCAAATTTTATTAACTAATTCATGGAAAATAGTATTTTTTTTTTCACTGTTATTTTCAAGCAAGTTATTTGCTTTTAAAATATAAAAAATTTTACTATTCGAATACAGAGAAAATAACTATCACAAACTAACTTTAGAATTTAAATCTAAATATAAAAAAGGACACGTTTGTATATACTTATATATATTTTTTTCATGTATTTTTAAAACATATAATTAATTTTTTTCTTAATATTCTTATTCAATCAATTCGTAAAAACTTTCCAAATTCACATTTTATTACTTTTAAGCGCGTACAGAATAAAAATTTATCTAATTTAACTATACATAATATTGAGAGAGATGAATTCCATTATTTATATCTCAATATCAGTTTATTATAAAGGAATTAACTTTGAACACATTTAAATCCTAAAAGTTTCATAGTACATTTGTACACAATGTACCACTGAGTCTCAATTTCTATCATGCGTACAATAAAAACAACATCCAACGTCTGTAACAATTTTTTTGGTTGCAGCCCAGACAGGCATGTAGTATCAATACCATTATATATAATATGTAGATATCATCCCGAAAGGAAATATTAGATATGGTGAAAACTTTCACAATGATTTTATTGATTTAGTTTATAAGAAAAATTTCACGTATTACGTAAAAAAATAGGCAATGATAACCGAAAGATGGTAATTGCTTCATCATTGACAATAATCTAACTTGTTTTTTCTGGAATAATATTATTTCTAGTGAATAAGAGTAGTCAGTCTACATAATAATATTTGAAAGGCTCTCAAACAATTTTCAAACTGAAATATTATTCAATAAAAATAACAGATAGACACATGCTTTAAGACAGACTGAAAAGTATAAAATAATTTTTCCTAGCCCTATACAGATTAACTTCATACAGATAAGATAATCCTGAAAATTTATGATTGCGAATTGTGACGCTACTCTTTACACTTCTTACTATTATCTTGCGCCCTTATGTGTGTCAATCGATTTTATTTAAATTCTTTTCCAATAAAAAATAATACTTAATACTTTGTATCTGAAATTTGAAATAAAAAAATAGTTTCTTTTAATTGAATTGACAATTTTGAATACTTCTTAAAACGTCGGGTGCTTTCAATAAAATTTCTATCCTTTTCTCTTCACTTTTGCATAAAATATACTTCGCATTCTCTCTTCTAAAAAAAAAACTCGGTTTACTGACACTTACACGTTTGGTAATGGCCATTGAACACTTCTAAAAACTAGTTTTAATATGAAGTATGAAAACTAAGGAGCCAGGATGTGTTCGATTTTTGATATTTGATGCGAAATGTGCATTCAAATAAAAACTTTATAACATTAAAACTAAAATCATAAAATCTTCAAATGCGATTTAATATTGCATTGTCATCTGGTTCTGAGCTATGTACAAAGTTTCAAGTCTCTTTCTCATCAAAAAGTTGGTTTAAAATCAACAGACAGACAGACAGACAAGAAAGCTAGCTAATAAAAACGTTTTAAAATAGTGGAAAAGATAAAACTGTTATATACTATTCTAGTATTGTAGATTGTACTCCAGATGCAAGTAAAACGGAACAATTATCTTTAACTGCTGGGATTATTGAAAAAGATGGTCACACTGTTAAAATAAAAGTATTACTTTTTAAGATATGCGTGTGCCTGCACTGCTTCTGGGCTCACACACTGAAAACAGAGAGGTCATGGATACCTAACAGGTTAATGTGTAAGGTTAAATTCGGGTGTGAAAGCAAAGATAAAATTCTTCGAACCGCTAGTTAGAAATTTAGAACAAATAGATAATGATGTCCTGATGGATATGGAGTTATGTATCTGTAAAGGAAGATTTTTTTTTCAAAATGTACGACAGAAATTCTTTGTAATAGAATAGCTTCTTATGAATTTACTTGTTGTGAAACAGTCTAACATGAAATTTAAGATAGGATCAATATTTACAGAAACATAATAAAGCTCGTGCTCGTTTCAAAATTAAACATGCTTCACGACCTTTCCACAAAAACCTCATTTGGAGGTTTCAATAATCACCAGTCACCACTTTACCGTAAATTTATCGAAAGTGTCACTACAAGTTGCAATAGCTACGTTCCATTTAGATAATTTAAACTACTCCGGAGTAGTAAGGCGTACTTCTACACAGCTAATGTGCCGTTTTACATAGCTCTTCTTTTTTACTTTTACACGCGTCTTCTTTCGTTCTTCTCAATTCATTGTACATACATAAATTTTTCAATGTATTGAATTTAAATTCTTCAAAAAAATTGTTTTTGTAGATATGTATTAGTATCTTCACCTCGTTAAATAGAAATCAGTTTGGTTGAAAAAGTGAAGAAAGATTAGGAAACCGCACTACTCCTCTGGCTTCCGAACTTGGTCGTGGGGAAGAACTGTGTAAAAGGTATCAATAAATGGAAAACTTTTAATTTTAAGAACTAAGAGCCCTCTAGTTTTTTAAACTAGCATAACTAGTACAAAATTAGTTGAAATATGTACTTAAGAGCAGTGGCGGATTTAAGTGTGATGTCGCCCTAGGCACTGTCCCATATGGCGCCCTTGGTAGGAAAGTTGTGAGGTCTTTTTTTTTTTTTGCTTGTTAGATAAGATAGAAGTTGATTTAGTCTATTCACAGCAATGAAAAAGAGGTTTTTTTTTGTTTTTTTTTTAGATTTATTTTTATATTAGCAAAATTTGCCGCCCCTAAAATTTTTCCGCCCTCACTTGCCTAAGCCTAAATCCAGCACTGCTTAAGAGTAGTACCAAGTACTCCGGAGTAGTTTAAGTTATCTAAATGAGATGCAGCTGATGGTCAACTTAACCAAAATAATACAAATAAACACAATCATGCCTCTTCTTTTTCTTCATATCATAAGAAAATACAAAAACATGAGAGCCTGCTTTAAAAAGCTGTCAGTTCTTGGGAAAAAATTAACAAAACTACATTAGAGGGTCATGACCTACATACATATAAGTATAGATATATAGATAAATTAATGAGCTATAATTGCACTTCGACCAGTAGAGATCTTTCGATTTAGGCTATTGATAAATTCTAAAATTCTATTAGAAAGTGCACACCAGATTTCCTCTGGCCGTCCTACATACATACATATGCATGTATGTATAAAGAATAAAGCTGGAAACACTACCCTGGTAGCCGACTCATGATGAACTCAGTCATGAGCTCATGATGAGGTTATATGTAGATGTAGCTTATCATGAGCATTATATGAAAATTTTTTTAAAATCGGGAAAAAACTCATCGATTCACATTATAATAAAATATTATAGCATTAACTCATGAGCTTCTCTTCGAGAATTCGAAAAAACTCATTAGAAAACTCATCTATATTTTTCTATATTTTAACAAATTTGTTTATTCTCCAATACTTTTGCATCTCATTTGAACATGTATATTGGTTTTCACTATCACACCTCTTTCCCTCCACCGCAAAAATCATGACTTCATGTTACTAGGGTAATAACTAAGCATGAACTTTCAATACTGGAGTATATTTGTTAAAAAATCTAAAGACCGTCTTTCGAAATATTAGTCCTAAAAATTGTTTTAGCTTCAAAAGAAAAAAGTTTTTTTAAAATGAATTGTAGTAGCTAAGAACAGAAAAAACGGCATTCGACTCGACTGGGAATCGAACCGCAGTCCTCTATCTTGCCGGGATAGTGCGCTTACCAATGCGCCACCGAATGTCATGCCGTTCACTGTTCTTAGTTACTACTTAATAAACATTGTTACTCAAATCTCCTACAGTTCGGCCAACCTGACAGCACATCTGCCCCAGATGTATATCATAACCAGAAAGCTTCCCTATGACACATCTACCCCAGATGTCTATCAATCATATAACCAGAAAGCTTCCGTATGACAACACATCTTTTCAAATGCCGAACTGCCTGGATTCTTTATCCCACTTCTGAAATTGTAGTAGCTAAGAACAGAAAAAACGACATTCGACTCGACTGGGAATCGAACCGCAGTCCTCTATCTTGCCGGGATAGTGCGCTTACCAATGCGCCACCGAATGTCATGCCGTTCACTGCTCTTAGTTACTACTTAATAAACATTGTTACTCAAATCTCCTACAGAATTAAAAATTATTTATAAGCAACAATGTTCCTATAACATATTTTATTAGCATTATCGAAGACTGGCAGTAAAAGCCGGCTAAAACATTAGATTATTAAGAATTAACGATATCGCTAAAATTAGAGTATTGAAAAAAACAATAAACAATAAAAATTAATTTATTTAATATTAGAAACTTGGAAAAGTTCAATATACTTAGTTTTAGTCCTTAGTCCTTACACCAAAGAGACTTGATTAATATTGTATGTACTTGTATATTGTATTATTATTATTTTTTGTCGCTAAATCTTTATAATTATTATTATTTAGTGCTTCAAATTATTGTTTTGAACTGTTTTTGCTTAATTGTTATAAAAATTGAAAATTATGGGGTAATTTTTAAATTACAGGGAACGGGAATTAGGCCTACCGAGGATACGTCATTTAAAAAAAAACCTGTCTCTAACGTTCTACCTCCTTGAGACGCGGAAATGAACATGCATATACATCTATAGATACATATGCATCAACATATATACTAAAATTTGATAACACACGTGATATTTGCGTATAGTAATAAAATTTTGCTGTTATCAATATTCCATATCTGTCTATAGTTTTACTTCAATTTTTTTTTGGAGAAAAATAAAAATACTGAAATATTCTTTAAAACTGAGTCTGCGCATTCTATCCATCTATATACAGATACATATGAAAAATGTTTGTAATTTGTTATTTGTACCTAATAGTTTAATGCAAAAAATATTTTCAGTCATACTGTCAAACCAAGTCAAACTACTAAATATTATATGTCATTCTTGTATTCTTGATAATCTTTTAACAAGTATAGTGTTGAGCCAAATATGTATTTAAAATAATTTTAAAAATCTATACATTAATACAATATATGTATAATCAGTTTACATATAATGTCGTCTTTGGCTACAAAATTTATATCAGGCATGTGTAACCCAAGACGTGATCTTGTGATTATGCGATTTTTTTTATCACGTCACGCGATTACCACGAGCATGTGTAATTAAATGTATGGTGCTACACTAACTGCTATGTGCGATGTCATTATATTATAAAATTTCGTTTATCTCCTGGTTTTTTTTCATGCGATGTGCATGTCGGTCATTGTCATTAGTCATTATCACTTCATATATTGCCAGTGAAGTAGCTGTACGTAGTGAAAATGAGTGAAAGGTCGATAAAATAGTAAAGTTAATTAGAAGTGTAAAAAAAAAAAAAGTGTATTTGGGTTATAACTGATGAAAATTATTTAAAACCACAATTTAAAATACAATTGCAGCACTATATTTCACATTCCGGGTAATAGAAGGATGAACCCAATATCTACTTGTCCATGTTTCTTTATTCTATTTCTTAATAATAATGACAGAATAAAATTCTCTTCATCTTCGAAGTCCATTTTGTATGATATACAATATCGCGGAATAACATGTCACAAATCACAATTCAATATGGCCAGTACCATCATGTGATAATCATGGTGTATTATTATTTAAAAAATTATATGATAATCGCGTGATAAAAAAATCACAAAATCACAAGATCGCGTCTTGGTGTGGCACGTGCCTTATGTGTATTGATTTGGTTCTTGGTAAAATCTTTTTCTACACCCTAATTTCGTGCATTAAAATTCGAGAGAATTGTATAAAAACTAAGTATGTACATTTTTTTTAAAAAAATTTTAACTTTATTCAGATACTGTACAACCACATAATTGTTTTTAGTCGGAATCAGTCGCGGCTCGTGAAGAAATCACTTGGTGGGGCTGCTTAAAGTTTCAAGGATGTTAACACTCGAATCAATGTTAACAAGTTTTTCTCAAAAGTCCGTTTTTTAAATTTGAAAATATCCGAACTCTACTATCCGACTGATTTGAAATTGTTGTGTTAATTATATATTATTTTCTCAATTTACGGTTGGAAATTTGCATAATGTATTTTTGAAAGCCTAATAAATACACAGGTGAAATGTTTCCTTGAATAGTGCTTCTTATTTGGCTTAAATTGATAAAACATAGCCCAAGATATATGTAATTAATATCTAAAAGTTGGCAAGTCACAATCCTTCCATATAAAAATTTGAAAAAAAATGCAACAATAAAATGTATACAAACAAAAAAAAAACAAGCAACAAAATTTAAACATTATGTTGTATTGGAAAAAATTAGATGAGAACGAACATTATGTTGTATTGATAGGAAAGAAGAAATTTACTTTATCAGTTGGTTTACAACATTGGGCAATCAACCAACTACCCCGTAGTCAATGACTTTATATATATATATATATGGACTGTACAACTTCTTCTTTCATGTGGGCTCAAAACAAATTTCGTTAATTCTCTAAGAGTGAGACATATATATGCATTATTTTCGTTCATTCAATTACCCATCTCACGTTCACTCATTGATTGTCAAAGCTGTCAAATTTGAATATATTCAAATTTAAAAACGTTGGAAAATCTGCCTTTGAAAAAATGTATTTACAAGTAGGTTACTGATTTATTTAAGGATAATATGATTTTTATCCAATTAAAATTAAATTTTAATTCAAATCCAGTTTAATTTAAATGAAAATTGTGCCTCCATCTATCTATTAAAAATATCAAATGTTTAAATCAATCTTCGTTCATTGAAACATGACGAATTCCCTAAGAGTGAGACAACAATATAAATTTAGGCCCATTTTTAAAGTATGGTGTTAGATCAAAGATAATTAATAAGAAGTAGATATTCTAAAACAGAAAAGCTGTTGAAAAATAAATTTTTAGTTCTAAATCTGTTCATAGAGCGGACAGACAAGAAGGAATCGCTTAGAACATAAGATTTAAAAATACGTTATGACCGTTTTTGCAATAAAAAAAATTTAACATACACAAAAATCCTCAAAACTGTAATTAAACAATTTTATATGGAAAATGAGGACGGAGTAAATGTGCATGACATCATCATACAATTTTTTTGTTGGTGTTGTACCATATGAAAATATTATGAATCAAGTAATGTTCGACAGAATCTTTTACTTGATCGATATAACACCTTTGTTTGTTGTGTAGTGGATTAAAAAGATCAGGGCTTTTAGAAGAAAAAACGCAAAAATTTACAATTCAAATAATTTTATTTCAACAAATAACTAAATCTTATAATATTCAAAAAATACAAAATTAAAAATAAAATAATAATTCAATTTTTTAATTCAAAGATTTTTTAATTCAACTTGGTATAAACAAGGTAATTCAAATTTAAATCCAAAAAAAATTACAAAAAATCTAATATGATTTTAATTCAAATGAGTTTAGAGTTAATTTAACAAAAAATATCAATTTCAATGTTCAAAATTTATAGTAGATCGCTGAAGAAGAATCGCTGAAGAAGGCTCGGCTCGCTCAATTTAATTACGATTCCTGTAATAATAGAAAAAGAAACAAGAAGAGAAAATATATTACGAAATACCAAAGAAAACCTTAATATATCGTTTTTGTTGTAAACACACAAAATTGTGGGTTGCGATGTCTTGATATTTTATAGTCTATGGTACGATAGACTATACCTTGATAATATGATACTATATTATCAGAGGGCTAATGTTATTATTAAACAATGTTGCAACACGTAGTGAGTAGTGACATTAACTATTCAGTGATAGCAGATAGTATAATAAAGAAACGAATGTTAAATTGAAATAATTTGACGAGAAAGTGAGGTTAAAACTGAATTGATTTAACAGTTTTGAAAATTAAAGATTTAAATGAAGTCTTAGTTTGATTGCAACTAAGTCCAACTTAAACGTTAAAATAATTGAGTCAAGAGGCGTAAATACCTTTAAACACAATGTTAAGTCAAATACTAAAATTTCGGTTCTATGGTCAGTACCCAATAGAACAGAAATTACTGAGAATTTGCTAAATTTCCTACCTTATGGTCAGTACCCAGTAAGAAGGAAATGTCTGAGAAAAATAAAAAAAAATACTTACAGATCAAAACTCTTGTAAGTAGACGACGATATCCTTCCTTAAGGTCAATTCCCTTTAAGTTAGGATAAGACTTCAAACTTGGTCAATTCCCAAAGCAGAAGTGACGATAGTTGGCCAACCTCGAGTTTATATATTATTCGAGTTCTATTGTTTTGATTAATTGGTACAAATTCGAGATTAGTCAGCCATCTTGGTTTTGTCAATAAGTGGTACATTTATTTTTTTCTTTTTTAATGTTTTTGAATTTTACCTCATTCCAAGGCAAGAAATTTTAATCTTAAAATTTGTAGTTGTATTTTAGATACATATTATTATTAATAATTTCATTATTAATAATTTCCCTTTTTTCAAATCTTTAATTTTCTGTATTTTATATAAATTAAGTTCAGTGGAATAATTGCATTAGATTTATGGTTTTGTTTTGATGAGATAAGTTCAGTGGAATGACTGAATAAAAATTGTAATTTTGTTTTGATAAACGAGTTCAGTGGAGTGGTATTTTGAAGTCATTGACAAGTGAAAATCATGTGTATGTTTTTTAACGTGTTTTAGTTTTTTTTTTTTATAATGACTTCAACACCATATTGAAATTATAATTAATACAAACAAAAACAACACCACACATAGGCATAAAAAAATAATTGTTGTTTTTATTTTTCATTTTTCAAGAACCCAACCAAATTTACAATTTTTTTATAATACCGTATTTGAATTTTGTTGTTGCTTCGTACCTAAATACAAAATTTATTGTAAACTTGAAGTCACTGTTTTTTTCTCAATTTTGTATTTTTCCCATTTAGCATATACAAGTATGTATTTTTGTATATGCAGATTGTAGTTTATACAGTAGCGGAAAAAACGCATGACTCAAATAATTTTCATTTTTCTAAAAATAATTTATTTATTAAGCTGTATTACAGAATCATGTATGGTTTTTCTTTTCTTATAGAAAATACCTTAAAAAAACACAGTTAACACACATACTTAGGTAAAAAGCAAACCATCATCCATCCCCACCAAATAGTATCGAGAAAAGTTTTTAGAAATTATTAGTTAGGCGGCTTTCATGACCGCTACTGTATATTATAATGCACGTACATTATAATGTTAACACTTTGCAAGCATTAGCGATTTTCTAATTTTCTAATAACGACTCTGATCATCTCCCGGCTGCAAGGTTTTAATAAAATTTTATAGGTACACTTAATTGATCAAAATTTGTAGAGTCCAACATATATCTAACTACCTCACATTATGTAACATTTTGAAATATAAATATGGGTAAATAAAATGTATTTAAATGTGTATTGTAATGTTGTTAATTAGGTACTTGAATTGAAAACAAAATATCTTAATCCCTTTTTCATTTAAAAAAAAAATATATATAGTTACATAAAATAAAAACAAAAAAACAGGGATCTGGATTCTGGATTTCAGTAAAATTCCTCATAGCTTCAAAAACTATAAAAAATATAAAAATAAATGGGTAAATTTTTCATATTATCATGCATTCAATAATCAGAAAACAAATTCTAATTTATATTCCTATACAATACAATATATATTTACATACATAATGTATGTACCTACCTACATACATATTGATATTCTATGGATGAAAAAATAAAAAATATTATAGGTACTAAACTAACCGATGAAAAAAATTTTAAAAAAAGAAGAAAAAAAAACAAATATTAAATGAAATGTGCACAGACGGTAAACACGCATTTGTGTACATGCAAAAATGTGTACATATATATTATGTATATACATTGTTATATATTATATTATATAAATATAGGTATACACAAAGTTATCCTGGAAACTGGTTTGATTTGGTTATACACAAAAAAAAAAAAAACAAGAGCATGAGCGAATGAATAATAAAAAAAATCACTCGATCATTTTTTTTAAGTTTGAATTTCAAAACGTTAGTTCTATTTTTGCTCGCCAGATAGGACAGACGAGAAGGTTTCGTTTAGGAGCCTTTATTGAAATAGAGTGAAAATACAAATGTACTACCCGAAATATCTATTGTGTTAATCTATCATCATTGGTTAG
This sequence comes from Bombylius major, assembly GCA_932526495.1. NCBI lineage: Eukaryota > Metazoa > Arthropoda > Insecta > Diptera > Bombyliidae > Bombylius > Bombylius major. Next base: position 23,809,096 of record OW052043.1, read on the forward strand.
ATAGAGAAGTTCCATCCAGCTGTTTTAATATCATTGGCCGTAGTATAAAATCATGGTAAAAGGAACACTATTAAGGTAATATCAATCGGAACTCTCAGGCGCCATTAAAACGTAAGGCAATACAAAAGTATATGGACGATCTGAGAAATTAAATACAAAAGTATATGAAAATTTTACAATTTATTTTTCAAAATAAGATATCTCAGCATCCTCTGAACCAAAAACTAATAGTTTTGGATTTAAATATTTGTTGAAGTGTTGCTTAAAATCTATCTTGTTCGGTAATTCTGTAAGTGCCATAGTTTTCAATCACAAGGACAAAATACGCGGAAAACCATGAAGAAGTTCAACATTTTTAACCTTGTTTTCCATTTTATCTCAAAAACTAGAAAAAAATAAAAGACCGCAATAGCAACAATACTAAAGAAAACACTTCAGTGAAGATTTCAATTTAAAAGTAATAGGTACAGTACTTTCATGAATGCGTCGACGGCGCTGACGGCGTAAAAATCATGTTCATAAATGACTTTCGAGTGCAGTCGTGGAATGGTATCATGTTTATTAATTCAAGCATGCAGCACAGTCGGCTGGAATTACTCAATCGTTTTCAGGCGACTGCGATGTTTATTTTCAATTAAAACGAATAGTGTTGTACATTTTTTTTTTCTCATATTTCTTTAGTTCGATTTTAAATTTAAAATAAGATTTAAATTAATTAAAAATTATTAAATTTTACAAACATTTTGACGTCATATTTGAAGCTGTCGAATCATGTTCATTTATTCTAATAACTGCTTGCATGCACAGTTGACGACTCTGATTACAATTCCAGTGCATTCGAATCGTCGACGTAGGTTGACGACGCATTAATGAAAGTACCGATAGTTTTTGGTTCACGAATCACGGGATGCTGAAATACAGACCTTCAAAGTTAACTTTAGGTCTTAATTATGTTTGAATTTGTAAATGTATGAAAATTCAACGTTTTTGAGTCTCTTTTGCACTTTATCTCGAAAAATAAAAATAAAAAATGCAAGAAAATTGCAAAGGACAATACCAAGGTAAATATAATATAGGTTACATCTTCCCATAGGCATTACCTACTTACAATAAAAAAGTGATCAATGTGACGTCACAAGTATCAAATAATTGACATAAAAAACAAACAAAAATTTCTTTCATATATGGGAAGATGTAACCTATATTATATTAACCTTGGGACAATACTGTAGAAAACACTTTGGTAAATCTTTTAATACTTATAAAAATATTAGTTTTAGGTCTACGGGATGCTAAGATACAGATCTTTGAAGTTGAAAATTAAGTCAAATTTGTGTTTGGTCTAGGAAATGTATGGCAAATTTTCGACTCTTTACCTTGTTTTGCACTTTATCTCAAAAAGTACAAATACTAGAAAAAAATCGTACGGTATAATCAAAGGGAACACTTCAACAAACAATTAGCTCAAATAATTACGGTTTTTGGTCCACGGGATGCTAAAATACTTTAAAATTACTAAATTATTTAATTATTCTCCATATGATCAAAATAATACACACATACTCATATTCATGACTCATGAGTCTTTCTTACGTCACGTTTCTTTTCTCATTCATTCTTTTTAAATTATAATACCTTATTAGTGTTTCTTTTACCATGGTATAAAATGATCATAGGATCATACACTATTGTATAGATGAAACGAAAAAAAAACGAATATGTATTATTCGAACATTTACGTACATAGTGAAAAAATCGTATGTAAAATATTAATTCACCACTAAGCTTTAACAAAATTCATGGAAAATTGATTTAAAATGTTTATAAAACTTAACAAATTGTTTCAAAATTATATTTTCTCACTGTAAAATATGAATTTCATAACTGGTGTAAAATTGGTAATTTAAAATGAAAAAAAAAGTTTAATTATAATAGGTAATACAATAATTATAAAATAAATATCATGAATAAATAAAAATAATATGAATATCTATTGTTTTTAGAATTTATAGCAATTTTTACAAAAATAATTTCAAAACAACAAATTTATTATGAGAGAAACATTTTTAACCATGTAGAATCCTATGAGAAAAAAAATTAAGAGAAAAATTTGTGTTGTATTGTTAATTGTTATTTGTTATGTATAAAACAAAACATTTTCTCACTTTAGGGGCAGAATTGAAACCAAAGCACAGTGGAATAAAAACAGTGGGTAAACTCTTGCATAACGGTATACGAAAAAGAAGAGTCCAAATATATATGAAAAATAATAAATAAAACATTAAAAAAAATTCTAGTATTTTGAAGAGAGATATTCTTTAATCAATTACTTCTAATGAAAACTTCACAAAAGAGTAATGTAGACAAAAAATCCCAACACAAACCAGTTATGTATTCCGATTAGCGTGGCTTTCGTTGTATGGGTTATTTTTAGCATGAGGTTAAGATTCCCCTTCGTTTTTGAAATGCATTTGTATTGTCTTTATATTTTACTTGCTACTTTTTTTTGCCTCTCACTTCAACCCATGCGTTATTGTTCATTCGTTTTCGTTCTTAAGGTACGTCTTCACTTATACACTTTTCGAGTGGAAATGTAGCTATCCACTAAATGTAGACAAGTGTATAAATATAAACTGCAAAATGTAACCGTACACTTAGTGGAGTGTTACATTTTTTGTGAAATCCTCCACTTAAAAGTGTATATGTCTAAACACAATTCTAAAGAAGTGGAGATAAATGTAGACAAGTGGAAAAGTGGACAGAATCTGACAGTTCACTTTTAGGTGTATGAATACAATTTGGTTTGTTTTCAACAGCAGTTCTTGTGTTTTAGTGAGTAAAAGAATTTAAAAAATTAAACAAAAAAAATGTCTACAATGTGGTCAAAAGAAATGACAATTAAATTAATAGAATTATTAGAAAATGAAAATATATTATGGAACGTTACATCCCCATATTACAAAGATAAAATTAACCCAACACTTTCTTTTTTGTCTTTGTATTTGTTTTTTTCTAATTCTTTTGCGAAGTAAAATCGCAATTAGTTCATATGCAGCGATTTTTGTTAAAGATAATGACATTTTGTTTAATTATTATTTTCTTACTTATTTAACTTCTCTAAATAAATACACGCGGCAAAATCACAAAGTGTATTATAAATTTTATTTGACCACTTTAATTTATAAATGTAAACACATACTCGACTTTAATGTATACACTCGAAAAAGTGGAGGTCAAAATATGGAGACCTACACTTTTTTCGAATGTTTAACTCCATTACTGTACAAGTCTAAACTGACTCTCCACTTTTGTGGAGTTCTACACCTATTTTCATACACTAAAGTGTATAAGTGAAGACGTACCTTTACACACAAGATTATTACCCTTCAAATTGAAAAGCACATGGAAAACACGTGCGTTTTTGTGTTATTAATTTGAAAGGCAAAGAGGACTAATTTGTTTCTGTAAAATAAATTATCATTTAGAAATATTTTGAGTTTAGAAACGAAATAAAATATAAAGAATAAAATATTAAATTTTTTTGATTTTTTTAAATATAAAAAATAAAATATTGAATTTTTTCAAATATAGATAATAATAGGTGCTAAAGTTAAGAAAGAAGTGAAAAATTATGGATCGTCATTTTGTCAGATGCAATAGGTTACTGCACCCTAGATAGTTATTATAAATATGAAAGTTTTGTCACCAACACAGACTTAGGCGAATTTTTCTCTCTTTCCTTCATCTTCATTTTTTGTCATTTATATTTCCGACTATTTTTAGCGTAACTACCAGTATTAGTGTAAAAAATCATGTATTATGATGTAAAAATTTTGAGATCGTTATCAGTGTTTCTATGAAACCTTGCGCCCAATGGTAACGACAACTGCATCCGACACGACAACGACTTGTCGTTCATCCTCGCCCAATGGTAACGTAACGACAACAGATGGTGAAATGTCAAACAGTTTGTTTACAAATTTGTGTGAGATTTTCTTACTTGTTAGTTTGTTTCTAAATTTTTTAAATGTTTCTAAATTAACAAAAAGTAATAATAAAAAAACGATTATATAATCTCTTTCTTACACAATTTCTGCGAAATATTAGTTTTACAAAAATTTACTTCATTTTAATAATTTAACACTAAAATATGAAATATATTTTCTTTTAAAAACCTAATATTAAAATAATAACTTTTATTTATAGTTTGTTATTCAAAAATTTTACACTAAAAAATAAACTCTTCTTTATACTTTCTTTCAAAAATTTGAAATTTAACGTTTTTGAATTGTCAAATTCAAATTTGACAGCCAACTGTCAGTTCACATAAATTACTCCAAAACAACAGAAGAAGGGTAGCTTCACCGACAAAATTAGAAATAGATCTAAGTGAACGACAACGACAACGTTGCCATTGGGAGAGATCAACAGTCGTTCTATTGATTCTAATTGAATGTCACGTTGTAGTTGTCGTTGTCGTTACCATTGGGCGTAGGCTTTGAAGTTTGGACACTTTATTATATAATATAGTCAAAATAATATGAGTTGGCGAATCTCGCGCATGTCTTACATGGGTTAGTGATCTTCTTGTGTATACATATACGATGGAAGAAACCACTTTATTAGAATTTACAACAACAAAAATGCATGTGTGTAAGTATCTTTTCTTCTGCGCATAGTTTTCTAGTATAATACGATTTGGCAACTTTTTTAAATCGAGCTATAATATATTCACTTTGACCGAAGTTTATCTATTATAGAAAGTTAGGAAACTCTTTTTCTACAAATCCACTTACAACTGATAACCACACATTAACAAAAAAATCCATTAAGTGGAAGTAGTAAAGATCTAATTACTTGGTTCATGTCCATTATCTTATACCATTTGCCTATAAGAACGAGAGAATACAATATGAGTCATAAAAAAAAAAATGATAATACGTGACTGTACATGCATATTTTTCATAATGTAATTTTAAAGGCGGGATGAAAGGTTTTTATTTGTATGCGTGAAACACGTAAAGTATAGGGAAATGTGAAAAATGGACTAGTACAAATACATACAAAGGCAAAGTAAATATTGTATTTTTGATATTTTCTCATAATGCTTTTTTAAAGGCGATATAAAAAAAAAATTATTTACTATTTTGGTTGTTATTTGAATTATAGTACAAGGTGATACAGGGGTGAGCTTTCAAAAGCTTTCAGAATTTTATATGGAAGTGGTGACAGGTGATCATCACCATCACTTTACAAAAACTCACCCCAGGATATTTTTGATAAAATTAGTGGATATTTTTTCTCAAAGTGAATTTTTGATTTATCTATGTAGGTAATATATGTACGTATATTGTATATTTTTTTGAAAATAATACAAATTTTTTTTTGAAAAATATAAATAATAAACTAAACAATAAAAACAGTGAATTGTTCTACGTAGTTGATTTAATTAAAAACCTTTAACCTGCACCTTGTAATAATGTTTCGATTTCCACATTAAATGATATCACTTTTTTTGAATTTTTTATCTTTTTCTTACAAACAAACTCCTTATTACCATCTATCTTTCGCAAATCCGTTAAGGACATTTTAATAACGGGACCAAGGCCAAAAATGGATAAGAAAACATGAAAGGAAAAATTTTCTATTAGACATCTCTACCGTACAAAGGACAATCGCGTCAATTACATTTTCACTCATTTTGACTTAGATATATTTATGATATAATATATAATTATACATATGAACTAGTGAAAAAATTAAATTATATATATAATATATAATATATAGACATATTTTTTAATAGAGAATTTTTCCTTCAGTTCATATATATAACTATATATTATATCATAAATATATTTAACTCAAAATGAGTGAAAATGTAATTGACGCGATTGTCCTTTGTACGGCAGATCTGTCAAATCACGTTTGTTTTTGCTGTGTTTTATAACTAATTTTCAATATTTTCAAGTGAATAGTCTATTTTGCTATTTTTTACATCTAAATTTATAAAATAAAAACAAACAAAATATAAAATCATGAGTTTTTTTATTTGGGATTTTGTCAACAATTCGGAAAATAAGGCGCTTGAGAGTAAATTCAAATCCTCTGGATATGGATGAAATCATGTAAATTTTCTGTTTTCAATATAACACGAGAGACGAGACTTTTTTATGTCAATTGTCAGGACATTGTTTATGTTTTGCCATTTTTTTCATGACTTGCCATTTCAAATAAGTGAATATAAAGTGTAAAATTTTTGAAATATATTTTTGTGAAATTTTGTCGAAATAACTTTGTAAATTTAAGAATTAATTTAAATTTAATAAAAAACTCCACATTTACAATTTTTTCTCTAGATAAAAATATGATAAAACTGATACATTTGCACAAAACATCTGAAACCGCCATTTTTTTTTCATGTCAGGCAGACATCGCATCGTAGCAAAGACATAAGTCTTGACATAAAAAAGTCTTGTCTGGACTGCCTATAACAAATGGCCTCAAAAAGGATTGAAATATAATAGAGATCCGAAAAGGAAATGAAACAAAACCGTAAACAGGTCCTGTGCGGGCAGAGAAGGAGGTATCACATTTGTCTTTTTTATGAAAAAGACAAAGCTTTCAATAGTTAATTTTGTGTTCTATACATATGACTTAAATTTTATTTTACATTATGCTGAAGCCTGAAGATTAAATGCACACATACAAGCGAAAACATTATTTGTTTATTTTTATACTATATTATAATATATACATATACATATATATATTCTATATACACAAAAAGTATTAAAATATTTCTTTCTTCTCCCTTTTCGAGATTTTTAATGTATATTGTATATACATATATGTTGTTATACATATTATATGTATATACCTACATTATGCTTATATAGAACAAATTATTTTAGGTGTTGTGTTTTTTTTCTTTATAGTTCTGTGTAATTTTTTTGCAGCTGAAGTAAATGATATTTGTAGAGGTAGGTCAAGAATAAGATCAAAATAAGCAAACAAAAATAAAAAATGCTTGATAAAAGAAAAATAACATAAAAGCAAAGAAAAATCAAGCAAAAAAAATACCAACAACAAATATCATTTATATTTCAGCTGCAAAAAAATGACAGAACTATAAAGAAAAAAAACACAACACTAAAATCATTTGTTCTAAGCATAATGTATACATGTACTATGTAGTATAATATATATATAACAACATATACATATGTATAGTTTCATTTACAATGGTTTTGTTTTTTCTTATTTTTCATATTGATCATAAAGCAATTTACGAACACATTCATCAATCCCCATTCATTCTATTCAATTCGACAGAGCTTCAGACCAGAGCTTTCTCAAAAATGTTACATTTTGTTTCTAAAAATTGATGAGAGAAAGTTTTATATTTGGCGCCGTATAATTTGCGCTTTCTTGCAGTGATCTTTTTGGTGTCTTAGGGAGTTTTGTAGAGAATGAAAAGCAGAATATTGTGCAGAAATTTTAAGTCAATGCCTTTACAGGGTCCCGAGATATTTACCTTTAAAATCGAATTTTTTGACGAAAACGATCAAAATAGAATGAAGTGTTAATTTAAATGTTTTTATAGGTATTTCTTGTCTTGTTCCCCTTCAACAAAATGCTAAATTAAAGCTCTTTATAACAAATATTTTAAAATTTGATTTGATAGATAGGTCTCGGCGAGGCGAACAAAAAATTGCATGGTAGGGGGGGGGGGGGTAATCTCAATCGTTATTGAGTTAGAGGGGAGGAATGATTTTTGGTACTTTTGCCTTATTTTACTCTATAACATTTTACAAGAACACGCTAGGTTCATCTACCTTTTTGCAAAATTGTAGAAGACCTCTGTGTCTTTTCATCAAATCTTACATGCCGCTGTACTTCCTACCGTTTAGAAGTTATAAGGCTTTAAACCAAAATATTCAGCCTTGTTCCACATTTCGCTTTTTACGAAATACGAATGCAAAAGTAAAATGGAGTGTTTTGTTTTACAATTCGCATTTTCCCGGAATGTGTACGAAATCATTTCGGTACATAGTTTGTTTTGTTTGCGATTTCAGTTTAGTTGTTGATAGATTGCGTTTATTTATAGTTCGAGTGTAGTTTATTGACGAAGAAAATGTAAGATGATATAAAAATAAAAATTATGGTGCTCATTATGATTTTCGATTCGTAGGTTGATCGAAGAATCTTCTTCGATTCGACTGAATTTAATTTCGGTATTATGTAACTCAATCGATCGAACCAAAAAGCGTTGCCATATACACATTGGATACAAACGTCATTATCGTGAATTATTGTGTATATTTTCTTTGAACAATTTTTCAGCTGTTAAAATTTGAAGATACATATTTGAATAAATTGTTTTAAGTTACTAATAACATTTTTTTAAAGTCGGGTTTAACAAAATATGTTGAAGATTTTATTTTTACAAGTATGTGTATCTTCAAAAATGAATCGTTGCTTTGTTGATGCGATGCTGATGCTTGTCACAAATTCAGAAATGCAACGAAACTTTTATGATGCGTTGTCACATATTCAAAAAAGCATCGCATCAAATCAAGTATTCGAAATTCCTTGTAATATTCAGCTGTCATGTAATAGCATTGCATCGCCAACTAAAAACTTTGGTTTTCATAGCAACAAGTAATGTTTTCGCATCACGAACAGAAGAACATTTGCATCACCAAAGCAGTGATTCATTTTTGAAGATACACTATATATTCGTGTACAGAACTTTAATGCATGCTCAGTTTGCAGAGTCGACATTTGTTAAATTCGACTTAAAACAAATTTTATTAGTAAGGCAAGTATTTTATTGTTTTAGAACAATTTTTGGGATTTCTGTGAGAAAAATTAATTTATGTCAAAATTTTCATGATGTTCACAAGCTCTTCTAATTGTTTCTTATTACCTGTATTTTTCCTATTAAAATAATGAATATTGTATGTAGTAATTAACACATTTAATTAATATTATTATTACATTTAAAACATTGAAAGTTACATTTTCTTTGAAATATCCATCTTTTTTTCATATTTTTCGTATTACAAATTGCGTTTCGTCACATACAAATAATATTCATATGTCCAAGCCTCATATAAACGTATGCAAGGAATATAGACAAACAAACAAAAAATACAAGAAAAGCGTAAAGGATAATTTTAAAAATGCCCTTTCAAAATTATCTTTTTATATTATCAAATTTTACTGACCAACGAAAAATATTATAATTATAAATTCATTTAATAATTCCATAAAATTAAATTTCAATGTAAAACAGATTTGTAGAGGTAGGTCAACAATAGGATCGAAATAAGCAAACAAAAATAAAAAATGCTTGAAAAAAGAAAAAACATAAAAGCAAAGAAAAAATCAAGCCAAAAAATACCAACAACAAATATCATTTACTTCAGCTGCAAAAAAATTACACAAAACTATAAAGAAAAAAAACACAACACCTAAAATCATTTGTTCTATATAAGCATAATGTATACATATAATATGTATGACACCATATATGTATATACAATATATGTACATTAAAAATCTCGAAAAGGGAGAAGAAAGAAATATTTTAATACTTTTTAAAATCGAATCGGATAATTCGGATTTTCGAGGTCCGGATTAAAGAGGTCATACTGTAATATTCTATATATCAAAAAAAATGTTTTCAAAGCAAATACATACATATATATTTTTGATCAAATAAAAAAAAATTCAAAAATATAAATAACGGCAACAATGTAATCATTATTAATTTTTGAATGAATGAAAAAAAAATATTCTATATTTCAAAGAAAAATTTTTCAAAGCAAATATATATTTTTGATCAAATAAAAAAAAATTCAAAAATATAAATAACGGCAACAATGTAATCATTATTAATTTTTGTTATACATTTGTAAAAAATGAAAATTTTTAACAGAAATTTGGAAAAACATGATCAAAGCAATCATAATAATGTATGACGTCATAAAATACTGTCAAAAAATAAATATGTAACGTCAAAGTTTTGTTGTTGTATTCGTCATTACAAATGAAGTTTATAATGGTTTTGTTCTAAGCTAACAAAGCTTTAGATTTGAAAAATAAAAGCTCTCACTGGGATGCGAGACGAATTTTTGAATAAAAAATTATTTTCATAGATTTGTACTAAAGCCAAGTCTTATTAGTTTCTATGGTCATTGATAGAACACAAAATTAACTATTGAAAGCTTTTTCTTTTTCATAAAAAAGACAAATGCGATACCTCCTTCTCTGCCCGCACAGGGCCTCTTTACGGTTTTGTTTCATTTCCTTTTCGGATCTCTATTATATTTCAATCCTTTTTGTGTCAGTTTCAGCAATTTCTTTCCATAAACAGGTTTTTTCTGTCTTCGAGCTGATACTACAGTACCACACGTAGTCGTTATTACTTGTCGTCAATCATATACGTGTACTACATAAGCTATCGTAGTGGTAAACATAACATAGTTAACTTTGTATGGATTAGTTTGATGATCAGTGAAGACCGAAATTTCTTGTCAACAAAATTTCTATCCATTTCTCCCCACTTCTGGATAAAATTTACTTCACCGCGCCTTCTCTCTTCTAAAAAACCGGTTGTTGAAGCTGAAAGAAGAAAGGTCTGGTATAGGAGAATACTTATTATTATTAAAGTTTGTCATAAATATTTCAGATTTAAGATAAACTTTAGATTGACAAAAGAGATTTTTCTAAAATTATAAGAAGATATAGAACATTATTTGAGAAACATTTTAAAACTTGCGTGCTTATTAAGATTTATTTTATATAATTTATTTTATAAATGTTCTATTCACAATATAACTATTAAAAAAAACTCTCATAAATTGTGTATATAACCAATGACCATAGAAACTAATAAGACTTGGCTTTAGTACAAATCTATGAAAATAATTTTCTTTTCAAAAATTCGTCTCGCATCCCAGTGAGAGCTTTTATTTTTCAAATCTAAAGCTTTGTTAGCTTAGAACAAAACCATTATAAACTTCATTTGTAATGACGAATACAACAACAAAACTTTGACGTTACATATTTATTTTTTGACAGTATTTTATGACGTCATACATTATGATTGCTTTGATCATGCTTTTCCAAATTTCTGTTAAAAATTTTCATTTTTTACAAATGTATAACAAAAATTAATAATGATTACAATGTTGCCGTTATTTATATTTTTGAATTTTTCTTTATTCGATCAAAAATATATATTTGCTTTGAAAAATTTTTTTTTGAAATATAGAATATTATTTTTCATCCATTCAAAAATTTTTATAATAATGATTACATTGTTGCCGTTATTTATATTTTTGAATTTTTTTTTATTTGATCAAAAATATACATATATTTGCTTTGAAAAATTTTTTCTGAAATATAGAATATTATGTATTTTTTTTTCTATTCTTATATTATACCTCTAGATACTATATACATATATAAATATATATATCGCCCATTCCATGCATGACGGACGGGACATTGAAGAACATTTTTTTAGAAATAAGAACAAAAAAATATTTTTTTTGTTATATTATCTTTTAAAATATTTGTTGAATTGAATTTACCTATAGTAAAACCTGCATATCTCCATCCCGCTTAACTGCAAAAATCGCTTACGTGCATACAAGTCAAATGTACCACGTACGTTCTACATCATTTCAATATAATCCGAAATCCGATCCTCTTACCTGCACCCCGTTCAGCTGAACAACCCGTTTACTTGCTGTCTTAAGTCAAACGTCATTTTAAAATTATCGTACTTTTTCACCCGCTTATATGCACATATGCAAGAAAAATTGTCATAAAAAAATTTAATTTTGGAAATTTCAAAGTAAGAAATTGACTTTAAATATGTGCATAATTTTTTTTACTATATTACATAATATCGATTCCATCGATTCCATTCCATGTGTGCTTTATGTGTATGAATTATACTTTTTCTTCACGAAAATAGTACATCCCCGCTTATCTGCACTTTTTATGAACGTATCCGGGCTTCTGATTGTTGCACAACCCGGATAACTGAGCTAAATGCTTTGGAATTTTCAATGTGCTACTGAGCGGGTTCGACTGTACTTACTTCAAAAAATTCAAAAAAAAAAAAAAAAAAACCGTTCAAATGAATGAAGTTATATAGATTTCTTATGACTATGAAAAAAACAAATGTTTTTTCCATGCTTTTATGTAGAATCTACAATAAATGCAATATACGTAGGTCACTCTATAAGTTTTGAGATACAGAATATCAGCAATACTTACAATTGGCTACCATGCATAAATAGGAACGTTAGTCTTTGGTAACATGTGTTTTGTATTCAGTTGTTGTTTTAACTTGTTACAAGTAAAGTTATAAATAATTATTCAAAGAGAACAATTGAATTGTCACGTGAGCATTACCGTGCTATGATTTATTATGATTTTAAAGTCGGTTTAAGTGAGCATGAGTGCATCGGACGACTGCAACAAGCATTTGGCGAAAAAGCTCCATCCAAGCGAGTGTGTTTAGATGGTATGCCGAATTCAAAAGATGCCGTAGTTCATTAAGTGGTGAAGCACGTCCGGGAAGACCGTGTTCAAGCGTCACCCATGAGAACATTGCAAAAGTTCAGAGACTAATTGAAGAAGATCCGCGATGCACATACCAAATGATAGAGGAAACACTCGGCGTAGAATCCGCAACGGTACATACTATCTTACACGAACAATTAAATTTCTATTTTTATTGTGCTTTTAAAAAAAACAAATTATTTTAATTTTTTAAAGATATTTTTATTTTATAAATTGTACTTAATTCTATGATGTCTACTTAACTTCTGCTTTTACAAAAAATTGGATTTAAAAAGTAAACTCTGTTTTAGACTTTCTTAAATTAGACATTGATCTGTGAAAAGATAATGTATCAATTTGTGTGAAAAACAAATTGATTCATTTATTTGAAAATATTCCATTGTTTACTAAAGATATTTTAATTGGTAAAGTTTTATTTATTAATTTTAATTATTTGAATAATATATTTAGTTCTAAAGGGCAATATGATAATGTATCAATTTGTTTAGGAAACAAATTGATTCATTTACAAAAATATTAATTATTTGTTTAGGAACAAAGTGAATTTACTTATTTATTGCTTATCAAAAATATTATAGATTACAAATAGTTATTATCTATACTATGATGTTGTTGGGTTTTATAGAGGAGTGTAACGTAACACCCCCCTCCTTAAGATTGATGTTCTCCTGAATATCAATTTTTTTTATTTCGTTTCTTTTATTTTTTATAAAATACAAAATTAAAATTATGATTATAAGTATAATAACAAAAATACTACTATATGAAATATTGTGTTTAATTTTATTTTCATTTTCAACCTCTTTGATCTTTTTTATATTTTCTAATTGATTCAGGTGTATTTCTTGTAAATTAATAGTTGTATTAACAATACCTAGGCTGTTATATAATGGTAGCATCAAATTTGTTTGAATACTTTAATAGTAGGTATTATCATACATGGTCCTATTTATATAGGTTTTACAATCTTTAAATTGGATAATATAGTTATTTTCTATTATGTATCTTAAATTATTACATTTGTTTGTTACATTTGTTTTATATATATTTTTTGTTATTATGAATCCTTTTTCTACTTCCAAAGTTTCTTCTTTTTTGTTTAATTTAAATTTACAATTATTGTATGAATGTTCGTATAAATTTTGAATGCATTCATTACTTTTTATAAGACTTTTTTCATAAAATTTATCATTGTATTCATATATTATATTGTTACATAGTATATAATTATATTTATCTATTTCAACTTCATATTTATAAGAATTTGGTATTGGAATTACTTTTATTTGAAAATATTCTTTATTTGAAAATTTTGGAATTGAAATTACGAATGCTAAATGTTTATTTTTTATTAATAAATTACTTTTAATGTTTTTTAATTTTTCGATTGTAATATTAAATTTTTGTATTTCTTGTGGTGTTATTATATTTCTTCCTAATATCCCGATTTTTGAAAATATAATATTATCTTGTAGTTTCTCAATTTCATTATTTAATAACATGATGTCTGTATTTATTTGTAGTGTCTGTAAACTTTTTGCAAATTTCCTTTGTTCAGAGCTAATGTTAAGGTCGAGTTCTTTTATTAAGTCTTGATGTTTGTTGATTTTGTCAGTTAATAGTTCAAGATGTTGTTGGAGTTGTGTATTAATTGAAATTTGTTTGTTTGTAGTTGTAATGATATTGTGATTGTTTTCGTCTATAAATTTTAGGTGTTCTTCTATTTCTTGTCTGTCGTCTTCGTCCATGGATCCAAATAACCATTTTAATGTTTTACCGCCAAGATTGATTAGACTTCTTGTTTCTCTTGGGTGTGGTAGAATGGATTCGAGTTTGAATTTAACTGTTTTAAGGGAATCAACTAAAGTGGTAGTCAAATATGTGTCTTTAAAAATTTCTTGGTTTTCTCGTATAGCATCTTGTACTTTGTCAATTACAAGGGCATAACTGTCTAAATTTATGATGTGGAGTATTTTGTCGTAACTAGATATTATTTGAATTGGAGATTGTTTGACCATAATATATCCTGCTTCATTATTAATTTTTTCAATTCGAAATTCGGATTTGACTGTTGTTATTATTGCTAGATGTAGGAGGCCTAATAGTATCATTATCCTGTAAAGAAATATTCTCATTTTGGTATTTGTATTTTCTTTTAAATTGTCGTTTATGTATTTTTCTTTTGTTTGCAAAGAATTGATGGTTTCTTTTTGTAATTTGAACTTTTTTATACTTAGGGGCTAATTTCTTTTTTGTTCTAGGGACACTTGGTTGTACATAGAGTTCTTCGTTAAGGTTTGGTTCTGAGAATTCTATTCTATTTCTATTTAATCTTTCTGTAGCTTTCTGTTTTTGTTCGACAATTCTTTTTGTGATATTATCTAATTCTAACAAGTCAATTTTGTTATTTATAAAATCTACGGGTCTTTTATTTGTTGTTTGATGTATGGTGTCGTTATAAATTTGAGTGGCTTTAATAACTTTGTCTCTTAATGAATTTGTTTCTTTTTTTACATTAAAAATTCTTATATGTTCGTTTAAAGTACCGTGAACTCTCTCTATATCGGAATTACCTGTTTTAACATAGGGTGTAGTATAATGTATTTCTATGTTTTCTTGAGTACTGAATTCTCTTAAATTAAGGGTATTGAATTCATTATCGCAAATTATTTTTTTTGGTTTTCCTAATAAGGCTATTCTCAGTTTAATATTTTCTAGAATTGAAATACTATTTCTATCTCTTAATGGAAATATTGATAGATGTTTGGTGTATTTGTCTATAAAAGTTAAAAAATATTCGTTTTGTAAAGGGATGTATATATCAATATTTATAATTTCATTAGGTCTTTGAGCAGTTTCGGTTGATTCGAAATTAATTTTCTCAGGGTTCCTATCATGTTTAGCTTCCTGACAAATATGACAATTATTGATAAATCTCCTAATTATTTCTCTCAATTTAGGGTAATAACAGTCATTCTTTAATTCCCAATAGGTTTCATTTATACCTCTATGATTTCTTTCGTTGTGTTTTTCCTCTATTATTTTTACAATTTCTTCATAATTGATAATATTTTTTAGATTTTTCATACACCTTAATATTTTGATTTTATTTTGCCCATTAAAATTTTGAACATATAAATTTTGAAATTCTAAAAATTCTCTATCATCTTCACAAAACAAACCAATATTACCTTGGTTTGGTATAAATTCTTTTATGGTTTGAATTATATTTGAGGTTTTTCTAATAATTAATTTTCTTACTCCTTGGTACAGTGTTAGAATTTCATTTTCTAAATTTTCATCAATATTAATTTCTATTTGTGTTTTAAAAGTGTTTAAAGGTTTTTCAGACAAGGAAATATAGTCTCTGCTATCTTCCATTGCACTATGTATTGTAGCTCCATCACTATTAATAGGTTCGATTTGATCATTTACGTTGATCTCAACCCTACTTAAAAAATCAGCTACGTTGTTTTCTTTTCCTTTTACATATTCAATTTCGAAGTTGTACTCGCTTAGCTTAATTTTCCACCTTGCTAATTTGGAATTAGGTTCTTTTAGAGAATTCAACCAAACTAAAGGGCGGTGATCAGTTTGTACTAGAAACTTACGTCCATAGAGGTAAGGCCTAAAATAATTTGTTGCCCATACTATAGCAAGACATTCTTTTTCTATCGTACTATAATTTTTTTCATGATCGTTGAGTGATCTACTAGCATAACAAATCGGCTTTCCTTTTTGAGAAAGGACGGCTCCTAATGCAAAGTTACTTGCGTCGGTACATAAAATGAATTTTTCATTGAAATTGGGATATTGCAAGATTGGGTCGTTGGAAATTAATTGTTTTAATTTCAAAAATGTTTCTTTATATTCACTATCATTCGTATCTAATACTTTTGATTTTTTTAGAAATTTCACCATTCCGTATGCGACTTTTGAATAGTCTTTAATAAATTTTCTATAATATCCTGTGAGTCCTAAAAATGACTTAATCTTTTTCACAGTATTAGGTAAGGGAATATTTTTTATTATTTCGATTTTTGCAGGATTTGGTTTTAATCCTTCAGTGGTGATAATGTGTCCTAGATATTCGGTTTGTTTAGCAAAAAAATTGCATTTATCTATTTGAACTTTCAAATTATATTGTGATAGTGTTTTGAAAATTTTATTAATAGAATCAATATGCTCTTGAAGGGAAGTGCTAAAAATTAGAATATCGTCTAAATAGACAACACAAATTTTGTTGACATAATCTCTAAGGACAAAATTCATCATTCTCTGAAAAGTTGCAGGGGCGTTTTTTAAACCGAAAGGCATTCTGGCAAATTCAAAGTGTCCAAGTTGTGTACTGAAAGCTGTTTTATATCTGTCTTTTTCTTCTATGAGAATTTGGTGAAAACCTTTTGCGAGATCGAGAGTGGTAAAGTATTGAGCTCTACCTAATTTATCAAATATATCGTCGATGTTAGGGATTGGGAATTTGTCATCTATTGTGGTTTCATTTAATTTTCTATAGTCTATGACAATTCTCCATTTTTGTTTTCCCGAATTGTCTTGTTTTTTTGGTATAACCCAGATTGGAGAGTTATATGGACTTTTGCTTTCTACAACTATGCCTTGTCTTAGCATATCGTTAACTTGTTCGTTAACTTCTTGTTTATGGATTTCTGGGTATCTATATAATTTGGAATAAATGGGACTATTGTTTGTAGTTTCTATTCTATGAGTGATATCTTTCACATGAGTTAGGACATCTCCTTCTTTATAGAACACGTTAACATTATTATGAATGATTTTATTTAGAGCTAACTTTTCTTCAGGATTAAGATTTTCTGTATTAAGTTTACTTAATAATTCGTTTTTCTTTGTAGCATTAAAATCAATTTTACAGATTTCGTTAATATATTCGAGATCAGTATTTTTTTCTAAAGGTATGATTTGATCATTAATGGTTAAGGTCCAATTTTCATAATTAATTTTAGCTTTTAATGGATAAAGAATATTATTCCCTAATATGCCATCATATTTTCTATTATTCATTTCTATGACTGCAATTTCAAAAGAATTTGGGTCTTTAAATTCTGGAGGTAGAGGAATTGTGAGTTTTTTGGTTACGGAAAAACAACCGTAAAGAGTTGATATTGTCATTTGTTTTGTAATTGGTTTTTCATATTTTTCACGAAATATATTTTTGTTTATTACAGAGGTAACGGCACCAGTATCTATTAAAAATAATAATTCTTTACCACATATTTTTGTTTTTATAATGGGTAAGCATTTTCTGAGGCTATCATAAGAAAATTTAGTTCATTGTTATCAATATCCATAGGTTGTGGATTATTATGAATATTTCTGTTTTGATTAGGATTATTTTGGAAGGTATTTTGAGATCTATTATAATTGGTATTTCGTGAGAAATTCCCACTATTTTGATAATAATTTCTATTATTAATTCTACTTTGATTTGAATGAGGTATATTTATATTATTTTGTCTAAAATTGTTTCTGTTATTTGTATAATAATTTGGTTGGTAAAAATTTGGTTTATTTTGCATTGGTCGATTAGTTTGGTCTCTATTATAATTTTTGTTTTCATATTTGAAATTTCTTTTATTTCTGTCTTCGTCTCTAATTTGGTAATTTTCTTGTAAAGTTATGTATGCGTCTCTTAGTGTAGATATGTTTTTATTAACGATAATTGAGCTACTACTTGGAGGTAAAAGTTCACAAAAAGTTTTTAAAATGAATTGTTCATTAATGATAGGGGTATAATGATTTGGTTTATCTTTACTCAAATGATATTTAATATTTAATTTATTAAGAATGTCATTTAGCATTTCATATTTTCTCTGTGTACTGTTATGTTTTTCAATTTTATTTGTATTAATTATTAGATCACTAAAAGATTCTTTTATTCCAAATGAGGATGTTAAAATTCGTTTTACTTCATCCCATGTTTTTATATTTTCATTTCTTAAAAGAATAATTTGGGCTTCGCCTATGATTTTACTTTTTATTTCTTCTAAAATATAGTTTTTCGCGTTTTCATTATAAGTTTCTAATAGACTAAGTAAAAATTCTACTTTATTTATGAATATTATTAGATATGCTGGCTCTTCCGCGCCACTATATGTTGGTAAATTTTGTACATATTTTAAAGGATCGATATTAATTGACATTGTTACCTGTTTTTTTGTTGTTGATATGGATGATATAGATGATGTATTTGTTGTAGGTGTTGTAGTTATTATAGATGTTGTAGCTGATGTAGTTATTATGGATGTTGTAGTTGTACTTTCTGTTGGTTCTGTGTTTCTAGAAAAACTTTCTTTGTTGTAAGGCAGGTACCTGTTGTTCATTACACTTTTATTTATTTATGTTTATTATTACTTTTTTTTTTTTAATTTTCACTCTGTTCTTTTATTTTTATATTTATATTTTTATTTAGTTTGTTTCATCATTTATTATAATTTATTTATTTATTTATTTTGTTATTTAAAGCAACGCCAAAAATTTAAGAATTTATTTATTTTTTTTTTTTATACTGAATACCGATTTAACTTATAAAAATAAGAAGTATTTCGTTTTATTTTCCGAATTAATTATTTCTTTTTGATAATTTAATTAAGGAATATTGCTTACTATAATACCACTAAAAATATATTTGATATTCATTCAAAAATTTTGTTATTGGTTATATATATTTTTTTTTTATTAAAAAAATTGTTCTTTGACTTAATTTTGAAAATTTAAAAAAAAATTTATTAGCAATAACGAAACACTATCGGTATCCTACCGACTGCGCCAATTAAATTTCTATTTTTATTGTGCTTTTAAAAAAAACAAATTATTTTAATTTTTTAAAGATATTTTAAAATGTTTTTATTAGCTTGGTTTCTTGTCTGTCTATTCGGTACAAATTTGGAAATTCATTTTTAATTTTTAACCAACTTTTTGATGAGATAGAGAATTGAAACTTTCAACATAGCTCAGAACTGCATGACAATGCAATATTACATCGCTAATGAAAGTTTTAAGATTTTACTTTTTATGATATTCGATCCTCAAATTTGGTCTAAAACAAATAAAATATTAATTTTTCTTTACTAAAATTTAATCTAAGCAAACTCTGATTTTCAAGTCAAAAATATTTTAGTATGCTTCATTTCTCATTTTTAACAGCCACCTCTGAAAATGTAGTACCACTTGAAAATTTTTTTTTGTTTATGAATAATATTTTTGAAAGAAAAAATAAACAAATGAATAAAAAAATTCTTCAAGTGGTACCACATTTTCAGAGGTGACTGTTAAATAATTAAAATAAAAAAAATTTTTTAATATAAAATGTTTTTAAAACGGACTCAAAAGTATAAAATAATTTTTCCTAGCCACATACACATTCTCAACCCCATACAGATAATCCTGAAAATTTGTGATTGCGAATTTTTAATAGCTATAAAAATACTTGTAAGATTAAAAACGAAAAACGTGGGGCGCTATTCTTTACACTTCTTACTATTAACTTGCGCTATTCTTTACACTTCTTACTATTAACTTGCGCTATTCTTTACACTTCTTACTATTAACTTGCACTACTCTTTACACTTCTTACTATTTTATCTTGCGCCTATATACTATAAAAATACTTGTAAGATTAAAAACGAAAAACATGGGGCGCAAGATAAAATAGTAAGAAGTGTAAAGAGTAGTGCAAGTTAATAGTAAGAAGTGTAAAGAATAGCGCAAGTTAATAGTAAGAAGTGTAAAGAATAGCGCCCTACGTTTTTCGTTTTTAATCTTACAAGTATTTTTATAGCTATTAAAAATTCGCAATCACAAATTTTCAGGATTATCTGTATGGGGTTGAGAATGTGTATGTGGCTAGGAAAAATTATTTTATACTTTTGAGTCCGTTTTAAAAACATTTTATATTAAAAAATTTTTTTTATTTTAATTATTTAACAGTCACCTCTGAAAATGTGGTACCACTTGAAGAATTTTTTTATTCATTTGTTTATTTTTTCTTTCAAAAATATTATTCATAAACAAAAAAAAATTTTCAAGTGGTACTACATTTTCAGTGGTGGCTGTTAAAAATGAGAAATGAAGCATACTAAAATATTTTTGACTTGAAAATCAGAGTTTGCTTAGATTAAATTTTAGTAAAGAAAAATTAATATTTTATTTGTTTTAGAACAAATTTGAGGATCGAATATCATAAAAAGTAAAATCTTAAAACTTTCATTAGCGATGTAATATTGCATTGTCATGCAGTTCTGAGCTATGTTGAAAGTTTCAAGTCTCTATCTCACCAAAAAGTTGGTTAAAAATTAAAAATCAATTTCCAAATTTGTACGGAACAGACAGACAAGAAACCAAGCTAATAAAAACATTTTAAAATGAGAAATGAGAGAGATAATTGTGATTTTAATAAAAAATTATCATTTTTCTTTAATAACTCAATTTCTATTAATTTTATAATATAACAATGTTTGGGAAAAATGTTTATTTAATAAAAATCTACAAATTTGTAGAACATTATAATTTGATATTTTTAGTAATTTGGGAGATTTAAGGAAAAATTGATTCTCAGTTTTATGTTACTTAATATTTATCACGTTTTTTCTTTGATTTACGTTGCTCATAGATATTTAATATATTCGGTGAAAATAAAGCTAAGGATCTTCTCTACATTTCATTAGAACATAATTTTCATGTAACTTTAATCACAACTTAGTTACGATTGATTAAAAGCAATAAGTTGTGATGTCAATTTGGTACTTCAAACACATATAAACAATAAAATAAAATTGAGCATTAAGTCTTGGTACTATAGGAGTCATTGGTTTCAACAATACTGAAAATTTGTTTATTTTAAATAAGTGTTCAATGACCTATACCAAACGTGTATATATAAAATATATTTATTACAAGAAAAAGAAAAAGGAAAAGAACATTCGGCAAAAATATACCAAGAAAGTATATAATTATTTAAATAGGTAAAAAAATATTACAATTTTAATATATACACACGTTAAATTTATTCAGTTGCAAATGTTTTGAGAGCGACTGTATTTTACATATATGTATATACAAATATATTTGTTTTTTAAAATTAAAAAAACTTTCTTAGTTTTACTTATATTGTTTTTTAATGTAAAATAATATCAATAAAGTCGATTGACAAATTTCACATAAGACTAAAAAGCAAAAAATAATTAAAATAAAAAAATTTTTTTAATATAAAACGTTTTTAAAACGGACTCAAAAGTATCAAATAATTTTTCCTAGCCACATACACATTCTCAACCCCATACAAATAATCCTGAAAATTTGTGATTGCGAATTTTTAATAGCTATAAAAATACTTGAAGGATTAAAAGCGAAAAACATGGGGCGCAAAATAAAATAGTAAGAAGTGTAAAGAGTAGTGCAAGTTAATAGTAAGAAGTGTAAAGAATAGCGCCCCACGTTTTTCATTTTTAATCTTACAAGTATTTTTATAGCTATTAAAAATTCGCAATCACAAATTTTCAGGATTATCTGTATGGGGTTGAGAATGTGTATGTGGCTAGGAAAAATTATTTGATACTTTTGAGTCCGTTTTAAAAACGTTTTATATTAAAAAATTTTTTTATTTTAATTATTTATTTTATAAATTGTACTTAATTCTATGATGTCTACTTAACTTCTGCTTTTACAAAAAATTGGATTTAAAAAGTAAACTCTGTTTTAGACTTTCTTAAATTAGACATTGATCTGTGAAAAGATAATGTATCAATTTGTGTGAAAAACAAATTGATTCATTTATTTGAAAATATTCCATTGTTTACTAAAGATATTTTAATTGGTAAAGTTTTATTTATTAATTTTAATTATTTGAATAATATATTTAGTTCTAAAGGGCAATATGATAATGTATCAATTTGTTTAGGAAACAAATTGATTCATTTACAAAAATATTAATTATTTGTTTAGGAACAAAGTGAATTTACTTATTTATTGCTTATCAAAAATATTATAGATTACAAATAGTTATTATCTATACTATGATGTTGTTGGGTTTTATAGAGGAGTGTAACGTAACAGAACACCTTCATTTAAAAGAAGGTTGTAATGAGATGGGTACCACATTATTTTACTGATTTTCAAAAGGCAGAACGTTTAGACGTTCTAAAGAGCCACTGACTAGAGACACTCCACTTGTGGAAAATTAGATTGGAAGGGAGTATGTTGAACATCAATAAAGTTTGTTTTTCAAAACCATTAGTAGTTTTTCTGTATCTCAAAACTTATAGAGTGACCTACGTATGTACATATAACGAAATTTTTCTCAATAAGCATGTTTTAAATAATAATAAAAAGAAATAAAAATAAACTATTTATAAAAAATAAATAATTTCAGTATTTAATTTTATCATTTTCTTCTTATTTTATAAAATCTGTTTGAAATTTTTGAATTGTCCCATCCGTCATCTCCCGTCCGTCATATGACCTGGAAAACATAATTTGTTATATCTTGGCTTGGGTGAGTTGGAGAGATAACAAATTTCTGTCGTAGTTTGCTAAGACTACCACCTAAAAATTTACCATGAAACAGGAAGTGTGAAGTTATATACTTCGAAGAAAAATAGTGCTGAATTTATGAGTTAAAAACGAGTATTCGTGTCCCGTCCGTCATAGTCACTTATTGCCCTACATATAAAATTAAAACCAGAATTCTTGGAAAACATCTTCTTTTTCGGTTTGATAGGTCTTTGGGTGGATCATTATTTTTTACATTTAACTAAAATACATTTAAACTATATAAAGGCAAAAAAGAAGAAAGATTCGAAAAAATGTTCTTCAATATATATTTATGTATATATAGTATCTAGAGGTATAATATAAGAATAGAAAAAAAATAATATTCTATATTTCAAAAAAAAATTTTTCAAAGCAAATATATATTTTTGATCAAATAAAGAAAAATTCAAAAATATAAATAACGGCAACATTGTAATCATTATTAATTTTTGTTATACATTTGTAAAAAATGAAAATTTTTAACAGAAATTTGGAAAAGCATGATCAAAGCATGACAACATGTATGACGTCATAAAATACTGTCAAAAAATTAATATGTAACGTCAAAGTTTTGTTATTGTTTTCGTCATTACAAATGAAGTTTATAATGGTTTTGTTCTAAGCTAACAAAGCTTTAGATTTGAAAAATAAAAGCTCTCACTGGGATGCGAGACGAATTTTTGAATAAAAAATTATTTTCATAGATTTGTACTAAAGCCAAGTCACAATATACAGAATCATATGGAAAAACAGCTTTTCCTTTTCTCCATATATTCAGTATAGGTACATACCATTTGGTTCAATATAGAAATAATTTTAAATTTTAACCAATTTGTATGAGAAATTGAAAGTATAGGATTTGAGGGTATATTTCAAGTATTTCAAGAAGAAGAAGTATACAAGTAGCTAATTTGCATATGATGATGATCACATTCATAAATTCTGCTGATAATTTACATATCAAATTTGATCATTTATTAGGTCAAATATAATATTGATATCAAAATGATAATACATTTTTTTGTATTTTATTGAAAAAAATAATTTTATTGTTAAACTCGATCAAAAATTCTTAATTTTGTAACATCAAAAATCATTTTTGCACCAGGCAATCAGAATTCAAAGAAGTTCAAGTTATATACAAATTTCTCTACAATATACGAGGATAAGGAATTGTTGTAATTTTCTTCAGTGATTCTAAAGGATTTCAAATTCAGTATATGTACACATCTATTTAAATGGGAAATTTAGAGTATATGTGAAAGCTGTTTTTTTTATGTTTTAACAATAACTATAGAAACCAATAAGACTTGGATTTAGTACAAAATCTATGAAAATAATTTTTTATTCAAAAATTCGTCTCGCATCCCAGTGAGAGCTTTTATTTTTCAAATCTAAAGCTTTGTTAGCTTAGAACAAAACCATTATAAACTTCATTTGTTATGACGAATACAACAACAAAACTTTGACGTTACATATTTATTTTTTGACAGTATTTTATGACGTCATACATGTTGTCATGCTTTGATCATGCTTTTCCAAATTTCTGTTAAAAATTTTCATTTTTTACAAATGTATAACAAAAATTAATAATGATTACAATGTTGCCGTTATTTATATTTTTGAATTTTTCTTTATTTGATCAAAAATATATATTTGCTTTGAAAAAATTTTTTTTGAAGTATAGAATATTATTTTTTTTCTATTCTTATATTATACCTCTAGATACTATATAACATATATAAATATATATATCACCCATTCCATGCATGACGGACGGGACATTGAAGAACATTTTTTTGAATCTTTCTTCTTTTTTACCTTTATATGATATAAGTAGTTCAAATGTATTTCAGTTAAATGTAAAAAATAATGATCCACCCAAAGACCTATCAAACCGAAAAAGAATATGTTTTATAATAATATAATATAACCGTAATATTACCCATATTACTATCATAATTTCATATTGCATTTATTTCTAATTTTTTCTTCAGTCATATCTAATTTTATCCAAATGTCACACACTTTTTCTTCTATACATTTTTTCATTTCGAAATTTTGTACGCTCTTCATTGTTCATTTCTTCAACTAAATTTAATAAAACTATTCGTTCCGTACGGGGAACAGGGCTGTATATCATAATTGTTTAGTAACATAATTTATTTCATAGAATATATATTATATCCTGGATCCAATAATGATTCTTTAATTTGGAGAATGAGTGAAGCAAGAAGACATTTCTCAGACAAATATCAAAATAGACTTAGCGTTTGCTGGTTGTTGCCTGTTGGTGATGCTGGGTATGCTTTAGAACCCTTTTTTATGACTCCTTACAGAGATGTTCAATGTTATTGTAATAATATGTACTTACATCTATTGTCTTTTGTTAAAAAGAATTGTTATATAATGTACGTATATATCCAAATTTCATTAAATATCATAAAATGGTTTTCTCTTTGCTTCACATATGGTAAATATTTGCCTGACTGTAGGTATTTTTGATTTGTACAGTTTTATTACACTATTTTTGAAAATGTATTTAAGTTGAACGAAGTGTTACTACAACAGTTGTTATATTATCTTTTAAAATATTTGTTGAATTGAATTTACCTATACTTACTTCAACAAATTCAAAAAAAAAATAATGTAGTTAGATTTCTTATGACTATGAAAAAAACAAATGTTTTTTACATGCTTTATATAGAATCTGCAATAAATGCAATATGCAATTATGATAGTAATATGGCTAATGTTACGGTTATATTATATTATTATATTATTATAAAACATATTCTTTTTCGGTTTGATAGGTCTTTGGGTGGATCATTATTTTTTACATTTAACTGAAATACATTTGAACTACTTATATCATATAAAGGTAAAAAAGAAGAAAGATTCAAAAAAATGTTCTTCAATATCCCGTCCGTCATGCATGGAATGGGCGATATATATATTTATATATGTTATATAGTATCTAGAGGTATAATATAAGAATAGAAAAAAAATAATATTCTATACTTCAAAAAAAATTTTTCCAAAGCAAATATATATTTTTGATCAAATAAAAAAAAATTCAAAAATATAAATAACGGCAACAATGTAATCATTATTAATTTTTGTTATACATTTGTAAAAAATGAAAATTTTCAACAGAAATTTGGAAAAGCATGACAACATGTATGACGTCATAAAATACTGTCAAAAAATAAATATGTAACGTCAAAGTTTTGTTGTTGTATTCGTCATAACAAATGAAGTTTATAATGGTTTTGTTCTAAGCTAACAAAGCTTTAGATTTGAAAAATAAAAGCTCTCACTGGGAAACGAGACGAATTTTTGAATAGAAAATTATTTTTATAGATTTTGTACTAAAGCAAAAAGTATATAACTTAGAGGTTTAATTTATCCGTTAAATTCAAATTTTTGAATTTTCGTGTCTGTATGTTTGCCAATTTGGCTTCGAATAAGCTCTTGAGATGTTAGGCTATACAAGAGTGCAAGACGAGAGATGTGAAAAGAAGAAACATGTAAAGGAAATTGAAGAAATAAAGAATAATGAAGAACACGCCCATAATTCTAATATTCATCTTATAATGCGACATTTGTTGTTGGATTTGTGTACCATATGGTATTTTTTTAGTTTTGTTTTGATTCTGGAAGTACAAAAATAATACAATAGAGAAAATTAAATTAATGTTTACGTTGTATTTTGATTTTTGATACATGTTTTGTATGTCGTATGTGAATTTTGTATGAAATGAAAAATATTAAACATAAATAATTTTATTATTAATTTTTATTTTGCATTCTATAATTCTTATAAAATAATGATAATTTTTTTAATCGGAAATCAATTTCATGATTTTTTTTTTCTTTTTTGTCAAATTTCATGTTTTTTATTTCCTTTAATTAAGAACTTTTCCTTTAATTGTATTGTTATTGAAAAAGAATGTATAAGGTATAAATTTTCAACTTGAAGAAAAATTAGTTTTTACAAGCATTTTTTGAATTATTTAATAGTTTCAACTCATTTCCACATCACCTTGCGGTAGAGTTAATGATAAATAGCATATATACCTATGATTATTGTAAACAATTTTTTTTATAAAATCTAGGTACTTACCATTCTTTTTTCAAAATACAAAAATAATTATGTATTAAATAGGTACCTAATAGGCACAGTTCACAATCACTTTATTAAATTATAATTTAATTAAATTAATAAAACAATAAAACTCATTTAGTGTTTATTGTCATTGTCAACGTACGATAGTACAATATGTACTGATCAATAATTATTATCGAAAAAAAAAAACAAAAGTCAGCTGATGTGAATTAGAATATGTATCGTATCTATTTGAAAAATTTTTGTGTATTAAAAAAATTTGTTGACAAATAACATTTTTATTCCATGTATTTTTAAGCAGAACAAAAATAACATTTCATAAAACTGGCAACAACATTGAACAAATATATGTTCTGTCTTTGTCCACTTTAACCCTAGGATTGCCTGATCGTATACAAACATATACACGCGGACTTTGATAAAAATACGATCCCTTTGAGCTAGGAGCTTGAAACCTTCACCGAATCCTTCGTTGGAGGGTTCTCTCTATACACCGCAATTTTCAAGGTCCTAGCTCAAAATCGGTAGAACAAAATATCCTTTTTTATGCAAAAACACAAATTTCGCTGTGAGTATACAAATGTATACCATACATTTTATATGGAAATTTTGAAATTTTTTTAAAAAAAAAGATATCTCAGTATTCCGTGGACCAAAAACCGTAATTTTTTGGCCTAATTATTTGCTAAAGTGTTCAACATTAAAGAAAACACTTTAATAAAGATTTCAATATAAAAAAAAATAGTATTTGGTTCACGGTATGCTGAGATCTAGACCTTCAAAGTCAACTTTAGGTCTTAATTTTGGTCGAATTTGTAAATGTGTGAAAAGTTAACGTTTTTTACCCTATTTTGCACTTTATTTCGAAAAATAAAAGAAAAACAAGATAACTGTACAGGACAGTTTTAAAGAGGACACTTCAATTAATATTAAGGTAAAAGAATTACGGTTTTTAATTCACGGAATACTGAGATATCTTTTTTTTTTAAAAAATTTCAAAATTTCCATATAAAATGTATGGTATACATTTGTATACTCACGGCCAGATTTGTGACATTCTCGATCAGGCAATCCTAGGGTTAAAAAAGTGATATGCATTTATAATTTGTATTATTCTTTTTACACATTTTCTTAATCCTTCCTACTTTTCTTATCTGCTTTAAAAATAAACAAAAGTCAGCTGATATGCATTAGAATATGTATTTATCTTCTGTCTTTCTCTATCTTCAAAAAAGTGATATGCATTTATAATTTGTATTATTCTTTTTACATATTTTCTTAATTCCTCCTACTAATTCGAAAATAAAAATCAGCTGATATGCTTAAGAATATTTGAAGAAGAAGAAGAAAAATACAATTTAAAAATAAAAATCTGTAATATTATTAAACAAAAACCATCTAACTATTTAAAATAAAATTATTAAAATATTTTTTTAAAAACTAAACTGAAAAAAAAAAATAACAAATAATATAAATAATTTATAATCATAAAAAAACATTCATACAAAATAATAATTCATATGGATCATGAAATGCGTTTATTTTTTATAATTTGTGTTATGCTTTTTAAATATTTTCTTAACTCCACCTTACTTCGAAAATAAAAGTGAGCTGATTATTTAAAGCAGAAGAAGAAGAGGAAAAATGCAATTTAAAAAAAAAAATCTGTAATAATATTATTTAACAAAAACTATCTAACTATTTAAACTAACATTAATAAATTATATTAAGAAAAATTAAACTTAAAAAAATTATGATAAATAAAAAATAATTCAATTCATTATCACATAAAAAACATTTATACAATAATTAAAATTGATATTGATCAATTCCTCTTCTTTATCTTCTGTCTTTGTCTATCTGCTTATAAGCGATATGCTTTAGAAATTTGTGTTGTATTATTCTTTTTGAACATTTTCTTAATTTTTACATACTTCTGCTGTCTACTTCGAAAACAGCTGATTTATATTAAAAAATTCAAATAAAAACGGAAAAAATTTGAATTTAGTTCGAAAGACTTAAAAGCTATATTGAGTGCTTATTCGAAGCCAAATATTTATGTATGTTTTTATGTTCTTGATTTTTGAGAGAGCTTGAGATTAAATCTCTATAGTAGTATATTAATACTCTTTGACTAAAGTCAAGTCTTATTGGTTTCTATAGTTATTGGTTTTAATAATAATATCCGTATATATTGATGTACAAAAATATACAAAATTCAGTATAGGAATGGGGATTGGGAATGTACGTACATATACATATGTAATATGTATGTATTTGAGAAGTTCAAGTGAACGATTTCTTTTCTTTTTTTTAATATTTAATACAGGGGTGAGTTTTTGTAAAGTGATGGTGATGATCACCTGTCACCACTTCCATATAAAATTCTGAAAGCTTTTGAAAGCTTTTGAAATTTTACATGGAAGTGGTGACAGGTAATCATCACCATCACTTTACAAAAACTCACCCCTGGATACAGGAATTCAAATCTGAAGTCTTTTTTGCTGTATCTTTAATAGTTTTCGAGAAAAAAGACTTCAAAGTTGCTCACTTAAAAGCCCATTTTCAACCCCTTCCTGCAATTTTTCCAAGAGGAAACGGTTTCTAAACCTTTATTATTATGTTTCTTATAGATTGTAATGCATCCTTTTATTAAATTTTAAGAAAAACATGCAGAAATCCTGTTTAGAAAATATATCCTTTTGCCACTATTTCTCTGGTTGGTGTACTGATAATTGGTACTGCCATGAAAAATTCGTTAAATGACCATTAAGTTATCAAAGACACAAACCTTGTTAAATAAAAGCGACATCTATGATTGAATACGAAAAACGTCAATTTAAATTTGAAAAGTAAGTTACAATTTTTTTCTTGAAATATTTATAAAAACTTGTCTTTAACGATAATTTTCTACATGTTCAATAAGTGATTGTAATGTATAAATATATTGGTATTACAAGTTTTTAAAGCAAAAAATCAAAATTCAAAATTTTAAAAAATTGCTAAATTTTGCAAAGTAATACATGTATACTGCCCAAGTGCATAAGAATTGATCTATCTGCAAATATTTTCACTTAAATATTTCGAAATGTATGATTACTATTGAAAATAAAAGTTCATTTTATTAGCTTTCATAAAAAAAAATATAAACATTATATTCTGCAAAAAAACAAAAAAATAGCAATATTTTAAAATTTTCAAAATAATTGAAAATGCAGATGGATCAATACTTTTGCGCTTGGGTAGTATATGTATCTAATTCTAGAAATAATGAATAA
Source organism: Bombylius major (assembly GCA_932526495.1). Lineage (NCBI taxonomy): Eukaryota > Metazoa > Arthropoda > Insecta > Diptera > Bombyliidae > Bombylius > Bombylius major. Next base: position 23,839,678 of record OW052043.1, read on the forward strand.
TTAACTTTTAGATTGCAATATCTGTTTATAAAAAAATAAAAATGTATATATTCACTAGAAAATTGAAAGTACATATTATGTATTAATTTAAAAAATTATTTATCATGAAAATTCTCCCAAATGTTAATATTTGTTTTAAGGCATGCTTATTAGTTTCTGAGTCTTTTTTTGAATTTTCACTCTCATTAGAAATCTACACTATCTTCTGCAAAAGATAAGAGAATTTTCTGCTCTTTGCAGCAAGGTATCACATATCCTTTCCTTGTACGTTTAACCGTTCAGAAGTTATAAAAACTCACGGTTAAAAATTGAGCGGTAAATTTTATAAAATATTTACACCTAGTACTTTATAACGTACTTTTTATTACAAAATTTTATAAAATTTATAAAATTCAGAAGTATAGATCTTTTTGACACAGAAAAAGTTTAATTTTTACTCATTTTATATATAAAAACAAAGTTAATAAGATTTTTATATAGAATTTATAAGTTCATTTATCATTTTTATAAATCTGTACATATTTTTATAAACTTCAACTTATCAAATGTTCTATAAACAAAAACAACTGAAAATCTATTTTATAAAATCTTTTTATAATTTTAATCCTTTTTTGAGTATTGAGAGATCATTGTTTACAGGACGTAATCTCTACATTAAAGTGGAACATGTTCTAACTTGTTATTTTTAAATGGTGAGAGAAAAAAATCAGTCGAATAAAGAAAAATCGTTTTTCTAGAAAAACGTGTATTGGTCAAAGTGGAGTTATCAATTTAATTTGCACAAAAAAGTGATAAAATTGTTAATTAAAATTCAAATAATGATAAAGATAATATAGAGAGTGTTAATTTGTTAGAAAACAAGTGAAAAAATAAGAGTGGTAAATTATGTAATAAGTAATAAGTATTATAATATGTAATAGGTATAATATAATAATGAAACATATTATTATACAAATAAATGATTTTTGATCAAAAAAGTGTGTTTTCTTTTATTATATGTCTTTGCTAAATTCAAGAGAAATATCGCTAATAGATTTCCTCCAACTGTTTATAAAACTCATGTGTATATTCTATAAAAAAATATATACATATAGGTCCATCTAAAAAAAAACATAAATTTCATAAATTTCAACTTTATAAAAATCTATACTATAGGTACTAGGAGTATAAAATTTACACTTCACTTTTATAAATTTTATACACATAAAGTAAAAATTATAAATTAAATTTATTATTTTCATATAGACATCAATAGTATAAAAATTGTTTATAAATAAGATTATAAATTTTACACTAATTGTTTATAAAAGAACTTTATAAATTTATTTATAATTTTTACTTTATGTGTATATAAAATTTATAAAAGTGAAGTGTAAATTTTATACTCCTAGTATATATTGAGACTATTAAAAACAAAAGTTGATCTTTTCCACTTTTTGAAAAAATTGAGTTAATGATGGCAAAATGTTTATGATAAAATAAAATTTGAACTTTATGTTAGATATTCTTCAAGCTTCCTTTTTCCTAAAATAAATATTTTAAATTCTATACCTCATATCAAAACTCAATAACTGGCGACAAATAGGCACGAGTTATCGAACAATTGAAAAAAAAAATGTTTTTTTCTTAGTAAGACATTTGTTCCAAAACTACGTTATTCCACTTCAGTGAGATGCAAAACGATCTATTCCACAGTTTGGTAGCAAAACTAAAACTATTCCAAAATTTGTTTACTAATATTTACTAAATTAGGCATTGATTTTTTAAAATCCATGTTTGAATTAAATTCAGAAGCTTGGAGATTTTCATATAAAATAAAAAAATTATTAAAATTGCATTTAATTTAAAAGTTATACGTTTTTCCTGTTTTACTCAAAACCATCTAACATGGAATAAGTCAACTTTTGCTTTTAATAGTCTCATTATAGATTTTTATAAAGTTGAAATTTATAAAATTTATATATTTTTTAGATAGATCTTTATGTATATATTTTTTTTATAAAATTTACACCTAAATTTTCAACCGTTACCTACTCACAACACAACATAATGTACATATTATATACAACACTTAAAAGTGAATATGTATGTATTTATCAATTTTCATTACTTTAGGTTTTTTAATAAAATGTCTTTAAATACCTATGAATCTATAATATCTGAAAAAATATTAATTTTTAAACAAATCACTCTGCATTTTTCTCAAAAAAGCCTTTATTAAAATGTTTTTATTAGCTTGGTTTCTTGTCTGTCTGTTCGGTACAAATTTGGAAATTGATTTTTAATTTTTAACCAACTTTTTGATGAGATAGAGACTTGAAACTTTCAACATAGCTCAGAACTGCATGACAATGCAATATTACATCGCTAATGAAAGATTTAAGATTTTACTTTTTATGATATTCGATCCTCAAATTTGGTCTAAAACAAATAAAATATTAATTTTTCTTTACTAAAATTAATTAATCTAAGCAAACTCTGATTTTCAAGTCAAAAATATTTTAGTATGCTTCATTTCTCATTTTTAACAGCCACCTCTGAAAATGTAGTACCACTTGAAAAATTTTTTTTTGTTTATGAATAATATTTTTGAAAGAAAAAATAAACAAATGAATAAAAAAATTCTTAAAGTGGTACTACATTTTTAGAGGTGGCTGTTAAAATGAGAAATGAGAGTGATAATTGTGATTTTAATAAAAAATTATCATTTTTCTTCAATAACTTAATTTCTATTAATTTTATGATATAACAATGTTTGGGAAAAATGTTTATTTAATAAACATCTACAAATTTGTATTTGTAGAACATTGTAATTTGATATTTGTAGTAATTTGGGAGATTTCAGGGAAAATTGATTCTCAGTTTTATGTTACTTAATATTTATCACGTTTTTTCTTTGATTTACGTTGCTCATAGATATTTAATATATTCGGTGAAAATAAAGCTAAGGATCTTCTCAACATTTCATTAGAATATAATTTTCATGTAACTTTAATCACAACTTAGTTATGATTGATTAAAAGCAATAAGTTGTGATGTCAATTTGGTACTTCCAACACATATGTTATATACAAATATATTTGTTTTTTAAAATTAAAAAAACTTTTTTAGTTTTACTTATATTGTTTGTTAATGTAAAATAATATCAATAAAATCGATTGACAAATTTCACATAAGACTAAAAAGCAAAAAATAATTGAAATAAAAAAAATTTTTTTTGATATAAAATGTTTTTAAAACGGACTCAAAAGTATAAAATAATTTTTCCTAGCCACATACACATTCTCAACCCCATACAGATAATCCTGAAAATTTGTGATTGCGAATTTTTAATAGCTATAAAAATACTTGTAAGATTAAAAACGAAAAACGTGGGGCGCTATTCTTTACACTTCTTACTATTAACTTGCGCTATTCTTTACACTTCTTACTATTAACTTGCGCTATTCTTTACACTTCTTACTATTAACTTGCACTACTCTTTACACTTCTTACTATTTTATCTTGCGCCTATATACTATAAAAATACTTGTAAGATTAAAAACGAAAAACATGGGGCGCAAGATAAAATAGTAAGAAGTGTAAAGAGTAGTGCAAGTTAATAGTAAGAAGTGTAAAGAATAGCGCAAGTTAGGAAGTGTAAAGAATAGCGCCCCACGTTTTTCGTTTTTAATCTTACAAGTATTTTTATAGTTATTAAAAATTCGCAATCACAAATTTTCAGGATTATCTGTATGGGGTTGAGAATGTGTATGTGGCTAGGAAAAATTATTTTATACTTTTGAGTCCGTTTTAAAAACATTTTATATTAAACAATTTTTTTTATTTCAATTATTTTTTTAAGCCTTAGCTTTATTTCACATTTTAAATTTTTCTGTCTTTAAAGTAATTATCTTTTAAGAGCAATAAAACCAACTTCAAATGTTGCACCTGACACAGGGACATAAAAATATTCAAATAATAGCAAATAGAGTATAATTTAACATCATTTTAAAATATTTATTTGAAAAATTGACCAGAATTCACTTTTTTTTATTACTAAAATGAATGAAATAATAATGTTTTGATAAGTAATTTTCATTAAAGAATGTTTCAAATTCGATGAAATGTAAAAAATCGTGATTTTTTGAAGTTTTGTTATAGCATTAATTAGTCGATTGAGAAAATAATGAATTACTTGTATTTTTGGAACAAGTGAAGTATCTGTCGGATAGAACCGATTTTTTTATCTTATACACACATTTTTCCCCTTATTTTATGGTACTTTTATACTTAGTATTGCCATGATTTTTCTTCGTCAAATCGGTAAATTTCAGTTAAACGATGGTTGTGCCATCTGTTATTTATATATAAAAGATTTTAAATTTGTTTAAATTATGCTCGTTATTTTACTCTATTTTACTGACATTTGTCAACAAAACAAATAAAAGAATAAAGGAAGGACAGAAAGAAATTTGCAAAGTAAAATAATAAATACAAAAATAAAGTACCTGAAGATGTTCATCATAGGTAAGAAAAATAGTAAAATTAAAATCAAATTCATTAAGTACCTAATTTTGTTTTTTTTAGAGTTTATGAAATATCATGCTACAGAATGTATACAACGACAACCACCTGGTAACGAAATTTATAGAAAAGGTACAATATAAATATTTGAAATTGATGGAAAAGATCATACAATTTATTGTGAAACACAGTGACGTGCAGTGGTTCTGATATCTAGGTGTGCAGATATGTGATCCTTTCGAATTACCTTTCTCCATTTACCAATTTTTTTTCAGAGATAGGTACACCTTTTAATATTGCTTTTTATGTTTTCAATTTTACTTCGACAAATATAAATATGTATAAAGTTTACTATAGAAAAGAAGGTATTCTTTAAAAATCATTGAAAGTTAAAATAAAAAGTTCTCTTGAAATAAATCAATTAAATTTTACGTGTATTTAGACATAAAAAAAAAAAAAAAATTATGATAAAAAAAAACAACTAAAAAGAAATGTTCCACAACATTTTAAAATGTTTTGTTGCTTGCAAGCGTAGAAATTTTTCAGTACCATCAAATGTATGAGAAATGTATTATAGAATAAAATTTGACGGTTTGATTGGTTTATTGCTTTGCTTTTAATACATTAGCTAGGCGCAGAAATATTTTTGCGCTTGCAAGCAACAAAACATTTTAAAATGTTCTGATACATTTCTTATAACGATATTTTTGTTGATAGAATTTTGATTTCTTATTTAAAAAAATATATTAAATTTAAAAAATTTAATTTATAAAGTTTGGAAATTATTTCTGTGCAAATTTCCAGGGTGTGCTCTGCGCGTTCTGCGCGTTAGACCGCACGTCGCTGGTGAAACATTATGTTTAATGGCAAAATTATTTTTAGATCATAAAACATTTTATTATGGTGTTGAATCATTTTTCTTTTATGTATTATGTGAAGTTGATAAAAAAGGTGCAAATATTGTTAGCTATTTTAAAAAAAAAAAAAGAATCACCAGAAAATAATAATGTAGCATGTATTTTAATATTACCACCGTATAAAAGAAAAAGATATGGTAAACTTTTAATAGCATTTAGTTATGAATTATCATGACGTGAAGGTATTGTTGGTAGTCCAGAAAAACCATTATCAGATATAGGACACTTAAGCTATCGCAGTTATTGGGCACATACATTGTTGGAATTAATGAAAGAGTTTCGTACAACAACACAATCAATTAAAGAATTAAGTGAATTAAGTGGTATTACACAAGATGATATTATTTACACTTTACAGTCAATGAAAATGGTTAAATATTGGAAAGGGCAACATATAATTTGTGTAGCACCAAAAACTGTTGTAGAACATTTACAATTGCCACAATTTAAAAAGCCAAAATCAACTGTCGATCTAACATGTCTTTGTTGGATACCTCCAAAACTATCAGCAAACGCTAAATTTAAAAAAGGCAATTCATTTTCGTATTTATTACTAACTGTAGACTGAAATTATGAAAAGAATAAATAAAAAAACATTTTAAAGATTATGATTTTAAAAAAAAAAGTGAATTTCATTTCTCACCCTTTATCATTCGATTCAATTGAAAAAGAAATTCAATTAATGATCGTGCTTCAATTGATGTAAAACTACATTAGAAACAATTAGAATCATGTATATTATTTTATCGTAATTTTTTCCAACTGGAGAGGCACAAACATATCACATACATACCAACATTTGAGATCCAAAAATATTCTTGTCTATTAAAATAAGAAAGTTGTAGAAAAAAATTCAAAAAAACATTTTGTTTTCTTATAAAGGCTTATATTTTATACAAGTGTATACACTTATAAAAAATATACATATGTATATATAATTTTCTATTTTTTTTTCTCATCAATAATTTATATACATGATTTATGAATATTTTTGTTGTTTTGAAAATTGTAAAATTTTTATCAAAAAATTTTCAATATGTATATTCCAATATAATGTCTGAAAAATATTTCTTGTACATACCACAATTTCATTCCGTTTTGCTTTGTTTTTTTTCGGCGATATATCTGCCACTATAAAAAATTTTTTAAATTTTCCAAAATATAATTACATCGAGATATGAATTCTATATTATTTCTTATAATTTCATCTTCATTTAAAATAAATTGTATAAAACATTTTGAATTTATTTTAAATCAAATAATATGATATTTGTTATAACGAAATATTTTAAATGAAGATGAAATTATAAGAAATAATATAGAATTTTTTTTTTAATACTATCGATACTTTTTTTCACAATATGTTTGATTACATCAACAAATTGTTCATAATTTATACCAAATATTGCTTTTAACATAATTTGAATATGATTTTCAAAATTTTCCATATTACGACAATCATTTATTTCATATTGAACTTTATTCTTACAATTTTATAAATTTTTCCATATTAAAAATAAATTAGAATAAAATTATGATTTATTGATATTGTATCAGTTAAATTCCATACTTGATGATACCAACCAGATGATACAAATATTGATTCATTCTCATTTTGATCAATTTTATAATACTTTACATGATTTTCTATTAAAGTATTTTCATCAATACTAAATGGATCATTTTTAAAATTATCTTTTAATTTTAATTCTTCTTTTGGTGGTAACAATAATCATCTTTTAATACCTAAAATATTTGTTGACCAACTAAATGATGAAAAAACATCTGCATGAAACCCATTATTGTTCTAAAAATAAAATATAAATAAATTAGGATTTTTTTGTTTTAAATATGAAACTAAGCTATAAAACTATAGCTATCGTGATATTTATCGCTAGTGATAAATTCGTGATAAAAATTGCTATATTGCATGTTTTACATGCCGTAGTGATCTTTTTGTGTATACATATACGAAAGAAGGAATCAGTGTTTTTTAGAATTTATTTTTTCTTGTATTGTACATATTGTACTTATTATAAAACACTTACCTGTGCCATTTTACAATATTCACTTTTACCAAAAACTCACTTTATAATTTATTTCACTTAAAAATTTACTATTTTTCACGTTTAAAAAACACAAGAAAAACACGAGACAATTGCTTGTGGAAAAAGGCCGTTTTAAATTTCCACGATTTGAAAAAAAACTAACGTATCTAAAATTTGTAATTATACATAGATGTCACTTTACTTCGAGAAAGGCAAAAAAATCCCCATATTAACTTGGTTGCTGTCACAAATATTAGCCAATGTAATTCTATGCAAAAACCCACAATGCAATTATTCATTAACTAATTTAGTCTTGACAATAAACGAACAAAAAGAAGATTGAAAGATAAGATAAAATTAATTAAATAATACAATAAGGGAAATTTGCTGGAAATTCTCTCGTTCAATTTTTTTTTCTCACTATTTGCCTATTAGACGGCACCACCTCTGACAAAGATTTATTTTTTAACATAATGTACTTCAAAAACAAACTGATTAATGAATTCAATGAATATCTTCCTGAAAAAAATACAAGTACATAATTCATTATTTTCTCAATCGACTAATTAATGCTATAACAAAACTTCAAAAAATTACGATTTTTTTACATTTCATCGAATTTGAAACATTCTTTAATGAAAATTACTTTTCAAAACATTATTTTATTCATTTTAGTAATAAAAAAAAGTGAATTCTGGTCAATTTTTCAAATAAATATTTTAAAATGATGTTAAATTATACTCTATTTGCTATTATTTGAATATTTTTATGTCCCTGTGTCAAGTGAAACATTTGAAGTTGGTTTTATTGCTCTTAAAAGATAATTACTTTAAAGACAGAAAAATTTAAATCTAACATAAAATTCAAATTTTATTTTATCATAAACAGCACTCAATCTGATTTTTTTATGAATGTGTAAATATTGGAAATACATAGGTACACTTATATTAATTGTGTAATAACTCAGAAGCAGTTGAAGATTTTTGAATGCGGTCAAAGGCAAATACAAAGAGAAGAGAATAATCTTTTATTTTGAAATATAAAATATAAAAAAATAAATATAGCTAAAGTAAATTCTCGACATATTTTGCTTCAAAGCGAAAATTTTACAACTTCGCAAATTTTGCAATTGAACTTTGAATGCTAATAATTTTTGAATGGTTTGTCGTAGAGCGATTAAATTCACACTGCTGTAAGAGAAATTAGTTCCCTTTAATTTAGTGTCAACAACTTTCAAATATATGACATAGTTCAGTAGTTATCATACATAATAGCCGTAATGGAAACTTGCCTAGCTAAAAATTTTCAAACGCTTGTAACTGGGAGGGGATGAACATAGACCCTACCTTGCCATACAATTTATTTCCTTTCTATATCTACTTATGTTTTGTAGACCACTTGTGAAACATTTGGTTGCCTGTAGAGGGAGTTTTTTAAACTTCAATAGAATAGTAACACTTTTGCTACTAACATCATGTTGGAATAGTTTAAGTTTCGCGACCAATGCCAAATTTTACAACCATTTTTCAGGGACATCAATGCAGTTTTCAAAATTGAAATTTTTCAGTTTAAAAGCCTTCAACACAACGAACATTTTGCCATCATTAACTCAATTAATTAAAAAAGTGGAAAAGATAAACTTTTGCTTTTAATAGTCTCAATATATACTAGGAGTTAGGACTTAGGGTTAGGAGTATAAAACTTACACTTCACTTTTATAAATTTTATATACACATAAAGTAAAAATTATAAATTAAATTTATTATTTTCATATAGACATCAATAGTTTAAAAATTGTTTATAAATAAGACTTGTAAGTAACTTGGGTAGTATATGTATCTAATTCTAGAAATAATGAATAATTAACTTTTAGATTGCAATATCTGTTTATAAAAAAATAAAAATGTATATATTCACTAGAAAATTGAAAGTACATATTATGTATTAATTTAAAAAATTATTTATCATGAAAATTCTCCCAAATGTTAATATTTGTTTTAAGGCATGCTTATTAGTTTCTGAGTCTTTTTTTGAATTTTCACTCTCATTAGAAATCTACACTATCTTCTGCAAAAGATAAGAGAATTTTGTGCTCTTTGCAGCAAGGTATCACATATCCTTTCCTTGTACGTTTAACCGTTCAGAAGTTATAAAAACTCACGGTTAAAAATTGAGCGGTAAATTTTAGAAAATATTTACACCTAGTACTTTATGACGTACTTTTTATTTAAAAATTTTATAAAATTTATAAAATTCAAAAGTATAGATCTTTTTGACACAGAAAAAGTTTAATTTTTACTCATTTTATATATAAAAACAAAGTTAATAAGATTTTTATATAGAATTTATAAGTTCATTTATCATTTTTATAAATCTGTACATATTTTTATAAACTTCAACTTATCAAATGTTCTATAAACAACTGAAAATCTATTTTATAAATTCTTTTTATAGTTTTAATTCTTTTTTGAGTATTAAAAGATCCATGTTTACAGGACGTAATGTTTACATAAAAGTGGAACATGTTCTAGCTTCCTAGCTTGTTATTTTTAAATGGTGAGAGAAAAAAATCAGTCGAATAAAGAAAAATCGTTTTTCTAGAAAAACGTGTATTAGTCAAAGTGAAGTTATTAATTTAATTTGCATAAAAAAGTGATAAAATTGTTCATTAAAATTCAAATAATGATAAAGATAATATAGAGAGTGTTAATTTGTTAGAAAATAAGTGAAAAGATGAGAGTGGTAAATTATGTAATAAGTAATAAGTATTATATGTAATAGGTATAACAGTATAATAATGAAATATATTACAAATAAATGATTTTTGATCAAAAAAGTGTGTTTTCTTTTATTATATATTATGTCTTGGCTAAATTCAAGAGAAATATCGCTAATAGATTACCACCAACTGTTGATAAAACTCATATGTATATTTTATAAAAAAATATATACCTACATATAGGTCCATCTAAAAAATATATAAATTTCATAAATTTCAACTTTATAAAAATCTATATACTAGGTACTAGGAATATAAAATTTACACTTCACTTTTATAAATTTTATATACACATAAAGCAAATATTATAAATTAAATTTATTATTTTCATATAGACATCAATAGTATAAAAATTGTTTAAAAATAATTAATCAAATAAAAAAGAATTTTTAATACGAAAATATTTTTGACTTGAAAATCAGAGTTTGCTTAGATTAAATTTTAGTGAATAAACATTATAGTATTTTATTTGTGTTAAACCAAATTTGAGGATCGAATATCATAAAAAGTAAAATCTTAAATCTTTCATTAGCGATGTAATATTGCATTGTCATGCAGTTCTGAGCTATGTTGAAAGTTTCAAGTCTCTATCTCATCATAAAGTTGGTTAAAAATTAAAAATCAATTTCCAAATTTATACCGAACAGACAGACAAGAAACCAAGCTAATAAAAACATTTTAATAAGATTATAAATTTTACACTAATTGTTTATAAAAGAACTTTATAAATTTTTATTTTTATAATTTTTACTTTATGTGTATATAAAATTTATAAAAGTGAAGTGTAAATTTTATACTACTAGTATATATTGAGACTATTAAAAGCAAAAGTTGATCTTTTCCACTTTTTGAAAAAATTGAGTTAATGATGGCAAAATGTTCGTTATGTTGAGGGCTTTTATTCTGAAAAATTTCAATTTTGAAAACTGCATTGATGCCCCTGAAAAATGGTTGTAAAATTTGGCATTGGTCGCGAAACTTAAACTATTCCAACATGATGTTGGTAGCAAAAGTGTTACTATTCCATTGAAGTTTAAAAACTCCTTCTACAGGCAACCAAATGTTTCACAAGTGGTCTACAAAACATAAGTAGATATAGAAAGGAAATAAATTGTATGGCAAGGTAGGGTCTATGTTCACCCCCTCCCAGTTACAAGTGTTTGAAAATTTTCAGCTAGGCAAGTTTCCATTACGGCTATTATGTATGATAACTACTGAACTATGTCATATATTTGAAAGTTGTTGACACTAAATTAAAGGGAACTAATTTCTCTTACAGCAGTGTGAATTTAATCGCCCTACGACAATCCATTTAAACACTATTAGCATTCAAAGTTCAATTGCAAAATTTGCGAAATTGTGAAATTTTCGCTTCGAAGCAAAATATGTCGAGAATTTACTTTAGCTATATTTATTTTTTTATATTTTATATTTCAAAATAGAAGATTATTCTCTTCTCTTTGTATTTGCCTTTGACCGCATTCAAAAATCTTCAACTGCTTCTAAGTTGTTGCACAATTAATATAAGTGTACCTTCTTTCAATTTACACATTCATAAAAAATCAGAGTGAGTGCTGTTTGTGATAAAATGAAACTAAAATGAAATTTGAATTTTATGTTAGATAAAATAAATATTTTAAATTCTATACCTCATATCAAAACTCAATAACTGGCGACAAATAGGCACGAGTTATCGAACAATTAAAAAAAAAATGTTTTTTTTATAGTAAGACATTAATTGTTGCAAAAGTACGTAATTTCACTTCAATGAGATGCAAAACTATCGTTATTCCACTTCTGTGAGATGCAAAACTTGATCTTTTCCATAGTTTGGATGCAAAAGTTAAACTATTCCAAAATTTGTTTACTAATATTTACTAAATTAAGCATAGATTTTTTTAAATCCATGTTTGAATTAAATTCAGAAGAATTTTTATTTCTACAACTTTCTTATTTTAATAGGTAAGAATATTTTTGAATCTCAAATGTTGGTATGTATGTGATATGTTTGTGCCTCTTCAGTTGGAAAAAATTACGATAAAATAATATACATGATTCTAATTGTTTCTAATGTAGTTTTACATCAATTGAAGCACGATCATTAATTGAATTTCTTTTTCAATTGAATCGAATGATAAAGGGTGAGAAATGAAATTCACTTTTTTTTTTAAAATCATAATCTTTAAAATGTTTTTTTATTTATTCTTTTCATAATTTCAGTCTACAGTTAGTAATAAATACGAAAATGAATTGCCTTTTTTAAATTTAGCGTTTGCTGATAGTTTTGGAGGTATCCAACAAAGACATGTTAGATCGACAGTTGATTTTGGCTTTTTAAATTGTGGCAATTGTAAATGTTCTACAACAGTTTTTGGTGCTACACAAATTATATGTTGCCCTTTCCAATATTTAACCATTTTCATTGACTGTAAAGTGTAAATAATATCATCTTGTGTAATACCACTTAATTCACTTAATTCTTTAATTGATTGTGTTGTTGTACGAAACTCTTTCATTAATTCCAACAATGTATGTGCCCAATAACTGCGATAGCTTAAGTGTCCTATATCTGATAATGGTTTTTCTGGACTACCAACAATACCTTCACGTCATGATAATTCATAACTAAATGCTATTAAAAGTTTACCATATCCTTTTCTTTGATACGGTGGTAATATTAAAATACATGCTACATTATTATTTTCTGGTGATTCTTTTTTTTTTTTTAAAATAGCTAACAATATTTGCACCTTTTTTATCAACTTCACATAATACATAAAAGAAAAATGATTCAACACCATAATATAATGTTTTATGATCTAAAAATAATTTTGCCATTAAACATAATGTTTCACAATAAATTTTATGATCTTTTCCATCAATTTCAAATATTGATATTGTACCTTTTCTATAAATTTCATTACCATGTTTTCAACATATAATATATTTATATGTTTTTGCATATTTCATATATTTTAAACAATATTCACAAACATATGATGTACCAACTTTACCATATTCATCTGGATATGGTGAAAAATACCATGTATCAATTTCAAATTTAGCAATACGTAATTTATTAATATATTTAACTTTTTTTATTGCTTTTATTGTTCTTTTTCCAATGCTGCCGTTGTTGGATCCATTTCAGCATATGTCCTTTGTACATGATTAATTTCATCATTACGTCTCTTTTGATTACGTGTTAATTTTCTATCACCATTGTCAACTGAAGTTGGATTTTCTAATGATGCAATCTGTTCTTTACTAAGTTGTCTTAATGTTTTTACATTACTAAATGCATTCTCTTGATCACCATCATGTTCAACATGTGTGTGTTTTATTTGTCCTTTACCAGATTTATGTCTTTCTAATAATGCTAGACATATACTTAAAGCACATAAAAGTCCTCTACCAGCAAAATCAGCTAAAAGATTAATTGGAGGTGTTGGATTTTCATTTTTTCTACCCAAAAAAGAAAGAACACCAGATAAAGCAACATAGTTGGTATCATGTCCAAGTCCAGCTCTAGAAACTAGTGGACCTTTTTGACCGAATCCTAAAAAAATAAATGTACTTTAATAGCACCACAATTGTAATCAATGATAGAAGTGTGAAGTACCTGTTAAACGTGCATACATTAATTTTGGATATTATATAATAATGTTGTTGGATCTTGGATCTAATTTCTATTTTTCCATAACACCTGGACGATATGGCTCAATTAAAACATCATAATGTTTACACATTTTTTTAATTAAATCCTGAGATTTTGGATTTTTTATATTAACAGCTAAAGTTCTTTTCCCACTTTGAAAACTATCTAAAGCATTATTGAATGTCTAAAACATTTCTATTATTTATAAACTTATTTTCCATTTGATTATAATTTTTAAATAGATAGATAGATACCTTATCAATTCGTACTTTCTAGATCCTCGAATTTCATAAACTCTAAAAAAAACAAAATTACTTAGTGATTTTGATTTTAATTTTAAAATTTTTTCTTAACTATGATGAACATCTTCAGGTACTTCATTTTTGTGTTTATTATCATATTTTAGTTTGCAAATTTCTTTCTGTCCTTCCTCTATTCCTTTATTTGTTTTGTTTACAAATGTCAGTAAAATAGAGTAAAATAACGAGCACAATTTTAACAAATTTAAAATCTTTTATATATAAATAACAGATGGCACAACCATCGTTTAACTGAAATTTACCGATTTGACGAAGAAAAATCATGGCAGTACCAAGTATAAAAGTACCATAAAATAAGGGGAAAAATGTGTGTATAAGATACAAATAGTGGTTCTATCCGACAGATACTTCACTTGTTCCTTTGAATTAAATTATAAAGTGAATTTTTAAAAAGTGTGTAATAATAATGTGTAATACGAAAATCTTCACGATGTTTTAATTCTTTATCGGTAGGTTTAAGTTGTCGACTTGTGTAATGTGGATGATGTTCTAATTTTTTATCCATTGCTTCTAAAAGCATTTTATCAGTAACTTTACCAACTATAAGAGAAGCTTCATCCATTGTAGAAATTATTCCTTTGTGTTGTTGTTCAACTAAATTACAAATTATCTATGGAAAAACGGAAAAATTGTAATTTAGAAATTACTCAACGTAAGAATAGAAAATTATATACCTGATTGTTAAAATAGTCAATATTTGTCCATTCAATACCTTCTCGATTGTATTCTTCTTGTTCCTGTTTTAGAACAAGTTCTAAAAATAAAAATAATGCACGCATGAATATTTCAACAAAATTTTGATAATAATATAAAATATATTCACCAATAAAAAGTTGTTGAAGTTTTTCTTACAATAATTAATGCAAAATTGTTCAAAACTATTAATATCGAAAATTTCAAAACCATAAATATCAAGTACTCCAATGACACTATTAAAACGTGCTTGTACTTTATTTCCTTGAAAAAGGATCGATTGATTGATACGATTTATAATCCAAGTGAATAATCGATCATAAATTGCTTTTGCTAATGCATCACGACCAAATTCTGCTTGAATTACATCATGTTCTTTTCTCATAACATCACCTCGTGCTGCAATAACTCTTTGCGTTAATGATTTCATTAGTTCGGTTTCAGTTACCTACTTGTAAAAGTTTTGCAACAGACGATAAACCCTTCTTATTTACAACTACAAATCCATTTTCTTCCACTAAAAAAAAAACATAAGAAAAAGATAAAATAAAAACATGATTTTGTATAATTTTAAAATAATAAATAAAATTTTTAATAAATTCAAATTTACTTTTAAAATTAACATTTCCAAGATGTAAAACTGATGCAACAATTGACCAAATTGTATTTATTTCTTGATCAGAAAATCCTAATGTTTTAAGTGCATTCGTTGTTGCTTTATAATCATTTTTTTCATTTAATGTATCAATAGAACCTTGATTTGTATAAAAATATTGATTTGGATCTCGATTTAATTGATATTGACGAAGATTTGCATCATTTGCACCACGTAAAAGCTATTTCATAATAAGAAGATTCAATTAAATTGAAATGAATTAAGGTTTTTTTTTTCTTCAATGATAATTACCTGATAAAAACAATGAAAATTACGTTCACCTGGTTGTTGTTGTATAACACGTGATTTTTCTAATAAATAATTTGTTATTATTCCACCAACTGGATCTGCTTTATAATCAAATTCAATATCCATATATTTTCCAAAAGGACTTGAATTATCGTTACGATTTGTTTTTGCATTACCGAATGTTTCTAAAATTGCATTACTTTGCAATAGCACATATTTAACTTTATAGAAAATATAAAAGTAAATAAATAGATAAATACAAGAGAGAAAAAAACATTCAATTGAATATTAATTTATTTTAATAACACTTTCAGTTATGTTTTTTTTAAATTTAATAATTGGAGTTGAGATATTTTGAAGTATTTCATCAAATTCAATTTTTGTTATTGATGTTGTTATTGTTCTCCTTCAACAATAATTGGAGTTATTCTTTATATAAAATTCTTTTGACAATTCTTTGCAAATTTCGTTCTTTACTTCTTTTATTCCTTTATTTGTTTTGTTTACAAATGTCAGTAAAATAAAGTAAAATAACGAGCATAATTTAAACAAATTTCAAATCTTTTATATATAAATAACAGATGGCACAACCATCGTTTAACTGAAATTTACCGATTTGACGAAGAAAAATCATGGCAGTACTAGGTAGAAAAGTACCATAAAATAAGGGGAAAAATGTGTGTATAAGATTCGGTTCTATCCGACAGATACTTCACTTGTTCCTAAAAAACATTCTTTTTCCTTATTACACCCATCATCCTTTACCTCTATACATTTTTCAATGCAAAAGACCAATAATATAGTTAATCATCGTACAAAAATATGTGTACATGTGTTTGAAAAAAATTTTACAAAAAATATCCCACTAAATTTTTTTTATTTTTCTTGAAGGAAATAAATTGAATACAAATGCGTGAAATCGTGAAATAAGAGCAAAAAAGCTTCAAGGCACTCTAGCGGCCAAACCATTGGGATTTCCCCCCTTCTCCGATTATCCGATACGATTTTTTGTTTGTCTCGATGAGACCTATCTGTGGTATCATTTTGGTCGGTGATATCGGAAACACCCTGTATATACAAGATCATAATATAAATATAGTGTGAGCAAATTAAATACATATTTAAACACTTTTTTAATTCTGTATTAGCATTGAGTAAGTAAATATACAAAGAGACTCTACCACGTACTGAGAAATTGTAATATTTTATTTTCAAGAAAGCTTTTCAATTTCCTCCCAGGAAGCATGGAAGAAAATTATTTCAACACATATCTAAGATTCAAAACTGTTCTAACGTTCTTTTGGTGAAAAATTTAAAAATGTTGTGGTGAAGAAATATCAGAAGCAACAACAACAATACAGTACAATACAATACAGTTACTATCTATACAATATAAAACATACATAATAAGGGTGTTAGAGCAGTATCATCACATTCCCAATTATCAACAGTTAAAATAATATTGATTACCACATTTAAAATCATTCAACATTTTCATATTCATGTAATATTTTAGTTTTTACATTACATGTATTTGTACTTAGCTTATCATTATTATACTTTATACCTACTTGTACAATAATTTTGGATAACAGTTAGGTCATTTTGTATAGGATTAGTTATAGCATTGCATTGTATATAGCAATCAAATTCATACATTCTTGTTACTGCAGTCGTAAGAGTAAGTTGATTAAATTGATTGAATTATAACGTGTATTAATTTAGTAACCACATGGTATTTTATTTTCATTTAATAAAACTTAATTAAGTTTTGAATAATTACATTAACTCTTTTACATATTTTGGTCCTTCGAGCTGGATTTCGAAGTAATTCGATTTTGCAATTAACATTTAAAATAAAATTCAAAATTTGTAGTGAGTTCAGTAACACGTGGAATAGTGTTTGAAGTAGATTGTGTTTTTTTCGCATATTAAAGCAGTAGTGAACATTATAATTTACATATAAATCATATCAACTAATAAGGTTCTTCAGTCATTTGACCTTTGTGAAGTTCAAGGATATTTGGAGCAGTTCTGTTCTACTGGATTTCTGGAATTAAATTCAAGGTAACTTTCACATTATTTTATTATTGTTTGTGGATACTAATCAAAATGGAGGACATTTTCTTACAACAAACCTCGTGTTCAAATTTAATTTGCAAGTTTATCTCGAATATGAACAAAACTGCAAAGGACAAAAGATCGCGAGTTTTTCTTATTGCCAGGCGTGATTTGTTAAATAAATATTGGGATAAATTCAGTGTTACACATGACAATATTATAATAAGGCCTGAATTCGATTCAGAATGTGAATATATAAAACATGATATCTATGGCGAGAAGGAAACCGCATATATTGATGCTATAACGTACATAAACGAATGTCTAGAAAAGTTCAATGTATCCGGTGTTAATAATTCGGTTGTAAATCAAGACACTAGTGTACGTAATGAAACAACACCAATACACAATGTTGATGCAAAGTTACCTCGTATTTCGTTGCCTAGTTTTTCGGGAAATTACCTTTAATGGACCGCATTTAAAGACATGTTCTTAACTTTAATTGACCACAATCCCAATTGAAGTGATGTACAAAAATTGCATTATTTGAAAACTAATCTAAGTGGTGAAGCTGAACCACTTTTACGCAATTTTAATATAACTGAAGCGAATTATACGGCGGCATGGGACACTTTAGTTGAGAGATATGAACATATTCGAGTGTTAGTGCACTCCCATATTGATTCTTTAATGAATATCCCGGTTGTTCGTAACAAAACTGCGTTAGAACTGAAAAGACTACTGAATCGTGTTGTTGAATCGGTAAAAGCATTAGAAAATTTAGATAGACCAGTGAAATATTGGGACGACTGGTTAGTGTGTGTGATAATTAAAAAATTAGATATTAACACCCGAAAAGACTGGGAAAAAACGTTAGCTACTAGTGATGATTTGCCGTTGTTCAAGTCACTTCAGACATTTTTACTAATTCATATTCGGGTGTTAGAAACTTTGAATCCGTCCAAATCCGGTAATTCAAAACCGTCTGCTGTACATAATCATGTGGCTACTAATGGCACAAGCCCTTCCAATATAAGGAAATGTCCATTTTGTTTATCTCGTAGTCATTCAATTGGGTTTTGCTTCAAATTCAAACGTCTATCAGTTTCAAAACGAAAGGAATTTTCTGATAAGGAGAAACTATGCTTGAACTGCCTGCATCAAGGACATACTGCTAATAGCTGCACATGGTTCAATGGTTCACATCATTCACTTCTCCATCAATCTTTGTGCATCGACCATCCAGTCACTTCTGTCACGGGTTTGGTGAGCTGCAAAATAATGCCCGTCAACCAAGTATTGTTGGCTACAGCTTTAGTTGATCTCATCTCCTCTGATAGTTCTGTTATTCGGGTCAGAGCACTATTGGATCAAGGATCCCAAGCTTCATTTGTTTCAGAATATTGCGTGCAGAGGCTAAGATTACCTAAGCAAAATTGCAATATCTCCATTTATGGAATTGGGGGAACAACTCCTGCTACAGCAAGGGGTTTAGTCAAATTGCATTTGGGATCGGTGGTTGATTCGAGCTTCGAACTTTTATGCGAAGCCCTCGTTTTGAAAAAACTTACTGCTTCAAGTAAAACCTGCATTGGTGTTCAAACAAATTGGCCTCATATCAAGAATCTTCAATTAGCCGACCCTGACTACCTAGTTTCTCACCGCATTGATGTTATTCTTGGAGCTGCTGTGTATAGTCAGATACTGCTGGATGGTATAGTTAAAGGGAAAATTGATCAAGCAGTAGCGCACAGAACATCTTTAGAATGGGTTCTTTCTGGAAGCATATCATCATTACCACTCGATAGGCCTCCTATCACAACATATACCATTTAAGTAGAAGATGATTTAATGATGCAACTTCGGCGTTTTTGGGAAGTTGAGGAGGTAGATGCGAACATTTCACCCGGTTCATCTGATGAAAATCATTGTGAAACATTTTTCCATTTCCAATCAGTATATTGAGCATATAACACTGGGTAACTCAAAAAACACGGCAATTAAACGACTGCAGGCAATGTATCGAAAATTCTTATCTTATCCTAAACTTCATCAGGAATATTCTGCATTTATAGACGTATTTAAGTCTAGGTTACATGGAACCAGTATCTATTTTGAACACATCTGTTGAAAATAAGCTTTGCTATCTTCCACACCATTGCATTTTAAAGAAGATTCAGAATCTACCAAGCTGCGAGTTGTTTTTGATGGCTCTTGTCCAACTTCGAATGGAGCTTCACTTAATGATCGTTTGTTGGTTGGTCCTAAACTACAACAAGATTTGGGTAGCATCATATTGAATTGGAGGCGTCATCGGTATGTCTTTTGTACGGACATTGAGAAAATGTTTCGTCAAATATTGGTCCATGAATGTGATCGAGATCTGCAGCGAATATTGTGGAAACCCACTGAGCATGAACCTATTAAGGAATATAGGCTTCGAACAGTTACATATGGCACTTCTTCGGCTCCTTAGCTTGCTCTCAGAGTCCTAAAGCAATTGGCACACGACAAAGAAAGTAACTTTCCACATGCAGCACACATATTACGTACCAGTACATATGTTGATGATATCTTATCAGGTTCAGATGACTTACATACGGCTAAAGCACTGCAAAACGAACTGATCCAGCTTCTAAATGCAGGAGGTTTCACCTTGAGAAAATGGCACGCAAACCACTTTAGCTTAATTGATCATCTTCCTGAAGAATTTAGAGGGCGTAGCACGTTGTTAGGGTTCAGTACTACCAGCACAATAAAAACACTTGGCATATTGTGGGAACCATCAACGGATCAATTTGTTTTCAGATGTCCATTCAGCCAATATCGTGAAACGGTGACTAAACGGACGATCCTATCTGACATTTCTAAGTTTTTCGATCCTTTGGGCTGGTTGGCTCCTGTTATAATTCAGGCAAAAATTTTCATTCAAAAACTGTGGCTCTCATCACTTAGCTGGGATGATACACTTGCAGGTGAACTAGTGTGTCGATGGCATGAGATTCGAACTCAGGCAATGGCAGTAGAAACAATTCGACTTGATCGCTGGCTTCATACTGCGTTATCTACCACTTGCATTGAAATACATGCTTTCGCTGATGCTTCTACCGTAGCCTACGCTGCAGCTATCTACGTTAGGGTGATTCAGACCAATGGAGAAATCTCTACAAGATTAATAAGCGCCAAGACTAAAGTAGCGCCACTGAAAACTGTAACACTTCCCAGATTAGAGCTTTTTGCTGCGGTTTTTCTAACACGCCTTCTGAAGCACCTTGATTTATCAGAATATTCTCCAAATGCTATATTCGCATGGACAGATTCTATGGTAGTTCTTGGATGACTACGCTCTGCTCCAAGTCGCTGGAAAACGTTTGTGGCTAATCGTGTGTCCGAAATACAAGCTACGCTTCCTAGTCATCATTGGAACTACGTACCATCAAAGCTGAATCCAGCCGATTGTGCTTCACGGGGTATGAATGCATTAGATCTAAGGAACTATAAGCTGTGGTGAAACGGCCCGGAAGTTATAAAATCACTTAACTTTAAACGTTTTGAGAATCTTGTTTCAGAGCATCCAGAGACACATGAAGAAGTACGTAAACTAACTGTGATATGTCAGGCCATGACACTACCAGACAATGAGCTACTGGAAAGGTTTTCATCCCTACCTAGATTTTTACGCGTGACAGCATACATACGACGCTTCATTTCAAACTGTCGGTGTAAAAGTGGTGATAGAAGAAAAGGTTATCTATTGGCTGTGGAAATCTCTGATTCTCGTGAATTTTGGTTAAAGACTGTTCAAAACCAATCATTTGCTGAGGACTTAAATCGGCTGAGGAATGGTAAAGACTTATTGAGAAGATCCAGCCTCCGTAGCTTGAATCCATTCTTGGATGAGAAGTATATATTAAGAGTTGGTGGCCGATTATCTAATTCTTTTCTTAGTTTTACAGCAAAACATTCCGCAATTTTACCCAGTAGCAACCATTTAACAAAGCTGTTAGTCCAACATGCGCATTTAACAACACTTCACGGAGGTCCACAGTTAACACTCAGTCAACTAAGACAAAGTTAGTGGATAATTGGAGGTAGACACCTGGTCCGTAAGATTACCAGACAGTGTCCAGAATGTGTACGTCATCGCCCCATTCGCCATACGCAAATCATGTCAGATCTTCCTTCACCTCGAATCACACCTTCACAGCCATTTCTTCATTCCGGCGTAGACTTTGCTGGTCCGTTACTCATAAAATCTTGGAAAGATAGGGATCATCGTAGCTATAAGGGATACGTCGCAGTATTTGTCTGCTTGAGTACAAGAGCAGTACACCTTGAAGCTGTTACTTCGTTGTCAACTGTTGATTTTATGTCAGCACTCACCAGATTTACCTCGAGACGAGGCATTTGCTCGGACATCTACAGCGATCGAGGTACTACTTTCGTGGGCGCCGATAGAGAACTACGACAACTATTGAAAGAAGAGGGACAATTTCAAATCTCTGATATTGCTGAATTGGCTGCCACTCAAGGGATTAATTGGTATTTTATTCCACCATATAGCCCACATTTTGGTGACATCTGGGAAGCCGCCGTGAAGTCGTTTAAACATCATTTCCATCGTATTATCAAAGACAGGTTGCTGACTTTCGAGGAGCTTTCTACGATTTTGGCTTCAATTGAGGCTTGCTTGAACTCGCGTCCGTTGGGTATCTTATCGAGTCACTCTGATGATCCGGTAGCAATAACTCCAGGTCATCTTTTAATTGGCGATTCTTTGCTGTCAATTCCAAAACCGAATTTGTTAGACAAAAAACCGCATATTCTCTCTAAATGGCGATTGCTCTCGCAGATGAAGCAGCATTTTTGGCGATGTTGGTCAAGAGATTATTTATATACACTACAGCAAAGGGTGAAGTGGGGGAAGGAAAATGAAAATCCGCAAATCGGAGAGGTCGTACTACTGAATGATATCTCTGCACCGAATGATTGGATCCTAGCTCGAATTAAACAGCTCCACCCTGGATCAGATGGTAAAGTAAGAGTCGTCACCGTACGTTGTCGTGGTACGTCGTTTAAACGACCCATATCAAATCTGTGTAGACTACCAGTAGAATCTAGTGGTTGCAATTCCTGATTTTGGCGTTAGGCCAAGGCGGGCGGCATGTTAGAGCTGTATCATCACATTCCCAATTATCAACAGTTAAAATAATATTGATTACCACATTTAAAATCATTCAACATTTTCATATTCATGTAATATTTTAGTTTTTACATCACATGTATTTGTACTTAGCTTATCATTATTATACTTTATACCTACTAGTACAATAATTTTGGATAACAGTTAGGTCATTTTGTATAGGATTAGTTATAGCATTGCATTGTATATAGCAATCAAATTCATACATTCTTGTTACTGCAGTCGTAAGAGTAAGTTGATTAAATTGATTGAATTATAACGTGTATTAATTTAGTAACCACATGGTATTTTATTTTCATTTAATAAAACTTAATTAAATTTTGAATAATTACATTAACTCTTTTACAAAGGGTTCTCACTCTTTGGTGCAAATAGGTATTGCATCGTAGCATTCGGTGTATCGTAGCACGAATTTGCAACGATACAACAACAATTACTAAAAAACTAATTTTGCTACAGTCTTGCACATTTGCAATACCTAAGACTTATTGCAAACCATTGCAAACAGGCGTTGCATATTGCAAAGTGAAATGTCAGTCATTACTTCGTATGCATGCAGGGTTGAATCTGAATTTAATCCGGTCTGAATCCCTTAAAAATACATGTAAATGAAGATTGAGTCCATATTGGATCCAACCGATCCTATCATTCTCTCCTGGAACGAGTTGAAATCGTTTAAGGTTATGTTATTTATTGAAATTTATAATATTTATGAGCGTTTGTGTTATTTAGAACTAAATCAAATTAGTTAAATACATAAAAAAAAATAAATAATAATAATTCGATCTTTCAATCCTTTAAACTTTGGATCCGATCATGTATACGTAGTGCATGTTAGTTTTGAAATGTCATTAGTGTTGGTGTTGACAGCCATTATTTTAATTCAGGTTCAAGGTGCGCTCATTCTTCGTTGCAAATATTCGTAGTAAAAGTGTAAAAAAAGTAAGTTTGCACCAAAGAGTGAATCCCCTTAATATAATTCATTGATTTCAGGCTGTGTATTATTGGTTTTTTTTCTCTTCTTTTCCCTTCTTTCTTTTCTTTTTTTGCAATGTGTTAGCATGTGCAGTAGGAAGACTGTAGTTTTTTTTTATTGCTCATACTTTTTAAATTGAATTGAATTTGAATTTACACATACATATGTATGTATGTATGAATTACATAATATGATAATTTTTATGCCCCGATGTTCTTTTTTTCTTCAGTTTTTTGAATTCATAATGATAAACATGAATTCAATGAAAAAATTAACTCAGATAATGAGTTTTGTCAAATCACAAAAACCAATATCAATAATTTCATGGAATATCAAAACATATGTATATTATACAACAGAAATTCATCATGATTATTATTTACAACAAAATTAATTATTTTCTTTTAACAAATTATGCCGAAAATTAATTTAATTTTGTTAATTGACAATTTAAAAAATTTAAAAATTTTAGAATCCACATAAAAAAATTGACTCTACAATTTAAAAAAAAAAAAGTAAATTCTGATATTCACGATCAATACAAATTCAAGAGTAAAAATATGCTATTCTTTAATTATTCCAATTTTTCTTCGTGATGTTCTGTTAATACTTTGAATTTGATCTGATTTCCATAAACAAAACTTTTTCAGAAGAACTATAATAAAATAATCTAAAACTTTTATGTTATGTTTGCTGCATGGATTACTTTCAGAAAACCAGAAGCCCAAATCATGATTACTATTGACATAATGGATACATTTTTAAAATGTTTTTATTAGCTTGGTTTCTTGTCTGTCTGTTCGGTACAAATTTGGAAATTGATTTTTAATTTTTAACCAACTTTTTGATGAGATAGAGACTTGAAACTTTCAACATAGCTCAGACCTGCATGACAATGCAATATTACATCGCTAATGAAAGTTTTAAGATTTTACTTTTTATGATATTCGATCCTCAAATTTGGTCTAAAACAAAGAAAGTATTAATTTTTCTTTACTAAAATTTAATCTAAGCAAACTCTGATTTTCAAGTCAAAAATATTTTAGTATGCTTCATTTCTCATTTTTAACAGCCACCTCTGAAAATGTAGTACCACTTGAAAAATTTTTTTTTGTTTATGAATAATATTTTTGAAAGAAAAAATAAACAAATGAATAAAAAAATTCTTAAAGTGGTACTACATTTTTAGAGGTGGCTGTTAAAATGAGAAATGAGAGAGATAATTGTGATTTTAATAAAAAATTATCATTTTTCTTCAATAACTTAATTTCTATTAATTTTATGATATAACAATGTTTGGGAAAAATGTTTATTTAATAAACATCTACAAATTTGTATTTGTAGAACATTGTAATTTGATATTTGTAGTAATTTGGGAGATTTCAGGGAAAATTGATTCTCAGTTTTATGTTACTTAATATTTATCACGTTTTTTCTTTGATTTACGTTGCTCATAGATATTTAATATATTCGGTGAAAATAAAGCTAAGGATCTTCTCTACATTTCATTAGAATATAATTTTCATGTAACTTTAATCACAACTTAGTTATGATTGATTAAAAGCAATAAGTTGTGATGTCAATTTGGTACTTCCAACACATATATACAAATATATTTGTTTTTTAAAATTAAAAAAACTTTTTTAGTTTTACTTATATTGTTTTTTAATGTAAAATAATATCAATAAAATCGATTGACAAATTTCACATAAGACTAAAAAGCAAAAAATAATTGAAATAAAAAAAATTTTTTAATATAAAATGTTTTTAAAACGGACTCAAAAGTATAAAATAATTTTTCCTAGCCACATACACATTCTCAACCCCATACAGATAATCCTGAAAATTTGTGATTGCGAATTTTTAATAACTATAAAAATACTTGTAAGATTAAAAACGAAAAACATGGGGCGCAAGATAAAATAGTAAGAAGTGTAAAGAGTAGTGCAAGTTAATAGTAAGAAGTGTAAAGAATAGCGCAAGTTAGGAAGTGTAAAGAATAGCGCCCCACGTTTTTCGTTTTTAATCTTACAAGTATTTTTATAGTTATTAAAAATTCGCAATCACAAATTTTCAGGATTATCTGTATGGGGTTGAGAATGTGTATGTGGCTAGGAAAAATTATTTTATACTTTTGAGTCCGTTTTAAAAACATTTTATATTAAAACATTTTTTTTATTTCAATTATTCTACAATAGTTTGTTTAATGTGCCTTGATTGTGGAGATTCATCTAAAAACTTTTTGAAAATTTTAGTAAATATTTTTGTTATTTCATAAAATGAATCCGTCGGGTTATTCAATGCGCCAAAATCAGACTTGTGTGAATAATTTTTATAGTAAATAAATGTTTCTGAATTACTACTATATCTAACAATTTCATCAGTGATTAGCATTTGTTCTTCGCAGTTTTTACAGTATTGCACTTTTTTCAAAAATCTATTTGCAACAAAGCCAGCAAAATATCTGAGAGATGGTTCTTCTATAGAAATATCTGTTAAAGCAACTCGTTCTGCAAAATCATCTTCATTTTCTGTATCATCTGTAAAGTTTTCGCTACATTCATTGTCAAAAATTAAACGAATTTGGTTTTCAAAATGTTGTTTTTCACTAGCTTCTGTTGTTACAAAGTTATCACCATCATCTTTACAATTTTTGGTGTTTGATGAAGATAAAATTTTTTGTGACATAATTCTTGATATTATATTGCCAAAACTATACAGTGACGGATTGTTATTATAGCCACCTCTATTTCTTACTATAGAAAAAAGATTTTCTAAAGGGTCCTGGTTAAATTTATATGTGAGAATAAAGTGAATATTCGAATAATCAGAAAAAATGTCATCTCTGAGTTGAAGTATAGCTCTTATTGTCTGTATCAAGCCATTTCGCCAATATGTGTTTTGACTTTTATTAAAAGAAATATTTTCAATATACTTAAGTTATCATATTTTCAAGATATTTTTCAACCGGTCTACATTTTGCTAATCCACATCTATAAGTATTTTTATCAAAAGGTGTTTTACTATTAAGACAGTCAAAGAGATTATTAAACTTTTCGAAAAATAAGGCTGTTGGTTTCGCAAATGGGGCTGTCTCTTTACTGAAAAGATTTAAATCACAAGCAGTTTTTATTGTAGCATTGTAGCACTTGTAGTTTTACTTATGACTTGGGTGGCTAAAGATACTTTCATTTTTTGCCACGTATTGGGCTTCACATGTCTTTCTTTCAATTTTCGACCCATTCTGGTAACGCCATTTTTCTCAAGATTATATAACTCTTCGACACATTTCCAAGACCAAAAGAGATTTATTTCTTCTACCAGTGCTGTATTTCTAAGGGATTTTATAAGGTGTGGAACATCATACATAGCATATATTTTCTTAGAATTATGTCTATAAAAAGGTGTACTACTTGTTACACCAAGAATAGAAAAAAATTTACGGTGTGTAGAATCTTGGTCGCATGTAATTTCTCTAACATTAAGACCCATATTTGTACAATAGTCTATTACTTTTTTTACTATACAAACCAAATCCTCACCTTTGATTCCTGTATTGATTGCATAGTAAGAAATGATAACTTTAAAATTAGATATAATACTTCTTGCTAAGAAAACACAAACTCGTTTGGTTATATCTTGAGTTTTGTAATCGCCCATGTCTACGAAACCAACAATTTCGTCATCTTTTTGATCATAATATAATTGCCTTTGAATATCTAAATCATCAAATATTAAGACCACTTCACGGGACTGACATGGAAGGGTTGAAACAATAGATTTTAAATCGTTTTCGAATGATTCCGGAAAACCAGGCTTTAAGTTTTTTACTGGTAACCAACGATTTAATGAGCTTTCTGAGGGTAAATTTAATTTTAGAGTATCTCTTAAAAATCGGTAAGCTGAAGTGGATTTGTATTGCACGTTTAGGGCTAGAGCTCTTTCTTCAGGTGACCAGACTTTTCTTTTTCCATATTTACAAAGTATCATTTTGCTAAATACTTTTGAATGCTCATTTACACCCGGTAATGAGTTAATAAAACTTGATATTGAAACTTTTTTTCTATTTTTAGCTGTTATCTGGGACTTTCGCTTGTCATATTTAGTTTTTGCATTTTTTGAGTTTAACTTTATAATCTTAATTTTAAGACTTTTAACAATCTTTTGTAATTTAATATACTTATTTTGATAGTAGTTTAAATTTTTTTGTGATTTCAAACAGGATAAACATTTATTTTCAATAACTTCTTCACTTGCTTCGTATGGAATTGAAAATGCCAAATCTAAATCCTCTAATTTTAATTCGTCATCTTTACATTTATTTTTTGGGCCCTCATATTTTTCCAGAAAAATTCACAGGTATGTGTTCTGTGTCTATTGGAACAGAATCACCATTCAAAAACAAAGAAGGTACAGCGGTTCTTTTTAAGTTTTTTTTTGAAAAACTATCAACGGAAAAATGACGAGAACACACATAATTATTTTTAAAAGACATTAAAGGATCCAAAGAACACAGGCGAACCCATTTTCAAAGATTGGTCTCTTTTTGTCTGGAAACTTAAAAAATCGTAAACCTGGAAATCCTCTTTTGTCTGCTCTACATGACTGTATAGCACATTTTACGCTCCACAATCGTTTATTCATTATTAAAAAATAAAAATGCAAAACAATCAAATAATAATACAATAAAAGAAAATTCAAATGAATCAATCAAACCAGACTAAATAAATCAATGATTTTGTTTTTCCTCTCAGAAAAATATACCTTCAATAATTAGTCAATTAAATAGCTACTTTTTCAAAATACGCACTTGCTAGTTGCTACTGAAATTCTAGAATCAGACTGATGAAAATTTAGCACATGAAATTCAAAAAGCATGAGCAATAAGAAATAAAACTACAAAGTCTATTGCACATGCTAACACAAAAAAAAAGAAAGAAGAAAAAAGAAGAGAAAAGAAAAAAAATAATACACAGCCTGAAATCAATGAATCATACGGTACATTCATTAATGCGTCGTCAACCTTCGTCGACGACTCGAATGCACTGGAATTGTAATCAGAGTCGTCAACCGTGCATGCAAGCAGCTATTAGAATAAATGAACATGATTCGTCATCTTTAAATATGACGTCACAATCTTTATAAAATTTAATGAATTTTAATTAATTTAAATCTTATTTTAAATTTAAAATCGAACTAAAGAAATATCAGAAAAAAAAATGTACAACACTATTCGTTTTAATTGAAAATATACACCGCAGTCGCCTGAAAACGATTGAGTAATTCCAGCCGACTGCGCTGCATGCTTGAATTAATGAACATGATACAATTCCACGACTGCACTGGAAAGTCATTTATGAACATGATTTTTACGCCGTCAGCGTCGTCGACGCATTCATGAAAGTACTGATATTCTGTAGGTATATTGTGTTTGTATATATATTATATAGATCGTAAATGTATTGTTGTTGTTGCTTCTGATATTTCTTCACCACAACATTTTTAAATTTTTCACCAAAAGAACGTTAGAACAGTTTTGAATCTTAGATATGTGTTGAAATAATTTTCTTCCATGCTTCCTGGGAGGAAATTGAAAAGCTTTCTTGAAAATAAAATATTACAATTTCTCAGTACGTGGTAGAGTCTCTTTGTATATTTACTTACTCAATGGTATTAGCTAAGTTTACATAATAGATTGAAACGTAGATTTTTTTGCATTTCTTTCTTCTATTCTTCAGAGTATATATCGCTTTCGCATTCATACCTCGGAGTGAGATCGCAAAGTCAGCGTCAGATTAGGCTCTACTTCTACTTTTCAATCTGGATGTTCGAAAAATTAGTTCCCACTGGTTCCAAGTGGAACGAAATTTTTTTAAAGAAGTTTCATGTAAAAAATGTAGCGATAAAACAGTTGTTTTCGAAATTTATTTGAATATGAACTTAAAATTTCGAAGTATTGAAAAGCTATTATTGTTGACGGTTATAGTTCTTACAAAAAAGGATAATTACAATGTTTTTCAATGAGAATTTAAGAAAAACAGAAAAAGATAAATTATTTTTATTCAATGAAAATGTTTACAGTTAAGATTTGTTACGAAATATTACAAACAAAAAATAAAAAGATATGTCAGTTTGAATTTGAATTTTCAAATGTGCTTTATAAGTTCGAAAACATCCGAAAATCGAACTTACTAAAATTCACTCTACGATGAATTTTAAACAGGTAAAATTTTCCACATTATGTTGTAAACGCTCCATTAACATTTAAAAATTGTTCGTTTTGACAGCTTTAAATTATGTCAGCTGTTTTCGAAAGTGAATTTTGATCAATTTAGAATTTGATAAATTCGTGCGAAATGTGGAACACAAATTTTTAAATCGTGCGAAATTGAAATCGGATTTCGTTTTCACTTTTTGCGAATTTTGAAACAGGGACAGTGTGACGAAATCTCAACTCTCTATCACATTTTCGACGTGGAAAATCTTCGTTACAATGTAAAAGTTACACCTGTACCCATCACGTCACTTGAAAGTTAATTATTATGGGAAAGTCTGAAAAACAGTCAAACTTACTTAATCACTTCAAGATTGAACCAAGATCCTCTTGAAAATAGCATATCCATATTAATTAATTGAGCATTCTTTTTCTGTAATAAAAGAGGGTTAATATCGAGCACTTTTCGAGAAAATTAGGGTTAAAAAATGGGTGAAAAATGACAATCAGCCCTGTTCTACATTTCGTACGGAATGAAAGTGAAACCGAAATTCAATTTCGTACGATTTGAAAATATTTGTTCCACAATTCGCACAATTTCATTTTTAATGTTACCATTTTACATTGAACGAAATCAGTTGTCAAAAGTAGCTGATACGTTAGTAAAAAAGTTTTCAGAAAGTTTTAAGGAATATATTCGTATAAAATTATGGACGGAATGGTTTTATTAAATTTAGTTGAAGAAATGAACAATCAAGATCGTAAAAAATTTCGAAATGAAAAAATGTATAGAAGAATTCTGCGAAATAAATCTACCAAATACAACGTAATTTCTTTATGTTTAAACTTTTATTCACAACTGAATAATTCATTTATTTTAAATAAAGGTTTTTAGATTGTTTTCGACTAAACAAAGAAGCTTTTCAGTATTTATTAATTGAAATAGAACCTTTTCTTAAGAGGACCTTAATACCTGTAAGATTTTAACATAGGATTAGCTAGAACATTTTGTATTATGATTTTCGTCAAATGATCGAACAGCGTTCGATTTCATATTTTGGTATTATCATTTTCGATATTTTTTCTTTTTGTTCGATTAAATCGAACAGCTGTTTCGATCACTTTTTTACTGACGAAACCACATACAAATAATATTCATATGTCCAAGCCTCATATAAACGTATGTACCCAATTTATTTTACAGTCATTAGCTACTAACCGACAGAAGCTTTTTCAAAATGAGTTATCAAAAGAGCTTTCTGTTAATATTTCCCCAGTTTGTACATCATTCATATATTCTCGTGTATTTTGTTTTTGTATAATGTTTGTAGTATTCTTACAATATCCCATATCTATACAGATGATGATGACGCGATATAATATAGCTAGAAAGAATATGACTTGTTGTTGTTGCATTTTTCGCTTTGTTTAAAATGAAATACATGTGCATCCATACACATGTATTTCATATTATAAATATACCTCGTATATTTTATTTTTGTATAATGTTCGTATATTATGTAGGTACATATTTTAGTAGACCCTTGATCGCAAACAATTCCTACACAATTTAAACCAAGATTTTCACAAACATTTAAACACTTTTCCACTTCATTTTGTAATTTTTCAGCAGGAATAGTACCTGGACAGGCCACATAATACAAAGCTTGTATAAAACTCCCACAAATACTTCTTATTGAAAAAACACAAATAGATTTCGCAGTTTTTTGGTCTCTTTCAAAATTACCGTAATCAACATATCCTATTATTTCATCTTTATATTTGTCATAAGTTAAATTCTCTTGAATCGACATTTCATCAAAAATCAACAGGACAGTTTTTTCCCTTTCAGAACGAAGGCTTATATTTTTCATTACTTCATTAAGCACTGCATCATTTAAACCAGGCGACAAATTTTTGATTTTGATACAATTGTGTAAAGATGAAATGCAAGGTAAATGAAAACCCAAATGGTCGCGTAAAAAGCGATAACCTGCAGTTGAACGGAAAAATATGCATTGTGATATCCATTTTTCTTCATCAGTCTAGGCTGTTTTATTTAAAGATCAAATAAGTTTGGCAAATATTTTGCTATTCAAATTAGGACCTTCCAAATCATCAATTTCTTCTGATAAAATTCTACCAGAACTTTCCTTCACTTTTTTCTGCAAGGATGTCACTGTCTTGTTCAGTTTTTTATTTATTTTTTGAAGATTTTTGTTGGAAGATTGCAGCTTAGATATTTTTCTATTTAAAAGCCACATTTTCTTTTTAAAGTATTTAATACTTATGCACTTTTTTTCGCATTCAGAGCATACTGAAAGTAATTCTTCATTTTCTTTTTCTTTTTCAAAGTATAATGCAAATTCAAATCTTCAAAAGTAATTTCGGAATTCACATATTTTTTCTGGTATGTTTTTGTAAGTCTATCAGCGTTAAAAGAAAAACTTCCTTCATCTGATTCATCGAAATTGTAGGGATCACTTTCCAACTCTACAAATAAAGACCCTTTTTCTTTTTCTGCTGGTGAATTTTGTATCTGAATATTTGAAAAAGATTCAGGACAAATATTTAAATTCAAAGTGGGAATTGCATCTCTTTTCAATAATTTTTTGCAAATATACCGTTTTTCGAAGTGTGCATCACAAATATAAGGACGTTTCCTGGCTTTAATGGCTTCTTTTGATTCGCCCATAAGTTCAAGCCATTTATCATACTTGGCTGTACCAGGCTTGGGGAATTCAAAAAACCTTTTTAAAGGAGATTCTTGGATAGATTTCTTACAGGTTATTACTGCACATCTATTTCTTTTCCAAGACATCATTAAAAATTTATTAGGAATAAAATGAATTTAAATAAATTCAAATATATATTAAAATAATGGAAATGAAAAAATGGGACTTTATTAAGGATAAAAAAGATGGAATTAAATTGGACTGTATTTAAATCAGAATAGTTAGTAAATTAATTGAAAGAAAGATAACAGTTTGAATTGGAATAGGTATGTGTATATAGTTTTTTGCAGAATAAAAAAATTTGTTAAAAATAAAAAGATATTCAAAAAATCAATTTCATAAAAATGTATTATCGCTTGCTAATTTCTTCTTCACAATAACGTCTATTTACACCGAAAATTTTTTTCAAATGAAATATGTGCATATACAGAGTGTTTCACAGTTCGTGTGCCAAACTGAAATGGGTGGTAGATCTCGGTGAGAAATGAAAAAAATCGTATGGGAGGGGGGGGGGGGGGTCTATTCTCAATGGTTACCGAGATATTCAAGGTCAAACAAAATTTTTTTCGACGAGTAACCAGTTCCACTTTTTGCAACATATTTCAGCGCTTATGCAATATAGGGAGCTAAATGAAAATTATTTCCATAGGGAACCTTCAGACCTTTCTTAATTTGTAACATTTTTTAAGGTAAACATAAATTTTTAACAATAAATTACGCATTAGTTTGTGCAAATATCTTAAAAACTATGACTAAAATTATGAAAATTATGCATTATTGAAAAAACGAAGATAGCAAATCGATGTAGAATCTATTGAGCTTTCTTTTTCTGCAATAAAAAATTAGGGTTAATTAAGCCCTTTTTGAGAAAGACAGGGTTAAACACACAAATTTGAAAAAAATTTCCAAAATTTTGACTTTGAACGCGTCTAACTTTTTAAAAGTTAGGAATAGAGGAACAAGTAAGGTGCTGGTACAAAGGGCGAAGGGTTCCCTACATTTTTTCTTAACACAAAGTGACCCTTGAGTGCCCTTGTAAAAAGTTATAGGGTACATCGTGAAATAAGAGCAAAAAAAACTTCAACGCCCTCTAGCGGCCAAACTGTTGGGATTTCACCCCTCCCCCTCCAATACGATTTTTCGCTTGACTCGACGAGACCTATCACTGGTATCAATTTCTAAGCAAACGGAACGGAACATCCTGTATTTACACTTTTTTATACTGCACAAATAATTTTGAACAAAAAATGCTATGCACAAATAATTTTGAACATTTTACTTTTGTTTTTTTTCCCGTTAACTTTGAATGTTTTTTTTTTTCGAAGTGTGAATTTGTGGAGAACTATATGAGCTATTATAAGTAAAAATTTGAAGCCGATGTATTAATTTTTATGGAAGATATACCAAATCAAATACCTACGTTATATAAAAAAATTGCTATGCACAAATAAATATGAACAGGACTGTATGTATTTATATGTTGTTATACATATTATATGTATACATTATGCTTAAAACAAATGATTTTAGTTGTTGTGTTTTTTTTTCTTTATAGTGCTGTGTCATTTTTTTGCAGCTGAAAAAAATGATATTTGTTGTTGGTAGTTTTTGGCTTGATTTTTTCTTTGCTTTTATGTTTTTTCTTTTTTCAAACATTTTTTATTTTTGTTTGCTTATTTCGATCCTATTCTTGACCTACCTCTACAAATCTGTTTTACATTGAAATTTAATTTTATGGAATTATTAAATGAATTTATAATTATAATATTTTTCGTTGGTCAGTAAAATTTGATAATATAAAAAGATAATTTTGAAAGGGCATTTTTAAAATTATCCTTTACGCTTTTCTTGTATTTTTTGTTTGTTTGTCTATATTCCTTGCATACGTTTATATGAGGCTTGGACATATGAATATTATTTGTATGTGACGAAACGCAATTTGTAATACGAAAAATATGAAAAAAAGATGGATATTTCAAAGAAAATGTAACTTTCAATGTTTTAAATGTAATAATAATATTAATTAAATGTGTTAATTACTACATACAATATTCATTATTTTAATAGGAAAAATACAGGTAATAAGAAACAATTAGAAGAGCTTGTGAACATCATGAAAATTTTGACATAAATTAATTTTTCTCACAGAAATCCCAAAAATTGTTCTAAAACAATAAAATACTTGCCTTACTAATAAAATTTGTTTTAAGTCGAATTTAACAAATGTCGACTCTGCAAACTGAGCATGCATTAAAGTTCTGTACACGAATATATAGTGTATCTTCAAAAATGAATCACTGCTTTGGTGATGCAAATGTTCTTCTGTTCGTGATGCGAAAACATTACTTGTTGCTATGAAAACCAAAGTTTTTAGTTGGCGATGCAATGCTATTACATGACAGCTGAATATTACAAGGAATTTCGAATACTTGATTTGATGCGATGCTTTTTTGAATATGTGACAACGCATCATAAAAGTTTCGTTGCATTTCTGAATTTGTGACAAGCATCAGCATCGCATCAACAAAGCAACGATTCATTTTTGAAGATACACATACTTGTAAAAATAAAATCTTCAACATATTTTGTTAAACCCGACTTTAAAAAAATGTTATTAGTAACTTAAAACAATTTATTCAAATATGTATCTTCAAATTTTAACAGCTGAAAAATTGTTCAAAGAAAATATACACAATAATTCACGATAATGACGTTTGTATCCAATGTGTATATGGCAACGCTTTTTGGTTCGATCGATTGAGTTACATAATACCGAAATTAAATTCAGTCGAATCGAAGAAGATTCTTCGATCAACCTACGAATCGAAAATCATAATGAGCACCATAATTTTTATTTTTATATCATCTTACATTTTCTTCGTCAATAAACTACACTCGAACTATAAATAAACGCAATCTATCAACAACTAAACTGAAATCGCAAACAAAACAAACTATGTACCGAAATGATTTCGTACACATTCCGGGAAAATGCGAATTGTAAAACAAAACACTCCATTTTACTTTTGCATTCGTATTTCGTAAAAAGCGAAATGTGGAACAAGGCTGAATATTTTGGTTTAAAGCCTTATAACTTCTAAACGGTAGGAAGTACAGCGGCATGTAAGATTTGATGAAAAGACACAGAGGTCTTCTACAATTTTGCAAAAAGGTAGATGAACCTAGCGTGTTCTTGTAAAATGTTATAGAGTAAAATAAGGCAAAAGTACCAAAAATCATTCCTCCCCTCTAACTCAATAACGATTGAGATTACCCCCCCCCCCCCCTACCATGCAATTTTTTGTTCGCCTCGCCGAGACCTATCCTTAGTTTCCCGGTCGGACACCTTAACGGAATCACCCTGTAGAAAAAAAAAAGTTTTTATCATTATTCTTCAAACTGTAAATATTTATATAAATACATACTGTAAGAACTAGATAAACTTGTAAATTAAATTTGACTGAATCAAAACAACTTATTAACAACAACAACAATTAAGGCACAATATTCTCACCTTTTTATGTTATTTTTTGACCATTGTACACTTTAAAAATAATAACACTGTTAATTAATGCTAAATTGACACTTCTATCGTGTTTAATTGTGGTACAGAAAGTCACAACACGGCTTTGTATTTAGAACTCATATCACATACACAAAGGGTGTTTTTCTTTATTAATTCCGTAGAAGGAATAGAACGAACGGATATTATTTATATTATTTATCCAAAAAAATTATTTTTTTATAGTCTTATATTTGACAATCAACAAAATATCAACAAAAGTAAGGTTAATTCCATTTATTCTGTTTTTATTCCATCTTTATTCGCGGATTGAAAAGAATGCGTTCCATATATTCTGAAAAAATTAAGAAATATAGAACGGAACATTCGGAATACTTTTATAGAATAAAGAAACGCATATGGAATATTCCAAACGTTCAGAATGAATAAAGAAAAGCACCCAAAGTGTACGCACAAAAGTTAAGAAAAAAAATTATTCTCTTCTTTTTTATTTATTGATGATACTATACGATACGAAAATTCTTGACTTGTCATTACATACTAGTTAAATTCATATGCAAAGATAATATGTTCAGCAATTTTTACACAATGGAGAAGATTGTTCTAATGATTTCCATGCTTCTTTACACGTTGGATTTAAATGAACAGCTTTTTGTGCTAATAAACGTTGTATATTCATATCAACATAACCGGATGTAACACTAGCAATAGTTAATGCTTTTGCTGCTTCTAATGATGTTAAACGTCTTATCAATCCCAATGGAAGAAAACTTTGTGCAATTTGACTAGCAGCTGAATGCATATGCTTTTTAGTTTTACTACTATGTGTAAGCATATATTCAGCCAATGATTTTCGTAATAATGGTTGATCTGGGAATATATGAATACGTTTTAATAAATGAATGAGACCTTTTTTTGGTTGTTTCTATATTGAAATGGAAAAAAAATAAATTTAAAAAAATATATATTAATTTTAAGAATTTACATATATGTATACATATTAAATATACATTCTGTCGTCGGAATATAGGCTGTGAATTTCATTAATCACTTTGACTCAAAACGTCTTTCAAGAAAAGGTAATTTTCTGGCGAAAATTTTACCTCAAACATCTCATAATGTTTGTTGACTGCATTCCTTTCAGAAGAGGTTTAATCAGAGAAAGCTATCAACATGAACAATTTTGACGTGATTTTTTTCGGTTTCGGTTCGTTAGCAACGTGCTATTCAAAAGATTGTTGGCTCGTTACCCATTATAGTATTTTTCATGAATGTAGGATCCGAATTGGCCTGTTAAAGCATGTCTTAAGCAATCTGTTTGTGGCGCTCTTTTTGAAGAAAATCACAGAGAATATTTGAGGCCAACTAATCTTATCAATAACTTATCAAATTGATTGACAAAATGCGTCAAAACTCTGACAAAACATGACACGTATCTGGTTACGATACATTGGTATCTTTGCTTTTGAAAAGTGGATTTTGCGAAAATCCATCTAAAATTTTATTGGAGGCAGTAAATAAGCTCGCAATATCTGTATATGATATTACTGTATGTGGTACCAACTTATAGCAAAAAGTTTATTTTTATAACTTTAACGCGAACTTTTTAAATGAACAATTTTTGGTATTTATTTGACAGAATATACATTTCGCATTTATAAATGAAAAAAATAAAAATTATAAAAACTATAATAAAATAACACTTACAATTCCTGAATAATAATATGCTGTTAAAAATGCAATATGGTGACAATATTTAACATCATTTTCATATTTTTTCTTCAAGTCATCTAAAACTGCTTCAGTTAATTCCCAATCTTTATGAATTATTCCTAATGCACATGTAAAATACAAAGCTTCAATTGGTATATCAGATAATGGAAGTCTATAAAATGAAATAGAAAAAAAAAAAACTCATTAAATTGAATAGCAAAATTTTTCCCTCATTTCTAACTTACAACTGATATAAAACTTGCTTTGTATCCGCTTCACCTTTAACTAAATATAATATTGCTGACATTTGTATTAAAATTGTTGATTTCTCTTTAACACTCTTTGCTAACCATTCTAATGCTTGCTTATATACTAAATATGATTCGTCAACATTACCACATTTTGATTGTGATATTGCTAAACCAATAACTGATTCTAAATTAGCTTCATTTAATTCCACAAATATTTTTACTGCATCATTTGCTTGATCATTTTTTAATAACATGTAACCTAAATTACATAACATTTGATCTTTTTGATTTGAATCCTTAGCATTTTTTACAGCACATTGATATGCTGTAATTGCTGATTTACATAAGCATTGACGAAAATTTAAATAACCTAAATATGAAAGAGCTTCTACTGTTGAATCATCTTCTTTTGCATAAAAGTACCTTTATACAATTAGAAAAAAAAATTATTCGAATTTAATTTTGTTACATTCATTAATTTTACTTACCATGTAATCGAATCTAAGGCAAGTGGAATTGCATGCATTTTTTCAATAGCATATTGATAACTTTTTCGTTTTATTTTTTCTTGATCACTTAAAACTGAACATACCCAATACGCATAACCAATTGCTGATTCAATATGAA
The DNA here is from genome assembly GCA_932526495.1 of Bombylius major. Classification (NCBI taxonomy): domain Eukaryota; kingdom Metazoa; phylum Arthropoda; class Insecta; order Diptera; family Bombyliidae; genus Bombylius; species Bombylius major. The sequence goes on from OW052043.1 coordinate 23,878,806, forward strand.
ATCCTAATTGTGTAGAATGTCTAAGTAAATCCATTGATTCTTCATCATCACCAATTTGTCTAGCAATCATTGCTTGTCCAATCCACACATTTTTATAACTTGGATTTGATTGTAGTGCTTTATTAAATGCTAAATTCGATAGTTTTATTTGTTGTACTAATAAATACAAAGTTCCTAAATTTGACCATGTTACTGCCATTCTTTTATCAACATTTAGAGCTTTTATAAAAAAATGCTGAGATAATGATAAATTATTTACTTCTAAAATAAAATCAAAATTACAGTGATTAACCAGAGAAGTAATCTTGTTGTAATTACAATTGTAGTTGATTTTTTTTACCTTTTACAGCACAAATTACACCTAATAAATTCCAATTTTCCCATCGTTTTGGTTTAAGAGAAATTGTCTGTTTACATGCATTAACTGCCAATTTGAAATAATTTAATTTCAAAGTTTCATCTGCTTCAAAAATTCCATAATAATAATAGAATAATGTCAGTTCATACCACAATAAATAATTATTTTGACTTAATTTCAATGCAGTTATGTAAAATCTGTAAATTGAAGTTTTTTAAAAATTTTATATTTTTTATTATTCTTTTTTCGTGTTTTTACTTTTCTGCAAAACTAAATAATTCTTTTCGTTCAATTTCTACAGTATCCTCTTCTTTTCCAGCTAATTTACCAAAAACATTAAGTTTAGCTTTTGATTTTGGTAAACGTGCAACCATTGTAAAAATATGAGCCATCATTCGCCATAACCATACTGCATCTTTTTTACAAACTGAAAATGCTCTATAAAAAAGTCGATTATTATAGTTATGAAAAGTATTTAAGATATTAAAAATTACTTTTGTAAGTGATCAACAGCTTTTTGTAAATGATCTTTACATCTTCCTAATAATCTCGATGAATATAATTTTCTTGCTAAGTCATGATGGGCATCTGATATACCTTTAAGAGCAGGAACAAAATTTGGATGTTCAGTTAAGATTTCATCGAATAATTGAATTGCTTCCACATACATACGAAGTATCTGCAAATATAGTTAGTTTAGTTTTTTTTTGTTTTATTTTATTTGAATAAGAAAATACAGTTTTTATGGTCGCAATTTGATATTTAGCAATTAAATTACTGCTATCTAATTGCAAAATTTTTTCACAAACTCTGATTGCCGAATTATATGAGCCCCTTTGTTTGTATGCATCTGCTAATGCTTCCAAATAAATGATATTATTCAAATCTAATTGTATAACAGCTTGTATAGAATAAACAGCCTTTTGAAAAACAAAACAAAAAAAAACAAAAAATTAATATTTAAAATGAAATTTGTAAAAAGGAAAATCATATCTTCCAAACCTTATCGAATTTTTTAATACACAAATTATGTAAACCTAATTGAAATAATGCCCATTCACTTTTACTTTTTTCTAAATTATTCACTGCATTCTCTAATAAATTTTCAATTAAATCATTTTCATTATTCTTATGATATATTATATTTAAATTTGTAATAGCAGTTTGATTTTGTGGATTCAAACTAATGCATTTTTCATAGCATTTACGTGAACGTACCATATCTTTACAAGTAAAATAAATTTGTCCAAGTATTAAAAAACATTCAGAATAATATGGACGTTGACGTGTTGCTATTAAAATACTATCCAATGATTTTTCGTAATTTTTTGCTTCAAAATATTTTTTTGCTTTTAAGAAATTCACAAAAAATATATCTTTTGACAATTTTTCTAATGCTTCAGTGGCATATTTTGGTTCCCTGTCGGAAAAAGAAATGATTCTAAATTTTTAAGTACTTTTAATTATTTTTAATAAAATAAAAATTATTGCAACTTACATAAAAAATTCAGCTTGTAAAAGTAGAATTTCATCATTATCGTAATGGTTTTTATTTTTTAATAGAATTTCTTGAGCTTTATCTATTTCATTCAAATTAAAATATGTTCTAAAAGAAGTTATTTCAAAAATCAAATTAAAATTAATACTTAAATTTCATATAAATCACTCACCTAATTAAAATCTTTGTGATATCTTTATTATTTTCTTGGTTAAATTTTTTTTCAATAATACTTATCGCTTCTTTCGAATCATTTTCAAATTTTGAATGTGACAAACATTTTACATATTGAATATCTGTAATTTTTAATTTTTTCCAAATTTGTAATGCCATTCCATAAGCACCCAAAATCATATAAATTTTACCAAGTAATTTTAATGCACTTATATTATTTGGCTCTAATATTTGTATTCTGTATAATATAGTGTAAGCGGATACATAATCTTCATTTCTAATTGATAATATAGCCTTTGTATATAATCCTAGGGTTGAATTTTCATTTAAATTTAAAATTGAATCGCAATAGTATTGAACTGACTTAGTTAAATGTGATTGTAATTGTTGATTTTCATTAAAAACTTTACATATCCATTCTATTGGATAAATGTCTTCCGGATAATTTTCGTGTAATTTACATGCTTTCTTTAGTAAATCATCAAATTTTTGCAATTTATAACATAATTTTAAATAACGTTTTGTACATTGTACGTAATCTTCGAACTTTTCATCATCAGAAGCATGACTTAAAGCATTTTCAAACTAAAATTAATAGTTAAGAAAAATTAGTGAATAAAGTATTTAGCAAGAAAAAAAATGATACCAAATAAACAATTTAGAAAGAAAAGAAAACAGTATTAGTTAATACAAACCAATTTTTGCCATTTATCTGGTATTTCATTTTGCTTGATAAATATCTTCGCCAAAGTTTTCCATGCTGATCCGACACGTTCTTTAAAATTCTCTTCGTTCAATGAAACTTCATCTTCTAAAATTTCAATACAAATTTCTAAAGTTTTAGAATAACTTGACACTGATGCCAATTTTGTATGATAATCAAAATATTTTTGCCTATAAAAATTAATTTAAGATAAAATTGAAAAATTTAGAAAATGAAATATAACATACGGTCTTAATTTAAGTAATTCCTTTATAATGTTCGGTATTTCATTTATTTCAGCACAATTTAGTAATCCTTGTAATGCAAGAGTTGGATCAGAGCTACATGATACAGCTTTTCGTAAATGTTTGGCAGCCTTTAACATACAATTTTCATGTTAGTTATGTGAATGAAATTTCTTAAAATAATATCAAACCTCTTTTTTATCGTTTTCTTGATAACAAGCTCCTAAAAATGTTAAGACCATGTAATTTTCTGGATCATTTTCTAAGACTTCCTATTCAATAAATACATACCCTCGTCAAAAATGAAAAAAAAAAATATACAGAAAATTCTAGATACCTGACATTTTTGGATAGCAGTCTTGAACTTTTTATTTTGAATATCTTCACGAATTTCTTTAAGTATTAATTTCGACATATTATAATAATATTTAAAATATAGATCAATAGATAAAAATCCCCTCAATTATATTACAACCAGTGGCACAGACAGCGGTGCTTCAGGTTAGGGATGTCAAACGATGATCGATCATCGATTTAATCGATTAAATCGTTCTTATTTCATTCGATGTTCTTGAAAATCGAACATCGAATTTTGAGCGATTATCGATTTATTTTTAGAGAAAATATCGATTTATTTTCTTATCATTTACTCTTGCATAAGCTGTCAGAATTTTGAAAAGAAAGATTGTTGAAAGTTCAAAACTGCAGAAGAAAGAAAAGAGTTTTTTTTTGTTGTTCTTTGTTTTGCGGCTTTTGCGCGTTTGTTTTTTGACCTGTGCCTTGTGTGAGTGAATTATAGTGTTGTAACGATAGATGGCTTTTCTTTTACAGTATGTAAGTCGATTAAATCAACCATTTTGTGTCTTTGTAGTTTGTTTGTTAATTGTTTTGTTTGTGCTTTTTTTTTCGGGACCGGTGTTTTCGTATGAAAAGAGTAGTTTCCAGTATACTCTATGCCTACATAGGATACAAAATACTGATCTTTGAAGTTATATTTTAAATCAAATTCATATTTGAACTTGTAAATGTATGAAAATTTCACGCCTCTATACTTTACATTGTTTTGCAATTTATGTTGAAAAGTACAGTCAAACAACTACGGTTTTTGGTCCACGGAATGTAGAAATATAGCTTTTTGAAGAAACAAAATTTAAAATTATCATATAAAATGTATAGTATAGGAATACATTTGCAACATAACGCGTTTTGTTTTTTTTTTTTTAAAAAAAAAGGATATTTTGTTTTACCGATTTTGAGCAAGGACTCTAAAAATTGAGATGATTACATAGAACCCCTCAATGAAGGAATTAATAAAGTTTCCAACTTTATTAAATAAAAATATAATATAAAAAGAAGACAAATTATAATGTAGTAATTTCAATGAACGATTAATCGATTAATCGCTTTAAACATCGATTTTTTCTATCATCGATCTTTTTTAAAGTACGACGTAATCGTGTCCAAAATAATCGATGTTTGATAAGCATTGACATCCCTACTTCAGGTGCTTGTGCTTGACAAAAGAAACCGTCGTGTGTGAAGTGTGAACCATGGCATAGCCAGTGTTGCCACGGCCAAAAATTTTTCCCCTCTAAATTTTTGTGAGAAAACCTCCAAAATTAGGAAAAAACCTCCAATGTTGAAAAAAAAGTATATTGGACTGAGTTCAGTAATAAAACTTGAAGTAAATTCCACTGAGTGTGAATAGTATCAACAAGATGAGGAAACTGCGATAATAAGGTTGATATTGATAACTCAGATTCGGCCAGAATTCTTTCAAATTGTTAGTCAAATCAAATCTTAATTTAAACTGTTCTAGTAGTTCTATATATAAGAAGCGGATCCTAGTTTTGACTTTAATTATGTCTGGCTCTGTTATAAGGTTTTTGTTTTTCAAATTCGAAAGATAATTATCACATTTTGAACCACTAAATATGTATATCGTTTTCCATTCCAAGTATACTATGTGCAAAGAATTGTAAAAGGAAGTGCGAAAAACCTCCAAATAAAAATAAAACCCTCCAACCCTCCAAGAGGAAAAGAAACCACAATTTTGGAGGGAAACCTCCACCTGTGGCAACGCTGGGCATAGCATATAGAATAATAGCAGACAAAGTATGAATATCCAACTAAAGTAAAGCAGGAGGTATATATACACTCATGAAATAAAAAACTGAATTTTTTTTATTTTTTTTAAATTCAATTAGTGGAAATGAAATGAAAATATTTCACATTTTTCTAAACGGAAATTTCAATTAGTTAAAATCAGACAGACTGACATACACAAACGACAATATTTTTTGTTTTATTTTTCAGGTCACTGAATTAAATGTACATGTTAAATAGCTTATAAACAAAAGGTCGCTGAATATAATTTAACCAAATTTAACATATGTTTATAACATATGGTTTTTTTTAGAGTAGCCATACACAAGAATTATGAAATAAAATTTTTTGAAATGTTTGTCCGTTAGATGGTGTTGTTATTATTATACTCTATATAATTATATAGTATATATTTTTACAAATATAATTATATATTTTATATACATATTAATATTCACATTATATGAGTAGTATAATTTACAGAACAATGTAAAACGTAAATTACAAATTTCAATGTTTGAATTTTTTAATGTACTACCCACAAATGTATTCATTTGGTAGCACTAAATTATTAATTTTAAACTGCTGAATTCATACAATCATTCAACTTCATTGTTAATAAATTCAAATTCGAATTTAAAAACGGCGGAAAATTTTTTTTATAAAAAATTATGATTATACATATTATGTACCTACTTTCTATTAATAAATAAAAATTAAGGAGAGATTTTTATTATATAAAACTTCTAATAAATATTATTAATTTTAATTTGAGTTTTTTTTACGTTGAAAAAATTTTAAAGTATACTTTCAGATTATAGATATTAGATATTTATTTCAATTCAATTCAATCTAGAACTCAAGTTTGTATAAATAAAAAACAAAACTTTGAATTCTAGATCAAGGTGGTGTGGAAATAGCTTCCTTTAAAATAAAATTTTCATTATTTATCTTTAAAAAGCATCACCAGATTTGTTACAAGTTACAAGAAAAGTAACAAGAAATTTGTTATTTTCAACCCTTTCTATAAAAGGTTAAACTTGTATAAAATATAAGTCTTATTTAATTTCCTAAAATAATAATTTTAGAAAAAATGACGTTATTATTTGTTGACGATTATTATTATGATTTAATAAATATTCCTTAATACTTGTACCACAATCAATTGAATGTCGTTTTTCAGTTTTTTTTTCACATTATTATTAACAAGATTTAATTTTTGTAAATAAAATTTATTAATGAATTATAATTTAAATTATCATCTTTTTTTATATTATTATTATTATGATTTTGTACTGATTGTGATGATATTGATGATAAATTATTATTTTTATTCACTTTGTTTCAATATTATTTATTATTGTTATTAAAATTTACATACCTACCCTACCTATAATCATGGTCAATTTGACGTTTAACATCTGATTCATAGAACGCTGAATGCTGAATTGAAAAAAAAATTGAAAATTGAAGTGGGAATAATTTTATGTTTTATCTCTTTTCAGCTTTAATAATTTATAGTTCTATTTATTAAAGTGAAAGACAGACTCATCTCATATTTTTCTTTTCACTCACACCAATAAGAAAAACAACAATTTTCACAGAATCGGGAACACAATTTGTTCTACAGTTAGTATTCTATATTTCTATATTCTATGATAGAAAGTGCATATTTTTCGTGAAAGGTACTGTAGTCAATGATTATAGATTTACACAATAGATATTTCGCGTAGTACATTTGTATTTTCACTCTATTTCATTAAAGGCTCCTAAACGAAACCTTCTTGTCTGTCCTATCTGGCGAGCAAAAATAGAACTAACGTTTTGAAATTCAAACTTAAAAAAAATGATCGAGTGATTTTTTTTATTATCCATTCGCTCATGCTCTTGTTATTGTTTTTTTTGTGTATAACCAAATCAAACCAGTTTCCAGTATAACTTTGTGTATACCTATATTTATATAATATATATAACAATGTATATATATATATGTACACATTTTTGCATGTACACAAATGCGTATTTACCGTCTGTGCACATTTCATTTAATATTTGTTTTTTTTTTCTTCTTTTTTTAAAATTTGTTTCATCGGTTAGTATAATATTTTTTATTTTTTCATCCATAGAATATTAATATGCATGTACATACATTATGTATGTAAATATATATGTATTGTATTGTATAGGAATATGAATTAGAATTAGAATTATTTTATGTAACTACATATATATTTTTTTTTCAAATGAAAAAGGGAATTAAGATATTTTGTTTTCAATTCAAGTACCTAATTAACAACATTACAATACACATTTAAATACTTTTAATTTACCCATATTTATATTTCAAAATGTTACATAATGTGAGGTAGTTAGATATGTTGGACTCTACAAATTTTAATCAATTAGGTGTACCTATAAAATTTTATTAAAACCTTGCAGCCGGGAGATGATCACAGTCATTATTAGAAAATTAGAAAATCGCTAATGCTTACAAAGTGTTAATGTACGTGTAATGTGCATTATAATATACAGTAGCGGTCATGAAAGTCGCCTAACTAATAATTTCTAAAAACTTTTCTCGATACTATCTTTAAATTTTGGTGGGGATGGATGATGGTTTGTTTTTTAACTAAGTATGTGTGTTTTTTAAAGTATATTTTCTATAAAAAAAGAAAAACCATACATGATTCTGTAATACAGCTTAATAAATAAATTATTTTTAGAAAAATGAAAATTATTTGAGTCATGCGTTTTTTCCGCAACTGTATAAACTATACAATCTGCATATTATACAAAAATACATACTTGTATATGCTAAATGGGAAAAATACAAAATTGAGAAAAAAACAGTGACTTCAAGTTTACAATAAATTTTGTATTTAGGTACGAAGCAACAACAAAATTCAAATACGGTATTATAGAAAAATTGTAAATTTGTTTGGGTACTTGAAAAATGAAAAATAAAAACAACAATTATTTTTTTATATGTGTGTTGTTTTTGTTTATATTAATTATAAATTTTCATATAGTACAACATCAACAAAAAAATTGTATGATGATGTCATGCACATTTACTCCGTCCTCATTTTCCATATAAAATTGTCTAATTACAGTTCTGAGGATTTTTGTGTATGTTAAATTTTTTTTTTATTGCAAAAACGGTCATAACGTATTTTTAAATCTAATGTTGTAAGCGATTCCTTCTTGTCTGTCCGCTCTATGAACAGATTTAGAACTAAAAATTTATTTTTCAACAGCTTTTCTGTTCTGGAATATCTACTTCTTATTAATTATCTTTGCTGTAGTATACAAACACACTTTGAATGTTTATTGATTACATTTTTACACATACATATGTACATATATATTTAAAGTTGTGGCCATACATTTTTTTCAAACAGTATGACAATAAAATATGAAAGTTGTTATATTAATATTTCACAACATAAATTTCATATAAAAATTACACCTATATTAAAGGATATCAAAGAAATAAAAATTATCACCAATTATGTTGCCTCATTTAGCATCTGAAAAATAAAGATTAGAAAAAATTATTCAACGTATATTTTAAAAGGTGTGTAATCTGTAAACAAAATTTTGTTATTTTTAAAAATTATTGTTTTAGAATAATAAGGTTGATTTATTTGAAATTCATAATTATTAAACGCTCTGTATTGAAATTTTGTATGTGAAAAAGTTCTTTGAACCTGGCGTTAATGCAGATTTCATTACTTTTGCTGGCTAACAGTTAACGAATAAGAACTTGGCCCCTTTTAACATTTATGTTTTTGGTTGGATTTTTTATTTTCGAAATAGTCTTTGTAAAACAGTTTTCATAATTTTTGTTTTTATTTGTACCTCATATCATGTGGAACATTTTGTTTTTTGCAAAAAAATTAATTACAAATTATAGAAGAAAAAAAATTATTTTTTTAGTAACAATTATTTAAAAAAAAAACAAAGAAAAATTGACAATATTATTTGTTTATATACTTGTAAAATAAAAAATGACTACGAAAGAAAAAAACGAAATTTGTGTATAAAAGTGGATAAAAGATGAAAGAAAAAGTGATGTACAAAATAATATTCCTTTTTTCACATATGGTATAGTCAAAATAATATGAGTTGGCGAATCTCGCGCATGTCTTACATGTGTTAGTGATCTTCTTGTGTATACATATACGAAGGAAGAAACCTCTTTCTTAGAATTCACAACAACAAAATAGCATGTGTGTAAGTATCTTTTCTTCTGCGCATAGTTTTCTAGTATAATACGATTTGGCAACTTTTTTAAATCGAGCTATAGTCCTCTTAAATCAATGATATTTTATTAACACAAAAAAATAATATAACAATCAGTAAATGGATGCATCACTTGCCAAAACGATTAACTCAATATAAAAAAGTAATAAATTAACTACGATAATAAATTAATTATGATTCGAAGACCAAAAAAATATTTTTAATTTAGTAGTTTAACGGCTTATTGTTACATCTAATTACTTCGAATATGAAAAATCCAAGAATTAATTGAGTTCTGGAACTAAAACTTAAAAAACCCCAAAAATGGAGTTATTCGATTTGGCAAATGAGCCATCCAAATAATACCTACAATATGCACAAAATATGTACATGCAGACACATAACAAATGTTACTATGGTATAGCTGAAATTATTTCAGTTGAAGGTTCATTGCGCATGTTTTACATGGCGTAGTGATCTTCTTGTGTATACATATACGAAAGAAGAAACCTGTTTGTTAGAATTCGCGCAACAACAAAAATGCATGTATGTAAGTATCTTTTCTTCTGCGCATGCCAACGTAGTACAATACGAAACTTCAACTCTTTTGGGACAAGCCAACGACTCCTATAGTACCAAGACTTAATGCTCAATTTTATTTTATTGTTTGTATGTGTTGGAAGTACCAAATTAACATGACAACTTATTGCTTTTAATCAATCATAACTAAGTTGTGATTAAAGTTACATGAAAATTATGTTCTAATGAAATGTATAGAAGATCCTTAGCTTTATTTTCGCCGAATATATTAAATATCTATGAGCAACGTAAATCAAAGAAAAAACATGATAAATATTAAGTAACATAAAACTGAGAATCAATTTTTCCTGAAATCTTCCAAATTACTAAAAATATTAAATTACATTGTTCTACAAATTTATAGATTTTTATCAAATAAACATTTTTCCCAAACATTGTTATATCATAAAATTAATAGAAATTATGTTATTGAAGAAAAATTCACTTCTGAAAATGTAGTACCACTTGAAGAATTTTTTTATTCATTTGTTTATTTTTTTTTTCAAAAATATTATTCATAAACAACAACAAAATTTTTACGTGGTACTACATTTTCAGAAGTGACTGTTAAAAATGAGAAATGAGAGAGATAATTGTGATTTTAATAAAAAATTATCATTTTTCTTTAATAACTCAATTTCTATTATTTTATAATATAACAATGTTTGGGAAAAATGTTTATTTGATAAAAATCTACAAATTTGTAGAACATTACAATTTGATATTTTTAGTAATTTGGAAGATTTCAGGGAAAATTGATTCTCAGTTTTATGTTACTTAATATTTATCACGTTTTTTCTGTGATTTACGTTGCTCATAGATATTTAATATATTCGGCGAAAATAAAGCTAAGGATCTTCTATACATTTCATTAGAACATAATTTTCATGTAACTTTAATCACAACTTAATTATGATTGATTAAAAGCAATAAGTTGTCATGTTAATTTGGTACTTCCAACACATACACAAAATGAGCATTAATTAAGACTTGGTACTATAGGAGTCGTTGGACAAGCTATAACATAAATGTAAATATACATATGACATACATATATATGTTTATGTACTATCTGTGATTCATATTCATTCACTCAGAAACAGGGACTCCAGTTTTTACAATGAAGTAATCGCCCAAACCTAATTTTTATTTCGCCCAAATTCGCCCAATGTAAAAATGTATATGCATTCGTAAATGTGTATATTTTTGTAGCTTCTTGTTCTGCTAAAACTCCTATACTCATTATTTTTTACTTATCGAACAATCGAACAAAGCCCAGCACAATAATAAAACAGTAATGTGTGTTGAAAAGATATATGGCGGAAGTTTTTTTTCTTTTTTTTTTTTTTCATATTTTGTATTCTAATTCAGTGCATGATTTAGTAAAAGTTCAGTGATGTCAGTTCACAAATCTGACACTTCATTGAAACGTAGCAGAATTTACGTATAGTTTCATCATATACACCTAACCCTCGTTTTGCGTCGTTCCGCTTTGCGTCTTTTCGAAGTTGCGTCGGCACTGAATTGATACCAAATTTCACGTAGCGTCGCTTAAATTCCAAATTGCGTCGTTTTTTTCGATGAAAGATGTTCCCGTTCTTTGCATTATACTATTTCGTTAATAAAATTCATTCATATTTTAAATGTTAAAAACCATAAGCGTTCAAACAAAATAAGTTGTTCTAAGAAGACTAGATATGTACTTTGAAATTGTCAAAGATCATATTGAGTAATTCAATAATAATTGATTCTCATTAAGTTTTTGAATGAATTTTTTAAGTTAACATATTTTTGTTTTATGTTCATATATTTATATATTTTATTAATGTATTTTTCGCTTACTTTGATTGTTTTAATAAATACTACTGTTTTTCTTAAGGTTTTAATTGTTTTTAATTATTATACACTATCATACTTTGAATTTCTTAGAACGCAACTTCTATTTTCCAGTACATTTTCATATGAAATGACTGTTCGTTTTGCGTCTTTTTGTATTGCATCGCTTTTTTCAAGAACGCATCTCCGACGCAAAGCGAGGGTTAGGTGTACATATAATTTGATCATTAAAATTATTTCACATTTAATATAAAAGTGTTTATACATAAAATGAATAAGTTAAATAAATCCATTTATAACATAATTTTGTAACGATCATTATTTTATGAGTCAAAATATTTTAAAATTAGAAAGAACCAATTCCGTAACAGTCAAATTTAGCTGTCAAATTTGTCTTTTAGGTTATATAGAGCTTTTCAGCATACCTCCCTTTTCTATTTACCATGCCCACCACCCCAGTAACCAACCAATATTTTAAATTTTGACAGCGATTAATGTTTTCCTTGTAATATTATGAAGTTTATAAAAATTATAGTAGATCACAATTAATTGTGATAGTAGAAATTAATTCACGTAGCAAGGAAAATTCTTCTTGTTAAAAATTGTAGGATCATCATCAAAATTCGCCCAAATCGCCCAACAGTTAGAATATTCGCAAATTATAAAATATTGTCGCAAAACTCGGAAAAATATCGCCCAATTTGCGAAATTTCGCCCAATCTGGAGCCCCTGCTCAGAAAATAAAACGCTCTTTTAATTTTTTTCTCTCCGAGAACAATTTTTGAATGGAAAGCTTTTGAAAAGTGGATTTTCCGAAAATCCACCTGAAATTTTACTGAAAACATCATAATACACTGCTTGTACCATCTGTATAGATATTACCGTTTGTGGTACTAATAAACTTCAAAGAAAATTAAAATCACTGTCTGCAAAAAAAAAGTTACAATTTTACCAATATGGGGTGTTCATACGTTCATACACCCTAGATAGAATTTGAATATTCTTCCTTACCTTATTTCCACATTTTTAACTTTTTTTTATATCACAGTAGGCACATGAATCAAACTAAATTTACAAGTGAAATCATCGCAGCTACCATGCACGTAACGATCAGGATAAACAATTTTTTTATACTTGGATGTAGTACACCCTACGTTAGTATTTCAGGGTTAAGTACACTAGTTTGAAAAATCTTTTAGGGAAAATCCCTCTTAAATACCAAAAAAAAAAATCAAACATGATATAAAGCAAATTACCTTAAAATTTCAAGGTTATATTCTATATTTTCTTCGACTTATTTTAAAACTTACATTAGTGTTATAAATAGTATTTAATTCCATAGAAATATTTCGAGAATTGTGCTCTATAAGAATATAAAATAAACTATAGTAAAATATTTACATGGCAGTATTTCAGAAGCAAATTTTCCTAATTTATTTTAATAACTAGTATTACCTTTAAAAAATGTTTAATTTCAAAATATTATACATAAAAAACAAAAACCTCGCTTTTTATCTCGATTACACAACTATCAGTAACAAAAGTAGCAATTATAGTAATAAAATTAAATTAACATTGGTGTAAAATAATAAGTTATTGTTGTTCTTTATCCAAACCACTGTTTTCTTTCATAGATTCAACTTTAGCTACAATTTTTAATGCTGGACCAAGTTTCATACCCATAGCATTCACTAGATGATTTTCTTTTAGTAGTAAAAGTGCTTGTCCATCAATTTCTTGCATTGCAAAATCATCAGCATAATCACTACATCCTGGTAAATTTTTAATGAATTCACAAACATCAGAAACTGTCCATTCAACCATAAGTGGTATATCTTCTTGAGTACTGGTATGAGCTGCTTTTAATGTCATTTCTTGAGACTGGTGAGAGCTTTCATCATTTGTTTGTAAATTATTGGAAAGCTCATTGGTTTTATTTATTGAATGATCTTCTACTGTATTACTCAATCCAGTATCTGAAATCTGATCATTAGAAGATATTTTTGGTGCTCTAGCACATGTCAATGAACAATATCGTTTTTTCTTCAATTTCGATTTTGCTTCTTGTTTTCCACATTGTTCACAAGCCATTGTATCACCAGAAACTTCTTTATTTGTTGTTTCTTCCAAAGCAATGCGTTTTTCTTAAAAAAAAAAAAAATATATATATATATATATATACATATATGTTATTAAATCAAATTTCTGTAATGAGTTCAGATTGAAAATCTTAAAATAAGACAGACTCAGATCATGGTCTGGTTTTAGGTAGAATAGGAAACCTGATCCGAGTTGCTAAAACTACAAAAGAAGATCGTTGAAAAAAATCCGAAGTAGCAAAAGGACAAACAAACATACAAAAAATTCCAGGACGCCATAAAGAAAAAAATGAACCTTGTCTTACAAGATGGGAACTAGGATATTGACAAAATCTGGACGTTATGTAAGAACCCAGAAATTAAGGTGGCCGAGAGAGCAATAGGGAAAACATAAAAAATAAAATAAATTAATGAATGGTTTGATAGAGAATGCCAAGAGCAACAAACAGAAAAAAATAAAAAAATGAACCATTAAAAATGTAACGCCAACATTAAATTTTTTCAATAGTTTGTGAGCAATTTTGTTCAATAAAATTAAAGTTTCCTTTTTTAAATTAAGTGACTAAAAAAGAAATAAAAATAAAGAAGTAAAAGTTAACAACTCAAGAAATTTTTCTCTGATTTCTATTATGGCATTCAAAGTTTATTTAGTATCAAACCCTTTAAAAGGAATATTCTTTCCAAACTTAAGTTTCTTACTTCTTACAAGAAGATAAAATACGTCCACATTTGTAATCTTAAAATTGGTGTAAGCAGTGGAATTTTTTGTTTGTTTATGTCCTATAATAGGTCGTATAATCCAGATACAAGCGATGCGGATTATCAAGAAATGATGTTAAGAATACCGTGCAGAATTTAATTTAATGGTGAATGGGGTCATAATCTGGAGATATTTAAATATGAAAACTGGTTTTGGACGAAAATGTATTGAAATTAATTCGAATGATAAAATTCTATAGTATTGGGAATTCCTAAAATTAAATTAATAGTTCCTCACAAAAAATGATCACTAGCAATCGATGTTGAATCGAATGAGCCTTTAATTTGCGAAATAAGAAGGGTTGTTTGATATCAAGCAATTTTTGAGAAAGATGGGCTTTTTTTTAAAAAATGAGAATAAAAATGTCAAAATTTGAAGTTTGGTAAATCGTCACGGCATACACATTACAAGGCAATGTAAAGAAATTTTTTCATTTGTTTTGTGACGTCACTCAGGTCGTCTTTGCATATAAATTTTTTTTTTTTAATTTTATTCATTTGTTTCATATAAAACGACCAGGATGACGTCACAATGCTAACGGTCACTACGATACTTACATTGCCTTGTTATGTGTATGCCGTGGTAAATCGTAGCTTCTATCGGGAGGGGACAAAAGAGTGGTTAAGGTCTTGGTTGGACATTTTATACAGAACAACTTGTATACACAGGTGTAGTATGTAGTACCAATATTTTAAAATCTTAATAGAACCAATTAACACAAAATATTGTAAATAAATAAAATAGCAATCTTACTTGGTGGCTCTCCAAGCGCCTCCTTTTCCGAATAACGTTGTCGAGTCACTGCAAATGGTTCATTCGCTTCCTGAATGACAAAGCCTTCAATTACATGTGTTAGTACATTTGGTTTTATCATAGCTTTAGGTAAATCTTTTTCAGTTTTAACGTTACTATGCGACGATTTTTGTAAATTAGACGACGTAACTAACGCCTTAACACAACTTTCATCCATTTGTGGTTTCAAATGATCTTGTTCAGTCTTTTTATCTTCATTTGCATGCAAAGTTTTATTCTCTGTAATTTTATAAAATAAAGCAATAAATAAAATGAATCGAATTTTTATAAAAATGTAAAATACCTGCTACATTGTCTGTTATATGATTTGATGTTTTATTTGAATCTGGAACATTATTTTCATTACCTTTCGATGTAGGGCCATTTCCTCTATTATTTGCATTACTATTTATTATTGTCTGTGATGTTTGAACTGAATTTACGCTGGAACTTTTAACCTCCATCGTATTCACATGTTTTTTATCTGTTCCATTTGATATATTTTCAACTGAAATTGATTGCTTTATTTCTGCAGGTTTTGCATTAGAAGACGTTGAAACAGTACTTGAAGACTGTGATAATGTTGATGTTGTTAATGCAGTCATAGCTAATATTGGATTTGGTGGAGATTGTAAACCAATTGACGTTGTTGACGAAATTGAATTTGTTAATGTTAAATGGGTGCCACCATCAGAATTGTTTAAATTGCTTGAAGATTGTGAAACAGGTGAATTAACTTGACTAACTGTTTGTTGACTGTGAGGTGACGCGATTGAAACTACAGCTTGTCTATCAAGAGACTGACTTAAATTCATTTGATGTTTAGATTGGAGGGCAATGCTTTGCAAATTAGATGTATTAGAAGCCACAGAAATTGGTATTGTTTGAACTTGAGAAGTAGGTTGTTGCTGAACAACTATTTGGTGGATAATATTACCCTGCTGTTGCTGCCCTTGATTATCTCGTTGGTGTTGTTGTTGCTGTTGCTGCTGTTGTTGTTGTATTTGTTGTTGTTGTATTTGTTGTTGTTGGTGGTGGTGATGTTGTTGGTGTTGTTGTTGTTGTTGTTGGTGTTGATGGTGTGATTGTTGCAACTGCTGGTGTGATGAATGTTGTTGTTGCAATTGATGTTGTTGTGGTTGCTGATGTTGCTGCTGTTGCATTAACTGATTTTGTATTTGCTGCTGCTGCTGTTGCTGGGTTATAAATTGTGTTTGTTGGGTTCCTTGTTGTGTTGCTTGATGATTAAGCTGCTGCTGAACTTGCGGTTGATGTTGTTGTAGTTGAAATTGCTGAGTTATTTGATGATGGGGTATCAATTGTTGATTTGGCGTTTGTTGCATAAGCAACTGTTGCTGTAAAAATGCAATTATTTATTAAACTGTAAAAATTTATTAACTTTAGTCACATACCTGGTGGATAAGCGTTTGTTGTTGTTGTTTTATTTGTTGCATATGAAATTGCTTATCATTTTGGCTTTGATTTTGTTGAGCTATTTGTCCTGATTGTATATTAACTGGAGTTCCAGTACTCATAACAACCATTCTAATAAAATTAAATAAATTATAACAATTCTGTCAAATTAAAAATTCAATAAAGAACATTTACTTATTTCCCGCAGACGTTACAACCTGCTGCATCGCCTGTTGCTGCTGCTGTTGAATTTGAGACATGCCAGATTTTGTTTGGTTCGATGCATCCGTTTTTATTGTTGGTAGTGCTGGACGAACTGCTTGCTGTTTATTTCTCAATTTGTTTTGCTTTTGATTAATCAGATTTTGATTTTGTGCAGTTTGTGTTGACACCGAACTCGCTGGACGAATTGGTGGTCCATTCTGTGGAAGTATTGGCGGTCCTCTAATCTGCTGTTTCGGTGCAAGAGTTTCTACTTGAGATCGAGATTTAGAAGCAATAGCAGTTGCAGTAGATACTTGAGGTAAAGCAGTTGTTGGCAATGTTAGGGTTTCTAAAACATAAATATAAGCTTAAATACTTTTACAATACTTTTACAACTTATTTAATTGAATAATAATTTCATATTTGTTATCAATTATTACGATTTTGCTGCTGAGATTGAACTTGCTGATGTGATGTTGCTTGAGGAATAAACATTCCTTGAGTTCCATCAGGCTGGGTGCCTCTGATTATAATTGGATTAGGAGCTAAAAGAGTTTGTGGCTGAATTCCATTTGTCCAAAATTGTGGAACACTTTGAAGCCAAGGAGCTGTTATTTGCATTGGTTGTGATCCTGCTTGTTGTAATGGGCTTATAATTTGTGCTGTTGGCATTGCTTGAGACACTTGTACGCACTGCTGTGCGGATTGTGAATTTGCTGTTGATGGACCGTTCATATTTTGTGAATTTTGCATAGAAGTTGTTGAAGAAACTTTTTGAAGTACTTTTTGTCCTTGCAAACTTTTCTGAACTTCCGACTGAGAATTTTTATTTGAAGGAGCAGCCATAGTTGGTAATAAATTTTGTTGTTGCTGTTGAGGTTGAGAACTTATAACACTCACGGGACTAAAAAGAAGTGTTTGTGATTGACTCGATGGTATAGTAGGCAAAGTATATGCACCGCTAAAACTACCAGTTGTACCGCTTAACATTGGCTTACTTTGAGCAGTAGCTGTTAGCATCTGTGGAGTCAATTGGCCTCCTTGAAATGCTTTTCCAGACGCAATAACTTGAATAGGCTGCTGTCCTAAACCTGAATGTAATAAATTTCCTGACATTAAAACTGGAGAATACAGATGTTGTAAATAGCCTTGATTAGAAAGAGACGGCTGTAAAACTTGCAATCGACCATGGCTCCAATCTGCAGGAACTTGACCAGTTGGAAGTTGAAGAGGAGACATAGTGCTAATGGTAGTCGTTGAATGCGGCGCTTGCTGATTTGCCATACTGTTGGGAGCATGATGTGGGCTTGATGGTGATCCTTCTATAATTTGCATTTGTTGCACTTGTCCCTGATTATGCTCAACCATTTGAGTTTTAAGTTCTGCAGTCATTGAACCTGCATTACTCAATTGATTTTGATTAGGAAATTCTTGCTTTACTTGAATAGCAGCAAATTGTGCTTGTTGTAATTGCTGAATTTGCTGGAGCTGTTGCAATTGCTCTTGTGAAATTTGCAGAGGCACCGCCGAAGGCGCTGCCACCTGCGCTGGACTCTGTGATTTCTCCAGTGTTAAAAATTGACTTTGTTCTTCGTATCTTTTATCGCTACGTTACATCCGCTTTTTAACGTTATTTCTAAACACATTAGCGGTCGTCCTGAATTGAAAAGAATGACTTTAAGGTAATTTAATGTACTTATTTTAGCATTAATTCGATTATTACATTTTTCTTTTTAGGAATTATATTAATAATTTGACTTTCTGTTAGAATCTATTATCTGCTCTACTTGTATTTGATACACTTTATAATTCTAAGTATTATTTGTGTTATTTTTCAAATTATGTGAAACTAATAAATCAAATTTTGGCAAAATCCTTGGATTTTTTTATAATACAACCTTATTTCATCTGAAAGGAAAATAAAAAATAATATTAAAATTATGTATGTATAACAAATTTTCAAAAATATGTAAATAGTTTTTTATTTAAAACTTTTAGATGCGGAAAATATTTTATCAGTTAATTCTTATATAACTTAATTATTTACATTTGAATTACAATTAAAACAAATAACTATTATTTAAAATTAGACGAATCCATTGTATACGTATGTACATAATACATATGTAATGTATACAAATATTGTTTTTATGATAGATAGATAGATTATTAGAATATAGTACTGAATCTCATATGAAGGCATTATAATCTGTTAGGTTTTGAGAAATACATAATATGGATATACATATATCACGTTTAAAAAAATATGCACAAATATCACGATAGTAAATAGTTAAATCCACTGCAGATAAAAGTTGACCGTTTTAAATAAGTACATATACATAGTTTGTCCACCAGTCTAACTTCTTTCTTACAAAAATTTTTTTTCTGTCCCCTAATACCAATAGGTATCTATAGAATGCATCTAATTCTAAAGAATTCTAGGCCTCTTTTTTATTATAGAATGATTGATTTTGTCCGTAATAATTCTTGGACTCCTATTTCTTTGTATTTTTTGGGTTTGGTAGTACTGTTCACGATATTTTTCAATACCTGGCAGAATCTGTTCTTGAATAATTCTTTCAGTTTTGCTTCTTCACGATAATTATGCCCATTGCCCATTAACATTTGCAATAAATCTCTTGTTGTTTCTGGAAAAAAAATTGGGTTTCAATCAGAGCTGCCGTTTGACTCCGATCGGAGTATTTTTACTCCTATTTTAATAACAGTTACTTCTTTTAGTTTGGTACTCTTTTTTCCAAATGAAACCAAAATTGTGTTATCGATACAGGGTAGGGAATCGATGCATAAAGAAGTAGTATCCCTAGGAAGTTTTTTTTTTTTTTTGCAAACTTTGAAAAGAAGTTTTTCATGTTTCTGTGAAATTCCGACAAAGATACATATGAAGGTGTCAGATCAAAAGTAGGTACATATACTGAATGAGTTGCTTACACAAAAGATGGTAGGTACGACAAGTACGACTGTGCTTGGCAAGATTGGTTTAATCATTTTAAAAAAAATTCACGCAAAGTGCTCAACATCATATCACCGTAATCGTAATGTTATGAGCAAAAAAAATTCATGCAAAACAGTTTACAAAATGTACAGTTTAATGTTCGCAGTAACCCAAATTATAAATTTAATCAAGAAATAAAGTATAAGTTTTATTGGAACTATGTGGGAAATTTGTGTATCTTAGGCCGTTTTCAAAAATTGATTGTAGGACTGGCGCAAGATTTCATTACATCTTTTGAAGTCTTTAATTTGCAAGATTGATTTGGTGAATTCTTTGACAAGTCAATCTTGCAACAAACTTGAATTTTTGAAATTGACTGTACATACTATATAAGCAGTAGTATAGTAAACATTAAAAAACATGAATTAATAAAACTAAATTTGAATTTCGTGGTAAAAAAGAACTTTTGAACAAACAATTTTATGCATTGTATGATCGTTGTGTTTTATTGTCTTGAAGCATTTTTTTTTTGTTAAACTGTGGAAAACTGTCTATTCTACTCTACCTATAAAAAGATACGATAGTTCCCGTACTTCAGCTAGTTATAATTCTATATAGCAGTTATTTTCTGTAAAATTCTTAAAATTCAATAAAGTTTTTAAAGTACGGGAACATTCATTATGTTAAACCACATGTGTAAATATTAACATGCACATAAATTTTCCAACAGCACTGTATGTCATTCATGTGATTTATGTAATGTATGTATATAAGTTTTTATTAAAAAAACAAACTAGCCAATAACCTCTAACTTTTAAATGTTTTGATTTAAAAAAACCGGTTTATATTTTTTACATTTCTTTTAAAACAGAAAATGCAACAACAAAAAATATTGAAAAATTAGGGAACAGGTTAAGGTAAACCAAAATATAATATATAATACATAATTTCATAAATACCTACTTATAAAATAAAACTATACCTACATTTCTAAAAATATGAGAATGAGTGCGTTCTACAACACCGACTCATTATACTTATAGAATGCAGAAAATAAAAAATAAAATGTGTATGAAAGAAAACAAAAATATATAATTCACAAGACAAATTTGTAATAGAAAAAAATTAAAAATTATGTGCATAGCATACATAAACGTAGCAGTAGCTATACTAATAAATTGACATTTTCTAATTCACTTTTTTCTCAGGTCAAATAAAAACAATTAATACATATAATGTAGGTGGTATAGATATACATAGTATAAACTTTTGGCAAAATTTAACTCACAAAGTTTTCTGTAATTATATTATAATTATGTACATATTAAAAAATACTCAAACATTATTTTCATTATTCAATACATACACATTACACACCACTGTACCGTTTGTCCACAAAAAAAAAAAAGTTTTTAGCAAATAAACTTTATTTCGAGTCATACAAAACATAACCAATTGTCCAATTATTCTAAATAAGCGTAAACCAAAAAAAAAAAAAAAAAATTAAATAAAAGTAGCAATGGCGAAGGAAATCCCGTCAAGGCCTATCAAAAGAACCAGACCAGACCCAGACACTCAGTTAAATTACATTACTACTACCAAAACCATCTATATACAAAGCCCTGAACTGCGCAGCAGCGCAAATTGTAATAAATGAAATTTTCATCGATGTTTTCAGTGATGTTATGAACAGAAATGTCACTGATGAAAAGGTAATGCAAACGGTAATGGCTAATTCCATGGAAATGTATACCTGATAAAAATTTTCAAAAGTGAAAAATCCAAAATTTTTATTTCTTGCGTCATTTAGGAGTCTCTAAATGTTTCCAAAATGTAGATTTCAATCTTCAAATTATTCAGGTATCCTAAATAAGGACCAAGTAGCTGATTTGTATTTTGAGTGTCTTGAAAAAATATATGAAAAAAGTGATATGTAGTGTAAGTCACAAATGTTGTGTAGTGTAAGTCACGAAGGAAATATGTAATAAAATACTCAAGAAATGGAAAAATTATTTTATGTTTAATATTTTAGAAAAATTAATCCTTTCCCTACATATTTTTACTTATGTTTCAATACAAAGCTCAAAAATGAAGAAGAAAACAAGATTTGAAAAAGAGACTATGAAATGACTTCCTTTCGTGTAGTGTAAGTCACGTTCGTAACAAAATAAGTGAAATTTCCAAATTCCTTCAATTTGATTTAAAATATATATTTTTCCAAATTCTAGCACTCTTTTGCTTTAATTATGCAAAAACATGTGGTTCTCTTTTGTCTTTTTCTATTCGAAATATGTAGTTTTATAAGTAAACTATTGTCAAATGTAGTGTGCGTCACGCGTGGAATTGACCTAATGCAATGTAAGTGATATAAATTTTTCCATTAGAAACTTTGTTTTTCAAACTGCGTATTTAATTGCATGATATTAAATTTATGTTATTTACGAATTTACTCAGTTAATTTTGATCAGGTGCACTGTGCAGTTTGTTTGCAAATATTAAATTTGTGTAAAGTGAAGTGTGAATTTGATTCAAATTTTGTTTTTAGATTCTTCAAAAATTTAGAAATTTGGTAAGTAATTTGTATAACATTATTTATTTTCTAAAATGTAAGTCATTGATTTAATATATCAATAGAAGCACAGTGCGGAAAACTGGTTTAAGGAAAACTAATTTAAAACGTCTTGTGAAAAAGGAGCAAAACGCTGTTTTGCAGTCAATATATTTTCCAAGAGGATCCAAAAAAGTAGACTGTATGAATATATCATTATAATTTTTTTTTATTCAAAGAATATTTTTTAATTTAATTTTATTTTGTTTATGAACTGTTTTAAATAATGAATAAAATAGTTTTTAAAAAAAAATCATGTTTTTTATTTCACATTTTAAAATATAAATTTAAAGTGAATAATGAATAGAAGAAAACATCAGTGAAAAAAAAGCTCATTTCGTTTTCGTTGATGTTTTCTTCGGTTCAGAAAGTAGTTATTATAACCAAAGAGTAGATACTAATAAAGAGGAATAACTTTCGGGTAACGGTATATAAAAAAGGACGCAAACAAAAAAAGAGTACAAATATATACTATTTTCACTAAAAAAAAAATTAAATTAAAAAAAAAAACAAAATCTCTTCAAGCGAGAATGAAATATCCCCTTTATTTGTTCTTATAAATGAAAAACATGCATAAGACTGAAAAAGACAAGAAAAAACTAACACCAACCTTTTTTGTTATCTTACAAACATTTTTTACTTGTATAGGTTTATATTCTTCACGCAGTTAAGGTTGCTCATCACTTTAACATGTGTTTGTTTATTTACTTATTTTTACTTGCTCACATACGAATGGCGTCACATTTTATCCTACCTATATTTTTCTTTCTTACATACTAGAAAGATTGCTCATCACTAGCACGTGGCTTCTAATTTGATTAGAATTTTTAGATCGCGCCAAATTTTGTAGGTAAAAAGCAAAGTATACGGTATGATATGTGATTACCTTATCAATACAAGTTCTGATGTGATATATTAAAGTTAGTTTTTCTAAGTGATTTTTAAAAAAAATAATATGAAGTGTATTAAATTAAAAAATTAAAATAATATTTAGTGCGTGAATGATAATATTATAAATTACTATTATTGTGATTATTTTCATAAAATAAACTAGTGTACGAAAACAATTAATAAGACTATAAATAAAAAACCAAGTGCATTTATTTTTTAAAGATAAAGGAAAAAAAACCAAAAACTTTACTTAATTATAAAGAAATAAAATTTTATAAAATTAATTTAAAAGAAATAAATAGTTTTAAAAAATACAATATTTTATTATTTTTTTTTTTCAAATATGGGTCGTCACTTTATTAGGTGCATTATATGTGGAGAAAAAAAAGATGGAGATGGAAAAATGTATTTCAATGAATTTTATACGTGAATAAAAACACTAACTAAATTTACAAATTACGAAAAAGTCTTTTATTTATATCACTCGACGCAGCTCAGGTGCTTTGCCATATATATTTCTCATCACTAATACAACTTTAACGAATCTTCTTTTTCAGTTCTTCATCATGATTTTTCTTGCTATCTATTTTTAACTCAGATATATGTGTATTAGTGCAAGAAATTGCGCATTTATTTGAGATCTTATCAGTTCTTGTTCGTAGTTAAAACACTACCTTACACTATGATAACTACCAGCAATGACAACATAATGTAAAAGTAATCGATGTTTTCACCGAGAAAGTAGCCATAGTAAGCTATAGGAATCAATTAAAGAGTTTATACGGCAAAAATAATCCGAATTTTGGATTAAATTGGGAGTAACGTGGAAACGGTGAATTGGGATTAAAAAAATGCATGATACTTTTATACACTTATACATAGTATACATATTATTCTTCTTCCACATAAAAAAAGAAGAAGAAGAACGTGACAGCTTGACTTTCACCACGGCATACACATTACAAGGCAATGTAAAGAAATTTTTTCATTTGTTTTGTGACGTCACTCAGGTCGTCTGAGCATATAAATTTTTTTTTTTAATTTTATTCATTTGTTTCATATAAAACAACCAGGATGACGTCACAATGCTAACGGTCACTACGATATTTACATTGCCTTGTTATGTGTATGCCGTGGACTTTCACCATAAAAATTAGAATCCGCCATATTGCATTTTACCTCACACATACATATAAAAAAATTGGGATTAAACCCAAATAAATTGGGCTTAAGCCAAAATCCGAATTATCGAGTTTATAGCAGATAAAATTGGAAGTAAACCAATATCCGTATTAAAAGCGAATTACGTATATACTCGTACAATGCAAACATCGATACGGTAATCGGTGCTGTCGCTGCTGGGTGGTTTTCTGCACTAACACAATCAAACACGATAAAAGTGTTGAAACGTCAAAACATTCAGTACTGGTAGTACAAATAGTAGTGTAAAGAAATAGTGTTTTAGTTAAATATTTTTGATTTTTTAAATAAAATATTTTTTAAAAAAGTTTTAAAATGTAATAAATTAACAGTGTTATTATTTTTAAAGCGCACAACAGTGAAAAAATAAAATAAAAAGGTGGAAAATAAATATTGTGCGTTCTTACCTTCTTGTAAGAGAAAAAATTGACGTGTGACTATAGAGTGTTTTTTTTCTAACTACCAAGAGTGGTACCACGATATTCGCTGGACTATCTCATGAAAAAAATTGTACTAGACTAGTGTCTATTTTCGCTGCTAGAGGGCGTTCAAAATTATGAGTTTTATGCAAGACACAAAATCACCTGTAATTTTTTTTGAACCCTATGTACCAAAATTTTTCTTTTCATTATGAATGGCTATTAAAATTACCTTCCATTTGGTGTATTACTTATTGTATGTAATAATTTCACTTTCAAGAAAAGAAGGATTTTGGCTTAAGCCCAATTTATTTGGATTTAATCCCATTTTTTTTATATGTATGTGTGAGGTAAAATGCAATATGGCGGATTCTAATTTTTATGGTGAAAATGAAACTGTCACGACTCACGATCTTTTTTTTATGTGGAAGAAGAAGAATATGTATACTATAAGTGTTAAAAAGTATCAACGTTTGCATGTATTATTTTAATCCCAATTTACCGTGTATAGCGTACTCTCAATTTAATCCAAAATTCGGATTATTTTTTTGCCGTATAAACTGTTTAATTGAAATTACTACAGTTTTATAGCCTAGACACACCGCGGTAATTAACTAAACACACTTTGGTTTGTCAACAATTAAAAAACAATTTCACTACACACTGGTTTGAGTACTGAGTAGTTATTTTTGACATTTCTTCTGATTTTTAATAGTTGCATATAGAAATATGTTTGGGGAAAATAAAAGAGAAAAAATAAGTTTATTAAAAAAAAAAATGTTTCATCTATTGAATGCAATATTTTATCATAGAATGCTTTCAAATTCATGTGTATGTACTGAATATTTTATACAACGGAAGATTTAGTGTTTTATTATTGTCTTCAAAGTACCGCACAAGTTTTTTTTTGGGAAAAAAAGTCGGGAAAAATAGACATATAAAATTTAAAAATGAATTTACCTTTTTTTTTAAGTATCTATTTTTATTTCACTATGGTGACAAGTGATACACATTACACACTACACAGTCACAGACAGAAGGAAGTTTGACAAGAAGTTCGACAGTTTGATGCAGGTTCGACACACTTTTTGATTGTTTGACGTTAGTTATCTCGGTAACCACCAATTTTTTGGTGTAGTTTGTAACTAAAATACAGTACTGGAAGTGGAAACTACATACTTGATTTTTTTAGTTATCTCACATAACCAATAAACGAATTGGTTACTAACTTGATGTGTCTACACTATTAGATTTACATTACATTGCTGTGTTTTATTGGAACTGATGAAGTGAAAAATCTGATACGTCTAATAGCCTAGACACACAGCGATATTTAACTAAACCGTTTAGTTTGTAACTAATTTGAAACTAATTTCATGACACACCGGTTTCAATAGTTATTTTTGACGTTTTTTCTGATTTTTAATAGTTGCATATAGAAATATGTAGAAAGTAAGAGAGAAAAAATAAGTTTATCAAACAAGATTCAGAGTTTTAAGTATCTCTTAATTAGTTATTTTTGGAAAAAAGAAGAAAAACGGTCATATAAAATTTAAAATTGAATTTACATTTTTTTTTTAAAAGTATTTTTATATAAACAAAGGAAGTTTGACAAGAAGTTCGACAGTTTGATGCAGGTTCGACATACTGTTTGATTGTTTGACGTTAGTTATCTCGGTAACCACACGTTTTTTGATGTAGTTTGTAACTAAAATACAGTACTGGAAACTACTTGATTTTTTTTAGTTATCTCACATAACCACTAAACGAATTGGTTACCAACTCGGTGTGTCTAGACTACAACCCTCGCTTTGCGTCGAAGTTGCGTTCTTGAAAAAGTGATGCAATACGAAAAGACGCAAAACGTATTGTCATTTCATATGAAAATGTACTGGAAAATAGAAGTTGCGTTCTAAGAATTTCAAGATAGTGTATAATAATTAAAAACAATTAAAACCTTAAGAAAAACAGTAGTATTTATTAAAACAATCAAAATAAACGAAAAATACATTGATAAAATATATAAATACACGAACATAAAACAAAAATAACCTAAAAAATTCATTCAAAAACTTAATCTATAAGAATCAATTATTATTGAATCACTCAATATGATCTTTGACAATATCAAAGTATCCAGTCTTCTTAGAACAACTTATTTTGTTTGAACGCTTATGATTTTTAACATTTAAAATATGAATGAATTTTATTAACGAAATAGTGTAATAATGAAATAACGGGAACATATTTCATCGAAAAAAACGATGCAACTTCGAATTGAAACGACGCAAAGCGGAATTCTGGTATGAAGCACTGTATGAATACCATGGTATGAATACCACATGTCTAACTAGGCCTTAATGTCGGATTTTTTCAGTGAAATTTGTTCAAGTATGTAAATAATTTAATTTTTAACATCTTTTTCCGAATGCATACTTAAAGTGATGCTATTTTTAAGAAGAAGATAAGTGATATAAGAGAAACTGAAGTGATGACATTTCACTTTATCAGCTCAAATAAAACACAGCAATTATGTCGAAAGTAAGCAAAATTAAAAAATAGTGGGGTGAAAGAGAGACATTTCCGTATGTATCAAATTTCAATGCATCGAATTGAAAAATATTAAAGTTCTACTTGATTAGAACCTCTCCAATACTTTTTGATAGAATATACATTGTACATACATATTTGTATATTGAATAAGGTTAGGTCCTACATCAAAACTGAACACCCTGGTTGTATATTATTTGTATTGCAACATTACGAGGACCGACTTTCAATTTCAATTCATATACGAATTTAATATATTTTGAATGAAGTTGTGTTCTACATTTCAATAGAACACTTTTCAAGAGAAAATTTCTATTGAAGTTATGATAATTGGATTGACATTTTTATTTATTTATTTATTTATTTTTTTAATTTCTTTAAATTATGCGGGTGTTCTGTGAACACATTGAACACTCGGACGAGACGTCACTGTGACACGACACGGTATTAATACTATTGGAAATTTTAAGTATGTACTTAAAGAAAGAGAACAGATTTGAGAAACAGAAACGCACTGTCAAAATTAGCTGAGATTTTCTTAAAGCTGTGTTGCCGGTACCTCTGTTTAAAGTAAATGGCAATTAAATAATTTAGTAAATGAATGTATGTACTCACTGAAAAAAATTAGAAATAAATAATTAGACACGTCACACTCGTTTAAACATAATATCAAACTGAAAAAGGTGTCTAAAAACGATGGCAACACAAAAATAATATAAATATTCAAATTTCATAATTAAAGCTCAGTATTGTGTTCATGTCGAAAAAATTTTTCTTGTTTTGCTATTTATTTCTACACGGAAAAATTTTGTGTAGAGTGATGTAAAAATATTTGGAGAAACGTAAATTAAATGACATTTTTGTTTAAATTTAAATTTTAAAATTCAAAAAGCATCAACAAATTATAAAGCAGGCGTTATTTTTCAAATTGTTGTTGACAACAACTGTCAAATTTATTGTCGGAATTTATGTCTGTACATTTATTTTGTTCCAATAGTGGCGGAAGTGGAGAGTGATCGTCAGTGCCACCTCTTGAAGAGTTTTAGAAATGTTAGCAAAGACAATTTAAACTTATTTTCCGTCACGAACTCAGTACTTATAATTCTAACTAAGCCAACCTAACCTTGAAAAAAACTGAAAATTTGAAGTGATTTAATTTAATAATTTATATATATAATATACTATATTAATTATATATAATAAAATAGAATAAAAATTTATAAATATAAAGTATAAATAAACTAGGTATAAATTATAAAAGCAACTAAATCATTTAGTTGTAAAATAGTTGGACGTCCTAAAAATGTTATGTTTAAAGAATTTTTTTATGTTTATAAATTTTATTTTTTCTTCCTTTGTTTTGAAATTTTTATTTATGGAATATAATTAAATAAAAATGAAATTGTTAACTTGACGTCAACAGTCAGTGTCAACAATGTCAACAATGCTAAGTAAACAATTAGTATTGTTGACACGTCAACAATACAATTGTTGACGTAGAATTGTTGACGTGCCCATCGCTGCTCAGTACTACAAAACAAAAAGTGAACGAAAAAATTGTCTTGACGGAATTCAAGCACCTTTTTTTTACATGTTTTTTAAATGGGAAACGAAATTCCGCCATGAACACAATACTTAGCTTAATGGAAGGATATTGGAATTTGGAGAATTAAGCGAGTTATTTTTTGACATTTTCAGTATTAATAACACTGAATTAATTGTTAGATCATATCTCTTTTTCTTTCTAGTTGCTTGTTCCGTAAAACATTCTTATTTTCTCTTTTTAATAACGAAATTAATCATGAAATTCATACCGTGTCATACAGCTATCAGGGAATTTTGGTAAATTCTCAATAAAACAAATTTTCGTATCTTTATTGGACATAATCTCTTGAATTGAAGATATACATATGTAAATTGTTGTGCAGGCAGACATCTTTTTTATTTCCATTTTTAGTTTAGTGTATATCCGAAAGGATATGAAGATATGTGTGTATGTATAATTATAGCTATTCGAGCGTGAATATTCAATACATACGTACATTATGTTTATTATACGTATACATATTTAAAAAAACTACATTAAATCTATAGTTCCATTATATAAATGTAGGTATGTATATGTATATACAGTACGTACGTGCATGTACAGTAAAATTGTATACAAGTGTGCATTTATTTTTAGTAATAAAATATAACTATACTTTTCTACTTTTACATTTCGTTTGTATAAATCTGTCTCGTGTGTGGGGTGATCAGATCTCAATTTCAATCGAGGGAAATCTTTTAAATTAAATATTACCAAGGCAAAAAATCCATCGGGTACTGCCCTACTGCCTCCATAAGCACAATACTGACTTTAATTGTTAAATAAAGTATAGAATAGAATAAAATTTTCTCTCTGCATCAATGACATTTGAAATTAAAAGGGGAATTTCATTTTCTACGCCTGACGGTCTGAAGTGCATTCTTAAATTTAATATTTGTTGTCCCAAGTTTCAAACAAACAAAATGGTGCTTATAAGATCAATATTTAGAGAAAGGCAAAATGTTTTAAAAAATCACACACACAAACCCACGCAAACGCCACTTTTTCTCTATAGATAAATAAACATATGTATACAGTATACACCTATTGACTATGTACATACATACCTTATTTAATATCCCAGTAAAATATTTTGTAATGAATGAAGTTTTCGATCAATGATATCATTGATGAACAAGGCATCAATGCGATTATACATTACAATGTAATCTATAGAGTAAAGTATAGAAAATATGATTGGTGGGATTTACATTATCAATCCGTCCTTTTGACGTTTTGCTTTGAATTTGCTTTCTGACTGACTCTCGTATTTACTCAGTCAGTCAAATGATGTACAATACATCAAAATTTTAACTTTTAAGGTTTTTCAACCTACTAAGGCTTTTAACAAATGTATACATTCGGAAGTGAGGAAGTAGTCAACATGGCGACTACTGACACTTTTCTTACATTGGCAATGGCATTAGTGAATTCTTCGAGAATAGAGTAATGCAGAGAGTAATATATATGTACAATTGTATATCGTCGGCCTAGTTCGCAAACCTCGTAAGTCTGATTTTTTCAAAAATAACTTTTTTGGTTTTATTTGGTGAATTATAAGTTTACGCAGCTTTTTGAAACATCAGGCCTTCCTATTACTTTCTTTTTATTGAGTAATTTAAAAAAAAGAAATGCTTGTTTGTATGAACGTATATGGGGAAAATAAACAGTTTTTTCTGTCTTCTGTAAAATTTACAAAAACTCACTTACGAGGTTTGCGAATTAGGCCGACGATATACATACATTACTTTCCAATGACATCGCCGTGAGAAATGTATGTTGAATGTTAAGTACGTAACAAGTGTTTGAATTTCATTTGTAAAGTAAATTTCCATTAGTGAAGTAGGTACGTATAGTGAATATTGAATATAGTGAATATAGTGAATAGTAATATTAATATTAAAATAAATATTAATATTAAAATATAAGATAAATATAAAATAAATAATATTACATGAAAATAAGATTACATTACGAAGTAAGGAAGTAGTCAACATGGCGACTACTGATACTTTTTTTATTTTCTTACATCAATGAATTCATTGAGACGAGAGTAATGCAGAGAGTAATTTATGTACAATTGTATATACATTACTTTCCAATGACACCGCCGTGAGAAATGTAATCCATATCCATGATTTAAGCTGAAATAGACCATGTATATACATTACCACATCGATGCTGTAATGGAAAAATTTTTTACTGGGATTAACTTTAGTATGGCAGAGAGCATAGAAGAGTTAAATTAAATGGCTATATATACACCTACATATACATATATCTTTTACTTTATTATTAAAGAGAACAGAACTGCCACATCTCAGAAAGAATGGGAATAATTTTTAATTTTTAGATTGTGTTGGGTATTTGAAAAATAAAACAACAGCAATGTACAATTACTTTCCGTATAAGCTCTTTACTGCCATACTAAAAGTAAATACATAAGATAATTATGTATACTATACATACGTATACCTAGCTAATATAGGTTGAGTTTTTGCATGCAAAGTATGTTTTGAGACGGATTTTAAAATTCATTTAATACATACTTAAAAAACAATAGTGAATCGTTTAATAAAACAAATAGTTTTAAATAGGTATATTTGCGGATTAAAAGCCGAATACAGTGGATTAACAAATGACAGCTAAATAGGTACATGGCGTTTGGAACCAAGCGAAAAAGCAAACAAAACCGTCCAAAAGTATACCTTGCCGTGAAATGCGAAAGCCAAACGACTGAGGGCAAGAAGTTTCGTAGGCATAAACACGGAAATGATTTCGATTTCACGATTTATTCGAGAAATATCTTGAACTTTCGAGGTTTTGCAATAATACTTGTAATTATATTTCCTTGCATATGTACATACATATGTATGTACAAATATGACTTTTACTCTCGGTTACGTATATTTTAAGCAATATGAGAAAAAGTAGAGTTGAATCTGTTACCCTCTGTTGCATTGTATTGTATTATAATTGCCAACAATGAACAAATTATTGTAATTTGGCTGAATTGTTTAAAAATAATATTGCAACAGTGTTAGCATAGTATTATAATATTTTTTTTACACATTTGGAGGGTAGATTTTCATGAGATACTTGACTGAAAGTAATCTATAATTTTTATTTGCAATAATTTATCATTTTTTAACTCAAAATATGTATAATATCATATAGTAATTTATAATAGTATAGGAGAGCAAATAAAGTGTATTGTGAATACGGGGAAGAACATGCGCAAAAAAATCGTTTTGTAAATTCTACACTACAATACAATAACTAATACATACCTACCTACTTTTATTTATATATATGTACTTAATTTTTATCTTTATTCTGTAGAAAAGTTACATATTTTTCTCTATACATAATAACATTCTATATAGGTATAGGTACATAATTCAAAACCACATTATATCTGACATTAAAATGGCAGCCCCATAATTCCAGTTCGCATAAGTGTATAGCAGATTTCTTACGCCGGTACAAAACCTACTACAATAAAAGCCTCGAACAAGAGTTTTGTATGTATTAGTAAGAAGTGCCATGTTTTGTTTTGACATTTTAGTTTCTTATGGTTTCTTAATAAGAGTGGTGGAATATTAGTGTAAAGAAATAGTGTTTTAGTTGAATATTTTTGGTTTCTTAAATAAAATATGGTTTATAAAAGTTTTAAAATATAATAAATTAACAGTGTTATAATTTTTAAAGTGCACAATAGTCAAAAAACAAAATAAAAAGGTGGAAAATATTGTGCGTTCTTACCTACTTGTAAGAGAAAAAATTAAAGTATGACCACGTACCTATGGTGAGGTTATATTATTTATATGTAATAAAGTGAATAAATTGATTTGATTTAGTCAAATTTAATTTATTAGTTATCACAAATTAAGTGTCTATTTGCCTTCATTATACAATAAAGATTATGTACCAAATTATTTACTTTTTCATAGACTTTTTTTGTATAAATTTTTGTGATTATGTTATGATGTGAGAAATTGATTTGATTCAATAATTTAACAATTAATATAAACTTATAAATAAAATTTTATTAAATCAAATTAATTTGTTCTGTATTTCCTTCACTTTATTTATTTTTTTCATATATTTGTGTTTACATTTCATTTCAATTTATTCACTTTTATATGTAATATAACCTCACCATAGGTATGTGGTCATACTTTAATTTTTTCTCTTACAAGTAGGTAAGAACGCACAATATTTTCCATCTTTTTATTTTATTTTTTGACTATTGTGCACTTTAAAAATTATAACACTGTTAATTTATTATATTTTAAAACTTTTATAAACCATATTTTATTAAAAAAACCAAAAATATTTAACTAAAACACATTTTCTTTACATCACTATTTGTACTACCAGTACTGAATGTTTTGACGTTTCAACACTTTTATCGTGTTTGATTGTGTTAGTGCAGAAAGCAACAGCGCGGCTTCTGTATAGAGGGTTTTGCGCCGGTACATAAAAAAGCATACAAGTATGTAGATAATTTTTTGGCTTTGGATGTATTTTATTGCATCCACAAAATATAAAATCTCCATATACCTATCTACATATATTTTGTACGTGCATACATATATCCTATACATATATACAATTATTCTATCCATACATATGTTTTTTAAATTAACCCATATAAAGAAAACAAAAATTTCCCACATATTCTTCTTCCTCACAAAAAAAAAACGTCTTATCAGAACTACGAAATAATCAAATTTTAAATCAGCAGTCTCAAGTTTAATAATTTTTGAAAATTTAATTAATTAATTATTTAACGTGTAATTCTTGAAGCTAGCTTTAGCAAGTTAAAACTCAATAAAATTTAAAAACGACAATAATAGAAATAATTCTTCTAAGCTTTTTTTGTTCTGTTTTCAAACGTGTCTTCAAATTTGGTATGTAAATCCTAATTAATTTGTATTTTTATTTATAATTTGGTTATTCAAAAAAAAAAAAAAAAAAAAAAACAGTGATGTAGAATTTTGGTTTTATTGCAAGATTTTGTGTATTATCTAAATAGGTACTTGTGAAAAATAATTAAGAATAATGATTTTATTATGATGATTATATCTTATATACCTACATATAATTATAATACAATATTATACATATCAATATAGCCACGTTTGAGAAATAAAATTCAAAAATTTGCAGAAAAAGCCGTCGGTACATACCTATGTAAGTATGTATGTATACCTATATCATAAACAGGTATCTACAAAATCGAAATTAAAGTCGAACATCTTTGGATCCTATGATCCGATTTACTTAAAATTTAGACCTAGGATTCTTTTCGTTATTCTTTAAAATTCTTTGTTTTTGCATGAAAAAAATTCTCATCAGAAGACCAATTATGTTTGAATTTTATTCAGATTTTTATTTATCAAAATATTTTTTTTATTTTTATTTTTTTTAAATAGAATTAAGATCAATACATGAAAATAAAAAGTTTCGCGAGAGACAATAAAATTCAAATTTTTACAGAATATTCTTACTTAGATAGGTACTATAAAAAAAAAAAATTGAATAAGAATCCATTCACTAGGCTATCAAAGAAAATACATATATAGGATATGGGTATAGCTACTATTCTTGTAACCTCAAAATTAATTCGCGTAGTAAAATATGTATGTATATGTAGTACCTATGAAAAATTCGAAAAGTTGCTATAAAATTTGCCTTATAGTCAATTACCTATAAGCTTTAAAGAATCTACTTTCTTCCTATCTACCTATATTCGGTAAAATTGTGTTCCATGGTTAAAAATTTTATTTTTTTAAAACTCTTAAATACAGGTTATAGACCTCAATGAGAAATGAAGAAAATCGTATGAGAGGAGGTCTATTATCAATGACTGGTTCTCCCCTTACATACGATTTTTTAGATTTCTAATCGAGATCTACCACCCTGTTCAGTTTGACACACGAACTGTGAAACACCCTTTATAATGATACATGAAAATATGTACTTTATTGTACTAATACTTTGTTTACACATCAAATTTATCAATATAAACCATAAAATTCGTTATGGTGAATCCACCTTGGTTGCAGGTTGTATTTTGGTATGTATTACTTTTTGATGTTTCGGTGAATATAAATACAAATTGATGGTAACATGCATTGAATTAAACTACATTTTTAAAACAAAACAAAAGAATAATATAGATATCAACAAAAAACAAAGCACTAGCATCTATACCAAGTAAAATTCAACATGTTCCACACTACTTTCACTGAAGTCCCATTTTGATGCTTCAATAATTAACCACTGTCACTTTTTTTACTGGTTGCATGCAGCAGTTTGTATTGACATTGTTTTGTGCTATTCACCGAAAACATCACGGCAGTCGGCACTCGGCACCACTAAACTAATTTATTTTTATTAAATATAAAAAACAAAACATCAACAAACACCACCTGTCAACATAAGATGAATTCACTCAAAACCTACGAGAGAGAATACTGATCAAGTCGTAAGGTAATGACAAAATAATAATAAAATTAATACAATTCAATTTAAAGAAATAAAAGAAACTATATATACAGGGTGTCCCGTTTGGTTTGCTTAACCTTGATACCATAGATAGGTCTGATCAAGACAAACAAAAAATCGTATCGGAGGGGGGGGGGAAATCCCAAAGGTTTCGCCGCTAGAGGGCGTTGAAGTTTTTTTGCTCTTATTTCACGATGTACCCTATAACTTTTTACAGGGGCATTCAAGGGTCACTTTGTGTTAAGAAAAAATGTAGAGGACCCTTTGCCCTTTTTAACGATACCTTACTTGTTCGTCTATTTTGTAACTGTTAAAAAAGTTACACGCATTCAAAATCAAAATTTTGTGAATTTTTCCCAAGTTTTTGTGTTTAACCCTGTCTTTCTCAAAAAAGGCTTAAAATAACCCTAAGTTTTTATTGCAGAAAAAGAATGCTCAATTGATTCTACACCGATTTGCTATGTTTAGTTTTTTCAAAAAATGCATAGTTTTCAAGATATTTGCATTTGAAAATTAGCACTTCTAGTTCCTATTTTTAATTTACACTGCAATAAAAACACGTGTCGAATAATCCAATGAATTTCAGACTTTTTTTTCTCAGTTTTTTCAAAAGGTCTTCCTTGATATCTCAAAAATTATTCATTTTTCTAAAAAAATAGGCATAGCAAATCGGTGCAGAATCAATTGAGCTTTCATTTTCTGCCATTAAAACTTGGGGTTAATTTAAGCCTTTTTTGAGAAAGACAGGGTTAAACACAAAAACTTGGGAAAAATTCACAAAATTTTGATTTTGAATGCGTGTAACTTTTTTAACAGTTAAAAAATAGACGAACAAGTAAGGTATCGTTAAAAAGGGCAAAGGGTCCTCT
The DNA here is from genome assembly GCA_932526495.1 of Bombylius major. Classification (NCBI taxonomy): domain Eukaryota; kingdom Metazoa; phylum Arthropoda; class Insecta; order Diptera; family Bombyliidae; genus Bombylius; species Bombylius major. Next base: position 23,915,415 of record OW052043.1, read on the forward strand.
ACATTTTTTCTTAACACAAAGTGACCCTTGAATGCCCCTGTAAAAAGTTATAGGGTACATCGTGAAATAAGAGCAAAAAAACTTCAACGCCCTCTAGTGAAACCGTTGGGATTTCCCCCCCCCCCCCCCTCCGATACGATTTTTTGTTTGTCTCGATGAGACCTATCACTGGTATCAAGGTTAAGCAAACCAAACGGAACACCCTGTATATATATCACGAATCACGAGTTAAATATTTTTATATATTAGGTATGTAATTTTAATAAAATAAAATATTTCTTAATAAATTCTATGTTGAAAGAATCTTAGAAAATTTCCTAGTTTTCGAGCACTAGTTGTTTATTGTCTCACATACTTATTTAAGAATACCTAAGACATAATTCAAATGATTTATAATCTAGAATTGTATTATTTTAATTATCAATCTAATACATATTTTATATTAACAAAACGTTATTTGTTATCAAATTCACATACCTATATGTATTTAGCCTTTCACTTAGATTTTTTTGTTTAAAAAAAAAAAAAAAATTAAATGTTGTATTTATAAAATAAACACTTTACTTACCGATTTTCTATTTAATTTATTACAAAATTAAATAACTTCAAAAATTTATTAATCAATCACATTATTCACTATTTGTTTACGTTATGAAAATCAACAAATGTCAAACTATACATTTGCATTTGCAATGACTATTTCACGGCTTTGATGAATAGTATTTTCTTTCTCTCTCGGAGGTTCTGTTTCTATTCACTTCATTATGCTGCCCATACACAGTGAAACATGTTGATCAACTAGGTTGATTAACTTTTGGTTTGTATAGTTTGCAACACAGGCAAGTTGATCTACTTTCTTATTTCTTTTTTGTTCAACTTCACCACACACAGTTCAACATGTTTACAAACCACTAGCTCCATTTACATAAAAATTAAAAAAATTTTTGATTTTACTTCAACCAGTTCTTCAACCGTCAAATTGGTTGAGCAACAGCTCCATATACGATAAAACTTTTTGTGAAACTCAATCAAGTTGATCAAATGTTTCACTGTGTATGGGCAGCATTACAACGTATGGTGTGATGAGTGTGGTGTGCTTTTTAAATATTGAAACGAATCCCCAATTGTTTTAAAAAATCAATGCTCTGACGCTGCCGAGTGCCGAAAGGGTTAACGATGGTCGATGTTATGTATAACGTTCCACAAATTGCCATAAAGTTCAAAATTCATGTTTAATTTTGAAAATTATTCTGAGTATCAAAATACGATACATACTTTACATTAAAAGGCTACAGGTATTAGAAGTAGATAAATAATATGCCAGCAAGCTACATCATACCAATTAGTATGTGCGCGCCGCGCGGGCGAGTGCCTAACCTACATACATACATATTACATATGTATATCATATGTATGTACATCAACATGTAACACTCAAAAATGGCTACAAACACGATTTGTTTTGCGGTTGAACTTGAATTTTTGTACCTATGTACATACATATATCTACTGAATGAGAAAGTTCATTAATTTATCTGTTTATTCACAATGTGCATCTGCATGTGTGCAAAATTTCAATAGTTTCCGAAAATCAGAAAACCACATTTTCCGCGTCCAGACGAATAATATACATACGATATATATATGTACATAATATATATTAATATATATGTACATCATATATGTACATACAAAGAACATGGAGATATGAAACATACATACATAATATAAACAGTATGGTTATATACTAACACTTGAATAGTTGAAGGAATTTGGAGACTATTTAATAGAGAACATTTCAGATTATTCGTGCTTTCTTAGTTACACTTTTAATAAATTTAAATTAGATTTTCGATGTGCGAAAGTTCCTATTTTTATCAAACTAATTTTTAGTTTAAAATAGGTAGTAAGAATTCAATTCAATCTTAAATTAAATATACAACCTATTTGGTATACACATACCTACTAATCAAAAATAAATTTCTGCAAACATATGCATGTACATAAAAGAGAAAAGTATTATACATCTATCACCCATGTCATGTCAAGACTATGTTGCCAGATTTATTTCAAAATTTAGTATTGTTGATTTGAATTTTTTAGAATTAAAGTTGATCAAGTCTATTTGAATAGAAATATTTTTCTGATTTAAAAAATAAATACAGCCCTATAGACATTATATAATGTATGTATATAATATTTACGTAAACTTTCCAATTTTAAATAAAATTATGATAGTTTTTCATACAATACAGAAAGTTTTAATGACATATTTATGCAAATAGAAAAAGTTGTGGACGTATGTGTGCAGCATCGTAAAGTGGGAAAAAATCCACAATATATTATACATATGTATGCCTAGATATGTATTTATATGCGTAAATATACTTGCGATTAAATCAATTGTATATGTCCATACATAATATGTGTATTTACACAATTTATTGCGATATGGCTACCATGATTTACAGTCAGCAGAAAACCCTATGTAAATGAAATAGAATCACCAACACAAGTACCAATAATGGCGGCCGCGGGTCGTATAATGGCTGAATTAATATTTCACTGTCTGCACTGCAATAATCATGCGTACAGTGAAATAGTGTATGAACAAGACAACAAGCCATATAATTTTCTGAAACAAGAAAATTTTAATCTCTTATAATTATATTTCATATCACACATACACAACGCGTATACTAAAGATTTTATGTACATACATATATGATAATAATATAAATAATTTTCTAAAGATAATTATGTGTGTATATGTATATATTTTTTATAGCAAGATTTGTAAATTTTTTTTTTTTTGACTTATTCGAATTTTTCATTTAAAGCGTCTTTAAGAAAACAAACAACAAAAAAACAAATAACTAAACGTTTTAAAATTTCACTTACAATTACGAATTATTTAATTTTATAAAACTGGTACGAAATATTTAAAAAAAATTAATTATTAACACTATAAAACCACTTTCATACAAATTCTTTTATTTATTCCAAAAATAATTCTCACTCAACTCGAAAAAACTACAAAACACAAAACTGATACTGCTGTTGCGATTACGACATGCAAAGCGAAAATGGCACACACATTCCAAAAAAATACATTATGGCCGAAGGCTGTATCGAATTTTCTTCACAATTTAAAATTGTTGTTTATTCGTTTATTAATATACCAATTGGAAAACAACAAACATTTTAGAGAGGGAAAAATCATATATTCTCGTTACCCCAACATGAAATAACACATATCGGAATATAAATATATGAAAAAGATAAAAAATAACACACTACAGAGGAAGAAAATGTATTTTACACACCCATTTCTATTTTTCGTACAATCTTCCCACTCTAAATGAATAAGCAACAAAGAATATAAAAATACAATAATTAAAAGCCGACCATTTTCGACATGAACAATGAGGTACCCTAATATTTTACGTTTATTTTACTAAAGTTTAGAAAAGTGACCAATTTCAAACTGCTAAAACTGAAAATAAATAGAAAATAATATTTGTTAAGTGTAGAAAATGGCGTAATGAAACTAGCAAAGCAAATTCCTATTACCATAGATATCGTTCAGGTTTTAAATACGTAAATATTCTTATTACCTATATTTCTGGAAATAAATTGTTGTTTGTATGTTTTATAACACTAAAGATAGGAAATTGTTTTTATTTATACTATTTTCAAGCATGGAATAGTACAGACTGCAGAAAAGATAGCCATAAATTTCCTATATTCTTTCATACCCCACACGATGAGTCGTGACTCGTGAGTCGTGAATTACCTAATCTATCGCCAACGTGGGGGTAGCCAGATCACAATTACAAATTGAGGGAAGTTTCTTTAAATAATATTATTAAGGGTTGCCAGATTGATATACATATTTTTGGTTAGATTAAAAATATATAGGTAATTTTTTCGGTTGAACAAAACACGCATTTTTAAAATCTTCACATTATAATGTAACATGTACATATGTAGTGTGATAATCTTTTATGTTATATCAATTATTTGAATCGTTTTTGTATTACATGTACTACCTATATTTTTGTTAATTGAATTGAATTAGGTTTTGTACGTACCTATCAAATTATTTGAAAATTCTGTTCGCAAATAGTGTTTTACTTAGTTTGAGAAAACATTTTTTGAAATTAAAAAATACATAATATTAGGAATTCTAAATAAAAAATATCCTGAAAACACGAAGTAAAATTTTAAATAAATGTCATTAAAATTATAAATTCATATTTTTTAAAAATTTTCAAATGTAGCAATACTAAAGTAGTATGTATCATGAAGTACTCCCTAAGTTATCATTTTTCCTTTTTATATATCGTCCCGTTTACAAAAAAAAATAAAATAATATTTACTATTACTACACACACAAGTGGTTTCGTTCGGAAGTACATCGACCTAATATTTGAAAAAAAAAACATATTTTTTTCATTTTTGTATTTTTGTATATATAAAAATGGCGGCAGTCGAACAATATAAAAAAGGTGGGAACGTACTTTTTTCTTGAGAATTATTAGGTGATTCATATACAATACAAAATAAAACTTTTTATTACCTACGTGCATATGTATGTATGTATGAACATATATTTTTTAATTGAATCGCTTTTTTTTGGAAAATATTTCGACAGTAACGTAAAACTTGTACAGAATCTCTCATTTTACGATTGTGTATATTAAAAAATTATTTTTAAATAATTTGATACACCCTTTTAACACAAATGTTAAAATATACCCTTTCCATAAGGATGACAGACACATATCTGTATACATATACGTAAATATACACATATAATAGACAGAATTAATATGTAGATTTTCAATTTTTGAAAAATATGTACATACATATATCCCTACGTTCAAGATAATAAACATGAAAAATAGAAAATTTAAGTACATACATATAAGTATATATCCACTAATTATTTGCCTCACACAGTTAATGAATGTCTCGTTTCCTCTCGCAGAAACCAAAATAGATATGTTTCAAAAAAAATTAATCGAAACAGAGACATTGCTATTGTGGTTTCTGCGAGAGGAAACGAGACATTCATTAACTGTGTGGTGCAAATAATTAGTGGATAAAGTATAGATATATTCATGGACCTAAAACGTTTTTTATTTATTTATTTATTTTTTTTTTCATTTTAAAATTTTTAATACCTACATGTTTTCAATTTTGTTGAAAATATCATTAAACAAATAAAAACTCGGGGTGTAATTTGTAAACCAATGGATCTGAAAAGTGTTACCATAAAACCATTTTTCTAATTTTAAAAAACCGAAGAATTATTTTTCATTCTTCAAACTGATATTTTGTAATCTTTTAATATTAAACACTAATTTTATATCTCGGTTCTATGCATTTTCCATTTCAGAATTAAGAATATAATTTCTAATAAAATTTATTTGACTGTATAAAGTTAAACATAATTCTGTATTTACACAGACAGACGTTCCGTTCTGTTTACCAATTCATTCAGTTGTTAACTGTGATTAGTTGAGTTGTGCCCCATGCATTTACTTTAGTCCGTAACCACAAAAAAAATCGAGTGGTTAATGAGTTAAACTCTCGAACATTAAACATACAGTAACCGCCATGAAAATCGCACCACCCAAACTTTTGTTCTTTTTTCTTAAATAGTTTTTATATTGCACTGTATCACAGATACCTACTGTAAATTTTTTTTCTTAGAGCAGAGACCTTGCAAAAACATAATACATATATACTTGATTTATTAATTAAAGTCAGTATAGGCAAGATAGGCATACTTTTCTATACTCTTTTACATTTCGTTGGTATAAATCTGTCTCGTGTGTGGGGTGATCAGATCTCAATTTCAATCGAGAAAAATCTTTTAAATTAAATATTACCAAGGACAACAACCTCACCGGGTACTGCCTCCATAAGCACAATACTGACTTCAATTAATAAATGTAGTATAGGTAGTTTAAAGAAAACAATTATTTAAAGATAACGATACTATTTTCATGGCCGCTACTGTATAATTAAACTTAAAGAAAAATTCAAAACAAATTAATACGTCTGTGTAATAAAATTCTGCATTTTATAAATGCAAATATTTTTTTGCTTGCTTTGCAGTGAAGTTCTTTTCTTTTTTTCTTATTATCCGTTGTTTTGAAATATAACATTACATTTCTTACTATTTCTCATTTTGACATTATTAGTTATATTAAGTGTACATCACACTTAACAATTTATCATATGATTTATCATATGACTATTGTAATTTGTTGTTGTTACAAAAACAAATTACACTAGTCATATGATAAATCGTTAAAGCTTGCTTTAACTACATTATTTAGCATATGCTTTTTTTTATGTTTAAAACTCATATGTGAATTTATACATACATATCTGCCATTTGTCAGTCATATGATAAAAGCATACGCTTTTTTGAAATTAGAACAAACCTTAATTCCTATGACAAAAGCATATGCGTTTTGATTTTTGCAACACTTGATCATCGTCTATTATTAAATGGTAACAGTGTAGGAATTTAGAAGAGTCGGACAAAATTTTGAGGGGATAAAGGTCGATTCACACATTTCAGGTCAGTCTCAGTTCAGTCTCCGTTCCGTCACATCAGTCACAGTTCAGTTTCAGTCGATTTATATTCACACATATCAGGTCAGTCTCAGTTCAGTTTCAGTCGATTTATATTCACACATATCAGTTCAATCAGTGTGTGAGTTAAAATGTTATGTAAAGTTGTGAGTTAAAAAATGGATAAATTTACAGTAAAAGAGTTGTGCATGATTGCAATTTTGTTGGGTTTTCACCCAAATGGTATCTTTAAATTTCCTATCCATATATTTTTTATTTGATAAATCGTACAACGCAGTATTTTCCCGTACTTTTTCAATTAATTTTTCGTCAGTAGACATTTTGCTCACATAAAAAAACACAACCTACCTCAACAATGTACAAAAAAAAGACTGAAAGCTATCAGAACTCCGTCAGTCATTTCAAAAAATAACGTTGACGACGATATCGGAAATCTCTGACACCGAGAAATTCTGACTGATCGGTGACTGAACTGAGACTGAACGGATATGTGTGAAATGTGAATATGTACATATGAACTCCATACAATAATACCATCCATAATAATCGGAACTGAGACTGAACTGAGACTGACCTGAAATGTGTGAGTCGACCTTAAGAGAGCACAAAAAAAGGAAATGTTGCTGTTGTGTGAAGTAGTATTGTTCTTCTTTTTTGAATCACACAGAAATATCAAAAAGGTGTGAACAAACAAATATCAAACGCCATGATTTTTTGAATCATATAACAAAACATAAGAAAGGTATATGACTGAAGCATATGCTAAATAATGTAGTGTAAAGCAAGCTTAAGTGAGAAGTACACTTTATACTTTTAAAGAATTCAAGAAATCATAACCATTGGCAACCTTGTAACGCAACCCAAACTCAAATTTAAAAGTAATAAAAAAATAATTGTGAGACAAAATATAAATTTTTCGATGATACAATAATGTTAATAAATAGAAAGAGACATTTTTCAAACAAGCTTACCACGCAGCTGCATATTTTTTTTTTGGTTTTTTTTTTTTTTTTTGAAAATATCACGTTATTACCATTTACCACCACTATAGTTCTCTCTTTTTTTCAACTAATGTTTAATATTTTTTTATACATCACTTCACCCTTGCTTACATCAAGACTGGTACATATATATAAATATATATGTATTTCAAATGAAATAAAAAGGGGGAAAACCATTGATTTTCAGAAAAAAAATTTAAAACACACCCAGAAAGTGTTGTAAACGAATGTTCGTTTATATCTATGTATACACACATAAATATGTATGTCATATAATTTTTAGTAATAAAATTTTGAATGCGATTTATTGCCGATGCATTCTGCATACATAAATTATATGTATATGTATAGGTACAATATAAATACACATATATAACATATCTACATATAAGATATAAATTAGCCACTCATATTTTGTATTTTTATTTTTTATTTAACCTCTGCGTACAGTGATGCCAATTCTTGAATGAGGGTCGTAGCTAAATTGAATAGTTGGTAGCTAAAATTGAAAAAATGTAGTTAGTAGCTTAATTATAGTTGAATTTTTAAAGTTTGGCACTTGGCAGTATGGTATGAATGTTTACATACTTCCTCTTCAATTTCAAAGAATAATTAACTTTATGCGTTTTAACATATTTTTAAAACAATATAACATTTCATTAAAAAAAAAAAATTAAAAAAAAAATCAAAAATATGTAAATAAAAAGTCTTATTAGTCCTCTTAATTAATTATTTTTAAAATTTCATTAATATCAACGTAGGTACTCATTTGTTTCATAGTCGTAGTCCCTATTTTTTGAATTACACTGTCCGTTGAGTAATATTCTTTACAGCATTTATTATGTCTTTGCAAGCCAAATTTAATTGATAAAATCGAGTCTAATTTTTTTTAATTTCATTTTATTCCATATTTTGTTTTTTTTCTTGCAATATTCATAACACTGAATATTCTTTCTATATCAGCATTGGAATGAGAAAGCGACAATAATTTTATTGCAAATAAAAAAAGATCTGCAAATGGATTCTTTCCAGCTGTATCCTTATATTAATAAATTTCTGACCATAAATCAACGGTGGTTTTAGAAGTCCATTTTAAATCACAAACGTTATAATATAAATTGTTATAGGTATTATTACACAAGAACTAATTTTAGCTATACCGTTTTGTAGCTTAAAAATACAGTTGGTAGCTAAATGAAAAATTTCGTAGCTAAAATTGTTTGGTGGTAGCTAAATCTATCTACCGCGTAGCTAAATTGGCATCACTGGCTGCGTACCAACATGCCTTATTCCTTAAGATTTCTACCACTATAGGTATATGGTTATAGCTCGATTTAAAAAAGATGCCTAATCGTATTATACAAGATACTTAACATATGTATGCATTTCTGTTGTTGTAAATTCTAAGAGGTTTCTTCCTTCGCATATGTACATATACACAAGAAGATCACTAAGCCATGTAAGACATGTAAGCCATGCGCGAGATTCGCCAACTCATATTATTTTGACTATACTATGGTTACTGTACGTTGTTTTTCAAGTTTTATCATGCATCATCATTCATATTCATCGCATATACACAATACGCATACATACATACATGCATTTATTTTTAAAAAAGAAATCAAATAAGGAAAAAATTTATAGGCATTTGAAAATTAAAAAAGAAAAAGAAAAAAATAGGTAGGTACTCCTCAAGCAAAATTTTTGAAGCTGTGCACTAGCTAGTCATTTTTTCCTGTTTTTTTTTTTTGTTTTTTGTGTTCTGTATCATGCAATAATATACTCTATTTAACAATTAAAGTCAGTATTGTGCTTATGGAGGCAGTACCCGGTGAGGTTGTTGTCCTTGGTAATATTTAATTTAAAAGATTTTTCTCGATTGAAATTGAGATCTGATCACCCCACACACGAGACAGATTTATACCAACGAAATGTAAAAGAGTATAGAAAAGTATGCCTATCTTGCCTGTACTGACTTTAATTGTTAAATAAAGTATAGTACATGTTTAATTATACACTTTTGCTTTAAAACTATATAGGTACATACAAACTTTTTGTGTCATATTATATATGTACATATTATATAAATATATGAGTAAGTACATACATATGTACCTATCTACATACGTATATAAATTAAAAACAAATACGATAAGAATGAGGTGGACAACCACAGCTTTTAGGTGTTTTAAAGATAACATATAGGTACATATGTACGCATATAAGTAGGTAAATCAGGGAGTTGTAGTTTGGGATAGTATTACGTACCTATCTATTTATGGATGTATATATGTATATAGATATTACGTAAAGTAAACCATTAGATGCACATATTTATGCAAATGGAATAGCAGATTACGAAATAAATATTTATGTAGGTACAGGTATATCTTATCTTATAATGCTAATGGACAAATACATATACATTTGCGTGAAGTGAAAATTTTGGTTTAACGCCTTAATTCTTGAATTTTTTCTTGAAATAACTTTGTGGATGAAATAAATATAAAACAAAGCAAAAACAGTCAACAAACGTAAAAAAAACACAAAACCTGTCGAAGTCAAATCCTTACATACATTATGTATGTATGTATGTATCTACTATCTACCTTGAGGGGAAATCTGATTCTTCAAAATTCCAGTATCGTTTGAGTGAAGTGTAGTAAAGTGAAGGTGTACATATGTAAGTGATAGATATAATATACTATACGTATACCTGAACTCGTCAAACTAAAAAAACAAAAAAATTAATCAATAAGAATTCGCCACAAACAAAAAAATACAAATAAGCAAATAAAAAAAATGGCGGCATTTTTTCTTGAAATTTTTTAAATTTAAATTTTAATTTATACTCTATCCAACAAATTTCTTCACTGCAGGTCTTATGGAAAAGTTCATTTTTATCCAGTGTCATTACACTTAATACTTTTAATAGTAGTATACTAATGGCCAGTTCCACAGTCAAAGTTTAAACGGAGTTTAACTCTTAAACTAAGTTTAAGCACTTTTTTCAGTTTCACAGTGAACGCTTAAGTGTTAAACTGAGTTTAACTTAATCCGTACGAATTGCGAGTTTAAACTCTATTTGAGGTTTAAGTAAAAGTCAAAAATAAAATAAAAAAACAACTGCCATCTATCTATCTGTTTTGTCCCTAAATTTATTATAAATTGAAATTTATATGAAAAAATTTAAAATGTCACAATAATTGCCACTGCCATCTAGTGGCTATACAATAACATCTACAAGTTTCTCAGGTTTCAACCTAAATTCATTCACAATGATAGGTTTAAGTAAATATAGTTAAACTACAAATATAAATTGACTGAGGAACGAAAAAAAATTTAAGAGAAGTTTAAACCATGGTTTAGGTTTAACTTAAACTCCGTTTAAACTTTGACTGTGGAACTATGGCTATAAGCTACTCATACCATACCCCAATCTATTATATGTGCAATGAGAGTAATGAGACGCTGGATAAAAGTGCCGGTGATGAAAATCAGAAACACATTTATGTAATTACTCAAAGAAGAAACAAGACAAAATATGTCCAATAAGACCTGCAGTGAAGAAATTTGTTGGATAGAGTATAACTATTTATGAAATTTTTAAAATAAAAATCTATCTGTAAATCAGGCGAAAGCTTTACCTGCATACAGAATAAAATTAATAAAAATCAGCTTGATCAGACGGTCCGTTTTTTATCACCTAACGGTCGTTAAAAAAAAAAGCTTTAATTACCATTTATATACATAGGTACATACATATACATATGTACATATATGTACATATTACCTATATGCTATATATATGAAATTTCTTTGATTTATTATTTGATGCTTTGATGGGATAGTTTATATGAAGATAAAATACGCTTTAAGATATACGCTTTTACTTGATTGATGCGACCTCTGTATTGTGCTGGAGCGTTTTTCGTGCAAAATATGGGTATGGGTATAATTGTGTGGACGGATGACAACGGTCAAACACAATACTGGATACTGGACATTCCCAAGTTTCTATATACATATATCAAAAGGTCTCATCCCGAAGTCTGACGCCTCCTAATCGAATGTTCAGCCATTTTCTGAAAGTTTTCAAGTATGCACATCATACATACACATACATATACATATTACGAAGGTATTTTCGAAAGATTTTCTACGTTTTATTATTTTTATCCTTTTAACGAGCTTCTTGTTTAATAACATTCAGGAAAATTTAATTTTTTTAACAAATTGTTTAGACTGTTACATGGATTTAATGGAATTTGACATGAAACAATACAAATGAAAATACTAGAATTTGGATATATGTATGTAAGTTTTAAAATTAATTACTGATTTCAAAGTTTGAAATTCAAACTTCATTTTTTCGTTCTTTCTTATTAATATCATCCTAAGCTAAGGCCTAAATAAATTCTCAACTAGATGCTATACATAGCTATCTCATTTTTTCCAAAAAGTGATTGTATCGGGTGCGGGTCGGGTTTTGCTTTTGAATATCACATAAACATTTAATAGGAATTACATTCTCGGCAAAGCTCTGTTTTTCTCTGTGTAGAGGTCAATTTATACTTCACAGTTCACACTTCACGTTCACAGTCCGATTTCGGACCGATCCGGTTCGATTCGGTTATGATCGGAACCGAGTTGGATGTGTGTGTCGTGTGAAGTGAATAGATAAAGCAAATCACAACAAACATGTAATAATGGCAGTGGCGTCTCATTCAAAAATTAAACGTGTTTACAGTAAACCCACATATTTAAAGCAAATTTTGAATAAAGATAAAAGCGCCAAGCAACTATCATAACTTCAATAGAAATGTCTATGTCAAGCTACGGTGTTCAAGATCAATTATGATTTATGACTTTATAACACAATCTATTCTAATGTACTGTGTAAGTTGTAACTGTTACGTTTTCTCTTATAATGAATTAATTAATTTGACCAGAAATTTGTTATATGTTTGGTGATCAATCCTTGATAAACCTTTTGTATATGAATTTTTCACTTGACTGTTAACAGTTAGGAAAAAGAAAACTCAGTGGTCCATTTGTGTAGGTATGTATACATATTATAGTGTATTTCTGTTAGCATTAAATATTAAATGTACAGGTGGTCCAATAGGACAGTGTTCCGATTAGCTAATTTCCACTGTATGTACAATATACATGATAATGAACATCCTATTGATTACGTCAAGAGACGCCACTTGTGACAAAACTTACGAGGGGTGATTCAAAAGTAATGATAATCGATTATTTCCTGCCCGCATAAAAATCCAAAAAAATTTTTTTTGCTTGCTTATACATATATCCACTAGATCAGTATAAAAAAGTCACATACAGTGAAACCTCTCTTAACGGACACCTCTTTTATGCGGACACCTCTTTTATGCGGATGGAAGCAAATGGTTGGTTTCTATTGACATATAAATGTGTACTTTACCTATATAAAGCGGACACCTCTTATATGCGGACAACGGACACTTTTTGACTAAAAATATGTATGAAAATCATCTCTTGAACGGACATTGTCTAACAAAGTTGTTTTGGAAAAAATTAAAAGCAAAATCAAAAGTTAGAATATCTGCTATTTAAGTTCGAAGAATTTTTTCAGTGCTATATACATAACAGTAAATATTTACAGTTAGCATAGGTATTTATGTATTATTTCTTCATATAGGTTCGGTACCAAACGAGACGAAATTATTTATTAGTTCAGTCAAAATTGTTAATGAGTGAAGTAATATTTAAAGACAGTTTAAAACAATTTTTAAAATACAAAAAAAAAGTGCACACACTTTGTCAGAAAATTTGAAAGATTTCGTTCTGAAAACTGGTGACCATCAAGCATTGAATATTGTTTCCAACTTGATAAAACATTATGAGAACGTATCAAGTGGCAAACATTTACGTCAGAAAAAAATTGATGAGTACTTGAAAAATTAACAATGTATTATGTACTATATGTGTATATTTTACAATTTATTGATATAAATTATATCGAACATAATACGTACAAATAAACTTTTATAAAAATTTTAGAACTTTCACCTTCTGTTATTCTGCATAACCCCTTTCTAGCGGACCCCTCTCTAAAACGCACAAACTTTTTGGACCCAAGGCAGTCCGCATAAGAGAAGTTTCACTGTAAATAGACCACGATTTCTGGGAGGTACATTCATTTGAATACAAACCGTCGAAAAGATAACAATAAAATGGTAAAAAAAAAAATGAACAATACACCGGCTCACAAAGCTGCAGTTGCGATGGTTGCCATTCAAGAAATGGGATTCAAATTGCTCGAACACCCTCCTTATTCACCAGATCTATAGCTCCCAGTGACTTCTACCTCTTTCCTCGGTTCAAGGAATACATCCGAGGCAAGAAATTTGAAGGCGATAGCGAAGTGATGGCCGCTGTTGAGGCGTTTTGGAAAGGTCAAGACAAAGAATTTTTTTCTAAGGTAATCCTGGGTTTAGAAAAAAGATGGACTAAATGTATTGACTTGCTAGGAGATTATCTAGAAAAATAAATTATTTTTTCAACTATAATCATCGTGATTTATTTTCATTATCATTACTTTTGGATCACCACTCGTATAAAAAAAAAAAAAGGTAATACGTGATACGCGGCCATTCTTGATTATAGTACCAGCTATACCAGCTTGATATATATAGTACGCATTAATGATTAAAAAAACATATTTTGTTAATTTTTCTTTGTATTCGGGCCTTACTAATAAACATTTTTTAGTTTTAAAACTAAAATAGTTTCGGCTTGAGAATCAGAGTATGCTTACAAATTCTTTATAAAATGGAGAAATAAAATATTAACTTAACATATTTTGCATAGATTTTCAAAGCACACTCTGATTCTCAAGTCGAAACTATTTTAGTTTTAAAACTAAAAAATGTTTATTAGTAAGGCCCAGAAACTATAATAAAAATTATGTAAAAATCGTTTTATAAAAAATTGGAAAAATAATATAAAGCGTATAAGTGATCAATAAATAAGAGAGTAATTGGCATTATATCTTCCGGCAACACTTTCCGCTAACACTCTAACAGTCGATAACATATGATCTGATTAAAAAATCAGAATAGCGCTGTGGCTATACCTTATTAGTATTCGTACCATAATAGAAAGTATATAGTACCAAACTGAATACACACTCTACTTAACCAAACGAGATAAAAACCTCTTAATTTTGTTTCTCATAAGAATTTTAGAAATTTTCCAAATTACTAAAAATATCAGATCATAATTTTCTACAAATTTGTAGATTTTTATCAAATAAAAATTTTCTCCATACATTGTTTATCATAAAGTTAATAGAAATTCAGTTATTTTTTTAGAAATTTTTCGAAAAGTAACATATGTATAAGTATCAAAAAATATATACATATGTATGTCTCTTTTTAAGTTTCAGAGATATATTATATGTAAATATATATTATATTTATCTTAAGAACTTTTGATTCGATCGAAATGAAACAAAGTGTGTTAGAAATAAAAAGAAGTTCACTTTGAAATCCATTATTAGGTGTTATCTAGAAATATCCTGAAACAAAGAATTTTGTCACAAAATTTTTAACGGTACTTTTCGGCTATAAAATACTTTTTGCGCCAATAAAGACATACACAAGTCACATTAAAGAGGACAATTCAAAGTACCGTTAGAAATAAGACCCGTTTGACGTTTCAATAGCTTACGCTCGTTAATTGGAAGTTTCCCCCTTTTTAACAAATGTTGATAAAATGTATTATAGTAAAATATTCAAAAACTAATTGCAAAACGGCTTTTTTCACTTTTTAAAGAATAATTTGATCTTCTCCTTAAGTTGTTTTTCTGAATATTTAACTCTTGCTGCGTCCTTCTAGTGTTTTATTTTATGTTCCAGTATTTTGTTTATTGTAATTGCCAAAACCATCTATGTATATAGAAAGCCATGAACTGGCTTTCTGCACTAACACAATCAAACACGACAGAAGTGTCAATTTTTCAAAACAACACTGCTGGTAGTACAAATAGTGGTGTAAAGAAAATGTGTTTTAGTTAAATATTTTTGGTTTTTCAAATAAAATATGGTTTATAAAAGTTTTAAAATATAATAAATTAACAGTGTTATAATTTTTAAAGTGCACAATAGTCAAAAAATAAAATAAGAATAATATTCTTTCCTCCATGCATAGTACCATATTTTGTTATGAGTCTGAACAACGACTTCTATAGTACCAAGACAGAATGCTCAATTTTATTTTATTCTTTATAGGTACATATGTGTTGGAAGTACCAAATTATCATTACAATTTATTGTTTTTAATCAATTATAACTAAGTTGTGATTAAAGTTACATGAAAATTATGTTCTAATGAAATGTAGAGAAGATCCTTAGCTTTATTTTCACTGTATATAATAAATATCTATGAGCAACGTGAATCAAAGAAAAAACGTGATAAATATTAAGTAAGATAAAACTGAGAATCAATTTTCCCTGAAATCTCCCAAATTACTAAAAATATTAAATTATAATGTTCTACAAATTTGTGGATTTTTATTAAATAAACATTTTTCCCAAACATTGTTATATCAAATATAAAATTAACAGAAATTGAGTTATTGAAGAAAAAAGATAATTTTTAATTAAAATACAATTATCTCTCTCATTTCGAATTTTTAACAGTCACCTCTGAAAATGTAGTACCACTTGAAGAAGTTTTTTATTCATTTGTTTATTTCTTCTTTCAAAAATATTATTCATAAACAAAAAACCTTTTTTGGGTTTTTTAAGTTTTAATTCCAGAACTCAATTAATTCTTGGATTTTTCATATTCGAAGTAATTGGATGTGACAATAAGTCGTTAAACTACTAATAATTAATTTATTATCGGAGCTAATTTATTACTTTTTTAGACGTTTTTTATATGGAGTTAATCGTTTTGGCAAGTGAGGCATCCATTTACTGATTGTTATATTGGTTATATAAGTGATTTGTACATCACTTTTTCTTTCATCTTTTATCCACATTTTACAAGTAAATACCCAAATGATATTATCAATTTTTTTTGTTTTTTTTTTTTTTTTAAATAATTGTTAGTAAAAAAAATAATTTTTTTTCTTCTATAATTTGTAATTATTTTTTTTGCAAAAAACAAAATGTGCTATATATGATATGAATTACAAATAAAAACAAAAATTATGAAAACTGTTAATAAAAAAAATATTCGACAATTTTGAACTAATATTTTTCTCCCAAACTACAAAAACTAAGATATATATGATATACATACCTACATATGTATGTATATAGTATTTAGAGGTATAATAAAAATAATAGAAAAAAATAATATTTCATATTCAAAAAAAATTTTTTTTTCAAAGCGAATATGTACAAAAAAACGAAAGAAATTCAAAAGTATAAATAGTAATTTGTAATGTTGCCATAGCAACAATATTTTTTTATATAATTTACTATGCTGTACTCAAACAAGGAGAGGAAAGCTTTTGAAAGCTTTTAAGAAAGAAATCAGAAAACTTAATTTTTTAATTAAAATATGCTTGTATTTGTGCTATCTGTATAGATATTGCCGTCTGTGGTTGTATCCTTGTATGTTTAATTATTATGCTTATTTGTTCAATATCCAATTTCTATTTCATTTTTATGTTTCACAGTTCGAGTGCCAAACTGAGCAGGGTGATAGATCCCGGTGAGAAACGAAAAAAATCGTATGGGAGGGGGGGGGTCTATTTTCAATAGTTACCGAGATATTCAAGGTCAAAGAAAATTTTTTTCGAAAAGTAATCAGCTTCACTTTTTGCAACATATTTCAGCGTTCGCTCAATGTAGACAGATAAATGAAAACCTTCAGGCCTTTAAAAAAATGACTTTTACTAAGTTTTATGTGAAATGGTTTAAAAGTTATTGTAACTCAATATCGAATATCTCGAAAATAACCCTTATTATTTTTTAAATATTTTATTTTTTTTTAGCTAAATGAAAAATTATTCTGTTCACTCTAACATGGCTTTTGTTTTGTTCTATTACATTATCTTTTAAGGGCAGTTTTTTTCAAAATCAGTTAAATTTGTTGTTGTATAAAAAAATGTCAATAACTACAATTTTGTTCTATATCCCACAACTAAAAAATAAAAGTGTTTGTTGCTCATAGAAGTTTGTTCAATATCCAAACGTATATCTCTCTATACATTTATGAATAACTTGTAGAAAAATGGAAATGGAAATAAAAAAAAATGAACTAGGATGAAGCTAACCCAGTGTTTTTACATTTACCCAAAAAATCATTTCGGTTGTTTTCTATTTTGTAAGAAATTTTATTTTTTCAAACTAAAATTTCGTTTTTCTCAAAACTTGATGCATGGTCTATTGAACAAATAAGCACTAGTTCGACGATGTCTAAGTTCTGTTCGCTGGATTAAAAAATAAAAAAAAATAACCATGTTTTATCTCCTTTCAGCTTCAATGCTTTACCTATTGAAGTGAAAAGCATACTTATCATTTTATGTTTTTTCTCCCACTCCCATATTAGTATGTATATATTATACAGGGTGTTTCCATTATCTCCGACCAAAAGGATACCATAGATAGGTCTTATCGTGACAAACAAAAAATCGCATCAGTGAGGGGGGGAAATCCCAACGGTTTCGCCGGTAGAGGGCGTTGAAGTTTTTTTGCTCCTATTTCACTGTACACCCTATAACTTTTTACATTGGCACTCAAGGGTGATTTTGTGTTAAGAAGAAATGTAGAGGATCCTTCGCCCTTTCCAACGATACCTTTTGTGCCTCTATTCTTAACTGTTAAAAAGTTAGATACCTTCAAAATCAAAATTTTGTGAATTTTTCCCAAATTTTTGTGTTTAACCCTGTTTTGCTCAAAAAAGGATATAATTAACCCTTATTTTTAATTGCAGAAAATGGAAGCTTAATTGATTCTGCATCGATCTGCTATCTTCAATTTTTGCAAAAAATGCATAATCAAAAAAATTAGTTCCCAGTAGTTAAAAAAACTTTCGTCCACTTCAACGTCAGTTTTTTAAAAAAGTTCTCTGGAAAAAATGTAATTACATGTGGTAGTGGTCTTCTTGTGTATACATAAACGAAGGAGGAAACCTCTTTCTTAGAATTTACAAAAACAAAAATGCATGTGTGTAAGTATCTTTTTTCCTGCGCTTGTTTCTCTAGTATAATACGAAATGCCATCTTTTTTGAATCAAGCTATACTTTTCTATATTCTTTCACAAATTGTTAGAATAAATCTGTCTCGTGTGTGGGGTGATCAGATCTCAATTTTAATCGAGGGAAGTCTTTTAAATTCAATATTACCAATGCAAAAAACCCATCGGGTACTGCCTCCATAAGCACAATACTGACTTCCAAAGATAAAAATACTATACATAGTTGTTTTTTCAAAATTTCTTTAAATTTGAATTTAGAATTTCGAAGTGTCACAAACGGTTATTGGTATTACAAAAAAGGATAATTTCATTTTTATTCGGTGATAATTTAACAAAAACAGAAAAAGATAAAATATTTTTATTCATTGAAAATGTCTCAATGAAGATTTGTTACGAGATATTTCTAACAAAGAATATAAAAATATGTCAGTTTCTTCTTCAGTAACTTCATATTCTACCGAATTTTAAGCACTAAGCAGGTTAGTTTGTAAACGATCGTTAAAGTAGGAAAAAAAAATATCAAGTTCATAATTATTAATACGTTGTGTATTTAAATTTTGTATGTGAAAAACTTCTTTGAGCTTGGCATTAATGCAGATTTCATTACTTTTGCTAGCCCAACAGTTACAAGTAAGAACTTGGCCCCATTTTCATATTGATGTTTTTGATTTTTCCTTTTGCAAGATAATCGATAAATATTATTCCATGCGCGTCTCAAAATACAGTTGCCATGACTTTCCCAGCTGATTGACTCGCTTTTGGCCGTTTCGGTGCACTTGTACCAGGTTCTTTCCACTGTTTTGATTGTAGAGTTGATTCTGGCGTATAGTGATAAATCCAGGTTTCATCGACGGTGATGTAAAGCCGCAAAAATTCCTGTGGACTATTTCGCCATAGCCTTAAATATTTTTCCGAATCCTCAACTCGTTGCTGCTTTTGGTCAATTGTTAGTGAATGCTATCAGCTTTCGCATTCCTAAAATATTCGTGTATGATATTGAAAACACTTTCGGTTGAAATGCTTATCACGCCAGCTATCTCACGAATTTTCATTTTGCGGTCATTTTTGATAACTTCTGAAGTTGTTACCTCCATTGGCCTTCCAGAACGTTCAGCATCTTTCGTGCTTGTACGACCGTGTTTAAATTCATTCAACTAGTATGTTATTATTGATTTCGATGGAGCAGATTCTCCATAATGCTTATCAAGCCATTCTTTTGTTTGCACTCCATTTTTTCCCATTAAAAAACAGTATTTAATCAAA
The DNA here is from genome assembly GCA_932526495.1 of Bombylius major. NCBI lineage: Eukaryota > Metazoa > Arthropoda > Insecta > Diptera > Bombyliidae > Bombylius > Bombylius major. Next base: position 23,935,499 of record OW052043.1, read on the forward strand.
ACACGAAATTCACTTTTTTCCATTTTATAAAAACTTCACAACTTGTTTACTTCTAATGAACTTACTCTTTATTTTCTTTTGCAATTATGTATCTTCAAAAAAGAGGAAATAAAATTATATTTTTAATATTTTCAAAATTTCACCCAACTGCGCAACTTTTCGCCAATCTTATTTGGCTGTACTGTATGTACATTATTTTGTTAACACTTTGCAAGCATTAGTGATTTTCTAGTTTTTAACTTGTAGCGTGCAAATATACAGTACAGCTAAATAAGATTGGCAAAAAGTTGCGCAGGTGGGAGAAATTTTGAAAATATTAAAAATATCCTTTCATTTCCCCTTTTTTGAAGAAAAAAGCAAAAGAAAATAAAGATTAAATCTTCCACTCAGTAAGTATAATGATCTAGCGATCATCTATCGCACACACAAGACATATCCTCTTTTTAGCTGAAAAAAATAACAACACCCTTCCATTCGATGTTCTTTGTATGACGAATGCCATACTACTGAAGAAAAAAATTTAAAGGATAGTGAAGAAAATACAGAATAACAAAAGCAATATGAGTGATCAGTGATAATAAGTATCCTTTTAAAATAGGAAATTCTTATGAATAAGAAAATGAAAATATATATGTAAGATCGTGTAAATAATAAATTCCTACCTAAGGAACAAAATACGAATTTCTCTTTTCAAGAAGGATTTTTGTAAAATGTGATGCTTACATCACAGTGAAATTTCAGTGGAAAGGATACGCAGAACCTACTGCGCATACTTCCCCTTTGCCAATCTTATTTAGCTGTATTGTAGTTATTGCATTAAATATTATTCAATTTAATAAGTTACGGGTGATATTTATCTGAAAAAACTTAAAAGAAGTATTGACTAAACACATATGTAAATTATTTTGTCATTTTTGTAGAAATGGAAAAAAAATTCATTTCACAGAATAATAATTATTTCTTTTTTGGACTGTGATCAAAGTCTCCCGGCTGCAAGTTGTTAATATAAATTATTGATAAATATACATACCTAATTGCTCAAAATTGGTAAGTTTCGATTAACCTTAGTTGTAGTAATTAAAGTTGAGAAATCGTATTATACTAGAAAACTATGCGCAGAAGAAAAGATACTTACACACATGCACTTTTGTTGTTGTAAATTCTAGACATATCGCTAATAACTTCTGTAGTATCAGGGCTGAAGAGATGATGCTTACGGTATTTGAAAGGTAAAAGGGTTCTCTTTTGTAAGATATGCGTATCATTCCTACACAAGATGCAAAAACGAAAATACAGGGTGTTTTACAAAAACAGTCACAAAAATCTTCAATCCCTCGTACCCTGGAAACCGTTGAGATTCCCCCACCCCACTCATACAATTTTTTACTTGTCTCAGCGAGATCTATCTGTTGTTTCATTTTGTAAACCTTGTAAATTCTGTAAACGCATTGTTGTGTGGATGATAAAATAAAATTTTTCGATCATTTTAAATTTTAAGTTTGAATTTCAAAACGTTAGTTCTGATTTCGTCGACAGATAGGATAGACAAGACGGTTTCGATTGAAAAAATAAAAATAAAAATGTACTACGGTGAATTTCATTGTGTTCTATCTACATATTAGCTGCGTTTTCTTTATGATCTGATCCGGAATCCGGATATGTAATACAACAATAACTCAAGATCCAAAAAGGTTCTTGAATCATATTTCAAGATCTGGTTTTTAGTTCCGATGCTCAAATGTAGGGGCAGTATTTGTTAAACTTTTAGTTCCTAAAGGTTAGCGACAATGAAAAAAAAACAAATTATTTCCATTAATTGACAATTTGTTGTTTTTGTATTTTATTAGTTTTTATAAAAATATAAAATCGTAAACGTCAAATTCAAAAATAATAATCAAATTTTAAAATATCAATGGAAAACCAAAAAAAGTAAGTATAATGAAGTGTAATTTTTAATGGAAATAAATTAATAAAATTCTTGTAATTTGACAAATATTTTCAAATTTAAATATTTGTCAAATTGTCAGTTCTACAAACTTCAAAAAAAAATTAGAGATCCGTATCTATTGATAAAGATGAAGTAATTATAGAAGAAGAAGATGTAGAAAGTGAAGAAAGCACATAAAAGCTATTATAATCATTGATTGTACTATTGTAGATTACGATCGAAGGTTGCTTCCGTTAGAATCAAATCTTTTGAACGATTTTTAAAAACAGCTGTTAACTGTCATAAGGTGTTTGGATAAAGTTTTTTTAGTTATTTTTCTGTGTATTCATTTGAAAATTATTGCAATAGACATGTACAAGCTAAAAGGTTTTTAGTTTTCCTTAAAATATTTATATTTGTATGATGAAAAAAAATTGTTTATTTATCAGTTTTTAATGATTTTTATATTCTTAAAAATATTTACATACATATGTGTATTGTTTTCCAAGAGAAAAAGGTTAAGAGTATTACAAATTACAAGTATTTTTTCTAGTTTCTTATCTGGTATTCATATTGTTATGATATGACTCATGGGTGATATCGTAACAATACATAGTTGACAATATATAGCAATTTTTCTTCGAACGAAAGATTTTCGAATATCATTATGTTTGAACGGAATTGTCAATGTAATAACATATATGCTCGGAATTCACAATCGACATGTAATTATAATTTGTAAATTTTTTTTTCAGATTTTTTTCGCAGTTGAGCTATACATATATTAAAATGCACATCAATTTTTCCCGTTTTTTTGTGAAACCAAAGTTTTTAAAAAACTGGATTTTTCAAAAAAAGTATCACCAAGGATCTATTGTTCCTGAATTAACGCCGGTAAGTTTTACATTAAAAATGCAAATAATTTCACTCTATGCGGTTTTTAAAAAACAAAGTCAGTACAGGCAAGATGCTTTTCTATATTCTTTCAAAAATTGTTTGTACAATATATATCTGTCTCGTGTGTGGTGGCGATCAGATCTTCATTTTTTTTTAGATTTTACAAAAAACAGGCAATTTTGGGAATTTTATGAAAAAATTAAAATTAATAATAAATATGACAAAATTAATTCACTTGAGTATATATAATCAGCACTAAATTCACTTCACTTCACTCTTCGACACTATTAATTTACTTAAAACACGGATTTTCACAATAAAAATACTTTATTGAAACGACAATTAATTAAATTAAAAATAACAATAACAACCAATAATAAAGTATTTAAATTGAAAATTCATATATTATTGTTATTTTATTATATTAACGGAAATTTCTCTATAAGAGTTCAAAAATATCTACTTTTTACAGCATTCTAAAAGTATTTCTAGACCTCTAAAAAAAAGTTTTATCTTAAGCTTCAAAATAGTCATTTATGGCCTCCTCTACATCAGTAAAGTGCTTTCCACGTAGCTCTTTTTTTCCTTTGTCGTTTGATATTTAAAATAAAATTTATTTCTATTATTGTTTTTTTCACAATGTACACATATGTATATGTAAACATCCAAAGGTTGCATATATGTCTCACTCTTAGGAAATTAACGAAATTTGTTTTGAGCCCACATGAAACAAGAAGTTGTACAGTCCATATATATATAAAGTCATTGAGCCGTTTTACATAGTTCTTCTTTTTACTTTTACACGCGTCTTCTTTCGTTCTTCTCAGTTCATTGTACATACACAAATTTTTCAATGTATTTGAATTTAAATTCTTCAAAAACATTGTTTTTTTATATATGTGTTAGTATCTTCACCTCGTTAAATAGAAATCAGTTTGGTTGAAAAAGTGAAGAAAGATGAGGAAACCGAACTACTCCCCTGGCTACCGAACTTGGTCGTGGGGAAGAACTGTGTAAAACCCATCATTGAGTTAGTTGCAGTTCTACTATACTCTATTTAACAATTAAAGTCAGTATTGTGCTTATGGAGGCAGTACCCGAACAAACGAAATGTAAAAGAGTATAGAAAAGTATGCCTATCTTGCCTGTACCAATGACCATAGAAACTAATAAGACTTGGCTTTAGTACAAATCTATGAAAATAATTTTTTATTCAAAAATTCGTCTCGCATCCCAGTGAGAGCTTTTATTTTTCAAATCTAAAGCTTTGTTAGCTTAGAACAAAACCATTATAAACTTCATTTGTAATGACGAATACAATAACAAAACTTTGACGTTACATATTTATTTTTTGACAGTATTTTATGACGTCGTACATTATTATGATTGCTTTGATCATGTTTTTCCAAATTTCTGTTAAAAATTTTCATTTTTTACAAATGTATAACAAAAATTAATAATGATTACATTGTTGCCGTTATTTATATTTTTGAATTTTTTTTTATTTGATCAAAAATATATATTTGCTTTGAAAAAATTTTTCTTTGAAATATAGAATATTTTTTTTTTCATTCATTCAAAAATTAATAATGATTACATTGTTGCCATTATTTATATTTTTGAATTTTTTTTTATTAGAGCTTCGCATACACAAGGTAAATGATTTATTGGAAAAATCTGCCCAATTGTTGAAAAACAAAACACAGTAATGAGAAAAGCCATATCACCAGGTGAACGACTATCAATAACTTTAAGATTTTTGTCTACTGGTATGTAAACTTCAGTGATTACAGTAATAAATTTACAGTATCATATTTATTCCTCTATTCTGAACACTACAAAAGTTATACGCATTCAAAATTTTGCGAATTTTTTCTCAAACCTTGCGTTTAACACTGTTTTGCTCAAAAAAGACTTAACCCCAACTTTTTATTACAGAATCAGATTGCCCAATCGGATTCCAATAAAATTGAAAAAAAATAAGGCCCTATCTCTAAAAATGATAAAGGTATAGAGAATTAAAAAAAAAATTTTTGACTTTTTTTCATTGAAAACCACGTATTCGATTGAACCTTAATGCATTTTGCACTAAAAAGTGATAAAATGACTTAATTCCAAATGCTGTAGCTTCTGAACCAAGGCAGATAGAATCATACCGTGGCCGGGAGAATAATTTGTAGAGAAAGAATTGTGTTTTTTATTTATTGTAAAAAAAGCGTATGTTAATAATGGGTTTTTTCGAGAAATCACAGGGTTTTTCAAAAATTTAGGTAAAATTGTAAATTACTTTTTAACGCTAGTTAATAACGCTAATAACTTCTGTGGTAAGGCGGATGAAGAGATGGATGCTTATGTTAGTCAAAAGAGCCAAGGGTTCCCCTTTGTTAGATTTACGTATCACTGCTATAGAATAGCCGAAAACTAAAAGACAGAGTATTTCACACACAAAAAGTGGCAAAAATCTTTAACACTCCGTACCCCGGAAACCGTTGAGATTGAACTCTTCCCCCATACATTTGATTTTTTGTTTGTCTCGATTAGACCTATCACAATCAATCAAAAGTAAACCAAACAAGACACTGCTACTGCTAGTACATGTATGTATGTAGTTTTTGGCAATATATTCCATATTTTGTGTTGCAAAAGGTGGACTGATATATACTTGATTTATTAATTTAAGTCAGTATTGTGCTTATGGAGGCAGTACCCGATGAGTTTGTTGCCCTTGGTAATATTTAACTTAAAAGATTTTCCTCGATTCAAATTGAGAATATTGAGATCTGGAGTGGCAGCACGTAACTTGTTTCGACTATTTTTTCTTCGACTTAGTCGAAGTCGTTACAACTTTGGTTTCATAGCACGTAAGTTGAAACGAGTTTGAATTGACGTTGCCACATAGAAATTTTTTTTTTGCTGTCATTAACGTCAAAACGAGTTTGAATATTTGTAGAGATAGTGTGAAATATTTTTATAATATATTGAATTTATTGATTAAAATGACATTTTTTGAGGACTCCAGCAATTCCAAAGAAGAAAATAAAGTACTAAATAAGCTCTCACGCAAAAAGTTGGGATGCGACAGCAATATTTTTGACTTCCCGACAGCAGAGTAGGTTTTTTTCTAACAATTTTTATGGTTTCTAATATAAGTTTAAATATTGTTTTTTTCCAGATTTATTCAAAATTTTAGAGTAAATAAAGAGTGCTTCCTAATGATCTTAAAAGCTATAAATATTGAAACAACCCGTGAAACTGCCATTCCATTTTTTAGTCTTCCTTTCGCCAAATCATTATTATTTTGCATGAATTCAATCATGCATTTCATTTGGTTCTTATTATTGCTTAAACCTTGCTTTTCTTTCTCCCTTAAAAAAAATTAAAACAACTTCAAAACATGTAATATACTATTTTGTTAAATATGTACTTACATTTTATGAAATTATTTACTTTAAAAAAAAGTTTTTTCCAAAATAAAATCACTTGAAATTAATTAATACTCGATTTAAAATTACTGTCGATAACACCTCTACTGTCGACTAAATTATTTTGTGACAGATGCTAAAAACACTCGAAACAACATTTACGTGCTACCAACTTTATCGAAACAAAATTTTAATTTGGTCGAAACAACTTACGTGCTGTCAACTTAAAAAAAACCCGTTTCAAACCTTCTGTTACAAGTTACGTGCTGCCACTCCTGATCACCCCACACACGAGACAGATTTATACAAACGAAATGTAAAAGAGTATAGAAAAGTAAAAGCCTAATCTGCATCGCCCCCCCCCCCCCCCCCACCAACACAAACATAGAAAAGTATGCCTATTTTGCCTATACTGACTTCAATTAATAAATCAAGTATAGGTAAGTGGGAAGTATTAAAACAAAGAAAAGTGGCACCACCAAAAAGATTAAGTGACGAATAAAGAGTAAAAATTGTAACTCTAAGTGAACAAATGTGGAATAAAAGTCAGATTACGAGAGAAATAACTCGAAGCGAACCAACAATCGAAATATTTCTGAAAATTTATGCAGAAACCAGTAAATGTGCGAGAAAATCAGGATCTAGAAGAAAAAAAGTAACGAACCGTAACGAGCGTACTTTAAGGAGATTATCGATAAGAAATCGATTTTGGCCAGCAACAAAACTTCAAGTCAAATTAAAAAACAAAGCAAAATAAAATTTAGCATCAATAATATACAGAGAAGATTATAGACCTGTTAAAAATTATTGAAAACATATGGTACGAACACATTAACAACGATTTATTCATAAACTTTATGAGTCTTTATCTGCGCGTGTGTCGAAAGTTATAAAAGCTAATATGACAAATTTAATTAATCTTAATATTTGTTTTCATTATTTTATTATGAAAAAAAAGGTACCTGTAAAGTTTATATTTAAAAGTATGAAGGAAATACATATATTATACCTCGAACCAAAAACAATGACGAATCGTATTATATGTACTAGAAAACTATGCGCAGAAGAAAAGATATGCATTTTTGTTGTTGTAAATTCTAAGAAAGAGGTTTCTTTTTTCGTATATGTATACAGAAGAAGATCACTAACACATGTAGGACATGCGCGAGATTACGTCAACTTATTTGATTTTAGTTATGTTATAAGTTAAATATAATAAATGTATAGTACAAGCTTGTTATTTTCTAATAAAATAACCTTTTGATGTTTTTACATTGGTGATTTATTGCAATAAATAATCTTTATATATATAATCGTAGCGTGTGCGATGTTTGTTATCGTGTAACTTCTGAACGACTTGACCGATTTAAGTCATATTCACATCAATATAATTGTTTTGTCAAGACGCTGGTTCATAGCTATGCTAGGATCCGATAGGTGGCGCTGTAGTAAAGTTATTTGATATTTACATATTTTGTTAAGTCACACTGCGATGTTATCATTACAAAGCATTGAATGATTCAATATATGCCGGCATTTCAATCTAAGTAACCTTAATCAAAAACAATATAATTGAATGAAAACGTATAATTGTAAAGAGAAATAGGGATATGCCCGTTCTGGATCACGGCTCCGGCTCAGTGACGTCATCAAGTTATCAGTGCGGGATCAAGGTTACGTGTTATAAGTGAGGGTTTACAGGGATCAAGGTTTCGTGCTATCAGGAGGGTGACAGAAGGCCAAGGTTACGTGTTATCAGTGGGAGTGACACGAGTCAAGATTTTTTTTATTATCAGTATGGGCTGCGTCACTTGGTTCAAGGTTACGTGTTATCAGTGAGGAGTTACAGGGGTCAAGATTACGTGTTATCAGTGCGGAATCAAATGAGTCAAGATTTTTTTCTCTTATCAGTGTGGGATCATTCGGAGGTTAATATTTTTTTCTTATTAGAGGAATCATACAGGGGTTAAAATTTTGTTTTTATCAGTGAGAGATCATGCGGGTTGAAATTATGCGGCTTATTATTAAAAAAGCAATTGAAAATTGTTGATACATATTAATTAAATATTAAAAATCAAAGTTAAAAATGTTTCTAATTTATGTCCAGACACTACAAGACAAAGACAAGGACACCACATAAACGAAAGGGCAGAACAACTTCTGCCGGGCCAGCTAGTATAAATATAAAGATAAATAAACTTCAACAATTTTGAAGTTAAATTATCGTAGAAATATGAAATTTATTTTTGTACATTAAAATTAAAATGTGTATAATTTAATTTCAGTCCCGTTACAGTGTAAAAAGAGGACAATATTCAACAGTAATTGACAAGGACATAGCTTTTTTTGAAAAATTAATAGGATCTAAATATGTTATCACCGACACAGATGAAGTTAAAGGTTATAACATTGATTTCTTAAAAAGTGTTAAAGGTAAGTTGATATATAAGTTTATTTAAATATATCAAGAATTAATCTGCAATTTTCTGTTATATTTTACATATTTTTTATAACAGAAATTCATTTTTAAAGATCTGTTAAAAGTCGTATTCAAACCGCACTCTATTTTCGAATCTGTAATATTTCATGATATTAGCTGCGTTCCATTGGGATTTCAGGCGTAGATGAATTTACTTCCATACACGCTCAACAACTCCTATTCATATTCAGGTGTAGAAAGCAAGCGTAGTTGGGTGTAGTTGATATATTTCACAACAACAGATTTTAAGTTATTCCTTTATCCAATAGATGGATTTTTCATTTTGGAGGTTATGAAATTTGTTTACATTCTGAATTAACAGTTATTGGTGATAAATATAAATAAATATAAATTAATTGAATAAATTAAATTGGTAATAAATGATAAATATAAATAAAATTAATTAAATTAATGAAATTAATTAAATATTAATTAATTATACTTAGCTAATTATCTACTTTTCTGTCCAATTAGTAGTGTGTTTTATTTCCGATATTATTAGCTTTGTTAGAAAACAGCAGCAGAAGCAGGCACAAAACATAAATTTATTTTTTTACGTTCAAATTTACCGGTTAGAATTTGATCCATATGTAAAAAATAGTGTTCCATTCACCAACTACGCCTCACTACCTACTCCGGAGTAGCCGAATGGAACGCAGCTATTGAGTTTCAAATCTGTAAAATTGTTTACAAGTCATTAATTTGTGAGGTTATTTTGAAAGTTCTAAATAACTTGTTAAATTTAAAATTTTAAAGTGAAATTTAATTTGAGAAAAAAGAAATGTGGACGTAGAAAATAAAAAGTATAAAGAAGGCATACATATAAAACATCGAACACATCCTTAGGCATGTGCCACCAAGACGCGATTTGTGATTTTAGATTTTTTTATTATGCGATTACTACGAGCATGTGTAATTAAATATATGGTGCTACACTAACTGCTATATGTGCGATGTCATGATATTATGAAATTGCGTTTATCACTTGATTTTTTTAATGCGATTTGCATGTCGGTCATTATCACTTGATTTACTGTCGGTGAAGTAGCTGTACGTAGTGAAAATGAGTGAAAGTTCTATAATAGTAAAGTTAATTAGAAGTGTAGAAAAAATAAAGTGTATTTGGGATATAATTGATAAAAATTATTCAAAACGATATAAAATTGAAGTAGATCCAGTACGATTGCCCAATATCTACGTTTCCGGTTTCTTTATTTTATTTCTTAATAATAATGACAGAATAAAATTCTCTTATCTTCGAAGTCCATTTTGCATGATACACAATATCGCGAAATAACATATAAACATGTCGCAATCCAATGTGGCCTGTACCATCAGGTGATAATCATGGTGTATTATTATATAAAAAATTATATGATAATCCCGTGATAAGAAAATCGCAAAACCATAAGATCGCGTCTTGGTGTGGCACATGCCTAAGACTAAAAAGCTGAAAATAATTATTTAAATAAAGGAGTGTAAACACTAGCTATTAAAAATTCGCAATCAAAAATTTTCAGGATTATCTGTATGGGGTTAAGAATTTGTATAGTGCTAGAAAAAATTATTTTATACTTTTTAGTCCGTCTTAAAAACATTGTATATAAAAATAAGTTTTCATGTAAATCTTCAAATTTTCAAAATTAATACAAATTTCACAACAATTTAAACTCTTTTTATAAATTTTAAAAAAATAATCAAATTTTTACACTTACAAAGCTTGATTACAGATAAAAGTGAACGAAATGATTATGTTATGAATTAGTACAGTCAGAATACGAATTTAAGAGTTTATAGATTCTGTTATATAGCTGTCAAAATTTGTTCGAAAAAATTACAGAAAAATAGCAGAATTTCATAACAGATGGCATGGCGTGCAGAATAGACCCGAATATCTAGTAGTATCTATGAAGTTTTGAATTTACAAAAATAATATTAAATTAAATTATATTGATAGAAATTTTGTTTTGGTTAGTATGTGCACGTATGTATTTGTTCTTCACAGGTAATAGTAAAATTGTTCTTAAGCCTAAAACTGCTAAGGAAATTTCATCAATATTAAGTCACTGTAATGACCGAAAGCTAGCAGTTTGTCCGCAAGGTGGCAATACGGGTCTTGTAGGAGGTTCCGTTCCAGTTTTTGATGAAATTGTGCTATCTTTGCAACGTTTAAATTCTATTGAAAGTGTAGATGAAATGACAGGAATTATAGTATGTGAATCGGGCTGTATTTTAGCAAACTTGGAAGTTGAAGCTCAAGCAAATGGGCTTACCATTCCTATTGATCTTGGTGCTAAATCTTCTTGCCATATTGGAGGCAATATTTCCACGAATGCAGGTGGTTTGAGGTTACTTAGATATGGTAATCTGCATGGCTCTGTTTTGGGAATACAAGCAGTTAGTATAATAATATTAAACAAATATCAAGTGAAGTGTAAGAAAAAACAAAACTAGTATTTTAATTGTCTAGGTTTTGGCTGATGGAGAAATAATGAATTTGATGTCGAATTTCAAAAAAGATAACACCGGATATCACTTAAAGCACTTATTCATAGGATCTGAAGGGACATTAGGAGTTGTTACGAAAGTAGCACTTCACTGTCCGTCAATCTCCCAATCAGTTCATGTTGCTCTAATAGGTAGGATTATTTTCAAACTTTTATAATTTTACACATTTAAAATTCAATTCCATGCAAAAATTTAAAATTTATATTTTATTAAATTAAGTTTAACAATTTAAATTATAGTCACTAACACTAACATTCATTTATTTAACAAAAATATTATAATAATATTATTAATAATATTTTAGGTCTTTCATCATTTGATGCTGTTCTTCATACATATTTGCGTGCGAAAAGAGAATTGAGTGAAATTTTATCGTCTTGTGAAATGATGGATGAAAAAGCTTTTAATAGTAGCATTGAAAACTACAAACTGAAGTAAATTAAAATACTATCATATAAGTATAAACATAAATAAATTCATAGAAATCATATAAATATATTAAATATAATTCAATATTTTTTAAAACGTACATATGTCTATGTATGCATCTAATCTATTTGTATATTTGTATTGTATGTTAAATAACTTCACTTTACGAACTTCACATGTGGTTGCGTTATTTTTAAGGCGTGAATGATACGCAACGAACATTCATTTAGATACTTTTAGTTTTGTACAGAAATAATAATAAATTATATTTATTTGTTCGAAGTGCTCCAATCAGTGGGTTTCCCTTTTATATGTTAATTGAATCAAGCGGAAGCAATTCAGATCACGACAATGAAAAAATGAATCGTTTTCTTGAAAAAGGAATAGAAGCAGGAGACATATGTGATGGAACTGTTACAAACGAATCAAATAAAATCCAGGTAAATGATTCACAAACTCGACATTCGAAAATTTGTTTTTAATACTGACTTTTTTCATGGGTCGAGGACGGTGGGGTGAGTGGTGGGGCTATTTAAAACAAAATATGAAATTTTGTATTTCAGTTAGTTCTATACTTTATCCATTAATTATTTGCACCACAGCGCTTATGGACATATGTATTTTGTCTTATTTCTTCTTTGAGTAATTACATAAATGTGTTTCGGATTTTCATCACTGACGGTGTTACCCTTTAGTTTAAATTGGCTATGTAAAATCGGATGAACTTTATGAAATTTTGTATTTTGTAAAAATTGTTTTCGAATAAAGAAAAATCATAATATTTATTTTTTATCAAATTTAATTTTTCACGAATCAAATTATTTTATGTATACACAGATGCATACATCGTTTATTTGAAAATTAATAAATTGTAAATTTCAAATGGATTTTTAAGATAAAAAAATTATATTATTAGGTATAGCTTAACATTTTTATGCTTAAAAAAATGTTCCGAAAAAGTAACGGTTTTGTAACAGTAATGCATGTATATACATATATATATATATATATTTTATATATATATATGTATATATTTTATTTATTTTATCATAATTCATTATACGTATTTAATAACAAAAAAACTTTTTTCTATAGAGTGAGTATTTATTATAAAATGTATTTCTATTGCAAAGGAACATGTGTATACACTTATGTATAAATTTTCTAATAATACATATTATAATTATAAATAATAAAATTATAAATTTATTAAATTCATATCACATGTATAAATGTAGTAAATTATGTTTTATTTGAAAATACTTTTTTACATTCTCTATAACGAATCACCCTGTATAATATTGTACATATTTTTTAATTTTTAAATTATCATTTTTACAATATAATATACAAATAAAATACTTATGTATGTTTTTGTTTGTTTTTTAATTCATAATATATACATAATATATAAAATTTAATTTCAAATTTAAAACGGTACTACTATTAAGTAATATAATGACATATTACTCAGTAACACTAATTTACGATTATTTATTATTCATTCTTCTTTTTATACACACATCTCGAATTCTCGATTATTCAATCAACCAACTTTTAGCCCATCAGCGTGTGTGCGCATGAACTTTTTCATTTATTTTAATCTTCTTCTTCATTATTTATTTTGTTATTTTTATTCATCCAGAATATAGGGAAAATACCCGGTAACGAGCCCTCCGCCAGTAACAACTCGTTGGCTTTTTTTTACTCCATAATGTGAATTTTTGCTATATACATACATATTTAGAAAAATATGTTATGCTTGCAATGCGTGGCTGGTTTATCATTACAAATTCTTATTTTAAATATAATTCCAATAAATGTAAAGTGCCACAAAAAATGGCATTTTTCTTAACGTTTTCGTTACTGTCTCTTTTCAGGGGCTCGTTGCTGATCTTCACGTTTTGAGTTACGTTCTTAATTTTAATACTTGCATTGAAATAAAAACTTTTTTTTTGCGTTAAATTGAAAGTTCATTTTACTCTTTATTATTTAATAAATACTTTAAGCGTGGTATAAGGAGGAGGTTAAAAATTTTCCTTAAGAGGGATCGTTACTAGGTATTTTACTCTATGTATGTTTATTGCTTTAAATTGAAATACAAGAATAAAAAATAATCAGTCGCTGTGCCGTACAACTGTGTTACTGGCGAGAACAAAGGGATATTATTATTTTTTTCTCTTTTCCAGCGTCTCATTGTACATATAACAGATTGGCGTATGAGTATTTTAATATAATGCTATTAATAATTATTAAATGTAACGACACTGGGTAAAAATGAACTCTTCGATAAGCGCTGTGGTGCAAATAATTAATGGATAAAGTATAGTTGGCTTCGGATTCGGTTAGCTGTAGGAGTAAATTGTAAGTCTTCTCGTAGAAGCTACGTGTATGTAGACTTTCATGGTAAGCTCTTGTGAAAAACTTCGAATGAAGCTTCTGTCGAAAAATATAAAATTTCGAATATAAAAAAAAATTCCGTCATTTTATGACAATTACAGTTTTGGTGCGTAGTGGAGAAGTAAGAAAAGCATTTTATTGTTAAGAATTGAAAAAATATTTCTAAAATTCATGTATTTTTATATAAATAAAAAATATGTACACATTAATCTAAAAATTTTCGAAATTGCGTATATGATATAAATTATTGTAATTTTTATCATTTGTAGGAGATATGGAAAATACGTGAATTGGTTCCAACTTCATTGATGAAAAGTGGCTACTGTTTTAAGTATGATATTTCATTGCCTCTGAGAAATCTATATGACATTGTTCCTGCTACTGAAAAGCGAGTGGAAAATCTAGCCAAATGTGTGTGTGGATATGGACATTTAGGTAAATATTTACAAACAGCTACGCTCAACTAATTAGAAACGATAGAATAGAAAAATGTTATTAAATAAAATAAACAATGGGCTCTATTGTGGTCATCGATCGAAATTCAATCGAATCGAATGAAATATTCACAATATTTTGTGTCATTCTCAAACAAATGCTAATATATGCTATAAGAATTTTATTTAAAATATCTAGTAATCTTTGCTTTTCAATGTTTTATTCGATTGCAATCAAAAACTATTTCAATGTCTTTTTTCTGATCGAATAAAATTCTTAAACAAAAATTTAAAATCATAGATTACTAGATATTTTAAATAAAATTCTTATAGCATATATTAGCATTTGTTTCAGAATGACACAAAATATTGTGAATATTTCATTCGATTCGATTGAATTTCGATAGATGACCGCAATAGGGCCCAATTCTATACTTTATCCATTAAGTTTTTGCACCACAGCGCTTATGGACATATGTATTTTGTCTTACTTGTTCTTTGAGTAATTACATAAATGTTTTTCGGATTTTCATCACCGACAGTGTTACCCTTTAGTTTAAATTGGCTGTGTAAAATCGGATTGACTTTTTGATAAGTGCCACCGACTTTTACCTTAGTTTTCAAAATTTATGAAGTTTTGTATTTTGTAAAAATTGTTTTCAAATAAAAAAAAATCATAATATTTATTTTTTATTAAATTTAATTTTCACAAATCAAATTATTTTATGTATACATAACTGCATACATACATATGGCGTTTATTTGAAAATTAATAAATTGTAGATTACAAATGGATTTTAAAATACAAAAATGATATTACTATAGCTTAACATTTTTATGCTTAAAAAAATGTTCCGAAAAAGTAACGGTTTTGTAACAGAAATGCATGTATACAGGATGTTTCACGAAACGTGTGCCATACTAAATGGGGTGTTCGGATTTGATGAGAAATTTTAAAAATTCTACATTTTTATGTTCAAGGTCGAGTTTCTGAAAAATTTGCCTATTATTTATTTTATTTATTTTATTATAATTCATTGTACGTTAGCTGCGTTCCTTTGGGCTACTCCGGAGTAGATAAGCGTAGTTGGGCGTAGTTAAGCGTAGTTGGTGAATGAACGCTATTTTTTACATATTTATCAAATTCTAACCTGTAAATTTGAACGTAAAAAAATAAATTTATGTTTTGTGAATGCTACTGCAGCTGTTTTACGACAAAACTAATAATATCTGAAATAAAATACACTGTTAATTGCACAGAAAAGTAGCTAATTAACTATGTATAATTAGTTAATATTTATTTTTTTTGATTAATTTAATTAATTTTATTTATATTTATCACTATTTTATTGATTTAAAATTTTTTAATGATTTCAATAATTTAATTAATTTTATTAAATTTATTTATATTTATCACTAATTAACAATTTAAATAATAATTAATTCATATTTATTTATATTTATTACCAATAACCTAAAATTTAGAAAATGTGAACAAACTTTATAACCTCTAAAATGAAAAATCCATCTATTGGATAATAGAATAACTTAAAACCTTTAGTGGTGAATTTTAGTGGTGAAATATATCAACTACGCCCAACTACGCTTGCTTTCTACACCTGAATATGAATAGGAGTAGTTGAGCGTAGATGGGAGTAGATTTATCTACGCCTGAAATTCCAATGGAACGCAGCTGTTATGTAAAAACAAATAAATTTTTTTCTATAGAGTGAGTACTAATTACAAAATGTATTTCTATTGCAATGGAATATGTGTATGTATACTTATGTATAAATTTATAGTAATATGTAAAAAAAATATGTAGAAAATATTTTTTCAAACAAAACATAATTTTTTGTAATTACATGTTCCGAATTAAGGACAATCACGGGACTTATCAATGGGCACTGTCCGACCAAATACCACCATAGACTAGTATAGATGACTCTGGATCTAATAAAAATTTCAGTGAAATTGTATACAATAAAACTCGAATTTGAAATCATAACACCCAAGTTTTGATCATAACACCCGAGCTTTACTTTTGAAAGTTTCAAATCAATATAAATAAGTATTATACATTAGTATTGCAGTAATGACACCCGACAACAACATCGTCGGTATTTGAGATCATAACACCCGAGCTTTACACACTGAATAGTATATGAATCAAACAAAATTAAAAAATATTGTTTGGCACATTTTGTATAGAAAAAGAGAACCGTTTAAATGTGTCTGACGTCACCAATATAATTTAAATGATCCAAATTTCATAGTTTTTAAATATACATAGGGGAAAACACACAGTAACAAGCCCTCCGCCAGTAACGAGCCGTTGGCTTTATTTTATTCTACAACTAAGATATTTTTACAAAAATGCAGGTGAATATTTGCTACAATATTTAGAAAAATATGTTATCTTTGCAATGCGTGGGTGGATTTTCATTACAAATTCTTTTTTTAAATGTAATTCTATTAAATGTAAAGTGCTACCAAAAATGACATTTTTCTTAACGTCTTCGTTAAGGAGATGAATATTTATTTCCTTTATATTTTACTAAAAAAAGTGATAAATAGCTAATTTTTTTAAATTACATTTTAAACTAGTTAAAATTTTATTTTTAAAATACATATTTTATTTTTGGCACGGCTCGTACTGGCTCAAATATTGTATTTGAAATTCAGTAACGAGCACAGGGCTTTAATAATTTTATTGTAATAAAAACATATTTTTTTTATTATACTTTAACCGTGGTATAAGGAAAAGGTCAACAATTTTCCTTAAGGGGGATCGTTACAGGGTATTCTACCCTATATATATACAATATACTAAATTGAATGAAAGATCAGATCAATAATAAAATCACAAAAACAAAAACATCATGTTTTATGCCGTATATCACTATGAAATCTTAATTGAGATCGCTTTATACATAAAGTAGTTAACTATATGTATAACTATACGATGTACATATACATATGCGTTGTGCATGTATCTAGACAATTTATGTATAGCATTACTATTCATATACTATCCAGTGTGTAAAGCTCGGGTGTTATGATCTCAAAGACCGACGATGTTGTTGTTGGGTGTCATTGCTGCAATACTATATGTATAATATTTAAAAGCTTCTCACTTTTTTTTACTGATTTTTTTTTTTTTAATTCGTTCATATATGAAAAATTTTGTTCGAATTGATAAATCTAGATTAATTATTTATCTATGCTACAGTGCGACACATGCACCATGCACCTTCGAATACAATGTTAGGATATATCAAAAGCCTAAATCTATGAAAAGCACGGGCTGTACAAAAGATCTGTAAAGGTCGATGTGCAACAATAGCCCTATTTTAAAATATTAAAATATTTTTATTAGCTTGGTTTCTTGTCTGTCTGTTCGGTACAAATTTAGAAATTGATTTTTAACCAACTTTTTGATAAGATAGAGACTTGAAACTTTCAACATAGCTCAGAACTGCATGACAATGCAATATTACATCGCTAATGAAAGTTTTAAGATTTTACTTTTTATGATATTCGGTCCTCAAATTTGGTCTAACACAAATAAAATACTATAATGTTTATTCACTAAAATTTAATCTAAGCAAACTCTGATTTTCAAGTCAAAAATATTTTAGTATTAAAAATTCTTTTTTATTTGAATAATTATTCGTAATGAATGGGTACTTTTTATTCGTCTCAGATTATTATTTTTTTTGTAATTTTTTTATTATTAAATATATAATAATATAGTGGTAAATAAACACCTTATACAATCTACCATACTACACATATGTATAAAAATTACATTGTTATCACAGTTTACACTCATCTTTCATAATCATCGCAATCATATTTTCAACAAGAATTGGTTGTTTTTTTTTTAAATTTTTATTAATCTATAATAATATAATATAATAATAATTTAAACCCACATAAGATAAACTGTTTGTTCTGGCAAGTGTTATAACAGTCTTAAGACACTCCAGTACTAGCCTCGACTCAATTTTGTGAGCGTTGAGGACTTTCAGCGCTGCCTGACTGTCTAAAACTATGTAGACTGTGGTTTTATTGAAGCCTTTTTTTAGGCATTCGATAGCGCACATGTCTATGGCATAGATTTCAGCTTGAAAGACCGATGGATAGGGATTTGAAGAGGCTTCTTTTCGTTCTTGCTACCCCTGCTCCCACTCACAACTCGGTTTTTGAGCCATCTGTGTAGTGTGTACCATATTGAGGCTCTTTTTTCAAAAGTTATTTTGTTTTTCACGATCCGGAAACACTATTGAGTCAAATGAGGTGTTGTCGAAAGCTCCTTCAATGTCAATGAAAGCACTTAGTGCTATTTCTTTTGTATCCATAATTCTGTTTAACTTGTAAACTAAACTATGTAGAGCAGTTATAGTTATTTACATATTCTGTCTCTAATATGCTGATCAACTATTTTTTCCATTGTCTTTAGTAGAAAAGAACTGAGACTTATCGGTCTATATGATTTTGGCTGGGCATCAGGTCTTTTGCCTGCCTTAGGTATGAAGACTACCTTTGTCTTTCTCCATGGTTTAGGAATGTAACCCAACCTGAAACTTGCTTTAAACAAGTTTTTAAGGTTTGAAGAGATCCATTCGAATCCTTTCTGTAATAGTATAGGGTGGATACCATCTCTCCCTGGTGCTTTATATGGTTTGAAATTGTTTATCGCCCATAAAATTTTTTCCTTAAGCTCCGTATTGTGTTCGAAGCGAAAAAAATTTTCCTGTTTTGCTATTTATTATTATTATTATTATTATTATTATAGAGTTTGTCTTTCAACTCATAGAAGGTTATTTAAGGCTAAAATCTATTTACATTAATTACTGTTGCTTATATAATATATTTACAATTTTATTTCATTTGTGTTTATACTTATTTCTAGATTATTTTAATACTATTTTTAACTATCTCTATACCTACTTATATTTCAACTTTTTTTTTTTTTTTTTTAAATTTCATTATATAATTTGATATCTTTAAAGAACTCAATTACATTCTTAATTTTTTCAATATCATCACTTGCAAGATCTTTATGATTTTTCAGGTTATATTTTTTCTTGTGGGCTGTGAGGAGGTTGCATTCATTTAGTATATGTTTTACTGTTAGTGTGTTATTACATTTGCATTTGGGTGGTGTCGTTTTTTCTAAGTGGTGTTTGTGTGTTAGTTTTGTATGTCCTGTTCTTAATCTGGTTATAAATGTAGCGTCTTTTCTTTGTAACAAGTCTATTGAAGTCCAGGGTTTTGTATCTTTTTTTATTTCTTTTAATTTGTTCGTGGTGGGTTCGTTTGTCCATTTTTGGTTCCAGCTTTGAGATATTTTTATTTTAGTTTGTTTTTTAATATCATTTTTATTTATTTTGAAATTTTGGTCGATTTGTGAGTTTAGTGCGTGTTTAGCTAATTCGTCTGCTTTTTCGTTTCCGGTTATGCCTGTATGACTAGGGATCCACATAAATGTAAAGTTTTGTTGTTTGTTATTTTGGATGGTATTTTTTTATTTCTATAGCTATAGGGTCTTTTGGGTACATGGTGTTAATTGATTTAATAGAGCTTTGGGAGTCAGTACAAATTAGGTAATTTTTGTAATGTAGGTTTTTTGCATGTTGTATTGCTTGAAGTATTGCGTATAGTTCTGCAGAGTTTATATTTGTGTAGTCGGTTAGTTTAAATTGTTTTTCAAGGTTTTCTATCTTGAAAGCGCAGCTTGTTTTTTCATTTTGTACAGATCCATCTGTGAAAATTTGGGTATAGTTTTTGTACTTTGTTCTGGTTTTTTCTTTGAATAGTTGTTGATAGAATTTAGGGTTTGTATTTTGTTTTGTGAGTTTTTCTATTTCCTTGTCTATTTTTACTTGTGTTAGGAGCCAAGGTGGGGTTTGGGGAAGATTATATGTGTTAATGTTATATTGTGGTTGTATGTTATGGCTTTGTAATATTGTTTGGGCTCTGGTCAGTAATGGTTGGTATTTATATTTTTGGGTTTCTTTCGTACTTTTGGAAATAGGGTGGTTTTTGTTTGACATGATACGGTAATAAAGATTGATTGTTAGTAAGTCTCTTCGGAGGTCTAATGGTAATTGTCCTGAGTCTATTAGTAAGCTATTTTTTGGGGTTGTTCTGTAAGCTCCGGTGCTTAATCTGATACCTGTATGGTGTATTGAATCTAGTGTTTTAAGTGTGTTTTTGTTAGACGAGATATATAATTGACAACCGTAGTCGAGGATTGGTAATATAATGGTGTTATGGATTCGTAGGAGTACTTTCCTGTTCGACCCGTAGTTGCAGTTTCCTAATATTTTCATGATGTTTAGTGCTTTGAGTGCTTTTGACTTAGTCTGTTTTATATGGGTTGTCCATTTGAGTTTATTGTCAAAGGTTAGTCCGAGATATTTGTGTTCTATTGTTAGTTTTATATTTGAGTCGTCGAGTGTAAGCTGCGGTATTTGTGGTATTTTGTATTTTCTGGTGAAAATCATGTATTTCGTTTTGTTAGTTGAGAATGTCATTCCATTTGTTTTAGTCCATTCTGTTAATTGTTTTATTGTATTTTGGATATTTTTTGAAAGATTGTTTAGGTTTTTGGAGGATGAAAAAATAACAAGGTCATCGGCATATATAACGTGTTTGGTGGGTTTTTGTATATATTTGCATATGTTATTTATACCTAGTAGGAAGAGTGTTGTGCTAAGTACAGATCCTTGAGGGATACCATTTTCTGCTGCTCTATTGGTGGAGCTTGTGTTTCCAATTGCAATTTTGAAAGTTCTCGAAAAAAGGAAGTTGTTTATAAAAAATAACATGTTGCCATTGATATTCAATTTCATGGCTTCTTCTAATATGTTTCTTTTCCATATACGGTATGCTTTTTCAATGTCGAAAAAGACAGCGATCGTGTATTCGTTTTTCGAAAAGGACTTTGTGATTTCTGTTTCGAGGAGGCCAAGTGCGTCTATTGTTCCTAGATTCTTTCGAAAACCGAATTGGAATTCATTTATAGATTTATTATGTTCTAGAAACCATATTAGTCTTTTGTTTACCATTCTTTCGAGAACTTTACATAAGCAATTGGTTAGGGTTATGGGCCTATAGTTGTTAGGTATTGTGGGGTCTGTGCCTTGTTTTATTATTGGGATTAATAGCGCTTCGCGCCATTTTTGTGGAAATTCGTGTTTTTGCCATATTAAATTGTAAAAATTTAAAAGGTAGGTTTTTTGGGATTGTGTTAGTTTTTTTATCATTTCGTAGTGAATGAGGTCAGGTCCTGGTGAAGAGCCTTTTATGTTCTGGTTTGGTTTAATTCTTGAAGTGTGAAAGGTTTATTGTATTCTTGTGTTGTGTTGTTTAAGATGTTTATTTTTACAGATTCGATTTTGTTTTTGTATTGGAGAAAGGATGTTTTGTAGTTGTGGTTACTGAAGGAAGTTTCAAAATGTTTGGCTAGAATGTTGCATATTTCTTTTTTATCGGTAGTAATATTTTGGTTTGTTGTTTTAATAGCTGTTATTTCTAGGTTTGGTTTTTGCCGTTAAGTGTTCTTATTTTTTGGAAAATTTCTTTTGTAGTTGTTTTGGTTGTTATGGAGGAGATATACTGTTCCCAGGTTATTTTTTTTTTTTGTTTTCGTATTAGTTTTCTAGTTTTGGATTTAGCTTTAATAAAGTTGATGAAATTTTCTTGTGTCATGTTATTTTTGAAAATTTTTAACATTGTTTTCTTTTCACGAATGGATTCTTTGATTTCGTTATTCCACCATGGAACGTGTTTTTTTCATGGGTTTGTTTGAGACAGGGGTATCGCTATTTGGGCTGAGTTTAGGATTTTTTCTCTTATGTGTTTCTCTAATGCATTTATGTTGTTAAAATTATTTATAGATTCTGTGAAGTTTATATTATTTTGATATATGTTCCATTGAGCTTTTTTGATGTTGAATGTGGATCTGAGGCTAGATGTGTTTTCATTTAGGTTTATTTGGGTTATTATAGGAAAGTGGTCGCTACCGTAGAGATCGTTTTCTATGAACCAATTTATGTTGTTGTGAAGGTGAGGTGAACAAATTGTGAGATCTATTGCTGAAAATTGTTTATAGGAGAAATTAAAGTGAGTTGGGTTTTTGTTATTTAGTATATTGACTGGTTTGGTAATAATGAAATTTTCTATTTCTTTACCTTTTTTGTCTTTTTTGTCTGATCCCCAAAGAGGGTTGTGAGCGTTAAAGTCACCAACTAGTAAGAAGGGTTTTGTTGTTTGATCAGTGAGTTCTTGCAGTTGTTTCTCTGTTAGTGTGTCATCGGAGTATATGTTAATTATTGTTAGTGTTAAAGGTGAGAAGATTTTTATTGCGATAGCTTGGAGGTTGGTCTTGAGTGGTATTTCTTGGCTATAATATTTGTTATTTACTAGGATTGCAACCCCTCCACAGGCCACATTATTCGTGTTTTTGTTTTTGTAGTAGCAGTTGTAACCTTTTATGTTTGGTTTTGTAGTATCTTTTAATTTGGTTTCTTGCAAGCAGATGATATTGTTACAGTATTTTTGATTTAGAAGTTTAAATTCATCTAGGTGGTGTAGGAAGCTGTTTATGTTCCATTGTATTATATTAGTTGTTTTCTGTGTATTTAGATTCATTTATGTTATGTTGCTGTGTTTATTTCGTCGTTTGAAGTTTTCGTTTCTTTTGTGTTGTCTTCCATTATTTTTGGTGTATTCTTATTTACTTGGTTTCTGGTTGACCGTTCTCTTCTTCTAGGTTTTTCTTTAGTTTTTTTTTTTAATTTTATTTGATGAATTTGTTGATATTGTTGTTTGTTTTAGCGTTTGTTGTTGTCGTGGGGTTACTTTTGTGTTTTGAGATGTTTTTCTTTCAGGTTCGTGTCTTGGCTTACTGTGGGTGGATGTTTCGTTGAGTTGTAATGTTTCTGAGTTTTCATTATTTGTTTTAGAATTGTTATGCATTTATTATCTAAGTTGTTTGGATGTTTTATATTGCTTAGTTTTTTGATTTTTTTGTGTTTTTCGGGCTATTTGAGCTTGTTCTTGGTCTACCTCTTCTCCTTCTTTCTGTGTTTGAATTTATTTGTATTTTATCATTTTCTTTTGGTTTATCTTTATTTGCATATTTGTTGGCGGATGTTTCTAATTCGATTTTGTTTATATTTAATTGGTGGGTGGAATAATTAGGTGTGTCAGTATCAGTATTATCATTATTTATTTCATTATTATCAATATCATAATCTTCAATTTCGTTATCAGTAGTTTCTTCTTCATTTATAATTTCATTGATGTTTTGTTGATTAGTAGTGTGGGAGGTTTGTGTGCTTACATTTGTTTTTGTGATTTTTGCGGGATTGAATAATGATGCAAATGTTTTTTGGAATTCTGTTGGGTGTCTTTGTTTGTATATTTGTTTTGCTGTTTTCATGTCTATTTTTTCTATTACTTTGATTTTCATGATTTCTCTTTGTTTTTGAAATATTGGACATTTTTTGCTTAAAGAATTATGTTCTTCTGATAGGCAGTTTGTGCATTGTGTGTTTGATTCGCATTTTTCACTTTCTGTTTTTTGGTGGTATTCTTTGTTACAGTTTATGCAAATTTTTGGCTTTTTGCATTCTGTTTCAAAGTGTTCGAAATGTAGGCAATTTCTGCATCTGATAGGCTGGGGTATGTAGTGTCTAACATTTATTCTTTCATATCCAATATTTATATATTGTGGGATTTTGGTTGTTGAGAAAGTAAATATAAATAGATCGGTGTCTTTTTCTTTATCTTCTCTTTTTTTAATTCTTCTGATTTCTATAATATTTTGCTGTTTTAGTTCTTCAAGAATTTCTTTGTCATCTATATATATTAGATCAGGGCTGTATATTACACCTTTTGAAGTGTTTAATTTTTCATGTTCTGTGATTTTAATGTTGATATCTGGTGTGAGTGTAGTTAATTCGATAATTTTGTTTGCTTGTGTCATATCTTTTGTTTTTATTAATATTGTGCCGTTTCGTAATTTTTTGCATAATTCTAATTTCCCTTCTATTTTACTGTCTATTACTTTTTGTATCAAAAATGGTGATATTTTTGTTAGTGTTTTATTTTGGTCTGTTCTTTGCATGATGAGGTATTTTGGTCCTGGTGTTTTATTATTTAATTTATTACTATTGTTAGTATTGTTATTTTCTATCCTACCTGTTGTTTTATCGGGAGGTGGTTTTGGGGGTTGTTCAGTTTGCATTTGTTTCATTTTTGCACTAATTTTCCACTTGTCCTTCACTTAACCTTCACTTTTTTTTTTGGTTTTGTTTTAATTTAAATATTTGTTTTTCTTCTTTTATTTTTATTTATATAGTTTTTTATTTTAGTTTAGTTTAGTTTTTTATATATATATTATTGATATATGTACATATGTAAAAATATATACATATATGTTATATATATTTATTAATATATTCTTCTCACTGACACTGCTTTTATTTCACCTACTCACTTTTTAACCTTTATCGAACGATAGCTCGCACAGAACTGTGCTATTTATTTCTACACGAAAAATTTTTTTTTAAAATGACGTATAATATTTGGAGAAACGTAAATTAAATTTAAATTTGAAGTTAGTTTGACTTTGTTTAAAAAAATTTTTTTTTATTCTTTACATATTTTCACGTAGTAACCTTTGGATTTTTTCTTTGTATTTATTTTTTTTTTACAACTGTCAAATTTACCACACTGAATAAATGTATTTACATTTCTTTTGTTTCATGGCGTCGGAAAATTAGTGGAGACTGATCGTCAACGCCATCTCTTGGACATTATTTAAAATGTTAGCAAAGACAATTTTAACTTATTTTCCGTCACGAACTCAGTACTGCAAAACAAAAAGTGAACGGAATATTTTCTTGACGGAATTCCGCCACCTTTGTTTTACATGTATTTTATATGGGCTTTCGTGAATATTTTGCTGGGTAGACTGTGTGTTCTACTAGAAACTTTTGTGTGAGTTTTTTGTAGAACAATCTCGCCCTGTGGGTTTATTGAACCTGGGAAGTGTGTTCCTAGTAACAAATCTAGGGTTTCTTCTTGGTTCGAAGTGTTTTTCTAATAAGCCTATTCCATTGGAGTGAACTTTTGAAAGAACTTTGTGATCTTGCTGTTAGAGGTAGCTCTGTGACACTCTCACACAAGTTTCTCCAAGTTTTCCTTTTGGATTTCCTTAATTCTTTATTGTATTCAGTTAAAGCTTTTTTGTACTCAGACCACTCTCTAGTACGTTTAGCTTTATTGATTAATTTCCTGATTTTTGATCTTAATTTACTTAGCTCCCGATTCCACCATGGAACGTCTCTAGCGTTTCGTTTAGGCTTTACCGGGCAGCTATCGTTAAATGAATTTATTAGAGAATGCTGTAGTCTAACCGCTGCTAGATCCAGCTCCTCTCTGGTGCCTATTACGCCCCCTTGATTTACAGTTTTTCAAGAGTTCATCGCAAAGGATCCAGTTGGTGTGTTTTGGATTTTGGTTATATTGGATATGAGAGACGTTAGCCTCTATATCAAATCTTATGTGCATATGATCCGACATAGAAGTTTCATCTGACACATGCCAATTAATAATTTTGTCACAGATATTGGGTGTGGATAAGGTTAAGTCTATGACTTCTTGCCACATGGTATTTCTAAAGGTGGGTCTATTGCTTGAGTTATCAACTATGATATTATTACTGCTAATAAATTCTAATAGTCACTCACCTCTTTTGTTAGTGTCCGAGCTTTCCCATAGTATATGGTGCGCGTTTGCATCGCAGCTCAGTACTAGTTGTGTGTAGTTGTCTTTGCAGTACTAAAGCAATTTATGTATTGAGCTTGGTGGAGTCTTTTTCTGTGATATCAAAGTAAGCGGAGGCTATTATAGCCTTTTGCTTACCCGACTGCGTGGGCACCTCCGTCAGTACTGCAACCAGGTCTTGTGTGATGAATCCTGGAATTGGTAGGAAGTTTATTTTGTTATTTATTAACAAGGCTGCTCTGGGTCTATCGCACTTGTTATCAAATATTAACTTACTATTTGATGTATTGAGTCCTTTGATTTGTCCTCTTAATGTCCATGGTTCCTGTATTAGCCCCATGTCCAGTTGTTCTTTAATAAACCTTCGGCAAAGCACATGTGAGGTTGCCTTGCAGTGGTGAAGGTTTATCTGTAAGCACTTAATGTTGTTGGACATAAAGTTAGCTTGTGGATGGTACTTGGACTTTCGTCTTTTGTCCCTTCCTTGGATTTGCCTGGATGACCTTTCTTTGTTGAAGTTTTTGTCTTCCCCGTAGAAGCTTTCGAGGTTAAGGCCTTCGGTTTTGCGGGTTCTTTGCTGTCCGCACCTTCCTCTGGTACCTTCTTGCTTACCTCGCCTCTACGTCAAAGTTTGATTTCACCAAACTTGAAGCTTATCCTATAGTCGTTCGCTTTCAAATCGGCTATGGATTTGTGATCAACTGACAAAGTGAGCATGGCGGACGTTTTGTCATTGGTTCTTCTTACGATTCTCCAACCATCCACACTGTACTCATTTTGTCCTTTAATGAGTCCCATAATGTCTTCATTTTTGTCCTTAGCTCTGTTTGGAAAGTTCCCGGCTAAGATTTGTGACCGAGGAATATTCTTTTCCTCTACTAGAGCCAGCTCTGCTCCATCGCACGGTTTCAAGTCTTTGATAGATTCTTGAAGCCATTTCTTCGTGGTTTCATTGGCGCATCTGAGCACAAGTCATCCTGGTTTGTAGGTAGCCCCTAAGAATTTTGGCTTTATACCACTGTCCTTAAGTTCTATAATCCTTTTTAGAATATGATCCTGAATGGCACCCATTTGTTCCGTTGACAGGAGAGCTTCTGGAAAGGATTTTGCCAAGATGCCTTCTTGTATGCTTTTAACAGCTTGTTTAAAACTTGCTGTTCTAGCCACATTTTTGGGTAGTATAGGAGAAAAAACTTCATCTTTCTGAGGTTTTTTGGCTTTTTTTAGAACCAGAAGCCTCAGTTGGCGAGTCGTTGGAACGTGTTCTTTTGAGATTGCCTCTCCTACTCTAATTTGTTGGTTGAAGAGCCTTCAGCCGAGTCTCATCTATGCCCAGCCCTTGTAACAAGAGTTTCTTCAACCTCTTTCTTCCAGCTCCGCTGAGTTTTCTTTTTCTCGGAGTCTGAGTTTCAACTTCTGTAAGGAAGTTTCAACTCCAGTCTCTTCACGTCGGATAGTCTCAGTATCGCTGTCTATCTTGGATGACACGATAGTAATTGTGTCACCGTTAGTGTCATAATAGTCGCTTAAGCTATCTAAGCTTTCAGCTTCTCTTATGACATTGTCTCAACCAGAGCAACTTCTCCCTCTGTTGAAGTTGTTGCGGTTGATGCTATTGGATGTGCATCGGCCTCTTTTTTATTTTTTTTATTGAATGTGTCCATAATTGGTCCCACGAGTTGCACGGGAAAGTACGGTCACCCATGGCAGAGCCCTGCATAATTGGAAGGCTTGATTGAAACTGGAGGTCGCCTGGTATCCACAGTTCGCATATTAACGACTAGGCACTCCCCTAGCCACGCATCTCTGGGCATATGCTGTTCCACCCTTGGATTGGACGCCCAGGCTATTGTTGGCCAGATTCTCAGCAGAGACATGACCGTACTGAGAACCTGTTACCAGTGGCACCGCGTGGAGGTCAAGCTGGACTTCCGACAATTCAATATTTGCGGCATGCTCCATCGGTCTTGTACGATTTCGCATGTTAATCCCCCTATTGAAAGGTCAGCTGCCACCTTGTAAATGTATAAATTAGTGATGTCTGGAATCTTTGTAGTTAGTCGATTAATCGACTAACATTACGAAAACTGTTAGTTTAGTCGTCGACTAAAAATAATCGGACTGAAATCAATCGATTAATCAAATTAGTCAAAACTTATCAAGCTACTTTTAGTCGATTAATCGAAATTAGTCGATCGAAAATTAATCGATTGATTTCATAGATTTTCCTTAAAATAGGAGAGCATGTGTAATTTAAACACTTTATTTAAGTTAACATTTTGTATTTTAGAATTTAAAATTAAATTAGATATAAAAAAGTTAGAAACTTTAAAAACACACTTCATAACAAATTCATCAGATTAAGAAAAACACGCTACTGTTGACACTTGACACTTAACAAACAATATGGTCTGGTTATGCTGTTATGATACGGTATTAATTTCATGATTAATTTCGTTATTAAAAAGAGATAACAAGTATGTTTTACGGAGAAAGCAACTAGAAAGAAAGAGAGATATGAACTAACAATAATTTCAGTATTAAGCATAGTACTCAGATCGACCTGAATTCAGTTTCCTATTCAAAATACATGTAAAAAAAGGTGACTGAATTCCGTCAAGAAAATATTCCGTTCCCTTTTTGTTTTGCAGTACTGAGTTCGAGACGGAAAATAAGTTTAAATTGTCTTTGCTAAAATTTCTAAAACTTTTCAAGAGGTGGCGCTGACGATCACTCTCCACTACTTTTCCGCAACCATTGAAACAAAATAAATGTACAGACATTTATTCCGTTCAAGCAATGTGGTAAATTTGACAGTTGTTGTCAACAACAATTTAAAAAACAACACCTGCTTCATTTTTTATGGATGCTTTTTTAATTTTTAAATTTAAATTTAAACAAAAATGTCGTTTAATTTACGTTTCTCCAAATATTTCTACGTCACTATACACAAAATTTTTCCGTGTAGAAATAAATAGTAAAAATAAGAAACTGAATTCAGGTCGATCTAAGTACTATGCTTTAATACTGAAAATGTCAAAAAATAACTCTCCCAATTCTCCAAATTCCAATATCCTTCCATTAATCATGAAATTAATCATGAAATTTGAACATTAATATTAATTTTGTGTTGCCATCGTGTTTGGACATTTTTCATAGTTTGATATTATATTTAAACGAATGTTAAGTGCCTAATATTCATTTCTAATTTTTTTCAGTGAGTGCAAACAAAATGAATAGAAAAGAAATAATAATCACGAATATTCATTTACTAAATTATTTAATTGCCATTTACTTTAAACAGAGATACCGGCAACACAACTTTAAGAAAATCTCAGCTGATTTTGATAGTGTGTCTCTGTTTCTTAAATCTGTTGTCTCTTTCTTTAAGTACTTAAAATTTCCAATAGTATTAACACCGTGTCATAACAGCATTATTGATGGGATGGATATGGAATATGGATTATGGATGGTATAAATAGTAAAAGCAAATGAAGTTGGCAATTATTATTAATTAAGTATCATAGTAGAAGGCGAAAAAGTTGACGTTTCGTATTGTACTACACATAGAAAATTGAAGAAAAATTAGAATTAGTCAAAAGCGACTAAATTAAAGTTAAATTAGTCATTTAGTCGCTTAGTCGTGTACAATATTAATCGACTAAAATCCGACTAAAAGTATCAAGAATTAATCGACTAATTCGATTAATCGATTAATTAGTCGCAATCACTAGTATAAATGCAGTAAATTATGTTTTATTTGCAAATACTTTTTTTTGCATTCTCTATAACGAAACACCCTGTATAATATTGTACAAATTTTTTATATTTATAAATTATTATTTTTACAATATAATATACAAATAAATCTAATGATACTTTGTTTTTAATTCATAATACTTGTATGTACATAATATATAAAATTTAATTTTTTATTTTTAAAAACGGTACTACTATTAGGTAATATATTTATTACAAAGTAACACTAATTTGCGAATATTTATTATTCTGTTGTCAAGGCATAACCGCTTATGTCTAAAAATGCAACTTTACAATAGAAGATTTTCAAAGTTTAATTCCACTTAATTTTTTATTATTATCAGAAGTTTTTTTTATGAAAAACTGTATTTAACAGGCTGTGTAATTATTTGGTTGAGATAAATTCAATAAAACAGCCATTATTACACTACAGTGAAAAACTTATTTTTGACTTAACTTGACTTAAGCGTTTATGCCTTGACAACACAGTATTCATTCTACTTTTTATACACATCTCGATTATTTAATCAACCAACTTTTAGCTCATCAGCGTGAGTGCGCATGAAATTTTTCATTTATTTTTATCTTCTTCATTATTCATTTTGTTAATTTTTCTTCATTCAGAATAAGGTGGTATAAGGAGAAGGTTAAAAATTTTCCTTAAGAGCCAAATTTAGTGAAATGGCCTGCAAAGTGACCGCCTACAGCCTACATTTCTCAACCGATTTTCATGAAATTTTGAATATAGATAGGTGCAAGGGAATTGTGGTCCTTAAATGGAACACATTTTTGAAAAAGTTCCTTGTTTCAAAAATATAAGGGTTCAAAGTGAGTCAGTTTCGCGATTTTGGGCCTTCAAAGTGACCACCTACAGCCTACATTTATCAACCGATTTTCATGAAATTTTGAATATAGATAGGTGCAAGGGAATTGTGGTCTTTAAATGGAACACATTTTTAAATTTTGATCCTTAAATTTTTTTATATTCGATTTACCAAGGTACAGACAAAACAAAAATTCACTCAACTTTTCACACATTTTTCATGTATTAAAACGTTTAGATATTGTGATTTCTTTTTATAAGATTTAAATTTAACCTTTTCCAAAAAGTTTAAAATAAATTTCAAAGAAATTGGTTACGTAGTTTAATTATTATAAATAAAACAAATTGTTAATTTTTCATAAAATTTTATTACTATTTTTTCTAATCACAGGATTTTTTTTGCATACTTTTAGGTTTGAATAAGAGTTACACAGATAGTATAAACTTTATAAACGCGATGCAATAAAGTTTGCGATTGTAGGGTAGTATGCGTGATGATAAAAAGTAACGTAAGCAGCATGTAAAACTTATGTTGTTTACTTAGGCTGCACATTGTATTGTATATAAATATACGAAAAAATTTTTATGTAAAATTCAAAAATTTTGAGTTATTTTATTTTTTTAAATTTTTACATGGAAGGAAATGTGACTTTCTAACTTTGAATTATTATATCTCAGGCTGTATTGCATCGATTTGAGTCAAATAAAATGCACTAGGTCAGAAAATAGTTCAAGAATTAAAATGTTTGCTTTTTTCAAGGATCAAGGTATGAACCAAGGAGGGCCCAATTGAGGTGAAAAAAAAGTTGTTTGTCGAACGGAGTTTTGTAGAGGTGTTGTAGGTGTTTTTATTTCGAATGTTTGCTACCGGAAATTGTAGATCCCCAAAATACAATCTGTTTCTTAATTTACCTTTTCATCTAATTGAATTTCCGTTTATATTGCATGAGTATAATATTTTATATGATATTATATATTCATACAGTCTGTTCAAAATAATTGTGTTGTCAGTTTTACAAAGTGCATAGCGTTTATTTAAAAATTATTTAGCAAATTAGTCAAAAATTAGGCAACAGCAAAGATTTCATAAAAGAATGAAAACTATTCAACGTAGGTAAAATTGTACGTACTGTGTGGAAAATAATGATTGGCCAGTACCAGACCTGTCTTCTTTCAGCTTCAATAACCGGTTTTTTCTGAAGACAGAAGGCGAGTTGTAGTACATTTTATTCAAAAGTGGGGAAGCTGAAAGAAGACAGGTCTGGTACTGGCCATTGAGAAGAAACAATAATAACTTCAGCATAGCATAGCATAGCATAACAGCTGTATGATAGAGGGTGTAGCCTGTAGAACAAAAGAAAAGATGTACCTACACCTTTTACCATGCAATATGATCGCTACCCAGTTAACCTAGAACATATTTTTAATATATCAAGTTTGTATTATTAGAGCACGAGTACATATTCTGTTGACATAGGTGGAATATATATCATCGATGGTGAACTGGGTTTGAAATTTTTTCAAATCATGTACACCAACACTTGAAGAAATTTATTTGCTTGTGTTGATGAAGACACAAATACATTTCAGACGATGTTGTTGTTGTTTTCGAAAAAATTTTTGACTAAATTTGGCTCTTAAAGGGTTCGTTACTGGGTATTTTATCCTATGTATGTTTAGTACCGGTCATGAAAATTGAATAACTTAAATTTCTCGAAACTTTTCTCAATACTATCTTTAAATGTTGATGGGGATAGATGACGGTTTGTTTCGAACTATGGGGCTTTCATGAATGCGCTGACAGCTCGAATGCGCTGGAATTGTAATCAGAGTCGTCAACTGTGCATGCAAGCATTTCTTAGAATAAATGAACATTATTCGTATCTTCAAATATGACGTCATTATCTTTATAAAAATTAATAATTTTTAATTAATTTAAATCTTATTTTAAATTTAAAATCGAAATGTCAGGAAAAAAATCTGCAACACTATTCGTTTTAATTGAAAAAAAACATCGCAGTCGCCTGAAAACGATTGAGCAATTTAAGCCGGCTGCGATGCAGGCATGAATTAATGAACCTAATCAACGACTCCTATAGTACCAAGACTCAATGCTCATTTTGTGTATGTGTTGGGCGTACCAAATTAACATGACAACTTTTTGCTTTTAATCAATCATAACTAAGTTGTGATTAAAGTTACATGAAAATTATGTTTTAATGAAATGTAGAGAAGATCCTTAGCTTTATTTTCACCCAATATATTAAATGAGGCGTTCCATATCAAAACTTGTCTTATCACTTATTAGTGATTTTCCAATAAACACAAAAAACTTTTTAACTCTTTGTTTTGAAGCGACAAGTTTCAAAGGATAAGGCAAGTTTTGCAAAAAAAAGTAATTTTTAATTGAATGAATCTGAAGGATTAGACAAATTTGTATGTGATAATATTTTGGTTTTTATTTGAGTTCTTTTCAGAAGAAACCGTCAGTGCTTTCAGTTCAATTTTGATAAAAAGTGGATAAGACGAGTTTTGATATGGAACGCCTCAAATATCTATGAGCAACGTAAATCAAAGAAAAAACGTGATAAATATTAACTAACATAAAACTGAGAATCAAATTTTCCTGAAATCTCCCAAATTATTTAAAATATCAAATAATCGATTCCTTCTTGTCTGTACACTCTTTCAGCCAAAATACACCGGGTAGTAATGCGCTAGTTGTAACAATTTTTTTCCAACTTGGTATAATAAGAATAGTCTAAAATAATTTTAGCTGACGGTTGTAATACACTCACACTCGTTACAACTTGGTCGTGCCACAATAAGGTGTATTTTGAGCAGTTGTAAAAACCGGTTTTAAACTAGTTTGCGACGGTTGTAATGCTACTTGGTGTGTACTTGGTGTTTGAACAGATTTAGAACTAAAAATTTATTTTCAAAAGCCTTTCTGTTTGCAATATCTATTTCAATTCAATCCATCATCTTTGAAAGGATAATATATGTAATAACATGTTGTTTTTTTTTATTTGAAGGTGATTCAAATCTACATCTGAACGTATCGTGTGAGGCTTTTAATAAGGAAATTTATGGACGTATAGAACCATTTGTATATGAATATACTTCAAAATTACATGGAAGTATTAGTGCAGAGCATGGAATTGGATTTTTTAAAAAAAAGTATTTAAGACTTTCGAAATCCGAAGAAGCAATTCAACTTATGAGGAAAATGAAACAAACTTTAGATCCAAATAATATTTTGAATCCATACAAAGTCCTTCCTTAAAATATTTTAATTAAAAAAAAAAAAAAAAAAAAAAAAATACAACAATCTAACATTACTTGATTTTATTTATTCGTGTTTTTTTATTTCTAATAACATATTTTGCTGTCTAATAAGTATAAATTGTGATAACTTATTAATAAATATTACCAATTTAAAGAATGTTGAATGAAGTAAAGTCTTATTATGTAGCCATCCGTTCAATTACTAATTTCTCTGCAGTATATAAATGTCCTATAACAACCTGGAAAATTTTATTTAATTAGTATTCAAAATAAAAATGAAAATAATCAGTGAAAATAATAATGCAAAAGTTCTTAACTCATAAAACCCATATACACTATGTAAAAAAAGTATTGGCACCTCAAATAAATTTTTAAATATGGTTAATTTTCATGTACATAATGAAACGCTCTGAACTTTCAATTTATAATTTAAAATATTTATTCAATTACCTTTCAAATAGTATACAATATATATAAAAAATGTAATTAAAAAAAATTAAAATTAGTAAAATATTTCATAAACTTCAATTTAAACGCAAAAAAAGTATTGGCACCTATTATTATAATTTCGGTTATCACGTATGTACCGTTATTAAAATTGGAAAAGCTGCATTATTTCTTTATTATCAGTTTATTATTAAGTCCAATTATCATTTGATATAATTATTTGTAGAAAATTTTTTAAAATGGCGCCTAAAAACAAAGAAATTAGTGTTGTTATTCAGAATTTGGTTACTTCTTTAAAAAATCATGGAAAATATTATAAAAATATAAGTGATATTATTAGAAAACGAAATCAAGTGTTAGGAATATAATAAAACATTTCTAAAAATTCAAAATAATCAAATTTTGCTAACGTTCTAGACGACTTTAGCATTATAATGTTAGGGAAAAGAGGTGAATTCTTAATAGGATCCGTATTAATCTGTAAACCAGCGCTCTATTTTTGAAAATTAAAGTTAAAAAAATGTTTGATAAGAAAGTATCTGATCAAACTATTATATATATTTTGAAAAAAGTTGTAACATCGCTGATAAAATGGACCCTCTATACTCTATTAGCTGCCATACAGCCACATAACATAGCAATTCCACCTGCATGTTTTACTGTTGGTATTATATTTTTGTTTTTAAAAGCCGAATTTTTTTCTTTTTAAACAGGACATACTCCATCTGATCCACAGTAATTAATTTTTGCCTCATTGACGAAAATTACATCATTTCAAAGCGATATATGCTTATAAATGTACTGAGTAGCAAAATTCAACCGTTCTTTCCTATTCTTCCTACTGATATATGGCCTTTTGCATGCCATTCTGCCATTGATTTTTTTTTTTTTTTTTAAATGTATAATAGTTTGATCAGATACTTTCTTATCAAACATTTTTTTAACTTTAATTTTCAAAAATAGAGCGCTGGTTTACAGATTAATACGGATCCTATTAAGAATTCACCTCTTTTCCCTAACATTATAATGCTAAAGTCGTCTAGAACGTTAGCAAAATTTGATTATTTTGAATTTTTAGAAATGTTTTATTATATTCCTAACACTTGATTTCGTTTTCTAATAATATCACTTATATTTTTATAATATTTTCCATGATTTTTTAAAGAAGTAACCAAATTCTGAATAACAACACTAATTTCTTTGTTTTTAGGCGCCATTTTAAAAAATTTTCTACAAATAATTATATCAAATGATAATTGGACTTAATAATAAACTGATAATAAAGAAATAATGCAGCTTTTCCAATTTTAATAACGGTACATACGTGATAACCAAAAATTTAATACTAGGTGCCAATACTTTTTTTGCGTTTAAATTGAAGTTTATGAAATATTTTACTAATTTTAATTTTTTTTAATTACATTTTTTATATATATTGTATACTATTTGAAAGGTAATTGAATAAATATTTTAAATTATAAATTGAAAGTTCAGAGCGTTTCATTATGTACATGAAAATTAACCATATTTAAAAATTTATTTGAGGTGCCAATACTTTTTTTACATAGTGTATATAACTTGCTGAATAATAAATTTACATAGTAAATGTCAGCTTTTAAATAAATGAATAAAATTATGTG
Source organism: Bombylius major (assembly GCA_932526495.1). Classification (NCBI taxonomy): domain Eukaryota; kingdom Metazoa; phylum Arthropoda; class Insecta; order Diptera; family Bombyliidae; genus Bombylius; species Bombylius major. Next base: position 23,971,760 of record OW052043.1, read on the forward strand.
ATACTTGAGCCGTTTATTTTAAAATTGGTGTTAATCATTTTATTATAATTCAATATCGTTACAAAACCATTGACAAAAACTGATTTTCTACACAGGAGTCCAAAAAGTCTTGAATAATTTGAAAAATGAGCGCCGAGCAAAGCAGCCAAACTAAAACTTGTTAAATTTTAAATTTCGTTTCTGCGCCGAGGGGTCTAACTAATATTCTCCGAAAAATCCTTTAATAGTGACCGCGAGTGACAAACTAGTGTCAAAACAGAATTCCATATCAATCAATTGAAACGGAAATGAAAAAAAGAAAAAATAGTGAAAAGAAACATTATACGCGACAATTCTACATGTCTTGATACCACTCAGCACCCATGAATGGTTTAGAAAATTCAAAACTGGAAATTTTAGTGTTGAAAACCAGACACGTGAAGGAGCCTATGAACATCGACAGATATAGCTGAAATTATTTCAATTGAATGTTCATTGCGCATGTTTTACATGTTGTAGTGACCTTCTTGTGTATACAGCATATACCTAGCCCTGGGTCTCTATTCTCGAGATCACGCATACGTAACTTTACGAGTACTTTGTTTCGAATGGTTTATGTTACACGTATTCTTGAAATCAATCGAATATTTATTTACCATTCGAATAAATTACGAGTATGGTGAAAGTTCTAAAGTTCAAAACTGGTTTGTGTATCGGATGATTTAGACGAGGGGGATGGGATTAATGAATAATGAGAGAAGAAATATATATGACGTATGTCATTTAATAATTATTTTGAGAATATCCAAGAGAAATTTGTAAAATTACTCAGATTAAAAAAATGGGTATGGTGGATGACATTAAACAAAGGATTGTATCAATAATTTTTATTTTTATTATTATTATAATATTTTTAATTCATAATTTTATTTTTATAGTTTTTTAATGTAATATATAATATATAGTATGAGTATATACATACATACATTATATTAAATAACTATATATTTATTTTAGACAGTATTAACTTAGTACTCGTAAATAGTTACGAGTGCAAATAGGCACTCGTATCTTTACGAATGTTTTTCATTCGAATATTTACGTATGCGGATCTCGAGAATACACACATACATCAAAACCACTCGTAAATGGTGAGTTTACGTATACTTAAAGTTACGAGTGGTTTCGAGAATAGAGTCCCTGTTGTAGGCAGCACGTAGGTTGTTTCAATCGACTTGTTAATAGCTGGATTGTTTATTCCGTCATTGCTAAGTCGATTGAAACAACTTACATGCTGCCACCCTAGTTTTGTTCGCTTCAGGTTTCTTTTTATTTAATTACGTTAAAAAATGGGAAATGAGGGAATATTATAAACAACGTTATGAAGCGGTGTTTTTAGTGAGTCATCCGAAATTCCCAAAACTATCACTTTCAGCAGCTGCGAAAAAATATATCATAATATATATCATATCATATAATATATATATATATATGAAAAAATAAAAATCATTCGTGCAGACATGGAACAAGCGCTATCTGGAGACAGGTAACGTCGACGACGTCCCAGCAAAGGATATACCAAGGGCAACTTGAAAAAAGGAAGATAAATTGATTGAAGAACTTTTCAAGCAAAATCCAACAATTTCGATTCGCCAGGTACAAGCCAAATTATTAAACAAAAGAATTACGGTATCTTCTTCAACAATTTAGCGTCGACTTAAAGAATTTAAATTTAAATATGTATTTGTCGACAGATAGATTAATCTTCACAGATGAATCAACATTTATTGTGAATAATCCTGTAGGACGTGCTTCGACCAGAAGAAGTGAAAAGTATGTTGTACGGACCGTTAAACATCCAGTAAAGGTTCATGTTTATGGATGTTTCTCATCGGTGTTCGGTCGGTTGATTTGTTTTACTGGCATCCTCAATGCAGTAAAAATGATGAATTTATATAAAGAGGGACTTTTGAAATCAATAGACAAATGGTTTGGTCAAGATAGTCAAGAATGGGTTCTTCAAGAGGACAACGACCCTAAGCATAGGAGCAGCCTGTGCACAAAGTGGAAGGAAGAAAATTCGATCAACGTAATAGATTGGCCTTCACAGTCTCCAGACTGTAATCCCATAGAAAACGTTTGGGGTCTCATGAAACAGAAACTACGTGGGAAAAAAATAAATAACACCAAGCATCTAATTCGGGTACTAAAAAAAATATGGAATGAATTTAATTTCGATTATACTAAAAATTTAGTAGAAAGTTGTCGAGAGAGATGTCTACGTATTAAACAACCAGAAGGAGACTGAGCAATTTATTAGTTGCATTGCGAAATAGCGTTTGTAAAAAGTAATAAAATAAAAAAATAATAATAATGAAAATGCTAAATCTTGTTTTTCTTTTGCTGTATTTTCGGTAGTGAAGCACACTGTACGAAAGAAGAAACTTGCTTATTTTAGCTCGATTTTAAAAAGATGCCAAATCGAATTTTACTAGAAAACTATGCACAGAAGAAAATATACTTACACACATGCATTTTTGTTGTTGTAAATTCTAAGAAAGAGGTTTCTTCCTTCGTATATATGTATACACAAGAAGATCACTAACACACGTAAGACATGCGCGAAATTCATCAACTTATATTATTTTGACTATGGAATTTACAACGACTAAAACGCGTGTGTGTAGTATATTTTCTTCTGTGCATGCCAACGTAGTACAATACGAAACTTCATATCTTTTGGTTCAAGCTATAATACAAATACTGCGACTGTAAAGTAAATATTAGACGAAGACCCTAGAACAACTCAAAAAACGATAAATAATTAACAGTGTAGTGTAGTAAAGTAAATAAAAGTAAAATTTAATTTTGGTTTTTCTTTCTTGTGTATAGTGCTTTTTCGTCTCAAAAACGCATTTTTTAGACAGCTTTAGTGCTTTTTATGAAAAATATAATAATATAAATATAATCAAACAGAATATAAGACTTAGAGGTTTAATGTAGCCGTTAAATTAAATTTTTGAATGTTCATGTCTGTGTATTTGCCAAAATAAAATTATAAGGCTTCGAATAAGCTAATGAGATGTTAGGATATACAAGGGGCAAGAGGAGAGATGTGAAAGGAAGAAAAATGTAAAGGAAATTGAAGAAATAAAGAATAACGAAGAACACGCCCACAATTCTAATATTCATCTTATAATGCGCTATTTGTTGTTGTATATACCATATATTTTTTTAGTTTTGTTTTGATTCTGATCGTATACATTTTTGCATATTTATATATTATATATTTCGGAAAACAAAAATAATACAATAGAGAAAATAGATAGATAGATAATGGGCTATCATTGCACTTCGACCAATATTGATCTTTTGTGCAGCCCGTGCTTCTTATAGATTCAGGCTATTGATAAATCCTAATATTCTATTAGAAGGTGCACACCAGATTTCCTCTGGCTTGAGAAAGTACTGGTGCATGTGGCACAGTCTTTTAGAGGCCAACACCTCGCATTCACACAGAATGTGTTTTGAGGTTTCTTTGGCCTCCTTGCAGAATTTGCACTTGTCTTCCTCCTGTAGTCCTATCCTACTTAGATGGTAATTTAGAGGACAGTGTCCAGTTAAGAGACCCGTAATGGTTCTTAGCTCTTTCCTACTGAGGTTGAGTAGTTTTCTGGAAATACTAGCCGAAGGTAAGATGAATTCCTTTGCTTGTAGATTTCCAGGAGTTTTCTTCCATCGGGAGATGCATTTTTCCATTTTCCATTTCCCATTTTTTTATGTTATTTCTTGTGTGGCTTTTGGGCAACCCGCAGAAGGGTTCTGGTCCAAGGAAGTTGGAGTTGGCACCTTTTTTTGCTAGGGAGTCTGCCAGCTCATTGCCCTCGAATCCTTCATGTCCCAGAATCCACATTAGATATACTTTGTTGTTCCTAGCTAAAGATTTGACAGTTCTTAAGCACTCCAAAACCAATCCAGATACAACTTTGTATGAGTTGATGGCCTTGAGTGCTGCTTGGCTGTCTGAAATTATGTAGACTGTGGCTTTGTTGAAGCCTTTTTTAAGGCATTCAGTAGCACACATATCTATAGCCATAATTTCAGCTTGAAAAACTGATGGATATTTTCCCAGGGATTTATATAGGCTTTTTTTTGGGCCCGCTACCCATGCTCCGACCCCCAATTCAGTTTTTGAACCATCTGTGTACCACACAGACGCACCTTTATCAAAGGTTATTTTGTTGTCACGCCAGGATTCCCGATCTGGAAACAGTACTTTGAACGGCTTTTCAAAGTCGTATACCGTTTCTATATCGTCAGTCACTTGGCTGATTTGATAATTCTTAAATTCCTCAAGAATTTTAAGATTATAAGTGAGATCACCCTGTTTTAGATCTCTATTTCTTTGAAATTTTAAAGCCTAATTTAGTGCCTCTTTCTTAATTTGTATATTAAGAGGTGGCAGGTTGAGCATGGCTTCCATTGCCGCCGTTGAGGTGGTCCTTAGAGCTCCTGTAATACTAAGACAAGCTAGTCTCTGTATTTTGTTGAGTCTATTTTGAACCGTTATTTGATTTGTCTTTGGCCACCATATGGCTGAAGCATATGTAAGTATGGGTCTTATGATGGCTGTATAAGTCCAATGTACCATTTTTGGTCTTAGTCCCCATGTTTTGCCAAGGAGTCTGTTGCAATTCCATAGAGCTAGTGTGGCGCTTTGTATGGAATTATTAATGTGTTTGTTCCAAGTGAGCTTGCTATCCAGGATGACTCCTAAATATTTGACCTCACTTGAAAATTGAATTTGTGTTCCTTTTAAAGAAGGTTTCCTTAGGTTGGTAATTAATGCGGATTAATGCGGTATTTGTTGTTGTATATACCATATGATATTTTTTTAGTTTTGTTTTGATTCTGATCGTATACATTTTTGCATATTTATATATTACATATTTCGGAAGACAAAAATAATACAATGGAGAAAATGAAATAAATGTTCATATTGTATTGTAATACATATGTATGTGAATTTTGTATGCAAAAAACTAATTTTAATTTTCATGTTTTCAAAAATAAATATTCTGCTTTTTATTAATTTTTATATTGCATTTTATAATTCTCATAAAATAATAATAATTTACTTAATCGGATATAAATTTTGCTTCTTTTCATGATTTATTTTTTATTTTTTGTCAAATTTCATGTTTTTTATTTTTTTTAAACTAATTTTCATTCTGAATAGAAGGATTTATTTTTATTTTTTGTACATAGTAGGTTGATATGGTATGTAAATTAATACTATTTTATCAGATTGTTTACATTGAATTTGATTCATTAGAAATTTAATTGCATAGGTAGTAGATATGTAATTTAACTGAAGTTTGAGAAAATTTTGAATTATCATATTATGTATTATGAATTTAACTAATACATAGATCAATTATTTTTAAAATTTTTGAAAAATGACTAAATACCTAGGTAATTAATAATATTAATATATGTATGTATTAATTTTTTTGTTTTGAAAATATATGATATGTACAAACTACAAAGTGAACCAGAAGATGAAAAAACTTAACTAAAAATATTGTTATAGGTACAAATTTTTTATTTTGTAATGAACTTTTCCCTAAATTTTGAACTTGAAGAAAAATTAGTTTTTATAAGCATTTTTTGAATTATCAATAGTTTAAACTCATTTCCACATCCACATGAATTAGAGTATACCTATACCTATTTGAAAAATTTGATGAAAATTACAAAATTGAAAGAAAAATATGTAATACTTATGGCTAATTCCATGGAAATGTATACCTGATAAAAATTTTCAAAAGTGAAAAATCCAAAATTTTTATTTCTTGCGTCATTTAGGAGTCTCTAAATGTTTCCAAAATGTAGATTTCAATCTTCAAATTATTCAGGTATCCTAAATAAGGACCAAGCAGCTGATTTGTATTTTGAGTGTCGTGAAAAAATATATGAAAAAAGTGATATGTAGTGTAAGTCACAAATGTTGTGTAGTGTAAGTCACGAAGGAAATATGTAATAAAATACTCAAGAAATGGAAAAATTATTTTATGTTTAATGTGTTTCAACACAAAGCTCAAAAACGAAGAATAAAACGAGATTTGAAAAAGAGACTATGAAATGACTTCCTTTCGTGTAGTGTAAGTCACGTTCGTAACAAAATAAGTGAAATTTCCAAATTCCTTCAATTTGATTTAAAATATATATTTTTTCAAATTCTAGCACTCTTTTTCTTTAATTATGTAAAAGCATGTGGTTTTCGTTTGTCTTTTTCTATTCAAAATATGTAGTTTTATAAGTAAACTATTGTCAAATATAGTGTAAGTCACGCGTGGAATTGACCTTATGTGTATTAAAAAAATACTATTGAAATATATTATAGTAATTTTCTGAATAATTTTTTTTTTAGAAACCCCTTAAATGACAAATTTTCCATATAAATTATTTTACATACATAAAATTTGTAAAATATTTTTAAAGTAAAATATAATAAAAAAAAGATATTATTTGTTGTCAAATAAAATTTTCATCTCATGTATTTTGAAGCCCAACCAGAATAACTCTTTATAAAACTGGCAACAATGATTTTTAATATTCATTCAATGGGAAAAAAGTTGAAATTATATGTAACAGCATAAACTCGATAATTTGAACTAAATTTAAATTTGAAAATATCAGAGTGAGAGAAATCAATTTACACTTTCAACGAATTTAAAATTAATTTTTTATTGCAAAAATCAGTGATTGAAATTATGTACCTAATTCATATTTAACTTGTTTTTATTTCATTCTTTTCATAAAGTAAAATCACAAAAAACATCTTAACAAAATTACACAAACTAAAATTACAGAAATTTAGGTGTTGAAAATAAAGAGGTTCAAATTACCGATCTAATACTGTATCTAAAATAAAATTCATATTTCTTTCCATATTGATCATTAAACAAATATTTCTTCTGTCTTTGTCTATCTTCAAAAAGTGATATGCATTTATAATGTATGTATTATTTTTTTTACATATTTTCTTCATCCTTCCTACTCTTCTTATCTACTTTGAAAATAAACAAAAGTCAGCTGATGTGCATTAGGATATTTAAAAAAATAGAAATGCAGTTTTTGAAGAAAAAATCTGTAACAGTTTTATGAAACAAAAACTATCTAAACTATTTAAACTAAATTGATAAAATATTTTAAAAAAAATTTAATTGAAAAAAATAATAAACAATAAAAATTATTCATTATTACATAACATTCATATTATAATTCATATTGATTGATTGATTGTGTTAGTTTCAATTGAAAATTCTGAATGAGGATTCAGCTTATACATTTTTTGAAAAAAATGAGCATAGCAAATCGGTGCAGAATCAATCGAGCATTATTTTTCTGCAATAAAAACTTAGGGTTAATTTGAGTCTTTTTTGAGAAAGACAGGGTTAAACACAAAAATTTGGGAAAAATTCACAAAATTTTGATTTTGAATGCGTCTAACTTTTTAACAGATGGAAGAAGAGGAACAAGTAAGGTATTGCTGAAAAGGGCAAAGGGTCTTCTACATTTGTTCTTAACACAAAGTGCCCCTTGAGTGCCCCTGTAAAAAGTTATAGGGTACATCGTAAAATAAGAGCAAAAAAACTTCAACGCCCTCTAGCGGCGAAACCGTTGGGATTTCCCGCCCCCCCGATACGATTTTTTGTTTGTCTCGATGATACCTATCACTGGTATCAAGGTTAAGCAAGCCAAACGGAACACCCTGTATATAGTCTGTCTAGTTAAAAAAATCAACAGTGAAAGTGAATCAGCGCTAGTTGTCACATGAAGTGGGAGTATAAAAGAAAACTGAGTTGCAGTTATCGCACTTCACAAGTGCAACAAGTCGACGAACGAGATTTTCAATCTGCTGAGACGTCTTAAATTATAAAAAAAAAAATTATATACAAGGCAATAAAGAGCTACAACGAGGTGTGCTCTTTCGATGACAGTCCTAGAACCGGTCGTCCTCGTACTTCAAGAACGCCAGCACCAGTAAATGCTGTAGCTGAGAGAATTTGTCGAAATCCTCTTCGAAAACAAAAACTAATGGTACTGGAGATGAGGATACCGAAAATAAGAATGTCCCGCATTATTAAAATGCACCTTGAGCTTGGTGTTTACCATAGAACCACCGCACCGGGCAACGTTTTACGCAAGCGCTACGAAAAATTAGAATGACTAGAACAAAACCTCTGTTGGAGCTGCACGCGGAAAATAATTACCAACAAATTCTTTTTACTGATGAAAAAATTTTTGTCGTTGATGAGAAATTTAACCAGCAAAATGATCACGTGTACGCCCCCAGCTCCCGAGAAGCTGCTGAAAAAATATTGAAAGTGAAAAGGGGACATCCATCGGCCTCAGTGATGGTTTGGTGAAGAGTGTCCTATGAAGGGGTCACACAGTTGCATTTTTGCAAACAACAGGTTAACAATGGTTAAAAGTGAATGTACCTGAATAAATCGCTGAGGTCATAAACTTGAAATTTATGATTTTTTTTTCCAAAAATTTACTCAATTAATTGGGCTCCTGCAAAAAAAAATTCACTATTGAAATTTTTTTAAATTTATTTTGAAAGCTAATATTGTGTACAATAAAACAAAAAAAAATTTCACTTCACTTTCAGTGCGTTCAATAATAATTTGCCTACAATTCGGCCACCCTGACGGTGTAATCGACTCGATTAGCGAAATAATCTAAAACGTATGTTCATACAGAGTGCTAAAGAAAATTTAAATCGAAAGCATAAATCTTGGGAGATATACGCATGATTTATCATATAAGTTAAAAATATTTTTAAGTTAAAAATATTTTTTAAATAATTTCGAGAAAAGAAGAACACTTGATTCTTAATTGAGCCCAGTTTATTTCAAATCCAACTTAAGACTAAATTTACATTTTTCACTTAATTTTAATTACAACTCGATTACAATAATAGATTGGTTATAAATTGTTAATTTAGCATTTTCGGTAATTGTCTTGTGTTATAACAAAATTGCTTAAGTCATTAAAAAAATATTTTAATTCTTAATTTTTTATATTTTAATTTTTACAATAAAATTGACTAAATCATCAAAAAAGAAATATTTTTAATGGTTATTTTTTGTATTTCAATTTTTATAATAAAATTGATTAAATCATCAAAAAATAACTCTTTTTAATATTTAATTTGTTCTGTGAAGAAAGATTGATAGGAAAATTGTGTAACACCGGATACGCGTGTTAAGTTAGACTTTTGAATTTGAGTATGCTGCAAGAATTGGTTTGATTTTGTGTTTGTGTTCACAGCTTGTGTTAACTTATATAACGAATATAAATATTTACTTATCTATACATACAATGAATTTATAAATCATATTTTTGCGCAATCGTACTAAAGGAAATTTAAATCAAGAGCGTAAATCTTGAGATATTGGTGCCTATTGCGAATATCACCAATCGATCGATGAAATGTAAATCGAAAAATTTGGTATTGCGAGCATCGATTGCAGTCGAAACAAGTTCGATTACAGTCGAACCCGTTTCGATTGTATTTTTCTTCACGAATGTTATTCGATTGACAGTAGTTGTTTTATTTTCGTGGTGTATCTTTTGGTTAGAAAGTCTTTTTTGTAAGTTGTTAATTTTTTGGTTTTGAAATGATGTAAGTATAATTATTATTATTTATTAATTTTAATTTAGTTCTAGTATAAGAAATTAATAAATATTACTTGTTTTTTTTTACTGAACTGAAATGTTTATTTTAATTTATACCTTGTATGAAATGTTATTTGTTTTTTTTTTCCTATTTAGAACAATATTTAATATTATTTTATTATTTTAAAAAAATATAAAAAAATTAAAATCAAACATTTATACAATATCAATATTCATATGAGCTCATGAAATGTCAAAACAAATCATTCACAATAATTTAGAAAATTAATATGCAATTTAAATTCACATGAGGAAATGCTTTTAGGCCTATTCGATTGCGATACACAATACCAAAAGTAAATTCAATCGAATCGAAAAGAGTTCTTCGATCGACTGTCGAATCGATAATCGCAATAGACACCATAGATACATAGTTTAAGTTTTAAAATTTACAGTACCTGATAGTACCTTTTTTTTCAAATTCTTTTTTTTTTAAATATATGTACGTACTTTTTTTTAAAATAAATGATTTTTTCTTTTTCTTTCACCAAAATAATCTGGATCATCAATTACTATATTTCATTATTATTTATTTATGTTTTCTTTTTTTTTTTTTAATTACTTAAATCTCCGTGCATACTATCATAATTTCCCGTTAAAAATGGTCGCATATTAAAAGATGCGCAGATACCTTTGTAAGGAATACGTATTACCTGCATTCCTTCTATATCTTTTATAAGATAGCGATCATTAGGTATAACTTTTTCTACCTCATAATGGCCACGATATTTAGCGTACAACCTTTAATTTACACCTGGAACATTTATTACATTTTAATCAGTACATAATCACTCTTTTTATATTTCAAAGGACATTTATGTATGTACTTTATCAAATCTAAATTTGTCCTTTCTCGATGTTTTGTAAAGCTTTTTTCCTGATACTATCAAGCTTCTCCTGAGAACATTCTAAATTTTTTTCTAAATACTGTTTAATTCTGGATCAAAACTTCCCTTTTTGATTTTTACCAAACACTAACATTGACGGACTGGACTATAAATGGACAACACAGGTGATTCAGTCAATTTATATAAATGAACTTTAAATCTTCATTTAAATTTATTGCACGTGCCGATTCTCCGAAATGATTTATCCAACGTGAGATAGGGTGTGTATCATCTCCACTAAAACTCGGTATAGCATCTTAATCTTTAAAACTATAGCCACATGTTTTAAAATTATGTTTTTCTTCTTCTAAATCTAATTCTTTCAATTTTTTCCGTAATTTTGAAATGTCTTCTTTTTCTCTACTAATTTTTTCAAATATTCGATATTTCATCATCTAAATCTTCACCATTATCACTCACCTCTTTATCATGGTCAACATTATCACTGCTTCCGCTTGCTTTTAAGTCATCTGGAATTAATTTCAGGAGATCATCATTTGTATAATCCTTAACGGCTTCCTGGATCCTTAATTTCAAGGCTGTTTTGTTTCCTAAGGCGGAAAGCCCACCTTTTTTTAAGACATCCTTTAACGCTGAATTTGGAGATGTATTCATAAATTTTTTCCAGATTTCATTATTTTCACTTGCCATAGCAGAACTTTTTTTAAAAAAAATTTTACCACAATTTAAAATTTTTTAACTTTTTATTAGTTATCCCTATAGTTTCTGAAAAATTATAGGGCAATAATTGAAGATTATAAATAAAACTAAAAATTACTTATTTAAACCAATTTTTATTAAGTCTTATCACTCAGACCGCACTTAAAAAATTGAACCACGTTTTTCAACATTTTAGCTTACACAATCGAAGTTCTAGAAATTTCTTTTTTTTTTACATAGAAATTAACTGTTAATAAAATTGCCTACATTTTGTTAGTGACAGAACTCATGGCACCACTAGGTAAACAACGATAGTATGTCTAACTCTACGTACGGAGCAGTCGTATGATGACTGGCTTAATATTTGGTAAAATTGTCGATTTTGAAAAGTGATGATAATATTTTAAACTAATATTTTTCTTAAACTAATTCTTAAATAATAAAAATAATAGAAAAAAAATATTTTATATTTAAAAAAAAATTTTTTTTTCAATGCAAATATGTATTTTTGTTCAAAACAAAAAGAAATTCAAAAGCATAAATTATGGCAACAATGCAATCATTAATTTTTTTTTATACATTAGTGAAAAATGAAAATTTTCAACAGAAATCTGGCAAAGCATGATGAAAGTATCATAAAGTTTAGAGAAATTTTATTAAAGCTTTGCAATGCAGCTTTGATGAAAAAGTATAACGAGCAGATTTCTCGCTGTGACATGGTCCTTCATCTTAAAGCTTTATTTTGTACTTTTTGTATTGTTAAAAATTAAAAGCGAATGATCTGCACATGCTATACAGGGTGTTTCGTTTAGTTTGCTTTTCCTTGATATTTGCATTTGTGAATTAGCACTTCTAGCTCCTATTTTCAATTTACACTGCAGTAAAAACGCGTCCAATAATCCAATGATGATTTTATGATTTTCAATCAAAATTCAATCGAATCGAATGAATATTCACAATATTTCGTGTCATTCTCAAACAAATGCTAATATACGCTATATGAATTTTATTTCAAATATCTAGTTATCTATGCATTTTAATGTTTTGTAAAATGTAAAAATTCTCTGAAAATTATATCTCTCTGCGCAGTTACACCATTCGCTTTTAATTTTTAACACTCTATATCTTAATGTTTTTTTAATATCTTTGCAAACAGTGAAGAAAACGTTTTGAATTAAGATAATTTTTGATTTAGAGAATTATTTTTATATAAAAAATGTAAGAACCGAAATCTGTACCTGGGCCGCTATTCTCGAGATCACTCGTAAAGTTACGCATACGTATCTTTACAAGTACTTTGCTTCGAATGGTTTATGTCAGACGTATTCCTGAAATCAATCGAATATTTATTTACCATTCGAACAAATTACGAGAGTGGTGACAGTTCTAAAGTTCAAAACTGGTTTGTGTATCAGATGATTTTGACGAGGGGGATGAGGATTAATGAATAATAAGAGAAGAAATATGTCATTTAATAATTATAATTATTTTGAGAATATCGAAGAGAAATTTATAAAATTACTCAGATTAAAAAAATGTGTATGGTGGATGACATTAAACAAAGGATTGTATCAATAATTGCTATTTTTATTATTAATATAATATTTTTAATTCATAATTTTACTTTTATAGCTTTTTAATGTAATATATAATATATAGTATGAGTAGGTATATACATACATACATTATATTAAATAACTATATATTTATTTTAGACAGTATTAACTTAGTACTCGTACATAGTTACGAATGCAAATAGGCACTCGTATCTTTCCGAATGGTTTTCATTCGAATATTTACGTATGCGCCATGCGGATCTCGAGAATAAGCCATGTCAAAACCACTCGTAAATGGTGAATTTATGTATGCGTAACTTTACGAGTGGTTTCGGGAATAGCGGCCCTGGGCTGGGACGCTGCCTTTTAGAACTACTAAAATATAACTCTGCAGTTAACATTTTGTTAAAGTTTTAAAAAATACAAATCTGTACTTGAACATTTACTACTTAAGTATTCAATTTTTATATATCCTAAACGTTTTTTTAATTGCATTATACTTTTATTAGCACTATACAATTAACCAAATAATAATTGCTGTGTTTGTAAATGGAACGACACATGCTTACCACACTGAGTGAGAGTAGTTGAAACTACTCCGAACAACGCCAGGGCACATACATATGTATACTTTTTAAAATGAAAGCAGCTAATGTATGTATAATTGCTTTAATTAATAAAATCTACAAACCTGTCGTTTTATGATCTTCAAATTTTCCAACGCAAATTTAATTTCGTCTTGAATTTTTTCAGGTTTAGTTAAGCATTTATTTTCATTAAAAGCACTTTTAATTCTTCGTATAGCATATGACCTGCAAAATTAGAATAGAAAATATTAAAAAAACTTGACAAAATTCAGTTCTAAATTCGTTTTCTTTGATTGACAAACAAATCAAGCAATCTAAAAATCGGAATCATATTTAAATTAAGTCCATATCATATTTAAGGACGATTTATTGATTTCGATTCAAGGTCTAAAAGAACCCTTTACATAACTTCCATAAATAAGCCTGAGAGTAGCATTAACAGCCAGAAGTGTTGGTGAAGTTTGTGTACTAGGAATTAGTGTTAATTCAATACAAAATAAATTTATTACATATTTTCATAAAATCGAAATTACATAGCAAATATTAGGATTTGTTTGAGACTGACAAAAAATATTGTGTATGTTTCGTCATTTCGATTGAATTCAACAATAGGGTCCTCTAGGTAAATAACAAAAAAACTAAACACTACGTTTTACAGAGCTAGAACTGAAAGTTCCCCCTTAAACTTACCTGAAATTATAGGTAGGCAATTTCTCTGCTTCACGTAGAAGAGTTTTATATAGAACGTGAATCTTCATTCTGAAATAAAATATAAATTACTTTCAACTTATTTTGTTAAATAAACCACCAGCACTAGGCTTCTTTTTACAAAATACCGAATTCCCCTACTCGTTCTAGAACATATGACAAATGACAATTAATAAATAGGCAACTGACATTTCGTATCAGGGGTGTTTATTCCACAACCATGGGGAACCATAGATATATAACGTCAAAAACACAATTTTATTAAATTTCTGAAGATTACAAAATTTTAATTGAAACTCTAAAATTCAGTAATGTCAAATTTCTAATCCAATTTTAAAACGGAGTTTACACAAAAGGGAAATATTCAGGTAAAAATAAGAAAGTCTGGGAAGATTTCCAAAAATTTCAGGGATTTTCAAAGTAGATATCCCATCCCTGCTATGCACTCTCTGCGAAATTTTATAAGTATTCACTATTCAGAGCAACAATTTTCGCAAGCGTACATTAAGGTGAAAACCCATAGGACGCTGCAAGCTTCAACGCTGCAGGCCTCAAAAGCTAAATGTGAGGCGCTTCAAAAGCTTGAGGCTCTGCAAATCCAAATCAATAATCCATCTATACCTTACCGCAAGCTCTTTGTTTGTTTTGCCCCAAACACATAGACAAAGTTAACTGCAAAAAAATCGTCGTTATAAAACTAAAAATCACTAACCAAATTTTGAATTAGCTATTTGCGAAGGATTTTATATTTTTATTATTACTGGAAATTTAATTATTGTAATAAATCAAAGCAAGAAATTTTTAAACAGGTAAGTAGCTAAAAATTGTACCTTTACTGTGTATATTTCTCTTATCCACATTATATTTTCATTATCAAATATTTCAAGAATGCTTATATACATGAATACATTACCAATAATAAAAAGTTTAATTCGTCTTCTACTGTATCATACATTTTTACTTTATTTTCACTTTACTTCACAATAATTTTGCACTATATTTTGTAGACAATTGTCACCTCTCTTGTCACATAGTCTAAAATTTCGTATCGCAGTAGTCGTCTGCAGAGAATAAAAGTACCAGTGACAGGGATATTTAGTAATGACAGGAAAATTTGTATTATGACAGCTGTTTTTGATTTTTTATAAATTTTTTGTTCGGTAATCAGTGTATATTATTAAAAAAATAATAATATAATTTATTTCTACAGGACAAACAAAAACAATTCAAACAAAGAATATCTTCAGTAAATTATCTACCAAAATTTTATATTGTCGATGAATTATTTGGTTAAAAATTTAAGAAATATTTTAATAAATTCTTTTAATAATCCTGTCGAAGAGAGAATCAAAAAAATTACCGTACCAAAAATTAATAATAATAGGACAATATTCAATGAAAATGAAATTATTAAAAAAATTATAATTAAACAAATTATTATTAAACAAATTAAACAGAATGATCCAAGAAGGATATATCAAAATCTGCAATAAATTTTCTATTTTATTTGAAAAATTTATGTTTTGTGAATGTTCAATTTTTCTTTTTTGTTTTTAATAAAAATTTTCCAAATACAAAAACATAATTAGTGAAGAGTTTTTATGTTAATTCAATATACAATTTTTAATGATCAATCCAAAAAAAAAAACAAAAAAAAATTATGTTTATGAATGAATTTTAAAAAAAATTAAAAATTGATAAATTCAATGAAAATTAACCGATAAGGCAATAAGTGTGTTATATTGAACAAATCATAGTACAGTGTACACTAGCGTGCCACAAGGATCTTGCAAAAACTATTCGATTTGGCAGTACCGCTGTGACACAGTTTTGTTGCAAAGTGCTGCACAGTGCAGCAAACTGTCGTGTTATAATCTGAGCAAGTGAGCAAAATAAGGAAAAAGTTCCAAAACTCTAATTCGATAAAAATCAAATTTCTCTTAATAAATCAGTAACTTACTTGTTAACACATTGTTATTCAAATTTGACAGCTTTGACAATCAATGAGTGAAAGTGAGATGGGTAATTAAAATTTAAGTAACGGAAAATAATGCATATACATATATGTCTCACTCTTAGGGAAATAACGAAATTTGTCTTGAGCCAATGTACGAGTTAATGCCTGATTCGCTTTTAATACGGATTTTGGTTTACTCCCAATTTTTTGTCGTATAAACTTGGTAATTCGGATTTTGGCTTAAGCCAAAACCCTCTATATCACAAGCCGAGTTGTGGTTTTCTGCACTAACACAATCAAACTCGATAAAAGTGTTGAAACGTCAAAACATTCAATGCTGGTAGTACAAATATTGATGTAAAGAAAATGTGTTTTAGTTAAATATTTTTGGCTTTTTAAATAAAATATGGTTTGTAAAAGTTTTGAAATATAATAAATTAACAGTGTTATAATTTTTGAAGTGCACAATAGTCAAAAAGTTAAATAAAAAGGTGAAAAATATTGTGCCTTCTTACCTACTTTTAAGAGAAAAAATTAAAGTATGGTGAGGTTATATGTATTATTTATATGTAATAAAGTGAATAAATTGATTTGATTTAATAAAATTTAATTTATAATAATTCTGATACATATATGTATTTATATGAATAATTAAAGTTTAAAGAATAATAAATAATATAAGCTTTTTTCTTCTATACCTATATATTGACATGTGACTAATGACTACATTACCTATGGTGAGGTTATATTATAAAAGTGAATAAATTGAAATGAAATGTAAACACAAATATATGAAAAAAATAAATAAAGTGAACGAAATACAGAACAAATTCATTTAATTTAATAAAATTTTATTTATAAGTTTGTATTAATTGTTAAATTATTGAATCAAATCAATTTCTCACATCATAACATAATCACAAAAATTTATATAAAAAAAGTCTATGAAAAAGTAAATAATTTGGTACATAATCTTTATTGTGTAATGAAGGCAAATAGACACTTAATTTGTGATAACTAATAAATTAAATTCTATTAAATCAAATCAATTTATTCACTTTATTACATATAAATAATATAACCTCACCGTAGATAGGTATGTACTATGTAGTCATACTTTAATTTTTTCTGTTACAAGTAGGTAAGAACGCACAACATTTTCCACCTTTTTATTTAATTTTTTTGACTATTGTGCACTTTAAAAATTTTAACACTGCTAATTTATTATATTTTAAAACTTTTATAAACAATATTTCATTTAAAAAACCAAAAATATTCAGCTAAAACACTATTTCTTTACACTAATATTCCACCACTCTTATTAACAAACCATAAGAAACTAAAATGTCAAAACAAAACATTGCACTTCTTACTAATCCATACACAACACCAGTAGGAGGCTTTTATTGTAGAGGGTTTTGCTTAAGCCCTCGGCGGATTCTAATTTTTATGGTGAAAGTGAAGCTGTCACGTTCTTCTTCTTTTTTTATGTGGAAGAAGAATAATATGTATACTATAAGTGTATAAAAATATCAACGTTTGCATGTACTTTTTTAATCCCAATTTTACCGTTTCTACGCTACTCCCAATTAATTCCAAAATGCGGATTATTTTTTCACCGTATAAACTGTTAAATTGACTTATATAGTACTGGGGGTCGATTCTGTTTCGGTGAAGTGAAAACGTGTAAACAGTTTACACGCTTACACTGCTAATTCCGATTCTAATACAGTGTAAACGTGCAAAAATATGTCAAAAAGTTTTCATATGAAAATATTTTTTGCACTGACTGTGAAAAGTATTAGTGTAAAAAAAATTTGTCATTAAAATTTTTATTTATTAATAATAAAAAGAAAAAAAATAAAAGAAATGGAAAAGTAGAAATTAGGTTTACATTAAAAAAAGAGTTAGAATTAATAAAATTAGATTTAATAGTATAAATGAGACTATTAAAAGCAAAAGTTGATCTATTCCACTTTTTGAAAAAATTGAGTTAATGATGGCAAAATGTTCGTTGTGTTGAAGGCTTTTAATCTGAAAATTTCAATTTTGAAAACTGCATTGATGCCCCTGAAAAATGGTTGTAAAATTTGGCATTGGAAGCAAAACTTAAACTATTCCAACATAATGTTGGTAGCAAAACTATAACTATTCTAAAATTTGCTTACTAGTATTTACTAAATTAAACACTGATTTTTTTAAATCCATGTTTGAATTAAATTCAGAAGCTTAGAGTTCTCATATAAAATAAAAAAATTATTAAAATTGCATTTAATTTAAAAGTTATACGTTTTTCCTGTTTTTCTCAAAACCATCTAACATGGAATAGGTATACTTTTGCTTTTAATAGTCTCAAATGAGGTTTCAAATTTCAATATTTTGAAGATTACAATTTAGTTTGAATAAGTTTAAATGACGAAAATAAAATATTTTTTTGAAAGAAATTACATAAAATAATCTTTTATTTATTCGTTGATTACTGAAAGTAACTAAGTTTTTACAATGAACAATACAAAAACACAACTTTTTTTTACTTGATTTGACAGTTCTCATATCACGTCGGTGAAAAAATTTAATTCAGCTCCTCATTCAGCACTATGTTTGCACGAACGCAACAAGAATCGCTTATTTGGGTACAGTGCAGTGAAAAAGTGAAAACAGTGTGTGAAACGTCAAGTGCAAACTTTTTTTTCACGTTTTCACTTCACCGAAACAGAATCGACCCCCTGACTACTGTGTCCTGTTTCTATAACTTTGAAATTGAGAAATTCTCTACTACAATTCTCAATTTGACATCATTCTCAATCGATGTGTTTCTATAACTATTCCATTGGAAATTTCCAAATGAGTTGAGTTTTCATCGTGGAAAAGTGTTTTTTTTTTTGCACATTTCAGTAATCAGTTGAGAATTTTCTCAACTAATTTAAAATTTTCTCAATTGAGAACGTGCTATTGATAAGAAGTCAACTGATAGTTAAGTGTTAAAGAATAGTGTAAAATATTTTTTAAATAATATAATTTAATGACTGAAATGTTCTTTCAAAGGAGGTTTTTTGACTTTTTTAAATTTAGAAAAAATTTATTTAGAGTAATTTATTATTCAATTTTTTTAATTAATAATATTTTAAATGTTAAAAAAATATATACATACATACATAGTTTAAAATGTATAAATATTATACAAATATTAAAGTGCAAATATCACATATATATTTCGAAATTTTTAGCTTTTTGTTACAGCCTACAGCCTTTTTACAGGACGTTAAACACAGGAATTTAAATAAAACCTCTGAAAAAAATTTGAATTTCACATTTGTATTGTCATTATTCTCAATTTTTTCCAGTTTTTCCATTAATCAAATAAAACTCAACTCACCATTCTCAATGTACGAGTTTATGCCTGATTCGCTCTTAATACGAATTTTGGTTTACTCCCAATTTTTTGTCGTATAAACTCGATAATTCGGATTTTGGCTTAAGCCCAATTTATTTCGGTTTAATCCCAATTTTTTTATATGTATGTGTGAGGTAAAATGCAATATGGCGGATTCTAATTTTTATGGTGAAAGTGAAGCTGTCACGTTCTTCTTCTATTTTTTATGTGGAAGAAGAATAATATGTATACTATAAGTGTATTAAAATATCAGCATTTGAATCAATGTAAAACTGAATTTATAAAGTATGGACACTCGCCACGTGATTTTTTTTAACAAATACATATGCAATTTTTGCGTTCATTGAACTCCAAAAAATTCAAAAAATTCCATAAGCAAAAACAGTATAGAAGCTATGACTTGTTTCAATACAATATTCTTCTAGAAATTGCAATGAGAAAGAATGCATACAAAATAGTACATTAAAATAAAAAAAAACATATATAAAATATGTATACATATTCTTACCACGTAATTTTAAAGGCGACCTGGAACTGTCGTCATAGTTTGTGTTTTTCATTTTCATAATGTTTCAGGTCGCTATGAACAATGTAAATTATACGGACACTGAGGCGGGCAGTGGACGAAGCGGTAGAGTGTTTGCTTTAGATGCTGAAGGTTGGGTTCGAGTCCGCCTGAGTTCACTCAGCTCTGAATGAGTACCAATTCACTTTGAGTTGGGTGTAAATGCTCGGTACTAATATTAGTACCAAGTCCTGTCATACGAATAAAATTCGTTCTCTACCAACTATATACTATAAGTGTATAAAAATATCAACGTTTGCATGTACTTTTTTAATCCCAATTTTACCGTTTCTACGCTACTCCCAATTTAATCCGAAATTCGGATTATTTTTGTGCCGTATAAACTTTTTAAATCATGAAACTGGAAACAGTAAAACTCAGCTAATTGAGAATTACGTACGGTTGAGAATATTGTGACGTCACGTAATTGAGAAATTTCTCAACTAATAATACAGAAGTAATCTACTGGGGGTCGATTCTGTTTCGGTGAACAGTTTACACGCTTACACTGATAATTCCGATTCTAATACAGTGTAAACGTGCAAAAATATGTCAAAAAGTTTTCATATGAAAATATTTTTTGCACCGTGAAAAGTATCAGTGTAAAAAAAATTTGTCATTAAAACTTTTATTTATTAATAATAAAAAGAAAAAAAATAAAAGAAATGGAAAAGTAGAAATTAAGTTTACATTAAAAAAAGAGTTAGAATTAATAAAATTAGATTTAATAGTATAAATGAGACAGAAGCTTAGAATTCTCATATAAAATTAAAAAATTATTAAAATTGCATTTAATTTAAAAGTTATAGGTACGTTTTTCCTGTTTTTCTCAAAACCATCTAACATGGAATAGGTATACTTTTGCTTTTAATAGTCTCAAATAAGGTTTCAATATTTTTAAGATTACAATTTAGTTTAAATAAGTTTAAATGACGAAAATAAAATATGTATTTGAAAGAAATTACATAAAATAATCTTTTATTTATTCGTTGATTACTGAAAGCAGCGATTTAAGCAAAATTTGTGGTAACAATAGAAGATTGTATCCTTCGACCTTCACCTATCAGTATTTAATTCTTATTCTTATTACTATGTTATTACTTATTATGTACTTATTACACGTCGCAAAATTGTGATTTCATTATAAATAAAAGTTTTTACAATAAACAATACAAAAACACAACTTTTTTTTACTTGATTTGACAGTTCTCATATCACGTCGGTGAAAAAATTTAAATCAGCGCCTCATTCAGCACTATGTTTGCACGAACGCAACAATAATCGCTTATTTGGGTACTGTGCAGTGAAAAAGTGAAAACAGTGTGTGAAACGTCAAGTGCAAACTTTTTTTTTTCATGTTTTCACTTCACCGAAACAGAATCGACCCCCTGGAATGTACAACTTTTCGGTTCATATGGGCTCATTTTTTTATTAAAAATTTTTCAAGTGGTACTACATTTTCAGAGGATGCTGTTAAAAATGAGAAATCAGAGAGATAATTGTGATTTTAATTAAAAATTATCTTTTTTCTTCAATAACTCAATTTCTGTTAGTTTTATGATATAACAATGTTTGAGAAAAATATTTATTTAATAAAAATCCACAAATTTGTAGAACATTATAATTTAATATTTTTAGTAATTTGTAGATTTAAGGAAAAATTGATTTTCAGATTTATGTTACTTAATATTTATCACGTTTTTTCTTTGATTTACGTTGCTCATAAATATTTAATATATTTGGTGAAAATAAAGCTAAGGATCTTCTCTACATTTCATTTGAACATAATTTTCATGTAACTTTAATCATAACTTAGTTATAATTGATTAATAGCAATAAGTTGTCATGTCAATTTGGTACTTCCAACACATACACAAAATGAGCATTCAGCCTTGGTACTATATAGCAGTCGTTCGTTCATCGTTGGTCGTTGCCAAAACCCTCTATACAGAAGCCGCGCTATGGCTTTCTGCACTAACACAATCAAACACGATAAAAGTGTTGAAACGTCAAAACATTCAGTACTGGTAGACCTGGTAGTACAAATAGTGATGTAAAAAATATGTGTTTTATTTAAATATTTTTGGTTTTTTTAATAAAATATGGTTTATAAAAGTTTTAAAATATAATAAATTAACAATGTTATAATTTTTAAAGTACACAATAGTCAAAAAATAAAATAAAAAGGTGGAAAATGTTGTGCCTTCTTACCTACTTGTAAGAGAAAAAATTAAAGTGAATTTTGGTATGTATTCTTGGCCACATTAAAAAAATAGGTATTTTTTTCAAAATATAAAAAAATGTTAAAATAATTCTTAAATCTTATGTATAAACTTACATTTTTAGAAGCAAAATGTATAATTAACTTTTTTTTTACTTTTTAAATCGCTTAACTACTTCGCCGCGTCACTTAACTAAAACAATATTTTCACTAATTAAATCACCTTAAATTTATACCGATCTCTTTCAAATACAAAAATTAAATGATCCTTTATACCCCGAACAAAATACAGCGGTTTTCGTTGTCGGTTGTCGGCGACGGCAAGCTTTGCATGTATTTTTTTATTGTAACAATAACAAAATACATGCAAAGCTTGCCGTCGCGAATAACCGCTGTATTGTGTTTGAGGCAAAACCCTCTATATCACAAGCCGAGTTATGACTTTCTGCACTAACACAACCAAACACGATAAAAGTGTTGAAACGTCAAAACATTCAATGCTGGTAGTACAAATAGTGATGTAAAGAAAATGTGTTTTAGTTAAATATTTTTGGCTTTTTAAATAAAATATGGTTTATAGAAGTTTTAAAATATAATAAATTAACAGTGTTATAATTTCTAAAGTGCACAATAGTCAAAAAGTTGAATAAAAAGGTGAAAAATATTATGCCTTCTTACCTACTTTTAAGAGAAAAAATTAAAGTATGGTGAGGTTATATGTATGTATTATTTATATGTAATAAAGTGAATAAATTGATTTGATTTAATAAAATTTAATTTATAATAATTCTGATACATATATGTATTTATATGAATAATTAAAGTTTAAAGAATAATAAATAATATAAACTTTTTTCTTCTATACCTATATATTGACATGTGACTAATGACTACATTACCTATGGTGAGGTTACATTATAAAAGTGAATAAATTGAAATGAAATGTAAACACAAATATATGAAAAAAATAAATAAAGTGAACGAAATACAGAACAAATTCATTTAATTTAATAAAATTTTATTTATAAGTTTGTATTAATTGTTAAATTATTGAATCAAATCAATTTCTCACATCATAACATAATCACAAAAATTTATATAAAAAAAGTCTATGAAAAAGTAAATAATTTGGTACATAATCTTTATTGTGTAATGAAGGCAAATAGACACTTAATTTGTGATAACTAATAAATTAAATTCTATTAAATCAAATCAATTTATTCACTTTATTAGATATAAATAATATAACCTTACCATAGATAGGTATGTACTATGTAGTCATACTTTAATTTTTTCTCTTACAAGTAGGTAAGAACGCACAACATTTTCCACCTTTTTATTTAATTTTTTTGACTATTGTGCACTTTAAAAATTATAACACTGTTAATTTATTATAATTTAAAACTTTTATAAACCATATTTTATTTAAAAAACCAAAAATATTCAGCTAAAACATTATTTCTTTACACTAATATTCCACCACTCTTATTAAGAAACCATAAGAAACTAAAATGTCAAAACAAAACATGGCACTTCTTACTAATACATACACAACACCAGTAGGAGGCTTTTATTGTAGAGGGTTTTGGTTTGAGGTATTAAAAAGAATTAGGATTATGTATCACTATGTGATAGAGAACAAAACTCGTTAATTTTACTCATATCATGAGACTTTCTTATGTCACGTTTCTTTTCTCATTCATTCTTTATAATATGTACCTTACTATAGTATTTTTCTTTTTGGAAGTCAGTATGTATTGTGCTTATGGAGGCAGTACCCGATGAGTTTTTTGCCTTGGTAATATTTAATTTAAAAGATTTCCCCACATTGAAATTGAGATCTGATCACCCCACACACGAGACAGATTTATTCAAACAATTTGTGAAAAAATATAGAAAAGTATGCCTATCTTGCCTGTACTGACATCCAAAAAGAAAAATAGTATAGTGTTTCTTTTACCATGTTATCATCTATTTGCAAATCCGTTAAGGACATTTAAATAACGGTACCAAGGTAGCAAAAAACCAAAAAGACATGTCCTCAGTGTCCCAGCTCATAATTGATTGACTTTGATATACATACATACAGCCAAAATAGACTAGGTAGTAATGTGCTAGTTGTAACAATTTTTTTCCTACTTGGTATAAAAAGAATAGTCTAAAATAATTTTAGCTGAAGGTTGTAATACACTCACACTCGTTACAACTTGGTCGTGCCACCATAAGGTGTATTTTCAGCAGTTGTTAAAACCGATTATAAACTCGTTTGCGACGGTGGCACTGCTACCTTGTCCATGGTAAATAGAATAGGAAGGTATGCTGAAAAGCAATATGGCGGAGTTTTTTTTTCGTTTTTTAGTGACATTACAATAAGTTGATGACGTAGCTGCGAAGAAAAAGTTTTTGTTTACATTTTTTTTATATGTAGTTTGCATAGTGGCTAGTGATAAAGTTGTATTATTTTATAAATAAAGTTAATTTAAATATATTTAAAAACTATAATTGACTATTTATTATTGAAAAAAAAAAATCTATTAAAATGGTTAAATGTGTGGTGATGTCCTGTGAAAATTATACAGGAAAAACAAAAGAAAAAGTTAAATTTTTCAGATTTCCATCTAAAAAAAATATGTTTGAGAAATGGATTCGGGCCTGTGGTGTGAAACCAGTAAAATGTTTTATGTATGAAAAATAATTGGGGCGTGTGTTCAAATCATTTTGTGGAGGAAGATTATTTATTAAAAGACAGACTGCTAAATACACCTCTGCAAAAACGAACTCCTTAAAACCTTTTAAGCTCCTTAAGGGTTCATGTACAGTTTTTTTTATAAATCTTCAAATTGTTATACATACTTATGATAGTTATTTTTTCTAATCAGTTCCTTTTTTTCTTTAGCAATTGGAAATGAACTTCATGTGGTGCACAATAGCTATTTGAATACATCATCATCAGACTCCCCAAAGAATGAGCCGAATGAAGTTCAACGTAAAAAATTACATTGTAAATTCAAAGAAAAAATCCATGGTCTAGAATATGAAACAGATCATAATGTTCTTTTAACGTATGGAGCAAAAGAATTTTTTTTTGATCTCTCATAATTGTGTGAGTAGTAAAATATTTTGATTTAAAATCTTAGGAAAATTGTCTTTTTGGCTCTTTTTTTTAGAAATATGAAGGAAAAAATATCAACGAAGAATTTAAACTACTTTCCTGTTCGAAAATTACGGATTGGATTAGTAATGGGCTATTTTTAAATAAAAATACAAACCCAGAAATTGCAAAATTTTATCTATTAACAGCTCATAGTGTCCTTTTAATTGTTGAATATTGTTTTCATGAAAACGCATTTAAAATTCTAGAAAAACATTCATGTATTGATAAATCCACAATGTATTGTTCGCATTTAATGGAATCAAATTCAAATTTAACAATTTTTGGAGGTAATTAGGGAATTCTTTTTAGAATTTTTTTCGTATTAAATTAATTAATTAATTTAATTAAATTAATACCTAGTGTGGACTTAATGTTGAATTCTGAAACGTAGCCAGTCTTTTTTAAGTTAAATTTTTGAATTTATTTTAGATAATCATCAGTTTGCAATTTCTGTTGGTGAAGGTTCAAATTTATGTGTATGGAATTCAAATGGTGAATTAATATTCAAGCGGCGACATCATTTTGGTGCAATTATATGGAATTTTGATTATTATGAAAAAACTAAAACATTATTAACAACCAGTAATGACGGAAATTTAATTAAATTTGAATTAGAAAAAATTTTCAAATCTTTCAGCGTGAATAGTGATGATGATGATGATGATAATAATTTAAAAGTTAAATTATATCAAGAAATTCCAACAGTGATAAATTCAAATTGAAAAATTTGACAATTTTAGAAACATTTGTAACAAATGAAAATAATTGTTTAATTTTAATTGGCGGTTATAAGAAACTTTTAATTTATGAACATGGTTGTAAAAAACCAAAAAAATTAAAATTTAAACAAATTGAAATTACAAAAAGTTATATTAAATCAATTTTTATATGTGATGAAACTAAAGAAATATTATTATGTGATGATAATGGTAATTGTATTTATATAAATTCATATGAAAATATTGAAAATCCATTGTATGATATTAATTTTCAATTACCATCATCAGTTAAAGAAAAATGGTTTACAACGGCACAAATTATAAAAAATCGTTGGTTTTTAATATGTAACCGTCAAGGACATGTTTATTTATATTCATTAAAAAATAATATTGTTGAATTGAAATATACTTTAAAAAATATACTTAAAAAAACATTTAATGCAAATTAATTATTCAGATGATATAAATGATTGTTTGTATTTGAAGACAAGCGGTCGTGATGGTACAATAAAAACGATAAAATTAAATGAAAAAGAAAAAAATTTACACAATTAAAACAAATATTTTATTTTTAGATTTTTTATAATATGAGCTTATAAAGTATAATATATAAAGTATAAAGTAAAATGTATATAAATACCTACCTATATACCTATATAAAATATTTTAGGTAGCAAAAAAATATATACTTTCGATATTTCACAGAAATGATGAGAAAAATATTTGTATAAATTTTATAAAATTAATTAATTGAAAACAATCTGAACAGAAAATGAAAAAAATTTGAAGAATTGCAAACAAAAAATGTATACATATATAATTATTGTGAACGTACAACAGTTTTTATTTCTAAAAATTCAAAATTTCTTCGCAGCTACGTCTTCTGTAACTGACTTTTTTATTTTAGGTTAAAAGCCCCTTTTCAGCATACCTTCCTATTCTATTTACCATGTACCTTGTCTACATTATTACTACGTTTTTACTTGTGTTATTAATTATGTGTTATCATTATCAACCATCGAGTATGAACATTCGACAATCACGTCACGACTCACCACGGGCCACGGCACGGTATGAAGATAAAGCGATGATTGGTTTGGTACGAAACGAACTACGAACATGAATGATAATATGTAGTAAGTAATTACTATACTATCCAGTTTTTACTTTTACTAGCTCAGTAGCTTATTAACCAACTTTTACTTTAGTTATCATATATCATATATGTATATTCATTATTCAATAGTGCCTTATTATTAATTTAGTCTTCATTATTCAATCAATCGAAACGGGTGTTAAAAATAAAAGTGTTGAATAAAAGTCAATATGTCTGGGTAAGTACCGATTGCCTAAAATACTTATTCTTAATTTAAATTAAGTGACAAATCATATTAAATGCAAATTTTTTGATTTTTTTTTTACAGAAAAGCTGATATTGCATTAATTGGTTTAGCCGTTATGGGCCAGAATCTTATACTAAATATGGATTCAAAAGGTTTTGTAGTTTGTGCATATAATCGAACTGTTGAAAAAGTAAGTTGATAAGGTTTATGTTGAAAAAACAGTAAAATAACTAAATTATTTTTGTCTACCTTTATTATTTTAAAGGTTCAGCAATTTTTAAATAATGAAGCGAAAAATACTAAAGTAATAGGTGCAACTTCATTACAAGATATGGTGAACAAATTGAAGTCTCCACGTAAAATTTTATTACTTGTTAAAGGTAATTTGCAAAATAATGATTTACGTATATATATATATATATATGTATATATTGGTTTTTTGTTGCGAACGCGTGATCTCTTTCTGATATACATAATGTATATAATTAATTTATAATACTCAATAGTCAATACATCACGTAGAAAGAAAATATTGTTAGTTTGATGCCCTTCGCTCCCACTCAAGAAATTTAACAAAAAAAGTAATTATTTTATGTATATATGTATTCGTATCTAATATGATGACGTACATATTATGTATGTATATACATATATGTATTGTGCATTGTTGAAAAGTGTTGAACTTGAAATATATAATACTGTTGTAGTTGTCCCAAAGTGCTTAGTCAGTCCACTTTCATTTTGTGAGTAACTGAGTAGACTTGTGAAAATTTCACAGGTACGAATATATACCTACATATGTATGTACATACATCTGTAAATTATAAGTATAATTTTCATTAGAAAACTTAAATTAAAATTAATAAAAATAGATTTAGAAAGGTTTAAAAAAAACATTCCAATGACATCAAGTGCAGTCGAGGATAACAGTAGAATAGACAATCTGTTTACATACTTTACAAATTTTCAGAAGTTTCAATACTTTCAAGTAATTACTATCGAATCAAAAATATAAATGTGAAAAGGGGGCCAAGTTCTTATTCGTTAACTGTTGGGCTAGCAAAAGTAATGCCAAAGAACTTTTTCACGTACAAAAATTCAATACAGAACGTATTAATAATTATGAACTTCACAGGTTTTAATTTTTAATTTCGTATTGACCGTATTTATTTTCTTTTAAATAAAAGTAATATGAATATCAATAACGCAGATTTTGTCTCTTTAGCTTTAATTTAATAGTCACTGAACTGTAAGAGGTCAAAAATGGCTCGAAACAGTTCGTGTAAATAGTGTACGACGTGCATACGGCCGACATACATATGTGTATGTACATGTACATATAAATAACATTTTGTTACAGCAAAATTAATACTTGTGTCCACGGCATACACATAACAAGGCAATGTAAATAAATTTTTTCATTTGTTTTGTGACGTCACTCAGGTCGTAAATATATAGAAATTTTTTTTTTAATTTTTTTTTTTTTTTTTAAATTTTATTCATTTGTTTCATATAAAACGACCAGGATGACGTCAAAATACTAACGGTCACTACAATACTTACATTGCCTTGTTATGTGTATGCCGTGACTTGTGTCTTGTGTCGTTTTTGTTTGGCATCCTGGCATGATGTTTTACTGTCGCTTAATTTACAATTTACATACTCTTTTATAATTCATTGGAAGCATGCTTCTAAAAAATCCATTGTTCTCCTTTAGAAATAATGTATTCAAAGGAGCTGGAAATAGGAATTTTACACAATATTCCTTCAATAATCATCCAAAATCAAGTCTTATACAGGGTGTTTCACGGAGCGTGTTCCCAACATGAGCAGGGAGTTTTAGATCTCGATGAGAAATAAAAAAATATGGTATAGCACAAGGGGGGGGGGGGGGTTGTTTAGTAGTATGGTAAATGGTTTAGTGTTCTCAATGTTTTCCAAGACATTCTCACTTTTTGCAAGAAATATTCTATAGCTGAATGTATCTCTTATTAGGTCAGAAGATTATGGAATAAAATTCCTTATATTTATGTTCCAAGTTCGAATAGCTCGAAAATTTGCCCTATAATATTTTTTTGTTTTCTTAAATAAAAGCTTATTTTATCTATTTCAGCTAGCCTTTATTTTATTGCATTATCTTGATCGGTTCAAAAGTTATGGGCCATAATTTAAGAGCAGTTTCTTCAGAATCAGTTAAATTTGTACTTGTAGACCTTTATTCAAACGTTTTTGTAATTGTAGAACTGATATTCCATCCCAACCAACCAGGGTAAAATAGCTGAATATAACTGAGAAAAACTTTCTATTTTAACTGTCAACATTAATTTGATCTGATCTATTTTTGTTTTTTTGTTTTTCGTAATAATGAAGTGAAACATAAACATAAATGTTAAAATTTCAATTGTTAATACTTTTTTATTTTATTTTAAGCTGGTAGCGCAGTTGATGATTTTATTAAGCAATTAGTTCCTTTACTATCAACTGGCGACGTTATTATTGATGGCGGTAATTCAGAATATCAAGATTCAGCTAGACGTTGTAATGAATTAAAATCAAAAGGTATACTTTATGTTGGTTCTGGTGTAAGCGGTGGTGAAGAAGGTGCAAGATATGGTCCATCATTAATGCCAGGTGGACATCCTGAAGCATGGCCGTTAATTAAAGAAATTTTTCAATCGATTTGTGCAAAATCAGGAAATGAACCATGCTGTGAGTGGGTTGGTGAAGGTGGTGCAGGTCATTTTGTTAAAATGGTTCATAATGGGATAGAATATGGAGATATGCAATTAATATGTGAAGCATATGATTTGATGAAAAATCTAGGCTTGTCACAAAGTGAAATGGCTGATGTTTTTGAGCAATGGAATAAGGAAGAATTAGATTCATTTTTAATTGAGATTACAAGTGATATCTTAAGATATAAGGATGAACATGGATATTTACTAGAGAGAATAAGAGATACAGCTGGTCAAAAAGGAACTGGTAAATGGACAGCAATAGCTGCTCTACAATATGGTGTACCAGTAACATTAATCGGTGAAGCTGTTTTTTCAAGATGTCTTTCTGCATTAAAAGATGAACGTTTAATAGCGAGTAAAAAATTACGAGGATCATCACTTAAGCCACAAGTTGAAAATTTAAAAGAATTTTTAAATCATATTAAATATGCTCTTTATTGTTCAAAAATTGTATCATATGCTCAAGGATTTATGCTTTTACGTGAAGCTGCAAAAGAAAACAATTGGAATTTAAATTACGGTGGTATTGCTTTAATGTGGCGTGGAGGCTGTATCATCCGAAGGTAAATATGAAATATTTCAAGTAAATCTTTTTCTTCTTTGCATTTCTTTCATCTATCTGCGTTTTTTAGCCTTTGAGAATTAGTTGAATTAGTCCATTCGAAAGTACTATACTCGTCATCATGAGTGTACTCACCAATCATTACTCACTGCGGTATTTGTTATTGCAATGTTTTACGTGGCAACGAAGTTCAGGTTATCCTTTCCCTGATCGTCAGATATATAACTGTACGAGGTCTTTTAAATCTTGCCATAACTGTTGCTTTTGCTTTTGCTTAAAGATTCGTCAGTTGTAATCACTACACCACTAATGTCCTTAGTTCACTTTTTGTGAGCTTGAGAAATATAAGCGATTTACCGTTGTTGTGCTTAATGAACTTTTTAGCTTGTCTAGCGCGTTATATAATATATAACCTTCCATTATGAGAGGGCTTCTCTCATTTGTCGATCACATTGTTGATCCACCACAAATTGCTTTAGCATGGTGGTAGAGTCCCAAGCCAGCCTTGAATATATTATCATTTACCTCATTTGTTATATCATTCATCATTGATTTACTTTTACTTTGTTAATGTAGCGTTTTTATTATTTACATACTTTATTTTAAATTTCAGTGTGTTCTTGGGAAATATTAAGGAAGCATATAATAGAAATCCTTCTCTTTCAAATTTATTATTAGATGAGTTCTTTTTAAAAGCTATTGAAAAAGGACAAGATTCTTGGCGTCAAGTTGTAAGTAAAGCTGTTTTATGGGGTATGCCAGTACCAGCATTTTCAACAGCTTTATCATTCTTTGATGGCTATCGTTCTGGAAGATTACCAGCAAACCTTTTACAAGCACAAAGAGATTATTTCGGAGCACATACATATGAACTTCTAGGCCTGGAAGGAAAATTCATTCATACTAATTGGACTGGAACTGGAGGAAATGTTTCAGCCAGTACATATCAAGCGTAAAATCAGAAAATAATCAGAATTAAAACTAAAGTTATATAAATTATTTTTATTATATAATTTTTAATATTTTTTTCAATTAAAAACAAGGTTCTTTTGCATATGCTAGTTCTTTATTTTATAAAAAATATAAATCAAAAAATCAAACTCTTAAGAGAAGAATAAAAAATCAGTTTTGTTCGAATACGGGTTCCGATTCCATACAAATATCCAGATACTTGAACGACTATCTAGCAAGAGTAGCAAATAAAGTAAATAAATTTCGAGTAGCAAATATATTATGTACTCAAGGTATATAGACAACTACGAGAATAAGCAAATTGTTTTTAAAGGTCAAAGTTCAAATTAAGGTGCCTATTGCGAATATCACCAATCGATCGATGAAATGTCAGTCGAAAAATTTGGTATTGCGATTATCGATTGCAGTCGAAGCAAGTTCGATTCCAGTCGAAGCCGTTTCGAATGTATTTTTCTTCACGAATGTTATTCGATTGGCAGTAGTTGTTTTATTTTCGTGGTGTATCTTTTGGTTAAAAAGTCTTTTTTGTAAGTTGTTGTTAATTTTTTGGTTTTGAAATGATGTAAGTATAATTATTATTATTTATTAATTTTTATTTAGTTCTAGTATAAGAAATTAATAAATATTATTATTATATTATATGTATTATAAATTCGATAAAAATCAAATTGTCCTTAAATAAATCACTAACTTACTTGTTAACACATTATATCAATGCAATGGGGGGGTTTCCAACGTTTTTAAATTTGAATATATTCAGCTTCGACAATCAATGAGTGAAAGTGAGATGGGTAATTGAATGAACGAAAAAAATGCATATATATGTCTCACTCTTAGGGAAATAATGAAATTTGTTTTGAGCCCACATGAAACAAGAAGTTGTACAGTCCAGATATATATGTATAAATTCATTGGAGTCAACCCTGTTATAAATCCAATTATTTTAAATGATCATTGTGCCTCCATCTATCTATTAAAACTATTAAGAGTGTGTGTGGAATTGAGTAAATTTTTACTACAATAGTCAATTTTGACATAAAACGTTGTGAATTTAACTGTCAAAATTTACACTAGCTCTGGAGGTAGTATAAATTTTGACAGTTGTACTGTCAAAATTTACTATTGTAGTAAAATTTACTCAATTCCACACAGGCTCTAAATGTTTAAATTCATCTTCGTTCATTGAAACATGACGAATCCCTTAAGAGTGAGACAACAATATAAATTTAGTCCCATTTTTACAGTATGGTGTTTAATACAGATGTTTTGTCCAGGGTATATGTCAATGGACCACACGGTGAGTGTTAAGCTAAGTCTTCACTTATACACTTTTCGAGTGGAAGTGTAGCTATCCACTAAATGTAGACAAGTGTATAAATATAAACTGCAAAATGTAACCGTACACTTAGTGGAGTGTTTCATTTTTTGTGAAATCCTCCACTTAAAAGTGTATATGTGTAAACAATACGTACTGCTAAGTGTAGATGAGTGTATCAACAATTGTTTCCACTTTAAAGTGTATAAACTGTTTTAATAATTTTTAAGTGGATCTCTACATTTTTTTGACACATTCTTTTGACAGATTTTTCTGTTGTGTGTAGGTTGTAGGTTGTGTGTTAAGTATAAAGTTAATTTTTTAGAAATAGAAAAAAAAACAAGGGTATGTTTTATGTAATTTATTTATTTATTTATTTATTAATTTATTATGGAATAATTTTAACGTAATTTCTTCAACAGAAAAAAATGTTTTGAGTCTTTGAAATTTTTATTTCGACATGAAAATATTGAAGAGGAAAACACTGACTCTATGGTAAGTAATATTTATTTATTTTTTTAAGTTTTAAGTTCACTTTTTTAAATACTTTGAAGTTGCCAATCAACTGCGCCTTCCCGTGAAAAGTAATCTTTGAATTCATTTCGAATTTCTTTTGAGATATTTGCCGGATTTTTTGATGGTATTGTCTGCAATGGTGTAAAAATATTCTTGTCAACTTCTGCTCGCCAAAAACCAGGCTGTATTGATCCATTTTTAAGTTCAGTATCAAAAGTTCCAATAGGTGCATATCTGGTGCAATGAGTCATCAAAAAATTATGTAAAACACATATAGTAGAAGTCATAATTTGAACTTTATCGGGTGTTATTTCAAACGCCTTTCTCAGTGATCGAAATCTGGCTGATGTAATGCCAAAAACGTTTTCGATAATTCTTCTAGCTCTAGAGAGCCTGTAATTAAAAATTCTCTCCTCAACACTGAGATTGTTGAATGCATACGGCTTTAATAAATAAGATTTCATTGCAAATGCATCATCAGCTACAACTAATCGAAAGATAATGTTAAAATATGTATTGTTTTATGTATATTTCAGATACGTAACAGTATGTCTAATGTGAACTACCATTAATCTCTAAATAATAGTGCTTCGGAACAGCAAAGTGTGCCAGACATCTCCCAGGACACACCCTCTTTTTCAAGAGGAAAAAAAGAAAACGCGAACAAACTAGTGTTGAAATGGAAGAAGCAGCTGTGTATAATCGTTGTAAGGCTGTTATTGAGAATGCGAGACCGTCTGATGAATACACAATATTTGGAGATTTTGTTGGAAGTGAAATTCGTGGCATAAAAAACGCTGCTATTCGCTCAAAAGTAAAAAGACAGATCCAAAGATGTCTACTAGATGCAGCTGAGGAAGATAGTACTCATAGTACTTTGGATAATGATAACAATAGTTCCACTTATATTTTATTTTCGCCAGAATCATTTGATACAAGCGACGTATCTTCTCCACTTCCATGTAATTCAGAATCATCTTGAATGTAATAAATAGATATGCATTATAAAAATTGTTTTACTTACTTTTAAGTATTCTTCTTTCAAAGCCAAATAAATTCCTTTGCAGACTTCTGGTATAATTTTTGAAATTGTACATTTTGGAATTCGAAATAAATACATCAAGGAGGCATAAGAATCTCCTACCAAAATCAAAATTATTATTTAAAGAATTATTATATAAAACAAAGATTTACCTGTGGCTAAATATCTTAGTGTCAGAGCAAGACGTTCATTTGCTGGAATGCTTTTCCTCATAAATGTATCTTTTTTTTCAATAAATGGCTTCACTTTTTGTAACAAAATTTCAAATTCCACTGACGTCATTCTTAAAAAATTGTTATAAGACTTTTCATCACCATTTTCTAATTCTGGTAACAGAGAAGCCATAATACCAAATTTATTACGGTTCTGAATCCAATCTCGAACCCAACATTTTCTTTTTTGTTTTTGTTTACTTCGTTTTTTACGTAATAAAAGTAAAACTAAGTATATAAGCCGCAAAAATTTCAACAACTGAAGACATGTTGCAATTCACAAACAAAGTACTTTGCAATTCAAGAAAATGTATCTATACACTTTTCTTGTATAAATTAAATATTTTACTAAGTGTAAACAGTAGTTTAATTTTTATGTAAACACTCAAAAAAGTGGAAAGAAAAAAGTGTATTTGTACACTTTTTTCCTAGTGTAATGCTAAATAAATGTATGAATGTAAACACAGCCTACACTTTTGTGGGCATCCACTTTTATTTTTCTCCACTTAAGTGTATAAGTGGAGACGTACCTTAATGCTAAATAAATGTATGAATGTAAACACAGCCTACACTTTTGTGGGCATCCACTTTTATTTTTCTCCACTTAAGTGTATAAGTGGAGACGTACCTTTAGTAAATTCTTACCACGTATACATGATCAGATCCAAAGATCCAGCGATTGAAAGATCGAATTTCGATCTGCGTATTTCAGTATCCTGGTTCGAAAGATCGAGTTCAATTTGGATTCAAACGTGGTTGAAAATATAGAAATTATATCCTTGAATTTTTGACTTTTCCTAATATTTGAATGTAAACTTAAATATTAGGGCAAGTGATAATAGGAATATTTTATTATTGAATATTTGTATATACATATACAGGGTGTTCCGTTTCTACGTACATTAAAGTATACAAAAAGTATTATTTAAACGAAGTTTTGTCACAAAAAATGGTTTATAATTAAAAAAAGATACACTTTTGACCCTTTTCGCACACCTATGATCCTTAATTACATGATAACGGATAGCGCTATTTAACTGAAACTATTTTTGTTTTATTATACATAATATTAGCTTTCAAAATAAATAAAAAAAAAATTTTCGTTAGTGAATTTTTTTTTCAGGAGCCCAATTATTTGAGAAAATTTTAGGAAAAAAAATCATAAATTTCAAATTTATGGCCCTTTTTCTTGAAAATGGGATTATTACATACAATAAGTAATACACCAAATAAAAGGTAATTTTAATAGCCATTCATAATAAAAAGAAAAACTTTGATACATAGGGTGCAAAAAAAGTTACAGGTGATTTTGTGTTGGGAGGTCTTGCATAAAACTCATAATTTTGAACGCCCTCTAGCGGCGAAAATAGACACGATCGAAAGTTTCGCTAGTACAATTTTTTTCATGAAATAGTCCAGCGAATATCGTGGTACCAATTAATGTACGTAGAAACGGAACACCCCTTATACTTCACTCTTTTTATATAATTTTCTATCAAAAAGTGCTAGGGAATTTTGTTCTTGCATTATATTTAGCAAGTTTAGAGTCTCTTCATGTCCCCAAATATTTCTTTTTGCCATTTTATTTGTTTATTTGAATTAATTTAATTTGTTACATCTGAATAATACACACAAATAAAAGTTTTTACACACTTCGATAAATAACAATAACCTAAAACAGGAGTCAAAAATGTTACATTTTGTTTCTAAAAATTGATGAGAGGAAGTTTTATATTTGGCGCCATATAACTTGCGCCCTGTTGCAGTGATCTTTTTGGTATCTTAGGGAGTTTTGTAGAGAATAAAAAGCAGAATATTGTGCAGAAATTTTAAGTCAATGCCTGTACAGGGTCCCGAGATATTTACCTTTGAAATCGGATTTTTTTACGAAAACAATCAAAAATAGAATGAAGTGTTAATTTAAATGTTTTTATATTAAATTAAGTCTTGTTTTGAAATTAATCTTGAAAACAAAAAAACGTAAAGGATAATTTTAAAAAGGCCCCTTCAACAAAATGCTAAATTAGAGCTCATCATAATAAAAACTTTAAAATTTTCATTCAAAATAATCTTTTTAAATTATCAAATTTTACTGACAAACGAAAAATATTATAATTATAAATTCATTTAAAAATTCCATAAAATTAAATATCAATGTAAAACAGATTTGTAGAGGTAGGTCAAGAATAGAATCGAAATAGCAAACAAAAATAAAAAATGCTTGAAAAAAGAAAAATAACATAAAAGTAAAGAAAAAATCAAGCCAAAAAATACCAACAACAAATATCATTTACTTCAGCTGCAAAAATATTACACAGAACTGTAAAGAAAAAAAACACAACACCTAAAATCATTTGTTCTATATAAGCATAATGTATACATATGTATAATATGTATAACAACATATATGTATATACAATATACATTAAAAATCTCAAAAAGGGAGAAGAAAGAAATATTTTAATACTTTTCGTGTATATATAATATATATACATATATATATTATAATAGTATAAAAATAAACAAATAATGTTTTCGCTTGTATGTGTGCATTTAATCTTCAGCATATTATGTAAAATAAAATTTAAGTCATATGTATAGAACACAAAATTAACTATTGAAAGCTTTTTCTTTTTTATAAAAAAGACAAATGTGATACCTCCTTCTCTGCCCGCACAGGGCCTGTTTACGGTTTTGTTTCATTTCCTTTTCGGATCTCTATTATATTTCAATCCTTTTTGCGAGTGTGTTCTATTCTATACATTTTAATGAAAATTTCTTCAATGGAAACAGATTGAGAGAAGACGCTATTCCTAGATTGTTTCTACCGTATGTAACTAGAAAGGTTATTTATTGCACACAAATCGCAACTTGTAAAAAATAAAAATGTACTTAAAAAATTAATATTTCATGCACAACATTTAAATGTCAATATAGAAGTGGTGAAATTATTTTTTAGATCAAGAATTTTTTATTAAAAATGGAAATAAAAACATCTGAAAAATTATAACATACAATTGTGTTTTGATCTTGAGAAATACGAATATCTTTTGAAACTATCTGGCAATGCTGCTTGAATCAATCATTTTTAAAGAACATATGTCATTCCACCTTGCTTGGAAATTGGAATTCGGAATATGCTCATGATGAAACTACTGTCAAGAAAATGATTTGTTAAAGCTGTTATGATACGGTATTAATTTCATGATTAATTTTGTTATTAAAAAGAGATAACAAGTATGCTTTACGTAGGGTGACCAGGTCGAACTTGAACAAAAGTGTGGAATGTCCGGATAAAAGAGAACTTTTTCGTATTCCAAAAAAGAGTATAATAGAGTACACAATACACATTAAACGTATGTAGGTAGGTTAGGTAGATAATCATGGGTTTTACACAGTTCTTCCCCACGACCAAGTTCGATAGCCAGGGGAGTAGTTCGGTTTCCTCATCTTTCTTCACTTTTTCAACCAAACTGATTTCTATTTAACGAGGTGAAGATACTAACACATATATACAAAAACAATGTTTTTGAAGAATTTATATTCAAATACATTGAAAAATTTGTGGATGTACAATGAATTGAGAAGAACGAAAGAAGACGCGTGTAAAAGTAAAAAGAAGAGCTATGTAAAAGGTATCAATAGTAGTACCCACAATCGGTAGAAGTTGACCGTAGAAGTCGAAATTGTGGAACATCAAACACTTCGAAGTGAGTCAGATCATGAAGGACTCTTTTCGAATATGTAGAAGTCGAAGTGGAAAAAATCGAAAAATCTGAAACTGTCAGCAATCTGTCAAGTAACATACACGAATTGACATTTGCTATAATGCAGATCAGCTGACTTTTTTCTATTTTTCGATTTTTCGATTAAAAACATGGTGTAACCAATGGAAATCGTAGAAGAATGGAAAAGTGTCAAAATCATATAAAATAATTTCGAGGTGGAAGTTTCTTTTTCGATTTTTTCCATTCTTCTACTATTTCTACAATTTCGATCAACTTCCACACATTGTGAGTACTACTAATAAGTGAATTATTTCAGTTATAATAAAAAAAATAGTGAATATAGTATATTTATAGTTTATACTATAAACACACATATAATGTATTTTTATGTACTTACATTTTATAATATACAGGATGTTTCCGTTATCACCAACCAAAAGGATACCATAGATAGGACTCATCGAGACAAACAAAAAATCGTATTGGAGGGGGGGATGAAATCCCAGCGGTTTGGTCGCTAGAGGGCGTTGAAATTTTTTTGCACTTTTTCCACAAAACACCCCATAACTTTTTGAAGAGGCACTTTAGGGTCACTTTGTGTTAATATAAAATATAGAGGACCCTTTGCCCTTTGTAAAAAAACCTTACTTGTGCCTCTTTTTCTAACTGTTTAAATGTTGAACGCCTTCAAAGTCAAAATATTGTGCATTTTTTTCAAATTTTTGTGGTTAACCCTGTCTTTCTCAAAAAAGCCTTAAATTAACCCTCATTTTCTATTACAGAAAATGAAAGCTCAATTGATTCTGCATCGATTTGTTATCTTCACTTTTTTTAAGAAATGCATAATTTTCGAGATCGCAATCCGCAATTGAAAAAAATTCACAAAATTTTGACTTCAAGGCGTCTAAAATTTAAACAGTTAAGAACTGAGGCACAAGTAAGGTATTTTTACAAAGGGCATAGGGTCCTCTATATTTTTTGTCAACACAAATTGACCCTTGAGTGCCCTTGTCAAAAGTTATAGGGTACATCGTGGCCCTCTAGCGGCCAAACCGTTGGGATTTCCCCCCCTCCGATACTATTTTTTGTTTGTCTCGATGAGTCCTATCTATGGTATCCTTTTGGTCGGTGATAACGGAAACACCCTGTATTTCGGACTGAAATCCTTTTTGGTGCTTAAATCCCTAACGTCGCGTCAATTTGAATTACAAGTTGTCATTGTCAAATACTTTTTTCTTCCCATACTAAAATTACTTCAGTTTATATTATTTTAAGCTGTGTAAGGAAGGATATGTACTAATTATCCAAGTTTAAAATAGGATAAACTGCGTGCTGCGGCTGTAGTACAATTTTCATACTTTTTTAAATATTTTTCAAAAAAGAGAACAAAAGTGAACAAAGTAAAATACAAAAAGTGTAATGCTGTTATGATACGGTATTAATTTCATGATTAATTTCGTTATTAAAAAGAGATAACAAGTATGCTTTACGGAAAAATCAACTAGAAAGAAAGAGAGATATGACTAACACTTATTTCAGTATTAATACTGAAAATGTCAAAAAAAAACTCTCCCAATTCTCCAAATTCCAATATCCTTCCATTAATCATGAAATTAATCATGAAATTTGAACATTAATATTATTTTTGTGTTGCCATCGTGTTTAGACATTTTTCATAGTTTAATATTAAGTTAATTAAAGTTAAAATTTCCAATAGTATTAATACCGTGTCATAACAGCATAACCCACGGCATACACATAACAAGGCAATGTAAATATCGTAGTGACCGTTAGCATTGTGACGTCATCCTGGTCGTTTTATATGAAACAAATGAATAAAATTTAAAAAAAAAATTTTAAAAAAAAATTTATATGCTCAGACGACCTGAGTGACGTCACAAAACAAATGAAAAAATTTCTTTACATTGCCTTGTAATGTGTATGCCGTGAGCATGGTAAATAGAATAGGAAGGTATGCTGGAAAGGGAGTTTTAACCTAAAATAAAAATGTCAGTTACAGATGACGTAGCTGCGAAGATAGTTTGAATTTTTAGAGTGTGTGTGGAATCGAATAAATTTTTACTACAGTAGTAAATTTTGACATAAATCGTGGTGAATTTAACTGTCAAAATTTACTCTGGCTCTGGGGCTAGTATAAATTTTGACAGTTTGATAGTAAAATAATGTAAAGTCAAAATATCGAAACAAGTACACAATTTTGTAGCTTTTAAAATTTACTCCATTACGCACAGCAAATGTGAATATTTTTTTTTA
Source organism: Bombylius major (assembly GCA_932526495.1). Taxonomy (NCBI): domain Eukaryota; kingdom Metazoa; phylum Arthropoda; class Insecta; order Diptera; family Bombyliidae; genus Bombylius; species Bombylius major. Next base: position 24,012,602 of record OW052043.1, read on the forward strand.
CCATGGTAAATTTTATTTTACCACAAAGTCTAATGTCAAAATTTACTACTGTAGTAAAAATTTACTCGATTCCACACACACTCTTAGAAATAAAAACTGTTGTACGTTCACAATAATTATATATGTATACATTTTTTGTTTGCAATTCTTCAAATTTTTTTCATTTTCTGTTCAGATTGTTTTCAATTAATTAATTTTATAAAATTTATACAAATATTTTTCTCATCATTTTTGTGAAATGTCGAAAGTATACATTTTTTGCTACCTAAAATATTTAAGTTTTAAAATAAGGTATTTATATACATTTTATCAGAATCACATCCTCATATCCCATACTTTATTAGCTTATATTATAAAAAATCTAAAAATAAAATATTTGTTTTAATTGTGTAAATTTTTTTCTTTTTCATTTAATTTTATCGTTTTTATTGTACCATCACGACCGCTTGTCTTCAAATACAAACAATCATTTATATCATCTGAATAATTAATTTGCATTAAATGTGTCACACCAAAATGATTATGAAGATTTTTTAAAGTATATTTCAATTCCACAATATTATTTTTTAATGAATATAAATAAACATGTCCTTGACGGTTACATATTAAAAACCAACGATTTTTTATAATTTGTGCCGTTGTAAACCATTTTTCTTTAATTGATGATGGTAATTGAAAATTAATATGATACAATTGATTTTCAATATTTTCATATGAATTTATATAGATACAATTACCATTATCATCACATAATAATATTTCTTTAGTTTCATCACATATAAAAATTGATTTAATATAACTTTTTGTAATTTCAATTTATTTAAATTTTAAATTTTTTGGTTTTTTACAACCATGTTCATAAATTAAAAGTTTCTTATAACCGCCAACTAAAATTAAACAATTATTTTCATTTATTACAAATGTTTCTAAAATTGTACAATTTTTCAATTGAATATCTTCTTTTATTTCCCAATTAAATGTTTTTATATAAATGTATTTGTAATCTGTTGTAATTCCAACAAAATTTTGTGAATTTTCGCAATTTTTAAATTGATAACATTTAAATTTTGTGAAATTATTAATATTGAATGAATTTATCACTGTTGGAATTTCTTGATATAATTTAACTTTTAAATTATTATCATCATCATCACCATTCACGCTGAATGATTTGAAAATTTTTTCTAATTCAAATTTAATTAAATTTCCGTCATTACCTACTGGTTGTTAATAATGTTTTAGTTTTTTCATAATAACCAAATTCCATATAATTGCACCAAAATGATGTCGCCGCTTGAATATTAATTCACCATTTGAATTCCATACACATAAATTTGAATCTTCACCAACAGAAATTGCAAACTGATGATTATCTAAAATAAATTCAAAAATTTAAGACTTAAAAAAGACTGACTACGTTTCAGAATTCAACATTGAGTCCACACTAGGTATATGGTGAATTCACCTTGGTGAATTGATGATTATTGAAACATTGAAATGTAGTTTTGGTGGAAAGATTGTGCAAAGTGTTGAATTTTGAAACAATCGAAATGATTCAATTTATTAATTATTTCCCTTCTACCTACCATTTTCAATAATTTTTCCTTTGAATACCCTTGCTGTATGAGCATAACCACTTTTGTATGGTGAAATTTGTAATTTTTCCAATCATCATCAACGGTGGATCATGGATCATTTTATTTTGTATTTTCCAAAAACGTATCGATCTATCATCTGAAGTTGTTGTCATCAACATAAATTTCATATTTACATCAATAGAAAATATTACACCAGAATGAGCAGAAATACGATGTAAAACTGGATAATGATTGGTAATTTTTTCATCATTTATGGTCCAGATAATCACTTCACCAAATGCGTTTCCTATAAAATACAAAATGAAATTAATTTAATACGAAAAAAATTCTAAAACGAACTCCCTAATTACCTCCAAAAATTGTTAAATTTGAATTTGATTCCATTAAATGCGAACAATACATTGTGGATTTATCAATACATGAATATTTTTCTAAAATTTTAAATGCGTTTTCATGAAAACAATATTCAACAATTAAAAGGACACTATGAGCTGTTAATAAATAAAATTTTACAATTTCTGGGTTTGTATTTTTATTTAAAAACAGCCCATTACTAATCCAATCCGTAATTTTCGAACAGGAAAGTAGTTTAAATTCTTCGTTGATATTTTTTCCTTCATATTTCCAAAAAAAAGAGCCAAAAAGACAATTTTCCTAAGATTTTAAATCAAAATATTTTACTATTCCCACAATTATGAGAGATCAAAGAAAATTCTTTTGCTCCATACGTTAAAATAACATTATGATCTGTTTCATATTCTAGACCATGGATTTTTTCTTTGAATTTACAATGTAATTTTTCACGTTGAACTTCATTCGGCTCATTCTTTGGGGAGTCTGATGATGATGTATTCAAATAGCTATTGTGCACCACATGAAGTTCATTTCCGATTGCTGTAGAAAAAAAGGAACTGATTAGAAAAAATAACTATCATAAGTATGTATAACAATTTGAAGATTTATAAAAAAAACTGTACATGAACCCTTAAGGAGTTTAAAAGGTTTTAAGGAGTTCGTTTTTGCAGAGGTGTATTTAGCAGTCTGTCTTTTAATAAATAATCTTCCTCCACAAAATGATTTGAATACACGGCCCAATTATTTTTCATATACTTAAAACATTTTACTGGTTTCACACCACAGGCCCGAATCCACTTCTCAAACATATTTTTTTCAGATGTTTATAGTTTTTAAATATATTTAAATTAACTTTATTTATAAAATAATACAACTTTATCACTAGCCACTATGCAAACTACATAATTATAAAAAAAAATGTAAACAAAAACTTTTTCTTCGCAGCTACGTCATAAACTTATTGTAATGTCACTAAAAAACGAAAAAAAATCTCCGCCATATTGCTTTTCAGCATACCTTCGTCCTTCCTATTCTATTTACCATGTGGTCGATTCTGTTTCGGTGAAGTGAAGACATGTAAACAGTTTACACGCTCACACTGCTAATTCCGATTCTAATACAGTGTAAACATGCAAAAATATGTCAAAAAGTTTTCATATGAAAATATTTTTTGCACTGTGAAAAGTATTAGTGTAAAAAAAATTTGTCATTAAAATTTTTATTTATTAATAATAAAAAGAAAAAAAATAAAAGAAATGGAAAAGTAGAAATTAAGTTTACATTAAAAAAAGAGTTAGAATTAATAAAATTAGATTTAATAGTATAAATGAGACTATTAAAAGCAAAAGTTGATCTATTCCACTTTTTGAAAAAATCGAGTTAATGATGGCAAAATTTTCGTTGTGTTGAAGGCTTTTAATCTGAAAAATTTCAATTTTGAAAACTGCATTGATGCCCCTGAAAAATGGTTGTGAAATTTGGCATTGGAAGCAAAAGTTAAACTATTCCAAAATTTGCTTACTAGTATTTACGAAATTAAACATTGATTTTTTAAAATCCATGTTTGAATTAAATTCAGAAGCTTAGAGTTCTCATATAAAATAAAAAAATTATTAAAATTGCATTTAATTTAAAAGTTATACGTTTTTCCTGTTTTTCTCAAAACCATCTAACATGGCATAGGTATACTTTTGCTTTTAATAGTCTCAAATGAGGTTTCAATATTTTTAAGATTACAATTTAGTTTGAATAAGTTTAAATGACGAAAATAAAATATTTTTTTGAAAGAAATTACATAAAATAATCTTTTATTTATTCGTTGATTACTGAAAGTAACTAAGTTTTTACAATGAACAATACAAAAACACAACTTTTTTTTACTTGATTTGACAGTTCTCATATCACGTCGGTGAAAAAATTTAATTCAGCGCCTCATTCAGCACTATGTTTGCACGAACGCAACAAGAATCGCTTATTTGGGTACAGTGCAGTGAAAAAGTGAAAACAGTGTGTGAAACGTCAAGTGCAAACTTTTTTTTTCATGTTTTCACTTCACTGAAACAGAATCGACCCCATGTGGGCATGTGCCGTGACCAGGGTTGTCACTTTACTGCAATCGCAGTAGATCTACTGCACTTTTAACAAGAAATGTGCCTACTGCGCAGTAACACCATTCTACTGCACTTTTACATGCTGATATTGTGCTGTAATTAAGTCACAAATCAAAAAATCTCATCACTATTTTATTTATATTGAGGAATGAAAAATTTTTCAAAAATAAAAAAAAAATGTTTTTATCATACTTCAATTATTTTTTTGATTTTTTAAAAAGATATATGTACATACATACACTACGTGTGTGTATTTTCTTATGATTTTTATTTTTAAATAGAGAGAAAATGGTTCTACTGCAATTTAATGAAATCTACTGCAATTTTGACACAATTCTTTTGCAGAAGTCACAGCAAAAAGTGACAACACTGGCCGTGACGTGACTCGTGAGCATAAGAGGTGAGCATAACCGTTTTGTCAAGTGGGGAGCATCAGTAAAGACAAATATTTTTTAACTATTTAGTATTTTTTTGTAGGGTTGTTTGTATTTTTCGTGTATTATACTGATTTCTTATTTCTAATAAATTATTAAATGAATCAAGATTCTAGTAATTCGAATAAAGAAAGCCCAATTTATACTTCTCGAAGAATTGTAACATATGAAAAACATAAATCATGCTGTGATGCTGTAGAATTTATAATTGAAAACATAGCTGATATTAAAACTGTTAATAAGCATATTAGAAAAAATGTGAAAAAGTATGAAGAAAATGAAAAAAGGAGGCATGTATGTCAAGTTTGTTCAAAGAAATTTTTACGTAAATCAAATTTAATTGATCATTTACGTTTGCATGCAAATATAAAACAATTTCAATGTGAATATTGTAATAAAGCATTTGTTCAATCTGGTAATTATAAAACACATTTACGTATTCATACTAATGAAAAACCATATCAATGTAATATTTGTTTAAAATCATATAATCAATCAAGTGTATTGAAAATTCATATTAGATCACATACAAATGAACGTAATTATAAATGTGATGTTTGTAATAAGACATTTACAAATTCTTCAGATTTAGGTAAACATAAAAAAATTCATTCTCTTCAGCCACAATTTATTTGTCATATTTGCAAGAAAACATATGTGCAAAAAGTTAATTTAAAATCTCATTTTTCGAAATATCACAATTTATGATTTTAAATAATTGCAAAACAAGTAAAAAAATAATTGGCTCTGTTTTACTTTTAAGCAATTGCAGGATACTTGTACAAACGGTACCAAATTTGGGAACTAAGTGAACGTTAATGCCGTGATTACGAATTACGAAAAATTATTAAATTAATGTAGCTTTAGAGAAATAAAACATTACTGTTATGCAATTTTTCATATGTTTTTCAGTTTCTCCAGTATAAATTTTCACAATGAGGACGTAAAATACCGATTATCGGCTTATTTTTTTTTTAGCAATACATTAGAATGATTGTTATGAAAACTTTTCGTGCAACAAAAACAAAATCAATTTTTAATTTTTATAAATCCAGTATTGAAGATTTTCGAATAACAAGATACAAACTTTAGTTTTCACTAACAATTAGTGAAAATAAATTGATTAAAAATTGTAAAAAGTGTAAAAGATAGATGAAAATTAACATTGACTAATTAATTACCATGATACTCTTGATGACGCCAAAATGAACGCTTATTGTATTAATTATTATATATACATATTAGGTTTATAAATGATTTTCTTCCCGGCAATAGTAGAAAACTCATTGTGATTTTCATTGAAGTAATCATCAATCACGCAATTCACACGATACGTCAATTGCTCTATCCATCAACCATCAAGCAACGATTCCTAGGCGATCGGGGTGAGGCGAATTGAGGGGTAGCACATCACTTGTGTACAAGTGTGTGCACTTGTGTGCAAGTCCAAAGCAAAACGTCAAAAACTCGTCCAGCAATTGCTGGATCGTGTAAATTACCCCAATGGATTGGATTACCCATCATGAATCATGATGAAGTGGCTACCAAGGTACACATGCAGATGCACATATTATGTAAAATTAAATAGTTTTTGTACATTCTATGTTTATTTCCAATATATTTGATGTTTTATTTTGTATAAATAAAAAATACAAAAATGAAAAATATTTTTGCGTTTTACTCGTTAATTGAAATTTGTGGAATTCTTCATTCCCTTTTACAGATGGTTGGGATGGGTTGGATGTTGACCTGATGTGAGTAACCCCGTTAAGTGTACTTCACACTTAACTGTTTATCATATGATTTTTTGTATGGAAATTTAGTGTGCTTTCATAAATGCGTCGTTGACGCTGACGGCGAAAAAAACATGTTCATATTTTATAAATTACTTTCCAGTCCAATCGTGGAATGGTGATTAATTTAAGCTTCCATCCCAGTTGGCTGAAATTGCTCAATCATTTTCAAGCGACTGCCATGTTTATTTTTAATAAAAAAAAAAGAAAAGTGATGTCAATTGTCAATATTTTATTTCGATTTTCAATTTAAAATAAGATTTAAATTAATTAAATTTTATAAACATGGCGAATAATGTTCATTTATTCTAACAAATGCTTGCGTGTACAGTTGACGACTCTGATTACAATTCCAGCGCTTTCGAGTCAACGTATGCTGACTCGAACATGAAAACACCCGAATTAGGTTGTCTCGACTCTCAAATTTGAATACCTACGAAAGCTGTGCACACTATTCAGTATTCTCCGTCATTTTCTACAAAACTCTTTGACCCTTACAACACGGAGCGAGTCATAGGGTGCCAAAGAAAAACTTACAAGCAATAATTTTAAGTTTTTTGATCCATTTAAAAAGTATGTCTCAGAGGAAAATAAAATTTGGACAGGGTGGATATTCCTTGATGAATTTACGCTGAAAAAATAAGTAAGGTTTTCCTTACTACTTACATTACTTTTGTAATGAGTAATTATTTTTACGATTTCTGCATATGGATGGGTCACTCAGATTCACTATATGGTATGGTGTGGTCAGTGGTGTACTCAAAAACGTTGAATTTTGGAACTAAAGCTTTCTTTAAATTTTGAGAAATACTTTGTATGAGAATTTTTAAGTTTCCTCGAAAATCTACATTTTAGCATTTCATGGACCAAAGCCGATTTTATATCGAAAATGTTTGTTGAAATGTTTTTTTAGTTATCAAACTATAAGAATGTTGAAAAGTATCAATTCCTTCGACCTGTATCTGTAACTGCATATTTTATATGTGCAAATGGCAGGTATGGTATGAGATATCCCGTTTTTTTTATCAATATCAAACCGTGCAAGTAGACTTCAAAATCTCTTGAACATCGACTCGACCGTTGTTTTACGTAATTACCACATTACAACAGAGAACAATAGAACATAGCATAGCATAGAAATCATAATCATGAATTCAAATTTTTTTAAAGAAAACAGAATGTCATCACATAATATTTCACGCTGTTAATATTGATCAGTAATTAAACGACGATTATTATTTCAACATCAAACACAACAAAAAAAAATATTCTTTACATGTTTTTATTCAAAAAATCTTCTACTTTTTTTCACTTGAAACAGAACTTTTTGATTCTCTTACAGAGGCTGATCGTCTTCTTTTAGCCTCTTCACGCTTAACTTTCGATTCCTTCTTACGTTGAGCTAACAGTTTTGCGTATTCAGCTGCAGCTTCTTTTGAAGATACTTGACGTCTTTTTTTAAGTGCAAGACGTCTACGTTTTCTTTGTAGTACAACTGGTGTTACAAGTCGTTGAATTTTCGGTGCTTTAGATGTTGCTTTTTTACCATCTTTAGCTGGTAGAGGACGACGAACAACAAATCGACGAACATCATCTTCTTTCGACAAATTGTACAGTTTACGAATTTTACTTGCTCGTTTTGGACCTAAACGTCTTGGAATTGTAGTATCTGTTAGTCCAGCAATATCTTTTTCTCCTTTTTTTGCAACGACTAAAGCCAAAACTGACATATTTGCATCAACAATACATCCTCTAACAGATTTTCGTTTTCTTTCGCCAGTTCTACGTGGGCGATAACAAGAATGACCCTTTTTTAAGAGTAATCGAACTCTTCCTAAAAAAAAAGTAAAATATACATTTTAAAAAATAACCAAAAAAACTGTATTTAGAATTACCATGAGTTAAAACACCCTGTTTCATTGGAAAACCTTGTTTATCATTTCCACCAGTAATTCTCAAGATATATCCTTTCCATTCATCTCCAAGAAGATCTGCTTCAACTTGGGCTCCCATACGTTTTTCGTAGAATATACGAAGTTTATGTTCATCATTTACTTCAAACAGTTTTTGACAGCCAGTGGCTGGATAAGACACATTAAGCTAAAATAAAAAATTTTCTTTAGAAAAATTCAACAAAAATCAAAATCATCTGTGCACATATAATTACAAATATGATAAATTCTTTTATAATTTAGTTTCTTGACACGTTTATACAAAAATTTTCAATTAAACTGTTAAAATACTAATAAAATAATAATAAAAATGTACTACCTTCATTTCTCATATGCTTGATCGTAACCGACACAAGACCAAAAAGAACGATATAATTCAGATTTTGACAGTCTAATTGCCGGTGTTGTTGTTTTTAAACAAAATATGGTGAGTTCAGAGTTGCCAAATAAAAATTTTAGAAAGAGGGTAAATCACTCTGTTCACATTAGGTGGTTAAACCTATTATAGCTGCGTTCTATTGGGATTTCAGCCGTAAATGAATCTACTCACATCTACGCTCAACTACTCCTAATAATATTCAGGTGTAGTAAGCAAGCGAAGTTGGGCGTAGTTGATATATTTCACCACTAAAGCTTTTAAGTTATTCTATTATCCAATATATGGATTTTACATTTTAGAGGTTATAAAGTTTGTTTACATTTTCTAAATTTTAGGTTATTGGTAATAAATATAAAAAAAATATGAAATAATTATTATTTAAATTGTTCATTAGTGATAAATATATAAATAAAATTAATTAAGTTAATCAAATAAAATTAATATTAACTAATTATACATAGTTACTTTTCTGCGCAATTAACAGTGCATTTTATTTGAGATATTATTAGTTTTGTTATAAAACAGCTGCAGTAGCAGCCACAAAACATAAATTTATACCATTCGCTTTTAATTTTTAACAAACTCTATCAATTTTTTTTCAACTTGGTATAATAAGAATAGTCTAAAATAATTTTAGCTGACGGTTGTAATGCACTTATAGGCCTAGACCAGTCTTCTTTCAGCTTCAACAACCGGTTTTTTATCCTCACTTTTGGATAAAATGTACTACAATTCGCCTTCTCTCTACAAAAAAAACAGGTTATTGAAGCTGAAAGAAGACTGGTCTGGTTTGGGCTTATACACCAATTACACATTAAGTAGTACTGGTGTGATTTACACTATCAGTCAAATGATGTATACATCATTCAAGGTCATGAATATTTAGGCAAGAGCGGTGAGGCGAATTGAGGGGTAGCACATCAGCGATGTACCGAGAAATTTCATCAGTCAATTTGATATTTTCTCTATTCCTTTTCGTATTTTTTTCATTTCTCTTTCATTTACATTCGACCGTGCTTCAGGGAAATGGTTAAGAGTGTTTTTTTTTTAAATTTAAAAAACTGAATTTGAAAATTATGTTAAAGCTTTGAATTTAAAGTAAGTAAAATTAATTAATTCAATTAAATTAAGTAAAAAATACTCAGATTTTTATCAAGAAGAGCTAATTTAAAACATATTTAAATACAGAAACGGAAATGAAATGATAATAACGATTTATCAAAAATGTGATTTATTGTATAACAGACGTCATCCAGATTACTCAAACAAAATTAAATGGAATGATGCGTTTTATGAAATTATTAATGAATTAAAGCTTATTTACAATTTAAAAATGTTTTTTTCTGTAAAAAAATCCAATAAACTTGCGATGGAATAATAACGAATGAGGAATAAAAGAAAATGTGTAATAACAGTCATTTTGATGTATACATCATTTGACTGACTGTGTAAATACGAGAGTCAGTCAGAAAGCAAATTCAAAGCAAAACGTCAAAAGGACGTAAGTCATTTGACTGATAATGTAAATCCCACCATTACAATCGTCGCAATCCAATGGGGTAATTTACACGATACAGCAATTGCTGGACGAGTTTTTGGCGTTTTGCTTTGAACTTGCTGCGTGATGTACTCTATCATTTACACAGTGGAGCAATGATCCATGCAGCAAAATGACAGCAAATGCTTCTTCTTTAAAATTTTCACCCATTTTCTTTTGTTCGAGTATTCTTCTTCATTAAGCAAGTATTATTATATATAAGTAAGTAACGATTTTTAATACTGCTTCCACAAAGTCGAAGAAGAAATAAAGCAGAGTTGAAAAATTACGAAAAAGGAATAGAGGAAATGGCAAATTGCTCGATGAAATTTTTGGTACACAAGTGATGTGCTACCCCACAATTTGCCTCACCCCGATCGCCAAGGAATCGTTGCTTGATGGTTGATGGATAGAGCAATTGACGTATCGTGTAAATTGCGTGAATTAAAAACCTGTTTTTATAACTGCTCAAAATACATCTGATGGGGGCAGTTTTATTTTTTTGTGCATGCTTTAATTTCTTTTTTCATTAGGTCTGGGCCCCTATTCTCGAAACCACTCGTAAAGTTACGCATACGTAAATTCACCATTTACGAGTGGTTTTGAAATATGGCTTATTCTCGAGATCCGCATACGTAAATATTCGAATGAAAACCATTCGTAAAGATACGAGTGCCTATTTGCACTCGTAACTATGTACGAGTACTAAGTTAATACTGTCTAAAATAAATATATAGTTATTTAATATAATGTATGTATGTATATACTCATACTATATATTATATATTACATTAAAAAACTATAAAAGTAAAATTATGAATTAAAAATATTATATTAATAATAAAAATAACAATTATTGATACAATCCTTTGTTTAATGTCATCCACCATACACATTTTTTTAATTTGAGTAATTTTAGAAATTTCTCTTGGATATTCTCAAAATGACATACGTCATATATATTTATTCTCTCATTATTCATTAATCCTCATCCCCCTCGTCTAAATCATCCGATACACAAACCAGTTTTGAACTTTAGAACTTTCACCATACTCGTAATCTATTCGAATGGTAAATAAATATTCGATTGATTTCAAGAATACGTGTAACATAAACCATTCGAAACAAAGTACTCGTAAAGTTACGTATGCGTAACTTTACGAGTGATCTCGAGAATCGCGGCCCTGTTCCCGTACCTTGAAATCTTTACAGAATCTTAAGAATTTTACAGAAAATTACAGAATTCCTGTTTTCCGTACAAGTTTTTCTGTAAGATTTGTAATCAGCCGACTGTTTCCCATCTTTAAAATGGTTTCAAAATTTTACAGCTGCATTTTTCTTACTTTTCTGTTTTTTTTCTTTCTGTAATCTGAACTTTGAAATTTGAATTGACTTAACAGTTGTTCAAGAAATATTTTATTTTAAACAACTTTCAAGGGGAAAAAATGTCTAGATATATTATTATTCAGTGTTCGCCTGGAACAGCAAAAATGGTTAAAGAAAGTAATAATTAATATGTTAATGAACGTTTTTACATAACTAAATTTATTTCTTAATATTTTTATTTACAGATCCAGCCAGATTACTTTTAATAAGCAACTGCCAAAAGTGATAAATTATAGTCTTCTTCTTGATTTTCAGAAAAATGCAGCTAAGTCGTTCCTGTACTTTTAAAAATTCATCCCTACTCCATAAATAACCAAAATGTCTAATATTTTCCCACATCTTTTGACATTTTCAAAACTATAGTTATATTCTTCCACTAATGCTGGATTTCTTCAGTCTCAACTTTCTTGTCCCTAACTTTAGCAGTAAGATAATAAAGAGATTTGCATTTCTTCACCTCTGATTAGCACTTGGCTGCCACCTAAGTTTAGGTGGCAGATGAAGTACTGATTATTTATTTAGATGTTACCTAAGTAGATAGCAACGCATTCTGTGTACAGAAAATTAAAAAAAAAAATTAATTAAATTGAAATTAAAAACAAAATAATTCATCGAATATCAATTAAAAAAAGGACCTTAAAAATAAAAAAATTAACGAAAGTATAACAATTGAATATATCATTTAAATAAATAAATTTAAAAAAAAAGAATATTTAATTTAATTAATTAATGGAACAGCGTTGTAATTGAATGAAAGATTAAACAAAGGAAAGTAAAAGATGTATTTTTAAAAAAAGCAAAAAAAAAGAAGCTATGTGTTTCTATAAAAAGTATCGGATTTTTTTCTTTTATCATTTTTATTTTTTTATTTTAAAATTATTTTCTTAAAAACTTGAATATTTGAATAAAAACAGAAACACACTTGTGTTGAAGTTTTTTTTAAAAAATACAATATGTAATAAAAAAAATTTATGACAAAACTATTTTAGTTTTAAAATTAAAAAATGTTTATAAGTAAGGCCCATTGTCTTTTGTTAAAAAGAGTTGTTAATAATTTTATTAAATATCATTAAAAGGGTTTTCTCTTTGCTTCACATATGGTAAAAATTTGTGCCTGACTGTAGGTATTAATAATTTGTATAATGTATTTAAGGTGAATGAAGTGTTACTATGTGTTCGCATGAAGTAAAGTAAATTGATTTTTAAATAATTTGTGTAAAAATAAAGTTTTTTAGTGATTTAAAATAAAAGTTATATTGACATGGATGACATATTATTCGATTCCATTTTGTTTAATAGTAACGTGGTAGATTTTGATGAACCTGAAAGAAGGCCATATTTATTGAGACCAAGAACAAATCATTTTGAGTTTTGGGACAGCAAGGATAACCGAAAAAATAAAAATATAGATAATCACAAAAGATGGTGATAAGGAGTTGTTGAAATAATTTGAAGAAACGGATAATCTACAACTAATCGTTTATCAATTAAGTACAAGGTACTGCCCTTTTTATGAATGTACGTACGAACGGTGCGTACATTCATTCAAAAGATCTCACAATTTCCATCAATATTTATATGCAGAAGATGCTAATACATTTGTACGCGTCATTATTTAATGAGTACAAGGTACCTGTTTGTTATATAGGAATATACATACACAATGTATGAATATTAGTCGAAACAATTTTTTAATTGTTACTTCAATTGTTTGATAACACTCATCATTGTAAACGTATGCATGAGATCAGGGCCGGCCTTAGCAGTTTTGGCGCCCTGTTCAAATTATATAAATGGCGCCCTTACACTGCCGTATTTCAGTTTTTCCGTATATTCGTATGTATATTCATTTTCAGTCAATTCCACACCGCCCAAGAGGTTGAATTCGGAGAATATAACTAAAAACAAAATGGAATTAAAGTCACAATGTTCGTTATAATCCCATTTTATTGAAAAATGTGTCCAATAAAGCGCGTTTTTTTAAATGGGTTTCTCCAGTAGGCCTAATCCTCAATTTAGATTTTCCCTGTTCCCTTATATAAAATTTACCTTCCTACCCTTTGTTTTTGCAAAGTTATGGATTAAATCTTCATAATCCAAACTCTCTACTATTTCTTTCTCTATCAACAATGTTGCTAAACCTACTAACCTATTTTGTGTCATTGTCGACCTTAAATAATTTTTAATGATTTTTAATTTAGAAAAGGTTCGCTCTCGCGAAGCTACAGTCATTGGCAGTGTATTTAAAATTTTTAATGCAACTACTACATTTGGATAAATTGTATCCAAATATTTCTCAAAAATGAAATTAAGGACATTTAGGAGGGACATTCCCTCATTAATAAGGGGAGAAAGTGTTATCAATTCCTGATGAAGCTCCTCTGCATTCAAATCTTTGCTGTTATTAAAAGACAAAGATATTTCTAAACTTTTGCAAAGTTTCCCGAGATTAGGTAAGGAAGATGCTGTATGTATATTATACAAAAACGAAAATAATTCACTATGACCCTGTAGTTGCACGAATCGGTCGTTAATTTAAAATACTACCTGATCTAAAATTTTAAAATAAAAATTAACTTTAAAGGCCTGCTTGGGAACTATGATAGGTTCATCTGAACAATTTCGCCTGCCATCATTTTCCGCTTTCTCGATCGCAATGTTGAAACTGAAAAACAACATGTTACATCTATTTCCCTGGCTACCGTTTCAGCTTTTTTCATATATTCGTCAAATTTTTCATCAGATCTCAGAAGGACGAGGAATTTTTTCGCATTTCCTAAAATTTTTATAGCTGTGGGCATATCAATATTTTTGTTTTGCAAGTACTTACTAGCAACATTTATACTCTCTAAAATGTCATACCAAACTAGTAAGCAACAAATAAATTTAAATTCTAAAATCTTATTTCCCAAAGATTCATCTGTATTTCTAACAACATTATCATCTGTTCCAGAAATTATTTCAATTAATGCCTCATACAGGACACACTAAAATGAATACATTCTTTAGTAAAAAAAACAATTGTTATTTATAATTACAATTTTTCTAATTAGCATAAATAAGCGAGGTTGAATTATACATATATTTTAAAAGTTTTCCAGATCATAAATGTATTATAAAATATAATTAAGTACATATATACATACATATGAAAAAAGAAATTTTTTTTTAACAGATAATGGGGGACATCTTCGATCAGCTAGCAATTAAGCAAATTGCGACAAGCAAATATGGCGGATTTGCGATTACTAATTGCGATTACAAAAAATCACATCCTCGATTGTAATCGCAAGTTAACCATTTTTATTTTGTAAGCACTTTTGCTGAATAAGTTTTTACACGCATAACCTATAATTTTCTATTATATTACGTTAAAAATTCATTTTTTTTATTCAAATTTTTGAAATTTTAAAATTTTAAATCATAACCGAAATTATTTTGTTTATTATGAACTATTTTTTTTTTTCAATTTTCAAACTTCTACAGTCTCATAATTTTGTATAAATTTATAAATTCATACACAATGGTCTCACTAACCAATTCTATCCATTACAAGAAAAAAATATTCAAATTATATTGATAACATAAGTATTTGGGTTTGAGTTTCTACTTATTTATAAGAAATTTGAGGTTATGTGTTCTGTTAACTGAGTTTGCGACACCAACTTTGCGATCGCAAATTTTGACGGTTAATTTGCTTACTTGCGAGAGCAAAAACAATCGAGGATACCAATTCTATCATTTCAGCTAGCAAGTCTTACTTGCTTACTTGCTAGCCGATCGAAGATGTCCCCCAATATCATCATTTCTAATAAAAATGTATCACAACATTCAATATCATAGAGAAAAAAGCAAGGAATTTAGGAATATCCTAAAATAAAACAACAAGTGTATTACTACAAGTTGCAAGAGTAAAATTTATATGGCTATGAATACATACATATATTTTTCTCCACAAATCTTCAGCAATTTGAAAATGATAAATTTTTATATGTGGTGAACTGTGATACATGCTGCTAAGTGTATATATAAGCGATTGAGCAAGATTTTAACTTGAACAGGTTGCTAGAATTTTTTATATGTAATTTTTAAGAAACATTTTTTCGGTGCCATCAGCTTTGTATGAAGAAATGAGCAAATTTTTATT
This sequence comes from Bombylius major, assembly GCA_932526495.1. NCBI lineage: Eukaryota > Metazoa > Arthropoda > Insecta > Diptera > Bombyliidae > Bombylius > Bombylius major. Next base: position 24,028,293 of record OW052043.1, read on the forward strand.
TTGAACAGTGTCGACGTCATCGTATTAACATTTAAGTGTTGATCAATATTCTTTGGTCTTATGCTGCTAAGTGTATATATAAGCGATTGAGCAAGATTTTAACTTGAACAGGTTGCTAGAATTTTTTAAAAATAATTTTTTAGAAACATTATTGCTTTAAAATATAAGTGATTTTATTTTCAACAATGAAATATGTTTGAGCAATGTTGACAAGTTTTTCAAGTATTTTTAGAAAAAATTTGATAATTTTTAAAAATATTTTTCTGTTAAAATTTTGGCGCCCTCATATTTCAGCGCCCTGTTCATATGCTCGTTCTGCTCATATGGAAGAACCGGGGTTGTCGAATTCAATTCAAATCAAATTCTGTTGTTAAACAAAGAAAATATCGTGAATATTTGTCTCCAGTTATTGAGTTTTAATATGAGGCATCTTATAAAATTTATTTTAAGAGAAAAGGAAGCATGAAAAATATCTAGCATAAAATTCTCATTAATTAATAAATATATGTACATACATTTCTTTTTTAAATATGTACTAGGATTACAATGAATTGATAATAAAAATACAAAAATTGAATTAATTTGATTTATTTTGTATCAAATTAATACAAAATAATAAGTTACAGCTTGAAAGCTATTCAAATAATACGTTACAACTTGAAAAATACTTAAAAAATAACAGCTGACATCAATTTGACATTAAAAAGCTTTAGAGTCTCGATTAAAATTTCATGCTTTCAGGTTTGGGAATTAGAAATGTAGCTGACAGCTAGTTAGCAGAATTTTTTAATGAAGAAATCCAAACCTCTAGCTAGGTGTCACCTACACTTAGGTGATACCCAGCTAGTTGAGACTTCTGAAGAAATCCAGCATAAGACTTCTGTATGTGTATAAAATTTTAAAAATTTTCATCAGTAGAAGCGACTGTTTTTCCAGTAAAAGATTAGCTGACTACAAGATAAAAGATTTTTCATAAATATTGCCCAATGCCTCTTTAACAAATTATCGCATGATTTAAAGTTTAAGGATTACAAATAACGCGAAATACAAATAGGATTACAAATAACTTCTATATACATACACAAAGTGCTTTTCTTTAATATTTGCTGATTCGGCTTTCATTTTAGCTCTTGCGTAGAAACTTCACAGAGATAACGGGTACATCTTCGATCAGCTAGCAATTAAGCAAATTGCGACTAGCAAATATGGCTGATTTGCGATTGCTAATTGCGATTACAAAAATCACATCCTCGATTGTAATCGCAAGTTAACCATTTTTATTTTGTAAGCACTTTTGCTGAATAAGTTTTTACATGCATAACCTATAATTTTCTATTATATTACGTTAAAAATTCGTTTTTTTTATTCAAATTTTTGAAATTTTGAAATTTTAAATCATAACCGAAATTATTTTGTTTATCATGATCTATTTTTTTTTTTCAATTTTATTCACAAAGAATGTGTTTTGAGGTCTCTCTGGCTTCTTTGCAGAACCTGCATTTGTCATCCTCTTTGAGCCCTATCTTGCTCAGGTGGTAGTTGAGCGGACAGTGCCTAGTGTTAAGTCCTGTGAATGTTCTTAACTCGTTCCTATTGAGGTTGATCAGTTTCTTAGCAATATTAGCTGAAGGTTTAATAAACTCCTTCGCTTGCTTGTTACCGGGAGTCTTTTCCCAGTAGGAGATGCACGATTTTTGCAATAAAAAATAAATTTAAAAATGGTCATAATCAATTTTGTAATTATGTTTTTAATAATGCAAATGAACTTTATCAAAAAATTATTTGGTATTTTTGTTTAAAATAGTGTTGAAAGTGTAAATTAGTTTCTGTCTAGATTTTCAAATTTTAACAAGGTCGGTTTAAAATTAGTTCAAATTATCGAGGATACACTGTTATGTATATTTTCTACTTCTTTTTCATTGAATGAATATTTTGAAAATCATTGTTGCCAGTTTTATGACGAGTTATTTTGGTTGGGCTTCAAAATACATGGGATAAAACATGGTGTAATGATATATAAGGTTTGTGCTTTAGAAACTTCGAGTTGGCATTTGGTAATTTAGTGCTGCCATATATTATTAAATAAAACGAAAAAATTTAAGTTATAAATTTTAAATTAATATATGTTTCTCCACAAATCTTCATCCACTTTTCACATATTTCTGTTTTTTTCGGGAATGTGTAAAAACTTATTTTTAGATTCATTTTTCTCACTTTTTCGTAGTTATTTTTACATTCTTTTACTACACAGCGCACCATTGTTTATTAATATTTTATAATAATTTATTTATTATTTTATAATTAATTTGATATTAATAATTTAAAATTAAAAAAAAATAACAGAATAAAAATTATTTTCACACAATTCACAACACGAAATGATTTTAATATAAATATCATTCCACAATAATGGAAAATAAAATGCTAGTGACAGCACTTTTTTTCAAGTTAAAATGTCAAATTCCTTTGTTAGCAAGCTGGGTTCTGATTGGCCAGTTCGATTCGAAATTTGTTTACGTTTAAAGCACACACCTTATATATCATTACACCATGGGATAAAAGTTTTATTTGGCAACAAATAATATCTCTTTTTATTATATTCACTTTAAAAATATTTAACAAATATATTACTCTAATTCATGTGGATGTGGAAATGAGTTAAAACTCTTAATAATTTAAAAAATGCTTGTATAAAAACTAATTTTTCTTCAAGTTGAAAATTTATACCTACCTTACATTCTTTTTAAATAACAATACAATTGAGGGAAAAGTTCATTGCAAAATAAAATTTGTACTTATTATAATATTTTTAGTTTGATTTTTTCTTCTGTTTCAATTTGTTATTTAAATGGTTTGAAAATTATTAATACATATCATAAACTATATTCCCAAAAGAGATGAATTAATATTTTAATTACCTAGTTAGTCATTTTTCTCATATTAACTATCAACCTAAGTACTACAAAAATTAAAAAACATAAAATTCGACCAAAAAGAAAAAAAAATGATGAGAGAAGCAAAATGTGCAAAATTAATATCCGATTCAATAAATTATCATTAATTTATAAGAATTATAGAATGCAATATAAAAATAAAAGTAGAACTTTTTAAAAAGAAGGAGATTAAAAATATTTATTTTTCTTTTACACAAAATTCACATACATATTCGATTGCATTATATTTGTTTTCCGAAACAAAATAAATATGTATATGTATAAATATAAAAATTTTTTATGTATACGATCAAAATCAAAACAAAACTAAAAAATATCATATGGCAATTGGCATATGGTAATACAACAACAAAAAACCGTTTCCAGTATAACTTTGTGTATAGCTATATTTATATTTATACAAACCAGTGTACAAAGAACAGTGTAGGGTCACTTTATACAAAATGTTGCTAGAAATTTTAGAAAAATATAATAGTACTAGCTGGCTCGGCAGACGATGTTCTGCCCTTTAGTTTATGTGTCGTTTATTGTTTTTGATTAAGGTTACTTAGATTGAAATGCCGGCACATATTGAATTATTCAATGCTTTGTAATGAGAACATCGCAGTGTGACTTAACAAAATATGTAAATATCAAATAACTTTACTACAGCGCCACCTATCGGATCCTAGCATAGCTATGAACCATCGCCTTGACAAAACAATTATATTGTGTGAATATGACTTCAATCGGTCAAGTCGTTCAGAAATTACACGATAACAAACATCGCACACGCTACGATTATATGTATAAAGATAATGTAAAATGTAAATGTAAATAATGTAATAATATAATGTAAAATACACTCACAGTTGGGCTGAAAATAGTCCACTATAATAAATCCTTAATGAGCAAGAGAAACAACGAATTCCCTATCGTTGTATTGTATTGTAACTAACACACCAAACTTGCTCCCAAGTGCAGCCTTCACGAGGCGGGAGTGTTGAGCGTTATTGGCAGGTTGGAAGGGAGGCCAATAACGGGACCAATGCACAAAATTCCACGTAACTTCTCAACCCTTCCAAGAGGCTGCGTGGGACCTGAGCATACAGGTAAACAAAGCAAACATGATGAAAACGAAAGGATTAATGTCTGCAGGAGGTAAGGAGAAAACTCCAAATCCTCCCGTCGCTTCGGCGGCGGCTGCCACATCGGATCTGCAGGTGGCAACATCATGTTCAGTGCAGGAGGCATCATTGACGCGGTCAATGGAGAACCTCCTTTTGACAGATCAGGAAAGGGTCGGAAATCCTTTGGAAAGTACGACTAATTCTGATCTGAAAGTAAGGGAGCTGGTAGAAGACATGGTGAAAAAGGCCAAGAAAACCTTGGAAGCCTCGTCCGAAACTGGCAAACTTACCAAAAACCAATTGCGGCGTCGAAGGAGGGCTATGGCTAGGGCTAAAACACAGGAGGTGAGTAACACCGAATGTGTTGCAGCATCTGGCTCTGATCCTTCTACTTCTGGAGCCACGGGCATCAAAAGAGGTAGGTCTGCAGAAGATCTCTCTCTTGAGGCTAGTGGCTCCCGGGAGATTGACAAAGCAGTTGTGCCGTCTGGGAAGAAGAAGAGGAGGAAAGCTAAGGCTGAATCCGCGGACTCTTCTGTGACGAGAAACATCGAAGGGCCTAAAAACCCTGAGATGCAACAACCTCGGGATGTTCCTGGTCCATCTGCTGGATTGGCAGTCACAGAGGAGCAGGAAAAGACCTCAGTGAGCAGCTTTGCTGAAGCTGCCTCGAGGGCTTTAACTGTGGTAGTTGTGGCTGAAAATCCAGCAATGAAATTGGAACAGAAGCATCTCGATTTTGTTGAAAACCAACTGTGGAAGCGACTTGGAGATACGAAAGTTTCTCCTAGATTTGAGGGTATGTCCGTTCGGGAAGGCGCCCTTTGGGTTAAATGCTCGAACGAACAATCTCTCAATTGGTTGACTGACACTGTTGGTTCACTGCCAGTTTGTGGAGGCGTAAAGTTTTTGGTAAAAAAAACTAGCGACCTCCCCAAACTGATACGGGTGACAGTCTGGATTCCAGGGAAACCAAGGAATCCCAAAGAGATTCTCACCCGGCTCAGTGCACAGAATCCGGGACTCAACACCAAGGCTTGGCGCGTCTATGCACTCAATACCGGTAAGGCTGACGACAAAGTCGAAGGCTATAACCTGGTGTTGGGCATTGACCCTGAGTCGAGGAGTGTCCTGGAGAACGTGTACGGGCTAAGACCTCATCTGCTTCTTAGTAGAGTCAAGTTTAGACTTTGCAAAAAAGCAGCTGAGAGAAAAGGTTCCTAACGTGTCTGTTTATGGAGCAATCCCTGAATGGACTGTTAGTTACCCAGATTAACCTGCAACATTGTAAGTCTGCCACTGCTTTACTATGTGACAGACTTTCAAGACTGCAGACATTACCTCAGTTAACCTTAATCCAAGAACCATGGATATGTAGAAAACGTATCTGCGGTTTAGGTGGGGTCTCCTGGGGTCGGCTCTTTCATTTTGAAAGATCTGAACGTCCGCGTGCCTGTATGATTGTCTCAAAAACAATCGAGGCAACAATGTTGAGACAGTTTTGCAGTCAAGACATTGTAGCGGTTACTTTCGCACACCAAATGGCGGGTAGAAAATACAATATCATTGTTGTATCTGCCTACTTGCCATACGATTCTATTGGCCCACTTCCCTCGGGCGAGCTAGTAGAAATTGTAAGGTATGCAGAATCCAACAACATGGGGCTGATCATTGGTTGTGACGCTAATGCTCAGAACACCCTTTGGGGAAGCAGTAAATGCAATTCCAGGGGGGAAAAGTTGTTGGAATATCTATTATCCTCAAATCTGATGATCAACAATGTTGGCATTAAACCAACCTTTGTGACCAGCAGAAGGCAGGAGGTGATTGATCTTACCTTCTCTAACGAGATAGCTAAAGATCTAATCACAAATTGGAAGGTCTTAGACGAGGAAACTCTCTCTGACCATAGATACATTGAATTTCGAGTCGCGGTGGCTACTAATAGCATCCCTGCGGGTCGTAATCCAAGAAAAACTGATTGGACAAAGTACCGTCAGCTACTTTATAATGAAGTAACTACAGTACCTAAAGTGCGATCGGCGGCTATGGTTGAAGTAGCTGTTCACAAGTTGAATACTTCTTTGACACATGCATTCGAGAGCGCCTGTCCTAACAGAAAGAGTAGAAGTGGTAAAAGTGTTCCTTGGTGGAACCCTGAACTACAGAAACTCAGAAAATCGTCCAGGAAGTTTCTAAATAGAGCTCTTAAATCTAAAGCGGAAGTGGACTGGGATGCATACAGATCTTTGCAGAGGGAATACAAGAAGAGGGTGAGGATTGCAAAACTCTCATCTTTCAGAGCCTACTGTGAAGAGCTGACAAGCTTGAACGAAACAGCCAGGCTATACAGAGTGCTTCAGTGCGACAGTGTAGCCAAGCTGGATTGTTTACAGAAAACTGACGGATCGTTTACTTGCTCCAAGCAGGAAGCGCTCCAGCTTCTCTTGGACGCTCATTTTTCGGGCTGCCAGGTTGAAGGCTTAACGGGTGGTTTCACAGCTCATGCTTCGAAACCTTCTAGACTTGACTGGTTTGTCGCGTCGAAGGTGGTAACTACAGAAAGAATAAAGTTCGCTTTGTCATCTTTCAAAAGTTACAAGACACCGGGGATGGACGGCATTTATCCAGCAATGCTGAAAGAAGGAAGTGACATCCTAGCCCCAACTTTGAATGTAATATTCAGAGCTTGCCTAGCGATGGGTTACGTTCCTTCTGAATGGCGGAAAGTCAAGGTAATCTTCATTCCCAAACCTGGGAAAGATGACTATACCTTGGCAAAAAACTTCAGACCTATCAGTTTAATGTCATTTCTACTGAAAAGTCTGGAGCGACTTGTGGAGAAGCACATTAGGGGCTTTGCACTGTTCAGATTTCCTCTCAACAGCAAACAACACGCTTATCAGAGCGGAAGGTCCTGTGAGTCTGCGCTGCACGATCTAGTCTCCAGGATCGAAGAGGCGCACGATAAAGGACAGTACGCATTAGGTGTGTTCGTGGATATTGAGGGGGCTTTCGACAATGCAAACTATAAGTCTCTGTGCGATGCTGCTGGTGGACATGGAGTGGAGCCAACGCTTGTTCGATGGATCCACTACATGCTATCCAACAGACTGTTGTTCACTGACGGTATGATCGATGGGGAATGCGACTTAGTTAGGGCGATGAAAGGATGTCCTCAGGGGGGTGTTCTTTCGCCACTGCTTTGGAGCATGCTTATTGACTCACTACTGGATGAGATGCAATCTTTAACAGGTGTACATACTCAAGCTTATGCTGATGATGTATGCTCACTGATCGCTGGTGAATCGTTGGCGCTCATCTGTAATAAATTACAGATAGCACTTGACAAGATTCAAAGCTGGTGTGAAAAACACGGACTTTCTGTTAATCCTAGGAAAACAACTATTGTGTTGTTTACGAGGAAACGAAAAACGGACGGTCTGAAACTACCCAGCCTTAAGGGTGTGGTAATCGAACTCTCCACGGAGGTAAAGTATCTGGGAGTAACACTAGATACCAAGCTTTCGTGGAAAAGTCATGTCAACAACAAGGTCTCTCGGGCACGGTGTGCCTTTTGGCAATGTCGGAGGGTCTTTGGTAAGACATGGGGGCTAAGGCCGTATATGACTCACTGGTTGTATGTGGCAGTTATTAGACCCATTATAACATATGCGTCGGTGGTCTTTTGGAGACGGACTAAGGTTAACACCTGTGTTCGAATACTTAATGGGCTACAGAGAGAAATCTGCATTGGGATCACTGGTGCCTTAAGCTCAGCTCCTGGTGCAGCCCTCGACGCGTTGCTAAATCTGCTGCCACTGGATCTCAAAATTCAGGAGGTAGCGATGAAGTCAGTCTACCGGCTGAAATGTAGCGGATGCTGGAGGGAAGAGACAAGCGTGGGACATGCAGTCATGTCGGACAGACTTGTTGAAAAGTGCAACCTTTTCAACATGCCTTGGGATGACATGACTCCAAGTGTCATGTTTGGTAGAAAATATCATGTAATGTATCCCACAATGGAAGAGTGGTCAAATACTACTGCTGTTCTAAGTGGGGCAACAGATATTATCTATACGGATGGATCCAAATCCGGAAACGGTGTTGGTTCGGGTTGGTATTTCAACAGTGATATCAAATACTCATATACGCTAAGTGGTATGACTTCTGTCTTCCAAGCGGAGATTTACGCCATACTAAAAGCGGCATGTTGGATAATTGATAACAGATGGAGTGGAAGGGCTCTCTGCATCTGCAGTGATAGCAGAGCTGCGCTGCAGGCTCTGGAGAGTCCAATCACGACATCCAAAATTGTCCATGAATGCAAAAAGAAACTTAAATCCATTAGCAAACACAATGAACTTAAGCTTCTGTGGGTTCCAAGTCACCATGGTGTAGAGGGCAATGAACTCTCCGACGCCCTCGCGAAGGAGGGCACGTTTAACTCTGTATGGGGACCGGAACCAACAATAGGTATCAACTGCGCCTTGATCAGTGGATGGATCACCAAACACATGGAGAAAATCCATGCGGAAAGATGGTCTGCCCTACTTGGTTGCAGTGGTACGAAATGCTTTGTGAAAAAGCCTGAGGAAAGAACGGCTAGATTTCTTCTAAACCTTAGTAGAAAAGACTGTCGGGCTCTCGTTGGGCTCATTACAGGGCACAACACGTGTAACCACCATCTGGCGGTCATGAAAGTGGTCAGGGACCCAACGTGTGGGGCCTGCCAGGAGGAGGCCGAAACAACAGAGCACTATCTCTGCTGTTGCCCGGCCTTCTCTAGGATAAGGCTTCATACATGGAACTCTGATGTAATGAGAATGGAAGACATCTGTTCTCAACCCCTAGACAAAGTCCTCTCGTTTGTTAAGAAAACGAGGAGATTTTACTAGAGACGGGGCGCTGAGTACAATGGACTCTCCTGTCTGAGTGCTCGTGGATGCCTTATCCGCATCCCCCCCACCCACACAACAACAAACAACAACAACACACCAAACTTACATATCATAGGGGAAAATATACTGTACAATTTTTATTGACATAAAAGTGCATTATGTTTTATTTTTAAACTAAAAAAATCAAAACAATCATCCAGTATCTGTATTCTTTACCTATCACTGTAATAACATAACTTTTACCGAAATGGTGAATTTTCAAATATGATAACTGGTTACTTTGGGTAGCTGGTAAATTTTCAAACATAATGGATATACTTTTGTTATTGTGGTAACTACCTTGATCAATTTTCGAATGTCACCATAAACAAATTTTATTTGTGCTTCAAAAACTATCAGTCATTTATCTGAAATATTTTATATCTGCATTCTCCGGTACTTATTCTGTCTTTATAAACTATGAATCTATGGCAATCTAATCTCAATTTTCTTTAAATTACTTATTACAGTAGAAACAGAATTAAGCCTACGAAAATGTTAATGTAGCACAAAATCGCCGGCTTTTTAGGCAAAATGAAGTGATTTAAAATTCTATTTTTATTCTCTTGTTGTTTGCTCTTTGTACAAAATAAATTCTTTATTAAATCTATCTATTTCACAGGAGCCCCAGAAACATGTAATAAAATTTAATTCTTTAAGCAGAAATAACAGTCAAGATAAATAGAATAACAGGTATGCTATTCAGCGAAGAGAATTTTCTGTGACGCCATAGCTTGAAAATTTTTAATATACCTACTGATATTAAGTGGTACAGTTGAGTTTTAAAACATGAGCGTGAATTGAATTTCTTTGTATAATAAAAAGGAATTTTTAACAAGATTTATTTTATTTAAATTCAATATAAATACATTTATATTATTCTAAGTTAATTTTTACACTTTGATTACAAAAAATGTGCAGTAATATACACTCAGAAAATGTTTATGTAATAATTTTTTTTTTTTTATTATTGCTTTTAGCACTGTTAGAGATGATATAATTTTTGTTTAAACTTTTTAAACGGAAATACATTCGGCATTTTAAAAAAAAAAACTTTTATATCATCTCTTATTTCAACAACTTTTGCTGCAATTTAAAAGATTATTTAAATAATGCATCGTTGTAGAAATTTTGTCTTTATTGAAATTGAAACATTCGAAAATAACCTCTAATTGTTTGATTTTTTTAAGAACTCTTCCTTGGGCTTTTTTAAACCCCTTCAGTCACTTCATCGAACCATGTATATTTGCTGCATGTACCGCCTTCATATACGAAATCTTTACCAAGTTTCAATTTTTTGGAGATGTAACCAGCCACATATTCAAAAGCATCTTAATGAAGTTCATCGTTTTTCTGATCTTGTAATCCTATCTGTTTTTTTTAAAATTTACTGGAAGGTTCTTCGTCGGTATAGCATTTTTTCTTAAAGATGTTCTTAAAGCATCTTCATCAAAGTGATTCGAGCATATTTTACTATGTTTCACAATAATTTTTTTTCCTTTACCACAAACACTTATCCACTTTTCTAGAATTTGTTCATCTTTTAGAAATTGAAAATACTTTACTGAACTTTTATTCTTTTTAGTGCTATAATTTTTACAAGTTTTCACTGCACAGTTCACCATTTTTATAAAAGTTTTTAACTAATTTATATATTTCAAATAATAATAATTTTTATACTTCACTCCTTTATAGTTTAATAAAATAAAAACACATAAAAATATTTCACAAATATGTAGCACACTTTATTTTCACTTCAATTCATTTGTTTTGTTGAACATTTGAAAAAATTTTTCAAGTGTCGACGTCACGAAAGAAAGAGACAGTTGCCCATCATATACCGGAATATCATACCTTTAGTATTCTATTTATCTTGAATAACAGTGGGGAGTGGGCCCTATCGCGTATGGAAATATTATCGCCAATCGACCAGTGATGTGCCTTTACTACAATTGTAGTAAATCTACTACATTTTGTACCCCTTTACTAAACTACTACTAATATTCCAAAACTACTAAATTTTTTTATTGTCTTTTAATTTGCAAAGAACTACCAAAATATGCTAACGACAAAATATATGAACCATCTAAAGCTTTGTTACAACATTTCTTTTCTTATAAATACAGTGATTAAAATATATGAAAACATAAGTTGAGTATGATCATGTAATTCAATATGATGGATTTATTCAAAACACAATAACCTCACATAAAGTTGTTTTGTAAAAAAATCAAATGAATATTAATTTAATTAATAGTTTTAAATTAGATTTTGCAGAACAACTTCATGTAGATAAGTTATGTTTTAGGTAAAGCCCTTCATATAAAAAATAATTATTTAAGTGGAAAACTTAGAGCCAAGGAGGCTGTTTATTTGATTTTTTGTGATTTACTTTATTTTTCGCATTAATTTTTTTTAGTTATGTTTGAATATTTTTTTGTATAACTGAACCGTTTAAGTTACGTTGTTTTTCTGTTAAGCTAGAATAAAACTTTTTGTTTAAAATTCGTTTTTAATTTAAAACACTGCCTGCAAAGTTTTTACTACATTTATGAAAAATTTACTACATTTTCGACATGCCATTAACTACACTTTTTTTTTTGAAGGCACATCACTGCAATCGACTCATTTAAGGCGAGGCGAGGCGAATTTGTGATCATGGTTGGCGATTTTTGCCGATTTTTGCCGATTTTCTCAAACAATACTGGCGATTAGCTGACAGGTATC